>OX371224.1:314974251-317547742 GCA_947310385.1 Nephrotoma appendiculata
TTATATGTGTGTTTCAAATTTTTTTTTTATTTTTTTTTTTTTATTATTTTATTTATCTTTATTTACTTATAAAAATGGATTAAAAGTAATATATAAATAATAAATATATGTTATAATAATATTACAAATGTTAATTAATTAATATTCATATAAATATTCATATTTTTTTTTTAAACTTAAACGATACAATATGTAGGTCAATATAAAATTCTATACCATATTTTACCAATATTGAACATTTAATATTCTTTATTTAATTTATGTTATATGTAATTCATTCTGTATTTTCATTCACCACCAGTGTGAAAATGTTTTAATCTATTGTTATGAACTACTTTTAATTTATTTTTAATTTGAATTTTCGAATTTTCATCAGATGTTATTTCAGTTATAAGATATGGACCTAGCCAAAGTTCGTCTATTTTGTTACTATTTGCTTCATTTTTTAAAAGGACCACATCTCCTACCCTAAACGGTTTGTAATGAACGCTTTGGTCATATCGAGTTTTAGATTTTTCTTTATTTTCGTTTAGTCGATTTCGAGCTACATTCCAAGCAGTTTGTAATCTATATTTAAGCTCTTTAGAATAATCTTCATAATTATAAATTTTTTCTGGTTCCTTTAATAATGAATTTGGTATTATTGGTTTAGATCCAAACAATAATTCGTATGGCATATATTTTGTTGAGGAATATGGGGTGGTATTATATGCGAACATCGCATATGGAATCCTTTTATCCCAGCTTAAAGGATCGCCTTGTGCATAATTCCGGAGATATTCTCCCAAAGTTTTGTGAGATCTCTCCAGAGCACCATTACTTTGAGGATGATATGAAGTGCATTTTATCTTTTTTATTTTCAAAATGAGACAGATTTGTTTAAACATGTTACTCATAAAGTTTTGACCTTGATCTGTTAATATTGAAACAGGACATCCAAATAAACAAATAAAATGTTCCACAAAAACTTCGGCGACTGTAGTAATTTCTTGATTTGGAACAGAAAACGCTGCAGAAAATTTCGTTAAATCATCTTGAAGAGTTAGAATGAATTTATTATTTTTGTATGACGTAATTAAAGGACCAACAATATCTAGTGATATTCGCTCAAATGGTTTGGTTGATGTTGATGTTAGCTTCATAGGATTTTTTTGGATACGGCTGTGTTTGTTATGTTGACATTTAGTGCATGTCTTTATAAATTGTTTGATACGTGTTAACATTTTTGGAAAATAATAATAACATTTTATTCTGTTAAAGGTTCTGATTATTCCTTGGTGTCCACCTAAGCAATTTATATGAAATTCTTTGATAATTTGAGAAATGTCTTCTTCATTATCTAGTTTTACAATTTCACGATCTGAATTATTAAGATCTGAGGTTTTATTTGAGTTTGAAGAATTTGATAGGAAATTTTGATCAACATTATTTAAGGAAATATCTAGATTTTCATTTTGAGAGTCAGCCATAGGATTATCAGCATTATTAATTTCATTTAAATCATTATTAGATTTTTTGATTTCCTGGATTTTCTGCTCATCAATCTTACGTTGAGCACGAGTTACGATATTAACATTAATTTCATTTGGAATTTCAATTCGAGAAAGCGCATCCACATGACTAATTTGTTTACCAGGTTTGTATTGTATTTTAAAATCAAATTCCTCCAATTCGATTCGCCATCTGATTAAAATAGAATTAGGATTGGGAGTTGAAAATAAATACGTTAAGGGTTTGTGAGCCGTAATTATAATAAATTTACGTCCATATACATAAGGTCGAAAACGATTAACTACTGCCCATTTGATTGCTAAAAGTTCGCGTTTTATTGTTGGATAGTTACGGTCAGATTTATTTAAAGCACGACTCGCAAAAGCGATTGGAAGGTCTTCTGAGTTGTACATCTGCGATAAAACAGCTCCTATTGCTACATTTGACGCATCGGTAGTTATATAAAAAGTTTTCTCGAAGTTGGGAAACTGTAATATTGGTGAACTGGTAAGAAATGTTTTTAAATTGTTGAATGATTCATCAGCAAACGCATTCCACTCGAAAATTTTAGGTTTACCTCTTTTAAGAGTTATTAAAGGTTCAACTATATCGGCGTAATTTTTGATGAACGACCAATAGTAACCAGTAAGTCCAACGAAGGACTCGTGTGTTTTTTTGTTTATTGGTTTGGGATAGTTTAAAATGGTATCGATGAGTTTAGGATCTGGTTTAATTCCATTGCATGTAATTAAATGTCCTAAATATTTGATTTCGCGATGCAAAAATTTACATTTGTTTGGTTGTAGCTTTAAATTATATTTACGTAGGCATTGAATAACTTCGACAAGTCTTTGATTATGATCACTTAGATCGTATCCGTAGATCACGACATCGTCTAAATATACAAAACATTTAAAACAATTCAGACCTGTTAAAACGTGATTCATTAATCTCTGGAATGTACTAGGAGCTCCTTTTAAGCCAAAAGGCATCCTGGTAAAGTGAAAGTGTCCCAAGTCGGTACTGAACGCAGTTTTTTCTTTATCAACTGGATCTAACATTACTTGGTGGTAACCACTTGCAAGATCCAACGTAGTAAAATAATTTGAACTGCCTAACTGTTCCAGTATTTCATTGATATTAGGTAAAGGAAAAATATTATCAAGTGTAATCTCATTTAACTTACGAAAATCGACAACTAAGCGCCATTTTTTTTCAGTAGAGTCAGATTTTTTCGGAACCACTAATAACGGAGAGTTCCATGGGCTGATACTAGGTTCGATAATTGAGTTTTCTAACAGATTTTGTATTTGAGAATTTATTTCATTTTTGGTGGATTGTGGTAATCTATACTGTTTCCTATTTATTGGTACCGAATTATTGAGAGTGGGAATTTTGTGATATACTATATTCGTAGCCGACAACTTGTCACCTTGTACATAGAAAACGTCGTTAAATTTGCGATAAATATTTCGAATCGAGTTTTGCTCTTCAGTGTTTAGATGATTAGTATTGATTTCTAGATCTAAATTTTTGAGACGTTCTTCAAATATGTTTGTCCATTCTGATAAATTATATACATCATAATCTGCTAATTTTTTGTTTTTTATGTCTAAATCACTGAGTTTGACTTCATATTCATTGTTGTTAAGGATACTGAAAATTGCATTGTTATTTGAAGGTTTTATAAAACAATTTGCCAGAAAAACCCCTGGCCTTAATTGTTGTGACGGGCAAAAATATTCCTCTTCACCTGAATTAATTGGTAAATTCATGTACATTTCTGACCTTGGTGGAATAATAAATTGTTCAACTGGATTGGATATAATTGGTAATAAAAATTCAAGATCGTTATAACTTATTTCCAAAGTTTTCTTGTTGAAATCAAGTTTGCATTTGTAACTTTCTAAAAAATTGTTCCCTAAAATTCCTGAACATTTAATAGGAAATGAGTTGTGAACTATATGAAAATCTTGGAATAATTTTGTGGAATTAGGTAACATAATACTGCCATAAACTAATGCTAAAGTTTTCATAGTATTTGCGTCGATACCTTGAATGTAAATTTGTTTTTCGGGATAACATAATGTGTCTGGATTTAAGCAATCTTTCTTTAACAGGCTTATATCAGCACCAGTGTCTATCAAAAAGAAGCATTTTTTATTAGAACAGATATCTACATTTAATTGAACATATTTAGAATCACATGACTTGTTGTTGATTGATAAAATACCTTTTAATTGTTCGGGAGATTGGTTTGGATTATTAAAAATTTCTATTGTAGATTCATCAATTTCATTATGAAATCGTTTAATGACTGAACACGAATTTATTTTAAGTTTTGGACCCGAATAGCTGTGTTCGATTCTTCGGATCCTACGTGGTTTTCCGAATTCGATAATTGATTAATCATTTGAATGTTTGATGATGCTTGTTCACCTTGTGGTTTTGATGCATTAAATTTTCTTTTATAACAATCAGCAATGTTATGACCTTCACGCTTGCAATAATTACAAATCAAAATATTTGGTCTAAAATTTTAACTGCTTTGATAAACCTTTGTTTGTATACCTCGATTAGGAATTGAATTTGACGAACGATCAATACTGAATTGCTGAGTGTCATATGCACGCGCAGATGCATAATCCGGATTATTAGTATAATTGGGTAAACGAGATGTTCTATTGTTCCTTTTAAAACAATTAGTTAAATTATGTCCAATTTTATGGCAATATGAACAAACATTTTTATTTTGACCTTGATAACTGGTATTAAGTTGTGCATTTTGAATCGGCTTATGACTAATTTCCTCTTCAATAGCTTGAGCAATGGCGTCGTTTAAATTCTCAAAACGATGAGATTTTATAATAATTTTTAGATTATGTCCATTATGTTAGATTAAAGCCCATCTTGGAAAGAGTTTAAAGCGGTTGATTCATTTATTTTTTTTATAATATCGGCAAATTCTACCCCTTGTTTTGATATACAAATATCATTAAGTTCATTTAACAAGGTTTCTACTTTAGAGGCATAACTTTCAACGGTTTCATTTTTATTTTGAACTATACACACTAATTTGGCTGAAACTGCACCCTGAGATAGATGTTTTAAAAATTTATTTTCTAAAGCTAATTTTAAATCTTCCCATTTTTCAAATTTTTTATAATGTACTACTTCATACGCTTGGTTACACAATTTAGTTTTTAAAATATTCATAAATAACGATTTTTCAGTTTTATCTTTAATTTGAGACCAAATTACTTCAACACATGTACAAAATTTATGTAATTCCGAAACATTTCCATCGAAAAATGGTATTATTTTGAGAGCATGACTCACATTTAAAGCCATTTCAGGATCAGATTCAATTTTTATAGTAACTGGAGGAGGTACTGTTGGACCTAAAGATTGATTTAAATCTGAAATATCTATAACTTCGATTTCATTTGGATTAACAATTTCAATTAAAGATTTATTATCATCATCAGACATTAGATTTGAAATTATAGGATGATCTATCAATGATCTTATAACTGAAATATTTTTAAACCGTAAAATTTGGATGTTTCTATCATTCAAAAAAATAAATTAAACATTTTTTTATTATATACATGTGAAATTGAGAGTATATTGAATGAAATAATACATCAAGAATTTGAAAGAAAAAAAAATTAGTTAGTAAATTATGCATAGAATTTTGAATTTTTGAAAATTTAGCAACGATAGTCAAAATAGAACTTCATTTAATAATAATATGAATGAATATTCCGTTTATACACGTAATATGAATATTAAAAAATATAACTTACACTTTTTTATTTAAAATTCCGTTGAAATAAATCCATATTGTTGTTGCATGTAGAAAATATCCATGGGTAAATTGATGTTTACGTACTCGTATGTATAAAACCGAAGGATGATGATACTGAGATTGGTACAGGTGATTTACAGTTGAATATAAACAGCCGGTTTATGTCAGATTGATTATGACGTCTTTCTGTTATACGATTTATATATGTACTGGTTGGTCGATTTGTATAATGTTTTGTTGCAGATTATTTTGAAATTAATAAATTTCTTTTGCGAAGAATTTCATTTTTAAGAAATTTAGATACAGTATACGCATCCAGATTTTTAAGTTATATCGATTGAATGTATTGAATTCAATTGTATTCAGATGTTTATATTTTCTCAAGCGAATTTTAACAGTCATTTGAGAATACACAGCTTTATGTTTTTTAGATTGATATATTTATTTTTTATAATTCACCGTGAGTATAACATTACGAACTGGTCACAAAACTTGGATGAACACACAATAACTGGCCAACTAGGCATGATAACTGTTCGAAAACGTTTGATCAATTAAATTTTAATTAAAACTTTTATTTTGATTTAATTATTAATATTTTAGATTTCACAAAAGAATTTTAACATGACTATTCAATATTTTTAATGAATACACATATTATTTTCGCTGCCACCATTGTTATGTATCCTCCTTAAATATTGAACGGCCGATTGTTAAAGTCTTTAATTTTCAATAGGAAATTTGTTCCTTTTTATTAACTTTATTTTTACTAGTTTACAAATTATTATTTATTATAACTAGTTTACAATTTTACTATATTAGATTTAATAATCACAGATATAATTATTAGATTTAATTATTGATGCGTGCGTATATCGAACCACTTTTATTGACTGACTGAGACCTTTAATAATGTTCTAGATCACTTTTATACTCAAAGCTTCGTCAATAAAAAGAATTCAACATTCATAAATTCACAAAATTTGTGCATTGATACACCACAATGGGCTAGAAGTGCAAAAGATAAAGGTCACCTATTTGCTGAACATCTTGAAGAAACATTTCAACCTCGAGGTCGGCAGACCAATGACGAAACCACTGCTGATACGCAAATAATATCTGATTTCGAAGATATCAGGCCTGTAACATTGAAAAAACTAAATGCTGAAATTAAGAACTACAAGCAATCAAAGCCCCTTCCATTCATATATCTGCTGATCATGTGTCACATATATACCATGTCATTCGAGTATGTCAGTTTATCAAAGTTTTGTGGAAACTGTGAAATCAAATATTACTTCACTTCTTCCGCCGGAGAATCGTCTATTTATATTTGGAAAATTTAACATTCCTGATATTGCATGGGAGTATGTCGATCACAATTTGACTCCTATTAACATGATCGATGAGGTGGGAAATTTCATCTCGAAAATAATTTCGTTGGGGTTAAAGCAATGTAACAGTGTTATGAATAATAGTGGCAATGTGTTAGATCTGGCTTTTGTATCATTTGATCATGATGTGACCGTATCGACGTGTGAGGATCTGGCTGGATCGTCTAGTATTAACCACTCTCCGTTGAATATTTCTGTTATGTTTGAATGTTATGAGTTAGTCGAAGAAAATGTTAATTCATGGATTTATAACTTTAAAATGGGCGATTACCATTATTTAAATGCATTTCTGGATGCGTATGATTAGTCTTGTTTTTATGGTTGTACAGTGCAACCTCTTTTATCCGGAACGACTGGGGCAAACAATTCCGGATAAAAGATTTTTTTTAATAATTTCATAGTGAAACAGCTTATTTTTATATTTGTTAAACTTCAGTGTCATTTATTAAGATTTTAAATTTATTTTAGTTAATTACATAGTAAAAAAATTATTTCATTTTTGAAAAATAAGGTAAATAAAAGAGAAAATGAAAGAATACAAAAGAAAACTTATTCCGGATAACAAATTTCCGGGTAAAAGAGGTTTCTATGTAATAGTATCATTCCCGTGAAGTATGTCCTAACTTTGTCTTAAAATTACAAAAACAAATTTAGGACAAATTTAGGACAAACTTCACGCTTCTATATACCACTATGAAGTTTTTCCTAAATCCTAAATTTGTTTGAAAGTATTAGTGAAAATAATATATAAACGTCTAAATTTAATTTGATTTGCCGGAATGTTGGATATTTTGAAATATAAACACATGCGAACACTACGGCAAAATAAATTTAAACTGCCATGCAAATTTTTAAGTAATAACAGTGTATAAAAAACGAATCAGAATTAAAGTTATATTCAAAACCTAAGTAGCTATGACAATATTTTCATGTCTATGCTGGGATGTTCTAACTTCATCCTTTATCTAATATCTATCTTCATCGTTTAGTTTATTGAAGTTTATGTTTCGTTTCTGTATCTACATTATCTCTGTTTCAATTATTATATCATTGAGATTGAAACATGGTGATGTTAAAATTAATTATTTTTGATACTAGAACGAAATTGGTGAAATAGGTATTGTTCAAACGTATTCTAGTAGGTTGTGATAGCAATGGGAAAAAGTAATTGACAAACGAAACAAAATTCAAATTATTTCTAGCAGAAAGATAAGTTGACAAATTTTCCAAAAACTAAGGAAAAGCAACGTGCAGGATTGTTGAAAAATTTTGAAAGTGGTATGCATTAAGTATAAGATTAAAGTTAAATATTTTTAAAAACCAAAAATTTTCTTTGAATAAATGCTGCGAACTACGACAACTGGAACGGCTATTTTTTAAAACGCAAAGGGTATAAATAAGCCAAAACGTAATGGTTCTTTGAAAAATCTGGGCTATAAAAAAAATAGTATTCAAAGTATTTGATTGATTGTAGTCAATTACGTTTGAAACAGGAAATTTTCATGGATTTTCTTTGAATAAATGCAGACGACTACCACACCTGTAATAAAATTTTTATTATAGTAGGAAGCCTGAATTACTCGAAAAATACAAGTACTTTGAAAAATCTAGAGGAGAAGGGGGTTAGTATTCAATGTTTTTGATTGACGAATTGACTACGTTTGAAACAGAAAATGTTCATGGAATTCGTCAATCAAAAACATTGAATACTAAACCCCTTCTCTTCTAGATTTTTCAAAGAACTTGTATTTTTCGAGTAATTCAGACTTCGTAGTACAATAAAATTTCAATTCCAGGTGCGGTAGCCGTCTGCGTTTATTCAAAGAAAATCCATGAAAATTTTCTGTTCCAAACGTAGTCAATTCGTCAATCAAATACATTGAATACTAACCCCCTTCTCCTCTAGATTTGTCAAAGAACTTGTATTTTTCGAGTAATTCAGGCTTCCTAGTATAAGAAAATTTTAATTCCAGGTGTGGTAGCCGTCTGCGTTTATTCAAAGAAAATCCATGAAAATTTGCTGTTTATAACGAAGTCAATTCGTCAATCAAAAATATTGAATACTAACCCCCTTCTCCTCTAGATTTTTCAAATAACTGTTATTTTTCGAGTAATTCAGGCTTCTTAGTACAATAAAATTTCAATTCCAGGTGCGGTAGCCGTCTGCGTTTATTCAAAGAAAATCCATGAAAATTGTCTATTCCAAACGTAGTCAATTCGTCAATCAAAAACATTCAATACTAACCCCCTTCTCCTCTAGATTTTTCAAAGAATTGTTATTTTTCGAGTAACTGAGGCCTTCTACTATAAATGTTTTGTAGTTCCAGGTATGTTTGCAGTATTGCTTTTTCTTTTACTTTTTTATTTTATACATACGATTTTTTTTCGTAAAAATATATACGTACTTGTATTACCAAAATTTTATTATATAAAATGTAGCTCAACTTAAATCTTATTATCTCATTTCGAATGTCGCCTAAATGTAGAGTTTTTTATTTTATTACATTATTACTAATACATTCTCACTATAAATGTTTTTGTTGTTGGTTTAGGAAAGTTAGGACAAACTTCCACTCCGTATAGTATCGACGGTATGTTAATCGAATTTTATAGAATTATTAATTTAGGTATTGAGAAATTTATCCCTAGACAGAAAGCTTTTTGCTTTAAGAAGGAACCGTGGTATAATATAGTGAGAAAAAATCTAAAAATAGAAAGGACAAGGACATACGAGGGCAAATCAAAAAGTCTTGCAATATCATATGAAAAAAAAGAGTGAGTGAGACAGCAATATTTTTATTTTTCGACATAATCTCCTTTAAGGTTTATACATTTGTCACATCGATCAATTAACTTGCCTAAACCCTCTAAAAAAAAAGATTTCTTTTGCTCCATAAAATATTCATTTACAACAGACTGTACTTCATAGTCACTGGAAAATTTCCGGCCCCTTAGTGTTTTTTTCAAATTGGGAAACAGAAAGTAGTCACTGGGTGCCAAGTCTGGATTTTACGGTGGATGCGGAATTTCCACGAAGCCGCAGTCTTTTAATGCAGCTTGAGCAATATTAGCCTTGTGCACGGGTGCATTGTCGTGAAGAAGCAAGATTTTTTCCTAACTTTCCTTGGCCGTTTTTTCCGGATCGCTTTTTTGAATTTTCGCAAAATCTCTGCGTAATATATGCCTGTGATTGTGGTTTTCGTTGGCATATAATCGATTACCAAAATTCCTTCAGCATCCCAAAAAATTGTTGCCAAAACCTTACCAGCAGACGGTTGAGTTTTGAATTTCTTTGGTGGTGGTTCACTACGTTTAATCCATTGCATCGATTCTTGTTTGGATTCCGGATCCCAGTGATGAAGCCATGTTTCATCGCCTGTTATTATGTTATCCAAGAAATTTTCTGGATCTTCTTTGTACATATCTAAAATCGCCTTTGAAGTTAGAACGCGCATTTTTTTTTGTTCTGCATTCAACAAACGGGGAACCCATCGCGCACTTACTTTCGACATGTGAAGGTGGTCATGTAATATAGTATATGTGGTACCGTATGAAAGAGAAAGTCTCCACGCTAACTGCGGAACAGAAATACGCCGGTCCTCCAATACAATAGATTCGGCCAAAATTACGTTTTCATGGCTAATGGCATCTGCTGGCTGACCCGAGCGGTTGTCGTCTTCTAATGACTCCCGACCACTTTTGAATAATTTTACCCACCTTGTTACTGTGGCATATGATGGTGCAGATTCGCCGTAAACTTTTGATATATAGTTGAATATATAAATTGCATTTCGTCCATCTTTACAGAAAAATTTAATAACGGCGCGATATTCAATTTCATTCATTTTAAGAAAAATTCAAAACACATGTTACTAAATTGACAAAAACAAACGAACTGTAAAATTTACATCGAAATGTTCTTCTAGAAGTTTCATCGCGATAAAAAATGGTTTTGAAAAATATATTGTTGTCTCACTCACTCTGTTTTTTCATATGATATTGCAAGACTTTTTGATATACCCTCGTATAAATTGCATCCTAATGTTGTTAATTACAACTCGTTTGATGTATTGCGTAAGAAATGTATATATCTAAACCGATTTCTTTACAGCAGTTATATTCTGGAAATTAAATCATTACAAAAGTATATCTAATGGTTACCCGTCCACGATGTTTTTGAACGACCGTTCCTGTGATAATGTATAGGATACTTGTAATTTATTTGCTGATTTCTTTGAGAGTGTATATATAGTTCGAAATCAAAACTTGGTAATTTGAGTAATGTTGTAAGTAAATCCAAATTTCCAATGTTTCGTCTGAAAGTGGATACCATTTTATCCGAATTGTGTAATCTTAATATTAACCAAAGTGCCGGTTTGGTTCTATTCCATCTAATCTTCTAAAATTAATCGGTAAAGTAATCTCTCCCCATATCGCTGTTTTGTTTAATAGAAGTCTCACTGAAGTTTGCTTCCCTAAGGTATGGAAACGCTCACTTATTAAGCCAATTTTCAAATCTGGATCTCGAAGTGAGGAGAACTGTAGAGGTATTTCAATTTTAAAAGTTTTACCAAAGCTTTTTGACAAACTAGTTAAAGATCAACTGTTCTTTCATGTTAATACATTCATTTCTTCCAAACAGCATGGATTTTTTCCAGGTAGGTCAACTATTTCTAACTTAGTTTTGTTCACTAATTGTATGTTAAGTGCTCTTTTAAATGTTAATAATGTGCAGGTTGTGTACACTGATTTTTGTAAGGCTTTTGACAAGATCGATCATGACTTGCTATTACGGAAACTCAATTCATTGAATTGTAACTATTTGCCAGTTGATTGGATTAGATCTTATCTGGAATCCAGAACTAAAATTATAAAAATTGGCGGTTTCACTTCAAGGGTGATTGATGTTTCTTCGGGAGTCCCTCAAGGCAGTAATTTGGGTCGTATGCTTTTCATTCTTTTCGTAAACGATAATTATCACTAAGGTCTTTAGAGATTTTCGATTTTGTATGTACGATATATTCAACTAAGTTTCACGGGACTATCCACATGAATTTTGACCTGAAATAATTTCAAGAGTTAGCGCCATCACTTATACCACGTCTCCGAGGTAACAGAAACCATCCAGTAAAAGCTTACAAGACATTTTAGATAATTATACGCTAATAATATGCTAATTAAATGCTCTAATACAATTTTTTTTACTCCGCTCGATCTAGAAAAAACATTAGGCTTTTCCACTTCAAAGCTAGCAGAACCGAAATCGAAAATCGGACCAAAACGCGGAAAATAGAACCCGAACCTAAGCCAAAATAAGTCTAAAATTATTATTTGTATGTCAATTAATCTTGTTTTGTGTTCAAATTTCGGTTTTGGCCCGATTTATGATTTGGATTCTGCTAACTTGGGACCAATTGAGCGGACCTAAAAAATTTGAGTAGACCCTAAAATTAACCTTTAATTATTGTCTAATTGTTTTAAGTCAATTTTTGATAAGGGTTCTGATAACTTTCTGTAGAGGTAGCAGAATCCATCGGTTTAGTTGAAAGGGATTGAGCCCAACATTTTTTAATAGATCATTAAATTAGCCTTTAATTATCCATATTATCTAGTAAGGTTCTGCTGGATGGGTTCGAGGCTTGAGGAAAAGGATTGAGTAGCTTTTAGCTTTAGATTTGAATCATTTTCCAGGCACGACACTTTAAACGATAATTTTGTATATGCGATATATTGAAATGAGTTTTTCAAATTTTACCTATGAAATTTGACCTGAAAATTTGTTCAGAGGTAACCACCATTAATACCTTTCAATTGACACCTGTTCCAGTCATGACACTTTGAACGATCAATTTTTAGAAATATTAGAATTTTGTACGTGCAATTTGCTCCCAACGTGAAAATTGACACGAAATTTTTTCCAGAGATAACTATCACTCATACCTTCCATTTAGATAATGTTACAGCCATGACACTTTAAACGATTTAGAAATTTTAAAATTTTGTAAGTGCGATATATTCAAAAAGTTTTCCGGGACTCATCATATGAAAACTGACCTAAATATTTTTCTAGAGGTATCATCACTAATACCTTTCTTTTGAATCCTGTTTCAGTCATGACACTTTGAATGATCAGTTTTAGAAATTTTGTACGTGCAAAATATTCAGACAAGTTTTACCAGACATTTCACATAAAAACTGACCTACAATTTTTTCAAGGAGTAACCATAGGGGCTCTCCACATGAAAATTGACCTCACGTTATTTGCAAGTATAGTGTTACTTCTTTTGAACTATTTTCCAAATATGGCAGTTAAGGTGCTCATTATTACATGTACGTCCCACATCTACCGAAACACGAAAATTAGTTTAGTATTTTAATTTTCAAATTGAATGAACTTAGTTGAAAATTTTTAATATTTTTAATTATTCGCACACACTTCATTATTGGACTTAAAATAATTACTTTTAACATCACTATTGTTTATCTGGCTTACCGACATTTATCGGCTATTATTCCATGCTCCAGAAGTTGCCAAAAATTTCAGCTGAAAAAATTTGCATTATCGACATATCAGGTGGTAGTACAAAATGTTGATGATGTTAGCAAAAAATTACTGAAATTATACCGAAAAAATTGGATTATCAATATAAATTGATTTCACATAATTCGCATGTTACCAATTCGTAAATGGCTGTCCATACTAAGTATACCTTTAAACATGCGAATTCTATGAAATCAATTTTGGTAATCAATTTTATTGATTAATTTTCGGTTAACATTAGCAAAGTTTTATACTACTACCTAAAAACAATATGTCGATAATGCAGATATTTTTCGGTTGTGATTTTCGGCAAACTTCAGTACCATTATCATTTTTTGCTGATTACTTAAAATCTGCATTATAGATAATTTTCGGGTACCAAATTTTGTTTGTTACAGCCGAATCTGCAGTATCGACATTTTTCAGCTGAGCCCTAACTTTAAAAGTATTCGTAGATAAATTATATTTCCTTAATTATGTTAATTATACTGGTGATTACGGATTGCTATTTATTCAACATAAGCTGTATACAGTTTATAGTACTTACCAGAATTCGCCCAGCCATTCAACTTTTTCTGAATGTGTCCTATATACCTCAGCTTCCTACGTAATTTCTGCTTCAATTTCAATCAAAAGTCTCGTGTGTATTCTTTAAAAAAAAAAAAACTATGAACGTATTTTCTATAATTTCCACAAATACAATCAAAAAGGAAAATTGAGGTTTAACATTTTTGAATTAAAAGAGGAAATCATTTTAAATATACATAGATTTTAAAAAACTTTGTATTTTGAAAATACACAGGAAATTATCAAACCAAAATCATTTTTGTTTAATGGGAATTTTACTAATTAAAATGGCAAAAAAAAGTTAAATCTTGATTGAGATACAAAAGGTGTACGTGTATGCTGTATCTATATACATGGTAAGTACATACGTACCTTACTAACATATTCACTTATACGTGGCAAAAGAAAAATCGAGATAAAATCTATTTTAATTTAATCAAATAGTTTTTTTTCGTTCTATACCTGTCTTCCTAAATATTTCACATCACTTATATTAACCTGTTAGATTATATAGATTTTATCTCAGTCTCAAACTACCTAACCAATTTTTTATGTTACGGGAGGAAGAGCAATTTTCTATTTTTCCGCTAATTTTTATACAGTTAAGAGTACAAAACGTCGCTTTTAAAAATAATTTAACGTTTTTTTTTTTTGTTATAACCACAAAAAAATTTTTATCTTCATGTTTTAATGAACTATATATGTGATGATTTAAATAATTTGTGATAAAAGTTTGAAAATGGTTTATATAATGTTCAATCTGTAGAGATTTAATCGGATGTTCAATATTGATAACTATATACGTATGCAGATAATGAAGTTTTCCAAACTTTGGTTATTCACGAAATAGTTAGAAATATTTAGTTAGTTTTGCAAAATAATAATGATGTGGTGAACAAGTGGGATGGATTTGCCCAAAATAAACAACAAAAAAATACCTCTTTAAATGCCCAACTATTTACATTTGACACACAATATTTTAATTACTGTTTAAAGAAAAAGTTTTAGGTTATGTGTAGTATGCACAAAAAATAGTTTCTCTTATCTTAATTTATTTATTTTTAAAAACCGTAAAAATTGGTAAAGTATAGCTTAGATCCAAAAAAAAAAATTAGAAAAATTAATTATAAAATAAACTATATATTGTTAAAGTATAAGGAAAGCACAAAAACCGAAACAAATCCTTAAAAATGATAATAAAATATAAATGGATTTTATTATTTAGAAATTGTGTATAACTATTAACTTTACTTGTTTTATCTACTCGCTAAAAATAAATTTCATTTTTAAATATTTTGTTGTTCTAAGCTTTTTGTGTTAATTAATCGTTCAGAAATATCCAATTATTTTGTTTTAAATGAGTTTTGAATTGAAAGTACCAATTCATTTTAAATTGATAACAACTTTTAAGATAATTGAAGTGTTTTTATTGTTAAATCTATTTATATTTTTTTTTATTATTTATTTATTTTTATAATTAGTTTTACAATTATATACATTAAGTATTAATATACATAATTAAATAGTAGTTTCATCAAACGAGAGAAATATTTACTCGATGATATTCCAGATGACGCGTTAATCGAAACAATGTTTATTTATTTATTTTATTTATAAAATTGTTTAGTACAACATGGCTTAATTTTAACAATAGTTCAAAAGAGAACGGATAGCTAATGGATTTAGTGTCCTTTAAAAGCTCTCCACTAAAACGAAAACTAGTATAAAAATACACACGTGCATATTATTGGGTGTGTGAATATGACTCCGCCCTTTTCCCATAGGTGTCGTTAATAGTACTATTTACTTATACTATAAATGTGCAATATGTACTAGTATTATGTATTACTTGATGTCAACTGCCAAACGCAGTATGTGGCATTTGGTTGAAGTGTAAACAACAAGTATTTTTAATTCCTTGAAAATGTCGAATTTTATTCCAAAATTATTTATTTATTTATTTCAAGAAATCGAATTAGTAATACATATGATACAGTTATGATTTAAAACTTAGGATTACGGAAAAAAAATTTGATACTCTATTAGAACATGCATATAGATAAAATATTAAAAAGTCAAATTCAAGTTGAATTTTAAAAAAATTAAAAAATTTTAAGGGTATTTCTTCAAATTTCAAGCAGTCAAAAGTAATTATAAATATAAAAAATATTGTTTCAAGTTAGATTTGAAAGTGTTTTTAGATAAATTTAAGTCGAAGTGATCCTCTATTGTATCAAATATTTTCACTGATCTATTGATTGGGTTGTTATCTCCGTACTCGGTGGAATGGTGTTCTGGCGCCAATAATCGATAATTACGAAATGATCTACTTGGAACATTAATAAAGATGTTGTAACGGAATTATATCTAATTCTGTTACTGACCAATCCCAATTCATCTATCCCATAATAAAATGACTTCGAAGACGATATCTTTAACTATTTTGAATTCAACGTAACCGTCATGTTTTGATTTTTTACATTTCCTTTTAGGTTTCATTTAACTAGAGGTAACATAATTCATTCACGTTAGAATATTTTATGTACCAATTATGTTTACACTAAACTATTTATTAATAAAAAAATAACACTGTGCTAGTTGAAAAACGTGACAAGCTGGGCACCCGGGGGGTAAACCTAATTCGTTCGAGAACGAATTAGGTTTACCCCCCGGGTGCCCAGCTTCGAGTTCAATGGTGCTAGTCCCATTTCAAAGTTAGTCCCCATTTTTCCAGATATCGCATTCGACATGTTTTGGCTCTGAGTCAAAATATACCCTCATTTTCACGTTGATAGCTCTTGAACCATTAAGATTTTTGTTATACTTTCTTCAGCAAAGTTGTTGCGCAGGTCAAGACCAAAAACTTTGCCGAACATATCAAGATCGAAAAACCACATCTATTTTTTTTTTTTTGCTTTTCATTTCGACGAAAAACACTGTTTTTATCATTTTGTTGAATTTAAATCGAGTAGAATCGATCGAATAAACATCGCATCGACAAATATAGATACAATAGAACCTATTTAAAAGAAAGTTAAATCGATTCAGTTGATTTTATGGTGATTTTTCCTAAAAAAAAAATCCTAAAAAATTAACATTTTATTTTCTCTTTGGCAAAACAATGGCGTGCCGTTGCGATAGTGGATAAAAATCCTGGATTTTTCCATCCCATCGTTTTAACCAATTACATCACGTAAATTATACAACAGACACACCACTTTGCACACAAAAAGGTTGAAAAAAATTTAAAAATAATCTGGGATAGAAAAATCCGAGAATTTTATCCGTCGTATGATTCTGTGATTGAATGGCGCAGTGACATTTGATGGTTGATATATTGATGCAGATGTTTCTTAATTTACGTGTATAATTTATGTGATGTAATTGGTTAAAACGATGGGATGGAAAAATTCAGTGGTGACATGTTGTAACTATCACATTTTTCGTTTCGATAAAAAACATCACATCGAAAATACAAATAGTATGTTATAACTTTTTCGATAGATAATAAATATTTACAGCTGGCAACACTTTTTCGGAATGTTTTCGGAATTAAAATGACACTTTGAATCCATTTGTTTTCTTGTCAAAGAAATAACAGAAATTTAAGTGCTTTACTTTTATATAATTTATTAATGGACTGTAGCGGATTTTTTGGGGCTATAGCTTCATCTCGCGATGTTTTTAAAGACGAGGATGAGTTAAATTTGGAATAATGTTGTTGAGAGGAGGTATCTTAGAGATAGATACGACATAATGGATATGGAAGACAAAAAGTGAGTCAATTAAATTGTTCATTTTTTTATAATGTAATGGAATTTTATATTTATTTTAGATTTATTGAATCGTTCAGAATTAATTAAGACATATTTAAATATTTTATTGATGAATTAAGGCCGCATATTCCCCAAGGCGAACGGATAACCAAAATCCCACTGGAAACCAAATTAGCGGTAGTTTTAAATTTTTTGGCAACTGGATCATAGCAGCGAACAGTCGGTGATATCATGCTTCACACGATGGATCAATCTGTTGTGTTACGAGCCATAACTGAAATTATTGAAATCTTAGAAAATTCAATATGCCGAAAATTTATAAAATTTCCGGACGCCAGGGAAAAACAAGAATACAAACAAGTATTCTTTGAAAAGACGAGCCACCCTGGCATAATTGGATGCGTTGATTGTACGCACGTACTCCTAATTGCACCGCACAACGAGGAGCACATATTCATCAATCGGAAAGGGAACCATTCACTGAATGTACAATTGGTAAATTAATTATATTCGATTAATTAACCTTAATTATTTTTCAAATATTATCGGTTTGTGCAGCCTATCCTGGATCGGCACATGATTCTGCGATTTGGGCGCTATACATATTATAAGTTCAAAAAAAAAAAAAAAATAACATCACCATTTCAATTTTTGTTATTTCAAAATTTGTGTATCACTGAGTATCGATGAGAAAAATATAGTGATAAAATATCGAGAAAAATGATGGTCGGAAATGATGTAACATACCAATTTAACGATACTATCGAAATAAATTCTGAAGTTACAACATGTCACCACAGGATTTTTATCCTCTATCGCAACGGCACGCCATTGTTTTGTCAAAGAGAAAAAAAATGTTAATTTTTTAGGAATTTTTTTTTTAAGGAAAAACCACCATAAAATCAATTGAATCGATTTAACTTTCTTTTAAATAGGTTCTATTGTATCTATATTTGTCGATGCGATGTTTAGTCGATCGATTTTACTCGATTTAAATTCAACAAAATGATAAAAACAGTGTTTTTCGTCTAAATGAAAAGCAAAAAAAAAATTAGATATGGTTTTTCGGTCTTGATATGTTCGGCAAAGTTGCTCGTCTTGACCTGCACAACAACTTTGCTGAAAAAAGCATAGCAAAAATCTTAATGGTTCAAGAGCTATTAACGTGAAAATGAGGGTACATTTTGACTCAGAGCCAAAACATGTCGAATGCGATATCTCAAAAATGGGGACTAACTTTAAAATGGGACTAGCACCGTTGAATTCAGCATACTCGAATTAGGTTTACCCTCCGGGTGCCCAGCTTGTCACGAAAAAAAAGTTTGCAATTCAAGCACAGTGTAATTTATCTGTAAATTATTTTATTTATTTCAACTCATCTTTATTACAATTTACTTTTATTTAATGTTCTCCAATCGAATAATAACTTAATACTAAATTATAAAATGTACTTAATCTATTACATTGACACCCGATCTAATGTGTCAGCAAAATATGCATAAAGGTATTTATGCATATTATGCATATTTGTTGCGCGTGGATTTGTATGGTATCAATCCGCGCGCTTTAGAAAAGTAGATCCCAATTCCATGTTATTTTGGTTGGCGTCATGTGCAGAGGATCGTAACTTACCAAGGTTAAATGAGCTAAAATATGTTCATGAACGTAATTGGATTACGTCGTTTATGCACATATGGGATGTAACTTTTTTTCCCCCCTATATACTTGTGCATAGGTAAATGGCATGACCGATGCAATGGAAGACTGCATCTGGGGTTGTGCCAAATTACCAGAGAATGCAAAAATGTTTCTTTACTTTGCGCGGTAATTTGATTTCGTAAATTGGTTGAGGTTTTCAATTTAATTTAAAAAAAAAACCTTTTTTTCCCCTCTCAACCAATTGATGAAAAATTAGAAAGAAAATAACCGCGTGAGGAGTTTTGGGAAGACAGTCAGTTTTTGGTGAGACCAACGAGTCATATTTTATTTTGAGTAGCGTCACATTCCTTTGCTACAGACTTACATAGCATACCACTATCACATTAACTCAAGATATTAATGATTATATCTTTTTTTGTGTTGTTTGGTCAATGTGCCTTTTTAAATTAGTTGTTAGAGTAGGATAAAATGTCTGACTAGACACTTTACCAACACAACCACAGTTGGTTCGGCCATCGTCATGGGTTGGTAAAGCCAAACCCACTACTTCAGGGTCCGGTACTCCGCTCCTCCCTTCCCATTGCCTATGCATCATCCCCATCCCCACGACCAAGTATTAACCTCTCCCGAATGAGCTACGGGTTAATACCGCGGGGGATATAACAATAAGTAACGAATGGCAAACATTTTCTTAGAAACCGGGTTTGCTTTAGCAGTCACTACAGTTTAACCCGTTTCAATTTTTCCAGTACCAAAGGCAGAATCAATGTGACCAAGTAGTACGTTACCGATGAAAGTGGTATCTAGAAGAAGGCGTCTATTTCGAAGAGTGCAGATATTGTATTCTTTGCACCTTGTTGAATATGGTGGTAATCGAGCCACATCTACGTGGAATGGTTCTCTATGGTCGTATAGTACCAACCAGATTTTTTTGTATGCTTTCGATTTTCTTCGTGTGAACATTGTGGTAATGATTCCAAACGATTACGGCGTATTCCACTTGAGATCTTATATAAGCGAAATATGTATAGTGAACATAACATTTTTATATCCTTGAACTCTCCAGTCCATCGTATGACAAAGCCAAACATGGAGTTTGATTTAACAATACAGTTATCGATGTGCCTGTTAAAACTAATATTTTCAACGAAGGTGACTCCCAAACCTGTAATCTCGTATACCCTCTGAATATCTACGCCATTGATGTTGTATGCGGTAATTATTGGATTCCGTTTACGATGAACAGACATAATTTTACATTTTTTGATATTCAAATCCAATGAGTTTTGGTCACAGCACCTACTAAGTCTATTGAGGTCTTCTTGTAGTTCGATAGAATAGCGAATTTGTTTGATCGTATGAAAAATTTTCAAGTTTTTTATTATGTTCGTTATGTTGTCAATGAAAACAATAAAAAGCCAAGGTCCAATGTGAGATCCTTGGCGAACACCAGAAGTTACGTTGATAACTTTAGATTTCTTATTTCCTATTATTACATATTGCTGACGGCTTGTTAAATACGACTGGAACCAGTTGATATATTCCATTGAAAATCCAAATGTATACAAGCTTTGGAGTGCTTTATGATGACAGATAGAGTCAAATGCCTTACTGAAAGCTGTATATGCCACATGAACTTTGTTATGTTTCTCAATCTTGTTTATAACTATATGTATGTGAATTCAACCAAGTTGGAAGAAGTAGGGCGACATGGCATATATCCATGCTGGTTAACAGATATATGACGTATTAATGTTGATTTAGAACTATTGCATACGACCAGTTCAAATAGTTTAGGAATTGATGATGTTGTTGATATTCCTCTGTAGCATGTGACGTCATCTCGTTTACCTGATTTGAAAATTGGTGTTATCTTAGAGATTGTCCATTTCTCGGGAAAAACAGCCGATGTTAACGAATGATTAAAAAGCTTACATAACGGATTTACCAAAATATTCGCAAACTTTTTTAATATAACTGAAGGAATGTTGTCTGGCACACATCCGTCACCAAAGTCTTTCAAGGCTGATAGAATGTTGTCAACGGATATAATTGGAGGAGTGATACAGATGTTTGTATGGCTGGTTTCATCAGTGGATCCGGTATTATTCATTAGTATATGACATAATGGCCGGGTACCCTTCGGTTTCACGTTTAGTTCTGAAGTATTTCCAGAATTGTTTGGGATTTGATTTAGTTTTGTCTTGAATGCCAGCCAAATAAGACTTATACTTTACCTTGAAATACGTATCGAACTCTTCGCTCTGCTTTAAGAATGCCATTTTGTCTGTTTCTAGATCTGATTTCCTCATTTTAGTGTAGGCATTTGCGATTTTTAAGGTTCATAAGCTAGTCGTCGAACCACGAAGGAAGAGTATTTGGAGTTTTGTTAGAGATAGGCACATGTAGATAAAATCCTCGATGAATGATGTCGTAAAATTTATGAACATTATCATTCACCTTCTTAGCGTTTAAAATTTGATCCCAATTCACTGATGCAAAAAAACTTTCGAGACCACAGTAGTTTGCCTTCTTAAAGTTGTATTTGATATAATTCTGGAGTTCTGATCTTTCCGCCGCATAGTGGGTGATGTTGATCACAATGCCCAGAGATTTGTGGTTGTTTTTTTTCATTCATGACAAATGGATTAAGTGATTCAGTAACAATAAACGGCACATTATTTGCAATGCTGTTAATTTGGTTTAAATTATAACTCAATATGGTATCGACAAATAGTGATTCCGCATCCGACTTTATGTTACTTGGGAGTATGCAATTTAGTTCCTGATCAAGATCCCACAAAATGTTTGGAAGATTGAAATCGCCAAGTACAACTAATAAATCGGATGAATTTGATGTATTAATGACCTCATTGATCGAATTAAGGCATGCTGCATAAACGTAACCGTATGAATTGGGAGGAACGTATGCAGTGTAGATGAATAAATAACGTTGATTGATTTTAATCTTCATGGAAATCTGTTCGATTCTTGATGGGAGTATTTTGAGTGCATGAACATCTATAAACAACGTAGTCATGTCCAAAATATTCCGAACTATGAATTCCCGGATGGAGATTGGTTTCATTAATTACATAAATCAAGTAGTATGACTGCATAACGAAAGGAAAAAATTGTGATGCTTTGGATGCCATTTTGTTAACATTTTGATAGTAGACGGAACATGTTCCTTTGAACGAATTACAAGATCTTAATAATGGTTTAGTGTTTTCACTTAAATGTTTTGAGTGTTTGGCCTTTTGTTCCGAAAATTATTCTGAGCAAATTCGAACTCTTTGATGAATAAGCCAGACGGCCAAAGTTTAGATTTGATCAAAGAAGTAAAAGCTACTTTATCAACACTGATACGATACGATATACATTTAATCGTACTGGCCGCCATTTTTAGGTTTTGGTACCATTCTAATTGCATTCACATTCGTGAGTTAAAACTTGCAATTAATGAATTCTTTAAATTGCTCATCAGTAACGGACGAATGAATTCTACTAATGAAAATCCACCGTCTAGGTTTTACAACACTTAATGTATTCAGTTCATTAGGGACATTTTTCAACTACCCGAAGTGATACAACCTTAGATGTTGTTGGTTGTTACGCAGAAGGTACATCAGTGCAGTTTAGAACTTTATTTTTTGAAGTGGCTACTTGAGCTGAAAATTAATTAACTTTTGACATCGCTGTATTTGAATGAGTAGTTTCTGTTGATGGTCCCGAAATGTCGCTATATCGTGCTTGCATTTCCTGATATCCTTTATTTGTCGTTCAGGGGTAGCTGATGATAATGATGGTAGTGATGATATCAAATGGAAGGTAGTTACTGAGCTTGACGCTTCGGTCTGGGATGAGATTATGGACATAGATCTCGTAACCCGACGTTCGTCTGGTTGATTAGAATGTGACAAGACATGGACCCCTGTATTAAGTGTCTCTTCTAATTTTTCCATTCGTCTCAGTAGGTTATTGACTTGCGTATCATTTGATTTTTGAATCAACTTAAACGATTCGTCGATTTTGGATAAGATGACGTTTAATCCACTTTCACACGTGTTACAGAACCATCTCAAACCAGTCACATCATTCATCACTAGCTTCATTCTTTTCCTTAGGTCATTAGGAAATTTCTTTAGCAGCTTAGTTGAGTTGGCAGTGGGACATCTAAAATCAATAACGTTGTAACATAAGTAGCTACTGTATGAAAAAAACCACTCATCGACAATTATAATTTCGCATGCAATGCATAAATGTTTACAAACAGACACAACAAATTAATAATCCAGCACGACAAAAAAAGCAAAAACACTTGTTGACAGGACTGGGAAGTTCATAATAATAATAATTCTTTTATTTTCTTAACAAGCAAATATGTTTTATTTTAATCAAAAAGGGCCGAGTCAATTCGCACACCCAATAGTTATATGAGAAAATTATCTAATTTAAATTTTTATAAAATAGATTTGTTATAATTTTGTAATCCATTTATGCAATTTATTTATTTTATTTTTTTTTATTGATTTGGACAATAATTTTATTTCACTCTAAATTCACGTAATGTTTTCAATAATTTTTCCATTATAGTATTATTTATACTCTGAGCCCCGAAAACTACGACTTTCAGGATAGTTTTTAACTATCGTGATGCTAGAATTTTCGGGGCTACGAGTCAAATGTGGAAATCATGATAACAATAAATTAGCATTAACGAGCAGAACCAAAAATCGTTAGAGCAAATGTAAGAACAACTGACTATTTTTCACGGTCAAAAATAAATCAAAAGTTTGAGCAACAAAGTCAAAAATGACAGCAAAGTATGGTCAAATTCGAGAAATCGGAAAACTTTATTCCAAAATAGCAAAGACTGTGTCCTATAAGTACTGAATATTTAAAAAACACTCAAAGCTGAATTTTCATAATAATACTTGAAAATTTATAATAAACTTAAATTTTTCAACACTTATAAATAGTAAAAATTTAATAATCGGGAAAGTTTTGAGTGAATGGCAAGTCATCAAAAGGAAATACACTATAAATCCCATATGAGTGATCAAAGTGGTTCTGAATTAAGTGTTTTATGTGATATTTGATTATTTTTGTGATTCGAGCAAAAATATAAACACTCAAAAGTTTATACCAAATTCTTAAACATTTAATTTTTTTATTTACTTCGCACCCTAAGGGCACTCGTACAGCGGGGATCGAAGTGATTCTGGATTAATATTTGCTGTAAGAAACCAATCTTACTTAGCCACATGCTTGGAAGTTTCTGAGATTTTTGTGATTTGAGTAAGAATATCGACTTACGTTCAAGAATCATAAATGTGGAAAATTCTCAGAAATTTGTATCAGATTCATTTGACAATTTTGTACGGAAAAGGAGTCAAATAATTGAAGAGAACAAGGCGTTACGTCAAAATGCGAATCAACTGGAAAATAAACAGTTAGTACTTGAATCAAGGGTGAATAAACTTGAAGCACTGTTGGATAAAGAGAACCAAATAGCAATACGGAATGATCTAGTTGTTACTGGACTTCCGCCAAATGTTGATATGAAAGATGAAATGGTGAAATGCCTACTTCGCGTACTTGATGTTAAACTGGCTGAAAAAGACATTCAATCAGCATTTTTTGTCAACACAAATATTAAATCTGGAACAAATTTAACCAAAAAACCAATGTTAATAATTAAAACAAACAGCTATGAACTAAAAAACACAATTTTATTAAATTATCGACTAAAAACAGCAAATAAAAACCATATTAATTCATCTGACCTCGGAGTCCAGTGTTCACCACAACATAAGGCTCTTAATATCCACATTATGGAGCATCTAACGCCACTTCAAACGAGATTATATTCCGAAGCTAAAAAAATTAAACAAAATCTAAATTTCAAATATTTATGGTATAAACAAGGCAAATACTCAGAAAAGGTCCTGGTTCAAATGTTTTCCACGTCAGCTCGATGAACGATATCCACTAAATCGTACGTGCCAGTACATTTCGGGATCATTCACAAAATACAGCAAATGATGATGTTGGTGATACAGCTACCATCGATGATCAATAATGGGACGCCGCCAGCTCCGGTTTGTTGCAATATAATTAAACAATTATCATTATTATATTTATATATTATTTTCTTAAATTTTCAAGTACTTACATTTCATTTACACAAGTTATTGCAATTTCTTTATTTTGTTTTTCTTTATTTTGTTTTGGTTTTAATTTTGACATCTTCAATGTCATTGTCAGATGTTTCAGATTTCCTTTATTATTTTCGGGTTGCCCAAGTTGTGTTTAAAAGGTCGATTTTTTCTATTTCTGTCTATCTGGTAATTTTTATACCATTTACATATTCATTCATAATTTCATTGAATTCGATTTTGTATGTCATTAAATTCAGAATTTATTTTTTTATGACGGTATTTTTTGTTTTCGATTTTTGTGCATTTAAGGGTACAATTGAATTCTGTTATTTCAATCATTTATTCTTTAATGAATAGGTTAAGAAATGGTTTATTAGCTCGCTGTCATAATCAATATTTTGATAATGTTGACTATAAAATGAATCCTAACTGTTATTTTGTGACTAATGCTCGACAATTGAAAACATTACAAATAAATATTCGTGGCATGAATGATTTTGTTGATAATATGTTAGAGTTCATAGATAGTCTTCAATCGGATATTGATATTTTAATTATTTCTGAAACTTTTATTCAGAGTCATAATTCGATAGCCTATCCTATCAATAATTTTAATAGTTGCTTTTCTTGTAGAGATGATCGAACTGGAGGTGGTCTTGCAATATACATTAAAAAAGATATCGAGTATTGCATCTTGAATATGGATAACGGCTTGTACCCATTTAATTTTATTCAAATTTTGCTTCCTCGTCTTAATAATACCAAAATCTGTGGTATCTATCGACCGCCAGGTTCCGATGTTGATTGTTTCTTCAATTGGTTGGATAATCTTCTATCTGGAAACCGCTGTACTGATAACATATTACTTGGGGATATTAATATTGCCGTTAATAAAACAGATGGTAATGTCATTGAGTATAATAATCTGTTGATGACCCATGGTTTGATCACTACAAATTCGTACGCAACTCGTTCCGCAAGTGACAATATTTTAGATCATTCCGTATCTAGTTTCATAAATATAACTAAAATCGTCAATTCTACGATATACTCCACTATTAGCGATCACAATTTCCTTTTGTCAAATTTTTTCTTTACTTCTAAGTATATTAAGAAAACTCTTGAAAAGAAGATAGTAGACATGGCAAAAGTTAATGAATTATTCAATAATTTTATACTTGCAATGCCATTTAATGTGAATGATCCGAATAATACTATGGAAATTATTGTTGAAAAATATGGTGAATTGATAGATAGCTACTCAAAGACAATAAGTGTTTATGTTAAGCTGAAAAATACGGTATGCCCGTGGATCACACTTGACATTTGAAGTGACATTCGTAAAAAAAATAAAGTTCTAAAAAAAATTAAACGTAATCCTAGTAACGTTGCTCTGAAATCTGAATTGGAACGTGTATCTAAATTATTAGCTTCTAAAAAATATTATGCTAAAAAGCGTTACTTTAGTAATATGTTTACAGATTTAAATCAGAGAGATTTATGGAATAACGTGAACTTATTTTTTAATAAAAATCTCGATTCACTTAAATTTGATAAAATTTTCTTTAATGGCCGATACGTAAGTGATTCTCTTGAGATAGCTAATCTTTTCAATTGCTTCTTTGTTAACGCAGGTTATACTTAATCTGTGAATCTATTACCTCCGACAGAGACATACACAGGTTTGGAACTATTAAATGGATTTCAGATGGCATGTATCTATCACCAATTACACCTGCTGAAGTTTGTAATGTTATCTGTTCGCTTAGGAGTGGTAAAGGTGGAGGTCCGCAAAAAATTAATAGTTGAGCGCTGAAATGTAGAATTGAGTTTTTTTTCGAACATGTTGTCTGATATTTTTAATGTAACGTTAATAACTGGTGTATATCCCAAATGTCTAAAAGTCGCTAAAGTAATTCCTATTCTAAAGAATGGAGATTCTTCTTTACTTAGGCCTATTTCTACTTTTTCTATATTCGATAAAAATTTAGAAAAATTAATATTTTCGCGTTTAATAACGTTTTTAAATTATAATAATTTTTTTTATTCCTACCAATATGGTTTTAGAAAAGGTTTAGGAACTGAATTGGCATTGGCAGAAATTGGGAGTATGATATATACTGCTTTTGATTCAAAAAGATATGTTGGGGCGCTTTTCTTGGATTTACAGAAAGCATTTGATTGTATTGATCATCAGTTACTTCTAAGTAAATTATACTGTTATGGCGTACGTGGCATTCCTTACAATTTATTGAAAAGTTATTTATCAAATCGAAAACAGTATGTGATGATAAATGGAGTAGGAAGTGAAATGTTAGATATCAAATGTGGTGTCCCTCAAGGTAGTGTTATAGGACCACTTTTGTTCCTCATTTATATTAATGATATTTCCTATTTGCCGCTCAAGGGTCATATTAGAATATTTGCAGATGATACGGCTTTATTTTATGAAACCCATGATCCAGACAGTATATTGATTGATATGAAACATGACCTTAGCATACTTTTAGAATATTTTAATTCCAATTTAATAGCTCTCAATATATCTAAAACCAAATATATGGTATTTCGTTCCCCTTATAAATCGATGACTAGTTTACCTCTGTTTGAAGTTAATAACATTAATATTGAGAGAGTTAGTTCTTTCAAATATTTGGGAGTTACATTTGACGAACATATGTTTTGGGATGATCACATCAATATCACAAGTAAGAAAATTGCTCCACTTGTTGGGTTACTCAGAAAATTATCTTTCTTTGTTCCTACTAGGGTATTGCTTATGATTTATTTTTCGTTTATTCATTCGCGACTTAGTTATGGCCTTATCGTATATGGAACAGCTACCTTAACCAGGCTGAAGAGATTGCAAGTTATGCAAAACAAAAGTGTAAAAGCAGTATACAGATTGCCACTTCTATTTTCCACTAGGTTATATATTTATATAAATGTCTTATATAAGCTTCAATTAACCCTTTATATGTATAAAAGCCTAAATGTATCTTCATTTATGTCTAATATAGACTTTAATTACGCTCATCATGTGTATTCAACTCGAAATTGTAACAGAATTGATTCCCATCATATTAGAACTGAATTTGGAAGAGAATCGATCACGTTTATGGGCCCATTTATTTATAATCAAGTACCTGAATTTATAAAGCAATCTGAAAACTACTTACAATTTTAAAAAAATATTAAAAATTACTTTAAATAAAATATTCTATTATTTTGGAACTAAATCTCTGTTATCTTTAATTTTTAAAAATTTATAATATTTATGAATGTAAATTTTGTAACTTTTGTATAATTATGTATAACAACTTGGATTATCCTTAAAGGAACATTCCGCCGTTGTTATTGAATGAAAATGAACAATAAAAATAAAAAATAAAATATCATTGAGTGGTACACCAAAGTCTTAAACATTAAAATTATTTTATCTCAGACCCCTTTTTTTCTCAACCTGTGCACAACGATGTAGAAGTGTTACTTAGAAACATGCTCGGAAATCTATGAGAATTTATTTAGGCGAGAATATTTTTGAGTGTTATGTACAGATAGAGATTGCACAAACAAAGGTGATCCAATTGGTTATGAATTAGCATTCGATGTAAGAAACCAATCTTACTTACCCACATGATTAAAGAATTAAGTTATTTGAGAGAAAATACCTTTGAGTATATTAGACAAAAATTCTTAAACATTTGAAGTTATTTAACTCGATCCGTAAGTATCGCACGGAGGTGATTAAAGTGGTCCTGGATTAGTATTTCATTCTAACTTCAATCTTACATAGCTACATGCTCGGGGATCTCTAAGATTTTTGTTATTCGAGAAATAATATCATAGGGAATTCAAAAATTCTGATACTGAGTTCGGTTTTTTGTAAACTGCCGGACATGATTTAAAAGACTGCACAAAATTTTAACAAATGATGATTATATAGAGAAGTCTAACTTCATTGCTCAAACATCAGCCTTGCAACATGTACTTCAAGGATAAGCACAATCCTTATTTCTATTTGATACGATGATTAGTAGTAGCCTTAGTATTGCCGAACATAACTCGGCCACTGCCTGAACAACATTTCGACAATCAAGAATGGGAGCATTTAAATAATCTATTGTGAGCTCATCCGTAATTTGGATTACCAACCAAATAAAATTAACATTCTATTGGATGCTGATTGTTACCCAAATGTCCTGTTGAATCAAGTTGTAAACGGAAATAAAGGAAAATCACCCAATAAACGTAGCAAGGATGGTGTAAACGAAAAATCTCCCAGGGTCCAATTCATGGTTAACTTGGTAGACATTTAAAAACAGTTAAAGCGATTCTAGGAAGTGGAATAAATACAACCCGAAAATTTTATGACAGAAGAAGAAAATCTGTGCGAAGAACATTATCAGCAGAATTACCGTTGAGAAACCGACGGCTGCTCGAATTCCTTTTCAACAAAATATGCCATCAATCGGGTCATCGTTGTCAAAGGTTCCTGGGAGCGCTCCAAATGCCTGGGTTCGTGATAATATAACTTAGGAAATCGATTTTCATTTTTCCGTTCCGTTCTGAACAGGTTGGCTTTCCCAGGTTTAGAGAATATCTACTTCTTGTGGCGGCATTAAGATGTTTAAAGTATAGTAACCATGTATTTTTGTGTACCGGAAGCGTCCACTATCCAGATTGGTGAGTTATATGTGCTTTTCGAGGGCTGTTTGCACCCATTTACCAGAAGTTGACCAAATTGTCCCCCTACCTATCACATACTGTTTGGATAGCGGTATAGGTTTGCAGAGGTTTGCCAGATGGCTATATCAGATTTCTGTATTAATGATCTAAGATACTCGGTTTTGGTGAAGTGACATTTTAATATGAGCGACTTAAGAAATTAACTGGTAGAATACGGCACTACTAGACTTTTTTTCTAGGACTAGCCCCAGATTTGAAATATCGCTGGATAAATTACAAAACCACTTACACATGAATTAGAGAAAACTATCTTCTGTTCATGATATAATCTTGCTATAATATATCATACGGCGTGGCCATATTACAAAACCTCCCAAAATTCGTTTTAGAATTCTATATTTTCATCCATCATACCCAACTTCATCATAATCGGTTAAGAAATAACTGACTACTGAGTATCATCCCAGGTGGTCATATTCCAGAACTTCACCATAAAATCATTTTGGAATTGCATTTCCATCCGACAAACCCAATCCCATTATAATCTGTTAAGAAATGACTAAGCTTCATCCAGCTTGCCTAAATACAGGATTCTAAGAAAATGCGCGATTTTTAAAAAATACTGGATTTTAAAATACGGAATTCTAAGCCGCTCCCAAAATAAAATATAGTAACCATTACTGATTTACCATTCGCCTTATCGCCGAAGTAAAAAAAAAGTATAATTTTTAAAAAATCATGCACACTAAATGTCTGTGTAGCTTCTCGGACGGATTGACTGCTCGAAATGATATTTCATGCTTAAGCCTTTCCATAAATAGAGAGATACAAATAATTTTTGGCCCCGGAAATGGCAGCCTCTTCAAGAGCTTTTTCGGGTTTCTGCAAATATTTTGAAAGTCATGTAGCATTTACGAGAAAACGATTAAAATAAAAATATTTTTTATTAAATTTCAAATCAAATTAGTTCAAATCAATTTTTAAAATTTTACCGGAAATGGCGAGTCTTGACAAAAAATGACATTTCTAATTTCTATAGTCCAATCCGCCTGCACTATTCGGAAAAAAACTTCATATTTAAACTTTTCCCATAAATTGGTTGAATCTTGCGAAATTTAATGGAATCATGTGTACCGGAAATGACAGCTTTCAATGAAGCTTTTCCCATTTTTGTAACGGTGCTAAAAAGTTCCATTTTTGTAACGGTGTTGAATAAAGATTGGTTGATGGATTTAAAATTGAATCAACGGAAAAGAGAAACATTACCTGCCATAATATTTTGTATATTTCCTATAATAACATGCTATAAAAGGCACGCTAAAATGTAATTTTAAATTCGTAAAAAGTTGTATTTCGTAAAAAATAAAATTTACTTTAGGATATACTGGTATCTACCGATAAATATAAATGTACGTCATATACTCATGCATCTACTCAAATTCTAGATAATTTAGTTTTCCTCATACGATATTTTCTATCATAAAATTTGGGATTTACTAGCAACTTTACGAGTTATACGGGAATCTACTTAGAGTACATCCACATATTCCACACATAAAAATATGCATTACAGAAAAAAATTAAATAGAAAATATCTAATATTCTCGTTGGATTGGTGTGATAATTTTATTTCCTTGCATAAAACGACGAGCACATAAATATACATGGAGTGCATTATTTATGATGATGTATCATCAAAGTATACCAGTTAACAACTTTATTCAAAAATTGTATAACCAAATTATGTTCATATAACATTATTTATGAAAATGCAAAATTCTAGTGGTTAACATAAAATATTTCATTTTCTAATAACATTTTGAGTTGACAAATTTATCGTTCGTATGGTTTTGCTGCTGCAGGTTATACACTTTGGTTTGCTTGATTCTGTATATCTGAAGCTGAATGCAATATAACCTGGTATGCATACTTGTGCCTCCACACATCAGATACGTAAATCTCCTCGTCTATCTTACACTATCGTAACTGTATCGACGTATTACTAAACATGCTAATTATTCGCCTTTACAAAGCACGTATCAACGAATTAATTAATTATTTATATTATGGTCCTTTTATATTCCATACATGCAACTAAACATGTTTTACAATATCACATTTTTAAGTACAAACATAAAACTCAAAACCTAATTAATTATATTGACAACAATAGGCACAAATATAATTGAAATTTAACAAAAGAATTTTCTACTCCTTCCTCAACTGAATAGTTGTTTAGGTTACAAATTGACATTTTATTGCATTACTAGCTGACTCGGCAATCGGTGTTCTGCCTAAAATAATTATTTTATTCCAAGGTTTGTTTTGATATGTACTTTAACTATACGGTATAGGGATTTTTTTAATAAGAATGAAATGAAATCCATTATGTTATTTTAAATGCAAATTTTATTTTCGATTTAATAAATTCAATTTTCTGTTCAAATACAATGTTTATCACCGGTGTGAAGTTTTTGGACACTTTTAATTTTTTGGACACTTTTATAATTTGGACAGAAATTTACGCGAGTGTCCAAAAATAATTTTTTTAGACATAATTTCGATTTTGGGTTTTGCACACGTGAACATTTCTAAAAAATGTAAATACAAAAAAAATTTGTTTATAAAAAAGTTCAAAATTTTGTATTTCATATATGTATGTACATACATATTAAATTTTAAAGAAATTTAATCATCAGGATTATATATGAATTAATGAATGAAAGGATGTCGTTGTAGCTTATGGTAAATTACACAAATCTCAGAGATTGGCTCCCATACAACGTTCCCGCTAAGCTGGGCACACAGGCGGCCGCCCAGATATATATTGTATTTTGCCCATCATAATTTTTAGTGCGCCCATCTACAATATTGGTAACATTTTTTTTCGATTTAGACACAAAGTTTAAATATTAGTAAACCCAAACAGTTCAAAATATTTAATATGATGTGCAGCTAGAATCTGGACTGGGATGTTCTAACATCGCCATTTTTCGATATTTAATCGAAATCTACGTCTTTTTCAGCTAGAATTAATTTAACTACTGTTTCTTTTATCAATTATTTTTTCTCTATTGCTATCGCAACCTACTAGAATATATTTGAACAATATCTTTTTCACTTATTTTAGTCCTAGAATCGAAAAAAAATTATTTGGTGATAGAAACGCAGTAGAAACATCACAATGTTGTAATCTAGCAGGCTGGAAAATGATACAAAAATTGAAACAAAGATCAATTTTATTCTACAGAAACGAGAAATAAACTTCGATAAATTATCGAAACATGGTGATGTTAGAACATCCCAGTCCAGATTTGCCCTGGTTTTCCTATTGAGACTAGGGAAAGTACAAAAAACGCTACCAGTGGAGAAAAATGAAGCTTGCTTCAGATGCACCCGAGACACTTTTTCCATTTTTAAATTGATAATTTTAATATTAATTGTAGATACATTTATAGTTTTTATATTTTAATGTAATATACAAATAATATTAAACTTTCCAACATCACTTTTCATAAATAATTCATAGAAAAAGCCACGTAAACTCTTTTTCATCGTAATAAATTTTTCCGCGAGAGCACAGGGGTACAAGTCTCAATAGGAAAAGAAATTAGGGAAAATATTTTCATAGTCTTTTTGTCACAAAAACTTTTTTTCTGGCACACTATGGTAAAGAGTTGGTGTAAATTTTTTCGAAAACAAAATTAAATTGGGAATATTTTTCCTATCCAATTTCGATACCGAAAAAATATTTCCTAAATTATAAAATTTTAGATCAAACATGATTTCTCAGTAGGCCAGAAAATGATATTTTTGACAAACAATCTATGTAAATATTTTTCCTAATTCCTCTTCCTATAGGAAAACCAGAAACGAGCTCTGCAGGTCGATTCTTGTTTTCCTATAGGAAAAGGAATTAGGAAAACTATTTACATAGCGTTTTTGTAAAAAATATCATTTTCTGGCCTACTCAGACATCATGTTTAATCTAAATTTTTATAATTTGGGAAATATGTTTTCCGTATCGAAATTGGATAGGAAAAATATTCCCAATTTAATTTTGTTTTTGAAAAAATTTACACCAACTCTTTACCATAGTATGCCAGAAAAAAAGAATCGACCTGCTGTGGTCTTATTCTGGTGATTCCCTGGGAATAGGGAATTGGGGAAAGAATTTACATATCTTTTGTCTATAAATCTGTTTTTTTCTGGCTTACTGAGGAAACAAGTTTGATGTACATTTTTACAAATTGGGAATAATATTTCCATAGCGAAACTGGCAGGGAAAATTATTCCCAATTATATTTTGTTTTCTAAAAAAGTACCACTAAAAATGATTTAAATTGGATTTATATGTAAATTTTTCCACCAATTCCCTATTCCTGTGCCAGAATAGGGCCACTGGTGATGTTTTATAAGATATTATATTTTTTAAACAATTTATAAACACTTTTGCTAAAACGATGATGTACCGTTTTGAAATGAGCCGTAAGGCTCTCGTATATAATTTTTGAACATTCACGCTATCCGCGATTTTCATATGAAACGCCCTACGGCTCATTTCGAAAAGACATTAGGTGATTTAAATTCCATAATGTATCCCCTTTCAAACCTATATAGCCACTATGGGAGCCAATCTCTGAGATTTGTGTAATTTACCATAAGCTACAACGACATCCTTTCATACAAAAATTCATATATATTCCTGATGATTAAATTTCTTTAAAATTTAATATGTATGTACATACATATATGAAATACAAAATTTTGAACTTTTTTATAAACAAATTTTTTTTGTATTTACATTTTTTAGAAATGTTCACGTGTGCAAAACTCAAAATCGAAATTATGTCTAAAAATTATTTTTGGACACTCGCGTAAATTTCTGTTCAAATTATAAAAGTGTCCAAAAAATTAAAAGTGTCCAAAAACTTCACACCGGTTGTATATACTACTGAAATATATTTATTTTTCATCATTACTATTTCATCATCAGTAAAGTAACAGTCTTTTTTCTGTGCACATTATTTTGCCCAACAATAAGATAAAATCAATTCAATTTTTTGGTTGTTCATAACTTGGCATCAATTAAATACAAAACGTAACCGTATTCAATTTCAATTTCCAATTTCCAATTTCCAATTTCCAATTTCCAATTTCCAATTACCAATTTCAAATTTCCAATTTCCAATTTCCAATTTCTAATTTCAATTTCAATTTCAATTTCAATTTCAATTTCAATTTCAATTTCAATTTCCATTTCCATTTCCATTTCCATTTCCATTTCCATTTCCATTTCCATTTCCATTTCCATTTCTATTTCCATTTCCATTTCCATTTCCATTTCCATTTCCATTTCCATTTCCATTTCCATTTCCATTTCCATTTCCATTTCCATTTCCATTTCCATTTCCATTTCCATTTCCATTTCCATTTCCATTTCCATTTCCATTTCCATTTCCATTTCCATTTCCATTTCCATTTCCATTTCCATTTCCATTTCCATTTCCATTTCCATTTCCATTTCCATTTCCATTTCCATTTCCATTTCCATTTCCATTTCCATTTCCATTTCCATTTCCATTTCCATTTCCATTTCCATTTCCATTTCCATTTCCATTTCCATTTCCATTTCCATTTCCATTTCCATTTCCATTTCCATTTCCATTTCCATTTCCATTTCCATTTCCATTTCCATTTCCATTTCCATTTCCATTTCCATTTCCATTTCCATTTCCATTTCCATTTCCATTTCCATTTCCATTTCCATTTCCATTTCCATTTCCATTTCCATTTCCATTTCCATTTCCATTTCCATTTCCATTTCCATTTCCATTTCCATTTCCATTTCCATTTCCATTTCAAGTTCAAGTTCAATTTCAATTTCAATTTCGATTTCCATTTCAATTTCAAGTTCAATTTCAATTTCAATTTCAATTTCAATTTCAATTTCGATTTCCATTTCAATTTCAAATTTATTCATTTTGGTTCATTTTTATTTTAATATGTATATATTATGTACTTATAATATTTTAATATTTAAATTTATTATAAGTTGTTCAATTTTATTTTATGTGTAATTGTATTAAGAATTGTAGCTCCGATACATTTTTACAAATTAGGAGTTTACTAATAAAGGAAAAAAAAAATTTCCAATTAATTTTAATTTAAATTTACACTTAAATTTAAATTTAAATTTCCAATTTCCAATTTCCAATTTTCAATTTTCAATTTTCAATTTTCAATTTTCAATTTCCAATTTCCAACTTCCAATTTCCAATTTCAATCTCAAAATGTCAATTCCATTGGAATGGATGATACCTTAGTATAATACTACGAAATAGAAACAACCAGATGACCGTGCTTCCAGCAGAGAAAACAGTCAGTCCCGCACCAATCGAACTTCTACCCATATATTTGGAGCCTTTAAAAACATCCAGTCTAGACTAGGATTTTTTAAGAGGAAAGAGGTAAGGCGACAAAAACACACAATCAGCTAAATGTGAGAAATACGTTGTGCAACTTGTGATAAATTTGCGATTCAGCACATAATATACTTCGAGTATAGATGTTTTGCACACTGTTCGTTACATTCTATCAATAATTTTGTATCTTGATTTAATTTTTCTAAATACTAATTACATTATCAACCACAAAAGTATTAAAACGTGCTGCAAAATGGCACAAACACAGCCAATTCGTTTTTGTGATTAATTTTCAAATCAAGCAAATAACAGATTTGTTACATTTTTTTATATAAAAGTGCGAGATTATAGTGATAAAGCATAAATGAAATAATGTTCGTTGGTTAAATGAGATGAAAATTTCAAAGCATATATTTCCACTTTATTATTGTTGTTATTACTACTACAATTATTATTATTATTTTTCTTCATGGAATGTTTTATTCTGTTGATTTTTTAAAAAAAAAGTGATTAACGATACGGAGCTGAGAACAAAAAATCGCTTAAATTATTTATTATTCACATTTAACCAACAATAAAATTTATTCTTTTAGGCAGCTGGTAAATAAAATATGTCTGATGACTGGTATCATAATCATTAGAATGTGAGAACTATCAAAAAGTTAGACAGCGAAAATGAACATTTAAAATTATTGCGTATTAGGAAGCGCATATGATAGAGGGGAATTAAAAAAATCAGTTTATGACTACTTTTTGCCAAATTAGATGCAAGTTCAACGCTTCTACATTTTTCATCATATGTAAAATGGAACATTGGAAATGTGCAAAATTACACATTCTTGCACTATAAAAACTTAAATGGTCTGGGAGTGAGATCCATAATACCGCCAGTGGATTACACTCTCCACTACAGCGACCCCATGAACGGAGCAGAATTTGAAAGACATAACAGCTGGCATGAACTGTGATCATTTGCTTCTTCCGTTCAAAAATAAGTGCAAATTATCATCCAGATACAAGCAAAGAAAACCGTGCGCTGGAATATCGATGCATTAAAAAATGAAGATTCTCTGAAAAGTCATCATTCACCTATCACTGAATATCTAAACCGACACAATGAAAACTACGAAACTGCACCAAATATCCATGAGCTATCCAGTTAAGTATTGCACGAAGACCACCAAGAGCCCAGAAGGATTGATTCGACGATCAGTGCCGTAAAATCGTCTAAAATAAGCGAAAGCACCGTGAAAAATGGTTAGCACTTGAAGCTTCCCGTGGAATAAAGGGCGCACCCATGAATGGACCAAAATATCTTAGGACAAAGTATTTTTAATGCGATTTTGATGTATAAAACTTTTGAATGTTACAACCAGTGTTCCTCTAGATTTCCTGAAATTCTATTTTTCTAGTTGGTTTGGGTTTACTACAAAGAGAAAACACCCATTCCAGCCGTAGTAGCTTCTTAGAACAAAGCACAATATTAATACATAATTGCCGGGTTTCTTGCTGCTTGATCTGATCCGGATCAATTTTTTTTTTTTTTTTCATTACCATCTTTATTATTACCATCTTTAATTCATGTATCGTGAACTGTAACGTACTAGATTTCGAATCAAAATAAACAACTTTTTAGTATTATAACCAGTATTCCAGCTCCGGCTTTTAAGCATCCCATCTAAACGGGTGGGTAACTGCAGCAGGGGAACTTTCGAATTTCAAAATGAAACTTGGCATACCGATTAAGCCCAATTTGTGATAATTAGTGCTCACGGGAAAAACTTAGTGCTAGTCCAGGAGCCGAAAAAACGGGAAAAGAAAATTTAAATTTCGCCTGAAAGACGACAAAAATAAAACCCAATTTCTAGAAAAAACCAGAAATAATTTAAGCCTAATTTTAAAACTTCACAAAAGCGGCTCCACCGACGAAATTTGTGCTTATCATAGTAATATGATTTTTATAAATTTTCATTAATAAATTGAGGAAAAACAAATTATCCCCTAAAAGATACTATATTGAACATACAAAATACAGATGTATACCGTTAAGTAATATTTTTGTTGAACAACAAATTAAAAACAAAATAACTTATTATAAAATCAAAGAATAAGCATTTCAGATAGCATATTCCTCTCACGCATGTTCATTGCCATCCAAAAAATATAGTGGCCGAATTTTTGCTAATCCAGAATTGGCCCAATTCCGTTGAACAACAAAGACCGTTGAATGAACAATTTTGTGACAAAAAATGTTCTACAAACCAATGAAGTTGGCATTTCTGATTGCATATTCCTATCAGGTATGTTCATTGCCATCCGAAAAATATAGTGGCTGAATTTGTGCTAATCCAGAATTGGCCCAATTCTGTTGAACAACAAAGACCGATGAATGAACAATTTTCTGACAAAAAATGTTCTACAAACCAAAGAAGTTGGCATTTTTGATTGCATATTCCTATCAGGTATGTTCATTGCCATCCGAAAAATATAGTGGCTGAATTTGAGCTAATACAGAATTGGCCCAATTCCGTTGAACAACAAAGACCGTTGAATGAAGAATTTTGTGACAAAAAATGTTCTACAAACCAATGAAGTTGGCACTTCTGATTGCATATTCCTATCAGGTATATTCATTGCCATCCGAAAAATATAGTGGCTGAATTTGTGCTAATCCAGAATTGGCCCAATTCTGTTGAACAACAAAGACCGATGAATGAACAATTTTGTGACAAAAAATGTTCTACAAACCAATGAAGTTGGCATTTTTGATTGCATATTCCTATCAGGTATGTTCATTGCCATCCGAAAAATATAGTGACTGAATTTGTGTTAATCCAGAATTGGCCTAATTCCGTTGAACAACAAAGACCGTTGAATAAACAATTTTCTGACAAAAAATGTTCTACAAACCAATGAAGTTGGCACTTCTGATTGCATATTCCTCTCACGCATGTTCATTGCCATCCGAAAAATATAGTGACTGAATTTGTGTTAATCCAGAATTGGCCCAATTCCGTTGAACAACAAAGACAGTTGAATGAACAATTTTCTGACAAAAATGTTCTACAAACCAATGAAGCTGGCACTTCTGATTGCATATTCCTATCAGGTATGTTCATTGCCATCCGAAAAATATAGTGACTGAATTTGTGTTAATCCAGAATTGGCCCAATTCCGTTGAACAACAAAGACAGTTGAATGAACAATTTTCTGACAAAAATGTTCTACAAACCAATGAAGCTGGCACTTCTGATTGCATATTCCTATCAGGTATGTTCATTGCCATCCGAAAAATATAGTGACTGAATTTGTGTTAATCCAGAATTGGCCCAATTCCGTTGAACAACAAAGACAGTTGAATGAACTATTTTCTGAAAAAAATGTTCTACAAACCAATGAAGTTGGCACTTCTGATAGCAAATTCCTATCAGGTATATTCATTGCCGTCCAAAAAATATAGTGGCTGAATTTGTGCTAATCTAGAACTGGCCCTATTCCGTTGAACAACAAAGACAGTTGAATGAAAAATTTTCTGACAAAAAATGTTCTACAAACCAATGAAGCTGGCGTTTCTGATTGCATATTCCTATCAGGTATGTTCATTGCCATCCGAAAAATATAGTGGCTGAATTTGTGCTAATCCAGAATTGGCCCAATTCTGTTGAACAACAAAGACCGTTGAATGAAATATTTTCTGACAAAAAATGTTCTACAAACCAATGAAGTTGGCACTTCTGATTGTTTATTCCGATCAGGTATGTTCATTGCCATCCGAAAAATATAAAGGCTGAATTTGTGCTAATCCAGAATTGGCTCTATTCCGTTGAACAACAAAGACCGTTGAATGAACAATTTTCTGACAAAAAATGTTCTACAAACCAATGAAGCTGGCACTCCTGATTGCATATTCCTATGGTATGTTCATTAATATTGTAGGAATATGCAATCAGAAGTGCCAACTTCATTGGTTTGTAGAACCTTGTTTGTCATAGAAAATAATTCATTCAACTGTCTTTATTGTTCAACGGAATTGGGCCAATTCTGGATTAGCACAAATTCAGCCACTATATTTTTCGGATGGCAATGAACATGCGTGAGAGGAATATGCTATCTGAAATGCTTATTCTTTGATTTATAATAAGTTATTTTGTTTTTAATTTGTTGTTCAACAAAAATATTATTTAACGGTATACATCTGTATTTTGTATGTTCAATATAGTATCTTTTAGGGGATAATTTGTTTTTCCTCAATTTATTAATGAAAATTTATAAAAATCATATTACTATGATAAGCACAAATTTCGTCGGTGGAGCCGCTTTTGTGAAGTTTTAAAATTAGACTTAAATTATTTCTGGTTTTTTCTAGAAATTGGGTTTTATTTTTGTCATCTTTCAGGCGAAATTTAAATTTTCTTTTCCCGTTTTTTCGGCTTTTAGACTAGCACTATTTTTTCCCGTGAGCACTAATTAGCACAAATTGGGCTTAATCGGTATGCCAAGTTTCATTTTGAAATTCGAAAATTTCCCTGCTGCAGTTACCCACACCATCTAAACGTTTTGACAAAAATGATGAATGGAAAGAGAGAGAGATAGAAAATTGAAAATTGAAATTGAAATTGATTGAAATGGAAATTTTGAAATTGAAGTTTTGAAATTGAAATTGAAATTGAAATTGAAGTTGAAATTAAAATTGAAATTGAAATTGAAATTGAAATTGAAATTGAAATTGAAATTGAAATTGAAATTGAAATTGAAATTGAAATTGAAATTGAAATTGAAATTGAAATTGAAATTGAAATTTTGAAATTGAAGTTTCGAAATTGAAATTGAAAGCTACATATATGACTCCCGCTTAAGAGGATTTTTTTCAAAATTTTAAACAAAACAAGTTTCGGTTTTATTTATTTAAATAAGTTTATTTATTTAAATTGCTAAAGTTGCAAAAGCTCGTAAACAAAATGGAAACTAAGAGCCATAATACAACATGAAGTTCCTTAATAAACTTACACTGTACACTGCACATACATTCTTATTTATTATAATACAAATATAAATAGAGCAAATAAAGCGAATGAATTGACTTTTTTTGTAAGACATGTTACTTTATTATATTGTAAAGATATAAACCAGAGACGAAAGAAAGAAAAACGTATCATCATCATCGTGGCATACAAAAGAAAAGATTATATTAAGGAAAATTAAAAAAATATCAAAATTGTAACAAATTTCTGTTTGTTGATAAATTACGTATTTAACCTATAAACACACATATTTGATTTTCTTAAAGTCAAAATCTTTTTATCTTTAATATAGGAAATGTGCTGTGCCATACAAATTGAGGGCGGGCGAATAATAAACCTAAGTGTATTTGGACAGATTTTCGACATTTTGTTATATAGTAAGTAGTTTTAGTAGGTTAACATAACATTGTACTACATATACATATAGTATATAGCTAGTTATGAAGATGGTATATAGACAACCGTAACGTTTTGTATATAGATAATCAGGCGAAATTAAATGTAGTAGCCACCTGCGGCTATTCTTCCTCAACACGAAACTTTATCCCATTTTATTCTTGTTAAAATGAAAATTAATCATTAACCCCAGTGTTTATTTTTCCTTTTTTCGTATATAAATAGATAATTTTCATGTACTTTATTTTACCGTAACAATTGTTAGAATTTTATCGTATATCCGTAGATTTATGTATTTTTAATTTGTCTTAAAAAAGTTTTTTAATAAATTTTTTTCATAAAATTCTTATATAACAAAAAGTTAAAACTTAAAGTTTGTAAAACATTTTTTGTACCAGAAAATTGTTGTTGGCTTAGTTTTTTTTTGTCAATTAGAAATTATGATGAACTCATCATGCTAGATAAATAAACCGATGCAATTTTGAAAACAACAAAAATTAATCATTTTTAACTTTGTCGTCAATGGAATGTTGGTAAAATATTTTAAATTATTAAGTTTTATTTAGTTTTCCAGTGACTGAACGAAACAATTTTATAAACAAAATTGTTTTATGTCTGTTACCACAAAATTACCACAAAAATATTTATAAATGTTCTTTGAAGTCCAGCAGACTGTTCATAAATGGAATAGCACGTGCGTTAAGAAATGTAATGAAATTTGCTTACGTCACTGTCATCCAATCCATCCCCAACATTTTTCTGTCATTTATATTCAGTGCGCTTCTTTCAGAGTAACCTAGCCGCATAACTCGGTTTTATTTTATGAATCCATCTAAGGATGCTAAGGTATACAAATATAAATGAATAATATTCAATATTACCAGAGCCATCTATGATTTTGAAGAGCCGTAATATTATAAAGAGAGCTTCCAGTAGAAGGGAAGCTTTTATTGAATTACTATAAGAAACCGTGGTAATTGGAAAATTTTTGAACATGAATTTATGAATAAAAAATTAAACCAATCATCTAAACTTTAATTTTATATTTTGAATAAACTATCCAAAGAACACATATTTGAAAATCAGCCATCATAATGTAGTATTTATTTGGTAAATTTAAACTAAAGCGGAGCATACATTTATTAATTTTCTATAAAAATGAGCTCTCCGTTTAGTTGTGTAGGTTTATAAAGTACGATAATAAAGGGTGCTGCTGCAGATTCCTCTTGCATCCAATTTAAAATTTAGTTTTATAAAAATTTAACTTATTTGGTAAATTCTGGTCATATGCACATCAGAATTTTTGAGATGAACGATGCACTTAATAGCAATCTAAACATTCCCCATTTATAACAAAATTAAAGAGAAAACGTGAGCTGAAACGAAATTTTATGAATCACCATGTAGAAACAATAATATTATTCATATAATAAAATTTTTACATCAAATTCTATTATTATTTTTGTATACAAAAAAACTACGTTGTCATGGTTTTCTTAATTAAATATTATTACAAAACAGAACAAAACGTAAAAAACTTCAATTTTATCCGATTGCAAAACCGAGCTTTCTGTAATTTGAAAATCCGTTTATAGATGTCTCTGTAATAAATTTACTTGAAATTACAGAAAAGTTTAAAATAATTAAATAACTATTTACGTAAATAAACCATTATTATTGTTAAGCGCGAAATCTTTAATATAATAATTTAACATAATTAATAAAACTCAAAACAATTATAATTTTTATTTATGAAAATTAAACAATAATAGAAAAATGTCACATTTTTCCAAATTTTTTCTTTCCTTATTTCAATTCGCTCGTATTCGGTTATTTTCAGTTCCAGGAGATCTCAATAATCTATTGAACCAGGCAGTATACATAATAAATTGTTAAATTTTAGTTAACAAACATTTAGGTTTTAATATTTAGCATTAATTTATACTTAGCGACATCTTTTGATTGGTTTATTAATTGCGAAAAGCTCTATAATATAATGTTTTTATTTTATGAAGCTCCGGTTTGTTTATACTACAGGATGAAACAGTATAGCCTGCGAATTTGTTGCGATGAAATTTTTAACAAATAACGAAAAAACAATTTTCGAAGTTTGTTCATCAACAATGTTGTAATAGAATCCAGAACACAATAAAACCCCCATATTACATAGCTACTCAAAAAGCATTTTTAACGAACGTTTGTTTTGGGAAAGAAATGCTGAAACTTTTGATGGAACACCCTATACTAATTTCTTACATACACATATAAACAAATTCTTATTTCTACAATAAAAACAAAATTTTTGTGGTAGACTAATTTGAATATTTTTGCGTTAATTCGACATAACATGACTCAATTTTAAAATATGCTTTTCCTGAATATTGAACTAACCATTCAAATTAAAAATTGAAACGAAGCATTAATGTTTATATATACAAAAAAGCTTCTAAAAAAATATTAAAATACACTGATTGGTATGAAAAAGAACAAAAAGCTTCCCCTCTATGGAAAGCTCTTGGAAAAAATGGCGGAATCTTACGGCTCTTGTATTTAGGAGGCTCTGATATTACCCGTTAAAACTGACTGACTAAATATTTCAATGTATTCATCGTTTTCAGGAGTCATTTGTTTTTTTTTCATAATTAAAACCCACTTATTAGAAAATAATGAGTGATTGTATAATACAAGTGTGTAACGAACGACCCCGTTTTGGAATCGCGTGTTAACAGATGCCCAGGATTAATTACCACGACTAATGGCTCAAAAGAACGCTTACTCGGTTATGAAGTTTTAAATGTTACATTCAACCAAACGTATGAAATTCTTTCTCGCGCCTAATTTATTTCATACATTATACTAAGGAGTGGATTTTTTCAAACTGTTTAATGTAACCATCCAAGTCTCGGAGTTAACGGCACACCAGTCATTAGTAAATTCGACCTCATCGAACCAAAAGTAGACGATCCTGATCGATTACTTGCAAACCATAATTTGAGTTCGTCACAACAGCGACAATTACACAGTATAATCGAACAGTTTCCCTCTTCGGTTAAACTCGGTTTGGGGCGAACTAATCTGTTATGTCATAGCATCGACACACAAGACGCGAAGGCTGTTAAGCAGCGAGCTTATGCCATTTCGCCTGCTATCCAAAAACTTCTGTCTAAATTCTTATAAAAAACACTAACAACCAAAAACGATTAATAAAAATAATATTTAAATTTTTCATTAAAGTTGGCGTAAAAAACAATATGAACACGTATTCGGTGGTTATTGGTTGGTAATGAAACGATTAAGTATACGACAACCGACACGTGAACATGTAAATTGAAATAAATAAAAAAATATTATAATAAATAAAATCTAAAATACACAGTGCATTTCAAAATTAAAAATCCAGTGATCAAACAAATTGGTCCTTTACAGCCAGATAATATTTATTAAATTAAATTATGGCGTCTTCACCACGATTGTACATTGTTATTTTTATATAAATCAAGTATTCATTCCGAAAATCCGATTATAAAACGAAATTGTAATATCAAAGCCGCCATTTTTTGCGTTGTTAAAACTGAACGAATGAAATAAATAATTGATTACCGTTCAACAGTTACAAATTTCGGTTTAAGCCCACTCAATAGTTTTGGGATCCATTATAAGATTGTTCAATATTTGGTATGAAAATTATGGGTCCCATTTGAAACGCGATATTTTAAAACGCGATTTTTCAAAACGCGATATTTCAAAACGCGATATGGAACAAAAAGCGATATGGTACAAAACGCGATATTTCAAAATGCGATATTTCAAAACGTGATATGGTACAAAACGCGATATGGTACAAAACACGATATTTCAAAACGCGATATTTCAAAACGCGAGATGGTACAAAACGCGATACGGTACAAAACGCGATATTTCAAAACGCAATATTTCAAAACGCGATATGGTACAAAACACGATATTTCGAAACGTGATATTTCAAAATGCGATACGGCACAAAACGCGATATGGTACAAAACGTGATATTTTTTATTATTAAATCGAATTACTGATATTGAACAAAAGTGTTCGTGTCCAATATATAAAGGGTAATTTATTAAAGATTAGACGAAAATTTTCAAAGTGTCCAAGTTACAATATAAAGAGGTTGTCAATATACAGAATATTTTTACCATTTTTGTAAAAATAAATATACGAAATTTCAAGGGACTGAATGAAAGTGTCCAAGATACAGAAATGCCCAACATTGAAGGTTTCAATAAAATTCAATTTTTCATTCAATTTACACCTGATATCAATTGACGGCCGAAAATTTTAACTGCTTGGTTATACTTCCGAATAGGTTATATACCTCCAAAAATTCTGAAAATCGGTATACTAAGGTACTTTAGAATGCTGATTACGAATATGGAAAATATCCTGAAACGACCCCAAGTAGCTCTCAATGATCCCAAGTGGCCCTAAATGCCCCAAATGGTCTTAAAAGACAACCCAAACGCGAAAAAATATTTTTTTAATTTCGAAGCACAAATGCTTTTATGATTATTTTAAATCATTTTATACCTTAAGATTGAGGGCTACCGCCCAAAATCCCAACTTTTATAGAAATAAAAAAATTTACTGTTATTTCAATTATTTTATTTCAATATTTTTATAATCCACATAGGGGACATATAATTTCAGTTTAAAGGAATTTAGAAATCGATAGGAGTGGCAGTTTAGGATTGAATTATATCAGGCGGGTCGGCTCCAGTCGCTTCGCAACGTACATTCTGGAAAAGGGAAAATTTAATTTCAGTTTATAGGAATTTAAAAACCGATATTAGCAGGAGTATAGGATCAGGTTATATCAGGTGAGCGCTTCGCTCCTTAGTAAGAAAAAAAAACTTCAGTTTATAGGGATTTAAAAATCGACAAGAGTGGGAGTATAGGACCGGGTTATATCAGACGAATCGCTGCGCTCCCGTCACTTCGCAATGTGCATTCTGGAAAGGGGGAAATGTAATTTCAGTTTATAAAAATTTAAAAATCGATAGAAGAGGGAGTTTAGGATCGGGTTATATTAGGATGGTGAAGGGGAAATTAAATTTCAATTTATAAGAATTTAAAAATGGATAGGAGCGGAAGTATAGGATCGGGTTACATCAGGCGGGTGGCTGCGCTCCCTTCGCTTCACAATGTACATTCTGGAGAAGGGGAAATTTAATTTCAGTTTATAATAATTTCAAAATCGATAAGAGTGGGAGTATAGGATCGGGTTATATCAGGTGAGCACTTCGCTCCTTAGTTAGAAAGAAAAACTTTAGCAGTTCGGGAGTATAGCAACGGATTATACCAGGCGGGTCACTGTGCTCCAGTCGCGTTGCTTCTTAGTTAGAAAAAAATTTCAGTTTATAGGAATTTAAAAATCGAAAAAGCGGGAGTATAGGACCGGGTTATATCAGGCGAATCGCTGCGCTCTCGTCGCTTCGTAATGTACATTCTGGAAAAGGGGAAATTTAATTTCAGTATAGGTATTTAAAAACCGATATTAGCGGGAGTATATAGGATCGGGTTATATCAGGTAAGCACTTCGCTCCTTAGTTAGGAAAACAAATTTCAGTTTATACGAATTTAAAAATCGATAGAAACGGGAGGACAGCTCGTTGTTATATCACGCGGGCCACTGCGCTCCAGTCGCTCCGCTCCTTAGAAAAAATTTCAGTTTATAGGAATTTAAAAATCGATAAAAGCGGGAGTATGGGACCGGGTGATATCAGGCTGGTCGCTGCGCTCCTGTAGCTTAGCAATGCACATTCTTCTGTACCATATCGCGTTTTGTGCCGTATCGCATTTTGAAATATCACGTTTCGAAATATCGTGTTTTGTACTATATCGCGTTTTGAAATATCGCGTTTTAAAATATCGCGTTTTGGACCATGTCGCGTTTTGGAATATTGCGTTTTGAAATATCGCGTTTTGTACCATATCGCGTTTTGTACCATATCGCGTTTTGTACCATATCGCGTTTTGAAATATCGCATTTTCAAATATCGCGTTTTGTACCATTTCTCATTTTGTCATATCTCGTTTCGAAATAACGCGTTTTGAAATATCGCGTTTCGAGCGGCTCCGGAAAATTATAATAATTGCCGTTCAGCTTTAAAATTTATATCCATTCCGAGTTACCGTTCAACATTGAAATCAAAACCGAAGTTCGTATTGTGTTTTGTTACAACAATATTATTTATGTATGTCCCTGATTTAAAATAATTCAACAATTGAGATTGACGTGCAATATTGACTCAACCGGTTCATCAATCATCTATTAGCCATCTAACTGTTAAATAATTTTAGTTGTATAAGGTACAAGTCAATTAAATTTTTAATGTATTTTAGTTTTTAATTAATTACATTTATAACATATTAAATTCAAAATGGTTAAAACATTTAAATCCGTGTTAATGCGCATAAAGGCAATCGAGAATTATTTAAATAAATTTGATGACGAACCTCCACTGCTAGAAGAATTGGAAAGTAGATTGTCCAAATCCGAAAAAATATAAAGCGAATATGAAAAAATTTGGGAAGAATTAATTCAAGCCAAAGCAAAAAATATTGATGATCTGCAACTTGAAATAGATGAGGTGGAGGATCGATTCCATAGAGTAAGAGCCAATTTAAATGTTTTAATCAAAAATTATAGTGATAATTCGAATACTTCTGAAAACAAAGCATTGGTTACCAAATTGAAATTTAATGCGGGTCAAATTACCTCACGTTAATCTTCCGGTATTTAACGGAAACCCAACCGAGTGGTTCATGGCATTGTTGATGGCATTGTAAAGTTCACGTTGTTGTTAGAAAAGGTAACGGGTGATGCAAGAGACACAATTGGCCATGTTACTTTATCCGCTGCCGGTTATGAAAAGGCTTGGTCCGAGTTAGTAGTTCATCGTAGATGTTCATGTAGATGCTATTTTGAATTTGCCGAAGGTTCCCAAAGACAATGCCATAGAATTGAGAAAACTAATGAAGTCTTGCATTTCACACATTTCATCGTTAGAAGCGTGCAATAGATCCATAGAATTTTTAATGAAACAATGCAGAGTGTTAGCATCAGTTGGATCGAATTTTAGTGATTTGGGGTAGTCGATTCCGAGTAAATCAGTTAGACAAGGCACAGGTCGAAATACACTAATGCCTACAGTTAGGCCAAATTCCACATTCGCATATTCATCTCAAATTTCAAGCCAAAGCAAGTTAAATGATCAGAAACAAAATCATGTGTGTTTTGTAAAGATAGTTTTCATCCATTGTATACGTGTCCAGAATTCATTAAAATTCCGTCATCTGATAGATACAAAAAAATCATTGAATTACGGCTCTGTTTAAACTGTTTTGGGGCTAATCATTTCAACAAAAACTGTCAAAAGATTGGTTGTAAAGTGTGTTCACGTAAACATCACACACTATTACACCGAACAGAAACTACTTTTCGACCTGTCATAGTGGCAGAAGAGAAGAAACCGACCGAAATCACAACCAGTTGTAATGGACAGTCATCCTACTTTACTCCACATAATTCATTTAGAAAACAAGTTTTATTATCTACGGCTTTAATTCTGATCAGAGATAACAATAAGAAATATCACGAATGTCGTGTGTTACTCGATTCCGGTAGTCACAGTAATTTCATAACATCTGATTTTGCTAGTGTTCAATCACGGGTTTGAACATGGAATAATTTATTATATATGTTCAAGCACATAACATTAGCGACACAAATGTGTCGAATCAGCAACAATAAGTATGCGAATAGCTAAATATTATTTGACGGCTTATATTTCCATTATCTCCGGCGGGCATACACTTATTATTTTCATAAGATCAGCAAAAGTATTGTCCATATAATGAATAACATAAACACATATTTTTTAATTTAGGTAAAATTGTAAGCTCAGCAACTTGATAGTTGTAATTATATGTATTAATTTTGTATATAAACCAAAAGAATCTAATAAAAATAAAGTAGTTTAAAACAACACTTCAGACTGTTATTGTCATAGCCCTCACCAGTGGTAAGCGGATAACAGTTCACTAAAATATCGAAAAGCTATATCAAACGTCAACACTGATATAACATTGGTGAGGGCTATGACAATAACAGTCTTGAAGTTCATGTGTCTGCTTGCAATTAATGCATGTCCGTTGAGCTTTTACGTGTAGATTTTTAAGTCTTGGTAATTGTGGAGTGGTGCCTGGTTGTTGAGTTGGTCCGGAATTGCGAAAGGTGAGTGATTTTGGTCTGGCGGCTTCTAAGGCTTGGAATCTGCGTTCCAAAAATGCCAGAAATTCCTCTATTGTTGGCATCTCACGAGGATCAGGAATGGTCATCTCAAACAGCCTCAAACTTTCATTATCTAGTTTTCTGATTACAATTGGAATTACTATGTAATTCCAAGATATGGTTATTACGCCCAAGTTTTTGATGGAATGCATGCTTTCCGTTAATGTATCGTATAACGATTTCATAGTTGTTGCTGATTCTGCATGCATGCTGGGGAAATTCAAAATGTGGTTGATATGTGTTGTTGCCATTTGCCGCTTATTTTGGTACCGATTTACCAATAGCTTCCAAACATCTTGGTAATTCACCCCTGTTGCTTCCAGATGACCAATGATTCTAGCTGCACTACCTTGGACTGTTGTTTTTAGTTGGTGCATTTTGACGGTGTCGCTTAAATCGTCATTTTCGTGAACCAACTTTCTAAATAAATCGTAGAAAGCTGCCCATTTCAGAGTTTCTCCGTAAAACTGCGGTATCTCAATCCGTTTTAATTTTATCTTGCTTTTTTCACTATCGGTTGTTTGTTGTCCGCGTTCATTTTTAACCAATTTACAACGTAATGTTTCACTTTCGTTGACCAATGCAGAGTAATAATCGTCGGTAAAGTAAGTTGTACGTTCTTCTTCACCTGCATTTGCGTGCACCAATATGTCTTCGTGCAGTTGTTCTATTTGTGCTATCCTTGCATTCAGCTGTTGCAGCTTATGTTGTAGTTGGACATGATTGCCCTGCTTTCCTAACAGCTCATTTGTATCGGCTATTAACTTATAGCAAAGACGCATTTTGACCTCTTGTGTTTTGTACCGATGTGCTTGTTCTGGTTCAAGCGCGTAGTTGTTCGTAGTACTGCGGTTGCTGTTGGTACTACTATCGTTTGTAGCACTACTATGGTCGGTTGTTAATGGTTTTTTTGTTGGTGATCCCGTTGGAATTTCCTCTCGTGTTGCTATTTCGAGTTTCCTTTCTAGCTCACGTTTGAACGTTGTGTACAGTTGTTTTACTGTGTCCCGCTCAGCCCAGTAACTATGCGTTGGATGGTCGTCGAAGTGTTGGTCTTTCATTTCGTTGTCTGCATCCGTGTAACTGGACCACCAGTCATCTAGTTTATCCAGTTTATCTTCTAAGTAAACAGTTGTCCGTCTACTTTCGGAATCCTTGCTGTAATTGGTTTTTAACCGCTGCAGTTGTTCGACACGCGTACATTGCTTTTTATATAAAGCATCCATATTTTTATTGTAATGTGGCTCGAAATGATTATGACCAGTAGTTCGAAGTATTTTGTATACCGCCTGTTTTTGTGGTTGTTAGGTTCGATGCCTGTTGGTTGTTGGCTCGAAATTTATATAGTCCGCCGGTTGTTGTTTTGGCGTCGAAGGACCAATGTTATATCAGTGTTGACGTTTGATATAGCTTTTCGATATTTTAGTGAACTGTTATCCGCTTACCACTGGTGAGGGCTATGACAATAACAGTCTGAAGTGTTGTTTTAAACTACTTTATTTTTATTAGATTCTTTTGGTTTATATACAAAATTTGGTCCTTCGAGCCGGATGAACGAGACACATGAACTTCAAGACTGCTTGAAGTTTCAACAAATGTCTACATTGGAACGTAGCAGATTGATCAATCAACACAATCTGTGTAAAATATGTTTGGAAAAATTTCATCAACCGTGTTTAAAATCAACACGATGTTTAGTATGCAAAGGAGCCCACCACACTCTCCTACACTCTAATAATCACCCACAACGTACAATGCTTACCAAAAGGGTGGATGACAATCCAAAAAAGGAAGCAAACGAAACATGCATTGTGACTAATCATTTTGTAAACCAATTTGAACAACCATCTGGTACACTATTGGCCACAGCAATGGTTGAGGTACAAAATGGAAAGCAACAACCAACCCTGTTACGAATGTTAATAGATCTCGGTTCACAAATCTCATTTATCACCAACGAGGCATCGAAGAAAATCAAACAACCGCCGATAAAAACGCATGTGGAGATTAGTGGCTTAAATGATAGCGATATCACGACTGCCACAAAATTAGTCACTTTTCGAGTAGGAGCACGATTTTCTTCAAACTTCTCCATGGAAATGGAAGCATTAGTATTGCCGAATATAACTCGGCCACTACCTGAACAACATTTCGATAATCAAAGAAGGGAACATTTAAATAATCTACTGTGGGCGGATCCAACTTACAACCAACCAAATAAAATTGACATTTTATTAGGTGCGGATTATTACCCAAATATCCTGATGAACCAAGTTATAAAAGGAAATCAAGGCGAACCAATCGCCCAACAAACGGAGCTAGGATGGATCATATTTGGAAATATTGTAAACGAAAAATCCCCGGGCGTCCAATCCATGGTTACCTTGGTAGATATTGAAAACCAGTTAAAGCGGTTCTGGGAAGTGGAAGAGATATCATCCAAAAACTTTATGACAGAAGAAGAAAGAATGTGTGAAGAACATTATCGACAGAATTACTGTCGAACCACCGACGGCCGCTACATGGTACGTATTCCGTTTCAACAAAACATAACATCAATCGGTTCATCCAAACAACGAGCACTTGCTAGGTTCATTCAACTAGAACGACGTTTGTCAGTAGTTAATGAATTTTCTACTAGATATCGAGAGTGTATAGAAGGGTATTTCAACCAGGGACACCTCATTGAAAGTAATGGACATACGCAGAACGAATATTACATTCCTCACCACGCAGTAGTCAAAACCACCAGCACTACAACAAAATTAAGGGTAGTATTTGACGCATCAGCTAAGACCGATAAAAACGTTAGCCTAAATGAAACTCAACTCGTGGGTCCAAAATTACAAGAAGATCTGATGTCAATTTTAATTCGATGGAGAAAATACAAGGTGGCGTACACAGCAGATATAGAACAAATGTATAGACAGGTAAAAGTACATCCCGATGATCAACGATATCAGAAAATATTATGGAGGAAGACGCCAGATGAAGTTATAAAATCATACCAGCTAACAACCGTAACTTTCGGTATGTCATCTGCGCCATATCTGGCTATCAAGACATTGCAGCAATTAGCAACAGATGAAAAAGTGAAATTCCCGATTGCGGCCAACATAATAATGAGCGACTTCTACGTGGATGACGTATTATCAGGAGGTAACACCCTCGAAGAAGCTCAAAAAGCACAAAACCAACTTATCAGTGCACTTAAAACCGGAGGATTTAATCTAAGAAAATGGGCGTCTAATTATCCTCAACTATTAGAAGCTGTCGGTTCAGAGTCGAGAGCTCTCGAGCCGATCATAATTAACGACGATGCTGTAAGAACATTAGGATTGCTGTGGAACCCTACAACCGATACCTTCGAATTCAAGGTGAACCTTAACGAAAAAAATGGTATCATGACAAAAAGAAAGATGTTATCCGAATCATCAAAGGTTTTCGATCCATTAGGATGGTTGTCTCCAACCTTAATACAAGCCAAAATTTTAATGCAAACTCTAAGACGTCGAAAATAAATGCTGCCAATACTATGCCTCTCTCCCGAAGCTAGAGGCGATCAAAATCCCAAGGTGGATCAACTTCAACTCTACGTTACCAGGAGAGTTGCATGGATTTTGTGATGCTTCAGAAGCGGCTTATGCAGCAGTAATATATTTTTACGATAGATCGTTAAATAAGGCAACTTTGTTAACATCAAAAACCCGGGTGGCACCAATAGCAACCAAGTTAACGCTACCAAGGCTAGAGTTATGTGGAGCCAGTCTGCTTGCTAATCTAATGAGCAAGGTACAACAGGACATGAAATTCGATAAAACACCAACCTATTTTTGGAGGGATTCTATGATTGTTTTGGGATGGGTGAAAAACAAGCCTCACAAAATTAAAACATTCGTAGCAAATCGAATCTCGGAAATCCAGAAGTTAACTGCCTCATCTCAATGGTTTTATGTAAAATCATCCGACAATCCCGCAGATTGTGCATCCCGGGGCATTGAAGCCAATCAATTAATCATATACAATTTATGGTGGAACGGTCCTCAACACGTCTTCAAAACGGCAATCCAACTAACACCAATGAAACTAGAAGGAACGCTAGATCAATTGGAGCTGAAACAACCGATTGTTGGGGCCACGACAGTGACATCAAATAACCCGATTGAGAATTTATATCGAAGGCATTCCAATTTCAATACAATAAAAAGGATTCTAGTATATGTATTGAGATTTATTGACAAAAGCCGAAGGAATACTGTAAACAACCAAGAAGTTCCCACGACAGAAGAACTAAAAAAAGCTACCCAAGTATTGATTAAACTGGCACAGAGGCAACGCTTCAGGAACGAAATTTACGATCTTACAAACCAGAAAGGAGTGGCAAATAAAAGTAAGATTAAATCTTTGTCTCCTTTCATGCAGGATGATATCTTACGCGTTGGTGGCCGAGTCCAAAACACAACCTCTTGGAGCTACGACGAGAAACATCCGATTATTGTCCCAAGAGATCATCCCATTACTAAACTATTGATTGAACAAGCGCATAAACAAACAATGCATGGAGGAACACAATTAACCCTGGCTCATCTTCGCACCAGGTACTGGATCATCCACGGTCGGAATCTAACAAGACATTTCATATCGAAATGTACAAGATGTCATCGTTTCAATACAAAAACAGGAACACAGCTAATGGGTAATTTACCAGCCGCCCGGATTACTTCCGGAAGACCATTTTTGAAAACTGGAGTCGACTATGCGGGACCTCTTCTGATTCGAACAACAAAGGGAAGAGGTCACAAGGCACACAAGGGTTATTTAGCGATTTTTGTTTGTATGACAACCAAGGCCATACACATTGAGCCAGTCAGTGATCTAACTAGTGAAGCATTCATCGCGGCATACAAAAGATTCACTGCACGTAGAGGATTATGCAGTGATTTGTATAGCGACAATGGTACCAACTTTGTCGGTGCTAAAAATCAACTTGAACGCGAATTAGCTGCACTAATTCGTAATTCAAATAAGGAAATTGCGCAATTATTAGCAAATGATGAAACAACATGGCATTTTATACCACCGGCTGCACCACATTTTGGAGGACTATGGGAAGCGGCAGTTAAGTCAGTAAAAAGATGCTTAATAAAAGTCATTGGAGAAGCAACATTGACTTTTGAAGAATTATCAACGGTTACTTCACTAATAGAAGCTTGCTTAAATTCAAGACCACTGGCACCACTATCAACCGATCCTACAGATGTTACCTTCTTAACGCCTGGACACTTTTTAATCGGTGCACCTCTAAAAGCAATTCCACAAGATGCAATAGCAGAAACAACCATTCACGGTATAACACGTTGGAAACTTGTAGAAAAAATTAAACAAGATTTCTGGAGAAGATGGCATAGCGAGTACTTAAATCAATTTCAACATAGAAGAAAATGGTCAGATGAACAACCAAACATGAAGATAGGGGACCTGGTTCTCATCAAAGAGGAAAAAATTCCTCCATTAAAGTGGCTAACTGGTCGGGTGATGGAATTACATCCAGGCATAGACCAAAAGGTTCGAGTAGTCTCACTTCGTGGCCCGGGAGGGACTCTTATAAAAAGACCGATTCACAAACTTTCACGACTACCAATAGAACATGAGAACGAAACCAACCAAACGAATACACATTCACCGGTCGAGCAACCTCAACAACCAACGATACCTTTACGTGTTCAACCTCCCCGAGAAGTTAAAAAGAAAAGACAAGTATATCACAATAAGGTAATATTCAAAAAAGGACTAACGATGAGACTAATAATCTTGATGCTCGGCATGATGCAAGGGCTTTTCTCCCTTGGAACATCTGAAAGCACTGTAGAACCGCTACCAACGGACGCTGGCATATATTTCCACAACACCGGAATTGTTAACCTGATGGCATTGCGGTGGAAAATAATTGTAAACTACAACCTATCAGGATATTGGGACGACATCAGCTCTATAGAATACTACATCAGTCATCTAAATAACACTTGTCAGACGGGGTGGACGGGGGGGACGAGACCAAAACTCTGTGATGTAGTGGTACACCAGCCAACTGAACAAATGCAGGAAATTACATCGCAAAATGCCCTACTCAGGTCAACGAACAAGGACCACGCTCTGAGGAAACGTGACATAGGTGATACAATAGGATACATTCTCGGTGATGCGTTCGGCATCATGAATCAAAGAGATGCTTCACATATAGAGAATCAACTGGAAAAGGCAGAAGATAATGAAGAATATTTATTGGCATTAATCCAAAATCAAACGTCAATCATAGACTCAACAATAAATGTATTTAAACACGACAGAGAGACGACTGCTAATCATTTTAAAATTATCGCCCAGCAGTTCTTATATCTCGATGGAAAAATCCAACAATTATCCATAGATGGTGATCATTATGACAGGGTACAATCTATTACAACATATACTATTCAAATAATGATGATCATGAGGCGAATAGCAGATAAACAACGAGTTATTATCGATGTTATTATAAATGCCCATCAAGGACATATCCATCCAGCCCTGTTGGCCCCTCAACAATTGAAAGAGGAAATCAACCGAATTAAGGATTATATTTCACCAACCATGATGATCCCTGAAGGCGATGACGATAATAGCCTTGGGCACATTTACAACCTGCTAACCGCGCAGACAAGAGTCACGAATAATCATATCCTCTTTCTCATCCAGATGCCTTTAGCATATTCGGAGACGTATCAATTATTTCACATAGTACCAATCCCAAAAATCGAAAATGGTCAATTACACATAATAATGCGAACAACAGAATACCTCATAGTAAATATGCATCGAGAACGTTTCGCTCCTCTAACTAACGATGAACTACAACAATGCGTTCAAATTAAAAATAATGGATATTTATGTACCATTTCTCCAATTTACAACATACAATCAAATCAGTCACAATGTGAAATGAACCTATTAAGACATATAGCGCAGAATTTGAACGGTTGTACAACAACTATATTGCACCAACGGAACTATTGGATGCCAGTAGACACAAACAAATGGCTATTTTCAGTAACAGCACCAAAAATCGTTGATCTAATATGTGATCGTCAGATAACCACAATGAAGCTGCAAAATTCTGGGATACTCAGTCTGGATCGGAAATGTACTTTAAAAAACGGGCATTTTTATCTCACAACTATCGACGAAAAATCCTATATGATTAATTCGTCTTTTGCTGCGTCAATAAAGATTCAGAGTGAACTGAAAAACTCATCATATTTATCTGAGCTACCGACGATTCCATCAGAGAGAGGCACCAACAATTCAGCCGACCTCAGTTTAAATAAGGACATAATTAATCTTGAAACGGCCATTGCACAACAAAAATTAAAGGAAACGGCCTTACCTAAATCAATGGACTCTTCTAATAGAGGGCATCACATTCATCATTACGTGATGACTTACACCATGGTGATCATAGGACTGGTCATAATTTTGTTATATCTCTGCAGACGCAAGACAAATCACCGGGTTTCCTCCGAAGACATGTCACCACCACAACGACCAACGCCACGGCCAAGGTCTCTCAATTGTACAGCCCCGCAGTATGTTCAATCACGGGTTTGAACATGGAATAATTTATTATATATGTTCAAGCACATAACATAAGCGACACAAATGTGTCGAATCAGCAACAATAAGTATGCGAATAGCTAAATATTATTTGACGGCTTATATTTCCATTATCTCCGGCGCGCATACACTTATTATTTTCATAAGATCAGCAAAAGTATTGTCCATATAATGAATAACATAAACACATATTTTTTAATTTAGGTAAAATTGTAAGCTCAGCAACTTGATAGTTGTAATTATATGTATTAATTTTGTATATAAACCAAAAGAATCTAATAAAAATAAAGTAGTTTAAAACAACACTTCAGACTGTTATTGTCATAGCCCTCACCAGTGGTAAGCGGATAACAGTTCACTAAAATATCGAAAAGCTATATCAAACGTCAACACTGATATAACAGCTAGTAAATTGCAGTTAAGTCGCACTATTCATAGCCGTATTTCAATTTGCGGTTTGAGTGACAGAAAAAAAACAAATATATCCGAATGTATGACTACTAAGATTAAATCTCGTATTTCCAAGTTTCAACATTCTTTAACGTTTTTTATTGTCCCAATAATTGCAAATGCATTACCACAAACCAATATCGATATTTCGCGTTGGACAATCCAGTTGATGCGCTTATTAGACCAGTTGATGCGCTTATAGGTGCTGAATTATTCTTTAAAATTTTAAGAAATAATCGAATCCATTTAAACGCAGAACTACCAATAATTCAAGAAACGAGCTTCGGTTGGATATTCAACAGAAATTACTTTGAACAAAATGAATTTAGTTGTTTAACCTCATGTCACCAATCGGGCGAATTAGATAGTTTGAATCAAAATTTACACCGGTTTTGGGAGGTAGAATCCCTTCCAGTTAGGAAATTCTTATCAAAGGAAGAAGCCTACTGTGAATCACATTTCAGTTAAACCCACTTTAGAGATGAAACTGGGCTTTATACTGTTTCTATCCCATTTAAGGATAATGTTTATAAAATCGGTAGCTCAAAAATACAAGTATTACGTATATTTGGTTATCTAGAACAAAAACTTAATTCTAATGTAGAATTAAGACAGCAATATACCAATTTTATCAAGGAATATAGTGATTTAGGTCATATGAAACTTGTTAACGAGTCCCTCGATAATGAAGAAACAAAATCATATTATATGCCTCATCATCCGATTTTAAAGCCAAGCAGTTCAACGACAAAGTTACCCGTTGTTTTTGATGCTTCCACTAAATCGTCGACAAATTTTTCTCTAAATGAATTAATGTACATAGAACCAACCGTACAGCAAGATCTTTTTAATATCATTTTAAGATTTAGAAAATATGCCAATGTATTTACATCAGATATAAATAAAATGTATCGCCAAGTGAGAATTGATTCAACACAAACAAGTTTACAAAGAATATTGTATGGTACGGCGTCTGCACCATATCTTGCCGCGCACGTCTTAAATCAGCTTGCATTTGATGAGAAAGAAAATTTTCCTCTAGCTTCAGAGTCCATTCGAAATTTTTATGTTGATGATTTTCTTGGTGGTGCGGATTCGATCGATGAAGCGCTTGAGTTGAAAGTTCGGCTGATTAAAATGTTATCTAAATGGGGATTCAATCTACATAAATGGTCAGCTAACACAGATGAGCTATTAGCAACAATTCCGGAAAACTGCAAAGAAAAACTAAAATTAGGCGATACTAGTTGCCGTGAATCAATAAAGGCACTAGTTTTATTATCAAAACCGGATTCCGATCTTTTTATATTCAATGTCAGTCCAATAGTAAATCATAATCTCACAGTACAAAAAGATCAGTCCTCTCTGATATTTCTAAGGTGTATGATCCGTTAGGGTTGCTTTCACCAGTTATGATCACCTCAAAAATGCTCATTCAATCACTTTGGAAATGCAAATCAGATTGGGATGAACCAATTTCCGAAGATTTATATCGTATTTGGCATGAATTCAGAACAAATTTAGTTAATGTCAATAGCATTCATTTTACTAGATGTGTATTTCGTAAAAATCGTGTTTCGATAGAGTTACATGGTTTCTCTGATGCTTTAGAGCAACCTGCACCATAAGCTTGTATTTATGTCAAGAGTATAGATAATTTCAATAATATATCCACCCGTTTGTTATGTAGTGAATCACGAGTGTCACCTATAAAAACAATTTCAATACCACGATTAGAGATATGCGCTGCGCTATTAATTTTACGATCAGGAACAACCGTAATAGAATCAATGGAGATTAAATACGATCGTTTAGTTCTGTGGTCCGATTCGTTAATAACGTTGCAATGGATTAAAATCTCGCCCCATAAATTAAAAACATTCATCGCTAATCGTGTAAACGAAATTCAAGAATTAACTTGCAATTTTAATTTGCGGCCACGTCAATTCAGAAAACAATCCATCCGATTTAATTTCACTAGGCTGCATGCCACAAGATATAAAAACAATTGAATTGGGGTGGAATGGACCTAAATTTTTAAATCTTCCAGATTGCAATGAATCTGAACATCCATCTCAGGATGACCCACTTAATTTTGATAATAAATTACTTGAATTGAAAGAAAATGTATTTTTGAATTTTGTCGCCATTTCAAAAAATATGTTTGCTTTCTTTATAGAAAGATTCGGTTTATTTTCAAGATTAATTCGATCTATGTGTTACGTACTTCGGTTTGTACACAACTGTAAAAATAAAATCAATGAAACAACCGGTCCGTTTTCCGAAATAGAGTCCAAAAATGCAACTTTGACATTGGTTATATCTGTACAACAGCAATAATTTCAGTCCGATATGGCTCGAATTTCTAATAATAAAGAGTTAAATAAGCAAGGTAAATTAAGATGTTTAAGCCCGTTTATCTATCTATAAAAATTCTGGACTCCTATGTCTATCTACCGAGCGAGTATGATAACCCGCTGATTGTGGGAATTCCCGCTATTCGAATATACGTGACACTATCCATTCCAGGAATTCCCACGATCAGCGGGTCATCATACGCGCTCGGTAGATAGACATGGGAGTCCAGAACTTTTATAGATCAACAAACTGACGGAAATGTTTATGAAGTAGTTCTTTATAATTGTAAAGAAAATTTACTTTCAAAATTTTTGATATTCCATATTTAATTTAAAATGTAGTTGTAGTTGGTCAACTTGTTTTAAATTGAACTGATAATATAATTTAATAATAATTTACACTGTTAAATTACGTTTAGAAAGAAATTTTTTGTTTAGGACAGTTTAGGACAAACTGCACACGAATTAATTGAAGGGATTTTGAGTCGTTTGGATCACACCGAATACATATCCAGTTTGGATCTTAAAGATGCATTCTGGCAGATCCCACTCGGCAATGATGCGAAACCGAAAACTGCTTTTACGGTGGCTGATATGCCTCTTTATCAATTCACGGTAATGCCTTTCGGACTATGTAACGCGCTGCACACCGTGAGTCGTTTGATGCATCGAGTGACCCATCGAGTGATCCCTCACGAGTATCACGTCAGAGTCCTTCTGATTATGTCTCGTCAAATTGGAAATTATTTCGAACTTCTGCGACTCGTGGCTTGTTGGTTGCGTAGGGTTAACCTTATCATTAACGTCGAGTCGTTTTGTGTTCAACTATTCTGTAGTAGCTGCTCTATTGACCTATCTCCTCAAAACAAAAAAATCCATCCATAGATGAGCTAAAAACCCTCCTCATTACTGCTCTGATCTTAGTGCATCAGGATTATGCAGTCCCTTTCTTCGTTCAAGTTAATGCTACATCTGTAGGATTGGGGTGAGTTTTATTCCAACGACCAGGGAATGTAGAACACTCTGTAGCATATTACTCAACAAAAATTAAATGGTTGGAATGCTATGTAGCCGTGCGTTGTAATAAAAAACTTTCGTCCTTATATCGAGGGATCCGAATTTACCCTTATAACCGACCATGCGAGTCTCCAATGGCTAATATTCCAATCCGATTTGTCAGGTCGATTGGCCAGATGGAGCCTCAAACTCCAGGCATTCAAATTCAAAATCGAACATTGTGAGGGTACCCTCAATGTAGTACCAGACGCTCTGTCACGAGCTTTCTGTGAAGCTTTCCTTGCCGAACCGATTACTATAGGCAACCAATAGAATAACACACCCTGGATCGAAGTAGACTCACCCTACTTCATGGATATGAGGAATATTTGAAAAGGATACGAAAGATTGCAGCCACGACGAATGCCACAACCAATTTTAAGATAGATAATGGTAAAATTTTAATATGTCCAGCAACCGGATGGAGATATTGCGGGGGAGCAGAATTGCCTCATTGAAAGTTAATTGTACCCGTAATTCAAGCTTTACTTGAAAAGGCCCATACCAATCTGTCTATGAACACTTTTTAGGACCATATCCCTGCTCTAGTAATGGCAATTGCTATATCTTAATCGTTTTGGATCAATTTTCTAGATATCTCTCAATTTTCTTAAAACCAATGAGAGAAGCGTCAGCCGTAACGATGTACGAATTACTAAAAAACGAAGTTTAAAATGTATATTCAGTACCCGAGTTCATAATTGTGGATAATGGTAAGCAGTTTTTATCTCATGTGAACAGTAATTTAATTGCAGGATTTGGCATAAAACACATTGAAACCGCCATCCATGCACCTCAATGTAATACGTCTGAACGTATGCCTTATGGAGAGAATCATGTGGAGTGGGATAGATTCTTACCAGAAATTGGGTCAATGCTACGAAACGTGGTGCACAGCTCCACTTCATTCTCTCCGCATTACCTGGTTTGGCCACTCAGCACTATATTGAACATGGTCAAGATTGCGAAATGCGGCAAGTCCTGGGTTACAAAGCTGACAATGACGCTCTAATAACTACGAAATCAGCACGCTTGGAGTTAGTACGTGAATCCGTATTACGAGATCTACGAAAGGCGCATGTGAAAAACGGAGCGGATGTACAATTCGAGGAGCCAGTACTACTACTACTTCACCGAACATAACTCAACTTTGAATTTCTAATTCATTGGTATTTAGCCTAATAATATGCCTTGTATACTTTCTGGCAAGACAATGCAATTATTTCTCTCGATAGCTAATATTGTCTATTATAGCCCAGCTGATGAGACATCTCAAGACGTGAGTCTGCCCCACTATGTAACAATTGGCTCGTTATGTATTTGTTTGTCAGCATATTTTTCCCCCTAATACGCATTCCATCTCACAGTGAAATACCACCTTTACACTTTTATAGTAGCATACGACTTATTTGGTTAAGCTATTCGGTAACAGATGGCAAAGATGCTTGTCAAACAGTTTGATCAATTTTTTCTTGGCAGCTACAAAGGTGAGGAGAAAAAGAAAATTAGAGATTAGACCTAGACCGACAACCGAGAAGATCGGGTCCGAAAAAACTTAAAAATATTATAATAACTCATTAAAATTAATTACAGTACAAACTCGATAAACGCAACACTTGGTAATTGCAATACTCGATACTTGCAACAATGTAAATTTTCTAATTATAAAACTTTAGAATTGCAACCGAATAAAATTTTACCTCGATAATTGCAATTTTAATAAACATTATTCGACTTCGCGAATAAACACACTATTCTATAAATCTTCCTGTTCAATATCATTAAAAAGAAAAGGATTATCGTTGCATGATAAAATGAAACATTTCCATTAATCATTCGTCAAGGTATACAATACGGATAAATCTTTATTTTAGAGAATTCTTCCAAATAAAATGCTTGTTGACCATAAAGAAATTTGTGCACCAGGCCAAAAAGTCTCTAAGAACAGATTGTTTTTTGGCATGCACATATGCCTCGGGCAGTCACATGCCTCGGGCAGTCTGGGAGATACAACTGCTAATTTATGGAATGAAGTGAGGAGCGTTTAAATTCTGCCGGCCCTCCGGAAAAAAATGTTGAAGGATGGAAAAAGGTGATAAGTTAAGGTGTTTTCTGTAATTACTGTAATGTATTAACCAAAAAATGTTTTTCGTAGGTATGGAGGGATTTTAAGTACCATACAAAAAATAAGATAAGGGTGAACAAAAAATCAGTTTCTGGAACTGGTGGAGGGCCGTGCCGGATTAAACGGCTAAATAATTTGGAGGAGCGGGTGAATATTTTATTAGACTTGCGGGGAGAAATTGTGAGACTAAACGCAAGGAGTTTTGGTTGTAATGGTTGTAGCATGCAATCATCCTCAATAAACATTTCCCAAATTCATATCCCAACCACATCCACCTCAAACAACAACATGAAAATGAGTACTCTAAACCTACACCGACCAAATTAGCCCACCTCAATGAAACCTATACTATAATTTGTTACACATTTATTACAATTTATTACTACAGCTCCCGATTTTATTACAGTTACCGTTTTCGATTAGCGGTTTAGCTTTCGGTTTAGCTTGTAATTAAACTTACACCGCCAAAATTATAACTTTCGATGTTGCTGTGATATTGGGATGGTTCTTGGACCAGAATTTATTACAAATTAATTATATTGATTAAATAGTTCAAGATCAACCCTATATCTTGACTAAGGGTAAATTTCACCCCAAACGGTTATTTATGACAAAAACATTGATTTTACCAATATTAATAAATTATTACAACAGACCGCCACCAGATATTGAGTCAAATGTTACTCCTTCGCTCTTGCAGAGGGCAGATCAACTTTATCCTCGTGTGTAATAAATTATCTTTGTGTCACGGTTACACGGAATATGCCCCAAACCGAAAAGGAGTTAAACGTGTAATTTAAAGTTCGGTTTGGAGACCATTACGTGTAAGCTGACACAAAAATAATTTATTACACACCTGGATAAGGTTGATCTGCCCTCCACAAGGTCCAAGGAGTAACATTTGACGTAATAACTGGTGGCAGTCTGTTCTAATATTTTTTTAATATTGTCATAAATAACCGTTTGGGCTTGTATCACACAAGGAAATACAAGCATTGATGAATTTTATGCTAATATCAACCATCAGTCTTCACTAATTGTTATAACAAAATTAAGACAGAGGACTATTCAGTGGATACAATCGAGGTGTTGATAGAAACATACCGAAATCGTGCTCTGCACGTATTCATAAGGGGACTCAATGGCGAGTTAAGCAGAACGCTGATGATCCAATGCTCATACATCATGCCTACAGTTCCAAAACTTGAATTATCGTAACATAGTAATCCAAAAAAAGAGTTTAAATAATCTGGTTGTAGCCACGATTAACCAATTAGCCTCACACCCAGCGAATATACAAAAGAAACCGGTCAATATCCCGTTGCCACAAAGAAACATGGCCCACAACATCCAGCACCAGAACAATAGATTGCTGCCTCCACGATCAGCGGGACCAAAACCACCAACACCTATATCAATCGATCCATCCACCCAGACAAGGCAAGTCAATTATATGAACCAGCCTACGTATCAACAATAGTATCGGACAAATAATCAAAATAATCAGCAAAGTTACCAACCCGCATACAAACGCGATCACTCCGATCAAAATATACCAAGAAAAAACCAAAGGATCTATCACTTAGAACCGGAAGTAGATGAAGACTTATACTTATCAGATGATTTCCGACGAGATTTCAGACTTGGACATAGGCGATCAAGAGGAAGAACAATAAATTGAAAACACCGAGGTAAATTTTATGATGGACGCCTCTCTAGCGTACCATACTTAGAATACAGAACTAGAGACAAAAAGTTACTCAAATTCCTCATCGACACCGGGGCAAATAAAAATTTTATTAGACCTGAACTAGCAAAAAACCCAATGCCGACCAACAATCAATTCAATATTAAATCAGCCGGTGGAAGCATACCGATTAAAGAAAAAATTTTGGGATCATTCTTTAAAAGTGTCGGAATCTACAAAAATTTTTAATTTTTCATATTACCAGGACTTCAATCATTCGATGGAATAATTGGAGATGATACCCTAAAAGAACTAGGAGCCATAAGCAACAGCAAAAATAACACGTTAATTCTAGGACCAAACATAAAGATATCATTAAAGGAAAAGCAGTCATCACAAGTCAATAATCTTAAAATCCGAGACAATCATCGCTCACAAAAGACAAATCAGAATTTACAAGTAATGCTGTCAAAATTCAGAAAACTGTTCGGGCCGGTTAACAACCATGAAATCATCGAAACATGAGAAGTGAAGTGGAAACCCAAATCGAACAGCTGCTAAGTAACGAGATTATAAGACCTTCCAAGAGCCCCTACAACGCTCCAATCTGGGTAGTGGAGAAAAAAGTGGACGCTTCCGGTATACGTAAATACCGTATGATCATTGATTTTAAAAGACTCAATGCCGTAACAGTGTCAGATGCCTACCCAATTCCAGACATACTCTGGCAAACCTCAGAAATTCTAAATTCTTCACTACCATCGACCTCATCTCCGGCTTCCATCAGATTCGGATGAAGGACTCAGATATAAAAAAAACATCATTCTCAACAATGAACGGGAAGTACGAATTCCTAAGGCTTCCGTTTGGGTTAAAAAAAGCACCGGCGATTTTCCAGAGAATGATAGACAATGTGCTAAGGGAGTTCATTGGAAAGATATGTTATGTCTATATTGATAACATTATCATATTTGGAGGCAATACAGAAGGAGAACACCTATACAATGTAGAGAAACTATTCTCCAAACTAGAAAATGCGAATTTGCGCGTGAACCTCAATAAAACGGAATTTCTCAAGAGTGAAACCGAATTTCTCGGTTACGTCATAACCAACCAGGGTATCAAACCCGAAGAGCGGAAGGTGTGTGCAATCCAAAATATTAAAATTCCAGAGAACTTGCTTGAAAGATCTAAAGTCATTCCTTGGGTTGACGTCATATTATAGACGCTTTATAAAAGATTTCGCTAAGTTAGCAAAACCGCTCACAAGCCTCACCAGGGGAGAAAATGCTCAAATCAAGGCAAATGTGTCAAAAAAGGTCAAAATCAACCTTTCAGAAAAGGAAATCCACGCATTCCGACAACTCAAAGAGTTATTGTCATCAATAGAAATACTCATATTCCCTAACTTTGAGAAACTATTTATATTAACAACGGATGCATCGGACACTGCGATTGGAGCACTATTATCGCAGGGTGAACTCGGTAAGGATAGACCTGTCACATTCATCTCCAGATCGTTAAATAGAACGGAGGAAAATCATGCTACAAATAAAAAGGGGATGCTAGCTATCATGTGGTCATTGGACAGCCTGCGAAATTATCTATATGGCGCAAAAAAGATAAAAATCATCACGGACCATCAACCCCTAACCTTCTCACTAAGTAATCGTAACCACAACGCGAAATTAAAACGGTGGAAAGCACGTCTGAAGGAATATAATTTACAAACCAGGCTCCATTAACAAGGTAGCGGATGCATTATCACGATTGGAATTGGAGTCAAATATGCTGTCAACAGATGAAACAATTCACCGCGCAGAGCAGGACAACACCAATTCAATACCATACTGTGATGCACCAATAAATGTATTCAGGAATTAAATAATCATCTCGGAAAACAAAGACGTTTATGCTTGGGAGGAACCCCATCCTAACTACCAAAGGATTTTCATCTGCTTAAGTCAAATAAACAAAGATACACTAACGAGAGCGCTAAAGGAAAGACTTAGCACAACGGCGATCAACGGAATTAAAATTCCGGAAGAACATATCCAGATGTTACATACAAGAAATATTCACGGAACATCTTAGTGGGTACAAACTTCGACACAAAGGATCGTGCAGGATATAAAATGCGAAAAGAATAAATTCAACGTCATTCAAGCAGAGCATAAAAGAGCCCATAGAAATTTTCAAGAAAATAAAGAACAAGTATTATTTTCTTCAAATGGCAAGCCTGATAAGGAAATATACACATAATTGTGAGAATTGTCATACAAAAAAATACGACAATCACCCCGACAAAGTTAAATTACAACAAAGTTAAATTACAATCCCAACCTATCCATCGGAGATCATCAACATCAAGAAGGAAAAATACATCACCAAGTTCATGAAACTTTTCCATATTAAAGATAGACCAGCCACACATCTAAGAAGCAAGTTCATCAAAATCCTAGACTATTTCACCGTACCAAAAGTAATAGTAATGGATAACGAATCAAGTTTCGTCAATCCCATGACAGCTGGCTATCTAAAAACACTAAGAATACAGATCTATCTCACACCATCTCAAAAAAGGGAGGTAAACGGCACGGTGGAAAGGGTCCATTCAACAATAATCGAGATCACAAGATGCCTAATGGATGAATATAAGGATTTCCCCAAAAAGGACCTAGTCAGCATTGCTGTAGACAGGTACAACAACACAATACATTCAGTCACCAGAAGGAAGCCCAGCGACCTATTCTTCGCTAGAACCAACCGCATCAACTATCAGGGTCTACTAAATTTTAGAGACAAGGTGAATGAAGACATAGTACAAAGGATTCAAAACTCTGAACAATCCAATTTACGGAGAGAGAGAATTTAAATAAAGCAGAGCCTAAAACTTATGAAGTCGGAGACACAATATACGTGGCCGTAAAACAAATTCGAGGAAAAGATAAAGCAAAATTTAAGAAGGAAATAGTAGCGAAAAATAACCAAGTTACAGTTATAACTGCTTCGGGCAGCTGAATCATCTTCACTACTATGCCCATAAAAAGCCACACTCGCTTCCATTTTAGCACAAAAATATTTATATAATTTTTTTTTTCTCTTTGACAACTTAAACAAAATGGCGTTCCAATGTTATTTGTGATTGATATTATTTTCGACGTTGTCGAACCGGTCGACAGCGTCGAAAATTTCATAATAGACCCCCAGATACAAAATGAATAAAAAATTTCCGCTGGCAATTATATAACAAAATAAATTCTCTCTAGTGATAGTGCTGCCAATTGCGGCCGGAAGCGTAATCTGTTATTTTCCGCTATATTATACAGCATCCTATTTACCATGTCAGTATACTAAGTATATTATAGGTTGTCTTACGATTTTACACCCTACCAAAATGATAACAAATAATGCGACCAACCACCGTGATAGACCGTACGTAAAATTACGCTGCATTATAAAAGCGATATTGCAAGTATTGACCTCCTTAACTTCTGCAATCTATCATGTACATTTTAATATTATTTAGCGATTATCTCAATTTTAGAAATATATTTTATTAAAAAAGTTTTCTGTGGTGAAAAGGAATGAAAGTTTTTATGAAAATTTATGTTTAGTGCTGAGAAGCAACCCCTACCACAAACTAAAGTTATTTATATCCCATTTTGTCTCTTGATAATAAAAACTATTTTTATGGTACACCCATTAAATATATACTCAAATGCTTTAAACAATTTTATTTTTCATTTAATATTTTATTATCACATTATTTAACAAAACTATAAATCTTAAAAATTTTAATGGTATGTCTCAACGTAATTCACAAACTCATATTCGCATTGTGCTCCAATTGAAGTATAACACTTTGATAATTTTTATGATGAACAATTCGCTCCATTACACACGATGACGACAGTCTAGCCTCTGTATCATGGTCCCAGCATTCCTCTATTGTGTCACACATTGCACTCACACCTTCATGATTTCGCCATGAATTGTCGATTTTTGGACGAAGCTTCATTATTGCTACACTTTCTTGCATCTCTTCGAGCGTTGCGTGCAATCCAAGTTCAGTTTCGAACGGTAGCGTATAGCACGGTAATACATTATGGTGTGCGGTGCATCGTGACACCAATTCCCAAAGTACTAATCCGCAGGCATAAACATCGATGCGTAAAAATGAATCACGTGTAAAATTAATTGCGCCCTCTAAAACTTCTGGGGCCATATATCGTCGAGTTCCAACTTGTCCATGAATATCACCACACGCTTGCCCAGGTTTAAAAACGAGAGCCAAACCAAAATCTGCTATGCAAGCGGTCAAATCATGTTTCAATAAAACATTTTTGCTTTTAAAATCACGATGTGCTATCGCCGGTTTTGACGTTTCAATTGTATTTCCTACTATTTCTTCGTGCAAATGCATTAATCCGCGTGTCATACTTTCCGCGATCGTACACAACTCGGACCACGTAATCGTGTTTGCTTTTAAAAAGTCACATAACGATCCGTTGCTGTGATAGGCGGTAACCAACCAAAATTCCGTTGTTAAATTGTCGGTTGAATGTTTTTCGGCCGCTATAAACTCCAAAATGTTTGGGTGCTTCATTCCAGCTAATTTATAAATTTCATACTCAGCGCCCCACGAATCTTTTTCCTGGGCTAAAAATATTTTTACGGCCACCTCGACGGGCTTCATCTGGGCGCGCCATACAGCACCAAATCGTCCTTTTGCTTTCATTTCAAGTAGCTCTATAGGTCGTAACGTTACGCTTTCTATGTTTTCGTTCATTTCCGAATCGGTTGTTTCGGTGGCCATTTTAGAATGCGTCCTTTGGCGTAAAATGTATATAAAAAGTGTAACTGCTATAAATGCAAATACCACTGTCATTGAAATCACTACGTATATTATATAATGTTGAACAGAACCTTGTGATATATTTGTAATGTCACTTTCAGTTATCTTCGACGGAACCCATTTATGATTGCGATTGCATAAATTACCCTCGCAGCAACAGAAATTTAGCTCGCCATTTTTTTTATGGGATGAATTATCAATACACTCCGTTTGATTGCATACCGTATTGTAAGTGAAACATCCTTTCATTTGAACCGACACTTCACCAATCACATTATTCGTCCGCCATAGTACAAAACAATGATTGGGTTTATCACTAAGTTCACATTCGGTTATTTGCGGCTTGCATCTGCCCTCGTTTTTACACAGCACTTCCTCATATTTTTCACATTTCACTGGTTCTATGAACGATGAACCTCTGCACTCTTTTATTAAATGTAACATCATTACGATTACAATAATTTTATTCGTGTTTAACATGATTTCAAAATATTTTAGTTAAAATTAAAAAAAAAATTATTTGCACTGCACACTGAACTCGTCGAATTAAAGAACAAAACTCAACTGCTAAATAGCCATCTATAAATTAAATTTCTCATTTTTGTGACCTGAGTTTATACATAAGACCATTCGCTAATTACCGCCTCATAAAAATACTTGAAAATTATTTAAACAAAATAAACAATTTTATTGCCTGTAATTGTTTTTTACACTTTCCATCTAGATTGGCACCAAAAACGGTTTTTTTTGTTTAGAAACATTCGCTGTAATTAAAATTATGAGGGAGTCAAGTTTCTAAAGTCATAAAAATAATCTGCCCCGATTTTATACAAAAAAAAAAATATATTTAAGTGGACCATTAAACCTTTAATAGACAATGGATACGTGTAGAAATTAAGAAAAAATGGATTAACATATCTAATTATATATCAGGTAGCAGTCCTAATCAGACCCGAATTTAGTCCAGTGCCGCTAATAAAAAAATTTCCATTCCACCTCATACGAATAATAATAGGTGGTGTGGGCACATTCGGTTTTAGTATGACCATAGGCAAACGAGATAAAGACCCATAAACCAATGGAAAATTTATGTTTAAATCAAATTCTCGATGTCGTTACAAATGGAAAATTTTTTCTAGTGGCTGTTAGCAGAAATGCTTAGCTAAAACTCGAACCCTATGTGCTCAATATACATATTTCTCGCTCAATATATTTTTTCAATACGCGCCAATTACGTTTCGTGTATACTTCACGAAATTAAACTTCACTTAATTATGTGAAATTACTTGAACAATTATTTATTAAAATAAATTTGATTAATTAATATTTTATTATTTATTGTTTTAATTAATTTAATAATTTTTATTTTGACAGTATTTTATTCCGTGTTCAACTTTACAAAATCAACTAACAAATCTCCAATCTGAAAATGCAGTGTGCTTTATTTATACTTAAAATAAATGTTTATCTCTATATAAAACAAAGAGAACTAAAACAAAGAAAGTTATAGTTTTGTGTGACTAATGCACACTTGTGGATCGTTCGATATTTAGCACATCTGCGGATATTAATATAGATAAGAGGAATATGTATATTATTGATATTCCTGTGAATGTTTATTTTATTATTGAACTGTTATGATTATTGTGTATGATTATTAAATGTTATTGTGTAGTTGTTGTAACTGGTACTGTGGATGCAGGTGTAGTTATCATGTCGGGTGACTGATGACGTAACTCCTCCCCCCCTAAGAAGGTGCCGAAAAGAAAATTTTGTATTGGTCCTGGGAGTATCTGCTTTTATACTGTTTTTATTCCTATATCTTATCCTGAGAAAATAGAAAAGAATTATTACACATAATAGGATTCCTATTATGCTGTACAAAATTGTTGTATGGATTTCTTGGTTTGCATTGGAATGTTGTAAGTGTTCCAATTGTTGTACATGTTGGATTGTTATTTGTTCCAGGTTTTCTGGACTGATTGGTGATTTTATTGTCCCTGGTATGATGTCGTTGTACGGTAGCTCTAACAGGCTTTCTTCGTAGAGTAAGTTGGGTTTTGCGGTAAACGTTCTATTCATTATGGTTATTGAACAGTTTTGAAATTCGATGATTTTTTGTCCTTTTACACCTTTTTGTTGTTGGTTGCATGTTGATGTGAATAGTGTTATGTTTGTTGTGAATACATAAATTTTATCGCTTGCTATTTGTTTGACTGAGTCCTTTGGTTTTGTTTTTATCAGGTCACATTTTGCTGGGATGTTGGATATTATAGCTGGTATGCAGGATTCTTCGGTGTTCTGTAACTTTTCTGCTTCGCATGACGTGAATTTACTCAGCGTAACGCATGGTTTCGTAATATATTGGTAAAATTTAGGGTTTATTAGGATTTTGGAATTTGGAATTGAAATTATGTATGTGTTATTTATGAAGGTTTGTGTGATTTCATAATATGTAAAATTTAATAGATTATATTGTGGAATTTGGATAGAAAAAATAAGTTGGGTTTTGTTCATGTATGCTTGTAACCATATGAGTTTATAGAGATCTTCCTCGGTTTCACATTCAATTCCTTGTTTAAGTATAATATCTTTTATAATTTTTGTTTCGTTTTTATCTAATATGTGTTTTGAAATTATTTTGAGCTTAGCAAATGTAATTGATTCTATTATATTATCTAAATGTTCTTGTAGTGTATCTATGTTAAAAATAATTTGATGTAGGTGTTGGTCTATTCTGAATAATGTAGTAATTTTTTCTGTAGCGTTAGTCAAAAGTCTGGTGTCATATTCAATAATTCTAGCTTGGTCTGTTACGTATTTTTGAACTTTTGCAAATCTGTCTGACATAAGATTATTTATTCATATTTGTTCATTAAGTTTGTCCGTAATTTTATCCTCATTTCTATTGATTTGGTCAATTGTTTTTTCTAAATTTTGTAAGTCATCTTGATCTAAATTTCCTGTAATTGAGTTTATGATGGATCCTATACCGTTTATGAGTCCCCGTTTTTGTCTGATTTTTGGTTGTAGGTGTCCGTATGTTTCTGTTAACTGGTCTAATTTGTATTGAATTGTTTTTATTTTTTGTTTAAAGATATTATTGTTTTCTTTATTTATTAGGATGTTCACATGGTCAATGCTTTTTGCTGTTTTTTCTATGTTTTCTTGATACCTGTCGAGGTTTATTATGTGAAGTAGTCTTATATGTGATGATACGATTTTTGCGTTACTGATTTTCATTGGTAGTATACCATTAGTGTCTTTGATGTCTTTTACATTAATTGATTGTCCCCATGCCGGAACTAACCTGTAATGGACGTTTAATCTTTGCTTTATGAATTTTACCTAGTTTAGTTTGTATTGTTACTTTATTATTTTTAAGAACTTTTAATTTATTAAAGCGTGGTGCAATTTTATTTCTTCTATTTGTTTTCCAATATATTGTATTACCTGTTTTTAAGCTAGGGGGTTTTGTTCTATTTTTATTAGCTCTTTCTATTAATTTTCTTTTTGTTTCTTCATTTCTATTATGAATTAGCTGTAAGATTTGAGAATAATCTTTTCTTTGCTTTTCGACTAATTGTTTAAATTTACTAGGTATGGGCTCAGGTATAGTGTTTCCCCTAAAGTAATGACCATTTTTTAATTCCATAGGTGTCATATGGGTAATGGAATGAATAGAGTTATTGTAAGTAATAACTGCGTTTGTCATTAGAGTTTCTGGAGTATCTTTCGGGTTTTTGGCTTTAAGAATTCTATATATTTCTAGGATTGTTGAGTGGAATCGCTCCACAGGAGAATTACCAGTTGAGCTTCTGGCAGATGAGAAATGTAACTTTATTTTATGTAAAGCGCATAATTCTTTAAAATTATCATTTTTGAATTCCTTCCCGTTATCTACTATTATTTTTTCTGGTTGGCCATGAGCCATTATGTATTGTCTTAAAATTTCAACAACTTTTTGCGATGTAGTATTTTTACCGTTTAGGTTTTGGGCTGCACCGAATCTAGAGAATTTATCTAAGATTGTTAAAAATTGTTCTTTTTCGATAAAGAATATATCGATGTGGATTATTTCTATAGGTCTTGTGGGGGTTTCTGTAATTTGATGTTTAATAGCTTGTTACAGGCTGGCTACTGCCAACCTGCAGATTTTCACTAAGCTCCTGCAGAGGCCTCCACGGTGATGTTTTGCCGGCTACGTTCTCAGCGGAGAAGTGCGTAGGTCGTGGGGTTTGAGGCATGCAGGGCTCCTGGCCTACACCGTGATTAACAGATAATTATAAAAAAAAAAAAAATGGGAAAACGCAAATGATAATAATAACACCGATGTTCCGCCGAAATTCGTCGGCCGGAATCTGAGGAACGAACCGAATCATCAAAATAAATTAAAATAATAATAATAACGGTAGAGGTGCCTTGGTGCGCGCATCCATCCGAATTCAAACGGGGCCAAGCCCTGGTTACGGAATTGGATGCGGGCACCAAGGGACCGCAAACACTAAACCGACACAGAGGGAGTCTCCGCTCCCATCACACCGAACCGAAAAAATTTTAAGTATTCATTTTATTTATTGTTTATTTAAACCCAAAAACACAAAAAAAATAAAGCGACTCACTTCCCACGTGGAACAAAGAAGAAAGAGAAAAAAAAGAGAAAGAACGAGAGAAAGCGGGAAAACGAGAGAGAAAGAAACAATGCGCATCGAGCGTGCACCCGCTGTGCGGCGCTCGATTACAAAATATAAAAATTAAATTTAGTAAAAAAAATTTAGGAAATAAATAAAATTTAAAAGATAAAAAAAAATCAAAAAAAAAAAATCGTACCTTAATTAATTAATAAAAAAAACCGTTGCGGCCTTGCGCGGCCGGGCGTTGCGGGGCCTCTCCCCGATACCAAAAAAATCAAAAGTAACAATAGCCGGTTGGCTACCGTTAGTTGCGGGGCCTCTCCCCGATACCAAAAAAATCAAAAGTAACAATAGCCGGTTGGCTACCGTTAGTTGCGGGGCCTCTCCCCGATACCAAAAGGTCGGGCAACCGGTTGGTTGACTACCCGTCGTTGCGGCAGACCACCGAAATATACCAACACAAAAACTGGCCTTGATTGGCCGCCAAAAACACACGTTGGGCGTTGTCTCGCCTTATCGAAAATAAGAGTGGCCTCAACTGGCCACCCAAAATAAATTAGGCGTTGTATCGCCGATACCGTTGCAACGTTGGGCGTTGTCTTGAAAAACTGTAACTGCAATTTGCGATTGGCCACGAGGTTGTTGTTGCCACCCGTACTGATGCGGCACCCGCCGGATAAATTTTATGACACAATAAACCAATTTTATAATTGTATCCTCTCGTCGACTAAGCACCGTGTAATTAACTCGATTACAAACTGCCGTTAACCCCCAAAAGAAAATATCGGGCGTTGTCCCGCAGAAAACGGTTAATGAAATAAATGGCCTTGATATACCACCGAAAATTGTTCTTCAAAATGGTGTACACCAAACCAAATCGCGACAACCGTTGAGATTTTAGGCGCACACCCAATTAAATTTAACGTCAAAGCGCCCCAATGCCAAATCCTATTACGTCGAGTCACTTTACAACAACCAAACTAAATCCAGAATGCTCCCGTCAAAAGTTTAGGGACCCGCACCAATATTGTACTCGACAAAAACACTCACGCCGAATTTATCGCAAAATATTTTTTTATTTTTTTTTATTTATTATTTTGTATAATTTTTATTTTGTGTTTGTTCAATAACACCTTTGCTTTCACAAAAAATTTATATAAAACAAGTTTTTATAGTCTATTCTCTACATACATTCGAAATATCGAACTTTTCAATTTATTTTTATTTTTAATACCAAAAACTTGATAACATTACTTTAATCACATTCCAAAAAAAAAACTAAAAAAAATTATCCACGAAATTTTACACTCGACTTTATTTTTTTCAAGACCAAACTCGAATCAAAAATCAAAAACTACACCAAACCAGACTTTTACTTTACAAAAATCAAAACTCGAATGGCATACCAAAAAAAATTCGAGCGTCGCACAGCTCGTAAAACGTTCTAGAAGAAATTAATCTCTCTTCTCTGTCTCTCCCTTATATCAAATTTTCGTTGATATAAGGGAGATAGACATATAAGAAAAACATTTCTTCCAAAACGTTTTACTTTGCACACACTCGATGCATTGTTCTCTCTCTCTCCCATTTTTGTTTTACTACCAACCAAACGAACAAAAACATACGAGAATCCCTCCACACGGAACGCGTTCAGACACCAACAACACAGAGGCAAGAAACCGAGAGTAAAAACATAAAATCTAACAAAATATGGGGATGTCACGCGTAAACGAATATTATGTCTTGTTACAGACAACACAGTCGTAACAAACGTGGGAACGTCCCACACCCTGAGACGTCTCATAAGCCGGGCCTAAAACAAACAATGGGATCGAGATAACAAACGATGTAAACAAACGAGGTGGGCGATATGATTAGGCACGAATGTCTTTAAGGTGGTAAGTACCTAGGTTTTTGCCACTCAGATCTTCGACTGCGTACGCCACTTGTCCTACTTTACCGGAAATTACCGCGGGTTTAAATTTGCTAGCCAATTTGGCGGAAAATTTATTCACCGCATCGCTCAAAACAAAAGATCGTACAAAGACGGGTTGGCCAACTCGAAAAGAACGCTTATTACTACGCAGGTTGTAATGTTGAGACCCCTTTTCGTGTGCTACGCGTAAGTAGTGAGTTATACGATCTTTTAGGAGGTTTACTCGATCTGGCTTAGCCCATACCTGGACTTCGCTGGGATCATGTTCATCGAGTAATCGTCGCAGTGAATAATCCGAACCATGCATCGACATATGTTGACCGAACACGACATAATGAGGGGAATAATGTATCGTATCATGTACAGCATTTCGTAACGCGGCTGCAATTTCTTGCAAATTCTTGTCCCACAAATTATGATCGTGATCGCTCAAATATGATCGAATGCTAGCAATTAAAGTTCTATTGACACGCTCGGAGGCGTTGCTTTGAGGCGAATACAAAGGCGTTCGAATGTGCGTTACGCCGTACTTAGCCAACAAGTCTTTAAATAGATTCGAGGTGAACTGCTTCCCATTGTCGGACGTGATTATTTCGGGAACCGAGAACAACAGAAATATTTCGTTTTCTAAGAATCGACACAGCAAAAGAGCAGACGCTTCCCGTAGAGGTTTTACAACGACAAATTTCGAGTAATGATCCAAGATGATAACGATGCAGGTATTACCGAGTTTCGAACGTGGATACGGACCCAAAAAATCAACATACAATTTTTGGAACGGGCGAGTTGACGTGACCTGAGCTCCCATGGCTGGTTGTGTAGAGAAATTAACAGCTTTGTTCATTTTACAATTAGTGCAGCTAGCAACGTATTGTTTAACCTGTTTTGCCATTTGAGGCCAGTAAAATTGACGCTGAAGGCGCTCGAGAGTTTTGCTGCCGCCTAAATGTGCTGAAGTGGGAGGTACGTGAGCCTGTTCGATAAGCGTTGAAGTTAAGGAATTAGGAATAACAAGTTTCCAATTCGAAAGATCGGTATCCGTATATTTAAAACCGAAGGAAGGGGATATTAATAGTTTATCATCCTGGATCTTGTAGTTGTGCGAACAGTCTTTTAATGAACGAATTTTCGCGATCTGATCGACGTAATCTGGATCTTGGAACGCAACCGAATTTTGATCAACGTGTAGAATGGGGACTGAAGAAGGTATTAACGCATTCACGGAAGGGTCGATATTTTTACTCGACAAGGCTGGATCTCCAAATTGAACACCAGGATCAGGCGTGCTCTTACTTTCGGAATCATCCTCACAAGGAGCGGATTCATCCGGAAAAGCTCGAGACAACGCATCAGGTACAACGTTAACTGAACCTTTTCGGTATCCAATCTGAAAATCCAGCGCTTGGAGTTTAAGACTCCATCTCGCCAAACGTCCGGAGAGGTCTTTTTGACTCATTAGCCAGCGCAAACTGGAATGGTCAGTGTAAATGACGAACGGATAACCTTCCACGTAGGGACGGAATTTTCGCACGCTGAGGACGGCAGCGTAGCATTCCAGCTCGGTCACCGAGTAGTTTCGCTGCGCCGCATTGAGCTTATGGGAATAAAACTCAATGGGCCGCTCTACCCCCTCGGCGTCCACCTGAAATAAGACACTACCGACCCCGACGGCACTGGCATCACACTGAACAAAAAAGGGTTTTGTATAATCAGGATGCGTCAATACAGGAGCCGTTGACAAGGCGGTTTTGAGAGCATTAAAAGAAGAGTCAGCAGCTGCAGACCAACATACTTTAGTGTTTTTACCAGTAAGATCGGTGAGAGAAGAAGCTAAGGAGGCGAAATTTGGAATGAAGCGACGGTACCATCCGCACATTCCCAGAAAACGTCTAATCTGTTTCGTCGTTTTCGGAATAGGGTACTCCAGAATAGCTTTACATTTATCTGGGTTTGTACGGAGGCAGCCATCACCCACAATATAACCTAAATAGTCTACTTCTTTCAACACAAACTTACTTTTGGTCAAATTGATTGTTAAACCAGCGTCCTTCAGATATCCAGCAACCTGTTTTAGCAAATCGAAATGTTCAGCCAGAGTGGAGGATGTGACCAGAAGGTCATCGAGGTACACAAAGACCTTATCGTGTAGCTGGTACGGGATCACGCGGTGCATCAAGCGACAAAGCGTCTGCGGTGCGTTGCACAAGCCAAACGGCATCACCTTGAACTGATACAAGGGCCGTCCAGGAACCGTAAACGCTGTTTTATCGCGGGATGCTGGGTCGAGTGGGATCTGCCAAAAGGCATCCTTTAAATCAATCGCCGAAATGAATCGGGTGTGTCCCAAACGACCCAACAATCCGTTGATTATGGGCAGCGGATACGCATCCTTGACGGTGGCCTTGTTCAGTTCTCTAGCATCCAAGCACAGACGAACCTTGCCATTGGCCTTACGCACCAACGTGACCGGTGAACACCAGGAACTTTGTGACTCCTCGATGACCCCCAAAGACAACATCCTATCCAACTCGGCATACATGAGTTTCTGGATAGCTGGGGACACGGAATAAAAACGTTGTTTGACTGGTTTTGCGGAACCGACATCGATCATATGAGTGATGAGGGATGTGTGGCCCAAACCTAAAATATCGCTGCTCGGAAAAGATTCGCGAATGAGATCCAATTTACGACGATCATCAGATGTTAAAATATGGAATTTGGGTGTGTTGGTAGTTTCACCTAATTCGTCTGAATTATTCAACGCGGAGATTTTTGGGGAAATTCCAAAACGATTCCAAAAATCGATACCCAAATAAAGCGGTTGTTCCAAGGAAGGGACAACGTGAAAATTCATAAATTTAGTGACTCCGTTGAATTCGACGTTAGCTCGGATATAACCAAAGACTCGTTGGACTTGGCCACTCGCGGTAGTTATAGTGGAAGGAAAGTTATGGAATTCAACAAATGGATTTGACATAAGTTTCTCCGATCCACTCCCGAGAACACTGACACTCGCCCCGCTGTCGAGAAGACCCTTAAAAGGAATCTTATTTATTAAGACCTGGGCGTAAGGCCGAGTGTCACTACCCTCGGAGAATAGAACGGAGGAAATCACATCATTTCTCATTGCGACGCGACGGTTCCAATATTTTTTTGAACGCTTTAAACGATCTAACTTTGCCAATGATGGGGCATTATAGAAAAATTTAAGAGCGACAGGAAGGGAAGGGGAATTGGATAAGGACAAAGGATCGGGAAAGGAATCATTACTGGCAGACGAGCTTAATTCTTCGTCGGATTCGAATAGGAGCGGATTTCCGCGTCCGTATTGCTCGCTGCATCCTCCAGAATCGGTTTGAGTGGATTTGTCCGTGGTAACATCAGTCTGGGTTGCGGTTGTGGTGGTTTTCGGGGTATCTCTCCAAGAACTACTGCTCAGGTTTTCCGACATCTTTGATTGAGGAATTCGTTCATCGCCACTTCGTCTACATCGTGCAGAACTGGGTTGTTGTCTGTAAACTAACCTCGAACTGTCTGCTGGGACTTGTCCGCCAAGACGTCTCGCCACTGCCGATGGAAACCTGCTCTCCGTGTGAATTGCGGATGCTGAGTTATCAGGTAGTACATCAGTAAAGGGGTAATTCTCGTACGAGTCATACGCTCCAGCATCATCATACGGACTGCCTGATGACTCATTGATCACGCGTCGTGGATGGATTGCAGGATCCGCCGGAGCTTTGAGCCGCCGGAAAGACTCCTCCCAAGCAGAACAGCTTTTGATTAGTTCGTTGATGCTGCTGAACCGACGATCTGTAAGGTGGTATTGTAGCGTAGGCTTCATGTTGTTCATCAAAATTTGAATGAGCTCTTCGTCGGAATACGGTGTGCGACATTGTAGTGTAAGAGTCCACATTTGATCAAAGAAATCTAGGAAGCTTTCGTTTGGTTGCTGTTTCCGGGCTTCGACCATTCTGCGGATTTCGTAGTTAGTGCGACGATCTTGAAAGCGCTCGATAATTCCGCTTCGTAGTTCTGACCAGGTCGCGTGCGGGTTGTGTTTACGAAATGTCCAGTACCACTGCAACGCGAGGTCTTTTAGAATGGTGTGGAGCTCTAACAATAAAATTTGTTCGGATAATCCCCGAGATGAAGCGATGGTGTCCACTTGGAATAAAAACATGTCGATGTTGATTCCCGAGGGAGATCCCGTGAAACTGAGGCCACTCTCAGACAATAATGGTCCATCAATATAGCTTTGCTCCAATTCGTCTTGCTCGAAAAATGTTATGTCCATGTTGGATGATGTAGGGATAAGAAAATATTCTTGCTCGATTGAGTATGGCAAGGAACAATAACGTAGTCTTTATTAAATTTATTATTTATTACAAAAATTTTAATTCAAAATAAGAAAATTTATAAATATTTACACTACACCCACAATAACTATATGTATATAAAAAAATATAAACACGAAATATAATATGTAGACGAATAATAATAAGAGGAATGGTTACCTTATAAAGGGGTCGTGGGGCCCGTATTCCCACAATTTTTTTAACGACGGATGTAGACGAGATACCCCCGAAAATGGCGCTTTTCGATGAGAACCTATTTTGGGGGGCTCGTTAAAATCATTTTAATACATAATAATACATAATTCAACGCATGAATTAAACCGCGATAACCAACCACAGATTCGGATTCATACAAAATAAAGACAAAAAATAAAAAATTGTGAATAATAATAATAACGTAGCTAATGAAACTACCAACACACCCAGATAAGGAGGCAAAGTAGCAAGAAAAAAAACAAATAAGATAATAATAAAAGAAGGAAGGAATGGTTACCTTGTGGTGGTTTGTGGGTCCAGTATTCCCACGGTTAGTTTAACGACGGAAGACGAGATACCCCCCAAAGTGGCGCTTTTCGATGAGAACCTAATTTGGAGGGGCTCGCTGAAATTTGAAACGATACGAAAAAAACAATTCAAGCAACTACCAACACACCCAACGGTATGCAGGCAGGAGGCCGATACTCAAGAGATACAAAGGAAAAAGGAAAATAAAATCAAAATGAAATACTAATAAACCCGAGGGTTCCAATACAACCCATAGATCTATAAACCAAAATCAAAAACAATATCAAAATATCAAATAAACAAATAAAGTTTATCAAAAAAAAATTTTTAATTAATACCACGATACGGATGGTATGATGAGAGTGGAAACCCCACTCCGTGTCAGCTAAATAATAAAATAATAAAGAAATAATAATAATAAAATAATAATAACAGTTGTTGTTCCTCAAATTTCGGTCGAGAAATTTCGGGGCAAGGAAAATGAAGCTAAGCTAAACCCCAGACAAATGACATCCAAGCTCCACCACAATCGGACACAACATAGTGGAAATGGGAAAGAGCTCGGAAGTCGGATGTCTGAAGAATAGGGGATGACACCCCCCATCTACGCGCAATCAAACAGCCCGTGCTGGTTGCGATCGTAGATAGGGAATGTCAACCGGGAGACTGGCTTTGGTGTGCGCGTCCATGCGAATTCAAACAGTGTCAAACACCGGTTTCGACACTGGACGCGCACGCCAAAGGGAGTGCAGCTACAAATCATAAAAAAATAAAAAATTATCAAAATTCGCGAATAATTTGGGCGCCACTGTTACCGGCTGGCTACTGCCAACCTGCAGATTTTCACTAAGCTCCTGCAGAGGCCTCCACGGTGATGTTTTGCCGGCTACGTTCTCAGCGGAGAAGTGCGTAGGTCGTGGGGTTTGAGGCATGCAGGGCTCCTGGCCTACACCGTGATTAACAGATAATTATAAAAAAAAAAAAAATGGGAAAACGCAAATGATAATAATAACACCGATGTTCCGCCGAAATTCGTCGGCCGGAATCTGAGGAACGAACCGAATCATCAAAATAAATTAAAATAATAATAATAACGGTAGAGGTGCCTTGGTGCGCGCATCCATCCGAATTCAAACGGGGCCAAGCCCTGGTTACGGAATTGGATGCGGGCACCAAGGGACCGCAAACACTAAACCGACACAGAGGGAGTCTCCGCTCCCATCACACCGAACCGAAAAAATTTTAAGTATTCATTTTATTTATTGTTTATTTAAACCCAAAAACACAAAAAAAATAAAGCGACTCACTTCCCACGTGGAACAAAGAAGAAAGAGAAAAAAAAGAGAAAGAACGAGAGAAAGCGGGAAAACGAGAGAGAAAGAAACAATGCGCATCGAGCGTGCACCCGCTGTGCGGCGCTCGATTACAAAATATAAAAATTAAATTTAGTAAAAAAAATTTAGGAAATAAATAAAATTTAAAAGATAAAAAAAAATCAAAAAAAAAAATCGTACCTTAATTAATTAATAAAAAAAACCGTTGCGGCCTTGCGCGGCCGGGCGTTGCGGGGCCTCTCCCCGATACCAAAAAAATCAAAAGTAACAATAGCCGGTTGGCTACCGTTAGTTGCGGGGCCTCTCCCCGATACCAAAAAAATCAAAAGTAACAATAGCCGGTTGGCTACCGTTAGTTGCGGGGCCTCTCCCCGATACCAAAAGGTCGGGCAACCGGTTGGTTGACTACCCGTCGTTGCGGCAGACCACCGAAATATACCAACACAAAAACTGGCCTTGATTGGCCGCCAAAAACACACGTTGGGCGTTGTCTCGCCTTATCGAAAATAAGAGTGGCCTCAACTGGCCACCCAAAATAAATTAGGCGTTGTATCGCCGATACCGTTGCAACGTTGGGCGTTGTCTTGAAAAACTGTAACTGCAATTTGCGATTGGCCACGAGGTTGTTGTTGCCACCCGTACTGATGCGGCACCCGCCGGATAAATTTTATGACACAATAAACCAATTTTATAATTGTATCCTCTCGTCGACTAAGCACCGTGTAATTAACTCGATTACAAACTGCCGTTAACCCCCAAAAGAAAATATCGGGCGTTGTCCCGCAGAAAACGGTTAATGAAATAAATGGCCTTGATATACCACCGAAAATTGTTCTTCAAAATGGTGTACACCAAACCAAATCGCGACAACCGTTGAGATTTTAGGCGCACACCCAATTAAATTTAACGTCAAAGCGCCCCAATGCCAAATCCTATTACGTCGAGTCACTTTACAACAACCAAACTAAATCCAGAATGCTCCCGTCAAAAGTTTAGGGACCCGCACCAATATTGTACTCGACAAAAACACTCACGCCGAATTTATCGCAAAATATTTTTTTATTTTTTTTTATTTATTATTTTGTATAATTTTTATTTTGTGTTTGTTCAATAACACCTTTGCTTTCACAAAAAATTTATATAAAACAAGTTTTTATAGTCTATTCTCTACATACATTCGAAATATCGAACTTTTCAATTTATTTTTATTTTTAATACCAAAAACTTGATAACATTACTTTAATCACATTCCAAAAAAAAAACTAAAAAAAATTATCCACGAAATTTTACACTCGACTTTATTTTTTTCAAGACCAAACTCGAATCAAAAATCAAAAACTACACCAAACCAGACTTTTACTTTACAAAAATCAAAACTCGAATGGCATACCAAAAAAAATTCGAGCGTCGCACAGCTCGTAAAACGTTCTAGAAGAAATTAATCTCTCTTCTCTGTCTCTCCCTTATATCAAATTTTCGTTGATATAAGGGAGATAGACATATAAGAAAAACATTTCTTCCAAAACGTTTTACTTTGCACACACTCGATGCATTGTTCTCTCTCTCTCCCATTTTTGTTTTACTACCAACCAAACGAACAAAAACATACGAGAATCCCTCCACACGGAACGCGTTCAGACACCAACAACACAGAGGCAAGAAACCGAGAGTAAAAACATAAAATCTAACAAAATATGGGGATGTCACGCGTAAACGAATATTATGTCTTGTTACAGACAACACAGTCGTAACAAGCTTTTTCATTTCTATTATACTTTAAAGTCTGACATATTTCACATCTATTTATTAGAGAATTAATTTGTATTTTCAATTTAGGGAAGTAATATTTTCGTTTTATACGTTCAGTATTTTCTGCAATTCCACGATGATTACTATCATTGTGTTCTTCTAGAATTAGTCTGCGTTGCATGTCTTCATCTTGTATATCGATGGCTAGATGTTTGCAGCAAATGAGTTTTAATTGATTATTTTTAAAGTGAGTGGTCATGAGTTTATTGAGAGTTCTGAAAGTCTCTTCATTACATATAAATCCTGTGTTAATATTTGGTTGGACATAATCTGTGATTATTTCTGTTAAAATTGCTTCCTCATATTTATCTTTTTTAAAGGTATATCGTTTTTTTGTTGTGAATAGAATTTTGAAGTCTACGTCATAATTTGATTTTTTATTAGGGTTGATTTCGAAGATGATTTGTCTCTTAAATTCGTTAAGAATTGTATCGGAAGTTGGTATTTGACTTTTTGATGTATATATCAAATTTTTTGATGAATCAGTAGAAGTTGAACTGATTGAATTGAGATTTATTTGTTCTTCAGGGATCGTTCTGGATAGTGCGTCTGCATTTGTGTTTTTGACACCTTTTTTATATACGATGTTATAATCGTATTCTTCCAGTTTTAGCCTCCACCGAATTAATTTTGAATTGGGCTCTTTGAGAGAGAAAAGCCACGTTAATGGTTTATGGTCGGTAATTAGTGTAAATTTTCGTCCGTATAAGTATGGTCGGAAATATTTGACCGTCCATACGATGGCTAACATTTCTTTTTCGATCGTAGAATAGTTTTCTTCAGTTTTTGTTAAAGTTCGAGACGCATAACATATTGGAAGGTCGCTTCCAATTGGTCCTTGAGATAATATACCACCGATTGCCGCATTGCTGGCGTCTGTTGTAACCAGAAATGGTTTTTCGAAATCCGGATATTGTAAGATTGGTTTTTCACACAAGAGTTTTTTGCATTTTTCAAAACAACTTATGTATTGATCAGTTAGTTTAATTTTACAGTCCTTCCTTAGACAGGCTGTTAGAGGTTTTGTTATGTCTGAGAAGTTATTTATAAATTTTCTGTAATACCCTAAGAGTCCTAGAAAAGATTTTATTTGCTTTTCTGTTTTTGGAATTGGAAATTTTTGAATGGCGATAATTTTTTCTGGGTTAGGTCTAACTCCTTCTGGGGTTATTATATGACCTAGAAATGCTACGTCCCTTTTAAGAAATTCAGACTTGTCTAATTGAACTTTCAGATTGGCTTTTGCTAAGCGTTTGAATACCTGTTCTAAATTTTCTACGTGTTCTTGTAGAGAAGTTGAGTAGACAATGATGTCGTCCATATAGCATAGACAACTATTACCTTGTAGTTCACCAAGAACATTGTCCATTACTCTTTGAAATGTTGATGGGGCATTTTTTAGGCCAAACGGCATTCGAACGAATTCATAATGCCCGAAATCTACAGTAAATGCTGTTTTCTCAATATCGTGAGGGTTTACCTCAATTTGATGGAACCCACTGGCGAGATCCAGGGTAGTGAAATACTGGCATTTGCCTAGTTTATCAAGGATATCTGTGATATTTGGTAATGGGTATCGATCATCAATTGTGACTTCATTAAGTTTTCGATAATCAATAACGAGTCGCCATTTCACCTTTTGGCTTGCATCTTGTTTTTTGGGTACAATCCAGATGGGAGATGACCAAGGTGAGAAACTGGGTCGTATTATGCCTTGCTCCAACATCTGATTTATTTGAGTGCGTACTTCTTCTTTGTGTACATACGGATAACGATAACTTTGCGTATGAATCGGTTTTGTGTTATCCAATATGATTTCGTGTTTTACTTGGTTTGTAAATGATAGTGGCATGTTTTCGCGTTGGAATATGCTTGAATGTTTTTCGCATATTCTTGTCAGTTCTAATTTTTCTTCGAGGCTAAGATGATCAGATCTAATAAGCTTCATGATGTCATTATTAGTATTATGACTTGAATCTATATTATTTAAATGATTGGCTTTAGTATGGTATTTTTCTAGAGGTAAAGTTTTAATTGGTTCTTCAAATAAAAAGGTTTGCTCTATATTAGAGAAATTAATAACTTCCATTAGGGCTTGGTTACCTTGAGATGTATATATTCCTTCCGGAATAATAAGTTGCTCACGTACAGTTATGGGTTTAATGTAGAATTCGCCATAGGTTAAATCAACAGGAACTTTTACTACTTGTTTTGACCGTGCAGGTATATTGTAAATGGGCGATAAGAATTTAGGAGTACTGAGTAAAGGTAGTTTAACTCGATTTGTTTCTAATTGGTTATTGGGAATGTCTATCTTCATTTTGAATCTTTTCATTATATCTAATCCAATTAAACCATCAAAGAACTTATGAAATTCAAATAGGTAAAACTCTATTGGGGATCCGGTTTTAAATTCGGAAATACCTTTGAATATTACTGATTCCGTTATTTTATGAGTTTGAAATACTGTGACGATATTTAGCGGTTTTATTTTTAGTCTTTTACTTGGGTCAATGAATTTGGGATTGATAAATGATTTATCAGAACCGGTATCAATTAAGAATTTTAAATTTTTATTATTAATTTTTAAAATAATGTAAGGTAGTTTATTTTGTGTGAACGTATGGTTATTTAAGAATCCAAAAGGGTTTCCGAGGCAACTACCTGAAAATCCTGATCATCAATTTCTTCCATTTCGTTTGAAGGTGGAATTTCATTTGGTTCTTGGTCGTAAGGATACATCAAGCTTGTGACAGGGTTACTATAATGTTGGTCGTAGTTGTTCATGTCATTGCTATTTTCATATTCTACTTCAAGATAAGGAGTAGTCTCTTCAATATTGTGAAGTTCTTTAGCATGAAACTTGGGTGGACCTGAATGTTGGAAATTATACCGATTTGTATTTTGGTTTAAATATTGTGGTCTATTAAGGCCAATAGTATATTGCTTATACTGTCTTGGGTCTTGGTTGGATATAGTGTCCATATGTTCTAATTTTTGTGGTTTCGGAGGTAATATTGCAGGCTTATTAAAGTTGGATTGAAAATTATTCCTAAATTGTGGATTGTTATTTATATTTGATTTGAACGGTTGATGGTTGTAATATCTTGGCGTATTGGGAATATTTTGAGAATTTCTAATATATTGATCTCTAAATATTTGTGGGTTAAGATGAGGATTCCTTGAAGGTTCCCATTTTGATTGAGAAATTGATCGTTGGCTATTTATTTGTTTATTTTTTATGTAGAACATGTTCTGTTCTACTATACATAAATTATACGCTTCCGCCAAGTTGTTCGGGTTTCGAGCTCGAATCATAGAACCAAGAGGTTCTTTAATACCTGCTAGAAAAGCGTTTAAGCACATGGTAGTATAAAGTGATTCTTTAGCTGGTCTTACTGCTTCATTATCATGTAATTTAACGTGCATAATTAGAGACGACTGTATTTCTATAATTTTAGAAAAGAAGTCTTCAATTGAACTTCCACTTTGATATAGCGAATGTAAATCTTTAATGAGACTTGTTTCGTTTCTTTTGTCTGAATAATGGTTAGTTAAGTTATTTTTTATGGAGTCCCAATTTAATGGAGTGCCATACATTGTCAATATGTCATCGGCTTCTCCCTGAATTTTATTGCGAATGGCACGAAGGTATGAGGTTGGTATAAGTTTACCACCTAATATTTGTTCACAAATGGCATGTATTTCGTCGACATTTGTAATAAAATCATGTAATCCAGATTTGTTTCCATTGTAAACTGGAAGTTCTCGGATACAATCTGGTAATTTAAGAGAGATGGCGAGTTTTTGTAGTTGGTCTTCAGTTGCCATTTTTGCTTGAATTTTTGTATTTTTTATTAAATTTATGAGGTTTTCTATTTCTAGATCTAAATGATTTTTTCCTAAGCTCATGTAATCTTACACTTTCACTTAACTTAAATTTTCACTTGTATGTATAAGAATTATTTATTATTTTAACTTGAACTTTCTTAAAAATTTTTTTTTTTATTTTATTTAACTCTATAAACCGTAGAGTTACCTAACTAACTTGTTTCCGTAAACCGCGGATATACTTAAACTAAGATTTTTAATTTTTCATAAACCGTGAAAAATTGTATCCATAAACCGTGGATACTTAAGCTAAGACCGTGAGGACTATCTCCATAAACCGTGGAGTCGTGAGAAATGTTAGTGATTTGGGAAAGAAAAATTTGTAGGGATATATAAATTTTTACCAATAAATCACTTACCATATGATGATAATCACGTAGGCTAGTTTGATGTTCTGCATCTGCTTGTGTTTTGTTGACGGTGGTAACAGCACTTGATATCCGTATTCCCCGGATATTTAATTGCACAAAAACAAAAAAAATGTTCACAGCACAATTAACACTTATTACACTTTGTCAATTTTTTATTTTCACTAAGATGCTTACAGGTACTATTAATATAGTATCCTACCGGCTGCGCCAATTACGTTTCGTGTATACTTCACGAAATTAAACTTCACTTAATTATGTGAAATTACTTGAACAATTATTTATTAAAATAAATTTGATTAATTAATATTTTATTATTTATTGTTTTAATTAATTTAATAATTTTTATTTTGACAGTATTTTATTCCGTGTTCAACTTTACAAAATCAACTAACAAATCTCCAATCTGAAAATGCAGTGTGCTTTATTTATACTTAAAATAAATGTTTATCTCTATATAAAACAAAGAGAACTAAAACAAAGAAAGTTATAGTTTTGTGTGACTAATGCACACTTGTGGATCGTTCGATATTTAGCACATCTGCGGATATTAATATAGATAAGAGGAATATGTATATTATTGATATTCCTGTGAATGTTTATTTTATTATTGAACTGTTATGATTATTGTGTATGATTATTAAATGTTATTGTGTAGTTGTTGTAACTGGTACTGTGGATGCAGGTGTAGTTATCATGTCGGGTGACTGATGACGTAACTCGCGCGACAAATAAAATATTTTATATTGTGTGCACAGTATAAAAGAAACAAACGGAAAAATAACAAATTCAACTTATTTTTTATTTTCGTTTGAAAGTATCCTTTCTCTTATTGTACGAGCATGTATGATTTATATTTTAATAAAACGGAATGAAATGAAACTAAAACGCACGTATTATGTATATACAGGGTTATCCAATTCGAGGTTGATAAAGTAGAAATCTGTATACCGACATCTGTCTAAGATAAACGTCAAGTACGCTGTCATTTATTTAGTTGACATTCTGCCATTTAAGAATATGGAGCATTTAACAATCGACCAACGCGTTAAAATTATTAAACCCGTCGATGCTGATTTTTCGAACAAAATTTTCTTCAGTGATGAAGCTCATTTTTCGCTTGGTGGATACGTTAATAAGCAAAACTGTAGAATTTGGGGCTCAGAAAATCCACAATTGATTGTAGAGAAGCCATTACACCCGGAAAAAGTCACTGTTTGGTGCGCATTGTGGTCTGGTGGTGTGATTGGGCCGTATTTTTTTGAGAACAACCATGGACGAACCGTTACCGTCAATTCTGAGCGCTATGGCCGCATGTTAACCGATTATTTTTTTACGAAAATCGAAGATTATGATCTTGACGATATGTGATTCCAGCAGGATGGAGCAACCAGTCACGTAACACGAGCAAATCGAGATCTTTTGCAAGAGAAATTTCCTGGACGTTTGATTTCGCGATTGGCTGATGTCAATTGGCCTCCAAGATCCTGTGATTTAACGCCTTTGGATTTCTTTTTGTGGGGCTACGCGAAAGATCGTGTTTACGCAAACAATCCTCAAACTCTTGACGAATTGAAAACTAATATTCGTAAGGTAATGGCCGAGATACCGCCCGAAATGTGCCGAAAAGTCATTGAAAATTACCTCAAAAGAATCAAGGCCTGTAAGAAGTCCCGTGGAGGACATTTGAATGATATCTTATTTAACTAAAAATGGCAAGGATCAATCTGTAAAATGAAATAAAAATTACAATACATTCCGAATATTTTGTGTGTTTTTTTTAAGTTTACTTTATCAAGCTTGAATTGGATAACCCTTTACATATTCGTATATACATATGTACTATTTAAAATAATGTTTGTGCACGATCGATAATTTCTTGTTTAGATATATAGAATTTAAACACGTGGTGATCATGAAAAGGAAGAGAATCTATTTTAAATGTAAGTATGTAGCTACGATAATTGTTTTGGTGTGCTGCACGAAGTATACTTTAAAAAACAAATATTTGGAGGAAATGATAAGAAACTTCAAAAATTTATGAACGAAAGGGAAAAATATTATAATTAAATTGTTTTTTAGTGATCGCAGTAAACAATTACATATACATATTACATATGTGTGTTTGGTTACATTATGTATATTTTATATGCCTTTCTATACTGGTTTGTCCAAATTAAATAGTACATTCATGACTTAATTTTCCCTAAGTGTACTATTAAGGATGGTGCATGATTTAAATTCAATAATTTTAAAATACCTAACAATTTTATAAATGATTTTATTTTTGAGAAAATGAATAAATCAGCTTATACCGGAAAGATGTCTTTGGGAAAATATACTATGTATTTTGGATTTGCCTCCAAAAAAATTGGTCAAGCATACAAATTTTTGTTAACGTTTTCCCCTTATTCCATATTATCTGAAGCATGGTAGGACTTGATTTGTTTCAACTAGCTTTTGCAAACATTTTAAGACGTCGAAAATAAAAACTAGTTTTTGATTTTAACTAAATTTGCAAAAACATTAATATTTCGATAGCGGTTGTGGTATATACATATATAGAATTATGAGTATACACAATATCCTTGCAATTCCATTTTTAAACTGCTAACCACCAAATAAAAATCATCCTAAGGTTTTAAAATAACAATATATAAATATTTCGTTGTTCGTTGTTGTCAATTGATTTACAAGCTCACATTAAAAGTATACTGGAATTTTTCAGATACCAACCACCCCTTATCATGGAAACTACCTCAAATTTCTCTAGAATAAGGGACCACTTCTTTGAAAATTTCAAAAATAGACTATTCAATATCGGATAATGGGTATCGCTTTATAATCCTCATCAGAAATGCAATTCGATTTTTAAGTTGTAACTTTAAATCATGGACACAAATTTATTAGCCACCCACTTTATTTATTAGGTGTATAACTTAATTTCTACAGATTTTTCTTCGAGCTTAAAATTATATTTAAAATAGAAATATTTTCACGGTATTTTGTGATTTTTACAGGATCGTGAGTTACATAACCTCTCAGAATAGCAGAGTTTACAATGGCAACTGATAAACAGCACATTCGGCACTGCATTCTATACGAATTCCAATAAGGAAAAAAAGCTTCTAAAGCACGGGAATCAATTTGTAGTGTTCTTGGTGACCTTGTGTCTTATGAAATTTGTAATTATTGGTACAAAAATTTTAGAAGTGGTGATTTCGATCTTAGCGACAGCCTCGAAAGTTTGAAGATGTGCGAGCTAACCTGGAATTTACAACAGCAACAGGCATAACTCAGAAAAAACCTAATACCTAAATAAAATATTGTGTAATAATTGGATTCACATTAGATTTCAATTCCTATAAAAATGATAAACATTTGATAGTTTAAATTCTCATAAACTTCTGAAAATTTAAATGAATTGTAAGAAATATGTACTATGGACTTGAAGGATATAAAAATTAACTAAATAGAGTAAAATATTTTCTGGACAGTTATTTTTCAGTAATTATCTTCTCCTGTACTAAATATTAATTTATTGCATTAATATGCCCAGTACCAAGTGAATTTCCTAAAACTGGTGATGTAAATGTATTTAATTAATGTGTAGTAATCCATCACCATTAGTCATACATACTTTAATCGTATATAGTCCAATGAGTTGTCACAGATTTTAGTGAGGCCTCATTAAACCTTATATGAAACATGTCTTTGTTTCCGGTAAGATTTCAGTGGGCTGAACTTGCTCGACATGTTTAAAGAGTTCGTAGTATAAATATTTTTTGTATATAAAATCAATAAGGACTTCTGCCTGATGACCTAAATCAAGGACAGGATCACGAACTCCGCACGAAAGTCCCAGATAATATTCGAACCCAATTCAAACAAAATTAATTATAAACGGAACACACAGTCTAAATTTAATAAAATAAAAAAAACATTTCGCGCTAACATAAAAGGTGTTTTTTCAAAGGTTCACAATTTAGAATTAAAATAGAACACAGAAAAATATTTTGAATATCAGTGAAACTAGCTTTATTGGATAGATAATTTTATGCTTGTTTCAGTTGTTACAACCCCAATATTGTGTAATAAAGGCAAATGAAACTCTATCATATTTTTCTTTTGTACGGATGTTAATCTACTAATAGGGAAATATCCAAGAGTAATTTTCCAACGAGCAGTACAACTGACAAACATAAACACAATTATTTGGGTAGCTAAAGTATTATCATTTGAGTCGCTACCTTCAAACTAGGCGTATCCAGATACTGGAACCCCTTCAAGAATACGATTAATTCGTTCCGTGTTCTTTGAAATCGTGTTGTTCGATACAATTTTGTTATGATATACAAAACACCAAATAACAGAGAATAACGAAAATCGTGTTGTTTGAAACCGTGGAATTTGAGGAAATGGGTATCCGTGTTCTTCGAAACCGTGTTCTTCGAACGCCGTGTTCTTAGAGGGTTACCTGTATTATATTGGTGTGAAAATCATACTCGCATTTTGGGTGAATGTACAACTCATCCAAGCTCATCCTGCGATCACTAAAAAGAATTTAATTATAATATTTTTCCCTTTCGTTCATAAATTTTTGATGTTTCTTATCATTTCCTCCAAATATTTGTTTTTTAAATTATACTTCATGCAGCACACCAAAACAATCATCGTAGCTACATACTTACATCTAAAATAGATTCTCTTCCTTTTCATGGTCACCACGTGCTTAAATTCTATATATCTAAACAAGAAATTATCGATCGTGCACAAACATTATTTTAAATAGTACATATGTATATACATAATACGTGCGTTTTAGTTTCATTTCATTCCGTTTTATTAAAATATAAATCATACATGCTCGTACAATAAGAGAAAGGACACTTTCAAACGAAAATAAAAAATAAGTTGAATTTGTTATTTTTCCGTTTGTTTCTTTTATACTGTGCACACAATATAAAATATTTTATTTGTCGCGCGCGGGCGCGTGTGAAGTTGGCCCGAAATGTAGCCCGAAAAAAATGTGTCTTTGCTTAATCGGTAATATTTTCGGGCTGGCCCGAAAAATTTAGAAAAACAGCATTACCTTTAATTCATATTCCGAAATTTTTTTTACATCAACATACTACAACAAGATTTGATTTTACAAGCCAACACGAAAAAATAGAAAAAAATTTGTTATGTAAATATATAATACGTATGTAGATATGTACTCGTATGTATATAATAAGCAAATTTCGTAAAAATTTCAAAAAAAAATAGTCTCAAAAATACGAGTTAAAGATATTACTTAAGATTTAAAAAAAAAATACCAAAACATTCTGAAATAAGGCGTTTAAACAGGGATTGCCTGAAACATCGGAAACTGTCGAATATTGGCCTACGTTATTTTAAACCTAAATAATGAAGCCCCATTTCTGTACGAGGTGGAAAGGAGGTTCGTATCAGTCTCAGTATGTAACGATTTTCAACAAAAAATTTACTAAGATATTTTCTTCTGTTGCGGTTTTCACAGGGATTACCCGAAACTTCGGCAACTGTCGAGAATTAGTGTAGGCCATCTGGAATCCAAATAATTTAGCCCCATTTCTGTACGAGGTGGAAAGGGGGTTCGTACAAGTCTAAGTATGTAACGATTTTCATCAAAATATTTACTAAGAAATTTTCTTCTGTAGCGGTTTTCACAGGGATTACCTGAAACTTCGACGACTATCGACAATTAGTGTAGGCCATCTGGAATTCAAATAATATAGCCCCATTTCTGTACGAGGTGGAAAGGGGGTTCGTACCAGTCTCAGTATGTAACGATTTTCTACAAAAAATTTACTAAGATATTTTCTTTTGTAGCGGTTTTCACAAGGATTACCTGAAACTTCGACGACTATCGACAATTAGTGTAGGCCATTTGAAATCCAAATAATGTAGTCCCATTTCTGTACGAGGTGGAAAGGGGGTTCGTACCAGTATCAGTATGTAACGATTTTCATCAAAAAATTTACTAAGACATTTTTTTGTGGCGGTTTTACAGGGATTACCTGAAACTTCGGCAACTGTCGAGAATTAGTGTAGGCCATTTGGAACCCAAATAATGTAGTCCCATTTCTGTACGAGATGGAAAGGAGGTTCGTACCAGTCTCAGTATGTAACGATTTTCGACAAAAATTTTACTGAGAAATTTTCTGCTGTGGCGGTTTTCACAGGGATTACCTGAAACTTCAGCGACTATCGACAATTAGTGTCGACAACCTCTTTTCCACCTCGTACAGAAATGGGACTACATTATTTGAATTCCAAAGGGCCTACACTAATTCTCGACAGTCGACGAAGTTTCAGGTAATCCCTGTGAAAACCGCCACAGAAGAAAATATCTTAGTTAATTTTTTGTTGAAAATCGTTACATACTGAGACTGGTACGCACTTTTTTTAACCTCGTATAGAAATAAGGGTTCACTATTTCTGTTTCGATTACCGTAAACGTAGTTTTTTCAAAATTTTACGTTTAATTAATATACTCGTATTTTTATTACAGATTTATGTTTTGAAGCTATCACTAAATTTGCTCTTCATAAACATATTTGTTTATTTATTAATTTTTTTTCTATTTTTTAGTATTGGTTTGCAAAATCAAATATGGTTGTAGAATGTTAATGCAAAAAAAACGAGATAAGAAGTAAAGGTAATGCAGGGTTTCTAAATATTTCGTGCCAGCCCGAAAATTTTACAGATTAAGCAAAGACACATTTTTTCGGGCTACTTTTCGGGCCAGTTTCACATCGGTGACTTGTATGAGGTAAATATTACGCAATGTTGAATGGCCATTATCGGCCATCCACAGAGATGGTGATTCAGGTTTTATTGATGCTCGGCATACATCATTACATCACCTTTCAGGAAAACTAAAGAAATTTATAGGTATCTCGAGCCGTTTTTTAGCTACAAGCCGTTTTCCTTGACTTGTATGAGGTAAATTATACGCAATGTTTAATTTCGGTTCTTAATTTTTACGCATTTTTATTGTAATTTAGAAAATTTAGTTTTTATCATGTTTTATTTTTTTAAATTTAAATTAAAATAATTTTTTTGGATAAAATAATTTTTAATATAAATACTTTAACTGCGAATTTATCACTATATCTTCCTATTAGAATCTTAATATTTCTTATTAGACTTTGGTTTAGCAGTGTAACACACATACATACACACAGCCGTGGAATCCGTGGAAAACTTCACACCCGTGGTCGAAATTTTTCATAATTACTATACTTTAGTTTATTACGCTACGTAGTAAAAGGTTGAAAATCACTAATCTGCACTGTGTGTACATCGAAACGAAAAACCAAAAACGCTACTATATAATACAACTTGAGTTTGACTCTGCCTACGTGTATACACCCGCAAAGTCAATTGCTCAATTATAACAATTATCACACACAATCCACTTATAGACAGACGAGGCCCCACAACGATTATTCCTAATCTTATCACAGATTTGATTCGCAACCGATATTACCTCGTATAATTTTCCAAGTTGGTATCTACTCGTATAGTAGTTTACTAACAGTGCGTGTGAGTGTTGTAACAAGCTACTTGTGTTTTCGAGTTATCAAATAAAATGATTACTGCAAAAGTGTACAGAGAATTTTTAGTAACCTTCGTTGTAAACATAGCAAGTATTGCTTGTGGTACCGCTATAGCATGGACATCGCCAGTCAAACCTAAACTTGAGGATGAATCGTTAAAAGATACACCACTCGATCGAGTACCTACTTCAACTGAAATATCATGGATTGGACCGCTTGTTCCACTCGGAGCAGTGATTGGTAATTTAAAATTGGTCCACTTTAATTATTTCGATTAATTTAATTTTAATATATTTTAGCACCATTCATTACCGGGCCGCTTACAGAAAGATTTGGTAGGAAATGGCCGCTAATGAGTGTCTCAGCATTTTTTATAATTGCTTATATAATACTCGGAGTAAGCACCGGCATAGAAATGATTTATTTTGCAAGAGTGCTGCAGGGCATCGCAGTTGGAATTACAACAGCCACCGTACCATTGTATGTGGGAGAAATAGCATCGGTTGCGTATCGCGGTGCCCTTGGATCATGTCTAGTATTGTTACTAGTCCGTAAGTTAGATACCAAAAGTGATTATGGTGTGCAGTTAATTAGATCGTGTTTATATTTTTTACAGTTGGTATTGTTTATACGTACGTTGTTGGACCTTTCGTGTCATACGTAGCATTCCAATTTATTAGTATGGCCATCCCAATTATTTACGGGGTGGCATTTTTCTTTATGCCCGAGTCACCCCTCTATTATTTAACCAAAGGGGAGAAAGAGAAAGCCGTTGCTGTTTTACAATATTTACGTGATGAAACGGCGGAAGGGGTGGCGGATGAAATAAATCAAATGCAAATGGATGTGGATGAAGCGGCCAAAAATAAAGCAACCGTTAAAGATCTGTTTACAAATAAAGGAAATGCATGGGCACTTGGTATATGCGTCGGTTTAATGTGGATTCAGCAATTCTCGGGTATAAATGTGGTGCTATTCTATGCACAAAGTATTTTCGAGAAAGCGGGCGGATCTGTTAAATCGGAGGTGGCTCCTATTATTGTTGGATCGGTGCAGTTAGTTTCCAATGGTGTTACACCATTCGTTATCGAGCGAATGGGGCGCAAACTTATACTATTGATTTCGGCCGGTGGCATGGCCATTGGAATGGGACTACTCGGATTATATTTCTTTTTGGATGATCAAAAATCGAAGGCGGCTGAAGATCTCGCATTCCTTCCAGTTGCGGCGCTGTTAATTTACTCAATAGTTTATAATGTTGGATTTGGTCCGATACCATGGTCAGTGCTAGGTGAATTATTTCCAGCCAATATAAAAGCAAAGGCATCCACTGTAACTACTGCTGCAAGCTGGTTGTTTGCCTTTTTGATCACGTTATTCTTTTCGTCGATCGACGAGGCGATTGGATCTCACTGGGCATTTTGGATATTTGCAATTTGTTGTGTATTTGGTTTCGTATTCACGTATTTCGTAATGTTTGAAACGAAAGGTCTAACGGTTAAACAAATTCAAGATAAATTACACGGTGCCTAATTAGGCCCTGGCGGGAGTTCTGGTTAATTGTGAATTATTTATTAATAGAATCGTTTATTTTTCAATGAATATTATAAAATTTGTGTTTCTATACCACATGTTGCAACACCAATATTTGTAAACAATAGCCTCAAAATATTTGAGATAGTGATATAGACAATTAATCTTATCATATCACTACACAATTAACCTGCGTACTTGCGCATATCGTTTTTACCTTATCATATTTTTATTTACACCAATCTTCACTGCTACTAGTCTTGAAGGGTTTCGGTTCATTCATGTGGCCAAAGTGTGAAAATTGTCATTTTAGAATTTCGTTCATACTAGACAATCCATAGGATGATATCAATTATATTTTTATTGCACTTAGCTAACGTTACGGACTACGGTGCACATTCCACAATTACTTATCTATAATTTTGAAGAGGATAACTCAATTATCTAAATTTGAATGGTTTTATATGGAATGATGACATGATTATAAAAAAAAGTTTAAGCACGGGATGGTCGATTGACACAATAAAATAATAAATGTTAATTTAGTATGGTAGCAGTAAAAGATGTGCCGTAATAGAAAATTATACAGTGTGCGCAAAAAGTATTTGAATTTTGACAAAATTTGATACGAGTGGTATATTACGTTATACCTCAACGAGCCGACGGCTTCCCTTATCGCAATTAGTCTAGCTTGAAAACGCCACAGTAGTTCGGGAGACGAAAAGTGAGGTTTACATTCCATTATTCACAGAAGCCCCATCCCAATCTTATATATATATGGCAGTCCTAAACCTCTGATCAAAATATGATGATGGGATGGTATAGTCGGTCGGTAGTATTTGGGATGTTCCCGTTTCTTAGAATGTGATATATAAGTGTTATGTATTATTACAGTTCCATATGGAGATGGAATTGAGCCTTATAGCTGAGCTCGCGGCCATTTGTTGATCTAGGATATCTAAGAGTATGAGATGAAAGAGAATGTCAAAGGATTTTAGGTTGGTCAGAATATTTAAAGCTGGTCCCCAAACAGTATCCTCATATAATAAAATGGGTCTTATATAGTAGCCCCTTTTTTCAATGGAATTTTTCAGGAGTAAATCGCTAGTGTAGCTTTCTGTACTCTTTCTAATATGTTATGTGAAAGTCAATCCAATACCCTGCCAGGCCGATTTGAGGAAGTTTGCATTTCCTAGAGAAAATGACCAACTTAGTTTTTTGAGATTCACATTCAAATCGCAACTGTAATTGGAGTGAATGCCAAGTGCACTTTGCATGCGTTCTCTTAAGGTGCAAGCATAACGAAGACACAAATCGCAATATAATTCTCATAAACAACCACCTTCAAGCTACACTCGTCTTGGTTTAATAACCGGTCATGAATGACCAAGTTCCAAGGAAGATTAATAATACCCCATCTTACGATGTGCCTCTACTAACACATTTGTTATTTGACAACCCAGGCAAAAAGGCCGTCACAACCCTGCTTTTTAATATTTGATCGTAAATGCCACCAAGTGACTCGTCCACGCACAGAGAGGAGAGTACCTTCGTGATCGCCTCTGGTCTGACGTTGGTAAAAGCCCCATCTGTATCCAGGAAAGTTATCATGGACATTCCATTATGTTCAATGGATTTCTCGATAGAAGCAATGAGGGCAGTTTCCACAGAGTTCCCCTTGCAGTATACATGTTGAGATTTCGATAGCATATTTGGCTCAATCGAACTCCTAATGTTCGAACTCAATCGAACTCCTAATCTTTTATTCTAAAAATTTTAGTAGGGAAGATGCTAAACTTATAGGTCTAAGGTCCTTGGAACTGCATTTAGAGCTTGTTCCCATCGTGTTCTATGCTGCCCTTGAAATAACTTCTAGCCAGAGTAAGGTAAGTCACTCATTTGTTGGACAACCACCGGTATAATGTCTTCGGATCCTGAACTTATAAGGCTTAAATCTATTTATAGTCCAAAGGATTTTTCTCCTGCTCATAATCTGGATTACAATGCCTGCGACTCTGTCCCTAGGTCTTTGTGACACAGTTTCGGAGTTACCTTGAAAGTGAGTTTTCAGTAGAGGCTCCAAAGATTCTGCAATAGTTACGGTCGAACAACCATCCAGTCGTTGGAAAAAACTCGGAGTGATAGGACTTGGAGATAGTATACTTTACGTTGGCTAGATGTCTCAATATCATCTAGTTGACACTATATTAGTTGTCCTTCTGTTGCTATAGCTAGGTTTTTTGATGGATTTTGTCTCCAATTTAAATTAGAAATAACAATGAACACAAAAAGAATGATCCTCCAATAACTTCCAATTCACTAAACTAAACGAGCAACTCACCTCGTTCATTCGTATCAGTGCTTCCCCAAATTGTGTGTTGTGTATTTGCATCACCTTCCAGAAACTCTACTAATTGTTTGTATTTGAGCGTCCTTTAATCAGTTTTTTAGAATGATAGGTGAAAATTCTTCTCCGTCATCATGTGGTAGTTAAGCTGACATTCGAATCCCATCGAAGTGGATAGCATATTGTCTAGAGGGTAGCCGGGGTCTCTAACGGTATCAGTGCTCTCAACATGTTACTCTCATCTTTCATATACGTCTTGAGTGTGACTACGCTGAAATCATAGTTAATTAAACCACTAGTTCGTAGCCAGCGATTCTATTTAAAATGATAATAGCTGACCTATAATTAGCCTTTGTCTCTTATAACTTGGCTACCCTCCAGTCAGCGGTTGATAGTTCAGGATTGTTATAATTTGTAGCATTTCTAGAATTATTTTCGCGTCGCTGTGTTCCGCTGGGATCCAAACTCGCGCTATATGTCTGCAGCAAATATTCTCTTTAGCGACTAGTTCTAGTCTAGCTCCAGGCCAGACCATCTAGGCTCTCTGCAGCCTTTTTGTACAAGGTCAATGACCGTGGGTCGGCACAAGATGTCAACTTGAAACAAGTGCCACTTTCCGTCTCATCAAGCTAGAGTGAGTCCAGGGGTTTCCGTCATAATTTTGGAAAATTACGGCTGTTAAGTCCCTCTGCGCACCTTCTTTGAAATGCTTGACGATATATATACATATCTGTCTTTATAGACTTTGTCAATGACAGCCACAACTAAGTGATCTTTTTGCACCTCATTCTGCTACAATTCCTCCTCCGATTTCTGCTTTTTAGATAGAGAGCCCTCAGACGAATACTCCTGCTTCATTTCAGTAATTTTTTTAGCCCATCAGAGCGATTCCATAGTCCTGTCCGGTCACTCCGCCAACGGAATCTTGCTGAGCTTTCCAGTTTCTTTTCCTGGGTTTATAAGGTGATACGAAGGAACCTCGTTGCTGGGCTCATGTCATAGATTGTATTCGATAAACCAGCTTTGTTCGTGGGGTAAAGGAAAAATCCCTTCGGCATCCGTTAGATGGGAATAGAATATAAACCCATATGTCAGCTGCATAAAAAGACACTTGTGTTAAATGTGAAAATTGCCTTGGCATAGTACTGTTAAATACCACCTACATCGTGCTTGCTATAATGTTGTAGTTGCAATAATCATTCCCCTTGACGAAAACATTATCGAATCAACAACGGACCAGTATTTCACTTTGAGGATGATCTTAGAAAAACATTTTGAATACATCAACACCGTTCAGCAATTCAATAAAAACTTTCAACAGGCATATGACAGCATCCACTGCGAAAACCTCTGAGCCTAGTTTATGTCTCGGATATTGAGACAAACTTGTCTCTCTTTGTAAGCCAACAACATATAAGGATCGCTGTGTATAATTATACAACTCTGGAAATCTGTCTAATCCCTACGATATAACATGTTTTATTTAATCCGCGCGGCATATCCAATGATTCAGGCCAAATTCCCGGATACGCCGATGAAATCATGCTACTTGGCCAACCAGAGATCTAATGTCAATTCATATCTGGGACAATTTATTTATACTTAGGATGACTGGGTTTGAAAGTAGGCAGCAAGAAAATTAAATATCTGTATTGACTGATATACTAAGGAGTATCTATGTATATACGATAAATCTGGGAACAGACGACCATAACTTTGACAACGTACATACTCGGGTCAGTAGTAATATCAACAAATGATGTCCAGGCAGATATAAAAGCACGCATAGCAGTCGAACATCAATTCTTGTACGCACGGGCATGGTTGTTGCTTTCAAAATATCTTTGACAGTCGTTTAAGCTCGCACTATACAACGCACTTATAAGACTTGCGCTAACTTCCGGAAATTAAAGTAGAACCTTCATCACTGTGCATGTAGATTTTTATCTCTCTTTTCCCGTAAAATAAAGTCAGGTGTTGCCCGCAACATACACACCCACATCAAAAAACCTTTTTATAAGTATTTTGTGAGTTTTAAGTATTGGATTCTTATTCTTCCTTGAATTGAAGATATTTTGTCATTAATTTATTAATTTTTTATTTAATAACAAATGCTATTATGTGGGTGAATCGGTTAAGAAATATCCGAGTTCCGTCCGAGGTGGCCATAGTCCAGATCTCTTCTAAAAATTACTTTAAAATCCCATTTCCATATAAAATACCGGAGCCTATCATGTTCAGTTCAGAAATGTTGCAATGTTCTGCCCCAAGTACCCATATTCCAGTCTCCTAAAATTCATTTCTTAATCCCATTTCTATTCAACATACCCAATCTCATCATAATCGATTAAGAATTGGCGCAGTCTCGTCTAAAGAAGCCATATTTCAAAACTTCTTCCAAAAATCATTTTAGAATCGTATTGCCATCCGATATATCCGTTTTCAGGTTAATCAGTTAAATACTAGCCGAGTCCTTTTATTTTGAATACTGTCATTTTTATTTCTGGGATTGTAAGCATCTCCATCATGTGCATTGCTAACATATCTAACGTTTAATCCTGAGTGGCATTTTATTTTGAGCTTGCTGTTTTTGATTAATTTCATTTAAGAATGCGCGCTTTTTTAGGTATAAATGTTTGTTCCTAATAGAAAGAATCATCAACACGCAATATACAATGCCGACGGAATTTCGTTTATATTCGCGTGCTGAAACCACACTCTTTCTATATAAAATACACGGAGATCCATACTACTCGCCAAAGAAAAATGTCACAAAAATTTCAGAATGGGTGTGAATCCCGGCTAAAAAAGAAAAATCAAATTGGAAAGAAGATGGAATTTGGTCGGAAATTCCGATTTATTCCATATATTTTTCCATACTAAATACACACACTTTTCTGCATGCTACTAGAGCAGATTTCCATAGTACTTTTCACGTTGTGGTTTAATTTTGAAATTAAAGAAATGTTTTAATTTTTTATAGGTATCCAATACACATTATAATTTTACAAGTTAAAATGGTGTTAAGTTAAGTGAAATTCATTTTATTACCGGTTTAGTCCATAGTTTTTGATCACGATCAGAGGTGAGAAAACAATTATACCCCTATTATCTTAGCCTTGTCATCTATCGTTTCTTACGACAAACTGTAGGTTTAAGGTTTTTTATTTTGATACGATTTGATTTATTTTTATCAAGACACTTCATTCGACCAAGAGAATAAAGTTTTATAGACGAAGTGTCACGAGAATTGTCGCGTCGTACGAAACGACACGACTAAGAGAATAGGGGGTGTTAAAATTAATAAAATTAAACTTACTTTAATAATTAAAACACATTTTCAATAAATACAACATGTCATACGAAACTGAATATACAAAAAAATGTAATAAAATATCAAAAAAAAAAAAATACGAATCAGAAAGAGAAAGAAAATAATTATTACTCAAAGTCTGGTTTTTTGTGTCTGATAATTTGTAGTACGGAATGTAGTGTGGAGCTGTTTTTTTCCACACATTGGAAAAATTGCATACATACCCAGTATGCAATTTTTCAGTGTGTGGAAAATATTGTTTTAATTCCATACTAAATTCCATACTACAAAATATCAAAGACACCAAAATATCGATTTTGGAGAAAAATGATTGTCTTTTTCTTTCTGTTTTGCGGTAATATTATTTATTTTTTTATAAGTTTCGTAATCGTTTGTATGTATATTTTTAATTATTTATAATCTTATTTACTTAGTTTAATTATAAATTGGTGGCGATCGGATTGGGCTAAAGAAGTAATAAAAAACAGTTTTGCCATGGCGTCGCCATTTACATATTTGCGCAATTCTTTTACGTTAAATGTTTTTGTTTTATTTTTATAAGATACTGTGTGAAAATTTAAAAGGTGAATGGCGCGTGAATATGTCAATCAATACCGTACATAGGGGGAAATCTAAATAAAAAAGAAATATGTATTGAATATCTGAATAAAAATATCAAAATTACAACAAATAATTCGTTTTAATTTCAATAGAAAATTATTATTAATCCCATGTAAAAGTGGTATGGAAAACTGTTCTATTTGCATGCGATAACGTGTCTTTTTTTCTCTTTTTAGTCGGGATTCACACCACGCCGGAAATTTTGTGACGCTTCTCTTTGGCGAGTGGTACGGATTTCCGTGTATATAACAAGGTTCTTTCCATGGAAAGAGTGTGGTTTTTGAACGCGAAAGTAAACGGAATTCCGCTGGCATGGCATATAGGGCAATACCCAATAAACAAAAATACATGCATGCACAATCGTGTGAATATTCACCCATCGACTTGTCACATGAAACTAAGAATTGAATAATATAAAAGATTCAATATACAAACAAAACTAGAACACATATTACCGCGAAATAGAAAGAGAAAGACAATTATTTTTCTCTGAAATATAATTTATTGTGTTTTTGATATTTTGTAGTACGGAGTTTAGTATGGAATCAAAACATGTTTTTCCATACAGTGGGCAGTTTAATTCGTTTAGAACACATCTAAGGAAATTGGGTTAACAAGTCGGGCTACCTATCGTAGACTCCCTTTATTTGAGTAGAGAATATTATTAAGACAACCGAAACCTTTTATGCGAGTGCATAGTTAACCAGCTTTATTTATTTGTTTAAAGGTTTCAGTCTGTTTTTATAGTCCAAAGCATATATATAAAGCTTTAAGATCTAACTAATCTTATTTAACCATTACAGAAATAATTCACCCACAGAGCATATACAACCATCATTCTCTAATGTCTTATTTAAAGGCATAACGAGAGATAAAATAGTTCAAATATTACAGTTCGTTTCGATGTATGAGCTTTATGGTCATGATTTCGGTGATCAATAGAACAGAAAATAAATTTTCCAGCTTTTTCGTATCCATATCCAAAATGGTATTTGGTATCGATATAAATAATATACATGGTACGTAACTAGTGGGGTGCATGGAACATATGTAGGTACATTCGGTTGGTGTACAGCAAATAAAAGTAAATATGATTGTACCGAGTAAGAAAATGGAAAAACAAAATAGTGACAATGGTTTTACAGTCAAAACTCAAATTGTAATTCCGTTTTCTCTTCGGTCTATATAAAACCCATATAAAATGGGAAAATCATGGGAAATTGTTTTATTTGTTTTTCCTTTGAAGTGGATTGAATTTTATTACAATTTTGATTGTACGTTCGATTTTTCATTTTTTTGTTCCTGTTATACGAGAACGAGTACAGTTTGCATTACACCGAAGAATAAGGCAAGCAAAGTGTACGTACAAAATGCAATGTAAAGAGATACATTTATTTACTATTCTACAAAATTCACATATAGGAGTACATGTTCTATTATTTAAACTCTACATAAGATAGCTAGCATGTAATGACACAAAGCTATATGTACAATGTACATAGAACAAAAAAAAAATTCGGAACAATAAAGAAAAAATAGAAGTGTTATATGTTTAATATATATGTAGAAGTATCTAATTATTGGAAAATGTAATTCTAATTCCAGAGAATAGAATCTCCGAATTCAGATCCTCCTTTTGGAAAACGGATGATTTTCGACTGACCGGACAAAAACGTTCACATATCCATCAAAATTTACGAGTGGATTGTCGTTTTCGGTGAACTGTATACGAGTTTAAATAAAAAAAAATGCTTAAAAAAATGTCCAGTTTCAAATTGCTACAGCCAAACGATTAAAGTTAAAACAACCTGTATCACTGCATACCAACCAGAAAAACAATTTCAAGTTTTATTTAAACAAAGCCGTTTGGGAAAAAAGGATCAACACCATACACAATTTTTTGAACCCATAAGAACTAGCCTTCTAAAAAAAATAAGGCAAATGAAAATATTACCATGGTTTGGGACGTATTTATACAATTAGAAAAATCATTAAACTCATACCATCGGAAAAACCGGAAAATAGAGGAAAAATATTTTTGTGTGAATATAGCCAAGAACTTAAATATTTTAGGGTTAAATCTCAGGATATTTAAATAACAAAAATACCTATTAAAGGTATTAGGTGTTCTCGTAGATGTGCGTAAGTTTACGCAATATTTTCTAATTATCTTTACGATTTCATGGGTTTGTATAATCCCGATAATCGTAGAGCAAATATATTATATGTATCGGTAACAATAAGAATCATTTCATTTAACAAAGGTATTTTGGAGAATATCCCAAACCGAGGTAATAAATCATTTTAATGTTGAGATATTAATTCATTATTTTACAAATATTTAATACGAGCCTAATATAAATAAAATTTACATATTTTATTAAAATAAATTAGTTGTGTCGCTTGAAACTTAAAAATGTCCTTTATTCCGTATTTTGGATACAACAATAATGTCACGAACTGACTCAATATTTCCCCAATATTTTATTATTTAAAATAAGTCGCCTCCTACCGCAATTATGTTTAAGTGGAGTGTCAGTGAGGCGTGTTTAACTCTGATTCATAAAACGCTGGGTGTCAGTGATATCCAATAAAAAAATTAATGCGAGCTAGATTAATAAAGCTATAGTAGTTCAGGCAAAATTAAACATTATTTGAGGTGTATACAGGGAGTCAATAAAGCGTCACTAATTTATATTACTTTTAAAGGAAACAATCTGCAACGATACCTTGCAAAATCATTAAAACATCCTCAATGTGACTTTCACACCCAAGGCAGGGGACATGTGGGAAAAGCACATCAATCCAAAGAGATGATAGCGATACAAAGACAAAAATATTCTCGGAAATAGGACAAAGGTGCGAGCCTGGAACCGAAAATCATTGGCGAAAGTAAAACCTTCTTTAGTGGAGAAACATGCCTGGAGACATATACATTCTGCATTTTTGCTCTACTATATCAGAATTTTTCAAAAGCTTTATACCTACTTGTATAAAAAAAATTGAATATTACACCCAGTTGTCCCCTAGGTCTTCCGGAAAATTCATGTTTTTTCATTGGATTGGGTCTAGTACAAAGTGAAAACACCCATTTCGGCCGTAGAGACCTCTTAGAAATATCTTAGGACAAAGCACATTCAATGCGATTTAAAGTTATATAACTTTTGAATATTACACCCAGTGTTCCCTAGGTTTTCCGGAAAATCCACGTTTTTTTTATTGGGTCCACTGGAGAAAATGAAAACACCCATTACCACTTAGAAATATCTCAGGACAAGACACTTTTAGTTCGATTTTGAGGTATACAAATTACACTGTCAAATTTAATTATAAACGTTGTTGTTGATTTTACGACAAGTTAGAGCAAACTTCTAATCCACTCGTTCTTGACCAAACTTTACAAAATAATAACAAAAATAATTAGGCTCATGATGGCCTAATCAAATGCTCTATTGCTGGTTGATTAGGTCGATGTCGATTGATCTTGTTTTACGTTCTAATTTTGGTTTTGTTCCCATTTTCGTTTTGGGTTCTGCTAGCCTTAAACTATGTAACCTAAAGGGACACCGACCAAACGGCACAGTGATTAAAGTTTTGGCATTTGGATCGGGAGGTACCTGGTTTGAATCCTGATAGGGGCAGGATACAAAAGGGTATTTTCATTATCAGATTACAATGTGTAACGAAAATGAACACAATTTATAACCCCCTGTCGAAGTGCAGAACTCATGGGCCGACCCATTTGCATGCCAGTATGCAATCTGAAGATGGTTCTACAAAAACCGGACCTACAGCTGTACGTCCTCGAATTGGCTGGCAACGGCGTAAAAGTAGGACGTGAAAAGCGAACCGCGTAAGAGTTGGGAGTGCCTCGGCCCAGAACAGATTCTAAAGCCTATTATTAGCCTATAATTATCCATAGTATCTTGTAATGTTCTGCTGGATGGGCTCTGCTATCATTAGGGACGTCCTAAACGTTCCCACACAAATTCGGATCTTTATATCGTACCTTTCTCTGGAAACAAAATCTTTTCAAATAAAATTTGTCACGTTATAATAACTTTGGTTAACAAAACAAAACACAGTTAAAATACACCAGCATATCGATTTTGTCCCAAAATGTGCGAAACGAAATGAGTGATAAACGAAATGAGTGTTTATCTAGTCTTAAACTAAAATATCAACGACAAGTAAAAGTAATGAATTTATAAAGTTTTATAGTGGAATCGTTATTGATACGACAACCATATTTGGGGTGAATAGTTTTTTTGTTATTAGTAAAATTTATGTGTATACGCAGTTTATAATTAATTAAAAGTATTTTCTTGCTAAATGGGATTTGATATAACTGAGGAAGCGGTTGGAGACTTCAAAAATTCATCATCTCCAAATAAAATAATTGAAAAGGTAAAAACTAAAACAGCCAAAAATGAAGAAAAAAAACAGGACAAATATGAAGAAGCAATATCCTCGCTTGTCGGATCAAAACCAACAATTTAGTTCAACTATTTCAGTACAATTAGAACAAATTCACAAATTAAATGTTGCCGAAGCCTTTACAACAATGCAAGAAATCCAAAACTTAACTAGCAATACAATTGTACGACTTTTGAAAACAAAACGAAACCCTTGCAGCTCATGTTCACAACATAAAACATCAATTTATAAAACTTCAAATTATTCAGATAACGCAGTAGATTCAAATTTTCCATATAACATCAATATAATCACACCATCACCTACTTCTAGAAAATCCTATAAAACATATGACTATGATATGAATACCAGCAACTCGGCTCGATATAATTCACCTGAAATTTTACAAATGTCCACACCAACAGCATCGAGTTATTCAGCTTCATCGCTGTCCCCAAAGTATTCAAAGTCCTATAAACCATACGACTATAATAGGAATACCAGCAACCCGGCTCGATATGACTCACCCGAAATTTTGCAAATGTTCACACCAACAGCTTCAAATTATTCAGGTTTGTCGCTATCTCCACCGCATTGAAGCAGTTTTTTCGATGAAAAGCCTACACTATCAACCAAATATACATTGCCAGAGAGTAAACAAATTAAAATCTTGAAAAATGTTATAGTTCAGTATGACACTTCAAGCTTAATACAAAATTCTGCGATTTCCGCAGAAAATTTTAATTTTTTATTTTGATTTAGCTGTTTGATTAATGTAATGAAACAACCTATAGTGTTTTTTTCGTTATTTACTGAATCATTTATTTTTCATATAGTAAATACATGTAGGATAGCTTTGCTTCGTTTTATTATTCCACGCGAATTACAATAAAACACATTTGTTTTGAAAAATCGTATTTTCCTTTTATTTTTTCCTTTTCAATTCAACGGTTCCTTTTCGACTAAATCTATTCTATTTTTATATAGTATCTATGTTTTTCACAGAGGCGGCGTAATTTAGTATGGGTCAAATGCTACAATGACGTTACTTACCCCACATATACATAAAATGAATTTTCATTATTATACATACTTAGTTTTAAATGAAATGTTTTTCGAGAATCCTTGATGTAAGTAGTAAGTACATACTTTTATTTTTATTTCAAATTACAATTAGTTAAAACTACAAATTGGTACATATTTTTTCAAATTTTCGTCCATTGAAAGGGTACGTCACCCTTCCCAACACAAAAATTGGCAATTGTATCCCTCATTGTATGTAACAATTTAGTAGAAATTTCAAATTGGCCCTGCATTAATACATTGGAAAATGCCGGTGATAATGCAATTGGCTGAATATCATCGCAATCCACTATTTTCTCAATGGGCTTCGTTAAATAGTTGTGCACTGTGCAGTACACAACAAGTTTTTACTATTAAATCAACAGTATCAATTTTTACATCTATCGGTCGATGAAATATCCGAAACCGAGATGCAAGGTGACCAAACGCACATTCTACTGTCAATCTAGCCCTCGATAGCCGATAGTTAAATATTTTTTGTTTTGTTGTTAATGTTTGGCATCTCGTATATGGCTTCATCATGTGTTTGTCAAATTTAAATGCGTCATCAGCTATAAAATAATTATGCACTGGCATAGTTTCACCCTCTAAATAATTTTGAGCTGGGATATTTATTTGAGCTGGGATATTATGCTCTTCCATTCGCCCCTACATCTATAAATAAAAATCTGGAATGCGCATCTACCTACAATGGCCAGTAATATAATGCTGTGAAAGCCTTTATAATTATAATAGATGGATCCAGAATTCGGTGGTTGGAAAATTCTAATGTGCTTCCCATCAATGGCACCAAGAGTGTAGGGAAAATTCCATATATTCTGGAAATCTTGTATGATTTCTTGCCATCCATCCTCCGTGATATTCATCTAAAATAAAATTGAGCTACATTAATTTTACTGGGCTACAAATTATTTATAAGTAGAAAACCAAAAAATGAAGAAGCTGTTGCTACGTATTACAATTTTTTTATAAAATGAAAATGAAACGATTTAGTACATGTGTTTATCGAGCTGCATACTTACTGTCAAATATTTAGGTTGTAGATGTACATACAAAGCTTTAAGATCCTCTGGAATAAACCGTGAAATGTTTTTTCGTGAAACCTTATATAAAAACTCCATTGAGTGAAACGAATCGCCCGTTGCGATATACCTCAACGTTATGGCTAAAAAAATCCGGGCGCTCACTGCTTGACGAAATGATGTGTCTTGTTTTTGGATATCACGTTGAACCTCAAATTTAATTTACATAGTATTTCTGATTTGTTAGGTGTAAAGCAGGAAATACTTACTGTTGCCAATATTTCGTAGAATTGTTCGATAGAAAGTCTTGTAAAATTTTTAAATGATTTATTATTTCTCCATAGAAGACTTTGTAATAAATCCTCTTCTAATGAGATCGTAGCTCTTTTCGCCAAGAACGGATTTACCCAAAACTCTCGTCTTTTCTTTTCAGTTTTTTTCTTTTCGCTCTATTTCTTCAATTTTCTTTATTATGAGTAAATTTTTTAAAATTTGCTTAGGTCTGTCCATTATTTGTTTTTGTCACGAACTGGCACACAAATTTAACACCAACTGACTTTTCACTCTGAGAACTAGATTTAACGCGGGTTCACGTACGTGATCAAAAAATAATTCGCGAATCAAGCCAATCAAATCGTTGGAATTTCCCCGCCTGAGATGAAATATTTTTATCTTTGGGCAAATTTTTGATCGCAAGCATCCAACATAGAAAAAACAAAAAACAAATTATGAGCAACAATGACGCTCATTATATCCCTTTTTCTACAAAAAAAATGGCTAAATTTAAGTCCAAACCACACAAATGTGTATGTAAAAAAACAGTACATAATGGCTTTTTGATAAAAAATTTCGGTTGATTTGAAGTACAATCAACACAATTGTGTGAAAGGAAGGCACAAATGTGTAAGTTGGTTCAAAACACATACAAAACATGATAATTTTGTCTTACCCACAAAATTGTGTGGATAAGTGGGAAAAGGGATAAATAGTTTTGCTGTTTTTCTGACATCTATATGACTCACGTCAATATCAAAAACAACCAAAACACGCTCCATTTTCATTTTCGGCATTTGGTGTTTTAATTGTGTCGTGCGTTTACATAATTAATTAATTTTAATATTTAGTAAATGTATTAAAATTGTGAAAACAATTTGTAATTTTGTGCGACGTATTTTCAAAATATCTTGTGTACTAAAATGTTGTGTAATTGCGGAATTATTACATTGAATAAAATTCGGAAATAGGACAGCCGATGCGATCACTGACCATTTCAAGCGATTCTGTGCCACATCGCCAATATTACAGTAAAACAGGATAATCATAAACGTAAATTAGATGTGCTTGAAAACTTAATTTTAAATAATCGTTTGACAGCTGTAGTCATGTGAGTAGATCGTTTGTTTAAATCACTAAATTATCTCCATTTAATTTTTGAATGAATATTACAGCAATAATTTAAGCGATTTGGACGTACTACGAAGGATTCGAAAGGTGCAGATATAGGCGACCAGCTGGTACAAATGAATTTAACTAGCCACCGTAAAATGATCACACCGATACACGGCGCCAATTGTAATCCCTTACCACAATAAGCAGAAAAGTGAAGGGTAGAGTAATAAATAATTGGATTGGCTAGATCGGACAAGACTGAATTAAATCAATTTTTTTTCCACTTTTGTCTTTATTTTATGAAAAATGAAATACATATTTTATTTTATATTTATACTATCGCATATTGTTCGTATAATAATTTTACGCCCATTCAAACCGTTTTCTATTAAATCGCGAGCAAAAGTCCCAGGCGAGGTACGATTCGTTAGAATAATGCTGTTGTTAGAATTTGAAGCTCATTGTACAAACAAATGTGCTTATCCACATTCAATATCGGAAGTAGAAGCTAACACGATCTTTGGGCTCGGAACTTTACTTAAATCCACCAAATTGTGATACAACTGCAAATGCCGAAATTGAAACGGATTGTTACGGTCATCTCCAAAACTTTTCATCAATTTATCACTCATTCATTCGATTTGTAATTTAGCAAACTCAACCACGACCGAATGTTGATGAAAAATGAAATGAATGTTTTTATTTTATTTTATTTAATTATCAGTCGTCACCACAGCCACACACAACACACAAATTAAAATGGTTGAAAATGACAAATGAAACGTCAAGTAAAATAGCTTAATATTTAGAGCAATAGCTTTTGTTTCTAACTTCATATTGTGATCAAATTTTTTTGATCACGTACGTGAACCCGCGTTAAGTGTCAACATGTACACTGTCACGAGTGTAACCGTCAAAATGTATACCGTCAGTAATATTGATTTTATGCGAAAAAGTGCTAACAATTTGTATCTTTGATAAGAGAAAGAAGCGGCATCTACACAAAATACAACTAATCGTACCGTTTAAGCTTTCGAGTAGTGCCATCTTGCGTACAAATTATTATTGGTTTGGTTCGTCTTCTAGCTAGTAGAATCATGACGTTATTTATGACATCACGCTGCAAAAGTGCAAACACAATTTACTTTTGGAGATAGCTATATCATTTTATCAAGAATAGAAAAAACATCCCCACAATATATAAATAAGACTCCGATAAATAAATAACTTTTAATAATTTTTATTCGAGTATATTAATAATTTAGTTAATATTTGTTTAATCAATATTAATTAAATTGTTGCTTTTTTAATAGTTTATAAAAAAAATAATAATAATGTACATAATTATGAATAAATTTAACAAATTTACCAAAAATTATGGTAAAAAGGTTAATAACAAGTTTTAAGTTAAAAACAAAAAAATTAATAAGAAATAATAATAGGGGGTAGTATTATTTACTTTGAATAAAAACAAAAAAAAAAAAAATATTAATTTTATTAAGGGAGATTCTTACATGCTACGACCGATGAGATTTTTTATGTGGTTTGAGATGATGACAGAAATACCGAAATCGTGGCGTGAATTAAACTTAGGGATATAATAATTATGAGATTTAATTTATTCGAGTTTGGCACAAAATATTTTCAGTGTGGCTGAGAAAAAGAAACAAAAATGCTTTATATGTGCGACATTTGTTTAAATAATTACGAAACAAAACCGTTTTATATATAGAGAGAATTAAAAATAAGATCGAACCAAAAAACTATTTGTATTTTCTAGAATAATATCGAAACGAATTATTTTAATCATCCCACTCATTTTCATTTTCTGAACTTTCATCGCTATCATCGTCCGATGATTGAATAACGCGAACTCGATCTTGTAATGCCCGTCGCAGGGCATCAGCTAATGCATCTGTACCCGCGCCATCACTTTCTCGATTTGCTAGTGAACTATTTAATTCGCGTGCCGCTGCCGGCCTTAGTTCAATGCCCTGTCTAATTTCACTTAAAAGATTGTCACGCTTATCACCACCACCACCACCACCGGTTGACAGCGATGGTGAAGGTGCTTGATCGATTTTTCGCAGTGCTTTCCCTTTTTTTATACTGTCCATTAATTGCTCTCTGAGATCCGGAACACCATCGCTTAATGTGTTTGATTTATTGGATACGGCATCATCGTTGGGTGTAGGTGGTGGTGGTGGTGCCAATACCATTGGGGGTGGAGGTGGCGGCGGTGGTGGCTAAAATATATGATAAATACGATTAAAATATTCGTTTAAGAAAACCAATTGATACACTTACCGCGGTCATTGAATTAGCAACCGCTACCGGGGCCGGTGGTCGGCTTACTGGCGGTGGAGGCCTATTTCTCGATGGTGGCGGCGCTGGAGCTGGAGGTCGTGACGGCGGTGGTGGAGGCGCTATTCTTTGAGAAACATTTGAAGGATTTCGTTGCGGTAAGGGCGGTGCCCTAGAATGTTGCTTAATATTATTATTATTATTATTGTGTTCGCTTCGCGGCCGATCATTCGTTTTGGGTTGACTCTCCGATTTCACTGATTCCAAAACATTATGATTTTGAATGAAATCGTAAATAAATGCACGTGTTTCGCTATCGTTTAATTGTTGGTCTGATACACCAGCCTTTTGTAGGAACGGTTTCAGTGTTTCTACATCGTCACCGGTTAAATCAAATCCACGTTGTGCTGTCCAGCCAACATGTGTTACATGTTTAAAATTTGTAGGCAGTCCAATATCAGCTTTCGTTAATCGCCTCGATCCCTTCTTTTTATCATTAAAATTTATTTGTTGTGGTTGCACCTGTGGTAATGGGGCCGTCGTTACATGGTTGACTGTAAAAATATACAAGATTATAACATATTTGGTGATAAATAATTTCTATTTATATTTTACCTGGCGCTATTTGATTATTATTTCGTGGCGGCACATTCTCATCCACTTGCACTTTTGGCGGTGGCGCCGCTGTCGTTGGTCGCGGTGGCGGGGTCTTCTTCACGCGAACTCGCTTTTCTAAAATCAAAGGAGAAATTGAATGTTAGAATCAATAATACAATTAACATGTTCAAAAAACCACTAAATAATAAATTGTTAAGCAACACACAAAATAATTACCGTTGAAAGTAAAAGACTAAAATTTCTTTGAATTCAATCAATTACCAATTACATACTTCTTAAGGTAAGGCATATTTAACACTATCATTACATCATACCAATCACTTTCTTTTTTTTTAATTTTGACTAACGCTAATCGGTTATTATTTTGGAAGAAAGAAAAAATCTTATTACATATTTAAGTTGTAAGATTATTTACCACATTAAAAATATGCATATAGAAAGAAATTAAATTAAATTTATAAACCTTTCTGTTTCAGTAAACAATAATCTACAGAATAGGTAGACGTATACTCGTATGCTATATGAATTAACATTTGCAACAAAAGAAAAGAAATTTCCTCATAACAATAAAATTATCATACACTCATCATCTCGTAATCCATTTATAAATCTTCATTAATTATTTTAATATACATTAAGTTCGAATGTAATAAGTCTGTGTATGATTAATGCTATCAGATCAAGGGTCTGGGTTTCTTGTAAATTATTATTTTTTAATTTGCAGGTTTGCACTGGCTTAACAAAATACCAATTTACATAAGATTGCTGCGACATGTATCGGTTAAAATATTTTTGGACAACAAATCTTTTTAATTAATTTGAATATATTATCGATAAAGATTTTGGTTTTTAGTGCGATCGACGAATGAGCATGTAATACCTAACACACCTTTTTATAATCATACAGATGGATTGCACGAACTTTCTCACAGCATCGACTTTATTACAGCTCCCAATAGTCCTCAACTGCTGGTCCGCTAATAATTGACTCTGATATAACGAGGGGGCTCCATAAATCGGCCGTTAGTCCTTAGCACAAAAAAGGATGTTGGAACTAACTAAGCAAAATCTGAATTTCCAATTCCAATTGTAGACCTACATATATAACATAAAGTAGCCGAAGTATTATGTAAAGTGTGGTTAAAGCCCTCAGTTGTGAGTTTAACCATATATTAAATAACTTATAGAACAGACGTCTTCTTTTTTTTCTCTTATCCTATCGTATTTAGATTTTTTGGCACGGTGTCACTTTCGTCGTTTTTTTTCGTTTAAGCTTACTCACGTTGATTTACTTAAATAATAAAATCAGCGATATACAACGGTATAAACTATGGTGAACGAAAAATCCATTCGACCGAAGAATTAATTTGTGTGGCATTTTTTAAAAGAATTAAAAATTTAAGACAAAATTCGTTTTATTTTATTTGCTTAAAGATAAAAATCCTCAAGAGTACAACTTTTATTTTGGTGTACCGCCTTATGGCTCTGAATACCCCGGGAGTTTCATTCGCATGAAAATCCATGTCGTAAAGACACGATTATAAAGGTGAATCACATGGCTGTTAGTAGCAGACCGTTAAGTTTTGGTTTACGGTTAAGTTTTGGTATGTGTCTGATCCAAAATGATAAATCCAAAACTACCGACCGTAAGCAGAAAACCACTTGCCAAACCTGCCATAATGTATTTATTGCCCGTCTTCCTCCTGTAGTTGATTCACCACTTGAGGGCTCAACAATTAAAAATTTAATTCATTAAAAATTAATTGAGGACATGTTTTGACTATACATGACAGTTTTATTTTGACAAATAACCTACACAGTTTTATTTTTTCACTACCAGCTGTGTTGATTTTCGAATTTTTTTCGAACTTGTGCTAAAACACCTAACTTCACTCTTGTCTTATAGAAAAAAAACATTTGGAACACGATTTTACATGGCAGTATCCTATATTGATACTATTTAATATTTGGTTTAACTGAACCTCGCGAAATTCAGAAAATCTCGAGAAGATAATTTCTTTGATAAAGAAATGAAAATTAAATGAATGAAAATTTTGATAACAATGATAAAATACTTACACGCATATACGGCATTCAATTGAGTGCCAACACGGTAAAAGACCGTATTTTGAAAATGAACGAAAATGTTAGTGATCAGTTAATATTTGATTTCCGTGCAGGTGAAATGTTTGTATTGACAGTTGATGAAAGTACTGACATAAACCCCGATGCCAGGCTAGCAATTACGGTACTTTATGTTGCAGGTAGAATAATGCTGGAGGAATTGTTGGAACTGGGAACATTACCAGAACGAACAAGAGGTGTTAATATTCTAGAGTTATCGAAAAAGCTTTAATTTATTCGAATGTCAGTATTGAAAAATTTGTTCAATTTCTATTGATGGATATCCTAGCATGATCGTCAAAGAATCTGGATTTAAAACTTTGTTGGGAAAAGAAATAGGTCATCTAGTAATGGGATTCCATTGTATGATCCATATGTGCAAAATATGGATTATTTCAATTAAATCATATAATGGAAACGGTTGCTAAATTTAAAAATAATGTCGTTGCTCTGGCTGTTGGCTTTATCGAGCTTTATCATGGGTTTGTTCACTCTTTGGACGAAATTCGTTTATTTCTGCTAGATAAGAAAAAGTATTTCCAGAATTAACCAATACCAATTGGTTAATGCAAATCAAAAAATGCATAGCTGCAGTTATTTAAGAAATATATGAAATGTTCGTTTGGAAATTACCCACTTCTCAAATATTAGGAGGTTGAATAAATTCTCGCGGTTTTTTTTGTTTAACCTTAAAGCTCTTAACAAGAGCCTGTAAGTCTCTATTTTTTTTTAAACTGTTATTTTTTTAGTTTAAGTTATGTTTTTTAATAAATGAATTAATTTTTAAAATAATTAAACGTTTATTTTCAATAAAATTAAAAATATACAAACAGTTCCATGTCAGAGAATGAGAGGCTCTTGCTAAGAAGATATGTTATAAAATTATGTTAAGAGCTTTATTATGTTAAGGCAAAATATTGCCCATCACAAGCTACTACCTTTTCCCATCTTTTTGGTAGCATTTGGATTCCACGTCGATAAAACGCTTCATTTTCTGAGGCTATCCAACAATCAACCCAATTTTTAGCGTCTTCATATGAATGAAAGTGCTGCTCTGCCAAGCCATGAGCCATGGATCTAAACAAGTGATAATCAGAGGGGGGAAATGTCTGGTGAATACGGCGGGTGGCGTAGGACATCCCATTTTAGCATTTCCAAGTAATATTTTACTAGTTTTGCAATATGCGGTCGAGCATTGTCATGTTGTTGAATAACTTTGTCGTGGATTTTTGCGTAAAGTGGGCGTTTTTTTATTCAAGGCTTTACTCAGACGTATCAGCTGTTCTTTGTAGCGATCTGCCGTGAGAGTCTCATTTGGTTTTAGCAATTCATAATAAATAATTCCCTGCTGATCCCACCAAATGCAGAGCAAAAGTTTAAAACCATGGATGTCCTGTTTCGCCAACGATGTTGATGCATGGCCGGGCTTAACCCATGATTTTCTACATTTAGGGTTATCGAAATGTATATCCATTGTTCATCGCCTGTTACTATACGATGCAAGAGTCCTTTTCTTTTCTGGCGTTGAAGCAGCTGTTCACATATAAAGAAACGTCTTTCGATGTGCCTTGGTTTTAATTCGTACGGTAACCAATTTCCTTGCTTTTGAATCATTCCTAACGTTTTTAAACGTTTCAAAACTGTTGTTCGATCAACTTCTAATGATTCTGCAAGTTCATCTAGTGTCTGTCACGAGTCTTCATCGAGAAGCTTCTCTAATTCTTCGTCTTCAAACTTTTTTAGCGCTCCAAGTCGTTCTTTGTCTTCAAGATCAAAATCTTTATTTTTAAAACTCCTAAACCAATCTTGGCAAGTTCTTTCTGAGAGAGCATGATCACCGTAAGTCTCAACAAGAATTCTATGTGATTCAGCTGCTGATTTTATTCGAAAAAGTAGTGCAACAGAATTCCCCGCAAATATTCTTTTTTTGGTACAAAATTTGACATATTTAACACAAAGAAAAATAAAAGGTATTTATGTTTTAGCAGAAAGATAAATACGGATTTAAAACTTGTTCGCCGTACTATCACAGGCGTGGTAAACTAATATTATCATATGCGCAGAGTGCTAATAACCCCATCTGTTGAAAAACCGCGAGAACTTATTAAACCTTCTAATATTTCCTTAATTTAAAAAAGTATGTGGCAGATATTGACGTATTTGAAAAAGGAGAGTCACAAGAATTATTTGCCCAAAACACAGGATTCTTTCGCAACTCAGTTCAAATACGTCAAAATAATTAAAAACTTTATTTAATTTATTCGCTGTCCTGACAAGTTCATTCTGATGGTAATTTTCACGATTTTGCCTAGATGAATTTTGATGAGTTGGATACTAATTGGATAATTTGGTGGCGAAAAATTTGAAAATTTAAGAACCATTACTGAAAATAGTATAAGAAACGATAATAAATCGTTAAATATTGGTGATGCTGATGACTGATGAGGTATTGAAAGTGTGACAAAGCATTCTAAACATTTTCACATCTCCAAGAAAGTTGGCAATAGCGTTATTATCTGTGTTTAATTTATAATTGTATAGATTTAAATTTTGGTTCCTATTATTTTATTTTAAGTTAAGGGCCAACCTTAACAAAATTATAAAATTTAAAAAAAAATTAAAAAATTTGACGACACTAATTTTTAATTACATCCCAGCCATATACTAGTCGTAACGAATATGCCGTAAATATTGTTGAATATTGAATGACAGCTGTTTATTGTTTATTATTTTTTTTAGATAGCAGGATATATATTTTAATTTTTTATAAGTTTGGACGCCAAATTTCGTTCCAATAATTTTTATTAAGTGACAATTCATATTTAACAAAACTTTGATAAATTTTTTAATTTAAATTAATTTTTCCATGGGTAGAAGCACAGAAACGGCATTTATCGGAAACATAATTTTTTTACAGTTACGTTTATAATTTTTTTTAATTTTTATATGGTTACCCCTTTATTTTTGGAGCTTAATTTTAAAAAAAATTATTTTATTTTGTGTTATGAAATTGGTTGGCACGAGAAATAGGCGATTAAAAAAAATGTTTTGGCACACTAAAGTAGAAGTACTTGCGAACCCTGGTTTAGACGGTAAGACATGTTTTTCGTTTTTAAGCTTCAGGAAAATGTGTTTGTTCATCTTCCACTAGCTGAAATAATGTACGGATAGCGAGGAACGGAGCACTAGCTGTTCCGTACGTTACGGTACAATGTTTGAAGAATTTTAATGAGGTGGTATCAGATTTGCGCCACCAAATTTGTTGCAAATCTTGATCTTTTTTATGCATTAAGATTTGTCTAAATATTTTGTTATACCCCTTGTAATACCAATTGCATGTTTTCGAAATCTCATGATAATGGAACTCAAATCCTGCTGAATTGTAGGACCAACCATAAAACAATCATTTACAGATATATTTGAAGAAGTTTTTGATGAAGCTTTGAATACGACGCATAATTTTGTAGTGCTACTACTTTCACGTATAACTAGGATAAGAACCTTCTATCATATGCTGTAAATCGATGTAATCGTTCATAAATTGAGAATACTGCTCAAAAACTTCTGGTTTGTTATAAAGACGCCTTTCCATTGTGCGAAATTGTTTGAAGCTAGTATAGAAGAATTACCTAACTCATCAATATTTGATTTTTTTGGAAGGACTACACTATATACCGACCTGACTTTGTTCTAATGACATTTTTTGAATAAGGAGTCTCACACAGTTTTTTCAATTGAGTGCGTTTTTTTATTTACATTACATCGATTATATGATAAAGTGATAAAACTTCGTATTTTCTAACTCATGATAATAATGATCAAATTCGTCTTTACCGTCCACATAAAATTGTTGATTCCTAAATGTATCTCATATTGCACTTGGTGAAAATCGTAATACACATAAAAAATGATTACCCGACGTTATAACGCCATTTCCACAAGTTTTTAAGTAAACTGCACAACTAAAAAGTTTCCACTAAATTCACAGGTATTGAAAACTCAAAATGTAAAAATATCGAGGTCGCAAATTATGTTTTGAAATGTAATCCAATAATAGTTGCTTATCTATATCTGTACGTTTTCATTTCATTGATCTAATTTATCCGACAAAAACAGAACTTTGTTTACCAACGTACACTTTTATATTTGGAACTCTTGTTTTGCTGGTGTGAAATGAGAATTTTATTTTATCAACACACAATGTGAAAGCCAATAAATATATATTTAATATTTATTATGAATTCCCATGTGTGATATTCGTAAGATATTATAATTGTCATTCTTGAGATTTAATTTACAATCGAATGAGGTATAACATTCTGTAACTTCTTCATAAGTGCTGCGGTGCATTTTAAACCAATTTTTGCTGTTGGTATTTTCGTACACCGTACGAGAATTTACAATGAACCAGATAAACAAATATGATAAACCATATATGAGTAAATCCGACTATTTTTAACGTTAGTGATTTTTCAGAAATAAACCAATAATCACAATTGTATGTACGTACGAGTATATAATATGTACGAGTATGTATGTACATAATTTACAATTGTCACAATATTATTTGCCGTACATCAAACATTTTTCATAAAATTTCTATAAAAAGCAAAAAAAAAAAATCATATTTTTAGAATTATGCAGTGCGCATAATTTATCAGCAGGAAAATACTAGGATTATTATCAGGTACAGTATAAATTTATGAGATTTGAGTTCTAAGATTTCTAGACGATCGTTGCATAAATTTTATAAAAATCGAAATTATTTACACTGAATTTAAATGTTAAAATGTAAATTAAAATACATTTGATTTCCAAAGCGAACGGAATAGAGAAAGTCATCTATCGAGTGGAGAAAGGTATTTTAGCAATCAGTACGTCTGAAATTATTTACCTTGATATTGAACAGTCGGACTATTAAATTATAAATTTTCATATTACGTTATTTAATGTAAGACTCTTACATGCTCGACCCAACCTTGAGTTGTTTAACAATTTACAATTTTGCTTAATGGTAGTTAACCATTCGTTAAATCTTGACCATTCATCAAAGACGTTTACTGCATTTCAAAACCAAATGGAAGTGTTATTCCTTAAACCAACTCAAAACTATTTGAGTAATAAACAACAGGTTATTTACTTTAAAAATATTTATACTGAACAAAGATGTGTCAATCGTCAAATATATATGTTTAAAAGATTTGATTACTAATATTGTGATCCACATATCGGTTAACAAATTATTCCTTCTTAGTCCGTAAGTAATTTTCTTTCTATAGCTGAAGATGTAACCCACTGCTTCGTTACAATTAAATTAAATATTTTCATAGAACTAAAACAGTTCCATCCAAATTGTCCAAGAAAAGTATGAATAAGAATTACTAATATGCATAATACGAACCGAGATATAGTTCAATTTGTTTAGAGGTGTATTAGAAACTGGAAATGGGTAAGCTTCATAACCGATCTCCAGTTTATATAGCTCACAACATTGCTAAAACAATAAATAAAGGGTGTCCCATCTGTTGGTTTTTTAAGCCTAAAAAAAATATCGAAAATGATCGTTCTGTAAAAAAATATTTCGTAAATTACGTGATGATTTTGGTCAACGTCCTACAGAGACGTTTTGAAGAAAATGGATCAGTTGCAGGTCGTAGAGCATATGAACAATATCGTCCAGTTCGTACTGATAAAACAGTAAGAGCTGTAAGTACTGTAATGTTAAATGTAAGTATTAAATGAAAATGTTAACGACCCGTGTCGTTAACCACTTTACATCGAATTGTAAACGTTGATTTACACAAGCATCGTTTCAAAATTCAAATAATTCAACAATTGAAGCCAGCTGACCATCAATAGCGTCGTCGTTTTATTGATTGGATGTTCCAACAAAATCAGCGTTTTTAACCAAAAACATCTATTCAGATGAAGCTCATTTTCCCTCAAAGGATGCGTTAATAAACGAAATTGTCGCATTTGGTGGACTGAAAATCCTTATGCCATTCATGAACAACCAATTCATCCAACAAAAAAATTACTGTTTAGTGTGGATTGTGGGCTATGAATAAAAACGAACATTAAGATGCACTAACAGTAAATAGTGAGCCTATCGTGGCATGTTAACTGGATTTGTGTGGCCAAAATTGTCACGGGCACTTGACACACAAATCGTGAAACACACTCATTGGCAACCATTTTCTTTGGTTTTTTTTTTTTAAAAGTAAAGTGTACAATGATCCACAAACCATTCAAGATCTTAAGAACAATATTTGAGCTGAAATTGAGATCATTGAACTGCTTTTATTGGAAAAAGTCAACTAAAATTTACGGTGGTGAAGAATTTCCTAAAACTTTCCTAAATTTCAAATCGTTTGATAGTATTAGTGAATCTTACAATTATTGCTTATAATATAGCATTCAACCAAATAATTGAATATAATGATTAAAATCTGCTAGTGATAATTATTACCAACCGAGAGCTTTAATAAAGAAAAATCATTGTTTAAAAATCTAAAATAACCAAATAATAAAAAACTAACATTATCAATTTTATTTTAAAATTATTATTTAAACTAAAACGCCCTAGTAGAACTGAAATTACTTTTAGATCAATTGAATAGATCAGACCTCATGAATTTTGCCTCCACAAACTATCTTAGGATTCGAAGGCATCATAAGCGAATATTTGTTCAGTTAAAGATATGCAAAAAGTTTCAAAAAAATCAATTGGGGGATTAGGGGTACGATTTCCTTAAAACTCCAATAAATAAATTGTACATACAAATTAAATCGATTTGCATTCATAATTAGGTTTGTTCTAACAATATTCAGATCATGTTTGGTCCATTCAAGATGCACACACAGCTTGAGGAAATTCTCTTGGCAATAACAGTGTTAAATATGTCAAAAGCCACCCCTTGTCATATGGTGAACGGAAAAATTTCAATATATCCGTTCCAGAAACCAGTATAAGGTCTTGGCCATGAATGAAAATAATATTTTTAGATGATGAAAATTTTTGAAAAATGCACCAGACAAGTCGACAATTTGGTTAATAATTTTGTATGAAAAAATTGCAAAGATGGCGTCTACGTTCAGTTTGATAGTTATAATTTCATAATAACAAAAAAATTCGCATTGAATATTGATATTTTGTCAAAAATAATTAAATTGAATGCGATAGTTCAGTTTGTTATCGGTGTCATATTTTCGGGCAATCAAAATTTATCAATTTAAATTTATTTAAGTAAGTTGCAATTTGGTGTTTTGCAAACATTGAATTAATATTAGTTTGTGGTTTATTTCTTTGACAAAAGTGAGGCGTCAAAATATTGGGCGGCGTACGCGCAACGCAAGCCAACTACTTGATCGTCGAGTCACTGAGACGGATGAAGAGCGTAGACAGCGTTTGGAGGCAAATCGAATTTGATTTTCCCAAGCGCGGTTCATAATGATTCCGGAACAACGGATACAGTCGAGTTCGACTCGCTCAGTTGGAACGTACGCACAAAATAATTTGGAACGTCGAAAAAATGGACGGCTAAACGTAATTCGAAATGAACGTTTGGTATTCAGGTACGATCCAACAGTCGATTTCGATCGACTTTGGACCAATATGAACACTGTTTGTCAACATTGCAATGCTTTGAGATTTTGACACGAACCGCCAGGATTATATTTTGTGCGAGCGGAACGGTCAAATTACCACAAATGAACCGCCACCAAATCCACTGGTATCATTGCTTTCTGGCCAAGAACCTCGGTCGAAGTATTTCTTGCAGAATATACAAAAGTACAACAGTTCATTCGAAATGACATCATTTAGGACGAATATTATTGAAGCACGAGGTGTCAACCCAACTTTTAGGGTAAATCATTTTTCGATTATAACACATAAACACATCACACAAACCCACAACAACGATTCACAACGTTTCACCGCCAAGTGCACTAGGAAATAATGTGGTCCTCCGAGACTCATAAATTAAGAATTTTTCTTCAATTTTACCGATGCATGGACAAATTAACCATCGTGCAGGAGCATTGTTCCGCCAGAGAATGCGGATTGCAAATTTATTCAGTATTATTTTCTTCGAAATTCTGATGAAGAAATCAATCAGCGTTGAGACATCAGTCGAGCGTTAAAGTGCGACATTATTACACAACTCTTACATCAACACAATGAATTGGTCAAATTGTTTAAAACTGCACGCTGATTTTCGCCAGACGCTGCCAGTCATTCCAAAATCAACAGCTATGCTGATCTTATTTGACGCTTTGGAAGTTTGAAGTCATCGAATTTGTCGAGGTAAGTGAAAATTCTCAAATTAACAACGAATGTGCGAGCTGCGTTACAAAATGACGAATGGACGTGTTTTCAAAGCAACTATTAGACATGGGAAGTGAAAGAATTCTGTTTACCGTTTCGACTAGTTTCATTTCATTACCACCTAATTTTTATCCATTCACAACCTCTAAAGAAGAATTGATAATGAAAGTGTTCCCGAATATTGGTGCAAATCACAAAAACCATGTTTAGTTCAGCGAACGAGCCATTTTGGCAGCAAAAAATAAGGACGTAGACGAATTGAATATAAAAATTGTTATTGCCAAGAGAATTTCCTCAAACTATGTGTGCATCTCGTATGGACCAAACATGATCTAAAAATATTAGTCTCATTCATGGCCAAGACCTTACAGTGGTCTCTGGAAAGGATATATAGAAATTTTTCCGTTCAACATATGACTAGGGTTGGTGTTTGACCATTTCACCCTGTTATTGCCAAGAGAATTTCTTCCAAATGTATGAACTCGAATCGAAGTATTGATCGCGTTCAAGTGGATAAATAATCGTTTAAGGTATGGTTGTGATATTTAATCTCGTCTTTGCATCAAAAATTATAATAGGTTATAATTTTGACTGTAAAACAGATCTCATTGTAGTCACTTTCATTTATTTAAAATATTTCTGGTCGAAACAAATATACAATCGCAAACGATTCCGTTACTCGATAAACAACTTTGAGCAATTCTACAGAAAGAAGTTGTAGTGGTTTTCGAAACTCAAATACAAACATAAAAACAATGATTTTATTTGGTGCTCATATTAATAATATCTTAGATATATGTATATAAAATAAATTAATAAGATAGAATATGTAGAGAAAAAAAATCGCGTTGACATGCTTTTATTGATCAATATTGAATCAATTATTTGATCGTGCTGTTGATCTATTTTCGTATAGCATATTCACTAATACTTAGAAATATTTTCGGTTTTAGAAAAAAAAATCACATTACTATATAGGCTTGTGAAATATTTCCTAAACTATTCCTAATTTTTTGTTTTTGTTTTTATGATAGATTTAGGAAAATGTTCACGCGCATCTAAAATTTTGATGTTCGGAAGCAGGCCTGTAACAGGAGTCGTGGTGGTCACAAGAATGATATTGTATTCCATGATTGTATCACAAATGGCATAGAACCAACTTTCATTTTCAATAAAAAAATTTGATTTTCTAACATATGTACATTGTGTTTTTTTTAATAAAAAAAAATAAGAGATGGAACACGCTTTATTACTAAAAATCACTAGAAAAAATATAAAACCCAGTTGACCATATTGTAGAACTTCCTCCAAAAATCTTCTTAGAATCTCATTTCCTTCCACCATATCCTAATAGAATCACATTTCTATACTAATCGGTTGTTAAATGGTCTAGTTCCTACTAATTGGCCATATTCCAGAACTTTGCCCAAAAATTAATTCAGTTTCCCATTCCCCACCAAATCCAATTTAACTTTGATGGGCAAAAAATAGCCTATTTCCTTTCCAGTTGGCCGTATTCCAGAATTTTCTCTAAAAATAATTTCCAACTACCACACCAAAACTTTCATCGTCATCGATTAAAATGTACCCGTTACTTGGCCATATTTTAGAAGTTATTTGAAAAATAATTTTAGAACCCCATTAAATCCTAGTTACACTTTAACAACCAATGCTGCACTTATGGACAAAAAAAAATTCTTTTTGCTTCATTTATAAGGGGAATTCTCAACGAAATATCTATTATTAAATAAAATTTAATCGAAAATGAAGGCCGACGATAAACTCTCATCCGACGGCCTGATGATCCAAGACAAAATCTAGACTCATTGGAAAACAAAACATTGGCCCATTGTTCCATTGTCCAGTTTTCATGTTCGAGAGCAAATGTTAAACGAGCTCTGCGGTGTGCTGTAGACAACTCTGGACACAAGACTGGCCTTGTTGCAGTCAAGTTGGATTCCTTGATTCGTCGACGCATGGTCCTTTCACTAATAGGTGCATCTCGGGATCCGATTAGGTCTGATTTGACGGTACGGCCAGTTACGAACCGTTTTCTCAAGCAAATTAATTTAATATACCTATCCTCAGTGTGTGTTGTACATCGATTTCTTCCACTACCAGCACGACCATTATACTGTCCATTATCTTGGAATCGTTTGATCACTCTTGATATTGTGGATTGGTCCACTCTTAACAGTTGTGCAACGTAAGACTGAGTTCTTCCTTCTTCAACTAATGTAATGGCCCTCACGCAATCCTCAACACTCAAATGAATTCTACCGGCCGACAAGTTATTCATTTTTATTTGTTTTTAATGAAAAACCTTACTCGTAAATAATCTTTTAGACTGAACAGCCAAAATGCTCAAATTTGTGCTAAACTCGAATTCAACAAAACTAATGGTAGTATTTTTTTTAATGCATGTGTATTTTAGTGAGAACTAATAATTACAAAAACAATTATTAAGCTACTCGTAATTTCAAAAATATAGAGTATGCGTTTTTTTTTTGTCCATAAGTGTATTATCAACATAATGCAATATACAGCTAAATATTCAATTAACACAAAGCACATGACGCAACACGAGAGACCTTGTAATGTCGTAAAATGGTTCAACATCACAACGCAAGTTGTAACATCAACGCAAGTTGCAACATTACGAAACCCGACGGTTCCATCGAGGACTTCTAAATTTATTTTCCTGAAATCAAAATTCCCCGCAATCGCTTCCTGCAACTCGAAACTTCCTCACAAATTTTTGTTAAAATTGTTCAAGGCGTAAAAAATTTTATAAAAAGACAATTATTCCTAAATCAAGACTCATTGTAATTCGTTTCTGGTACTCGAAAAACCGGACTCACCCATTTTTATCAAAAGCTATCGAGATGAAAAAAAATAAAAAATAAAAAAGAAATCCGGGCTCCACCGGGATTCCAAAAATGAATTTTTCGAAATCTGAACTCACTGCAATCGATTCCTGGGCATTTGAAAACCTCCCTCAGAATAAACTGTAAAACCCCGCTGATTCTTGTAACTAGCAAACTCGCTTTCAACAATTTTTTTCAACATGGAGCGAGCAGATATTTTTTTTAAAACATCGTAATAAGGGCCCATCGGAGGGAGGACCTCTTAAATGAATTTTCTCGAAATCATTACCCACCGAAATCCTTTCCTGGTACTTGAGAACATACTTTTTCGGCAATTTTCATGAAAATCATTTATTATTACTTAACACGATTGTTTACGTGAGTGAGGTTTTGAGTTTTCTGATGATTCCAAACCGCAATATATATAGCTTTTCGAACTTTTCATAGCTTTTCGAGCTTTTCATAGAAATTATTGTTTTAAGATGAAACTGTTTAATTATATTTTATTAATTATATATTTAATTATATAAACCTACTTTCTCACACTTCATAAACTATATATTTGCGGTACAGCGTTGTTTACCAAAAAATGTATTGGGGTAAAATTGTATAACAACTAATCGTTCTTAATAAATAAAAAATAATATATTCATGTTAAACAAGTACAATACATATTATAATATGGTACGTAAGGAATTGAAGAACAATTATTATAATAATGATGAATAACAATTGCTATTGAATTAATGACCTTCCCACCATTAACAAGAAATAATTGTTTGTGCTAATTATAATAAATAACGTAACAAGTACCTTCATTTATAAATGTTGCATGAACTTCAGTTTCAAATTTATTTACAATACATAAATTTCAATAATTGATGAAAAAACAACCTGTGATGATTCTATGTAAGTGTGCGGAAGCAGCTACTACTTACTACCTAGCATAATCGGTACCTGGGATAATTATCTTATTTGATGATATGGTTTAAATAATGTTTGATGTAAGGGCGAAACTATTTCATGAAACTATTCGTCCCACCCCACCAAAAGCTTTAAAAAAGCACACACGAATCTTAGCTACCTCTTAATTCCAAGAGGTAGTTAAGATTCGTTTGAGATTTACAATCTATGTTGGAAACCAAATCGATAAGGTACTGAGCTCTAGGAGACACACCACCGACATACCCGACGTTAGATCTTACGAAGGTGAAGACATGGACAGAGATGAGTACCCAGAAATTTCCAACCAACATGGTATATATGTGTAGTTAGCTTAAGACATCCTAAACAAATAAAAATTATCCCCACTTTAATACGATGAGGTAGACCCATTTGTTATTGACCCGAACTTGATCAATTTTTGCGAATTTGAAATAAATGGGATTTACACATTCACTGTATCGGGGATTGGCCAGTAGTACCCAGAGATTTCCAACGGACATGGTATATATGTGTAGTTAGCTTAAGACATCCTAAACAAATAAAAATTATCCCCAGTTTAATACGATGAGGTAGACCCATTTGTTACTGACCTCGAACTTGATCAATTTTTGCAAATTTTGAAATAAATGGAATTCATACATTTACTGTATCGGGGATTGGACAGCAGCCAGAGATTTTCGACAAACATACGTTGAATTAAAGATGAAAATTATATTTTTCAAAATCGGTATTCAAAATAAAATTGTTATATTTTCACTATATGGTAGAAATAATTACAAAGTATTTTAATTATAAAATTTCAAAAGTGGCAAGTGACACACCAGCACAAATTTTTTTTTGTTATTGTCATTGCCGAAGTCACTAGTTTATTGAATGCGTAATAACGAGCAATTGCTTTTTATAATCAAATTTTTAATAATCCTAGCAGTGCTTTTGTCAACAATTTTACTAATACATGTACTAATACATGTGTTGTTATTTCGACAAATTTTGTAGTCCGACAGTTTTGTTATTTTTTAAATTTGTCAAAAACTTCACAGTCGTTACGAATTTTGAAAAGAACGACCCATGAGTGCGCCTAACAGAGCCGCTGTAGTGAAACTGGTAAAGGAAGTTCGTGAGAAAGGCTTGCTAATGGATGACAGAAGTGGTCCCTGAGCTCCGGACAGTGCGCACGTCCGAGAATATTGCGGCTGTGTTCCATAGTGTAGGACAGAAGCCATCGACCTGAACACGACACCGATCGTAGCAACTGGCTATTTGTTGTGCCAGCCTGAGGAGAACACTGCACAAAGACCTCGGATTACTAGCCTACAAGGTCCAGATGGCCGCCCCGATGGCAAAATGGTCATCATGTTTGCTCTAGCGACCGGAGGTCTCGGGTTCGATTCCCGGTGGTGACAAGGAAACAATTTCACGGCTGGTTTAGGATCAATGAATTAATCACTCATTATCCGAAATGAAAAAAAATGATTATGAAACCTCATTTGAGGCGGCGAAATCCCTTGATGGAATATAGTGCCAGAGAGAGAGAAAGGTCCAGATGACTCAGCAGTTGAAAGCAAATGAGCATGCATCTTTTTATACGAAGCACATTTCCATCTCAAGTGCTATGCAAACAAGCAAAACTGCCAGATTGGGGGTGTTCGGAACACCCACAGGTATTCGTAGAGAAGCCAATGCATCCACTAAGAGTGACTGTTTGGTGTGCTGACATAATTGGGCCTTTTTTCTTCGGAAATGCTGCTGGAAACGCCATTGCCTTCAATGGCGACCGTTACAGAGCCATGCTGACCAACTTTTTACGGCCTCAAATCGACCCAACAATCAATCAGCCGTTTTGGAGATGTCAATTGGCCGGCGCGGCGTTGAATTTTTTTCTATGTGGTTTCGTTAAGGATAAATATTATGTGGATAATCCAGAGACAATTCTAGCATAACATTGCGACAGATATTCGCGAAATAGGCGCCAATATAATCGAAAAAGTTTTTAAAAACTGAACTCACAGAATGGCTGACTGTAAAGCCAGCAGAGCGAGCCACATGAACGAAATTGTTTTCATTCGTAAATCGGAGACTCCTACCTACACAATAAAAAAAGTTTCCACAAAATAAAGATGTACATATACTCATTTTATAGCTTTTAAAAACAAACTTTTAAATAGCCCACCAGCGGGAAATGAAATTTTTTAATTATTGTTTATTTTCCCTAAATACTCGTAACAAAATCTTTCATTCAATTTACTTGCGTAAATTTAAGAGAGCGGAAACAAAAAAAAACCGTACGTAGAAAATTTTTGCAGACGGGTTAGTATGGAAGATACTTTTTGTTATTCACTAGATCCCAGAGAGAGATTTGGCCGCCATATTTCGAAGGCCACATTCTTGGATTAATGTGTGATTGGTTCATTGAATTCCAGCCAGGTTCCTGGGGTTGCTGGAAGGAACAGACTGCTGCTCGATACAGCTCATTCTTACATGCCGCGGTGGGTGGGAGGTATAATTTCATTTCCTTCCATTTTGACAGTTACTTTTATGCGTTTCCCATGCACTACACCTAAATTTCTACTAATACGCAAGCTGTAGTGGTTGACGCATTATATCTCTCTGCTATGAACCCCTATTGGACAACATTAAATTATTAGCAAATATTTAGATATCTGCGTTATTTCTCTTATAAACGGCAAATTTCTTACAAACTCTTAGTTTGTTTTCTAACGAAATTGGGCTTTTAGATCTGATAAATTTTGCGGCAAGTGATGACTTAATGATGACTCAATTAATTAAATAATATCACTCCACAAACAAGTTACTAAAAAGTATTTTAAGTGTTTGCCACTGAGTTTCACCAACTAAATTTAACACTTAAAACACCTGTTAACTATTTGCATTCACAACTTTTGCCATGGTTGTGAAATACATACCAAAAGGTTATACTGTGAAATTTCAAAAAAATTCAATTGAATTTGTCTTGTAGTAAGATTCAAATATTTTAGACTATTTATAATCTTATCTTAGGAAAGTCTCCAAATCCCTATTGGTGTCATTGAAAAGATCAAAACAATTGTTATGCAATTTACTGCTTTTGTAATTCACAATACAGATATTTTAGACAATATATGTACCTGCTTTTATATCTCCGATCCTAGCAATGTTCACGGAACAATACCTTTATGGCCGCTGGATATATTTAACTTTTGTAGTATTTGGTTTCAAAATATTTTCAAATTTATCTATTGCCGACTCTAGTTCAATCAACGTTTTAATGGTAAAACGAACGGGGTTCGGTTAAAATGATAATTACTGTGCCAACCATACACGATTTAGAAATTTGATGGATTTAAATAAATTTTTAAATTGTATTTCACTCCATAAATATGCACTGGTTCTCTTTCATATATTCGAATATATCAGGAAATTTTCGATCGGAATTTTTTTAAATTTAAAGTGTACATTTTTGGTATTATTTATGGTAAGAATTTCAAAATCATAACCTTCATGTTAAAAGAAAATCTGCAATTGGCATGTACACCTTTTTTGAAAAACGATAACATTTCAATATTGAAAACGACCATTTGGGTTTTGCAAAAATCTTAGGCTGATCTCATCTTCGAAACAATTCGAAAATTTTGATAATAACTTTTCTTTTATTAAAAAGTATAAACAACCTAGGTAGTAGGTAACCAGACACACTCGTAAAACCATATTAATGATAATTTAATACCAACCGACTACTGGAAAATATTAAGTAATCAGCTCTAAATAGTTTTGATTATATTTTTTATCGTAAAATTATAATTGTTATGATATTTTACAATTACTCACTCATATTTACATGTTAGAGCTAAATGAACAATAATTTTTATTTTACATTCTAACTATCTAACTCTAACACATTAAATTAACATTAATTTAAAAATAAAAAAATGTTTACTATTTGGTTTGGCTTAAAACAATTTTAATGTTGATTCATTTTTATGATATTGGAAACCCAGGAAGGAAATACAGTATACTTGTGTTTTAATATCACCCTTATCATTTGATATGTGGTATGAATTTTATAAAAAAATTATTTATAGTGACGATGACAAAACTCTATGCCATTTACAAGAGCATGCATTATTTGAAGTTTGTAATTGTTTAAATTTTTGATCAGTTCAGTTTAATAATATTTCATCCATAGGCATACATACAGGTTATCTGGAAGAATAGGTATAATTTTTAGTGAATTGATGATAGTTGACAATTTTACTTTGTAGCTTCAATCTTCAACTAAATCATGAAGTTCATCTTTATTTATTTCGGAAACAGAATATTTTCTACTTTTCTCGGTCTGGAAATTGACAAACCCGAAAAATTCACACGATTGCATCAGCCCGGAAAATTTTCACATAAAAAAAAAATTGAAAATTTCCATTAAAAAATTCTTCACAATTTTTCAATTTTCAGATCCTTCATTGATTTTGTAAACATTAGTTTTTAAATATATGTGTCATGTTATAGTATTATTATCTATTCTATACCGAAGGGATAATTTTTCACCAAACCAGTGAACTTGAGAATGATAATGGTAACGGTACAACGCTGGTAATAAAATTGTTGCTTCTCTAAGATTTTATTGGAATGAGATAAATGTAAGTAGTCCAGTAAATGAAGGGTCAACCTGTAAGTTATTATAGTTGCGATTTTCGTTTTCTGGTGATAAGTGGCATTTGGTACCTCATTGAAAATGAGACCGAGTTTTCAAGAAAACATTATGTTATAGGGGAGAAAATGGCCCCAAAAGACCTGGAAAATCGATTTTCCGCGAATATCTCCCAAAATATGGCAGCTAGAAATTTTTTGTTCAGATAAACATTGAAGATCAGTTAATTTTGTACAAAAATGGTCCTAATGACTTTCTCATAAAAATTGACCGTTTCCGAGATAAACGGGCCCAAGCGCACTTAGAATATTGAGCTTCTGTGTTGTATGCCGGAGAGCACAGTCCGCTCATGTGTAAATATGAGCGGGCGGACAAATTATTCAATAACTTTGTTAAAAATGCATATTTTCTCATGATTCAAAATTCATGTGAAAGAGGAAATCAAGCGCTATCATACCCTGTGACTTGAGTCACGTTTTGATTCTTTGGCCATATTGGAAAAACGGATCAAACTTTCTACTCCCGTGCAATTTTTAATTCTCCAGGAATTTGTTCCTATTTTTTTTTGTATTGCACTAATTTGCTCCAAATTTTCTTGATTATGGATCCTCAGAAGGTCCTTTGTTATCTGTAAAACTTGTATATTCTCATTTTCTTCCATTTTGATTAAAGCTTTGTTTGTTGAATCCCAATTTTTTGCTGTTTTTAGAGCGCGTGGAAATTTTGTAAACAACCACCAATTAAAAATTCATGCATGATCGGATTGGTCTCTATGACATATCATTTGAAAGCTGAGAACGTCTACTTTTCGGCTGTGCAATTATTTTTTTTACAAAATCGGCAATTTTCCAATATATTTGGAAAACGCGTGCTCAAGGAAAAAGCACACTTTTCTTTTCGTGGCTTTTTTTCTCCCGGCGCTTTATTTCTGACGTTTTGACACCTTGACTAGTGTAAAGGTGGAATTCTCATCCTTCCATCAATGTGTATAAAGTCATCTCATTGATACGTGGGGAAAAACCCGAATCCTAAACGTTATTCTATAATTTCATTACTTTCACATTTCTTCCGTCATTCCAAAAAATATTGTTTATTCAATTCCCGCTTCCATTAACATTGACTTGACTTCCTCCCGTTTATTTGTGAAAAAGACACAGTTTTTCAAACCCAAAAGGATGTCACGAGAGTCGGTCAAGAAAATCCATTTCCGAGTATTCCGGGACCACTTTGGAGCTGCTGATTAGTTGATTATTCTAATAGCTACCAATTTTTTCTTCCCAGGTGATCCTCCTATGATTCGTGTAATCCTGATTGCATGCTTGAAAGACGAATCCGGCGAGGATCGGATAGGTTTTTGTTCTGAGAATGGTAGTGGAACAATGATGTACTTCAAGGATAAAGAATATGAAGTTATGAGGGAAAAATGGAACCATGATGGATTTAACAGCGAGGATGAAGAGACGAAAATTCTGGACCGAGCGGCAGCAAGACGCCACATGCTGGCATTTCCACGTAATAGGGCTATGTATCCTCCAAGTAACTGCCTCCTGGCCGAAGTGAATGATAGTGTCCCAGATAAGTTACAGTATTTAGTTAAGAAGATTGTTTTGACCGATAAATACAAAGATCTCGCTTCTCTAAAACGAAAATGCACTAGCATCAGTCATGCAATAATGGTGACAGCTCGACCAAAGTTTTTTTTTGTCGCACTTGCAACTCGATTTGAGTGTAATGTTTTTCCAAAAATTTGGTTCTCGAAATCTTATCGATATTTATTCTCAATTGAGAAATTACGTGTCTTATTCGGAGGTTATGAAGTATTAAAATAGTATAATGTACGTTAAGCCCCAAAAAATCAAGAAAAGGTTCCTTTGAACAATTCATTTTTGACAATTGCGACTTTAGCACAAATACGATTGACGGAAAAAATGCCTTTCATGGAATGGGAGGAATTCTAGGTGTCACACCCGAAGATTGTTACGAGGCCAAGCAGCCCTTAATACGCGATATTGACAATGTCGATGAGCAAGTCATTGATGAGTATAAAATAAGCTTGAGAACTTATGATGGGGGCAACGAGATCGAGTACAAAAATATAATTGCCGTAGTCCTTGATATTTCAGATTTCAGTATTGCCAATATTGATAATACGGATTTCTTGTGGATGTATGGTAGAGCTATACTTTGGAAGACTTCAAGGTGGAACGGGTTCATGGGGAAACTAACCGAAAATATGCCATATCAACGAACTAAAGTTATATGCTTGCCATTTGTTAATCATTCGCCAAGTAACGAGGACACAATTTTTACCACCCTGACATATACAGCAGAAAAATCCCAAGAATTGGGTCTTCATACCTGGGGTCCATACTGCTGCAATTAATCTTATGGTCTGCTTTCCTAATAGGTATAACTTGAGCCCTCATCTCCGAGAAAAACAAGACGCTCGGGAACATAAATATTCTTGAAAATTACATGGTTTACCGCGTTTCCCACTTATAGCCCCGAAGATTTTGCCAGTGGATGGATTGTAGTGGCGCCATCATCAATTGGTTTCCACAGTCCAAAACATTGAAAATAATGTATTTGCAACACCCCCCATCTCAAATTTTGTAAAAAACTTGTATATTTCATGAGTCTCAAAATTTTGGATTTTTCAACCCGACTTTTTCAAAAAATATTAATGTTGCCGAAAAAAATCATTAGGACCATTTTTGTAGAAAATTAACTGATCTTCAATGTTCATCTGAACAAAAAATCTCTAAGTGCCATATTTTGGGAGATATTCGCCCAAAACCGATTTTCCGGGTCTTTTGGGGCCATTTTCTCCTCCTACAAAAGAATGTTTTCTTGAAAACTTGGTCTCATTTTTAATGAGGTACCAAATGCCACTTATCACCAGAAAATGAAAATTGCAACTAATAACTTACAGGTTGGCCTTTTTTCCTCCTTCATTTACTGAACTAAAATGCTTTCAGCACCACAACGGTAGTTTTGAGTACTAACGATCTTCAATTTATTTTGTGGTGTTCTTCCAAAATTATTCAATGATATGACATACGTATACATTCGTACACATAATTTGGCACCAGCGCCTAAACGCTGAACTTGTGAAATCAATTGATAATAAAAAATGTTCCTTCGTTCAAAATCTTAAAAACGATATCCCACTTGATCGTAACAGAATGAGAAAAAATGCATATGTAAATTTGTGACATTTCACAAGACCTTTTTATTGGCATGTCACACTTATATATTCAATAAAAAATAAACAATAAGCTACCAGCGCCAAAACGATGGATTTATCAACTAAAGCCTTAATAGCAAAATTGTTGCTTTTCCCAAGACCTTCTGAATCACTTGCTGCATGATTATATCGGAATACGAAAAATTGTAGCAGAATGCAGCGCTACAACGGTAGTTTTGGATACTATGATGGTTCAGGAAAATTTATCGAAATTGTTGTCTGTCAGTATATGGGAAAATTGTAAGCAATACCGTGGAAATGGGTGGTATTTTTAATTCTCCGAATTAAAAATTTATAAAAATTGGCGATAAAATCAGGCGATAAGGTCAAGGACCACCACGGCGAGAAAAGTGGTTTTAGACCAGGGTCATTCATCATCATTCTTTTCGGGATTTCAAAAACTTTGTCATGGTAGCTTTTTCCAAGACCTTTCAAACGATATACCACATGATTATAGGGGCATGAAAAATCTGCAACTCCGCCCAGCACAAGAACGGTAGTTTTGAGTACTATGTTGCATAATCTAAATTTGTGACATTCTTCAAGACATTTTGAATGATATGCGACACATATATTCTATATTAATTGAATAATTAGGTACCAGCGCCGAATACAAAATTGTGGTTTCTTCCAATACCTTCCAAATGGTAAGCCATATGATTGTAGAAGAATGAGACAAATCGTAATTGCGCCCAGCGTGACACTAACTGCTACCATCGTGGCAATGGTAGTTTTGAGTACTAAGAAGCATCAAAATTTGCGGATATACGACAAGTATATATTGTATAATAAACAAAAACTCAGCTACCAGCGCTAAACCAGTGGACTTTGTTACAGTTGTATATTGGAGTTCTTATTTTTTCTCGTTCATGGACAATTCGATGCATTGCTGTGGCATAAGCTTTGCCTTTTAATTTGTATTTACTATACGAAATTTTATAATCTTCTTTTGTTGTTGTTGGCGGTTGCGAGCAAGATTATATTGTACATAAACAATTATTACGACTAGATTTATATGGCGTTAATTGGTAGATTTTCTTTTGTATGCATTTATTTATTTCGATTCTCTTTTGGTCCATAGATGATGTGTTTTTGTAGTGGTCAATAGGTAAAATAGGTAAATGGTCATTGTCGCGATATAATAGGTCCAAAAGTATGTGTGCAATCGAACTAGTATTGCTATTTATACAATTGCACTAAATAAGCGGACATATAGGTGCCGTAGCAAATGACAATAGCTTAGCAAAAATTCTAGGTTTTATTCAATTTGTAAGACAAAAGTTAACGAGAGGCCGCCGCAGATAGATGTACACCTAACCAGAATAAAATAAAATATTAATTTGTTTGACCGTTTATGGGTAAGGACCGTAAATTATTTGGTTCGCGTAGCAATAGTGTTTATCTTTTTGTATTTCTGTGTCTAGTGAATAAAATACCTGGTCAACCGGCTTTTGCAATAGATTTGGGATAAGTTCTATTGAGAAACGTTTTGAAGAGTAAACTCTTACGTATACTCAGTAACTAGAAGCGGGTAAGCAAAATCGCAAAGTTTAGTGTTGTGCAATCTATAACTTGGAATTTCTTTTAAATTCAATAGGGCCTCTTTTAAATAGTGTTCTTTTCTTGTGGAGAAAATAAAAATCGTAAGCAGAGCGAATTTATTGTATACCAACGGAGTGCTTATTACCAAATTACCACACTGCTGTTTACATATAAAACGCTAGTATAGCGCCTCATATGAATCTATGAAATGATACCGTTACCTATACAAGGATTTCCTTATGACTCGTGCGGTGTATTAGAAGATAGTGTTAAACGATTGTTAAATTATGTTTTCTATTAGTTTAATTTAAATTTAATTTATTTCATTAATTTCTATTTACTTCTGTGATAAAGTTAAAATTAGTATTTCATTTGATAAGTTAAATTAATTTAATAATAATTAAGTTAAGTGAATCGTCGTGGTTTTGTGATAGTGTGGGCGTGTATAGGCAAACATTTTCCTTTCGTTTTGGTAATCTAGCTGTAGGAAACAACGAGCGCTCGTCGGAGGCCTACAGGTGAGTTTTTCATTAATATTTATTTTCTTATAAAAACGGTTGCTTTTATTACATACCCATATAAATATATCATTTTTAATAAAAACAAAACGATTCAATTCCCATTTTCTTATAAAAAAAAATTTTTTAAACATTATGTACCGAAAATTTTATTGTGAAAATATATAAAATATAAATCACGAGATAATTGGTGTTAATTTTGTTGGTGATGAATTTGTCGGTGCAAGGATCATTTGAATTCAATATTATTCAACACGATATTCGTTTGTAGTGTCTCGTATAAAAAAAATGCCGGCGAAGAACCCCCCTACAGACCACTGTAGCCTACCCGATTTGAATCGTGTTGGCCGAACATTGAGGCACGTAACAACTTAAGAAGTAAAGTGGTATCGTCAAAATGTTTGTCTGTTCCAAGACCTTCCACACGATATACTTCATCAGTATATTAGAATATTGTAAAGTAGTAGCGTGGTATTGGGTGATTTACTATGGCAGGTACCAGACCCCCTTGAGGTAGAGCTCTCAAAAGCGTTTCAATTCACTGAATTAAAAATTAAATCATCCTTCCATCCAAAGAAACAGACAAACTTTTTCGCATTTTTCATCAGGGACCTCCAAAACGTCGAGAAAAATGAGTTTTACTCCCGCGCCATTTTTCATCATTTTTATCAGGAATCCAATAACTCCATCTTACAGACAGAAGTTACAAACCTTTTTAAAGCATAGAGGTTATTTTTTTCAAGAGCAAGGTACAAAAAGAACGCAACTGATCAGTTCCGCCATGTTATTTTTGGTAATTTTTGTCTTGGACGCTAACTACTAGAGAAATGCAGGAACTTGCTTTTTTGAGCGTAAAATAATTCGTATATTTCTTGGGCAACTAAAGGAAAGCGGTGGTTGGAGATGAATCATGAGATATGAAAATATTTTGAGAAAATAGAAGTTTCATAAAATCAAATAAGACTAAGATGGCAAGTGCATATGTTCTACGGACAACAATAAAAACCGGACTAAAAAGCAGACCCTCCACTCAGCTCCAACGAAACTAGAAAATCGCGATAAACCTTCGTCGGATGAGATTGAAATGGATCTAAACTTAATCGATCATCGTGCTTGGTGTCCCCCCTTGAAGCGAACCAAAGTATTTCAAGGAATTTTGTTAAGGCTATACCAACTCCCTTCATATATCAGTGAAAACTGACAATGAGTAATAATAATCGGAAATCCCCGAAATTTTCATTTTCGGATCGCGGAGCGAGCTTGTAAAGATAAAATTGATAGCCTTACCATTCATTTTGCCAATTTCCGGGGACTCGTGACTTGCACACTTTAACATCTCAAAAGACGCAGATCCGACATATTAGCACCAACGAAAACAAACCTATCTAATAACACGTACGAGAACAAATTCTACTTCAAGTTCGAACAAGCATTCGACTTGCAACGTGGCATGTTCGTCAAAGACGTACGCTTGACATCAGAAGTAAGGTATCCCTCAATCAAGCAGATTCAGAAAGCATGAATATCCTTGATGGATTGTCAGATAAATTTGATGACATTCGCAACCAACATCCCTACTGTAAAAATTCGTACAGCTGCATTGTTTCTTTATTTTTTAATTTTTCATCGAATCGAATAGTTTTTTTGAAAGATCATTTCATCACCTATCTAATGATACCACGAGTGTATTTTGTCTGTTCAAAACCAGAGCGACTACTATTGCTTTCGAACGTTCTCGATCATTTTCTTCTATCGTTCAACTATCTGCTACCAAATTTGGTAAGTTTCGGTACTACTGCTTTCGAGATTAGCAAATTAATTTTAGTATCAAAATTATTTAAGTGTTGTCAGAGTAATATTTTCACATAGGGCTCTCACAACGACCAATGTAATTGCAGAAACAACCATACTGCAAGAAAATTTATCTTCGGAATGGATTTAAACGTCATATTTTCGTTAACAATCACAGTATGCGGAAGTCATAGTACAAACAAATTGGTATCGCGTAACCAACGAAAACGATCGAAAGCAATAGTAGGCCCTCAAGACAATAACAACAATAGAACACAACAACTCCAAAACGGTCGTTCCATGTAGTAGCGGTTGCGGAATTTGTGTCAGGTATAAAAGTGTACGTTTTAAGGGAATTTTCATCATTCGCATATCAATGTTTTTCCTGAATGGTTGCACGAATAATTGCGGGGCAGAGCCAAACTGAAATGGCTCGATAACTAAATTTGTGCCAATTCTCCGTTCGTCGGGTGTGGCAGAGATAGCAAGAAACCGGCCGCTACAGATGGCGACAAGGATCTAGCTAACCTCGTGTACCAACACAGCGTGATGACCACATTATTGTGGACAGTTAGAAGACGATTTCAAGAAGGTGATCCCCACCGACGAGCCCGCCTTCAGTTCGATCGAGAGCATTTTGGATTGGACAGAAAAACAATGGAGAACCTGCTCTTCCTCGCCTATTGTTGCTATGTAAACACATCCTGCTCTCTGTGTTTACATATAGAAACGATAGCCGAGGAAGAGTGTACAAAACATCAGGAGAGTGATTTGCACAATGTTGCCTTGAATTATCTCGTATGGTGGTGGATCATGCATGTTCTAGGGAGTCTAGTCACTGGAGTCGAAGACAGATCTTGTGTTCATCTTCGGAGCCAACACAGGCCATCGATCAATAGGATTGACTTCCCAACGGTACATTGAGGAAGTACTCAAGGACCGCGTCGTACTTTTTGCCGGGTTTATTGGAGAAAACTTCCTGTTCATGCAGGATAATGCGAGACCGCATACGGCTGGTATAGTACACCAGTACCTTTAAGAGGTGAATGTGCCTGTTATGGAGTGGCCTGCAGTTCGAGCCAGTGATATTGCTCCGAGTCTCCAGGAGCTGCAACAGGCGGTCGCAGAGGAATGAGAATCGATACCTCATGATTTGGATCCAAACTTCACTTTGGTGAAATCAATGAAACATCGAATGAAAGCTATCATTCGGGCTAGGGGATGGAATAATTCTTATTAATAAAAATGTTTTTTTTTTTGCTGATTTTCATGTTTTAATTCGATTTTTACCACTAATTTGACAAATTCACAAAAACGTGTGCTTCAGATGTCGACCCCAAAAATCACCTTGTTCACATGGCATAAGTACAAAAAAGGTATCATTAAATAAGGTGTTGAAGACTTTGAATCTTCATTCAAGAAAATAAAACAAACATTGGATTTTTTGATATTTTTGAACTTTTGTTGAAAATTGATCAATGTGCGAATTTTTTGCACCCAAGTGTAGAATTGTGATGGGCCCAAGCGGAGTAGTTTACCACTTTGCATAACTTCACACATATTGTTAGTGATTCCACATTTGAATGGCAAAATTCTACAAGAGTCCATATTTTGGATCTTTGCCTCACAATAAGCCCCATGCTAAACACCTGTCGACACACTATCGGAATTCTCTGAATCATTCTGAAATTGTGTATGCCGTCGTTTGAAACACGGCGATACACGATTGCTTTTCCCTGAGCAACACCATCTGATTTCGAACACGGGTACTTATTGATACACCCATTAAAAGTCGAAATAATCCAAGGTATTACAGGGTTTTCCACTATTTAACAAAATTTGTTAAGTTTTTTTAAGCCCGAAAGAACTTGAAATTGTAAAAAATATCACAAAAAAAATTAAATTGTAATCAAAAATGGTTTTTGATGTGTAAACATCTTTACTCGCGCCTACCAAAAATTTTTGTATAATGCACGATTTACATGTTCCAATTTTTTTTTCCAGTAAAAAATGAAAGGTTAAGTATATTACGATTTTCGTTTGCGAGAGGAGCACAAAACAAATTCCAGTAAAATAAAATTGGATTTTTTACTTTTTAATTTGAGCAAATGTTGGCATAAAACTGGGAATGTTGCCATAAAATATAGTTTCTACGAGTATTTTTATGGCAGTAAAATAAAAAAAATTCAAAAAAGTTTCAAATAAACATCAAGCAGCCATAAACATCATTCAAACAAAACGAGCAAACATGAGCGGTAATTAAATATTTTATTTTTACTTGCAATTCGATGTTGTTCGTTATCTAATTTAAACGCAAGCTGTTCGAACTGTCAAAATTTATGGGACATGCAAAAAAATTATAGCATTGCCTTATTTGTTTATATTGCTGTCTCTTTTTAACTCGTAACATTTTTTGTATATGCGTGCAGCTCTATTTTTCAGTAAAAAATTTGTTGGGGAAAAAATTGGAACATGTAAATCGTGCATTAGAGTAGACTTGTAAATGAAAAGAACGGAAATGACGTACCTACTTCGTTTGAAAAAGAGCAAAAAATTCAATTAAAACAATTTTGTACTATACATGACATGCTTATATGTATATGTATAATAGTAGGGAAAACAAAAAAACTAATTTAAAAAATGAAATAGAAACCATCGACATTTCCATCGATCAGGAAAATAAAAAAAAAAAAAAAAATTAAGATTCGAAATACGAATTACGAATTCGAAATTACATACTTTTATGATTAAAACCACAGTCAACACCTTGTGTATGTTGCTTTATGACGAGTAACAAGTCTCTAGGAGCTGTTCATCACATCGGCTATCAATGATCATGTCTTCTGGGGGGTGGTTAATTATAAATAGTGTTATAATGACGACCCGTTTTTAACATTGAACTGCCAGAGTCTCAGGTCACAGACACGCAGGGATGCTCAATTCATTTGCTTTCCGATACCTGGCTGCACAATGACGAGCATGTTAATATTCCTACGTTTCAATGCGGCGTTCAGTTCAAGAGAGATGATCAGTGGGCTGCCGGAGTAGCAATCCCGTCAAAAGATCCATAAAATGAGCATAGTGGACACAAATAATTTGTCGAACGAACTTCCACTTGTCATAGTTCGGCCTTACTTCCCCAAAACCAATATTGACGTAACCGATAGACTGGCGAATGGAACTACGGGCTGTCTGAGGTATGTCGAATGCAGCCATCCTGACCGGAACAACGAGAACGATGAAAACGTCTACAGTAAAAAATGTTAAACGACTCTGGATGGATTTCGATACAAATTCACTAGTTGGCAAGAAGGTCAGGCGGCTTAAAGCTGGATGGGCGCAGAAAACGAATATCGACCGATGTTTGGTGCTCATTTCTGGAAAAAGCTCAATTGTTAATCGAAACAACAATCGGACAATTAATGTTAAACGTAATCATTTTCCAGTCGTACCTGCATGTTCCATCGCAGGGTGGTACCTATAACGAGATAGTCAGTATATACTCTTACGATAAAAGACACAGTCAACAACTTATGTATATTGCTTTATCACGAGTAACGATTGAACTGCCAGAATCTCAGATCACATCACCTCGACTTAACTGATACAGACACGGAGGGATGCTTAATTTTCTTGCTTTCAGAGATTTGGCACGAAATGACGAGCATGTTAATATTACTAATTTTGAATGCTGTGTTCAGTTCAAGAGAGATGGTTAGTTGGCTGCCGGAGAAGCAATATATAAAAATACAAGTAGAACTTATAAAGTCACCTCGCATAAGGAAATCATCATTGGACAAACCACTGGAATGAGCGTAACAACACAACCCATTGATGATATATACACGGCTGAACTTCAGCTTCTCAATGGGAATAAGATGCTTTCTGTAATTGTATTCACCTCGCAGAATAAATTTGTCGAAGACATAATGAAGTTCATACATTTCGTCCTTGCTCCATATTCTAAAAGAATTTCTAAAATTCTCCAAGGAAACTATCATCTTTCGCCGATGATTATGAGCGGGGATTTCAATATTAATTTTGCTGTTTCTCAAGCTGAACTACTTATAAACTTCATGCGAGACAATTTCGATTTGCACATGAACTCAGATCGAAATATATCTACTACGAGATAAGGGACGACCATTGTGCAATTTTTCAATGAAAATTAGAAAAGTTAGAGTCGACAGTATATGTATCTTATTTAAGCTACCATAATCCAATTGCGTCGATTATACCGAAAGAGTAATAGACCAATTTAACGATAATAAACAAATGAAAAACTCTGGTTAGTAAAATTCGATTCCTTCTCCCTTCAAAGTAAACTGTACACACGCACTACACACGCCATGTTTATACATCTTCTTGAGAGTACTAATGGACTCACTTTTTTTTATTCGAAAGATCAATACATGGCATTAATATTTTAAAATGATTTTGGGCATATGAGCACCGTGGCTGTTCTTGACGAAACGCATTCTGGAGGTCCAATTTTCGGTCACTTTTTCGAGCACTGCTGACCGTATGTCATGAATAACATGAACAATGCTGGCCTCCAAGGCATCAATTGTTGATGGTTTTTAAGCATAAACCAGTGACTTCACGTAGTCTCACAGAAAATATTCGAGGGGTGTTAAATCGCACGTCCTTGGAGGCCCATTGACAGGTCGATTTCTCGAAATCAAATTATCGCCAAATTTTGATTTTAATAAGTCGATGGTTGAGGTCCCAGTATGGCACGAAGCGCCATTCTTTTGAAACCACATCTTGTCCGGATCAATGTCATCCCCATTTTCAAACAAAAAATCATTGATCATGGTGCGGGAACGATCTCCATGACCTTAACGCGATCCCCGGCCTCATTTTTGAAGAAATAAGGTCCGACTCTAGAGAGTATGTGGTACGAAATCTATCCACAGTTCGACGGATAGCTTGCTCAGATGAACGATTATGTGCGCCACAAAAATCACGAAGTCATCTATAAGTTGCGCAAATCGACGACTGATTTTCAAAGTAAATTTTAATAATTTTGTAGCGTTGTTCAAGTGTGAGTCTGTTCGTGATGATTTGCCAGAGTACACTGAGATCTGCCAGAGTATATTTTGCATAAAAAGTGATTTTTTTTTTTGATTTTTTAGAATTTCAAGTTCTATCAGGCTTAAAAAACACCCTTTAGTAACACCCTTTAGTAAACACTTTCTAATCCAATTCTGTTTTTCGCAGCGATGCAGAACTGGCATCCAAATGATGAGATAAGAGAGATTCAAGGTGCGCAAAATAGATCACATTGTAGGCATATCGAATGACAGTGTGGCATAATAAGCGTGTTAGTTTGGAAATTTTACAAAAATAATGCCATAAATTTCGTTCCAACCAGAACACTTTTATTCCAAATTTTGGTTAGAATGGGAATAAAATTATTCTACCTAAATTTTACCTATTGAGCACTAACTTTTTGGAAAATTATATTTTATTGGTTGGCATATTGACAAGAAAAGGTTCTACTCCACCGAAGAAGGTACAAACGATTCTCTCAATGGAAAAAGTGCCAGCGTCCGTTTATTTGAGATTCTCTGGGCAATGAAGTGATAAAATTAAAGAAACATAACCCGACTTGACGAAGAAAATAATCCTTCCACAATTGTGATGGTTACACTTGATTAATTGAAACCTAAATTAGATTTCTACTCCTGCTTATTCTCCTATGGCTGCATCGGACAATCACCTATTTCCAAATTTAAAATAGTGGCTTGGAGGCCAGAGGTTAATACCAATGATGTTATTGTTACTGCAGACGCAATTAAGCACTTATCAGCTGGTGTACACCATTCTCGGAGTTTTCCTTAGTCTTCAACCTTTAAAAATACGTTAATAAAACTTAGGGTTCAGTGTATTTCTAAGGTTAATGCTCGATTGGAAAGGCCCTTTGTAGACCTCAATTTTGACATTTTCTGCAAATTAACACTTTTATCTGTGTTTCGCTCCACCACTATCGAACCCTATGAATTGTGTCATCGATAAAATTTAAACTCAAAGATCATCAATTCATATTTGAAAGACAATTACATACATTAAACAAAAAAAATTGATTTTCGCTAAATGATTTATGAAAGTGACATTTATATAATTATAAAACTGAAAGCAAGTAAATGTCAATCAAAATTGTGAACGCTTAATATAAATATTACAAGTGTAATCTAAAAGTACGCTCAAAAAAGCAAGCAAATTCCATTATTTACCGTTTAAGAAGAATCGCTTAATTGTAAATCTGCTCAATCAAAATTAAGTAGACATTGATAAACTTTACTTGAATTTAATTTAATTTATAAATTGATAAATTTTTATTAAAACTTATGACAGACTCATCAAAAGCATTTTTGACCTACTCGACATAGAAACTTTCTAAAATCTAAGTGTTTAAAAATTACATGTTAAGATTAAAAAAATGTATAAATAAAAAAAACAAAGAAAGTTTAGAATTGTCTATTACGTATGTTCAGCAAAACTACAAAATTCAACGAAAGATGATTCATTGATCCGGAATTATATGACAAGGTTTAATGTCCGAAGGCGAGGCAATATGACTGTTTATCGATAAATGCAGCGTTATATATAAAACCTCGTCGTTTCAAAATTCGTTTGAAATATTTGGATATCAATTTGCCATACTCCTAATTAACTCACCGCGTATTATGTTACCATCGCATATAATCTTACACGAACCAATTTACATCCGAATTATGTATAATTTAAACCGTGGTCTTATAAAACTATTACACACGTTCGACCCATTTGATAGAATGATAACTTAAATATTATTGATACCGTTTGATAAGAATCAAACGTAAGAAGAATAAATATTTTAGATTTGGGCCACTATTTGAGTCTTATATAAACTATATAATGAGCTAAAATCATAGACCAAACGATAAATGAGGTAAGATAATTGTTTCGATGTCATCAAAGCCAGCTGTCGGACTCTCTTTCCATTCAAAATTGTATTCTAATGAAATCTTTCATTTCAATTTTCGGCCGCTGATTGCAATTGTAATGTTTTATATATTCAATGCCTGCCTTATGACTCAGGAATCATTCCTTAATCTGAAATAAAATTATTACAGAAAGGAATACTAGTAGACGAAATAAAACACTTCAGCAAAACCAAATATCGATCAATGGAATCCAGACACGAATTGGAAACTTCGAAATACTAAGCCTCAGTAAAATCAGAAGAAAGAATACATAGATAAGGCACACATGAGAAAGGTTTAGGTATGTTAACAACAACTATAAAGAAAAGAAAATTTCAACTCGAAATTAGGACAAAGACAATTCAGTACTATGCACCTACGAGGATGCAACAAAAAAACGAATTCTATACCGTACGGAGCTGGTGGAGATTGGTTTGAGGATGAATGCAGACTGTTAGGTTCGTAACATTCTTGGCGATCACGTTTTGCCATATGTGGGCTTCATAGGTTATGTTAGTTTCATGTTAACGCTCCAGCACACGTAGCAGCAACGGTACATCAATATATCCAAGACATCGGCATTCGTGCATTTAATTGGCCAATAATGAGCCAGGATCTAAATTCGATCGAACACGTATGGGACATTCTAAAACGCCGTATTAGAGCTAGAAATCCCGCACCAGATTCGATAGCAGAGCTGAGTGTTACAGCGCAAGAAGAATGAAATCTCATTCCACAAGAAATGATACACAGCATTCTACTTAGTATGCTCAGAAGAATGAAAGCTGTAATAAGGGCACGGGGGGGATACTCATTACTAAATTAATCAAACTTAATTGTAATAAAGCTAATTTTAATGTTAATAAGCCGCTTTTGAAAATTAAAATGAAAAAATAGTTTGACGCATTTTAACGTTTTGCAATGAAAAATATCCGCTATAATTCAATAAAGCCACATTTGTGTCTCTTTGGTGTCTTTGGTGAAAAATATAAATTTTGGATCATTTGATACCACTTCGACTGAAATTGGCCAGCGGGATGTTTTTTTATTACAAAAAAAAAATATGCGTTAATTTTGCTCGCGAGTGTAACTATAACGAACTATGAACTCTGCCCCGTGATATACGCAGAAGTACCACAACAAAGTGGTCGACACGGATTTTATACATTCAGAACAATTCAATGTCGATGTATGTATAACCGCAGAAAGAAGCTCACCACCACCATACCCAGAATTCCGAATAAAAAAATCGAACTCATCAAAAGAGGGGGTAGTACAGGGGCAAATAAAGTTCAATACGAGTCAGACATCGATGTGTGCAATATCCACTAGATTGGACAATGCAATAGATAATGCAACTCCGATGATATTCAATCAAATTCAACGGGATCTCAATAATTTGAACTACTATCGAACAAATACACAGAAATGCAGCATAAGTGGATAAGTTAGCAGATTTGGCACAGGTTTTGAGATTGACACACAAGTGTCAAAAAATACAGAGCTACGTCCAATGTTCAATGGTTGTGTAAATCAACTTTGCTGTTAGGATGTGCAAGGGTCTTTCAATAGGAACGCTCGAAATTGTTTAGATTATAGCAGCCATGTTATTAAAGCAACATCTGTCAAATTTCTTGACTTCTACTTCGCAAATCGAAATTGACACATTGAGCATGACGAAAAGAAACTAAATTGGAGATAACTTAACGACATAACAAGAATGGAATCTATAGAAAAAGAGGAAGTATGAAGATCAGTGACAGAACCTGGAAGATAACAATCCTAGCTGCCCAAATTACAAGAAATCGCGAGCTCTTCATACCGTATAGTTAATACGCATAAATATAGCTATATGTTTGATGTAAGATGTAACAGATAATATTATTAACCCGCACACATTACCAATAAAATGAAATGCTGAAACACAACTTAACCAATAAGTGCTTAATACACATTTTTAAAATCCTCAGTTAAAATAGCACGCTCTGTTGTTCAAGTAATTTTGACAATAATTGTTTTGTTTTGTTTGTTAAGATTTCAAGTTGAATTGTAATATTTGCTGTGTTTTTTTATTAGCGCCCGATAGCTGTATCCGGAGCAGCCAATTTTCTATGTGAAAACTTATATTTAGCGCGCTATTATTGCATTTAATTAATTTATTTAAATCTAAACTAAGATTTTTCATTCAACTTTTTAATTAAAAATCGATAAAAAAATATCTCGGCTCACTTATTTATCGGGAGCCGCTATCGGGAGCGCTATCCATTTCAATGGGAAATTTGAAAAGGCTTTTAATTTTGTAAACCCCTGAAACCATTAGAAACTAAATCTTACAATAAAAAATTAAAACGCAGCAAAATGAATTTTTGTTTATAACGTCATGTCAAAATAAATGTCAATTAATATATTTCAGGTGATAAATGTTTGTTTTATTGATGAATTTAGTTTTAATTTTTATAGTACAGCGACACCAGTGAATAATAGCTGCAGTTTCAATAGAAAATTGCCATTTGGCTCCGGATAGTGCTCCAATATTAAAACACAGCAATTGTTTCGTATTATATACTTACGAGTTACGAGTATTCGACACACAACAAAAATTTGTGACAAACCGCATATACTCACAACTACAAGACAGCATAATCGACGCAATATGGATAAGATATTATGTAAGACATAGTAAGTTATGCATATGAGAAGTATAAAGCGATAACCGTTAATTATAATTAATGCACAGTACAATTTTGTATTTGGTAAAGTTGGAAATATTTGGAGTTAGATGCCCATAATAAAATGTTGGTATTCGTTCTAGAACCAATGCGCATTATAGTGTGAGTTTGCCAATTAATTATTTCTCAACACTATTGTGTTTATTAATTCTATAAAATTTGACAGAAATTTGTAGAGGAAGCAATATAAAATATAAGCCTATAGCAGCATACTAACATTACTTGAGTACAAAATTTAATTAAAAATCAAAACACTTTTCATATAAAATTTATCAAATTTTATCTTACGAAAGTTAATATAATCGCATAAATGTATATAGTGACAGTTGTAGATCGCCTTGCACTTAAATCGTATCGTAATATTATCCAAATTAACCAATTACGCAGCATTTTTTAAATGGGGGTCTATTATGAAATTTTTCCGTCTCGGATTTTTCCGTTAATGGAAATATTCGATCCGACACGGATTTACCCTATTATGAAACTTGTATTATTGAAGTCTGGAGAATATGGCGGATGTGGAAGCAATTCGAAGCGTAATTCATGGATTTTGGCCATGGAAACTACACACGTGTGCACCCGTGCATTGTCTTGATGGAAGAGGACTTTTTCTTCGCCAAATGCGGTCGTTTTTCTTTCAAAACGTCGTTAAAAAAAAGTCCAATAAGTTGCAGTAATATTCGCCGTTGACTGTTCTCCCCTTTTGAAGGTAATCGATGTGGATTATGCCGCGTGCATCCCAAAAAACTGAACCCATGACCTTGTTTCCCGATAAAACCACTTTAGCCTTCTTCGACGCAGATTCGCCAGTAGAAATCCACTGTTTAAGACTGTTCTTTGGTCTCCGGTGTATAGTGATGGAACCATTTTTCATCCACAGTTATGAAACGACGCAAAAACTCCTTTTTATTTCGCTTGAACATCGCCAAACCTGACTCTGAAATTGTCACAAGTGCGCGTTTTTGGTCGATTATAAGCAAACGCGGCACCAAACGTGCGGATAGCTTTTTCTTATTCAAATTTTCGTGTAATATATTGCGCACACGTTCATCTAAGATGCCTAATATCTCAGCTATCTCGCGCACTTTCACTCTGCGGTCTTGCAATACCGTATCATGGATTTTGTCAACCATTTTTGGTGTGATGACTTCATTCAGGCGTCCTGAGCGTTCGGCATCAGTTATGCTTGTACGACCACAATGAAAATCAGTAAACCACTTGTGAATTTTTTTAATCGATGGTGAAGAGTCCCCATAACATTTATCAAGCTTTGTTTTGGTTTGCGTAATGGTTTTTCCACACAAAAAAAAATGTTTAATTAATACACAAAATTCACTTTTTTCCATTTTTGCAACAAAAAATGATTTGTCTTTTTCAATGACTGTCAAAACTAGACTAAATGGCAGATCTGTTTGAAAATTTTAATTTGGTCTAGTGACAGATGGTATTGACACATGACATCTGGGATTTGCGATTGTGGCGCCCTCTGATGCAATTTTACCAGACTTCTCAGTACGCCCTCGTAACACGGATTTATTCGTTAATGAAAAAATCCGAGACGGAAAATTTTCATAATAGTTTCTTTCCGTGTATCGTTTGATTCCAAACGGTAGTGGAAAATGAAATAGTTTCATGTAAATATCAAACAAAATAGATTATCAGTTCGAGTACAATACATTCACCATCACTTTGACTAAATTTGCATAATGTATGATTTAATATGTGACAATTTGTGGCTATTTTAACGAATCTTATTTATTAGATCAAAGTTAAAATTTGGGCAGACTACTAATTTGAACACCAGTTATATATACAATGTAGTGGTCATGTTTATTCCATTTTATAAATTTAAAATAGCATACTTTTAATTTTAGCCATCGAAAAATCATTATAACGTTGGTTTTTCTGTCCCCAATATCTGTACCTAAATTGGGACTTGCGGCCATTTTGAGTACTATATCTCATATTGCTGTAAAGCAGCATAGAAACGAAAAATAATAAAAACTTTATGAAAATAATTATCAAGATGATCTTCCCATCAACATAGAGGTTCAGAAGACACACAAAATTCATAATAAATATCAAAAAATCACCCTGAAAACGGAAGTTATACTAAAGAAAACTGGGGGTCTATTATGAAATTTATCCGTCTCGGATTTTTCCGTTAACGGATATATCCGATTCAACACAGATTTACCCTAATATGAAACTTGTATTATCGGATTGGTAATAAACAAATTGAAGAAAGGAACATTATTTTTTTTTTTTATAATTTGAGGTTACAAAAACAAAATGACATCAATCGGATACAAATACGTCAACTAAAGAGCAGTCGGATTTTTTGTTGTGTGAACGGAAAAGTCCGATTCGATTTTACTTGATAGTTTCATAATAGCACGGATATATCCGTTAACGGAAAAATCCGAGACGGATAAATTTCATAATAACCCCCTGATCAGTCTAATGCGTAGTGTTCAAGATCAAACATTTACCAAAGATAGTTCGTGGAAGTATCTAAGATCTGACCCAGACAGAGGGGGGCTAGGATTGCCATATGACCCAGGTCCCTGCCTTTTAAGGAGCCCAAATTCAAATTAATTCGGATTATTTTTTATTACTTCACAAGGAAAATAAAATTTAATTTTTAAAAGAAGTTTAATATTTTATATTTTTTTGTGTATAAGACTAAAACAACATCTCTTAGCCTTTCGCGGATCCGTCGGCATATACCGGCGTTTCAATTGACCTACAGTAGGACACTTCGGTATATACCAACACAAACAAAATAATAAATAAAAACACGACGATAATAACAGACGCTCTTTTCATATATGGTTAATATTGAATATGGTTTTCTGTGTTCCAGAGTTGTCCAGTTTTCATTGTGCCTCAATTTTTGTGATATATTTCTGTACTATAACCGGTTTGACTAAAATGGTCAAGAATTATAGTATGTGTCCTGTAACAAACTTCCTTAAATAATTGTGCGTCCACGAAAGGATTAAAATCTTTTAGTACTTATTTATACCATATTTTGTGTGTAAAATACAGTGTCATTAATCCCTCGTCGACAGAGGATATAAGAGCCATAACAAAAAACATCCGCTCAGGAACGGCTCCTGGAAGCGACGGAATATTCATTGAAATGCTAAAACACGCTCCAGAACGAATAGATCAAGGACTTCAAGAAGTAATACAGGAAGCTTGGATAAACAATAACCCGCCGGGTGACTGGCTTGAAACTGTCCAGGTTTCAATTCCGAAAGTCAAAGCTCCAAAGAATGTAAATGATTATAGAAGAATCACACTATGTAATGTCGGATATAATGTGTATGCTAAATGTTTACTGGACAGGCTAGATGAACACTTGAGTTTACCCTCGTCGTATCAAGCCGCATTTTGACTAACCGGTCAACTGACGATCCCACGTTTACTGTTCGTCGTGTGTTGGAATAGGAATGGAGAACCGGAAATTCGGTCGCGATCCTGTCAATTGATCTTCAAAAAGCGTTTGATACAGTTGACCTAGGCATCATATCCCAATGTTTACGAGAGTATAAACCTCACTATTTGGTAAATCGCATAATAAAGGCGAGCTTTTGGGTACGGACTGCCCTAAAGTGGTTTAATGTGTGCAGATAAGATAAGATAAGATAAAATGTTTACAACGCAGGGCATCTGTTAGGCTGGTGACCTATAACATACTTCATGCTACGTATGCCCACAACTAGATGATCACAAATTTTTCCGAACAATGCAGCAACTGAATTTCTTCAGCACATGCATACTACTACTACTGCATTCGAATATCACCTAAATATTCGAGGAAATCTGCGACATAAGACACGATTCGGTGTCCGAACTGACTAGGAATCCTGAACCTGCGAGGGTCTCTAGTACTACAGGATAAGGATGTGTTAAATGTTCTAACTTATGAGAAAATCTTCTTAAGCCAACTGTCGTTTATCCACAATACAAATCGGTGTTTCTCCTCACAAATGCGCCATCACCATTTCAAAATTCCCGTGTTAGTAAATAATTATTATATTATGTAAAGTTAGAAGGTTAGTTGGATTCCGTTGAGTATCTTCCTTCAAATCACCAAGAAGATGAGGAGGGTATTTTGTCTGAAAATAGAAACCTAAATATGCAGTTATATTCTCCTTATGATTCCGTCTTTGGGAATTCGAGGATATCACAAACAACATTCTCGTGACTTTTAAGCAGCAGTATAAACATTTCCCCACAAATTATTTCAGAATATATTTCCGCCTCAAAATTCAAAGATATGCGGGTCCATCTATATATGGTCTCCCTCGCGTGGCATATTGAATTTACTTTATTTATCGAATAAATTTTAGCACCAATGCGAGGTTTGAACCACCGGCCGTAACACAACAATAAAAAACACAATGTCTAATAAATACGTACGTTAAATTAACAAGAATAACAAGAATGCCACTCTGAAAATTATTCCTGATCTCATTATTGATAAAAAACGGAACTAATTTGATTATTTTAGAAGGTTACGAAATTATTAGGGAAAATCATTTTTGAAAATGATATCCCTTTTACCGGCCAGAAAAATATTTTTTTCCTTCCTCAATACAAGTCCACCATACTCAAGTGCGTATGCATAAAATGACAGGGTGTAACGTCTTCCGTACCCCAACGGAACCCAGTCAAATGTGAATTCCTTTTGAAAGAAGCATCACCATTCGACAACACACAAATTACGACAACACACAAATTGCACAACATATTAACTACTTGCTTCCGACAGCGTATCAATAACCTTACCATTATCACAGGAGTGCTACTTTTCGGACGAGAAAAATCCAAGCGTAATGCACAAATGTGTATGCCGGACCAAAACACCTACAAAAACAAACATCCGACACGATTCACTCTCACCCCCCACAACTGTGATGGCGGGCCGAAAAAGGGACTTGGAACTTTGATAGTTATTATCACACCCATCCCCCGATCCACACAGCAGAATGGTTCCGCAGAACACCATGCAAATGGAAAGCGGGACTAGACAAAAGAGACTTTCTAGAAGAAAGACAAAACTACGACTCTCTCCTTCGACGATCAATCGCGACTCCCCAAAAGGTCGAACTGGCTGCACAGCGAAAACCCGAAAAAATGGACTTAGCGCAAATCCGAGTACATATTCGGAATCTGCGTCAAAAATCTATAAGGATAGCGTTGATTTTATGAAAATCGGACTACCGGTTAAGATTTTTGCATTTTGGCTCACGCCCTTGGTGTAATCGATAATGAGGAAAATTGATCATCTTCAAAAAATCCCTGTGTCCCACGTAGATGGCGTAAGAACTTGCAATTCACATGAGGCACAGATTGAAATCTCATCCTTACAACGGTGTGATTGGTTCTTGTGGAAATTGTTCTTATGAAAATTGGTCACCTTGGTTATTGATCCAATCTTTTTAACCATTCGGAATTAGCTACACGATAGATATACTGTTTTGATTAAAAATTAGATTCAGAATTCAGAAGCAGGCAAAACTTTTAATGAGCAATTCTATAGTATAGAAAACTCTGTTTTTCCAGTTGCCCGGCTCCTTTTTTAGTTAGCCGTTTTAGTAAAAAAAATGTTGAATTTTTTTAATTATTAGTACTGCATCTAGTGAGTGGTATTTAATAATAATTATTAATTTTAATTTTTTATTATTTTTGACCTTTCTTTTAGATTTTATTAAAAATAGGCATTAATGGAAATTAAAGAAGATAACTTTACAGATGTGGGTGCAATTAAATAACAATTTTTAATTTTCAGATGATCGGTGGTTTTTCAGTTACATTATTAATAATTATTTCGTAGTTAGAATTGTGTCATTGTGTTACTAACTATCGACTACTTAGGTGTCTATAACCGGGTCGAGTCTCTCCTTACTAACATAACCTTTGCTATATCCCTACCTTGCTATATCCTACTATAAGATGTACGGTGGGACCCGGCCATATCTGGGATTACTTGTCTAATGACTTGGCCGTACATCTCAATCAATTCAAATCAAATCAAAATCAAAATACAGTGTCATTAATGAAACAATTTTTGTGAATACAATTGCAGTTTCAAATAAAGAGTTTACCACTGTGGAAAAACTGGATGATATTTCAACACAGCCAGAAACAGGTGATGCAATAACAGTAGGCCTAGGAAATGATCTAGATGTATCTATAATACAACTAAAATTGTTGGAATTGCTTTAAATATTGACCCGACAGACAGATGATATCGCATTTCTTAATATAAATGATACCATTCAAATGGAAGTGTACCTTCAGTCGCAGAAAATATAAAATTCCCATTTTCTCAAAAAATTGTTACCTAATGATGAGGCGCGTAAGTAAAAGTAGTAAAAGTTGCGTTGGAGTAAACAAAAACAGTCTTTATATACTGTGCCCCATGTGATGTTAATATGGCAGACTCAAGTGTATCTGCTCTTGGTAGTCCATCCGGTTGGAACATTGATAGGGGTTGAATAAAATTGAAAGAACGTATACCCATAGTCATAAAACTTCAATAAAACATAAGTAAGTTGAATTATGTGTAAAAGAAGTGAGAATTTTAGGAGTGATTATGTTTCTAAGCGAGCGAAGTTTAGCATTTCGAGGTTCTAGTGAACGAAATCGAGATGTTCATAATTGAAATTTTCTAGAGATAGTAGAATTAATCAATATGTACAACCTAATTAGGGTCCATAATGTCAAAGCCCAATCCCAAGAGATTATTCAAAAATTCATTTATTCAAAATTTGTGGTATTTTGGTTCAAAATAAAATTCTTGGAAAGCTCCCGAAAATCAAAATATTTTTTAATAATAGATAAAGCAACTCCAATTTGTTCCAGAGAACAAAGCAGTTTCGTTATCCAATATATAACAATTAGTTAACAATTCCAAGTTTCCAATTGCCGATTTTTCATCTTTGTCTCGTTTAAACGAAAGAAAGAGTTGAAATCGGTCAACGAATTCTAAAATTGTTAAAACAATTTGAACTAGATTTCAATTTTTATATTGGGCCATCTTATCATAACGGTGCAAATATGGCAGGACGGTATAATGGTTCACAAGCAGTTCTACTAATACAAAATCCAAACTTTATTTTTTCAAGTTGCGACAATCACACATTGAATTTGGTAGGAGTAGACAGTTCAGGAAGTGTAAGGAAACAATATTATACTTCGGAACATTACAATTTTACTTTAATCCAAATCGACAACAAGATGGTCTGCACGAATCAAAGCAGTAAAACCAGTCGCAAACCATTTATCCGGTATAACCGCCGCTGTAGAGAAAGGGGAATTATTTATTCTTCAACAATACATATTTAGTTACCTTCGAATGTGTTCTATTATCAATGTGGTTTGAAATTGTAAACCTATTACAACAAACAAATCTAGGTGTTATAGAGGCCCGAAATGCAACTTTAAATGTGAAACTGAAAAATTCGGAATGATTGGGATCAAATACGTTTATAGGCAAAAGAAATTCAGAACGCTCCGCAGTTTCGACTGAGTGTCAATCAACACGTAATAACAAAACACAATGCGATGCTGAGGAACAGTATATATTTGAAGATCTTGCTGGCAAAATAAAATCTTCTGTGGATCGCAAAATACTCAAAAGAAATTTCTGTTGAAATAATTGCGGAGTTAATATTTTAAATTTTAACATAACAACAACTTAACAATTATTCTACGATTATTTTTGAGTCTGACGGTTTTGGTTGCCGCTAAAAGAAGTTTTAATACAATGAAAAGAATAATAATATTAACAAATCGACGACGTGACAAGAGAGATCCTCAAATGGTTTATCAATCCTCAGTAAAAATTGTGACTATGCGTGAAAGGTTAATTTTCAAGTAGCATTAAGGAATTTTAAAGTTTTAAATAAATATTTTGAAGGATGAGTTGCATTTGTTCCCGTATAAAATGCAATTAACATAAAGAATATTGCTGACAGACCGTCCACGTCACTTGCAATGCGGCCAAAGAGTCGCTCGAATGGTTGCTACTGAACCTGATTTAATAGGCGGCGTTAATAAGCAAAATTACCGCATTTGAAGAACAGAGAATCCACAAGAGATCCATGAAACGCCATTGCCTGACAAAAAGTGACTGTTTGGGGCGGCGTTTGCGCCTAAACCATCATTGGGCCATATTTTTTTTTTTAGAGAAAACGAAACAGCGAATAGAAATCGATATCGATGGATGTTGGCTCATTATGTCTACCCGCAAATGCATTGAAAAGGTCTTCATGATTACTGGTTTCAACAAGACGGTGCGACATGCCACACTTCAAATCAAACAATTCAGTGCAACGAAAATTGCCTGGATGGCTAATGTCAAAAAGAGACGACATTGACTGGCCACCTAGATCTCCAGTTTTGACCGGTCAGGACTTCTTATTGTGGAGTTATTTCAAAAGCAAAGCCTTCATCACTATACCGCCCGTGATGCTCGAAAAGGTAATGGAAAACGCAGCAAAAAAGGCTTATTTTGCTTTGGCCAATATAGGCGGCCATTTAATTGATGTTTATTAAAAAACTAGTCCAAATAAATTGCAAAGGACCAAATTGAATAAAAATTCCTCATATGGCAATACCAATTGGGAAATTGTTGGGAAATAACTAATTATTTTTAACATGATTGGTAGAAGCCCACCTACTTTCGTAGGTTCTCTGTTTACTGGTTTGGTTGTGTTCGTAAGATATGCCGCAGCCACTTCAGTCTAGATGATTTTATGAATCCTATTACATCTATCTAAATCAACCAACTAATACAACTAAAACCCGAAAAAGTCATGAACACCATGGCATGTCAAATATCAGTGCAAGATCGATACCAAAAATGCTCACAGAACCACATAAAAAACGAGTCGATTACAGCTAGATCCTTCCGGTGTAATCTAGCGAGGATCCACATAATACAGAATTATCAGAATTGAAATAGATTCCCCAGTATGACCCAAAATCGAAATAGGAGTATATTTGTTTCTGCTAACAGAAGGCAATGATTGCAAACATTGTAGTTATGAATTCTTGGAAAGCACTTTGCCATCCTCTACGTTTATACTTTTCGTCGCCATCGTTAGCATACTATATAAACAGCTTGCTTTAATATTTCGCAGTCTCGGGTTTGATTGTCACAATGCTTTTTTGAGCCAGTAATGCTGTGTGCCTCAGATCGATTTTTTCGACTAAATTATGAACTAAACTAAATTTCTCAGTAATTCACAACAAACATTCATAGGTGGCAGTAACATAAAAAAAACAAGCTGTGCCCGACTTTTCGAAATAATTATCGACTTTTCGTGGATAAAGGAAATATTAAATTAATTTAAAATAATGGAAGATGATATGAAAGTTACATTGTTTGCAAATGTTATTATATACAGGGTGGTCCAAAAGTCTGGAAACGGTGAATTTATTTCGCACACGGGTGGAAAATCGGAATTCTGATACTGGGGTCTTTAGTAATTTCAACCGAGGAATCGAATGGGCCCATCAGATTTTGGGCCCGATGGGGCCTTATGCGAGGTATGAGGCCCAACTTTGAAATTTCAAATGCAAACCCATCTTTTTTATTGCAGATTCGGATTCAGCGGGAAATTTTACATCCGAATTGGTTAAAACCAAAAATTTTTTCGTCCATTTTTGGGTCCCATGCAGCGTTTTTTGTTAAAAAATCCGGGGGCGTCTGAATCATTCAGATCAGGGGGCACTAATGTCTTAGGTCTAGTAGGTAAGTAAAACAACTGAAATTCTCATAATTTTTATTTCCATTTTTTGATCAAAATACGGCCCCAGGTGGTGACTATGATTTTCAAACACAAAATAATTTGCGAGGACAAATGTTTACTACCGTGGAACATTGTATTGACGGTATTGATTTCATATTGGATTTGATAACATAAATCCAGTACCACGCAGGAAAATATTTCCCGTGTGGTATTGGCACATGTGCATCGAGTCGTATTGTATTCATTTTGCTTAGTGAGTGCGGAAGAAAACATCGCTTTGAGACTTCCTAAGCCCAAACAACAAACAAAATCAGTCAGGAGTGGTAATTGTCGAGAAAAAAATGGGATCTTTAAATGTACCAGCAGAATTCGGGTTTTAACCAATTCGGATGTAAAATTTCCCGCTGTATCCGAATCTGCAATAAAAAAGATGGGTTTGCATTTGAAATTTCAAAGTTGGGCCTCATATCTCGTATAAGGCCCCATCGGGCACAAAATCTGATGGGCCCATTCGATTCCTCAGGTGAAATTACTAAAGACCCCAGTATCAGAATTCCGATTTTCCACCCGTGCGCGAAATAAATTCACCGTTTCCAGACTTTTGGATCACCCTGTATAAACTACGAAATGTTTAAAAATAACAAAAAAGTGTCATGTAAAAATTTCAACAAATTTGTACACAATAAATAACACATTTGCATTAAATACCAAATACTAAATGACATTTAACAACTAAATTGAAAAGTTACCTCGCGAGGAAACTTTTCGTTTGTAACCTGGCAGCGAATAGCGCAAGGTCACCTCAAAAAGTTTAGTTCATAATTTAGCCGAAAAATTGATCTGAGGCACACAGTATAAGTGTAAGCCAGCAAATAATTATAGATTGGCCGAGATTTTAGCTGTACCAGTTAATGAATCACTGCAGAGGAGGATAAAATGGTTTCTAAAGCAAAAACACGAGTGCTGCTCCTTTAACCCTTTGCCTTAAAACAACGTATGGGAGACGTGATCGTACTGCTGTGCCTAAAATGAGAACCTCGTATCACACACGTGATGATTCTGTCTGGCCAAAAGTGAAAAGCTCGTATAAGACACGTGATTGTTTTTACGCGATAATGTTTTTGTTTTTGCGTTATTGTTTGTTACAGTTGCAGATTTATTTAAAGATAGTTATTTATATTTAAAGATAGTTTGATTAATGGTTCGGGATGGATAGTTCGATTAATTACCAAACTTAGAACAGGCCGCCTAGTATTGAATTAAACGTTAATCTTCGACTGCGATCGTTCGCCATAATAACCATATATGTAGAAACAAAGTATACCTTTCTTTTCATTCTACTTTAGAAAAACGATAGTCATGGCAAAATTAACCTAGAATTCAACAGTAAGGCCCTGGCTTTGTTATAGTAGAGAACTAGGTAGTGACAAATACCTCGAAACAAACCGTCCCACCAAGTCAAATATTCGACGTTTGGTGGGAAAGTTCGAGTCAACCGGTTCTACAAGTATTATTCCATTTCTTAATTATGAAAATTTTTAAAAAAAAATATCGCCCAAGGTTACATATGCCTGAACGTATACATCATCTTATTAAATATCCCTTCCCAACACATACATCTTGCAAAATGTTACTTACATTTAATTGCTTGGTTTCTAATTTATGTTAAGTTCACGTTTTGGAAAAAACTACATACTTACAGCTGAGACTAAAGGGCTAAATATGTATTATACTTTTAGAATAACAAAAATTATGTATCTCTCTTCCTGAGTATTCTTGTCAGAAAGCAAACAATATTTGGAAATTAATTTGTATAAGTTTAAAATCAAAATTTAATTAATCTTTACTCGCATCTAGAAAACCCATTTTTAATCCACGGGAATATACTCGATATGAGATTATGAAAAACAATTATACAGTAGAGCAGTTTATCTAATTCCCAAGAGTCAGGTGAAAAACCAGAATAGGGCCCTGGCACTAGATATAAATAAACAATAATTACGATAACCTTTTCCGTAGATATATAGTTCTGAGAATTGTTCTACAGTTTTAAAAAGCATTTCAACAGTATTTTATTACACACTAAAAATTATACATAAAACTTGGACAATAACCGGTAAATAAACAGCCACACAGAACTATTTCTCCAACAATTATGCGACATTTAATGTTTAAATTTAACAAAAAATTGTTTTGAATTTTTCAACCAACTAAAGTTGTAATGTCAACACATAAATAAAACTGGTGTTAAGTAACAAGACCTTATGTGATGAAATACACATAATAAAAAAAATCTTTTTTAGAAATGGGAAACTAATCCATCCACCTACAATTAAAATAATAATACGGTATCAAAATATTAAACTAGGCATACAAATAAAAATTTTGTCTAATGAACTGTGAATATAAAAGATAAAAATCGTCTTTTATGTTTTAAGAAACCAAACTGGTGTTGTTTCATCCGTCCGAACCAATATTTGAATTTCTACTTTTACTTTTCTTTTTCAGTTTTGATTTTATTTGCACGTTACCTTTTTTCAATAATCGTCTTAAAAAAGCGCTACAAGACTCTACACGTAAGAAGACAATTTACTGCATATGACGCGGTTGAAAAGTTGAACAACCGGTATTGACGATGGCGATATGTGTTTTTTGTTTAGAATACATACATTGTATGTAGGTAGGTACACAGTCACTTTCTATGAATGCAAAATAGCGTGGAAAATCGCCAGATATCGTAAATTTGTTTGAAAATTAAGTGAAAGTGCATCGAGATTACAAAAACTGAAATTTCGATTGAATATTTTATAAATACTTAATCGTATATAATTCAGGCAATTAAATCGACTATTGATAGATTTTTCATTCTAAAAAAATTGCCTAAGGTTTATTTGTAAACTACTATTTGTATCAATTATAATTTACACATAAACGAATGCGTTGACAAAAATCACAACCTTGATTTTAATTTTATGAATTGTGATTTTTCATCGGAAGGTAGATGATCCGAACAATAGCGATAAATTGTATTTAATTTTTTTTCTATCTTTGTATTATTAATATCGAGTTTTAAACAACAAACGTGTAATGACACACAACATATGAGTTAAATAGATTAAAAATTGTTTTTAGAAATTAGAATATCGTTAATAAAAACAATTCCATTGATCTATGCAGAGGCAACAATAAAATTGTTGAGCACTACTACGGTTGAACCGGATTACTTAAATATCCCGGTGCGATGAGATAGATAGAATTCGTTGGCATGGTTGACAGGACTGTTGTGCTGAAAATTTGTGTAAATGAGGCGTATTGTTTTGAAGTAAATAAGAAATTGACCAAGGGTTTAATTCTAAAAGTGATGGCTATTCAAACCTCACTAGGTAATCAAAACTTCGGTCCGAAAATGGACAACCAGGTAAAGTGAGAAGAAAATTGGTAGTAAAAACAGTTTAAAAAATATACCACAAAGAAACATTGTGCGACCAACTTTATATAAAGGACACTAACATAGCCACGTTTGCGGACGATACAGTCATCTTACCAGTCGCTGATACCATAGAAGAATCCACAAGCAAATTGCAAAGAGCTACTAATTTTATTACGTACCTGGACGAAGAGATGAAAAATAAAACTTATAATGAAACAAAATCAAAAAATTATAATGAAAATTCACAGACAGATTTTTTCCCAAATTCTTCATGTAGTCTCAGTATGACCTATTAGAAAAACAACTGAAAACATTGGATGCTAGTGAGTTTTTGAGATATTGGCCAGAACTGAGAAGAACTTATATGGCCGCAGAAAATCAAAAAAGTTATAGTGAAAATTCTAATCGACAAATTTTGACCGAATTATCCACGTGTGCGATGCAAATTTTACAATTTTTAATTAGGAAATGGCCGAGTCTCTCTAGCTCAAATTTCATTGTAATCGTGTAGAATGCACAGATACCATATTTTCATCTAAAATTTATATTCCAATCAAAAATCAATCTAGAAACCAAATTTCATAAGGATTCTTTGTGAAAATGGCCAAGTTAAGTCCAGCAAGAACAAATCCAAAGGGCCAACTATAGATGGAATAAACAAATAACAAGAATAACGTAAGAAACGAAGACAAAAAATTCTTATTCCAATTTGACTTTTCGGCTATAGATAACTTCAAATATTAAGTTCATTCATATATTTCTTGCAATATTTTTTTGATATATTTCCTAAAATCTTGAGTGAAACTACAATAGTTTTGAGCATAAACGTATTACATATCAACAAATATATGTGTTTAATTGTCCAATCCCCATAGTCGTGTCACGTCATGTGAAGTGACAATAGTCGTGTCACGTGACATGAACATTGCTATTCTATTTACTTTTGATGAATTCGACAAAAAATATTCTTGTCACTTGAAAAAATTAGGTGACAAAACGTCACATGAAATGACTATAGTTGTAAGTTGCGACTATGAAAATAAGAAAATGTAAACGACGTGACTGTAGTCACTTAAAGTGCCGTGACACGTCTATGGGAATAGGGGTATAAAATTATAAAAATTATTTGTAAGCGATTTAAACTACCGCAACTCGATAAATTATTTTTTTAGGTTAGGTTTAGAAAAATACAATTCTACAGTACAGTGAAAATTATTTTTGATTTTACATTCATATTAGTATATGTGTACAGGAATATTTTATAAATAGAAAAGATAAAATACACGAATAATTCAAAATTCCTCTATACAAATTAATAAACATGCATATTACATTCAACGCACTAAAATTTGGTTGAGTTTTGTTGTTGTGTTTGTTAAGTTTTTTTATTCGGAACGAAAATTTTCGAAAATTATTGTTATTCTTTTTAAGTGACAGCAATATAGAATGAAAATAAAACTCAATTTTTGTTATTCCGTTTATTTTTCTTATTCTGAGTATGGTCGAGTAATTTATATATAATCTCTCGCTCACTTACGTTATTCTTTTTATTTTTTTATTTTATCTATACTTAAGGATCAATTTTAATATTTTATTCCGCAGGGATGTTTTACTTTGTGATAAATTTGAGGTACAAAATGAATAAAATGCCACTCGTAATATAACCAGAGATTGTCTCTTTGGTGATCGTACCGCCACTTGTGCCGAGTAGCGTAACCTCTTATTGAGAGAAATTAAGAAGTTTTATTTATTTTGCTGGCTGTAAATACCATAATAGGTCCGATTTACGTAGAACCATCTGTACATTGCATAGCTCCATGCCAGCTTATAGTACTGGCCTGGAAGATGGGTCGGCATATAAATTCTGCACTCCGACAGGGGGTTATAGTTCTGTTCGTTTTCATCACCGATCGTAATCAGATATATTGGGATTTCGCCGCTTTATATTTTTGAGGTTACTTAATCAGACTATCTTCGGAATAGTGTGTAGTTCATCCCTTGAATCTTAGCCAAGTTCCATAGCTGCTGGAAGGGACATACTGCTGTTTGCATGAGACATACTGGCATACCGATGGGGGATGATCATTTCTTTTCATTTTTATAATTACTTTGGGTGGGGTTCCCATGGGTTGTTTGTGAGTACTTATTGTCTCATTATCTTGCTCTTTCTCGTTTTCTAAGACTATACTTAACGTTTGCACCAACCCGCGGAAATCCACTACACTTTAATCTATAAGCATCAGAACAAGCTGAACTTAAGATGAGTGATTTCAGCTGAGGAAGAAAAAGATGGATTCCATAGTAATAAGTGGAATCGAAGACAAGCGCCAGTAATGGCCCTACAAGCGGTAGTTTGCATATAATTAAGTTTGTTAACTGTTCATTGCCGATTAACAAAACGCCACGGCACTGCCAGAAAATAGCAGAATTAGTTTGTAGTTTGTGCTCTACATTAGCATTCCATGATAGTTTAGCATGAAGAATAATTCCTAAATGTTTAACACAATCAGATGTTTTAATCGTCCTCCCAAAAAAAAGAATTGAGACGGTAAGAGCACCTAGGTTTCTACGATTAGTAAAAACCAATAATTCAGTATTAGATGGATGGAAGGCTCTTTTCAACACACCATGCCTCCATAATGTGAAGAGCTTGTTGCATCAGCTCGGATATGACGTTGTGGTGTTTGCCTGACAATGTTATTATAAGTTCGTCAGCATAGCTCCGACCGATAATCTCGGACTGTTGTAGCTTAACCAGAAGCTCATCGATAACCAAGAGCCACAGTAAAGGTGAGAGCACAACCCCCACACCTCGCTGTGGACAATCTTTGGCAACCTTGACGGAAGCGAAGGTCATCCAGCTCGAACTCAGCAACTCGTGATCAACTCGGCCTGAAGTTCTTACAGGCGAAAAAACACTAAGCACTTTAGGAAGGTTGAAGATAGACTGATTGAGCGAAAACTTTTAGGATCGGTGAAGTCAGATTTATCGGCTTTAAGTATAAATACGACCCGATTCCGGCTCAAGGAGTGCGGAACAAAACCAAGCGCCACGCAGGCCTAAAACAGATGAAATAGATGGTCTTTTAAAATGTTATAACCATGCTGTAAGGCAAGAAAAATGTCATCAGAATCTCCCGCCTTGTACGATGCAAAGGAGAAAAGTTTCCAATACAGAACATCGTACGTAGTCAGCCTGTTGGCTAAATTCCAATCGACAGAAGTATTGAGCTGTTCGGTAGCAGCAGCAACCGAATCGGTGATGACTCAAGACGGAAATAAATAGACAGAAACAATTTTTTTTTTTTTTTTTTTTTTAAGAAAGTATTTTAAAGAATTGTCCAGTGGATTTAATGTCCCTTGAAGGTCAATACTCTCCTTTTCATTCACGCACACACCACCCATTCACACCATTACACTTTACCACCTGTACATTGCAAGCTCCATGTCAACAAAGGGTCTTAGTTGTGTTTTTTAACATCACCGATCGTAATCGATGACGAAAATTCGCTTTTGCATCTAAGCCTCTGATGGGACTTGAACCCAGTACCTCCCGGTCCAAGTGCCGAAGCTTGTCCGGTGGTAATTCTCCTGTGATAATAAAGTATTCAATTTTTTTAACAGGCTTCTGCTGAAATTAAGTTTCCATCCTGCTTAGGGGTTCAGGAGTACTTTGAAACTTTGGTTAAAATGGAAATTTGGTTGTCGAAAATTTGCTCAACGCCAAGTTTATTAAGTGCAGAATTTATATGCGGATATAGGTTCCAAATACGGTTGACAGACGTTACCAGAGTGTTCAAACGTGTCTTGAAGTCCCGAAAGACCTTTAATACCTCTGACCTTGCCTTCTTTTTCCAGTATTTCTTTATTTAACATTTCAGTGTGAATTGCCGATCTTTTGAAAACTTTTATGATTTTCCTCATTTTGTCTAATGGTTCCTTAATATTAGGGCGTTTAACTATTGTTATGGAAATAATTTCACAAAACAAGTTTTCATCATCATCGACCTCATCTCCATCGCTGAAACTAACAAAACCATCAAGGTTCTCTTCGGGAAGATTCTGTTTCGGTTTCGATATTTGAATTTTTATATATAACTTTCAGCATGGCCAAATGCATGGCGTGTTGTAGCATAGGTGGCTTTCAGCATTAATTAAAGATGAAAACTGAAGTTACCCGAGTAGATGTTATTTAGAGTTTTCTTGTATATCAATCACTTCACGACGAAGGGAATTTTCAAGCGTTGGTTCACATCGTCGACTGAAAATTCAAAGGTCCGAGGAGCTTAAGAAATTAAGTATAAAAGCACCTCTGCAGTTAATGTTAGAACTGCCCCATATATTCCCGTTCACCTCTTAATATAGACGGTTCAGGATTACCTAAACGAGTTTTAATATGCAAGTAAACAGGCCTATATGACTTTTTATGGCCAGTCTAGCATTGGCAATTCCTGGGAAAAGAGCTTCTGAGCACAATATATAACCCAACACGATGACCCAATGATCCAAATATAAAAAAAATATTTGTATTCAAACAAAGAGTACGTTTCCTTGATACCAATAATGATACCAAATTTCTATAGTATAGCGAAAACTTTTATTTCACACACACAAACACTAATATGAAATCGCATTTAATTATAAATTCTGATGACCTTCCATACTCCCACGAACCAATGAATGTTTTTATTTTATTGGCTTAATAACAAGAGATAGGCCTGGCAAATAAGTTGTCTCGTAAATTACAACCTTACCTTTACATTGCGATGCTAATTAAGGAGTTTCGGAATATAAAATAACAAAATTAAAGCAAGAAATGCTAAATATTTTATAAGAAAGTGAACTTTAAATTATAAATTTCATGGTCATGATTACACGTATTTAAAAAAATTTGATAACGATGACCAAACAATATATGTATTTAATAAGTAATTAAATTTCAACACCGCACAGCAAAAAATTTAATTAACTTAATGAGAAAAATGAGAATTTTGAAGCATATTTTTAGGAAGTATTGCAGTATCTAATTTTATAATTAATTTAATTGAAGCAACAAAAAATCTACTAATCAATAAATAAAATTAGAATGACCTACCTTCTCTTCGTCTACTTCGATTTCCAATAACTGTTGTCGCTGTTTTATAAAAATCCTCGGCTTCATCATCAGCGGCAAAGTTTAATGCCACCAAATTATCATGACCTTCAAACGCCAATAAATACGAATGAAGTTGATATATTTTTATATTGTCGTACATTTCCTGTTCCCAAACTAATTCATTTTTCATTAAACAATACAAACGGCAGAAATAAGAACGTTTAACACTATCTTTAACAAAACATAATGCACCTGTATATCGTTTTAGCCATTGACTGTGTAATGGTGGTTCAGTCGTAAATAATTGGACGACTGCTGAAGTCATTGTCTGCAAGAAAAGATAATAAAAATTTATTAGCATAAAATTAATTAGTTTTCATTTTTGCGTTTAAGCAACCTTCGTTCAATCGAATTTGATATATTTCAAATCGTGGTGCGAGTGGGATTGATATGAGGTGCATTTTGGGTAAGCATTCCGGTTTTTATAATCTTTCTACATATTGCAACCTAACACTAAAATAAATTAATCAAATTATACAAAATTCGTATACAGAGAATGAAAATAGTCAAGTTTATCTGAACCAAAATATTCGTCGTTGTTATATTACGGAAATTAATATAAAGAAAAGATATTAAACTAATGACGCGAAAAAATGTAAGAATTATAATAATAATCGTAATAATTGGGCGGCCCAAATTGCGCAATGTTAGCGGTAGAAAATAAACTTTCACCCAAAAATGTAAAATACGAATAGCAGCTATTCAATTATTATATCACGATAATAACAATAAAAATTTAATTTATTTGATTATATAGCAAAACTACTGTGTAGTGAGATTAGGTAACGAACGTGGAATTTGTCGTCCGCATATTATGTGGATTATCTCACAACAATGACTAAAAGGTGTATGAATTACACGTTGAGAGGTAATAACGTATATTTATATGACTTCGAGAGCGTGGAAAGAAAAATTAATCATTTCATCTTTAGAATTGTTCAATGTGACGGATCTAAATTTGTATGCCGTGATCTGGCAATTACTGGTGAAATTTGAAGTGGGCTTGGTTTTTGCACATGTTTTTGATTAATTGTTTTATAAGCTGACAAGCGGCAAATTATTAACAAACAAAAAAGATTAAGGTTCTGTTTGTAAGTTTACTATTATACGTGCTACAAGTAACACAACACACGTATAATCAAACAGACAGCAATACTTGACTGGAAAGTTCACGAGAAGTTATGAATGCCTTGGGGTATTTACTTCATCTTAGGTCTTAAGATTTTATAAACTTTAAGACCTAAAATCTTTTGTCTGGAATTAGACTCCTTAAGCTTATTTAGATTGCCTTGATAGATTTCAGCATAAAGTGGTTCGTAATATAAACTGTGAACCCATTACATAATATTTTGCGTCTATAGCAGCAGAATATGAAGTTTGCAACAAATAACAAAATTTATTTATGTATTAGTAAGAAATCTACAGACGGCCAACAATTTTTATTGGCTAAATTTTTTAAATAATACAAAATTTGTGTAATAAATTAAAAAATAAATTGCCGCTGTTATTTTTAATTGTTAGGTACTTAGTAGTTCGTAAATATAATCAAAAGTGAGCTTCATAAGTGTCTTTTCAAATAAAATTGGCCATTTAAAAAAAAATACGACAAATTCCCATTGGTTCTTGAACTTCACACACGAACTCATTATGCCATTTTTCAATTCTAGTAGTTTACTGAATTAAAAATTGGTCAGATCACAGAGTTTTCCCACGTCGTTACGTATATCATAACGTCGTTATTGATATACACTCCGCGAAATACAATTAAAGCCACCCTTAATTTTTTTGATATAAAAGTAAGGCTTCGAGTTCGAACTTGATCTGCAATATTAGGTTTTAATTGGGATTTAACGTCAGGCAATTTGCTCCTAAGCCTGCACAACGATTTTATGCAACTCAAACTGCTTTCCATTGTCGCACACCTTTCATGCCACGTTGCCCCATAAATTTTCTATAGTACATATTTAAATCAGGAGAACGTGCGGCCAACCCAAAAGTTTGATTTTCCGCTCTCTAAACCAATCGATGGTTTCCTTCGATTTGTGAATAGGAGCATTATTCTACTGGAAAATCCAATTCGAGATTGGTTAAATTTCACCAAAATCTATTAAAATTTCATCTAACAGCTCTGTGTAATCTTTGGACTTCATTCGAGTCGAAATTTTACACATGCGGGGTTTTCCCCAAAATTGGTACTTTCTTATCCGATCTTAAATCATATTAGTAATACCTGAATCCATCAGGTCCGTCTAACACCCTTATTCCGCTAGTCCAGTCGTTTGTCGTTTCAAGTGACTCATTTAATATGAAACCAAAGGCTGCCTTGCCAAAATATCTAGTATGTATATTATCGTAGTCACTTCAAACGACAAACGACGTATTTTATGCCTTTTCTACACGGTTAAAAATATCAGTATAAAATTAATACTTTTATGTTATTCATATAAATCCATAAATAAAACGTATAAATGTTATACTTGCATCACTTATAAAAATGTATATGAATTTAAGATTTTTTTTTATACTGAAGGGTTTAGAACAATTATATAAGTCATCGTATAAATTTTTATAATAGAATGGATATAAAAAAGTTGTATATTCCACAAGTGTCGATTTTTTCGGCTTTTTGGACAAAATATTACTTTTAATGGCACCCATCCAAGATCCATACATACGATACAATGTTACGACTTTTCTACAATAGTCGTAGAAAACAACGAGGCCATTTACTCGCAATATTTCCACCACAAAAGTATAAAAATGCGCTACCCCCCATTTTAACCCTAGGGTGTACTTGTGTACACAAAGTACACAAACCCTTACAAAAATGAGAACTAAAGTCTCTTTTTGGCAGCTTGGTTGCAATTGCAACGACCAAACTATAAAAATTCAACTCTTGCTTTTACTTTTAGTACAAAATAAGAACTTATCGATTTAGCGAATTATATCCTTATATGAATTATATAGGCTACGATATTCAATATGCCACTTCTATAACTAATATGTATGACACTCTATAACTTAACCTTATTAAACAATTTCATCATAAAAAACCTATATTTCTTCTTATAAAATGTATACTGGTAGATATGAATTATTTGAGTTACATTAAATTTATACTTTTTCCGGATATAAATATATAAGTTTCAGTTTAAACAGATTTTATATTATGGAAAAATATTAAAATTATATGTAAAATGGTATTAAAATGCCTTTACACCCATTTCCGTATTAAAAATTATACCCATTTTTTCAACCGTGTAGTCATTTCAAAATTTCACACGACTCAAAATGGCAGTTTTTGTTTTTCTCGCCTCAAGTCACTTATTGGCATGGCAACTGGCTAATTTTTCATACAAATAGCAGATTTGTATTGTCACTTGAAACGACAAACGACTCGACTAGCGGAATAAGGGTATAAATTAAACATCTTCTCGTCCGAGAAGATAACATTTTTCCAAATTGGTCTCAGGGACAGGTACTTTTGGCCAAGTTTAATCTATTGATTTTATGTGCTTCCGTTAAAACTGGTTTTAATGGAACTGGCTTTAATCGCAATTTTTATAGGATTTGTGTTGCCTGGTGCAGTGTAAGCATTTGATTATTTTTATTTTATCGATTTTTTACCTTAGTATGGTAGAAAAAAAAAATTTAAATAGAAATTATATGTAAATTCTCGTGGCGAGCTACAGCTATCGAGGGGGTCACAGGTGGTGGATAGTGAACGGCCTATCGATAGGTAGGTTAGCGGTGAATTAAATAAGCCGTCCCCAACCGCAGCTCTGCTGGAAGGAGAGTCTCAGAGAACGGGGGAGTGGTTAACCTCTGTTCACCAAATTCTGAGTGCCTATGATACCCAGTAGGGAAAGGCGAACTGATGGCGCCATAAAACCATCGACCACAACCACGGTGAACAGAGCGTCACGTCTCCCTGCGCTCTCGGGCCTCCAGGCAGTGAGTGGGAAACCCTATAAACGGTAATTCTCTGAATGAAATGGGTCCCATTTGTGTGGGATATCCATATAGATGGGTGAATGAGTAAGTGAATGTGGAAGGGGGCGGGGCGTGGAGGGTGGGGTGCTCGGTGAACAAATGGGCTGGATTAAGGTGTTATGCGACCTGTGCTGATGATCGGCTAGACAAGGGGCTCATTTAACAAAGCCCAGTCGTGAACGGAGCCCTCTGGATACCTGGCGATCTTCAGTTGTATTTAGCCTTACCTGCGTATACGGATCTCTGCGCAGGTGGACCGTATTTTTCCGATACTCGTGGGAATAAATGGAAGATTTGGAAAAAAATAATAAAAACAAGGGGACCGGTACCCACCAAAAACCGGAAAGTACTATAGAAGGGAGTAACTCTAACTAGAAAGGTGGGGCTTTCTCATCTGAGGCAGGCGTAAGCAACACCATGGCATCGAAGCCAGGAGGAAGCGGAACCGCCAAACAGAAGAGCGTGGGATTGAGAGATCCCCCCAGCAAAGCGACGGTACAAAGAGAGACGGTCGGCATTTATGCTGGAGATATACTCGACGTTACTCAGAAGCTTCGAAATGTCAAAAACGCGCTTACGAGTATACCCAAGATAAACTCAATATATGAATTCACGATTTTGACATTTATTTAACTTTTGAATTTCATTTTATTTATTTCATTTTTTGCGAAATAATAAAAATTTAAAATATTAAAAGTTAGTAGTTGAAAGAAAAACGCGCAGTTGATTTTTCAAAAGGTCAAAATGGTAACAAAAATAAAATAAAATTGGTTAATTATTTCAAAAAATTTCTGTAAGATGTCACTTTAGTACTAAACAACAACAAAAAGTTAAAGTTAAATTCACTTTTTTTGTATCACGTCGAGTATAATTGCTTTAGCATAAATTCTCATAGTTTAACTTTTTATTTTTACTTAGTCATGTCGGTCGCGTCGAGTATATCTCCAGGGTTAGAATTCTGAAGAAACTGGCTGCGACCCCTGAGGGGCAGCTTACAGTAGAGCAGAAGGAATCTGTAGCATGGGCTAAGAAAACTGTTAGCTGCGATAGCTCGGAGAGGGTCCTTGTGTCTAAAAGACAGAGGTCCCAGGATGAGCTTGAAGCGGGCGGCAGTAAGTGGGCCAAAGTGCAAGCAGACATGACGTCGGGTGCTCCTAAGGAGCAGGAACTGAAATTATTCAGTGAAATCCTGAAGGAGCACGTGCTGGTGCTAGCCGTCATTGACAAAGGTCAGGAAGATGGGAGCATCACGTTGGACAAGTGGAGGGTAGCGTATTATGCACTAAACTCCATATTCTTGAGGGTCCTGAGAGAAAATCCGGGATTCCCCCCCCCCCTCCCCGTCCTGCAGAGATTCGAGATGGCACGAAGGGCGCGTTAAGCTAACTGCGTGCTCGGACCACAGAACGGTCGATCTCTATAAAAGGCAAGTGGTCGAGGTAGGCGAGGTGTGGCCGGGCGCGAGGCTTGAAGCAGTCAGCAGAGGGGAAATCCCGAGCAGGCCGAGGGCACGCATCTGGTTACCAACCGAGCCGGATAAGCCAGAGGAGATCATTGATATTATCCGGGCCAGTAATCCCAATCTTCCAAAGGATGGAGGATTGTGAAGCAGGAGAAGCCTAAGGGGGGATTTAGATTGACAATCATGCTGATCAATAAGGAATCCTTGGCTTCCCTTGCTAGATCTAAGGGAGTGATCAACTTCGGTTTCGGGTCGATCACTCTTAAAGTTTATAGGAAAGACGAGCTGTCGATAAGGGCGTTGAAGACCAGCCTGGGGGCGACGGCGAACGGACCCAGCAGGAGACGGTCAAGCGGGCCGAGGACGACCAGGGTAGCCGTTCCGATATTTCGGACGAAGAGAAGTTGATGATGGGACGTAGCCTCCTCTCTCTGAATTCCGATGGGGATAACCCGCCGAACACACGACGAGAGGGGGTTGGCGTCCAAACCAACGAGCCAGATAACACTATCCTGATGCAGGGAGTACATGAAGTGGTGAGTAAGGTAGATTACAATGGTTAGCATTATACAAATAAACCTACATCACACGAAGGCTGCCTCGGCAGCTCATGCGCTCAGACTGACTAAGTCAGATGAGGACTTGGTCTTAATCCAAGAACCTTGGATTAACAATAGCAGGATCTGAGGCCTCAGAATGAAAGGGTATAAATAATAATACTCAAGCAACTCTGAAAAGATCAGATCGTGTATCTTAGCGAAAAATAATTTGAATATTTTTCTTCTTACACAATTTAGTAGCGGGGACGTTACAGCGGTGAGCGCTGAGGTAGGTTGTGAAAAAATATGGCTAGCCTCAGCCTATATCGATCGCGAGGAGGTTCCACCGGATAACCTGGGGGAACTGATCCGGGAAGCAGGTCAGAAAAAGGTAGGTGTGATACTTGGATGTGATGCAAACGCGCATCACACAATCTGGGGAAGCACAGACATTAACGAGAGGGGTGAGTTATTTTTTGATTACTTATTAAATACTAACCTTATAGTTTGCAATATTGAGTGTGAACCAACATTTATTGTTAGAAATCGACAGGAGGTTCTAGATGTGACCTTTGCGTCAGAAACAATTTTTCATATGATCAGCGAATGGAGAGTGGCGAAGGAGCACTCATTCTCTAATCACCGATATGTAACATATAACCTCAACATCAAACCTGTTGCCCGGAAAGCCTTCAGGAATCCCAGAAGGATAAACTGGAATAAATATGGGGAGGTGTTGAAGGAACTATTGCCGCTGGAGGTTCCTGGACTTCCGGCGTCAGTAGAGGAATTAGATTGCATACTTAGTTGATATTGTCACAAAAGCATGCAATCTTTCATTTAATTAATGCTGCGTGCCCCCTGATAAAACCTAGGGGCAGGCAGAAACCGACATGGTGGACCACGGAGTTGGGAACCTATCGGAGAGCGTGTAGGACATCCTTTAATAAGGCTAAGAACACAAGGGTAAATCGGGATTGGGGAGCAGGTGTGCCACTTGGAGACTCTTCTGTTGTAGAATGGAGGAGATCTCTGAGACTTCTCGCCTTAGGAAAATATCTACTAACCCAACCAGTTTCTAGTTACTTAATTAGGCCGGACGGGTTATGGACAGCTTCAAATGCGGAATCATTGGCGCTTATCATTGAGACCCATTTTCCGGGAAGCATTGATGGCTCGATGGAGCCTGGAGCTCATCGAGGAACACTTTTAACGGATGTGGATGGCATCTTGGGCAGGGAACGAATCCTGTGGGCGCTGAACGGTTTTAAGCCTTATAAATCGGCGGGCCCGGATCGGATTATACCAGCAGAGATCCAAAGGAACTCTGCAGTTATCCTCCCCTGGCTGGAGGTTATCTTCAGGAGATGTCAGCAACTAGTCTATATTCCCAGGAAATGGACGGAGGTCAGAGTGGTTTTTATCCTGAAAACGGGAAAGAGCTCACAGGCTTATCCAAAGGACCTGAGGCCTATAACTCTATCATTTTTTCTGTTGAAAACCTTGGTAAGATTGATAGACGTACTTATTCGAACAAAAGTTGAGCCAAGGAATTGGGCAATGTCGCAGCATGCGTACTGTAAGGGAAAGTCGGTGGACGCAGCTCTGCACGATCTAGTACGCATGATTGAGAAGTCAATTTACTCGCAAGAGTATTGTATGGTACAATTTCTTGACATTGAAGGTGCCTTTAATAATGTAAAAACGGAGGCGATCATGGAAGGATTGTCATTTTTGAAGATGGATTATCCTATAAGTAGGTTAATAAATCAGATGCTGGTAAGCAGGATTATTACCTCAGAACTGAGGGAGTCTACCATTAGAAGACGGGTGGTTAGAGGAACTCCACAGGGAGGAGTAATGTCCCTCTTTCTTTGAAGTGCAGTGGTAAATGCATTGCTGTTGGAGAAAGAGGGGATGGGGGTTGTGTGTATGCAGATGATGTAGCGATAGCTGTTTCAGGCAAATATCTGGACACGATTAGGGGTGTTATGCAGAATGCAGTCCTGATCGTTACGAAATGGGTCGTCAAATGCGGATTAGGGATCAACCCGTCCAAGACAGAGCTGGTACTATTTACTAAGAAATATAAAATTCCGGTAGTTAACCCTCCTACCATGAACGGCATTAGACTGGATGTTGCTGACAGAGCGAGTTTTTTGGGCATACTCTTGGATAGTAAGCTCAGCTGGAAGCCTAACATTGTAGAAAGGGTGAATAAGGCTAATGTAGCCATTTACTCATGTAGGAACGCCATAGGTAAGAAATGGGGTTTGAAACCAGAGCTGGTACACTGGCTCTATACCGCAGTGGTAAGGCCTGTGCTGATGTACGGGGTGGGCGTGTGGTGGCCAGCTCTGGAAAAGGTAACCTACATAAGGATGTTGGAGAAGGTGCAAAGAACGGCCTGTATGCTTATAAGCGGGGCGCTTAGGACAACACTTACACGCGCTTTATAGGTTATGCTACACCTTATTCAAATCGAATTTGTTGGTAAGCAGATGGCAGCCAATGTGGCTACAAGGCTTTTGGCTGCCTCTAACGATAGTTAGATCACTAAGGGAAGAACTGGTGAATCTAGATTATATTAAACCAACGTTGTGCTTCGATAAAGGTTTCCGGATCATCTGTCCTTCGAGGGAATCTTGGAGGAACGGATCAATACTGGAAAAGGAGGCACTGCAATTTTAACAAACGGACGCCTCTAATCTGGACGGCAAAGTAGGAGTCCGAGTCTTCTGTGCGGAGCGCAATGTTAATATTTCTGGTCGTCTCTCTGACTACTGCAGCGTGTACCAGGCTGAAGTGGTGGCGATAGCGGCACTCAGGTCACTAGAGGCGGTTTCTCTGAAGTCACGAGTGGCGCTGGATTGCCGATCATCTCTTAATGTGATGAGCGAGTATTTTAGTATCCAGATAATCTGGGTCCCTGGGCAGTCGGACATCACGGGAAACTGCAGGGCAGACGAACTAGCTAGGTACGGTACGACTCTCCAGATGCAACCGGAAAGGGCAGGTCTGGGGAGGCCCACAGCAGCGCTCAAATCGGCGCTTAGTAAAAAGGCAATCGCCGTGACAGATGAGAAGTGGACCAACACTCTCACGTCCAGGGTAGCAAAACAGGTTTGGCCAAAACTGGACCTGCGGCGCTCCAAGGCACTAGTATCCCTGGGAAAACGAGATTTAGGATTGGTCGTAGGGATACTGACAGAACACTGCTATTTTGGGGAACATGCGAGAAGGCTGGGTCTAGAGACGAATGATTTTTGTAGAAGTTGTATGGACAAAGAGGAGGAAGAGACGTTAGATCACTTCCTATGCTCGTGTCCGGTACTATCATACAAAAGACGTAAGTACTTGGGTGTGTACGACATGGACAGCCTTTCTGAACTCGCGGACTGTAGGGTGCGAGATATTTTACGCTACATCAGTAGCTCTGGTTGGTTTCAGCGGGAGTAAGGGGAGATTGGATCCTGTGGTATCACAATGGGCCATTATTGGACTAAGAGTGCGATAGCAGCCACTCTAACCTAACCTAACCTAACTTATATGTAAATTCTTTCCTCCTTCCCTATTCTTAGGATTTAAAATTGTGCAACTGGTTGGTGTTTGAAAAAATTGAAAAATTGTATAGCGAGTTGGTCTTTGAACCTCAATAACAACTGGGCATTTAACGTATTTTAAAAATAACTCTGTGATATGGTCAAGTTTATTTACAATGAATCAATCAGATCATCTAGGTATTAAAGACTAATATAAGCAGACGAATCTGTACTTCTCTAGTTCTTTAACTCACAGAACTTAAAGAATCAAACCAACCGTTTCTCACTATCCGAGAGGGAGAGCTCCCATCGAAAAGATATCACGAAGTATTTTTTTAATTTAATTTTAAATGTAATATTTTTTCGGCCAAGGTTTTTTTTTATATTTTAGCTATACATTGAAAGAGTATTTCTCGCGTCCTATTATTTTCGGACACTATTTGGTAAAATGCTGAAACTCAATGTATTAAGCAAATCTAAGAAAATAAACTACCAAGAGGGAGCTCCCCCTAGAACAGTCTAAACATACGGCGGACTAGTTAAACTGGTTTAGCAAAATTCTAATTAAGTATATTATGGAAAAACACCAATTTTCTAGTACATTTCTTCACGAATTTTAATTAAAGCGAGCCCAGTCGAATCAATAACATACGAGGGTATATCAAAAAGTCTTGCAATATCATATGAAAAAAAAGAGTGAGTGAGACAACAATATATTTTTCAAAACCATTTTTTGTCGCGATGAAACTTCTAGAAGAACATTTCGATGTAAATTTTACAGTTCGTTTGTTTTTGTCAATTTAGTAACAAGTGTTTTGAATTTTTCTTAAAATGAATGAAATTGAATATCGCGCCGTTATTAAATTTTTCTGTAAAGATGGACAAAATGCAATTTATATATTCAACTATATATCAAAAGTTTACGGCGAATCTGCACCATCATATGCCACAGTAACAAGGTGGGTAAAATTATTCAAAAGTGGTCGGGAGTCATTAGAAGACGACAATCGCTCGGGTCGCCCAGCAGATGCTATTAGCCATGAAAACGTAATTTTGGCCGAATCTATTGTATTGGAGGACCGGCGTATTTCTGTTCCACGGTTAGCGTGGAGACTTTCTCTTTCATACGGTACCACATATACTATATTACATGACAACCTTCACATGTCGAAAGTAAGTGCGCGATGGGTTCCCCGTTTGTTGAATGCAGAACAAAAAAAAATGCGTGTTCAAATTTCAAAGGCGATTTTAGATATGTACAAAGAAGATCCAGAAAATTTCTTGGATAACATAATAACAGGCGATGAAACATGGCTTCATCACTGGGATCCGGAATCCAAACAAGAATCGTTGCAATGGATTAAACGTAGTGAACCACCACCAAAGAAATTTAAAACTCAACCGTCTGCTCTTAAGGTTTTGGCAACAATTTTTTGGGATGCTGAAGGAAATTTGATAATCGTTTATATGCCACCGAAAACCACAACCACAGGCATATATTTCGGTGAGGTTTTGCGAAAATTGAAAAAAGCGATCCGGGAAAAACGGCCAAGGAAAGTTAGGAAAAAAATCTTGCTTCTTCACGACAATGCACCGGTGCACAAGGCTAATATTGCTCAAGCTGCATTAAAGGACTGCGGCTTCGTGGGAATTCCGCATCCACCGTACAGTCCAGACTTGGCACCCAGTGACTACTTCCTGTTTCCCAATTTGAAAAAAACACTAAGGGGCCGGAAATTTTCCAGTGATTATGAAGTGCAGTCTGTTGTAAATGAATATTTTATGGAGCAAAAGAAATCTTTTTTTTTAGAGGGTTTAGGCAAGTTAATTGATCGATGTGACAAATGTATAAACCTTAAAGGAGATTCTGTCGAAAAATAAAAATATTGCTGTCTCACTCACTCTTTTTTTTCATATGATATTGCAAGACTTTTTGATTTGCCCTCGTATATGTAGAAGTATTTATGTTGGAATAGTACCAGTCAGCTCTTCATGTGTACCAAATATACACTAATCCTAAGGATCGGGCTTTGAACTTTCAACCCAATTTAACATTTGTCCTCAAAATAAATTATATAACTGAATTCTCAATTGAAATGTATCGTAAAAATAAATGAATTAGCTTTTCAAAAAAATGAGAACCCTTTGATTAATACTGGCCTCAAATCACAAGATGCCTATAACGCGGCTTTACCTCATAACTAACGGCCATCACAATATTACTCTAAACTTTAAACAGTTGTTGCCTGCCTAGATCTTTTATAAGTCTGGGGTTGCGTAATTACTATTGATTAATGTGTTTGTGAACATTTTCAGGTCGTACTTGTGCTTGCACATTGTAAAATTGTCTGACCACGGCTTAGAAATATCGTCCGTTTATAGTGAAGATGGTATATCAGAAAATCAGTCCACGATGTAGATTGAGCCCTGATCTGGTCATGATTTACAACTTACTCTACATTATATACAAATACCCAAGCAGATAACCAAATTATTCATCTTAACACTATTAATCACTTATCCAAATTCTTAATTAATGCTTTTAAACGATGAGCACATATCCCAATATCATGCAGTAGCTAATGAAAACAATCATTCGTATCACTTATTATGAGATTGAATTAAACGGACTCTTGACTACATAGCTAGTGATGGGTGACCGCACGTCTCACATTTTCGATCCGCAATTAATGTTACTCATCATTTGCTATTGCGCGATTTCTGAAACCTAAATCTTTCACTTAAATAAATCACTGCTTTACGTCACATGAATTTTGATGCTTTTCAAAAAACGATATCTAATGGCAAAATTTGGAAATACTAAATCAACTAACAAAATCTAAGGGATTAAGGAAAATGAAGAAGTTCTGTCCCTCGACATTCGAATCTAGCTAGCGGTTAGTCTTAGCATCTGCCGATAGAAGACAAAATTCCTCAAATTTACCAAAAACAAAATGAATGGCTGCCCAGTTAATCAGCCGTATACGAAGTGTTGAAATCATCTGCGAGGAATGATACATCACCTTACGGTACAACTGCCGTACACAACCATTTGGGGACAAAATAAGGAAAAATAAAATAAAAACGTCATGTGCTCAGACACGGAAAAGGCACACACTGAAACGGGCTGAAATCACCCTGGCAATACACATAGTGCTCCGAAAATAACAGGATCTAGTATGACCACGCCCTTTCCAGGGAACCATCAGAAGGGATACTTCTTGTGAGAAACAGACTCCGGAAAAAGAACCTAGTTTTGGGACCAATTCCAAAGCTGAAATACAATGGTGTTGTCAATCACTTAATATCGGTGCTGGGCACCAACCAAACCGTAATTGATTAGGACGCCATTCATTGAGGACTCTGTAATTTTAAATTGTTATGCGTATTTCTGTTCCAAAAAGTCTTGGTGACCTAGAGAGTTGCCTAACCTAAGAAAGCGTCTCAATAAAACCATGAACTGCCAATCACAGAAGGGACTGCCATTTATCACATATCTTCAGCGCCCGTTTGGATTTAGCGCACATACCACAGTTGTTTCTAGCCTATAAATTTTACCAACATAAATAACAAGAAATTCTTACATTAATTTTTACAACGCCTAGAGGATGAGTACTTTAAAGATCAGCCTCTTGTGTCCTTTCCTATTCATCCTAGACTACACGCCCGGCAATACGATAAATTTATTGATGCAGTGCTCCTCGAAGTTGTGGCAGGGAATTCGCTGGACATTAAGGACCTGCTGTATAGGAGCATTCCTTGGAATGAACGGGATATTATATATCATCCAAAAAATTGCGCCTCTTGCCATCCCACTGTTTTCGGTGAGAAAAATCTAGGTTTTTTGAAAAGTGAAATTCATTGGGCTTGAAACAGGAATGGAAATACTTGTTGTACGAGTACGCCGCAGTACACAGATAGTGTGATTGGGGCTATACCACACCTACTGCAGACTCTATTTTTTATTGCTCTAATCCTCTGCTAGATAGTGCTATTGGACACCATAGAGGGAAAGACACTCGTTCAAGAAATCATTTAGTGTAATTAGTACAGAGACATAGCCTAGTGAATACCGTGTTTATCTGATTCTGAGGTAATGTGGGCTATTTCATTGGAAAGTACGCCGCAGCCTCTTAATCAGAAATTTTTGCAATGATGAAAATGGCTGCCTACTGAAACGCAATTGACTATGCGGGCGCCATCTTTAAGTAATTGACTCCAACAATGTACATACATACTTCGAAATTGGGTTTGAAATTTTGCTAAATTTTTGTGGGATCCGGTCATAGATGCTTCTGTGGATATGATGAGGCACATAAATTAACTAGAGCTTACAGGTCGATGATGTCGACGTTAAGATAGAATTTATCAGCATTTTAATGGACGCCATACTCTAAACAAGCACTTGTGTAGAATGCGGTTTACTTGAGAATGAAAAATGTGAGCAGGTGGATCGGTGGAGAAGGTTCGGAGGCGAACACTGTTTTTGGTCTACGTTTCCTATTTCACAATCACTTAACGTGGATTTAGGAAATTTTATAATTCACAATTATCACAAGAAGAAACCGTTCTGTGATTAAGTATCTTCTATGTAGACCAAGTTAAGCATCCGTACTTCAATCAGAGCGAGTCAATGTTGGTAGCCTGTGGCGTCCATGTTTTGTTTTGGTGGCATCTATCAAATTTTTTTTTTAGTCACTGGTGTTAAATCAACATGACAAGTTACGCGATTGAGCAGCACGTCCAAATGATAGAAATCATTTTTAAAAAAAATCATCTTTAGCGACGAGGCGCATTTTTGGATCAATGGCTATGTTAACAAGCAAAATTGCCGTATATGGCACGACGCCAACCTACACGAGGTTCACCAGGTGGCAATACATCTACAAAAAGTTACTGTTTGGTGCGGATTTTGGGCTGGCGGCTTCATTGGTCCGTAATTTTTTGAAAATAACATTGATGAGGCCACAGAACGATACTAACCGGTTTCTTTTGGTTTAAATTGAACGATATGGAGGTAGATGATATGTGTTTCCATTAAGACGGGGCTATGTACCACACAGCAGACACGATTTACATTCTGAATGAACGATTTGAGGGTAAGTTTATTTCTCGCAGAGGTGACGTGAATTGGCTACCAAGATCATACGATTTGACCTAGGCTAGACTTTTTCTTGTAGGGTTTCCTCAAGTCGCAGGTCTATACCAATAAGCCACAATGGACCGATGCCCTTAAAGCCAATACCATCGCTCAAATTCCACCGAATTATTGAAAATTGAACCACTTGAATCCGTGCCACCGTGAAAGCCGCATGTATGCCATTATTTATTCCATAAATAATGGCATACATGGGCTTGTTTTATTCCATTTCAATATCGACAAATGAATTGAAAAAATTGAATGATTGAGTTGGGAGATGACGACTGTAACGCAGAGCAGAATAACAAAAGCTACAAGAATTTGTAAGAAATTTTGCAAGCAAATTTCGAACTTTAAAACGTAAATCGAAATCAATTTTTTTCATTTCATCAAAAATTATCAACCAACTTTATCAATTTCCTTTAAGAAATGTAATATTTAGACAATAGTCTACTAAAGTGGTGTTCGAAATAAGCAACAGTTTCACAAATTATAGATTGACTAATTTACCGATTTGAGCAATAACCGTTAAGTAATCAATTTTGTTTGAAGTATGATAAATGGTAATACAGTAGAGGCTACCTCATTTAAGTATGTCTTAGATTAAAAGAAATCACAGCCGATATCTTACCACAAAATGCTACACAGACCCACAGACATCTAAACTTAAAACGATTATTTATTGAAAAGAGTGACATCGATAAAAAATCATAATCTAAATTGGTTGAGAATGAGTTGCATTAGAATTTTACAAATCTGGGTGAATGTTAATTGCAGCATACACAAAAATAACAAATAGAAAAGTATTAAGCGAACCGCATAAATTTTTCAAATTCCGTAAAATAATTGGAAATTTGATACTAATTCAAGGTTAACATTTGATGTTTAAAAACATTGTATTTTCAAGCCCATTAAAATTCTTTTCTGATGTCTATCGTATCATTAACGTAAGTTGACCAAAACTAAATATATAAATAAAAGTAATAAGTAAGTAAAATTTAAAAAAAAATTGCCTTAGGACCATTTTATAAAATCTAACAATATATACTGTTCGAAATCCCTTAAGTACGTTTACAGATATTTTTACAAATTATGGTAGCTTTAAGTTTTGTGAAAATGTAACATATGCACGTAGTTTCTAATCTAACGACGTAGTTTCTAATCCACGGGTTCTATGTGGTAAATAATTTCGAGTAAATGAGTAAATTAAGTGTGGCTAAAGGGCTGCTCGATCTTCTTCTCCATAATAAAACGCGTCGTCACAACCCACAAGTCGTCACAACCCACCAATATCCGAAGTACGATAAGCATCGCTTCACATATTTTGGAACGCTGTTTCTTTGACTCAGACGGTATTCACATTAAGTCCATTAAACTTTTTATAATCAAGGTTTTCTCTCTTTATGTAATAAAGACTGTAAACCCTCGCTAAACATTGTTAAACCAATTCTTGTAACGAATATTGAATGATTTGGTCGATCTTGATTCTGCTGGGAATACGAAGGTACCTGGGCCGAGTAGATTAGCAAACCTAAGCTTGCTGACAAGATACGGAGGTGAAAGCTCCCTAATTAATTTAAAGAGCAAAATACAAGTCTTACGATTTATAAAATTGGAGAAGGCTATTCCCATAAATTGAAGTACAACACTGGGATATGATTAAAGACCCTTAGCGAATATATGAATCAAATACAAGCATTAACACAATTCCTTAGGTGGTGTAAAATGCCGAGAATGGTACCAGAGAACCATATATGAAACTAGGCCTTATAAGAGAGTAAACCGAATAAACTATCAATAATCACATTGAAGTGTGCTCCCATCTAAACCTTATTTTTACCCAAGCTCAAAATTTTCAATGAGAAAAGGTTGGTCGAGCTTTAATCGCGATTGACCGGATTAATGGTATGCTGTCAGTGTACATCCAGGTATAAGCTACGAATACTGATTTAGAGATGGTATTACAAACAACTTTTGAAGGAAGGTCAGAAAAAGGACCACCTTGTCGTTAATCACTAAGCAAAGAAATTTGCCAGTAAGATATGAACGTTGCAGCGCGACAGTCGAAAGCTCCTACTAAGCTTTGTATGTATAGTATATCGTCATTTTGCATGCAAAGAATACCAAATTGCAGGCAACCGACATTCCGGAGTTGGAGCAAGACGACGGCAGACCTACATAAACTTATGCTGTACGTAATTCACAGAAATGGGAAATATTTTTCCTAATGCGAAGTAACCCGATTAAACCATAGCGATTAGTCAAGAGTTTCCCACTCATTTATTCCCGAATTCTTTATAAACCGACTAACTAGTTTTTTTTGTAAGAAGGAAACAAAGTCTAGCAATAAAGCTATACCAAATTGGAAACCAAGTCTTACTTACATATTTATTTCAGGGCACTTATTGTAGGAACTGGGAAAAGTGAGAGTGAGTTAATAAATCGAAATGTCAATTTCTAAAAATTTAATCGCTTTTAGATAAGGACGGTGCGGTTTGAAGGTAACGATGCACTCCGATACCCTCTTCGTTCCTCTCGACCACTCCGATATAAAATTCTTAATAAAAGTCTAAAGCAAGGTACATTCCTATAAACCGAGTAATCTTCGGTTATATTCTCGACTGCTCACAGTGCTAGTGCAGTAGTGCGCAGTGTGCTGGAATCGGCACTGTCTATATTGTTCCAAACGTTAATGGCACTCTCTGATACACAATGACGTTTTGACATTTACAGCAAGACTTTAGATTTATTTTAGAGTTTTCTCTTGGTTAGTGTTCCGGAAAGATTAACATCGATCGCTTTACTAAGGTACAGAACATCCAACAATACACTTTGCGCGAGAACATAATCGTACAAAGTCCCTTATACCACAAAGAATACTGAGCATCTTCGAATATTTAAATATCCAGCTTAATGAGGAACTGTAAAGACCGGTTTATCGGGCGAGGTTCTTAATCTATATCTATTTAATTTATCGAGCATTTTGAGTGATAGTACATTCTTTGCGCGTATCCATCCTACGGTAACTTGAATCCGGTCACCTCTTCGTTTCTTTCGTCTTTACCTATAAAATAAAAAATATTTATTGATAAGGGGAAAGAAACGAAGTAAGTAGTTACCGGATTCAAGTTACCTAGTATGGATATGCACATTAGCCGTTACAGCAAACAATTACACTATCAATCTGATTCCGGATAGCGAAGGCTTGTCATGCAGACAAAACTATTTTGTCATGACTCTCAGGTCACTGTTGATGCTATTTACTACAGTGTCCCAGGACTGAGCGTGATAGGAAAACGATTTGCCAACCAAGATTTTTTTATGTCCCCCGAAGGTTAGTGGAATACCGCCAATACCCACTCTGATAAGTGTACTCAATGAAATAGCGTGATTAACCGTAGTGAAGGATTTGGTAATATCAATCACGAGCCCAGCAAGCTGCAGATTGTTATTTAATCTATTGTAAACAATACCAAAGAAATTCTCAAGTAAGTATAAGTAGCCTAAGCTTTGGTCCTAATCCAAATTGGTTTGAACTCAGGATATTAGAACCGTGTAAAATTTCAAAAATTCATTTTTTAAGTAACGGAAATCAAGTTTCGTTCGGAGTAGTGATCGGTTCATTGAAATCCAGGTCCTACGGAAGCATATTCTCGTTTCTTTCCATTGCTGTGTGCTGCGGCATTCAAATTTGTAATAACATAAGCAAAGGTTTGTTGGCGTAATGGTTGCGTAATCCCATTGCTTTTTAGAATCATTAAACTAAGGTCAGGCGGAGTCTAATGGTCTGACAGGACTGGTCAACGGGACGGAGTCCAGTAGATGACAGTACACTTCAGAACTTATAGTGGTATTGTCCCATAGCAGCTCAAAAAACACGATTCCCTTGAAATTCCACCAAACAGATGCAGCATCATCTTTTATTGGTGAATATTGGCTTTCAAAGTGTTTTCTGCAGGTTCATCTCTTTTAATGATCTTCCGTTTAATATTGTTATAGACAGCCCATTTCTCGTCCCCAGTAATAATTTGCTTCAAAAATGGATCATTTTCTAGACGTTTGAGAAGCAAATCACAGACGTCAATGCGACGGACCAAATTCCTTTCTGTAAGAATATATTGAACCCATATGTCGAGTTTTGAAACTAAACCAAGGCGTTTTACGTGATCATAAACTGTCAGTTGTTATTCGGCGGTTTGCACCAATGCCTTTTTTTGTCTTCATCAGCTTCAACTGGCCTTCCAGAACGTGGTGGATCTTTAACATCAAAATTGCCAGGACGAAATTTTGTAAAACAGTTTTGACACTGACGGACGTTCTGTCAATACATCTTCTCCATACACATCACACAATTTGTTTTTTCTTGCATGAACAGCATTTCTGCCTTTTCGATAATAAAAATGTAAAATATGCTGATAATGCTGCTTGCGATTTTCCATATTTATGCACGATTTACATGTTCCAATTTTTTTTCCCAACAAATTTTTTACTGAAAAATAGAGCTGCACGCATATACAAAAAAATGTTACGAGTTAAAAAGAGTCAGCAATATAAACAAATAAGGCAATGCTATAATTTTTTTGTATGTCCCATAAATTTTGACAGTTCGAACAGCTTGCATTTAAATTAGATAACGAGAAACATCGAATTGCAAGTAAAAATAAAATATTTAATTACCGCTCATGTTTGCTCGTTTTGTTTGAATGATGTTTATAACTGCTTGATGTTTATTTGAAACTTTTTTGATTTTTTTTTATTTTACTGCTATAAAAATACTCGTAGAAACTATATTTTATTGCAACATTCCCAGTTTTATGCCAACATTTGCTCAAATTAAAAAGAAAAAAATCAAATTTTATTTTACTGGAATTTGTTTCGTGCTCCTCTCGCAAACGAAAATCGTAATATACTTAACCTTTCATTTTTTACTGGAAAAAAAATTGGAACATGTAAATCGTGCATTAATATAACAAAAAACACATTTGCACAAATAGGCATTGCTATATCAGCTGTCAAAATATATAATAACAATGCGGCTTAATTTTAATGTTGACTATGAAACATTACATTTTAGACCTCTGTTGGGAAAAAACGAAAGTACTTTCCGAACAACTCAATATACATATATGGCCACTCAGAACCGTATACTAAGCCAACTAGCGAACCATTCACGTCGATTCGGGGAGTACCCGCTCCCAGATTTCATCCGCCAGTAATAGTGGGCGATTGTTAATACCAAGGTCACGAACCTCTACAGACCAGGAAATTATTTGGGAGATATTTTGACCAAGTAAAATTTGATCCAGACAGCTGAGATAGATATTATTGGTTGATTCACTAGAGACATCAAACCATGGCAACAGGATGAGAAGATAATCCAATGAAACTCTAGATACAACAAGCAAATCATAGAGTTGATCCAAATCCAGGAAGTTGAAGACACTCGGAGAGGAAAGGTGAAAACGACTCGACGAGACACGTTTCAGCGACTATAAAAGGAATGTCGATCAATTTTCCATTTCGTTATATTCAATTTAGATGTTCGTAACAAAAATCAAAGATGGAAGAACCCTCATTACAAGGTTAGGTGGCAGATAAAATTATCAAAATAAGGGAGCATACTTCTTTTGCTTTGGTGTACAAAGTGAAAGAACACTTAAAATGTTATCCGCCAAATATCTCGAAAAAAAACTGGTCCTACGAAAAAATGGTTAAGGAGCTAAATTGGTGAGTAGCTTAAATCTTTTCAAATAAATACCGACCAAATGGCAAGCTTTGGCGTTTGGATTGGAAGGTACCGGGTTCGAATCCCGATAGGGGCAAGTAAAATTTCATCAACAGATTACGATCTGTGGGTAAAGTAACACATCTATGACCTCTGTTGATGTGCAAAACCCATGGGCCGACCCATCCATCATAGGCTGGCATGGAGCTTGTAATGATGTGGCAGATGGTCTTGAATCGGCCCTATAGCCGATGTCCTCGAGTTGGCCACAAATTCATATCTATCGGCAAAGTTTCAACGAACCCCATCAGAGGCTAGATGCAAAACGAATTTTCATCATTGGTTACAATCGGTGATGTTAATAAACACAACTAAGACCCTCTGATGGAGTGCAGAATTCAGCGCCGACCCACCGTCCACGTCAATGTATAGGTTGACATGGTGCTTACAATGTGCAGTGGTATACTAAAGTTGTGTGAGTAGGTAAATACGTGAATGATGATGATGCGGCGTGAATACGTGGTATCACATTATCACAATGGGCCAAAATTGGCTAAGTGTCAACCACTGAAACCTAGATGCAATAGTGTATTATCAAAACGAACGGAATTGGTATCTTAATAGCTTAGAGGTTAGTTTCTTTGCTTCCAAATGGTAAATATTTCTTTATCGTATTTCACTGCTGTAAAATAGCTCATTTAAAGAAAATAATTTAAAGGAGATAATACATAATATGTATACGTAACTTAAGATTAAAAACACTGCAGGCTTAAGTAAGAATTTTCATTTTACACGTCTTAAGTAATTGTTACTTGTATCGGTACTTGTTGTAAAGAGAGTTAATGAAATTATATCCAGTGCAGGAATGATGATATCTTGTGACATATCAAAAGCATTGCAAATTGTACAAATTTTGCTGTAAACACTACATCGGATAATCGTCCTATAAAACAATATTAAGTAACTCATAACATAAAGTTTCCAAACATAAGAATTCTAAAAAGTAATGTAGAGTGTGACCAACCTACGACATTATAATCGCAATATCTTAACCATATACGGATCGTATTTGTCTATTTTGTAACTCTAAAAAGTGAAAACCTCACATACCACAATCGTTTTTATCACACTCAAAACTAAATGCCACGCTTTATCGGTTTCTTTAGAACAAAAATGAAACCACAAACGCTGTAGTTCAGCGTATCCTTGCACCCGATATGTCATATTGGAAAACATTTTATTTTGTTGATTAATTTCCAATGCATTTTTCTACGATGGGTTTTTTGTGAAGTGATCAAAGCGATGATTCACAGAGAAACTTTCTATTGGATCTTTTTGTTACACAAGACAAATATAATGCAAGCAGAGATTACTGTGCATTCAGTGTATGATGTAGGGGGTATATCAAATATCGAGCGACGAAAACACAATTTAATTATTCCGATGCACGTAATTCAATACGTTTAGAACACATAAAAAAAACACTTACCAAACATTTTCGTCCCAGTAACTCAAAAACCAATTCATTCTCCTCGTTTGTCAGTAAACCACTAGGTTTATTAGCCTTTTTATCTTGACTACTAACACTTGTTCGATGTTGTTTCATTTTTTAAACTTATTTTTTTTTTTACTAAAATCAAATATATATTGAACTAAACAAACTATAAATTTTCAATCAAAACTTTTTTGAGCAAACAAACACACACTTGGTACGGTTGAAAATTTTTAAATCTAATAATTAATTAAATTAACATACTTTTTTATATGTGAATCATTGAGCAACTAAACTTAAAAACTTTTTCATTTTTATTTTTCGATCAAACATTTTTTACATTTGATTTTTCTATTTATCACAAGAGTATAATACGATATTTACTATATTGGTTCATTTAACACTACATATACTATAAAAATAACTCAAAAACTAAATTTATTATTAAAATATTCTCATAAGTTTAATAATTTTTTGTGAAACGTCACTTGCCAAAAAATTTTATTCGATTAAAACACTAAAAAAAAAGTCGAACTTTACGTTATTTTTCTGTCTCGCTTTTTATTGGGGAACATCTGTTATAGGTGCTGCCCGATGTGCAGTTGGAAATTTATATTTTCGAAAATGATATTTTTCGAAATTACCGCAGATATGTGTGCGACGATGCGGCATGCCTTATTATTCCACCGTTGTGTATTTCGTTAAGAGCGTGTTTCAATTAGTTTAAATACCGCATAAAAATTTAAAAATTGAGGTGAAAACAAATGTCAAACTTTTTTTCCGCTTCAAGAGCTGATAAAATTTTTATATCCCTTTTTCAACCAAGCAAAAAAATGGCACAACTTAAGTCCAAACCACACAAATGTGTGAGTAAAAAATCATAGTATGTAATAGCGTTTTTGATAAAAAATTTCGCTTCATTTGAAGTATAACCAACACAATTGTGTTACGTATAAACACATTTTTTATTAACCACTTGTTTTTTATTTCACAAGATAATATTTTTTTGAGTATTTTCCAAAACTTTAAAAAATCACTCGATCGATTTCGACTTATTAAGTCATCATCAGGAGTATCTACTGATTTGTAAAAATAAAAATTTTGTTATATATATATGTAGTAGAAAAAAGCAAAAAAAATAAAAGAAGGAGGTACAAAAAAAATAAGCAATAAAAATTAATCTACGGATCGTTCAGGTAGGCGATTAGTCATCGGCTGAATAACAAAATTCAAGGTACAGTAAAACCTAGTTATAAAATCCTCGGGTATAACGAAAACCTCTTTATAACGCTTAATTCTCTCAGTCCCAATTTTTTTCCTTTATCCCTTTTGTGATTTACTAACACAATTGTGCGGGTAGAGCAAAAGTACCATGACAAAAAATTTAGCTTTGTATGTTTTTTGAACCAACTTACACATTTGTGAATTCCTTTTTAATTTATTTTCGTCCCAAAAAAACGCTATATCTATACACACAATTGTGTTGGTTTTACTTCAAATCAAAAGAAATTTTTTATCAACAACGCCATTATATACTATGGTTTTTTACTCACACATTTGTGTGGGTTGGAATAAAACTGAGCCAATTTTTTTGTTTTCTTGGTTGAAAAAGGGATATAATTGCATACTGGGTATATAACGTAATAACAATTACCCTCAATATAACGAACCTCGTTATAACGATATAATGAACAACATTTCTGTTCAAATTAATAAAACATTTATATTTTGTATTGGTTATAAATAACGAATGGACTTTTTCGTTTATGTATTTTGTCGCATCTCCTTTACTCGAGTGTTTTAAATTTGTGTTTTGTAATTTATCAAGCGTTTTTGTATTACAATACATAATAAATATGGATTACCCTTCAAATATTTATAACTTAAAAACAATACAAATGTTATGTTCTAATATTATAAATTGATACCGGATAAAACCATGGGTTTTAAAAACGATCCTTGTTTTAGAGGTAAACGGAGCAAAGATCGCGTTCTATGCTCTTAGAGGCAAATATTACTGGAAAGGATAAGCTACCGGTACTAGATATTGGTAAATATAAAAACCCAAGATGTATCAAAAATATTCGCACTCCACCGGTTTTATATAAATCAAATTTGAAAGCTTGGATAACTTTCCAGGAGTTGAAATTTTATCTTCGTCTATTGATAAGCCATTCTTTGCCCAAAAACGCAAAATTTTGTTGATAGTAGATAATTGTCCGTCGCATTTAGAAGTTGAAGGTTTACAATTTATAATAGTTAAGTGCTTATCTCCAATTTCTACAAGTTTAATACAACCAATGAACCGGGGTATTATACAAAACTTTAAAGTTTTTTTTATAGAAAACTTTTGATTAAAAAAGTTATATAGAGTATGGATAACAACAGTATCCTGCCACATTTTTATGTAACAGCCATCGATGTGTGATGATAAACTTTGCATGGGATTTAGTACAGTCAAACACTATTTCTAACTGCTTTAAAAATCCTTGAACTAGCGATGACGAGACGTCTACAAGCATTGAAGAAAACTTCAACAGTGTTTGCCTTGAAATGGATGAATTATATTGGCAAAATTCATTAATGCAAACACTAAATGAAAATGCCGATTTGCCCGAATATTTGACGGACGATAGCGATGAAGTGATTTTAAGGTCGATGGAAACTAATTCAGATGAAAATGTTGATGACGATAGCGACAATGAAATGGAAGTCCCCTAAATGAAAGACATAGATAAACATTTAAATCTTATAGCAATTTCTTTCCAAAAAAAAATTCATTTATAAAACAAAAAAAAATTGATTGAGATCCAAAAATTTTGATCGAAATACCGTGGTACGTTCTTTCCAAATAAAAAAATTGATTTTGTTTTTATCGCAATCAATTTTGAAAAATCTCAACATTTCATTAGAATCTTTTTGACGTTTACAAACACATAAATATGTTTACGTGAAAAATATAAACATAAACCACTTCAAAAAAATATAAACATAAACATTATAACTTTTTTACTAGTTGGCCGTGAGAATTTGACATACGAAATAATTTTATTTTTGCATTAAAATAATTGTTTCATTTTCACTGTGTTAAAATAATTGTGTTGACAAAAAACTGTGTTGATAATTTGTTGAAAATAAACTGTCAATATAAATTTTTTGAAAATCGAATGTCAATTTTTCACAGATTCATTACAAAAAAAATCGTATCGTGTTCTTTGCCACACAAAAAAATTTATTTATTTTTGATTTTTGGATAAAACTTGTCATTAAGCTGCAATCCGGATTGTCAAATTGCACTTCAATTTGTAAATAATATTGAAAGAAAACTGGATCAAATAAGATGTGCAACTTTTAAACTCTTTTCATAAGGAAAACACCAACCCAACGAACAAAATTTTTTTCATACTTTTCTGTACGGCAAAAGTCATAAGTTTTCTATTGGGGATGCGCGTTAACTTGAATTAATGTATTACTGTTGAAATATAATATCGTTCAAATAAAACAAAACTTTATAATAATGGTTCAAATAATTCTTCCTTATAACGAACATTAAATTATCAGACTTTTTATAACGAACCCTCTTTATACAACCAGGTTTTACTGTATATGGAAGTACATTTAATTACCCAACGTATTAGTCAAATCATTGCGTACGTGAGAATATAAAAAGGCGGGGTCTGTTATTGGTGAGAACCGGATTTCTCTCTGTTCCTTAAGGATATTTTCGTTAAGAAATATTGATTTTCCAATTTCGTAAGATTCTAAGGTATCTAAACGTCTGCCTTTGGGTTGTATATGTAATATGTCTAAATTGTTCAAGCTAGCTGTATGATTTTCTGAAGTTAAATGGTTATGGAAAGTTGATTGATTGCAACTAGATAAATGTTCTTTAGCTCTAACTCCAAAATTGCACCCAGTCTGACCAATATAGGAGAAACTACAATCATTGCAATTGATCCTATAAACACCAGACTTGGAAAGGCGATCAACTCTAGGTTTATTGTTAAAAATCATTTTCTTTATTGTGTTATTTTTATAAAAAGCAAAACTAATATTGATATAATTGGACACGATGTTGCTAATCCTTTGGCTCGTTTTTCCTATATACTCTAAACGATGCCAATTTTCCCGCGTTGGACTATCCGGTGGATAAATACCCGTTAGAGTTTTACGCTTTAGCGTTTTATTTAATAACTTTAATATAGTCCTAGTAAAAAGCTAAAGCGTAAAACTCTAACGGGTATTTAACCACCGGATAGTCCAACAATATATATATATATATATATATATATATATATATATATATATATATATATATATCAGTGTTTATTGGTGAATATATGATGATACATGTAGGTTATATTGGACTGGTGGCCATGCTCAGTAAATGTTCAAAAATATATCTTCTTGGGGATAAAAATCAAATTTCATTCATCGACAGATTACACCATGTTAATATTCAATTTTATGATGCTAATAAATTTATTACGAATTCAGATCAGCTAAACATTACATTTAGATGTCCTGTTGATGTTACATTAGCACTAAAAGAATATTATCCTGATATCAGTACCAAAAACCCTATAGAGGTATCAATGGGATTCTTCAAACTACCACCTGATTTATCATCCTTGCCTGTAATTGATAATACATATTATCTAACTTTTACCAAGGCAGATAAGCGCTTATTAATGGACCGGCTTACCTTACCATCTTCCAGTAAAGTTTTAACTATTCATGAGGCACAAGGACTAACGTCACCAAATGTTATATGCGTCAGAACAAACACTCATCCGATTAAACTTTTCAGTAGTTTACCACACGCAATAGTTGCAATATCGAGGCACACGTGTTCATTTAAATATTTCGCACCTGTAGCAGATGATTTACTCCATTCGTTAGTGATGAAGGCGCGCCATTTTAACAACAGTTGTCCAAATCACCAAATACTACCAAACCATCTTCAAAACCGTGTAAAAATTCAGGCAAAGATGTCATTACAATTTATTATCAGAATGTAAATAAAATGGCATCAAAAGCATCCAAATTCTATCAATTTGTTCATCAAACAAACTACCCTATATATGTAATTGTGGAAACTTCATTAAAACCAGATATATGGAGCAGCGAATTTTTTGGCCAGGACTACGTTGTTTATAGATGCGATCGGTCTCCTGAAACTAGTTCGAAGAAATCGGGTGGTGGCGTACTGATAGCAGTACATTCTAAACTGTGGAATGCTCCAGTAACTTTAGCCCCATCGAGAGTCGAACAGATCGGTGTAAAAATCAAAATCAACCAAACCAATCTAATCATCTACGCAGCATATATACCACCTCAATCAAATAGTGATCATTATGCAACTTGCATTGATGCGATTGATGAAGTTATTAATACAACAAAGTCGTCAGATTTAGTTCTTGTGCTTGGTGATTTTAATCTTCCAAATATAACTTGGAATTTGGACCCAGAACTAAACTGTATTTTACCTTGCAATATAACAACAGATGCGGAATCTTTATTTGTGGACGCCATGCTTGGTTATAATTTGAACCAAATAAACACAATTGCTAATACTCGTGATAGATTATTGGATCTTGTCTTCAGCAACGACATTGACACCTTTAAAATTTCTGAACCCCTATTACCTTTTGTCATAAATGATGTTAATCATAAATCTTTGGATATTGTATTTGACATAACTAAAATGGCGAGATCAGAACACCTACGCTACAACCAATGAAATACAACTTTAAAAAAACTAACCGTGTGGGGCTACAAAGCTACCTGGAATCCATCAACTGGCAAATAACTCTCAATTCCAATGATATAAACGAAAATGTGGATAAATTTAATGACATCATGCTTCAAGGCATCGATTTGTATGTACCTATGTGCTGTAAACCACAAAATGCTCACCCTCATTGGTTTGATGATAGACTAGTTAACTTAAAAAATCGAAAGTCGAAAGAGTATGCCAAAATGTTGAAAAGTGGGTTAGAAGCGGACAAAACTACGTTTCTACAACATAGTAAGGAATTTGAAATTTATTTCAAATCAAAATACAGGTCGTATCTTAATCAAATTCAAGACAACATCAAAGTAAATCCAAAACAATTTTGGAAATACTTTAGGAATAAACGCGAAATTGAAGGATACCCTGCTAATATGACGTACAACAATACCTGCTCTTCAAACGCCAAAGATATAGCTAACATGTTCGCGTCGTTTTTTCAATCAGTCTATAGACCAAGCGTTACTAGTGGATTGTACGAACAACCCAACAACAACACATCAATAACTCCTCCTATTATTTTTGAGGACAACATTTTATCGGCTTTAAGGGGGTTTGGAGATGGTTGCGGTCTTGACGATATACCCTCTTCTATTCTGAAGGAGTACGCTGAAATTTTAACAATTCCATTATGTTATCTATTCAATCATTCCTTAAACACCGGCGTGTTTCCTGACAAATGGAAAATTTCAAAAATTACTCCAATTTTCAAATCGGGTAAACGTGAGGATATCTCATGCTACAGAGGAATATCAACTACATCATCAATTCCTAAATTATTTGAGTTAGTACTATGCAACAGCTATAAATCCACAATTACACGTCATATATCAATAAACCAGCATGGATTTATGCCTGGCCGATCCACATCGACTAATCTGGTTGAATTCACCAGTAAACTAATTAACGGATTTTAGTAAAGCATTTGATTCTATCTGTCATCATAAAGCACTCCAGAGTTTATTCAATTTTGGTTTTTTTCTCGATTACATAAATTGGTTTAAATCATATCTATCAAACCGGTGCCAATTTGTAATAATGGGAAATGAGAAATCAAACGTTATTAAAGTTACATCTGGTGTTCCCCAAGGATCACACCTCGGGCCTTGGATTTTTATTGTTTTCATAGACCGAATAACCGAGATAATCAAAAACTCAGACGTGCTCATATTTGCAGATGATGTGAAAATTGTTCGTACTATTAATGGATTGTTAGATACGGAGAAACTTCAAGAAGACTTAGATAGATTAAGTGAGTGGTGTGATCGGAACTCACTATACTTAAATATTAAGAAGTGCAAAATCATGTCTTTCCATCGTAAAAGAAATCCGGTTATTACTTCATACAAAGTCAACAACGAAGTACTGCAAAGAGTCAATGAGGTTATAGACTTAGGTGTTACATTTGTCGAAAACGCCAGTTTCAATAGGCATATTGAAAATTGTATTGCGAAAGCGAATGCCATGTTCGGATTTGTTAAAAGATAGACAGGTGAATTTAAGGATATTCAAACCTTATGTTCACTCTATTTCGCTTATGTTCGATCTCAACTGGAATACGCTGTAACGGTCTGGAACCCATATTATGCTGTACACATAAAAAAAATTGAAAGCATTCAAAAGAAGTTCCTGATTTGTTTGTTAAAGAAAAGTGACTGGGATTACGACCACAACTTACCATTCCATGAAAATGTGGCTCGCTTACCTCCATACACAACAAGATGCACGGATTACAAAATATGCACGCTTGAAAATAGACGACTTCTCTTGGGCGCGGCTTTTATTGGTAATTTTTTGCTTGGTCACGTTGATTCAGCTTACATCTTGGAAAACATATCAATTCACGTGCCATGCAAAACATTTCGAAACCATGAATTTTTAGCACTTGAACACCATTCCACCAAATATGGAGAAAACAACCCCATTAATAGGATGTCTAAATCTTTCAACTTAATCGACGACCTATTTGACTTCTACTTATCAAAGGACAACTTTAAAAATATCCTTAAAGATTTTTTTCTAAATTTTTAATTGTTTAAACCAAAATTTGGTTTATATTTTTCTTTTTCTGTTCTAAAGTTTTTTGTTGTAATATAATTTTAACTATAACTCTAAATAATCTGAAATCATACATGTATATTACAAAATAGATTTCTTTAAATAAATAAATATATATATATATATATATATATATATATATATATATATATATATATATATATATATATATATATATATATATATATATATATAACATTTACATATATATATATATATATATATATATATATATATATATATTTACTATACAAGTTTACTGTAATACTCTAATATTGTTGGTAGGCGCGAGTAAAGATGTTTACACATCAACAATAAACTTAACTCATAGGGCTAATAAATTACGTTATGCTAGTGCGGAACCAACGAACATGTTTTCTACAAGCCGAACTGTACTCGAGTATACACCGATCCTATCAAATATTTCGGTCATCTATTCATTTGTATTAGTATAAAAATACAAGAAAAGTTCACAAAATTTTGTAATATATATACGACAACATGATATATGCACACATTAAATAGAAGTAAAAACAATAACAAGTAGAAGAAAAATGTTAAATAGAAGTGGAAGAGGTGGAGCTAGATTTCATTATAATTTAAAAAAAAAAATTTATTTTGTTTAGTGTGGATATTGATGTGAAGGAGAAAGGTTATGCAATTTCTGTTTGGTGCTGTAATTTTTTAAAATGATGAAATAAGCCCATATGTTTATAATGCTCAGCAATCTTGAAATAAATGTGGTGCATTTATTAATGAAATAAAATTATAAATGACTATTTTCCTTTTAAGTAACAATTTTAGTTCTAAATTTCTAATAAACAAAGAAACGATAGTATACTGTATAAGGATAATAATTACAGTCTTGTTAATGTAAAGCTTTACAAATTTTTATTTTATTTTTCGTTTACACATTGTTTCGTTTTTATTTACGAAATTTTTTCTTCTTTATTTATACACAATACCATGATATAGTCGACCGAAAATTGTGTATGTATTCACAACAATATGGCTTGTAATACATTCTCGTTGGTTCCGGCTAGTGCAATTTTGATGAAAAGGGTGTTGTGTTTTAGGTTACCTTAGCCATGACTCATCCGGTACAATAAACTTTCTATCAAACAAAGTTGGCTTTCCTAGATATAACAGCTCACTCGCTGTTATAATTAGACCAAAGTAATTTTACTATAAAACGCCGATAAAATTCCCTTATTATCAAGCACCCGCTCCAAATCTCATTTAAAATATTGAATTTTCAGGTTTAAAACACATTAAAATTGCATTTAAGTTACATATGTATTTGTTTTACTAAAAGAGAAAATTAAATGCGAATTTTAAATTTTAAATCCTCCGATGCTCAAATTATGTAACATAGAGTTTTGCTTTTAGACTCATTTGATGCTCTACTTAATTGTGATCAAAGTTATTTATCTAGGAATAGCATATATGCCGCTCTTTCCCTAAATTTGATTCACATTTGTAATTTTTCAACTTTAAAGTCATGTAGCAGCCAAACTAGATGCAGTGCAAATACGATTTATAGCTTGTTTAAAAGGCTGAACCTCTCTCTACCTTTCAAACCCTGTATAAGCAGTATTAATATTTAGTAAAAACGTAAACAGTATCTTTTACAGAACGGAAAATACAACATTTTATATATAGACACATTATTAAAAATGCGAAAGCTGTTCAAACTGATATATCAAATAACGGGAATTTCGAATGTCAAAAAAAAATTAAAAATACACGTGTCTTCTTTTTTATCAGAGCAACAATAAAAAAGAACAAAAATTAAAATTTAAGAAGGTCATTTTGGGCGGTTCCCTGAAATATAATGGAATAACCCAGGCAGAATAGACATAACGCTATTTTAATATGGAAAAATTTGGACTCATTTTTTTGACGGCCAAGATGTGAAAATTATCGTGCCATATACTAGCGCCTCTAGAGGAGTGACTCTGGCTGGCTTATTTTTCCTTGCATCAATTCTCCTTTTGATAGCCACAAAGTTTATGCCTATGAGTATGAGTGCAAGGAGCCCATACGTGAGTGCATAGTGGTGCACGTGGTAATAATTGGGATGAAACCAAATTTCACTCAGTTCTTCGATACAATTACAATTTATGTTTGAATTTTGCTATTTGTATAAGTTATGTAAAGCTTAGTTGTATATAAAAATATAGGAGTTTGAATTATATAGATTCTGTATAGTAGTGATCGTTTAGATTGTAAATAAGAATTGCATGTACATACGGTAAAAATCGATGTTGAGATTTATTTTGGGGTTGGAGATGAGTTGGTTGGACGAAAAACAAACATTAGGGAGTTAATTTTTAAACGTGATCAAGTCAAGATCTATAATATTAATTAAAGTGGATGTTCCGAAATATTAATTAAAAATTTACGAAAATCAATATAACTTGATACCAAAAAAAAAAAAAATTTAAGATAACGAAGGACTTAAATTTTTTTTACTGTAGTTTTGGTGTTAAATCGGAACACGTAAAATTTTGCCACTTATATTCGGTTGTCGCGATAAAAAATTTTATAATAATACGTTTAATTAGTGAAAATAAGTTACAAAATCGTATGTTAAAAATTGAAAAAAAACTGTGAAAACGCCCAACGGTTTAATTGTCTGTGAAAAAAAAACATAAAACTGTGCGTTACTAAAAATTTGGTAGACATGCGGTTTTAGAAAAAGTGAAAATTTTTCTTAAATTTAGAAACTTTATAGTTCTAATTAATTTAATTATATGAAGTGAAATATAATCTTAATAATAATAAAACTTCTAAAATATAATCCGTATAATAAAAATGTACTATTAATAAGAAAACTAAATATATGAATAAACCGTAAAATTTATGTTAATAACTAATTATAATCTAAATAATAATATAATTATAATAATCATAATAATAATAATTATGAAAAATATATTAATTAATCGTAACGTATAAGAGTTATACGTCATACGTCATTTGAATGATAACTCCACGATTACTCATCGAAAAAACAAAAAAAACGGACATCGTCATCAGCAAAGTTCAACCAACATTCTTCGTATATCGTCATCAGCATCGGCGCCCAACGAAAATGTAATGTTGTAAATTTTATTATATTTAAAAAAAAAAATTCTTATATTAAGCATTAGTTTTAAATTTTTGTTCTAAATTTCTCTTTAAAACTAATTAGACATAATCTTCTTTAATTAACGTTAGTTAAAATTTTCGTTAACTTCTATTTAAAAATTTATAAAAAAATTAAATTAATTTCAATAATTACACAATAAAAAATGAAATTTTCGGATTTGTTTTTTTTATTGTATGAGATTCATGAACCAAATATGAATTAAGTGTCTTAAGGTGAGGAGGTAAAATTGCGAGAGCGTTTGATAGTGATGATGTAGTAATTAATCAGTGTATAATTGCAATCGACTAGTTTTATTTGGGTTTTCTTTTTGTTCGTCCTTTTCTTTTAAAATTCATACGGTCTATCAAGATTCATTTAAGCTTTGAAAAACCACGCCCTTAACCCTGAGCTATAGCTGGCCATAGATGACCGTTCAAAGTACCTAAATGAATAAGCAAAAATAAATTTTCGGTAATCGAGCAGTCGGTTACAATAGTACGATTGCTTCGCTGGTATGCTTATGGTTCTTCTCTTCAGTGTACAACTAGAGCCTAATTAGCTTAGTATTCCGCTTCTTGATATCTTTGTAGAAAATGGCTCTTGTTGACAAACGATACTGATTGTATGTTCAGGTGGTACTGAATAAAGCCATCTGTAATCTCTTAGTTGGATCCATGTATCAAGCATGTTGTTCGTCTTCCTTTCGATCACCTCGCGTTTGTTATTCACTCTTTCTTGTCGTAGCAGGAGCAGCTCACATAAAACATCATCTTCTGGATTCTGATGCATATAGCCTGGGTTAACTGGCACATGCTAAAGTCGTTCGTGCTGATATAGTTTTGCCATTCAAAAGTTGTCATTGAAGAATATGTGTGCCTATGCAAATCTGCCACAAGAAGTTTCATTTGTGGCCGTATAAATATAGATGGACTGTTGGGGGTAGGCAGCGGTTTGGGCTTATATATTTGGTATATTTCCTTATATACTAATGGCAGCTAGACCTCAAATATCAAATATTTCCCTTGCAGCCTTGTATTGGCTGTCATGAGCTGGTATAGTGCCAATATGTCATCTGTGTCATCGATTTTGGGAAGCATTAGTTCTCGTCCAAAAATCTATTTCTTTTTGCAGTTTTTGGGCCGTTAAAAGCCTCGTGGTAATGACTCTATTGTGCGGATCCAATACTGCTTCTATCAGTGTATCTTGAATCTCCTTGAATGCAATCATGCATAACATTGTATGTATTGATAGAGCTAGAAAGTTGCTTTTTCATTGTTGTTCTCCAAGGCCTCCTCTAGCTGGTTCTTGAATACCAGCCAATGCTTGTTGACAGAAAAAAAAATCAACGCAAAATAACGCCGTGAAATGGTTGTTTTCCTCCTAAGTTAAAAAGTTCACGTTTGCTTCTTCCAAAACTCACCTTGACACATTTAGCTAGTCTGTCTATGGAACGCTTATAGGCAGCCAGTTCTGCATAATAGTTGGTTAGATTATAATACACTATTATGTTCCAATCGCTGTTTGTAAGTTTGAGCTCTCCAATGGTAGTGGGCTCTAATTGCGAAAACTGAACGTAATTAGTAATATGAGCAGTGGTGCATAGATCTTCTTGGTAACCCTGGCAACTCGAGATCTGCCAACATTGTGTTGTCCTACCTTGTTGTCATCTGTTGTTACATCTTCATCTAATTTGCTTGTTGGATTTTGATTATTCTCAGTTGGAAGGAGACTTACCTTTGTAATCGGTCTCTTGAAGATGGTGTTTTTTGGATCTTTTATTGATACCACTCTGGTTAGACCATCTGACCCTGGATGAGTATCTGTTATCCTTCCTATTGCCCATTTTGTAGGTGGAAGTTGTTCATCCTTTATTAGAACTAGCTGGTCAATCCTGTAGTTTGCTTTTGGTTCTTTCCATTTGGACCTTTGTTGTAGACTGTTTAAGTAATCCTTATACCATATTTTCCAAAATCCTTGAGTCATCTTTGAAAGTAGAGTCCACCTCTGTTTTGGGCTTATGTTGGTTTTGTCTGACTCAAGGGGTAAAATCAGTGGTCTCCCGATTAAAAAATGTCCAGGTGTCAAAGCATCAAAATCATCTAAATCGCTTGACAGTGATAGAATCGGTCTGGAATTTAAACATGCTTCCCATGATAATACAGGTGCTGAACTCCTCGTAGCTCAGTGTTGTTTCACTGATCACTTTCTTTAAGTGGCCTTTCGTTGATTTGACTCCAGATTCCCAAATGCCTCCGAAGTGGGGACTACCGTGTGGGATGAAATGCCAGTTTGTTCCATGGTTAGATTCTTCCTGAGCTGCGTTGTTGTTTGCTTGTTGTATAGCCACCTGTAGCTCCTTACTTAGTGCGTTTCGAGCTCAAACAAAGTTGGTACCGTTGTTACTGTATATGTTTAAAGGCGTTCCCCTTCTTTGGAGTAAATCTTCTAAATGCTGCCAGGAATGCTGCTGTTGTTAGCTCACTCACCAGTTCCAAGTGAATTGCTTTCGTAGTGAAACAAATGAACAATGCGATATATCTCTTGTAGGACTTGTTTCCTCTTCCTTTGGATACACGAATTGCAAATGGACCAGCGTAGCCAATGCCCGTATTGGAAAATGGGGCAGATGGAGTGACTCTAGCTTCCGGTAACATACCCATTAACTGTTCTGATGCTGCTCTTCTGAATCGAAAACATTTTACACAATTGTGGATTGTTGTGCATACTAGACGTTTACCATCAAAAATCAAATATTTTGAACGTATTTGTGCTAGAGTTGCTTGTGCGCCTCCGTGTAATACAAGATGGTGTGCTTCAGTTGTGACGAGGTTTGAGTAAATATAATTTTTTGGTAGAATCAGTTGATGCTTTTGATCAACTTAAGTTGATATTTTTGTAATCTACCGCCGACCCTCAACAAACTATTTTCGTCCATGAATGGATTTAGTGATGATAGTTTGCTGTTTTTTCTGGCTTTACTCGTTGATTTGAGGAGTTTAATGTCTGCGGCAAATTCCGAATCTTGTATTGTTTTAATGATTACATTGTGTGATCTGGTTAGTTCATCTACTGTTAGAAAACTTGGTATCTCTCCAGGAACTTGACGTATTCGATTTTAAATGATAGTAATAAATCTGTAGCAGTACGCTATAGTTCTTTTAATTTTAAGAGCCGATGAAAATCGTGGAAAGTCTATGAACTCTGGTTGAGGAGGTGCGTTGATAAATAAGCAATTTGTTTTTAGTTCCTCATTGGCTGCTTCTTCAGTTTGTACGTTCATGCCACGTAAAGCTACATCTGCGGGGTTATAATTGGATTTTACATAATGCCACTGACTTGGTTGGGGTTGCATAAGCGACTGAATTTCAGCTATTCTGTTACCCACAAAAGTTTTGTATTTACTGGAATCGCCTTTGATCCATCCAAGCGTTATCATCGAATCCGTCCACGCATAGGTAGTAGCGTGTTCCAAATCCATGGCATCTTGAACTGTTTTTAATAACTTTGCCAATAGTACGGTACCGCATAATTCCAACTTTGGTAACGATATTCTGTTTTTTATATGAGCGACTTTGGTTTTTGTTGCTATTAGATAAACGACCGGTGTGTCTTGGGAGTTTATTGTCTTGTAGCATACTACTGCTGCAAATGCCTTGTCTGATGCATCGCTGAATCCATGGAGTTCACTTTCGCCTTGTTGTCTGTGTTCTATCCATCTGCTTATGGTAGTATTTTCAATTGCATTCAAACCTTCTTTGAATTGACACCATTGTTTTTGTAGTTCAATACTTAGAATATCATCCCATCCGACACCAGCTATCCATAGTTTCTGCATTAATAGTTTTGCTTGGATGATGATGGGTGCAAACCATCCTAATGGATCGCATAGTTTGGCTACTTCTACCAATATGCTCCTTTTTGTTGGTTCTTTTATATTTTCGGACAATGATATTTTAAGCCCAAAATTGTCGAAAACTGGGTTCCAGGTTATTCCGAGCGTCTTAATTGTTTCATCGATGTTTATGGAGCATAGCTCAGATTCGCGAGCGTTTCTAGGTAGATGTGTTGTCAATTCTTTTTTGTTACTTGCCCATTTTCTTAGATTGAAACCTCCAACCTTTAGCAATTGTATGAGTTGTGATTGGGCTTCTAATGTATCAGCTCCTGAAAGCAGATCATCAACATAGAAATCTTTTAACGTTATTTTTGACGCGATTGGGTAGTTTTTTATTTCATCATGTGCTAGTTGACATAAAACTTTAGTGGCTAAATATATTGCTGTATTAAGTTTAAACGTTTTGATTTCTTCTTTTGGTGATTCTCTCCACAGAAGCCGTTGATAGTTTTGATCTTCTTCATTGATTATGATCTGGCGGAACATCTTCTCTGTGTCGGCTTTGATAACGAATTTAGGTTTTCTCTATCGCATTAGAATTGATATTAGATCCTGTTGTAACGTTGGACCTTTAAGCCTTAAGTCATTCAATGATGCACCGGATGTTGTTTTTACCGACCCATCAAACACGACTCTAAGCTTTGTAGTTGTGCTGTCTGATTTCTTCACTGCGTGATGTGGAAGATAATATGCTACAGTTGAGTCTTCCTCATCTTTTAGCATCTTCATTTGACCAAGTTGTTCATATTCACGCATAAAGTCTGTATAACTTTTTCTGAGATTTGGTTCTCTTGACAACCTTCTTTCGACTTGAAAGTGTGAAAGTTCGACTTATGAAGTGTATCGCGTAGTTAGTTTTTCTTTGTCATTCTTAGTTTTGCTGGCATTATTTAGAATTTTTATTCAATCCGTAGTCTAAAAATCTCTTGTAAATTAGTTTTATTTATGTTGCTATTAAGACATTTGTGTTGAAAAACGTCAAAATTATTCAATTACAAATGAAAATAACACACAAATTTAACTACATGATACAAAAATTTCTATTTGCAAATATTTGCAATCATGTTAAATGGAAACCAATAGTAAGATTAAGATTCTAATAGTTTCAGGAGTTTTCGAAATAAAGGCCTTTTCAAATTTCCCATTGAAATGGATAGCGCAGCCGATAGCGGCTCCCGATAAATAGGTAGAGCAAAATACTCATAAAAATGTCGATTTTTAACTAAAAAGTTGAATGAAAAATATTAGTTTGGACTTAAATAAATTAAATATATTGGTTATTTGCGACCGTTAATTTTTATTTGTTGTGGATTCGCCGGCTTTTCGGTCAGAAATATTTTTTAAAATATAATATTTAAAACATAAATTATTTATGCTGGAAAATAAAAAAACACATCTATTTATAGGCGCTAATAAAAAAACACGGCTATTATTCAAAAGAACACGGCTATAATCTGCTAACAATAATCTGTTATAAAACTTATTTACTGCACTATTAAACTTCAGATGTCACTAATCTCACAAAAAAATAATGCAAAGTTCTAAACCTTAAATAAGAAACTTTTGTTGAATAAATATCTCGCAATGCCGAATTAATTGCCCATTAACTCGAGAGACGAGATCGTAACGATATACATATCGTTTATTTGTTCAACTGTAATTGTTTATTTAAGATTTAGCAATTTACATAAGTTTTTTATGAGATTGGTGACATCTAGAGTTTAGTAGTAGCACTAATACAGTTTTATAACAGTTTGGTTGTACAGCGGTTATAGTAGTCTAGAAAAGAATCTCGAATAAATCTAGGCGAATCTAGAGTATTCGATCGGTGTATTTATACGAGCGCAACGAACACAATGGACCAGTCTTGGTGTAACATTTGGAAGATTCGCTACGCGAAATATTAAATGCGAAACTGTATAGCGGGGAAAATAATAATTTCAAATAGTGGTGTATTTAAAAATGGTAAATGGTGTATTAAGCTTCACTCCGTATCCTCCATACTACACTTTGACTCTTTCGTCGTGATTCTTTGCACGTTTCCTTCCGCTTCACCGACAAACTAAAAACAGTTTGTTGGGTGAAGGGGAAAGAAACAAGGAAAGAATCACTTCGAAAGAATCAAAGTGTGACACCGCCGTATGGGGTATAAAATTACCCCAAACCAACAACAATTCAAACAAAAAACTACTAAAAACTATTGAATCTAAATCCGTGTGTTTACACGAAGACTTTTTTTGTTGGATTTTTTTGTGTTTTCCATACAAAAGCGGTTTTGAAACAAAATGTTTGTGGATTTTTTTTTCCGAAATTTTGGTGGTTTCTTGGATTTTTTTCACTAATACTAATACAAACGAAAAAAAAATCAATAAATAAAAACTCGTCAATGTTTTCATGTTTTTATTTTTAGTTTTGTTTTTGGTGTTACATGCGAAAATAAGAATAATTTTTTTTTAAATATTTTCTGTTTTTTTGATCAAAAGTTACAGTTTTTGCACAATTATTCGATTTGAAATTTAAAACATATACATATAAAGGTTTAGCAAAAAAATCCAGTTGAATGACGCCTTATCTAAACGACGTGGTATTTTAACGCCGAAAAATTGGTTGAAAAAGTCCCCGTCTAAACACGCCCAATTACATTGAATTAATGAATCAGAATCAGAGGTCTTGTATTTTAATAAATTAGAAGTAATAATTTTTAGAAAATAATTTTAAGTACAGACTATATTGAGGTATTCTTTTACCCAATACACGGATAATGTTCCACTGTACCATTCACAGTGAAGGTTAAGTGAATTAGTAGTTTTTTTTCTATCCTATGTGCCCCTGAAATATGTGCCGATTTTGCCTTTAAAAGTCGACCATCTTGAATCGCCTTAAAGGCAAAAATTTTAAATTTAAACAATTCTCAATTTTGTGTAAAGCAAATTTTCGTAACCTCAAAAAAGTGACAGCCAACAAATTTTCTCAAACTCAAAAAGTGACAAACAAACTCATCAGATCAGACAGATTATTACAAGGATAAAATTTATAATTATAATAAAAATAATATGTATATAAAACAAAACTAGCTTTGTTTTATCTACTATGGTACTATAAATTTACCAATCAGGGCGCAGAATTATTTATGCCTTAATGGCAAAAACTTACATTATCACCGTGTTTCACATAGAAATAAATTTTACTACAGAATGAGTGTTAATTTTTTTTTCCCAAAAATTTGCTATTTCATGTGTCCTGCCTGAGCAGGATGGTGATATTAAATCTTAAATTAAGAAAATCCCCAAACCAAAATTTGTTTTTGTACGAAGGGCGACTTAATTTTGTGCTTTTAAAATTATCAATTAAAATAATAAAAACATTATAAAATAGTTAGTGGTTTATGTAGTAGTGCATCATTTGATAATAAAAACTATAAACTTGTAAGTAAAATGAAGTGTATTGTGAAAAGTTACGAAACTACGAAGTTTACCAAAGTCTATATAAAATAAAATGTAAATTATGTTAAGAAGAAAGTGATTTCAGGGAAAATTAAGAAAATAATTTTAGTTGTTGGCGTGGGTTTCTTATATTGCGTTTGTTTTTGTAAACATATTACCAGTGTCGAACTTTTTTTTAACTACGTGCTTACTACGTCCATATTACTACGTGCTTTTCTTTCCATAATTAGTTCTTATTTTGGAATACTATAAGTACAATTTTTTACCGAAAATCAGAACAATTAATGCGTTCTATATTGGAATAAAAATTATTTTGAATTTGTGTAGTTTTTAATTTCGATCAACAAATTCTAAATACGTATATTTAAATGCTTTCTCTTTTACCCTCCGAATTTGTGACACTTGACAGTTGCTTACACTCATTCTATAGAATTAATTTAATTCTATGTTCTATGCTATGCTGTTTCATTTTTTATTGCTAATGTAATTATGATACTGGCTTTTTTCCAACTTTTTCAGCCGCGGAAAAATTCAATGAAGGGAGAAAAATAATAGGTACATATAAATAATTTAATGTCGATTTTCATTGATTTTGCTCACTCCCAAAATGTTACCCTCATTTTTTACTCCCATTTTCTATCAATGGAACAAAAATGTACTACTCTATTTGATTTTTATAATTTCACCAATCAAATTACCAACGCGCCGTATATTTTGACAAATGACAGGAAAAAAATGGCATAACAACAACAAAATCGTATACTCCACCAAAAAACCTAGAGTATAGAAAATTACCCCGGGAGTAACAAAATATTACCCTCGGGGTAATATTTTTTTTCAATGAAACATTTTGACAGCAGTTGGAGTACCATAGGGTACCATAGGGTACTATGATTTGTTCAATGAAAATCGACATTAATGAAAGTGAATGTATACACAGTAGCCATGACAACGAAAAAAATGAAATGTCAGAAAAAAATTGTTGCTCAATATTTTCTAGCAGTTAATCGAGCAAAAAGAATTCAATTTTGATTCTTTTTTTGACAACAATTATTTTGTCATATTTTTTAAGTCACAACAAATATTTTTATGCAAATTAAACAAAAACATTATGGCATTATGACACTGGCTTGAAAATAGTGCAGTAAAAAAAGTAAAAGGTAACTAGGACTGAAACAACTAAAACGAATGAGACAACACAATTTTTCAAATGTCATGTTCATTTTTTGTTGGTAAACAAACATTTTGTGTACCAATAAAAATGTTAAAAATTATCTGAAAATACAATATTTTTGTTTAATTTGCATAAAAATATTCGATTTGGCTGTATTTCATAAAAACGTCGGATATGTCAAAAAAAAATATAACAAAATAATTCTTGTCAAAAAAAAAGAATAAAAATTGAATTCTTCTTGTTCGATTAACTGCTAGAAAATATTCAGAAACAATTTTTTCTGATATTTCATTTTTTTGTCATGTGTATACACTCATTTTCATTAAAATTATGTATGTATATCTATTATTTTTCTCCCTTCAATTGGATTTTTCAGCGGCTGAAAAAGTTGAAAAATTCAGTATCATAATACCATAAAATTTTGTAAATCCAATCTATTCGCTCAATTTATATTCACCACTGTTTTTTTGCAGTCTGAAATTTTTGGTAATTATATTTTATCGTGTTTGGACAGCCCTAAATTGCATCATAAAAAAAGCAACACAAAAATATCGAAAACAACTTTTGTCATATTTTAGTCAGCATTTGGATAGAAATACAATATTATTTAAAGAAAATAGTAAAAGTCTATTCAAATGCTAAGTTTTTATTTTAAAATTATAATTGGCTAGATGCTAGTATCAAGTGTAATTTTATTACAAAGAAAATAATACGAAATGAATTGAGTTTGAGGAGGTAAGTAAAAATGAAATATTTGTGTAGCACGCCGTTATTTGTCAACAATAAAAATAACAAATTGCCTCCATATTTAATTTTGTACTCCCGAATTTTTTGTTTTAAATTTTATAATGAATTACGCCGTTCTTTCCGTGTTTTTTAAAATAACTGTTATTTATAATAATCACATGGTTAATATATTATCAAAAATGATCGTATAAAATTTATTTGTAACTTAAATGTAGGCCCGACCAAATTTTCAAGATTACACAATACAGTGACGTATTTGTTTACATTAATATTATTATTTTTTGTTGTTTAATTGCAGAGAGCCAAAATATAAGGAAGATCCGCATACAAAGCTACGAGTAATAAAATATTTAATTAAGAAAAATAATTCACACGCAAAACAATTATTCATTAAAATATACGCAATGAAGTATCCAGGTGGAAATACCTCGACTCTATTTTGTGAACAAGTTGGTACCGTGACGTCATTGTTTGAACAATGGAATGACTGCGAACGTACGGTTGTTTTATATGCTCTGCTAAAACGTGTTCCATATGCTAATTTGAAATTTTTACAACTCTCAATTGAATACAACATAGCACAAAACTATAATTCCCAAAGCAAACTACAAATGCTTGAACATAATTCTAATAATGCTGTATTCCTGACGAAGCTTGTAAGTACATATAAAAATTTTAAATGCAATGAATCCCAAATACAAAAGGATTCGGTGATTTATGAGAGTGTCGCTAATGGTATTAAAAAGTCGAATTCGCAAATTTATTTGGACAATTTTGGAAAATATGATAAGAAGGAGGATGTATTAACCGATATATTGACATATTTACCGTTACTCAAACCAGGTAACGATGATGCAAAAGCCGTATTTTTATCATTGATTCCTTGTGCTGTAGACGATTCCGTTAGACAACTGATTCCAATGGAGTTAGTACAACAAATATTATCATATCTACTAATTCACCCTGCAATTTCAAATGACGACCGCAGATCATTAAGCCAGTGGTTAAGACACTTGGAGGAGCATATGTCACTATCGTATGTGCCAAATAAAGCACCAAACTATTTCCTATTACCACCAAATGAATCATCCACTTCATCATCGGTCTCAACGCCGTGGCAAGCAGTAGCACCACCCATACAACAAACGAAAATAATTGCAAATGACAATACTGCAACACCATGGGATCTGAAAAATATTCAAGTAACACAAGACTTTTGTGAAGAGGTTGATTTTCGAAAGACAATTGGTAAAAAAATTGAATTTTCGCAAGCAGTCATTTCAAACGGTTCTAGTCACACAACCAAACAAGCACCAATTATATATGATAATGTCAACGAAGATCATCATGTATCATTTTCGAAGAATGGTACAGAAATATTAGACTATGATTGTGAGGATTACAATAAATCGAATACGCAAATAGCATTTGATCCGGCAACCAATATACAAGAATTTTTAACAGTGCCAAATTTCCATGATAACAGCGTAATGAAAACACGCCGATCGAATAGTTTAACTACTACCACAACAACAACACCACCGAATGTTTGTACATCCTCGTCGTCTGAAAATTTAGCAAATATTTCACAAAAGCCTAGAAGTTTTTCGTTATCGATGGAAAGTCCCCGAAGCTCCTTAACATCAAGCGGATCAGAAACACGGCTTGATGAATATAAACCCAACTTTATAAATTTTAATTCATTCAGCGTAGGAATGGGTAATATTGGCCAATGGTTGAAAAGTTTACGTTTACATAAATATATTTGGCTATTTTCAAATATTGCGTACGAGCAAATGCTCGATATTAATGAGACATACTTAGAGCGAGAGGGTGTAACAAAGGGGGCACGAAATAAATTAGTTTTGTGCATACAAAAATTAAAAGAACGCAATAAAATATTAGCCCAATATAAGAAAGATATTTTATCTGGACATGTTCCATTGAATAATATCTTGGATGATCTTGTAAATATGGTTATTACACCAATGAAACCTGTCGATCAGTATAATTCAGACGATGTTGCTGGTTCACTATTACAGATAATAGATCTTGGTAAGAATAGTATATATATATATAATAAAAATCTGGATAGCATCTAATCGTTAGGCATGTTACTTTACAGTGGCAAAAATATTAATAAGCAAACCAATAACAACACAAAGTGATGAGGATTGTATTACGATATTTATGACAATACTGGAACGTGCGTTATACAGTGAAGGTTTTATTGCCATTTCGAATACAAATTTATTAAAGGAGCATATATTTAAAATTTCCAAAATTAAATTGCAATTTACACCAAAAAGTCATTACAGTAAATCATCGAATAACAGTGGAAATGGAATTAATAAACTGAGGTGAGTGATCGAAATTATTTATTTATTCGTATGGCGCCGAAATTAGATTTGTTTCTATTCTATTTTTACATTGAAAATAGAAGTTCTGAGGTAAAGACCATTTGACTCTCGCTCGATGCACAATATACCTGCTTAACTTGCTCGGTTTAAATTATAAAACAGACTAAATACGAAATCCTAACTTTTTAGCCCTTATCTTTATCTTAATTCATTTCCAAAATGAATTGACAATTGCGCTTATTCTCGCTTTTTAAATAAAATAAAATGGTCCAAGGGTTGGTGAAACATCATTTGTTATAGATTAGCAAGTATGGTGGCTGAATTTTTTTTTTTGGGAGAGAAGGGCTATAATTGTAAAAAAAAACAGGAACTTTGATGTTGAGAGGATCTAGAAATTCTGTTTGCCTTATGTATTGCGTGGTATGTGTGTTGTTTGTAGCGGCTCTACTCGACCAAATCAGTAAAATTTTGCTTTTGAATTGGATAATATAAAAAAGTGTTTGCTACAAATGATAAATCAAGTAAATTGCCATACTTCTTAGTTGGGGGGTGCAGTCAATATAATCTTAAATATTGCCTGTTTTGTCATTTTCTATATTATCAATTGTAAATTCAATAATGCGAAATTCTTTGGAATTTGTGAAAAAAGTTACCCGATTTAAGGTCGATTTAAATTATCCGTTCCTTTAAGTTCCTTTACGTATCGTGTCAGACAAAAAAAAATATTGTTACATGTATTTTTCATAGGAGTATTTATATTATCCGTTCCGTACTTGTAGGAACTGAACGGAACGGATAATACAAATACTCCTATGAAAAATACATGTAACAATGTTTTTTTTTGTCTGACACGATACGTGAAGAACGGATAATATAAATCGACCTTTATTTGAAAAGAACATAAAAAAAATTACCGAGTGTTCATTTAAAAAACGTCAAAATAAAAAAATTGTTATTTAAAATTATGTTTTAGGAGAAATTGTTTTGTTTCGAGAAAGGGAACACCTTCCATTAAGTTTGTTTATTATAATTTTTAGATTTAGACCATTAAATACTAGAGACTGAAGGTGGTGGAGATTTTAGATCACCAACATCTGCGAGGTCGTCAACTGACTTTGGGGCTCTTTTGACTTCTATTTCGTACATATTGCTGTTGTATTACTAGAAAAAGAAAACGAAAAAATGAAAAATAATCAGAATTCCATGAATGTAAATCTTAAAATATCCTATCGGCGTGCAAAAACTCATGGGCCAATCCATCTTCCATGTCCAATATAGGCTGGCATGGAGCAATGCAATGCGCAGATTGTAACTTAAATCGGCCCTATAGCCAGCCGTTCGTCTTCGATTTGGCAGATGATGCGTAAAGTAAGACGGAAAAATATACCGCGAAAGAGCAGGGAGTGCTTCGGCCCCAAAAGAGATGGCACGGATTAAAAAAAAAAAAAAAACGACCAATAATATTGCTGCATAATGAAGATTTTTTTTCGAAAAAATTCTTTGAATGAATAAACGAAGAAGTATGAATCTGGCATTACGGATGACTTCTAATAATTATAGAAAATAAAAATGAGGCTCAACATCTGGTTATGGTTTCGACTCCATAGGACACGACATAATAAATAACTCGCTGCCAAATTAGAAGCCAGCTTGCAGTTTTTACTTATTGGTTATTGTTGTCTTCCATAGCCAAACCGATTCATTAAAACAATGTCATCCAAAATATGCAGTTGACTTTTATACCGAGCATAATTTTGTTATTTTCTACTCTGGATCAGAAGTTTTTCTAGTGTCGATTTAAATCGCGGAATATTTAAAATTCTTAAGGTTTTTCGATATTTACAATTTCATCATCTGTCTAAAAACTTCCATTTCTCTTTGATGCAAGGTTGCATGCTAGATATATAATAAGTCCTTATTTTTATTGTTGTATGGTTGTTTCATCGATTAATTTGAAAATTGTTGCTTACCAGCCTGCATTGCAATTAAAACTAAATTTTCAACAGTTAAGTTTTGTGCAATGCCTTCGCTGCATTAAGATTGAAGCCAATCTTGATCAAGTAGTTTCTGCAAAAATTCTAAGCCTAAAATAATTTTAGGAGAGTTGAAATATTTGCTAAAATATATAACCGGGTGTTGGAATAAAATTCATGTAATCGAAGATTATCCAATATCCGAAAATTTTGTTGCTAGCTCTTTGTCCTTTATATTAATTGCAACAGTATTCGAATTATGTACCCCAATTTCCATAGTCGTATCACGTCACTTTACGTGACTACAGTCACGTCGTGTACATTTTCTTATATCGTTTTCTATGGCAGCAAAATATTGATCCCGGATCAATAATATGACGTCATTTTTGATCCAACTTGGCTTCTTTGTATTCATTTTTTGTCTTTTTATTGTTTGATCCCGGATCAATTAAAAAATCCAAAAAATTGTTGAATTTATTTTGACGTTTACTCACACATATTGTGATATTGTGTGAGTAAACGTCAAAAAAATCCACCAAATTTTTTGGATTTATTAATTGATCCGGGATCAAAAAATAAAAAGACAATGTAAACAAAGAAGCCAAGTTGGATCAAAAATGACGTCATATTATTGATCCGGGATCAATATTTTGCTGCCACAGAAAACGATATTATTCTCATATTCGCAACCTACGACTATAGTCTCTTCATGTGACGTTCTGTCCCCAAATTTTTCAAGTGACAGAAATACATTTTGACGAATTCATCAAAAGTAAATAGCATTTTTATTATTGAATTACATCGTGTCGAAATGTACACCCCAGTTACCATATTTGCGTCACGTCTTATTTTGTGACTATTGTCACGTCCCTTACTTTTCCTATTATTATAGTTGCAACTTACGCCTATTATCGTTTTATACGACTATTGTCATATCGTTTTATGACTGTGAACTGGAGGCTCGTAAAACATGAACAATACTATTTTATTCAATAAACATTTTTATAATGTTTTTGTAATAAACTTTATTACAATTTATTTTGTAAATCATTTTACAAATATTTTACTGCTAAGATAAATTTATTATTAATTTCTCTCCCGTTGAAAATTTGGGTGGCCCAAAGCATCATTCGCAATTTTAATTATGATGAAAATTACAAATTTTTTACGTGAAATATATTTTGTCTCCACCATAAATTATTACCCCAATTACCATAGTCGCATCACTTCATGTGGAGTGACTATAGTCGTATCACTTCACTTGAAATTTGCCATTCTCACAGTCGTTTTAAATGATACGCATACTACAATAGAAATATCTCTCTCTCTAGCTTCACATCCCATGAAAGGATTTTGCCGCCCGCACTATGGTCCTTCATCCGTCTCGATCCATTGCTCTCGTCCTCCAGTTTCGACATTCTAGTGCATGTAGATCTTGTTCGACGTCGTCACGCCAGCGTAGTCGCGGTCTTCCTCTACGACGCAGACCGGCTGATTGTTGATGGAACACTTTATTGGTCATCCGTTGTTGTGGGGACCTTGTAACGTGGCCGAGCCATCTAACTCGATTGGATTTGATGAATCCGATAATAACGCAACCTCCAAGAATTTGCTTTATCTCTTGGTTCATGCGAATCCGATATTCATTGTTCGAGACTTTGATTGGGCTAAAGATTGAACGAATGACCTTCCTTTCGAAAGTAGATAACAATCTACAATCGTTAGTGGTCATGGTCCAGCTCTCGCTTCCGAAAGCCAGCACAGGTCTTATGAGTGCTTTACAAAGTGCCAGCTTGCACGACTGCGATAGATGTCTAGATCGGAATAATTTTGATTGGGCAATAATTTTATTTCTGCTGCATGTCATTTGATGATGTTATAACTGACCCGAGGTATTTGAAGTTTTCAACGCGATCACCGACCAAATGGCACAGTGGTTAAAGGTCACCGACCAAATGGCACAGTGGTTAAAGCTTTGGCGTTTGGATCGGGAGGTACCGGGTTCGAATCCCGATAGGGGTTGGATGCAAAAGGAAATTTTCATCAACAGATTACGATCTGTGATTAAAAGGAACACAACTACGACCCCCTATTGGCGTGCAAAACTCATGGGCCGGCCCATCTTCCATGTCCAGTATAGGCTGGCATGGAGCAATGCAATGCGCAGATTGTAACTTAAATCGGCCGTATAGCCGTACGTCTTCGATTTGGCAGATGATGCGTAAAGTAAGACGGAAAAATAAACCGCGAAAGAGCAGGGAGTGCTTCGGCCCCAAAACAGATGGCATGGATTAAAAAAAAAAAAAAAAAAAAAAAAGTTATGGTCGCCAATTCCGAGATTTGTCATGGAGTTGTTCCTGGGTGTTGATACAAATTTGGTTTTGCTACTGTTAACCTTCAAAGCAAGTCTTCTTGCGCAGCGATCGAGCGGTAGGAGACTGTTTTTGATATCGCTAGGTCAACGGCCTAGAAGCACGATATCATCTGCATATCCAAGAATTTGGCATGATTTATTGAATATACAGAGTGCCTTATCGTTTTTCAATCGACTAATAGCTGCATCTACTTCCTCTGCTGTGGGATATTCGACAAAGACCTCTTCACCTGGAGGAGCTATTGCTCTAATGGGGGTCACGTCGTCATTCCGATTTAGCAGATTTTAAAAGTAGGTTTGCCATACTGAGAGAACATCAGCCACGTGTGTTCTCAATTCTCCATTCCCGTCTTTGATGGCCGTACTTCTTGGGTGGAAGTCTTTAGTGAGATTCCTGCCATTAGCAAAACAGTCCCTTGAATTTCCTACTTCCGCTTGGAAGCTGATGTTTTCAATGCATGACCTCATATGAGTTTCTTTTGTCGAAGGTCCAGTAAGTTAATCCAGTAAGTTAATCAGCTTAAAAAGGACACCATTATAAAAAATCTAAAACTCAAAAACATGTGGATACATACTCGAATAATGATTTAAACTTATATTACGGTAACTTCAAATTATTAAAAGAAACAGATAGACAATATCTGGGTAATACACCCTAATCGCATCACTTCATGTGAAGTGACTATAGTCGTGTCACTTCACTTGAAATTTGCCATTCTCACAGTCGTTTTAAACGTTACGCATCCTACAATGGAAATATCGGGCAGCACTAATAATTTCCCCAAATTTGACAAGCCATTCGAAGTCAAAAATCAAAATATTTACGAATATTTTATTGTAAAAAGCACGTAAATTGAAAATAGGTAAGTAATATCTAATTATTTAATGATTAAATTAATTTCTAGGAATCGTACCATCACCCAGATATTTTCTATCTGTTTCTCTTACTAATTTGAAGTTACCGTAATATAAGTTTAAATCATTATTCGAGTATGTATCCACATGTTTTTGAGTTTTAGATTATTTATAGTGGTGTCCTTTTTAAGCTGATTAATTTACTGGATCCCAGAAGAATTCTATCTTTAGTACAAAAATGATCCAAAGACAATTCACTTGTGTGGTCTTTCTTTGGTACAAGCAATTCCCATTCTGCATAAATTTTGTAGCAGAAAAAACGTATAAACCCGCTCGCACTGAAAGGAAAGCATTTTTATTTTTGGCATGATTGCCGCTGCTACTAGGTAGGGGGTCGATTTTGTTCAAAATTCAAGTTGACAAAATAACCGCCAGTATATAGTAGTGGTATGTGTGTTTGCATTAGGGCGAATGTGCGGCATTTAATTTTTTTGGATATCCCTTTTCCGGCCAGATTTTTTATTATTATTTTTGTTTCAATGTAAGTCCAATATACACAATTGTGTATGTACATAACCATAGTTTGTAATGGCGTTTTGTTTTTTTCATGATTCTCTTTCGTACACGATTTTTACGTACACAATTGTGATCGCGATATGACATTTCTAGACAACATTTCCATTTATAATTTAAAATTTGTAGGTTTCAGTGGTTCACACTTAGGCCCTTTTCCAATTACTTACTTATTTGAAACTTATTAACTTATTTGTCGCCATTTTAAATAAGTAAGTGAATCCGTTCCAATTCATTTACTTACTTATTTTGACAGCTTGTTAATGAAAGTATAAACAATCTCTTGCTGACCCAAAATTTCTATTAAAAATTGACAGAAAAAACAATTCTTACTTCTAAACTAATTCATAAATAAAAATAAGAATACATAAGTATAATGTACAGTGGACAGTGGATATAAATTAACCTTGGAATCCATTGTTATCATCACCCCTTTTACTGAAAATCGCTCTTTGACGCATCAAAAAAAAAATCAATCGTCTGCATATAAGACAAGGATTGCAGTGGAACAAGGCTTCGGGCAATTAAAGACGAGATGGTGAAATGTTTTTTGAGGGCGTTAGAAAACAAAGTAAAAAATTGTACGATTGTTGCCATTTGCTACATATTTCCTAATATTTGAATGGATGCCGGAGATTTTATAAGTTTATAAAGAATTTCAAAATGAAATTGATACTTCCGTTGAAGAATTCCTTCAACTTCGAACCAGCGCTACATAATTTAAAAACCGCCTATGGTTAAATGTTTAAAAATAATTTGTTTTATATAATAAATTAAAAAAAAAATGTTTTTTTTCATATACGCCTTTGACGTCTTATATGACAGTAACAGATTGTTGTCATTCAATTTAAGCTAGAAACAGAACAAGAGCGACGACGGCAAGCGTCGACGAATAAATAAAAAATATCGCCGCGATATCGCTGTAGCTAACAGAACAAAAGCGTCAGCGTATGGCGATAAAAAAACAACCAAACGGCATAACCTTCTGTGTTTTTGACACATGACGTTGTGGCATTAGGCTACTAGATTGAAAAAAAAAATGGTTAATAATATGACGGTTAATTGATGCCAACTTATACATATATAAAAAACAGTTGGCAACATTGTTTCGTCGGCAACAAAAATAGAAATAGACTCTAAATTTTTTTCAACGAAAAAATCGTCGTCGCCTGCGTTGATGGTTGTGTTTGTTTTGCATGATTTCGGTGTTTTCTAATATGACAGGCGATTTCGCTCGCCGCCTTCGCTCTTGTTCTGTTTTGAGCTTTATATGGAAGAAAAAAAATTATTGACATGTTAGTCATTGTCACTAGATTTGAAAATAAAAACGGCATTTAGTCAAGACACAATTTTGGAGATATTTCCGTGTAGACGTACTTATTCAAATAAGTCACCTCGCGAGGTTACTTATTTAAATAAGTACGTCTACACAAATAAGTATGTAATTGGAAAAGGGCCTTAGGCCAATTTTGGCCCATTGTGATAGCACATATTCACGCCACATCATTAACCCATTCACCTACTCACAGAACTACTACAGTATACCGCCTGCACATTGAAGGCTCCATTTCAACCTGTACATTGACGTGGACGGTGGGTTGGCGCTGAATTCTGCACTCCATCAAAGGGTCTTAGTTGTGTTTATTAACATCACCGATTGTAATCGATGATAAATTTCGATTTGCATCTAGCCTCTGATGGGATTCGAACCCAGCACCTCTCGGACCAAGTACCGAAGCTTTAACCACTCCACCACTTGTCCGGTTTAAAATTTGTAAATTCAAAATATTTTTTTTTAACCCATTGAAGCACACTTTCTAAATGTGTGTACTACTCAGGACCACCTTTGACAACTTTTGTAATTGCAATGATATTTCGTTGCAGAAAGGATTGTATTGTTGAGAATTGAAAAATGTCGTTATTCCTTAAAAAATGAAAGTTGTTTGCGCGAACTTGTTAAAAAACGAAAATGTTGTATGACTGCTATAGCAGTCATTTGCGCGAACGTATTAACTCGCCACTCAAAAACTTGGTGAGATGTCAAAAAAGTGAGACAACGAAAGGACTTAAACACCAAAAAGCTGAACCGATTCATAATTTTTGATGCTTACATTTGCAGAAAACAAACAAATATAACCACAGAAAAATTAGACACTAATATAAAATTGTATACTATACTCCTTATACGTACAGTATTGTGCGAATTAATGCGAACCCAGGAAATTATTGAGACAAATTATTTATTATTAATTTTTTTTATTGAAATGAATATTAATAATATATGTGTCCACCTTTGGGCTTAATGACATCTTACACATGGTTAGGCATTGCATTAATTAAATTTTGACAATTTCCTGTTATTTGTGGATCCGGGAACCAAACCTCGATAACAGCTTCCTCCATTTTTTTTACTGTTGTACAGCCTTGTTTCCGAACTCTAACCTTACAAATGGCCCATAAATTGTCTATCGGATTCAAGCCCGTTAAATTGTCAGCCCAATCGAGGAATTAAATATTCTTCTGTTCAAGGTAACTTGGTACCAACTTTGATTTATGGCATGGCGATGAATCATGTTGAAAACTAAAATTTTCGCCAACATCGACTTTTTTCTAATTACGGTGTAATTTCCGCACCAGCATAGCTTTACACTTCAAGCCGTTCATCATGCCTTCCACGGGAGATAGATTGTGTACCCACCCTTATATGAATAACATCCCCAAAACATCTTTTTGGTGGCTTTTTCACTGTTTGTTCGAAATGTTTTGCTGTCGATTTTTCCCCTGCACATTCTCGTACAGACCGTGAACGCTGTCCCTGCACGACAAAACGCATTTCGTCCGAGAACAAAACTTTTCTCTAGTCCTGAGTTGGTCAATTAGCATGTTCACTCTCTCTATATGTAATCTTATAGATAATTTATGGTCCATATGTAAGGTTAGTGTCGGAAACACGACTGTACAACAATAAAAAAGGGGGTGGAAACTGTTATCGAGGTTTGGTTCCCGGATCCACAACATAAAATTGTCAAAATTTAATTAATGCAATGCCTAACCGTGTGTAAGATGTCATTAAGGCCAAAGGTGGACACATATATTATTAATATTCATTTCAATAAAAAAAATTAATAATAAATAATTTGTCTCAATAATTTCCCGTGTTCGCATTAATTCGCATAATACTGTATATGAAAACATTATGTTTCGTCTGTCGTAGTTTGAACAAAATCAAGCCCTAGATTTCAATAAAACTGCAAGTATCAAATTTAGTCAAGTCACAATTTCGGACAGTTTTATAATAATGAAGAAAAATACCACGTCTTTTAAATTATTACAATTGAATACAATTCATCTAGTAATATTTCTTTCTTAATTTAGTCACTTGTGAATGAGAAGAGGCCCATTGTCCAGCTCCATTTATAGGTTATTTACTGAAGTAGTCTTTGCTCTGGTGTCCTTAATCCATTAAATCTATTGGTTTCGTTCTATGCAATCGTCTTACTGGATATGAAGGGTCCAACATAACACGAAGCTCTTAATTTACATGTTGATAAATACGTTGTCCATGAATTCTGCAAGTTTTTTTTTAATTTCTTCTTGAACCGTCGGGATATTTAGGTCCCTATGAAGGTCATCATTCCTAATGTACCACGGAGCGTTAACTATACCACGTAACACTATGTTTTGAAAAGTTTGTATTATTTTGATGTTGGTTTTCTTTGTACAGCCCCAGAGCTGTAGTCCGTAAATCCATACAGGCTTTAGCACCTGTTGATATAATAGCAATTTGTTTTCGCTTGATAGTTCCGAATTTTTCCCGAGCAGCCAATACATTTTTCGATATTTGATATTAAGTTCATCTTTTTTCTTTTTAACGTGCTCTTTCCATCTGAGCTTGGTATCTAAGGTCATCCCTAGATATTTAGCCTTATTTGCATACGGGATCTGCTGACCGTTCATGATTAGAGGTTTGTAACTGACTTTTAGATTAGTAAAATTCACATGCGTGGATTTCTATTCATTGAAATTTCGTTGTCGATTCCTCAATAGTGTCTCCTACTGAGAGAACTGCAGTGTCATCAGCAAATGTTGCAACAGTGACATCGTTTAATTGAGGTAAATCTCTGGTGTAGAGCAGGTAAAGAATAGGTCCCAAAACTCTACTACTACTCCCGCCGAAATCTTTTTTAGCTCGGAATATTCATCTTCATATTTCACCCTAAAGTGGCGATTCTCTATGTATGATTTTAAAATCATATAATATTGTTTTGGAAAATTTCTATGTAGTTTGAAGAGTAAACCTCTGTGCCACACCTTATCGAAGGCCTGTGCCACATGTAAGAAGATACTAGAGTGTACCCTTTTCCTCTAATGTATTCTCAATGACATCTGTAAGTCTATGAACCTGCTCAATAGTTAGTGTTTCTTTCTGAAACCAAACTGATATTCTGGGATGAGATTTCTTTGTTCTATCTTTTTTTCAATCTTTTGAGCAACAGCCCTGACTGTTGGCATACTCAGTAACACAAACGAAAAAACAAAAAAAATGTTTTACGGTCAGAATTTTTTTTTTGTTTTTACACAATTAGTATGAAAATGAATTTTGGTAGAAAATAAACGCCTGAGTAAATGTGACGAATTTACATTTTGTTTCAATACCTAATAGATTCGCCAAAGCCATCTCTACTACTAGCCTGTTAACTAAAACGAGAACGTAACACTATGTCTCGTCTGTTGTCAAATCGATCGGGTATTTTCATTGTAATTTGTTTTGGACGTCGTGGATTTTACTTTTCCTCTCACTTTTAAATGAATACAATCGAGGAGCTGCTTTTGTTGTTGTATTAAAAACAATAATAAATGAGAAGTCGCCGACAACTACGTCTTTAGAAAAAAAAATGAAAATTGTCACTGGCCAGTAGTAAACTGGCGTTGGTTTCGCTCAAGCGAAACTGTGAAATGGAAATATCACGAGCCGCACTTGAGTTTTGCGTAGAAAGTGCAGCTTGAGTTTTGTTGCAAAACGCAGTGTATGGGAATGCTAAATGTTTTTGCTTGTTCTATCGTGTGTACAGGGGGGCTATTATGAAATTTTTTTCGATTTCGTAAAATACGAAATCGTAAATTCGATCCGCCGCGAATATTCCTATTATGAAACCTTTTTTGGTCGTAAAATTTAAGACCATGAAGTTTGCTGTTTTTATGTTGTTTTAGCTAAAATTTCAGATTTTTTAGATGGGTCGACTGAATTTAATTCGTTTGTAATTCCACTCCACAAATGTTGGGTAGTTTCTTTATATTGAGGCGCATTTAAAAAATGTTTGACTGTGTCAACATTTTTTCCATAAAAGAAATTAAAATGTGAAATTGGCGACCTTTGGTAATTGACCTACAAAAAACAATAATAAAATTTCAAATAAATGAAACTAATCTATTTTTATAAAATAATTGAATAACTTACGTTTTAAAAATTAATTAAAGTATTTTATTTTAATAAAAAAAATATTAAGTATACGCTATTGTTTTCGTAAATACGATATTCGTCACCTATAGAGCAGTTGAATTTTGACATTTGATTTTCGTAAAATTCGATTTTTTTTGGTTCATATTAGGGCGGATTTACGATTTTCGAATTTTAGGAAAGCAAAAAAATATCATAATAGGCCCCCAGTATTCATATCACCATGTACACCAAAGTTAGCATTGACGTACGTTCGCCAAATAGGCGGTAAACATCAAAGGGACGACCAACGTTGGCTTCATGGACAAGGCGTTTTGGATAGCGGCATAATGAAATAGCCTTGATGAATGATTGTGTGGCCATATTAAATAAAGCCGCAAAATAAACGTAAAAATTACGGATTTGTTTTTCCCCAACCTTATGTATAATTTGTATTGAATTGATTTAGGTTTTCCGATCATGTCATTCCTTTCATTAGATTGCGGTCGGCTTCAAGAACCTATTATTGCTTGTTAGCGAACTGAAGCATTATAGATTCAATGATTTTCATTTTATTTTATAATGAATGTGTTTTCTACTGAAGTTAAATTATTTTATATTTTAATATTTTCCTCAATTTTATCGGCCCTAAGGCCATTTACTTTTGTTTTCAGGTAACACGGAATATATCAGAATTGCCGAAAAATTATATAATGCCTATTTCAAAGCAACCCAGTCATTTTTAAACAAGTTATTTGAAGCTAAATTTTCGATGAAGTTTTGTAACAGGCCGTGGCAACTACAATTCGTTCTCTCTACTGCTGTATATGCTATAATACAACACCATCCAACTCCCATTGTACGAATTTTATTGTTACCATAACAGAGTTGAAACAAAAATTAACCATTGGAGCATCACGGATTCCATCTCCATCTAGCGGATTTTAAATAAACTTCGATAACTACAAATATTGAAATGTATGCCTCATGCTTCAAGAAATTAAACAATCACCATCATTCGCGGTAATTCATTCGTTTTGCTGTGCTTGCTTGGCTTTTTGTAATTTATTTTAAAATTATAAATTAATAAAAATAAAAGTTTAATTAAACTGTGTATATCGTTGATTGTGTTAGCGTGTTCACATGTGCCATTATTTGTAGTTTACATGGACTCCACCTGCTATTGCTATCTAGTTATGCTAAAAAATTTCTATCAAATGGTAATTGGAGACTCGCAACAATATTTATATGCTATCTGTATGCTATGTCAGCAGAATTAGATAGCATGCATATTTTGATGTTTCTTCTATTTCAATACGGCATTTACTAAATTTTTTAAACGCTTCCATACAAAAATTAATGACAAAAGAATGATTTCTTAACGTCAAATTATAGCAAGTTTAGCACACCAGACTCCATCTTGCCAATTTTTGATAGAAAGAGAAAATAGATTGCAATAGTATTCAGATAGCAGGTGGAGAAGCCGTGGTAAGTTAATTTCATCCACTAGAGGCGCTTTGTTAATTTTTACAATCGTCAATAGGAAATCAAAAATATCTGCAAGAACATAAATGAGATCATGTGCAATGTGCGGTATTATTGTATTAATGGCATTGGAATGTTTAAATTGAAATTTGTGTCTGATAGTTTATTTTTTGGTGATTCTTATTTTGATAGATTTGGTTGGCCAAAGGAGATGGAAGGAGATAGGTTATTAATCGCTGATTAAGTATATTAGAACTGTGTTGTCATTATATTATTAACTATCGGCTATACCTAACGGTCTGTAACCGGGCCGATTCTATCTCACCTAATTAACCTATCCAATTCTTCGGTTTGGTTTTGTATAAAAGAGTGTAAGGTGGGTCTGGCGTCATCTGGGAGATCCTACGTAAAAACTTGGCCGCATGGTGACTAAATATATAACAAAATAATCACACTTTGTGTTATATCTATATAAAACACCCATGTATCAGTATCTCTAGTACATGATACACAACTCACTAAATTGAAGAACGGAGAACTGTGTTTTCCTTATATTCATAATAATCAATTTCTATGGTTCATAAAAAACACATAGTTTGATTAGTTGTTTAATTTGGGATTTCAAGTTTTTGATATTCAGTAAATTTTCTTTGTCGTTTTATGAATTTTGTTTTTGAGATTTTTCCAATTCTGGATTACAATTCCGGTCTTTTCCTCCGTTTCGCTTCGATATCTTTGCCTATTTAACTGACTCATAATTTTTCGTTCGTTTTCCTCAATAACTGTCTGTCCTTTTTTTGTTTCAAATGAATTTTGTGTTATATTTTTAGCGGTCTAGCGGGTATAATACGTCACTCACGTTTTATATTTTCTAACTCATAATTTGAGGTGATAATCAAACCAAATTAGGTGGGGTTAGGTTAAGAGTCTAGTAGCATTTTGCTGGCTTAAGACAAAATACATTTTTTATTAATTTTGAAGAATTTAAAGCTAAAATATTTTCGCTGTTTATCGTTAATTAAGGCATGGTGATTAACAAATTAGTTAAAATAAAGAGCGCTACAGACGATCCGACCGATCGTCCGACCGATTTGTAGTTTTCATGTTAATGTTAATCTATTGTCTCGTTTAATGTTACAAAAAGGAAATTCATAAATTTTATAATAATCAACCAACAGAGAAAACAACAGAGAAAATAAAAAATTAAAATTATTCGTTGTGTAAAAAAACATAAAATCGTTTTTGTAATATAAAATGAGACAATAGATTAACATTAACATGAAAACTACAAGTCGGTCGGACCAACCGTCGGATCGTCTGTAGCGCTTTTAAGAATTAAGCATGTCGTACAATATTTACAGTTTTCTAATGTTAATGTAAACTATATTTTTTATATTTTCAGATGGAATCCAAACGGTCCTAAGCAACATAAGCCGAATGAAAAATCCCAAAGAAAAAATTCAAATTTCTCAATAAATTTACAGCAACAGTCCCATTTGCAACAATACCACGAAAGTAATTGTAATACAAAATTTTATCCAAATAATAGTGGTATGAATAATAAAAATAATATCAACACTAATACAAATAATTTATCGTCAGTGAATAATTATAATAAAAGTTCATCATATCCAAATTTTAATTCTAGTTTATCCAATAATAATAGTAATAGTAGTAAAAATAATAAAAATTCAATTTCTTCGGCATTATCATCAACGTCTATTCACCAAGCAAACGCTTCAAATAATTACCATCGTCATTCACTAAACAATCTAATATCGACCAGTTCAACAATAGTAAGTTCAAATAATAAAATAAATAATCAAAATAATAATTTAAATTCAATTAGTAATAATACCAATAATAGTAGTAATAAAAATCTAATTAGTAATAAGGAAAATAGGAATCATAAAGATGGTATTTATAATAGTAATAGTAATAATAATTCAGACAGTAATAGTAAACATTTATTACAAAAATCAAGTATTGGTGATATAAATAGTCGACTAGAATCGTTATGTTTGCAAATGACCGAACAGGCTATAAATTAATTTTAATGTGGGTGATTCATTTTTTTTAAATAAATTATATATATAAATAATAATAATAATAATTGTGATTTTAAAGAATAAGTTTATCTCGAGATATTTTTAATGTGAAACATATAAATATTATAATATTTAGGTAAATGTTAATCTTTTTTTCTTTTTGTTTTTTAATTGTATTTAAATTAAACAAAATAGTTTATTTTTTTGTATTTTTAGAATTCTTTTATAATTGACTCTGTAATGTTTTCGATATTTATTAATACGTACCTATTTAAGTTTTGTTATGGACGATAATATACTTTGAATATATGCTAATGTTTTGCATTGAATGTTGATTAATTTTTTATCATTAGAAATATGTATGATGACAAACGATAGAAATCAATTTTTTGAATAAGTTTTTTAATAACGCGTTTTGTAAACGTATATCTTTGTGACAATCTTTTGTGAAAAATTCTAAAAATAGTTGACACACTTATTATGTTTAAAATGTTTCACCCAAAATTATAATGATGATGATACAAAATTTTAATTGGGACAATATTTTAGAAGAAATTAAGTAATAAAAATTTTCTGAAACAAATTATTGAAAATTACGTTTCTTTGAATAAATTCACAAACGCATGTGAGTTATTTGGAGTTTGTTTTCGAAAACGTATTTAAATTTAAACAGATTGCCCAATAATTAAAAGCAGGTTTGTGGTTAACGAATTTTTGCTACTCTCGTATATGATCGTTATTTCATTCAAAACAAAAAATTGTGGGGTTACAATTCTGGCTGTTTACATGATGATTTTCAATTACAAAATACTAACTAGTCCCAAAATCTTGAAATAAAACCCATATTAAAGAAAAAAAAATTTCCTTAGAAGTCGATAGTCAAAGTTGGTCTTAATTTACTCGGTGAATCCCATGTCTGTCTGCAATATAGCCGAAATTTGGAATCTTGTTGTTTAAATTTTTAATTTCGGCTTTATTTTAAGACTAAAACATTAACTCGAATTTAAACGAGAGACACTTGTTTTTAAAGTAATAATTATATTTTAAGAACACAATAAATATGTACTAGTTTTGTGGAAAATCGTGTTTGGTGTGAATACCGCCTTAAGTTTAGGAACCATAAACGAACGATGATTTTTGGTCCTCTTCACTATACCGAGTGTTCCGCAAGTGAATGTCATGAATTACCGTTCGGTTAGATAAGGTTATGATCACCACCACATTATTTGTATTAAATATTTAAGTAGTCACAGAGAATTTTTGACGTTTAAATTTTTTCGAAAAAGTTATGAATTCTAACATCTTACTAATAATGGCGTTTTCTATTTACAAAAAACTGGCAAAAAAATTTGATGTACATATAACATGTCAATCGTAAATATTGTCAAATATCGTCAGTAAGTGTCAACACAAAACTGGTTTGTTATTGTTTTTAGCATCGTTTTCTACTTTACGGACACAACGATAAAAACATCAAATTTTTTTCGTATTCTTTTTAACTGACGGACATTTGATTTAAATCAAAAACGTAAAAGAATTCGCTATTAATTTCAGACAAAATATTTTAAAACACCATTTTGTATCACTAGTTTAAGGGATGAAGTTGTTTCTTCAATACAGGTTACTTCGTTGGAAAACGCTTATAATTCTACAGGGGGAGGGGGGGGGGGCGAAGTGATACAAGTAAAATCACCTGCTTTGATATCTAGAAATCCAATACATTATAAAGTATTTGAAAGGGGATCAAAAATGAAAACATTTTTATTTGAGATTTCTTCTCCCGATGTAGAAACTAACCCTACCTATATTCCAGACATTCCAGAGAAAGCACAACTACGAATTAGACAAAAATTAAAAAAAAAAAAAAAATCTAAAATTTATTATGAAATTTTCTTTGCGTTTTTTTTAATTGACAACGTCGAAAATGAACTATGTATTATAATATCAAACAAACCTCAACTAGTTTCAATATAAAAGCTAGAACTGCCGGGAAAATCACCGTCGAAAATTTCATAATAGATGCAACTTGTCTGTGTAAAGCGCATTAACTTGATTTTTTCCTTACACTATTTCTATTTTAGAATATGAATTTGAATGTGCAGGTTGTTGTGTTACAAATTTTGAGGAAAATGTGATACTACAAAGAGAAAAATTGATTCGGTATCGCGCTTCTGTGAATGGGCCGGAGTTCGAAAAAGAGATTATGATGAAAATTCGTGTTTAAATTTACGAGTATCATCTAATTTGGTAATTTTCAAATTTTCAGCTAGACTTCTAGTTAGGATTTTCCGATTTTTGCAAATATTGATATAATTCGAGCGAAAATTTTGCTCATTTGTTGCAAGAGTGGCAGAATCCAAAATTTTTATTTTTTCAGTAGAGCGAATTGAAATACATTCTGTATATTATATCTGTAAATTCTGTAATAATTTCCAATAACTTAAAATATTAATTTCTTTCGCGAATTGAGTTTTATATGGAATTTTACCTAATTTGCTAGAAATAACTACATAAGATTCGAATATCTTAGAAATGAGTGTATTTTTGTGTCACTTTTGCAGCAAATGAGCGATTTAATCTTAAGCTCTTTATATAAATTTGGATGGTCACGTATTGTGTGGCGGTCAGCTGTAAGTGGCGAATTGCGAACGTGATTTACTTTATTCTCGAAAATAATAATTATCAGAAAGTTGTGTATTATCGGAAAGTCTGTGGAATTTCCAATAAAAAAATTTGAAAATCACCCACGTAACATATATCGTTTTCTGTGGCAGCAAAATATTGATCCCGAATCAATAATATGACGTCATTTTTGATCCAACATAGCTTCTTTGTTTACATTTTTTGATTTCGGATCAATTAAAAAATCCAAAAAATTTGTTGGATTTTTTTGACGTTTACTCACACAATAGCACAATATGTGTGAGTAAACGTCAAAAAAAAACCAACAAATTTTTTGGATGTTTTAAATGATCCGGGATCAAAAAATAAAAAGATAAAATGTAAACAAAGAAGCCGTGTTGGATCAAAAATGACGTTATATTATTGATCCGGGATCAATATTTTACTGCCACATAAAACGATAAGAGAAAAATAAAAAATTCTCGTTTAAACTTGTGAATCAATTTATAAAAAAGCGAATTTAGAAAAATGATGCAAAGATAATTTTGCGAGAATTTTTATTGTGACAATAGATAAACATTCCCTCGCCCTTTACTTGTGAACTATATTTGTATTAAGGAGTCGATGTTTTATATTTTCGTGAATACAGTTACTCGCGGACGCATACGTTCGGTGTGAATACCACCTAAATGGCAGATTTCGTAGAAGCAGAGCTGCTGATGGTTTATATCAGCTGCCCTATTCCTGAATACGATACGAAAACGAAAGTACAAGATTCTTATTCAATTTTAAATAAGAATCGTACGAATCTTTTTTAATTCAAATATGAATCTTGTATTTTCGTATCGTACTCAGGAATAGGGCCGCTATTTTGGAGATAAAGGACCGGAAAGTTCTGAAGAAATTCGAATTTTGAAAATATCAAAGGGAATTCATATTGGGTTTCCCCATAATTTGAGCCGGATATAATTGAACTAATTCTTTTGGCGGTCTATGCGTTTTGGCATCACCCGACATTATTTTACAATAAAACGGTAAAGGACATAGTCTTTAAGACAGTGACAATTAAGCTAGAAAAATATGTATGTTTGGCAAGTATATTTTCTTCCTTTGCTAGAAAACAAAGCGAAGTAATATCAAAAGTCGGATATCGATAAGGAATCATTGTTATAATGAATCTTGGCACTTGATTTGGGCGACCACTGCGCTGTTAGTCTTGACACTTCGTAGGGCCTTTAAAGGAGGCTCACACATATTTTATTGTCGTAAACGAAGGAGCAGTCTCCCCAGAGTAAAATCTTAAGTCTAACTTGGCTGTGGTATTGATTGGAGAGCTTTCAAATAAAAGTATGGTGTCACATAACGCTAAACAAGTTTTTCATTGTTTACAAATTCACTGAGTGTGCACGATTGGTGGCTGCGAAACAAATACTAAACAACGTAGGCGTAGCGCCTACTAACTTAAAACTTAAGATTTATAAAGTTGGTATTGTCGACCATAGCAATTTTTGTCAAACAACTGCCATCTATACGTCAAATCGGGTACTTCTGTGACTATCCTAGTATATGATCGCGACTATCGAATTCTAAAACGACTGCTTGTGATTTTATCCTAATTGATGCTAAGGCCACTATCAGTTATTGATCAGTTGCCTGAGATTTTAAAGATGTACTTGGAGTATATTGGATCTGAGGTAGAGACCCAATAATTTCTCTGTGGTTTTAAGAAAGAACAGTGTAACACTTAAGAAAACATTTTTATTAACGACTTTTTTTTTATTTTTTTTTATTTATTTTTTAAGAACAGTGTCGTGGATATACGAGCTAAATTTCTCGGGGATTTCTTTCTTAGAAATAATCATTACTTTACAATTATTTTATTTTTTCATCATGTTTTACTTCAGGCCGTGTTAGAGCATTTTGTCGTGCAAATAGTCCACTTCACTCTATTGACCTCGAACGGAATATTAGATCTCTTAAGGAGATCTTATACTTTCATTATTGTCTATTAAAGTCACCAATTCAGAAAATGATGGAATCTCTTGATATTCCACCATAGGAGAATTGGTATTTTGTTGTTCTTACTTGAATTTAATCTGTTTCAGCTACTATCTAATCTATAATATACTACGAGAGATAACACTTCTGATTTTCCAAAGGTATCATCATTCTTCGTTAGGTAGTTAAAGATCAAGGGAAGTTTATCAAGTAATTTTATCGCTAAAACGGACGATTAAAAAATCTCGTAACTAACGTTGTGTTTAGGTCATTAGACTCGCATTGCATTAGAACAAAGAGCGCTTACGAAGCGAAGAGAGTAAGAAGAGACAGTACAAACGGATTGATACATTAGAAATAGATCGATAAACACATTCTATTATGCGATCAAACTTGTATTCAGCTGACGCCATAAACAATAACAATTTCACTTTCCAAGAAAAGCGCTATTTACTAAGAAATCATAGAAAACTGACTTCCGCCAAATTTAGTTTTATAGAATCCCTATTTCCTTTTATTTTTATTTTCATTGTATCGATTAAACTTTCTCCAAGTTTAAAAAATGTTTGAACCTATCTATACGGTACGGGTTACTAGAGTCTGAATGTCCACACAGATTAGAGAATCCTTAGCACTATTCTTAGTTTCTCTGGAAATTTGGAATTGGAGAAAATATTTTATCAATTTTATTTTTATGCCCTTTCTGTTGGAATAAGCTTGATGTAAATATTTTCCAAGTTAAATGGGAAAAATAATACCCAATTTTGTTATGTTTCAAAAATGTTTGCACTAAACTAATTCAAACAGTAAGGCCACAAACTGAAAACACGAAAATATTATACAAACATTTGGGCTTAATTTTCTATGAAGTCCTACAATGATAAAATGTTCCTCATCTGAGCGTTTAAAGCTTCCCGGTTAACAACATTTTACGCAATAGAACATTTGAAATTTATTTCAAAATATTTTAAAACCTTAGAAATATATTAGCTGTAGACTGTACTTCTTCCTCGCTTCTGTTTGTTGAATTAAATTTATTTGTATTTAAGTTGCCTCAGAGTAGGTCACGGTCTGCTGGCGGTCATTTTGTGATGCTACGAGACCTGCGGATTTAGTAATAGTGTTATATTTGGTTTAACGTGTTAGTTTAGACTTCCGTTCATTTCATATTTTTGTAAGGCTTTTCTCAATCAAGCGTAGTGGTTCCCACAACTACTTCCTCTTAGTAGATTTATTTTCTCTAGTTAAGTATTATATACAAAAAATGTTTTACAATTTAACGTAATTGTTAGCTTCCGGTTATTGTTGAATTTTTGAAGACACTATAACTTAATTTTTTCTCTCTTCTATGTAATTTTCCAATTCTTATTAGCGTTATGAAGTTATGTCATGTTACTCATTTGATATTTCATGCTAGCAAAAATTAAAATTCACTTATATCAAAATCATCATCATTTTTGAAATTTATAAATCAAAGTAAAGCATTTAAGATGTATTCAAAATACGTGAAATAAATAAAGATAAATCCTATTTAGCCTAACAAATAGCTTTAATTAATTACCTCACTCCAAGTAATAACACTTTTACTTCATAGAAGAATTCTAAAACAACCAAAAACTAAAAATGTTTCCAATTTAAAAAACAAAAATTAGTTAACTATTTAGAAACTAACAACGGTTTCAAGAACTATATATTTACATATATACAATTAATTATAATTAATTTATTTTATTTAATCACTATGCGTTGTTACATACGAATTAAAAATCCTCGATAAATTTACTATAATTTTATTGATTAATTTTATTAGTATTATAATCGTAATGTTTTCGTATTAAGATTTTTTTTTTAAATTAGATATTATAAAATAATTAATATTTTTATGACAATCGATAATTTTTCGATAAAAACATTATAATTATAGAAATCGAAATTTACAAATCAAACAATAAATAAAATTAAATCCGTCATGACAGATTATATAAATGTATTAAATCATCTATTAAATTAAAGAAATATGTTATTTTTAAATACTTGCATACGTACATATATACAGAGTATCCTAATATTCGCTTACACCGGATGTTGCTGGATTTTAAAAAAAATTGACCCAAATTCTAATACTTCGGCTACTTGCAAGGTCTGACTTAGTACGTTATTTCACCTTAAAAACCGTAATACCGGGTGTGCTATCTATTAGTCCTTTTTTCATTTGTAAAAAAACACACATTTTGGGATGAAAAGTCAAAATTGTTTATTGATAAGGAAAGGTGGTTCTATGCCATTTCCACATTTTTTGATTCTGGCCAACCATTTCTAACTAAACTAATTATCTGCTCCAAAATCGGATCGCGAGCTGACTGAGCTGGTTCTCATACTAGGAACACCTCTCTTGCTACCAAAAATAGCCACTAACAGTTTTTGATCCGTAGAAATTACAAATTCTCTACCTAAAAAATATTGCTCGATTTTTTTATGGCTAAGTAAATCGCAAGTGCTTCTATCTATTGCAGCATAATTCTTTCGGATTTACATTCCACATTTTTTAGTAAAATAAAACAAATTTGCTTATTTAGAAAATGAAAAAAATATTTATTGAAAGTATGCTCTCTCTGCAGCTACAATATTCCTCCATCTTCAGGCAAATCCTGGGGTCTCCTATTCCTGTATTCGATACGAAAACGAAAATGCAAGTTTCATATTTGAATTGAATCAGATTCGTACGATTGTTATTTAAAATTGAATAGGAATCTTATACTTTCGTTTTCGTATCGTATTCAGGAATAGGGCCCCTATTCTTTGGAGGCGATTCAATCAATAAGCAAATTTTCAATCTCTGTGTGTGAACAGTATCGCTGTTCAGAAAGAGAACTTCTTCATTTCTTTTAAATAATTTTTCACAACGTTTGCAATATGTGGAATTGTGTTGCTGAAAAATTAATTTATTGGGCCTATTCACGTATTCTGGTATGTTTTCATGCTAGTGCAGACGTTGCAGGTGTTTTGTTGCATGATACTTAATTTCATCCGCGACAATCGCAGCACAACCCTAGAATTGGCTACGATATGTCCATATTTATTATGGATCGCTAGTTCAGATTGTCTGCCTAAGAGTCAATGCATTTTCTAAATTTTATGTTTAGTTCTTCTCTCTTCTTTTTTATGTGTTCCTTCCATCTAAGTTTAGCATCTAAAGTCATGCCGAGATATTTAGCAGTGTTTGCAAGCGGTACTACTATCGAGTTTATCATTATTGGTATATGATAAACTTTTAGATTTGTAAAGTTCACTTGGATTGATTTTGCTTCATTTAATTTGATTCGCCATTTCTTTTTCCAATTACGTATCTGGTTAGTAGCCAGCCGTCTGTAATTTACTAGTGGAGTCATTGATATTCTTTTCTGTTGCAAGTACTGCCGTGTCATCGGTAAAAGTCGCCTATGTTGCTTCTGTAATTGGTATATCTCTAGAACACTCCCTTGTAGTACTCTTGCTGTTATTCTTTATAGTTGGGAGTATTCATTCTCATACTTTACTCGGAAGTGCCTCTCTGATATATATGATTTTAAAATTTGAAAAAATTGCTACGGAAGATCTCGATGAAGTTTGAATTTTAACCCCTGGTGCCATACTTTGTCGAATGCTTGCGCTACATCAAGGAATATAGTTGAGCATATTTGTTTGCTTTCTAGTGATTTCTCGATTACATCAGTAATTCGATGTACTTGTTCTATCGTAGAAGAACAACATTCTAAATCCAAACTGATGTGAGGTGATAAGATTCCTTTCTTCGATAATTGGTTTTAGCCTTTTAAGAAGAACCTTTTCAAATAGTTTCGATAATGTTGGTAGAAGAGAAATTGGCCTATATGAAGCTTTATCATTCGGAGGTTTGTTTGTTCGGCTTAAGTATCATAATTACTTCTGCAACTTTCTATTGTCTTGGTACATATCTTAGTCGAAATGCTGTATTAACCCCTTAAGGACCAAACCCGAGATATCTCGGGACATACGATATGTAGTTTAAAAAAAATCGGTCCTTAAGGGGTTAATTATATGCACTAGTTTCCTCAACGCTTTCTTCGGTAACACTTTTATTATCTAACCCGTTATAACATCATATCCTGGGCCCCTATTTGGGAATTCGATTCGAATTGCTATTCGATTTTAATAACATCTTCTATTACTCTCTTCTTGCAATTCTAATTTCCTTCTTTTATTTCTAAATCCTCGATTTTACATTTTCGTTCTTCTTTTCCCTTGTTGAACTCTAATTTCATTTCCATCAATTTGATTTCCTTCTCCTTTAATAACATCTCCTTCTTATACAAATCGTATTTCTTTTCATTTAATTTTAAAATGCGCTTCATCACTTCAACCCTATGAACGACTCGCTGATTGATGTTAATTGTGCTGTTACGGTGTCATGAAATATTTTTTGTTGTACTATTTGGTATTCTAGAAGTTGATTTTTTGTTTTATTTTGGTTCGGTCTATTATTTGCTGTATTACTTGCTGGCTGAATTATTTCGTCGCTGTTATTATTAAATTCACTATTAATCAAATTATGTAGTTCAGATGGTGGAGAAAGTGGGTTGGTTGGTACACTTAACTATGTATCGCCAAGTGAAATGGCACCAGTTATTCCATTCACTGATTCTCTTAAATTTGTCACTCGTATGACGGTTTCTTCAAGTGCAGAGAATGTATGTGTCCTTGATGGGCCGTCACCGGTACCTGAGATGTTTTGTTTTCCTTCACTTCTTTTAATATTATATTTAAAATCACTCCACACTTTCTTACAGCCATCTGACGTTCTAATGGGTGGTCCATCGCTATTGAGTTGATTCCCGATTTCGCTCCAGAGATGTTTTGACGATTCACTGAGACATCGGTATCATTTAAAATTACTTACATTTTAAAATTTTGTGTCCTTTTTATACGGCTTCGTTAACAACACTAATATCGAACACATATTCGATCATAAACGAACAGATATTGCTCGTAAAGGAATTGTCAAATAAGGGAAATTTTCCATCGTTTCATGTCTATACGTTTTTGTTTTATTGTTGTTCGTTTTCATTTTATACGTTCTCGAATTCACAAATACCAATTGATTGAATATCGAATTCACAAATACCGATTGTTCGATAACATCGTTCGATTGTTCGATATCGAGTTCCCAATAGAGGCCCTGGATTATTATACGCATTCAGATTATTCTTAATTTCCCATTTTAGTTCTTTCGATGTTACAGGTGCAATTTTTATTTCATCCTGTTTATTTATCGAGGTGATATTTTCCTCTTCCGTTTGTTTGGGGTAAGGTTGGAATGTTTCTTCTGTGTCTTTTTGCCCAGTTAGAGTGCTCAGGTATTTATTAACTGACTGATTTTTAATTTGTTTTATTAGGTATTTTAATTTGTTACACAAATGGTTAAATACCCTTTTATTTTCCGGGATACGATGTTTTTGCCAATTCTTCCTTGCTTTTCTTTTATTTTTAAGAAGTTCTCTCACTTCCTCTGGATAGCTAGCATTGCGCTTCATTTCCTTACTATTATTAGGAGGGCTTCTACGCAGCACTTTGGATATTATAGATGAGCTTATCTAGTTCGTCTTCTATTTGGGCTGGTCCCTGTATTGGGTTCTGCAGACTAATTCTTTCTGTTAACTTTGTTTGGAAGAGATTGCAAATCTACGACTTGATTCGAAAATACGACTTTGATTTCACTTTAAAAATTTAAAACTTCACTTAAAACTTCAACTTCAACCGTCACTCTTAAACTTAAAACTTTACTATAAAAGAAAATTTGATCACCCTTAAAATTTAAAACTTGTTTCAAATAAATTGAAAATCCGAAAAATAAAATTGCGAAAGAACTCATTATTTTAATTAGAATATTTAACTTGACTCAATACTACTCGATCGTCAGCCTTAAAATCTTAAAAACTTGGCTCAAATAAATTTAAAATTGGAATAATACGAGTACAATTTCGTGTGAATTTTAATATTATGTATGCCTCATAATTTTGAGGCTATTCATTTTGATTGTTATTGTGAATTGTTTTTAATTTTTTTTTAATTAGGTTATTCATCTCTTCTAGTTTTTGGTTCATTTCCGTTAAGATGAGGTCGTTTCTTGGGCCGTTTGATGGTGCGTTTAAAAATCCTTGGGTTATAGCTTGGACGCTCTTGGTTGAATTGGTTGATTTCCTTGAAGTTGTTTTTTAGTTCGCCTATGTCATTTCGTAGTTTTAATTTTTCTGTAGTTAATTGGGTTTATACAATTTTCATTTCTTCTATTATTTTAATTGGTATGGTGATTTTTTAGCAGTAGGAAATTTTCGTTATTTATATTGAATTTTGGTAGCTCCACAGTGTTTTTGGCATTTCATATTACATTTTTTTAATTATCATTAGGTTTTTGATTTGTTTTTTGAATTCCTCACAGATGCTTCTGCTGGTGACATGCTGTTCACCACAATAGTATCATTTGAACTGTTTTGACAGTTATTTTTCGTGTGACCTGTCTCCGCACAATGCAAGTATTTCTGTTTACCTCTACAATATTTTTGTGTGTACGTTTGACTTCGTATATGGCTATTTTTTCCGGGAACATGTTTGATCTAAATGTAATTTTTATGGTTGGAGTTGGTTCTGTTTTTTGTTCGTTTAGGTTCCAGTGCGGTACGGTGATTCGCTCTGTTTTTGTTCTTTTTAAATTAGATTTTTAACACTCATGCAAGGTGGTATTTTATTCAGATAGGGTTTCTAATGGTTTCTAACATGAAATTAGGAATATATGCGTGATATTTATATAATCTTCTTAAGTCGACATTTTTTAGTATTTTATTTGCCGTCTCGACTTCTCGTGTTTGAACTTTTACTCGGTTTTCTTCATATTGTTCTCCTAGATTTAAGCTTTAAGGAATTTAATCTATCTGCAATTTCTATATCTTCGAGGCCTTTCTTTTCGATTATTACAAAGTAAGTGCCTCTGTCTCCCGGCACATATTTATTATTTTTGTATTGTTCTTCCGCCTGAATATTGTTTTCTGCATTCATGTTTGTTTTTTGTTTCTTTGGATCCTCCATGGACGCGGTTGTTTTATTTGTACGCTCTTTTGATTAATTTTTGCTCCTCAGTAGAAAAAGGAAATTTTCACCGTTCGTCGGAAATACACTACTTGTACTTTGGGGGCTATCCCTGTATATTTATAGAATTTCTCCCGAAATAGTCGCGCTTCTCTGCGAACAATTATGAATTACGCATGTGTATTTTTATATTTTTATTTCAACTTTTATGTTTATTTAATTCAATTAATTTATTATAATATTTTAATCAATGTGTAAGAACGTTTACAATTTTAACGTTTGTAGTGCCCACAATTATATAATGTCACTACTCTGTTGCGTCTACTCTGTGACTCGGTTGGCGTTGTTCTTGTCCTTCGTCATTTTTCGTTCTTCTTGATGGTGAGGTGATAAAAACGACTGACCGCTCACCTAACGATGGTGTACAAAAGTTCTTTTCCCGCGGTGGACAGGGCTGCGAACATAGTTTCATTTTTTTAGGGCTGTGAACATATTATTATTATCTTTTTCTTTGCCTATGACACCACATTACTCCCCTACTAGTGAGCGCTTAGCAAACGCTACTAAATAAACCTACGAGGACGTTTTATCTGGCGCCCTAATTTTGATTGAGACGAAAATTGTACTTGCGAACTGAATGTTACTTTATTTCTACGTGGTATTTGCTGCACCACATCCGAAAGATTCACTACTGGGGTAACCGAAGATGTATCAATGGGATTGGAATCAAATTGCTCTAAAAACAAGGTTTTAGCCGATTGACGGAAATGTTTGCTTCCCTATGTTTCATTTTTAATGTAAAATATTTAAGATCTCGCGGTATAACCTTATACGGTCCTTCATAAGGTGGTTGAAGTGCCCCTTTTACCGCATCAGTTCTTACAAAAACGTGTGAGCATGAGTTGAGGTCTTTGAAAACGAATATGGGACTGCTACCATGTCTTGTTGCCGGGTAGGCTGTACGCCTCTAAAATATTTTCGCAGTTGCTCTACAAACTCGGAGACGCTTGTTGTTGTTTTGGATTTCACAAAAAAATCCCTCGATAATCTCAAACATTCGCCATATACCAACTCAGCAGGAGAAACTTGTAATTCTTCCTTCAATTCTGTTCGGAGACTCAGAGATATAATCGATAAGGTTTTAGTCCATTATGCATTACTATGGCACATTATAGTGGCCTTTAAAACGCGGTGCCACCTCTCTATCATGCCTTTACACGCCGGGTTGTAAGCAGTGGTCCGTTTATGTTTAAAACCCAAACATGTAGATAATTCTGTGAATAGGGCCGACTCAAACTGTGAACCCTGGTCTGTTGTAATGCTGGATGGAACTCCAAAACGACAAATCCAGTTCTTGAATATGGCATCTGCCACCGTATCTGCCTTAATATCAGTCACTGGGATCACTTCCGGCCATCGCATAAATCGATGTATTAATGTCACAATATCGATTACCTTCTGACGGTGGAAGTGGACCAATGATGTCCAAATGAATTTCATCGATAAGTTTACTTGTATTCGTATATTTGCCTACCGGGGACTTAACGTGTCTCGATACTTTCGATTTTTGGCATGCTATGCACGATCTGGCCAAATTTCTAACGTCCTTGTTAATTTCCGGCCAAACAAACTTTTTGGTTAACATTGTTGTCGTTGTTCAGATACTCGAATGTGATAAATTATGTACACTTTCAAAAATTACTCGTCGAAATTTTTCCGTAACGTACGGTCTTGGAGCACCGGTGGAAATATCGCAATAAATTTCGTTCTCAGAACCAAATACCGGAAATTTTTGGAATATAAGAGATTTATTTGATTCCATTAACTTTGTTAAAGTGATATCTGTGGTCTGATCTTTTGCTAAACTGTCATAATTGATTGAGCTGCCAAGGATTATATTTTCGATCCTAGATCACGTATCAGCTACGATGTTATCCTTACATTCAATGTGCCGAATATCCGTAGTGTACTGAGATATGAAATCTAAATGGCGACGTTGACGAGGGGATGCCTTATCCAAATTCTGTTGTAAAGCATAAATCAAGGGCTTATGGTCCGTAAACAAGGTAAACGTTCGGCACTCGAGCAAATGCCTGAAGTGCTTAATCGAACTATAGGCTGCTAATAACTCGAGTTCGAATGCACTACTACTTTCATCAGTTCAAGCAACTTTCCTTTTATCGTTTTTGCGACTTCCTTTGTTCAACTCGTGCAAGATTGCTTGATCTTCCGCAGCATTCGGAATAAATTGCCTATAAAAGTTTATCATCCCCAAGAAACTACGTAAAGCTTTAATCGTTTCGGGCTTAGGAATGCTACTTATAGCTTCGATTTTTGACTCGCATGGTTTTATGCCATCACACGAAATTTCGTGTCCCAGAAAAGTAACCTTAGGCATAGCAAAGATACACTTGCTAACATTTATCACTAATCCCGCATCCTTTAACCGATCAAAAACGATTTTGAGGTGGAGTAAATGCTCTTCCATAGAATGCGATGCGATCAGCAGGTCGTCAATATATGGAAAACAGAAAAATACATTTCTCAAAACTGCATGTATGCATCTTTGGAATGACTGCGCGGCGTTTCGAAGTCCGAAAGTCATCCTTGTTTGTGACATCAAAAAGTCCGAAGGGTGTGTATATAGCTGTCTTTGGGATATCTTCTTCATTAACAGGAATCTGGTGGTAAGCTTTGACCAGATCTATTGCTGAAAATACCCCACATCCATTCAACTGATATACAAAATCAGTTAGATCGGGTTTGGTTCGTGCATTTAGCATGCGGTAGTCGTCGCAAGGACGCCATGATCCATCCTTTTTCTGAACGAGCTGCAATGGGCTGGATCATTCTGAGTCTGATGGACGACAAATTCCTTGATTCAGGAGTATATCAAATTCTTTCTTTGCTATCTCTAATTTCTCGGGTGACAATCTCCGAACTTTTAAAACGCATGGATGCCCCGTGATAGAGATAACGTGTGGAACTTTCAACCTGTTACTCCTAATATCTAATTTATCCACTGTAATTTATTTATACTGACCTACTAATTTGAAAATATCAGGACTCAATGACTCGGAGGAAATCGTTTTCAACTAGGAAAATGGTCCTGCTACTGTTCCTTTAGAGCGAACGTAAATCGACGACAGCGGATCCAACAATTTTTTGCTTCTAACGTCTACTAACAAACCATAGTGCTTCAAAAAATCTTTACCAATAATAGTCTTATCAACGTCTGCTACCACAAACTTCCAGACAGAATCTCTGCAAAGATCTAAATTTAATTTTAAAACTTTACTCCAGTACGTATTTATTTGCGTGGAATTAGCGGCGAATAATTTAAAATCACTTTTTTTATTCCGTTTAAACATGTTAGGCGGAATGACAGACACGTCTACTCCAGTATCGAAGTATCGACAAGGAATTGTCTTTTACTGGCAAAATCGACAGCAATAAGACGACAATTGTGGCAAACATCGCTGGTCGTCATCAACGATGAGCCAACTAGTTTTCCGGCTTATCACCAGAAATGTTTTGTGATTGAAAATTACATGGTGTCGTGCATTTACGGGCCCTATCATTAAATTTAAAATGATACCAACACATTGCATGTCTCTGCCTTTTGTTGCTATCACGTTCTGAGCGAGCGCTGCTTCCTCGATAAGAATTTGACGCTCGACCTGATGAACGGCTTCTACTCCTATGTTGGGTTTTCATGAGACTACTTAATTGTTTAGATAGCAAGTTAACTTGTTTTGTCAAACTATCAATGTCGCACGAATTACTTGGAGAAATTGTATACACCTCCGCTAAGCTTTGTACTTCTAAAGTTGTATCTGCTGTGGATGCTAGTTTCTCCAAGCTGTTTTCCTCTAAGCTGGTTAGTATTGATTGCGCTTGTGCCGGTAAACGTTGAAGCCACAGATTTTGTAATACCTTATCTTGAATCTGCGTTCCAGCCAAGCTTTGCATTTCTCTCAACAACTGGGACGGTTTTCTATCTCCGAACTGAAGTCCCTTAAGTAATCTATCTAGCCTAATCTTCGCCGAGTCACTTAATCTCTATAATTGTTTGCTTGAGATCATCATACTTTTCTTTCTCTGGTGGTTTTTTTATTTTTTCTCTGACGCATTTCACTGTATCGTTATCTAGCGCTGCTACTAAATAGCTATATTTCGATTGGTCGGTAACTATTCCGGAAATGTTGAATTGTACCTCTAATTGTTGAAACCATATTTCGGAATCCTCCCTATTAAATGGGGGAGTTTTAACCGATACTCTAAAATTTGATTTTGTTAACTTCTCGTCGTCAGACATTTTATCTTACTAAGTGAACGAACTTAAACTTTATCACCACCAAGAAGAACAAACTTAAAACTTTCGAAACAATTCGTATAAATTAGGAACAATGTATGCTTATATGCGTAACGCTATGTACGATCAAGTACAGCCCTACCGAGATCACGTTACAATATATTTTAAAATGTCGAATATCAAATTGCAATTTTTTTAATAATAATTAACTAGAAACACTAATCTTAATTATGATCTGAACAAAATCAATTTCTTTACAAAAAAAACGTTATTTAACGGTGATTTAAAATAACTAGACCCTACTCGTGACAATTTACACAAAGAAATGTGGGCACTTACTTGATCAGTTGTTGCCTTCTTTGAACATGAATGACATAGGCTGCTTGTTGGTAATTAATCCCTGTTGTAATATTCTGCTTTCGGTGTCACGGGAATCCAGTTTAATTTGTCCTCGTTCAATACTACCGTTCTATACTTATGTACTCCTATGTATGCTACTGCACATACAATTTGTATTCGTATTGTTGATAGTACGCTGTTGTATGTACACTGCTTACGTACACCGCTGCATGTATGTGTTATATCCGCAATTCTCCACTCGTGTTGCTGTATGGAGTTCTTTGTAAGTGACAAATTACAAATCTCCATTTTGTAATTTTTTTCGTAAATTACCATTTTTTATCTATGCACTGCACTGCCTTAAACAGTAGATTTTCCGTAAACCCAAACTGCGTAGAGCCACAAAGCATTCCTCGAAAGCGCGTTTCAATTCCCACATTCTCTCTCTCTCTCTGGCACTGTATCCCATCAAGGGATTTGGCCGCCTCAAATAAGGTTTCATAATCATATTTTCATTTCGATAATGAGTGATTAATTCATTGAATCCTAAACCAGCCGTGAAATATATTTTTTTCCTTGTCACCACCGGGAATCGAACCCGGGACCTCCGGTCGCTGGAGCAAGTATGCTGACCACTTTGCCATCGGGGCGGCAATTCCCACATTCACTGTTTTTAAAACTTTTTATGTGAATTAAAGACTTTCCCATTCATTATTGTTATTTTTGGAACAAACGAACTCACAATGCTAGATCTAGAGAATTAGGTGATAGTCGAATTTCAATTTTCTTTCTTACTAGTCTAGTTTAGATGGTCGCTTAATATTCGTGTCATTGTTATGGCCTTAGCGGCTGGTGGTTATGATGGTTCATCACCTATAATTTCTTGGATTGAAGTTTCGTCAATTTTTGTCTTCACGAAAGCCACGTTTGTTTCTTCGGTTGATGATTTGGGGATGGCCTTAACGAAAAATGCCTCCTCTGTCGTCTTTAAAACTATTTGGAAACAATCACAAGTGATGGTGCCCATTCCAGTGTGCAACTTGACATTCGCTAAAAGTTTTTACGGTTTTTAGTTCCCGATGAACCCCGTAAAAATCCACAAATTGAGTTTTTTGCCCCTGAACTGACACTTTATTTGTAGACCTTCGTAAGGTTCCTACTATAATGAAATTTTAAAATCGAGCGAAATTCTCCTAGCGCAATGTATACGGTAACAAACGATGTCAGTAAATATTAGGACACCCTGTACGATTCAGATTGGATAATCATTATTAGATGTGGTATAAAATAAATTAATTGTAAACAGAACTCATATAAAAATATATTAAATTTGTAATAATATGTTTCAATGTAAAACTAACGTGAAATTTTTTCAAATTTTTTGTTATTAAATTTTGTGTAACGAAATAAAATTTGAAATGCAATAGTAAAATTATACGACAAATTCCTACTTTACATAATTGTATTATTCTAATGTAATAAAAAGTGTGTAGTAACATACTGGCGGTTCATTTAACTTAACCTATAAGCAACTAAAGTATATTTTAGTTAAGAGTAACAATGCTCAATTTTCAAAAAATGTATTTAGATCCAATTAAGTGCAAATATGACTAAAAGAAGTACCAAATATAAACACCAATTAAACACCGCAAGGGTTATTAACACTGGATAATTTAAGTTAGGAATGATAATTGAAATTTAACTGCAACATAGCTTTAACCGAAGCCAAGGAATCAAATTTCCAAGTTTCGTAAGGGCTCGAAAACAAAACGAATATTGAATAAATTTTACGAAAATATTGTACCACACTGCAAAGAAAAAAAATACTACAAAAGTTTTTACAAAAATAGTTGTTTTTATTTTTAAAGATACTGAGATGTACAATCTAGTGGAATGAATAAAAAGTCAAATTCGAGTATTAAATTAATTATGTTATTACGGACAGAATTTTTTAATTTCTCATGTAAGTAAGTAAGTCACGAGGCTGACACATAGATGACACATATAATGAAAAACTTATTTGATTTTTATAATTTATTCACGGTTTTGTTCAAGCAAAGCAACGCTTGATAAGTGTTATAAAAACTCTGCTCCTTCGAAAGAACCGTCGAACGTTGGTTTACTGAGTTTAAACCTGGCCGTACAAACACCGATGATGCTCAACTCTCTGATCGCCCGAATTCGGCAGGTATTCTGTACAAGATCAAAAAAGTCCACAAAATCGTTTTGGAAAACCGTAAGGTGAAGTTGCGTAAGTTAGCTGACATCTTAAAGATATAAAAAGGTCGATGATTCAAAGAGCCCGGTTTGGGGCTGTTTAACAGTAATAAACATATTTGATGTTTTGTATCGGTATGTGACAATGGATAAAACATGAATCCACCACTATACTCCGGAAAATCGTTAATCAGCTGAGTGGACAGCAGCTGGTGAGCCATGGGAAGCGACCAAAAAATGCAAATGTAGGCCAGTAAGGCTTTGGTCTCCGTATCTTGGGGAGCGCACGGTAATTTATTCGTCGACTATCTTGAGAAAGAAAAGACGGTCAATATAAGAAGGCGTTATTGGTGCATTTAAAGGAAGAAGTTGGGAAAAACGGTCCCAAGCGCAAAAGAAAAAATGCTTTTTCAGTAAGGCAATGCACCGTATCACATTGACAAGTTTGCTACGATGACAAATTTGGTCTACAGCAACTACTAATTTGTTCGTAGACCTCAAAAAAATGCTCTAGAAAAAGAGATGTGTGTCAAGTTTGAGGCCAAAGATAAATCGTTCTACCAAAAAGACAACGAAATGGGGTTGGGCTCGTTTTCCCGAATTTCAAAATCCCGAAATCAAAATCCCGACTTTTAAAATCCCGAGTTTCAAAATCAAAACTTTCCAAATCCCGACTTTCACAATTCCGACTTTCAAAATCGGGATTTTGAATTTTTATTTCTATTATGAATTTTTTTTTCGACGATGTCAACAATTCAAATTTTTATTAACAAATTTTTATTAATTAAAATTTTATAAGATTAAATTATTAATTTATTTTTACTAATAAGCTTTGTTTATTTATCAACACTTTTCTTTTATGTACTAGACACCTCAAGAGCTGTCGTAAAATAGTCGACGTTATCTAAAAAAAACGCGTCGACTATTTCATAATACAAAAAAAAACGCGGTCGAAAATTTCATAATAGACCCCAGGTTGCGTTTAAGTTTGAAGGAAATGAAAGCTCACATGACTACTCGGAGTAGTTAATACTGATAACATGCATTCTTCCCTTCAGAAACTAAGGTAAGATGTCTCTATATTCGTATCGTGTGGGTATTTCTTTGGTTGGTAACAGCAGGGAAACTTTAATTCCAAAATAAAACTTTGCATACAGATTAAACCCAATTTGTGCTAATTAGCACAAGTGACAAATTAGTGGTAATCCAGAGCCGAGAAAACAGGAAAAGAAAATTTTAAATCTCGCCTTAAAGACGATAAAAATTAAACCCGATTTCTGTAGAAAACCAGGAAGTCCAACTTTAACATTTTCGAAAGGCGGCTAAACTGACGAAATTTGTGCTTATCAGAGTCATACAATTTTCATAAATTTGCATTCATAAATTGAGGAAGGACTAGAAAGCCCCTAAAAGAGGGTTGGGGTCGTTTGCCCGACTTTCAAAATCCCAAGCTCTTAAGTTTTCGCTGATTGAGTCTTGACGCTTTGTGTTCATTGTACCCTTATTTATATGGTGGAACATTCCGGACTCACCTGGATCTATACTACTATAATCTGCAACACCACAAAACTGTTATAAATCTATCTCTACTGCTACTAGATGTCGCTAATCTCACAAAAAATAGCATGTTTTTCTAAACTTTAAATGAGCAATTTTCGTTGAATAAATGTCTCGCCCCTGCTGGATTAATTGCCCATCAAACCAATAGGCGACATCGCAACAATATTGTTTCCCCATATACATTTATTCAACGAAAATGACTAAGGTCGTGTTTCAATTGGTTTAAATACCGCATAAAAAGTTAAAAAGTTAAAAATTTATTTTGTGGTAATTTTTTTTAACTTTTTAACTTTTTATCTGTTTCAACTGGTTAAAAATTTTGACACAAGGTTGCTTATTTTATGTGTAATTGTGAACATATATAGCAAATTTAAATATGAAAAAAATATAAAATAAATACTTTTTAAATATATATTAGTCAATTATGGTCAGTTTAAATATATATTATTGCAATTTTTCTCAAAATTTGTACATGGAAAATTTTTGTTTACAAACAAATATTTTTGTCAGCCAAATGTTTTCTATATAAAAATTTTATCAGCTCTTGAAGCAGATAAAAAGTTTGACATTTTTATTCACCACAATTTTTAACTTTTTAACTTTTTATGCGGCATTTAAATCAATTGAAACACGCTCTAATTTAATGTTTAGAAAATTCGTAACATCAGGGTAGTTTTATGACAGATATAGGTTGCATACCTGATTATAATAGTCTAGAACCAAACCTTCGAGAATATTTACTTCGGTAATTAATTATTTCTTGTAGTGTTTTAGTATTACTGGATTTTAGGAAAATTCATGTGTGAATATTTTTAGTATACTCGGTAGTATTCCAGTAGTGGTAAGTGTTAATTAAATATTAAGAAATTATTCAAAGATTATTTCTGGTATTTTCTCGAATATTCCGGAAGCGTTGTGAATTACAAGAATAGGTATTCTGTAACGTTATTCACAATCCGTGATACGAACTAGATAGTAAAAAGTCGTAACAATTGGTGATAGCGGTGAGATTGTGAATATTCGAAGATTAAAGATTTAACGGTTACGGAGATAAAATTTCAACTAAAGCAGCGTAATTTACCGACAGGTGGTTACAAAAATGAATTAATATTGCGAGTGCGACTACGTGAGGCTATGAACAAGCAAGGAGTAGATTCGGATAATTATGAGTTTGAAGAGGTTCTAGCTCAAAAATTATCTGATAATCGTGAGATGGTAGAGGCAGCTCCCTGACTACCTGGGACCTTCGATATGGCTTTTGATCAAATTGAACAAAAATTTGATCAACAAAACCCAAAAGTTGATCAACAAAGTAAATAGAGGTGCTATTGATCGGGAGGAACCTTTGGGCCTTATAAAATCGAGTGGTGGCGAGGCGATAGAAGTTAAGGAGAAACAGCTGAGCCAGCTCGCGAATGATGCACAATTAACCCTCGGGTTTTTGGACGCGAATTGACATCTCATAATGAGTAATTTATTATAGTCAACAAGAACCAGGAGCGCTTGTGTCTATAGTGAATGGGGTTGACGAAGGGTGGGGATAGTTTCGACGATTTTGGTGCAGAGATTGGTTATGTAACAGAGAAAAATAGTAACCCAAGATTGTGCAGCAAACTTGATGAAAGTGATAATGCTGATTTTGGAAGCGTTGAGATGACGGAGAAAATCAAACACAGATTGCAACGCATGGATGATGTAGGTAAGCATAATCTACAGAAAAATGAGAAATCATTACAGGTATGGCGATGCGCTCGTCTAATGCCGAAGAGCAATTGTGGCAGCTACATTTAGACAGTGCACAGAGACATACTTTGAATGAATGTTAGCCAAATCGATATGGGATTATTGGAGCGGTCATCTTTGGGTCAGATGAAGTTCCGTTCGATAGAACATTAAAATGTATTTGGAGGAGAAACCAGCCAAGGCTGGCATGAGAATTATGCAGATGGTTTATCAGTTGTGATTGGTAGGGCAGCAAGGGTAATTGGAAGTGGTGATTGGCGATTGGTAATTCACAGTATTGCCATAACCCTTTGAGGGATGAGAGAATTGTGCACAGGTTGCAAATATAAGATTCTGCGATTATCCACGAAAGATCAACACTGCTTTTAAATATAGAAAAATATGCCCAGTAGGAATATATGTGGAACATAACTGCCAGGAATTTGCAGAAGCGACAACGATGCCCAGGAATTTGCGAAGGATAAACAAAGGCGGACAATACCACTTATGAAATGCAGGTCAAAGTGGGTGTTGGCAAATGGGCGTTAGGCTTTGATTAGTGATTGGCAATTCACAGGAAGGTTGTTCAAGCCGAATTTATTTGACTCTGTAGCAAAATTTTCTGCAGAAAAATTTGCTGGAGAATAAATATCGAAGAGAGAGAGAGAGAGAGAGTACAAACAACCAATCAAATTAGCTAAATTGGTTATATTTTTGTAAACAAATTTCCCCTCCATTTCATTTTGCGAAACTTATTACCCCTTCGGAATAAAAATGATTTATTCTGTAGTTAAATTTGCGGAAGGCAGGCACCTTAACAAAAATAAATTCCTAACTTCACTTCAAACTGCAGCAAATTTTTCTACAGAAATATTTGCTACAGAGTTAAATAAATTCAGCTTCAGCGTGTGCCGTATCTGTTCTGCAATCGCCCATGGACGAAACGGAGAGAAAAAGACGGCCTATGGAAGAGATACTCAAATGGCCACGAATTATGATGAAATGCTGGTCAAAAATTACGTTGCCAATAAGGTCCCCTTCCATCTGGTATGATAGTATGTTTGAATAAATAAATAAAAAAAAGTATGAGAGTATGAAACAGACGCGGTGTGCTAGCAGTAATAAAGTGAATTGTCGTCCAGGATGGGGTTGGATTAGGGTGGACCATGGAGAGTGCCTGCAAGCTTGGATGGCGTTAGGAGGCGATGATGTAGGTGAAGTTATATTTGTTTGTGTTACACGATCTAACCTCCAGAGGCGAAGATGTTACGATCTCGCCTATTCGAACCGATGGACAATTAATTCAGTCTGAGGGGCGAAACATTTATTCAAAGAAAATTGCTCATTTATAGTTTTGAAAATTATTGACATTTTTTAGTGATTTGTGACATTTTGATTTAACTAGTAGCATTAGTTTTAAACGTTTTATGGCATTGCAGATTATAACAGAACTAGTGTGGAACAGAACCAAACTCAAATATTCAGCGACTCAAATATTCAGCGCGGTATATAAATACGAGTGCAATGGAGATTCGGGGTTATGAGGAATTAGTGGTGTGATTTAGATGGAGCGCAGTTTACGCCCTGAAACAACTTTTCTACTGGAAAATATCAAATTTTCAGTCATCCAGCCAATTTACGTTAAATGACCAAACTTTTAAAAATTAAATAAAATTCACGAAACGAGAAATCAGTGCAAAATGTTAAATAAAACACCAAAATAACAAATTATTGAACTCCGAACGGGGAATCCCCTGAATATGTACAAAATATCAGTACATGTTGAGCGTATTTTGCGAAACATATTTAGATAGTTAATATGAAGCTGAAAATAGATAATTTATTGAATAATTTTTATTTTATTCATTGTTAACATTTTAAACCAACATAACGCGTAAAAATACGGGAATAGTAACAAGAAAATGTCTCGCGATAAGCAGATCACCCATAAAGGTTCAATTTTATTGTCGCACGACGAAAATCTTAAAGTATTTTCTTTAATTGAATCAAAATGTGTGGTAAAGTGAAATCTTGATATAAGCAATTTGGGAAAAAATCCTCATTTTTTAATGTGCCATTTAGGCTCTAGCAACATCAATTGTTCAGCTGTACATCACGAAACAACCAGAACACTCGTACTGGATTAAACGTGGAGCTGGTGCATTGTGCATTATTCGAGATTGTCATAAGCGTTCGCATTTTCTACGACTTTATTGTACCGTAAAGGATCGGATGATATGGGAAGAGGAGCTGTATACCACCATCACCTTTAATCGGGTTCGGCCGTATTTATTGACATTTGAAGGCCATGTAAGTACATATACAATTTATTATGGCTGTACCGTGTATTTTTAGTATCGACTACTGCGAATATCAAATATGGCCAGATTAAAGTCATGATTCACACCACAAACTATAATATTGATATCGCACGTAACCTATAAATTCACACATTCAAACCTAAATTTGATTTGTGACATAAAATATGTTATCGAGATTCTTGGAATTGAAGGTCCGTGTGTTCGGATGTGTCTATAATTGTGCCGTAATGTAATTGCGGTCTCGCAAATAATAAACTATTTTTTTTGCTACGATACTCGCCCCTATGCACAAACATATTTTTTGAGTTATCAAAATTGTTCTGTTTAAAATCATTGACGCAAAAACAACTTTTGCGATATGGAAGTATTTTGATAAATTTTATTCAGTTGCAACATTCTCTCGGCCTAACTTATAGAATTCATTTGGGTGAGTTATTCTTTAGTTCTTATATTTATAAATTATTAAGTCGGTTATTAAGTATTGCTTTGAAAGAATTGTCATAATGGTGACCGACTCATTAAATCTTTGATTTATTTGTGCTTTTTTTTATTCAATGACGTGTTAGGTTAGCTAAATACGTAGATCTCCCGTGGTAAGGGACTGCTTTTGCTAAATAATTTTCATTGAATATCCTCAGTGTTTCTTGTTAGAGACTTTGCACATGGAACTTCAGCGGCACTCATAATTGCGCTTTTCAAGCTGCGATGCCTATCCGTGACGATGACCGATGGAATTCCGAATCTATTAATCCAAGTTATTTATTAGTGCGTGATTCGACTGTTTCCGCCTTTATATGTTTAATAGGTGTCAATAGGTTCAGTAGGTATGACTCTCAGATGGCGGTAGTGGGCTTTTAACATTCCGTGATATTTTGAATTTTTGACACCGCAGACAACATATGGCCTCACGTCTCATTTCCTTGTTCATCGACGGCCAAACGAACTTAACTGCGACTTCTTTTTCTCGAAATATCGCATATTATTTGTTTTTCTGTCCCGAAAATAAGCAATTTTTCGAATTTAGAGTGTCTTGTGAACAAATATGTTCGACGAGTTCGACATCGTTCATCTGTCCCCTGGCAATCTCAACGTAGTCGACACCGCTACTACACCATAGGATTTTCAATAATTTTCGGAAATGTGCCGGATGTCGGAAGTATATTGTGCGATTTAATCTAAACGTCTGCGTTTATTGCGGACAGCAATAAATTTTAACTTCCAAAGGAAATACGTCGGCCCTAGCTGTCGTTATAATCATCTGCAGAACACAGTGAGGCACCTACTGGTTTTTTGATTGCATAGAAATATCACGTCCCTTAAGCTAGCAGAACCCATACGGCAGAACATTACAAATTAATATGGATAATATTAGGCTAATTAAATGCTCTATTAAAAATTTTTGGGCTCCATCCCTTCCAACTAAAACGCGGGTTCTGCTAGCTTTAGAAAAAGTTAGCAGAACCCATATCAAAAAACAAATGGAAAATTAAAGGATAAAGTTAGGATAATTAAAAGCCCTATTTAAATTTGTTTTATTATGCTCGCTCTAGAAAAAAAGTAAGGCTTCACCACTAAAAAGCATCAGAACCCAAACCGAAAATCTGACCAAAAATCAAATTGAAACGCAAAACTAGAACAATTTTTTTTAACAACTTTATTGATATAGCTACTACAATCTTAAACATTATTAATTCATTAGTAAGGTTGACATTAGTACTTATGAGATAAGCATAAACTTGTGTTGGTCTGCTGGACCAGTGTCCAGTTCCCTTGGTTTATAATTTTCATTTGGTTAGCTCATTGGGTTTGATTCGTTTGAGCCGCCTTACTTCGTTTGTACTGTCCAGTAGTTGTACGGCCTCAAGATTGGTGTGGGTAAGAAGTCTCTTTTCATGTTTTATGGCACATTCGCGGATCGTCGTCTATCAATTGTATTTCTAAATCATTGTGGATTTCCTTGTTAGTCACAAATCGATAGGCGTTGGTGACCATTCGAAGAAATATATTTTGGTTTCGTTGTATAATGTCTCTATTGGATTTATGTGTACAACCCCATAGCTGCGCACCATACATCCATATTGGTTTGAAAATAGTCTGGTATACCAGTCTTTTGCAATACAGGTTCATTTTGGACTGATGTCCAATTACCAGTACATTTGACGTTGTTTCAATCGTATCTGTTCAGCTTTTTGTCTCACGTGATGTTTCCAGTTGAGCCTTGAATCTAAATGCAGACCAAGGTATTTTACTGATTTAGCCAGCGGCACTTGCACCCCTTTGAGGTATATATGAAGAGTGTTATTTTTATGTCGGAGCGTAAATGTCACATAGGTTGATTTGAGCTCATTCAGTGCGATTTTCCAGTCAATTGTCCATTTAGTAACGTTGTCCATTGCTCGTTGAAGATTTTCCACTGCTCGTGGTTGAGATTCGTCTACTGACATAATTACAGTGTCGTCAGCGAACGTGCCGATGAATGTTTTATTCGTTGTAGGTATGTCCGCAGTATAAAGAAGGTAGAGGAGGGGACCCAATACGCTTCCCTGCGGAACTCCCGCAATCACTGGATAAAAGTCAGAACTTGTTTCTTCATGAATGACTCTAAATTGGCGATCAGAGAGGTATGATTCAAGCAGCTAGCAACAGTTTTGTGGTAGCATTTTGCTCATCTTGAATGTCAATCCCTCATGCCAAACCCTATCAAAGGCCTGGGATACATTCAGAAATACGGCGGGGCAATATTTCTTTTCTTCTAACGCTTGCTCTATTACCGCAGTTATTCGATGGACTTGATCTATTGTGGAGTGGTTATTCCTGAATCCAATTTGAAAATCAGGAACGTTTACTATTGGCTTTAGACGTTTAAGTAGCAGTTTCTCGAACAGCTTTGATAAGGTCGGAAGCAGCGAGATTGGTCTGTATGATGTTACTTCTTTATCTGGTTTACCTGGTTGCTTTAGCATAATTATTTGGGCCATTTTGAAGCATTTGGGTACATACTTCAATCTCATACAGGCATTAAATAAGTATGTGATGAAGATGATTGCTTTACGTGGAAGTTCCTTGAATAGGCCCGGTGATATTTCATCAATTCCTGGTGCTTTTTTTTTGATTAAGATTTTTGACGATTTCTTCAGCAATTTCCATTGGCGTGACCCTCTTAAAGTCCTGATTTGGTTGATAAACAGGTGTTACATCTATGTTGGATTGAATGTCATGGGGTTGGAATACTTCTGCTAGGTGTTGAGCAAAGAGTTCCGCTTTTTCTTTGTCTTGTCGAACCCAACTGCCTTGAGCATTCCTTAAAGGTGGTACTCGAACTACAGGTCGTTTAAATCTTCTGGTTGCTTTCCATAACGAGTAGTCCTTATCCATTTCTGGATCTAGCACGCTTAAGTATTTATCGAGGCAATTCTGTTTGAAATTTTTGATTAGCCTATTGACTTTGTTACTTATTCGATTAAAAGTTGTCTTATCAGCGGGATTTCTGGTGAGATGCCATATTCTCCTCGCCCTTCTTCTTGCCTTGATTTGTTCCCTGATTTCAGCCGGGTATTTGACTTCAATATCCGCTTTGTCCTTTAATTCAGGAGTAGCTGGTGTGGCAGCCATTCGAGTGTATTCAATGAAATTGTTTGTTTGTTGTTCCAATTTTTCATTGCTTTTAATACTATGTAACTTTTAATTCAACTAGCTCTTCCGATTTTTCTCTGAAGATGTCCCAATCCGTGAATCTATTAGTAAGGTTTTACCTTTTCTGTTTCTTTATTACTATAGCGCTTACTGACAACAGTACAGGAATCTGGTCAGATGTTAGGTCGTTAGTTCCTTCTTCTAGTGTAACTTAGAGGAATACCTTTTATGATGAAGAAATACAGTAGATCTGGTATTTTTCCTGTATCCGTTGGCCAATACGTTGGCCCCCCTGGGGACAGATATTCGTATTTGTTTTCATGAATGGTATTGAACAAGGTGTTTCCATTCCCAGGAGAAATAAGCCTGGAACCCCAAGCTGTATGTTTTATATTGTAGTCCCCTCCAATAATAACTTTTGGTCCGAGCTTATTGAAGACGTTATTAAATTGTAACATCGTTGGTGTATGCCGTGGAGGACAGTACGCTGCTGCAATATTTAGATCTACGCCATTATATTGGATTGAGATAACAGTTGCTTGCAAATAGTTTTCACGAATATCCTCTTGTTGATTATGTTTGATAATATTTTTAATTAGTACAGCTGAACCACCTCTGGCTCTTTCACTAGGATGGGTTATCCAGTTGGAATTAAAACCCCTTATTCTGATAAAGCTTTTGTTGGAGAAATGCGTCTCTGAAATCAGCGCAATATCAATGTTGTTTGTATGGAGAAATATTTCCAGGTCTTGGGGTCGTTGATTGAGCCCATTAGAGTTCCACGCTAAAATGCGTAGGAACGAGTTAATCATTTGTGAGTATGTTGAGTTTTTCGCTTGGTGGATATACAGATTTCCAGTTTTGCCACCCTCTCTGCTAAATGACCAAGTGACTGTTGAATTTGACTAAGCATTTTAATAATTTCAATGTTATTAGACTCTTTGGTGATTTGCGCATAGGATAATCCAACTGTGGATGGTGTGATTGTTTGTGGTTTAGCAACTTTGGTTTGTAATCGCTGTACTGCGCTTGTTCTATTATTCTGTTGACTTTTAATTTTGTTCTGATATACTCTGCATCCTTTATAATTTTAGTATGCCCTTATTGTTGACAAAGAGCACAAGAAGGCGCGATATCTGGTGTTTTCTTGCATGTTGTCGTGTGGTGATTTTCCGCGCATTTAACGCATTTGGTTTGACGATAGCAAAAGCTCTTGGTATGTCCAAGTTGTTGACAATTCGTACATTGTGGAATTCCCCTTGTCTTGTTAGGTGGCTCAATTTTAACTATACAGTACGCAAGTTTCTTGATATTGTATACTTCTTTATTGTTGTCTTTTTGTTTTAGGTCTATGTAAAACAATGGAAAGTGTTTCCTGACTTTTACACCATCAATTGTGACCAGTTTGTATATGTTGGTAATACCTGCGACTTCATGTCCCATTTTTTCTAAGTCAGCTTTAATTTCATCGTGACTAATAGAAGTAGGTAAGCCTGTGATAATCACTCTAAAGGCCTTTTCACTCTTCAGCTGGTAGGTGTGATATTGGATATTTTCTAGTTGGTTGCTAGATTCATTTTTTAATTCTTCCAGTAATTTTTTGACATTTCTGTAATCATTTTCATTTTGAAAGGTAATTCTAATGTCACTATTTGAAAGCGCCTTAAAATTAGTTGATTCACTAGTGGTTTTTATTATTTTTTGTCGAAAAAGTTCGAAATTTTTGATATTGCTCACATTAATGGGTGGAGGCAGTGGTATTTTTGGGTTTTTCTGTTCCGTGTTACTGTTCACACTTTGTGTATTATTTTTTAGGGGAGTTTTCGTTTTTGTGCGCCTAGGTTTCTTAGAATTTCTGTTATTAGCTCTGGAAACTTCTTCTTCCAGTTCTTCCTCATCTATGAAATAATCCTCTATACTCAGAGCATTAAATCTATTATTCTGTTGAGAGACTGGAAATTGCTGCAGAAACCAGTTGGAATTATTAGAATGCTGTTGACTGGTTGGTGGCTGAATATTGTTGACTGGCAGGTTGTTAGCTCGTGCTGAATCCTTAGCTTTGCTATTTTTAACCTTTTTTTTATTTTTAGTGTAGAGTTTTCTCTCTTAAGTTCAGCAACTTCATTGCTCAGCTGAGCGATTAGTTTCGCCATTTTCTGAAACTTGGTTAACAGATCCTCGCTATTTATAATGTTTGTTGATGCACTTGGCATTTGTAATGAAGTTCCTTTTTCAGTGGAGACTGCGTCTTTTGCAGTTACTGTGGACGCAGTCGCTGTTGGCACAGTTGTCTTTAATTATAGTGTACGTCTACTTACATTCGGAGGTGGTAATCTCAACATTTTCATGCTCTTAAGAAAGTTGTTTCCTTTATTTGCCAAGGGTTCGTATCCCCCAGAATCTATGGTAATAGCATCCGAAGAATATATGGAGCGGCCCGGTTGATTTGATGCTTCTATAGACGCATCCGTCTTGTTTCCTAATATTATTAAGCTATTATTTTCATCATTTTCATCTTAAATTTTTATTTTATTCCCACGAGTAGCATGAGAATTTAACTCAGCCATCGGCGAATATAATACCACCTTAGCATTGGTGTACTAGTTTTTGGTCCGCCCCGAGTATTTAATTTCCGCGGTACCTAGCATATCTGGCAAGCATTTCCCTATCCGAGACGGCTGATGGGGGTACTAGCAAACCCCACACAGGGCTAGAACAATTGACATACAAATAATTTTAGGTTCATTATGGCGTAATTAAAAGCCATATTAAAAAATTTTGGACTCCACTAGTTTTTTCCTAAAATTAAGACCATTTAATCTAAAGCTAGCAGAACCCAAATCAGAATAAAACCGAAACTAGAACGCCAAACAAGAACAATAGACAAACAAATAAAGTTTAGGCTCATTATGGCCTAATCAAATGCCACATTAATAAATGTTGGGCTCCACTCGGTTTTGACCAAATTTCTGGTCATTTAATCTAAAGCTCCGATTTTTGATTTGGGTTCTGCTAGTTTTAGATTAAATGACTTGAAGTTTGGTCAACAGCAAGTGGAGCCAAAAATTGTTTAATGTGGCTTTTGATTAGGCCATAATGAGCCTAAATGATTTGTATGTCAATTGTTCTTGTTTTGCGTTCGGATTTGTTTTTTGGTCCGATATGTTATTTGGGTTATGTTAACTTTTAAGTGATAAAGCCTTACCTTTTTCCTAAAGCGAACATAATAAAACATTTAAACAGGGCATTTAATTAGCCTAAAACTAATCTTTAATTTTCCAATTGTTTTTAAATCGTTTTTTGATATGGGTTTTGCTAACTTTTTCTAAAGCTGGCAGAAACCGCGTTTTAGTTGGAAGGGATGGAGCATGGAGCCCAAATTTTTTTAATAGAGCACTTAATTAGCCTACAATTAGCCTATAATTATTCATACTATCTTGTAATGTTCTGCCGTATGGGTTCTGCTAGCTTAAGGGAAGTGAAATATCGTTGTTGGCGTCGAAATTACAACACTTTAATGTTTTCGCGCCAAGTCGGATGTTGACGTGTCAGCGGAGGATCGTGACCTGAATATATTTTCTGATAAAGTGTCAATTCGTGTTGTTAACTCACAAGATTATATGTCAATGCCTCTGGTGCGATTTGAATTTGAGTGTGTGAATGTTCCCAGGTTTATTAACGTACATTATTTTATCGACCGTCGTCGCTAGTTTTTATAAATCGACGTTTTCCAAACACGATAAAATTCCTTGTGTATGTGTTGGTAACCAAAAGCTGGGATGGCTTTTCATCGCCTAGTTGAAGACCGGATAATAGGCTGTGGCTGAATCGCACAATCGTTCGAATGGAGCCGCTTTGAGTGCCTTATGTTTCCCGAATGTTGGTGGTCTCAACTCAATTTTGTACGCATTTGATCGTATCAGGGTTTAGAGCCGCATTCAGATGCCCGTACTTAGTTGCGTAAACATATTTCCGGATCATCCCGATTGAAATTCGAATATTTTATCGACACTAACATTTGAATATGTAGTGGTATTTAGAAAACGGACTGAGGGTTTCACCGTGCTAGTTTCCATTTCGTTCTTGTTCTCATTTGAGTGCGAGTGTTGATAAAAATAGCATTGAGTTCGTAATTTAATTTGATTAAAAATGTTGCGGCTTAAGTTTATATGGAAAAGAAATTTACTTACTGGTAATAACCAAAATTATTACAAATTTTGCATGAAATTGCACAAAAATTGGTGAAAATGCGCGTTTGCTTAACGATTTCGGTCAGGCCTAATCCACTAATTCTGAACAAATGGTTTAATAAATTGGAAAGCATTAGCTTTGCTGGATTTTTATCTTCTGCTGTTTTATTCAAAAATTTACAGTTTAAATAGTTTGACTAAACGGTTAAATGTGGTGGCGGAATTTCATCACAGAAAGGACATAACCAGAGTTTCTGCATAACAAGTTTGGCGCTCTCCGAAACAAACTTCGTTTAGTATGTTTCTTCACCAACATTAGCGACGATGTGGTAATTCAAAATGTACTGATAGACCGGCTGATCTCTATCTCTCTCTCTCTCTCTCATTTTGCCATCTGCACGGTGGCCCTCCCCATCCATCTTGTAAAAGGTTTTTATATTTAATGTAAAATTCACTTTAACTGTTTTAATTCACTTTAACTGTTTTATAATAATTAACACAATTTATAATTTTTAACTGTTACTTTTATTTTTATTCAATTACATTTTTGATTACATTGTCGAGCCTCTACTTCCGGCTCGTCACTACCATGTTACTATCTTACTGACTGCCCTTTCTATATCTATATATCTTTTTCATATTTATTAAATATTACGCTATGTCACCTTAATATTAATTCTTACAATATTTCGTAATGCCTAATAAACATATTTTATTTTTGTTAACGAATCAATTCTAGTTTTCGGTCAAAAACTTATGATTGCGTAAAGCAATAAATTTTGGAGTATAAAATATCTTTATTTTACAAAATACAATTTCATGAAAATATTTCGCGTGCCTGTCTTTCGAAATACAGAGTATATTGCACCGCGTACGATATTGATATTTCCATGACAAGTGTGTGGCATTACATCCTTCCCCTTTAGAAAAATTTACCAATTGAAGATTTGTAATAAATGAAGGTATATTTGCTATTTTTCCAAATACTAATTCAAATGGTGTGTACTGTGTTATGTGGTGTTGAGTTGTATGAAAATACAAAATATGGAAGCCAATCCTCCCAGTTAAAATCTGTTGTAAAACTATTCAAATATTCATTCAGAACTCTGTGATTTCTCTCTATTGAGCCTAATGTTTCATGATGATATGGTGTAGAGTTGATTTGGTTAATTTTTAATAGTTCACAAATATTTTTCATTACTTCATTTAGAAATTCTGTTCCCATGTCTGATTTTAAACTTTTGAAAATTCCATATTTTAGAATAAATTTCTCTACTATAGCTCTTGCAACTGATATTGCTTCTTTATTCTTAATTGGTATTGCTTCAATATACTTTGTAAGTTCACACTGTAGTGTAAGTATATATCTAAATTAATTTGATAATTTAAGAGGACCTACTGTATCTACTGATACTATTTCAAAACTATCTCCTGGTGTTTCTGTAATCCCCATTTTTTCTTTGGTGTGCTTTATGATTTTACTTTTCTTGCATAATTCGCAATTATGTATGAAATCTTTCACCATCCTATTCATACCTTTCCATATAAATCTTTGTTTAATTCTATTGATAGTTCTCTTTACACCTGTATGTCCACCTATTGGTGTCATATGATTTTCTTTTATTAAATTTTTCATATCTTCCGGACTAATAATTCTCTGTGGAGCTTTACATATTAATATTTTTAAATTATTTTCTTTCATTGTCCCTATCTTACTTTTCTGCAGATTATTGAATTTTTCTTTAAATTTATTTATACTTATGTGACTGAACATTAAATCATTATTCTTGAGCGCTAACTTATTTATTTTCAATTCATGCATGCGTGTTATTAGTTTCTCTAATTTTGAATCCATTTCCAAAATCGGATTATCACTAATAAATACAGTCACTGTATCTAATCTTTTATTATTCATAGCTCCTAAATTTTCTGTTACCTTTATGTGCAAATTTTTTTTCGAACTATCTAAACTTTCAACTATAAATTGCAATTTTTTTAGGTTTCTTATTTCACTAATAGTGTACACTTCCATGCATAGAGTTGATCAGGCTCCAACTTCGGTGTGTCTACACTAACACTATTATTACTTTTATCTTCTACTTTTTAGTCATACTTCTGGTTATTACATTGACAACTTGTTTTGGTATTAACGCTTTTAAAGATTGTGTATCCCATACTATTCTAGATAGAGCATCCGCATTTGTATTTAATTTACCTTGTTTAAAAATTATTGTGAAGTTATAGTCAATCAGATCTAGTCTAATCCTAGTCATCTTTGAGGATGGATTTTTATCTGTAAAAAGACTTACTAACGGCCTATGGTCAGTAACGACTGTAAAATTTCTACCATACAGGTAAGGCCTAAAGTGATTAATAGCCCAATGGATAGCTAACAACTCTTTTTCTATTATTGGTTTATTTAGTTCATGTTTATCCATTGTTCTACTAGCAAATGCAATTGGTAAGTCATTTGGAATTTCTCCTTGTGATAAAATTGCTCCAAGAGTAAAATTTGACGCATCTGTAGTCAAAATGAATTCTTTATCAAAATTCGGATATTGCAATATTGGAGGGTTCATTAACTTTGATTTTAAAAGTTTAAATGATTCTTCACATTGATCTGTCCATGTGAATACGGCACCTTTCTTTAATAGACTATTTAATGGTTTTGCTATCAAAGCAAAATCACGAATGAATTTTCAATAATAATTGCAGAATGCTACAAATCTACGTGTACTGTCTACGTCTGTAGGACACGGATAACTTTTAATAACTTCAAATTTTGATGGATCAGGTTTTATTCCTTCACTAGTAATAAGATGTCCTAAATATGTTACTTCACTTTTTAAAAAATTGCATTTTGATGGATTAATCTTTAGATTATAAGACCTTAGTCGTTTTAATACCTTTATTAAATTTGTATTATGGTGTTTTATACCACATCCAAATATTATTATATCATCAACGTAAAGAAATGCTAATTCATCTAGACCTGCTAAGGTAATCGATAACATTCTTTGAAAACTATTTGTTGATATTTTGAGACCGAATGGTAGTCTTTTAAATTGGTAGTGGCCTTGACTAGTAGAAAATACTGTCATAGGACGTGATTCTTCTTCTAGTTCTATTTGGTGAAATGAACTAGTCAATTTTATCATCAATAATCTTCTTATTCAACTGTCTAAAGTCTACCACTAATCTCCATTTTTTTTTACCATCTATCATCTTCTTTGGCACGACTTATAATGGTGAATTGTAAGGACTTATCGAGGGTTCTATTATATCACTATCTAACAAATGCTGCACTTCTTTATTTATTTCTGAATATTGCGTTTGTGGCAGTCTATAATTTGTTATGTATACAGGGGTGGGATCCTGTTTTAATATTTTCTGCCTATAAAAATTATTTGTTGTCAACTTATCACCAGATACGTACAATACATTTGCAAAATCCTTACATATTTTATAAATTTGTTGTTTTTAAAATTCACTATTATTTTTCATATTTAATTCTTTTATTATTTTGTTATATCATCTTCTTTTGCTATATTTACGTTCACTATATTATTAATTATGTGGTAATCCTCTAAATTTTCAACTATCGGTTTAATATTTTCTAATCTAACATCATTTTCTAACGTATTAACTATTTTTGCATGCGCAATACCATTTTTTGGAATCACCGTATTACTTATAAATATACCCTTTTCTATCTCTTGACTTACTATTATGCTATCTACACTTCGTTCTATATCTAAAGCTTTTATAATTTCTGTTCTCAGGGATTATGAAACTGTTCTGTTTCGGGAGACTTGTTTCCATAGGTATTAGAATCTCTTCTTCTGCTTCTTATAATCTCTTCTATTATAATCTCTTCCATCTGTAACCATAGGAAAATTCTGATCTACTACATGTAATTTTTGTTTCAAATCTCGATTATTTACTCTGAATTTTGCATAAATAGTTCCTAACGAATAAGTTTCGGAATCAGTAACACCTGTTATTCTACATTTTTCACTTTTGTCGATTCTTAGATTTTCATTTAGCTTGTCGATCTTAATTACAGAGATTTCTGATCCTGTATCAATCAGATATATCAAGACGTCTCCCGACACATCCGACTGTAACATTACCAAATTTCCTGCATTTATATTTATATTGAATATTAATGAATCGATAATTCGTTCATTTCGTTTGTTATCTCCTCCCGCGCTATTATCGGAGGAATAACCCCGTTTCCCGAACTCTGTAACAGGTGTACATTTTGGTTTCTACGATTTTCATTACTATAATTTCGATTATTATATCTTTGATTTCTATAACCCGAATATCTTCCGTTATTATTATTTTGGTTCGCGAAGCGATTCGAATTTTGTTGTCTATAATTTTGTTACGACTGTATGGTCGCAACGACGATTTTTGTGTTATTATATTCACCCCGGTTGTTGTCTTCGTTTCGCCCATCTTCTCTTATGTTTTTATTCACCTCTGTGTTTGTCTGTTAAATTGTGCGCTGAACGCACCCGCGACTTTTGTTTTGTTCCCTATCGTTTGGTGGCGCAGAGGTGAAGAGAGGACGAGAAAGAGAGAACGGTGTGCATCGAGTGTGTGCAAAGTAAAACGTTTTGGAAAAAATGTTTTTTTCTTATATGTCTCTCTTTTGTACCAACGAAAATTTGATATAAAGGAGAGACAGAGAAGAGAGATTCATTTCTTCTAGAACGTTTTACGAGTTGTGCGGCGCTCGAATGTTTGTTGGTTGTCATTCAGTTTTGTGATTTTTATAAAAACAGTCGAGTTTTTTCGTGCTTTCAAGTAATGGATGTACAATTCAAGTTTTTTTGAATAAGTTTTTTTTATGGTGTAAGCTTACATAGCTTTGTGAGATAAATAAAAAATATAATAGTTAAGTTATGCTTTGGATAGCTTGTGTTTTATTGAAATAAAAAAACAGAACAAATTAATAAAAATTTGCTGGTTTCAAGGATAGTAATTAAATGCTATTCGGTACTTTCCATCGGAGTTTTTGTTGCTGTGTATCTTTTGTGTGAATACGCGGCAACGCTTTATGGAGATGCATAGTGGTGTACATATTGGCGACTTCGGGGTTCAGTAAAGGGAACCTGATTTATAATACAATACCCAGCTATTTTGAGAACGAGAACATTCGTGAAGGTGACGGTACGAACAATATTGTTGGTGGTGCGTGCAGTGGAATGTTCCACAATTCCAACACTGTGCACGGTTTTATCAAGGCTACTAGTACGTGGTCTCCAGTTGAGAAATACATCGTCGGCAAGGTCGAGCAACCCATAAAGGTTGCCTAACAGAACGTTGATTTTTTCGGTGTGGTTGCCGACGCGTCTTCCGGTAACCAGAGACACTGCAGCATTCGGTTTTGTGTTAACGGCAGGACAACAGGCCATTCGAACGAGGTGGTTTTGGAGTTTATCGGGGAAAGGCCCCGCAACGGTTTGGGTGGCCAACCGGCTAGTCAAATTTGTATTTTTGGTATCGGAGAGAGGCTCCGCAACGGACGACCGCACAAGGTCGCAACGGTACGGGTTGCCAACCGGCACCTCGTTGTTATTGGTAACGGTGAAAGGCACCGCAACGGTCCGGGTGTGGTACATCACCTGTGGCATGACGGCCGCGCAAGGCCGCAACAATTTTTTTTATATAAATAGTAAGGTACGATTTTTTTTATATTTTTTTTATTTTTTTAATTTTTATTATTTTTTCTTAAATTTTTTTATTAAATTTAATTTTATATTTTGTAATCGAGCGCCGCACAGCGGGTGACGCTCGGTACGCATTGCTGTTCTCTCTCTCGCTATCTCTCCTTCTCTCGTTTTCCTCGTGGGAAGTTGTGTTTTCTTTTGTTTTCCTTTTTAAAAGAAAAAAAATAAAATGAATTACTAAGTTTTCGGTCGGTATGATGGGAGCGGAGACTCCCTCTGTGTCGGTTTAGTGTTTGCGGTCCCTTGGTGCCCGCATCCAATTTCGTAACCGGGGCTTTGCCCTGTTTGAATTCGAATGGATGCGCGCACCAAGGCACCTCTACCGGTTTATAATTTTGTTGTGTTCGTTCCTCAGGTTCCGGCCGACGAATTTCGGCGGAACTCGGTTTTATTATTATTTGCGTTCCCCCCAACTTTCTGTATGATCACGGTGTAAGCCAGGAGCGTCATGCAAGCCTCAAACCCCACGACACGACCTTAGCACTTCTCCCTGAGAACGTAGCCGGCAAAAATCACCGTGGAGGCCTCTGCATGCGCTTAGTGAATATCTGCAGGTTGGCAGTAGCCAGCCTGTAACAATTTCTATAATTTGTGTTAGTACGATATAAACTATTTTTGTTTTGATGATTATTGTTATTTCTATAGTTATTATAGTGTCTCGGAAATTGTAATGCTTGATATTTAAGTTTTGACACGTTTTGTGTGTCTGTTCTAACAATTTTTGCCGCCTCTCCAGCAATTTGCACTGCTTCGGCCAAAGTTTTTGGTCGGCTAGCAATAACTGTAGGATTTAATTCTGCAAACAAACCTTCTTTGAATGCATTTAACGCTAATTGGTCAGTTAAATGATGTATGGTTTTAATATCACGTCCGCCCAATTGTCTTTTATGTACACTGTTTAGTTCAGAGCTATTTTATTAATAAAATTTTCTATTTTACCAATCTGCTTTGTTCTTATTAATTCCGACTGTATTTCAAGTACAGAACGTTTTGAACTAAAAATTTTATAAAATAATTCTTTGAATTTTTTAAAAGTTTCTGGTTTCTCTTCGACTGCTATTTTCGATCTAACACTATCATTGACTTTTACTGTCAACACTATAGATATAAACTTCGGTTGTTCAGCCACCTTCAACTCATCATGTAATAGTTTTATTAAATTTATGATATTTTCCAAGTCTTTTGGGTCACCGGTAAAAATTGGTAAAACCTTAATGACTTGACTAATATTTATATCCATTTTTCTTTTTAAATGGCATCTAAACCCGCATAGGTATATCTTAAATTGTATAATAACACCTATTGCACCTATTACCTATTATACAATTGAAGTCTTCTACTAGATCAAAAATATGGTAGCCGATTGCGATATTTACCATAGAGCTGCTCGTGGGTGTTTGACTTGGTACACGAGTATCTAAAGTTCATAATAATCCAGGCCGTAGAGCCATTTCCTTGTGATTCGTTGAGGTACGACTTATGAGTTTAGCCGCTTTTGATCGACCTACTGATTGCAGGCAGTGGTGCTTCTGGATTTACCCGAGGGAGTTTTATGTACCCGAGAGTTTATGGTGGATAGAGAGAATCCCGCTGACCATAATTTTCTAGTTGTTCTAGATGGATGATTTATTTATAAATTTCAATTTGTTGTAGTAAATTTTCATAAGTTTTCTTAAAAAAATGTTGAATGTTTATTTCTTTCTCGGTTGCATTGCCCACTATTTCTTCAAACTTGTATTGGTAAAGGCAATAAATGAAACTTTCAGTGGCTTTATATTCATCTAGCACTTTATCATTATGTCAGATACTCCATGGAGATGGGACATGATAGAACCAATTACGCATCCTTTCCTCCAATTAGAATCCTTTACTTTATTTTGATATCATCCAAACTAGTTCCAGCGGAGCTCTAACTGGACAATCCGAAATGAAAATCAGAATCAATAACTTACAAATGAAACCAATCCTTAACTACATCTTCTTTCATTTCAGATTAATAACGTAGCCATAAATTTTGCTTCGGAAGTCGAAGCACAAGACTTCAATGATCACTTAGTGGATTATGCAAATCACTTAGCAAGACGAATAAAGCATCGATCTGCAGATCAGGTCAAACCATCTGCTCGTAATGTTATTAAACCAGGATATCTTCATTTTAATATCGGTTGTCCATCAAATATCGAGCACGTAGCACATATCGGATTTGATCAAGATCGTGTTATTGATGTACGAGGGGGAACTATAATTATTAATCAAGTTTTAATGATACCCGGAATTTATGATGCGCCCACAACGGATCGAGAACCAAACTCAGCCGATAATTTTAAGCTAAAAACGAAAAAGAAAACGAAAACGAAAAAAAATTAATTGTACCAAAAGAAACGACGCCTACCATCGCCGAGACTAGTGTGCCACTGCATCTTACTCAATTTTACGTGTGCATTATATAAATATTATCGAAATAAAATTCTGGTTTTGGAGAGTGCCCAACACCTCCACATACTTAACCTTTATGATTAATCCATCATCAGCATAACCATTCTCTCTCTCACTCTCTTTCGATTCCCAACATGACAGGTAAATTAACTATTCAAACGGCTTGTGAAATTTGACATTTAATATTTCGTATTTTAGAAATTAAAGCAACTCTTTCAATAAATTCTGGCCCATCTACCGAAACTGATATTATAGCATCAACCCTTATACGTACAAGAACAGCGAGCTTGCCACCTTCATGGCACATTCTGACAACAGCGGCGGCAAAGGTCGTGGCGATTGTGATTGGATATAAAATAATTATCAAATCCGCAAACAAAAAATGTTAAGATTATTCAGTTCGACTTAGAGGAACTCCAAAAAGCTAAATTGAACTTCATTGAGAATCAAGTATAAAGTTTTGCAACCCATAGTCAGGCAACCCTCCATGGTTACATCTAGTGTGACCAGTCCCTAAGTGAAAATCCGTATGTCGTCAATCTTCAGGAGATGCTCAGCCAAAAGACTCATTGCTCATTGCATCCCATTTATCAGTTGGTATCTTCATGATGGCCAATGCTCGTAATATGCTACGGATTCAGTCCACAATACCCGCAAAATTCGTTATTGGTCAAGTGGATGATCAGGCAAATCCAGCAATCGATTTATATGTCTCAATTAACAGGCGTGGATTATCATGTCGTTGCTTAAGCTCGGTTCAAACTTTATTGTAACCGCCTGTATACATTCTCACTTTTTACATATTGCTGGAGCTTGCTTAGTTTGTTTGTTGGTGCCAAATCTGTTCGATCATGTACGAGCGTCTCGAACATGTCCTTAACTACGAGTCAGTTCTCTGTTCATCCATCGATAATGATAGTCGCCGTAATTTGATGTAAATATTGTCGTAAGCCGATTCAACCAAGGCTTACAATTCATCATGACGACCCATGACATCTTCCTAATGACAAGTTCTTGTCAGGAATGAACTCATGATCCCTGCAATAGAGATGTAAATTATTATTTTACAAATATGGATTTGGAACGTGATTCTACTCTTGAGGACTTATTACTATTATTTCAAATATTAGGATTCTTTTACGGCTAGAGGAAATGTGGCGTTCGCGCTGTAAACTCGACCAATGAGTAACTTCTTTTACTTACTGTAAAGACAATGATGAAGACTAGTTGAGGATGAAGTAAGTAATGATTTATTTCATTTATTTATCAACAGTATTCATTACCTTATATGCAATGCTAGGTGAGTAAGGTTATATGATTACAATATTTACATTCATATGTTACATCCCCTTTTTTTTAATTTAATTTAATTTTTACTATCACATTTATAAATCCAATTTGATACTTGGTTTGACTATTCTACCTGACCTAATTGTGATGAACTCATTCCCAGTCTTATTGTTGGTTGGTGAACTGCGATTGTTCATTGACTCTGCTGTAGACTCAGGAATATAATAATGGTTATCAGCGTTTTCTAAACTTATGTTCGGCGATTCGTTATGATTACTTCCCGTGGTATTACCAGCTTTCGGAATAATCTGCTGATTTGAACTATTTTCAGTATTTTGATCTTTAGCCGAATCTGAACTGTCACCTTGATTTAGTCTGATATCCTGCGGGATAACACATTGTTCCTTAGTTCTTTTGATATGAGTTGAATTGCGTCTAAAAATTCTACCTTTTTCGGCAGCAACTATAAATGATCTAGGATTATTTCTTTCGCCCGTTATGACTCCCGCCATCCAATCACGATGACCTTGTTTAATACGAACTGTATCACCCAGATTTAACGATTCTTCCCTTTGTCTTCCTTTGTCAGCATAGAACTTCTGTTTTCGCCTTATTTTTGTTAAATTATCCATTACATCTGCTGCAACCGTTGGTTTCAAATGATGTTGCGAAACCGGTATTGTCGTTCTAGTTGAACGGCTCATCAATCTTCGATTAGGTGATGCTAAGCCTGATGATGTCGGTGTGTTTCGATAATTCAATAATGCCAAATACACACAGGAATTATCATTCATACATTTTTTAATCATATTCCTAGCAATTTGAACATACCGTTCCAATGTTCCATCAACCCATTTCCTTGTGGATGTTTTGGACTGGACGGCGTACGTACCATTCCATCACAAATTTCTTAAATTCCGCTGCAGTAAATTGTGGTCTATTATCCGATTCTAATTTTGCAGGTATTCCATGCGTAGCAAAAAAGAATTTTAAATGTATAATGACTTCACTTGACGAACTTCCGTTCAGTCCCTTAAATTCAAAAAATCCGGAATAACTATCAACAATAATCAGATATTCCTTTCCATGGTAATAAAACAAATCTATTCCTACCACTTCAAATGGAAGATTTGGAATTTCTTTTGTGATGATTGGTTCTTTGGTCTTTGATTTTTGCGTTGATTGACAAATTGCACATTTTTCTACATACGATGTTATATCCGCAGTCATTCCATGCCAAAATAGAATTTCTCTCGCCCAACTGAAACACTTTTGTATCCCAAAACGTCCTCTGTGTACATTATGTAACATTTTTTGAATTTGTTCCTTGGGTACCACCACTTCCTTTATATACTATTCCGTTGTAATATGAAACCTCTTCTCTAAAATTCCAGTAAGACCTCACTAATTCACTAACTTCTGATTTACTTTCCGGTCAACCTGTCATTACCACTTTGACTAATTCTTATAATTCTTTGTTGTTTCTCGTAGCTTCGACCATTTCCTTTTTAGCATTTTCTGAGAAATCTATCGCTACATAAACTTTCTTCCACTTCCGGTATAGCGTTTTCGTAGTGTCTACTAAGCAAATCAGCTAAGTAATGACTTGTGCCCTTTTTGTAAATAATAGTTGGAGCATATTGTTTAATGTCAAACATAATCCTGTGCAGTCTAAACGGTGCTGACTGCAATGGTTTTTTGTAGATAATCTCCAGAGGTTTATGATCACTTTCTATTATCATCCTTCTTTGCATAGACGTATTCATGGAATTTCGGACATGCCCAACGTATCGCAGCTGCTTCCAACTCAATCGGTGGACAGTTCTTTTGTGCTTTGTTTAACGCTTTGGATGCATACGCTATCGGCTGTCCCTGTTGAATCAATGCAGCACCAAAACTCTTCATGCTCCGCTCCGTCTACTTGAATGGTAACATGCTCAGATGTGAGCAGAATTTTAATACTGGTGTTGAGCAGAATTTTAATACTGGTTCGTAGAATTTTAATACTGGTGTTGTAGAAAAGCTTCTTTTAATTTAACAAACACTTTCTCGTGATTCTTAGTACAAATTCATTCGACATCCTTGATTAAAAGATTTCTTAACGATCCCGTTAAATCTGATAAATTTGATACATATTTGGATAAATATTGGGCCATTCCTAACAGTCTCTGCAATTTTTTGTTATTTTCTGGTCTTTTTATTCTCTTAATCGCTGCTGTTTTATCTGGATCTGCCCATAGTCCCTGCTCGCTCAACATATGACCCAAAAATTTCACTTTCCTTGCACCAAACTGTTGTCGCATATATCAGAATATCGTCCTTAGAACACTCCACGTTTGCGATATCTCCTAATATCTGACTCATTATGTTTTAAACTTCCAGTACAGATGCTAACCCGAAAGGTAGTCTTTTGTATGAGTAGCGCATTCACGGGGTTCCCATCGTCAAATATTTCTCTGTTCGCTTAGAGACTTTTATCTGCCAAAGCCTTTTTTACAGTCAAAAATTGTAAAAAACTTTGCCTTTTGAATTTTTGATACAATTTCTTCCACTGTTTTTAACGGGTGATATCCGTTGGATTGAGACATACTCGCAATTTACCTTCCTTTCTTACTACTACCATGGGTGACACGACTGGCGTTACTTTATGAGTTTTTGTTAAACACCCATTTTCACCATATTATCGATTTCCACCTTAACCTTTTCATTAATTACTCATGAGTCATGGTATTCTACGAACCGGTGTTATTTCAAATTTAGGATTTTTAATCAAGTCTATATCATACTCGTAATTTTTTACACATCCTAATCCGCCGAATATTTTTCAATTCATTTTGAGCTACTGTACTATTAGAACTAACTTTTCACGTTCGCAAGCAGGCTTACCTATAATATTGGTGCCACCCACTGATGGATATACATGGATACGACATCAATGTCAGAAACCATATAAAACAACTGCAAAAAATGGGAGCACTTTTTTTGATAGTCATATCGCTCGTTTATATACACCTCTTGCTTTAAAAAAATATTTCCGAAAGATAGGAGTGTATCGAGGATAGATTTAATTTCGAAAATTTGTAAAATTGGTTTTTTATTATTATAGTCAATAAATAAATAAAAATATTCAAATGATTTAAATTATAAATCACATTTTATTCATTTAATTCATGTGGTACTGTTTTTGTTTGCAAATTTCTTCTTGCGATTCCCCTTGATATTTCAAATGCGCACCTGCAAATATTTCGAATAAAAAAAAGAGTTCCCCTCTAAGTAAAGCATAACATTAGCGAAACAAAAAATGAGTTGACTTCATATATAAGACTTCGCAAACGTAACGTTTTGACGTTAAGAAAGCGAACCGTTTCCGTAAATTTTGAACTATGAATGTTAAAATAAAAATCGTACCACTGATGTGTCACGTTTTCGGTACGCCAAAGCGGCCTATTAGCGTACCGTAAAAACGAAATGATTTTATACCGAAAAAATGAAGGTTTTTTATAACGCCAAGGCGATATGTTTGCGTTGTGCTAAAGAGGAATGTCTTTGTATCGCAAAACAGAACTTTTTTTATAACGCCAACACGTATTATTTTCGATTCCATTCGGGTAATTTTAGAGAAATATTCTTTGTTGAAATAAAATAAAATTATTTTTATGTGTAAAATATTTATATTTTATACATATATATCCATATATATCTTTTAGCTAGTGGTACACCATCGATGCCAATATCTATTTTAGCTGTTGTGTGTATGTGTATTTAAACTAAATTTATTACCTCAAATGGTTGAATGATACTTGTAATGATTGTGGCGATCGGAAAGCAAAAATACGATTGAAAAAAATGGCAAAAAGTATAATTACAAATGGCGCACTCTTTATAATCTTTATTTATGCATACGATGACGTTTTGCCATATTGTTAGTAAAAACCGCGTCACGTAAACGTTCAGTTTTCATGCCGTTTTAAGCGGCTCGCTTTTTTCTTTAGAGGGTCGTGTCATCAAAACGTCAAACGTCAAAAACTCATAGGAACCAGTTTTCTGTTAACATTATTTGATTTTCGAAAATTCGGAATTCAACAAAAGAAAGAAAATTTTCTGTCTCTGTCACAAACGTAGAATTATTTTTTCACTACCATATAGTTTTTGTCAAGTCGTATCCATGTATATAGATCAGTGGTGCCACCTTAGCGTTTACTACTTTAAATATTAAACGTGATTTATTGTTTCTGGTCTGACAATCCACTGCGACTTCTCTGTCGTCTTTGATTTCACCGTTTTAATTTTCAGTTTATCCACTATGTATTTTGGCAACACATTGCATTGTGCACCCTTATTTCCTCAACCCAATTATCAACATCATCTTTTACAGTTTTAATACTGTTTATAACTAATGTATTAACGTCGATTTCTGACTCACTGTCATTATCCAATCCATGTAGCTTTTTTGTTGTACACATTTTTGCAAAATGCCCTCGACAACTATACAACTTTTACATTTGACTTTGCATGCTGGGCAACTTCGTTTGCCGTGAGTTGTCCCACATATTTCATAATCACATTTCTCGTCTTTAGTTGCAACTGCACTTTTATTATTTATTCCGCTATTGTTTGGTTTTGTAGTTTTTTTGAACGCAATTTCATCGACTCCTGTCGTTTGTTTATTGTGTACTAATTGAATTGAAGTCATTGTTGAACCAAATAAAACACCATTTGTTGGGAAATACATTTTAACATTATTAATAATTTTAACTTTATTAATATCACTATCAATCATACAATAACTGCGGATGGCCATCGAAAATAGTAAACAATAACTCAGCTGATGTTCCAGTTATCATCATTCACGGATCAGCTGACATTCCATTGCGGTTTCATCATATTTAGATATCTAAACAAAAACAAAAACAAAACAAAATTAATATTATATACAAGAAAATGCCTCACTGTTACTTATCCAACATTGTAAAATTATCCAATTAGTAATTAGTTACCTAAAATTAAGAAGTTCATTAATAATTTATATTGTTAAAATTGATTTATATACTTATCTTTTCCATTTCTATTCGATGTACTTTGTAAACACAACTCAAGCTGTCATTATTGTCAATATTTTATGTTGTACTAGAGTAGTAGTACGATGGGTGTATTTAACCATGTAACCGCAGCTACATAATATATCGTACTAGTACTTCATGTAATATTAGTAATAGTACATTTATAGTCAAATTTCATACAATCTACATTTATTATAACATTTGAATATGACAGATTAACGTACAATGGTAAACCTCTATTGTAAAATTAATTCTATTCAACTAAAACTGGCGAACAGACAAGGTGTACAAATAAAATTATAATAAAACGCTTTTTTGGCTAATTCATTAATAAAGTAGTAATGTTCAAAGCAGTGCGAAGATTTTAATTCACATTTCTTACTGGAAAATCTCAATTCGTCATCGGCTATCGTTCAACATCAACATCTCATATACATTTTTTGGTGCCGAAACCCGGGAACACCCACTTTAAAGTCAGTTAAGTAACATTTATCATTTATATATACTGTAAATTAAATGGATTTGTGAATATATTCCGCAATTGAGAACAATAGAACGATAGTGGACAGTTATCGACTGAGAATATTAAGAACAGTTATATAGTGCTAGTGTACGCATTTAAAACAAGTGTTTCAGTGCAATTTCTGTGAAAAAATATCATGTGTAAACGATTACTACGGTTACGGGATCGAGCGCGTAGTCGAATAATTCTTATTTTACGGTTTGGAGAAAAACTAACCGACACTACCCCAGTCGAGGATATCAAGGGTAAACTCAAAATTCTAGAACAGAGATACCAAACGTTCGATGAGATTGAGATACAACTATACGAAGACCAAGCGTATGAATCAATTACGGACGCCGTTGATGAGATTTATTACAAGGCTCGCGCAATACTTCGTAAGGCATGCGGTTACAATCACGATCAAACTAACGGCAGCCAAGGCCTCAATACTTTACTGGAGCAGTTTATTGGCGAACAGAAAACGTTTTACGAAGGAGTCAATATGTCGCAACAAGTGCAGATGCCAAAGATAGATTCTGAAACGAAGCAATTATGGGCAACCGAATCCGTTAAGAAAGACTTTTCTGATGCGTTGGAAATTTGTGAAGCTGCTAATAAAAGAGTTCCAGTCAAACCATCTCTCAAAACTTTTATATCCACCGACACCAGCACCACAGTTGAGTGCCACGCCTGTGAACAACAACACCCACTATTTAGATGTCCGGTGTTTAAAAATAAAACTGTGGAATCTAGGACAAAACTAATAACGGAGATGAATTTATGCCGGAATTGTTTAAAACGAGGTCATGTGAGTGCTAACTGTTTTTCAAAATACTCATGTCTCATTTGCAGTAGCCGACATCATACTTTACTCCACGCGACTCACCTAGAAGCACAACCAAGTTCGAGTCAAACGTATACTACATTTAAAGAATCCTCAGCCGAAGACACTACTAAATCAAATAGCGCATCAACACCACTTCAGCCGACTACTAATACGAGCGTCCTTCATTCGTCCCTTTCATCGCCAACCACGGTACTACCTACAGCCGTTATTTACGCGGAAACACGTACCAAAGAACTCCAGCCATTCCGAGCGTTATTGGATTCCGGCTCACAATCATGTTTCGTGACCGAATCCTGCGCTAGACGCCTAAACCAAATGCGAAGTCAACCTTCCACATCAATTTACGGATTAGGATTAAATACAGCTGGAAAACCAACAGAGAAGACCAATATGACAACCTATTCACGTATCGACAAGCAATACACGATACACGTTACAGCTCATATTATAAGCAAGATAACCAGTCCATTACCAACAACGCACATCACTTATAAGAAACATCTGCTGACAGGCTTTAAACTAGCAGATTCACACTTTTTTAATCCTAATAAAATTGATATACTTTTAGGAGCAGATATACTCTTCCAAATTCTCACTCCAGAAAACCGTTTGGTCAATGGATTGCCAACACTTCAAGCATCGATATTAGGCTGGTTAATCACAAGCACATGGAGTAAGCAGTCAACCAGTCAATCAAACTTCCAATCGAAAACGCGAAGCAGATGGCGACCTGTAGCATCCAAAGTAAACCACTCTGATATCATTTCGAAAGAGGCCAGATTTACCAAATTCGCATTTATGGTGGAATGGACTAAATTGGCTGTGTAAACCAGAAGACACCTGGCCAAAACCAAAATCAACTGCAGTATCTAATAACGAGATGGCGTTGGAGGAACGGCCCAAATATGTTATCGTCATGACAGATATTATTCGTGAAGATAATATTGTTTCAAATCGTCTCACAAAATGTTCATCTCGAGTCACAATATTTACTCCAATAGAGCTGAATGCTGCTGAAAGTGTAATTATTCGCAATATCCAGAAAACTGTATTCCATACCGAACTGTCTCATCCCAATACGATCTGTACGAAACCATCAAAAAATCCCTTGTCATCATTGGATCCTGTCATAGATACAGTTGGACTTTTAAGAACTGGAGTGCGTTTAAAAAACTCATCCATAAGTTACTCGGGCAGCCATCCGGTCATCTTACCTAAAAATCATAAAGTTTGTGAATCGATGATTCGTGACATCCATACAAACAACAGACACTCAGGCAAACCCTTAACATTGAGCAGATTACGGACAAAATATTGTATATCAGGCACAAGAACAGTACTTAAAAAATCCATAAGATTGTGCACAGTGTCTACTCGAGTCCGTTTCAATAAAATACAACAAAAAAGGGTGCAACAGCCCATTGATGACACCAGCGAACTGAAGCAGCTTAAATCACAAATTATTAATCAAATTAGCAATTATTTAATTTCTGATTTTCTTTTGCAGAAACATATATCTTTCTATTTTAATCCAACACACGCTCCACAATTTGTCAATTTATGGGAAGCAACAGTGACATCGTACAAGTTCCAAATGACCACACTAATTAGTCAAATTGAGGGTTTACTTCATTCGAGACCAATATGTAAAACTCACGATGATCCAGCTGATTGGGAAATATTAACACCGGAACATTTCCTAGTCGACGAATCATTAGCCGCTATTCCAGAACCAACTTTAGCCGATGTGCCATTAAGCAAACTCTCAAGATGACAAAACGTATTACAGCAAACATGCAACAGGGGTTATGGAAAACATGGCATCGCGACTATATCACATCATTGCAGCATACATATAATAAATCGAAATCGCCAAATCATACATTCGAAGTCGATGGCGGTATTTTTATACTGGATGACAATTTATATTCTCGTCACTGGAAATTGGGCAGCATCAACAATGTTTATCCTGGTAGGATGACGTCACAAAAGTGGTAACCGTAACAACAGCGAAGGAAGAACTAAAACGTCCAGTACACAAAATTATAGCATTACTTGTTAAGGAATAAAATTCCTTAAGGCGTGGGAGTATGTTGAACCAAATAAAACACCATTTGTTGGGAAATACATTTTAACATTATTAATAATTTTAACTTTATTAATATCACTATCAATCATACAATAACTGCGGATGGCCATCGAAAATAGTAAACAATAACTCAGCTGATGTTCCAGTTATCATCATTCACGGATCAGCTGACATTCCATTGCGGTTTCATCATATTTAGATATCTAAACAAAAACAAAAACAAAACAAAATTAATATTATATACAAGAAAATGCCTCACTGTTACTTATCCAACATTGTAAAATTATCCAATTAGTAATTAGTTACCTAAAATTAAGAAGTTCATTAATAATTTATATTGTTAAAATTGATTTATATACTTATCTTTTCCATTTCTATTCGATGTACTTTGTAAACACAACTCAAGCTGTCATTATTGTCAATATTTTATGTTGTACTAGAGTAGTAGTACGATGGGTGTATTTAACCATGTAACCGCAGCTACATAATATATCGTACTAGTACTTCATGTAATATTAGTAATAGTACATTTATAGTCAAATTTCATACAATCTACATTTATTATAACATTTGAATATGACAGATTAACGTACAATGGTAAACCTCTATTGTAAAATTAATTCTATTCAACTAAAACTGGCGAACAGACAAGGTGTACAAATAAAATTATAATAAAACGCTTTTTTGGCTAATTCATTAATAAAGTAGTAATGTTCAAAGCAGTGCGAAGATTTTAATTCACATTTCTTACTGGAAAATCTCAATTCGTCATCGGCTATCGTTCAACATCAACATCTCATATACAGTCATCTCGTAAGTTTTACATATTTTTACGATTTTTTCTAAAGTTGGATCACTTTCCGCCCAATAATTTTTCACGCACCGAATCACTACATATCCCGATTATTATTTTGTCACGTAATAAAATATCTGTCAAATCACCGAATTCACACTTCTTAAGGCGTAACCAGCGAGTCTGTAAGAAATTTAAGTAGCAAAGCGACATCTGAAAAATGTATGTTTATTGACATTACTGACCAGCGAAACCCAAAGTACTTTTCGTTCAGTTTCGTTAAATTTGAATTGTCATTTAGCAATCCGTAACAAGAGCGAAAATTATCGCTCAAACTGAAGGAAACTTCAAAATTGAATACAATTCTAATATAAAAACAATTACTTAATAAACACATTTTTTATTAATCACTTGTTTTTTGTTTCGCAGTTATTTTGAATAATTTTCAAAAAGTTTAAAAAATCACTCGATCGATTTCGATTTGTTAGGTCATCATCAGGAGTATCTACTGATTTGTGTTAGTAAAAATTTGTTATATAGCAGGAAAAAGCAAAATATAAATAAAAGAAGGAGGGACAGAAAATAAGCAATAAAAATTAATCTACGGATCGCGCAAGTAGGCGATGAGTCATAGGTTGAGTAACAAAATTCAAGGTATATTATTGCGTACGTGAGAATAGAAAAGGGCGGGATCTGTAATTGGTGAGAACCGGATTTTTCTCTGTTCGTTAAGGATATTTTGGTTAAGAAATATTGATTTTCTAATTTCGTAAGATTCTAAGGTATCTAAACGTATGCCTTTGGGTTGTATATGTAATATGTCTAAATTGTTCAAGCTAGCTGTATAGGGTTACCACCTGTCCATATTTCATATTGACTGTCAATACTTGAAGAGTTTTGTCAATATGATAATATAGAATGATATGGACATATTGATTGTCCATAAATTTCGTTATTTAATAAAATAATAATACAATTTCGTAAAAAACGTGCTAAAGATGTTTATATTTATTTTAATAAAAAGGTACTATAATTTTCTCTGATTTTAAAGTGTAAATGCATAAAATCTAAAATCACTATTGTTTACTGTATTTAGTTTTTGCACTGAACTGCAATTTACCGGTAGCAAAATGTCAGTTTTATATTTTTTATTTAAAAAAGTTTACGATTTCCTACTAACTGGGTGATTTTTTAAGAGCTTGAGAACTTTTTTTTAAAAAAAACGCATAAAATTTGCAAAATCTCATCGGTTCTTTATTTGAAACGTTAGATTGGTCCATGACATTTACTTTTTGAAGATAATTTCATTTAAATGTTGACCGCGGCTGCGTCTTAGGTGGTCCATTCGGAAAGTCCAATTTTGGGCAACTTTTTCGAGCATTTCGGCCGGAATAGCCCGAATTTCTTCGGAAATGTTGTCTTCCAAAACTGGAATAGTTGCTGGCTTATTTCTGTAGACTTTAGACTTGACGTAGCCCCACAAAAAATAGTCTAAAGGCGTCAAATCGCATGATCTTGGTGGCCAACTTACCGGGCCATTTCTTGAGATGAATTGTTCTCCGAAGTTTTCCCTCAAAATGGCCATAGAATCGCGAGCTGTGTGGCATGTAGCGCCATCTTGTTGAAACCACATGTCAACTAAGTTCAGTTCTTCCATTTTTGGCAACAAAAAGTTTGTTAGCATCGAACGATAGCGATCGCCATTCACCGTAACGTTGCGTCCAACAGCATCTTTGAAAAAATACGGCCCAATGATTCCACCAGCGTACAAACCACACCAAACAGTGCATTTTTCGGGATGCATGGGCAGTTCTTGAACGGCTTCTGGTTGCTCTTCACTCCAAATGCGGCAATTTTGTCTATTTACGTAGCCATTCAACCAGAAATGAGCCTCATCGCTGAACAAAATTTGTCGATAAAAAAGCGGATTTTCTGCCAACTTTTCTAGGGCCCATTCACTGAAAATTCGACGTTGTGGCAGATCGTTCGGCTTCAGTTCTTGCAGGAGCTGTATTTTATACGGTTTTACACCAAGATCTTTGCGTAAAATCTTCCATGTCGTCGAATAACACAAACCCAATTGCTGCGAACGGCGACGAATCGACATTTCACGGTCTTCAGCAACACTCTCAGAAACAGACGCAATATTCTCTTCTGTACGCACTGTACGCATTCGTGTGGTTGGTTTAATGTCCAATAAAGTAAACTGAGTGCGAAACTTGGTCACAATCGCATTAATTGTTTGCTCACTTGGTCGATTATGTAGACCATAAATCGGACGTAAATCGCGAAACACTTTTCGAACCGAACACTGATTTTTGTAATATAATTCAATTATTTGCAAGCGTTGCTCGTTAGTAAGTCTATTCATTATGAAATGTCAAAGCATACTGAGCATCTTTCTCTTTGACACCTTGTCTGAAATCCCGCGTGATCTGTCAAATACTAATGCATGAAAATCCTAACCACAAAAAAATCACCCTTTATAAGGTTTTCTCGTTCTCCGTATATTCAAAAACAAATAGTTGTTGTATGGTATAGGTAAAAGAGATAATTTTGCAAATAAATTGGTATGTGTATATATTTTAATGAATACGTAATTTATAAAAAAAACTAAAATTGTTATTTCAATAAATGAAAAAAATAGTTATTCGATGGCTTCTACAAACAAAAATCCAATTGCTAAATCAGAACATGCCGAAGAATATTCAACTCCAATTAAAAAACAGAAAACCCTAAAAAGACAGTGCAAATTTCGAGATGAATATATGGACGATGAGAATTTTAAGAAGTGGATAATAAAAGTTCCTTCAGACGATACAAAAGCTAAATGTCGATATTGTGGTTTAATTTTCTCGATCAAACACGAAGGTATTTCAAATTTAAATAAACATGCAGCATCCTCCAAACATAAAAATAACGAAAAGCAAGCTACCACAAGCCAAACAATTTCCTCATTTTACACTAAGCCAAATTTTGATCAAGAATTTGCAGTTTTAGCTACAGAGATTGGTTTTATCTACCATGGGGTTATGCATCACCACAGTTTTTTATCACAAGAACGTGGAATTAGAATAGCATGCAAGTTATTTTCTGATTCAAGCTTAAGTCCGAAAGTTCATTGTGACAGAACAAAAATAACGGCAATAATTGAAAATGTTTTGTCACCATATTCTGTTGGTATTTTATTAAAACAGCTAGTTAATGAAAAGCCATACTCATTAGCAACAGACGCCTCCAACAAAGGCAACATTAAATGCTGGCCACTAGTTATAACGTATTTTTCTAAAACTGAGGGATGTAGAGAAGGATTATTAGATTTTTATGATGATGCAAAAGAAACCTCGGCGGCGGTTACTAGTCGAATTGAAAATAAATTATCGTCGAATTATTTAAAAATTCAAAATATGGTATCATATAGTGCGGACAATGCCTCTGTGAATTATGGATGCCATAATTCAATTTTTCAAAAGCTTTGTGACAAAAACAAAAACATCATAAAAGCAAATTGTAATTGCCACATTTTACATAACGTCGCGAAACATGGACGTAAAAAATTAAAATATGATGTTGAAACTCTCGTTATTAAAGTTTTTAACGAATTTTCAACGTCTGGGAAAAATTTAGAAGAGCTTAAAGGAATTTTTGAATTTTTGGAACATGATTATTCAGCTTTACTTCGTCATATCCCAATAAGATGGCTTAGTTTGCTGCCTGCATTGGATCGTTTAATTGTCAATTGGATGCCTATTAAATCTTACTTTCTTTCTCAAGGAAAGTGTAATGTTGATCCAGTTATTTGGTCTTTTATAAAAGAACAAGAAGATGGTTTATTAGACGGAACCCACCTCACTTTTCCAGAACTCTATTTACATTTTATGCAAAATTATATGCATATTATACATACGTCAGTAAAACTCTTGGAATACATCTGTAATACAAATTTACGACATTATGCTTAAAGTACGCACAGAGTTGGAACAAAGAAAACATGACCACTTTTTTGGTTTTGTTGTGAAACAGGCACTTCCAAAATTTAATAACAGCCAACAATTAAAATTTTAAAAGAACGCAATGGAAGTTTATGAGCGAAGTTTAAATTATTTAAATGGATGGTTTGATTTTAGCGACAATAATCCATTTAAATTATTTAAAGTTTTTAGTCTGCAGCAAGAAGAAAACCTGTTTGATAATTTTTTAGTAATTTTAAAAGGTTTTGATTGGACTTTTAATGGCGATGAGCTATATAAAGAAACCAATATTTTAAAAACTGCGATCCCATTCCTCGATATAAATCAAAGGGATGACATGAAATGGGTCGAATTTTTCAAGAAAACCGAGATTGAATGTCCCAACTCATTAAAATTAGCAGAACGTGTATTTAGCATACCGGTAAGCAACGCCTATGTCGAAAGAATTTTCTCTATAATGAAAAATTTGTGGACGGATGAAAGAAACAGAATGCGACCAAAGTTAGTGAAGGCTGAGCTTTGCATTCGAGCAAATATAGCCATGAACTGTACGGAATTCAGTGATTTCATAAAAAATGAACGGAGTTTACTTGAAGCAGCAAAAAGTAATAAAAAATACCAATTCAAAAATTTTGAATAATTCGATATTTTTTATTTTTATATTGCAAAATAGGATTTGCGTTAATTTTTATTATCTTGAATTATTTCTAGTCATAGTTTTTTAAATATATTTTATTTATTGTTTTTTGTTTTTGAAAAAATGAATTATTTATGTTTATGATATGAAAAAAAATAAAAATCTAAATTTTCATAACAGAAATTCGGTTACTATTTAAGTTTTTTTTACAAATATTTTCTGTCCATATTTGTCCATATTAATTTGTTGAAATTTTGTTTTTGTCCATATTTCACATTTTGGAAAGGTGGCAACCTTATAGCTGTATGATTTTCTCAAGTTAAATGGTTATGGAAAGTTGATTGATTGCAACCAGATAAATGTTCTTTAGCTCTAACTCCAAAATTGCGCCCAGTCTGACCAATATAGGAGAAACTACAATCATTGCAATTGATCCTATAGACACCAGATTTGGAAAGGCGATCAACTCTAGGTTTATTGTTAAAAATCATTTTCTTTATTGTGTTATTATTATAAAAAGCAAAACTAATATTGGTATAATTGGACACGATGTTGCTAATCCGTTGGCTCGTTTTTCCTATATACTCTAAGCGACGTCAATTTTCCCGCGTTGGACTATCCGGTGGATAAATACCCGTTAGAGTTTTACGCTTTAGCTTTTTATTCAATAACTTTAATATAGTCCTAGTTGCATATCCGTTATTCGTTGCTATTTGAAGAATTATGCTAAGCTCAGTGTTGTAATTTGAATTTGTCAAAGGGATGTTTATTAGTCTGTCTATGAGTGAGTGGAAAGCTGACATTTTAATATTATGAGGATGGTTTGAAGAACTAGGGATAACAGCGTCTGTATACGTGGGTTTCCGATAAATTTTGAAGTCTAAAGATGAATTGATCCTGGTTATTGTTATATCCAGAAAATTAATACATTTATTTTCTTCTAATTCTAACGTAAAATCAATGGTGGGATATTGAGAATTTAACCAAGTAAGGAAAGAGTCTAACAGTCTATCAGCTCCATTCCATAGACATAATATGTCATCAACATATCTATACCAAAAGATTATATGACGAAAATAAGGACTGTTATTTGATATGATCATTTGTTCGAAGAAATTCTTGAAAATTTCAGCCAACAAAGGTGACAGAGGAATCAATATTTCTTAACCAAAATATCCTTAACGAACAGAGAGAAATCCGGTTCTCACCAATTACAGATCCCGCCCTTTTCTATTCTCACGTACGCAATAATATACCTTGAATTTTGTTACTCAACCTATGACTCATCGCCTATTTGCGCGATCCGTAGATTATTTTTTATTGCTTATTTTCTGTCCCTCCTTCTTTTATTTATATTTTGCTTTTTTCTGCTATATAACAAATTTTTACTAATACAAATCAGTAGATACTCCTGATGATGACCTAACAAGTCGAAATCGATCGAGTGATTTTTTAAACTTTTTGAAAATTATTCAAAATAACTGCGAAACAAAAAACAAGTGATTAATAAAAAATGTGTTTATTAAGTATAAGTGTGTTTCGCCAAGTGCCTACGGCAAATAGCGTAAAAAGTATAAAAACAATTCTAATATAAATGTTATACCATCGTGGCATGGTTGATTTGTAAGTTATCAATAATTTATTTATAAATGGATATTATCTATTCAATTTGTTCTGCCGTTTTGTAGGATGTATAGTAAATTGACATTTAACAATTCAATTGACAATAATCGTGTTACAGATTCGCTGGTCAAACTGTCAAAGATTCTGTAATAAAACATTTTCTTTAAATTCTGTAAGGATTCGTTACTGACTCTTACAGATTCGCTGGTTATAGCTTTACTTTGATTTTTAATTTTCGTAAAAAATTTATCGATACTTGCTCCTTTGTTTGATTTAGTTTATTAAACACGTACCTTTCAGATGTCAAAATTTTTGGTGCGAAATGCTCTTCAAATTTTTCTTTTATGGCTGCCAACTTTAAATCATTTTCATTCCCTACATTGAACGAATTGTAAACCTCTATTGTATCAGCTCCTACATGAATGACATGAATGTTGCGATTTGTATTTCTTCGGACTTTTTATCCATCTGGGTTGCTATCTCAAACCATTTGTATTGGTGGCTCCAATTTTTCCACTTTATCGCCATTTGACTCGTGCCGTCAATTTCCAAGCATCGTGGTGGCCGTATGATGTTTGATGACCCTTCGCTCATGTTTTATTCTTTTTATAAAATAACGCCTTGCCCTGATGCTCTATATATTTTTGATCTTACTGCTTATATTTCTGATCAAAATATTTGTTTTGTTTCACTGATGGTTTCAAATTACTTTTTTTCTTCTGACTCCATAAAAGACAATGATGAAGGCTAGTTGTGGATGAAGTAAGTAATGATTTATTTCATTTATGTATCTACAGTATTCATTACCCTATAAGCAATGTTAGGTGAATATGATTATATGATTACAATATTTACATTCAAATGTTACACTTACCTTACCAGAAAAATTAAATTTTCTGATATACAAAAACATCTGCTGTCGAACTGTGGTATGTTTGAAATTCAAAAGAAGAAAATTGATTCGATAATGCAAGCAATCATCTTTGAGGTTATAATAAAGTAACTATGGTTGATTTTAATGTAGAAATTTGTTCTTTTAACACCATCAACAATTCTGTTCAAATGATACAGAAAGAAGTCTAGTTCGATTACAAATTTGTTTAAATGATAAGTTCATTTTATTACCGGAAACATTTAGTACTGAGCTCTACGAAGAAACCTGGCGATATCAAATTGAACGTACGGTCATTCTCATTTTCAAAATAGAATTTTCAATTAAAGACCTATCAAAAATAATTTTAATATTTTATTAAAGCATGTCGATTTGGATTCAGTTAGAATGCTTCCTGAAAGAAGTAATACTTTAACCCCTTTAATTATTTCTTAGTTCTGAATTCAACCCGCTTTACATTTGAGTTTTGCAAGCTTGAGAGTGGAAAAGCACAAAATATTTTTAATTGGGGGCACTTCATATTGATTATCTTGTACGAATCAGTTGACCCGTAAGAAAAACATTTTAGTTATCGTTCTCTACGTAACATCTATTTAGATTCCAATGCGCGTTCAATCCTACACAGGTTTGAAATGGAGATTTTCTCTGGTCCTCAGCTTTGATCTTGAATACAGCAAATTGTTCTTGAAGTGTGCACTTGGTTCCTGAACATTGAAGATTGTTGTTCACTTTACTTAATTATTGATGGCGAACTATTAAAATTATGGACCAACTAGTTTTCAATTTCGATATGGACTAGAATGATTTACATTTAAAATTTGTTAAATATATTGCACTTTGTATGACATTGGATAATATCCAATATATATGGATCCAATATGATATTATATAAACGGTTTCACTTTACCGGATAATATAATACTCTAACCATAAACGTAAACGGTACAACTCAGCAAGCCAACCAAACTTTTCAGTAATCTAGTATTTATGATTTTGTTTATCAAATATCAAATAACTTCGAAGATAATTTTGACGTCCAATTAACCACCAAAACCGAACATTAATGATACGGTATGCATTGAATGATCCGATTCAGAAGACGACGATGAGGAAGGTGAGAGTGGAATGGGCAGTAGTCCACCATTACCCAAAGGGTGATTGTGGACTATTGCCCATTCCACCTTCATCATCGTCATCCCCATTCATTCTTCCGCATAAGACACAATTAAAATTGTAGTTGAAAGTTGACGTAAATAAATTTTCGGGAGAATCTAGTAGAATAACTGCAATGCCATCGGCAAAGGTCCAACAGATTAAAATGAGGATATGTTGCGACAGCTAGAATATATTAAATCGTGTCGTGCAAAAATACAAAAACGTTTATAGAACGCAAATAAAGTTGAGCAGTTGATTCGAGACATCAAATCATGGGCGGCCGATATAGAAAAATTACAACAACATCTTGTTAGAACACTACAAATTTATTTTTATAAATATTAATATTTTATTTAAATAAATATAAATAAAAATAAATGTCATTGCACATTTGTCCTCTCTTCACGAATTCCTACTATTTCTTCGGCAAGATCTTTAATTTCTTCGATTATAGCGTATACTTTTTCATCCTTCGATAAGCGTATCTCCTCTCGAATTTCGTACGCGTTTAATTTTCCCAATTTAGACTTTATAAGATGAACCCTAGAAGCGGCAAAAACATCTAACTGCGAAGAATTCCTGTTCATACGAGTAGACCTCGGTGCAGTTGTTGATAAATATTGCTGAAATTGTAGTGCTCGACTTAGCATGGCTTTTAGGGAAGCGGGAATATCAGGCCCAGTTTCAGGTTGTAGTTTTTCTTTATTTTCAGATGTTGCTACTAATTTTTCCGGTACTTCTGTATAATTGATGAACAATAATTCTTGCAGATCGCGTTTAATTATTACGAGAAGTGGATAGCTACCTTGGTTTATCGCGCCACCGATAAATTGAATCGCCCATTCTTGGTGGGGTACATTAAAATTATTCCACATTCTCCAATCGCGATAAAAATATCAGATGATCGCGATGATATGACCCAGCAATAAAGCGAATTTGGGGCAGCGTATTATAAAATTTTGCTTAAATTTTCGTTCATTGGCAATTAGAATATCTCGAATTTCATCGTAATCTCATGCCGTGGGGATCGTTTGCTTTGAAAAGAAAATATTTTCTTTTGTTACTTCGAACTTGTCTATTCTTATTCACAATAATTGCTGATTTTCAATCGAGGTTTAGGTACCATTGGTTCTCCATTTCCTGATTAAGGGCCCACTGTTGATTCTCCTGCCTTTGTTGGACCCACAGGTGGTGCTTCTGTTGCTGGTGTTGGACTAGTCGGTATTGCTTTTATTAACTTGGTATGTCCATCATCATCATCATTGGTGTTAATAAGGAATGGTTTAGGCCGGTGTGTTTTAGGAAGCATATCGTTTTACGCAAAGTAATTTGGATGCCAAAATTATCTATAATTTAATTTCAAATGCTAAATTAATTAATGCTTTTTTTCGAATAATTATTTGATGTTTAATAAACAAAATCATAAATACTAGATTACTGAAAAGTTTGGTTGGCTTGCTGAGTTGTACCGTTTACGTTTATGGTTAGAGTATTATATTATCCGGTAAGGTGAAACCGTCTACATATCCAAAACCATAAAAAGTGCAATATATTTAACAAATTTTAAATGTAAATCATTCTAGTCCATATCGAAATTGAAAACTAGTTGGTCCATAATTTTAATAGTTCGCCATCAATAATTAAGTAAAGTGAACAACAATCTTCAATGTTCAGGAACCAAGTGCTCATCTCAAGAACAATTTGCTGTGTTCAAGATCAAAGCTGTGTGGGATTTAACGTGTATTGAAATCTAAATAGATGTTACGTAGAGAACGATAACTAAAATGTTTTTCTAACGGGTCAACTGATCCGTACAAGATATTTTTATTGATTAAAAATTGCGTAAACTAACCACTTAGTTAAATTGTATGTATGATAATAACTCATCCATGCTTTTATTAGAATATCCATACAAATAAAATTAGACAAGGAGTATTACATGCAGGAAGTAAATCATTCTATCAATAGAGTGATTCATAGTATGCTGCATATTGTGTGTTAATTTTATACTCATTGTTTTATTAAACGACCAACTTATTACACGCGCGAAGTGAATATCAATATTTATTTAGCAAAAATTGCGTGAAATAATCACTTAGATAAAGTGTATGTCTTTTATCAGATTTATTCATTCATCTTGGCATTTATTATAATATCCACACAAATAAAATTATACAACGAATATTACATGCAGGAAGTGAATCATTAAATTTTAAATAAATACTCAAAAATTTGCTGATTTTATTTCACAATCATTTATTTACATACCTATTTTTATTTTTTTATTTATTATTGAAAAATAAATAAATTATAATCACCTTAATAATCGCTTATTGAAGATTGGAGTCTACTACCTGGTGACATGAATTATAAGTGTTGATTCCATGTACATTTTGATTTGATAAATCAGGTTGTTTATTGTTTTTATAATTTGAAAAGCACGAATAGAAATTAACTAAAGTGAAAAATAGTGAAAACCTAGTGAAATATTATAATTTGAAGCTAAGCAGTTTTATTTAATTAAAGAAAAACAAAATATTTTGTTGTAATTTAATTGAATAAATCATATTAACGATTGTATTGTATCGTTGGATTATTGTGGAGTACCCCAGTGTAATTCTCGTAGATCAATGAAAATTTATATGCGCCGCATTCCCAAACAAGTGGTAGAATCGCGATCGGAGTTAATAAAAGGGCAAACAGCGTTGAAAATGGGAAAGAAATTTCCCAAAAAATTTCTTGTATGTAGTCGCCATTTTCAAGAAAAATATCTTTTAAGGCCTCTCCATTCACCAAATAAATTGTTTAAAGTTAAATTGGTTCCTGGTGCTTTTCCAACTGAAAATTTGCCGAAGACATCGTTTCCAAAAAAAGCTACTCATGTCAGCACAAAAGCAAATCGTTTGATGAAAAGAAACGGTGCAATTTCTGAAACAACTAGGTTTGTAACAGTATCAGAATTACAAATAAAGAATATTTATTTATTATTTAATTAAATTTAATTTTAGCTCTGAGCTTCCAGAATCTCAACCTTGTATTTTAGAGGCTCAAATTGAATTCCCTACCCGAATATTTTCTGATGCAGCTGTACAGTGTATTCCAGATAATCGAGATAAGTGTAATCAAGTTGATTTTCGAGGCACAATTGATATAACTTCATTATGGAACATCGATGCAAAGCTCAATACAAAGACGGGAATTGTAACTCTAAAATTTTTGGGTGTAATGGTTAATGTATGTGAGTTAGTGAGAAAAGAGAAGTGTACCACGTCGATGAGAAATACTCCTAACTATGCATAAGCTGAAATCAAACTACTCATTTGCAGATCTTGCCATTAATTTTGAAGTAACAAATAAAACGGCTAAACTTTATTTTGCGGACACAACACGCCTTCTAGCAAAAACAATGAAGAAACTTATTCTTTGGCAATCAAAAGAACATAATGCAAATAATTTACTTCTGTGTTTTAAGGAGTTTCCGTTGATTGTACGGAAATTCGAACTGTAACATTTCGATGTCTGAATTGTAGGACGTGGACCTACTCTCATTACAAAGGGAGACACACGTTGAAAATTCTGATTGGTGTTTCTCCGGCAGGATTCCACCGGACAAGTGGTGCAGTGGTTAAAGCTTCGGAATTTTCACTACGACCCTCTGATGGAGTGCAGAATTCCACGCCGACCCACCCTCCACGTCAATGTACAGGTTGACATGGAGCTTGCAATGTGCAGGTGGTATACTGTGGTGGTGTGAGTAGGTAAATGGGTTAATGATGTGGCGTGAATGTGTGGTATCACAATGGGCCAAAATTGGTCTAAGTAACCACTGAAACCTATAAAGAGCTGGAAATCCGTATCTACTAATCTAAGTTTTTGTTAGTGCGTTCGAGACTGTTCTGCTGTATTTGGAATAGGTTTGGCCTCTAGCCAACGCGTGAATCGATCAATCATGTCATGCTTCAGATGGTGGCAACGGTCTTATCAAATCTATATGAATTTCAGTAAAGTGTTTACTGGTTGCAAACATCATTTGTCCCAAATTCTCATCTCTATGGCTTCCCCTATTTTCATGTAAAGCAGACTATCGGTGTTTGTGACGTGGTTACATTCGACCGAAATCTGATGATATTCCTCAATTAGATGTAACTTATAAAAATATTCGCATGAACCAAGCTGATGCGTGAAATTCGTTACGAATGGTATTGGAGAGGGATCAGGCTTCATTTTCTCGTTTAAAGCATGGTAGTCGCCACAAAGCCCTCTGCTCTCCCCCGCTGTTAGGAAGGGAATCGCCACCAGCATTGTGACTAACGCTGGTATATTAAGTATCGGTCGTGCAGCCACTTAAGGCCTTTATCTTCTAGCTTTATTCTCTTCCTGCCTCGCCTCAAGTTACACAATACCAGCTTGAGCTTTTCATCCTTCCCTCTGTCTTTCTCTTATCATTAGGTCTCATCCTTCTTCTTCAATCTGATCTCTTGACCTCTTCGACTCCAGGTCGGAGATAAGTTTTCTGGTTATAGGAACAAAAGTGGATTGTTCCTATATCACTAACTCCATTCTTAATTAAATCTCTAAACTTGCCTTTCCTTAAAACTATACACGAAAAAAAAAATTCAATAATAAAATTAATTCAAAAATATACACAACTACGGTTTCTTCTAACCCCCTCGCCATTGAACAACAGTAAAAATTGTCGTACTTGGGTCGAATAAGCAAAAGCGAAAAGGAATTGAGTACTCAATCATCCCAATCCAACAATGACATTCGTAACTCAGTGTATTCTGAGAGTGAGACTCATTGTGCTGGCGAAGCCGTTTTATATTTCATTATTACATAGTCGACTGTTAATTTATTGTTGTTGTATATCTCTATCACCTTACGATACAAGCAGACGGCTCAATGAGACCAATCAGATGAATTGTATACTTGATGCACCTAACTTAACGACGAGAGGACTTGCAATCCCATATCCTCAATGATGCAACTTTTACCTGCTGTAATTTATCACCACAAGTAAAATTGTCAAACAGGGAGAGATATGAAAGTCATATTGGGCAATATTATAATTCCTAAACGGGATACGGAATGATGTTTCGAATTCGAGTGATTGGATATAATTCCATTACAATGCTTGGCGGCCAGAACTTGATGGGAAAATCGAAGAATTCGCCAAACAAAAATAATGTTGTGAGGAAACTCGCACCTATACCAATAAGAAGTAGCATTGTACTCATGGAATATTCCAGGCCAAATCTGGGAACGAATTTACGTCAATTTCGCGGGACAATTTAAAAGCAAGAAGTGTCTGGTGAAGTCTATACGATAACAAATATCACAACAACATACTTCAGAGCACACTTATTAGTTTATTCGCTCGTTACGGAGTGTCACAATGACAATGGAGCCTCCTTCACATCACAGGATTTTCAAATATTCTGTGAAACGGAGGCAATTAAACACATTACATTATCACCATACCATTCCAAGATGAATGGATTAGCCTAGAGGTTCGTCCAAACGTTCAAACATCGAACGAAGGCAAGTGAAAGTGATAACACAGATCTACAATCTTAGCTCAGTGCATTCTTACTCAGTTATCGGAACACACCACATGCTACAACCGGCAAAGCTTCTGCTGTTTTTTTTTTGGAAGAATTTTTTTTGAAATGTCAGCTGTATCACGATCGAGGTTACCTCAAAGAAAGACATTTTAATCCAGGAGATGACGTATGGGTTCGAACACACTCACATTCGTATTGGAAGCCGGGAATAATTTGTATTGTTAACAACAGTTGGCCATACAGTGTTTGTTTTCCAGATCAAACTGTCAAACGAAAACACTCAGATGCAATTCGTGAACGATACAATTTACAGAGTGAGGCGTCATAGGAGCCCACATCAACCACAAGGTTCTGTAACTTTGGGATAAACCAATTTTGGAACACACCAATCAAATATGAATCTTCAAAGTAGACTGGTTTAAGTCTTTGACGAAGTGCACTCCAATGTAGAGGGCCGCTACGGTTGGTGTTTATACTCAACAACGTAAATGACATGATATTTTCAAATTTAGTAATTTTGCTTATTCTAAGCATTTTTATATTTCTCTTTCTAAGAATTTTTATATTTCTTTTTCTACAATTAAATATAATGTGTGTAACACGATAACTCACATGTAATATACTGATTAATAAGCAATTATTGTATTTGCATGCATTACATACATATAATAATTTATAAGATAGATATAAAATTATAATTGTTAATTATGCTTAAGTAAACAAAATTAATGTATAAATATCAAAGAAAACTTAATAAACAGTTCAGTTGTAAAACAAAAACCATTTAATCTATTTGTGAGCCCTCATCAGTGGTAAGCCACAAATATTAAATACTACAACGACAAAAACATTGGTCCTTCGAGCTAAAAAGAACAGCGCTTAGAGATACAGCGCTTACATAACATACAACATAAAAACGTATTTAAAATTAATCTAAAAAAAAAAAAAAAAAAACATGGATACCGTAAAAGCTTTGTGTGAACAAACACAAACCGGTAAATTAATTAACCAATTAAAAACAAACATCAAAAAACATGGAGCTGCCAGAAAAACCAAACAATATTGTGACCAAAGACTCACAAATTTGCAGCTACTCTTCGATAAATTTTCAACCACCGATGCTTCATTAGTAGTCACTCTTCCAGAGGATCATCCGTATGTTAAACAACATTTCTTCGATCAAGTCAAACAAGCGTTCGAAGAAACAAAAAAAATACTACTAGAAGCCAGAAAAAATACAGCAGGAGATGATCGGGATACGGATTGGGACAAACGCGTCGCAGATGCGTCATCCTATATACTAGCAGATGAGCAACAACAAGGCGAATCTGACCATAAGGTGGTACAAGTAGACGATCAACAACAGCAGAGGCGTTATAAAATACAACACGCCAAAGCTAAAATATTTCAAACGAATATTAACAACATACATCAAATCAAGGATGCGGTGCAGCACTCAAGAACGTATTACGAGTTGAAGATCAAACTACTAACCGATTTATGGATATCTCTTACCAACAATCATGAAGAGATTATTGGAAATGCGATTGATGGAGAGCTTGACAACGAATACTTTAGCCAAGAAACATACGAGAACCTACAGCAAGATTATGAATTTAGAATCATCTATCTTCAAGATCAAATAGAAAACGTTGCCAACAAAGATTCTTCGAAACAAAGTCAAAAAAGATCCAGCATCAAGCTTCCCAGGATTGAAATACCACACTTCTATGGGGATTACAAACAATGGACAAGCTTCCAAAATCTTTTCAACAAGACTATCCATTGCAATGATGATTTATCCAGTGAAGAAAAGATGCATTACCTATTATCAGTAATAGGAGGAGATCCAGCCAAGCTCATTAACCACCTCAATATATCGCAAGAAAACTATTCTACAGCTTGGAATATTTTATGCTCCAGATACGAGGATAAAAGGCTTCTGATCAATACTTACATCAACACAATTTTAGAACTACCAAATTTAAGTTCAGAATCCGCTCATGGTCTAAAACTATTACATGATAATGCACTGGAATGTTTGCATGCCATCAAGAACCAAGGAATCAATACAGATTCTTGGGATGCTATCTTGTTGAACATCCTAAAAAGAAAATTGGACAGGGAAACTCATCGATTATACGAGACGTCTTTGAAGAACCCGAAGGAAATTCAAACCATGAAAGATTTTCTAGCCTTTCTACAAGTAAGGTTTCAATCTTTGGGAGCACTATCCCGAGATAAATCGTATAAAAAAAGGAAGTAAACCAACAAACAAATTCATCTATTAAGACTGTAAATGTTGCAGTAGCCAGAAAACCCGATAAATGTAGCCTTTGCTGGGGAGAGCACAATCTACCAGAATGTAAAAAGTTCCAAAATTTACCACAAATCGAAAGAAGTAAGGCAGTATATTATAAACCAGTGTGCCGACGATGCTTGCTTCCAGAACACAAACTCCCTTGCAATAAAAGTTGTGAGTTATGCAAAGGTGCACATCACAGCCTGCTGCATAGTAACAATAGTATGCGATCTGCATCAGAAAATATAAAACCAGCTAATACAAACGTACAAGTAACACATGCATGGAATCGCAAATGCATCTTACTGGGAACCGCCTTAGTGAATGCGTTTTCTGGTGCTCGCAATGAACTGATTCGTGTGCTAATAGATCCTGGGTCTCAAGCAACCTTCATTACAGAAGAAGCCTGCCAAAGATTAAAATTACCAAAAACCGCAGCGTATGCAGAAGTCACAGGCATGGCAAAAACCGAAGCAGGAGTGGCGAACTCAAAAGTCGAATTTACCTTGAAGCCAAGATTTCCATCCAAATTTAGCTTAGCCATAAAAGCATTAGTATTCAAAAACATAACTCGGGATATGCCAGAGCAGCCTCTAGACCCATGGAACTGGAAACACACCAAAAATCTGATGTGGGCTGATCCAACATTTTACAGTCCTGGCCCAATCGACTTATTATTGGGCGCGGACTATTATGGAGAAATTTTAATGAGTAATGTAGCGAAGGCATCATCTGACGAACCGATAGCCCAACAAACCAAACTATGTTGGATATTCTTAGGCCGTGCCTCAGTCGATTGTCACAATTCAACAGTAATACAATCAATGACAACAAGAGCAGTTGATATAGATAAACAATTGAGAAGCTTCTGGGAAATAGAGGAGGTGCCACGTAAACGAGCATTCACCAAAGAAGAACTAGAGTGTGAAAAAATATTCGCGACCAGTCACAAACGTCTCAAATCTGGCCGCTACGTAGTCAAGATTCCTTTTGACATTGAGTTATATTCTGCCAACCCACTGGGATGCTCAAAAAGGGTTGCCATGGCGCGTTTGATACAAGTAGAAAAACGACTTGCTAAAAATCCAAATCTTAGCACTCAATACAAGAAGTTCATGGATGAATATATCGCTTTGGGACACATGAAAGTTGCTGAAACAGTTACTGAGACTGGTTACTATTACCTGCCACATCATGCAGTTCTGAAGGATTCGAGCACAACTACAAAATTGAGGGTAGTTTTCGATGGCTCTGCCAAAACCACAACTGGAATATCGTTAAACGACGTAATGTTGACGGGCCCTACTCTTCAACAGGATTTATTATCCATATTGTTAAGGTGGCGGAAGCATAAATACGTCCATACGGCTGACATCGAAAAAATGTTCAGACAAATCGCCATTGATGAAGATGACCAGAACTATCAACGTATTTTATGGAGAGAGTCTCCGCAACAAGAAATTCAGGAGTTTAAGTTGACTACTGTCACATATGGAACAGCAGCAGCAACTTATTTAGCGGTGAAGTCACTACGACAGCTGGCCATCGATGAACAACCAAACTATCCTATAGCGTCCAACGTAGTTTTAAATGATTTCTACGTGGATGACCTAATTTCTGGACAAAACACACTGGAAGAAGCCTTTCTCAGCCAAAAACAAACCATTGATTTACTGAATTGCGGTGGATTTACGTTAAGAAAATGGGCAACAAACAGCACAGTCCTCTTGAAATCCATACCAGTGCATCTAAGGAATCAAAATCGATTGGAATTCAAGCTTGATGACACAATTAAAACTCTTGGACTACACTGGAATCCAGCTACAGATACATTCGGTTTCATTGTCACTCAATCCGCGCCTGGCAAGCCTACCAAACGAAACCTACTTTCGGATAGTGCAAAACTTTTTGATCCATTAGGCTGGCTGGCACCCATAACAGTTGTAGCTAAACTGATGATGCAATAAATTTGGCTAGCAGGCCTATCTTGGGACGAAGAACTTCCGTCACACATATCAACAAAATGGCAGGAATTTAAAAATTCTTTACCTCTCCTGGAAGAAATATCTATTCCACGTTGGATCCATTTTGAGTATAACAATATAACAGAACTTCATGGTTTCTGCGACGCCTCAGAAAAGGCCTATGCTGTTGCCGTTTACATCAAATCTACAAATTCAGAAGGCATTACTATTGTGAGTCTTCTCGCATCAAAAACAAAGGTTGCACCGATTAAAAACTTACTTTCACTACCTCGTCTTGAGCTTTGTGGAGCGTTGCTGCTCACTAAACTAATGCACCAAATCAAAGAAGCAATGCAAATTCCGGAAACAACTTCGTTCTTTTGGACCGACTCAATGATCACTTTATGTTGGATTCGAGGGCGTCCTCATAAATATAAAACTTTCGTGGCCAACCGAATATCGGAAATTCAAACATACTCGAGTCCATCACAATGGCATCATGTTGGATCAACCGACAATCCAGCAGACTGCGCATCAAGAGGGACCAGTCCGAAAGAACTAAAGAACAACAATTTATGGTGGACGGGTCCAGATTGGCTACAATTTCCAACCGAATGTTGGCCACAACAAACTACTACTCAAGAGGAAGCTACTTTGGAAACTAAACAATTGGTTACACTTGCAACATCAACAACTGCAGTCAATCCGTTTGCACAGATTATAGAACGATTTTCAAACATGAACAAAATAATTCGCGTTGTCGGCTTCTGTCGACGATTTATAAAAAAATGTTTGAAAAAACAGGTTAGCGGATCGCCAACTTTACTTTCTGCTGAAGAACTTAATGAATCCTACAACGAACTAGTCAGAATAATTCAACATGCGGAGTTCCAGAACGAAATCATGCAGATTAACAAAGAAGGCTCAATATCAAGAAAAAGCAAGCTCCTCTCGCTTAATCCATTTATTGATGAACATAAAATACTAAGAGTAGGAGGAAGAATAACTAATTGTAACCTGAGCTATGATACCCGTCATCCAAAGATACTGCCTCCAAAACATAGATTCACAAAGCTACTAATCAAAGATGCTCATGTTAAAACATTGCATGGGGGGACTCAGTTAACTCTGTCATATCTTAGAAACAAATATTGGATCACGAACGGCAGAAGCAACATACGTACGGAGATAGCAAAATGCATTACGTGTATTCGGTTCAATGCTTCAACAAGACACCAACTAATGGCAAGCTTACCCAAAGAACGAGTCGTGCCATCACGTCCATTTACTAACACAGGCGTTGACTACGCCGGACCAATCTCAGTAAGAGTTTCTAAAGGACGTGGGAATAAGTCATACAAAGGATACATAGCACTATTTGTATGCTTTGCTACCAAAGCAGTGCACATAGAGGTTGTCAGCGATATGACCAGTGCAGCCTTTATCGCGGCCTTTAAGAGATTTATGGCTCGAAGAGGTCTTTGCAAACGGATTTACAGCGATAATGGAACCAATTTTGTTGGAGCCCGAGAACTGATTGAAAAGGATAAACAACAAGCTCTACAACAAGCAAATCTTGACCTCCGGAAAATGCTAGCTGACAATGGGATTGAGTGGCACTTCATACCACCGTCTGCACCACACTTTGGAGGACTTTGGGAAGCAGCAGTGAAATCTCTAAAGTTCCATCTAAAACGGGTAATTGGAGACACAACCCTCACATATGAAGAGTTATCAACGGTTACATCACAAATAGAAGCATGCCTCAATTCAAGGCCGCTTACACCAATTTCATCTGATCCAAATGCGTTGATATTAACACCCGCACATTTTTTAGTTGGTGATTCACTAATAACTATCCCAGAATCGAATATGCTGAATGAAAACATTCCTGTCAATCATCGGTGGAGATTACTACAAAAAATGGTTCAAGATTTTTGGAAACGCTGGTCAAATGACTACCTTACCGAACTACAACAAAGAACTAAATGGACCAGCAAACAACCAATGGTTAAAGTAGACGACATTGTTTTAATAAAAGACAACAACTTACAGCCAACAAACTGGCCTTTGGGAAGGATCATTGATCTACATCCTGGCAGCGATGGTTTGACTAGGGTAGTCACAGTAAAGAGTGGGAATGGTTCCATATTCAAAAGACCCATTACCAAAGTAAGCGTCCTACCTTTCGACACCGAGAAGTCGCAAAATAAGTCAGCAAATGACTCCCGTACCAAGGTTCCTAAAGCCACCAATCTCATAGTTCTACCATTACTTCTACTATGTTTAGTGGCGATCACTACGCTGCCGAGTCCAGTATCATCGACCGAACAGCTGATGTACAACATCACCACTCTTAGTCACCAACCTGAGCTGTATCTAGAAAATTTGGGAAATCTCCGATTCACCAATCAGCAGTGGAAAATAGTAGTTTACTTCAACCTCACATCCTACTATTCAGATTTGATGGCATACAGAAGTCTGGCAAGGAACATGGATCAACTTTGCATGGAAACAGCTGAAGACAATCATCAGATATGCTCTGTAATCAACACTCAGCTCATGCATATTCTAACTGAAATCGAGGACAAGAACGCAATACTTCACTACAGAGAAAGGAGAAGAAAACGTGGGATCTTAAATATCGTGGGCAATTTGGCAAGTGACCTATTTGGAGTTTTAGATGATCGGGATGCGAAGCACTATGAAGAGGAAATACAAAAGGTTAAATTAAATCAACAACACCTTTTAATGATAGCCAAGAACCAAACATCGATTGCTGACGCAACTTTAAACATCTTAAAACAAACTGATGAAGAAAATAGACGTCATTGGCAAGCTATTACACGACAAATAAGTTCTGCATTAGGTGACATCAACAACAGTCAAAAATTGACGTCTTTAACCCTTCACGCACTTCTTCTGATGCTCGACTTCAAAGACACTCAGCAAAAACTAATTGATGTCCTTTTAAATTCAAACAACAAAGCAGTGAGCACTTCAATCCTACCACCAAATCAACTTAACAAGGCACTTCAAAATATAAAACAGCATATGCCTCCAGACGTTCTGCTGCCCTCGCAAAATGAAAACTATGAATTATTGAGCCTGTATCAAATCATATCATGCAGAGGAAAATTAAGTGGTCAATATTTAATTTTTGAATTAAAAATTCCATTGATGAACACGGCGAAATATCAAGTATTTAAACCTATACCTCTTCCTACAAACGAAGGCGTCTTCATTCAAGCATCAATGGACTATTTGGTTACCTCCATACATCGTGACGAATATTACATGATGACAAGGGACGAGTTCAACCATTGCAAGCATAGCAACAGTGAGTATATTTGTATGTTGCTACATCCCATTCATTCCGCATACAACAACAATTCTATATGTGAATTAGACCTATTGGCTTCACAACAACCATTCAACTGCCACATTGTAAAAAGGATATCGCAAAATCCAAGAGATACATGGATAAAGTTGAGAAACAATAAGTGGATTTTCTCAATTGATCAGGAGCGGCAGGCTATAGCCTGTGATGGAGATTTCGTAGCAGTATCACTACCACGCAATGGAATAATTTCTCTTAAAGGCGGATGCACTTTAAAAGAAGGGTCAATTTTTCTAAAAAGTTATAAAATCTACAAGGAAACCGTAATTGACTCGTCATATCTACCGAAAGTCAACCTATCAATGAAGTGGATGGATAGGCGTACAAACTACTCAATTCAATTGGAAAACTCAACCTTAGTGGATGACATAACTGAGCTGCACAAGCGAATACAACAGATACAAGAAGAGCAGCTCCCAGTATCACACCATGACATTCATCATTATTTTCTTCTCTATGCAATTATTGCCTTTAGCATAATCGCCTTTATTATTTACAAATGCCGAACCAAAAGGAGACCTCCACCGAACGAAGCCTATAACTTAGAAAGCTAGGCCCGGGAGAATGTTTATACTCAACAACGTAAATGACATGATATTTTCAAATTTAGTAAAAAGGCGGGACGCCAAATCACTGGTAATGTTGTCAACAGCAGTAGGTCCAGAACCAGTTGAAAACGGTTCAAGATGGTGTAAAAATTCGAATGTTCCTTGTCCAGCTGTGGTCAGGTTTACAACAAATTCATGGTTGGCATATAGACGTGTGTGACAAGATAATAGAGTACTATCGTACTTTCATGAAAACTAAAAAGTGGATTTTTAAAGTATCACTACATTTTCAGGACCTAGCCTAATTCTTGGCGGGAATATCGATATGATTGCACTTTTTCCAGAGTGCTAATCGGGTGAAAGATTTAATTGAGTTTAGGTTGGAAGTAGACGAGGCATTATTCGCGTCTGTGGTTGAACTACCTAATCAGGAATCAGCTAGTGAAGTTGAGATACAACCACCTAACCAAAAAATTATTGCTCATCTTTCCGGTGGTTGATAAATGACATGATCAAACTAACCACTGGTCCGATTGTGGTGATTTAGACGCTGCCAGAAAGCCACCCTCTCATTTTTTAATCCCGATTTTAGTATTTTTGTATGCACAATATCCAAATAATTTAACCGTCGTTCGGATTTCAAACAGAACGAAAACACCAGCAGAACCATTGAACGGCTTGCTCATCGCCACGGATCCAGATTGAAACCTGTTCCTGAAGTCCTTTCGCCCATGCAATTCATGCTTTGAAATGACTTCGTTTGGAGAGTAGTTGTTTTGTGGGGGTTCTGGAACAAATCCCATCCCAAAAATTTTTTTCATAGTAATTGAATACTGAATACTGGTTTTTCAATTAATCTTCATGTAACTTGAGAAATATAGTAATGTCTCGATAACTAAAATCTTCATTTCTACATATGATCATATGAATTTTATTGAAATTTATTAAGGTTTTTCATTCGCCTGTTCAACTGTAATGAAGAATTTTATTATATTTGAAATGGAATGTGTTAACCCTTTATATGCAAGAATATTGTTTCGATAGTAAATTAAATAAAAAATATTTTTTTAGTATTGAAAGGGTTAAGTTATTTCATATTAAATTGTTGTTTTTATGGTATACGGTTGCATATCATATAGATAAAGATTAAAACATTGAATTTTAAAATTGGTACTAGAAACCGCGAATAAGAAAGATAATAGTAAACTTGATCTTGAAAAACGTAAAAAATTACATATCGTAACAACAACAACAAAAAATTTTAAATAAAATTGTAGTTGAAATTAGAAGTGATTATTATTATTGTGTACGAATACATAATAATAAAGATTATTGAAATTGGATTTTATTTTTTACATACGTATAAGAAATGCATAAGTAAACTTGATCTTGAAAATCGTAACAATAAACACATGTATATATAACTAAATTATTATATCATTTAAATTATATTGTTGCGCGAGATCTTTCGCTTGAAAATACAGGTTATTCTATAAATATCTAGACCAAGAATATTGTTTCGATAGTAAATTAAATAAAAATTAATTATTTTAGTAACTTTGGAAAACTTTTGGTTTTAAATTTCTATTTGATTTATTACTTTTAAAATTATTTCACACAAAAGTGTTCAAAAGCGGCGCGGGGTGCGACGTCCGACGTCCGACGTGCGACGTCCGACGTGCGATTTACAATATTTAATTTAGTAACTGTAACAAATATTCAATTTAAATGATAGTAAATGATTTTTGTTGTTATTGTATTCGCAAAATATATAAAGACTAATACAATTGAATATTGAATACTGGTTTTGCATATAACAAAACATCAACAAGTTTTTATTTTTAATAGTTGAAATGGAAAATGAAATGAATGACCACATTATTAACAATTAAATTTAGTGATTATTATTATTGTATACGAATACAAAATAATAAAGATTATTGAAATTGGATTTTACTTTTACACATATGATATAATTTTTTATTGCTGATTAAGAAAGTCCGAATAATACGTATAAGAATTGCATAAGCAAACTTGATCTTGAAAATCGTAACAATAAACATATGTATATATAACTAAATTATTATATCATTCAAATTTTATTGTTGCGCGAGATCTTTCGCTTTGTAATAAATTATTAATGAAAATACAGATTATTCTATAAATATCTAGACATACACAATTATGGTTTAGTTGTATAATCATGTCCGAAAAGTGTAATAACCAGAATTTTATTAAAATAATTTCACGTTGTCTAAATTACTCTACCTTGGTTCATCAATGTAGAGTAAGGAATATTATACCGGATTATATAATTGAAGAAATTGAAGCTGATTACATTGATGTAGACAATAAAATACATGCTTTACTATGCAAATGTATTCAATTAAGAAAAGGAAAAGAGGTAGCAGAAATTTTATTTGATATAATAGACAACTTATTATATGCTATAAAAATCATACCTTTAAAATAGTTTAAGGTAATATAGTAAATATAAATGTCTGACAAACTTCGAATAAACGTTTTTTATTTAACATGAATTATAAACATTACTACTAAATGGATAATTACGATCTCTAATTAGATTTTATTGATATAAGAAATCTCAACCAGTAATAAATTACAATCTCTCAATTTTAAATATTTCTTTAAAGAAAACTATAAATAGATGTTGTGAATGAGAAGACGGGCTTACAGTAATTACGATGCTAAATCTTGAAACACCCTTTACAATGATGATTGCCGGACCATCCGGTTGTGGTAAAACATCATTTGTATTAAAACTCCTACCATTTGTTAAGAACTTTAATAAGATATTATGGTGTAATGCAGAACGGAATGCAATACCATTAATTAATTTGAATTGTGGTTGTGATGTTGAAGTGATGGAAACAGTACCAGTAAATTTCGACAATATAGATAACACTTTGATTGTACTCGATGATCTGATGACCGACGCTTATAACAAGAATGTATGTGAATTGTTTACTAAAGGTTCACACCATAGACGAATTTCAGTTATATTAATAACACAAAACATATTTCATCAAGGAAAATTTTGTCGCGACATATCGTTAAACTGTAAATATCTGGTGGCATTTAATAACCCCCGAGATAAATCACAAATCTATCCACTTGCAAAACAAATCTTTCCCGATAACGTAAGGGAATTTGTAAAACTATATAAAGATGTGGCATCACAACCTTATGGTTATTTGTTTCTGGATTTGACACAGGCATGTAACGATTTATTTCGTTTTCGATCGAATATATTTAATACCACATATGATATCTGGTATGTACCATCAAATTTGATAAATAAATTAGAGCGGTATGAGACGATTGAGGGTGCACAAACATTTGTTACATGTGTTAAAAAATTGTAAACCTTGTACACGTAAAAACATTTTAAAAAACGGTAGTGAAGAGTTAATAAAAACTTTATGTGAAATATGTTTGAATGTGGTAAACGGTAATGCAAAAATTTCCAAACAGAATCTAGTCCGTTTACGAAAATATAAAACAATATTACGCCAATTAGCAAATTCAAAATCTCGTATATCCTCTAAACGAAAAATCTTAATTCAAAAAGGTGGATTTCTTCCCATTCTCTTATCATCGCTATTATCGGGAGTTGTAGGAAAATTAATTGAGCAGACCTCACAATGAGTTTACAACGAATGATTGTCATCCCGCCGGATACGTTTGAGCGTTGGAAGAAAATCGTTTTGATGGATAAAAAATTATCCGATCTGGACCGCGAAATGAAAAATGTTTTATTTAACAATAAACTAAATGATGTCAGCAAATGGTATTTTTACCGTCAAAATTTATTAAGATATTTAAATAAAAAGCGACATCACAGTACACAAATAAAACAAAAATATATAGATGCGAATATTCAAACGGACCGCGTAAAACATAAACATAAAAAATTACAAACATTGGAGCCGAATGTAAGCAGTGTCGGAACTCAGGCTAATATAATGAAAAAGGTCGAAGAACTTCCGGCTGTAGAAGAATTTTTTGCAACTCAAAGTCGATTTTCTAGTCTCGAAGACGAGAGTAACAATACATCTGACGAAAATGAGTTGGTGGAGATTGATATGGATGATGATGTAAGAAATAAAGCATTAGAGGGTCAACCTTCTTCGGTTAAAATAATTAAAGAAAGAAATTCTCTTGATCCGACCGAATATCGAGTATTTGAGTTAGACAATGGCGATATGGTAAATGTACCAGTTGAAAAACAAATGGTAACACGTTCAACACTTAAACGTGGTCTTCATCCCGACATATCTCAGACTACATTGGCTTTTACTCATCAAAAGAAAAAATCAAAACAATCTTCTACGAGTACACCATTAAAATCAAAGGTGAAAGCAGCAGCAGCAGCAAGCGGTATAAAATGGAAGAATCTATAAATATAAGCTCACTTGTGTAAATGTTATTCATTGCAAATAAAACTAATCAACTACGAAAATGTTGACCATTCAAAAATCGTTTTTTATCACCTTAACCAGTAACACATCGCTTGACCTCTATCCTCAAAATACATTATCGAAATTTACAACGAAACTCCCTATATCTTTAGATTTTAAAAACACCACAGATGATGAATGGTCTGTAGGCATTGTTAAATTTTGTTGTACAAAAATAGATGGTAAAATACCTCCATCTTCAGTAGCAAGAATTGTTTTTATCAATGCGAGAAAACACACAAAGGCTGATCCATTTACAGCGGTATTAATCCCTCTAAACGAAAAAAAGAAAGTTGATGAACTAAATATAATTGATATATTGAGACAGCATCCGGAATTATTCAACTTGGTGAAAAAGGAAAATTTCTTTGATCGTTATACATCAGAAGGCGTAGATTTACCTCCACAATATTTTACAACTAATACGGTTCCGATCTTAGTGGACACACAGCTTTGCGTCGTATCACTTAATAAAGAGTATTCAATGAGAATTTTGTTCGATACACTCCTGTCTCAAATAAAAGAAGAGGAAAGACGTGATGTGGTTGAAAATTTAAAGAAATCAATTAAAGAACCAGTTAAAGTTTTAGATGCTAAAAAACAAGCTGAAATTCAGAATTTTGTAGAAGTAATTTTACCTGAACCGGTGGATGAAGAGTACGGTATTCCTAATTATATGTGTATTTATTGTGATGTGGTGCGACCTCAAATATTTGGTAACGTGATGGCTCGAGGCCTGGTTATGCATCCCGTTAAACATGATAAACAATATGCAAGCTATCAAAATTGTGACATTGTAAACATTCAATATTTACCACTAGAAAAATCTCGAATTACGGATATAAGTATTTTAATAGCAGACGAAAATGGTGAACAGATTAATTTTAAAAATGATTCATTCAGTACAATGGTTATACTACATTTCCGTAAAGGTATATAAAGGGGACACACACATAAATATAAACTACTTTTGTTTACAATGCAAGGCGCGTACATAAGATATTACGCTCAACAACAGGGCGGTAGAATTTCATTAGGTGATGATGAATTTGGCAATGTACTAAAATTACCTAAAGTTTATCAGCGTGGACGAGGGTTAGGAGGAATTTTCTCTGGTTTCTGGAAATATCTACAACCACTTTTAATGCAAGGGGCAAATTTTGTAAAAGATGAGCTGATTGACACAGGTGCTGAGGTTTTGCGTAACTTAAATACACAGAAACCAATTAAAGAAATACTTCGAGATAGATCCGTGCAAGTGGTTGATAAATTGAGAAATAATGCTGTTGACAAAATAAATTCAATGGCTGGTGCTGGGTGTAAACGAAAAAGAAAGCTGCAAATTTCAACGTACACCTTGAAAAAATCAATAAATAAGAAAGCAAAACGAGTCAAGCCTCAGATGAAAACAAGAGCCGTTAGCGTTAATAGATCTGCGTGCATTCAATCAAAAAATAATAAAGCTAGGATTTTGGATATATTTACATAGACGTATTAAAAATTAAAAATGGCATTTACGGAGTGTATGAAATCTGAATTGGACCTTTTTAAACCTCGAAATCTGCAAACAAGTATTTTAAAAACGGAAGAAGTTGCCTACAAACCATTAACAAGTTTAGAAAATCAGTCAGTTATTGAGTTCGTCTGCCATGGACATGGTGATACATATATAGATTTATCTTCAATTAATATATGCGTAAAAATACAACTGCTCAAAAGTAATGGGACTGCTTACAAGGCTGCTGATTTGGGACAACCTAGTGTAATTAATAATATGTTACACTCCTTGTTTCGACAAGTAAATGTATATTTAAATGGGAAAAACATAAATTCTGCAGATGGCAACTACAGTTATCGCGCGTATATAGAAACGTTGCTTAATTTTGGAGAGGATGCTAGTAGAACTCATTTGGAGCTATCAGGGTATTATACGGATTCGAAAAACCTTGATACCTTAAACGATCTCGATGGGTCCAGCAAAAGGGCAGCCATTTTAAAAAATAGTACCATCGTAGAATTATTTGGAAAAGTTCATGTTGACATGCTAAATCAACCATTATTGTTATTAAACAATGTCGATGTAAGATTAACATTCACACTCAATAAACCAGAATTTTATCTTTTAACTGACGATGCAAAAGATGAGACTTCTATAAAAATTGTGGAAGCTACTATATATGCAAAACACTGTACTATAAATCCTAATATTTTGGTGGCGCATCACAAAATACTTGAACGTGCAAATGCAAGATATCACTACAAAAGATGTGAAGTAAAATCATATACAGTTTCTTCAAAAGGCAATTCAATAAATTTGGACAACATTGTATTGGGACAGCTACCAACAAATCTAATTTTTTGTATGGTTGACAATGATGCTTACACAGGTATTAAGAAGAAAAACCCTTACAACTTTAAACACAATAAAATCACTTCATCCGCCTTATATGTCAATGGGGTACCAACACCAAGCTCATCAATAGTAACTGATTTTACAAATAGTGAAGAGTATTCTAGAGCTTACGCTTCAATATTCTCGGCTACCGGATTACTACATTCATCACATGGAAATTTAATAACTAAAGAAATGTATTCTCATGGTTATTTCATGATTGCATACGATCTGACACCTGATTTATCATCAAATGATTCTTGTGTTTCATTACTCGACCGAGGTAATATAAGACTTGATTTAAGATTCGAAGAGGCACTTCCAAACACAACCACATGCTTAATCTACCTAGAGTATGACGCAACATTGGAAATTGATAAAGATCGTAACATTATTTTAGATCATTGAAGACAAAACAAAAAAACATGAATACATTAGAAATAACAAAAATTTTATCGGGCAATCGTTTAACCAAAAAATGTTTCCGTGGTGTATATTCACTCGATATGATACCAAAATATATTTTAAAAAAACCGGCCAGCTATATTATAAATACTGATCCATCATACCAACCCGGAACTCATTGGGTGGCAATTCATTTTCCGGTACGAGGGCCTGCTGAGTTTTTTGATTCATTTGGCCGTGCGCCATTTAATAAAAGATTTATAAAATTTATGAAGAATAACTCCTATCGATTTATATATAATAGGAGAGAGTTGCAAGATCGAGCTAGTTTATTATGTGGGAAATATTGCTGCCTTTATATTTTAGATAGATGTAGTGGCAGGTCTATGAATGACTTTGTGAATCGTTTCAAAAAGAAAATGTCACAACACAATGACCAGATCGCTACAATTTTATTTAAAAATTCATTTAAGAAGAAGAAGAAGAATGGAAAAAAACCTCGTCAAATATTATAAATCTTGCTCTTTGAACATGTTGAGCAGTAAAAATAAAAATAGTACGAATTCAACCTTTGTAAGATGGATAACAAAACATTAGATTTATTATTATCATACACATATTTTCTGGATAATGATCAAAAAAGTTTAATTAGTGTTGGTTATGATATTAATCATTTATTACCTACGATACTGCTAAAGAAAACCACTTGTTTCAAGGAAATAGAATATTCGATATTTATGAATATATTCAAATTTCGTGAGGAAATAAATAAGTACTTTAATGATGCTGCATCATATTTAACCATTAAAAGTAATGATTTTGTATTATCATCAAAGAAAGTTAAAGAAATAACTATAGGAGATTGTCTCGGAAAAATTACAATAAAGCAGAAAGAATGGAATAGATTATACAATTTATTTCCATTTATAGTAGCAGTAATAAACTATCATTATCGTAGTGCATATCTCGTGAAAGATTATTATGAGTCCTACTTAAAACAATGTTTGGACCAGCACGTTGTAAAACTTGATCAGCAACCGATTATACCATATGAAATAGATACACATACTATTAATTACTCAAGATTATTTTATGAAATACCTATATTATGTGCAAATAAATTATTCAACGATTACTTCAATAATAGTATTCAGACATCTATAAATAGCATCATTAATTAGATTTAAAATTCAGTATTTCTTTAAACCTTGGTAAAGATGTATCCAGATTTCTCAGATATTGAAGGCGAGTTTAATATGATCTCGCCTAACTATATGTTACATAAACAACGCATGACATCATATAAGAAAAACTGGCCTCAATCATTAAAATATCTTGTTGAGCCGTTATGTGATGCAGGTTTCTATTACACGCAGAAAGGTGATGAGGTGAAATGTTTTTGCTGTGGTGGAATCTTGAAAAACTGGGAGGATGCTGAACAACCATGGGATCAACATGCCATATGGTTTCCAAAATGCGATTATGTCAATATGGTGAAGGGGACAGTTTTTCGCAATTTTGTTCGCGAAAAAATAGTTGTTAGTGTATAATTTTAAGTAAAATGTAGAATAAGCATTAAAAATAATATTAAAAATTACGATATACAAAATTCAAGAAAAGAGTTCAAGAAAAAAATAGTTGTTAGCGTATAATATTAAGTAAAAATAAAATGTAAAATAAGCAATAAAAATATTCTTAAAAATTACAACACGTAAAATCATGTTTTATTGAGGTCGTAGTCGTCGTAGCAGGCTTGTAGATAAAAAAGTCATGTTTTATCATGTTCATATCGTGAAAATTCCAGACATAAAACAAATAACACATCAGTTAAGTTATCGTATGTGGTACATGTGAGCAGCAGTAAAATAGATGATCAAATTCCACAGTCTGAAGTGCGCCGTCCGAAGTCCGACGTCCGACGTCCGAAGTCCGACGCCCGAATTCCGACGTCCGAATTCCGACGTCCCCGAGCGCAAAATGCGACGTCCGAAGTGCGAAATGTGATGTGCGACGTCATCCGAAGTTCGAATTCCATAGATTGTTTTCCTATTAACTTTCACACGCATATAACAAGATTAAAGTTACAGGTTTTTTTGTATATATTTTTGATTTTTTTTTTTTATAATTTTGCTGATTATTTATTTTACGTAAAAAATTAATGTAATTGCAATTTATATTATTTTTGCTATGTATGCACTAATTTCTGTTATATAAAAAATGCAATTTTTGAAATTTTGTTACAATGTATGCAAAAATAATGTATAAAAAGACATTTTACGAATAAAATGAGTTAGAATTAAAAGTAATTTACAAACATATAGTTCTCACTCTGATTTATTTAAACCTCACCAGTGGTAATTTAAATAATCAGTATTAAAGAAAATCTTGAATCCCAGTTTACTTGGACGCAGTTTATTTAAAATATTTAAACCATGGAGTCGTCGGCATCATCATCATCTCAAATTTTAATCAAATTAAACAATGTGGTGGCATTCATCGAAAAACCAACGTTGAAGTTTACCGATTTAATCATAGGTGTTACATATAAAATCGAAGATGTAAAGATTGTTTCAACGCAATATGGGAAAAGACTTCTAGTGGAGACCGAGGAGAATACCATCTTTCTGCCAGAGCGGTACAATGTTCTGGACGAAAATGAAGTCGCACATTTAAAACAAATGTGTGAGCATTCATTACATATAATAAAAATCGATAAATACAATTTAAATTTTGTTTATTAAATAAAATATATATTATATAGAAATACAAGTTTCTTTGTTTAATTTATTTTTTTATTTGCCTTTTCCAAAATCGCTTTCTTAAATTCTTCATAACTGCCGTAACAAACGGGGAAAGACGTTTCTTGTTCTTCTGCTTTTGAGAGTTTGTGTTGTAACCATCGGCATGCAGGTGACCATCTAAAATGTTCGGCAAATACATCGTCCCCCTTTACCCATTGGTGAATTTGCACGTGACAGTAGTTACACATAACGCAATCTTTTCGTTTTAAATAAAATAGACCAGAGTAAGCCATTTTTTTCGTATCCATAAATTTGTGGGGCCAATCTCGAAATGTGAATAATCTATTTTCCTCAATATCCATTTTAGAACTGTGAGAGTGAAAAAATAAAATATGTATATATAGGGCGCATGCAAATAGATTTACTATTTAATTAAAATCTCATTCCACGCATACATTGAAATACATAATAATGAGTCGCAGAGAAATTATAGATGAATTGCATAAGCATGCATATAAAAAATTTATCCGCCGTCGTGTTAAAATCTTAGGAATTGATGATTTGTGGCAAGCAGATCTCGTAGAAATGATTCCATATGCAAAATATAATACAAATTTCAAATATATTTTAACTGTGATTGATAGTTTCTCTAAATTTGCGTGGGCTATTGCTGTAAAGAAGAAAACTTCTCGAAATGTTATCGAGGCTATGAATAAAATTTTCATCCAACATAAAAGAATACCAAAAAACCTTCAAACTGATATGGGAGTTGAATTTCATAATAAGCATTTTAAACTTCTGATGAATAAGTTGCATATTAATCATTATTCTACATTCAGTCACGTGAAAGCAAGTATAGTGGAGCGATTCAATCGGACACTCAAAGAGGCGATGTGGAAGATGTTTAGCTTTCAAGGTTCATATAAATGGATAAATATATTAGAAAAATTAGTGAAGGATTACAATTCAACTAAGCATCGTACAATAAAACTTGCACCTATAGAAGTTACTAAAAGAAATGAAAAGCATATCTTAAAACACATTTACACACATTCACAGCTAATGCAGAAAAACAAATTTCATGTTGGCGATTTTGTACGAGTTAGTAAATTTAAAAAGGTTTTCGAGAAAGGTTATACTCCTAATTGGACGACAGAAATATTTAAAATTATTAGCGTAAACAACAAATTTCCAGTCACATACTTACTTGAAGATTACCGGGGGCTACCAATTGCAGGACGGTTTTATGAAAAAGAATTACAAAAAACGCTTCACTCTAATACTTACCTTGTAGAGAAAATCTTGAAGAAAAATGCAAGTAAGGTATACGTAAAATGGCTTGGATTTGATTCATCTCATAACTCTTGGATTAATAAAACAGATATAATTTAATTTGTTTTTTTATTTTATTAATATTGTATGTGCACAGTGGTATTAAAACACTAAAAACTATTGTAAAATGTTATACTAAATAATAAATGTACATATATTATTGTTACGTTATATTTTTATACAATTAAAATATATTTTAAAATCTTTAAACAAAATAGTAATTATTTATAAGATTGTGACCCCAGGGTAATGTTTCATGACATGAATTTGGAATAATGAATCGTTTATCATCAGAATTATCTAAACAAAGTTTATTTACCAATTGTGTGTATAAATCATGTTTATTACTACGAAATGTTAGCTGATTTCGAATAATAGAATCATTTTGAAAAAGACAATTTTTAAAATCATTTGCACTAATTTCATCTCTTACGACACATTTTTTGATACCTTTAATTTTTCTAATTTCATCATCATGTTCAGTTACTATACAATATGATTTAGCCTTAATTCCAATAAACTCTGTGACAAGGACGCCTGACATTTCATCTTTAAATTTGCCTAGTACTTTTTTATTTACCAAAGGTAAATTGAATTTATTATCTGCTGGATAATCAGAAGTATCATATTTATCCAATTCTGATTTGATATCATTATAAAAATCTTCGGTCCTAATCTCATACACAAATGAGTCAGTATCGGTATAAAGTAGCGATATATTATCATCGTATATCGGTAGCATATGCTTATAATGAAAATCAAACATGAGTGTTTTTGATAATTCCAGTACGCTAAATCCTACATATATAGGCTTGTTATAGTTAACTTTAAGTCTATCCATCTGAATAGCTACCAAATTATCTGAAAATATTGCGCACGAATTAAAATTTGGTTTGCTAATTAGATTATTTGCTCCAAATTTTTTCCCAATATTTTCCCAATGTGTAACTAGACGGATGTCTGTCCTCTTGTCCACATCTTCTATTGTTTTCCCAAAGACGCTATTGTTCATCAATTTGTAAAAATCTTTTTCAAATGAATTTACTGCTTTTGTTCTTAGATTAGTGTTTAAATCTATATAAGGTTTTAACCATGTATCTTGATTAAATTCTAGGGCTCTATGAATCTTAGTAATTTTTAAACCATCTGATACACATTGCTTTAAGTTTTTCCAATGTATTATATATTTTTGCTTACTCATTAGATTTGCAATAAGCTTTTTATTGGTTGACGATTCATATAAAGGTTTTATATTCTCAAAACAATATGGTAAATCTCTATGTTTTGAATGTAGAGATGTAGGATATTCCAAGTCAACTTCAAGAATTAAACCTTTATTAGTATCTTCGGGTATTTGAGTAATATCAATTAAATCTATTTCAGCCTGGTTTAGCCATCGAAACTGTGAATGAGGTAATAATTGACTCATTGCCCAACCATAAAGATTGTTGGCATCGAGATACATTATATAACTAGATTTTTTTGTATGATCAAAATTCTTTAAATGTTTATTATTTGCCATCGAATAGCGTTTCGAACATTGAACTAAGCCACCTCGAATACCTTTCTTAATAAAATGAACCATATCAATATCCGTTAATAATTCAAGCTCTACTTTTGTAAACTTTAGCATAGCATCCCAGCTTAGCCCCGGTGCAGTATAGTAATGAGCAGGGTCTAAACTATAGGTTTTCATGCATGTTATCCTAAAATTTTCGAATATATCTGCCAGAAGAAGAACGTCTGATTTTAAATATATATCAGAATATTCTCCTAAAGTTTTACATTTAAAGACTTTCCATACATTATCAGCATGTTCATAATCTTTCTTATTAATATGTGATTTTGTTAGTGAATTGTAAAATTTGTCAATTGATGGTAAACAAGTATCATCAAATTTGTCGGCGGAATCTAGATAATCGTACGGAAAAACACCTTTCTGCTTTAATAATTTAAGCTCTTCTAGATTTTTAAACATTTGTGATAGTTCTGAAAATTGATTTTCAGAAAGATTTTTTGCTAATTTATCGATGCTAGATGCCATGAATTTGAATGAATCTACAAAACGCAATTTAATAAACTCGTTCTCTTTGAATTTAAAATGTTTTGTGAGGGAAATGTATCGCTCCTTATTTTGAGCTATTAAATCTATTTTTTCAGTATCAAATCCAAGTTCTTTTACTATAAAATGAGCATCATATCCGCTCAGATTATGACAAAAAATAGGAACATGTTCTGTTATTTTATAATTTAAATTACATTTATAATGTGCTGCTCCTCTAAATAGACCTGTCAAGTGACAGTGGTCCTTTACTTTGTAATTAGAACTAGTAAAAGATTCTTCACAAATGTGACAAGTTTTAGAGCTAAAGTATTTTGCTTTCTCTTCTTTAGAAAGCAATTTCATGGGAACTATACTTTTAATAATTGTATTAATTTTCTCTAAGTCGGTTTTGATTCTACTAACAAATACACTAGCACAATCTTCTCCACGATATAATTCAAATTTTGATAAACTGTCGTCATAATGACATTTAATAAAGTATGAAAAGCTACACGGAATATGTTGCTGTGTATTTGTGGTAAATGATGATTTAGGATTTGGTAAACATGTTTGTATCGGTTTTAAAATAGATTCAAAATCACAATAAATTACAAATGGCACTGCAAGTTTGTGCTTAAAATTTTTGAACTTTAAAATCATTTTTTCAGGAGTGGGTACAATTGATTTTACATGATTACAATCATTTTGATTATGTAGTTTTAATTGATTTGCTTCTGGAAAATAAACCAAACATCCATCACATAACCATTTTTTAGTTTTGTGCTTCGACAGTTGACTTCCTACAAGCCTATTTAAATTTTTTATTAAACAGAAATGATTATCATCTCCATTTTCTACATATAATAAATTAACATGAATATTTTTACGGTGATTTGTAAAATGTAAAGGACCAACAATTTGATCACCCTCCCACCCATAAACATTTATACTAATATTATTATTAAATTCAAAATTACTTATTTGTTTAAAATTTATAGGTAAACTTACATTATCTAAATTAAGAACCTGTGAGTAATGTGGATACGATGATGTTAAGTCCGCATGATTTTTTGCTGGATACAAAGCAGCAACAACAGCCCATGCGAAACAAGCGTCGTCCTGGTTCTTGATGTTGATCACAGCATGTTTGTTGGTTATAGCAGTAGACAGCTTAAAGTAAGATGATGCTTTCATTGGATTGAACTTGCATATGTTAACTTCCATGAATTCAATTTCTTTCAAGGCCCAGCCTGAATCTTTCATCTGGAACTCCTCACTTTGCGTTGAAATGTATGCAATTATGTTTTCATACATTAAACTTATATCTGTGCCTTCAGAGATTATCATGTTTTTTGTATTAAATGATTTAATATCGTTCACTAACTCATTGCTTGCATTATTTATGAACTTTTTATAATTAGCAAACAATTCAAAATTTACTTTGATAGTGTTGTAGTCGATAACATGTTTTTGAATTAGATTCATGACTTTCTCTTTTAAAACATTCATGAATTGAACGATATCAATATAATTTTGTGATGTATCGCTAATTCTATAAGTAGAAATTCTCGACTTAAAGGCAGAGTCCAACAACATTATATTTATATTATCATTGTCATCACCATCATCATCGTCACTGTTAACTAAATGTTGTAGTGTTTTGCTCTTATGTTCTGAGCTCCTTAAGTGACCATTAAACATTGATCTCTTGATTTCTACATCACAATAATCACAAGAAATGTAGTCATTCATCTTAATTTTCTTGGGCGGTTCATTTAAATCCTCCTCCGATTGCCTTTTCTCGCTCAATTTCACTAATTTATATTGATGATGAATTTTTTGGTGATACGTTAAACGTCTTATATTTTCAAATGTTAAACCACAAAAATCACATAACACAACTTCTTCACTATCATGGTTCTTCTGATGTCTTTTAAGATTTTGAATGTTTGTAAACACTTTAGAACAGCTGCACGAAAACATTTTAATTTTTTAAACTAATGTTTTTCTTATTTTCTATTTTAATTAATTTAATTATATTTTTATTAATATTTAAACAGTTATTATTGAAATGATAAAATTTTTAATTCTAATTTAGTATAGTTTTTAAATTTCACTTTTTAATTTTTGCACTATTTTATGATAACTATTGTTATTATTACTAATAATAATATATTTGTACTTTTATCACTAAGAATATTTTTTAATAAAAATCACTTTTAATCGGTTCACTAACAATAGACAACTGCAGAAAAATGAATGACAAACTTCTTTTTATTTTATTTTGCTATATAGAAATAAAATTTAAAAAAATAAAAAATATTACATTGAAATGCTGGTTTCAAGTAACATTGGTGAGAACTGTTTAATATTGTTTTTCTTCTATTAGATAAGACAAAATGATAAATTTATAAAACCAGAAATTTGTATGTAATATAATACATATAAATAATGATAATAAAATTACACCTTCAAGAACATTTTCTTATATCTATCATTAAAATGCAATTCTTATTTTCTATTACCTATTCGTATTTTTATTATATTATAACGTTTACTTATCGAAACATTACTATATTTCTCAAGTTATATGAATATGAAATGCAAAACCAGTATTCAATATTCAATTGTATTAGTCTTTATATATTTTGCGAATACAATAACAACAAAAATCATTTACTATCATTTAAATTGAATATTTGTTACAGTTACTAAATTAAATATTGTAAATCGCACGTCGGACGTCGCACGTCGGACGTCGGACGTCGCACCCCGCGCCGCTTTTGAACACTTTTGTGTGAAATAATTTTAAAAGTAATAAATCAAATAGAAATTTAAAACCAAAAGTTTTCCAAAGTTACTAAAATAATTAATTTTTATTTAATTTACTATCGAAACAATATTCTTGGTCTAGATATTTATAGAATAACCTGTATTTTCAAGCGAAAGATCTCGCGCAACAATATAATTTAAATGATATAATAATTTAGTTATATATACATGTGTTTATTGTTACGATTTTCAAGATCAAGTTTACTTATGCATTTCTTATACGTATGTAAAAAATAAAATCCAATTTCAATAATCTTTATTATTATGTATTCGTACACAATAATAATAATCACTTCTAATTTCAACTACAATTTTATTTAAAAATTTTTGTTGTTGTTGTTACGATATGTAATTTTTTACGTTTTTCAAGATCAAGTTTACTATTATCTTTCTTATTCGCGGTTTCTAGTACCAATTTTAAAATTCAATGTTTTAATCTTTATCTATATGATATGCAACCGTATACCATAAAAACAACAATTTAATATGAAATAACTTAACCCTTTCAATACTAAAAAAATATTTTTTATTTAATTTACTATCGAAACAATATTCTTGCATATAAAGGGTTAACACATTCCATTTCAAATATAATAAAATTCTTCATTACAGTTGAACAGGCGAATGAAAAACCTTAATAAATTTCAATAAAATTCATATGATCATATGTAGAAATGAAGATTTTAGTTATCGAGACATTACTATATTTCTCAAGTTACATGAAGATTAATTGAAAAACCAGTATTCAGTATTCAATTACTATGAAAAAAATTTTTGGGATGGGATTTGTTCCAGAACCCCCACAAAACAACTACTTTGGAGCAACATAAATAGTTCACAATACTACGGCAAATGTTCAACAATTCAATTCAATATTCAAAATCAAAGACCAAGTGGACAACAAAGTAGGATCATTGTTGCCAACGCCAAACGAACTACATAAATTTTTACATATCTACTTCATGGGCGGTGAGGACATCAATCGCGTTGATGCATGTTGCCGCTACAATAACCTTAATTCGCCCAATGCCAGGCGTATCGTCGGCGAACTTAACACCCTATTGAATGAGCACAATGAATTATTGAAATTCTTCAAATCACACATGAACAAAATGCAAAGTGACAATCACGCTATTGCCATCAATCCTGATAAAACACCAGCTGGAGAGCACGGCGTAGATTCAATGCGCCTGTTGTTGACGATGTTGGTGGAATCATGGTTGGCGACTGCACATCGACGCGAGAAATCGTGATTCGAAAAAGAAAGAATAATCTGGAGTTCATCGCCGACACATATCGTTCGCATACGACGTTCTCCAATATTCGCTAACTTTCTGGAAGGGACAACACGGATATTGCATAAACATTAAACAATGAGATCCCGCCACAGGTAATTTATTCATTATGCACATCATTACTCATTTTGAATTAATATTTATGAATATGTTGTTACAGGAGCCGAAACAAACAAGAAAGTTAGCTCTATGGATTTTTATGGGTATTGTATGATGATTCGACGCCGTCAGGACAATCTCATTCTGCGATGTCGTGAGCTGCGCCAACAATTCATGATGTCGACCGTACGCGAAGGTAGAGAGCGAACGACTGCAATTCCTACGACACAATCAACAGAAGCTACGCACGGAAGAATACATTCATTTGCGAGACGCTATTATGAGCGACGCCGAAATTGGTAACTCTATCATTCTACCTCATCGTACGTAGGCAACAACGAAAGTGGCAGGAGATTATATCGCCAGCCCAAAAGGCAATACATCGTTATGACATTACTGCACGTGTGTTCAAACAAAAATTGAAGTCTTTAATGAGATTCATTACAAAATTCGGTTGAATGGCAAAAGCGAAGATTACCTCATGCACACATTTTGATTTGGTTAGTCGTCTAAATACGCTCTGAGGAAATCGATAGTGTAATTTTCGCGGGCATTCCAGATCCGCTTACTGATCAACTACTATTCGATATTGTTACCATAAACATGATTTATTTTACCCATGCAGTGATCTGAATCGTTTATCATCTTGCATGGCAGATGGAAAATGTACAAACCGTTTTCGTAAAGATTTCACCAACGACACGATCACAAATGTTGATGGATATCCAATATATCGTCGAAGAAATACTGATAATGGAGGACAATCATTTACGCTAAATATCAACAATGCAGACATTGACAATCGTTGGGTGGTACCATATTCGCCTCTGCTGAGCAAAACATTCAATGCTCCTATTAATGTTGAGTTCTGCAGTTCGGTGAAGAGCATCAAATACATTTGCAAGTATGTGAATAAAGACAGTGGTATGGCTGTGTTTCAAATTCAAAATACCGATGTGAATGCTCCTCCTGTAAATTGGCCGGTACATCAGCTCCAATAAAGCTGTCTAGCATATCTTTGTTTTCCCAATTAATTATTGGGACCCAGCAGTTATATGTACATTTAGCTGTCCATATTGAAAACGGCCAGCGCGTATTTTTCACCAACGAGACGGCAATTAAGCGAACCATAAATCCACCAATAATTACACTCACCAAATTTTTCGAATTGTATAATCGTGCCTTTGCACAAACACTACTCTATTCCGAAGTACCACAAACAAAAAAATGGATGCCCCACAAGCAAGGCACACAAATTGATGCGTGCCCCATCCTATTTAAATCAAACACTTTGGCCCGAATATATACAGTCACTCCAAGGCAGATTGAGTGCTCTATCTGCGACTGTTGTTGGTTAATGTCACCGGCCCATTGTCATTTCAAGATATACGAAAAGTGAATGGACAACAGTTTCCAACATATAAAGATGCATACCTTGTACTCGGCTTGCTCAAAGACGATACTCATTGGGACGATATGCCTGCTGAAGCAGCACTGGGCTTTAAAGCAACACAAATTCGTCTCCTATTCGCTATAATGTTAAATACATGTTTCCCGGGACCAGCACAACGATTCAATGACTGACGATATATTGCATCGAATTCATACATGATGCAACGATCTAACGATTACATTCAGTGACGCTATGTACAATGAATCATTTATTGCTATCGAGGATCTTTGCGTTATCATTGCCAATTTATCACTCAGTCATTTCGGTATGAGTTCGCCATATTTAATGGACACCGAAATCGTGAACGGCAGTACGATACTGCAGAAGTTGCAGCGATTGTTATGCGCAATATCCCATTACTGACACATGAACAAAAAATCATGGATTCTGTTTTTTTCATGCATCGCATTGGCCGTTGCATCATCTGGCATTGCAGCATTTTTATTGGAACCCATGAGTGTGCAACATAAAAAAACATTCGTCCATGGCACAGTGCAGAAACAATGCAAAATTATCATCTGGGATGAGTGCACTATGGCATACAAACATTCTCTTGAGGCGTTGAACAGAATACTCAAAGATATAAAAACAACTACGACAGACTTTCAGGTGTTTTCAGACAAACACTTCCCGTCATTCCACGTTCAACGTACACTGATGAGATCAACGCTTGCTTGAAATCATCGCGACTGTGGATTACGGAAAAATCATTTAAGAATCCTATTTCCATCCAACATACCCGATCCCAACATAATTGGCTAAGAAATGCTTGAGTTCCGTCCCAGATTAAATTCGATCGAATAGATTAAATTTAAAAACATTCGGATTTAACGGATAATAGGATTTAACGGAATCCCCAATTAGTCCGTTAAATCGAGGTTTTTCTGTATAATATGTTACATAATCAACGCAACAATTTAACGCAACATTTAACATTACACAGTATTTAACGCAGCGTGAAACAGAAACTCAAAACTAGTCCCCTAAATATTTTACTAAACATAAAACATTTAAAATTCTTTTTAAAATTTATATTATATTAACCATATATACCGGGAATTCCCGGGATCGCGGGAATAAGATTTCAAAATTCCTGTTTCCCGGGAATCAAATAATCACGGGAATAGTGACTCTTTAGGTTTACGATAACCTGATCTTATACGATTAAATGCTCATACGATGATGAAGATAGGTTCTGGCTCGTTCATAGTATCAAAAATAAATTCGATTTGATGCAAAATATTCTTAGATCACTGGTACGAATGAATCAACAAACCAACACATAACAAATAATTATTCTTGCGTCAACAACGTAACAATTAAATCTCCGCAATTTAGTTTTATTAATTTTAACTTTACTGATCGATCATATAGTGTCGTGACTCATTCGCCGATCACTAAATGAAAAGCTGTTTCCAATATAACAATATTTTGATGTATTTATCACGTTCTATACAGAAAGAGAAAGGAATTTGATTTTTATTCCATGGGTTGGAAATTGCAACCAGAATTATCGTATAATTAGCAAAAACAGACTGCGTTGATTAACTTAAGGTAATTCGGTGCATTCTCTTATACGCTCTATTAAGCGACAAGAATTGAAACGCGATCAAATGTAATTTAAAGCAATTCATATTAAATTACTTATTTAACCACTGTCTGTGCCATTTTCTTCAATGATGCTGTCTGCTATTATCCAATAAATCCGTTTAGTTCGAAAAAAGGGGTTATTTTCGTCAGCATACACCAAACTAACTGAAAAATGTGGCCACGATTTAAATGTTATCGCAGACGAGATATCACTGCTATCAAGGTTTCATGCCTGATATGCTATCAGGGTTTAGTGATAACATGTTCGGTGCTACTTATAGGTAGGTAGTAAAAAATTTGAATGGCATATATATTTGTTGTGTACACTCGAATCATTATAAATTCATAACAAATGATTCACAGATTTGTTTACGTTTACGCATAACGTCATACTAACAGATTAATACATACAGTTGTCGTATACAGTGGAGACTAGACGCAGACCGGCGATTCTATAAAATATTTAAAAAAAAGTTAGTGTTTACATATTGAACCATACCAATACTTGATAACACCAAAATATCTTTTATCTAATCTAATTTTTTGTGTTCGTATATTGCGAAAAGTAATTTACTATAGATAACAAATGCGAACAGACACTTTATTTAAAAAATTTTATTTTATTCATCGTTAACATTTTACGCCAACATAACGTACAAAACCAAGATAATAAAATTTTATAATTTTATCTGTTCAAAATTAAGGTGTAGTGCTTGAAAAAGTGCCAGAATATTGTGATAGTGTAATAGGAAAATGTCTCGTGAAAAGGTGATCCACCACAAAGGATCAATTTTATTGTCGCACGACGAAAATCTTAAAGTTTTTTCGCTAATTGAATCAAAATGTTTGGTAAAGTGAAATTTTAATAAATTTAAGTGATTTGAAAAATATCTCTAATTTTGTAATGTGCCGTTGTAGGCTCTAGCAACATCGATTGTACAGCTTTACACCACGGAACAGCCGGCACACTCGCACTGGATTAAACGTGGAACCGGTGTTTTGTGTTTGATTCGAGATAGTCATAAGCGTTCGTATTTCCTACGATTGTATTGTACCGTAAAGGATACCTCGATATGGGAGCACGAGCTATACACAACAATCATCTTTAATCGGGTTCGACCCTATTTTATGACGTTTGAAGGAGAAGTAAGTACATAACTACAAAATTTATTAAGCGTAATTTATGTTTTAAGTATTGATAAGTGAGTGTCGAATGTGACAAATTTAAGGTCATGATTCACACCAAAAACAAATAAATAAAATTTATATCGTACGTAACTTATCATTTCTAACATTCAAATCCGAGTTTGAAAACCCCTCGCAGGTTTTGTAGATAATTATTGTAATAATCGAATTAATTTATTAAAATTGGATGTCGGATGACCGAATAATCAGTTTAACACGCATTTAAAATTTGTTGTCACCGATTCCGAATGTTTCGGTTACTTTGGATTGTTAATGTAATTATGAGTAGATCAACGTTAAATTTGCTGTAATATGTCGCCTCATTCGCCTGTAATCCAAGTTCGATTACAAATGTGGCCGAATTTCAAAATACAAAACTCGCAATAACCGCACTTTCTTTACGTATCCTACCGGTAGTTTCGGGCTTAACATGTTATATACATTACCTATAATCATTTTGGACCGGAATTTCAACAATAAAAAGTTTTCAATTTTTTGCGAAAATGCCTGATGTTAGCCTTACTTATTTTGATTACAAATGTGGCCGAATTTCAAAATACAAAACTCGCAATAACCGCACTTTCTTTACGTATCCTACCGGTAGTTTCGGGCTTAACATGTTATATACTTTACCTATAATCATTTTGGACCGGAATTTCAACAATAAAAAGTTTTCAATTTTTTGCGAAAATGCCTGATGGTTAGCCTTACTTATTTTGAACCGCAAAAATTTATTGTCACCGATTCCGAATGTTTCGGTTACTTTGGATTGTTAATGTAATTATGAATAGATCAACGATAAATTTGCTATAATATGTCGCCTCATTCGCCTGTAATCCAAGTTCGATTACAAATGTGGCCGAATTTCAAAATACGAAACTCGCAATAACCGCACTTTCTTTACGCATCCTACCGGTAGTTTCGGGTTTAACATGTTATATACTTTACCTATAATCATTTTGGACCGGAATTTCAACAATAAAAAGTTTTCAATTTTTTGCGAAAATGCCTGATGGTTAGCCTTACTTATTTTGAACCGCAAAAATTTATTGTCACCGATTCCGAATGTTTCGGTTACTTTGGATTGTTAATGTAATTATGAGTAGATCAACGTTAAATTTGCTGTAATATGTCGCCTCATTCGCCTGTAATCCAAGTTCGATTACAAATGTGGCCGAATTTCAAAATACGAAACTCGCAATAACCGCACTTTGTTTACGTATCCTACCGGTTGTTTCGGGTTTAACATGTTATATACTTTACCTATAATCATTTTGGACCGGAATGTCAACAATAAAAAGTTTTCAATTTTTTGCGAAAATGCCTGATGGTTATAGCCTTACTTATTTTGAACCGCAAAAATTTATTGTCACCGATTCCGAATGTTTCGGTTACTTAGGATTGTTAATGTTATTATGAGTAGATCAACGTTAAATTTGCTGTAATATGTCGCCTCATTCGCCTGTAATCCAAGTTCGATTACAAATGTGGCCGAATTTCAAAATACGAAACTCGCAACAACCCCACTTTCTTTACGTATCCTACCTGTAGTTTCGGGTTTAACATGTTATATACATTACCTATAATCATTTTGGACCGGAATTTCAACAATAAAAAGTTTTCAATTTTTTGCGAAAATGCCTGATGGTTAGCCTTACTTATTTTGAACCGCAAAAATTTATTGTCACCGATTCCGAATGTTTCGGTTACTTTGGATTGTTAATGTAATTATGAGTAGATCAACGTTAAATTTGCTATAATATGTCGCCTCATTCGCCTGTAATCCAAGTTCGATTACAAATGTGGCCGAATTTCAAAATACGAAACTCGCAATAACCGCACTTTCTTTACGTATCCTACCGGTAGTTTCGGGCTTAACATGTTATATACATTACCTATAATCATTTTGGACCGGAATTTCAACAATAAAAAGTTTTCAATTTTTTGCGAAAATGCCTGATGGTTAGCCTTACTTATTTTGAACCGCAAAAATTTATTGTCACCGATTCCAAATGTTTCGGTTACTTTGGATTGTTAATGTAATTATGAGTAGATCAACGTTAAATTTGCTGTAATATGTCGCCTCATTCGCCTGTAATCCAAGTTCGATTACAAATGTGGCCGAATTTCAAAATACGAAACTCGCAATAACCGCACTTTCTTTACGCATCCTACCGGTAGTTTCGGGCTTAACATGTTATATACATTACCTATAATCATTTTGGACCGGAATTTCAACAATAAAAAGTTTTCAATTTTTTGCGAAAATGCCTGATGGTTAGCCTTACTTATTTTGAACCGCAAAAATTTATTGTCACCGATTCCGAATGTTTCGGTTACTTTGGATTGTTAATGTAATTATGAGTAGATCAACGTTAAATTTGCTATAATATGTCGCCTCATTCGCCTGTAATCCAAGTTCGATTACAAATGTGGCCGAATTTCAAAATACGAAACTCGCAATAACCGCACTTTGTTTACGTATCCTACCGGTAGTTTCGGGCTTAACATGTTATATACATTACCTATAATCATTTTGGACCGGAATTTCAACAATAAAAAGTTTTCAATTTTTTGCGAAAATGCCTGATGGTTAGCCTTACTTATTTTGAACCGCAAAAATTTATTGTCACCGATTCCGAATGTTTCGGTTACTTTGGACTGTTAATGTAATTATGAGTAGATCAACGTTAAATTTGCTATAATATGTCGCCTCATTCGCCTGTAATCCAAGTTCGATTACAAATGTGGCCGAATTTCAAAATACGAAACTCGCAATAACCGCACTTTCTTTACGCATCCTACCGGTAGTTTCGGGCTTAACATGTTATATACTTTACCTATAATCATTTTGGACCGGAATGTCAACAATAAAAAGTTTTCAATTTTTTGCGAAAATGCCTGATGGTTAGTTAGCCTTACTTATTTTGAACCGCAAAAATTTATTGTCATCGATTCCGAATGTTTCGGTTACTTTGGATTGTTAATGTAATTATGAGTAGATCAACGTTAAATTTGCTATAATATGTCGCCTCATTCGCCTGTAATCCAAGTTCGATTACAAATGTGGCCGAATTTCAAAATACGAAACTCGCAATAACCGCACTTTCTTTACGTATCCTACCGGTAGTTTCGGGTTTAACATGTTATATACTTTACCTATAATCATTTTGGACCGGAATTTCAACAATAAAAAGTTTTCAATTTTTTGCGAAAATGCCTGATGGTTAGCCTTACTTATTTTGAACCGCAAAAATTTATTGTCACCGATTCCAAATGTTTCGGTTACTTTGGATTGTTAATGTAATTATGAGTAGATCAACGTTAAATTTGCTGTAATATGTCGCCTCATTCGCCTGTAATCCAAGTTCGATTACAAATGTGGCCGAATTTCAAAATACGAAACTCGCAATAACCGCACTTTCTTTACGTATCCTACCGGTAGTTCCAGGTTTAACATGTTATATACTTTACCTATAATCATTTTGGACCGGAATTTCAACAATAAAAAGTTTTCAATTTTTTGCGAAAATGCCTGATGGTTAGCCTTACTTATTTTGAACCGCAAAAATTTATTGTCACCGATTCCGAATGTTTCGGTTACTTTGGATTGTTAATGTAATTATGAGTAGATCAACGTTAAATTTGCTATAATATGTCGCCTCATTCGCCTGTAATCCAAGTTCGATTACAAATGTGGCCGAATTTCAAAATACGAAACTCGCAATAACCGCACTTTCTTTACGCATCCTACCGGTAGTTTCGGGCTTAACATGTTATATACTTTACCTATAATCATTTTGGACCGGAATTTCAACAATAAAAAGTTTTCAATTTTTTGCGAAAATGCCTGATGGTTAGCCTTACTTATTTTGAACCGCAAAAATTTATTGTCACCGATTCCGAATGTTTCGGTTACTTTGGATTGTTAATGTAATTATGAGTAGATCAACGTTAAATTTGCTATAATATGTCGCCTCATTCGCCTGTAATCCAAGTTCGATTACAAATGTGGCCGAATTTCAAAATACGAAACTCGCAATAACCGCACTTTCTTTACGCATCCTACCGGTAGTTTCGGGCTTAACATGTTATATACTTTACCTATAATCATTTTGGACCGGAATTTCAACAATAAAAAGTTTTCAATTTTTTGCGAAAATGCCTGATGGTTAGCCTTACTTATTTTGAACCGCAAAAATTTATTGTCACCGATTCCGAATGTTTCGGTTACTTTGGATTGTTAATGTAATTATGAGTAGATCAACGTTAAATTTGCTGTAATATGTCGCCTCATTCGCCTGTAATCCAAGTTCGATTACAAATGTGGCCGAATTTCAAAATACGAAACTCGCAATAACCGCACTTTCTTTACGCATCCTACCGGTAGTTTCGGGCTTAACATGTTATATACTTTACCTATAATCATTTTGGACCGGAATTTCAACAATAAAAAGTTTTCAATTTTTTGCGAAAATGCCTGATGGTTAGCCTTACTTATTTTGAACCGCAAAAATTTATTGTCACCGATTCCGAATGTTTCGGTTACTTTGGATTGTTAATGTAATTATGAGTAGATCAACGTTAAATTTGCTGTAATATGTCGCCTCATTCGCCTGTAATCCAAGTTCGATTACAAATGTGGCCGAATTTCAAAATACGAAACTCGCAATAACCGCACTTTCTTTACGCATCCTACCGGTAGTTTCGGGCTTAACATGTTATATACTTTACCTATAATCATTTTGGACCGGAATTTCAACAATAAAAAGTTTTCAATTTTTTGCGAAAATGCCTGATGGTTAGCCTTACTTATTTTGAACCGCAAAAATTTATTGTCACCGATTCCGAATGTTTCGGTTACTTTGGATTGTTAATGTAATTATGAGTAGATCAACGTTAAATTTGCTGTAATATGTCGCCTCATTCGCCTGTAATCCAAGTTCGATTACAAATGTGGCCGAATTTCAAAATACGAAACTCGCAATAACCGCACTTTCTTTACGCATCCTACCGGTAGTTTCGGGCTTAACATGTTATATACTTTACCTATAATCATGTTGGACCGGAATTTCAACAATAAAAAGTTTTCAATTTTTTGCGAAAATGCCTGATGGTTAGCCTTACTTATTTTGAACCGCAAAAATTTATTGTCACCGATTCCAAATGTTTCGGTTACTTTGGATTGTTAATGTAATTATGAGTAGATCAACGTTAAATTTGCTGTAATATGTCGCCTCATTCGCCTGTAATCCAAGTTCGATTACAAATGTGGCCGAATTTCAAAATACGAAACTCGCAATAACCCCACTTTCTTTACGTATCCTACCTGTAGTTTCGGGTTTAACATGTTATATACATTACCTATAATCATTTTGGACCGGAATTTCAACAATAAAAAGTTTTCAATTTTTTGCGAAAATGCCTGATGGTTAGCCTTACTTATTTTGAACCGCAAAAATTTATTGTCACCGATTCCGAATGTTTCGGTTACTTTGGATTGTTAATGTAATTATGAGTAGATCAACGTTAAATTTGCTGTAATATGTCGCCTCATTCGCCTGTAATCCAAGTTCGATTACAAATGTGGCCGAATTTCAAAATACGAAACTCGCAATAACCCCACTTTCTTTACGTATCCTACCTGTAGTTTCGGGTTTAACATGTTATATACATTACCTATAATCATTTTGGACCGGAATTTCAACAATAAAAAGTTTTCAATTTTTTGCGAAAATGCCTGATGGTTAGCCTTACTTATTTTGAACCGCAAAAATTTATTGTCACCGATTCCGAATGTTTCGGTTACTTTGGATTGTTAATGTAATTATGAATAGATCAACAATAAATTTGCTGTAATATGTCGCCTCATTCGCCTGTAATCCAAGTTCGATTACAAATGTGGCCGAATTTCAAAATACGAAACTTGCAATAACCGCACTTTGTTTACGCATCCTACCGGTAGTTTCGGGCTTAACATGTTATATACTTTACCTATAATCATTTTGGACCGGAATGTCAACAATAAAAAATTTTCAATTTTTTGCGAAAATGCCTGATAGCCTTACTTATTTTGAACCGCAAAAATTTATTGTCACCGATTCCGAATGTTTCGGTTACTTTGGATTGTTAATGTAATTATGAGTAGATCAACGTTAAATTTGCTGTAATATGTCGCCTCATTCGCCTGTAATCCAAGTTCGATTACAAATGTGGCCGAATTTCAAAATACGAAACTCGCAATAACCCCACTTTCTTTACGTATCCTACCTGTAGTTTCGGGTTTAACATGTTATATACATTACCTATAATCATTTTGGACCGGAATTTCAACAATAAAAAGTTTTCAATTTTTTGCGAAAATGCCTGATAGCCTTACTTATTTTGAACCGCAAAAATTTATTGTCACCGATTCCGAATGTTTCGGTTACTTTGGATTGTTAATGTAATTATGAGTAGATCAACGTTAAATTTGCTATAATATGTCGCCTCATTCGCCTGTAATCCAAGTTCGATTACAAATGTGGCCGAATTTCAAAATACGAAACTCGCAATAACCGCACTTTCTTTACGCATCCTACCGGTAGTTTCGGGCTTAACATGTTATATACTTTACCTATAATCATTTTGGACCGGAATTTCAACAATAAAAAGTTTTCAATTTTTTGCGAAAATGCCTGATGGTTAGCCTTACTTATTTTGAACCGCAAAAATTTATTGTCACCGATTCCGAATGTTTCGGTTACTTTGGATTGTTAATGTAATTATGAGTAGATCAACGTTAAATTTGCTATAATATGTCGCCTCATTCGCCTGTAATCCAAGTTCGATTACAAATGTGGCCGAATTTCAAAATACGAAACTCGCAATAACCGCACTTTCTTTACGCATCCTACCGGTAGTTTCGGGCTTAACATGTTATATACTTTACCTATAATCATTTTGGACCGGAATTTCAACAATAAAAATTAACCGCAATTAATCGCAATAACCGCACTTTCTTTACGTATCCTACCGGTAGTTTCGGGCTTAACATGTTATATACTTTACCTATAATCATTTTGGACCGGAATGTCAACAATAAAAAGTTTTCAATTTTTTGCGAAAATGCCTGATAGCCTTACTTATTTTGAACCGCAAAAATTTATTGTCACCGATTCCAAATGTTTCGGTTACTTTGGATTGTTAATGTAATTATGAGTAGATCAACGTTAAATTTGCTGTAATATGTCGCCTCATTCGCCTGTAATCCAAGTTCGATTACAAATGTGGCCGAATTTCAAAATACGAAACTCGCAATAACCGCACTTTCTTTACGTATCCTACCGGTAGTTTCGGGCTTAACATGTTATATACTTTACCTATAATCATTTTGGACCGGAATGTCAACAATAAAAAGTTTTCAATTTTTTGCGAAAATGCCTGATAGCCTTACTTATTTTGAACCGCAAAAATTTATTGTCACCGATTCCGAATGTTTCGGTTACTTTGGATTGTTAATGTAATTATGAGTAGATCAACGTTAAATTTGCTATAATATGTCGCCTCATTCGCCTGTAATCCAAGTTCGATTACAAATGTGGCCGAATTTCAAAATACGAAACTCGCAATAACCGCACTTTCTTTACGCATCCTACCGGTAGTTTCGGGCTTAACATGTTATATACTTTACCTATAATCATTTTGGACCGGAATTTCAACAATAAAAAGTTTTCAATTTTTTGCGAAAATGCCTGATGGTTAGCCTTACTTATTTTGAACCGCAAAAATTTATTGTCACCGATTCCGAATGTTTCGGTTACTTTGGACTGTTAATGTAATTATGAGTAGATCAACGTTAAATTTGCTATAATATGTCGCCTCATTCGCCTGTAATCCAAGTTCGATTACAAATGTGGCCGAATTTCAAAATACGAAACTCGCAATAACCGCACTTTCTTTACGCATCCTACCGGTAGTTTCGGGCTTAACATGTTATATACTTTACCTATAATCATTTTGGACCGGAATGTCAACAATAAAAAGTTTTCAATTTTTTGCGAAAATGCCTGATGGTTAGCCTTACTTATTTTGAACCGCAAAAATTTATTGTCATCGATTCCGAATGTTTCGGTTACTTTGGATTGTTAATGTAATTATGAGTAGATCAACGTTAAATTTGCTATAATATGTCGCCTCATTCGCCTGTAATCCAAGTTCGATTACAAATGTGGCCGAATTTCAAAATACGAAACTCGCAATAACCGCACTTTCTTTACGTATCCTACCGGTAGTTTCGGGTTTAACATGTTATATACTTTACCTATAATCATTTTGGACCGGAATTTCAACAATAAAAAGTTTTCAATTTTTTGCGAAAATGCCTGATGGTTAGCCTTACTTATTTTGAACCGCAAAAATTTATTGTCACCGATTCCAAATGTTTCGGTTACTTTGGATTGTTAATGTAATTATGAGTAGATCAACGTTAAATTTGCTGTAATATGTCGCCTCATTCGCCTGTAATCCACGTTCGATTACAAATGTGGCCGAATTTCAAAATACGAAACTCGCAATAACCGCACTTTCTTTACGTATCCTACCGGTAGTTTCGGGTTTAACATGTTATATACTTTACCTATAATCATTTTGGACCGGAATTTCAACAATAAAAAGTTTTCAATTTTTTGCGAAAATGCCTGATGGTTAGCCTTACTTATTTTGAACCGCAAAAATTTATTGTCACCGATTCCGAATGTTTCGGTTACTTTGGACTGTTAATGTAATTATGAGTAGATCAACGTTAAATTTGCTATAATATGTCGCCTCATTCGCCTGTAATCCAAGTTCGATTACAAATGTGGCCGAATTTCAAAATACGAAACTCGCAATAACCGCACTTTCTTTACGCATCCTACCGGTAGTTTCGGGCTTAACATGTTATATACTTTACCTATAATCATTTTGGACCGGAATGTCAACAATAAAAAGTTTTCAATTTTTTGCGAAAATGCCTGATGGTTAGCCTTACTTATTTTGAACCGCAAAAATTTATTGTCATCGATTCCGAATGTTTCGGTTACTTTGGATTGTTAATGTAATTATGAGTAGATCAACGTTAAATTTGCTATAATATGTCGCCTCATTCGCCTGTAATCCAAGTTCGATTACAAATGTGGCCGAATTTCAAAATACGAAACTCGCAATAACCGCACTTTCTTTACGCATCCTACCGGTAGTTTCGGGCTTAACATGTTATATACTTTACCTATAATCATTTTGGACCGGAATTTCAACAATAAAAAGTTTTCAATATTTTGCGAAAATGCCTGATGGTTAGCCTTACTTATTTTGAACCGCAAAAATTTATTGTCACCGATTCCGAATGTTTCGGTTACTTTGGATTGTTAATGTAATTATGAGTAGATCAACGTTAAATTTGCTATAATATGTCGCCTCATTCGCCTGTAATCCAAGTTCGATTACAAATGTGGCCGAATTTCAAAATACGAAACTCGCAATAACCGCACTTTCTTTACGCATCCTACCGGTAGTTTCGGGCTTAACATGTTATATACTTTACCTATAATCATTTTGGACCGGAATGTCAACAATAAAAAGTTTTCAATTTTTTGCGAAAATGCGTGATGGTTAGCCTTACTTATTTTGAACCGCAAAAATTTATTGTCACCGATTCCGAATGTTTCGGTTACTTTGGATTGTTAATGTAATTATGAGTAGATCAACGTTAAATTTGCTATAATATGTCGCCTCATTCGCCTGTAATCCACGTTCGATTACAAATGTGGCCGAATTTCAAAATACGAAACTCGCAATAACCGCACTTTCTTTACGCATCCTACCGGTAGTTTCGGGCTTAACATGTTATATACTTTACCTATAATCATTTTGGACCGGAATGTCAACAATAAAAAGTTTTCAATTTTTTGCGAAAATGCCTGATGGTTAGCCTTACTTATTTTGAACCGCAAAAATTTATTGTCACCGATTCCGAATGTTTCGGTTACTTTGGATTGTTAATGTAATTATGAGTAGATCAACGTTAAATTTGCTATAATATGTCGCCTCATTCGCCTGTAATCCACGTTCGATTACAAATGTGGCCGAATTTCAAAATACGAAACTCGCAATAACCGCACTTTCTTTACGCATCCTACCGGTAGTTTCGGGCTTAACATGTTATATACTTTACCTATAATCATTTTGGACCGGAATGTCAACAATAAAAAGTTTTCAATTTTTTGCGAAAATGCCTGATGGTTAGCCTTACTTATTTTGAACCGCAAAAATTTATTGTCACCGATTCCGAATGTTTCGGTTACTTTGGATTGTTAATGTAATTATGAGTAGATCAACGTTAAATTTGCTATAATATGTCGCCTCATTCGCCTGTAATCCACGTTCGATTACAAATGTGGCCGAATTTCAAAATACGAAACTCGCAATAACCGCACTTTCTTTACGCATCCTACCGGTAGTTTCGGGCTTAACATGTTATATACTTTACCTATAATCATTTTGGACCGGAATGTCAACAATAAAAAGTTTTCAATTTTTTGCGAAAATGCCTGATGGTTAGCCTTACTTATTTTGAACCGCAAAAATTTATTGTCACCGATTCCGAATGTTTCGGTTACTTTGGATTGTTAATGTAATTATGAATAGATCAACGATAAATTTGCTATAATATGTCGCCTCATTCGCCTGTAATCCAAGTTCGATTACAAATGTGGCCGAATTTCAAAATACGAAACTCGCAATAACCGCACTTTCTTTACGCATCCTACCGGTAGTTTCGGGCTTAACATGTTATATACTTTACCTATAATCATTTTGGACCGGAATTTCAACAATAAAAAGTTTTCAATTTTTTGCGAAAATGCCTGATGGTTAGTTAGCCTTACTTATTTTGAACCGCAAAAATTTATTGTCACCGATTCCGAATGTTTCGGTTACTTTGGATTGTTAATGTAATTATGAGTAGATCAACGTTAAATTTGCTATAATATGTCGCCTCATTCGCCTGTAATCCACGTTCGATTACAAATGTGGCCGAATTTCAAAATACGAAACTCGCAATAACCGCACTTTCTTTACGCATCCTACCGGTAGTTTCGGGCTTCACATGTTATATACTTTACCTATAATCATTTTGGACCGGAATGTCAACAATAAAAAGTTTTCAATTTTTTGCGAAAATGCCTGATGGTTAGTTAGCCTTACTTATTTTGAACCGCAAAAATTTATTGTCACCGATTCCGAATGTTTCGGTTACTTTGGATTGTTAATGTAATTATGAGTAGATCAACGTTAAATTTGCTATAATATGTCGCCTCATTCGCCTGTAATCCACGTTCGATTACAAATGTGGCCGAATTTCAAAATACGAAACTCGCAATAACCGCACTTTCTTTACGCATCCTACCGGTAGTTTCGGGCTTAACATGTTATATACTTTACCTATAATCATTTTGGACCGGAATGTCAACAATAAAAAGTTTTCAATTTTTTGCGAAAATGCCTGATGGTTAGCCTTACTTATTTTGAACCGCAAAAATTTATTGTCACCGATTCCGAATGTTTCGGTTACTTTGGATTGTTAATGTAATTATGAATAGATCAACGATAAATTTGCTATAATATGTCGCCTCATTCGCCTGTAATCCAAGTTCGATTACAAATGTGGCCGAATTTCAAAATACGAAACTCGCAATAACCGCACTTTCTTTACGCATCCTACCGGTAGTTTCGGGCTTAACATGTTATATACTTTACCTATAATCATTTTGGACCGGAATTTCAACAATAAAAAGTTTTCAATTTTTTGCGAAAATGCCTGATGGTTAGTTAGCCTTACTTATTTTGAACCGCAAAAATTTATTGTCACCGATTCCGAATGTTTCGGTTACTTTGGATTGTTAATGTAATTATGAGTAGATCAACGTTAAATTTGCTATAATATGTCGCCTCATTCGCCTGTAATCCACGTTCGATTACAAATGTGGCCGAATTTCAAAATACGAAACTCGCAATAACCGCACTTTCTTTACGCATCCTACCGGTAGTTTCGGGCTTCACATGTTATATACTTTACCTATAATCATTTTGGACCGGAATGTCAACAATAAAAAGTTTTCAATTTTTTGCGAAAATGCCTGATGGTTAGTTAGCCTTACTTATTTTGAACCGCAAAAATTTATTGTCACCGATTCCGAATGTTTCGGTTACTTTGGATTGTTAATGTAATTATGAGTAGATCAACGTTAAATTTGCTATAATATGTCGCCTCATTCGCCTGTAATCCACGTTCGATTACAAATGTGGCCGAATTTCAAAATACGAAACTCGCAATAACCGCACTTTCTTTACGCATCCTACCGGTAGTTTCGGGCTTCACATGTTATATACTTTACCTATAATCATTTTGGACCGGAATGTCAACAATAAAAAGTTTTCAATTTTTTGCGAAAATGCCTGATGGTTAGTTAGCCTTACTTATTTTGAACCGCAAAAATTTATTGTCACCGATTCCGAATGTTTCGGTTACTTTGGATTGTTAATGTAATTATGAGTAGATCAACGTTAAATTTGCTATAATATGTCGCCTCATTCGCCTGTAATCCACGTTCGATTACAAATGTGGCCGAATTTCAAAATACGAAACTCGCAATAACCGTACTTTCTTTACGCATCCTACCGGTAGTTTCGGGCTTCACATGTTATATACTTTACCTATAATCATTTTGGACCGGAATGTCAACAATAAAAAGTTTTCAATTTTTTGCGAAAATGCCTGATGGTTAGCCTTACTTATTTTGAACCGCAAAAATTTATTGTCACCGATTCCAAATGTTTCGGTTACTTTGGATTGTTAATATAATTATGAGTAGATCAACGTTAAATTTGCTGTAATATGTCGCCTCATTCGCCTGTAATCCACGTTCGATTACAAATGTGGCCGAATTTCAAAATACGAAACTCGCAATAACCGCACTTTCTTTACGTATCCTACCGGTAGTTTCGGGTTTAACATGTTATATACTTTACCTATAATCATTTTGGACCGGAATGTCAACAATAAAAAGTTTTCAATTTTTTGCGAAAATGCCTGATGGTTAGCCTTACTTATTTTGAACCGCAAAAATGTATTGTCACCGATTCCAAATGTTTCGGTTACTTTGGATTGTTAATGTAATTATGAGTAGATCAACGTTAAATTTGCTATAATATGTCGCCTCATTCGCCTGTAATCCACGTTCGATTACAAATGTGGCCGAATTTCAAAATACGAAACTCGCAATAACCGCACTTTCTTTACGCATCCTACCGGTAGTTTCGGGCTTAACATGTTATATACTTTACCTATAATCATTTTGGACCGGAATTTCAACAATAAAAAGTTTTCAATTTTTTGCGAAAATGCCTGATGGTTAGCCTTACTTATTTTGAACCGCAAAAATTTATTGTCACCGATTCCAAATGTTTCGGTTACTTTGGATTGTTAATATAATTATGAGTAGATCAACGTTAAATTTGCTGTAATATGTCGCCTCATTCGCCTGTAATCCACGTTCGATTACAAATGTGGCCGAATTTCAAAATACGAAACTCGCAATAACCGCACTTTCTTTACGCATCCTACCGGTAGTTTCGGGCTTAACATGTTATATACTTTACCTATAATCATTTTGGACCGGAATTTCAACAATAAAAAGTTTTCAATTTTTTGCGAAAATGCCTGATGGTTAGCCTTACTTATTTTGAACCGCAAAAATTTATTGTCACCGATTCCGAATGTTTCGGTTACTTTGGATTGTTAATGTAATTATGAGTAGATCAACGTTAAATTTGCTATAATATGTCGCCTCATTCGCCTGTAATCCACGTTCGATTACAAATGTGGCCGAATTTCAAAATACGAAACTCGCAATAACCGCACTTTCTTTACGTATCCTACCGGTAGTTTCGGGTTTAACATGTTATATACTTTACCTATAATCATTTTGGACCGGAATGTCAACAATAAAAAGTTTTCAATTTTTTGCGAAAATGCCTGATGGTTAGCCTTACTTATTTTGAACCGCAAAAATTTATTGTCACCGATTCCGAATGTTTCGGTTACTTTGGATTGTTAATGTAATTATGAGTAGATCAACGTTAAATTTGCTATAATATGTCGCCTCATTCGCCTGTAATCCACGTTCGATTACAAATGTGGCCGAATTTCAAAATACGAAACTCGCAATAACCGCACTTTCTTTACGCATCCTACCGGTAGTTTCGGGCTTAACATGTTATATACTTTACCTATAATCATTTTGGACCGGAATGTCAACAATAAAAAGTTTTCAATTTTTTGCGAAAATGCCTGATGGTTAGCCTTACTTATTTTGAACCGCAAAAATTTATTGTCACCGATTCCAAATGTTTCGGTTACTTTGGATTGTTAATATAATTATGAGTAGATCAACGTTAAATTTGCTGTAATATGTCGCCTCATTCGCCTGTAATCCACGTTCGATTACAAATGTGGCCGAATTTCAAAATACGAAACTCGCAATAACCGCACTTTCTTTACGTATCCTACCGGTAGTTTCGGGTTTAACATGTTATATACTTTACCTATAATCATTTTGGACCGGAATGTCAACAATAAAAAGTTTTCAATTTTTTTGCGAAAATGCCTGATGGTTAGCCTTACTTATTTTGAACCGCAAAAATGTATTGTCACCGATTCCAAATGTTTCGGTTACTTTGGATTGTTAATGTAATTATGAGTAGATCAACGTTAAATTTGCTATAATATGTCGCCTCATTCGCCTGTAATCCACGTTCGATTACAAATGTGGCCGAATTTCAAAATACGAAACTCGCAATAACCGCACTTTCTTTACGCATCCTACCGGTAGTTTCGGGCTTAACATGTTATATACTTTACCTATAATCATTTTGGACCGGAATGTCAACAATAAAAAGTTTTCAATTTTTTGCGAAAATGCCTGATGGTTAGCCTTACTTATTTTGAACCGCAAAAATTTATTGTCACCGATTCCGAATGTTTCGGTTACTTTGGATTGTTAATGTAATTATGAGTAGATCAACGTTAAATTTGCTGTAATATGTCGCCTCATTCGCCTGTAATCCACGTTCGATTACAAATGTGGCCGAATTTCAAAATACGAAACTCGCAATAACCGCACTTTCTTTACGTATCCTACCGGTAGTTTCGGGTTTAACATGTTATATACTTTACCTATAATCATTTTGGACCGGACTGTCAACAATAAAAAGTTTTCAATTTTTTGCGAAAATGCCTGATGGTTAGCCTTACTTATTTTGAACCGCAAAAATTTATTGTCACCGATTCCGAATGTTTCGGTTACTTTGGATTGTTAATGTAATTATGAGTAGATCAACGTTAAATTTGCTATAATATGTCGCCTCATTCGCCTGTAATCCACGTTCGATTACAAATGTGGCCGAATTTCAAAATACGAAACTCGCAATAACCGCACTTTCTTTACGTATCCTACCGGTAGTTTCGGGTTTAACATGTTATATACTTTACCTATAATCATTTTGGACCGGAATGTCAACAATAAAAAGTTTTCAATTTTTTGCGAAAATGCCTGATGGTTAGCCTTACTTATTTTGAACCGCAAAAATTTATTGTCACCGATTCCAAATGTTTCGGTTACTTTGGATTGTTAATGTAATTATGAGTAGATCAACGTTAAATTTGCTGTAATATGTCGCCTCATTCGCCTGTAATCCACGTTCGATTACAAATGTGGCCGAATTTCAAAATACGAAACTCGCAATAACCGCACTTTCTTTACGTATCCTACCGGTAGTTTCGGGCTTAACATGTTATATACTTTACCTATAATCATTTTGGACCGGACTGTCAACAATAAAAAGTTTTCAATTTTTTGCGAAAATGCCTGATGGTTAGCCTTACTTATTTTGAACCGCAAAAATTTATTGTCACCGATTCCGAATGTTTCGGTTACTTTGGATTGTTAATGTAATTATGAGTAGATCAACGTTAAATTTGCTATAATATGTCGCCTCATTCGCCTGTAATCCACGTTCGATTACAAATGTGGCCGAATTTCAAAATACGAAACTCGCAATAACCGCACTTTCTTTACGTATCCTACCGGTAGTTTCGGGTTTAACATGTTATATACTTTACCTATAATCATTTTGGACCGGAATGTCAACAATAAAAAGTTTTCAATTTTTTGCGAAAATGCCTGATGGTTAGCCTTACTTATTTTGAACCGCAAAAATTTATTGTCACCGATTCCGAATGTTTCGGTTACTTTGGATTGTTAATGTAATTATGAATAGATCAACGATAAATTTGCTATAATATGTCGCCTCATTCGCCTGTAATCCAAGTTCGATTACAAATGTGGCCGAATTTCAAAATACGAAACTCGCAATAACCGCACTTTCTTTACGCATCCTACCGGTAGTTTCGGGCTTAACATGTTATATACTTTACCTATAATCATTTTGGACCGGAATTTCAACAATAAAAAGTTTTCAATTTTTTGCGAAAATGCCTGATGGTTAGCCTTACTTATTTTGAACCGCAAAAATTTATTGTCACCGATTCCGAATGTTTCGGTTACTTTGGATTGTTAATGTAATTATGAATAGATCAACGTTAAATTTGCTATAATATGTCGCCTCATTCGCCTGTAATCCACGTTCGATTACAAATGTGGCCGAATTTCAAAATACGAAACTCGCAATAACCGCACTTTCTTTACGCATCCTACCGGTAGTTTCGGGCTTAACATGTTATATACTTTACCTATAATCATTTTGGACCGGAATTTCAACAATAAAAAGTTTTCAATTTTTTGCGAAAATGCCTGATGGTTAGCCTTACTTATTTTGAACCGCAAAAATTTATTGTCACCGATTCCGAATGTTTCGGTTACTTTGGATTGTTAATGTAATTATGAATAGATCAACGATAAATTTGCTATAATATGTCGCCTCATTCGCCTGTAATCCAAGTTCGATTACAAATGTGGCCGAATTTCAAAATACGAAACTCGCAATAACCGCACTTTCTTTACGCATCCTACCGGTAGTTTCGGGCTTAACATGTTATATACTTTACCTATAATCATTTTGGACCGGAATTTCAACAATAAAAAGTTTTCAATTTTTTGCGAAAATGCCTGATGGTTAGCCTTACTTATTTTGAACCGCAAAAATTTATTGTCACCGATTCCGAATGTTTCGGTTACTTTGGATTGTTAATGTAATTATGAGTAGATCAACGTTAAATTTGCTATAATATGTCGCCTCATTCGCCTGTAATCCACGTTCGATTACAAATGTGGCCGAATTTCAAAATACGAAACTCGCAATAACCGCACTTTCTTTACGCATCCTACCGGTAGTTTCGGGCTTAACATGTTATATACTTTACCTATAATCATTTTGGACCGGAATGTCAACAATAAAAAGTTTTCAATTTTTTGCGAAAATGCCTGATGGTTAGTTAGCCTTACTTATTTTGAACCGCAAAAATTTATTGTCACCGATTCCGAATGTTTCGGTTACTTTGGATTGTTAATGTAATTATGAGTAGATCAACGTTAAATTTGCTATAATATGTCGCCTCATTCGCCTGTAATCCACGTTCGATTACAAATGTGGCCGAATTTCAAAATACGAAACTCGCAATAACCGCACTTTCTTTACGCATCCTACCGGTAGTTTCGGGCTTCACATGTTATATACTTTACCTATAATCATTTTGGACCGGAATGTCAACAATAAAAAGTTTTCAATTTTTTGCGAAAATGCCTGATGGTTAGCCTTACTTATTTTGAACCGCAAAAATTTATTGTCACCGATTCCGAATGTTTCGGTTACTTTGGATTGTTAATGTAATTATGAGTAGATCAACGTTAAATTTGCTGTAATATGTCGCCTCATTCGCCTGTAATCCACGTTCGATTACAAATGTGGCCGAATTTCAAAATACGAAACTCGCAATAACCGCACTTTCTTTACGTATCCTACCGGTAGTTTCGGGTTTAACATGTTATATACTTTACCTATAATCATTTTGGACCGGAATGTCAACAATAAAAAGTTTTCAATTTTTTGCGAAAATGCCTGATGGTTAGCCTTACTTATTTTGAACCGCAAAAATGTATTGTCACCGATTCCAAATGTTTCGGTTACTTTGGATTGTTAATGTAATTATGAGTAGATCAACGTTAAATTTGCTATAATATGTCGCCTCATTCGCCTGTAATCCACGTTCGATTACAAATGTGGCCGAATTTCAAAATACGAAACTCGCAATAACCGTACTTTCTTTACGCATCCTACCGGTAGTTTCGGGCTTAACATGTTATATACTTTACCTATAATCATTTTGGACCGGAATTTCAACAATAAAAAGTTTTCAATTTTTTGCGAAAATGCCTGATGGTTAGCCTTACTTATTTTGAACCGCAAAAATTTATTGTCACCGATTCCAAATGTTTCGGTTACTTTGGATTGTTAATATAATTATGAGTAGATCAACGTTAAATTTGCTGTAATATGTCGCCTCATTCGCCTGTAATCCACGTTCGATTACAAATGTGGCCGAATTTCAAAATACGAAACTCGCAATAACCGCACTTTCTTTACGTATCCTACCGGTAGTTTCGGGTTTAACATGTTATATACTTTACCTATAATCATTTTGGACCGGAATGTCAACAATAAAAAGTTTTCAATTTTTTGCGAAAATGCCTGATGGTTAGCCTTACTTATTTTGAACCGCAAAAATGTATTGTCACCGATTCCAAATGTTTCGGTTACTTTGGATTGTTAATGTAATTATGAGTAGATCAACGTTAAATTTGCTATAATATGTCGCCTCATTCGCCTGTAATCCACGTTCGATTACAAATGTGGCCGAATTTCAAAATACGAAACTCGCAATAACCGCACTTTCTTTACGCATCCTACCGGTAGTTTCGGGCTTAACATGTTATATACTTTACCTATAATCATTTTGGACCGGAATTTCAACAATAAAAAGTTTTCAATTTTTTGCGAAAATGCCTGATGGTTAGCCTTACTTATTTTGAACCGCAAAAATTTATTGTCACCGATTCCAAATGTTTCGGTTACTTTGGATTGTTAATATAATTATGAGTAGATCAACGTTAAATTTGCTGTAATATGTCGCCTCATTCGCCTGTAATCCACGTTCGATTACAAATGTGGCCGAATTTCAAAATACGAAACTCGCAATAACCGCACTTTCTTTACGCATCCTACCGGTAGTTTCGGGCTTAACATGTTATATACTTTACCTATAATCATTTTGGACCGGAATTTCAACAATAAAAAGTTTTCAATTTTTTGCGAAAATGCCTGATGGTTAGCCTTACTTATTTTGAACCGCAAAAATTTATTGTCACCGATTCCGAATGTTTCGGTTACTTTGGATTGTTAATGTAATTATGAGTAGATCAACGTTAAATTTGCTATAATATGTCGCCTCATTCGCCTGTAATCCACGTTCGATTACAAATGTGGCCGAATTTCAAAATACGAAACTCGCAATAACCGCACTTTCTTTACGTATCCTACCGGTAGTTTCGGGTTTAACATGTTATATACTTTACCTATAATCATTTTGGACCGGAATGTCAACAATAAAAAGTTTTCAATTTTTTGCGAAAATGCCTGATGGTAAGCCTTACTTATTTTGAACCGCAAAAATGTATTGTCACCGATTCCAAATGTTTCGGTTACTTTGGATTGTTAATGTAATTATGAGTAGATCAACGTTAAATTTGCTATAATATGTCGCCTCATTCGCCTGTAATCCACGTTCGATTACAAATGTGGCCGAATTTCAAAATACGAAACTCGCAATAACCGCACTTTCTTTACGCATCCTACCGGTAGTTTCGGGCTTAACATGTTATATACTTTACCTATAATCATTTTGGACCGGAATTTCAACAATAAAAAGTTTTCAATTTTTTGCGAAAATGCCTGATGGTTAGCCTTACTTATTTTGAACCGCAAAAATTTATTGTCACCGATTCCAAATGTTTCGGTTACTTTGGATTGTTAATATAATTATGAGTAGATCAACGTTAAATTTGCTGTAATATGTCGCCTCATTCGCCTGTAATCCACGTTCGATTACAAATGTGGCCGAATTTCAAAATACGAAACTCGCAATAACCGCACTTTCTTTACGCATCCTACCGGTAGTTTCGGGCTTAACATGTTATATACTTTACCTATAATCATTTTGGACCGGAATTTCAACAATAAAAAGTTTTCAATTTTTTGCGAAAATGCCTGATGGTTAGCCTTACTTATTTTGAACCGCAAAAATTTATTGTCACCGATTCCGAATGTTTCGGTTACTTTGGATTGTTAATGTAATTATGAGTAGATCAACGTTAAATTTGCTATAATATGTCGCCTCATTCGCCTGTAATCCACGTTCGATTACAAATGTGGCCGAATTTCAAAATACGAAACTCGCAATAACCGCACTTTCTTTACGCATCCTACCGGTAGTTTCGGGCTTAACATGTTATATACTTTACCTATAATCATTTTGGACCGGAATGTCAACAATAAAAAGTTTTCAATTTTTTGCGAAAATGCCTGATGGTTAGCCTTACTTATTTTGAACCGCAAAAATTTATTGTCACCGATTCCGAATGTTTCGGTTACTTTGGATTGTTAATGTAATTATGAGTAGATCAACGTTAAATTTGCTATAATATGTCGCCTCATTCGCCTGTAATCCACGTTCGATTACAAATGTGGCCGAATTTCAAAATACGAAACTCGCAATAACCGCACTTTCTTTACGTATCCTACCGGTAGTTTCGGGTTTAACATGTTATATACTTTACCTATAATCATTTTGGACCGGACTGTCAACAATAAAAAGTTTTCAATTTTTTGCGAAAATGCCTGATGGTTAGCCTTACTTATTTTGAACCGCAAAAATTTATTGTCACCGATTCCGAATGTTTCGGTTACTTTGGATTGTTAATGTAATTATGAGTAGATCAACGTTAAATTTGCTATAATATGTCGCCTCATTCGCCTGTAATCCACGTTCGATTACAAATGTGGCCGAATTTCAAAATACGAAACTCGCAATAACCGCACTTTCTTTACGTATCCTACCGGTAGTTTCGGGTTTAACATGTTATATACTTTACCTATAATCATTTTGGACCGGACTGTCAACAATAAAAAGTTTTCAATTTTTTGCGAAAATGCCTGATGGTTAGCCTTACTTATTTTGAACCGCAAAAATTTATTGTCACCGATTCCGAATGTTTCGGTTACTTTGGATTGTTAATGTAATTATGAGTAGATCAACGTTAAATTTGCTATAATATGTCGCCTCATTCGCCTGTAATCCACGTTCGATTACAAATGTGGCCGAATTTCAAAATACGAAACTCGCAATAACCGCACTTTCTTTACGTATCCTACCGGTAGTTTCGGGTTTAACATGTTATATACTTTACCTATAATCATTTTGGACCGGAATGTCAACAATAAAAAGTTTTCAATTTTTTGCGAAAATGCCTGATGGTTAGCCTTACTTATTTTGAACCGCAAAAATTTATTGTCACCGATTCCGAATGTTTCGGTTACTTTGGATTGTTAATGTAATTATGAGTAGATCAACGTTAAATTTGCTATAATATGTCGCCTCATTCGCCTGTAATCCACGTTCGATTACAAATGTGGCCGAATTTCAAAATACGAAACTCGCAATAACCGCACTTTCTTTACGCATCCTACCGGTAGTTTCGGGCTTAACATGTTATATACTTTACCTATAATCATTTTGGACCGGAATGTCAACAATAAAAAGTTTTCAATTTTTTGCGAAAATGCCTGATGGTTAGCCTTACTTATTTTGAACCGCAAAAATTTATTGTCACCGATTCCGAATGTTTCGGTTACTTTGGATTGTTAATGTAATTATGAGTAGATCAACGTTAAATTTGCTATAATATGTCGCCTCATTCGCCTGTAATCCACGTTCGATTACAAATGTGGCCGAATTTCAAAATACGAAACTCGCAATAACCGCACTTTCTTTACGTATCCTACCGGTAGTTTCGGGTTTAACATGTTATATACTTTACCTATAATCATTTTGGACCGGAATGTCAACAATAAAAAGTTTTCAATTTTTTGCGAAAATGCCTGATGGTTAGCCTTACTTATTTTGAACCGCAAAAATGTATTGTCACCGATTCCGAATGTTTCGGTTACTTTGGATTGTTAATGTAATTATGAGTAGATCAACGTTAAATTTGCTGTAATATGTCGCCTCATTCGCCTGTAATCCACGTTCGATTACAAATGTGGCCGAATTTCAAAATACGAAACTCGCAATAACCGCACTTTCTTTACGCATCCTACCGGTAGTTTCGGGCTTAACATGTTATATACTTTACCTATAATCATTTTGGACCGGAATTTCAACAATAAAAAGTTTTCAATTTTTTGCGAAAATGCCTGATGGTTAGCCTTACTTATTTTGAACCGCAAAAATTTATTGTCACCGATTCCAAATGTTTCGGTTACTTTGGATTGTTAATGTAATTATGAGTAGATCAACGTTAAATTTGCTGTAATATGTCGCCTCATTCGCCTGTAATCCACGTTCGATTACAAATGTGGCCGAATTTCAAAATACGAAACTCGCAATAACCGCACTTTCTTTACGCATCCTACCGGTAGTTTCGGGCTTAACATGTTATATACTTTACCTATAATCATTTTGGACCGGAATTTCAACAATAAAAAGTTTTCAATTTTTTGCGAAAAAGCCTGATGGTTAGCCTTACTTATTTTGAACCGCAAAAATTTATTGTCACCGATTCCAAATGTTTCGGTTACTTTGGATTGTTAATGTAATTATGAGTAGATCAACGTTAAATTTGCTGTAATATGTCGCCTCATTCGCCTGTAATCCACGTTCGATTACAAATGTGGCCGAATTTCAAAATACGAAACTCGCAATAACCGCACTTTCTTTACGCATCCTACCGGTAGTTTCGGGCTTAACATGTTATATACTTTACCTATAATCATTTTGGACCGGAATTTCAACAATAAAAAGTTTTCAATTTTTTGCGAAAATGCCTGATGGTTAGCCTTACTTATTTTGAACCGCAAAAATTTATTGTCACCGATTCCAAATGTTTCGGTTACTTTGGATTGTTAATGTAATTATGAGTAGATCAACGTTAAATTTGCTGTAATATGTCGCCTCATTCGCCTGTAATCCACGTTCGATTACAAATGTGGCCGAATTTCAAAATACGAAACTCGCAATAACCGCACTTTCTTTACGCATCCTACCGGTAGTTTCGGGCTTAACATGTTATATACTTTACCTATAATCATTTTGGACCGGAATTTCAACAATAAAAAGTTTTCAATTTTTTGCGAAAATGCCTGATGGTTAGCCTTACTTATTTTGAACCGCAAAAATTTATTGTCACCGATTCCGAATGTTTCGGTTACTTTGGATTGTTAATGTAATTATGAGTAGATCAACGTTAAATTTGCTATAATATGTCGCCTCATTCGCCTGTAATCCACGTTCGATTACAAATGTGGCCGAATTTCAAAATACGAAACTCGCAATAACCGCACTTTCTTTACGCATCCTACCGGTAGTTTCGGGCTTAACATGTTATATACTTTACCTATAATCATTTTGGACCGGAATGTCAACAATAAAAAGTTTTCAATTTTTTGCGAAAATGCCTGATGGTTAGCCTTACTTATTTTGAACCGCAAAAATGTATTGTCACCGATTCCGAATGTTTCGGTTACTTTGGATTGTTAATGTAATTATGAGTAGATCAACGTTAAATTTGCTATAATATGTCGCCTCATTCGCCTGTAATCCACGTTCGATTACAAATGTGGCCGAATTTCAAAATACGAAACTCGCAATAACCGCACTTTCTTTACGCATCCTACCGGTAGTTTCGGGCTTAACATGTTATATACTTTACCTATAATCATTTTGGACCGGAATGTCAACAATAAAAAGTTTTCAATTTTTTGCGAAAATGCCTGATGGTTAGCCTTACTTATTTTGAACCGCAAAAATTTATTGTCACCGATTCCAAATGTTTCGGTTACTTTGGATTGTTAATGTAATTATGAGTAGATCAACGTTAAATTTGCTGTAATATGTCGCCTCATTCGCCTGTAATCCACGTTCGATTACAAATGTGGCCGAATTTCAAAATACGAAACTCGCAATAACCGCACTTTCTTTACGTATCCTACCGGCAGTTTCGGGTTTAACATGTTATATACTTTACCTATAATCATTTTGGACCGGAATGTCAACAATAAAAAGTTTTCAATTTTTTGCGAAAATGCCTGACTTATTTTGAACCGCAAAAATTTATTGTCACCGATTCCAAATGTTTCGGTTACTTTGGATTGTTAATGTAATTATGAGTAGATCAACGTTAAATTTGCTATAATATGTCGCCTCATTCGCCTGTAATCCACGTTCGATTACAAATGTGGCCGAATTTCAAAATACGAAACTCGCAATAACCGCACTTTCTTTACGCATCCTACCGGTAGTTTCGGGTTTAACATGTTATATACTTTACCTATAATCATTTTGGACCGGAATGTCAACAATAAAAAGTTTTCAATTTTTTGCGAAAATGCCTGATGTTAGCCTTACTTATTTTGAACCGCAAAAATTTATTGTCACCGATTCCAAATGTTTCGGTTACTTTGGATTGTTAATGTAATTATGAGTAGATCAACGTTAAATTTGCTATAATATGTCGCCTCATTCGCCTGTAATCCACGTTCGATTACAAATGTGGCCGAATTTCAAAATACGAAACTCGCAATAACCGCACTTTCTTTACGTATCCTACCGGTAGTTTCGGGTTTAACATGTTATATACTTTACCTATAATCATTTTGGACCGGAATGTCAACAATAAAAAGTTTTCAATTTTTTGCGAAAATGCCTGATGGTTAGCCTTACTTATTTTGAACCGCAAAAATTTATTGTCACCGATTCCAAATGTTTCGGTTACTTTGGATTGTTAATGTAATTATGAGTAGATCAACGTTAAATTTGCTGTAATATGTCGCCTCATTCGCCTGTAATCCACGTTCGATTACAAATGTGGCCGAATTTCAAAATACGAAACTCGCAATAACCGCACTTTCTTTACGCATCCTACCGGTAGTTTCGGGCTTAACATGTTATATACTTTACCTATAATCATTTTGGACCGGAATTTCAACAATAAAAAGTTTTCAATTTTTTGCGAAAATGCCTGATGGTTAGCCTTACTTATTTTGAACCGCAAAAATTTATTGTCACCGATTCCAAATGTTTCGGTTACTTTGGATTGTTAATGTAATTATGAGTAGATCAACGTTAAATTTGCTGTAATATGTCGCCTCATTCGCCTGTAATCCACGTTCGATTACAAATGTGGCCGAATTTCAAAATACGAAACTCGCAATAACCGCACTTTCTTTACGCATCCTACCGGTAGTTTCGGGCTTAACATGTTATATACTTTACCTATAATCATTTTGGACCGGAATTTCAACAATAAAAAGTTTTCAATTTTTTGCGAAAATGCCTGATGGTTAGCCTTACTTATTTTGAACCGCAAAAATTTATTGTCACCGATTCCAAATGTTTCGGTTACTTTGGATTGTTAATGTAATTATGAGTAGATCAACGTTAAATTTGCTATAATATGTCGCCTCATTCGCCTGTAATCCACGTTCGATTACAAATGTGGCCGAATTTCAAAATACGAAACTCGCAATAACCGCACTTTCTTTACGCATCCTACCGGTAGTTTCGGGCTTAACATGTTATATACTTTACCTATAATCATTTTGGACCGGAATGTCAACAATAAAAAGTTTTCAATTTTTTGCGAAAATGCCTGATGGTTAGCCTTACTTATTTTGAACCGCAAAAATTTATTGTCACCGATTCCGAATGTTTCGGTTACTTTGGATTGTTAATGTAATTATGAGTAGATCAACGTTAAATTTGCTATAATATGTCGCCTCATTCGCCTGTAATCCACGTTCGATTACAAATGTGGCCGAATTTCAAAATACGAAACTCGCAATAACCGCACTTTCTTTACGCATCCTACCGGTAGTTTCGGGCTTAACATGTTATATACTTTACCTATAATCATTTTGGACCGGAATGTCAACAATAAAAAGTTTTCAATTTTTTGCGAAAATGCCTGATGGTTAGTTAGCCTTACTTATTTTGAACCGCAAAAATTTATTGTCACCGATTCCGAATGTTTCGGTTACTTTGGATTGTTAATGTAATTATGAGTAGATCAACGTTAAATTTGCTATAATATGTCGCCTCATTCGCCTGTAATCCACGTTCGATTACAAATGTGGCCGAATTTCAAAATACGAAACTCGCAATAACCGCACTTTCTTTACGCATCCTACCGGTAGTTTCGGGCTTAACATGTTATATACTTTACCTATAATCATTTTGGACCGGAATGTCAACAATAAAAAGTTTTCAATTTTTTGCGAAAATGCCTGATGGTTAGCCTTACTTATTTTGAACCGCAAAAATTTATTGTCACCGATTCCGAATGTTTCGGTTACTTTGGATTGTTAATGTAATTATGAGTAGATCAACGTTAAATTTGCTGTAATATGTCGCCTCATTCGCCTATAATCCACGTTCGATTACAAATGTGGCCGAATTTCAAAATACGAAACTCGCAATAACCGCACTTTCTTTACGCATCCTACCGGTAGTTTCGGGCTTAACATGTTATATACTTTACCTATAATCATTTTGGACCGGAATGTCAACAATAAAAAGTTTTCAATTTTTTGCGAAAATGCCTGATGGTTAGCCTTACTTATTTTGAACCGCAAAAATTTATTGTCACCGATTCCGAATGTTTCGGTTACTTTGGATTGTTAATGTAATTATGAGTAGATCAACGTTAAATTTGCTATAATATGTCGCCTCATTCGCCTGTAATCCACGTTCGATTACAAATGTGGCCGAATTTCAAAATACGAAACTCGCAATAACCGCACTTTCTTTACGCATCCTACCGGTAGTTTCGGGCTTCACATGTTATATACTTTACCTATAATCATTTTGGACCGGAATGTCAACAATAAAAAGTTTTCAATTTTTTGCGAAAATGCCTGATGGTTAGCCTTACTTATTTTGAACCGCAAAAATTTATTGTCACCGATTCCGAATGTTTCGGTTACTTTGGATTGTTAATGTAATTATGAGTAGATCAACGTTAAATTTGCTGTAATATGTCGCCTCATTCGCCTGTAATCCACGTTCGATTACAAATGTGGCCGAATTTCAAAATACGAAACTCGCAATAACCGCACTTTCTTTACGTATCCTACCGGTAGTTTCGGGTTTAACATGTTATATACTTTACCTATAATCATTTTGGACCGGAATGTCAACAATAAAAAGTTTTCAATTTTTTGCGAAAATGCCTGATGGTTAGCCTTACTTATTTTGAACCGCAAAAATGTATTGTCACCGATTCCAAATGTTTCGGTTACTTTGGATTGTTAATGTAATTATGAGTAGATCAACGTTAAATTTGCTATAATATGTCGCCTCATTCGCCTGTAATCCACGTTCGATTACAAATGTGGCCGAATTTCAAAATACGAAACTCGCAATAACCGTACTTTCTTTACGCATCCTACCGGTAGTTTCGGGCTTAACATGTTATATACTTTACCTATAATCATTTTGGACCGGAATTTCAACAATAAAAAGTTTTCAATTTTTTGCGAAAATGCCTGATGGTTAGCCTTACTTATTTTGAACCGCAAAAATTTATTGTCACCGATTCCAAATGTTTCGGTTACTTTGGATTGTTAATATAATTATGAGTAGATCAACGTTAAATTTGCTGTAATATGTCGCCTCATTCGCCTGTAATCCACGTTCGATTACAAATGTGGCCGAATTTCAAAATACGAAACTCGCAATAACCGCACTTTCTTTACGTATCCTACCGGTAGTTTCGGGTTTAACATGTTATATACTTTACCTATAATCATTTTGGACCGGAATGTCAACAATAAAAAGTTTTCAATTTTTTGCGAAAATGCCTGATGGTTAGCCTTACTTATTTTGAACCGCAAAAATGTATTGTCACCGATTCCAAATGTTTCGGTTACTTTGGATTGTTAATGTAATTATGAGTAGATCAACGTTAAATTTGCTATAATATGTCGCCTCATTCGCCTGTAATCCACGTTCGATTACAAATGTGGCCGAATTTCAAAATACGAAACTCGCAATAACCGCACTTTCTTTACGCATCCTACCGGTAGTTTCGGGCTTAACATGTTATATACTTTACCTATAATCATTTTGGACCGGAATTTCAACAATAAAAAGTTTTCAATTTTTTGCGAAAATGCCTGATGGTTAGCCTTACTTATTTTGAACCGCAAAAATTTATTGTCACCGATTCCAAATGTTTCGGTTACTTTGGATTGTTAATATAATTATGAGTAGATCAACGTTAAATTTGCTGTAATATGTCGCCTCATTCGCCTGTAATCCACGTTCGATTACAAATGTGGCCGAATTTCAAAATACGAAACTCGCAATAACCGCACTTTCTTTACGCATCCTACCGGTAGTTTCGGGCTTAACATGTTATATACTTTACCTATAATCATTTTGGACCGGAATTTCAACAATAAAAAGTTTTCAATTTTTTGCGAAAATGCCTGATGGTTAGCCTTACTTATTTTGAACCGCAAAAATTTATTGTCACCGATTCCGAATGTTTCGGTTACTTTGGATTGTTAATGTAATTATGAGTAGATCAACGTTAAATTTGCTATAATATGTCGCCTCATTCGCCTGTAATCCACGTTCGATTACAAATGTGGCCGAATTTCAAAATACGAAACTCGCAATAACCGCACTTTCTTTACGTATCCTACCGGTAGTTTCGGGTTTAACATGTTATATACTTTACCTATAATCATTTTGGACCGGAATGTCAACAATAAAAAGTTTTCAATTTTTTGCGAAAATGCCTGATGGTAAGCCTTACTTATTTTGAACCGCAAAAATGTATTGTCACCGATTCCAAATGTTTCGGTTACTTTGGATTGTTAATGTAATTATGAGTAGATCAACGTTAAATTTGCTATAATATGTCGCCTCATTCGCCTGTAATCCACGTTCGATTACAAATGTGGCCGAATTTCAAAATACGAAACTCGCAATAACCGCACTTTCTTTACGCATCCTACCGGTAGTTTCGGGCTTAACATGTTATATACTTTACCTATAATCATTTTGGACCGGAATTTCAACAATAAAAAGTTTTCAATTTTTTGCGAAAATGCCTGATGGTTAGCCTTACTTATTTTGAACCGCAAAAATTTATTGTCACCGATTCCAAATGTTTCGGTTACTTTGGATTGTTAATATAATTATGAGTAGATCAACGTTAAATTTGCTGTAATATGTCGCCTCATTCGCCTGTAATCCACGTTCGATTACAAATGTGGCCGAATTTCAAAATACGAAACTCGCAATAACCGCACTTTCTTTACGCATCCTACCGGTAGTTTCGGGCTTAACATGTTATATACTTTACCTATAATCATTTTGGACCGGAATTTCAACAATAAAAAGTTTTCAATTTTTTGCGAAAATGCCTGATGGTTAGCCTTACTTATTTTGAACCGCAAAAATTTATTGTCACCGATTCCGAATGTTTCGGTTACTTTGGATTGTTAATGTAATTATGAGTAGATCAACGTTAAATTTGCTATAATATGTCGCCTCATTCGCCTGTAATCCACGTTCGATTACAAATGTGGCCGAATTTCAAAATACGAAACTCGCAATAACCGCACTTTCTTTACGCATCCTACCGGTAGTTTCGGGCTTAACATGTTATATACTTTACCTATAATCATTTTGGACCGGAATGTCAACAATAAAAAGTTTTCAATTTTTTGCGAAAATGCCTGATGGTTAGCCTTACTTATTTTGAACCGCAAAAATTTATTGTCACCGATTCCGAATGTTTCGGTTACTTTGGATTGTTAATGTAATTATGAGTAGATCAACGTTAAATTTGCTATAATATGTCGCCTCATTCGCCTGTAATCCACGTTCGATTACAAATGTGGCCGAATTTCAAAATACGAAACTCGCAATAACCGCACTTTCTTTACGTATCCTACCGGTAGTTTCGGGTTTAACATGTTATATACTTTACCTATAATCATTTTGGACCGGACTGTCAACAATAAAAAGTTTTCAATTTTTTGCGAAAATGCCTGATGGTTAGCCTTACTTATTTTGAACCGCAAAAATTTATTGTCACCGATTCCGAATGTTTCGGTTACTTTGGATTGTTAATGTAATTATGAGTAGATCAACGTTAAATTTGCTATAATATGTCGCCTCATTCGCCTGTAATCCACGTTCGATTACAAATGTGGCCGAATTTCAAAATACGAAACTCGCAATAACCGCACTTTCTTTACGTATCCTACCGGTAGTTTCGGGTTTAACATGTTATATACTTTACCTATAATCATTTTGGACCGGACTGTCAACAATAAAAAGTTTTCAATTTTTTGCGAAAATGCCTGATGGTTAGCCTTACTTATTTTGAACCGCAAAAATTTATTGTCACCGATTCCGAATGTTTCGGTTACTTTGGATTGTTAATGTAATTATGAGTAGATCAACGTTAAATTTGCTATAATATGTCGCCTCATTCGCCTGTAATCCACGTTCGATTACAAATGTGGCCGAATTTCAAAATACGAAACTCGCAATAACCGCACTTTCTTTACGTATCCTACCGGTAGTTTCGGGTTTAACATGTTATATACTTTACCTATAATCATTTTGGACCGGAATGTCAACAATAAAAAGTTTTCAATTTTTTGCGAAAATGCCTGATGGTTAGCCTTACTTATTTTGAACCGCAAAAATTTATTGTCACCGATTCCGAATGTTTCGGTTACTTTGGATTGTTAATGTAATTATGAGTAGATCAACGTTAAATTTGCTATAATATGTCGCCTCATTCGCCTGTAATCCACGTTCGATTACAAATGTGGCCGAATTTCAAAATACGAAACTCGCAATAACCGCACTTTCTTTACGCATCCTACCGGTAGTTTCGGGCTTAACATGTTATATACTTTACCTATAATCATTTTGGACCGGAATGTCAACAATAAAAAGTTTTCAATTTTTTGCGAAAATGCCTGATGGTTAGCCTTACTTATTTTGAACCGCAAAAATTTATTGTCACCGATTCCGAATGTTTCGGTTACTTTGGATTGTTAATGTAATTATGAGTAGATCAACGTTAAATTTGCTATAATATGTCGCCTCATTCGCCTGTAATCCACGTTCGATTACAAATGTGGCCGAATTTCAAAATACGAAACTCGCAATAACCGCACTTTCTTTACGTATCCTACCGGTAGTTTCGGGTTTAACATGTTATATACTTTACCTATAATCATTTTGGACCGGAATGTCAACAATAAAAAGTTTTCAATTTTTTGCGAAAATGCCTGATGGTTAGCCTTACTTATTTTGAACCGCAAAAATGTATTGTCACCGATTCCGAATGTTTCGGTTACTTTGGATTGTTAATGTAATTATGAGTAGATCAACGTTAAATTTGCTGTAATATGTCGCCTCATTCGCCTGTAATCCACGTTCGATTACAAATGTGGCCGAATTTCAAAATACGAAACTCGCAATAACCGCACTTTCTTTACGCATCCTACCGGTAGTTTCGGGCTTAACATGTTATATACTTTACCTATAATCATTTTGGACCGGAATTTCAACAATAAAAAGTTTTCAATTTTTTGCGAAAATGCCTGATGGTTAGCCTTACTTATTTTGAACCGCAAAAATTTATTGTCACCGATTCCAAATGTTTCGGTTACTTTGGATTGTTAATGTAATTATGAGTAGATCAACGTTAAATTTGCTGTAATATGTCGCCTCATTCGCCTGTAATCCACGTTCGATTACAAATGTGGCCGAATTTCAAAATACGAAACTCGCAATAACCGCACTTTCTTTACGCATCCTACCGGTAGTTTCGGGCTTAACATGTTATATACTTTACCTATAATCATTTTGGACCGGAATTTCAACAATAAAAAGTTTTCAATTTTTTGCGAAAAAGCCTGATGGTTAGCCTTACTTATTTTGAACCGCAAAAATTTATTGTCACCGATTCCAAATGTTTCGGTTACTTTGGATTGTTAATGTAATTATGAGTAGATCAACGTTAAATTTGCTGTAATATGTCGCCTCATTCGCCTGTAATCCACGTTCGATTACAAATGTGGCCGAATTTCAAAATACGAAACTCGCAATAACCGCACTTTCTTTACGCATCCTACCGGTAGTTTCGGGCTTAACATGTTATATACTTTACCTATAATCATTTTGGACCGGAATTTCAACAATAAAAAGTTTTCAATTTTTTGCGAAAATGCCTGATGGTTAGCCTTACTTATTTTGAACCGCAAAAATTTATTGTCACCGATTCCAAATGTTTCGGTTACTTTGGATTGTTAATGTAATTATGAGTAGATCAACGTTAAATTTGCTGTAATATGTCGCCTCATTCGCCTGTAATCCACGTTCGATTACAAATGTGGCCGAATTTCAAAATACGAAACTCGCAATAACCGCACTTTCTTTACGCATCCTACCGGTAGTTTCGGGCTTAACATGTTATATACTTTACCTATAATCATTTTGGACCGGAATTTCAACAATAAAAAGTTTTCAATTTTTTGCGAAAATGCCTGATGGTTAGCCTTACTTATTTTGAACCGCAAAAATTTATTGTCACCGATTCCGAATGTTTCGGTTACTTTGGATTGTTAATGTAATTATGAGTAGATCAACGTTAAATTTGCTATAATATGTCGCCTCATTCGCCTGTAATCCACGTTCGATTACAAATGTGGCCGAATTTCAAAATACGAAACTCGCAATAACCGCACTTTCTTTACGCATCCTACCGGTAGTTTCGGGCTTAACATGTTATATACTTTACCTATAATCATTTTGGACCGGAATGTCAACAATAAAAAGTTTTCAATTTTTTGCGAAAATGCCTGATGGTTAGCCTTACTTATTTTGAACCGCAAAAATGTATTGTCACCGATTCCGAATGTTTCGGTTACTTTGGATTGTTAATGTAATTATGAGTAGATCAACGTTAAATTTGCTATAATATGTCGCCTCATTCGCCTGTAATCCACGTTCGATTACAAATGTGGCCGAATTTCAAAATACGAAACTCGCAATAACCGCACTTTCTTTACGCATCCTACCGGTAGTTTCGGGCTTAACATGTTATATACTTTACCTATAATCATTTTGGACCGGAATGTCAACAATAAAAAGTTTTCAATTTTTTGCGAAAATGCCTGATGGTTAGCCTTACTTATTTTGAACCGCAAAAATTTATTGTCACCGATTCCAAATGTTTCGGTTACTTTGGATTGTTAATGTAATTATGAGTAGATCAACGTTAAATTTGCTGTAATATGTCGCCTCATTCGCCTGTAATCCACGTTCGATTACAAATGTGGCCGAATTTCAAAATACGAAACTCGCAATAACCGCACTTTCTTTACGTATCCTACCGGCAGTTTCGGGTTTAACATGTTATATACTTTACCTATAATCATTTTGGACCGGAATGTCAACAATAAAAAGTTTTCAATTTTTTGCGAAAATGCCTGACTTATTTTGAACCGCAAAAATTTATTGTCACCGATTCCAAATGTTTCGGTTACTTTGGATTGTTAATGTAATTATGAGTAGATCAACGTTAAATTTGCTATAATATGTCGCCTCATTCGCCTGTAATCCACGTTCGATTACAAATGTGGCCGAATTTCAAAATACGAAACTCGCAATAACCGCACTTTCTTTACGCATCCTACCGGTAGTTTCGGGTTTAACATGTTATATACTTTACCTATAATCATTTTGGACCGGAATGTCAACAATAAAAAGTTTTCAATTTTTTGCGAAAATGCCTGATGTTAGCCTTACTTATTTTGAACCGCAAAAATTTATTGTCACCGATTCCAAATGTTTCGGTTACTTTGGATTGTTAATGTAATTATGAGTAGATCAACGTTAAATTTGCTATAATATGTCGCCTCATTCGCCTGTAATCCACGTTCGATTACAAATGTGGCCGAATTTCAAAATACGAAACTCGCAATAACCGCACTTTCTTTACGTATCCTACCGGTAGTTTCGGGTTTAACATGTTATATACTTTACCTATAATCATTTTGGACCGGAATGTCAACAATAAAAAGTTTTCAATTTTTTGCGAAAATGCCTGATGGTTAGCCTTACTTATTTTGAACCGCAAAAATTTATTGTCACCGATTCCAAATGTTTCGGTTACTTTGGATTGTTAATGTAATTATGAGTAGATCAACGTTAAATTTGCTGTAATATGTCGCCTCATTCGCCTGTAATCCACGTTCGATTACAAATGTGGCCGAATTTCAAAATACGAAACTCGCAATAACCGCACTTTCTTTACGCATCCTACCGGTAGTTTCGGGCTTAACATGTTATATACTTTACCTATAATCATTTTGGACCGGAATTTCAACAATAAAAAGTTTTCAATTTTTTGCGAAAATGCCTGATGGTTAGCCTTACTTATTTTGAACCGCAAAAATTTATTGTCACCGATTCCAAATGTTTCGGTTACTTTGGATTGTTAATGTAATTATGAGTAGATCAACGTTAAATTTGCTGTAATATGTCGCCTCATTCGCCTGTAATCCACGTTCGATTACAAATGTGGCCGAATTTCAAAATACGAAACTCGCAATAACCGCACTTTCTTTACGCATCCTACCGGTAGTTTCGGGCTTAACATGTTATATACTTTACCTATAATCATTTTGGACCGGAATTTCAACAATAAAAAGTTTTCAATTTTTTGCGAAAATGCCTGATGGTTAGCCTTACTTATTTTGAACCGCAAAAATTTATTGTCACCGATTCCAAATGTTTCGGTTACTTTGGATTGTTAATGTAATTATGAGTAGATCAACGTTAAATTTGCTATAATATGTCGCCTCATTCGCCTGTAATCCACGTTCGATTACAAATGTGGCCGAATTTCAAAATACGAAACTCGCAATAACCGCACTTTCTTTACGCATCCTACCGGTAGTTTCGGGCTTAACATGTTATATACTTTACCTATAATCATTTTGGACCGGAATGTCAACAATAAAAAGTTTTCAATTTTTTGCGAAAATGCCTGATGGTTAGCCTTACTTATTTTGAACCGCAAAAATTTATTGTCACCGATTCCGAATGTTTCGGTTACTTTGGATTGTTAATGTAATTATGAGTAGATCAACGTTAAATTTGCTATAATATGTCGCCTCATTCGCCTGTAATCCACGTTCGATTACAAATGTGGCCGAATTTCAAAATACGAAACTCGCAATAACCGCACTTTCTTTACGCATCCTACCGGTAGTTTCGGGCTTAACATGTTATATACTTTACCTATAATCATTTTGGACCGGAATGTCAACAATAAAAAGTTTTCAATTTTTTGCGAAAATGCCTGATGGTTAGTTAGCCTTACTTATTTTGAACCGCAAAAATTTATTGTCACCGATTCCGAATGTTTCGGTTACTTTGGATTGTTAATGTAATTATGAGTAGATCAACGTTAAATTTGCTATAATATGTCGCCTCATTCGCCTGTAATCCACGTTCGATTACAAATGTGGCCGAATTTCAAAATACGAAACTCGCAATAACCGCACTTTCTTTACGCATCCTACCGGTAGTTTCGGGCTTAACATGTTATATACTTTACCTATAATCATTTTGGACCGGAATGTCAACAATAAAAAGTTTTCAATTTTTTGCGAAAATGCCTGATGGTTAGCCTTACTTATTTTGAACCGCAAAAATTTATTGTCACCGATTCCGAATGTTTCGGTTACTTTGGATTGTTAATGTAATTATGAGTAGATCAACGTTAAATTTGCTGTAATATGTCGCCTCATTCGCCTATAATCCACGTTCGATTACAAATGTGGCCGAATTTCAAAATACGAAACTCGCAATAACCGCACTTTCTTTACGCATCCTACCGGTAGTTTCGGGCTTAACATGTTATATACTTTACCTATAATCATTTTGGACCGGAATGTCAACAATAAAAAGTTTTCAATTTTTTGCGAAAATGCCTGATGGTTAGCCTTACTTATTTTGAACCGCAAAAATTTATTGTCACCGATTCCAAATGTTTCGGTTACTTTGGATTGTTAATGTAATTATGAGTAGATCAACGTTAAATTTGCTGTAATATGTCGCCTCATTCGCCTGTAATCCAAGTTCGATTACAAATGTGGCCGAATTTCAAAATACGAAACTCGCAATAACCGCACTTTCTTTACGTATCCTACCGGTAGTTTCGGGTTTAACATGTTATATACTTTACCTATAATCATTTTGGACCGGAATTTCAACAATAAAAAGTTTTCAATTTTTTGCGAAAATGCCTGATGGCTAGCCTTACTTATTTTGAACCGCAAAAATTTATTGTCACCGATTCCGAATGTTTCGGTTACTTTGGATTGTTAATGTAATTATGAGTAGATCAACGTTAAATTTGCTATAATATGTCGCCTCATTCGCCTATAATCCACGTTCGATTACAAATGTGGCCGAATTTCAAAATACGAAACTCGCAATAACCGCACTTTCTTTACGCATCCTACCGGTAGTTTCGGGCTTAACATGTTATATACTTTACCTATAATCATTTTGGACCGGAATTTCAACAATAAAAAGTTTCCAATTTTTTGCGAAAATGCCTGATGGTTAGCCTTACTTATTTTGAACCGCAAAAATTTATTGTCACCGATTCCGAATGTTTCGGTTACTTTGGATTGTTAATGTAATTATGAGTAGATCAACGTTAAATTTGCTGTAATATGTCGCCTCATTCGCCTATAATCCACGTTCGATTACAAATGTGGCCGAATTTCAAAATACGAAACTCGCAATAACCGCACTTTCTTTACGCATCCTACCGGTAGTTTCGGGCTTAACATGTTATATACTTTACCTATAATCATTTTGGACCGGAATGTCAACAATAAAAAGTTTTCAATTTTTTGCGAAAATGCCTGATGGTTAGCCTTACTTATTTTGAACCGCAAAAATTTATTGTCACCGATTCCGAATGTTTCGATTACTTTGGATTGTTAATGTAATTATGAGTAGATCAACGTTAAATTTGCTATAATATGTCGCCTCATTCGCCTATAATCCACGTTCGATTACAAATGTGGCCGAATTTCAAAATACGAAACTCGCAATAACCGCACTTTCTTTACGCATCCTACCGGTAGTTTCGGGCTTAACATGTTATATACTTTACCTATAATCATTTTGGACCGGAATTTCAACAATAAAAAGTTTCCAATTTTTTGCGAAAATGCCTGATGGTTAGCCTTACTTATTTTGAACCGCAAAAATTTATTGTCACCGATTCCGAATGTTTCGGTTACTTTGGATTGTTAATGTAATTATGAGTAGATCAACGTTAAATTTGCTGTAATATGTCGCCTCATTCGCCTGTAATCCACGTTCGATTACAAATGTGGCCGAATTTCAAAATACGAAACTCGCAATAACCGCACTTTCTTTACGCATCCTACCGGTAGTTTCGGGCTTAACATGTTATATACTTTACCTATAATCATTTTGGACCGGAATTTCAACAATAAAAAGTTTTCAATTTTTTGCGAAAATGCCTGATGGTTAGCCTTACTTATTTTGAACCGCAAAAATTTATTGTCACCGATTCCGAATGTTTCGGTTACTTTGGATTGTTAATGTAATTATGAGTAGATCAACGTTAAATTTGCTATAATATGTCGCCTCATTCGCCTGTAATCCAAGTTCGATTACAAATGTGGCCGAATTTCAAAATACGAAACTCGCAATAACCGCACTTTCTTTACGCATCCTACCGGTAGTTTCGGGCTTAACATGTTATATACTTTACCTATAATCATTTTGGACCGGAATGTCAACAATAAAAAGTTTTCAATTTTTTGCGAAAATGCCTGATGGTTAGCCTTACTTATTTTGAACCGCAAAAATTTATTGTCACCGATTCCAAATGTTTCGGTTACTTTGGATTGTTAATGTAATTATGAGTAGATCAACGTTAAATTTGCTGTAATATGTCGCCTCATTCGCCTGTAATCCACGTTCGATTACAAATGTGGCCGAATTTCAAAATACGAAACTCGCAATAACCGCACTTTCTTTACGCATCCTACCGGTAGTTTCGGGCTTAACATGTTATATACTTTACCTATAATCATTTTGGACCGGAATTTCAACAATAAAAAGTTTTCAATTTTTTGCGAAAATGCCTGATGGTTAGCCTTACTTATTTTGAACCGCAAAAATTTATTGTCACCGATTCCAAATGTTTCGGTTACTTTGGATTGTTAATGTAATTATGAGTAGATCAACGTTAAATTTGCTGTAATATGTCGCCTCATTCGCCTGTAATCCACGTTCGATTACAAATGTGGCCGAATTTCAAAATACGAAACTCGCAATAACCGCACTTTCTTTACGCATCCTACCGGTAGTTTCGGGCTTAACATGTTATATACTTTACCTATAATCATTTTGGACCGGAATTTCAACAATAAAAAGTTTCCAATTTTTTGCGAAAATGCCTGATGGTTAGCCTTACTTATTTTGAACCGCAAAAATTTATTGTCACCGATTCCGAATGTTTCGGTTACTTTGGATTGTTAATGTAATTATGAGTAGATCAACGTTAAATTTGCTGTAATATGTCGCCTCATTCGCCTATAATCCACGTTCGATTACAAATGTGGCCGAATTTCAAAATACGAAACTCGCAATAACCGCACTTTCTTTACGCATCCTACCGGTAGTTTCGGGCTTAACATGTTATATACTTTACCTATAATCATTTTGGACCGGAATGTCAACAATAAAAAGTTTTCAATTTTTTGCGAAAATGCCTGATGGTTAGCCTTACTTATTTTGAACCGCAAAAATTTATTGTCACCGATTCCGAATGTTTCGATTACTTTGGATTGTTAATGTAATTATGAGTAGATCAACGTTAAATTTGCTATAATATGTCGCCTCATTCGCCTATAATCCACGTTCGATTACAAATGTGGCCGAATTTCAAAATACGAAACTCGCAATAACCGCACTTTCTTTACGCATCCTACCGGTAGTTTCGGGCTTAACATGTTATATACTTTACCTATAATCATTTTGGACCGGAATTTCAACAATAAAAAGTTTCCAATTTTTTGCGAAAATGCCTGATGGTTAGCCTTACTTATTTTGAACCGCAAAAATTTATTGTCACCGATTCCGAATGTTTCGGTTACTTTGGATTGTTAATGTAATTATGAGTAGATCAACGTTAAATTTGCTGTAATATGTCGCCTCATTCGCCTGTAATCCACGTTCGATTACAAATGTGGCCGAATTTCAAAATACGAAACTCGCAATAACCGCACTTTCTTTACGCATCCTACCGGTAGTTTCGGGCTTAACATGTTATATACTTTACCTATAATCATTTTGGACCGGAATTTCAACAATAAAAAGTTTTCAATTTTTTGCGAAAATGCCTGATGGTTAGCCTTACTTATTTTGAACCGCAAAAATTTATTGTCACCGATTCCGAATGTTTCGGTTACTTTGGATTGTTAATGTAATTATGAGTAGATCAACGTTAAATTTGCTATAATATGTCGCCTCATTCGCCTGTAATCCAAGTTCGATTACAAATGTGGCCGAATTTCAAAATACGAAACTCGCAATAACCGCACTTTCTTTACGCATCCTACCGGTAGTTTCGGGCTTAACATGTTATATACTTTACCTATAATCATTTTGGACCGGAATGTCAACAATAAAAAGTTTTCAATTTTTTGCGAAAATGCCTGATGGTTAGCCTTACTTATTTTGAACCGCAAAAATTTATTGTCACCGATTCCAAATGTTTCGGTTACTTTGGATTGTTAATGTAATTATGAGTAGATCAACGTTAAATTTGCTGTAATATGTCGCCTCATTCGCCTGTAATCCACGTTCGATTACAAATGTGGCCGAATTTCAAAATACGAAACTCGCAATAACCGCACTTTCTTTACGCATCCTACCGGTAGTTTCGGGCTTAACATGTTATATACTTTACCTATAATCATTTTGGACCGGAATTTCAACAATAAAAAGTTTTCAATTTTTTGCGAAAATGCCTGATGGTTAGCCTTACTTATTTTGAACCGCAAAAATTTATTGTCACCGATTCCAAATGTTTCGGTTACTTTGGATTGTTAATGTAATTATGAGTAGATCAACGTTAAATTTGCTGTAATATGTCGCCTCATTCGCCTGTAATCCACGTTCGATTACAAATGTGGCCGAATTTCAAAATACGAAACTCGCAATAACCGCACTTTCTTTACGCATCCTACCGGTAGTTTCGGGCTTAACATGTTATATACTTTACCTATAATCATTTTGGACCGGAATTTCAACAATAAAAAGTTTTCAATTTTTTGCGAAAATGCCTGATGGTTAGCCTTACTTATTTTGAACCGCAAAAATTTATTGTCACCGATTCCAAATGTTTCGGTTACTTTGGATTGTTAATGTAATTATGAGTAGATCAACGTTAAATTTGCTATAATATGTCGCCTCATTCGCCTGTAATCCACGTTCGATTACAAATGTGGCCGAATTTCAAAATACGAAACTCGCAATAACCGCACTTTCTTTACGCATCCTACCGGTAGTTTCGGGCTTAACATGTTATATACTTTACCTATAATCATTTTGGACCGGAATGTCAACAATAAAAAGTTTTCAATTTTTTGCGAAAATGCCTGATGGTTAGCCTTACTTATTTTGAACCGCAAAAATTTATTGTCACCGATTCCGAATGTTTCGGTTACTTTGGATTGTTAATGTAATTATGAGTAGATCAACGTTAAATTTGCTATAATATGTCGCCTCATTCGCCTGTAATCCACGTTCGATTACAAATGTGGCCGAATTTCAAAATACGAAACTCGCAATAACCGCACTTTCTTTACGCATCCTACCGGTAGTTTCGGGCTTAACATGTTATATACTTTACCTATAATCATTTTGGACCGGAATTTCAATAATAAAAAGTTTTCAATTTTTTGCGAAAATGCCTGATGGTTAGCCTTACTTATTTTGAACCGCAAAAATTTATTGTCACCGATTCCAAATGTTTCGGTTACTTTGGATTGTTAATGTAATTATGAGTAGATCAACGTTAAATTTGCTGTAATATGTCGCCTCATTCGCCTGTAATCCAAGTTCGATTACAAATGTGGCCGAATTTCAAAATACGAAACTCGCAATAACCGCACTTTCTTTACGTATCCTACCGGTAGTTTCGGGTTTAACATGTTATATACTTTACCTATAATCATTTTGGACCGGAATTTCAACAATAAAAAGTTTTCAATTTATTGCGAAAATGCCTGATGGCTAGCCTTACTTATTTTGAACCGCAAAAATTTATTGTCACCGATTCCGAATGTTTCGGTTACTTTGGATTGTTAATGTAATTATGAGTAGATCAACGTTAAATTTGCTATAATATGTCGCCTCATTCGCCTATAATCCACGTTCGATTACAAATGTGGCCGAATTTCAAAATACGAAACTCGCAATAACCGCACTTTCTTTACGCATCCTACCGGTAGTTTCGGGCTTAACATGTTATATACTTTACCTATAATCATTTTGGACCGGAATTTCAACAATAAAAAGTTTCCAATTTTTTGCGAAAATGCCTGATGGTTAGCCTTACTTATTTTGAACCGCAAAAATTTATTGTCACCGATTCCGAATGTTTCGGTTACTTTGGATTGTTAATGTAATTATGAGTAGATCAACGTTAAATTTGCTGTAATATGTCGCCTCATTCGCCTATAATCCACGTTCGATTACAAATGTGGCCGAATTTCAAAATACGAAACTCGCAATAACCGCACTTTCTTTACGCATCCTACCGGTAGTTTCGGGCTTAACATGTTATATACTTTACCTATAATCATTTTGGACCGGAATGTCAACAATAAAAAGTTTTCAATTTTTTGCGAAAATGCCTGATGGTTAGCCTTACTTATTTTGAACCGCAAAAATTTATTGTCACCGATTCCGAATGTTTCGATTACTTTGGATTGTTAATGTAATTATGAGTAGATCAACGTTAAATTTGCTATAATATGTCGCCTCATTCGCCTATAATCCACGTTCGATTACAAATGTGGCCGAATTTCAAAATACGAAACTCGCAATAACCGCACTTTCTTTACGCATCCTACCGGTAGTTTCGGGCTTAACATGTTATATACTTTACCTATAATCATTTTGGACCGGAATTTCAACAATAAAAAGTTTCCAATTTTTTGCGAAAATGCCTGATGGTTAGCCTTACTTATTTTGAACCGCAAAAATTTATTGTCACCGATTCCGAATGTTTCGGTTACTTTGGATTGTTAATGTAATTATGAGTAGATCAACGTTAAATTTGCTGTAATATGTCGCCTCATTCGCCTGTAATCCACGTTCGATTACAAATGTGGCCGAATTTCAAAATACGAAACTCGCAATAACCGCACTTTCTTTACGCATCCTACCGGTAGTTTCGGGCTTAACATGTTATATACTTTACCTATAATCATTTTGGACCGGAATGTCAACAATAAAAAGTTTTCAATTTTTTGCGAAAATGCCTGATGGTTAGCCTTACTTATTTTGAACCGCAAAAATTTATTGTCACCGATTCCGAATGTTTCGGTTACTTTGGATTGTTAATGTAATTATGAGTAGATCAACGTTAAATTTGCTATAATATGTCGCCTCATTCGCCTGTAATCCAAGTTCGATTACAAATGTGGCCGAATTTCAAAATACGAAACTCGCAATAACCGCACTTTCTTTACGCATCCTACCGGTAGTTTCGGGCTTAACATGTTAAATACTTTACCTATAATCATTTTGGACCGGAATGTCAACAATAAAAAGTTTTCAATTTTTTGCGAAAATGCCTGATGGTTAGCCTTACTTATTTTGAACCGCAAAAATTTATTGTCACCGATTCCGAATGTTTCGGTTACTTTGGATTGTTAATGTAATTATGAGTAGATCAACGTTAAATTTGCTATAATATGTCGCCTCATTCGCCTGTAATCCACGTTCGATTACAAATGTGGCCGAATTTCAAAATACGAAACTCGCAATAACCGCACTTTCTTTACGCATCCTACCGGTAGTTTCGGGCTTAACATGTTATATACTTTACCTATAATCATTTTGGACCGGAATTTCAATAATAAAAAGTTTTCAATTTTTTGCGAAAATGCCTGATGGTTAGCCTTACTTATTTTGAACCGCAAAAATTTATTGTCACCGATTCCAAATGTTTCGGTTACTTTGGATTGTTAATGTAATTATGAGTAGATCAACGTTAAATTTGCTGTAATATGTCGCCTCATTCGCCTGTAATCCACGTTCGATTACAAATGTGGCCGAATTTCAAAATACGAAACTCGCAATAACCGCACTTTCTTTACGCATCCTACCGGTAGTTTCGGGCTTAACATGTTATATACTTTACCTATAATCATTTTGGACCGGAATTTCAACAATAAAAAGTTTTCAATTTTTTGCGAAAATGCCTGATGGTTAGCCTTACTTATTTTGAACCGCAAAAATTTATTGTCACCGATTCCAAATGTTTCGGTTACTTTGGATTGTTAATGTAATTATGAGTAGATCAACGTTAAATTTGCTGTAATATGTCGCCTCATTCGCCTGTAATCCACGTTCGATTACAAATGTGGCCGAATTTCAAAATACGAAACTCGCAATAACCGCACTTTCTTTACGTATCCTACCGGTAGTTTCGGGTTTAACATGTTATATACTTTACCTATAATCATTTTGGACCGGACTGTCAACAATAAAAAGTTTTCAATTTTTTGCGAAAATGCCTGATGGTTAGTTAGCCTTACTTATTTTGAACCGCAAAAATTTATTGTCACCGATTCCGAATGTTTCGGTTACTTTGGATTGTTAATGTAATTATGAGTAGATCAACGTTAAATTTGCTATAATATGTCGCCTCATTCGCCTGTAATCCACGTTCGATTACAAATGTGGCCGAATTTCAAAATATGAAACTCGCAATAACCGCACTTTCTTTACGCATCCTACCGGTAGTTTCGGGCTTAACATGTTATATACTTTACCTATAATCATTTTGGACCGGAATGTCAACAATAAAAAGTTTTCAATTTTTTGCGAAAATGCCTGATGGTTAGCCTTACTTATTTTGAACCGCAAAAATTTATTGTCACCGATTCCGAATGTTTCGGTTACTTTGGATTGTTAATGTAATTATGAGTAGATCAACGTTAAATTTGCTATAATATGTCGCCTCATTCGCCTGTAATCCACGTTCGATTACAAATGTGGCCGAATTTCAAAATACGAAACTCGCAATAACCGCACTTTCTTTACGCATCCTACCGGTAGTTTCGGGCTTAACATGTTATATACTTTACCTATAATCATTTTGGACCGGAATGTCAACAATAAAAAGTTTTCAATTTTTTGCGAAAATGCCTGATGGTTAGCCTTACTTATTTTGAACCGCAAAAATTTATTGTCACCGATTCCGAATGTTTCGGTTACTTTGGATTGTTAATGTAATTATGAGTAGATCAACGTTAAATTTGCTGTAATATGTCGCCTCATTCGCCTGTAATCCACGTTCGATTACAAATGTGGCCGAATTTCAAAATACGAAACTCGCAATAACCGCACTTTCTTTACGCATCCTACCGGTAGTTTCGGGCTTAACATGTTATATACTTTACCTATAATCATTTTGGACCGGAATTTCAACAATAAAAAGTTTTCAATTTTTTGCGAAAATGCCTGATGGTTAGCCTTACTTATTTTGAACCGCAAAAATGTATTGTCACCGATTCCGAATGTTTCGGTTACTTTGGATTGTTAATGTAATTATGAGTAGATCAACGTTAAATTTGCTATAATATGTCGCCTCATTCGCCTGTAATCCACGTTCGATTACAAATGTGGCCGAATTTCAAAATACGAAACTCGCAATAACCGCACTTTCTTTACGCATCCTACCGGTAGTTTCGGGCTTAACATGTTATATACTTTACCTATAATCATTTTGGACCGGAATGTCAACAATAAAAAGTTTTCAATTTTTTGCGAAAATGCCTGATGGTTAGCCTTACTTATTTTGAACCGCAAAAATTTATTGTCACCGATTCCAAATGTTTCGGTTACTTTGGATTGTTAATGTAATTATGAGTAGATCAACGTTAAATTTGCTGTAATATGTCGCCTCATTCGCCTGTAATCCACGTTCGATTACAAATGTGGCCGAATTTCAAAATACGAAACTCGCAATAACCGCACTTTCTTTACGCATCCTACCGGTAGTTTCGGGCTTAACATGTTATATACTTTACCTATAATCATTTTGGACCGGAATTTCAACAATAAAAAGTTTTCAATTTTTTGCGAAAATGCCTGATGGTTAGCCTTACTTATTTTGAACCGCAAAAATTTATTGTCACCGATTCCAAATGTTTCGGTTACTTTGGATTGTTAATGTAATTATGAGTAGATCAACGTTAAATTTGCTGTAATATGTCGCCTCATTCGCCTGTAATCCACGTTCGATTACAAATGTGGCCGAATTTCAAAATACGAAACTCGCAATAACCGCACTTTCTTTACGCATCCTACCGGTAGTTTCGGGCTTAACATGTTATATACTTTACCTATAATCATTTTGGACCGGAATGTCAACAATAAAAAGTTTTCAATTTTTTGCGAAAATGCCTGATGGTTAGCCTTACTTATTTTGAACCGCAAAAATTTATTGTCACCGATTCCGAATGTTTCGGTTACTTTGGATTGTTAATGTAATTATGAGTAGATCAACGTTAAATTTGCTATAATATGTCGCCTCATTCGCCTGTAATCCACGTTCGATTACAAATGTGGCCGAATTTCAAAATACGAAACTCGCAATAACCGCACTTTCTTTACGCATCCTACCGGTAGTTTCGGGCTTAACATGTTATATACTTTACCTATAATCATTTTGGACCGGAATGTCAACAATAAAAAGTTTTCAATTTTTTGCGAAAATGCCTGATGTTAGCCTTACTTATTTTGAACCGCAAAAATTTATTGTCACCGATTCCAAATGTTTCGGTTACTTTGGATTGTTAATGTAATTATGAGTAGATCAACGTTAAATTTGCTATAATATGTCGCCTCATTCGCCTGTAATCCACGTTCGATTACAAATGTGGCCGAATTTCAAAATACGAAACTCGCAATAACCGCACTTTCTTTACGTATCCTACCGGTAGTTTCGGGTTTAACATGTTATATACTTTACCTATAATCATTTTGGACCGGAATGTCAACAATAAAAAGTTTTCAATTTTTTGCGAAAATGCCTGATGGTTAGCCTTACTTATTTTGAACCGCAAAAATTTATTGTCACCGATTCCGAATGTTTCGGTTACTTTGGATTGTTAATGTAATTATGAGTAGATCAACGTTAAATTTGCTATAATATGTCGCCTCATTCGCCTGTAATCCACGTTCGATTACAAATGTGGCCGAATTTCAAAATACGAAACTCGCAATAACCGCACTTTCTTTACGCATCCTACCGGTAGTTTCGGGCTTAACATGTTATATACTTTACCTATAATCATTTTGGACCGGAATTTCAATAATAAAAAGTTTTCAATTTTTTGCGAAAATGCCTGATGGTTAGCCTTACTTATTTTGAACCGCAAAAATTTATTGTCACCGATTCCAAATGTTTCGGTTACTTTGGATTGTTAATGTAATTATGAGTAGATCAACGTTAAATTTGCTGTAATATGTCGCCTCATTCGCCTGTAATCCACGTTCGATTACAAATGTGGCCGAATTTCAAAATACGAAACTCGCAATAACCGCACTTTCTTTACGCATCCTACCGGTAGTTTCGGGCTTAACATGTTATATACTTTACCTATAATCATTTTGGACCGGAATTTCAACAATAAAAAGTTTTCAATTTTTTGCGAAAATGCCTGATGGTTAGCCTTACTTATTTTGAACCGCAAAAATTTATTGTCACCGATTCCAAATGTTTCGGTTACTTTGGATTGTTAATGTAATTATGAGTAGATCAACGTTAAATTTGCTGTAATATGTCGCCTCATTCGCCTGTAATCCACGTTCGATTACAAATGTGGCCGAATTTCAAAATACGAAACTCGCAATAACCGCACTTTCTTTACGCATCCTACCGGTAGTTTCGGGCTTAACATGTTATATACTTTACCTATAATCATTTTGGACCGGAATTTCAACAATAAAAAGTTTTCAATTTTTTGCGAAAATGCCTGATGGTTAGCCTTACTTATTTTGAACCGCAAAAATTTATTGTCACCGATTCCAAATGTTTCGGTTACTTTGGATTGTTAATGTAATTATGAGTAGATCAACGTTAAATTTGCTGTAATATGTCGCCTCATTCGCCTGTAATCCACGTTCGATTACAAATGTGGCCGAATTTCAAAATACGAAACTCGCAATAACCGCACTTTCTTTACGTATCCTACCGGTAGTTTCGGGTTTAACATGTTATATACTTTACCTATAATCATTTTGGACCGGACTGTCAACAATAAAAAGTTTTCAATTTTTTGCGAAAATGCCTGATGGTTAGCCTTACTTATTTTGAACCGCAAAAATTTATTGTCACCGATTCCGAATGTTTCGGTTACTTTGGATTGTTAATGTAATTATGAGTAGATCAACGTTAAATTTGCTATAATATGTCGCCTCATTCGCCTGTAATCCACGTTCGATTACAAATGTGGCCGAATTTCAAAATACGAAACTCGCAATAACCGCACTTTCTTTACGTATCCTACCGGTAGTTTCGGGTTTAACATGTTATATACTTTACCTATAATCATTTTGGACCGGAATGTCAACAATAAAAAGTTTTCAATTTTTTGCGAAAATGCCTGATGGTTAGTTAGCCTTACTTATTTTGAACCGCAAAAATTTATTGTCACCGATTCCAAATGTTTCGGTTACTTTGGATTGTTAATGTAATTATGAGTAGATCAACGTTAAATTTGCTGTAATATGTCGCCTCATTCGCCTGTAATCCACGTTCGATTACAAATGTGGCCGAATTTCAAAATACGAAACTCGCAATAACCGCACTTTCTTTACGTATCCTACCGGTAGTTTCGGGTTTAACATGTTATATACTTTACCTATAATCATTTTGGACCGGACTGTCAACAATAAAAAGTTTTCAATTTTTTGCGAAAATGCCTGATGGTTAGCCTTACTTATTTTGAACCGCAAAAATTTATTGTCACCGATTCCGAATGTTTCGGTTACTTTGGATTGTTAATGTAATTATGAGTAGATCAACGTTAAATTTGCTATAATATGTCGCCTCATTCGCCTGTAATCCACGTTCGATTACAAATGTGGCCGAATTTCAAAATACGAAACTCGCAATAACCGCACTTTCTTTACGTATCCTACCGGTAGTTTCGGGTTTAACATGTTATATACTTTACCTATAATCATTTTGGACCGGAATGTCAACAATAAAAAGTTTTCAATTTTTTGCGAAAATGCCTGATGGTTAGTTAGCCTTACTTATTTTGAACCGCAAAAATTTATTGTCACCGATTCCGAATGTTTCGGTTACTTTGGATTGTTAATGTAATTATGAGTAGATCAACGTTAAATTTGCTATAATATGTCGCCTCATTCGCCTGTAATCCACGTTCGATTACAAATGTGGCCGAATTTCAAAATACGAAACTCGCAATAACCGCACTTTCTTTACGCATCCTACCGGTAGTTTCGGGCTTAACATGTTATATACTTTACCTATAATCATTTTGGACCGGAATGTCAACAATAAAAAGTTTTCAATTTTTTGCGAAAATGCCTGATGGTTAGCCTTACTTATTTTGAACCGCAAAAATTTATTGTCACCGATTCCGAATGTTTCGGTTACTTTGGATTGTTAATGTAATTATGAGTAGATCAACGTTAAATTTGCTATAATATGTCGCCTCATTCGCCTGTAATCCACGTTCGATTACAAATGTGGCCGAATTTCAAAATACGAAACTCGCAATAACCGCACTTTCTTTACGCATCCTACCGGTAGTTTCGGGTTTAACATGTTATATACTTTACCTATAATCATTTTGGACCGGAATGTCAACAATAAAAAGTTTTCAATTTTTTGCGAAAATGCCTGATGTTAGCCTTACTTATTTTGAACCGCAAAAATTTATTGTCACCGATTCCAAATGTTTCGGTTACTTTGGATTGTTAATGTAATTATGAGTAGATCAACGTTAAATTTGCTGTAATATGTCGCCTCATTCGCCTGTAATCCACGTTCGATTACAAATGTGGCCGAATTTCAAAATACGAAACTCGCAATAACCGCACTTTCTTTACGCATCCTACCGGTAGTTTCGGGCTTAACATGTTATATACTTTACCTATAATCATTTTGGACCGGAATTTCAACAATAAAAAGTTTTCAATTTTTTGCGAAAATGCCTGATGGTTAGCCTTACTTATTTTGAACCGCAAAAATTTATTGTCACCGATTCCGAATGTTTCGGTTACTTTGGATTGTTAATGTAATTATGAGTAGATCAACGTTAAATTTGCTATAATATGTCGCCTCATTCGCCTGTAATCCACGTTCGATTACAAATGTGGCCGAATTTCAAAATACGAAACTCGCAATAACCGCACTTTCTTTACGCATCCTACCGGTAGTTTCGGGCTTAACATGTTATATACTTTACCTATAATCATTTTGGACCGGAATGTCAACAATAAAAAGTTTTCAATTTTTTGCGAAAATGCCTGATGGTTAGCCTTACTTATTTTGAACCGCAAAAATTTATTGTCACCGATTCCGAATGTTTCGGTTACTTTGGATTGTTAATGTAATTATGAGTAGATCAACGTTAAATTTGCTGTAATATGTCGCCTCATTCGCCTATAATCCACGTTCGATTACAAATGTGGCCGAATTTCAAAATACGAAACTCGCAATAACCGCACTTTCTTTACGCATCCTACCGGTAGTTTCGGGCTTAACATGTTATATACTTTACCTATAATCATTTTGGACCGGAATGTCAACAATAAAAAGTTTTCAATTTTTTGCGAAAATGCCTGATGGTTAGCCTTACTTATTTTGAACCGCAAAAATTTATTGTCACCGATTCCAAATGTTTCGGTTACTTTGGATTGTTAATGTAATTATGAGTAGATCAACGTTAAATTTGCTGTAATATGTCGCCTCATTCGCCTGTAATCCAAGTTCGATTACAAATGTGGCCGAATTTCAAAATACGAAACTCGCAATAACCGCACTTTCTTTACGTATCCTACCGGTAGTTTCGGGTTTAACATGTTATATACTTTACCTATAATCATTTTGGACCGGAATTTCAACAATAAAAAGTTTTCAATTTTTTGCGAAAATGCCTGATGGCTAGCCTTACTTATTTTGAACCGCAAAAATTTATTGTCACCGATTCCGAATGTTTCGGTTACTTTGGATTGTTAATGTAATTATGAGTAGATCAACGTTAAATTTGCTATAATATGTCGCCTCATTCGCCTATAATCCACGTTCGATTACAAATGTGGCCGAATTTCAAAATACGAAACTCGCAATAACCGCACTTTCTTTACGCATCCTACCGGTAGTTTCGGGCTTAACATGTTATATACTTTACCTATAATCATTTTGGACCGGAATGTCAACAATAAAAAGTTTTCAATTTTTTGCGAAAATGCCTGATGGTTAGTTAGCCTTACTTATTTTGAACCGCAAAAATTTATTGTCACCGATTCCGAATGTTTCGGTTACTTTGGATTGTTAATGTAATTATGAGTAGATCAACGTTAAATTTGCTATAATATGTCGCCTCATTCGCCTGTAATCCACGTTCGATTACAAATGTGGCCGAATTTCAAAATACGAAACTCGCAATAACCGCACTTTCTTTACGTATCCTACCGGTAGTTTCGGGCTTAACATGTTATATACTTTACCTATAATCATTTTGGACCGGAATTTCAACAATAAAAAGTTTTCATTTTTTTGCGAAAATGCCTGATGTTAGCCTTACTTATTTTGAACCGCAAAAATTTATTGTCACCGATTCCGAATGTTTCGGTTACTTTGGATTGTTAATGTAATTATGAGTAGATCAACGTTAAATTTGCTATAATATGTCGCCTCATTCGCCTGTAATCCAAGTTCGATTACAAATGTGGCCGAATTTCAAAATACGAAACTCGCAATAACCGCACTTTCTTTACGCATCCTACCGGTAGTTTCGGGCTTAACATGTTATATACTTTACCTATAATCATTTTGGACCGGAATTTCAACAATAAAAAGTTTCCAATTTTTTGCGAAAATGCCTGATGGTTAGTTAGCCTTACTTATTTTGAACCGCAAAAATTTATTGTCACCGATTCCGAATGTTTCGGTTACTTTGGATTGTTAATGTAATTATGAGTAGATCAACGTTAAATTTGCTGTAATATGTCGCCTCATTCGCCTGTAATCCAAGTTCGATTACAAATGTGGCCGAATTTCAAAATACGAAACTCGCAATAACCCCACTTTCTTTACGTATCCTACCTGTAGTTTCGGGTTTAACATGTTATATACATTACCTATAATCATTTTGGACCGGAATTTCAACAATAAAAAGTTTTCAATTTTTTGCGAAAATGCCTGATGGTTTAGCCTTACTTATTTTGAACCGCAAAAATTTATTGTCACCGATTCCGAATGTTTCGGTTACTTTGGATTGTTAATGTTATTATGAGTAGATCAACGTTAAATTTGCTGTAATATGTCGCCTCATTCGCCTGTAATCCAAGTTCGATTACAAATGTGGCCGAATTTCAAAATACGAAACTCGCAATAACCCCACTTTCTTTACGTATCCTACCGGTAGTTTCGGGTTTAACATGTTATATACATTACCTATAATCATTTTGGACCGGAATTTCAACAATAAAAAGTTTTCAATTTTTTGCGAAAATGCCTGATGGTTTAGCCTTACTTATTTTGAACCGCAAAAATTTATTGTCACCGATTCCGAATGTTTCGGTTACTTTGGATTGTTAATGTAATTATGAGTAGATCAACGTTAAATTTGCTATAATATGTCGCCTCATTCGCCTGTAATCCACGTTCGATTACAAATGTGGCCGAATTTCAAAATACGAAACTCGCAATAACCGCACTTTCTTTACGCATCCTACCGGTAGTTTCGGGCTTAACATGTTATATACTTTACCTATAATCATTTTGGACCGGAATTTCAATAATAAAAAGTTTTCAATTTTTTGCGAAAATGCCTGATGGTTAGCCTTACTTATTTTGAACCGCAAAAATTTATTGTCACCGATTCCAAATGTTTCGGTTACTTTGGATTGTTAATGTAATTATGAGTAGATCAACGTTAAATTTGCTGTAATATGTCGCCTCATTCGCCTGTAATCCACGTTCGATTACAAATGTGGCCGAATTTCAAAATACGAAACTCGCAATAACCGCACTTTCTTTACGCATCCTACCGGTAGTTTCGGGCTTAACATGTTATATACTTTACCTATAATCATTTTGGACCGGAATTTCAACAATAAAAAGTTTTCAATTTTTTGCGAAAATGCCTGATGGTTAGCCTTACTTATTTTGAACCGCAAAAATGTATTGTCACCGATTCCAAATGTTTCGGTTACTTTGGATTGTTAATGTAATTATGAGTAGATCAACGTTAAATTTGCTGTAATATGTCGCCTCATTCGCCTGTAATCCACGTTCGATTACAAATGTGGCCGAATTTCAAAATACGAAACTCGCAATAACCGCACTTTCTTTACGCATCCTACCGGTAGTTTCGGGCTTAACATGTTATATACTTTACCTATAATCATTTTGGACCGGAATTTCAACAATAAAAAGTTTTCAATTTTTTGCGAAAATGCCTGATGGTTAGCCTTACTTATTTTGAACCGCAAAAATTTATTGTCACCGATTCCAAATGTTTCGGTTACTTTGGATTGTTAATGTAATTATGAGTAGATCAACGTTAAATTTGCTGTAATATGTCGCCTCATTCGCCTGTAATCCACGTTCGATTACAAATGTGGCCGAATTTCAAAATACGAAACTCGCAATAACCGCACTTTCTTTACGTATCCTACCGGTAGTTTCGGGTTTAACATGTTATATACTTTACCTATAATCATTTTGGACCGGACTGTCAACAATAAAAAGTTTTCAATTTTTTGCGAAAATGCCTGATGGTTAGCCTTACTTATTTTGAACCGCAAAAATTTATTGTCACCGATTCCGAATGTTTCGGTTACTTTGGATTGTTAATGTAATTATGAGTAGATCAACGTTAAATTTGCTATAATATGTCGCCTCATTCGCCTGTAATCCAAGTTCGATTACAAATGTGGCCGAATTTCAAAATACGAAACTCGCAATAACCGCACTTTCTTTACGCATCCTACCGGTAGTTTCGGGCTTAACATGTTATATACTTTACCTATAATCATTTTGGACCGGAATTTCAACAATAAAAAGTTTCCAATTTTTTGCGAAAATGCCTGATGGTTAGTTAGCCTTACTTATTTTGAACCGCAAAAATTTATTGTCACCGATTCCGAATGTTTCGGTTACTTTGGATTGTTAATGTAATTATGAGTAGATCAACGTTAAATTTGCTGTAATATGTCGCCTCATTCGCCTGTAATCCAAGTTCGATTACAAATGTGGCCGAATTTCAAAATACGAAACTCGCAATAACCCCACTTTCTTTACGTATCCTACCTGTAGTTTCGGGTTTAACATGTTATATACATTACCTATAATCATTTTGGACCGGAATTTCAACAATAAAAAGTTTTCAATTTTTTGCGAAAATGCCTGATGGTTTAGCCTTACTTATTTTGAACCGCAAAAATTTATTGTCACCGATTCCGAATGTTTCGGTTACTTTGGATTGTTAATGTTATTATGAGTAGATCAACGTTAAATTTGCTGTAATATGTCGCCTCATTCGCCTGTAATCCAAGTTCGATTACAAATGTGGCCGAATTTCAAAATACGAAACTCGCAATAACCCCACTTTCTTTACGTATCCTACCGGTAGTTTCGGGTTTAACATGTTATATACATTACCTATAATCATTTTGGACCGGAATTTCAACAATAAAAAGTTTTCAATTTTTTGCGAAAATGCCTGATGGTTTAGCCTTACTTATTTTGAACCGCAAAAATTTATTGTCACCGATTCCGAATGTTTCGGTTACTTTGGATTGTTAATGTAATTATGAGTAGATCAACGTTAAATTTGCTATAATATGTCGCCTCATTCGCCTGTAATCCAAGTTCGATTACAAATGTGGCCGAATTTCAAAATACGAAACTCGCAATAACCGCACTTTCTTTACGCATCCTACCGGTAGTTTCGGGCTTAACATGTTATATACTTTACCTATAATCATTTTGGACCGGAATGTCAACAATAAAAAGTTTTCAATTTTTTGCGAAAATGCCTGATGGTTAGTTAGCCTTACTTATTTTGAACCGCAAAAATTTATTGTCACCGATTCCGAATGTTTCGGTTACTTTGGATTGTTAATGTAATTATGAGTAGATCAACGTTAAATTTGCTGTAATATGTCGCCTCATTCGCCTGTAATCCAAGTTCGATTACAAATGTGGCCGAATTTCAAAATACGAAACTCGCAATAACCCCACTTTCTTTACGTATCCTACCTGTAGTTTCGGGCTTAACATGTTATATACATTACCTATAATCATTTTGGACCGGAATTTCAACAATAAAAAGTTTTCAATTTTTTGCGAAAATGCCTGATGGTTTAGCCTTACTTATTTTGAACCGCAAAAATTTATTGTCACCGATTCCGAATGTTTCGATTACTTTGGATTGTTAATGTAATTATGAGTAGATCAACGTTAAATTTGCTGTAATATGTCGCCTCATTCGCCTGTAATCCAAGTTCGATTACAAATGTGGCCGAATTTCAAAATACGAAACTTGCAATAACCGCACTTTCTTTATGTATCCTACCGGTAGTTTCGGGCTTAACATGTTATATACTTTACCTATAATCATTTTGGACCGGAATGTCAACAATAAAAAGTTTTCAATTTTTTGCGAAAATGCCTGATGGTTAGTTAGCCTTACTTATTTTGAACCGCAAAAATTGATTGTCACCGATTCCGAATGTTTCGGTTACTTTGGATTGTTAATGTAATTATGAGTAGATCAACGTTAAATTTGCTATAATATGTCGCCTCATTCGCCTATAATCCACGTTCGATTACAAATGTGGCCGAATTTCAAAATACGAAACTCGCAATAACCGCACTTTCTTTACGCATCCTACCGGTAGTTTCGGGCTTAACATGTTATATACTTTACCTATAATCATTTTGGACCGGAATTTCAACAATAAAAAGTTTCCAATTTTTTGCGAAAATGCCTGATGGTTAGCCTTACTTATTTTGAACCGCAAAAATTTATTGTCACCGATTCCGAATGTTTCGGTTACTTTGGATTGTTAATGTTATTATGAGTAGATCAACGTTAAATTTGCTGTAATATGTCGCCTCATTCGCCTGTAATCCAAGTTCGATTACAAATGTGGCCGAATTTCAAAATACGAAACTCGCAATAACCGCACTTTCTTTACGCATCCTACCGGTAGTTTCGGGCTTAACATGTTATATACTTTACCTATAATCATTTTGGACCGGAATGTCAACAATAAAAAGTTTTAAATTTTTTGCGAAAATGCCTGATGACCGCAAAAATTTATTGTCACCGATTCCGAATGTTTCGATTACTTTGGATTGTTAATGTAATTATGAGTAGATCAACGTTAAATTTGCTGTAATATGTCGCCTCATTCGCCTGTAATCCACGTTCGATTACAAATGTGGCCGAATTTCAAAATACGAAACTCGCAATAACCGCACTTTCTTTACGTATCCTACCGGTAGTTTCGGGTTTAACATGTTATATACTTTACCTATAATCATTTTGGACCGGAATGTCAACAATAAAAAGTTTTCAATTTTTTGCGAAAATGCCTGATGGTTAGTTAGCCTTACTTATTTTGAACCGCAAAAATTTATTGTCACCGATTCCGAATGTTTCGGTTACTTTGGATTGTTAATGTAATTATGAGTAGATCAACGTTAAATTTGCTATAATATGTCGCCTCATTCGCCTGTAATCCAAGTTCGATTACAAATGTGGCCGAATTTCAAAATACGAAACTCGCAATAACCGCACTTTCTTTACGCATCCTACCGGTAGTTTCGGGCTTAACATGTTATATACTTTACCTATAATCATTTTGGACCGGAATGTCAACAATAAAAAGTTTTAAATTTTTTGCGAAAATGCCTGATGACCGCAAAAATTTATTGTCACCGATTCCGAATGTTTCGATTACTTTGGATTGTTAATGTAATTATGAGTAGATCAACGTTAAATTTGCTGTAATATGTCGCCTCATTCGCCTGTAATCCACGTTCGATTACAAATGTGGCCGAATTTCAAAATACGAAACTCGCAATAACCGCACTTTCTTTACGCATCCTACCGGTAGTTTCGGGCTTAACATGTTATATACTTTACCTATAATCATTTTGGACCGGAATGTCAACAATAAAAAGTTTTCAATTTTTTGCGAAAATGCCTGATGGTTAGTTAGCCTTACTTATTTTGAACCGCAAAAATTTATTGTCACCGATTCCGAATGTTTCGGTTACTTTGGATTGTTAATGTAATTATGAGTAGATCAACGTTAAATTTGCTATAATATGTCGCCTCATTCGCCTATAATCCACGTTCGATTACAAATGTGGCCGAATTTCAAAATACGAAACTCGCAATAACCGCACTTTCTTTACGCATCCTACCGGTAGTTTCGGGCTTAACATGTTATATACTTTACCTATAATCATTTTGGACCGGAATTTCAACAATAAAAAGTTTCCAATTTTTTGCGAAAATGCCTGATGGTTAGTTAGCCTTACTTATTTTGAACCGCAAAAATTTATTGTCACCGATTCCGAATGTTTCGGTTACTTTGGATTGTTAATGTAATTATGAGTAGATCAACGTTAAATTTGCTGTAATATGTCGCCTCATTCGCCTGTAATCCAAGTTCGATTACAAATGTGGCCGAATTTCAAAATACGAAACTCGCAATAACCCCACTTTCTTTACGTATCCTACCTGTAGTTTCGGGTTTAACATGTTATATACATTACCTATAATCATTTTGGACCGGAATTTCAACAATAAAAAGTTTTCAATTTTTTGCGAAAATGCCTGATGGTTTAGCCTTACTTATTTTGAACCGCAAAAATTTATTGTCACCGATTCCGAATGTTTCGATTACTTTGGATTGTTAATGTAATTATGAGTAGATCAACGTTAAATTTGCTGTAATATGTCGCCTCATTCGCCTGTAATCCAAGTTCGATTACAAATGTGGCCGAATTTCAAAATACGAAACTTGCAATAACCGCACTTTCTTTACGTATCCTACCGGTAGTTTCGGGCTTAACATGTTATATACTTTACCTATAATCATTTTGGACCGGAATGTCAACAATAAAAAGTTTTCAATTTTTTGCGAAAATGCCTGATGGTTAGTTAGCCTTACTTATTTTGAACCGCAAAAATTTATTGTCACCGATTCCGAATGTTTCGGTTACTTTGGATTGTTAATGTAATTATGAGTAGATCAACGTTAAATTTGCTATAATATGTCGCCTCATTCGCCTATAATCCACGTTCGATTACAAATGTGGCCGAATTTCAAAATACGAAACTCGCAATAACCGCACTTTCTTTACGCATCCTACCGGTAGTTTCGGGCTTAACATGTTATATACTTTACCTATAATCATTTTGGACCGGAATTTCAACAATAAAAAGTTTCCAATTTTTTGCGAAAATGCCTGATGGTTAGCCTTACTTATTTTGAACCGCAAAAATTTATTGTCACCGATTCCAAATGTTTCGGTTACTTTGGATTGTTAATGTAATTATGAGTAGATCAACGTTAAATTTGCTATAATATGTCGCCTCATTCGCCTGTAATCCAAGTTCGATTACAAATGTGGCCGAATTTCAAAATACGAAACTCGCAATAACCGCACTTTCTTTACGCATCCTACCGGTAGTTTCGGGCTTAACATGTTATATACTTTACCTATAATCATTTTGGACCGGAATGTCAACAATAAAAAGTTTTAAATTTTTTGCGAAAATGCCTGATGACCGCAAAAATTTATTGTCACCGATTCCGAATGTTTCGATTACTTTGGATTGTTAATGTAATTATGAGTAGATCAACGTTAAATTTGCTGTAATATGTCGCCTCATTCGCCTGTAATCCACGTTCGATTACAAATGTGGCCGAATTTCAAAATACGAAACTCGCAATAACCGCACTTTCTTTACGTATCCTACCGGTAGTTTCGGGTTTAACATGTTATATACTTTACCTATAATCATTTTGGACCGGAATGTCAACAATAAAAAGTTTTCAATTTTTTGCGAAAATGCCTGATGGTTAGTTAGCCTTACTTATTTTGAACCGCAAAAATTTATTGTCACCGATTCCGAATGTTTCGGTTACTTTGGATTGTTAATGTTATTATGAGTAGATCAACGTTAAATTTGCTGTAATATGTCGCCTCATTCGCCTGTAATCCAAGTTCGATTACAAATGTGGCCGAATTTCAAAATACGAAACTCGCAATAACCCCACTTTCTTTACGTATCCTACCTGTAGTTTCGGGTTTAACATGTTATATACATTACCTATAATCATTTTGGACCGGAATTTCAACAATAAAAAGTTTTCAATTTTTTGCGAAAATGCCTGATGGTTAGTTAGCCTTACTTATTTTGAACCGCAAAAATTTATTGTCACCGATTCCGAATGTTTCGGTTACTTTGGATTGTTAATGTAATTATGAGTAGATCAACGTTAAATTTGCTGTAATATGTCGCCTCATTCGCCTGTAATCCAAGTTCGATTACAAATGTGGCCGAATTTCAAAATACGAAACTCGCAATAACCCCACTTTCTTTACGTATCCTACCTGTAGTTTCGGGTTTAACATGTTATATACATTACCTATAATCATTTTGGACCGGAATTTCAACAATAAAAAGTTTTCAATTTTTTGCGAAAATGCCTGATGGTTTAGCCTTACTTATTTTGAACCGCAAAAATTTATTGTCACCGATTCCGAATGTTTCGATTACTTTGGATTGTTAATGTAATTATGAGTAGATCAACGTTAAATTTGCTGTAATATGTCGCCTCATTCGCCTGTAATCCAAGTTCGATTACAAATGTGGCCGAATTTCAAAATGCGAGAATTGCAATAACCACACTTTCCTTAGACGTCCTACCGGTAGTTTCGGGCTAAACATGTTCTATACATTACCTATAATCATTTCGGACCGGAATTTCAACAATAAAAAGTTTTCAATTTTTTGCGAAAATGCCTGATGGTTAGCCTTACTTATTTTGAACCGCAAAAATTTATTGTCACCGATTCCGAATGTTTCGGTTACTTTGGATTGTTAATGTTATTATGAGTAGATCAACGTTAAATTTGCTATAATATGTCGCCTCATTCGCCTGTAATCCAAGTTCGATTACAAATGTGGCCGAATTTCAAAATACGAAACTCGCAATAACCGCACTTTCTTTACGCATCCTACCGGTAGTTTCGGGCTTAACATGTTATATACTTTACCTATAATCATTTTGGACCGGAATGTCAACAATAAAAAGTTTTCAATTTTTTGCGAAAATGCCTGATGGTTAGTTAGCCTTACTTATTTTGAACCGCAAAAATTTATTGTCACCGATTCCGAATGTTTCGGTTACTTTGGATTGTTAATGTAATTATGAGTAGATCAACGTTAAATTTGCTGTAATATGTCGCCTCATTCGCCTGTAATCCAAGTTCGATTACAAATGTGGCCGAATTTCAAAATACGAAACTCGCAATAACCCCACTTTCTTTACGTATCCTACCTGTAGTTTCGGGTTTAACATGTTATATACATTACCTATAATCATTTTGGACCGGAATTTCAACAATAAAAAGTTTTCAATTTTTTGCGAAAATGCCTGATGGTTTAGCCTTACTTATTTTGAACCGCAAAAATTTATTGTCACCGATTCCGAATGTTTCGATTACTTTGGATTGTTAATGTAATTATGAGTAGATCAACGTTAAATTTGCTGTAATATGTCGCCTCATTCGCCTGTAATCCAAGTTCGATTACAAATGTGGCCGAATTTCAAAATGCGAGAATTGCAATAACCACACTTTCCTTAGACGTCCTACCGGTAGTTTCGGGCTAAACATGTTCTATACATTACCTATAATCATTTCGGACCGGAATTTCAACAATAAAAAGTTTTCAATTTTTTGCGAAAATGCCTGATGGTTAGCCTTACTTATTTTGAACCGCAAAAATTTATTGTCACCGATTCCGAATGTTTCGGTTACTTTGGATTGTTAATGTTATTATGAGTAGATCAACGTTAAATTTGCTATAATATGTCGCCTCATTCGCCTGTAATCCAAGTTCGATTACAAATGTGGCCGAATTTCAAAATACGAAACTCGCAATAACCGCACTTTCTTTACGCATCCTACCGGTAGTTTCGGGCTTAACATGTTATATACTTTACCTATAATCATTTTGGACCGGAATGTCAACAATAAAAAGTTTTCAATTTTTTGCGAAAATGCCTGATGGTTAGTTAGCCTTACTTATTTTGAACCGCAAAAATTTATTGTCACCGATTCCGAATGTTTCGGTTACTTTGGATTGTTAATGTAATTATGAGTAGATCAACGTTAAATTTGCTGTAATATGTCGCCTCATTCGCCTGTAATCCAAGTTCGATTACAAATGTGGCCGAATTTCAAAATACGAAACTCGCAATAACCCCACTTTCTTTACGTATCCTACCTGTAGTTTCGGGTTTAACATGTTATATACATTACCTATAATCATTTTGGACCGGAATTTCAACAATAAAAAGTTTTCAATTTTTTGCGAAAATGCCTGATGGTTTAGCCTTACTTATTTTGAACCGCAAAAATTTATTGTCACCGATTCCGAATGTTTCGGTTACTTTGGATTGTTAATGTTATTATGAGTAGATCAACGTTAAATTTGCTATAATATGTCGCCTCATTCGCCTGTAATCCAAGTTCGATTACAAATGTGGCCGAATTTCAAAATACGAAACTCGCAATAACCGCACTTTCTTTACGCATCCTACCGGTAGTTTCGGGCTTAACATGTTATATACTTTACCTATAATCATTTTGGACCGGAATGTCAACAATAAAAAGTTTTCAATTTTTTGCGAAAATGCCTGATGGTTAGTTAGCCTTACTTATTTTGAACCGCAAAAATTTATTGTCACCGATTCCGAATGTTTCGGTTACTTTGGATTGTTAATGTAATTATGAGTAGATCAACGTTAAATTTGCTGGGGGTCTATTATGAAATTTTCGACGCGCGTATTTTTTTCGACAACGTCGACAGTCGACAACGTCGAAAATCGCTATTATGAATTTTTTTTTCGACGATGTCGAAAAATGAAATTAATTATTTTTTATGTGAAAATTTTAATTAATTATTTTTGATTAAATTTTAATTAATTAATTTTTATTAATTAAAATTTTATAAGTTTAAATTATTAATTTATTTTTACTAACAAACTTTTTTTATTTCTCAACATTTAACACTTTTCTTTTATGTACTCGACACCTCAAGAGTTGTCGTAAAATAGTCGACGTTATCTAAAAAAAAACGCGTCGAGTATTTCATAATACAAAAATTCGACAACGTCGATAAAAAAACGCGGTCGAAAATTTCATAATACCAAATTTTCGACAACGTCGAAAAAAATGCGTGCGCCGAAAATTTCATAATAGACCCCCTGTAATATGTCGCCTCATTCGCCTGTAATCCAAGTTCGATTACAAATGTGGCCGAATTTCAAAATACGAAACTCGCAATAACCCCACTTTCTTTACGTATCCTACCTGTAGTTTCGGGTTTAACATGTTATATACATTACCTATAATCATTTTGGACCGGAATTTCAACAATAAAAAGTTTTCAATTTTTTGCGAAAATGCCTGATGGTTTAGCCTTACTTATTTTGAACCGCAAAAATTTATTGTCACCGATTCCGAATGTTTCGATTACTTTGGATTGTTAATGTAATTATGAGTAGATCAACGTTAAATTTGCTGTAATATGTCGCCTCATTCGCCTGTAATCCAAGTTCGATTACAAATGTGGCCGAATTTCAAAATGCGAGAATTGCAATAACCACACTTTCCTTAGACGTCCTACCGGTAGTTTCGGGCTAAACATGTTCTATACATTACCTATAATCATTTCGGACCGGAATTTCAACAATAAAAAGTTTTCAATTTTTTGCGAAAATGCCTGATGGTTAGCCTTACTTATTTTGAACCGCAAAAATTTATTGTCACCGATTCCGAATGTTTCGGTTACTTTGGATTGTTAATGTAATTATGAGTAGATCAACGTTAAATTTGCTGTAATATGTCGCCTCATTCGCCTGTAATCCAAGTTCGATTACAAATGTGGCCGAATTTCAAAATACGAAACTCGCAATAACCCCACTTTCTTTACGTATCCTACCTGTAGTTTCGGGTTTAACATGTTATATACATTACCTATAATCATTTTGGACCGGAATTTCAACAATAAAAAGTTTTCAATTTTTTGCGAAAATGCCTGATGGTTTAGCCTTACTTATTTTGAACCGCAAAAATTTATTGTCACCGATTCCGAATGTTTCGGTTACTTTGGATTGTTATGTAATTATGAGTAGATCAACGATAAATTTGCTATAATATGTCGCCTCATTCGCCTGTAAACCAAGTTCGATTACAAATGTGGCCGAATTTCAAAATACGACTTTGTTTACGTATCCTACCGGTAGTTTCGGGCTTAACATGTTATATACATTACCTATAATCATTTTGGACCGGAATTTCAACAATAAAGAGTTTTCAATTTTTTAAGAAAATGCCTGATGGTTAGCCTTACTTATTTTGAACCGCAAAAATTTATTGTCACCGATTCCGAATGTTTCGGTTACTTTGGATTGTTAATGTAATTATGAGTAGATCAACGTTAAATTTGCTGTAATATGTCGCCTCATTCGCCTGTAATCCAAGTTCGATTACAAATGTGGCCGAATTTCAAAATACGAAACTTGCAATAACCGCACTTTCTTTACGTATCCTACCGGTAGTTTCGGGCTTAACATGTTATATACATTACCTATAATCATTTTGGACCGGAATTTCAACAATAAAAAGTTTTCAATTTTTTGCGAAAATGCCTGATGGTTAGCCTTACTTATTTTGAACCGCAAAAATTTATTGTCACCGATTCCGAATGTTTCGGTTACTTTGGATTGTTATGTAATTATGAGTAGATCAACGATAAATTTGCTATAATATGTCGCCTCATTCGCCTGTAAACCAAGTTCGATTACAAATGTGGCCGAATTTCAAAATACGACTTTGTTTACGTATCCTACCGGTAGTTTCGGGCTTAACATGTTATATACATTACCTATAATCATTTTGGACCGGAATTTCAACAATAAAGAGTTTTCAATTTTTTAAGAAAATGCCTGATGGTTAGCCTTACTTATTTTGAACCGCAAAAATTTATTGTCACCGATTCCGAATGTTTCGGTTACTTTGGATTGTTAATGTAATTATGAGTAGATCAACGTTAAATTTGCTATAATATGTCGCCTCATTCGCCTGTAATTCCGGTTCGATTACAAAATGTAATCGATTATTTTGAGTTAATGGTAAGCGCAAGTCCCTGATGGTGATGCAAGTGGTTTCTTCTATGTGTGGTTTAGCCTCGTCAGACCTTCCCGATCCTCAATGATATAATTTACACTAAGAAATGAGATCATTATATACATCTTCTTGCATTTCAGAACAATACCGTAGCCATAAATTTTGCTTCGGAAGAGGAAGCACAGGACTTCTATGATACCGCTGTGAGTTATGCGTATCGCATGGCCAATCGAAAAAAACGTCGACCTCATAGCCAGGAGGAGATCAAACCATCGCCTTCTATTACTAAACCAGCAGAGCCTCAAGAAGAAATATATGAAGAAATCCCACACCACGTTACTTTACGGAAAGCAGAAAAAAAGTCGGAACCAACGAATTTTAATTCACTTTTTGGTCCAGATAGGACACGTGTGCAAAGGAAAGTTGGATTAAACAAAACCAGTATCGGTCGTCCAACTGATTTCGTGCATGTTGCACATATTGGATTCGATCAAGATCGCGGGTTCGATACAAGAGGCGAAACTAAAATTCTTGATCAATTTTTAAAGAAGGCCGGCGTTTATGATGCGTACACAACAGATCGCGAAACAAAAGCTTTTATCGATGACTTTATGCAACAAAATAACGTGTTTGATGAGCTTAAATCAGAATATGACAATGATGAAAACGAGTCGACAGTACAACGTAATAATACTAATACTATTAAATCTACTAAGCATAGCAAATTAAATGTACCAAAAGCAATGACGCCTAGACCACCGCCGCGACAAGGGCCACCTATGCCTAGTATACCTGCCCCAATTTTACCAGGGGCCCAGCGACATGACAACAAAACATCAAAACCAAATGCTGGTGGTGGTGGCGGCCCGCCACCACCACCGCCCCCTCCCCCACCACCAGCTCCACCTATGATGGATCCGTCATTTGCACCACCAATGGCTCCCTCTGCACCATCACAACAAAGGCAACAGCTTGAAGCAGCACAGGATGATCCCCGGTCCGCATTACTTGACAGTATTCGTAAGGGTGCTAATTTAAAGGTAAAATAAATAAAATATTTTTATAATATTTGCAATTTAACCCTTTCGTATTCTAGAAAACGGGCCCGGGCGAAATAGAGGATCGAGTTGCGTCCACACCACCAGCCGATTCTGGCCCGTCTACGAAAACCGATATACTAGCGTCAGCCCTCATTCGAGCAATAACAGAAAGGCGACAGCACATGGTTAATTCCGACAACAGCGACGATGAGGGCCGCGGCGGTGATGATGATGATTGGGAATAAAATAATTACAAACAAAAATCAAAATGTATTATAATTGTATTCAGAAAACATTACTGTTAAGTACAACATAATAAAATAAATAAATCAATTAATTTCTATAATTTGTTGTTTGTTCAAGTGATTTACAATTAATTTCGTAAGTTTTTATTAATTTTAATTTAAATTAACATATGTATTTAGTTTACAAAACGGGATAATGCCATACAACCGTACCCTGTAGGCAACCTGAGACGAGCAATGGCTGTTTTGGGCTAAATTTAGCACTCACAACAATATCTGAATGTGACTGTACTGTTTTGATTGGACACATTTCGATTGCTTTATTATCATTACTTAATGCATTCGGAAGCTCCGAACATTCCTTATTGAACGCTAGTAATCGTATACCGAAATTGTATGGTGAACAAATTACCCGACCATCAGATGAAAAACACAATTCTTTTATAAATCCTTTTCCCTTATTTGGCTCCTTTGTATAGAATAATAATCGGTTGTTATTTTTGGTAATGGTATTGTAACGTTTTTGATCCGATAATGAGGTCGGTTGCTGAATTGACTGCGGACGAATTATTCCACTGCTAATACCATACACGTGTGACGGACTTGATGGCGTACGAAGTCTATTTGCTCTATTCGTTATACTGTTTTCGGCTGCCCATATATCCGGCGGACAATTTTCGCGATTTACATTACTAATATTAACGCTAGGATTGGTACTAGAATTATTGTTATTATTACTATTACGATTCGTACTATTTCGAATTGGTCTAAATTCTCGGGTCACAACTGGCTGACTAACATTTACGTTTGTTGTGTCTTCTAGGGAGGAAGCATCATCTAAATCTCCGTCTAAATCCATTAAGTAGTCGATTTCGTTTTCTGAATTTTTTGGTTCCACTTCTTGTATATCATGCACACAAGTCCACTAGAAATAAATAATTAAAGATCGATCCGAAATTTTTAAAATAAATAACAACATGACGACTCACCTCAGATTCTTCGTCGTAGCTCATATTTCTACTTAGCGCACACCATCCCTGTGGATGAATTTGTAACGAACTAACCACCTCCGCATCGTTACCCTTTGGAAAATCAATAATAAATTCAACTCGATTCCGTTGATTGTTAGACGTAAAAATGTGCTTATAGCTACCAACACACGGATAGTACTGATTACTCATTTGCATTAAACGGAACATATTTGGTCTAAATCCATCTAAGTCTTCGGCTAACGTCGTTAAGTCTAAATTGTGTATGATAATCAAATAACCACACGTGGTACATATAACAAGTCTATTTGCATCAGGGGAGACGCGACATCGCATTAATCCTAATAACGAAATTATAATTATAAATAAAGTCAAATAAATATGATGTGCTATCTAAATCACCTGCAGTATGAAAGACCTTTTGATAAACAAACCCATTTTCGGTCGATGAGTTTATGTCCCACGCAAAAACGCTACCATCAAAGCCGGATGTAACCAGAAGTTCATCTTTTTTTGAATATTCAATATTTTTCACCCAATTTGAATGTCCATTTAAGCTTTTAACTTTGGTACGTAGATTTCTGGTATCCCATATCGCTACTGTGGTATCATCTGAACATGTTGCAAACATTCGTTCATCCAGAAATCTGCAAAGAAAAATATAAAAAGAAATATTACGCCCAAGAAGATTTGGCAAAATTTCAGTTTTGTAATTTCAAAGTAATTGTCAAAGATTGGACAAGCTACATGTAATGAATGCAGTCGTGCAATATCTTCTACGCAAGCGTCGCAAAGGCATTCGGAACATGTCCCACCAACTTATATTATTTTGTATATTTACCTGTGCCAGCATTTCCATATCAATGTTCCAACCGTATGTGGTGTACGTTTCGGCTATAACAAAATCAGATTCAATTCATACTCAAAAGAATTTTGTGGTATTTCACATTATAAGGAACTATCCCGCAGTAACTTTTCTAGTCTTAATTCACTCTTGGCCAAATCAGTAAATGATTAGAAATTTTTAGATGGATCGCTAAGTAGTGTATTATTAATTCCGGAACGAAAGCAGCCTCACCCCACCTCAAGAAGATTTCAAACATTGGAAGCTTAAGAAATTCACAAACCATCTGACACATGGACAAGTGAGCACCCACAAATTCGGCGCCACCATTTCCCCAATCTTATCATAAAAAAACGAGCGGGGTTTAAGCTCCACCAGAACCGTAGATCTTTGGTAAAACATAAGGTGAAAAATTAAAAATCACGTATGTCATCGCTAATTACAAGAAGTCGTTAGTTATCCAAACACTGCAACTCCTTGCGCGGTTTGTTCATTTGGGAGTGATATTTTGGAGGCGATGGAAAAATTTAAAATTGTTTTTAGCGATATACACTAACCCTCGATTTAACGGACGCTCGATTTTACGCACAATTTTTTGTTTTCCATTTTTTCGGTTACCGATTATGATGGATGGATTCAGAGATTCTTAAATGATTTTGGGAACAAGGTCTAGTTCTCCCCAGATAAGGCCATCTGGAGTTTGTTGGATGGGATTCTTAAATGATTTATAAAAAAAGGTTGTGAAATGTGGCCACCTGGAGCGGGACACGGCTATTACTTAACCGATAATAATGGAATTTGGCACGTTTGTTTCCAGAGGGTGAGAAACCGAATTATAATTTTCCTCTTTTCTGATTATTGCTGTAGTGGAGTGTTATTATTGGTTAGTTTAATGAATTAACTCCCAGACCATTTATGTTCACGTATTGCAAGTACACCAAAAGTATAAATTCCCGCTTGGTTCAAAAGGTTCTGGAAATCTCAAAGTCTTACAAGACATCATATTCTATGTTCCCATGAACAGTTTTCGAGGTCATTGTTGATAAGATTATTTATCCGAGTCTGTTGTGTAGGGTTCATAATGTGATTTTTGTGAGCATGAGTGGGTCACGTACTGGTGTTAGATGTTAAGGCATCCAACTTTATCAGAAACATGTTAACATCAAGAGCCGTTTGCTTCAAGAAAGGCACCTGCTTATTATCAACCAAGTTCCATCGTAGTTTAAATTACCAAGTTCTGTCCCAGGTGGCCATATTCCAGAATTTCTTACCAAAATCGTTTAGAGTCCCTTTTCCATTCCAGATTAAATTCGATCGAATAGATTAAATTTAAAAACATTCGAATTTAACGGACAATCGGATTTAATGGACTCCCCAAATAGTCTGTTTTTCTATATAACATTTTACGTTAAAATGTCACGTAATCAACGCAACATTGAACATAACACTATTTAACGCAGCGTGTAACATGAACTCAAAACTATAGTCCCATAAATGTTTTTATGTAACGTTCATGAGCATTTATATTAACTTCCAGCATATATGAGGACCGAATATCAATTACGGCGGAGTATTTACCTCACCACCTTAGTCTTGGACATTTCCATGCTGGCATCAGTTAAACAACGTCATACATGTTGGGCCTCCATTACAAATGTGGGCTATATTATTAAGGAGACAACACCAACTAATTTTAATCGGGGGATATCGAAAAAACGTTTGTCGTTACCAAACCATTATCTATAGGAAAAATAAGTATGAATGTTCCTTTGCAAGAATACCAACTAACCACGGTAACTTAGGGACATAAATGCTCTAAGTTCCCATTTTTTTGTAGACGATGTACTAACTGGCAACACTATTGAGGAAACTCAACAAATGCAATCACAACTCATTGAATCGTCCTTACTTCATAAGGGAAAATGGGATTAAGTAAGTGGTCCAGCAAATGTAAAGCTCTATTAACAAAACTTAAGTGGCACCGGTAGTCTGAAGCAATTATAATACATTCTAATGACAATTTATCCCAATCTGAAAATACCACTAAACCAGCGAAGTCTGACCACTTAAATAATATGACACTTATGACCTCTCACCTAAATTTCGAACAAAAAAGATGGTACACGAAACTATTGCCAAATGCCAAATCACTTTTCCGATCCTGAAGAATGCCTCACGTATACAATGACAGTAAGAGGGGAAATATTGGGTGTGGGAATTAATTCTTAGACTCGACATTTAGATGTCGCTTCGTGAGATTGCGTATAGTTTGACAAGCAATTCTAATTGTATTTTGTAGCTGTCACAATTAATCATTAATCTAATTAATTAAAGTCAATCTAATTCAGAGCAGAAAGTACTATTTTTCATATTGCGTCATTTTTTTGTACTCGATTTAAAATGGATTGTATAATAAGTTATTTTTTCGAGGAGTTCTTCTTTTCTTTTTTGATTCCAAGAAAACTGCCGCTGAGCAAGCTGTTTCAATTGGTTTCATCGATTCCAAAGTGGTGATTACGACTTGACAGACAAAGAACGGCCAGGTCAGCCAAAAAAGTTTGAAGATGCCGAATTACAAACATTATTGGATGAAAATGCATGTCAAACGCAAAAAGAACTTGCAATGCAGTTAAACATTGACCGATCAACCATTTCTCATCGTTTGCACGCAATAGGAAAGATTCGAAAGGTAGGAAGATGGGTCCCACATCAATTGTCCGAAAATCAATTGAGAGCACGAATTGAAGCATGCAAAAAAAAATCTTGCTGAGTACAAAAAACATAATTTTTTGCATCGAATTGTTACTGGCGATGAAAAGTGGGTCTATTACGACAACCCCAAACGTAAAGCAGTTTACGTCGATCCAGGCCAAGCAGGACCATCGCAGCCAAAACAAAATATTCATTGCGATAAGGTTATGCTGAGTATTTGGTGGGACAAGAAAGATGTGGTGTATTATGAGCTGTTAAATCCAAATGAAACTGTTACAGGTGATCGCTACCGACGCCAACTGGGCAATTTGGCACGTGCATTAGACGAAAAACGGCCAGCAATAGCGAACAACCTGCGTATTCTCCAGACCTTGCACCTTCCGACTACCATTTGTTTTGATCAATGGAAATAGGCCTGGCTGACGTACGCTTTCGGAACGCCGTAGAAGTGCGAAATTGGATCGATGGCTGGATAGCTGGGAAAGTTGAAGCACAAACGTAATATATACAGACGAATTATTGCGAAAGAAAGTTTGGTCGAATACTGTGGCTCCACTTTTCATATTACATTATTTTTTGTAATCTAATCGAGGAACCCCATAACCCTGCCATCTATATATACATAGCAAAAACAGCCTAAAAAAAACGTTCGTATTTTTTTCGCACCTAAACTACATACACATCACATAGTAATAAAACTTTATGAATGAAGGAAACAATAACAAAACAACACGATGATCATAGTGTCGGCTTATTAAAAACGAGCTCTCTTATTCACGGTTTAGTTGTTTTGTGTGTATGTAGTATAGATAATGAATATTTATAAAAAATAAAATATGCATGTATATCACAACACACGGGTAGTGTAGTGAAGCACGTGGAGCTTGGCCATGTGCGCTATACATGTACAGAGAAAAATAGATTTTAAATAAATTTCGTAAAATAATTCTTTTTTCTATAATGTTGCTGCATGTAGGTTTTTGTTTCTATATATAGTTGTGTTGTATGTGGATATGTAGTTTAAATTTTTTATGAACTACTCAGACATATTTTATGGCTTCCTGAATTGAAAAAGGCCGAAATTAAAAAGGTAGACTTAAAAAATATATTTTTATATGCAAAAATGGGACCTTTTTTAAGTCATATTTATAACAAATTTTCTGACTTAACAAAGGTGTTTTACAAAAACAAATTTAATTTAAAAATGACACAGGGAAGGCATATTTTAAGTCATTTTAAAAATACATTTTATAATTCATTTTCAAAATGACTGAAAATAGCCATATTTTATTTTACATTATAAACATAAAATTTACATTTGTTTTTGATAGACATAGAAATGCATGCGTTATAAGTGGACTTTTATGCCATTTATAAATACACATTTTATGCTTTTTATAAATACACTTCTTAAATCATTTTCAAAATGGCTTATGATATGCATTAATAAAGTACGGTTTTTTTTATTTCATTTTCATTGCAGATTTTAAGTCAATTTTAAAATGAAATAAAACGCTGGTTTTAAGTCCGGAAAAATACAATTTTTAAGTCAGCCTTTTTTTAATTCGGGGAGTCATATTTTATATAGTTTTCACTTTTCGTCCTTCGTTTGTTTCCCATTTGATATTTTTGCGAACCATTATTTGCAGGAATATAATGTATTAAAATGTTAACTCGCACAATAACGATTATAAAGTATACGTTATATTATTTATCATAGATCATCGTTTTTTATTTTTAATACACTTTTCATTGAGAATTCTTCTTTTTCCACGTATGTACCTATATTTATTGATTGTTGATAATCAATAGAGTTAAATATGTGTGAAGACAAATGCGCTTCTATTATGTTTGTAAAAACGTGTAAAAATGAGCAATACATCATAATGCCGAGATGCTTTAGTCGGTCTCGGTAATTATATTAATATTTACATATAAATGATAATCAAAAAATGTGTGTCAAACACATAGCGATCCTACGGCACGACACGATTCAATTCTGATCTACTGCAAGGAAGGATAAAGGTTTATTATAGGTTTAATCGAGATTAATGATGATATTGGTCTTCAAAAATTGCTTCATTAAATCAGTACCTAAGAAAAAAAATATATATTTTGGATGTATCTAGAGATTTCCTGAAATTGAATACTAAAATTAATACTTTTCTTATTAATCATAAAGAGCAACAACATATTCATATTTGAGGCTTGTAATTGACTCCAGCTTTAAATGGAATTTACATAAAGATAAATTAAAGAAATGCATTATAATATATATATTTGCGATAAAAATAACGCGAAACAATTTACCCAAACCAATCCTCAGTATGATCTACATATCATCCATATATTCACATATAGTGTATTTAAACCTAATATGGAGTGGGGCACCAGAATATTTGCTAAACTGCATCTTTAACCACTTGAGTGGTTTGCCCGAGCGTGACTCGGACGCGTAGTTCGATTGTGTTTTTATTTGCCCGAGTCTTGCTCGCGCAAAGCTTGTATTGAAACAATAATTGAAAAATAAAAATTTTGTATTATTTTCTAAAGAAATGTAAAAAAAAACCTAACAATTTATGGACACACTTTCTCACAAAAAGCCGTCACTTAAGTGGTTAAGTTCTCATGATTTGTTTATAATAATTAAATAAAAAAGTATTTCTGTAAAATATTAAATATCTGCGTATTGTTCGATGAACTCTGCAGTGAAACAATAAAAAAAACTGTTAGCCTATTTTGAAATAAAACAAAATTATGGCTATTCATCGAATAATATAAGTAAAAATTAGTAACATATACTAATTTTTAGTTATACCAGTTCTTCTATACTTAAGGTTTTATCTAAAATAATTGGTGGAATACAAAACAATCAGTTACTTTTCATCATAGAAAAATACGTATGGATAATATTTGTTTCTTGTTTTAAACTGGTTTTCGGCTAATTGTTTGATTGGTATTTGCCTTTTTATACGAAGCTGTTTGCAAAATTGCCAAGAGTTATTTGCAAATAGTAGTAAGTTAAAGTTATTTGACAACATAGTAGGGATTTAGCCGCTTTATTTCTAAGGTACACAATCAATTAAATTTCGGATTAATGAGCAAATGATTAGTTCATTGGAACCAATCCAGATCCCAGGGCATCTGAAAGAGGCATATTGATGAGGAATACTAGCATGCCCGGAGGATGAATTTATTTCCTTCCATTTACTGACCAAAACAACAATTGTTTGACTTTGTTGGGATACATTGTAAAATTGTTTCTCTCTGCCATGCCAACCAAACATTGAAGTTATTCTAAGTCCGAAGGATTTTACACATTCACTTGAAAGCTAAATTTTTGTTTTATATTAATGCTGTGTGCAATCAACTACATTGACTTAACTAAATTCAAACTAGAAGTCCCTGAAATTTAAAGACAGATATCACTAAAATAAAATATTTATTCTGTGTAGTTTATTTGTTAATGTATATGTACAGAAATTTTAAAATCATCCGGAGTACACCATAATAAAATTATGACAATTCTAATCTAATAATCAAAAAGTAATCAAAAAGTAACCACCTAAACTTAATTGCATCAGTCGCGTGCTGAACAATAGCAGAAGCTTCAATATTTGTTTAGTCAAGGCAAATGGCATAAGTTGTTCATTCTAACAACTTTTGAATTCATTAACCACCCACCAAGAATTTTTTCCACATATTAATGTAGTTTCAATTTTCTGAATAATAAATCCTTTTTTGCAGTATTCTACAACTAATGAAAAGATATACACCTAAATTAACGCCTACTTTCGCAATTTATTGTATCGCAGATGAGGAGTAATAAGAATAGAAACGCCAGCTAAGGGGCCAATGTTCCAGATTTTCTAATGCCATTCTTGTGTTATTCACTTTCACTTGGCAACAAACGAAAAAAGTTTTTGTCCGGGTTGAATTAGTTAATACCAATCTTTACGATCATTGAGTTATATAGATTTTAATTTAGTTATTATTTAATAAAATATTAATCATTCGATTATGTTGTTATTCGAAATAGTAGATAAATAGCTGAGGATGATGATTTATTAATTTATATAGTTATAATAAATGTTGAAAACAATTATGTCGCTAGCAAAAGCTTGCTGTTTTACATTCTATTTCATTGTCCTAACAACTCAGTTACTATTGACTATTTAGAAGTCTGAAACTGGGTCCATTTCAGGATATGATAAAAACGATGATCTATGGATAAATAATATATCGAAAACTTTAAATTCGTTTTAAGGAAAATTGTGCGAGTTAACATTTTAATACATTTATATTGGTGTAGGAGAAAAATTTCGTGGCTTTTTCGGGGTAGATCGCTTTACATTCATATGTCCCAGTAAACATTGAACGTATCAGGCAACCTTGTATGCGTTTGAAAGGTGACATTTTAACTTGCATTTTGACATACAAAACATTAAAATCGGTGAAATGAATAAAAAGTTACATTTTAAACATATAGATAAATAATGAAAAAATTCGTTTACTTTTACAATTTTATTACGACAAAATTAAAAACGCGGCTCAGGCTTGCGAACAAATTGTGCATGGAGAAGGTGCTTTATCAAAATGAGCAGCAAAGAAATCTCGCTTTCAACCTGGAAATATGGATGTGAAAGATGCCCCTCGCTCTAGTCGACCAACCAGTGGTGAATTCGATGAAATCATGCAGAAAATTGAAGAAGACCAGCATATAAGCAGCCATGCCATTGGTAAAGAACACAATATTGATCACAAAATAGGTTTAAACCATTTGAAAATGGCTGGATACAAAAAAAGCTTGACGTTTGGGTACCTCATGAATTAACAGTTAAAAATTTAATGAACCGGATTTCTATCTGCGAAACGCGAAAAGGAATCATGCATTATGAGATGCTGCCACCTGTTGATGACATATCAGATATATCTGAAATTTTTTTTAATTTGGATGTACCTTTGCAAGAAGCTTGAATGCGGTATATTGTGGGCTACGTAGCGTTCAAAATTTTGAGTAAAATTAAATGTGCCCGTTGTGAAAACATGTTTATCAAAACTGATGAAACTTTAGAGGCTCCGACAGAATATTTGATTAGCAATAAAAATTATGACGATGAAAAAAAGAAGAATCTTAAAGCCCCAACTGATTATTATTTCAAAATTTGCAAAGAACAAATTTATTTATTTTCCCGGATGTTTTCAGAACGTGCAAATATGAAAGATTTGAAGAGGAATATTGTCCAACTTTGTATTGTTAACACCAGCAGGTGTTACAAAGATTTGTATGTCGAACAAAATCCATGCCATGAGCATAACAAGGCAGCCTTAAACTTCATGATTTTAGTTTTAATCAGAAAACACTGTACCTGGTTAGCTGAAAAACACATACAAAAAAATTAAAAACCGTACGAAATCCTAATTGGCGAATACTATTGCAAAACAAATAATTATATAATGAAATGTACCGCACATGCGTTGTTATTTTATTTTTAAATTTTATTAAAATTTATTTTAATTTTAATAAAACTTTATTATTGAAATTTTTATTTTATTTGTTTTATTGTTATTGAATTTGATTAAATAAATAAATTATAATTTAACTAGTAAAATTGCTGGTTTCTTTCTCTATATCTAGTGGTATACCAAGTGAAATTTATTGTATATGGACGATTTATTGTATACGGAAACGTCCCCATACATATGTTTGATGTACATTTTCTTCTAGGGATTCAAATTTAATGTCAAATAACCTCACTCTCTTGAATAACCTCATCACAATTCTTTTTCAATACCCTACCTGTTTAACCCTTTGCCTGACCACCATTAATATTAAAACTTACTAGTCGGACGTTCTGTGCATATCGTTCATAATTTTTCTCGTTATCAAATAGCATCAAATCAAAATATGTAGTTGAAATGTATGTATTAAGACTAAATACAAAATATACCAAAGCATATGTTGTTATTATTTCTGTACAAAATTTATAATTGTTTTTACAGTTAGTAAATATAGGTACATTAATTATTTTTATCAGTTAGTAATGTTCTCAGTCTCAAACAAAATTTTGTAATAAAAAATAAGGCAAAGTGTATCATCATCACATATGATGCGCAGGACAGTCAAAGGGTTAACTCATCGTATAGTTAATTGATTATAATAATGGTTGCACAACAAATTCGATATTAAACAAAAAATTATTTAACATAATAATTAAAACTAATTTCAAGTAAAACAACGTGCATACCATACCATATGTCACTTTTTGTGTGTATGTGTGTCGAACTAACTGCCGATATTATTTTGTTCGATTCATGATTTTTATTTTTCGTATACATATAGCTAATACTAATAGTAATTTTTTTATCAATAAATTTTCTTATTGATCCATGGTAGGTATGAAAATAAACAATATGAATATAATTTAAAACAACCAATGAATGGAATAACGAAAATAAAAACAAATAAAAAATAATAATTTACAGTTTTCACTTATAAAATTGTTTTTCAGTTTCTTGTGTATCTGCATACGTAAAAATTGTGATGTTTTCGACTATGTTGATGGTAGTGCCATCTACTAGTAAGTAGATGTCAAATGAATATCAAAATAGCTAATGGGGTTCCTCGATGTAGTTTAAATTTTTCTCACCACACAATTGGCGCAATTATCAGTCAATTTGATAAAACCATGTCTTTATTCGCCAATAATTCGTCTGGATATATTGAGTTTGTGGTTGAAGGCTTCTTTAAACGAGGAATCGACAAACTTCCCAGGAGGGAGGTCATAGATAACGATGGCGAATATATTGGATAAAATATTCTGTATCATTATCTTTTAATAAACATTTCTTTATTCTAAAAAAAGTCTAAAAATTAATTCACACACCCAATACTAACTCGGATCCTGAATCGCGACGTTATTATCTATAGCCCGCGTGTTTAGAAGAAGATGTAGAAAATCAAGTTCAACAACTTCTCAATGATGATATTACTAGACCTTCGACATCCCCTCTATAACATAGAGAAAACAGTATTTTCGATAAATCGTGGTAAATATGAATTCATTTGGGATTAACAAATTCCCCAGATATTTTTCAACGCAAACCGCTGAACCACTACCACGGTAGGTCAATATGATAATTAATTCCACTTGAAAATACGAAATTTTCAAGAAAAAATTGAATTAATTGGATTAGTTATCTCCAAAGAAGGTAAAAATCCAACAGAAAAAGATCCCCAAGAAGAAGCTTTAACCAACTGCCCTATAGCGACTATAGCAACTACAATAAAATAACTTCGACCTTTCTCTTTTCTTCTATCGCAGATTCATAAAAGACTACGATAAGTTAACAAAACCCGTAACTTCGTTTCCGAGAGGTGAGGATCGACCTGGTTCCCCAGCAATCTCAAAAAAATGTTTTAAGTTTAATGATGACGAGTTAATTGCATTTAATAAAATTAAGGACTCCCTAATTGATGTTTTCTGATATATATTTTCTGTTTTTAAAAAAAATATACAATGAGTAAATAAATCCATGTGTTTTTATTGGAATGGGTACAAAGGGACCAATTTCAAAAGGCCGAATGTCGAAAGGCCGAAGTTCGAAGAGCCGAACGTGTCGAAGGGCCGAATTTTGAAGGGCCGAATGTCAACGGGCCGAATTTTTTTTTTGTTTGTAGAAATATAATTTTTTAAATTTTTATAAAATATTTTGTAAATTTTTTAAAATTAAGCATCAATGAATTTCTTATGAATTTATGTATTTTACTATTTTTTATCTTTGGATATTCATGAAATTCCACGTATCCAGTCAGCGATACATTTTGGTGAAGGAAAATTTTGTCATGCGCCACCAGAGACATTCGGCCCTATGTTAGCCTTCTGATAATAGGTATATGGTACAAAAAATAATCAAATTAAATAAAAAAAATTAAAAAAATATATTTCTAAAAACAAGAAAAAAATAAAAATCGACCCTTCGACCCATACGACATTCGACCCTTTGAAATTCGGCCTTTCGACATTCGGCCCTTTGATATCATACCTATTTAGTTACATATTAAAAGAAGAGTGAGTATTACAAAAATTATTACGGTTAACAAAAATACCTAATTATGAGTATATAGTTTTCTCTTTAAAACACATAAATACTTATGATTATCAAACTTATTTGATTATAAGTCCCAACTAATTAAAACATTTGATATGTTTGTTTTTGAAAAGACTTTAAGTCAATACATCAATACATCGACAATCATGTCATTTGTTCCGATGAAAACTATTTCAGCTTAATGAGCATCAACTTTTTCACGAACGTAATGATGTCTTATATTAATATGCTTTGTGCGTGCATGGTAAACGTTATTGGAGGTTAGAACAATTACACTTCTATTGTCACATAATATTTTTACTGTTGTTGAAGAATTAAGTTGGAACTCATTTTCGACATTCTTCAACTACATGGCTTCTTGCGTTGTCGCAGACAAAGCCATATACTCCGCCCTGGTAGTAGACAAAGCGACTATTTGCTGTTTTCGACTATCCCATGATATTGGGCCACCTTGCATCATAAAAATATATCCAGTGACCGAACGCCTTTCATCGACGTCACTAGCCCAGTCAGAATCACAATATGCTAGTAATTCGGGGCTACCTTCCTTGCAGAATTCAAGTTTAGCAGATGCTGTGCTTTTTAAATATCGAAGAATTCGTCACTGCGTTAAAAATGAGCTTTTCCTGGATTGTTATTAAATCTACTTACCATATGGACAGCGTATGTTATGTATGTTCATTATTTATCTTATAATAAATACTTGGGTGCACTTTTGACCGTGTATATCCTGTTAGATTTAAAACTGCATCTAGCTTCATGTTCCAAGCTTTACTTACTTGTTTGAGACCATAAATTGCCTTTCTTAACCGACACACTTTATTTCCAAAAGATTGCATGTAAATCTCTTCTTGTAATTCTCCCTGAAAAATGCAGTAACATCGTCCATATGATCAATATCCACATCCAGTTTTGCAGTCAAAGCAATTAAATACCTTATTGAAGTAAACAAAACAACTGGAGCATAAGTTTCATCGTAATCAATAATTTTTCTCTGAGCACAACCTTTAATTACCAGTTTAGCCTTATGACGAATATTGACATTAGCATCCATCTTCGTTTTGGACACCCATTTACAGCCGGAGGTGGTAGGTTGGTAAGTTTTCTGAAAACTAGGTTTCGTTTTCAATCAAACTATCATATTCGTCTTGCATCGCTTCTTTCCAAAGTTCTGAATCCGATCGGTTTAAAGCTTCTCTACGATCAATGGATCTGATAATTTGATAGTTTTCGTATTATAAACGATAAAATAATCCCATATTCGAAACCCAAAAAATCTTCGCCACTATAAATTTTCTATAGAACTGTTTTTATCAATAGACTTATTCTCCACTTCGACCGCATTCTTATCTATCTCTGAAGTGTCATCAACAATGTCATTCAATTTGTTTTGTCCATTAGTTGAAACCTTTGTACTTACAATTTCGTCATTTATGTTTTCAATAACAACAACGTTTCGACTTACTATGATTTTTTTGTTTTTGGTTGATATAATCGATATCCTTTTGTGCCCAGAATATCCGAAGAACATACATTCTTCGGATTTTGAATCCCATTTTCAAAAAAAAATTCATAGGTCCGCATCAAAAAGCATACAGCGTGCTTTTTTTACTAAAGAGCGGTTCATCCTTTCTGCTACTCTATTCTGTTCGGGTGTACATGGCACTGTAGTTTGATGATGAATACCAGATGTGCGCAGCACATTTTGTAGCGTAAAGCCAGTATTTTATTTCCGGTCTGATTTTCTATAAAAACTTTGAATTCTTCAAATATACTGGTCACTTCACCTTTCGATTTTAAAAAAATACAAACACTTTCCTCGTAAAGTCATCGATCAGAGTGAAGAGGTATCTGGAGCCACCTAACAATTTCTGCTTCATTGGACCACATAAATCCGAATGCACCAATTCCAACACTTTTGTTGCACGTTTTCCAACTGTTTCAAAAGGTAGTTTAGCTTGCTTTTCTTTTATACACACTACACAGGGTTCACTTTCACTGACCCTTAAAATTTGACTTGTTGAAATTGTTCTTATTTCTGTTAAAACTTTTATCGTAAAGAGCCGTCGTTTGATCAGAAGTTGAAGATTTGTTTTTTATTTTGACATCTTGTAATATTTTTGTTTTGATTAAATCACCGGTTATCGAAATGCCGGAACTTTCCAGTCCCATGATCATCGGTCAATATTCCTCCCGCCAATAAAAAAGTTCCAATCCATTCATCGGTTACAGTAAAACCAATACTACCTAACTTATGATCTGTGACCATGATTGTGTTAACAAAATCTTCGACTGTATTGCAATTTTTCAGTTTGGTTGTAATTAGTCAAAAGACTAACTTTTCTGATCAAACCGAAATCTTTAAATGTTGTCTTGAGCTTCTCCCAGACTTCCTTGGCAGTCTTTGCATCTTGGATATGCACAAAATTTATGGGGTCCATCATCAAAATAATGACATCTTTTGCCTTAGGTTTTTCTTTTTGTCTTTATCTTCTCCAGTTACACATTCCCAAAATTCTTCATGCTCTAGATATGCTGTCATAGCAAACTGCAATGTGCTGTAATTTTCACGACCTTTTAGTTTAACGATTATTAGCAATTTGTTTGCCATGTTTATTTTCAAAAAAAAAAAAAAAAAATGCGGTAGCACAAAAAAATATAACCTCACAAATTTATTAAATCCTTCTTTTTTTAACTGAATGTTGTGATCTGCTCTTCAAATGAATATAAATACCACTTCGGTTCGAACGTACAACTGATGCCTCCAACTTACATTTGGTGCAGTTTTCACTATAATGTAAAAGAAAGCAAAATGAGGGAAACATCATTCACAATAAAACCAAAAAAAAGGTTCTACGAAACCCCGTTCTTCTAACACAGTCGAATGCGGACATTCCAGATTACGTTGTGCCGCGGTCCGAAATCATATTAGGATATTCAGTAAAATAGGTTTTGAGGTGTCAAGCGTTTATTATCATTAAGTTAACAAGTAATATTATATTCTCTTGAATTGAAATTATTCCAAATCGAGCGGTTATACTTTAATGGTAATAAATCTATCTAGATCAATCATTAAAATATTACTTTTTCATATATGTACAAGTAATTAACATTTAAAAAACTAAAGTGGTTAACATAGTCATTACCATTCTCGACCACTGTCATGATCATGTACTCGGCTATAATGACAAAATATATATGGAAAATGTTATTATTTGAATTCAAATCGTTTTTTGATTTGAATATCTTTGACCGGTATTGCCGGAGTTCCGAAATACTCGCTTTACTTTACGAAATTGAGGTTTACGAATGTCGAGTCAAGATCAATTTACCAAACCATAGATATATCGACTCACTATATCTAGTTTTAGTTTACTATAATTGCTCGTGTTGTTTACTTATGCTACATTATGCACATAAAAACAAATATCTAATAAGGTTAAGATAGAAATGCAAGACAACCTGATTTGTTGTCAAACAATTTTTTGACTCAATCTTTCAAATTAAGTGCTTTATCATTTTAGCTCATATTTTATGAATTAATTATTATCCAATTAATTTTTATTATGCGATAAATAAAAAATAAAAAGTTTATATTCATTTATCACTATCTAGTACACAAACTATTATATGTCTTTAACAAGTTTGATGCTCGTTAACGAATTGGTGTCGCTTAAGATATTTACATAATGTGAATTATGACAAATAGTTCGTTAGATAAATATTTACAATTTCACATACATTATCTTTGAACAAAAGAGTATTAGACAAAGAGGAAATACAGGTAACTGCACTTATCAAGGTAATTATTACTTATCTGCACTTCACCCGACCTTCGAACTCAAGATTTAAATGCCAAAGCTTTAACCACTGTGGCATTTGGTCGGTCTATCTCCATTTTCAAATGGCTGATCACGTAGAGTAATTAAAGTTGGCAAACTACGCTCAGTCATCGAATATCGTCTTTGCACTTGGGAGTTTAAATCTACAGTATATCCGAACGTAATTCTAAACACAAAATATTGGTTCAATGAAGCAATGCTCTGATACAACCTAAATCAGAAAAAGAACATTGCAAACGAAACTGGGACAATTTTGCATTTAATATCCACACAATATCAGACAATATCAACGCAAATATTGATAAATTTTCATTTCGACCTAACAATGATCAACTCCAAATTTGGTCTTTGATGATGAAGTGAATTGCTACCCACTGTACCATTCAAAGTAGCATCTAACGAGTGTTCGTGCAAATGCAAATTGACAGGTGCCGGACTTGGTGTTTACGAAATGAGCCAAATATTTTCAATGTGTCAGAATCATTATAACTTTTCGTTCTAAATGATGCCCACCACAAACCAGCGAAACTCAAGTTGATGTTGTGAGATGAAAATCTCATCTAATCTTATAAAACGACGGCCCTTTTAGGTTCTTTTTATTTTTGAGAACAGAAGGAGGCTGGGCCATCATTACAGTTTCGCTTTTGGCCAAAAATTCACGAATAAGCAATGAAGTGAGCAGGTGCATTATCGTGGTGAAAAGCCATGAATTGTTTTACCACACACCCCGTAATTTTTTTCGGATTGCTTCAGGCTTGTTGTCATCGGTTGTTGATACCATTCGTAAACCATTGTTTTACTCGTAGCAGACTCACCAAAAGCAATATTTAACATTTCTAAAATTTTGCCGCACTTTCTTCCATTCTTATAGCAAAATTTAATACAAATTCTCTGATCCATAAACTCACCCATCCTACCAAAAACACATATTATAACCTTTTGACAGCTGAACCTAGTGCTTCCACGGTATTTATCACAATATCAACATGGTTTTATGCCTAAAAGAGCAATATCTACAAATCTCATAGAATTTACTTGCTATTCTATTAAAGAAATTGAGAAGCATAAACAAGTTGACGTAATATGCACCGACTTTGCAAAAGCTTTCGACTCCATCAGCCATTGTAAAACTTTGGAACACATTTTCAAGTTCGGATTTTCCAAGCCTGGTTCAAATCTTATTTGAGTAATCGTATGCAATATATTGAAATAGGGGAAAAAACGTCAATTAGAATACAAGCCACCTCTCGTGTACCACAAGGCTCTCACGTTGGCCCATGGATTTTCACAATCTTCATAAATGGTATTACCGAAGTGATAAAGCATTCCAATATCCTGATGTTCGCAGATGACCTCAAAATTTACAAAACAATCGAGTCAGTCGACGATACCAGTAAACTACAGGAAGATATTGACAACCTAGCGTTATGGTGCGAGTTTAGTTCTCTGAGTCTCAATATTGAAAAGTGCAAATCTCTATCATTTAACCGAAAAACCAACCCTGTTACAGAAGGCTACAAGATAAATGGTGTACTCCTTCAGGTAGTACTTGAGACCAAAGACCTAGAGGTTACTTTCATTGAAAACATGAGCTTTACTAAGCACATTGAGCTGTGTACCGCTCGCGCGAACTCCATGCTCGGTTTTGTCAGACGTCGGACGGGTGATAATTTTGATGTGGAAACAATTAAGATCCTGTATTGTGCCTACGTTCGATCCCGGTTGGAATATGCTGTAAATGTGTGTTGTCCGTTCTACGAAGCTCATATCCAGAGTATTGAGAAAATTCAAAAGAAGTTTATACGCTACTTGACTTGGAAAGACGGATGGGTCTATGACCATGATCTACCATACCACGTAAACATACAGCGGCAACCACCATATTTAATCGGATGCAAGTCATACAACTTGACAAGTCTTGAAAATAGACGCGAATTACTAAAAAGTACATTTATTGGTAATCTTCTACTAGGTCTAATCGACGCACCGGGTGTGCTAAAGTCAATTAAAATAAAGGTTCCTGGTAGACAACTAAGAGATCCTGGCTTCCTCCACTTAGATAGACACAGAACCAACTATGGCGATAATGAATCAGTGAAGATAATGTGTAAAAGTTTCAATAGAATTAACTATTTATTTGATTTTTATTTAACAAAAGATAATTTTAAAAGTAGATTAAGGCAATTTTATGCCTCTCAGTGATTTTTTTTACTTGTTACTTTACTTTTATATTTCAAATTTTCAAATCCAATGCGGATTTATTTTATTTTATATTCTTAAATTAATATGGTTCAAGTCAAATTTGTAGACTTTTTTCAATATAAATAAATAATAAATAAATAAATAAATAGATAACAAGTGCCTTACTACTGAAATCGATCGCCTTCGTTCATTCTCGTCTCTAGTTGAACGCCTGAATAAACATTTTGTAGTATTGTTTTCGATGCCTCATTATTCAATTTTTTTTTATTCCAATTTAGTTATTTCAGCACCTAGGCTGTATCCAAAACACCGACTTATTTGTGGACACGACTTATTCAAATAAGTTACCTCGCGAGGAGACTTATTTGAAAAGTAAAGGGTTATCCAATTCAAGCTTGATAAAGTAAACTTAAAAAAACACACAAAATATTCGGAATGTATTGTAATTTTTATTTCATTTTACAGATTGATCCTTGCCATTTTTAGTTAAACAAGATATCATTCAAATGTCCTCCACGGGACTTTTTACAGGCCTTGATTCTTTTGAGGTAATTTTCAATGACTTTTCGGCACATTTCGGGCGGTATCTCGGCCATTACCTTACGAATATTAGTTTTCAATTCGTCAAGAGTTTGAGGATTGTTTGCGTAAACACGATCTTTCGCGTAGCCCCACAAAAAGAAATCCAAAGGCGTTAAATCACAGGATCTTGGAGGCCAATTGACATCAGCCAATCGCGAAATCAAACGTCCAGGAAATTTCTCTTGCAAAAGATCTCGATTTGCTCGTGTTACGTGACTGGTTGCTCCATCCTGCTGGAACCACATATCGTCAAGATCATAATCTTCGATTTTCGTAAAAAAATAATCGGTTAACATGCGGCCATAGCGCTCAGAATTGACGGTAACGGTTCGTCCATGGTTGTTCTCAAAAAAATACGGCTCAATCACACCACCAGACCACAATGCGCACCAAACAGTGACTTTTTCCGGGTGTAATGGCTTCTCTACAATCAATTGTGGATTTTCTGAGCCCCAAATTCTACAGTTTTGCTTATTAACGTATCCACCAAGCGAAAAATGAGCTTCATCACTGAAGAAAATTTTGTTCGAAAAATCAGCTTTAATCAGATTTAATAATTTTAACGCGTTGGTCGATTGTTAAATGCTCCATATTCTTAAATGGCAGAATGTCAACTAAATAAATGACAGCGTACTTGACGTTTATCTTTGACAGATGTCGGTATACAGATTTCTACTTTATCAACCTCGAATTGGATAACCCTGTATGTCCACAGAAATGTCTCCAAAACTGTGTCTTGACTAAATGTAATCATCGAGCAATAAATATATAAGAGAAATCAAGTAGTGCAAATTTTATAAGCAGGTTTTCCCGAGGTTAATCTATTTTATACAGTGGTGGACAGAAAATTAGGGACAGCAAAAAAAAAAATATAAAATTAATAATGTAACAAAACTCAAATAATTTATTTAATTCCAAATGGTTGGTTTACAACTAATTTTGTATACGCTTCGTATGATAGTAGAAATAATTTCAAAAATAAACAACTTTTCTTAAAAAATCCAAAAAAATAAAAAAAGGTTGGACACAAAATTAGGGACACTAGAGTTACAAGCGAATAAAACTAATTCCATTCCCAATTTCTAGTATAAATATTAGTATTTGTTAGCCGGTCCTTTATTTTTAATCACTGCCTGGCATCGTCGTGGCTTAGAATCTATTAACACGACATCTATTATTTTGACATCGTTGGATAGGTATTGACTCCCAAGCTTCCTTAACGGCTTTCCACAGTTCTTCCTTATTTTTTGTTTTTTTGCCGGCTACGGCAACTTTCAGGTCCTTCCACAGATGCTCAATTGGATTGAGATCGGGAGATTGTGCTGGCCAAGATAAAAGATTGATATTTTTGCTATCAAAATACTGTTTTGCCTTCCTAGACGTGTGCTTAGGGTCATTATCTTGCATGAAGACCCACCTTAAAGGCATGTTTTCTTCAGCATACGGGTACATGACGTTCTGAAGTATATCATCTACGTAAACGTGCTGATCCATTATTTCTTTAATCCAGTATAAAGGTCTAACACCATTGTAAGAGAAGCATCCCCATACTTTCATATTTCCTCCGCCATGTTTCACCGTTTTTCTTGTGTGCTGAGGAAGAAATTCTTGGTTTTTGGCCTACGGACATACTGTCTCCCACCAGAACCAAACAGATTAATTTTAGTTTCGTCGCTCCATAGTATGTTTCTCCATTTTTGGATCCCGCGGTCACCATTCCAATCAATATGGTCTTTGGCAAATCGGAGTCTATCGACGATATTTTTTTTTGCTAAGAAGTGGAACTTTTCGAGCTGATCTGCCATGCAGATTACACTCTGCTAGACGTGTTCGAATATTGCGCGTACTAATTTCTAAATTTAGTTCCATTTTAACGTCAACAGATGTCTTAAAAGGATCTTTTTTCACTATTTTGGAAATATGATGATCCGTCTGAGGCGTTGTTTTCCTCTTCACACCGCGTTTATTGTGCAACTTTTTTCTTTTTATGGCATTGGCAACCATATTCTTCGAACATTGAACGATGGCAGCAATTTCACGGTATGATTTACCTTGATTTGTCAATTTTAATATCATCCGTCTTTCATCCGGTGAACAATCCACACCACGGCCCATTATCGTTAAACGTGATATTTTATTTTTATTTTTTTGAGAATTTTTAAAAAACTACAATATTATCTTGTTACTAAATAGGAAATTACAGTTTTTAAATATTAAAAATTAAAAAAATAATACAGAAAAAATACGTGTCCCTAATTATTTGACCACTTTTGTTTGACGTTTCCAACATTCTAAGGGAATTCCCGAAATATATCAAAAATAAAATACATTTTTATTATATTTTGTAGTACTAGAGCAAATTAGAATTCTTTTAAAACAGATGTCAGATCAATGGGATAAAGTGAAATATTGAATATAGAGTTTTAGTTATGTTACAAATAGCTGTCCCTAATTTTCTGTCCACCACTGTATGTTTCATATATTTATTTACATAAATTTAATTTTTTTCTATATTTAATCCATATATACAAATCTTATAAACATATCGGCATAGTTATTTTATAGGACATTCCGAGGTTAATCTATTTTACTATTGGCAATCTGTATAAGCCTAACAAGAACAATGAACTATAAAATAACTATATCGATATGGTTATAAGATACGTATATGTGGATTAAATATAGAAAAAAATTAAATTTGTGTATATAAATACATCAAAACTATAAAATAAGATTACCCTCGGAGAAATTGGCTTATAAAATTTGAACTACTTGATTTCTTTTATACAATTATTCTTTGATGATGTAATACATGCAGCTTTTATCTTCAAATCTAGTGGCAACGACCAAAATGTCAAGAATTCTTTTTCCATGTAATAGAAATTGCAGTTTGTTTTTGTTATTACGACACATTTTTTTTGTTATTACGGTACAATCCGCCATTCCACACTTTGATTCTTTTCCTCTTTTCCTTCCCCGTCACCAACAAACGCTTTTAGTTTGTTGGTGAAGGCCGGTCGCTTTCAATAATAGGGGCCCACACTAAATATCATGATCTTATTGCTGCACCAGCACTTGTGGCCCATTCCAATGGAAATGTTACTAAATAGTTTTACAAACTAATTGCAAGTTTGTAACACAGATAGAATATTTTTTGTAGTTCCCGTTGAACTGCAATTTTTGTCTGGGGCGGGCATTGGCCAAACCTACACCATACTTTTCGTATTTCTGTTAGTGGTACTGGAATTTTTTACAAAATAATTACAATGTTTTTGAACAGTTCAATCTTTAAGGACCCCTATGGAGTGAAACTTTTAAAAGACATACCTCTCTATGAACATAACAGCCGGTTTCGAATTTATTACGACGTGTATTTACGACGGCACACAAAAATAAATTATAATACATCGAATCCGCCGTTCCACACTTTGATTCTTTCTACGTTTTCTTTTCCTTCATCTACAAACTGTTGTTAGTTTGTAGGTGACAGGGCAGGAAACGAGGAATGAGTCACGATGAAAGTGTGGAATGGCGGAATTAGCCCATTGTACAATAAATGTTCCCCTGAATTTATTACATCATCCCGAAAGGAAATTCGATGCATTATGATCTATTTTATGGGTGTGGGCTGTTGTGACCTGTGACTTTGGTGCCGACCAGTTTTGTATTTTGTTGTTCGTCTTTATTTCCGAAATTATTTTTATTTTTATATAAAAGGAATTGTTAGAAAAATATGTACCATATATTATGGAGCCGTAAATCTGATGCCTGCCAAAATATGAAACCTTACGAAACCAACTTGAAAATAAAATACCGAGAAAATTACGAGTAGAGAAAATAACTTCAAGAAGAAAACCACGGGTGACTCTATAATTTAGAAAATGAGCAATAATTTTGCAGCCCATATAAATAAGCAGATATGCTCAAAATAGGATGAGTGACTCTCAAAATTGCAAAAATGCATCCCTTCCCGTGGGAACAACCAATCGTATTTTTATGTGGGTGGTTTTTATGAATTTTCTATACTTACACAATAGTGGCACAATAGTGTACCACATAAAATACGATTGGTACAAATATGTACAATACCCACCCCCTACCTATACCATGAGGTTCCCTCCAATTGTGTTTAAGTGATTATGTTCAGATAGATAGTAGATCAACATATAGCAGCAAAAAATTGAGATTGAGTGAAAATTATAGATCCATTGCGAAAGGATTAGTGCAGGAAAAATAAATAGCTATTTTAACGAAAATTTCTGAAACACTCAAAATTTGGTTAAATCGGATCAAAATAGGTTTGCAAGTACTCGTACATTAGTATGAAACGCGATTTTAAAAGTTACCCAACAGCAATAATGGACCTAAAATACTCTAATTCTTCAAATCCTATAAAGAAATCACAAATATGTTTGCATAGGTCTTTCGATCAGCCTCCAATCCTGAAGAAATCTCAGACTTCAAAAACTAGCTGAATTTAAATCGCAGACTTTTGCAGCTATTTCTATGCCAATGTCATGAAGATTTTTCGGATGGAATTCTCGATTTTATTATAAAATTCATTACTCTACTTTTTATTTATTTTTGTAGAAAAATATTCCGCAGAACACGGAGTATTTCAAAAATTACAAGTTGTATAAAATAGTGGAAATTTGCTAGCGGAAAATAAACGTTACTCGCCACAAGGGGCGGCACTTCACGATAGTTTTTGTTATTTTGTAACCAGCAGAAATTTATAATTCATTTTGTCCCGCTTTTTACACAAAAAGAAACATTCTAGCGAAATGAAATTTAAAAGTGTTCCTTATATTGTTAACCTCTTGCGATCTATCAATTAGTTAGAAGAAATGTGTGCACATCCACTCAAAGAAATTCCAAATAAACTTCTCCTAAATGGCTCGACCGGTTTTACTGAAATTTTCTATGTGTGTCTTAATGATAATTCTTCTGTACGTCTGTTCAAGTTTAAAATTTATTATTTCGTTTATTTATATTTTTTCGGCCCTCTTCCAAAGTTATTTATATTTTATATGGATTTTATTTTACTTTCTTTTTGAAAAAAAAATCGTTTACTATTTTCTTTCTCTCTTTCAGAATCCACGATATTTTTTTTATTTCAATTCGGTGAGAAAGGAAAGAAAAAAGTTAAAATTTAAATTCTTTCTTTTGGAAATGTAAAAATAACAAAGGAAAATTCGCTCGTAAACGTACGCTTTACGTCATTTTCAGTATAGAAAAAAATTACCAGTGACGTAGAATTCACGTCAAAATACCGCAAGAGATTAAATTGGTTGACCTCCGGAGTCATGAATCTCGGTATAGGGAATTTTGAAATTAAAAATGTTAGAAGAACGTTCGCAATACGCAACTGAATTAGTAATATTGGGTAGTTATTCCAAAGGGAGTTTTGAACTAAACTCTAGGACCTGTTCATTTTGGACCAAATTCCGCCATTTCATAAACATTTATAATGAAATTTTGTTTCTATGGTTGATTTAAGATTCGAACATAAAATTTACATGAAATTTTGTTATCTGTCCATGCTGCACGATTAAAGTATACTCTAAGGCGTATTATGAACGAAGCTCTTTAATTTGGCTATGCTGGTTAGAACTCAGCCTATTCCCAATCAATGTAAAGTTTAAAAATATTGAATTGTAAATATACAAATAGGAGTATAGGGCTGCATTAGAATTTGGATTGGAAATTCATGATTCTAAATGGCAAATTAAAGGAGATCTATGGTTATGAATTTGCTAAGTAATTTTTCAAATTTTTGTGGCTTAATAAATTATTTCAGTCTATGTAACCTATATGTATGGTTGATTTCCTAATAACTAAGGCCCTACTGAGTTTTCATGGGAAATTTTGGGAAGATTGGGATTCATGGGAAATCGATAACGTTTCGAATTCCCTCTACATATAATGTTTGAGTTTACGGCCATTTAAGTTCTATCTGATTTCTGGTGAATATTCCAAAAAGCTCCCAAAAAGGAGAATTGGGAAAAAACGTTTTCATAACATTCTGTAGTGAAGAGTTTTATAGTAAAATAGAGTGAAAATTGTTTCGGAAACAAAATATAATGTGCATGTACAGTCTTCTATGTGATAGTATATACGTAAGTATGTATATTAGATTTTTGATCAACGAGCGAGAAATAGGTCGAACATTCTACTATGAGCCAAAGCGCAGTTGTAAAAATAAAAAGAACGTATAATTTGTTTTTTCAAATAACAACAACAAAACCAAACTAAGAACTTACATGGAGTTTGACAACAATCACCAAGAAAACCGGTACGTCAATTTGGTTTTTAATACCTAAAATATGTAGCATTCAAAAACTTGGTAACTAATCTGTTGGCATTAAACTTTAATATTAAGTTAAAAAGGGCGCCCCATCTACGCACCCTAGCAGTAAATATCCATTTCTGCTAAATTTTTAAAAACTAGCCGTTCTTAAAAACAAACCACGTCCTCATACCGGAAGTAGTACTAGTGGTACTAGTTTCAGCTAATATGTGATTCGAAATATATTGTGCCTGCGGTAACCTGCTTGAATATTTAATTTTTTTCTAATTACGACAATTTGATGCACGCAGCGATAAAAATAAGTATGCATACATATTTTCTCAAGATTGTCAATTCCACACGATCAATCTTGAAGAATAAATTAATATCAAGTACAATTAACAAGATCAATTTATTGTACTAGTAAAAGTAGTAAAAGTTTTATAGAGGATTACGCTGTTATATCGATCGGGCAGTTGAAAAATTTTGTAACCCATAATAAAGAGGTTTCATTTTGAATAACCTGCTATTTGGGCAGCTGTCATCTTTTGACATTTGACAAGTAACAGTCACAGTTCGCAAAACTAAAGCACTTTTGGGTTGTCGTGAAGCACCTTTTCGGCCGGCAATAGTAAAACTGGTGGACAAATTTGAGGTGTTGGGATAAGTTAGTGATGTGAAGAATCGAAACCGTGTTCGTCGCTCAAGAACAACTGAGAATATTGCTGCTGTAGCCCGTAGTGTTGACGAAAACCCAGATTTGTCGATTCCTCGTCGATCTTTGGAATTAGATATTCCACAAACGACATTACACCGTATTTTGCATAAAGACTTAGGTCTTAAGGCTTTTAAAGTTTAGTTAACACAAGAACTCAAGGAGGTCAATCAGCATAAACGTCGTATCTTCGCTGATTGGGACCTTCAAATGCATCAAAATGATCCGGACTTTCATAGAAAAATCATCTTCAGTGGTGAGGACCATTTTGACCTCGGAGGCTCCGTTAATAAGCAGAATTGCCGAAAATGCGGGTGGTGCAACTGTGAATGGATTGCGCTAATGAGCTAATGATTTTTTATGGCCGGAATTGGAAGATATTGATGTGGACGACGTTTATTTTCAGCAAGACGGCGCTACGTGCCACACAAGCAACGAAACAATCGCAATTTCGCAAGAAAAGTTTAATGAACGTGTTATTTCTCCAAGAGGTGATCACAATTGGCCACCGAGATCTTGTGATTTAATACCTTTAAACTTTTTTGGGGGGGGGGGGGGGGGGGGGGGGGCACGTGAAAGATAAGGTTGATGCCAATGCTCCACAATCGATTCAAGACCTTAAAGATGGAATTCGTGAAGTTATCGAGGACGTACAGTCGCAAATGTGCGAATTGGTCATGGACAATTTCATGAAAAGGATATGGTGCTGCATACCTTCCTCTTTACAATGAAATAAACATTCATTGATTTCTCTTAAAAAATACTCATTTTTTAATATCAAAATGAAACCTCTTATTGGAAAACCCTGTAGAATCACCAAAAATATTTTTTCTGCAAATATTCAAAAGAATTTTACATTAAATTTAGAACAAGCTTTATGAAAATATGGAACAGATACATAAAGCAGAAATGACAAGCATGTAAATAATTTTTAATCTCCATAGTTCTAGAGAACAAAAAACCGATGCAAAATGAAAGACAGGATGGTTGATATGATATCGTAGACATTTTCTTCTAACATTTTGACATGTGAGTTTCTTATAAGTCAAACAGCTCTATACTTCTATTGTACTTGCCTTAGCAATCAAGTGCGGCGATTTACATCGTGATTTTTACGTTCGTGGTGAAATAAAGTTGGGTTGTTCGCCGCAACCTATTTACCCCACCATTTTTATGTTATGCCAAGGAAATGTGAAGCTAAGAAAACCATTAAAGTGTTTTAATAAAATAATAATCGCCTTCAAGTGGACATAGGAGCGAGAAAAAGCTAAGTAAAATTCATGTCTTATTACTGGTACGTGTGTGTACGTTAGATTCGACCCTTTAATTTTTTTCTAAACGAAATATTTAATATTAATAAAGCATTAGGTACCTACTTTACACAATTAACACAGTCACTGTGTGCATTATAAACTGTTTTAATGGTTTTGGCTGACGTTGGATCCAATAATACAATGGATTTTCTTTCACAAGCCGCTACTAATATTGATCTGCAATAGAAAAAGTAAACAAAAAAATATGTTAGATTGATATTTTGACACTTATAATAGATAAATAGGTAATTAGTATGAGTATCCAATATACGTTTAAGCCTTCTCCTACTGACAATTCCAGTGGTTGTACATATTGACATTAAAACAACCGATTACACAATATTAATATTTCAATTGCTATTCTCAATCGCCATTAAAACTTGAACTTGAATTCTACAAGTTTTATAAACCATAACATACGAGCCATTTTGTCGTAAAATACAAATATTTATATTTTGTACACTATGATTTCCAAATGATTACAATCAAGGGTAACGTGTGTATGTGACCTAAAAACGTGATATTAAATAGCCTAACAATATAATATATTATTAGGTAATTAAAGCCAATTCAAGAACATAAACAATTTTATCGATACGTAGCCCTGTGTAAATGGATACGGATTTCTTACATTAAACATAACGTTACATAATAATAAATATGTTCTTCAATCAGGAAGAACTTCCTAAAACTACGACATTGATGACCAAGATTACATAAATTATCAGCTAACTATAGATAATTATACAACAACATTTTTTTACATTATCCCCATAAATTATAAAATGTACATTATGAATATTATATTGCGAAAAATGTAGTTTAAGGTCAACCCAATTAAAAATAACAACAAAACGATACTTATTTGCAAGTAACTTAGCGTGCTGACACTTTTAAAGGTAAGTAATCGGAAAATCTTGATATCACCGCAGCAGCAAATTATTTACTATTATGGTATATAAGTTGGCTTTCCTAACCAAGTCAACGATTAAAATCATTTAATTAAATATTATATATATAAAAGAATTCGTAGTTACATAATAGTTAATGAAGGTAATAATACAGGCGAGAAAACTATTATTAATGATACAATTAACCGCGTTTAATTGACATTTACAGGTAATCGTGTAGATTGGTAATTTTACAACTTGTAGTACAACGGATCAGAAGTGCAGTGAACTTTGCGAGTACAAAAACAAATTAAAAAAACGAATGACATGAATAAAGAACAGTATGTAATATTACTTGCTACTAAGTAACTATTGGTATACTGTTAAAAAATCATAATTGTGTATAATTCGGAATTTGTGTTATAATTTGGAAATTCCAAAAATTTCGAAGAGTAAAAAATTTAAAGTAAACAATTTACTAAACTAAAGTTTCCGACAAACTAAAAATGACAAAAAACTTTACAAAAGCCCAAAAAGTGTAAATTTCCACTTTAAAAAAAAACTTAATATACAAAACGAAATAAATTTTTAGAAAAAGCAGTTCATAAAAGTACGCTAATCTAGCCATAAAAATGTATCATAACCTTTATTTATTTTCTAGAAACCAACATATTTACGCGGTGAGACAATCATAGATTTTTTCAACTGTAATATATCGCCATAGTAAGAGAGATACCTACGCTTAACGGTATATGAAATCAAGTTATTTGGACCATTCCCACTATTTTCTAGAAGGCAACATAATATATATGCAGTCAGAGACTTTTTTGAATTTTAAAATTTTTTAATAGTAAAATTAAACTGCCCTCCGCATTATTGTGTTGGCTTCTAGAAAATATACATATTTTTTTTATTTATTACAACTGATTTACAAATCATCTATAGTAGTCTTACATCAATTATATTCTTGTTTGGAGGGTTGTAGCCTTTTGGCTACTCCCCTTTACAATTTTATTATATTTTCAGTCGATCCTGATTGAATCTAGTAGATCAGGCGATTTCTTCCTTCGCAGCCGTCTTACATGGTTTGAATTATCCAAGATACGACATATCTCAGCTTACTGGTGTAGACTAATACACTCCCCGTCAAAAGTTTTTGACCACCACTCAAATCTGTAATTTCACTAATATACAAATCAATATTAAAATTATTTTATGCGAATTTGAATTAAGTGCAATGATTAATGTAGTAACACAACCTTTTCTTTATGCATTTTCTTTCCATACTTCGGGGAATCACCGAAAGTAAAAAATAACAAACTTTTATTTAATGTGTTTAAGTGAGTTATTGGTGTTTCTCAGCGTTCTACACTATTCTTCAGTTGCTTATTATTCATTTTCTGTTTATTTTTAAATGAAATGCATTTTACGCTAATTTCTCTTCGTGAGAAGAGAATAATAAAAAAACTAAAAGGATGGATGATTTTTTTTTTGTGTGAGCGACGGGATCTACTACTCTCTTGTTTTACTTTTCTCTTCTATTTGAATATCAAAGCGAATATTTGTTGTAGTAGTGAATAGATAAAATACATTATTCTCTTTATTGAACGATCGAATAGAGAATATAGAAAACTATTCTTTCTACACTATTCTATCTGCTAATATTTATTTTGTTAAATATTTAATAAAATATTCGAAGCACATTGTATTATCACAAAAAGTAAGTACTAAAAAAATAACTTTACTTTTCCTAAATATTATTTATATTTCTTCTATTTTTTTAACTAAAATTAGAATAAAATGGCAAAAATACGAAATGATTCAGTTTTGGACCGTCAATCAATTGTAACTTTATACAACGGTGGTATTTCCTTAAATTAGATTGGGAGTAAACTCAAGATTCCGTACTCTACAGTGCAATATACCATCACTAAATTTAAAACCTGGTCCTCTAGATACACAACAGACAGAGAATATACCGATATAGTAATAGCATCAAGGCGGAATATAAGATTAACAGCTTCAGAAATTGCAGCCATTACAAATCAAAATCGAGACTTGCCGGTTTCTATATCGACTGTCACACGTCGTCTTCTCAACGCTAGACTTCAAGGTAAAAAAAACTGTCAAAAAACCGTTGGTTAGAAAGCAAAATAAAAAAAAGAGACTTGAGTGGGCAAAACAGCATAAGGATTGGGTACTTAAAGATTGGAAAAAGGTACTATGGACTGATGAATCATCATTTCAAATTTTTGGTAAAAAACGTAACATCTATGTTCGCCGTCGCGCCAACGAAAAGTATCTGGGCGACTGTATAATCTCATCCGTAAAACATGGAGAACGTTCTGTCATCGTATGGGGTTGTTTTGGTAACAACAAAGTGGGAGACCTTTATCGAATAAACGGAATTTTAAACAAGTAAGGTTATCTATCCAAACTACGAGAGCACGCTATCCCCTCTATCCCAACAGAATAATGATCCTAAACACCATCCAGAATTCCAAAGACGAAAATTGAATATAATGGTGTGGCAACCTCAAAGTCCCGACCATAAACCTATCGAGTTTTTGTGGAACGAACTGGATCGAGCAGTACGAAAAACATGCCCTACTTAAAAAAAAGATCTTTGGAATAAACTGGTAATTGCATGGATTGGAATTCAGTCAACCATCCTCGAAAACTGTTGTTATGAATGTAAAAAATATGTGCAGCGATTATAAAGACGCACGGAGGACATTTCAATGAAGCCAATATATAAATTTAAGAAAAAAATTATGTTTAAATTCAATAAATATATATTTGAAAAACTGAATTTATTAAAAATAAATTGAAATAAACGTTGAATTTTAATTAAAAACTCTTAAACTAACTTTTTTTTTGGGTGTTCAAAAACTTTTGACGGGGAGTGTACGTAGCAAGTGTTTTCTCGCGTGTTTGCTTACTTCTTCACTAACGAAATCTATATTCAGATCTCTATGGAGGTTGTCATTTCTTATATACCACGGTGCATTTACTATTCCACGTAGGACTTTGCTTTGCAATGACAGGATGATATTGACATTGGTTTTATTTGTACAGCCCCAGAGCTAAATACCATAGGTCCACACAGGTTTTAGGATTTGCCGGTATAGTAGCAATTTATTATGTAGAATTAGCTCAGAATTTCTTCCTAACAGCCAATCCATTTTTCTGTAATTGATGTTTAACTTTTCTTTTTTCTTTTCCAAATGCTCTTTCCGTTTTAGTTTCGCGTGTAGTCATGCCTAGATATTTTGCCGTGTTCGCATAGGGAATTTGCTGAGAGTTCAGTTCTCTTCACTTCATCCAGGTCCTGATAATATTAGTCTCTTTACAATATGCTTGTGGATTCTTCTAAGCTATCAGCGACTGCTAAGATGGCCATATCATTCGCAAACGTCGCTATGATAGTCTCCTCTATCGTTGGCAGGTTCAAGTGTATAGAACATATAAAGTTGGTCCGGAAACGCTACCTTGAGGTATTCCTGCTGATATTTTCTTTATTTCTGAGTATTCGCCATCTAATTTAACCCGAAAGTGTCGATTAGATATGTAAGATTTTAGAATTTCATAAAACTGCTTTGGTAAGTTTCTTTGTAATTTATATTCCAAGCTTTTATGCCATACTCTGTCAAAGGCCTACTGCTACATCCAAGAAGACGCTTGAACATAATTGATGTGGAGGAATACGATTTTTTTTCTTCTATTATTGGTTTGAGTCTCTTTAGGAGTAGTTTCTCGAATATTTTTGAAATTATTGGAAGTAAGGAAATTGGCCAGTACGAATTTTTCTCATTAAGAGGTTTGTTTGATTTAGGTATCATGATTAATTCTACGACTTTCCATTGGTTTGGAACGTGTTTAAGCCTGAACACTGCGATACATATCTGCAGTAGTTTATGTAGTCCTTTTTCAGGAAGAGCTTTTACTATTTGACCTGTAATTAAGTCATATCCTGGAGATTTCTTTGCATTTACTTTAAGATTGATTTCCTCTTTTAATTTTTGTAATGTGACAGGGAATAATTTGCAGTTATCCATTTTATTTACTGGTGGTATGTTTTCCTCTGCAGTTTGTTTAGGTAGAGGCTGGAACGAGTTCTCGAGATGGGTTGCAAAGAACGAAGCTTTTTGCTTTGTACTTATAGCCCATGCTCATCTTTATTTTTAACTGGTGGAATTTGTAGTTTAGGTCGTTTTAAACTTCAAATCGTTTGAAGGTCGTTTTTATTGCTTTCCAAAGAGAGTATTCGGTATATTTTTCCCCAGTAAGGTCATTTAGATATTTATTAATGGATTCGTTCTTGATTTATTACCAAAACTTTAGTTGATTGGACAAAAAATTTAGTGTTTTTTTATGTTCTGGCGTTCGACTTCTTTGCCGGATTTTTCTTGCTTTTCGTTTTGCCTCAACCAGTTCCCTAACTTCCAGAGGGTAAATAGCATTTCGGTGCATTTCCTTTGAACTCGAGGGGGTACTACTCCACACCTCTTCTTGTATACTGTTGTTCGGTTGTTCTAGTTCTTCTTCTAGCTGTATCGGATTTTTAATTGGCACCTGAAAATCAATATTACCCTCAACTAGTTTCTGGAATTTCTCCCACCAGGTGTTTTTATTAGTTAGCGAAGGTGAACTAATTTTCTTAGCAATCGTTACACTGATTGTCATAATAACATTTCGCTGCTTTTAGGTATATGTAGGCCAATAAACTGGTTGATCTCCAGAATGAAAATCGCAACTGCATATTCTACCTGCTGCAAATAGCTCTCTTCCTTTTTTAGAGGTTACTCTTGGTCCCCAATAGGTATTTTTTGCATTAAAATCACCCAGAGCAGTTGAAAAGCAGCATCTATCATCTAGAAAACATGAAGAAAATTCTAAATACCACGATTGTATATACCGTTCACAGCGTAAACATTGCTACTGTGTCCAGTCATTAACCATAGAATCACCACTACACTTTCTACTATAGCGAAATATTAAAATTGACTGCCCCACCGCATAAATATTGTTACGAGTTCTGCTATACACAACCATATCACTCGGTGGTCGAGTGGTAAATTTATAACCACCAATGTTATCAATCCAAAGTTCGAGACTTCGAACCCAGTTGAAGACTACAAATTTATTAATCGATTATTATTCTTGTAAAAAAGTAAATGTTACGAATTTTGGGCAATTCACAAATTTCAGCAGCAATTCACAAATTTCACCCGTTCACTGCTCACTATTTCACACTTTTACTGTTCACTACTTTCCGCACTGTTAACTTTTCAATTGCACTATTCACCGGATAAATTACAACTATGTCTGCGTCCCAAAATGTTCGCGCTTATCGCTCGCTGTTCGAGAATATTCATTTTATTGCATCTGACCATGTATGTGTGTTATTGCGATTGTAAATCACTTTCATGCAGTTGCATTCGTGAATACTGCACGTCATCATTTCCCCTGTTTTGATGATTACTGTCCATTTTTAATACCAGTATTTTCCATGATTATCGCCACCGTTAAACCGTTTACAATTGCTTTTGTTATCTGCATATTTCCCTACATTTAAAATGACAATCTAAAATGCAATTCCCAATCATTATTGAAGATTCATGAATGCTTGATCCGATAATATCGTTGATGTGAAGAATAAGCGTTTAATAAAATTATAGTCTTCAACTGGGTTCGAGAACTCTTGAATTTTGAATTCGTAACAATATGTTGCTTTATAGAAAACATAATGAAAGGTTCAAATAAGATGATCTTATACACCGTTAAGCGTAAACATCTCAAGCGCCTTGTCATTAACTATTAATTCTTAATACACATGATTAGTGTAGGCCATATTTAATGAGGATATTTATGTATAAACACTTTTCAGTTTTTATTAGGTTTTTGTCAATTTTTCGGAAACTTTACGCTACCTAAGATTTACTATAGTAAAGTGATGCATAAATGCAATTTCTATAACATTTTACTCGATTATGAAATAGTTGTCGAATACAATTTAGCCGATAAACTTTCATTTATTTGTGTTTTTATACAAAATATCTAAGGCAAGTGATGAAAAAGCGATCCATTATACGATAACTCAAAAACACGAAGTCATGGGGACCACCTGGCCGTGCTTCAACATCGACAACCGAACCGAATATTCATGGATAAAAACTCATGGTTTGTACAATATTTGGTAGGATCAGCTTGATGTCATATATTATTTTATTATGAGAACCATTACTGGGGCTCTCTGCAACACAATTGAAGAGATTGAGCCAAGCACTCAAAAAAACGCACTCACTACTACTCCAGACACGACAAAATTATTCTCCTGCATGATAATGCTCGTCCACATATTGCGGCGCCGGTCAAAAACTACTTGGAAATATTCGAATGGGAAGTTTTAATCCATTCGCTGTATTCGCCAAACATTGCCGATAACACAAGGCCTATCTGTCGCCTTTAACCGTGGAATTCGTATGCTGCCAGAAAGATGGGAAAAGTTGTGGCTAGCGATGGACAATACTTTGAATAAAATATAACCTACTGTTCTTTTACAATAAATACCCAATTTGATAAAAACCGGGAAGATTTATTTGTATATCAAATAGAAAAATTTAATGTTTACATCTAGTGCGTTTATACAACAAAGGCAAGTCGCCATTTTCGAAACAATATCGGTAGAAAGGCAAATTAATCAACAAAACTAAAAAAGGCTTCGTAAGTCTACCCCAATGCAAATATCAGACTTGAGATAATGGTTTACACGGGTCGGCCTTTCTTGAGCAATGAACTTTTGTTTCTCATTTGAATTGGAATACTATAGTAATTGAAAAAAATGTATTCAATTCAAATCATAATTTTTCAAAATGCTAATATGTACTTTTGAATTAATTGTTGGGATTCTTACACGTAACACGTATACGTAACACCATAAAGGTCGATGTATATTATCCGTTCCATTCAGTTCCTACAAGTACGATAATATAAATACTCCTATGAAAAACACATGTAACAATGTTTTTTTTTTTGTCTGACACGATATGTGAAGGAACTGAAAGGAACGGATAATATAAATCGACCTTAACTCTGAAGCAAAGTGGACACGCCAGTAGTACGTATTAGAATTGTATATGCTTCGTTTCCGACTTTTTGTAATTGTTTATGTATTAGTTAGTTATTATTTATTACCTGTAAAAGACGAAAACAGAATTAAACTTTGATATCAAGTAAACATTTAGGAAAAATAATCATCACGTAATCCCAATATGCAATGCCGACGGAATTCCGTTTATATTCGCGTTCAAAAACCACACTGCTTCTATGGAAAGAACCATGTTATGCACACGGAAAACTGTACTACTCGCCAAAGAAAAGTGTCACAAAAATTCCAGTGTGGGTGTGAATCCCGACTAAAAAGAGAAAAAAATAAATTGGAAAGAAGGTGGAATTTCGTCGGAAACTCGGGATTATTCCATACACTTTTCTATACTGATTCCCAATACGTTTCTGCGCGAAAAAGAGAAGATTTGGTTAGTATTTTTCACATAAAACTTGAATGCGAAATAAAAGATTTTATTATCATTTGTTTTTGTGAAGGTAATTATTATATTTTATTTAAATAAACATACATATAAAATTTATTTATATATTCAAATTTCATAAATAGTGTTTTGTATTGCATCCGCCACGTGCTACCCGATTATTAATCTTCAGCATATTGAGATCTTGAAAAAAAATGCATTCAAAATTTACAACGTAAATGTATTTGGCGACGACGCCATTGTGAGACAGATCTCTATTACTTTTTTAGTCCAAATTTGTATATCACGATCACTAAACTATTATTAATAACTATTATTATATACTTAAATTTAAAATTAGTTACTATAACAAATAGAAAAACAATATAATGAATGAAACACAACACTTTAAAGAAAAAAAACTAATTATGTAGTGCAACCGTGCACGCCGACTTATCAGAAGAAACTGAAAATAAAAGATACAATCGAAACTTATAAAACGAAAATAATATTACCGCGAAACAGAAAGAGAAAGACAATTATTTTTCTCCAAAATCGATATTTTTGTGTCTTTGATATTTTGTAGAACGGAATTTAGAATGGAATTAAAACAGTTCTTTCCACACAGCGGAAAAATTGCATACTGGGATAATCATAAATTTCAAATCTCGAATATTCTATATATCTTTTGTATCCATATTGTTTTAGCTAATACGTACGTAAGATCAAGGTAAGATCAGAGATTTGGCTCCAATGAAGAAATGATTGATTTAAATCCGGACTACGTGCATTCATGAAATGTTTCGGTCATCAAACAATGAACGTGGTAGTCCGTAGTACGGCCGCATTATCCTGCTGGACGGTTACATCGTCTGGCATAAAATCTCCAATGAACAGTATTAAAACATCATCTAGCAGTTCAATGTACCATTCCAAGTTCATGCTTGCAGGGATAAAACACAGGAGGTCTACTATGGAAATCGATCGTCGACGTTTTTTGTTCGTTGTTTATATTCAGCAATAGTAATTACTATTGCTGAATATAAACAACGAACAAAAAACGTCGACGATCGATTTCCATAGTAGGCCCCCAGGTTTTTGCGGTGGATGAAAATGCAGCCCATATCATTACAGTTCCTCCTCTAAAGTTTCTTACTTATGAGTGGCGGATTATTACTCCTCAAATCATGTCAGTAGTATGAAAATTCGTCTAAGTTTGGTAAAATTTAGGCGAGCATCCTTACTCGGCCTCTCCACCTGACATAATTGTCTGCCATAACATTAATATAACTGATATACAAAATAATAAAAATGGCATCACGTGTGGTAAACGTATCATAGATTTGACGTTTAAAAGTTACTTGTGTTTTGGTATTCAAAAGCGTTGCTTGTTTTATTATATTAACAATCTATTGTAAAAATGCTCTATAAACAGTTCCATAAGTTTTAATACTTCTTGTTTTGAACTCATTGTCACAATTAAATTAAGTTTACTATATATAAATATGTATAATAATCAAGTCATCATAGTCAATATCTGGCATACAAAACAATTTAGACATCTCGGCAGAAAATGATTGTACGACATATGTCAACTAGCAAATGCAAATTTGCGTCTCCACATGCAACTGTTCGAATTTTAATGGTATAACATGATTTTAATGGCAGGTGGAGAGCGTGTGTTAGCGATTTTTGCAAAGGCGGCTTCTTTAACACGTTCGCGGACAGTAGCCAAAATTGAACGGCTCAAAAAAACACACTAACGTTTTTTGTAAATATATAAGCTTTTAACATCCATAAAACAAAATATGAAGGCCTTATAATATTAGAACCATTTACGGCCAAAAAATGGCACGACGCCAAATGCCGTCTTGTCCCTGCAATAATTTTTTTTGATGGACCAGGACAATGACGTGAAATGCCGTCAAGTGGAAACCAAGTGGAAACATTTGGACGGTATATCCCGTCTTGTCCCTATACATAGAGACGGCATATGCCGTCTTGTCCGCGAACGTGTTAACACTTTTTTGTACACTATGTTCGGTGTGTCATATAAAATTTGTTGTACACGTCGTTTCGTCATTGTTGAACATATACAGTTTGGGCAGCACTTAATTTGTTTTTTGTCGCTTTAGAACGAATACTGAGGGCCTACTATTGCTTTCGAACGTTTTCGTTCATTTTCGTTAATCGTTCAACTATTTGCTAACGTATTTCGTTAGTTTCGATACTACTGCTTTCGATTATCAAAACAATTTTAGTACCAAAATTATTTAAGTGTTGTCAGAGTAATAATCTGAATTTAGTACATTTTTTATGTCACAAAAATTGTTTTCGATTTTCGTTGTTGTTTTATTAATTTTGAATAATAAATTACATAATAATTATTTACAAATTAAATTAAGATAATAATTAGGGCGATGGATTCAATCGTTCCATATGTATATAGTGATAGTAGTGATGATCTCTCACAACAAAGTACGAGCAATGTAATTGCACAAATTTTGACCATACTGCAAGAAAATTTATGCTCGGAATGGATTTCGTTGGTAATGACCGAGAAAGAAAAAAGAGAGAATAAAATGGAATTCTTTAAAAAGAGTGGTTTTCTTGGTGTGGTTGCCTGTATTGATGGATACCAAATTAAAATGGTAAAACCTAAAGATAGTGAAGAAATTTTTTCTGTCGAAAAGTGTTGGGGGTTATGTTTGTAAGTGTAACGATTTAAATTTTTTTAATACTAAATAAGTAAGATAATTTTTCATTCATTAGATTTGCGATTATAAACTGTAAATCAGAGCAGTGAATGCTCGTTATGGGGGTTCATGTCACGATTCAATGATATGGAATCTAAGCGCTGAAAGGGCCGACTTAAATGCAAGTTGGCTAAATGACAACACATCTTGGTTACTCGGTACGTATATTAAGTTCCAATTTACCTTTTACCTCTAATTTCATTCTTATTTAAATTAAATTTTCAAATAATTATCAGTGGCCCTATTCTGGCTTTCCTTGGGAATAGGGAATTGGGAAAAATATTTTCATACCATTTTTGTCTAAATTTTATTTTTCTGGCCTACTGAAAGAATAAGTTTAGTGCAAAAATTTTCAAAACCAAGTGAATTGGGAAACTTTTGTTCCCCAAAATTTTTATAGGGTAAAATATTTTCCCATTTAACTTTGTTTCGAAAATATTAGCACCAATCATGTTCGCTCAGCAGGCCAGAAAAATACAATTTAAACAAAAATGATATGAAAATATTTTTCCCAATTCCCTATTCCCAGGGAAAGCCAGAATAGGGCCACAGTAGAGAAAAAGCAATATAATTGTATATGTATATTCCTAGGAGATAGTGGATATCCACTCGAACCATGGATAATGACTCCTTATAGAGCTGCTGATGAAGTTACTGCAGAGTCAAGATATAATACATGCCTGTCAAAAACCAGAAATACCGTCGAAAGATGCATTGGACTATTAAAACGATGATTCCGGTGCCTTTTAGCCTTGAGGTAGTTACATTATAGTCCTGAGAACGTTTGCCAGATTGTTAACGTCTGCAGCATGCTTCATAATGTTTGCATTCATTTTAATATTGACTTTAATGAGCTTTTAGAATATGAAACAGAGGATACGGAAGTTTTCGTAGTACATAATATTAACAATGAAGCAAACACAAATGAAGCGAGCAGAGTCAGAAATCAAATAAGAGCAATTAATACTTTGTTTACGAAGTAAACTTCTTTAAAATTCAAATAAAATTATATAACAACAATTCAATATAATTTAAGATTTTTAATTGTTACTGGATTAGCAGCCATTCTTCTCCTTTTCTATTTCAATACTGTCGTTTTAGTTCCAACTTCGCTTCCGTTAATCTTAAATTTGCCAACAAATGTTCATCTTGCTTCTTGTCCTTCTCTTTTTGATATTTAAATTTCTAATTCCAATATTTTTTTCTTATATTTTTTCTTTATTAATTTGGTATAATTTATCTAGTTTCTTTTCAAAATTTTGATGATAAGTTTCTTGCATTTGTATTTGCTTCATAATCAAACACTTTTTGGAATCATTTTTTTTCTTGGCCGTATTGCCTGCGAAACCGAACGGGTTCATCCAAGAATTGTTGACAGTGAAGAAAACGATATATCATCAGTTGAATCTGGAAGGTTTTCTGGGTTGTTTTCAATGTTGATCACATTGCTCGATTGCAATTCAAGCGGTGCACCAAATGATGCCTCTTGTATTCCGTTTACACATTTTTCTATCTCTAAAAGGTCAGTCACCCTTTCCTCTAACTCATTAAAATAATAAGTATTATTTGGTCCGCCTGCTGTACCAGTTCTTATTAATTTATTCTGAGTCACTTTTGCTCGAATCTTATTTTCCAGTTATGTCACACCTATTTAAATGATGTACACTACACATTAAGTAATATGTACATAAAAAAGCGCCTCTTACTTTTTTCCTTTCCTTTGTATCGTTGGTAGGTGGACCGACAGCATTCAAATTTGTAGTAATCCCCATCAACAAATCATTACTCTCCTTCCTTCCATCAGCTGTGTCTTGTTTCCCCGTTGCGAGAGATGTATGCTTCTCCAAAAATTAGATAAGCATAGCATATTGCTGAGACTTTTTGTGTTGACGTCTTTCAGTGGCCCTAAATATTAAATAACATAATTTTGCGTATAACATTTACATGCATTTATTTGACCTACGTGATTTATAATATATTTTATTATTAATTATCCTCCTAAATATCTGTTTTATTATTTTAATTGTTACTATTTTTGTATATATATATGACGTTCGTTTATTAACGATTCAAAAAAGTAGTCGATATCAAAACGATAAAAATGATAATGAACGAGCTCTTATTCAATAGTACAATATTGTTCGAATTCAAACGTCATATTTTCGTTAACGTTCATAGTATACGAAAGCCATAGTACGAAAAAATTGGTAATGCGTAGTCAAAGAAAACGTTCGAAAGCAAAAGTAGGCCCTCTGTTTTTTATTCTTGAAGATATTTTGGTATTTCCTTTCGTTTTATTTTTAATTCCGTAGTTTTCTTTTAGTCTAAGGTAATTTCTTACAGCTTTTGTTGATCGATTAATTTTTCTGCCAATTTAGGTTATCATTTTCATTCAACAAATCAATTTTTATGCGTTCTTCTTTGGACAAATACTTTCCTGTCTGCATTTTTTTAGTAAAATCGACTTTGTGTTAGGATTTCAAAAAAATTAAACCTTTTGTGTTTTTGTTAAATCTTTGGTAAAAAATTATTAAAATTCCACTTAATTCTCTCAAGCGAATAACGCTCCTAAAGATTTTGTCACATACCCAATGCGCCTATGCGGATGCCAGGATGCCTCATTTTAAGGCCCACTTATTTTATCATAATTAGAGAAGGTACACTGTCAATTCGCATAGATATGCCTGGTGTTCTCGCATAATGGATTGCTGTCACATATTCCACCATGTGTGATTCGCTCCACACATAATGAACGAGTCAAAATGAGGCTCCAAGATATTGATATATTTTTTAATACTTTCCACTGTGAGGTGGTTTATTATCATAAACTCATTCGCTATGTGGTTTTTAAAATTGAATGGCTTTTAATTATGGCTAATTGGTACACAGACATTTTTTTAGATTTGTTTATAGATAATTTAATCTTTGATTTATGATTCATTATGATTATTAAATTTTTTGAAATCATATTTAACCGTTTTTTGTAATTAAGCAAAAAGGCGATAATCTCCTCAAGGAGACGCAGGCCCCCAAATCTGGAGAATAAGGCGGATACCATATAGCTTCTTTTATTTGAAAGATAGAACTTTCGACAATTTTATTAATAGAAAGGGAATTTTATTAATCACAATATCAGCAGTCGCCTCAATCGGGTGGCCAGGGCATTCTTCACGCTTGATTAAACCAATATCTGATGGTTGTCATTGAAGGTGGTGGTATGCAACTTTCTATGATTTCTTTATATCCCATCCAAAAAATGGAATCGAATCACTAACATAAACGTATCCACTGCAAAGGCTATCAAAACGTTCATTGCTAAACACGAGTACTTATTATACAGTCCTTGTATTTACTTATTTAAGTGATACTAATTGGAAACAACTTTCGGAGGCTCAAACTCAAAACAGTATAGTACTATAGGATGTAAATATTCTGAGTAAGTGAAAATTACTCCAGTAACATTTGATTCACGTTATAAATTTTTTATAATTCAACTCTTTATCAAATCAAAAGTATTTGCTGTTAGTGAATAATGGTTTATATTCCCATTGACCATATTTATTTATAAACCGTGTTGTCAACAAATATGTTCGTAACAAATGTTTATTGTTTATAATTATACTCAAATGTGTCGTACAAAATGGTCAACATTACCCAGACTTTAATTATTTTCCACGAATAGTCGAAAGCAAATAAACAACTCACAATAAATAACGACAGTTATTATCGTTTAAAATAAAAAATATTTGATCACCAGTTGGAAAAATACTCGTTAGTACGTGTTTCCCGCTTAAGTTTAGCTCCAGTTTAAATACGATTTTTTGTTTTCAGTGCGACTGCTTTTGTGGCTTTGTTCTTGAATTTTTAACAACCAATTTAAAAACAACTAAACCATTTCTAAACCGATTGTAATAAACTGTGTGATGAAAATGGGATACCAGTATGACCTTTGATTTTGCCTTTTTCTCAAAATAATAGTATGATACTGGGCTTGTATAATACAAAAGGAATTACGTATGAATTCCGGATGCGGTTCTAGAAACTTGCTAATTTAAATTAGAGCCTTTTTCAACCAATTGAAAACCGTTGTTGGAAGAATTAGATTGAAACAAATCATGAAATAGACAATTTAAACAGAATTTAGACATTTCTTAATATATTGGAATATAATCTAGTTGGTGTGATGAAAAAGGGGTTCCAACATGAGTTTCAGATGTTGCTCTGGCGATTCATGACATTAATCGAAAATTTATTTCGAGACAATAATGTACATATTTGATTATAAAGAAAACACAGTATGTATCGTATATACATATTTACTTCATATATGTATTTAAGAAAACTTAACCGAAAAGTTATAAATTAAAAAAAATTAGTTAAACCATTTTTCCAGGGTTAACTGATCAGTCTTTGTTGGGTTATTCAAAACGGCACGGTGAATAGTATTGTCCATTTCATTTACGCAATCCCAAGCTGCAACCTTATTGTTCATTAAGAATATTTTTATATTTTGTAAGGATAATTCCGAGTTGCAAAATTATTCCGAAGATAATCACTCAGTGATCGAAAACGTTAAATAAAATAAAATAAAAACTAATTAAAATATTTTAAACCGTATTTTGATTTAGTTTCGTAGTTTTAATAAAGAGTTTGCGACTGCCGTGTTAAACAACCCTACAATTCTAGAATGTCATGTAACTAACTAGGATGGTTTAACGTTAAAATTACAATGTATACTATATATTAATATACAGGGTTATCCAATTCGAGGTTGATAAAGTAGAAATCTGTATACCGACATCTGTCAAAGATAAACGTCAAGTACGCTGTCATTTATTTAGTTGACATTCTGCCATTTAAGAATATGGAGCATCTAACAATCGACCAACGCGTTAAAATTAAACGCGGAAAAACAGGCCGTCGATGCTGATTTTTCGAACAAAATTTTCTTCAGTGATGAAGCTCATTTTTCGCTTGGTGGATACGTTAATAAGCAAAACTGTAGAATTTGGGGCTCAGAAAATCCACAATTGGTTGTAGAGAAGCCATTACACCCGGAAAAAGTCACTGTTTGGTGCGCATTGTGGTCTGGTGGTGTGATTGGGCCGTATTTTTTTGAGAACAACCATGGACGAACCGTTACCGTCAATTCTGAGCGCTATGGCCGCATGTTAACCGATTATTTTTTTACGAAAATCGAAGATTATGATCTTGACGATATGTGGTTCCAGCAGGATGGAGCAACCAGTCACGTAACACGAGCAAATCGAGATCTTTTGCAAGAGAAATTTCCTGGACGTTTGATTTCGCGATTGGCTGATGTCAATTGGCCTCCAAGATCCTGTGATTTAACGCCTTTGGATTTCTTTTTGTGGGGCTACGCGAAAGATCGTGTTTACGCAAACAATCCTCAAACTCTTGACGAATTGAAAACTAATATTCGTAAGGTAATGGCCGAGATACCACAAGAAATGTGCCGAAAAGTCATTGAATATTACCTCAAAAGAATCAAGGCCTGTAAGAAGTCCCGTGGAGGACATTTGAATGATATCTTGTTTAACTAAAAATGGCAAGGATCAATCTGTAAAATGAAATAAAAATTACAATACATTCCGAATATTTTGTGTGTTTTTTTTTAAGTTTACTTTATCAACCTCGAATTGGATAACCCTGTATATAGTATATATTAATGGCTACCCGGATATTGACACAAGGGTTAATCAGACACAATATCGATGACCACCAATCAATACCCAAGAGTTGTAAACTATGTCAACAGCTTCTAACAAGGTAAGGAACAGAAACTTAAATAACGTCTTGTACTCAAACTCATAAAAGAGGTATGGCAGGCCTATTTAAAATATACCGAATTAAATATATGGTCACCCGTCTTCAAGATATGGCCCCACTAAGGGTAGAAAAGTTTGCCCAAATCCCGCAATAGACGATATATCCCTCTACCTGCATGCCCACACAATTGTGTCACAAATTTATTTTTGTTGTGTTTTCAACCAACTTACACATTTGTGAATTTCTTTTTAAGTTATTTTCGTCCGAAAAAAACACTATAACTATACACACAATTGTGTTGGTTGTACGCGATTACATACTATGTTTTTTTACTCACACATTTATGTGGTTTGGACTTTAATTTGCCCCATATTTTTTTTTTTTTTTTTGGTAGAAAAAGGGATATGTAGAAACTGTCAATAACGAACATTTAAAATAAGGAGATAGAAGAAAAGTTCTTTTCTCAAAAGTTCATGGTCTACCCTTGCAAAAAGAATTATCGGATAGTTGGAAGACCAAGTCACACCTTGAAAAGAATATTATTGGCGACTATCAATATGGAGTAGTCTCGATCTAATCAGAATTAAAAAACATCTGGGCACTACTTGATGTTAAGATTTGCATCCTAGGTGAAGTGTAATGACATCCGCCAAATTTGGTTATATTTTTTATTTCTATTTAGACGTCTCTTTGAGCTTTTTTTTTCGTCTATGACATCAACATATCGAATACTGATTAATGTATCGCTACACGGATCTTCTGTAAGTATATAACAGAAATACCGACGAAAACCTAGGGTACGCGGTCTTAAGTCTTGGATTAGCCGGGAAACCAGTTTGCCTGTGCAAACTGGCTCTGTGCAAATAACCGAGATCTAGTATGGTTTAGAAAGCCTCTTGATTTTTACTAAACGCGGTTTCCATATTGATTTTAAATTGCGGAGGTACTTGGCGTTTTATTGTATACCACACGGTTTACATAAATTCGGTTTTACTTATATGACCTCATACGTATTATAAAAAATTTACTGTTCTAAAACCACGCAATGACTTCAATTATAATCGTTTCATCTTAAAACTGGCTAAGGAAATAAGAGAACAATATTTAGGCTACTTTATGCAAACCTGCGATGTGAATTTGCGAATGCAATTTCGTTTTATTTATTAAAACACAGCATAAATTTTACATTTAATAATATGTTAATAGATAAAACGTCATTTTGTAAGAGTGAAGATCATCGAATGAGTCAATGACCAAATGAAGTGTAAGGCTAACTAGAACGAAAAGCAAGTTGGCATAATTTTTTCGATAAACATTTTGGATTTCGTAGTAGTAAACTCAAGTTTAGAAACGTAAATCATATAAGAAAACGAAAGATGTTTGATTATAAATATTAGCAAATTAATTACAATAAGATTTAAGTGCTATTATTACTTAAATGATTAATGCCTGCAATTATACTAATTACGAATATATTTAAAGATTGTACATGTACAGAGAATACAAAAATAATTAATCTGATCATTAATGAACTCTACGCTGCAAAAATTTTTTATTAAAAACGTGAACTTGTTATCATTCTTAACACCTAAAGGTCCTTAATTGTTCCCACTCTCGAATGTCGATACAAGTTTTTTATAGCCGTTATTATTGCTACTACATATTTTTTACAGTCAATCCAATTCGAAATCTTAGAAATATTAAATTTTTCCCGTAAATTTGTAGGCAATGGAATTGGAATGATTAGATACGTGTTGCAGAACAACCTGATCCATATCACACACAAGACAAAAAAATAATTTTAAATTTCTACTAACACTACATGCATGGAGCCGAGGCCACAAAGCATTTCTAATCTTCATATTGCTAAGATATTTTCGTTACTTTCATCAAGGGTTGAACTTGACTTCCACAAACGACTATTTTTCTTAGAAACCTACACCCTAGATATTCATTATCGTTGAATTTAATTAGTTTGACTTACAGTCAACAAACCATTTTTCAATTAATTTTAATTACATATACATTTTTAATTTGATTAGTTGCAACGTGAATTTAACTTAGTATAGCAATGTGGATGATCAGATGCTTGTATATTAAATTAAGTCACGTTTGGTTTGAAAATAAAAAAGCAAAATAAATTCGGTAAAGCTGATTTGGAAAAACGTTAATATCGTATTTTTCAATATAGGAACATAACAATTTTGTATTTTAATACGAGCGCACCCTTGAACGTTTTTCGTGATCTGTACCAACGTGTAAACGTTAGTCAAGGTTAACATTTTTATCATTGTGAAGTTCACGAACGAGCAACGTTTAAAAAATTATTTAACATTACTAACGCAATTCTGAGTCGGTGGTCGCAACTTTAAGAGCGTTTACTTCAATTTTCGGTCGTAAAAATCGTTCCACCAGACAATCTGTGCGTACTATTGATTGATAAATTTGAGTCAAAATAATCACTATTGGATCTTCCTGAAGAACCATCCATCCGATTGGGCTCTGCTAAAGTTTGATGGAAATCCCGAATTGCATTGAAAAATTATCTTCAGCGATGAAGCGATGTTGGAAGACTATTTTTGGCCAGAATTGGATGGACTTGACATCAGTGGTATGTGGTTCCAACAAGATGGTGCCACATGTCAGACAGTTGGTCAAACAATTGATCTATTAAAGGGGAAGTTCGGTAACCGTGTAATCTCGAGAAATGGTTCGGACGAATGGTCGAGTGGCCGTGCCATTTAACCTCGTTGGATTTCTTTCTATGGGGTTACGTTAAGTCGTTTATTCATGACAACAAGCCAACAACGTTAGAGGAGCTTTGGGACAATATCTAACGCGAAAGTGCCAACGTTCCGACCGATACGTGTGAAAGAGTAGTGGAAAGTTGGCCCTAAAAAATCGACCGCTACAAACGTGCACGCGGTGACATATGAACGAGATCGAATTCTATAGTTAAATGTAACATGTGTACTGCACCTGGAATAAATTTCAGCCCAATCTCTCAATTATGTTTGTTGTTCTATGTTTTATTTAAATACAAAATTGTTATGTCCTTGTTGAAAACCCCTTTATATACTAACGAGGTAGTTTAAATCGGCCAATGGAGCCAAAAATATTAAAGCTAAAACAAATATAATTCAATCCTTCAATATTATATATTTTTAACTTGTTTCATCCGACGTAAGCGAATTATCAGGCAACCCAAGTTAAAATTATGAGCGACACAATTTAACACAATCACAAAAGTGCGACAAACAATTGTTAGAAAAGAATTCAGAGAAGAAGAATTGTAATACAAACAACTTTACACGGAAACAATTCTACACTGAACAATTCATCGAAAAATCAAAAATGCGAAAGAAAGAAAAATGTTTAGCGGATTATTGTGAAGATGCGCATGCATAACTTATTTGAATCAAACTGAATTATTATAATTATTCGAACATTTCGGGAACTTAGGGTGTTTGATTCGAGTTTAGTTTGAAAATCAGAATCTAAAACTATGACACACTAAATGTTGCTAGATATGCAATAATTCTTCCTCTATCTAGAAAAGTAAGCCGCTAGGCGAATTCTTTAGTAGGTGTTGAGATGATATATGAATATTATTGTCAAGTGATGCTCCAAAATCGACGAATACTTTTGGACAATAGATTTCCCTGTACAAATGACCATGTTGTAAAAATGCTCGAATCATTATGAAAATTCACATATGGAAAATCTGACATTGTTAAGGGCTTGCTGCCGAAAATTTAATCCGTACATAACTCTTTCAGATTTTACTTCGGCAGTCGAGCCATGTGTGGGGGAGAAAACGACGACCAACGTCGTTTTAAAACCCCATTAGTAAATAGCAGTATAATGGCTTTATTTAATTTTTCCAGAAAGTTCGATTTACGAAAACTTTGATTTCGAACTTAGGTTACTCTCCTAGATACTGTCCAAAAAACGGGGTAAGAGATGTCGTAGTTTTAAAAATTATTTCTAGTCACCCGTCTTCTATTAGTAGAGCCCCATTTCGTAACAAACCTTCCATGGCTTACACAGTCTTCATATTGTTAAATGCACCACCAATATCTAAAAATACTATATCTTTAAGTTGGCTCGGAGTTCTCTTAAATCCCCCATTTTATCACATAACAGTCTCTAAGCGTTGCTTTTGTTAGACCGCTTCAATTTAATCACAAAACTTCCTTTGACGTTCCTCAGTTCAATTTTAATAATTTCTTCTACCTATTTTCTGATTGGCCCCAAGTTAAACTGATAAGCATCACTGGGCTGCTCCCAAACTTTGTTAAGTCATATCCGCTTATATCAGTCAGATCTTGTAGTAACGAGGCTTATCATAAGCAAGTCATTATGTTGCCGTCAGTATATCGAGTAGAAGATAAGAGTACAAAGTTTTTATATTACTTTTCAGAAGAATGCTCGATCTAATATTCCGGGGTTTACCTGAGAATATGATTCAATACCCGTTCACTCTAAGGTCATAATTTCTGTTAATATTAAGCAGAGGTTCTTGTATAAGAACAATATTTCCCTAGATTTTGCTAGCCTGAGAGGAAGAATCAAAATGGTTTTGGCGTGATGCCGTTTCAGCCGTTAATTCGCAACTCTGCATACTACTCGCTAGCGCAGGCTAATTGGCCGCACTACCTGTCTGGTTGATTGGTTTCTATTTTCTTCAGTTTGGTCTCCCATATCATTTTCGGCTCCATCCATTTTATGTACTCCAAGAGTTATTTTATTGACCTATAAAGTCAAATTTGGAAGAGAGGTTAGTGGTTAGTTATTATAATCATAGTGAAAAATAAAGAGTACATGTTTGCCTCTCCTGGGTGACGGTTTTCTAATTATTGGTCGGAAAATAAGAATTGCTTGGTTAAATAATACCCTATATTTTATACAAATTTGGCCAGATTGAAAGGCAAACACGTAGCCCTCATTTAATTGGAACTTCCTTCTTATTACCACCGCAAGCTTCGCACTTACTGTGCATGCAGCCAGTTTAAGACGCCCTTGACCCCGATCCACATCCCCGTGTGTGTTTTGATCTTGATATCTTTGACTTTTCGGTGCGATTGCCTAATTCGGGGCCTTTCCGCTGTCACAGTTTTCTAACTCATTTGATGGACTCATGTGCTTATGGGTTAGCTGTGATACAATTCTAATACTAAAGCTACAACGGATTCTAAAAGCCGAACGCCGATTTCCGTATTGTCGTTTCAGGGGAGGAGCTACTTGCAATTTGTCAGTTCTCAGCATTGCTCCCGATTGGTGATGATTTGGGCTTTATTAAGTGCAAATATTTATTTTCTTTATTTTGCATCGTAGTTCTAACTATTCAGAATTTCAATAATAATACCTATGTTAATTTTCACGATGATTGGGGCATATAAAAAAATGATAATTTGAATAGGGAAATTATTGTTTAAGAGTATTCGTTGATTTTAGAGCATCCCTTTCAACTATAGCATATCGATGTTAAATAACATATTGTTACGATTTTGCCTTGTCAATCAAGGTTCGAATCACTGGATTGTGAATAAATACAACTGCTTCAAATTTGAACTCACACAATTTATTTACACAACACAATTTATTATACAACACAAAATTAACAATTAATTATTACACTTATAACACACTTTTCAATTATCACTTTAATAATCGCTTTAATATTCACTTTAATAATCTTTTTATTTAACCTTCACTGTATCACGTTTAAAATAAGACTCAGCATTCCACGTCAACGCGCGCCTTTATATACCAAAATATTTGTTTCTAGAATAATCCTAAATGCGCATCGAGCAAATATGTTAGTATAGAAATAACGCCTCAATGTTGAGTATAAATCATAAATGCAATTGAACAATTCATGAAATTAACTTATTCTATTCTAATCTAGGTGTCACCGTAACAATATTTATGAGAATTACTAGAATTTTTTAAAAAAGGGCGATCGAACCAACGTGTGACAGATAAGTTGAATTTATAGAAATTTTACACAGGTTTACAATTTTTGCGCCATCTAATTGTCTCCAATTATATTAGCAATTCAGTTCGATTCAAATTATGCACCTCATCACAATAATCACATTCTACTCAATATCGATATAATTTTATTTCGATGAATTGTAAAATCGCCATAGGAAATCTAACTTGTAAGAAGAGGCGTTCAACAGAAAATTGTATATGAAAAATTTTGTTTCGCTGAACTGTGTTTCCGATGAATTGTTTTTTTTTCAAAATGTTTTCACGCACATTTAGTTATTGTAAAATTATAGTTTTCATATTTGTTTTTCGATAAATTGTTTGTCGCATAATTGTTGGTCGCAGAACTTTCGGGGAACCGAATTATCTATACAGACCTACCTCCTTGTAATTCATCTTCTGAAGAATTTATTGCTTCTCTGTAAGCCTATTAGCAAGAGGGTTCCTCCATTCCTGCAGAAAATTTTGTCAAAACCAGGGGTTGATTAATTATTTTGATAACACGGCATTGAATCCTCTCAAAATTTTCCAAAGAAAGGGTCCTACCAAATTTCTATCCTCAAACAAGATATAAAATGTTCTCTATATACCGAGTAACACAGGCCGGTGAAAAGATATGGTTCAAATTTCAAAAACAAAATATTTAACGAAGTACAACCAACTAAGACTAGTCCATAATACTTTTTTATTTCGCAAAATTAAATTTTGAATATTTTAATTAAAAAAGTTTAAAAAATCACTCGATCGATTCCGGATTGTTAGGCCATCATTAGATACTCCTAGCCGGATGACGGCAGGAATAGAGCCCTGATCCAACCGAAGTCTATAAGCTGTAAAAGATTGTTCGGTTGCAGTAAATCGAAAAAATATTAAATCATATTTAGGTTTTCTAACAGATTCATTTAAATAACTCCAAACCTGTCATTGTTTAAATTTCCGCTAACGAAACTATCCGTCATCTAGAAATTACGTGAAAAATTCGAGTTCTTTAAGGCCCACTTGCTAATACCGGGTTCTCCATTTGGGAATTGACAACTTTGATCTTTCACTGTGAACGCACCCTTAAACAAAAACCAAACTGTCAGGGTCAAAACATTCAGTAAAGACAACATTTTCATCATAGTGAGGTACACGAAGGAACACGAACGTATACAAATAATTAAAATTTACTACAAAAATTCCGAGTCGGTGACTGCAACTTCAAGAGCGATAATTCCAATTTTTGGTCGTAATTATCGTCCCAGTAGACAAGCAATTCATAGTCTAGTGAAAAAATTTGATTCTAAATATTTGCTGCTGGATGTTCCCGTGCCAGTAGTAAGACAACGGATTGGTCGAAGTGCCGAGAAAATGACTGCTGTTCAAGCGCCCGTCGCAAACGAACCAAAACAGTCAATTTCATGGCGCTCTTAAGAATTGGACATCGCTCAGACTACAATTTGGCAAATTTTGTGAAAGGATCTTGGCTTACACCCTTATAAGATCAAGTTAACACAAGAACTAAAGCTACTCGATCATATGAAGCGACGTACGTTCTCGGATTGGGCTCTGGAAATATTGAAAGATGACCAATTTCATCGCAAAATCATCTTCAGTGATGAAGCGCATTTTTGGCTAAACGGCTTCATCAACAAACAGAATATGAGTTATTGATCAGGTGAAAACCGTCATGTGCTTCAAGAAACACAAGTCATGTTACAGTCAATGGAGATCGCTACAGAGACATGTTGCAACGTTATTTCTTTTCTAGACATTAACGATATGTGGTTTTAACAAGACGGTGCAACATGCCACACAGCGGGTCTAACAATCGACTTATTGAAATTTAAAATCAATGAACGTGTTATATCCAGAAATGGTCCTGTCGAGTGGCCGCCTAGATCGTTTAATTTAACACCTCTAGACTTTTTTTATATGACTACGTTAAATTATTGGTCTATGCCAATAAGCCGGCGTCGTTAGAGGAGCTCAAAGCTACTATTGAAAGAGATAGCGGCCGTTTCCGAGCATAGAAAGTTGGGTTCAAAGAATCGACACCAGCAAACTTGCCCGTGGTTGACAAATGAACGATGTCGAATTCCATACATAAATGTTTTGATTACATAGGATGTCACAATAACCGGTTCAGACTTGACATATCGGTTATTTTGGCTCTGGCAACACTAATGTCATTCTTTGTTTGACAGAAACTCAGTATATTATTTCTAGTTGACGAAATGAGTCGCTTAACGCTTCAATATCGATTCGCTGTGTGGGCCTGCAACAATCTCGAAATTGATGAGGATTTTGCTCAAAAAAGCATCTTTTCGGCCGAGGCGCATTTCCATTTCGGTGGGTTTGTAAACAAACAAAACTGTCGCATTGGGGATCGGAAAATCAATGCATGATTGGGCCGTATTTCTTTGAAGATGAGGCCAGCGCGGCCGTTACGGTCAACGGAATCAACTATAACACTACATGTTAACATCTTTTTTGTGGCCATATCTTGAAGATATTGGTTTGGACGAACTTTGGTTTCAGCAAGATGGTGCGCCATGCAACACATCGGGCGATACAATAGCGAAACTGCGTCAAAAATTCGATGGCCATGCTTTTTCGATGGCCGAAATGGAGAAATCTACGATGCACTTTTTCAAATCTTAAGAAATTCTTTTGTCAAGCGTTCAACAAAATCTGGCAAAGAATGTGCTCTATTATAATACCGACATGGTGTCAAAAGTAAAATTCTTTATAACAAATAATAACCAAATCCCGAACGGAAGAATCTCTTACGACGAAATCACTGTTTATAATCTGAAGAAGAATGTGTGCGCTTAGGACAGTACGTTCTTGATTGGCATTTGCTTATATCTAACGCAAGGTTGTTTTCAAACACAATATGGCAAAGTTGTTTAAGTTGGAATATACCAGATTAGTGGTACTTGAAGCTAGCTGGAGTAATGTTAGAGCTATTAGTAAGCCCGTTTGCTCACTGCATTATCGAAAGCACGTCATGATTATATTTTGTAAAATGTGATATAACGATACCGATTTTTTTAATGATTACAAACCACCGAATCTAAAATGTCCAATATGTATCTAAACTAAATATAAGACCTATAATCCTACCCAATGCCACTTGGGATTCTTGATTTCCGTCTCGTATGTATTAGTTTTTGAAACATTTTAGAAACGTTTTATTATTCATCTTAGGCATTTAGTTTACTGTTGGCATGTTTAATGTACGTGTCAAATTACTGAACGAAACCAGAATAACTAATTTGACACGTACTTTAAACATGTAGTTGTATGTGTTATATTTCTTGACAAGCCGGACGCATTCTTCTTATAATGTTGTTGGTTGTTTTTTGCTTTGGTACAATATAAAAGTACGAACATGACAATTGTTGTTATTTGTTTTGCGATGTTTGGGAGGGGTACCTCGAAAATTTTTTCGTTTTTTTGGGTCGTCTTTCTTTGAAATTGTTAACATTAGCGGTCCTTCGGTTTTTCTTTTTGTTCAATATTCCTTTCCTTTAGCTATAAGTGCGGTATTCCTGCTGTTTCTTTAATGTCACTTCATCGGGACTTGGTAGTTAGACTACAATTCCATAGAAATTATGGTATTATCCAAATATGTTCAAAACTGACATTAATTAGCAATCTTGTTTTGTAAATCTTGAAAAAACGTACAAATGTTAATCATAAATACTTAATAATTTGCCAATATACTAATATGATGATAACCTTAAACGGAAATTAAATGTGTACATTATTTCCTTATAGTAATGTTAAATTAAAAGCAAATTTATAGTTAATTTAACTATCACAAATCAATAAAACTTACAAGAAAATCGACTTTTCCACGCTCCAGTTACCCATAATTAAAATAATTAAACAAACTTATTAAAATCGAATTAATTATAAGTTTTTGATAGATATACGCTCATATATGTATAAAGTTTCAATTAGATGTTAGTTAATTAGTGAATATTTTACACTAAAAACCTATAACGTGTACATATTTTAATTTCAAAAAATCAAGTGCATAGAAATCTTACAGCAATATGATTTTACCATTCACATTATAATTATTTTTAAATTTGCTGCTCTTATCCTTTACTAATTAAATTAAGTAATTTCAAAATAAAATTGACATTGAGTGCAGTTCAATGTCTTAATTTCTAATGCATTATTCACACGATATTTACAGACTCGTAATTTTTCTAAACAGCTATCATTTAGAAGTATGCCCCAGTTTTAATAATCTTCCGCATTTCTATTCGGTAACTTACTTTGAGAAGAGTCTATACCTGCGATATGATTTCGTTCAAATTACGTTTATTATGAGTAGTATACCGACATCGTGATTAGATCCAATCGCGATTGCACGTCAAATAAACAGTATCACGATTTAAAATATAAACATCATTAAATGACAAGGCCAACGTTCAAATAGAATTTTATCGATTTTGAATTATGTTGAACCAATTACGATTAACATACTTGACTCTATAAATAATTCTTAAGATTATGTCATTCGCGATTTATAAACGAAATATGGGTATGATATCAAAGGGCCGAATGTCGAAGGGCCGAATGTGTCGAAGGGCCAAATGTGTCGAAGGGCCGAATGTGTCGAAGGGCCGAATGTCGAAGGGCCAAATTTCAAAGGGCCGAATGTGTCGTAGGGCCGAATGTCGAAGGGCCGAATGACGAAGGCTGAATGTGTCGAAGGGCCGAATGTGTCGAAGGGCCGAATGGATCGAAGGGCCGAATGGGTCGAAGGGCCGAATTATTTTTTATGTTTTTTTTGTTTTAGAATTATATTTTTGGTTAAAGTGTAGATGACGTATACATCTCGAAAATCGAATAAAATGGAAACTTTTAAAAAATAGTTCTTTGTGTATCTATCGTTTTTAGGAGGTGCAAGCCAAAAATTACGGAAAAATTATCACATTTTCCGGGAAAATTTTGATTTTAATTTATTTTTTTTTTTTTTGGTGAGAAATTAAAAAATAATAAATACAGTCTAACTTCCCTAAAGTGACCACTCAAGGGACTTAGAAAATCTGGTCACTTTTCAGAGGTGGTCACTTTAACAAAAAAAAATCTTTTTTAACAGGAATAAAAATACACATGAACATAATATACTTATATGCAAATATTACTCAATTTATGTTAATTTTTCTAAATACAAATGCACCAGATACGAGTACGTTCATGTTCTATACGAAAATGGTAACTAAATCAAAATTAATTTCTGGAATGACAGAAAATACACACAAGATGTATAATAAAAATACACAAGATGTTGTACATAACAAGAATTATGAGATTTCATTTAAATTTTCGGCTTCGTAGCTAAAAAGTGTTGAGAAATTGTTCACTCATTCGACACGGATCCAAACAAAGTAGATCATCTTCATCGCTCTCAGATGAGCAGCCAATCGGCTTTATTTGAGTCGAGATATTTAATTCATCTATAACCGACTGGAAAATTGTGTCCTGTTGTGAAGAACCGACAAATAGGCTTCATTGTTGTAAGGTTGTAAAGTAGATGGTTCATCCTGTTTTATTATTTCGAGATCTGATTGATCGGAATCATTATGTCTGTCTAAATTAAACTCAAACCCGGCCTTCCAAAACAATTGTCATCTAGCACGTTTTTTTTTGTGAATTCTGAGACAACTACGATAATCGTTTCGGCCACAATTGATTTGAACAAGTAAGATCTATATAGTAAGTTTGAAACTTTTGAAGATTCCCTGAACTGAATAACAGAGGTTGTATAAAGGTAAAAACGGAGGTAGAAACTTTAAAGTTACATTTGCATATTATCCACTCGAGGAGCTTCATTTTTATTTTGACTATGTTCAACCATTCTTCAAAAATAGCTCCTGGCATTCATATCTTAGTATTGTAAATGCCGATTAAAAAAGGTCAATGAAAATTAAAAATTCACAAAATAAATTTATAGTGTGCATACCTCAATGCTCCATATTACCGGTAAATTTTCAAATTTCTTAATGATGAGGTCGTTTGGCTCTACCTATAACAACCGGCTTAAGTTTTTCTCCCGTCGCACTTGTGCATAAAAGTATAGTTAAACTTTCCTTTACCATTTTACCAGCTTTACACGATTCCGCTTTAAGAACGTACCTTTTATTTGGCATAGCTTTAAAAAAAAACCGGACACATCCGCATTAAAACATCTCGAGCAATAAAACCTCGTGAAAAATTTTGCTCACATTACAGAGTAAAAATTACTCTATTCAGATCAATTTGTTCTGTAAATGTCACAAAACAGAATAGAGAGGTGATCAAAATAGAGAATAATTTTTACGTACGTTTGATATCCCTTTTTCAACCAAGAAAACAAAAAATTGGCTCAGTTTTAGTCCAACCCACACAAATGTGAGTAAAAAACCATAGTATGTAATGGCGTTGTTGATAAAATATTTCGCTTGATTTGAAGTAAAACCAACACAATTGTGTGTATAGATATAGTGCTTTTATTCGGACCAAAATAAGTTAAAAAGGAATTCACAAATGTGTAAGTTGGTTCAAAAAACATACAAAACTAAATTTTTGACATGGTACTTTTGCCCTACCCGCACAATTGTGTTAGTAAACCACTAAAGGGATATACAAACAATTCTGTACTATTGAAAGGTGGTCAATGTGTAGAGGTGGTCACAATGTAGAGGGGTCACTTTTGAAAGGTAAGACTGTAATGATAAGTTTTGTAATAGATTTTGATGTTGAAATGTGATTTTCAAAATTCCGATTTTCGAAATCCCGATTTTGCTGAAACCTTAAAAATCCCGGCAAAAGTTGGGATTTTTTAAAAATATTAAATTTTGTTTTTTTATAGTTAAAAAAACAAAATTGAATATTTAATATTTTTTATACCTATCTACTAAAGCAGGTGTCAATAATAGATTCTATATAATCCGCTCCTACGCGCGGCACGCAGTGCGACATGTTTGCAGATCCCGGCTCCTACGTCCCCCGGAGTTCAAATCTAAAGCCCCTCGGAGGGCTAAGCGGGGGGGGGGGGGGGGGGGAGCGCAGCGACCTGACCTCCCACGTGCCGTGAGAGTTGTGGAAGCCGTTAGCCTCTACAATTATTGCATTTCAAAATGCCGGCCAGATTTTTAATATTTGAATGGAAAAAAAAACAAAAAATATTTTTGGCAAAAATTAAAAATTTTCCCGGAAAATGTGGTGATTTGTCCGAAATTTTTGGCTTGCACCTCCTAAAAAGGGTAGATAAATAATCCTACAAAGAAATTTTTTTAAAAACTTTTCATCTTTCTCATCGTATACGCCATTTTTTTATTTTTTGTACTATATACCTATTATCAAAAGCCTGACATAGGGCCGAATGTCTCAGGTGGCGCATGACAAAATCTTCCTTCACCAAAATGTATCACTGACTGGATACGTGAAATTTCATCAATATCCAAAGTTCAAAAATAATAAAATATATACGAGTAAATTCATAAGAAATTAATTTATGTTTAATAAAAAAAAATGTGCAAAATATTCCATAAAACAACAAATTTAAAAAATTATATTTCTAAAAACAAAAAAAAATTCGGCCCTTCGACTCATTCGGCCCTTTGTACCCATTCCGAAATATGTAATACTTAAGCCGATGTAAATATGTGTGTCAAATTGTCTAGAAAAGAACTCATTGACTTCGGCACTATTACAAGGAGAACAGCTGCAAAAATACTCTACTATTTTTCTTGTTCAATCGTTACACAGGGCTACATAGCCTCGACCGTCACCGCACATATGAATAATACGCAGTTTTCTCAATTCAAAACAGGAAAAACCAATGGAAAACTATTCCAACAGGTTTTGCAATGATTAAAGGTTGCACCAATCAATTAGAGTCTACAGGATTGTCTTGTTCACATTTGATTGAAATATTCTTTAGGAGGAGACCTTATACACCATATATTCACCGCTAGCTACAAACGAAAAGTCTTCTCATGAGGTAACTTTTCAATTTAGTTGTCAAATGTCATTATTTGCGTGTCATTTACGTGACCTTTTTTTATTTTTAAACATTTCGTAGTTTATAATAACATTTGCAAATAATGCAACTTCCATATCATCTTCCATTATTTTAATTTAATTTAATATTTCCTTTATCCACGAAAAGTCGACAATTTAATATTTCGAATAGTCAGGCACAGCTTGTTTTGTTGATGTTACTGCCACCTATGAATGTTTATTTTGAATTACTGAGAAATTTAGTTTAGTTCATAATTTAGCCAAAAAAAATCGACTTGAGGCACACAGCATTAATATCAGACACATTTTGTTTTATTTAGAGACATCTATCAATAACTAGCATAAACTATCAATCATTTCCGACTAGCTAAAGTCGGAAATTTAGTCAAAAAACGGAGTCAGGCGCAGAGTAATAATAGAAAATATAACGATTTTCCTAAACCAGCTTAAGGAGACACATTAAAACACAGTTATTGACTTTGAAAAAAATTAGAAAAATTTCTTTCTCCATAAAATTGAGTTTTATAAATTGTTTATAATTAAAAACTATATACGATTTGTGATTGATTCATACAAAATGACACAACTTTTGTAGTGTTTTTTTCAGACGTAAATAAGTGAATGCACAAATATGTAAGTTGGTTCAAAACACATAAAAAAATAAATGTTTGACATGATTCTTGTGCCTTACACACACAATTGAAAGGCAGGCAGGAAAAGGGATATGGCAGCATTGGTCCGTTAAGGGTTAAATAATTATTTTCAGCCCACGTTATTACATCGTTCAAATTGTTTACAGCTTTTAGATGATTGTGTGCAGTGGAATCACTGTCTACGGCTACTTAAGAATTCATGTTTTCTTCTGCCGAAGTATTTGAAGGTGCTGATTCATCCTTATCATTATTTTGTTTTTCATGTTTTTCGGATTGTTCTAAAACTATCGATATAATATCATTATCAGTTAAGTTATTGCAACAATTCCAGTCTTCTTCAATTTCAGCTAATCGAAGTTCAAACCAATTATTTAGAAAAGCCAAAGAAACATAATCGTGATGAACTAGTTTACCATCAACAATGAATTCAAATTCTCGCTACGCCTTTTTAATACTGATTTCCGAATTTTCATCCCAAAAAAATCGTGCAAACCAAATACCGCATCCTTGATATAAATTTTTTTGTTCAATATTGCTTCTATGTCCTCATTACCGCTTATTCTATTTACCATTACCTCTAGCATCAATATTTTTCTGTACTTAACTCTTTCGCGGACACGTCGGTATATACCGACACAAACAAAATAATAAAAAAACATTGTGTCAGAGTTTCTGATTTTTTTTGTAATATAATCTGTACTACAACCGGTTTGACTAAAATGGTCTAGAATCTAAATTATATATGTGTCCTATAACAACTATCCTTAAATAATTGTGCGTCCGCGAGAAGGTTTAATCATTTGGATTTAATTTTGATCCATTGGTTGACACTTGCAGTTACATTTACGCAATAAATTTTCAAGTTTTTTAAGTTTTTGTAAAATCGGATACTTTTCTTTCGTATAATATATGCGGCAAAATCGGGTATCGTTTAATCGGAGAGTCGTTAAATCGATTCATCAATTCAGTTGATATGGATTTCATGATACGGAAAACACACTGTCTGGCGTACACAAGCAGCGCTCTTACGAGGTCCAATTAAAGAAGCTTTATAATATAACGAGATCCCTAGAAAACATTAGAAACATGAAATGTAACTTTAAATTTAATTCACTGTAGCACGTAACATCTTCTTAAATCCTGAATGGTTGTTACCGCGGTTAACAACATTGTAATTCATGATAGAATGGTAATGTGGGTAATTAGATGTTTTTGAGAGTATGCAATGCACTGCAAAGTTGTTTAGATCATTTTAAAGCATTGAAATTCCATTCCAACCGAAACTTTACTAAAGGCATCTTATCATCCATCTGGGTATACTCGAATTTTTGTTCACGAGTCGACATCGATAATTGATGAGATGGACATAACTGGCCCCTAAATGACTACAAACTGTTACACCAGTATATCGATTTTGTCTCAAAATGTGTGAAACGAAATGAGTGTAACCGGAAAGATACAGTAGTAGCATTTGTGTTTGTGTTTGTTTCGTGCGAATGATTGTTTTACTGCATCTGTAAGCCACGTCTCATTCTTTTTTTGTTTATTCATATAAACCCTTTGAGTGCCAACATGATTTCGGCTAGTGTATTGAGGAGCACGATTGCACTTTTTGACACTCAAAGGGTTAACGATTGTAAACGCCATATTTTTGTGTTGTTTATGTATTTTAGATTTTTTTATAATTAACATTTTATTTTTAAAATTTATGTAATTTAAAATAAATTTACTTATAAAATTTTATTAATACATATAAAATTAGTTTATGATAAAAGAAAATATTCAATATAAAATATATTAGCATGTTAAATAATGATACTCCACAGCTCGAGAGCAGACGTAATGTGCTGAGAAAAGGAAATAAGCACCATAAAAATTAAACCGATTCGCCCGGATCGCGTTATTTTGGTACCGTTCATCATACAAATGACACAAATACGAACAAAAGAAAAATACAAAGTCATAATTGTGTATTATACACTGTGTACGTATTCGATTTTTTTTGCTTCACTCATTTTAAATGAGTAACTTACGAGACAAAATCGATATACAGATGTCCCTGTTAATAGCTAAATTTTGGTGATGCTAAAGAAGTTCTAATAATAGTCCCATAATAAGATATAAAATTAAATTATTTACAATTACATTAACCTAATTTCCCGGTTCAATATCGTTTATAGCACGTGAAAAAACTAAGGCTGCGGTCCAATTCGTGACTTATTTTGTGGAGACACTTATTTATATACAATAAGTCTCCTGTCGAATAGACTTATTGGAAAATTGCTACAATCATTTTGGTGAGGTACCAGTGTGGGCGCAAGCCTCGCATAAGAATCAAACAAGTCTATAATAAGTTTAGCCGACAGGAGGCTTATTGTAGACTTACAAATTGGACCGCAATCTAAGTTAAATTCGTAGTCGTGGATCATCATTTCGCAGTTAGCCTGAATGGAAATGTCAGACCATTTTATGAATCGGTTTTTGAATGAAATAAAAAATCGGCTGGAAAACCCGATTGAGCGATTTTTGTAAAATACCTGTGAGACCCCCGTCAAATTACTCTAGCTGGTTGATAATTTTATCGAATATGATTAGCAATGAGGTCGGATCTTATTAGGCTGATATAATTATTAAAAAAAGAAAATCATTATAACAAAATATTACAAGAGAATAACATGGAAAGTTTAAATTAGTTTCCGTAACGGCAGTTATTAACATCGCAGAGTACTTCGTGCGGAAATTGAGAGACGAGACCACAAATTTGTGTTTACGTATACGACGTATAATACACAATTTTGAATAAGTATGCTGTCATTTGTTATACATGTATATGTTGTTTTTGTGATCATACAACCATGCCACACGAGCATTTTTTGTATTTTGGCATTTTTTTTCTACAAATGTTTTGTTCTGCTCTCTCTTAAATAAAATTTTAACTAAAATGAGTCAAAAATGTCCTTGAAATATTTTTTATTTCATTTATGTTTGAGTTGTGTGGTAGAACAGAAAATTTGTTTAAGTCGCAATTAAAACTTGTATCATAGGTAAACGGGGAAAGAAACGAAGAAAAATGCGGCATTTTTTTTTTACGTGTGGCATGAGCCATAAGCATCAAAATTTTACGAACCGGGTGGAATCGGTTCAAATTGTTGGTCCTGTTTTGTGACATTTTCCCATGGTATTGAGATGGGGAATTTTACGTTTCAGTTTAAATGTAAACATTTCAATTTTAAGCCATCCGTTAAAGCAAAATCGTAACTTTGAAGAAAGTGAATTTATTTTTTACGTGACTTTATTTACCACGTAACGTTTTACAAATTTTTTTTAAAATATAAAATTTGTTATTTATAAAATATACAAATTTTAACCTAAAATCAAAATATTTAGAATGGTGAGCCACACATGCGCTCTAATTAGACGTGTTTGTTACTAATACAAACACATTCATTCAACACTAGTGCGTTTCGGAAATTCTTCTCGTCATGTCATTATTTTTGGATGCAAGTGTTGAACAAATGTGTTTGGATTAGTATACACGTATAATTTGTTCGGACGTCACGCCGCTCCATTTCACACTCAAAAAATAAAATTAAATTAAAAAATGGGACTCCCATAGTTTTTTTTTTGGTGGGCAGTTATGCGAAAGCCCGAAACACTGAAATGTTTAAATTTAAACTAAAAAGTCAAAATCCCCATCTAGACCATGGGAAAATGTCACAAAACAAGAGTGGAAGCACCAATAATTTGAACCGATTCCACCCGGTTCGATAAATTTTGATGCATATGATCACAAAAACAACACACATACATGTATAACAAATGACAGCACACTTATTCAAAATTGTGTATTATACGTCGTATACGTAAACATAAATTTGTGGTTTCGTCTCTCAATTTCCGCATGAAATAGGGGTACAGATCGAATTGAATGTGTAAATTATTTTTGATGTTACAACTATAAAATTTACATATTATCCGTAAAACGTTATTTGCTTTCGTGTTCTGGCATTTGTAGCAACATAATGAGTATATTATCATCTGATTGTGTCCATCCGAAAATTTCGCCGTGTCCGAAAAAAAATTGACAGAATCAATAGAAAGCTGATAGGTCTCAATATATTAGGTACTTTAGATTGAAGAACCAGTACCACATAAACCAAGACCTTCCCTCCCAAACACATTCCATTTTGTACCCGTTGGAATACTTGTTGTTGTTAAAGTCGCTATTACAATTAGTTTCCGTTGAAACATGTACTATATATCAAACTGAAGTTCTTATGATTTTAAAAGTAAAAATACATCACGGGCCTTAATGCGCATAGTATTAATATTGTTGTTGTTCTCAAATGTATAAATAAGTACTTGTAGATAAGATCAATCAGGCCAAGGCTGGTGTCATTTTTTTATTTTATGGATAAAAAGCGACAACTACGGCTTGAAATATACAATATCGTTAAAATTAATGTGAACACAGAAAATTAATGAGACAAATTATTTATTATTAAATTTTTTTATCGAAATGAATATTAATAATTTATGTGTCCACCTTTGCCTTAATGGTATCTTGCACGCGGTTAGACATCGAATTAATTAATTTTTAGCAATTTTCTGTTATTTGTGAATTCCGGAACTAAACCTCGATAATAGCCATTTCTGCATTTCTTTTACTGTTGTATAGTCTTATTTCCGAACTTTAATCTTACATATGGCCCATAAATTTTCTATCGGATTACAGATAGGGAGTGAGAACATGCTAATTGGAAAACTCAGGCCTGGAGAAAAGTTTTGTTCTTGGACGAAACGCATTTTAGCGTGCAGAGACAACGTTCACGGTTTGTACGAAAATCTGCAGGGGAAAAATTGACAGCGAAACATTTCGAACAAACAGTCAAACATCCACCAAAAAGATGTTTTGGGGATGTTTTTCGTATAATAGCGCAGACAGTCTAGTACCAATCGAAGGCATGATGAACGGCTTGAAGTACAAAGCTATGCTGGGGCGGAAATTACACCGTAATTAGGACAAAGTTGATCTTAGTGAAAATATTATTATTCAACATGATTCATCGCCATGCCATAAATCGAAGTTGGTAACAAGTTACCTCGATCAGGAGTACAGGGTTTTCCAGGGATATGATTTCTTAAAAAAAACACACTAAACTAATTGTTAAGAAAATTGAAATGTTTTTTATTTAATGTGAACTACAATCGATACAATTAAGTTCTGAATAAAACGTCATTCAAATGGCCTCCACGACTTCGTCAGCAGGCACGAATTCGATGAACCCAATTTTTGAACACTTTTTCCACTAAATCACGTCGTATTTCATGAATAGCACGTTCAATATCGACATGTAAAGCTTCAAGATAGTTTGGTTTATTGCTAAAGACCAATGACTTCAAATAAACCCACAAGAAATAGTCTAATGATGTTAAATCACAATTTCTTGGAGGCCATTCAATATCACAATTTCTTGAAATAATCGAATCTCCAAACTTTTCTCGCAATAATTCAATTGTTGCACTTGCTGTGTGGCACGTAGCCCGTCTTGTTGGAACCAAATGTTGTCAAGATCAACTTCTTCCAATTTCGGCCATAAAAAGTTGGTTATCATCGATCTATACCGATCGCCATTGACAATAACGGTGTTACCAGCTTCACCAACCACACCAATCTGTCAATTTAGGTGAATGTAATGGTTTTTCATGAATAATTTGTGGATTTTTTTCGCACCAGAATCGACAGTTTAGTTTATTTACCGTACCACTCATATGAAAGTGAGTCTCATCGGAGAAGATGATTTTCTTAAAAAAATCGTTATCGTTTTCAAGTTGTTCCAAAGCAAAATCAGCAAATTCACGACGTTTACGATGGTCCAATGGCTTCAGTTCTTGAGTGAGAATAATTTTAAACGGATGCAAACCCAAATCCTTTCTCAAAATCCGCCAGGTTGTGGTTTGAGACAGTCCCAATTCTTGAGAACGTCTTGGAATCGACAAATTGCGGTCTTCAGCAACACTTGCCTGAACGGCAACAATATTTGCATTACTTTGAGCGTTTCTTTGTCTTATTGGCACTTGAACATTATGTAAAGAAAATGTACGCTCAACATTTTCAACAATTCGACGAATAGCGAGCACACTTGGACGATTATTTCGACGATAAATTGGCAAAATCGCACGAAAAGTTGCAAATGGAGAACGATTATTTTGATAATAAAACTGAATAATTTGTAAACATTACTGAATATAATGAAAACAAAAAATCACAGATCACGACATATTACAAATGGCCGAAACGTCACTTAAAAATCATATCATTCCTATTAGAAAACCCTATATATTCAATGCCTCGATTGGCCTGACAATTCACAGGACTTGAATCCAATAGAAAATTTAAGGGCCATTTGTAAGGTTAGAGTTCAGAAAAACAAGACTGTACAACAGTAAAAAAATGGAGGAAGCTGTTATCGAGGTTTAGTTCCGGGATCCACAAATAACATAAAATTACCAAAATTTAATTATTGCAATGTCTAACCGTGTGCAAGATGTCATTAAGGCTAAAGCTGGACACATTTCATTACAATAAAAAAATTTAATAATAAATAATTTGTCTCATTAATTTTCTATGTTCACATTAATTCGAACGATACTGTATAGACAATACACAGTGTAACACATAACACAGTAAAAACGACCAGTCGTAACTTTTTGTCACTACCAGGAATCGAACCCGGGACCCCGAATAACAGGAAGTGCTCTACTTACTTTGCTATCGTGGCCAACATTAAAACAGTAAACATGGTTTGGAGAACAGCGATTTTAATCATTAAATCTAGAAATATTTTTACATTTGATCATCAACATAATGCAATAACAAAGAAACCTGTGCTTCTTTCTTGGTTGAGATACGATGGTGATTGTTGCGTTTAATCTACGATGTGTTAGTGCTACGCTTAAAAGAAACAAGGAATATCCGATGAAATTTGCAATTTTGTATATGGTGATATCCGTTATGGTGAGCCGACCAGCGGCTGAATTCCGGTTAGCTGATTAATTACTCATATGGGTTTTCTTAGTCTAAAACGGTATTAGCATAAAAACTCGGCCGCGATTCCTGCGAAGAGGAGAATATTTGAAAAAGAGAGAAATTTAAACTTAGAAAGACTGTCAACAAAATATGATAAGCCGTTTTGTAAATCAATGTTTTTGTGTCAGAAATCCTGAATCTAGCAACACATAATATTTTATTACTACCAGATTAAGTGATAGGGATTACTGTGATAATCTGAAATCATACAATGTTTTTCTCAAGATATTCAAAAATGGATACCAAGAAAACACTAGTACTTCACAAATTTGTATGCAAGTTATAACAGTCAGTTCTCATTATCACAAAATTTATGAGTCTGGCTCTACAAACGAGTTCCAACCTGTTATAAACTTTATAACATCGGCCAATTTTGGTGTCAATGTTTATTTGTGACAAAAAAATTTCAATGTTGTTGAAGAATCAAACCGTTCGTAATTTTTTATTCGTTGCCATGGTCTTGGTTGGGTAAAATTTGTCTTTCAACTAATGATCAAACAAATTTAAATTTTATGACAGGTAGTTGTCATTGATAGCAATACCAGAAAAAGCGCGCGAAAAATAGCATGCATTATTCAATGAAAGTGAATCAAGGTAGAGTATTATGTAATTTGGTAGATTAATAATAAAAAAAAAATTAACACGTTTCTTTATGACTGATGCTTATGTCGCTGCATCCGGTGCTCACTCCAACCATGGACTCGCCCAGTAGCATATACCGTAATCAGCCCATAATTATATCGAAAGATATCTTATCGATTTAAATAACAGTCTGCTATTATTGCAACTACATATGGTAAGCAATTTGGATAACGAAGAACTGAACTGATGCAACTAATCTAACTAAAATAATTAGTTGTTAAATATCGTGTGAAAGACAAAACAAAGGGCAGCCTCAATAACCTTATTAAAGAGATAATGTTTTAAGGCACTTTAACCGTAATATGCTAAAATGATGGAGATTTGCAAATAAGTTGTCGAGCAGGATATGAACATATAGGCCAGACAAAATAATCAGGTAAGGACCACCACAGGATAATAACAGTGCTATTATGTCAATCAAGGGCGGAAAACCCACAAACGAGTAGCAAAAAACAACCGCGATTGAAGAAATACTTTACACATCGCGATAAACTACAAAAATTAGAAGAGGAATTTTGTTATTTTTACTCCATATATAAGAAGATAACATGTTAGGTCGGCAATTCTATTTGAACTTGATGGTAGGATCTTAGAAGACATTCGCAGTTTAAGCACTAGTTATACGTTGAAGGACATTTAGGCAAAATTCATAGACTCTGATGTGCTTAGTCTATTTCATGTAAACATAAAATTAATAAGAAAATTTACAAAATTAAAAAATTGTAATCGTAGCCCAATGAAAACCCTACGTATACCAAATGCCGGATACTTGTACCGTAGAAAAATAAAATAAAATGTGTAGTTTTCACAAAATGTGAAAACCTGAATTTTCAAAACATGTTTTTAATAATCTAGATATTAGTGATATACACTAAACGTCGGATTTATTTTAGTCGGCGAAGTTTAACAACTTTATTAATCCTACCTTTCAATCCATTAAAATTTTAATTTATTACATGTACAGAACATATCTATAAGTACGAGTATGTAGAAATCGAATAAAATTAACCGCTAAACTAGAGATAATTGTAGCAATATACCATAATTATAGTATAATGACCGTGTAAGCTGGTAACGGTTGCTATAATGTGAACTAATCGGCACATAAATATGATTTATACATTTCGTTCAAATAATTAAAATTAATTAATAATTTTTATGTACATATTGAAATGTAAACCCGTTCTGTAAATATCTAGACCACTTATCACCCTAAAATTAAGTGTGGAAAAGTCGACACGAACCCAGAGCTGAAACTTGATCGCGAGCTGTATATGAATAAGAGACTTGGACAGATCATTCCGTAAATAATTACATAAACGGCTAAACGGAATTCGGTGGCTTAACTAGAAGCAATATCCAATATCCAGAAAAGCACCTGTGAGATTCGAATTGTTAGGCGACACCTATTGGTGGCACCATATAACACCAAATCACACCAAGGCAACCCTAAATAATACAACGTCGGTACAAAATTCGTTATCTTCCTTCTTAGTGAAATAAGTGTGCAAAAGTGACATTCTGGTGCTAAAACCAACTAAATTCGGTGGTGCAATGTCAACTCGTCGCTACAGTAGGTCCTTGAAGGAGCAATGAGGAAGAGCAAGGCGCTCTCGGTCAACACGCCAAGAATAAGCAACGAATCCATACAGATGCAGGTCGATCAAGCGAATGACTATTACCTCGTGGCGATTTCAAATTTGAAACCCATACAGAGACAGTTAGCAGCCACGATGGAGAACTCGTAAGATAACGCCTATGTAGCTAACGCCCGCACATCAGTCGGTTGACACAGACCAGGCTCGGATCATGGTATCAGTCTTAGACGGTGACTACACAAACTGGACCAAATTTGAACATTTATTCATCGATCTCGTTCAAAATCGCAAACGGCTGTGCATTTCACAAAAGCTACACTTTTTAAAGGCGAACTTAACTGGAGATGCAGCAGTGTTGTTCAAATTGAAAATTATGAAGAAGCATGGCCACAGTCATGTTCGAAGGTTTAGAGCCATAACTGCGCTAAAAATCGAATCAGTTGTGGTGTGGCGCAAGATCATTGATACTACGACCGACGCCATTCACAGTATGAAGGATTTAGGAGTACCAGTCACCACATGGAATATACTTTAAGTCAACATCGTCGGAGAAAAGCTGGATCCAGAAACCCATCGACATTTGGAAAGGTCACTAACCCGAGCGCAATATCCATCATACCAAGTTCTGATCGATTTCCTGAACACCAGATGGCATCATCATTAGAGATGATTTCCATGACCAAAGCAGAATTGAATCCATCACATTCGTACAAAGAGGTTCGCGGATTTAATCCAGAGCGAAATGGTTGAACTACTCAGATGTGGTGGGTTCGAAATGCGGAAGTGGTCCTCGAACAGTCAGCAGCTTCTCAATGAGATACCAAGCGAATCTCACGATCATCAAGGTCAACTTGAGATAAACTGGGACAATTCAGTCAAAATACTCGGACTATCGCGGCATCGGATCTTAGTGTACCAACCGGGTGTGTAACGAAATCCCGGTTTTCAAAATTCAGGTTTACAAAATCCCGGTTTTGTATAAAAAAAAATCTTGATTTTTAGGAAATCCCGGTTTGAATGTTTAAAATTTGACTTGTGGGAAAATGGGACTCTTAGATGATTTTTCGACAAAATTGCAATAAAGTTCTGAGCTGAATAAAATGGCTAATATAATTTTTTAATTTCTTTTAAGGAATATTTCGTAATTTATTTTATCAAATATTAATGAATTCACTTGATAAAATTTTCCTTCACCAAAATGTATGATAACCGGGGTTTTGAAAACCAGGATTTTGAAATCGGGATTTTGAAAACCGGGATTTCGTAGTACACCCGTACCAATCACACGAACAATACTGTCACAGGCATCAAGGATATTCGATCCGTTCGGCTGGGTATCTCCTACCGCAATCATCGTAAAAGTCATACTACAAGAATTAAGGATACTCTGGATATCGTAAGATGAAGCGGTCCCAAAATCACTTGTTCAAAGATGGATCACCTATCGAGATAGCCTGAAATCATTGGAGGCTGTCAGAATCGTCCGCTGGATATGTCTTCAACATCATGGATTCAACAACGCTTCTGAGAAAGCATACACAGCGGTGGTGTATGATCGTACCGCAGATGGATTCGCCAAAATCAGAATGCTGGCATCAAATACCAAGGTTCCACCACTGAAAACGATCAATCTTCTACGTCTGGAGAACTCATGCACACCGTGCACACTGATCGTGCAGTCACTCGACGTGCCACAGGTTCAAAGCTATGCATGAACCAACCCGCAAGTGGTACTTGGTTGGCTACGCAGCTCCTAGATTACACTAAACCAACCCATTTGAATTATGTCGAACCCAAGCAGAACCCTGCAGTCATCCGATATGGTAAATAGGTCCGGCTTGGTTACGAGAAGATCCAGGTCAATGGTCACGCCACGCCTAAAAACGAGCGAGGCTTACACTAGCATCGACGAAAGAAAAATAAAATAAATGATTGCAACGAACGCGGAGACCGTAACGTCTCACAATGACTTATATTACCTACTCGCTCGATACTCATCGCTTGGAAAATTACTTCGTGTCCCGGCCTACTGAGAACGTTTCATCCAACATCCTCATCTCAGCACACTAAAACATCCGGGAGACTTCATCAACCTGCCCGAGCTCCATTGAGCATTCGAGTTTTGGGTCAAGTTGATTCAAGAATCACATTTCGCGAAGGAGATATCACGATGCCAATCTGGTGAACATTTATTGGACAAGGGCCCACTTCGACCTCTGAACCCTTTCATCAGCAGCGACGGTATACTACTGGTCGGAGCTCGACAAACTGAACCTGCCATTCACACGGAAGCATCCGACCATTCTTCCCGAGGACAGTCAGCTTACCTTCGGAAGCACTCTTCTATCACATCGCATTACACCTTCGAGACCGTTCCTGCACTGTGGCGTGGACTATGCAAGCCCAATACCCATCAAGCGACGCAAAGGTCATGGTAGTGTATCAACGTAGGGCTACATTTGTATTTTCGTCTGCCTATCTACGAAGGCATTACATATGGAGCTGGAGTTGGAACTCAGTACAAACACGTTCATCGTATACAAGCTAAACATCATTTTAAAAAGTATGTTGGCTAAATTCCAATTGGTAGAAGTTTTAGGATATTTGATAGCAGTAGCTACATAATTGATGATGATGCATTCACGAAAATTAGCAGAAAGAAGCAGTTCTTACGATCCGTTTTGGCAGATAGGTAAAGTTTCCGTTGGCTAAACCAAGAGTATCAAGTCGGTAATTATCATTCTTTATCAATACATTATTCAATTTACTGCCAGCTGAGAGGCTGTCAATTACCCAACTTTCTCCGAGACAATCATCTTAAACATTTCTTATAAATTTTTTTGTGTCTTTAGGAAATTATCCCAATCAAATTGAAGGCTTGTTTTTCTTGCTACGTCTTTAAATCCAAGTATTTCTCCTTAACCTCTTAAAATCAGGGCACAAAACTTTGCTCTAAAGCTTTTGGTTAGTGATAATTGGTTAATTTCGTCGGATGGATGGAAGGGATGGAATGGAATGGATAGAGGGACATAAAGCACGCTCGCTGAAGCTCGATTAAGGAAAGTTCCGATGCGGTTAGTTTTTTGCCCCCATGCAGTTTAAAACAAATAAGATTTAAAGAGTTACACCTGTGATATTATTGGTTACCTCCCAGTTTAAAATTAAATCGACAAGGAATACAAATATGCATCCCTGCTGTTAGCTTTAAATAGTGGTGAGAATTTGAACGACGCCCAGCTACAATGGGGGATAATTTTACTCGTATTCCAAGTTACAAGAGCTGGCAGTTTATCCGCATGGAAGGTGTGACCGAGTCAAATAGAAGATATACGAAAGATTTAATGAACTAGGGCAAGGATTCGAAGCACTAAGGGAAAAAAGTAAAGCAGTAAGCCAGAATTCTTGTAATTAATTTTATCATTATTCGTATTCAATCCAGAAACAATATTTCCAAAGCACAAATCAGGTTCAACTTAAATATTTGCTTAGGAATTTCATGTTCGGTCAAACTGCCTTAACATATTTTCAATTTTCTTACTTCTTTTAGAGTTATTTGTTATGCAATTTTTAACTTTTAACTTTCTCGCGCTTTATACGTAACACCATTAATACAGGCATCGACTTGGATCTTTCCTAAAGCGATTTATACAAAAAATTTAAATTTTTGAGACACGCGTTTTAAATCATCCTTCCTTGTTTGGCTAATTGATTATGATAATGACATTTTTAATTTAGCAAGAGTAGCGAAATATTCCACTTCTCATGAACAATTTTAAAACAACACTCAATACTTTGATATCTGTTTGTTGTTAGCGAGATGTCACCTCAAAAGTTTAACAAAACGATACAATAAAAATTATGTTACAACCTTGCAATAAGTATAACACGTTTTAAAACAAACCCATCGTTTTATATACACGTAATTTGTATTCATATTGAAATCACAAATTCACAAGGTAGAATTGAATATTTAAATTTTCATGTTTATTTCCCGGTGTACAAGTAACATTAAAATTGGGAAATCCGGCAATCAATGCTACGAATGCCCGTTGGTCGCTTTTTTCCTAAAAACATAAATAATAATGACTCTACAAGTTACACCTACTTATTTCAGGTATGGGGTATCGGGCTACGTGAAAATATAATCATGGGATTATTCTGGAGATTCAGATGTCATAAACCAAATTTTATTAAATTTTGTGTGCTAATTGTAGGACTGTCGTGTAAAATGATCTCTATACTCTTTTCAGTTTCAAACCATTTCGACTAAAAACTAAACAAGTTGCCCGACATATTGTAGCTAAACCCCTAGCTGAAAATTGAAGCAGTATCCGAAAAGGGTCGGAGCCGAAAATACTTAACAATACTAAGGCATGCACGTTTTGTGAAGAAATCAGGATGTTGTGAGTATTGCAAACGTTCGAGTTGCCGACGCCAGTCCCATAATTCCAGAAAGAAGTTACCAATCGCGTAATTTAACCAAACGTATATTTGTTCAACTTTATCGTTATTTTTTCATTTTACTTTCAAAAGGAAAACTTCCTACTTGAAATAGTATGTGGTGTTTACAAAATGTATTGACTGGCTTGAATTATATTTTAGAGAATTTAGAGAATTACAAGAATTATTTGCCATTTCCCAGTGCATTGGAATACAATCCGATTTGTATCATGAAATTGGAATTCAATATCAGTTTCATGTGTGGATCTGAAAAACGGAGTAAAAAAGAAGCTAACACCAAATGTGTGACGCCAAATGTAACTTTTCAATTTAAGTGGTTTACACAGTGGTTTATTTCCAAATTTACTTTTCTAATTCTAGTTAAGATAGGTAATATGATACAGAGAAACATTTATCAACCTATATTTTTTCAAAGCTCCTTCACATTAAAAATTAAAAGTATTAAACATACATAGATCAGATTTTGCAAAAGATAACTTCCTTAAATGTATAGTTAATTTAGTTTATCAGAAGAAACATTTTTTGAAGAAGCACTAACTTCTCAGTCACTTTTATTCGGCCATAAATAAATCACAAAAACCTACAACGTTATTTCTAAAAATTCTAAATGCCTCTGATACAGTTGATGTATCAGAGCCCGGGATAATAATTTTTGACTGGTTTGTGAAAAGATGCTATTATCCCACCAGTTTCATGTTTAGACAATGGTAAAATTTGGTAAAAATAAAGATCAAGTAACTAAGGCCAAAATTAATAGCCCGAACTCCGTACCAATGGGACCTAATTCTTTAATGATACAACGGTGATGGAGCAACTAAATAAGTTGTATAAATGGGGAGCGGACTGTCTAAGATATTTAATCTAATTATATTGTTGATATAAGCTCAACAGGAAGAACAACACATTCACAACAGAATAATCAGCCTGAAATATTTCCAGACACTCGACACCGACGCAGTTAAAATTAAATTTTACATTTTTTCTATTTCATACAAACTATTTAGACAGCGAAAATTTTATGTTCTCTGATTATTTGGACCTCATCAGTGTTAATCCTACAACAATCTGCATGCGTTCGATCTGCATGCAGTATATTTGAATATCAACGCCGCCATGACAACCAACAATAACAATATAATTAAAGCTGCCACATCAAAGAAATAAAACTGGTTTAAACAGCCAGGGCCATGGCGACAACAAGGGCAATTCTAGAACTATTACAACTATTCATTGAGAGTGACAACATTCCAATAGCAAGCAATATCACCAAGAAGGAAATAAAGATTGAAGAATTATTTCAAGAAAGTTAGAGGCGCAATCCAGATGGACGATACACGACTCTTACATCATTCATGATACATCATTCAAGCATATGTACCATCAGTTCGTTCAGGAATACATCGACCTGAAGCACATGGAGTTAATCCGAGCAGAACATGAATATATCGAAGCTACTCAAACCTATTATATTATACTGCATTATGGTGAGCTCAAAGAAGCTTTCAGTCAAACAAAGCGCTCCTACGTCAAAACTAATCGGCACCTATCGATACAGCCAAACAATAATAGGCAAATAAAACAGTCTAATGCTGCGGCAAATATAACAGCCAAATACAAGATGGATAAGCTACAAAATAGGACGGCCACAGTTAGACAAGATTAAAATTCATCGATGGATAAACTACACCAGCGGTACTAAGAATGAGTAACATGGTTTCTGTGATACCTTTAATCAAGCATATACTGCAGGCTGCAGTGGTGTATTCTACCAACAACTATAGCATCATGTAAAGTCATATGATAATCCTCGCATAGAACAACCCCTTTGGGTCTCGCTAACAATAATTTATGGCGAAGCAGACTCATATCTGCCAGCCAAAATCATTAAAGGTGCAAATCATTAAAAATGCACACAATAGCACGTGGAACGGTTGCATTCAATTAACCTTAGTTGATTTAAGGAACAAATACTGGATTATTGATGGTAAGCGGGCAGTACGTAACGTTATTAAATAAGTTCTAAAATGCTTTCGCCATACACAACACATTGCGGAAAAATCAATGGGAACATTACCAGCTGCCGCAGAACAACCAGGGAGAGCATTTTTCAAAACAGAAATCTACTATACCGGCACGATCCAATAAAAAACAACGAAAAGAAGGGAACACATGACCTACTAAAAATATATAGCTCTAGTGGTATGTAACCAATGGTAACCAAAGCGATCCATATCGAAATTGTAAGCTATCTAACGATTCTTTTCCAGGCGAGGAATATGTATCAATATTTGCTCCGATAATGAAACTTACATTATCGGAGAAAACCCGGCTTTGAGACAACACCCACATAGAGAAGAAAGACTTGTATGGAGCTGCCCGGTTTAAATTGTAATGTCATTCTACAGCAACTTCTATGGCAATACAAGTATTTAGACGCGCAGACAACTAGCTATTATTTCGAAAATGTTAACATGTTCGGAGTTCCCACCCAACGTGAGGCTGAAAAATATAAGTTCCGATTTGAAAAAAATAACAATGATAAGAATCATCTTTTCGCTTTTATTAATAATCAAACAACTATTAATAGTCGATAACACCATCAATTTAGTAAAACATAACACAAGCCTTACTACGTCATCGATAAACACTAACACCATCTACGGCGGGAAATACTGCAATTATTTTTTTTAAATAAAAATCATATTGCAAATATTGTATAAATTTGTGTTCACCAACAGTTCAACAGTCAAACGTCGATTAAGTCCAGTCATACTCACCTGTAAGATATTTTCTTGCTGTAACCACCAAGGTGTCAACATTAAAATTAAATATTAAACCAAGGAAATCAAAAATAATATTCTACGACAATTTTTGTATTTTTGATTGGAGAATTCACCCTTTGAAGCACATCTACATTTTATTTGGTCCTTCGAGCCGGATCCGGAGTTTACATTTTGGATTCACACCAACTGCCGATTACGAAGAATTCAACAATCACCTTTACCTCGTGGGTATTATTTGGACACCATTTTGGCAACCACACACCATTTTTATTGTTTTCCATATTTTTTCTCGCATTTTATTCTCCATTTGCATTATTTATTCCGGTTGTATTTTCCTCCACCTTATTTCGGTATTTAATAAAAAAGGTATATACTGTATTACGTTATCGTACGTTACGTTATCGTTGTCGTTACATTTGTATTATTACATTATCGTACATTATCGAATTAATCGGGCTAATTTAAGAACAAGAGTGATTTGGTTAGTGATAAGTGTATAAATAGTGAAAAGTGAATCAAATCGAAATGCCACCAAAAATAGATCAGTTTTTGCGACGCCGCGAAACCGCTTTGCTGCAAATCAAGGCAATTGAAGCCTACGCCAACAACCTTACCGAAACTGAAGATATCGAAACCGTTAAGGCACGCATGGAAACCCTGCAACGTGTGATGACGGCATTTACGGATGCCGAGGATGAAATATTTGCCAGAGATGGAGAAGCAGAATCAAACGCTGTAGAATGTGACGAGATATATGACAAAACCATCGCCAAATTAAATACACATCTAAAGGGAATGCAACAGAAGATGCCAAATTTTGATATTTCCGCCACCTGGAATAACGGGACGCTCAACCAAACACGTTGTGACATAAAATTACCACGCCTAACTTTGCCAACTTTCGATGGCAATTACCAAGAATGGCAATCATATCACGATATGTTTGTCTCAACTGTACATGATAATCCTGGGCTTACTGGTGTTCAAAAGTTGCAATATCTTAAGGACTCTTTAAGAGGAGAAGCTCGGGCATCGTTAAGACGAGGCATACCAGAAATTAACGAAAAGGTATAGTAAGAAAAAACTAATATTAAATTCTTTTATTAAAACCTTCATTAGCCAACCGTCAATCAACCAAGTAACCGGTAAACAACTTCGTCAAATTTCCGACACCTCAGACGAAGTAATACGTGGTATAAGGGCATTGGGAAACTCAAGTAATGGACGCGACCCATGGTTAATTTATTTAATCTTAATCGAATTTCCAACTTGGCAAGCATTTTTAGATTTCGTAACCAAACGGGCTGACTCGTTAGAGAATTGCCAACCACCACCTAGGAAACCTCAACCACGATCTACCAATATTCACAGCCATACAGTAGCAGTTAGAATTTGTCCATTATGCAAAACTGCACATAATTTATTCCAATGCACCAAATTTAAGGAGATGGATATAACAGCTAGACGTGGATTCATGCAGAAAGCCAACCGATGCTTTAATTGTTTGTGTGACTCTCATTTGGTCTCGAGATGCCAATCAAAACGGTCATGCATGAAATGTAACAAACGCCACAATACTTTGCTCCACTTACCATCCAATCACAACATCACCAATATCCACACCACAACTGAGGCGAACACCGAAGAAGGAGCTACCAGCAATGCCGAAAAAACAGCAGCTCATTTAATACCGTCCACGACTGTTCATACTCACCAAGCACAGCCACCATCATTTAACGCCGGCCTTCTACAAACAGCACTTGTAGATATTCGAGGAGCTAATAATTCCTTTTATACTTGCAGAGCACTATTAGATTCCGGAAGTTTAGCGTCATTTATTACCGAGTCGTGCGTTCAGAAATTGGGACTACCGCGGAGGAATCAGAGAACTATAGTCGAGGGACTAGGTTCAACAAAGGTGGGCACTTCCAGAGGACGTGTGAATATTGAAGTATTTTCACGAACTAGAAAGCACACATCATTTCATATTGAGTCGCTTGTTCTATCATCAATTACCTCAAATCAACCGCAGATACGAGTTGCTGATTACCATTGGGCAGAATTCCAAAATCTACCATTAGCAGACCCGACGTTCCAAGAGCCTGGCGAAATAGACATTTTAATTAGATGTGACCACTATCTTTCGCTATTACTACCAGGACACATTGAGAGTGCCAATACCAATTTAGTAGCACAAGAAACAATTCTTGGTTGGATAATTTCGGGAGTATTGAAAACCAAACAGCCATCACAAGTCACAACCTTTTGTACCTCAATTGACATTGATGAAGCGCTAACCAAGTTTTGGGAAATTGAGGAAATTATACCACCCACACTTCAAACAAAGGAAGAAATTTATTGCGAAAACCATTTTGTGGATAATTACGACCGAAATAGCGATGGTAGATATGTCGTCGCATTACCCTTCGATCCAAACGCCGCACCACTAGGAGAATCTAAGTCACAAGCCGTTCGAAGACTCCAATCTACTGAACGTAGATTTGAGCGAGATCCTGACCTAAAAGGAGAGTATATTTCATTTATGAGAGAATACGAGAAATTGGGACACATGGAACGTATATGCGATACCGAATTAGATACTCCATGTGACCAGTCGTATTACCTGCCACATCATTCAGTCTCTAAAGAAACCAGCACCACCACCAGAGTTCGTGTTGTATTTGATGCATCGGCCAAAACCAAAACCGGCAGATCGCTAAATGATAATTTGTGCGTCGGTCCATCAATCCAACAAACTCTACAACAAATCCTAATGCGTTTCCGATTCCATCGTTTTGTTATGACAGCCGACCTAGAAAAGATGTTTAGGCAAATACTAATTACCAAAAAACATTCCGATTTTCAGAGAATAGTATGGAGAGAGGACTCATCAGATCCCATACAAGTGTTCCGCTTACTGACCGTCACGTATGGCACATCACCAGCGCCGTTCCTGTCCACCCGAGTTTTAAAACAAATTGCTAAGGACAACCACGACAGGTTTCCGAGCGCGGCAACAATCATTGAGAGAGATTTTTACGTTGACGACCTGATGACAGGAGCAAACACAATGGACCAACTCATCATCCGTAAAAATGAAATAACCCAAATAATGAAAGCGGCAGGATTCAATTTACGAAAATGGCTATCAAATTGCCTACCTGACAACGAAATTTCAACCGAAGGTAAAAAACCTATTGATAATGACCGAGAATCACACCATTCAAGAGTTTTAGGTATTGTTTGGAACACGAGAGCAGATCATTTCACCTACAAGATTACACTAAAGGATGTCCCAATATACACCAAACGAGGACTGTTATCCGAAGCTTCTAAGCTTTTTGACCCTCAAGGTTGGCTTTCCCCTATAACGATCTACGTTAAAATAATATTCCAAAGGACATGGGCAAAGGGCTTAGAGTGGGATGATCCGCTGCCACAAGATATACTTGATGACTGGAGCAATTTTCGAAATCAACTACCATTAATTGAGTCTATAACCATACCACGATGGCTCAAATTTACATCTAACCACATAAATCTGCTCGGGTTTTCAGATGCATCCAAGAGTGCTTACGCTGCTGTCATATATGCCGCCTGTACCAATGAAGATGGCAACATGGAGGTGACTATTGTATCAGCCAAAACGAAGGTCGCACCAGCACAAAAACAAATTACCATACCAAAGCTAGAACTCTGCGCGGCACTGCTACTGGCAAAATTAATGGATAGCGTGAAGGAATCGCTATCAGATCGAGAAACCAGTATTTATATGTGGACCGATTCGACAATTGTGTTACAATGGCTAGAAACTTTACCACGATCACTCGAAGTTTTTGTAGGCAACCGTGTTGGTCAAATTGCAACAAATTACCCCAGGAAATATTGGCGTCACATAACAACAAGTCAAAACCCAGCTGATTGTGCTTCTAGAGGCATACTACCATCCGAATTATTGAATCATAAGCTGTGGTGGACAGGACCGGAATGGCTTAAATTACCCGCATCCGAGTGGCCAATCAAATTTCAACCTACCATCATGTGTAATTTTAGTTCATTTACATCAGTGATTGATTCGATTGTAGCTAACAATTCTAATTTTAATAAAATCATACGAGTGTTGGCATATTGTAACCGATTTATTAAAAACTGTAAGTTGAAACCTCATGAAAGATTAAAGACATTTCTAAATTGTGTTGAATTAAGTGATTCTAAACTAATTTTAATTAAATATGTCCAAGCGAAACATTTTCATACCGAAATAAATATCCTAAGTAATAATTTACCACTACCAAAAACCCATAAATTGATTAACCTTAACCCCTTCCTAGATAAAAATGGTATATTTAGAGTTGGCGGCCGGATAGATAGAGCAGTGGTCTCGTTTGATGTGAGACACCCCATAATACTACCAACCGAAGATATAATCACAGAATTGCTGGTGCGCACAACCCACGAAACATTACTATGTGCGAGCCACACACTTTTGTTTACAACGTTGAAACAAAATTATTGGATAATAAATTGCAAGGTTGTAATTCGACGAGTCATCAAAAAATGCATAAGATGTTTCCGATACACTTCGAAAATCATCCAACCAATGATGGCCGATTTACCAACTAACCGGGTCTCACTTATCAGACCATTTATGTCGACTGGTGTGGATTACGCTGGACCAATATACGTGCGACCATCGAGACGAAGAGGATTGAAACCGGACAAGTCATACATTGCTGTATTCGTATGTCTTAGTACCAAGGCAATACACCTAGAATTGGCTGGAGATTTATCCACTGCCACATTTATTGGGGCATTTCGACGTTTTATATCCCGCCGAGGCCTATGTCGCGAAATCATTAGCGATAACGGGTCAAATTTCATTGGCGCTAAAGCCGAATTAAATGAACTATTTAAAATTGTAAGACATTGATATTTCAAATTTTCTTTCGCAGAACCAAATCTGTTGGAAGTTTAACCCACCATCAGGTTCACATTTTGGGGGAATTTAAGAGGCAGCAGTCAAGTCAACCAAATACCACCTGAAACGAGTATTGTCAGAAGCTTTACTCACATACGAGGAAATGGCGACGCTTTTGGCACAGATCGAAGCAATTTTGAACTCCCGACCGCTCTGTGTTAATTCGGACGACGAGTTGGATCCATTAACACCAGCTCATTTTTTGATTGGCCATCCATACACCTGCCTACCCGATCCAGATGTCAGTCACCTGAAACTGAACCATCTATCGCGGTGGCAATACATCCAAAGACTTCGGCAGGAATTTTGGAAAAGGTGGCATTTGACCTATTTAACCACATTGCAGAAGAGAACCAAATGGCAGACGGACGCAACAGATATCAAACCCGATGATGTCGTTTGATTCATGATAACAATTTGCCACCCGGTAAATGGAAACTGGGCCGGGTTATAGCATTACATCTAGGAGCAGACAATATAGTACGAGTAGTCACAGTGAAAACAGCATCTGGAACTTCTACACGACCTGTCGTAAAATTATCAATACTACCAATTGATGATTGATGCATGCAATTTCCTGGTGGCCGGAGGATGTATAAATTTGTGTTCACCAACAGTTCAACAGTCAAACGTCGATTAAGTCCAGTCATACTCACCTGTAAGATATTTTCTTGCTGTAACCACCAAGGTGTCAACATTAAAATTAAATATTAAACCAAGGAAATCAAAAATAATATTCTACGACAATTTTTGTATTTTTGATTGGAGAATTCACTCTTTGAAGCACATCTACAAATATTTTGTTTTCAGATTTTTTTTACTGTATACTAAAAAGTTCTGGCAAAGAAAAAAATATCCATTTTTATGTAATTTGAAAAATTTGACGTAAACTAAATCACTAGAAATGGGGTAATTGAGAAAGGAATAAGTCAGACCCTTATCTAATTTAGTCTATTTATATTTTCGTTTTGCTAATATATTCTTTTAATTGAATCCTGATAACCACCAATATTTTGGTTTATCGTTGAGGAATTTGATTTTTGATTTGTCTGAAATACTAGTATTGAATCTGGTAGCATGAGGGTCTTGAAAAATACTTGCATTGAATGACTTATTATTTTTTCTTCTGAATTTATGGTAAATATTAGGAATGGCAGTACTATGATGTTGAATAAACTCTGCTTGATCCAGATAGACAAAAGCCTCTGGTGGAGGGTATTTATTTTCAATAATATTTTTATACGGGTTCATATCCATTAGATATGGTGCATAAATCATGGAATTTTCAACATTAGCCTTAGACCTTCAAAAATGATTTCGAATTAAATTTAGGATAAGCAAATCGATTCTATCAAATTTTACTGAGTTATAATTCGTATTTGAAATATAATGTTGAAAATTTTCTAATTTCCTGTACTTTGACAAGCATGTTCTTATGCATTTATAAGATGCTTGTCAAAGTCTAGATACTGATCTAAGTACACTCCAAGGTATTTGACCAATTCATTTTGTTTAACTAATTTATTTTCTGGTTTGATATTTTATTCCATTTTTTTAATATTTTGGTTTAGTTGACTTAAAGGAGGCCCATAAAGATTAATTTGTACTTTCCATTGATTAAAATATTTGTTTATATAATTTAACGATAAGTGATTTTAAATTAATACCCCTAATTATGGTTTTCGCATTTTACATTCCCGGCGAATCCAACTCGTCAAATATACAATTTGGTATTATGGTTTTCGCATTTGACATTCCCGGCGAATCCAACTCACATTTTTGGTATTATGATATTCATCTAAACGAGCTGAACTGCCAAAATGATTCGCCAACTTTTTGTAGGCGAATCTTATAAAATTGGTTTTCTGTTTTCATTTCACAGTCAAAAGCAAACAATGGAGGTTCACGTGTAAGTAATTATATTTTTATAACATGTAGAAAACAACAAATCCCAGCCAATTTTCGAAATTAACGGGAGATGAAGAAAAATACCGATATTGTAAGGGGAATACCCAGCTTTGGGAAAATAGACAATTCGTAATCCTGTTTTGGAAGGATTTGACAGTAATGTTGAATAACTTGGGGCCTCCTATAAAATAATGTACCAGGCAGAGTAAACGGATGACATTGCTTCCTTAACGATTTTCGCATCTGTGCCATGTTAATATTTTCATCTGGTTTATCAGAAAAAGATAGAACGACACTAGATAACATAATTTTAAACTGATTTTAGATTAATTGAAAAAAAAAAACGTAATTTATAAACACAAAATCTGAATCATATATGATTACAACAACACAATTATTGACAAAAACCGCAAACGTCAAAAAAAATTGTTATAAAAATTATTATTCGGCTAGTGTTACTAGATGTGCACTCGCCAAAATAAAGGCGAAAACCATAATACGAAAACCCAAATCACACGGATTTAAGATTCACCGTGAATCGTTCGGCGAGGCGAAAACCATAATAGGGGTATGGTTTTTATTACATTTGATTTCATTCAATTCGAATAATAAGCCTTCAATCCACACAGAGTCTGCTCTTTCTATATATTTATTAAAATAGCACAAGTGACTTTAGAGTTATTAAATCCTCTAGAAACATTAAAAATTAATTTATTAATTGCGTCAGTCGAATGGTTGTGCCTAAACCCAAATTGTTGCTTTATACATATATGTTATTAAATTATTGTAGTTTATAATTTCTTATGTTAGGTACCAAACTGACTGACTGATCTTATCCCATTTTCAAAATAGGTAATATTTTTGCTATTTTTCAGTTTATAGGATAATAGTTATTATTAAGCATATTATTGAAGAGTATACAATAATCTCGAACCATGCAGATAGGTAAATGTTTTAGGGCAACGTTTGGTATTCTGTCAGGGCCGGACGATTTTTTATTATTTAGTTTTCTAAAAATTGCTTCTAATTCTGTCGGTGTTGTATATAATCCATCAATAATCACTGTGTTATTCAAATTATCTGAATCTTATTTGTAATTTAATAATTTACGATCTTCATTATTTTTAATATTTAATTTAAGGTTATTTATTGTAATTTGGTCCTTTGGACGAAAGATACAATTAATATTGCTAAACATATTATTTTATATTATTATTTTCTATAGATTGGATCTTATCGTTCCAAACTTTATTTATTTGAATTCTAATATTTTGTTTTATTAGAAATTTATATTTTTAACGATTGATTTTAATCAATTGGATTAAATAATTTTCATTTAAGTTTAACGTACGCTTAACTTTTCTAATTTTATAATATATAATATAATATAACTTTTTTCTTAATAAAGTTTAAAAATTATTTTTACCGTATACATCTTTCAAGTATTTTTTAATTTGGTTTGTTTTGGGACCGATTTCTTTAATACATACATTCTATTATTTGTTTATCTAGTGTTAGTAAGTAATTGTCTATTTCCCGATTGTTTAAATTAATATTTTTAGGGACATTTGCTACATTATGATTATTTATTATATTTTGCTTTATAATTATTTTCTAGTTTTTGTTTATAAATATTCGTCAATCCCACGGATCCAAGCGTTTGTTTATGTTTCATTATCCAATTTCGGATTTAATACTGCATCACTGGTAAATTGAGAAACAACTTCAAATTGTGAAGCTCTATGGTTATTTTCGTATGTTAAAGTATTTAAATTATATTCATTTTTTAAGCTAGATCTATTATCGATTTACTTAAAGGAAATGTCGGTTTATTCGTTACCATTAATTTTAGTTTATAGAATGTGGAGTTCTAATGTTGCCAATATTTTAGTTTTTACCTCGGTGATCTTCAATAGTATTATTCCAGGAGCTATGTTTTGCATTTATATCTCGGGTTATTATATAATAGTTGTACGGACGGTTCAGATTTAGTTGAACAAAAATTGTATTAAAGTCGCTCAAAAAATTTAAGTTAATATGTGTAGCGTATATTGAGCTAATAATTAATTTGTTGTTGAGGTTATCTAGCTTTATGTCAATCATTGTGCATTCTATTATTAGTAAATTTGTATTTATAAATTTTATATGTTTAAATTTAATATTTTCTCAATATTATAGCAACAGCAAACGAAACCACAGTTGATGTCATATGTGGTTCTAAAATCCAATCTTACACCCTTTTAGGCTACGGTATAGTGGAAATCGAAACCAGCTGCATGTTCGGAGACTCTGATGTTCAGATAATTGCTATAGGTACAGCCCAACACAATATCAACAAATCTTCTCGTCATTCAACTCATCTAATGCATGGTGTCAACAACTTACAAGATAGTATGGATAATTATAGGCTAATTAAATGCCGCATTAAACATTTTTGAGCTCCACCCGTTCCAACTAAAACGCTAGTTTTAGAAAAAGTTAGCAGAACCCATATCAAAAACTGATTTAAAAACAATTGGAAAATTAAAAGTTAATTTTAGGCTATTAAATGTCCTATTTAAATTTTTTTATTCTGCTCGATCTAGAAAATCAAAAGGCTTTATCATTTCAAAGCTAGCAGAACCCAAATCGAAAATCGGACCAAAACCGAAATTAGAATGCAAAACAAGATCTATTGATAAGCAAATAATTTTAGGCTCACTATGGGCCATTCAAATGTCCCATTAAAAAATGTTGGGCTCCACTCGTTTTTGTCTTCAGGTCATTTAATCTAAAGCCAGCAGAACCCAAATCGAAAATCGGACCAAAACCGAAATTAGAATGCAAAACAAGATCTATTGATAAACAAATAATTTTACGCTCACTATGGTCCATTCAAATGCCCCATTGAAAATTTTTGGGCTCCACCCGTTAAATGACCTGAAGACAAAAACGAGTGGAGCCCAAAATTTTTCAATGGGGCATTTGATTAGCCAATAGTGAGCCTAAAATTATTTGTTTATCAATAGATCTTGTTTAGCATTCTAATTTCGATTTTAGTCCGATTTTCGATTTGGGTTCTGCTAGCTTTGAAATGATAAAGCCTTTTGCATTTTCTAGATCGAGCAGAAAAAAAAATTTAATGGGGCATTTAATTAGCCTAAAATTAACCTTTAATTTTCCAATTGTCTTTAAATCAGTTTTTGATATGGGTTCTGCTAACTTTTTCTTAAGCTAGCAGAACCCGCGTTTTAGTTGGAACGGATGGAACCCAAAATTTTTTAATGCGGCATTTAATTAGCCTCTAATTATCCATACTATCTTATAATGTTCTGTTGTATGGGTTCTGCTAGCTTAAGGGACATCATTATGCGATGATCCAGAGCCCGGAAATATGTTGAGAAAAGCTTAACAAAGCCACAACACATTCTCAACATGTCGAACAACATACAACATGCAGAATAATCAGTCTGAAATATTGCCAGACACCTGACACCGACCGATGCTCCGTCTCTATAGAGGAACATTCCACAAGCATGTCTGACGTTAGATCTTGTCGACCTATAAAACGATCATATTATACTTTTATCAATCAGAAGTATAAATTATTATTAACATATTACATAAGCAAATACACTTAAAGCGGGTGCGCCCTTGAAGATAATGCACTTAAAGATAACAAAAATTACTACTGCACAACTTATCTGTCGAATGTAAATAATGAAAAAAATGCATACCAGCACAACAACCATGATCCTTCAACCAGCGATTAGAACAAGCAAATGTCAGGCTCGAACCAGTGCTTTCAATAAATCGAAAACAAACTAACGCTGTGGAAAATTTAACAGAACTAAAGATAGATAAATGAAGCTGTAAAGAACATCGGAAACGAACCAATATTAAAAATTGTAATCTCGAGAACAAATCGGTGCATTGTGTTGAAATTCGACTAAATATTAAAATATTTAAAATACTTTCGTATTTATTTGATATTATTTAGATTAAATTTCCGTCATCGTTAGAATGTTCAATAATAAAGGCTGGTGTGCATGCAATTTGCTTAAGTCGAATGTTATAATAAAGTACAAAATAAAAAAGTTTAATTATTTAATTAGTTATCGACTTTTTATCAGTTTATTATAAAATGAATAATTTAATTCAATTACATCAAGCTATGATTAATATGCGCACACAATGGATACTATAAACGATGTAAGAATTCTAAGACAAATTACATACTTAGCCAATTAACAGTCCATTAATTAATGAATCGAGATTATCTATCGGATGATTTAATAAAAAAATTAATGAATCGCGAGTAATTTAAATCAGAACTACATAATGATTTCATGAAGGATTATTATTTCATTCATCATTAAAGCGATTTATTATGTATTATACTTACTGCTAAACTTGATATTTTATTTATTGCACTTCTTTATGCTTTAAAAATTTATTGAACCTGAACTTGAATTTTTATTATTTAAAGCCAGTGCCAATATACAAAACTAAATAAATATTTTCAACCATAAAATGAACACACCAACAACTTTCACACATATTCATATATGTAATATAATATTTCGACGTCTTTTATGACTTGATTGCGCGAGCTCATTTGAATTGAATGCTACTGAAAATTGCGGTCAATTTCATTTAATTATTGTAGTTTGCTGCATCTTTAAAAATTATTAACTCGCAAAAATGCGGGAGGGAACTAAATCTACCTAATTTGTAAGTGATATGAAGGCCAAACTAATTCACTTTTAAAATTATTTCACCGATTTAATTAATTTTATTTTATAATCCATAATTAATAAATTGTTTTAGTCTGACGACAAGCTGGTTCCGCATAGTTTCAATAATAAATTAATCATTTTACCAGTCTGCATTACAATCTGCGGTATATAAATATCCGGATCAATTTTCAACATAAATAATTTTTTTGCTGAATAAAACGTTATACGATACGTACTACATAATATATTTCAAAGTTGGACATAAAAATCATGAACAAGGCTGATTCAATCAAAAAATTGTATTTAATCCTTGAGTAACGAAGACACTGGTTAGTAATTTTATAGATGATAATAAAATGTAGAAGAACGACAAATATAAATCAAAACATACATCCTTGAATGGATATTCAAATTATAGGAAATTGTTTCGTTTCTGATTTAACAGCGTTTTAATAACAAAACATTCAAAAATTATCAAATTGGTGACGACTATAAATTTGACCTACAATAGCAAAATTAAAACTTGCGGAATTTGTGTCATTCAGCTTCTCAAAGCCATGAAGCTAAATGACACCATCCTTTAAAAATACAACATAAATACTTAGACAGCTTGAAGTATGCTAGTATTAGACGGATTGAAACCTCTGCATAATGTCAAATAGTGGGTTGCTCACTTTTAAACACAATAGACGGCTTCAGGACACCCAATAGTTGGGAACATGTAGAGAAAAATCACAGCCAACGCGAATCAAAATGTTTAGCACTATGAAATTTTCAAATCAAATTGACGATGATTTTATAAGATAACAATAAGCGTATTGCATTGGTCGATTAGGATTTAGTATTGAATTTATAATTTTCCAAATCAACAGCCATTTTCGGATTTAGATTTTGGTTTCAAAGTTTGTAAGTAAAAATATTTGTTCCTATGAATATTTGCATATTTCGTGATTTTATTAATATTTTAGTTTTATTTTATAAACAAAATAATATTTATGTCGACTTTGTAGTTTGAAATATCACTTTTATTTAAAAAAAACTGCGTTCCTCAAACGAAGAAAAATGCAGCGTAAACCTTCGTTAAATAAAGGCAACATTCAAGACAGAATGGCATTTGCTGAGCACATGAGCTGGAAAAATGAATGGAACAATATTTTATTTTCTGATGAAAAACGGTTTTGTCCCGATGGCCCGGATTGTTATAACTACTATTTTCACGATATTAGAACTCCTGAATTAACACAAATGAGACGGCAACAAGGTGGGAGTGGCGTTATAGTTTGGGGTATTATTTCTTCTTTCGGCAAGTGGAAATTTGAATTTGTTGCGGGATCGCTAACTGGTGAAAGATACAAAAAGAGTTGTTAAATAATAAGTTTTTACCATTTTATAAGCAACTACGTCGAAGAAATTTTATTTTTCAACAGGATAATGCACCAGCGCATAGATCCGGCATAGTACAAAAGTGGTTTGAAGCAAATAAAATCAAAATTATGCAATGGCCAGCAAAGTCGCCGGATCTTAACATCATAGAAAATTGTTGGACAGAACTATCGAGAATGGTATACGGTCAAGGTAGGCAAAATGATTCATTAAATGACTTGCAAATAGCAATAGAAAATGTAAGCCTCCAACTTAACCCCAGTTACCTTAAAAACCTGTATAATTCTTTACCAAAGCGAATTTTTCAAACTATTGCAAATAAAGGAAAAATTACTCATTATTAAAATACGGAAAATTAGTTTTATTTGACATTTTCGTAAATGAACGTATTTCATTGACGCACCCCGAAAATCATGTTCTACAGTAACACGAGGTAAACAAAGAGATGGGTACCAATATCCATCTAGGATCATTTAGCAATTTGAATATATAAATAACCGTTGTAGAAATTTTAGCGATATTTGATTATTTTCAGTAAAACCTTAAAACATTCGTGAACGTATTTCATTGTCGGGAGAGTATTTTTTGGATTGGGGACTGGGGTAAGTTTATTTAATGTTTTGTAATTTCGGAAAATTCTGACATACTTACTTAACCAATTTTTATTTATTTTTCATGTTCGATAAAAAGGCATTCGTATATTTCAAATACCAACACGTGGCCAGAGAAATGATTATAATATTTTTTAAGGCGGCAGCATACATACATTATTGGTATATTTAAGATAAATTTGCAATGACGTTAAATTACGTAAAACATTTTTATTAAATACATAAATTTATATCAGACGTATGTCATAAACGATTCATCTCAGACTTGTCACAAACGAAAATCAGTCTCATTTGCTGATAAATGCGTGTCATGCTTGACTGTCGCTAATGAGTCATTATGATGACGTCAATGACTTTGTTGCTGGGAAACGATTTACTCTGTTATTCGCGCACAGCTACAGGAAGCTATATAATGGGGTAGATACTCGATTGAATAGCATGCAAGCAATTTGCTAGCCGAAATTCTGAATACTCAATCAATTTTACCAAGGAAATTTAAATTTAAAATTATATTTTCAATAACCTTTTGGTTTTTTTTCTTTTGCGATTGTACAGTAGAACAACACAAAAATTAGCTGTTTAATTTTTGAAACGGTAGATTTTACTGTAACATCGCAAAAATAAACAAAAAATTTATGAAAAATGCATTTTGTAATTTAAATTTCCTTGGTATAATTGATTGAGTAGTCAGGATTTCGGGTAGCAAATTACTTGCTTGCTTTCCGATCGAGTATCTACCCCAATCCTAGTGTTCAGTCGGGCAAAAATGATAAAAAATATCATGATATTTTTTATCAGGTTTTGCCATTAAACGCACTCATTTATCACAAAAAAAACCAAGAATATTTTCGATTCTGGCTGTCAAAATTTGTGTACATTTTATTTCTAATATTTTTGCGTTATGATTTTATATGGACAGGAACAACATTTTGTTCAACTTTAAATGTTCTATTTTCTTATTACACAGCAAAACATTAAAAATAATGAATGGACCAAATCAGTATCTGGAATAAAATCAACAATAAATATTGTTTGTGAATGATTAGTGTGTAAAGTTTCTTTTCTGTGTTATTGTCCGATGTCCATTTCATTTTCTCTGAATGATTGATTAGGTGACGTTGTGTAGTTAAAATTTTTCGTGTATTCACGAATTGGGCGAGAATGTGATTTCCTTTACACTTATAAATATAGAATAAAAACGATTTGTAAAAGTTTTTGGCGCAATCAAATATCTGCAAATCTCCGCTACGTGAATTATAATTGAATGCATGTTAAATTAGTGAATTACTGTATGTACTGCCCGGGTTTGTTTTATTAGCTAAGAAAAGATGTAAAGTATTAAACTATTGTGAAAGATACTAAGGCATTAGTAAATAGTAAATTTTTGTTATGACAGCCTCAACAATGTTTTGACGTGCAGAATCAATTTATAATTATTTTTTCGATTTGGTTGTTCACTCGGGTTTGACATAAAATCATACGGAGTGAAGTTAGGGTCACAAAAAATATCATGATATTTTTTATCATTTTGGTCGGACTGAACACGCTGAATATTGATTAAGATTGGCAAGCAGGCCATTTCGTACAAAATGTAGTAACTTAGAAACAACATAAAACGGCGGATTAATTATGTTAATCGAGCAACGATCTGTTCTAACTGCCACATTGTGCAACATATTCGCCACATCAAATACCATCAATTTATACACAAACCGTGTTCGTTTTCGTTTTATTGGGGGCCGATATTTACATTGATTTCAAGACAAACGCCATCAAAATTAATTTCAGCTGAGCGACACGTATCCAGTCGTGAAGGTTTATAGAGAATTTAAGAAATCTGAGAATATGGACCGATAAGGATTTGACAGTCAAAGATTAAAAATAATCCATGTGCTAGAAAACAAACAAAATCCAACCGGAGTTAAGAGAGCGGTCTTTTCAGTTCATGATTGAGTACTTCAGAATGGCTGAAAAACTAAATCGTGTCGAAACACTTACCTAACATGTCAAGATGCAGGAAACAAAATGTTACCAAAATTGGGATGATTTTCAATGTCTTCATGAAAAGCTCGACAAAAACGAGCTTAGGACAGATGAAGTAAATTAACCACATCCAACTTTTCAAGAACAAAAAAAAGCAAACATAAATCTCTGAAGAACATGCGCGACATTCTATTCTATTCGGCGTACATTGAGAAGATTCTAATCGGCAATCCCACTTTGTACTGCTTCGGCAATAGCAAAGTACTACCAGAGACCAAATGCCAGTGGTATAACTTGGCAAAAAACAACCGAATGTTATATCCCAGGAAACAGGAGCAGAAATGCTGCCAAATCCACACTCTTCGGAGGGTTGTCCAAACATTGCTTAACCTATTTGGACGAAGCTCCAAATTATCAAGATCACCAAGATGTTCAACTGGAAATATGTTTCAATACGGGAAGGAAACCGCAGAACTTCGTGTACAATTAAGAGAACTAGAGGAATTTACAACTAAATTGAAAGAAGAATTTACAATTTTAAAGAGAGAATGAATAACTCAAAAAATCAGATTAAACAAGTGCAGCACTTCGGACGACACCTAGCCCCTGCAATGGATGATGACATTAAACCATTCCTTAAGGATGAAGATGAATTACAAAGAGAAACAAATTGGATGTTGTACCGGAATATAAGACCGATTAAGACAAGAAAATCTCAACACTCACCAGAAATGGCAGAAACTTTACCATCAACTTAAACAGGTTTCTAGTTAATCATCCAGAAACAACTAGGTCTAGAACAACCAGCTAAACCAAAAGAGGAATCACCTCCACCAACAAATTTCATTGGAATATCAAATTATTCTATTTTATGTACAATCGATTATGAAATTGGTTACGGTAGCCGAGTGCAAACTCGTATCTCTAAACAATGGTGTCTGGAGTATTATTGTTGCAGATTCTGAAACCAATAGAGCTTTGGGCACAAAGCTTAATTCCGAGAGGTATCAATGGTTTACCTACGAGAATAAGAATGATTATTCAATCAAAGTTATGGCTAAAGGTCTTCATCCGTCTCGCGCAAAAGAAGAAATTATTGAGGATCTCTCTATTGAAACAAAAGGATTACCAAATAGAAAATACTGTAAACATTACTAAGAAAAAAAATTGCAACTGAAAGCTTACACTATTTATGCTCATTTTTAATAACAAAGAAAAGGTGGAAGATGTGGGTAATATCAAGCCAATACTTAACATGAGAATTAAAATAGAGCCAATGGAAAAAATAACGGTCTAATACCGCAGTGCAAAAAATGTCAAGGTGTTAATCATACGCCGAAATATTGCCAAAGAGAGACTAGATGCCCGAAATGTACCGGAAACCATCATGTTCAAGAATGCCCGATTAGTAAAGATATCGCTGCAAAATGTGTTAATTGCAAGAAGCCACATCCCGCAAACTACAGGGGATGTGAAATAACGAAGGAGCTACAAAGATTAAAAAATAATATACCAGAAAAAAGTATCAAACTTTCTCTAAAGAGGAACCAAACCCTTATGCAAGTAAAACGGGAAAATAAAAATTATACTGCCAAATGGTAATGACAACCACCAGTTATTTTGAAGGGCACTACCGAGGATGCAACAGTGCCCCAAAAGAGACTCAGAAGCATGGAAGCTCTTAACATTCGGATAGTTAAATAAAAATACCTTGAAACTCAGCAACAGGTTAAATGAAATAAAATCCAAACTCCATTAAAATGATGCAAACGACCACAAATAAGGACGACTATGCAGTTTCATTTTGTAGAAACAAAATACTCGATGTCATAAACTTTTTAATCACCAAAGGGTATAGACAAAAACAAACATATGTTATTATGACAATCAATGCAACGATTGTTAAGAAAACTAATCCTCCTTGGCTAACTAATAACAAAACCTGCAGGAAGAAATTCCTGAAAATAATTGAGAAGAATACTAATTTTCGGGTGCCCATTAAAAATCCGGTACAGCCGGAAGAAGAATTGGAACAATTCAACAACAGCATACAAGAAGCGGCATGTAGTAATACTCCCTCAAGTTCAAAGGAAATGCGCCAAACTGTTATTTATCTTCTGGAAGTTGGGGAACTGGTTGGAGCAAAACGAAAAGCAAGACCCAGGCCAAAGAAGTCGAGTGCCGGAATATAAAACAACTCTCAATTTTTTGTCGTATACGCAACCTTACTGAGAAAAAATATATCGAGTATTCCCTTTGGTAAGTGACACGACGTTTAAAACAACCTAAACTTCTGTGTTCTAACTAGTTAGAAATGAAGATGTGGGTTATAAGTGCAAAACAAAAAGCATATTTGTGTGCAACCCACTTCGAGAACACGAACCAGCCTTTACCTAGACAAGCAGCAGGAATCATGATACCTAGACCCAACAAACCACTAAATGACAAAAATTCGTATAGACCGATTACTTCCAACAATTTCAAAAATATATTAGTTTCTCATCTCAAGAGATTCAAACCAATAATAGAAGAAAGAAATCACATTCCTCCACATCAACAACATGTAAATAATCGAATTACAAACATAATTGAAGATGTACTTTGACATAAGAAAGAATGTTATGATCCTATCCCACTAAAATCTTGTATGTCTCCTTCATTCGCAATCTATTTTAGAATAAGCATGTCAGGCTTCAGGGCTTACCTAACTTTCGGATGATGCTATATCTCCATTTATTAAAAATACAACAATTAAATAAGCGCCTAGAGCGACCATCTGATATCTTTAATCGCGACATTTTGAATATCCCGCACGGATTGCGAAGAAATACTTTCTCATACATATTAATATTTATGTTGCCGTTGTGATGTTTTCTGACAAATTGATTCTATTTCCACTAACGTCGCATTTTCAGATAAGATTACCAATATTATAGGGATCGGTTACTTAGTTTAGATTAGAAGCCCTAAAGCTTTGGTGGTCGCAGCGTACCTTAACCGGTGACGTGTTCGCAATTTGAGGCGTAAGTTGTTACTTCTCCCCCCCCCCCCCTGTTATGGCAGATTAGAAGAAGAATAATGCTCCAGTGCAGGGATTAAGATGCCCAGTATCGGCGACTTCGGAAAGTGAGCGAGCGGGCTTCCAGTCGTCGATATCCAGCGACCGCAATGCTTTAGCAGTGGCAAGCTTAGCTACTAGAGCAAATAGAAGTATAAGCCCCCTATCTCCATTAGAACTCATGTATTCCACAACATTAACGAAAAGACACCGTATGCCTCAAGACGGCAATGAAATGACATCAAAATTAGCCTCGCTTGAGCGCCAGAATAATGAACTAAGGACAAAATTCCAGCAATATGAGTTACAATGTAATAAATACCAAGATATTTTGGTAAACTTACAAAACAGAATCGAAACACTAGAGGCAAAATAAACCTTCTATGTCTACTAATGCTAGAAGTCAGAGCGTACAAAGTTTAACCAATGACTACTTTACGGATGAAGAGGAACTTGAGAAAGAAACCCAACCTAGACACAATAAACTAAATGTACATAAAAAGAGGAGACTCTCCAAAACGCCATCACCAAGTGTATCTCTACCGCAAGATAACGAAATAGCAAAACAACTACAACATGCACACAAAAAGGAACTCTTACCACCACCAATCAATGTCAGCCACGATAGAGATTTTAATATACTCAGAGCTCAAGTGTTGGCAGTGACAGAGAAACCTGCTTAGTTTAAAGCAATATCCAATAACGATATCAAAATAACAACGCAGTCTAAAAGTGACTACCGTAAAATTAAAAAACTACTAAGCTATATAAAAGAAACTGAATCCAATAACAAGGATAGTACACTATATAAAATGGAATACTATACTTATCAGCTCAAAAGTGAAAGATGGTAGAGTCGTAATACGAGGTTTATCGTCATCTACCAATCGCGAAGAGATCAAAGCGGAAATCGAGGACCAAGGTCATAAGGTAACCAACATTATTAACGTTCATAAAAAGTCGACAATTAATAATGAGAAAATTATTAGATACTTCCCATTGTTTTACGTAGACCTGTTGCAAAGGGAAAACAATAAGGACATATACGAAATTAAGAATCTGCTATATTGCAAGGTGTCTATTGAACCACCTAAAAAGGTAATAGGTATACCCCAGTGTACAAATTGCCAACAGTTAGGCCACACGAATAACTTCTGCAATAGGCAAGCCAAATGTGTCAAATGTGCAGAGCATCATCAAACAAAACAATGTCAAAAGCCGCGAAATATTATACCAACTTGTGCACTGTGCGGAGAAAAAGGTCATCCGGCTAGCTATAAAGGATGCCTGGTGTATCAGAAAAAACTAAACGCTCAACTACCGTGAAAAATAACAGTAGCAGAGCGCCTACAGCAAAAGCCAAACCAACAATATGATACTATTAGAGAGGGGGTTTCCTACGCCTAGGTGACCAAAACCTCAAATAACAATTGAAATTAAGAAAGCAGGCAGAAGCCTGTGCCCAACGAGCCAACCATTATAAATATAATGTAAATGCTCACCGAATTTCAGGCAGAAATGAGACAAAATTTCAGCCAGCTTACTAACAGGGTGGATAAACTGGAAGATAATTCCCAGCCACCAAACAAACCGCTAAAGCATAAAAAGTAAATGTCTGTAACGTTCCTACGTGTAATTGCCTGGAATGCTAACGGGCTTAATGCAAGAGCTCAAGAACTAGAAGTATTTCTAAGAACCAATAATATAGATATAGTTTAATATCAGAGACGCACTTTACGGAGAAAAACTTTATCAAAATTACAGGATATAGAGCCTATTGGACATTGCATCTTAGCGGTCGTGCTCGAGGAGGGACAGCAATCTTAATCAAACAAAATATCCTACATTTCCAACAAGAAGAAATTAAGGAACCATTTATGCAAGCTACCGTAATAACGATTAACTATGGTGGTGCTGAACTAAGTTTAGGGGCGATTTACTGCCCACCAAGACATAATATCGTAAGAAATCAATATGTCAACATTTTTAATAAATTTGGACCAAGGTTTATTATAGGAGGTGACTACAACGTCAAACATACTGCGTGGGGATCTCGACTCATAACACCAGGAAAAGGAAAAGAACTCCTAAGTGCAATAGAAATGTCAGGTTGTGAATTTCACTCATCGCGTAAACCTACCTATTGGCTTACAGACATAAACAAAGTTCCTGATTTGATTGACTTTTATATCTCAAAAGGAATAGCCTCCAATTACATTGAAGTCGAAGGCATTGACGACCTTACTTCCGATCACACACCGGTCTTAATGACTCTGAGTACATTAGTCATAAGAAAGAAAGCCAAACTTAACCTTATTAATATATTTACTGATTGGGAATTATTTAGAGAGAAACTGGACCCTCTAATTGAGTTAAAAGTTAGTCTTAAAACTAAACAAGAACTTCAATTACAAACTAAATATTTTATTGACTCCATCCGTAATGCAGCTAAAGAGGGTACACCCGTATTAGGTGAGAAAGTCGTACAAGAGATCAACTATCCCCTGGCGATTTGAGAACTGATAAAAGAAGTCGTAGGAAAAGACGCGTATGGCATAGAACCAGAAACATTATTGACAAAAGAGAATTTAATCGTGTAAGTAATAAAGTTAACCGATTAATTAAAGAACATAAAGAAGCTTGTACTGAAAATTATTTGTAAGGACTGGGTCCTGAAGCTGACAAAAATTATTCTCTTTGGAAAGCTACTAAAAGATTCAAGAGGCCAATAATCCAAGTGCCACCTATAAGGAACATAAATGGAGAATGGGTGCGACGTAACGAAGAAAAAGCAGAACTGTTTGCACAACATTTGGCATCAGTATTTCAACCACACGACATACAATCTAGGATTGATCCTAAACCAGTCTATAGATATCCATCAAATACCATAAGTGTCACCCCACTTGAAATTGCACAAGAAATTGACATGAATCTGAATCTCAAAGTCACCTGGGTAAGGGATGACATTTCGCCAAGGATGTTTAAGGAGTTATCAAAGAGAACAGTGACTATGTTAACATATATATATATATAATGCTTACTTTCGACTTACATATGTGTCTGAGTGTTTCAAGGTTGGACAAATAATCATGATAAAAAAACCAGACAAACCAGCCGAGCAAATGGGCTCATACAGGCCGATCCCTTTGTTACCTACTATTTCAAAGTTGTTTGAGAAGTTGTTATTGAAACGACTAAAACCAATGATCATTATACCTGACTTCCAGTTTGGATTCAGGGATAAACATTCGACAATTGATCAAGTTCATCGCGTGACTGCGAAGATAGAACAAGGACTTGAAGAGAATAAATATTGCCCTGCCGTAATTCTAGATGTATCACAGGCTTAGATAGTCTGGCATGAGGGTCTTATCTACAAGATAAGTAAATTAGTGCCAAAAAATTACTGCCAATTGCTCGAGTCGTATCTCTCCAAACGAATATTTAGGGTATCACATGAACAAACATACTCAAACTTTTACCCAGCCATAGCAGGGGTGCCCCAGGGTAGCGTATTACGACCCATCCTATATCTACTTTACACTTCTGATATACCGACAACGGAAACAACCTTCATCGGAACTTTTGCTGATGATACCGCAGTATTGGGATCAAGCGAATCGCAGAACCAAGCAGTAGAATACTTACAGCACGCACTCGATAAAATCAGCCAATGGACCAGGGATTGGAAAATAAAGCTTAACGAGCTGAAATCAGTACATGTAACATACACGTTGCCGCACAAAAATAGCAACATCCATACATTTCTCAATGGGGTACAAATTCCCCAAGCTGAATCTGCAAAATATCTCGGATTGCATCTCGATTCAAGATTGAACTGGAAATATCACGTTAGACAAAAAGCAGAGCAAATGAAAATGAAACAACGTGAGATGTACTGGCTAATAGGAAGACATTCTAAGCTTAGCCTGGGGCTGTACTAAACAATCAAACCGTTTAATTATTCAACGTTGTCAAAACAAATGTCTACGTACAATAACGAATGTTTACCGCTACGTAACCAACGTGGAATTTCACAAAGATCTAAATGTTAAATGGATTGATGAAGTGATCCAGGAATTTGCCATCAAGCATGAAAGAAGGTTATAGCAACATACCAACAGTGAAGCAATACAACTTCTTGACATAACACAAGAACTGAGACGCCTTAAAAGAATTAAACCGCATGAGCTAGTCATCTAATAAATTAAGTTTCATTATTGGGAGCAGAATATTGATTTCAGTAAACCCACACTCGCTAAGTGCGTTATTATCATTAGTAATAAATTATCATGTGATAAGATTGTACTACCTATTTAAATAATAAAAAAAAAATAAGTTGTTACTGGAATATTCAACACGTTCCGAACAACTTGTTTCATCATTAAAAAAACGCATGGCCCTAGAGGGCTGTATTTTTAGCAAACACAGTTTGTAGCAGGAAGAAGCATTATACTACGAACAAGAGAAAGAAGATAGGCCACAGCTCCGATCTGTAAGGAGAACGACAGTTCACAAAAATTTCAATTACTTAGTGTGTTACTAAGGAAGTATTTTGGATGCATGCTATTTTCAAGTTAACTCGGGTTTGGAAAAATGACCTGCGACTACTATGTACTCCTATTCAGCACAATAAAATAAGTTCCGTGTTCAGCTTGGATCTTCAAAAAATTGATTTAAATGGAGAAAGCTCATCGAGAAAGCAAAAATCAGTTTTTTAATTACATCCCCAAAAGTTTCGCAGCTACATTCCAAAAAAGAGAGATAAGAAAAGAAATTAACGTTAACTGTCTCAAAAACTTTGTAAGGATCTATAAACGGATTTAACTCTAATTTTAGAGCAAGAAAAGTAACCCAGCATCTGAATTTGCTAAATATAATACAAGATTTTTTAATAATTGCTTCCTCCGACAGAATACGTAAGCTTATCGTGTTTTAATACGTATACGTTTTTTAAGTTCAAGGTTGACTAATCTTGGGTTATGCAAAGTAAAGCAAAACGGCAGGCTATTTTGGCATACTTATAACCCATAGGCGAATGGTAAATATCTTAAATTTTTTGTGGCTTACATTATTCTGCTGCCTTATTTATGCACAGCGTACCGTGTTTGTTGTTCACTGTATTTGATGACTAAACCTCTAGTGAAACAATATGTAATAAATTTAGGCGATTAGGTCTGGGAGGCTTAAAAGATTTATATTCAGAATTAATATGTAAATCGATTAATTTTGACTAAAACATTTTTCGAACAAACATCAAATACAAAATTTTACCGGTAGCGGATATTTGGCATAACCCAATGTAAAGTAATCTATGTATTATATAAAAATGAATTCACAATAATCTATTGTATTTAATAAAACAAGTAACGTGTATAAAAAAATAAAACTTACCCATCGAGAGAAAATTCCAAATTGAAAACTCCTCCATGCTCACTACCTCCGAAACTGCAATCATTCCAGCTATCGTTTGATTTAAACGAAGTATACACAGTTTTATGAATATTATCAATAACACCAATATTGTTTTTTAATCCAATTTCACGTCCTTTTAGCCACGAATATAACACCATGTTTTTTTTAATTTTTTTTTTTTTTAATAACAACACTACCGAAAAAATATAACCACAAAAATATTTTGACAATTATCCAAAATAAAGGAAGTTTGGAAGTGAGATAAAAACACTATGAACTGAGACCGATATATGCTTCCACAATAAAAAAAAAATCACAACACAATTCACATGTTTAAATTTATGTAATAAACAAATTCATTTGTATTCACTGTAAAAGAAAATCACAAACTAAAGTTTATATTTGCTACAAAAATAGTCGCGGCAACTAATCGCAAATAATTCACTAGTAAATTATCAACACGATTTTTGAAGGTTAATTAAAAATTTTGTGATTGCGAATGTTGCGCTGGTGTGGCACCCTGTAAGCACAACACTGGTGTACGATCATAACACCCAAGTAACCAGTATTTGTCATTACGCGATTTTAAATTTCGACAAAAACTACTTACCCAATAAACATTTTGTGCAGCAGAGTCAGTGTACATTTTAGTGCGAAATATGCAATCTTTTTTCCTGCCTGCCATAACAATTGTATGGGTAACGTAAAATAATCATTTTGGAGACACACATTTGTGCACTCCACATAAATCGTTTTCTTTCGAAAAATAACACTAAATATAAAAATAGTAAAATAATTAATATGTTATCAGTAGAAAAAAAAATTATGGAAAAATGTGCTACAGAAAAAATCAATGTTTAGGTATTATGATACTAGCTATTTTCGGCTTTTCGACGTCTAAAATATCCAAATAATGTGACAAAAATAATACGTGTATTCCTTTCCCGGCCATAATTATTTAATGTTTTGCTTCAATTTAAGTCCAACCCCCCACAAATGTGTATGCACAAAATGACAGGTTGTTGACAGGTTGACCTCAGTTCCTTATAAGGTAGGAAAAATTTGTTATTTTTGAATATATTTATTTTAAATAAACAATTATGGACTCACTCACAATGAAACTTTGATGGCATATTTCTACAAAAAACAGTTAACATAAAATCATTACTGTAATTATTAATATCCATATTTAAAAGTTATGTTTCCTATAAAAAATTTAAGGTGGGAATAAAATTTCTTGGTATACACAGATGTGTATGTAGGTTCAAAATACATATATGACATGATTCTCTTTCGTCATTCACACAATTGTGATGGCAGACCAGAGATATCTCGTAACCTTATTTCTTTCCGTGCTTGCCATCACAATTCTATGGGTAACGCAAAATAATCATGTCAAAAATTTACTTTTGTATGTATTTTGAACCAACATACACATTTGTGCATTTGTTTTCGTCCAAAAAATAACACTGCAACTATAATAATAGTAAAATAATTAATATGTTATCAAAAACAAATAATTAATGTTATATAATTTATATGTTATCAAATTATAATGTTTTTTTTTTTTAAAATAGTTCTGACTTAAATTGAAGCAAGAAAAATTTTTCTCTGGTAGAAAAGGGTTATAGCAACCAAGACTTTTCGTATTATTATTTTTGTGTTTCATTTTAAGCTTCTAGGGTGTTGTTTTTTTTTGCAACTCATATATCAAATGTCAAAACATTTAAAACAAACAAATTTTGTTGCGGACGAGTCTCATAACGCTGTATGAAAATGGTTGTTCCAGATTCTGGTAAAAAAGCAGAAGTTCTTGAGCTGATCACAAAGAAAGATAACATTGAAAAGGAGATAAATGGGTTGGGAAATGTTTTAGCTGCTGTAAAGATTACTTAGCCCAATGGTTATGATTTTTCAATAAAATATGTATTAATATATTTGTAGAATCATGTCGGAATGAATGACCCTCTTGTGGATGAAGATGGCTTTCCTAGAAATGATATTGATGTTTTTCAAGTTCGGACGGCCAGACATCGCATTATTTGCTTACAAAATGATTTAAAATCAATTATGAAGGAAATTGAAAAAGGGTTAGAAATTATTCATTCAGAGGCTAGCTCGAGTGGAACAGAGCCGAGATCTAGGAAATTTGAAAATGAGAGATCACAAGAGGCTGTCCCAAACGCGGCGTTAAACTTGAAACCATTCTTGAAAGTGGATTTAATCAGCGCAACATCACCAGCCGAGTTGGCCGTAATTATTTATTATAGACACCATTTGGATTGTTAGTAACTGCCTTTAAAATTGTGTTTTTTAGGGACTTCAACTTTTTGACGAGATTGTCGAATTCGGCACCATTAACATTACAAACTTTAAGGAGATCACTCAGATAGCTGAACTTGTTAAGCATCGAGAAAATCATCAAGTAAATGTTAAGGTGAAGCGCAATGAAAAACTATTTGATTTGGTTTTGGTTCCACAGAAATGGTCCGGTAGAGGACTTTTAGGATGTAATATCGTAATCAATTTTGATTCTGTTGAACGTTAAATTATATACTCTTTGGCTCACTAATAAATTTTTTTTTAATTAAAATCTAAAAACTTGTATGTATTTATTTCCAATTTAGTTTATAAACTTTCTTATAATTAAAAGTATTTATAATGATCAATCTGCGATCTTAAACCAATTTATAAGTTTTGTATATTATGATTGTTTAGTAATAATTTCCAAAATTATTCCATTGGTATGCACCGCCTTGTGAATATTGGCCCCATGAACCGGTCCCGTAGTCACAATATGGTTGATACCCAGACTGATTATTTCCGTAATAATAGCTGGAGTTTTGATTACCGCCATACGGATAAGAATTTGAATAGCTTGCCGCGTTTCCGGTCGGTTGAGGTAATGGTGGTGTCTCCTTCGTTTTCTTGGCTGGCGGCGGTGCGGTTACTGTGGTGGTGGTTGTCTCACTAGTATTTATATAAGAATTATAATTAGTAAAATCATAATGATTGTTTCCATAAATACTCACCTCTGTTTCTTTTTAGCTTCGCTAGCTTTATTTAATGCTACCTGAAGAGATCTTTGGGCATCTTGCAAACCTTTTGTTGTACTACCAAAATCTTCTAAGAATTCAACTTTCCTCTGAGCAAATAACACTTTCTGATCGGGTTCCATACCTTCCCGCGCCATGAAAGTGTCCATCATGGCAACAACCTCATTTTCATCTACCGTTTTTCGCTGTAAAGCCAAATCGATCATTTGTAAAACGACCCGTGCATTCGATGGATCTTTCTCCAGTGCAGCTTTTAAAATTTTCAGACCTTCTTCAATATCATCTTTAATTTTATGCATAAATCGGGCATATTTAATTGCCAGACTGCTAGCAATGTTTTTATTTTTAGCGCTATTCATATAGTGCTCATACAATTGAATACATTTATCAAAGTCCTGCCTTCGTCGCTCAACATTTATGCGACGATATGCGATTTGCAATAAATTTGGGCAAGTTTTTTCAATATTTGTAAGAATTTCAGCCGCCTTATCAAAATTATTATGCAGCTCCTCAAAAGCTGACCACATCAAGTGTAAACTAGGCTTATCAGGATGATGCACGGTGCAAGCACGTTCAAAAGCATCGCGAGTCGTTGATTCTAATGCAATATCGTTTTGGGACTCTAAGTACCGTATTAATTTTAGCCAAAATTCATCGTAAAGAGCGCATGCAATGAGACACCGTTCAAAAAGAACTATAATTCGTTTTCGATCACCTTTCTCAATTTCGAAATCTAAATATTCCTTCCAATTTTTCAGTTGGCAACGTTCCAATGGTTTTACATGGAAATATGGACGCTTAATTCCTTCTTCGAAGGTCCAACGTTCACTGACAGCGGTCACTGTTTGTTTATGTACTTTTCGACGAATCGATAAAATTTTGTCTTTCACTGCTGGAATTTCTTCATCTCTTAAATGATCGTCTGCTTCAGGCTCAGGTTCCGGTTCAGCTTCCGGTTCTGGCTCAGCAACAACTACCGGTTCTTCTTTTTTATCTTCTTCTTTTATATCAACTTCCATTGCATCTTCACTCTTTGTTTCTCCTGCGACAATTTCGCCTGCTGGTTTCTCTTCTGGTGCATCACCTCCTTCAACTTCCTCTCTTTTTATTAATTTATCCTCTTCTGTTGGAGCTTTATCCGCTATTACTTCTTCTGGAACTTTATCAATTGTTTCCTCATCTTTTGAAGGCTGAACGATTTCTTTAACTGGTTTGTCTTCTTTTACTGGTTTTTCTTCCTTTGTAGGTTTTTCCTCTTTTAATGGCTTTTCCTCTTTGACTGGTTTCTCTTCTTTTACAGGTTTTACATCTTTTACTGATTTCTCTTTCACTGGCTTTTCTTTAGGACCTAAACTATCCCGTACTTCGGTTCGAAGTCTTTTTATTTCCTCACTGCTTATGAGAGACGCTACCGGATTTACATTAACAACTTCGGAAAAACTGAAATAAAAAATGTACCGTGTTAACTCGCGATATTCAGCACAAATTTATTTTAATTTTTACCTATCAAAATGGCTGTTGTATCCTTGAGTTGGCGTTGCTAATAGCCTATCATATATATCGACTACCTTCAACCAACGTTTACGATCTGATTCCCATTTGATATATGCTTCCCAAAGCTTATCGGAACGAAATTCCAAACCGCAAGCTTCAATTGCACGTTCAAATTGTACGCGAATAAATGATTCATCATCATTATAGTTGGTCTTCACATGCGATAAATAGTGGATCCATAAATCAACCGATAATGGAATTGCTTTGAGACCTCGTTCAAACACCTTCGTGGACCAATACAAATTGGAAGAAAGAAAAAAATACAGATAAAAAATAAAATTGCTTTGGAATTATCGCTTGGCAATGGCTCTGAAATAGTTTAACGTATATTTCTTTGTTCTCGGTAAATATTATTTTTAGTCTCCGATTTTGATGTTTGGCTATTTAAAAAACATGAAGAAGTACATTGGTTTCGAGCACGATTTATGAACAAGTACATCAGATTTAAGAAACCGCTTAAGGTGTTACGATCATAATATTTTGAAAATTTGTTTCTTTTAAATGTTACATTCTCCAAAACAGGTAGATTGATAACCAACACCACATATCCCAAGCTACACTGATGCATGACGCAATCAGTAAACGGGTTATACTCCGGTGCTGAGCATAGGTACTTTATACATTATTGGCGGTTAAATATGGTTAAGATTACAAAACAACCTCGCATAAACCATTTTTTGTGTCGTTCCACAACAACACGATTCAAAAGTTCAACAAAGTCATTTGCTATCGACACAAAATCCCTTCAAAAACTACAGCTCAAAGAATTAACGGAATCTTGGAACTTGCAGCTCTCAAAAATTCTAAAAACATAATGTCAAGTCATTAGTACATACCAGGATATACAGGCAGTCTTAAAACCTCAAAAATTATTTCCTGGTTCCAGATGCCACACTACAAGTGTGATTTTGAACTTGTACTTGCCTTCTGAATGTCTAAGGAACTACACATTCGGGCCCGGTCATTATAATTTATGGACGTGCTAGGTATCAGCAATCTCATTGCCCCAGCAATCGTAACTCTATTGTTTAAACATAAACTAAACGATTTACAATTTTTGGCCAACTTAGTAGTCTCAATTTCGTACAAAAAATTGAGTACAGCATTACAATCTTTTCACATAAATAATATTTCTATCCTGGTATAGTAAATTTAGTAGATATGCCAGTAGATTCCGAATGTCACACCAAATTGCGAGAAAGAACCGCCAGAGAAATACCAGCCACCTTAAACTTATTTAGTGAAATTTTCAGAAACTTTCAAAATTTTCAGGGATAAAATATTGAAAAACTGAAGGAACTGGAACTGGTTTAAACATCAAATTCAAGCAACAATTTCTTATATAGGTCAACTAAAAATTTGTCTGTTGACTACAATTAAATCGTGAGTGTTCGACATTTTCTCTCTCTCTCTGGCACTACACATCCCATCAAGGGATTTGGCCGCCTCAAATGAGGTTTCATAATCATAATTTCATTTCGGATAATGAGTGATTAATTCATTGATCCTAAACCAGCCGTGAAATTTTTCCTTGTCACCGCCGGGAATCAAACCCGCGACCTCCGGTTGCTGGAGCAAGCATGCTGACCACTTTGCCACCGGGGCGGTGTGTTCGACATTGAATATGGAAAAATCGCAAAGATAATTGAGTCGCTATTTAAATGTGTTACCACATTTAGGTTCCAATCCACGACCAATTAACACGAAAATAAGGCTACTTATGCGCAGACAAACAAAACAAAACTAATTAAAATAGTAACTGGGAATGAACCTTCCTGCGCCAAAGTGTAGAGAAAAAACTTGCATTAAGTTATATAAATCCAGGAGAAAGGTGTTTTTCAGTAAAAAAAAAAAAAAAGATTAGCGATGAAAAAAACTTACTGACCATAACTGCAAACAAGGTTGATATTTATCAACGCTACCGGTAAAAAATTTGTATCCGATAAACGGAGCCACTAAGCAGTGAACTAATCCATCTTGATACAAATGAGCTTGAGCTCAATACGGAGGGTACTAGCATGGAGTGGATTTGTTTTTTGAAAAAATCGGAGTTTTTTATTCCTAATGGAAGTATTTTTGTTGTTCATTTATATAGCTTCCATATGTGCTTTTCCTTTACCAAAATTGTAATGCCAATAAATAAAAATAAATCTTGAGGATCGTAATAAAATGTCAAAAGATTGACACCAAGATAAGTTATAAAAGGAACGGGCGGTATCGCGAAATACAATAATCAATTGTGGCAAAATATCCCAGCCAATGATGGTCTGCAATGCAGAGTATAAGGCATAATTATTGTTATACGGTATTCAATAGCACAAATAGACAATGCAGTGATTTAGGTTACGACCAGAAGGTTAAAATAGAGACTACCCATGGTGTCGACGACCCATGGTGACGAAAGAAAACGGCTAAATCACCGGAGCTCAATCTATTAATGTATCAACGAAAAATCGTGTGGAACACTTTAATAACTCAAAAACCAAATGGCACTTATTTCTATGAAAAACGCATAGATAACAATCAAGTTTTAACCACTTTTTTTAGAAATTATTGATCCTAGAATTACTATCGTCCAGAATGTTTTAAAATCGTGGCAAGTAATTAATAATAATAAGTAATAAAATTAAATTATTTGATTAAAAGGATTACTGCCAGATTTAGGGACATAATGACACAGAGTTTCGAAATAACTCTACAGATGATCCAATCTGGAAAAAGAATTAGAATTCGGCGAGACAATTACAAGCTTCCGGTCGGAAATTCACAACAAAATATTTAAGAGAATTTGCAGAACGCAATTAAAAGTGTTCCTCCTCTTAAATCACCATGATTCAACTCAACCACCATGTTACCTATCATCAACGTCGCAAGGAGTTGATTTCGATAAAATAATGGGAGATAAAACAAAGTGCTAAAACTTATTAGCAATAACGGGAAAATTTATTAGCGATATTGCGAACCATTCATAATAGTGCCCCAGCAGACTCTAAGCCATTCTAATTATATATTGCTGAGTGAATTAAAATTAAAAAAAAAAAAAAAAAAAAGATGTCATGAGAACAATCGTAGACAATGAAACAATCCTTTCAAATATCTTATCAAGCTCAAAATAGGTAATATTAATAATTCGCCCATTGCAACCAAATTAAATCTATTTGGCAAATCTACACGTACATGCTTTAATGATCTAATTGAAAAATGACGTCTATAATACGAGTTCACACAGGTTACACACCCCCAACTCCATATAAAGGCAATCCAATTTCTGAATAGATCTATAAACTGATTAAGCCACATTCAACTAAATCACCTCACTTCCCCTTAATTTTGCTGCGGCACCTTACCCTGTACACAGTACACAAGCGATTAAATTTTGGATAGTCGGCCTTACCATGAAATTATTCTGTAGCAATTTACCGTTGTGTTACCCGGATGTATTTCCAAAAGGCCTAAGACATCGCACTGTGAAATTGAGAGCATTATCTATTTCATGTAGATTTTCTTTGGTACTAACTAAAATTCAATCTCTCAAGTTTTGATTAGGATAGAAATACGTACCAAAAAAGAGCTGGGGCCATCTTTTTCTTTCTATATGAGTAACTGATACATAACCATTGTAGACTCGCTGCCTGATTTTAATGTACACACCCATCAAAATAATTTTGCCACTACTATCTTTAAAGTTTCAGCCCTAGGTGTCTACTAGGTGTTGTTTCACTGTGATTCGTACTTTTTTGCGCATACGTAAAGTAAAACAGCATTGTGGACCGTTGGGCATGGTTAAAAAGATGACGATTTTATCGATATCGAAGATAATTGCAACTCTTTGTTGGAATAATCAGAGAATTCTGTTCGTCAACTGCTTAGAGAAGAATAAAACAATGCGGTCGCCAGACTATAATTCACGATTTTTTTTAGTTTGATTTGATTGATCACAAAGCGTATTCACGTATTCCTCCAACAAATATTTCCTGTTTGCTAACCTCTAAATTTAGGTCAGAAATCAGAAAAGACCCTCTGTTTTAACCATGTTTCCGCCCAAAAGAATTTTATAATAAAATGAAACTGTCCTATAGTCTGCCTGGATGTAATAAGAGAATTTTGAAAATGGTTGATTAATTTTAGGAATCTTTCATCAATATAGCGCAGTTGTCAAGGCGTCGGCCTCTGGAATCGTATCTAATGCGTCTAATACGTCCTAGTTGTGAATAATAAGAATCTCAAGCAAAATTATAAACATATCTAATCCGATTTGTTAAATGTATTTTGAAAATTTGAAGAATACGTGTGCATTACGCGAATGCGTTTTGTTGGTAGTAAAATTTGTCCCAAGAAACATTTTAGGTAAAAATTTCATAAGAGCTGTATTACAGTCAATCCTGTTAAGTTGGACACCTTTTTAAGTTGGTCAACTGGCTAAGTTGGACGATTTTGTCTTGCACCAACTGGCTAAGTTTGACGATTTTGTCTTGCATTTTTAATTATTCTTTAACAAAAAATTTATTGCGTGGATGCCCTAAAGCTGTTAATTTTGATTTTTGTTTAAAACCTTTTCAAGTTGGACACCTTTATAAGTTGGTCATTTTTTACGGTACCGCGAGTGTCCAACTTACACAGTTTCCACTGTAGATGAAGTCTTAAAGCACTCCAACGGAACCAGCCTCAACTTTTCCAAAGCAAGTTTATTAAGTTTAACACGCCATCAAACAATTCATAAACTTAGGCACAGTCGGAAGACATCAAGATATCTAAATACGAAAGTGCGGACTTATTAACTTAGATATTAAAGGAAAAATTTACAATTTTGAAAATGCACACACATTTCCAAAACTGCTATAGGATGCAATAAATTAAGTCGTTGCGTATTAAAAAATTTTAGTTTCCAATTTTCTAAAATAACAATGCCGCCTAAACAAATCTCGACTTCGATTATGTATGTGGACACGAGATTAGGATCGGTATGATCGGAAACTGAAATGTACAGTCTCTGTTGTCAGTTAATCTGCCCGGTTCAAGGTCTAATCAATGCGTGTAACACGATATAGTTTGGTTCGCAGGGCTTATTTTACCAAATTTTGCACAAAATTTTGATAAGGAAAATTTATTAACCAAAAAAAAGGTTTTGTAATTTGCTAAGTGAAAGACTTATCGGGTTGAAACAAAACACGAAAACGAGAAAAATGCATGACGAACATCGATTTTGGTTAGATAAATAAAATACACGAACCACTTAACAAATTTGATTCTATTCTTTGTGCTATTAAGCCGTATTACAATAAAAGGCAGCCTTATCCGGTATATGTTGAAATGAGACATTTCGAAAAAAATGACACCAGCATTTTAGTGCTACCATTGTAATATGATTATAGAAAGTGCAGAGCGGTTGCTTGCTTGTCTCAGTTGCATCAGTTGTTCGGTAAAGTAGGCCGTGGCAGTGAACAGTCTTATTTTAATGACGGACTATAAACGAAATAGGACAGACACGTGTCGAAACCATGGTTAAGACAAATAATGGCTTTGAAACATCAGAATTACGTCTTAAGTTTATTGTTCCGGTGTATTTAATGGGATTAATCTAAAAATAGCTAACTTATCTACAGATGCGAATGTCTTAGAAGCAGCTCGTGAATCAGCTAGAATTTTTTTTCAAGAAGATCCAAATTTTCACCATTCCGATAACTTGTGAATTTATAGAGAAGACACTAGATTAGTCAGCAAAGCTGGTGGTTAGAGTATGACAGACTTAGAAAAAACAAAAGATTTCAATGGTTTATTTTGAACCATTTTAGAGTACCATCCCCCTATTTAAAGCTTTTCGTCCCTTTTAAACAGATTAATAGATGTTGTTGTATAAGAATTTTTTAGACAAGTTTAATCACAACCAAATACTTCGCCAAGAACCTCTAGTTCGTCATTTTGAATGGGATAAGCGAACCTATGTACCTAGTGGTGCTGTTGAAATAAAAAACCAAGCAGCTCCCATATATTGCCAGGATTGGCACCTATCAAGGCAACCAGCAGAACATATCCACCCAAGCAACGGAGGTATGAAAAGAAGCTTAATTTTTGTTGGATTGTCTTACAGCAGATTTCGAAGTTCAAACATGGGGAAAGCGATTGATGAAAAGTCGGAACTAAGTATTTGCCAGGATTGATAACTCTGCTATGTACCACATAAATGAGTTAACTCAAATACGACCAGAGGAGTTGCATCTCTTAAGAGAAGTGATCCGAGTTACTAAACTAGACAGATCATCAGGGATGAGATGATTTAAATGTGTCACTTTCAATCTTCACATTTTGCTATGAAGAATTGAATATATACTCTATCTTCAAGAAGAAAGGCCGCTAAAAGTGTGAGAACCGTTGAAATATTGTTCTCTTTTGCGCAACATACAAGTAACACGTCTTTAACAGAGATCATAGTCGGCGATTTTCAAGAGGCCTTTCTCGGTTCGTCAGCCCGGTGAAATGGATGTTTCTGCACAAAATCTTCATAATACACAAGGTGGATTCATCAAGCAAGCGGATAGTTTATTTTTTGTATGACTACTAGTTACAATGCTGCTTGAAATTTTGTTAAGAACCAGCTATCGAGAACTGAGCTGCTCAGTGAATGTACTTCGATGTGTTGTATTTTTCGTAATCGGAAAGGAGAAACATGCCAAGACAACGATCATTGGCAGTTAAATAAGGTGCTCTCATATTACAGATGATATATAAATGATTGAAATGAGAATATAAAGAGAAATTAGAAATGTTAAGACCAGAAACAATGCACTGTGTCTTAATTGCCAAATCCTTTGGAACTACAAATATATGCTATCTTACCACTTATGACATAGATTTGGATGACGATACCAAAGAAAGATTAGAACGGTACATCTTAAAGTTACTACTAAAATCTGGATCCGTCCGAGGGCAGTCGAGAGAATTTGACCATGATTTTCGAGTACTAAAGAAGGCCTTTAGTTGTTATTTGAGAGAAATCGTAATTTACCGTACAAAACGCACAACTACTTCGGTTAGTGCTACACTAACCAACATTTTATAGGCTTCTCGTCACAAATAAACAACTGACCTCTAAAATTTTGGTGGTCGTACCGCTCTTCTAAGTGGCGCAATCGGCGTGTAACTTAAGCTCTTAAGTCATGACTGGTTGAGGCATAAGTTAGCAAATCTAAAGTACAATGAGTACGGTGAGGCCGAAAATAAGGGTCAAAAAACAAAGATGTTCGATTTCACGTATCTTTCACGGGTTTACTGATTTTTCGTGTTTCTCAAATATTTTTGTTGATTTCCTACAAACTATTAAAGACAAAGTGGCACACATCAAAGTAAGTAATCAGGCTACTTTCTCAATTTTAATAAAAATTAATGTGAAACTGAAAACAAACCACTCGACCGGAAACATTTTCAAAACTACATGATACAAAAGAGTATGAGTTTCTTATTTTTCAAATTTTGTTATCCCAAAACAATGGGGACTAGACACTTTCTCAAGTGTACTAACCAGCTTACCTAAATAAAATTTTGTAAGGGGTAGATGAAATGGGACAATTTCTCTTAACTCTTACTGTGTGCACTGGGGTCACATTGACCCCAACCGTTTTTAAAACCTAAAAAATCATATTTTTTGTAATATAAATAGTGCGAATAATTTAGATAGCCTCAACTAAAAGCTTTTACCTAGAATCCAATCGAAAGCTTGTTACATTTGACGTTCTTTAAGGTAATAGGATTGATCTAAAAAAAGCAAGCACATTTCTGTGCACTGGGGTCAAAATGACCTGGTCAAAATGACCTTATATGTTTTTATACGACATATACGACAAAAAATCTATTTTTTGTGCAAGCATATGGAATGGTATTGTTCTTCGTAAACGTACTCACTCCGGGAACTCTTTGATAGTGTTTCAACCCTAGAACCATGTGTCGAAGACGAGATAGCCAACGACGATTTTAATATGGATTTTTTCGAATGCAATGGCGACGTTAGCGATATAAATCCAAATGATTCCAATGAAGATTTGACAGCAGACGAAGAAAATGTAGAAAGACCAACTGTTGAACGGGAAGTTTACTCAGAAATGCAGTTCAAATCCGCATGAGGTGACCAGGGGGTCTATTATGAAATTTATCCGTCTCGGATTTTTCCGTTAACGGATATATCCGTGCTATTATGAAACTAAAAAGTAAAATCGAATCGGATTTTTCCGTTTACACTACAAAAATCCGACTGCTATTTAGTTGACGTATTTGTATCCGATTGATGTCATTTTGTTTTTGTAACCTCAAATTATAAAAAAAAAAAAATAATGATGCTTTCTTCAATTTGTTTATTACCAATCCGATAATACAAGTTTCATAATAGGGTAAATCCATGTCGAATCGGATATATCCGTTAACGGAAAAGAGAAAGATACTAAGAGAAATTTTAAATACACCACTGTCGGGATTTCGACGCTGGCTGAATTACGCTCTATTCGGAATTTTAATATATGCCGGAGTTCATAAAAATTGGGACGAAAGATTGACTAAATTTAGTTCATCGGATATCGCGGCACCATTCTTGTACAAACGTTCTATTGTTATCAACTTTAGACAGCGATACTGGAGTTGACAGTTCTTCAAATATACCAAATATTATCTTAGATACGAAGAGTGGGGTTGATAATCTCGATAAGCTTGAAAGGACCTATACTTGCAAACGAAAAACAAATCGATGGCCAATGGTTTTTTTTATACATGGTTGGTGGTCATTGGAGAGAATTTTTTTTTGAAAGAACTGGCTGTGCAGTTGGTTCAGGAAAATATGCTGCAGTGACTATCCAATCCACGAATTTAAAAAAAATGTGAAAACCGCGATCAATTTAATTGGATACAAAATTTTAGATGTAGGACGCTTTCCAACAACATAATAAGCAATGGTCTCACCTGCTAGTAAACGTTGACGATGCTACCTGTGCCCTCGATATGCCATAGTTAAAACTAAGTCTCAATGCCATTCATCAGCCATCATGTCCTAGTCAAGCCAAAATCGGGTGAACAGAATGCTTCAAAGAAGATGAACATGATTCAACCGATGTAAGTAATGTATCGGATGATGCATCAGAATAGAATATATGCCTCATGAATTTATAATTTAACAATATCTATGTACTTCTATAAAAAATGCACAATAACGTATGTGGGGTCAGATTGAGCCCTGTGCACAGACAACGTCTTGGTAAGCTATGCACAAAGTAAGGGTTAGCATGATCAACACAAAATTTCGCTACAACGAGTAATTATCGTTCCAATACAAATCATACACCACAATTATTCAGTTCGTTCAGGAACAATAAAACCACGTGTATTTTTACAATATTGTAACAATGTAGAATAAAAGAACACACTAATTTCGAATCTGGATGGAAAACTGTAAAACTGACAATTATTAAAGTTAGCTGGAGCATAAAAAAGTTCGGCTACTCTACTGCTTAAGCCTAAACCAGAAGAGAGAGGACACTTGAGAGAATCTCTATTGAAATATTTAAAATAAAGAAACCAAGACCGAACTACTTCGAAAGCTGAATAAATGCAATCGTCATTTTCAAGACTATTATCACACAAGCTCGTTAGAACAAGTCCCATTCCTTGTAAATGAAGATTAAAACGCCCATGAGTGAGTAGCGACTAAAACTGTTAGCGACCTTATTTAAAGACTTGAAAGAACAAGTAACTTCCTCACCATTATTAAAGGTCACAGGTGGTGTTTATTCGAGCCCGAAGAATTCCATATATGCCTTTCTTAGATAAGTATCAGATATCAAATTCGGTCAATACAGAACATGAACTTGACACTATTAGAGAAGAATAAAATATTTAAGAGCAAAGTTAGAAGCTTCAGTCGTATAAAATGAAAGATAGGCTTCTGAAAACCGTGCAGGGCCTATAAGAAACGAATTGAAAATATTTTTACCTTGAAAAGCGATTTAATTTGGTGATAGCATTACGTTTTTGACCAACAAAAATTTTCATCATAATTCCTTTGAGTAGCGGCTGCTACTGAGCACTTGCACTTGATTATTTTAAATCTTATTTTTTTGCACCAAATGCAGAATGAGACCAGAAAGTGAAAGTGAAAATGTTAGACTTTCATTCGTTTATTGAAATCTTGAGACATTAGGTTTATCGATGGGCAAATCACTAAGAAGCAATTTGTCAGTAATCATATTTATTTCTACATTTGTCTCAGCTCTGAAATCAAAATACATCTTCTCCGCAATATCGCAATTCCTAGATTGAAAAACTCCAGCGTTTAATAGTCTTGCAAGCCATACTCTGTGAACCGCTAAGTCTCCCTACAGCAATATTTGAGTTAATCGCAGACTACCAAACAAAAACAGAATCAGATAGCATCGATAGAACCAACAATTTGTAAATAAATATTATCATTTTTGGAGTTACACCCTCCCATCAATATGGTTCTCTAGATTGTTAAAATATGGCAGTGGCTTTGTCATTTCCTTGAATGATTCTTCAAAAACTAGTAAAGTGGAGCTAGATGGATTTACGCACCATACTTCCATAACTTTAGAGTTCGTTATATAAAGTAAGACGTTTATCCGAAGCCATAACGACCAAATCATCAGCAGCTGTGAGGAATGAAGCCAGCTTCCTGGACTATGTAGTTAATTAATAAGATATAACCACAAAAAGGTGAAAAAACCTCTTTAGTCGTAACCCTTGCAAACTTTAACGAAAACAGTCAGTATCGAAAAACACGACCAAAAAATTTAACGGATTAAAAGTTATCGTCAAAGATACTCGATAAAACTATAAAATAACCCACAATGGTTGTGAATTAATGAAAATGTGAAATTTCAATTCTGTTTTAAGAGGAATGACTAATCGGGCAGAAGATTTTTGATTTTTCTCGGTATTACATATCCGTTCAAAAACAATTTTTCCGGTAAAATTTTGTTTATTTGTGTTTCAATAGAAAATATTTTCGTCAACTTTGTCCAATCATTGAAAAATGTTGAACATTTTTCTGATCGGATTTGATGATTAAAAATTAGTTAATGCCAAAATTAGTGCAAGCCTTCGTCAATATAACACTGTGCTATCTGTGCACTGTGCTGAATCTGGAATCTCCAGGAATATGCTCCCACAAGAAACATTGTATTAAGCGATCTTATATCCCTCCTCCTTAGTCATTTAATAACCAGCCCTGATTGAACATACAAGTATCTTAATTTATCTAGGTATTTGTGTTTCCATCGAAAATATTTTCGCTAACTTTGACCAATCTATGAAAAATTTTGAAGATTTTTCTGATCAAATTTTATGATTTTGTCAATGTCAAAATTAGTCATGGAAGAAAACACTGTACTATTAAAGGAACCTGGATTACCCAGGAATGCTCTCACGAGAAACATTGTATTATTAAGCGATCTTATATCCCTCCAATCATTTAAAAACAAACCCAAGCTGAGCAGCATACAAGCATCCTATTTACGTTCTATTGGTAGGGGGATAAATAAGCGGCTAGCCATCTCTAATATATCTGTCAACGATTCTATCTTAATTTGATCAACTAAGTAGAGTTCCAAAAGACAAGAAAAGTGAGCCATAATTCAGTAGAAAAACCTGCACCAGGGAGTCAATTCGCTTCCATGAAATAATGAAAATGAAAAGTGTTTTTCATTTGCAATCTAGTAATTTGAATTATTTGCACATAATTTTAAATTCCACTGTGGAATCATAATTTCTAATGGGCAATTCAAACCTGCTCAATTGCAAATGAAAAAAACTTTTCATTTTCCTTATTTCATGGAACGCGAATTGACTCCCAGGACCACCTGTCTGTCTTATACGATGGAAAGGAGAATAAACCCCATAATAATTAACAGAAGCGTTCGATTTGTGTTTGGGAAGTCGCAAAGCAAGTTTGTAGGAATCATTTTTACATCCTTTTTGTCCAACACATTTTTGTGCAAAAATTTTTTTATCTCTAGATAGATGTGTTGGCTCTATTCTTGAATTTTATAAGTTTTCCTTAGTTTTTTTTAAATCTGCTCTTAATGTTATACAGAAAATAGTTCAAGGAAAACGAGTCCAAACAGTTAAAGCTCATGATTTGGAAACAAAAATTACACGCGCTACAGTTTTGATCTATCGATCGAAAATAAAAGTAAGCATTTATCAAACCAGTCCTAGAGCAGGCCGATATGTCCTTTGACAAATTAAACTAAAAATATAATAAAAACATATTTCTAATGTGTACAGAATCCAAACTGTTATGATGTTTTTGGTCAACTGTAGCAGAAATGACATAAATGTACATGAAACAAAATTTGGAAAATTTTGCTGGGTAATCTCCTACAGAAACCTAATTGAATAATTGGAAAAGCCATTTTCTAGACTAAGTTTTTGGGATTAATTCAAAAGAAACGTGCTCGTGAAGAAACATGGTTATTGTTTTATGATAATTTGAAAATTAACAGCTCAACAATACGGAAACTAAAAACAACATTTTCCTGAAATAAAAAATATAATTATTATAATAAATTATTGTATATTAATATATATTCATATTTCACTTATAATGTATAAAATATTTGATGCATTAATTAATTTATATTTCATCTTCCTTACAATATTGTCGAATCCATCGTTGACACACTTATGCATTTTTAAATGTGTAATTTTCAAGAAACGTTACTATAATTTGTTTTTTGTTCACTACGAAAGTATTCCAATATAACAAAAAAATTGTTTCCAAAAAAGCGAGGGGACTAGCTCGATAAGTACGAATGAAACACAATTTCTTTAAATTTAACCCGATATAATTAAAAACGTAAAAAGGGGATATCCTAATACGGGAACAAGTTTTACAGAAAAACTCGAATTATTACCAAAAAAAAAAAAAAATTATTGAATTTTGTGAATGATTTGATTATTTTTTGTTGTTGTATAATTGAAAATAATAACAATAAATGCAATATATTTCAAGATGTTTTATTATATCTCAACCATAAATAATTATTTCAAATGATACTGTAATACCCGTACGGACTCGCGACTCAATTTTTAATCCCATTTTGCAATTTTGTTTTTTCTAAAAATTGCCTCAAAACGTATCAAATTGTAAATCATTAATTACAATATCATGAAATAATAATTTCATTGAAATTTTATATAACATTATATAATAATATATAATAAATTTTTTAATATCATGTAATATATTATATATAATAATTATGTTATGAAGGCAATAATAAATATAATCAAGAACTACTTTGTCTAGGAGCTCATGTGCAGAAATACAGCAAACAGTGCCCCTGAGCGTTAGCTGTAGGAATTGAAGAATTTTTGATTTTTATGTGAAATTTTATATTATATATCATAATATATGTACTTCATTTTTAAAAATATATATAAAACATTAAATTTATAAAAAATTAATTAAATACACAAGTTATGAAATACAACACATAAATACCTGACTTGAACAAAATATTAGTTTTCTTACCTCTTCGCATTTCTTCTTGTTTCCTTTGCGTTTTTCGTAGTCGGCATATTTTCTCCAATAGCCATAGCAGTACGGATAATGTGCCAAGAAAGCATCGTACGCATCACGTGCCGCATCTACATCATTCTAAAAAAAAAATATTAAAATTATTTAACAATTACATTCCATCTTGATAAAAATGTTGACAAACAAATACCTCTTGGTCTACATATTGCAATAAATAAGTCCATCCAGTGAAGTCGGCTGGATCATCATTTACAGCTTTCCAGTACTTATCGAGCTCGGGAAGTTTCTTTTTCTTCTCTACTTCCGGATCTGGCACAACTGTAACAAACAAAATGATAGTTATCTTAAATGAACCTACACATCAACGATCAAAATTACCTGCTTGCTCTTCAGTTTTGGCTTTCTTTTCTGGCAAATCAGGTGTCTCCGTTGGACTATTAGGATCATAATCTTCAGCTTTTCTTTTATTCGTGTCTTTTTTAGTAGATGAGGGCAATTCATCTTCTGAAACCACTTCCGTATCGGCTGGTAATTCTGCCAATTTTGGTCCTGGTAATTCTTCATCAGAAACTTCTTCGGTGCCTTGAACTTTCGGTTTTGTTGGCGTTGGTAATTCATCCTCCGAAACCATTTCGGTGTCTGGTTCAATTTCGGTAGCATCTGTATTTCCACCATTTGGTAATTCTTCTATAATTGCATTATCATCGCTTCCCGAATTTTCGTTAATTTCATCTAGAACAACACTGTTGGCTAGAATTGCCGCCTCATCTAGGTCAACTTCTGTTGTTGTTTCGGTAATCATTTCAACATTATCACTGACATCCATATTTTCTTTTACCGGTTCCAAATCCACTAATGGCATTTCAACATTTTCATTATCAGCGCCTTGTCCGCTATCTTCTCTTGTATCGTCCGTTGCCGAGGGTAAACTATTGGCATTTTCTTCGGCTGCCAAATTAGCAAAAAATGAATTGTCTTCTTTATCAGCTGATGATTGTTCAAACAGAGTTGACGTTACTTCCGAAGGAATATCGCCAAATGGAAATGATGAACTTTTTTCATCATGCTCATTAATATTTTCAATCTCCTCATTAACATTTTCAACTTCCTCAGAATTTTCAATTTCACCAGAAGCGTTTTCTACGTCTTCGGGTGCATCTTCTGGCACCTCATCATTTTCTTCAACGAGATTTTCAATAGCTTCATCCAATTCAGTATTAGCTCCATTTTCTTCTACGCTCTCATTATTGGGATCGCTCTCTAATTCAGGTACTGCATCACTTTCTATAATGTTCTCTAAGCCCTGTACATAAACAATTACAAATTATTAATATTTTATTCATTAAAGTTTTCCTATATTTTTAATCCAATTTTTATCAGTTGGCCCTTGCTTTCAATCATACTGTAGTCATAGCCGAATTGAACATCGCGCCAAAACAACCGACAGCAATTCCATCATCACCGCAAAAAAAATGTAATAGAAATGGAGTCCAGCCAAATGCAATGGATGGTGTAAAAAATTTTCTTACCTGCTCATTTTCATGTACCTCATCAAAAGCATTTTGCAATTTTTTACTTGTTCTACGTGTGCTTCGTGTTGTGGGGACAACCGGTGTTGGGGCCGATGCTTTTCGACCGGATCGCGTACGTCGTCCTAGATAAAAAATAAAATAATAGCGGACACGCCAATTAATTATCGCGAATAAAACTTGATTTAGAGTATTATGCTTAATGCAGATAAAAGAAATTTATGTGAATTCAAACAATATAATACTTAAAGTAAATAAAGAACTATATAATGATGTATAATTTAGATAAATAGTATTAATAAAATTGAAAAAACTTACCTCGCACTATATTTTCATCCTCACTTGTAGAAGCCATTTTTATTGACTGTATAAACAAAATAAAGAAGTACTAGAGAGAAAAAACGTATGGCTCACGTTTATTGGATGCATCCAAAGTTGGAAACTCAATTTTACCCAAAATGCAAAATTCTGTCACTGCGATTTATCCGAATATGCAAGTTTAAGTGTTTTTTTTATTTACGAAGCGAATTTTTCGCACTTTGGCCAATATTCAACAAATGATTCAAGCCAATCCAATAGCTTAAAATTTGAAACTTAAAACAATTATGTATTGTTAAATAATATTGTTAATCTAACCAGAAATCTGAGTGCAATCCACAAAAATTACAAAATATTTATTATAACAATAGCCGTTTTTTAATGTTAGCTAGGAGATATTTCTTCTGAGTCATCTTCATTTTTATTTATAAAAATTCTGATGCTCTATTCCTCCATGCATTTATGTAATAAATTCAAACAAAAAATTATTTGGCAGCTTTACAAAACTACATCATAAATAATATGACTCGATATTATCGAAAAAAATCATCTGTTACAGAGCTCTCACAATAGAAAAACTTTTCCTTTTGCCTTACAAGTTTGGTTGAAAATAAAACTTGAGAAAAAAAATTTTTCGTTTCCACCTGAAGGAAAAAGTTAGCAAACTCGAAACTTTTGCCTTAAGAAAAGACTAATGAAGTTAGCTACATTTGAAAATCAGGGTTTTTGTTGTCATTTTTCAGACAAAACATGTTAAAAAGCAAATAAGAACTAATTTATCGGTTTAATATATCTTGAAATTATAATTAATAATATAAAATACAATTTTAAAAATATCATTAGTATGAAGATAAATAAAACGAAATTGGTTTCAATTTAATTTTTTTTGCCATTGTGAGAGATACTCTTAAGGTAAAAATTTAAGGCAAAAGGTAAAGGCAAATTTTTTTCTATTGTGAGAGCTCTGTAAGCTCCCTATTAATCACTGATATCCGTAGTATTGCACGTGGCAGGACATGGCCACTTAGAAAATTAGAGAAATCCCAACCGAATTACTGCAGAATGCAGATCCTGTAACAAAGCGAGACAAACTTTCGAGATCTGATTTAGTCAATTTACAATATAATATAAGCTTAAAATATTGGTAAAATCATGAAATATGTAAATAATTATACATTTCAACTTACTAACTTTTGGCATTTTCTGTGGCATAAAAATCTTGATCGGATCAATAAATTGACGTAAATTTTTGATCCAACATGGCTTCGTTTACATTTTTTGTCTTTTTAATCCCAGATCAATTATAAAATCCAATAATTTGTTGGATTTTTGTTAACGTTTATTCACACGTACATATACAAAAACTAAACGTCATGTGAAATTGTCAAAAAAGACGTCGTGTCATTTCTATTTTATTTTATTTGTGATTATTTAGCGCAAAGTGAGATTTTTTTTGTGTTCTTTGGCAAAAAAAATTGATCCAAAACTGGGATCAATTTTTTTTTGCCATCGTAAACTACATTTGAAAACTAATACTAAATACGAAAATGACTGTTGATTTGCAAAAATTTTTAAAAATTCAATTACATATACAGTGTCGTTTCGGAAACAACTTAGATATTTTTCATCTCGAAATTAGATTTAATTCCATGTAGCGTGCTTACTGGATGTTGCACATAAATAACTCCGAAAACAAAAAATCAATTTGGCTGCATACCAAACGAATTTTTAGTACTAAAAAAACTGAAACGTCAAAATCGTAAACTTTAAATTTTTATGTCAAACATGTAAATTTGTGTATACATTTGCAAATTTTATTATTATTTTTGTATATTTTTAAATTAAAATTTAGAAAAAACATGAAGAAAATGTGGATTAAAAAGGATAATTTATACTACAGACCATTTTATAAACAAAAATATAAAATGACATTCTTATTATTCGTTGTAATGGGTTTCGTATTTTTAGCCTATCAATTTTTTTGGATGAATCAACTAACGATCGACACAAAAAAGATTTTCACGCGATTTATTATGAACGAAACAAAAATAGAAACTAATTTAGCTTTGATAGATAAATTAGAGAATGTCGATAAAAGGTCGACAGCAAATTATTATATAAGGTAAGTGGTTTCGCATTATTTTTAAAGTCGGCCAAATGCTGGCTTTGTAAGGATGAACATGTTTTCAGCAACCACTTCCCGATTATTCCATTTCTTAATGCACTGCATAACTTTACAGTATATTTTTTAACCATTTTCATTATTAAATTTGATTGTCTCTACCGGTACATAAGAACCAGTATTATTTTCGCTTATGTTGTGTAGTGCTTTGAAAGTAATTCCACAACTCTTGGCGGCAACCTCCTCATCAATTCCTATGTTAAAAACTATTCCTTTCGTACACAACAAGAGTACTGTGGGGCTTCTTTCAAAGTTAATTATATTTTGCAAATCACGCCACGCGAACATAGGCTGACATTCGTTATTAAGAACTTAAATTCCGCAATTTTCAGAACTTAGACTTGGCCATATTGATCTTGCACCTAACGATTATACCTTCATGGTTCAAAAATTTATTGTATACTATGGTATTACAGCATGCAGCTGCTTAGGCTGTTTTGTTATGAAGGATAGTGTTCTGCATCTTTCAAACTGTTAAATAACATTCGACAAATATCGGGTAAAGTTGCCGTCTGGGTCGAAATTCCGAGTTCAAAGGTTTAAAATGTGAATTCCGCAATGGAACTGTGTCACAGAACCAATCCGGCTTTCAGGGTTACCGAAATAATGCAGGTACCGGATATTACAGAATTTACTTTATCAGATAAAATTTTGATAATGATGAGACTACCGAGGCGGGATGTTGTATCGAAAGGTTGAAATTGCGAAACATTGTGTGCGGTCCTTGGATTTCAGCAAGGCATTTTAAATCTTTGATTATCTGATCTAAGTGGAAACCAGCATTTTCATTTTCGCCGTCAGCCTTTAATGATGATGAGCCTTGTAAGTGGTGTTCTCTTGCCTGTACATAAATGTTTTCTAGCCTTAGCAACCCATTTTCATTCGACTCTTCGAAGGTTTTCCGCAGTGATAATTTAAAACTATGTATATAGTATGTTACCTTTATTCTATATCTTTGGGTTTTATGCTGGCTGCTCGTATAAACTCAAATTGTGTCTAAATTTTACTATAACATCAATTTTATTCTTTAAATTGATATTTAAAACGTGCGTAGTTACGAAAATAAAATTATATTTCCAGGAGAGGTGTACATTCCAGTTTTTACAATTTATACGCGGACAATTCTGAAAAAGTATTTCGTTGCATAAAAACCAAAAAGCAAATACCATACGAGTGGTTGAATGATAATTATTGTGATTGCCTTGAAGATGGAAGTGACGAACCAGCAACGAATGCGTGTGCGAACGGAATATTTTATTGTTCTCACCAAAATCCGTAAGTTTTAAAATTAAGCAAGTTAAATATATTTAATTAATTAAATTCGTTTGAATATTTTCGCAGCGACCTTAAAAAATCACAAAAAATTCCAACAAATCGTTTAAACGATGGAATTTGCGATTGTTGTGATGGTTCTGATGAATGGGTTCCGACTGGAATGACTGATAGTTTAGTTAAATGCAAAAATACTTGTAAATAAGGATTCATACAAAAAAAATTTAGCACTAAAATAAATTATTTTTCTATAAAAAAAATTAGTTTTGTTTATTTTTCTTTAGAGTATCTAGTTTGTTTTTTATTAATAATGTTTACTTATTATTAAGAACAATATGTAATGGAAAATGTGATAAATATATTTTTTTTTTTATTAAAAAAATATTACAAATAATTACAATCACAACATACATTTTTATTATGTCACTTTTATGTCGGGTTCTCATTTAATTATTTTTATTTTTTAAATTACAAAAAAAAAATGCCGTGAATTTGTGATTGGCAGGGAATTAAATTTAGCTCAGCTAGATTAAAAAATTAACGGAAAAATAAATATAATATGCATAATTATCATATTAAAAAAAATGAGAATAATTCCAGTGATTGTCTCTCCTCTTCGAAATTTATAAACTTCAAGAACATTTTTGGGTGATGATGGCGATTTTAAACATTCAATATTTTTTTTTTTTAAATTATTTACATAAAATCACATTATTTATTTTTTTACAACTATTATTCATCAGTATTTCAATCACACGTTTTTTAAAATCTTACATTGACGCTAAATACGTTCGCTGACACTTGAATTTAAAATTGAATTATAATTAATTATATTCGGTTATTATTTTATTTAAAAATAAATATACAGGATGTTTAACAAATTTAAACAGACAATTTTCGGGAGTTGTAGACGATCAAGCAACCATGTAGCCTGCACTTTTGGTTTCATTTTAAAGAAATCAAATATCCCGGTAAAGTACTACAGATTAAAATTCGGAAAATTAGACGGGCCCCTAAAATTCAAATATAAAATTCAGGGAATTCCAATATATTTTGCACAGCAAAATAATATTCTTATAATGGTAATCAAACCAACTAATTTTCGGAATTTTGTTCCTTTCTATAATAAATATAACCGAACTCACTGTGTATATAGCATAGTTTTAGATTCAATACGACCTCTCGAAATTTAATCCAATTTTAATTTGAGATCAACCGTAAATATAGATCTTATATCATATAATTTAAAAATAAATTAAATTTGATTGGTAATTTTAATATTTTTTTGTTTATGAAGGGAAATTTAATAAGGGAAAATTATATCTCTATTTTATTCTAAGTAGGTATATAATTTATAAATATTTACAAAAAAAAAAAAAAAAAAAATATTCACATTACACGTACGCAATTTGTCATTAAAAACACATTTACAATAATTTATAAATAATTATAATTCTCCATTGACGCCAATTTTTCACATTTTTTATTATTTATTGATAAAAATAAATTAAATTTTGCGTCTCTTGAAATTTTTTAAATTTTGTGTTCGTTTCAATTTTTTGTGATATTGTTTTAGTTATGTTTTATCAAAATCTGAAAAGAAAAGCAACACAAATTGTCATTAATTAATGATTAAAGTTTTTGCTGGCTCATAACTTAAAATTATTGCTTATAATTAATTAATGCATATAAACATATGGGGGTGGGAATTAATAATTTTGTTCATTTCACCAATATCTATAATAAGTCTTTTACACGGCTGAGGGCCCTATTACGAAACTGACGGGAAGTGAATCACATTTTTACGATACAATAAATGCGAAATCGCATTTTGTTCATAATATGCCCCGGGCCTCCAAATAACAAAAGGTGACAACAACAATATCTTTAGTGGTAAAAATAGCAAAACTACATACTGCTTGATGTTACACTAAATCTTCAAAAGGAGCATTCAAGAATACCCTCTAGATGGCATACAACAAACGTAGAACGGATGCTTAGAAATAAACGATTTCCGTTCCGTTTTTAATAATTTAAAAAGCTAAAATATATAGCCGGTTGAAAATGGCATAACAGCCGAATACACTAAGTGGGCATTGTGCTTGGTCGATTCAGCTTAAGTCGTTTCGAGCTGAGCAACTCTCGCAGAAATTTTTGCTACTGCTTAACACTAGTCAAAGAAATCTCATATATGTATGTGTTATACCTATATTGCCCAAAAGCAGTCATTTTGACTGCTTGAGAAATTTAAAACAATTAAACGACTTTTATTATTGAATTTAGTAAATTCCTTCCTTATATGACCAATGCGGCCCTGTATTGAAATAACATTTCTCATTTTTTCGATTTGTTACATGTTAAATTTTCGATTTGAACATGCACTAGATGCGTTGCAGCTGCCCAAGTATACCAAAATGGAACTCATTTTGACAGTTCCAACTTTTATTACATTTTTGAGATATTTCATGGAAGACATGGAACTCGCATAATATCCAGTTGTTTCAGTTACGGGTTTTTATTCCATAGTTCATAGTAGGTTAAGTTAGGTTAGGTTAGAGTGGCTGCTGTCGCACAATTAGGCCAGTAGTGGCCCATTGTGATACCACAGGATCCTATCTCCCCTTTACTCCCGCTAAAACCACCCAGAGCTACTTATGTAGCGTAAAATATCTCGCATTCCACAGCCCGCGAGTTCCGAAAGGTTGTCCATACCGTACACACCTAAATACTTATGCCTTCTGTATGATAGTGCCGGACACGAGCATAGGAAGTGATCTAACGTCTCTTCCTCCTCTTCGTCTAAACAACTTCTACAAAAGTCATTCGTCTGTAGACCCAGCCTTCTCGCATGTTCCCTAAAAAGGCAGTGTCCTGTCAGTATCTCTACTACCAATCCTACCTCTCGTTTTCACAGGGATACTTGTGCTTTGGAGCGCCGCAGCTCCAATTTTGGCCAAACCTGTTTTGCTACCCTGCACGTGAGGGTGTGGTCCACCTCTCGTTTGTCAAGGCGATTGACTTTTTACTGAGCGCCGATTTAAGCGCTGCTACAGCCCTCCCCAAACCTGCCCTTTCCAGCTGCATCTGGAGAGTCGTACCGTACCTAGCTAGTTCGTCCGCCCTGCAGTTTCCCGTGATGTCCGAGTGACCAGGGACCTAGATTATCTGGATACTGAAATACTCGCTCATCTCATTAAGAGATGATCGGCAATCCAGCGCCACCCGTGACTTCAGACAGACCGCCTCTAGCGACCTGACCGCGCCGCCTGACTGCCCACATAAATCGCGATATCCCTAACGGATACCACGTTATGCTTCAACCATGTCCCGACTTCGCCTATCGCCACCACTTCAGCCTGATACACGCTGCAGTAGTCAGGGAGACGAATAGTTCATAGTAAAACTTGTAATAATATGGAACTTGACCGTGGAACTTAGTTCCAAAAATTGTTCCATAAAAATCGAAATAAGTTGGAAGTAGCGATACTTGGGTGCTCAATAAGTTAACACTTGTACTTGTTAGTCTTATCTCTATGTAGTGATACTTGTTCTAAAAAGATACAATTGTTTATTTTATATCATTTGTGCCCGAAATTCACGAAAGAAATGTCGAATAGAAGTGATTTATTGAAAAAGATAAGTGAAGAGTGCTCCGATATAGAATCAGATGTAATAAGTTCTGAAGTATCATCTGAAGCTGAAACGGTTCACATTCAAAGTGAAGCATCTGAAACCGAAGATAGCGATGAAGAATCGACCAGTGATGATGAAAATGTCATCAATATGCCCAGAAAAATGTGTAGGATGCGAATTATTTCAGAGTCTAATGAAAAAACTGAAAACACCTCTCAGGAGATCGAAACAGCTGCTGATGGTACTATGAGGTCAAAATTTGGCGAAGGTGGTTTCCTGGCAGTTTACCATCATGTATTTTTAATGATGTGGAATGGCCAACAAACTACGTCAAAAGGAATATTATGGTAGATAATGTAATCTTATTAGTGCATTTTCGTTGATAATAGATGCGCAAACTATGAAGCATATAAGAATGTGCACAGAAGGACTCCGAATTTTGAAAAATGATTGGATACTATCATTACCGGAAATACGTGCAATTATTATTTTATATTTATGGTCAGCAAAGTGGAGTCTTGAATTTTTTAGAAAAACTATGGCAAGAGAAAAGTTTAAGCAAATCCTACGATTTATTCGACAAAAGAACCGAAAGAAGTAAACGTCTTAAAACAGATAAATTTGCCTTGGTTTCGGAAATATGGAATAAGTTCTTTGAAAACAGTCAAGCTTGCTATAAACCAGGGCAAAACATAACAGTTGACGAGCAATTATTTTCTTCAAAAGCTGGATGCCAGTTTACGCAGTATATGCCTAATAAACAAAACAAATTTGGCATCAAATAGTGGCTTGCAGCAGATGTCAGCAGCAAATGTATATTGAATATAGTTTTCATTATTTGGGGAAAAATTGATGCTTCTAAGTGAATACGTTATTCTGAAACTTGTCCAGCCTTATACAGGATGTGGAAGAAATATTACGACCGATAACGTTTTCACTAACATGTCGGTAGCGACAAAATTATTGGCTAAAAATAACTCTAGTTGGAATTATTAGAGGAAACAAAAAGGAACTACCCAAAGCAGCCAAACAAAAAAAGGATAACATGCCTCGTTTTTCCACTCTGCTATATAAATCAAAGGATTGTGTTCTTACAATATATAAAAGCAAACCAAAACAGTGGCTGTACTAAGTTCTAAGCATAAAAATTTGTGAAAATAATAAAAAACCTTTACCGGGATCTATTCATTTTCTAACACAAAATTTGGAGTTGATATGACCGATGAAATGGCAAGAAAATATACAGTAAAAGCTTGTTCTCGTAGACGGCCCACACATATTTTTTAAGGTTTTAGTTTTTCTTTGTTCAATGATCCTTTACAAAGAAACGACAGGAATAAGAATACAACGAAGAATTTTTAATTACCAGAACAGCTTTCCATCGAATATATGAATGCCAGACCAAAAATTTCACCAGACCCTGAACTGAATCCTAACAAACGCAGAATTTGTCAGGTACAACTTTGCCACAATAACAAAACAAATAATATGTGATAAATGTAAAAAGTATGTTTGTGGAAAATGTGCATATGAAAAAATTTCCACTTTTATTTGCAAAAAATGTACACTTAATAATTCATAAAGTACTTTTTTTTGTTTTTCAAGTGCAGTAAATTTTTTTTATTACTTAATATTTCTAATAATTTATATATAACTTTAAATATTATAAAAAAATATTAAAAATTAATTTTAAATAAATTATTTTAGGTATTATAGTTATTCTTTCACAAAGCAGTCATTTTGACTGCTTTTGGGCAATATAGGTATGTATATATATACTAAGTTTCAGTCTTTCTAGTGTTAAAATAAAGTTGCTTAAATGGTAAACTATAGGTCTATAATGGAGGCCATACATTCTGGTTTTCAAATACTAGTTTTGAAAAAGCGAAATGGAGCTTCGATAATATAGGGGGATACTATGCAACAGAGAGAGGCCATCATCTATAAATAAATAACCCTCAGCACAATGTCCATTAGTTGGTTTGTTGCCCAACAAATCAAATTTCTAAGTTATGGGAATTTACAAATTCGCTAGTCAATTAGGCAGGTTACTTAGGATTTTTAGGTTTCCCTATGCTTACAAAAAAAACTTGTAGGCCTGAAACTATTTAGAAGAAATTAGTTTGATTTAGTAATTAGAACAGGTCGAAATGGAATATGTTTTTTTTCCTCGATTATTTTTTTACCTAATATAATTTATTGATAAACTAAATCCAATACCCATGCGAATTTATTAATAAGGTTAATATTTATAATAATTAAAAAAAATAAAATGTCACTACTTATATTCAATATGAGTTCCCCACCAAATTTTGGACCGTCTTAAAAGTTTAGCTGAAGGGGAAGTAGACGTACAATGCATGGTAAGGGGTATTAATTTGACAGGTTGGGAAGAAAATTTACTATCTGTGGTTCGATCGGAAGCCGACGGTCCATAGAAAGCCTCCTGTACTCATGTTACTGATAATAAAAAAAAAGTTTAAATTTTGTTCAGATCAGATTCCCTTAATAACCAAAATTGAGGGGCATAGAACATAAAGGTTAAAAGATCACGGGAGGGATAGAACATAAAGGTTAAAAGGTTGTTTTCACCAAGACAACGAAGTCGACCGATTAATAAATCACTGGCGACGTTGGAACGATTATATGAAGCACGCGAAGGAATCCTTGGGTGAAGTGAAGTCATCCTCGAAATCGAAAGTCTAAATAATCGACTAAACCGTCCGTTTGACGACTCTACTACCAGCTCTACATTTATCCATCTCCTCTATAGAATTACGAGTAATATGTACCCGATAAGAACGATTGTGGACTAGAAAAAGTATAGATTGAGTTCCTCCAATAAATCAACGGGCCAGGTTTGTAAATGAACGGGTATTATCAACGCAAAACAGTTTTACTGATGTAAAGCCCGTGACATATAGTTATTATAAGGAAACTGATCATAAACCAGCAAACACAGACGAAGATCTATATTACTTCGACCGAACGCAATAAATAGTGTCCCAAATAAAACATTCAAGGAACCACAAACCATAGCACACGGAAATCGCCGCTCGATTATGCCGGAACATCGATACCACGATTGCAACTTACCTCCGCAAAGAGTATTGTGTTATGGATGTGTAGCCAGGGATAAAATAAAACCCCCATGCATTAATTGCCAACGGATGTCGGTGAAAGCCCGCACTCAGACGACCACTGTTTCAGTTGCTTTCAATACCGAGCCTCCACGTTATCGTTAAAATCACCTGAAACTAGTAATGCCTCGGAAAAAGTTTGCCATAGATAAAATTTGCGAATCTTATCCCAAGCAAACCACATTAATAAAACAAATTCGTAGAAACTTTAAATACAGGAAGAGCCGACGAAATTTTAATCTTGCATGCGCTGAAACTTGATCGAAGCTAGATCGAACAACGATGATTGAGCACCACATTAACGTTGGTGATAGCAAGCCAATCAAGCAGAGACATTATGAAGTCTCGCCAGAGAACCAGGAACTGCTGTACAAGCAAGCTGGATAGAATATTACCACTAAGGGTAATAGAAGAGTTCGAGCTGTTTGTCATCGTCAGATGTTCTGATTCGGAAACCGAACAAAATAATATTATGTCCAGGTTCACAAAACATCAATGCTGTGACAAAAAAGGATGCGTACCCTTTGCCATTAATTAACGGGTTATTGCTGATTAAGCAGCATAAAGTACATCTCCAGCATTGACCTTAAAGACGCCTTCTGCCTCTAGAGATAAAACCGCGTTCACAGTTTCTGGTCGCCCGCTATATCAGTTCCGTGTGATGCTGTTTGGGCTATGTAACTCTCCCCAGACGATATGTCGTCTGATGGATAAAGTGATTCCGCAGTGCTTTCACCAGTAAATATTTGTGTACCTCGACAATCTTTTAATCACATCCACCACTCTGAGATGCGGGTTTAACCATAAACGTAACAAAATCATTTCTTTATGAAACAAATAAGATATTTAGGCTACATAGTGGGAGAAGATGAACTGAAGATGTACTCGGGAAAAATTGGAAGCTATAAAAAAATGTTCCGCTCCGTCAACCGTAAAACAAGCTCGAAGAGGTTTTTTTGGACCATCGACGCTCAATAATGCTACTTTATTAACAAATGCTGACTACACAAAGCCCTTTTGGATTCGAAGTGATACTTCGAAACCTGGCGTGGGAAGCGTATTATGAACAAGGCCCAAATTAATTACAGTGCAACTGGAGTCCCACTAGACACTAGAGTGCCTAGCAGCTGTGTTAAGCATTAAAGTTTAAACCTTATATTGAAGGATAACACTTCACTATACTAACGAACCACTGTAGTCTAAAATGGCCCAAAATGACTTGAAATAGTAGACTGGCCCGCTGCACTCTTAACGACTGTTTAACGACTTGAAAAAAAATTGGAGATGGGCAGTTGATAAGAAATTTAACAATAAGAACGTATGATCAAGAAAATAAATTTGTCTGACCAAGTTTTTAGTTTTGCATAGTAAAACTAAAGTTTAAATTATATCGGAAAAATAATCAAATTTTTATGTCGAACAAATTGTGTAATTAGTAACGATTGTTACGATGCATACAAATTAATAAATAGATGTAACTCAACCGAACACAAACAAAATGTCTATGTGTAACCATATTGTCTAAGCCACCAATTATGTACTTAAATCGTTCTTTAACTACGCTTTTATGAAAAATTTACGTCAACCAGAATTTTGCATAAACCCACAAATAATAGTTATACATACCATATAAATATTTAGGGATAAATCGACAGACGACAATCATTTCGCAAATACGACTAAATTGTCTTTTTTGGTATTTGTAAACCACAATAAATTGACACTTTAAAGTGATGATTAAAGTTATAGTCGTGGATATCGACGACTACAATCGACAATTCAATTGACGTTTAATTGTGAATTTAAACTTCGAATTTCGTAGTTTTTAATTTATTAATCATCAAATTATTATTTCGTTCAGAAATTCGAAATCAATTTCGAAAAATCACCTACTACAACTTGCAGTCGAGTCTATCGATACGACCCTTAGAGTATTCCTGTACATCATCGATACATTTTCAAGTATTTATAGTATGAGGTATACGGTGTTTCTGAAAATAATGTGTCAGCACGAGATTTCAGCGGACTTAACATTAACATAACATTTTTTATGGCATACTGAGGGAAAAAGTTAGTGTCAATTTTTTTGAAAACAAAATTAAATTGGAAATAACTTTTTTTTTATCCCTTCAATCTGTTTTACGGCGTGTTATTAAGGTTCTCCTTGCTCTTTTGCTGTTTGCTTATTTTACGTCCTTACTGTAGCTATGCCAATCGGCCAATTCGAGGACGTACGGCTATAAAGGCTATAGGACCGATTTTAAGACCATCTGCACATTGCAAGCTCCATGGAAGATGGGTCGGTCCATGAGTTTTGCACTCCGACAGGGGTCATAGATGGTGTTACATTTCATCACAGATCGAAATCTGTTGATGAAATTTCACTTTTGAATCCTGCCCCTATCGGGATTCGAACCCAGTACCTCCCGATCCAAATGCCAAAGCTTTAACCACTGTGTCATTTGGTCGGTTGGGCAATAACTTTCTCTACCAATTTAGATATGGAAAAATTATTTCCTATTTATAAATATTTACAACAAACTTTTCTCCTCAGTAGGCCGGAAAAAATATTTGAACAGCAATTACATATAAATTCTTTCCCGATTCCCTATTCCCCGCAAATGACCTAGATTCTGATCAAGTGACAAATGACAATTTTTTGTGACATTGTACTAAAAATTCTGCCACAATTGTGACAAATACTTGTGAGTACTAAATCGCGATTAGCATGCGGTTACTTTTCCAAAATGCCACAAAAAATAAGCTGACAATTTTAATGATATTGTCATTGTTTTTTATTATCGTGACATAAGTTTTCATACAAAATATGTGTGAGTATTTATAATTTTAAAAACCTTATAATAGGCGTTTTCGGAAATATCCCATGGTAACTTTTGAGGAATTTTAATTTTTTTTGATGTTGGTAGCAAAAGTTACCCTGGCTATACAAAAAGTAAGATTACATTTCGCGTGGTTATATTTATATTCAGCAAAATTTAATGACGTATTTTAACAGATAAAACATTTTTATTGTATTTTTTTTAATATTTATACTCTGAAAGTGTGTACTTTAATTTTTCGGACACTACTACATTAAATTAGTAGACAAATTGACAGAAAGAGAGAAATTAAAATTAAAAAAAGAACTAAAAGTAAATTAATTTTAAGTTACTCTACATGTTCGGAAATAGATCTGGTAATTTTTTGTCAGCAAGCTACCCAAAAGTTACCATGGGATATTTCCGAAAACACCTAATATATCTGATATAACATAAAACTGCAGCTGCTGTAAACTGCTGTAAATGTTCATAAATCATTTTATCCGAATCGTAAATTTTCAATGACTTCAAATTTGTACCAATAAGCAAATGAGACGACAAATTGTCATTTTATCGGAATCTACCAAAATAGGGCCACTGTTAACTTTCGCCAACGATACAACTATTCCAAAATACGAGTGCAGAATTTAACAAAACAACCCACAAAGCTATACAAAATACCTTCAATAGACTCGAGTATAAAATGGCGTTTAAAAATAACAACATACAACAAAAACTAAAAGACAAACTACATAGACAATCCTTAGACACAGGTGTGCACAAACTATCATGCAACGATTGCAACAAATTCTACATAGGACACACAGGATTGAAATATTTAAAGAACATAACGACATCGAACTAAGTACAACACATCAAAACAGAAAAACACCAATTCACACAGACTTTGCCAGAAGTTAACAATTTTCCATAAAGCCAGAAAAGAAAACTAACTCAACAGACTTGAAGAATTCGAAATTTACAAATACAAAGACAACAACAACAACATATTCACGTCGATTATAGAACTCGCCGGATTTACTGCGGCGGGAGTCCAAACTCCATATAAAAAAATTAAAATCATTAATTTTAATCAAAGTTGCGTTGAAAAACAGGTTTATTTTCATATAATTCTGTTTTTACGATTCGCAAACCATTCGTAATGTTTTAGCTGCGGATTTCGAACGAATGTTTTTGTTTGATTTGCGTAAAAATAAAACCAGTTTTACATGCAACCTTGATCGAAATTCATGATTTTAATTTTTTTTTATATGGAGTTTGGACTCCCGCCGCAGTAAATCCGGCGAGTTCTATAATCGACGTGATTAAACGACAAGTTGAACACCAAACCCAATACAGGGTGTATGACTTAGTTGGGTCCCATTTGAAACGCGATATTTTAAAACGCGAATTATCAAAACACGATATTTCAAAACGCGATACGGTACAAAACGCGATATGGTACAAAACGCGATATCGTACAAAACGGGAGTTTAGGATCGGGTTATATCAGGCGGATGAAGGGGACATTTAATTTTAGTTTATAGGAGTTTAAAAATCGATAGGAGCGAGAGTATATAGAATCGGTATCAATCGGGTCGCTGCGCTCCCGTCGCTTCGCAATGCACATTCTGTACCATAACGCGATTTGAAATATCGCGTTTTGTACCATATCGCGTTTTGTACCATAACGCGTTTTGAAATATCGCGTTTTGTACCATATCGCGTTTTGAAATATCGCGTTTTGTACCATATTGCGTTTCGAGCGGATCCGGACTTAATTATAGACAACACTAACCATAGTAGGAGGAGCATAACAAATTAGACCGACTATTAGTATATAAGCAGCATAATTTTATGAAAAATATATTAGTTGTAAAAAGGAAGTGAAGAAATTTATTTTCGAAATCGATATTCCAATAATAAATAAATACTGTCACTAAAAGAAAATTTACAAGTGTTTCATTAAATCAATTTAATTCAATAAATATTTTTACCTATGCGAACAACAATATACTAATGGTAGTCAGATCAGATTAGTTGTCGCAAAAGATTAAAATATTTGTTGTTTACTTATTTTCTTTCTAAATACAATACAAGCGTTTTAATTCTGGACAGACCAAGCCAACACAATTACCATCATTATAACCAATGCCAACTACACTAAAAAAGTTATAGACCTGATTGATGTAAAAAAGTGATTTTCTGTCTTTGCTGCTTTACGTGCTACCTCAATTCACAAATACGAATTTAAAATCATGTCTATTGAAGATACCAAAATTGTTGTTCCTGTTTCGTTCGATTTCTAATTCCATTCCAGCCTCAGGGGCAGTATTATGGCTTTCCCTGGGAATAGGGAAAAATATTTTCTTATCATTTTTGTCTAAATTATTTTTTTCTGGCCACTGTTGGAATTAGTTTGGTGTAAATATTTTTGAAACAAGAATACATATAATTGTTTTGTGGACAAACGTTTCCCAATCAACTTTGTTTCGAAAATTATACAACAAACTAATTCCAAAAGTAGGCCAGAAAAATATAATTTAGATAAAAATGATATGAGGTGTGTTTCTGATTTCCGATCTAATCGATCTGAGTACTAAAAAGTTGTTTTTATTTCAGCTCAGATCGATCTGATCAATTTTGTTGCTGTTTCTTAGTTTGATTTTTTTGACTTGTAAAAATATTCCAACTTCTCAGATTAATTTTAGTTTAGCTAGCTTCACGTAATTCAAATTCAAATCTATATTGTCATTCTCATCATTTTTGTTTGTTTTTGCAAACGTTATTAAAATGGAAACAGAAAGAAATTTTAATTATTACTTTATATTGATTTTATTAAATAATGAATTAATTATTTTATACAACCAAATTTTTTTATAGAGTATTTGCAAGAAGTGGTACAATTTCACATTCGTGGTACAATTTCCTCAGAGTAATTTAGCACGTTAATATTCCCTTCGTGTTCGTATTCGTTCATTCGTAATATTCCCTTCGTTACCAAATCTGAAACCTGTTGCTTATTTCAGATCGACCAGATCGATCTAATTTCAGATTTCAAAATCTGCTCGATCTACGGATTTAAATAAGAAACACAGCTATGAAAATATTCCCAATTCCCAGAGAAAGTCGGAATTCTGCCACTGTTGGCGATTTTCAAAACTTAAAAAATCATTTTAGAATCTCATTATCAACAAACATCTTTCGTTTTACTTGTTACATGAGCCGTTTATTTTGAAAGTGGCATCTCACTTTTTCAACAAAAAAAAACCTTGTTAATGATAAAATTAGTTAAAATTTAACGGCATCTCTTCATTTTAAACAAATTTTCAATCAATATGACTCATCAATATGATCATATTGATTGGATTTTTTTTTAAATGAAGAGATACCGTTAAATTGTAACTAATTTCATCATTAACAAGGTTTTTTTGAAAAAGTGGGTTATGCCACTTTCAAAATAAACGGCTCAATTATGACTTTTAATGTGAAACGAGTTTTATGCTTATTCGATTACTCACTAAGGCACTTCTGTTAATTTAACTACTCCTACCTACATTATTTCATACGACTGCGATTTCTTCCTCCTCCTTCAAACCGTATGATTCACAATTAAAAGTTTTATAACAGTATAAAATCGCACCGTTTTTAATTCTCTGACAGTTGGTTTAATAATGTAAAACGGCTTATAATTTACAATTTTTAATACTACAGTTAATAGAAATATGTAAGCAACTGCAGTCGACGTAAAGACACCGCACGATTAAATTTATTAATAAAACAACATAATTATAGAAATTAAGATTACTCACTTATTTTCTTATCATCATTTTCGTTTTTCTGTTCTGACGATGACCCTTGTATTGTAGTTCCTGTTGATGTTGTAATAGTATTAGAACTAACGTTATTTGTATTATTATTATTTTGTTTAAACACCCTAATTATATCGAAATGTGAATATAAATCGGCCACTTTTGATTCAAAGTGTAAATTTCGCGTCAAATTAGCACCCAAGCGCCGCAGTAATTCTGTAAATATTTTCTCCTCTTTTTTAATCCACGGCCTTCTTTCATCGAGCACTTGATATGGCGTTACATGTACGTGTATATTAATATTTAATCGTGTTAGCGTTTCTAATAAACTACGCGATGTTATCCATACGTTTTTTGTGCCCCCGTGCCCGCCATCCAACCAATAAATATCTTTTATTCGCGAAATTAAACTCATCATCGAGCTGTCATCGGGCGTAAGCGTTTTTAAATAGTGAAATTCATAAATAAACTGTAGACAAAATAAATATATAAAACATTAATATTACATTTTGTTATTTATTTGTATTAGATTTATTACCTGATTTAAAACGACGCAACCTTTACTAAATCCAATCAAAATTAAATTAGTTTTGTCAAAATTTTCTTCCAACCACCATAGCGGTTCTGTTAGTAATGTTCTTATATCAAACATCGATGGTGATATAGGACTCGGTGTTGATACATCGTCTGGTTGAATATCGTGATTATTATCTTCCGACCGAAACTTTTCTAGTAATTCACAAATTTTTTCTAACATTTCAACATCGTCCATGGTCCTTATTCGTTGCGATAAATTTTGTAGTAATCTAAAATTTAAAAGTGAATTATGAAATTTTCTCGATTTTAAATATAATTATATTGTCAAACATGATGAACAAACAGTTAATTTACTTTTCAAAATGTTCTAATGCATAATTCATTGGTGTATGATCTGGCACACCTACATTATTTCCCCGTACAAAATTGTCGAAACAACTAAATGCATTAAATTCAACCCGTGTCGGTCGAATTATTATTATGTGTGATTTTGGAAAACTATTTCGTAATAAAAATGCCGTATTTTCTAAATTATATTTTATATATGCTTTACTTTCGAAATTTGTTTCCATATTTTCGGGAAAATCCTGTAAATAAAAATAAATTTTTTGTGAAATTAGTCCAATTTTCTATAATAAACAGTATAAGGTAATCGAACGCAAATACAACGTAAATGCAATATTTTTTCCGTTGAGTTGCCATTAATAACGTAAAGTGCCTATTTATAGACATATTTTCAAGAAATGCTCAAGTTCTCATCAGTAATTTTTGGATAATGTCCAAAATAATGTAACCCTCACCTCAATAAAACTATAAAAAAATGATTTACCTGTATATCACCTCCAAAATACACAACAGCTGTTTTCTCTTCATCTTCACTTGGTTTTTGCATTGGAAATGAATATAAAATGTCATTTGTTCGTCCATCAAATCCGGTCACAGAACGAAATCTCAGCGAAAATCCATGTACATTTACATAAGCAGAAAACATTTTTTTTTTAAATAAAATTTTTATTTTGGTTTACATAAATTGCTAGAAATGAAAAATAAAAAAAAATACTTAGTTAGAATAAGGCCGTAAATAAATAATTATCAATAAAATCTTGTAAACATAAGCCTAAACATACAAATCCTTGTGGTATGTTACCGAACTGAACAAAGAATAATGTTATGATTTGGGTTTGCTTGACCCGAATGTAAATACATACATTTTTTATAAACTGAAGCGAAATATCTGATGCGTGTATCAATAATTGAAATACACATGTTTTTCATTTTAATGCTTCATTTCATTACAGTGAGAAAAAATATATCACTTGGTCTATTTATAATATTTTTTAAAAGATAAGTGAAATTGTTTTTGTTTTCTTTAGTTTTAAAACTGAAAGATTAATGTATTATTAAATTTTGGATGAATCTACTTGATGAAATCAACTCAACAATAATACATAATTAATTTAGAAGACATTTTTATCGCCCGGATTCTGTTTGACGAATTGTACAGGAAATCTTTACGCCTTATAAGCCCAAAGATTCCGTTTTAATTTCCATTTGTCAAAAATACCGTTGCGGTGTCTTAATTAAGTATCATTCGCAACCGCGAATTTAGAAAATTCTTTTAAATTAGCGCTTCACAATAACTGTTATTTGGAAGAGTATTATCTAGGTATGTTTCTAGTTCGTCGGAATTCATTCGATTGGTCTTGACGTATATACGTTTTTTAATTTGTATAAAACACATAAATTAAAATGTTTATCCAGAAGCGGTAAAAGTCTACTACAAGTTAGCCACCATAGTCGGTGTAATTAATAAATAATTAAAGAAAATTATTATATACTCTAAATGTGAATTTCTCACGAATGAGCCACTACATTTTCTCTTGAAGCTTGAACTGTATCGCGATTTCGTTTTCCAAATAGAACTAAAGAATGTGATTGTAACAATACTATATATTTTTGAGCCGGAATACAGAAGTTGATAAGGCATTTAACTAGTTTTGTATTATAACCGCAAAACGGGCAATGTATTGTGGAACGAACGGTTGCATCTCTGTGAAGATTGGCCCGTGGATTCTGGAGAGGACCAATAATTGCATATGAAACAAGATACACCCCAATTCCAAAAGTCGAACCACAACCTTTCATTTAACTACAGTCTCGTCATTTTTACATTTTCTCCTAGTCTTATTTTACGACTGTAGTCTGGCTAGTCACTTCATGTCACAACCCAATATTTTCATGTGGCAAGAATTTTTTATCTAATCTATCAAAAGCATATTATACTTTTAATTTTGAATTAAATCGTCTCTATTGTCACTTCACATAAAGAGACAAGACCATGGGAATTGGGCTGTTAATCTCAAAACATAAAATTTGTTTCGAAGAAGCAAGAAGAAGAAAAAGAGCCTTGACAAAAATCCTACAACGCTAAAATTGTCACTATTATACTATACATAAGTAAAAATACCACGGACGCAACCAACAGAGAAACACCCAGCCACTTATCAAAGTTGCGAAACTGTCAAAAAGATATAAAAAACAGAGACCAGACTCGCAATATTCAACAAAATCGGACAAATGGTAATGCGATACGTGAGGTTAGATAACAAGAAAGGAAAAAAACATTTGCACATGCAGTGAAATATCAAACCTCTATTCTAAATGACAAATATGTCACATATTCTAAATAGTCTTGAAACAGTAAAAATAATCATTAAAAAATATTCAATGAGAATTGAACCAGAACTTGAAATGTATATTTCGAAATATTGAAAAACTAGACAAAAGGCTAATATCAGAAACCCACGTTACTAGAACTTCTTATGGAAGATGCTCCAAACCGAGTGGAGCGAGGAAGATGAGGATCAGCTGTATTTAGCAAGACAACGCATTATCCACCACGAAGGAATTAAAAAGAAAATTACATGCAATAGGAAATTACTTCATTATTGGAGGGTACTTGAATGCGAAAAATACTTTTTGGGATTCAAGACTAACCATTCCAAGGGGCAAAGAACTATTCGCAGTAGAATAAGAGTTCTGCTGTGAATTTCATTTAGGAGCAAAACGACAACACATAAATTAAATAAACACAATCAAATGGATCTAATAGACCTCTTAGTACCTTTTAGAAAAAGAAAGAAGATGAAAGTTTAATATCTGATGGCATTGAAACCGTAATAGAAAAAAAATGCGCCACAGCTAAAAAAACAGAAAAACAAAGCTGCTAGTGCGCCAAAATACCGAACTACAAGTACCCAATTAAAAGTCACAAGGAAATAGAAGAACTGAATAGTCATAGATATCATACAATGGACGGATGATATCTATCAGCTCAAAACATATTACTTAGATAAAAAATTAGTAATATATCCAATAGAAGTAAGGAAACTACACTCGCGATCAAATAAATCGACTCATACCTTCAGCGCTCACAGAAAGGCGATCTTTTTTAAAACGGCTTAACCGATTTTCATAAATCATTATTTTTTTGAAAGCCTGATATGTTTACTTTAAATGACTCCGAGTGCTACCTCATCCATGAACTGCCAAGTGGTTCGAACTGTGTGACAGCGGACATTGTCATGCATTATTATGAAATCTTATCCTATATATCCTACGTAGGGCACTCACAAACCAAGAGAATATTCTCGATATATCTTCTGTTGTATTCGTAATATTCTCGATCTGTTGTCCCTCATGCGATATGCCAGTCCACACCATGCCGAATCGGCGCCGTACGAGACTGTTTCAGCAAAACAGCACTGCGAAAATAACTCTCATGGATGCCGATAGACTCGGGGGCCTAATTTTGGTCGAAAAACGGAAATACAATTTATGAGTTTTATCTTTGGTTCACATACGTACTAGACGCAAATATTGATTTTTTCCGCTGTTTATATTAAAGAATTTTTTGATTTAAGTTAAAAAAAAACCAACTGTAAATCTCATTTTTATTCCCATGTTTTGACCAAAATTCGACCATGGAGACATATTCTTACTGTTCTGCCATCTACCAACGTTGTCCAATACTAGTACGTTTGTTCGATTTTTTTGAACAAATGACCATAGCTGGACCATAACCCTCTACTGATTGTAAAATTCTATCTACTTTTCAAAGGAAGGTTATTTATTCCGTCTTTGGCGAAATTGCAGAGTGCCTTGATAAAATTGACTTTTTATTAACCCATTGCCGCACACTTTTTAATTGACGACCGTGCTCAGAAACACACTTTTTGTTTTTCAATTGTTTATGACTGCCATATGAAATTGAGCGTCATTTATATGTTTAGAAGTGAAAATTATCACAGTTTTCCCATGAAAACTCCCGGCGGCTATAGCCGTCATTTGCTCATCACATCATTTTTTCTATATATTTCTGCCTACAGAAACAAATGACGGCTATAGCCGTCCTATTTTTTGGTGATATATAGGGCCTATTTTTTAATTCAACCTGAGCAAGCAGTGCACTGTCAAAAAATACTCTGTGTTTTTTTATTCAACCTGAGTAATTTTACTCTGCACACTGCGTTTTTATTTGTGAACTGTGCTTGCACCGAGCTTACTCGGTTCTTTAAATTTTACTCTGAAATTAATGTCAGTGTACGAAGAGTGTGCAAAGTAAAAAACAATTTTTTACTCTATGCGCACCGGATAATTTTACCCAGTACAACCTTTGCTCGGTGTACACTACACGGGATAAGCCTGCTTGCTCGGGGTGAATTAAAAAATAGACCCTTAGACAAATGACGGCTATAGCCGTCATTTGCGCGAAAATAATAGGACGGCTATAGCCGTCATTTGTTTCTGTAGGCGGAAATATAACGAATTTTTTATCATGAAAAGTCGCACAAAAAAATAATTGATATGTTAGCTGGAATGTTTATCTTTTTTTCTTAGATGTATTACTGAATAATTAACAAATAAATGCATTAGTACACTTCGTAAGAATGATGTTCCTTTTTTATGAATTAAAATATGCAGGACGACTATATCCGTCATTAGCATATATATCAACAAAAATTTGACGACTATAGCCGTCATTTGCGGGAATGGATTAACTTGTTAGTTGATTTCGATGCTTTTTGTAGAATGATTATTATTTTGCTGGCTGCTGCCCATTCAGCTGACTGGCGTTTTGAATCCGGAGTGTAGTGGTGGTTCCATGTTTCATTCATTGTCACATATCGACACAAAAAATATGTTTATTACGATTAAACAGCTCCAAATAGCACTCTGTATCATCGAAGCGGTGCTGCTCTTCATCCAACGTAAGCAAGCGCATCATCCACTTTGAATAGAACTATCTCATTGACAAATGGTCATGTGATAGTGCATAGTGTATTACACTGCCATCCGATATCTTTACGGTGTTAGCTATCTCGATCTCAAGCAACTTCACATTACGTTCAAAACGTTTTTGTGCACTTTTATATCTTTTCTGGAATAACTGCCGAATTTGGGCGACCGATTCTGCAGTTTTATACACGAAAATCATTTTTTCCATTGTTTTGAAAATAACAAAAGTCGCATTATTAACGGCAGCTTTTGAAGTAAATTATTTTAAAATGCATTTATACGAAATAGATAAAATAGTGAACATATTTTAATGACGGGTTGTTTGGAGAAACATGATTTGAAAGAATCCATTCAAACCATATGATTGGACAGGATTTACACAGCCTGAAGTAATCAACTTTGAAATGAATACAGAAAAAGTGTATGGCAAATTGATGAAAAACAGACATTGATCGGGATGGAGCCTAAGCAGAAATCACTATATCTAAAGCCAAATAATGCTAAAATAACCTATTAGTTCTTCTATTTCAGAGTAAAATAAATTAAAAAAAAGATACCGTTGAAGAACAAAGGAGAATCATCCAAACTCTGATGTCTGACGATTAGTAGGTTAGGTTTCAGTGGTTGACACTTAGGCCATTTTTGGCCCATTGTGATACCACGCATTCACGCCACATCATTAAACCCATTCACCTACTCACACAATTACAGTATACCACCACCTGCACATTGCAAGCTCCATGTCAACATGTACATTGGCATGGACGGTGGATCGGTGCTCAATTCTGCACTACATCAGAGGGTCTTAGTTGTGTTTATTAACATCATCGATTGTAATCGATGATGAAAATTTGATTTGCATCTAGCCTCTGATGGGATTCGAACCCAAACCTCCCGATTAATTTATAACCCTTTGCCGACCAAGAAAACAAATAATTTGGCTCAATTGAAGTACAAACTACACAAATGTGTGAGTAAAAAAACATAGGATGTAATGACGTTTTTGATAAAAAATGTCGCTTGATTTGAAGTACAACTAACAAAATTGTGTGTATAGCTATAGTGTTTTTTTTCCGACGAAAATAAGTTAAAAAGGAATACACAAATGTGTAAGTTGGTTCAAAACACACACAACCATAAATTTTTCACATGATTCGTTTTCCTTACCCACACAATTGTGTAGCCAGGCCGGTAAAGGGTTAAAACAAGCCTAACAAAATAACAAAAAGTTGCGCTGAGGAGAAGACTTTCGCAAATCTTAAGCGGTCATGTTCCACCTTCTTTCGATCTATATTTTTAATTAAAAAGTTCGATGGAAAACTCTTTAAACAGAACATTAGGTGATATCAATTCACGACGAGCAGAAGAGGATCTTATTTGTACAGTACCAAATTCTGGAAGAGCAGTTCCACACCGAATAAATGAAACTGTTTTTGTATATACTTATGTATAAAAAAAAATTTAAAAAAAAAAAAAAATCACTAATAGCAAGTTCTTTCCAAACAAAATTTTGATCTTAGATCAAACAAATGACTGCCAATGCATTGAATTTCAATGACATTTCGTGCAAATTTATTGCATTGTCAGTCATTTTTTGATCTAAGTGGTATGCTGTCACCAAGTTGCGACTTCTTATATATAATTAATATCTGTTACTTAAACATATTTCCATAGCAAACTGATTCAAAAAATCGGACTATTCGCCAGCAGTCTATAAAAATCAATTTGCATGAATAGTTCGATTTTTTGACGGCAACAATTGATCCAAATTGACAGAAATTTTGAGTGTTAAGGAAAACAAACTAAAGTTTGTACGAAATATTTGATATTTTATTAAACACTTAAAATAAAAATATTTTTAATAGTACTAAACTAATTTTTATTATTTATTTGTATTATCCTGAGTTTATTTAGAGGTTTGAGTGTTAGTTGCCACATCCACATTACATAAAATTTCTGTTAAAATCTGATGGAATAAGTTCGTAAGAACTTAAAACATTTATTGAATGAATAAAATAAATAAATAAATAAATAAATAGTTGAAAATAAAAAACCATATGTGTCATTGAAATTATGGAAATATTGCGTTGAAACTCAGTATCTGTTACAGTATCAGCAGCGAATGGTAAATGGTTTCTTATAGTAAACAGTTTCCGATAAAATGCAATGCATGCCCGAATCTCCGTCTTATTACAATGATAGCAGTATTTCAATGATGTAATAAATTCAGAAATTTGTAGCCAGTATTTCCAAACATACAAAATCCAGAGTAATGTTTTTTGGTCAGGCCGCATCTCCCAATTCTAAGGTTTTGTATCATGTTCCATTTTGCTCTGGACACTCATGTTCATCGCAGTGCTTTGAAATTTCCCTCGTAAATGAGTTTAAGTACTTAGGAGTTACCATCGATTCGCAGTTGAAATGGAATTCTCATCTCACCATTGTCAGAAAAAATGTTATTACTGCGGCTTATAAATTCTACCATCTGAAGCAATTATGCCCACCGTCAACACTGCGAGTTCTATATCATGCACTAGTTGAATCTATTATTATGTATGGTATATCAAGCTGGGGTGGGATTTATTTTTCCAATATAGAGGACCTATACATTTCACAAAAACGGATTATTAAATTGATTTATTGTCGGCCTTTAACAACTCCAACAATTCCCTTATTTCGAGATTTGAAATTATTACCTTTAAGATATCTCTATGTTTATAAGGTATTAAAGATGTTTTTTGTTCGGAGTTCCAGTTTCCATAGTCGTATTCATCACACGTATACTTTAAGGAATCCGAACAACTTTGCCGGTTTACGTTGTAATAATGAAAGGTTCAGAAGGTCTTACTTTTATATGGGATTGTATTGGTTTCACAAATTACCAATAGAGTTGAAATCCATTCCGATTGGCCGCAAACACTATTTTGATAAAATGATTCGACATTGGCTGATTAATATAGACAACATTGAAACCTACTTCTAATTTTTCTTTTTTGTATTGTATTCACTAAATATGAGCTGGAATTTTAATTTTATTGTATGTATTATTTATTTATTCTTTTATGATAGTTTTTAATTTATTATTTTTATTTGTACACTTTTGGCAACCTAAATTTCATGATTTTTTTCTTTCTTGCTCCCCCACAGGTTCTAAAAACCTATTAGGAGCTCTAACTTTATTAGAAATAGTTTATGATTTGTATTAATGTATGTAACCTGTTTTTTTTTCTAAATAAAGAGAATAATAATAATAATAAATCCATTTACTACATGATTTATTCAAAAAGTAATTTTAATAAAATAAACTTAAACGGTGTTCAATCTCTTTCGAACAAAATACATGAAATTCTCTTTGACGTTTTATTTGTTTTCCTTAACACTAAAAAATCGTGAAGTTAGCAACGGAATCGATCTATTCATGAGTAAACAAGAAAAATGTTTGTTTATGGTTCCGTTTCTCGTTGTTTATAATGGGTTGGGAGAAATAAATTCATTATTTTTTCACTAGATGTATTTAATGATATATATCTCAAGATAAACGAGGGCAGTTTTATAAGTCAGATAATTTTTCAGAAAAAAGCGCTTTATTTCTCAATATAGTCTACTTTAAGCTCGATACATTTAGTCCAGCTTTTCTCCAATTTTATTATTCCTTCCAAATACTAGGTTTTCTCATGGTCCTCAAAATAAGCGTTTGTTTCAGTGATGACCTCTTCACCCAAATCTCTTACCGCCCAGCCATTTCTTCAGGTTTAGAAACAGGAAAAAGTCGCAGGGGGCAGATTTAGCACCTGAATATGCTGGATGGGGTAGCAGTTCGAAGCCAAATTTATGGATTCTTGTGAAAATCCATTTTTGCAAAAATTTTGGAGTGTGAGCAATTGCGGCACCCATAGCGCGGATAGCTTTTTCATAACCAAATATTCATGTAAAATGTTATGTAACACTTCTTTATCATTAAGAATTGATAAAATGCATTGGTTGATGGGGAATATTCAACTATTGACCTAGAATACAAACTTCTTCTGTATAATACAATGATTAAACCAATTTGGTCGTATGGTTGTCAATTATGGCAATCAACCTCAAATTCGAATATCGACATTGTCCAACGAACACAGTCAAAAATTCTGAGAATGATTACAGGAGCACCCTGGTTCGTAAAAAACAAAAATATACATAAGGACCTTAGCATCCTAACTGTCAAAGATGAATTGAAAAAGATGCGGATCAGCTATGCAGGGAAATCTCATCCGAATTTGCTGGCGCGAAACCTACAAGATATACCTACGTCTTCGCGATTAAAGAAGAAAACGATGGCTGTAATAGCATAAATTAATAAATTATTAAGGTTACTTATTGAACAAAAGTAGATTCTGCTCCCGCAGATTTACATAATTAACTTAGTTTTTAAGATTTGAAAACTTATTGTTATTTTCATGTTTTGAAAGATTCAATAAATAAAAATAATTGAAAAAAAAAAAAAAAAAAAAAAATTCCTTATCATTGAAATTGATGGCGCAGTCCCCATATTATTTATCAAGCCTTTCCTTAGTTTCGGTGATGGGTTTTTACGCAAAAACAAATAATACTTAATCCCCGATATTCCCCTTTTTCCATTTTAGTTAAAATTTACGCGGTTATTTGCTTTCAATGGCTGTCAAACACAAACTAAATGACGCAGCTTGCTCAAAATTTGACAGTAGTTTATTAATTGATGGCAGTTGCCGGGAACTACATTTTAAAAGTTACTAACTTACCAAACTGCTCTCGTATTTGTTGCAGTAGGCCATACTTATACTCGTTGGACGTGGTTTTCATTGATCGATTCAGTTGTGAGCACTGATCTATATATGTACATGGATACGACATGAATGTCAGAAACCATATAAAACAACTGCAAAAAATGGGAGCACTTTTTTATAGTCATATCGCTCGTTTATATACACTTCTTGCTTTAAAAAAATATTTCCGAAAGATAGGACCGTATCGAGGATAGATTTAATTTCGAAAATTTCTGAAATTGGTTTTTATTATTATAGTCAATGAACAAATAATAATATTCAAATGATTTAAATTATAAATCACATTTTATTCATTTAATTCATGTGGTACCGTTTTTGTATGCAAATTTCTTCTTGCGATTTCCCTTGATATTTCAAATGCGCACCTGCAAATATTTCGAATACAAAAAGAGTTCGTGCCGTCAAAACGTCAAAAACATCATAAGAACCAGTTTTCTGTTTACATTATTTGATTTTCGAAAATTCGGAATTCAAGAAAAGAAAGAACCTTTTTTTGTCTCTGTCACAAACGTAGAACTATTTTTTCACTACCATATAGCTAGTTTTCGTCAAGTCGTATCCATATACATATATAGATCAGTGGTTGTGAGTTATAGCGTAGCCAATCACGCGCAATTTTGGTTTCGTCGATTCCGTTTCGGTAATTTCGATATCAAAGATGCACCACGCACTGGAAGTCGAAGACCGATCGAGCTATCGTAGCATCGCCCAGGAGCTGAAGATCGACCATAAATCAGTTTTAAACCATTTGCATAAGACTGGCTTCAAAAACAACCTCGATGTTTGGGTGCCGCACGAGTTGACGCAAAAAAAACTTGGTGAACCGTGCTTCCATCTGCGAATCCTTGGCCAAACGGAACGAAATCGAGCCATTTCTGAATCAGATGGTGACTGGCGTTGAAAAATGGATCACATCGCGGATACGATCATGGTCCAAGGCCAGCGGAGCAGCCCAAATGGTGGCTAAACCAGAATTGACGGCCAGGGAGATTTTACTGTATATTTGGTGGGCTTGATACGGAATCATCTACTATGGGTAGCTGCCCAATAGCCAAACACTCAACTTGGGCCTCTACTGCCAGGAATTGGAACGACTGAAGGCAGCAATCGACCAGAATCGGTCAAAATTAGCCAACAGGAGACGCTTCGTGTTCCACCAGGCCTCACACGTCCATGATTACCCGCCAGAAGCTCCGGGGGCTTGGTTGGGCGGTTATTATGCATCCATCTTATAGTCCGGCCTGGTACCAAGCGATTATCATAGACAAACGCTCTTAGTGGTATAAAATAGCCTCAAGAGAGGCTAGTAAAAACTGGCTATCTCATTTTTTTTGTCAATAGGGACAATGCGTTTTGGAAAAAGCGGCATAATAATATTGCCTTCTAAATCCTAATGAGTTATCGAAAAACCGGCGCATATTTGAGCCAAAAGGAATGATTGTGACCATGTTAAATAAAGCCCCGAAATAAATGTAAAAATAATGGATTTATTTTTCCCCAACCTTGTACTATCTATTATCGCTCCACCAATTCACGGAATTAAACTAATCCTGAGATAGTCCATATTCGATATAATAATATAAACAATATTATTAGAAACAATAACCTCCTTAATTTGCTTGTTTGAAACCCCCTCCCCCGCTCCCCCCTTAATCTGTCCATCGTTTGCAAATTTTACCTTTCTACCTCATACGTTATTGTGAATTGCATTATTAAATTTCTTCAATTACATATTGTTAGATAGTACCGAGAGCTCTTTTTAATTAAATGATTTGACACAGTCAAGACATTGGAAATAGAATTGAAATTTCTTTGGATTAATTTTAGAGCCTCAGGATTATTAGGGGGATGAAATTTTTTCGTCCCAGTTTGCGATGATAGCTTCTAACCGACATTGCCGAAACATTACAATCAACCTCTTGAAAAGATCTAAAATAACTTTTGATCGACGGTCGTCAAACCGGGAATTTTTTGAGACTCTGAGAGTAAACAATTTAAATTATATTTGATAACCAACAACGTCATAATAAATTATTTAACATCGAAACTTACAAAGCCGATGATGATTTTGATGGAAATTTCAATATTTTTGCATACAATAGCTAACAAAACTTCGACATGCGAAACGTTTACACACACAAAACAATTTGTGACGGTTGGTCACTGAATTTACTTACATGTCTGATTTTCATTTTAAAATTAAAAATACATGATTCACTGAGAATTAATTATAAACGATTTTTAACAATGTGACACTTTAATTAGAGCAAACTCACGTTTTTAATTTTTAAAATGCGAATTAACAAAATGGAATAAAAATAATATTTTTTTTATTTATAAAAACTGAAATATAAGTATATATATATGTACTTTAATAAATTCTTTTTCTTAATTTTTGTATTTTTAAAATGGAATTATTTATTTTCTTTAAATTGTAAAATGTTAATGGATTTTTTTATTGTTAGTTTATTTATAATAATTGTTTTTTTAAATAAATTCAATAATAAAGTTCATCGTCTCTATCACCACAACACTTTGCAAATCGTGATTTTAAATCGTCTAGGCACAATCGAATATCCTCTCGCATTTCTTGCATTTTAACCCGTACATCTTCACGCATTAAATTATAACACATAGCCACTATGCTCATTCCAAATAACATGTAAACAAAATTAATCGCTAATTTTGATTGTTTTTCACTTTTTGAATAGTCTAATATGCTAGCGCCGGGCACAAAATCCCCAATACCTATTTTACACAAACTTGTCACACAAAAATACACAGAGTCTAGATAGTCCCAACCTTCCCATTCGGCGAACATAATTGTACCGATTGCGATATACACAGTTATAACCCAAAGGCATGCTGTAGATGGTACAACAATAGTTTTTTTTCTTTGCCTTATTTCACCATCTTCTAAACTATAATCCTCCCGGTCGGTGGTGCACTGCTTCACCCAAGTATAAATCCATTTAAAAGATTTTGCCAAAACTTTACCTATATTTAAGAAATATAGTATATAGAGTGGAATTCCAAATGTTGCGTAAATAACTGTTGCTGCCTTTCCCCATTGCGTTCTCGGCACCATATTGCCATAACCAATCATGGTGAATACGGATAGGCAAAACATTAATGCAGCTGGAAATGTCCATATATCCTCTGGTTTTCGCCCGTCATATCCTTTTTTCATCAATACTGCCAATTCATCTTGTAATTTTTTCATTGCACTATCGGTACCATTCCTCCAGGCTGGATAATTAAATGTATTATGCTTTTCCGTGAGTATCCATAGTTCTTGAGCACAATTATTACGTAAAATAGCCGCTTTTTCAATATCGTTGTTTGGCTGTTGTGTCTCAATAGACATAAAACTAAACGCACCAATAATTGCATAACCAACAATTAAACCACCAACCCCAACTTGAGTGCACATAAATGCCGTAACTTTGCGACACATATCTTTCATTTGCTCCAGTTTCTCGTTGCTTTGACTCGTTAATGATGATTCATGGCTACGCATTGACGCTCGCTGGCGAATCATTTTGACAATATTTAATATAGAAATTGTCTTTGTTTACACTTAATTTTTGGCTTTCCAGACACTCGTTGACATTTATTAAGAGTTGCACTTCATATTTTTCAGTTTTTTGTGTATGCTAAAACATTAGTAATTTAGATATTTAACCATTTTAATAATATACAAAAGAGAGTAAGTACGGCTTTAAACGCGAATATACAACTATACTAGAGTTTAAAATAGTTAAAACTGAAAATAAATTTTTTGTTTACGTAATTTTCATATAATTTCGGAAATTCTTTTTTCATTTTTTTTTTTTCAATTTGTGAATCCGAAGCACACATCAAATTAAAAAAATCAAAGAACATCGTAAACGAATATAAAAATATATTTTTGATGTGTGTAAAGAAAAATTAAGATGGGAAAACAAGTAAATTTGTAAGAAAATCAAAATAATGAAGCAAAATACAGTATAAAATAAATTCTTGTGTACACTTTAGAACTGTTAAAGCACCGGTCTATTTACGTCTAAATACGTGGCTAATTAACAACTTTAGTACATATATGCAAAAAGAACTATAAGAAAGTTGTTAAATGTTATTTCTTTTAAGAAATAATTTTTGATTGAATTTCCTTTCCATTTGTTTTCGACAGCAGTTACTTCACATACAAAAGTTGTTCATGGTAACGTATAAAATTTAAGAAAATTTCGAAAAAATAAATAAAGGATCGCAGCCTAATAAAGAGTTGGTCTTTTGGATTACCGGATGTTCGGTATTACAAATTAAGGAGTCGATTTTCTTTTTAATTTTTAAATATTGCATGTTTTTCAGTTATTTTATTTTGGTTTCAAGCTTTAATAGAGTTTGGTGATTGCATTTACTAATTTCGGAGTTTCTGATAATGACATCAGGCAACAAACTTATTTCACTTTCGTATAATATAAAAATAGTATTTAAGAGCGTTGCCTTTCATAATCCCTAGTGTGCTGCCATCTGGTAACTGGCGTCTCTATCGCAAAATTTGACATCTTAGACTGTATATTTACTCAGAACGTTTTCAAAATTTAATTTCAGTGCAAAAATGGAACTAAATCGTGAACACTTTTGTGCGAATATGTTTTATAACTTTCGGCGTGGAATTCAACAACAGTGCATTGATTAACTTAATTCGACTTTTGGCGATGAAACACTATCAAGGACCAGTGTTTATCGATGATTTACATTCTTCAATCTTGGCCACAGCTCGCTTAACGACGAATTTCGTCAAGATCGACCAAAATCGGTTGTTGTTCCGAAAAACATTGATGCTGTGCATGAGCCGATACTGTAAGATTTGTTCGCTCAAAAAAGACTCGTGTGGTGTATCAATTGGTTGAAAGAAATGCGTAAAAAATATGATCGCGTTGCTTCAATACATGTCTATAACATCGTGATGAATTTTGGGTCTCTGCGTATGAGTCCGAAACCAAACAGCAGTCTACGATCTGTGTGTTCCAATATGAGCCAATTCCAACAAAAGTTGTTCGCGCGCAAGGCTCTTTGAAGCAAATGCCCGCCTGTTGGCGGAAATGGAACTGTACCATGGGCTACGAGAACGTAGAACGGCTAATTCTAAATGGTACGCAACCATTTGTTCGCCAGAAGTCTTCGGCGAAATAAGAAAAACCAACCGCTGACGACGGATCATTCTCCATCACGACAATGCGAGCTCTCACACATCGGCACAAAAAACTAAATATTTGAGCGGTCAAAACATCGATGGGCCATCCGTCGTATAGTCCTGATTTGGCACCCAATGCCTTCTTTTTATTCCCGCAAATCAAAAATAAATTGCAAGCGGTTGATTCATGTTTTGGAGGTATCTCAATCGAAGTAGAAAAAATTCCGAAATATAAAAGGCAACCCTCGTAAACAACAATCATTCCCGCCCCATCATTGCCACTATCAACTCTTATAGGAAAAATAACGCCGAACTAACTTTTAGTTTACACAACAAAAACTATTAAATTGAATATTCCTATATTATTTATAAACTTACCCGTAAATTCTAACACAATCACAGAGTTCGTTCGGATGATTGTAATTTTATCTTGAACTTGAATGTTTTAAATTTTTATACTGGTCTAATTTAAAATATAAGATTTTTAATCTTTTAATATTTCCTAAATACATAATTGTTGTCATCCGAAATAATTGTTGACTTTTAAAATTCGATTCAAATATTTTTTCATAAATCCTACTGCTAAGTCGGATAGAAAATTTGAATTAAACCCAATTAAACTCTGCCTTACCTAACTATGGCCCGTAGTGTGCCAAATGGTTCCAAATAAATTCTATTATTTTGCAAAAGTGTTAAGACTTGCTAACAAAAAATTCTGGTTTAAACTGATTTTCCTACCGACTGATTTTCCGGCCGACTATTGAGAAATACCTCGAATTGTCGATTTTATTTGAATGTGACCTGTGCAGTACAAGTTAGAGGTAGTAAATTATCATAATTTTCAGATACATACAATTTTAGGAGATAACCTAATTTACAATGAATTCAAATTATTTTTCAAAATTCCAATTTTATCAAATCAAGGTGGTTTTTGTTTTTTTATGACTGGAACAACTCGAAATTCGAAATACAGAAATACAAGGTGTTATAAAATTAATCACCACATTTGCTTTTGATATATTTTGATTTTCTTTAATTAATTTTTAAATTTCGTTCAATTGCCTTAAAAGTTTTAAAATGAATCGATTCACACCTCAGTAAGGTGGTGCACTTAGTCTTAATATACGCCCGAAATAATAACTCAAATATCGTTACGCAACGAGTATTTCATACCGTCAACAAAAAGCCAAACCATTTGACGTTTCCAGGGCTCGACTTGAGCAGGACGGAACCACTAGTGGTCGTAGACGTACAGGAAGAAATCGAACAAGTTGGTTATTGGAAAATATTGAGCGTATTAGAGAAAGTGTGGATAAAACTTTAAGGCGATGATCCACACAGTTGGGGATTCCAATAACAGCTATGCACAGAAAAATGTATTCCGATTTACACCTGTTTCCCGACAAGATGCAGCTATTTCAATCTTTTAATGTAGCTGGTTGCTTAACACGTCGGGTGATTAATTTTGGAACACAAAATACTAGCGAAAAACTAAAAAGCAGACAAAAACACCCAGAAATTCAAAATCTCAAAGTTGCTAGAAAAAATGGCGTACTACTATACATTTCAATTTTCAAACAAAAATTTGAAATTTTTATGGCAAATGCGTGAGTGTATGCGTGTAATCAGACTGTAAAACGATTAAAAACAATTCTATTAATTAATTGCGATAAAAATAAGAACGAAATAACCCATGACGACAATTTATACTACGACCAGACTTACACAAACTGATGAAATATCCATTCATAATTTCTAGCAAGAATTTGAGAATTTCTTAGTCGATTGTGGCCAAATTGAAGTATGCATTTTAGATACAATTGAATTTTGGCATTTCTTAACCAATTTTATTTAAATTTAATTTATAGGATATTCTTAAGATTCTATCATGAATTTCGAGCATTTGGAATTAGACCGTTTCTACCCGATTTTGATCAAACCAGCCAGTATTTTGCCCAATTATGATCAAATTTAGTTTGCAAAGCTGCATTGGGATAGCATAAATTTTGGATGAACTTAAGCCATTATTTCTTAACTAACTATTGTCAAGTTGGTTTTTGGAGCAACATTGGGAAATTAACATGAATCATAAGCTCATTTTCATCGCTAGAATTCTCTGAATCCTAAATCCATATAAACTAAAACGATTCTGCATTTTTAATGTTTGTGGATATATTTTGCGAACCGAAATGACAGCTGCAGTTATCAATAAAAAAAATCAACCTACTAAAATAACATTAGGACAGTTTAATAGAATATGCAGATTGGTGGATCAAATTTAGCAAAAATGTAAGTAAGTAAACCAAAAGTTTGAATACTAAAAACAACAAGTTACCAAAATTAAATAAAACTATGTAATATGCACGTTTGTATTCTTACATATACATATATGAATAATATTTTAGGAATACCAATATTAGGTAAAAAAACGTAGCATCGTAAAATATTCTAGCTCAGACCCCGAAAATTCAAGACATGTCCATTTATTTAAATAAATATTTATCCAAATGGTTCTTTAAAGATTTTAAATCTCCTTGACATATGTAATATTATCATAGGAAACGCATTCTCAATAAAGTTTAGACATTAGAAGTAATATCACACGGATGTCTCAAATTGGTCCTTTGTTCAACCTACCATTGCTGTCAATTAAGATCACTTTTAATTTAATTAATCATATTTAATTTCATGTGGGGAACTCAAATTGTGTAGTTCCATTTCTTGACCCAGTGGCATTGTAGGGTTCATGGAGTAGGTAGACCTAATTCATACATATTTTATTTCGGTCGTCGGAACCTCTAGCGGCTTTCTAAAGAAACTGAAGTATCTTATAGCCGAAGATATTCTCATGTTGTTTGCCTATATAAATAGCCATTAGTGCCATTTATTGATAGGATTGGCCCCACAGTATTTGGTGTCGCTATACGAATATCACGAAGATAAAAATGAAACGAAATTTGTATCATTAATTTACGAGGGCTGTATTATAAGTATTACCAAAACCAACAACAATAAAAAGCCATGCTAATACAACAAATACAGAAAAAACTACACTATAGATAGTTGTATTAGAATATATCTGTACATTGTATGTGCGCACTAGCTAATAAATAGTGGTGCGAAAGAAAATTAGTGTAGCCAACACGATCTTTTGTGGTTTGTTTTATATTGGTATCTGCGTTTCAGAATTTGCTTAGGGCTTTTAATTGTTGTTGGTTTTGGTATTACCCGTGTTTGACAAATGATAACAACACTGACTCAAAATGCCATCATTTAAGGCCCTCTTCGAATGATACTGTCAAAATTAATGATAGATTTGCGGTAACGTTGTTTTGTTACCGAGTGAAAGTGAACGAGTTATATAGACGAAAATGAAACAGACTGAAACGAAATGAAACGGAAAGACGAAGGAGGCATGGTTATATAGACGAATTGGTGAAACGGTTTTGACATTTTCATATTTGTTTTTAATTTTATATTATTTGAACTTTAATTCTCGTATGAATGAAAACTAACTTGGAAAATCTATTTTACATTTGGCGAACTAAATAGAAATGTACAAAATATATAAATTTATATAAAATATAAAATCAATTTGACGTAAGTGCTATTAAGGATAACAAAAAAAAACATAACCGATAGTGTATAACCGCAAAGACGAAACGAAAGCAAATTGAATTCAATCAATTTCTCCGTTCGTTTTCGTGTCTTCTATATAATTGGTTTAGTACGTTTTCATGTATTCAATTCGTTCGTTTCGTTTCGGTCCGTTTCCTTTTCGGCTATATAACTAGCCCATTTCCATTAGTGTTTGTTTTCAACCATGGAAAAAGAAAAATATCGGTCAGTGATTCGATCATTTTCCATCCGTTTACATAGGAGTCTTTTTGTTTTTTGATGTTCTTTGAAAATATTTTAAAAAGAATATCATCCGTAAAAAGTCGATTAAGAACAACAACACTCGGTTAAGGACAACACAATTGTTACAGATCATTTTTAGAAAAATTAAAGTGGAAGTGACGACTTTTGAGAACAAACTTTTATTTCACCAAAATTTGGCCACTCCTACAGCCCCAAACAGGAGTCCCATTATGAAAATAATCGGAAATCAGGTTTTTCGAACGCGGTGAATATTTTATAGTAATTTGTTTATACTTTTGTCTACCTAATAGGTTGATTTTCTTTATTAATGTGAAAATCCGAATTTTAAAAATTTTCATAATACGCCCCAAGGTTTGAACAACAATACTTCATACTTAAGGTTTCTAAATTAAATAATAAATAGGCAGACCAGGAACTTTCTCGTTTTTTTAAATAATTGCTGGTATTTACGAATAAATCGATTAAGAACAATTTTATTCTAAATTAAATGTGAAACTGGTCCAGATCGTTTTCCAAAAATATAAGCGGAAATCGTCATAAAAGAAAGTTGTTTTACCAAAGGTTTCCGTTTTATTTTTAGAGAAATTTGTTTTCGAAAAACTTTTTTTTTGTTTTTTCTTATTTTAGAGAACAGACGACAACTTTGGTTTGAGATTACGAAAAGTACACACTGACACAACAGATGGCACATAGATTTTTCGAATCGACCATCCGGCAGATGCCCATGATTTCTCTTCTACATAGCTAAAGAGAACAATGAAAATGACGCGGTATCAAAATATGGAAGTCGATATGAAAATGTGATGTAGATTTTGACATGTGAACGTCATGAGGATCAAATGCTGGAAATCATAAAATTGTTTAGTCAACGTTTAATGCTGTAGCATTCAAGTCCAGTGTTCGGAATTTACGTACATTCAGGGTAAAAGAGAGTCGGGTGTTGGCCACAATAAATACACCACTCCATTTTTTTGAACAGAAAAATATATGAGGAAATCAAAGTAAAGCTATTTGTCGACTTGCTGTTTATAACGATTTTGCACGAATTCAAGCGTGAACGAACAACCGTTTTCGGTGAAAAACCTACCTTGCTCTTCGACTGAGGAAACTAAGGTAGAATAAATATGGTCCCCAAAATTTATGAAATCGTGTTAGCAGTAAATATCTAAACTGAACTCATTCAAAATATTCTTCCCGAAAAATTGGGCATAAGAAAGTGGAACAAAAACAGAATCACATAACAATTTCGGAAACTCCTAGGCATAGAATCCTTCAGATCCATTAGTATGTTTTTGGTTTGAATAGCGAAAAAATACATAAAATATATTGCCATAACAGACAAAAATATACCTAAACATGTCACAAGAAAATTTGTGCGACTTTAAAAAAAATTGTCACCGAATATAATAGTGACATTGTTAAAGCAGTTTAAGGGTTTGTATTATTTTTTAGTTTTTTAAAACTATATTGTGCCTGCTATAAATGTTTCAGTTGCTATATAAACTGCTATACATAACCACAACTCTTGCCGAATCCAACAGAAGAATAAACTTATACGAAACCGGCCATAGAGCAAGGTCACAAATAAATAATGCCACATTAAGAATGTCCAACCTCTGCAAAACATAACAAAAAATGAACATTCCATAATGGCATCAAGGAATCTACAAAAAAATTTAGAAGAAACAGTTAAGTGACTTTCAACTTGAAGAATTAAGGCAAACAAGCAGAAATCGACACACATTCAATCTTCATAAACAAGCCTGTCCTTCGGTGAAGTTAAATAACATCATCTAATCCATATCGAAAATATTAAATATCTAGGTCTATTTATCTAGATACAAAATTGAAACAAACCGCCAACAAGAAAAACTTTAAAAAATTTAAATCAAATTTGCTTACCAGAAAACAATCTAAATTAACTCTTAGCTGTACGATTTTGTTGTATGAAATGACTCAAATGGCACGAACATTTGTTAGATAGAAGTAAAACATTAAAGAAAAAAAACTTATTGAGTAGTTATGACTACCAGCTAGAAGTACTTGCGAGTACTTTGCTAACGTCAATGAAACCCGCATATTGGAACAGTACTACCACAATACCATATACCAAGTTAGAACAATATCTCAACACATTAGCCCGGGCAATATTATGAAGGCCTTGATATCGCCGCATTAAAAGAAAATATCCCCTGCAGCTAGGCTACCAATTAATATAAAAAATAACCAAATATTTATTTGACCAACAGTAATAATTTACATCTGGTATTTAATAATAAAAAAATATTTAGAACTCTTTTAAATTCATCTCTGGACAAATTAAAATCGAACACGGTAGATAATACACGGCTAGAATTACAAACCGGGTCCGACATACCAAAATTAGACCCATGGAAGTGCAGTTCAATCATTAAGCCTCGGTGTTTGAGTGATCTCACTGGGGCACGTATTGAAAACAAGGACAGTAGATGTGAACAATCAATTCGGCCCATTATAACGTCGCGCACAAACATTGCGCAAGAAATTTGTCTTCGGACGAACAATGGTTCAATATTCAGTAACAAACAACGGCCTAGATACGGCGAAAGCACATACTTAGGTGCGTTTACCTCTCGAGGAAGTCGCCTTAAGGCAAACAACATAAATCGCTTCTGGATTCTATACGGTTACAGGAATTGAAGAATGTCATATCATAACGCCATAATCTATCATAACGCCATGTAAGAATAAACTATTATCAGGTCCTTAACGTCCATAACGTCTTCTAGAAAAATTCATAACTTTACATTTAGTAACGTTAAGGCAAAGCTTACTCAAGCTATACTAGTCGCAGAAAACGTTTAATTCCTGTTGTAGATTTAGCAGATCGCGATCATTTCTAATCTTACAAAGGATTTTTACATCATCAGCGTAAATCAGAAACTTACAATGTTTGAAGCACCGCTTCACATCATCTATGAATGCAATAAATAATAGAGGTCCAATGTGGGACGCTAGACAAAACATTTATGTCTCTAGATAAAATATTATTTAAAAAAACTTTTTGAGTTCTGTTCGTCAAATATTAAAATATCCACTTTAAAGGAAGGGCATCACACTTGTTGAGCTGTCCCAGTCTCTTTACTAATAAAACATGATCAATTTTATCGAAAGCTTTGCTAAAATCAGTACAAAGCAAGATTTATCACAGTTGACCATCCGGGGTAAAACCCATGCTGGTTTACTGAGATGGAATTTTTAGTTAAGAAAAAGATGCGGTCCTTGACCATCGATTCAAATAATTTAGGAATAGTCGATAAGATAGAAATAACGCGGTAATTTTCGATATCCTTTTTCCGTCCACTCTTGAAAATTGGTTTAATGAAACTGGATTTAGGAAAAACTCCACTCTTCAAACCTAAATTGAAGATGTCCGTCAGCGGCTGAGCCAAGATCGAAGCACACTTTTTCAACACAAGTGGATGAATTTTATCCGGGCGTGCAGAACGTCATCTGTAGTAAACTGAAATAGAATGTTTGGATTATTACTAAAAACAAGTTCGTCATTCCCTCTCGAAGACGGGACATACACATTTTCAAAAAATGCTGCAAACATGTCAGTGATACTTTGCGTATTACTATCCGATCAAATTCCGTTTCGAATCAACATAACTCCAGAATTTAGGGTTGTTTCTAATATTCGATTCGATCTCGACAACGTATAAATTATACAAGAAACTATTTAAAATTTTAAATTGAGATCTGAGAGCGCTAAATATTTCATAATTTACGACGAATGGGTTTAATTTATATTTTTTATGAGCTTTACATTTCCGATTTTTTAATCCTGAGAGGCGATTATTAAACCATGGCTCGCACATCGACGAAACTACAGGTGAACGTGGAATAACTTGTTCAATTGCAAAGTTCATTATATTATAAAACTGATCAATATAAGCTACCCGTTATAAATTGATCCCAATTAATATTGTCCAGAAACTCATTTAAAGCATTATAATTTCCCTTTTTAAAGTTGAAAGACTCACTAAAATTAAAATTTACGTTAACATTAACACAATTTTCAAATATTAATTAGATTTGTAATGGCATGTGAAAAATACTTGAAGAACCGCCGAGATCATTACAAGCAATGATTGTGCCGTGTACTTCTACTGGAATGAACACCAGATCGAGGATATTGCTGCACTGGTTCTCAATGTTTTTAATCTGTCTTAGCCCGAGTGAACAGATTGAGTCACCAGATCTGAAGTTATATCACCATTGAATGGCAGAAGTCCATCATCGTTAAGATCTCCCAAAATCATCACAGAATCAAAATCAAGAGCTGCAACTGCTAGTTGGTTTGAGAAAAATAAAGACAGCTAACCATATATATTAACGGAGGATCCGTATGGCATGTAAACAGCAACTATCAATATCAGCTTTCCATTGAAAGCAAGTTTAACAGCCAAAATCCCCAACTCGTTACTCCCAAGGTAAATAATATCCGCACGAATATCTTTCGAGACAGCTAGCAGAACTCCACTACCTCTCGCTGTCGATTCACGATCCGTATAATGAATAACGATCGCGTCTGAAGACATAGTAGTCTGGTAAATATGTAGGTGTATTAATTTCTCTATTTCGATTCTCACCTCACCTAAAATTGCCATGCAAATGTGATTTGATTTGTATGGTTACTCGGTGAGGTGAGAACCATAATAGGATAGGGGTATTTACACCGAAGTTTTTACACGAAGTAAAATTTCAAACACATGAGGTCAACGACTATAGAGAGGTCATTAATTTTTACGATCCTCACAACAGAAATCGGTATTATACATACCGATTGAAGTCTTCAAAGGGTCTCTCAGTTGTTATTAAAGGCATCGATGTCCAACTTGAAACAACCGAAATCCAGGCTGCGCTTGTTGAAGATGGATTTAAGATACAGTATGTATATAGAATCATGAACCGCTTGAAGCAAACCACAACCAATGGTCAAAGTTGAACTGGATCCATCCGAAAGCATTTTGAAAAAGGGAGAAGTTCATCCAATATATAAACTAAAATACCTCATACACAGACGTGTAACTGTTGAAGAACCAAAGAAAAGGTCCGGACCAATGCAGTGTTTAAACTGTCAAGAATATGGTCACTCAAAGACATATTGCAAGTTGCGGATCCGCTCGAAACGCGATATTTCAAAACGCGATATTTCGAAACGAGATATGGTACAAAACGCAATATTTCAAAATGCGATATTTCAAAACGCGATATTTCAAAACGCATTATGGTACATAATGTGCATTGCGAAGCGACGGGAGCGTAGCGACCCGATTTATACCGATCCTATATCCTCTCGCTCCTATTGATTTTTAAATTCCTATAAACTGAAATTAAATTTCCCCTTCACCCGACTGATATAACGCGATCCTAAATTCCGTATCGTGTACCGTATCGTGCTTTGAATCTTGTACCGTATCGTGCTTTGAAATATCGCGTTTCGAAATATCGCGTTTTGTACCATATCGCGTTTTGTATTCTATCGTGTTTTGAAATATCGCATTTTAAAATATCGCGTTTTGAGAATTCGCGTTTTAAAATATCGCGTTTCAAATGGGACTCTGAAAGTTGATAGCAGTGTGCGTCGTATGCGGCGAACTACACAAAACCAAAAGTTGCCCAAAACCAAAGAACTCTTCAACTGAAAGGAAATGCAGCAATTGCGGTGGAAACCACACTGCAAACTACCGAGGATGCCCAGTCTACATAAATATTAGTCATTTGTTACGTCCCAGGAGGCAGTATTAAACTACAGCAGATGCGCGGAATAATATACCTCCGCATACACCAAATGACTCTCGTTCGCACAGAACACCAACCAGCAAACCAACATACGCAAGCGTTCTTCAAGGTGAATGTTGAATCTACCCTGAATAACTGCATGCAAATGATGATGTAATTAATGACAACAATGCAAAATATGCTACAAGCAATGCTACAAAATCTAACCACTATGATCCAGAAACTAGAATGTATCCGATAAACTATCTGAAGATATGCCACTGGAACGCAAACGGTATAAGCCAACACAAACTTGAATTAGAACATTTTCTAGCTAAACACGAAATTGATCTTATGTTAGTTTCTGAAACCCACTTAACCGATAAACACAATTTCAGAATTAATGGTTACGAAGTTTATGATACAAAACATCCCTTGGGCAGGAGTCGAGGAGGAACTGCTATAATTATAAAAAGCGTATTTGCCATTATGTTCTAAATGAATATAGCACTGAGCAAATTCAAGCAACCTCTGTGTGTGTTGACCTCGACAAAGAAAGCTTAGTCATCGCTTCAATATATTGCCCTCCAAATAATAACGTTTCGGCAGATATCTACAAACGATTTTTTGCAACCCTGGGTCAACGTTTTATGGTCGCCGGCGACTTTAATGCCAAACATACCTACTGCGGTTCAAGATTGACTACTCCAAGGGGACGTCAATTAATGAATGTTATTCAAGAAAACCACTACGATGTTGCGTCGTGTGGCCATCCAACTTATTGCCCTACTGATCGTCGAAAAATCCCTGACGTCCTAGATTTTGCAGTCACAAGTAAAATAAACCGAGAAATAATCCAAGCTAAGCCACTTTTAGAATTATCTTCTGACCACTCTCCGGTCTTCTACAAATAATTATCTAACGAACACCTTCACTAATGGTTGAAATTCAAGATGTACATCAGTTCACATATCGACCTAACGTCTAAACTGCAGACGACGAACGATATAAACATTGCTATGGAAAACTTTAATGATCTACTAGTCAACGCAGCTATTTCGGTCTCGCCTAAACCAAAGAGCAAACATACAAGACACACCATAACATCCGCTGAAATAGAAAAAATGTTGGACACAAACTATTCATTATGGAAGGCCACTACATACCTTAAACGGCCTCAGCAACCAAATCCGCCAATTCGTCTTTCAAACGGTGAATGGGCTAGAAGTGATGAAGAAAAAGCTAAAGCCTTTGCTGATCATCTTGAAAGTGTATTCACTACAAACCTTGGATTATCGGTGGTTCAAACAGAAAATATAGCAATCAGAACTGTGAGGAAATTTAGAATACAGAAACCACCGGTAAAGTTTATTATTGCACATGAAATTCAATTAAAGAAAGCCCCTGGGTATGATCGAATTACATGTGAAATGCTTAAACAATTGCCTGAGTGTGCCTTTGGACGATTGGCTCAAATATTCAATTCAATTTACGAATCAGGATATATACCTGAGTGCTGGAAATTATCAACTATAAAAATGATCCCGAAGCCTGGCAAGGTCCTACCAAAGTCTCGTCATATAGACAAATAAGCCTACTACCAATCTTCTCGAAAGTATTCGAAAAAACTATTATCGAAAATATTAAACCGGAACTACGAAATATCATCCCTAGTCATCAATTTGGTCTCAGAGCCCAGCATGGAACCATTGAGCAAGTTCACCGAGTAGCTACAGAAATAAGGTCAGCATACGAAGATAAAAAATACTGTTTAACCGTATTCTTGGATGTTGCCCAAGCATTCGATAAAGTTTGACACGAGGGTCTGCTTCATAAAATAAATCTTAAATTGCCAAAAATTTACCAACTTATGAAGTCGAATTTGTCAAATCGCAGATGTTATGTCAAATACAACACCTCTAAATCGAACGAGAAAAACATTATGGCTGGAGTACCTCAAGGTAGTGTGCTTGGGCCAACGTTATATTTAATTGTCACTTCAGACCTACCAACGTCTTCGCAAAGTCTGACGTCTATACTTTCGCAGATGATACGGCAGTCGTATGTAGCAATGAAAATCCAGAAACGGCGTCCGAAATTCTGCAACAACATATTTATAACATCGAAATATGGCTAAAGAAATGGAAGATAAAGGTCAATGAAGAGAAATCGACCCACGTAACATTCACTTTAAATAAGCTTACTTATCCGCCTGTCACAATGAACGGTGTCCATCTAGATCGACGGTTAACTTGGCGAAAACACATTGAAATGAAACGAGACCATATCAAATTAAAAATTGATAAAATGCATTGGTTGATGGGGGAATATTCAACTATTGACCTCCTAGAATACAAACTTCTTCTGTATAATACAATGATTAAACCAATTTGGTCGTATGGTTGTCAATTATGGCAATCAACCTCAAATTCGAATATCGACATTGTCCAAGGAACACAGTCAAAAATTCTGAGAATGATTACAGGAGCACCCTGGTTCGTAAAAACCAAACATATACATAAGGAGAAGAGCCTTAGAATCCTAACTGTCAAAGACGAATTGAAAAAGATGCGGATCAGCTATGCGGCGAAACTGGTATCTCATCCGAATTTGCTGGCGCGAAACCTGCAAGATATACCTACGTGTTCGTGATTAAAGAAGAAGTAATAGCATAAATTATAAAATTATTAAGTTTACTTATTGACCAAAAGTAGATTCTGCTCCCGCAGATTTACATAATTACCTTAGGTATTATTTTTTCATGTTTGAAAGATTCAATAAATAAAGAAAATTGTTAAAAAAAAAATTGTTCTAATATTAATGAAATTAATAAATACTCGTATTTAGAAATAAATTTACCTAAATATTGCAGAACTTTTACATTGGGATATCCCGCATCTATACTGCCAATTTTCCACCCAACATTAAAATTAAAAATCCAATTTGTGTAGTTGTATCAAAATACTGTTTATACCGGTTAAAACGAGTAAACATAAATAATTGGTTTTCTTTAATTAATTTGAACGTGACCTCCAGTTACTAAAAAAATTACTATGTATATCGCTCTGCTAAGCTACGTCCACGATTCGGATAGAGCTAGGTAGTAACAAATCTTTTAATCGATTACGATTATCCGAATGTTTCGCAGAATCCAAAATGTTTGCCCTAATTCTTGTTATCCTTCAACTTTGCATTATGTACTTACCTTTGTATTCTACAAAATATGTAGTAGTTTTTTATCTCCTTGCAATAGTTCCGCAAGAAAATCATTTTATGCAAATTTCTAATTGCAGTCTTATATGAAAATGTTTTTCCAATGGGTTTTAAACCGAAATCATAACATTCATATCGATAATATTTTTGTTTTGTTGGTTTAATAATATTAAATAATTCGATACATAAAATTATAATAATTATTCATTCCAAATTAATTTTACATATAATTTCATCAAAATTAAGAAAATGCAATAAATTCTCAATAAACATAAAGTTGACATTTAATCGATTTTTTCATTAGCATCGAAATGAACAAAAAAAAAAAAAATTTTTTTCATCTCACATAAATCTAATTAAAAACACGATAATTAATTATCTCGATTACGATTAAACGCCATGGAATTTTTTTTAAATCAGATTATTTTGAAAAACAATAATAAATTTAATGTTTATATAAAATCCTAAATACACAATTCTTATTTTGAGGTTATGTTATATATTTTTTTTTTTAACTTTGGAAGAACGAAAAGCAAATTTGTAAAGCACAGAATAAAAAAAATTAACTTACCTTTTTAATTTTATAATATAGTTATATATAGCTTAAAATACACTTTATGTAATAAATATCACAAATTATTTATTAAGTAATTTTTTTATTTATTAATATTTTAAATTATATTTATTTATTTTCACTTAAAATTTATCAACAAATTTTTTTTCTATTGATAAACATCGACATCTTGGAAAAAAACAAAACTTCTGCGAGAAATTTGAGCGAGAGAGAATAGCGTACAGCCGTATACAGCAACCACAAACACAACTATAATTTTTTCGACATTTATTATTTTTGTTTTTGGAGACTTGCGTGTATTTTGCTTGTGTAGAGAAAAATAAAAAACGAAAACAAAATGACAGTAAATATGGCGGGATTTTTTTATATTATTTGAAATTTTGGTTCATTCCTTACAAAATGTGGAGACTTTTAAAAAAATGTAAATTTCCGTTTTTTTTAGTTTAGTGAATTTTGGTTTTTTACATATTTGATTTTTTTTTTATATATATATAGTGCTTGAAATGCATTAAAGATTATTAAACAAAAAATTTAATAATATATATATTTTATATATAATTTAAACATATACGGTTTTTTTAATCATTTTTATCATAAAAATAATAATTATTTGTTATATTTTGTACAAAAATATAGAAAAAAGCATTAGGTTTGTTTGTTCTTTTTATGTAATTAAATAACGAAATTTTAATTAATTTTTTGTTTTTATTTTATTTATATCTATTTTAATTAATTTTATTTATAATATCAAATTACAGATTATTAGGAAACAATATTTATATATAGCTTGGAAAGAAATAATAAATAATTATATAAAAAAGGAACTAATTTTGTAAAAAAAATGTAAATTTTCTATACCCGTTTTAAATATCGCTGTGATGCACTTCCGGTTTATTTGTTTTATTTGCATATTCCTTTTTCTCATTTGTCAACGGGCCAAAATTCGGTGGCTGGAGTGGATTAGTTTCATGTAAATATTAACTGTTACCTAATTAAAAAATTATATACAAATTTATATTCAGTACAGAGTGTCCCACTTCCGAAATGTACTTTAATAAAAGAATGCAGCCAATTTAAGGTCTATGTAAATTACATACAACAATTTGATTATAAGTCTTTTATGATTTTTTTTAAAGAATTTAAAGAAGAATAGAGGCAGCTCTACTGAGTGAAATTATGAGTGAAAGTACCAAGTTGTTTTAATTTATTTTCGGTTTTAGTTCGGCATCATATTGAGGGACATTTATGTTAATAAAATTAACGAGAAACGTTGGTTGAGTGTTTGCCAAGTGAAAAGGCCTCTAAAACCAAACATTATCTTAAAATGTCATCATAATCAGGTGATACGGTTATAAGATTATTATTTAATCATAAATATTTAAAAATGTTGCCAAATTTTCGAACTTAGCTCGAGAAGAGATCTCAGGAGTTCCCAGACAAACTATAACGTAATAGTTAATTATGAAAATTTTCATTTGAAATTAGATAACGGATAGGTTCTTAAATTCTTAGACACAATAAAATTTTAATTTTAATTTTAGTTTGAAATACTGAACTTTTAGAAATTTGTACATTTTTAAAATTTCAATTTTTTCAATATGAAATAGAGTGAAATGGCTCTATTCCATATCTCCATATACTGACTCTTTAAAGAGCATAATTAATTTTTTTATTAAACAACCAGAAAATTTAGGCGCCACTCGTACATTCAGTAAATTTAAACATATCCGCCTTCCCCCAAGGGAAATGAATCTTCTTGTCAGAATTAGAATCTTCTATACCTACACAGAAAAATAAATTAAATATTTCAGGTATCTATATTGAAATAGAGTTTTTAAGCCAGTTAATGTCTGTTTAGCTTGCAGAGCTTTAAAATCGCCCAAGGTTCTAAAATGTGGACATGGTTAGTGTACTTATAGTTAATTTAAATAGTAATAACCTTTGAAAGTATTATTCAATTTTCATATGCTGTTTATCGCTGTATATTAGTCACTGAAACATTAAGATTAGTCTACATTTTTTTTTACAGAGGTCTATTCGCGATTTGCAACAAAGTAGCTGACATCTGGTGAACAAAATGTGAATCGTAGTTTACTATGAAGCAAGGGGGATTAAAACTGTCATAACGATAGATTTGACAATTCTCATCCCCCTTGTAGACGTAGAAACCAACGCTATCTATATTCGATCAAACCAATCCTTCGCATGAAATCAGTTAGGTCTCAAGTTTTACATTTAAAATTGGTATAACAGCCATTACTACATTTACTATCAAAAAAAAATATCTTACCATATCAGAGAAATAATACTTTGTGGGTTTGTTTTGTAACCTAGCCACAAATAAATACAGCAAATAAATATAATGGCTTTGTTTTCAGGTTAAAAAGTTGTCTAATTGGAATTTAGTGCAATTATTTAACTTAAAGCGAAGTTTCTTTCAAACCTTCAAACTTTCCACATCAGACAGACAATTCTACAATATGTCCAATCGTGAGAAAAATATTCGTATACTTTCAAACCTTAAGAACTAGAATTAAGAATTGGATCGCACATGACTATTGGAAAATACTTATTCGCTTTCCTGCTGAAGAAAAACTATAAAAATGATGAGTAGCTGGGTTTCATTGGAACAGAGAACCATAAGTCCTAAATAAAATAAGTCTATAAACCTTTTGACGTCATTGTCGTAGGTCGAAAGTAATAAGGTGTTGCACACTTGAACTATGTTTTTAGCAAAGTGAGCTATGTTTTGAAATCTTTGATGATGAACTTTCCAAAGCCTAAATAAGTGAAACCGAATTTGTTAAGCTTAGCTCAAGCCATTCGCACGGCCCAATTTATTTAATTTGTTTATTTAACCCGGTGGGATAGAAACGTAGTTCACAGCCTAATCCTTTCATAATCGATTCGCTGGGGGTGGATTATGTAAGTATTGCGACTTTGACACGACAAATGAAGTCGAAAGGCTTTTTAATGAAAACCTTTTGGGTTGCCGCAATTTCGAGCTTTTGTTGTTGTTTTAGTCGTACACACTTCTAAATTCGATACAAAATTAGTTTGAGTCGAAAGACACGGGTACGCTTATGCTAATGTAATAAACCCCTAGACCTACAATAAGCCTACTCGAGAGAAGGATTACAAAACAAGCCATGAATTCATTGGAAATGCGAATATTCTTTCATTCTCTCGTAACTGCAACAGCAACTATATACCTTAGTATATTTAAAAGGCCTTTTAAAACAAATTGAACAGTACGTACCCGTATCATATATAGAACGTTGGCATGCTTGTGAATTAGTGTCCTCGCTGAAAATTAAGCGTTGACAAAATAATATAAATTTCACGCGATAAAACAAATAAACCTACCATAAATACACCTCAAAAATTGTATTTTACGATAATAAATTATTAACCAACCAAAAAATAATTTTTTGATTAATTAATTAAATTTTTTTTGTTAAAATTAATTCAGCAAAAAAACGTTAAAAATACATTATATTATATTTTCAACATCTTAATAATCTGTAATTATTATGTAAATTAATTAAATTTCATTTCTTTTGTAATAATGAGTTATTTATGTATAATAATTTTCATGTTTTTTTTTAAATATGTACACAATATTTAATTATTATTATAATTATTTTTTTTTAATTTATGATAAAATTTACCCTTAATTACATTTTATTATTTTATATTATGTTACGCACATTAAACATTTTGTTTTAGTTTTTTGTTTCGTTAGGTTGTTTTAAAAATTAAACTATTTAAGTTTTAATTTATTTAACTATTAATTTTTTGTTTTGTTTGTTCATAATATGATTTTTAGGTACAATTTTATCATCAATATCACATAAATGTTTTTTAATAATTTTATTTTTTTACACCAAAAATGTGTAGCATATGATTTCTTACATTTTTTCATGTTATTATTACATTATTTATTTTAAACTTATAAAATAATTATAAATTAATAATAAAATTCAGTTTTCCCACGAGCCTAGAAAATGTTAACTACTGAGTATTTTTTTTAGGATTAATGATTAAGATTTCAAATGATCGTGTGTATGTGTGTGTGTGTGTGTGTGTGTGTGGTTTATTCCTGGAGCAGATTAGTATGGATTTTTTTTTGTTTGACTAGAATCAGAAATTGGATCTAAAATTTAAAAAAAATGATGATCCCAAATTTTTTTTTTTTTTTTGATATACGTTTTTTCTTTGTACTTCGGGTGCTCCCTTTTTGTTTTTTGTTTTTTTCGGTATTATTCGGAAATATTCGACTGCGTAGACTAGAAAACAAAAAAAATTGTGTAATAGAAATTTTTAAAATATGTATAAGAAAACATTTTTAGACGTGGAAAACTTTACCTTATTATAATATTATGTTTGTTTTACAAACATTTGCAATTAATAAACAAATATACATGCAATTTATAAAATTTGATTATGTTGTTTTTGTGTATGTGTAATATTGTGTATGTGTTGTGAAAAAATTTCCAATTTCTTGAAATAATTATGTTTAATATTATTTTTGTTCATCATGGTATGTATAATATATTTTTTAATATTTATTTATTTTATTACAATTATTTAAAAATAGTTTTGAAATATTGAGTATTTGATTTAATTTTTAAAAAATGTATATATTTTATAATGAAACCTGCATTATTCCTTTGTAAAATTTATGTTTTTATGTTCTAATATTTTTTTTAAAACTTTTTATTATTTTAAATGAAAAGGAATGAAAAGGAAAAATGAATATTAAATATGAAATTTTTATTGATTTATGGTTTTGTAATATTTATATTTTAAAAGAATAATTGAAATATATTTGAGGAAAAGCTTGGTTGGTATAAAGACATTTAATAGCATTTTTTAAATATTGATAATGTGTGTATAATATATCTCTTCATTTTTCTTATTTATTTAATAATAATTATAATCATATTAACTAATTATTTTGGCACAGAATAAAAAAGAAATATATATATATATATATATATATATATATATATATATATATATATATATATATATATATATATATATATATATATATATATATATATATATATATATATATATATATATATATATATATATATATATATTATATATATATATTATATATATATATATATATATATATATATATATATATATATATATATATATATATATATTATATAATATATATATATATATATATATATATATATATATATAGATTTATATATTTGTATATATATATATATATATATATATATATATATATATATATATATATATATATATATAATTATAATAAGAATTAAAATAATTATATTTTATTATTATGTATAATCTATATTCTGATAAAAAAAATATTTACATTTTTATTTATTACTAAGATAATTTTACAAGTATTTATAGTATTATACTAAACAAAAAAATCTAATATTAAATACAAATTAAAAAAAATATGTATATATATATAAATATATTACCCGTTTTAAATCAAGAATGATTTTGTTTATTATAATATTACACGCAATATTATAATAACAGATACTATATTGTAACTCTTTAAAAAAAATAAAAAATAAAAATATTTTAATATTACAAAATAGTGACAGTAGTAGCAATTTATCAATATAAAAAAATCAAACATTGTATTTATTGTTTGTAAATAGTAACGAAATTAATTAATATTTAGTGTAATATATTTTTTTTGAAGCTCTTGATATTTTATGTTTTATTTAAATTGTGTATCGATGTGATTTTTTATTTTTTTTTAATTTAATTAATTAATTATTATTTGTATAATATTATAAAATATAATGTTGCATAAAATAATAATTTTAATTTTTAATTAAACGATCAGCATGCTTGAGCCGTAAATGTGATCGTAACGTATCGATACGACTGTATGTTGCTGGACAATAAGGACACATAGAACGTTGTGATGTATGTGAATGATAGTGATGCCAACGATTAGTAACTTCTTTACCGCATGATGTGCATCGCCACATTGTACCCGGATCCCCGGATGGTGTAAACATATTTTGATAGGACATCTGATGACAGTGATGCAGTCCGCCGCTATTTAAATTTGTCAGCGATCCGCGATGTGATGATTGAAGCTGATGCTGTAGTGATGATGTATGATGATGAAGCTGCCCCCCCGGCCCTGCAACCAACAAACACACCATTTTTGGGCAAAATTGAAGCCGCCCGTTGAAGTTTTCACAGACAATTCAAGTATTTTTAAGAGTAGTTTATTTTTTTTTTATAGAGGAAAGAAGAGGTAAAAATTTTTTTTTTGCTTATCAAGACAGAAGACAAAATTTAGAAAAATTTTTTTTTAATAATTGTTGGTGAATATAATATTATATTTTATTTTATGTGTGTGTAAAAAAAGTACGTTTGATAGCAAGAAAAAAAGTTATGTAAAATATAAAATTTTAGAAATTTTCTAAAAAAACAAAATAAAAATTATTTTAGAAAATTTTAAAAATTTTTATAAGTTAGATAGAAAAAATAAATAAATAAATTTTTCTTAAAAAAAATACATCAAAAAGCAGATTTTTGTCTCAAAATTCAATTTCATATATATTTTTGTATCATTTTCGGTATATATTTATATATCAGGCAAATAAAGAAGGCATATTTTTTAATATATGAAGACAGAATGTTGTGATAGTTAAAAAAAAAAAATATTTAGCTTGATTTTTATTATTATTTATATTTATATATATATAACGTATCTATCTATAAAAAGTATATATATACATATATATTTGAGGGTGGGGGCCGGGGAGGAAAATTAGACACAATTTTCTTTTTTGTGTACAAAATATTCTAATAATTTTGTTCCGGATGTTTTGATCGTGAATGCATCAACAATGTATCGCTACGTGTATAAACGGCTGGACATAAATTGCACGAATATTTTCCAGGAAAATGAACATAGTAGTGATTTCGTATGTTGCATACAATTTTTCCACAGAGACGGCATCGTCGCCTTTCATCTAAATGGCTCACCTTCTCGAATAGTTGTGTTATACGCCAAGTTTTTAATTCTGCAATTTTCGGTATTTTGGTTGATTTTTTTTAAAATTGATATTAAAACAAAAAGTGGGGGACAAACATCCGGAATATTATTTATCCTAAATTATTTTTAATTTTTTTACTTTAATTTTGTTTTATTAATTTTCAAATTTCAGTATTTGTATTTTGTTTGATTTATATTTTTAAAAAAATAATTTAAACGTAATAATAATAATAATAAAAGGATGGTTACGACTTTGTTAAATTTTTGCGATTTTTTTTTTTCGAAAAAAAAAAAATTAAAAATTATATAAAATTCATTTTTAATATATTTTTTTGTAAACATAATGTATAAAATGTATAATATATTCGCAAGCAAAATACAAACCAAGCAAGATGCAGGCAGGTATAATAATATTAAGATATTTGTATAATAATATATAGAGGTAAACGTTTTTTTTTTTTTTATTTAAGAATACTAGTTTTTTAAATCGTAGGACGTAGAAACAAAATAAAATTTTTTGTTTTAAATAATAAAAACACATGTGTAATAATAACACATCAAAATATTTTTAATTCCTTGAAAATTTGATCTTTTTATCTATTTTTTTTAAATACAACATTAAATGCACAATTTTTAAAAATAAATAATATAATCGATATAAGGTTTTTTTTCATTATTTTTTTAATTTTAAATTTAAAAATATAAAATTTACAGTATAATATTATTATTATTATTTTTATAAGAACAAAATAGTAACATATATAATTTTTTTCTTGTTTAAATAATTAAAAGATCATCATTTCCAATAATATATATATTTTTATGAAATAAATAAATAAATAAATAATAATTTTGAAATGATTAATTTTGGCACATTCATAATATTTTTAAAATAACATGGAAGAACAGTTATAATTATATATTAATACTGCGTAATGACGAAATAAAATAAATAAAATACATCCTTAAAAATAATAAATATGATAATTTTGAAAATAATGCACATAAATCACATGTAATACTAATAAAATTTAAAGCATAAAATAATTACATTTAATTTTAAAATTATTTGTGTAAAAAATAGTTTCCGTACCAGACTTTATTTATATCAAAAAAAAATTAATTAATGAGGTAAAAATTGAAAACTAATTTAATTCGTCAAAACACAATGATGATCTTTTAAAAATACAATGTAAATAAACAAAAACAAACAAATAAATTTTGCAAAATTTTATATAGTTCAATAGGGTGTGTGTGTATGTTTTATGTTTTGCATATTACCTCAACCAATTTAATTTAAAAAAAAAGAAGGAAAATAATAATAATTTAGATTTTAAAATAATTTATATGTGTTTTTTTGTTTGTTTAAATCTATACATTAATTATTATAATATATATTATATAAATTGTAATTAAAAACTAAAATTAAAAAAAAATCAGGTATATTTTTATTTTTATTAATATCCTTTACGGTTATTATTTTATTTATATATATATATTTATTTAGTTTGGTTATTAATTTTTTATTATGATCTTGAAATTTTTTATTTTTAATATGTTTTAAAACGTATTACAAATTATAATATTATTATTTTTATTTATTTATTTATTTATTATATATAAATTAAATAACTAGTAATATTGCACGTTCGGTTCGTTATATTTTTTTTTTTTTTTTATTTAATAATTGTTTGATTTAATTATTATTAAATATTTGGGTTTAGCACCATACCATTTCTATCACAATCAAAAATGTTTTTTCTTTTTTTTTAATTATTCTAATCATTATCTAACTGTTTTATTTTTTAATTAAACCGTACCATCATTTTTGTTTTTAATTTTTATTATATTGGTATATTAATTTTAATAATATTAAATTGTTGGATTAGCAAAAAAAAAATCGAATTAAATAATAGAAAAAAATATTATTAATTAAGACTGTGTCTCATTCCCAGTTTTACTGATTTTTATCACATAAATTATAAACGTAAAATAAAAATAAAAATTGTTTGTCAATCACATAATACCAAAACTAAATTTTTAAAGCACACAGCCTGCCATAAAAGTAATTTTAAAATAAATATTAAGCCAAATTTTTCATTTTTTAGAAATCCCCATAATATTTCTCGTTGTATTTTTACCACACAAAAAAAAATCAAACATATCGATTTTTTTCTATTATTCAATTATTTATAAAATTAATAAAATATTTTTTGTTTTGTTTTATATTTTAATTACAATTATACGATTTGATAGAGGTAAAATGTCTATATTCTTAATTCTTAAATTCAATATATTAATATTTTTTTTATATAACTTAACTAAAAAACAAAAAATTATAACATAAAAAAACAATAAACAGTAATAAAAAAAAATATATAATATGTAGTACTAAAGTAATTAATTACTCGTATAAATATTTAATTTATAATTATAAAAAAATTATGCCCGTTTCAAATATTGCAAATTGTTTAATTAATATATTATTTTAATAATTAGGTTTTAATTAAAAATAAATATAATATATATATATATATATATATATATATATATATATATATATATATATATATTTATATATATATATATATATATATATATATATATATATATATATATATATATATATATATATATATATATGGGTGATTTTTTCAAGCTAAAACTTTCAAATATCTCGGAAAATAAGCACTCTACGAAAAAAATGTCCATTATCAAAATTTAATCATTCTGAGGGGAACATACATTAGTGCTAAAATTAGTATCCCTCCTCCCCTTCTTGTAGGTGGGGCGTGGAGTAACTTTCAAATTAAAATAGGAATACCTATTTTTTATTGCAGAATCGGATTCTACGGCTTAAAGTGCGTAGGATTTCTTTGAAACATTTTTTTCGATTCATGATAGATGGCGCTGTTAAATTAAATTTATATTACATTTTTTTCGATTCAAATAAATAATTTTTTTTTGTATTTTGTTTTAAAAATGACGATTCAGTTGGAAGATTATTTAGAAAACAAAGAAAACAAAAAAACATGTTTGCGTTATAATAGCCTAACGGTATACAATACAAAACTAGAAAAAACTGAAGTGATCCTGGTTTATGGAGAAGCTGGTCGTAGTCTTGATAATGCTGACACTCTCTACGCTTCACGTTTTCCGGATAGGATTGGGTCACGTGCTTCATTTTACCGGACTGTTAATTTACTACTGATGGAAGTGCTCAACCGAAAAAAGGTCATTGAGGAAAGTAATAAAATTGCTGTATTGGATGCTGTAACTTATAATCCTGATATTTGTACACGAGAAATAGCTAGCGATTCCGGATTATCCAAACCAGTATTTGGTAAAATTTAAAACGTCATACATATCATCCGTATCATGTGTCTTATCATCCGTATCATGTGAGAAATAGCTAGCGATTCCGGATTGTCCAAACCAGTATTTGGAAAAATTTAAAACGTCATACATATCATCCGTATCATGTGTCTTTACACCAAGATCTTTATGGCGTTGATTTACAAAATCGAGTAACTTTTTGTCAGTGAGCACGTGAACAAATACAGCTAACTGAACAAATTTAAGAAGTATAATTTGTTTAAGACTAATTTCGAGTTTTTACATTGAAAACGTGTTAATTTTAATTCAAAAGTATTGCAGAATCGTATGCATAGGTTCCCAATAGGAGAAATCGAAAAAACTTTAATATCGTTATTACAGCGCCATCTATCATGAATCGAAAGAAATGTTTCAAAGAAATCCTATGTACTTTAAGCCGTAGAATCCGAATATGCAATAAAAAATAGGGTTCATATTTTAACTTCAAATTTTCCCTACGCCCCACCTACAAGAAGGAGAGCAGGAGTTCTAATTTTAGCACTAATGTATGTCCCCCGGAATGATTTACTTTTGATAATGGACATCTTTTCGTAGAGTGTTTATTTTCCGAGATATTTGAAAGTTTCAGCTTGAAAAAATCACCCGATATATATATATATATATATATATATATATATATATATATATATATATATATATATATATATCCACTGGGTTTTAGTTAACAAACTTAATTTATATTTTATAAGATTAATTATTTTTAATAATAAATTATATTTAAAAAAATATATGGTTTGTTACAATTAAAAAAACAAAGTTATTAAAAAATTTAATAAAAATAACATTTTAATATAAATAACAAAAAAAAAAGTAAAATATAATAATAAAATTATATATTATTAAATATACATTATAAAATATCAACATTTAAACTCTGGCAAATTGTATATATAAAAAAACTAAATAGTTAGTTTTATTAATATTGGTATTAATTATAATAATAATATTATGTAAAAAATATCTGTGTTACTTATAATTAATATGTAATTTTATATAAAGAAGGAGTTTAATGATGCTTAATTTTTTGAATATTTATATTCTTTTTTAATTATTATTACATACAAATAAAATTCTAAAAATTGCTATTAAAATTAATAAATTTAATTAAAATGTGTAATTTTTTTATAAAAAAAACTCCTTCTCGATATTTTTTCATGATAGCTAATTAATTTTGGTTAATAATAATATAATTTTTATATTTTTCATAATAATAATAATGAAGGCCTCAATTTATTACTAAAATAAATGTTGCTTCTTGTAATTTTTATCATTTTCTATTACCAAATCATCTTCGTCATCCGAATTGCCACCAATGAGATTCCAAAAAAAATTATTATTTCTAGACGAAGGTGCGGCCGCCACTGTTGTACGTTGTGATGTTTGTTGCAGCGATGAATTCAATAAATTATTATTAAAATATAAATTATTATAATTATTATTCCAATATGAATTTAATGGTCAGTCGGATGTACCACCGCCTTGTGCTGAATGCGCTACATTAAAACTTTTTGCTAGGGCCGCTGCAGCAGCTGCCTGTTGTGCTATCGATGGTGCCATCAAATTTTCAAATTTTCTCGTATCCGGATTATACATGGGATGCTTAAATTTGCAATGCGTTCTCAAATTATCACTTCGCGTATAGGTGGCGCTACACAGCGGACACTCAAACCGTCCAGGAAAATGCACATGATAATGATTACGTATATGGGTTACAACTTTTCCGCATATTTTGCATCGATGCAAATTGCAGCCACCGGATACTCGGTCGAATGTGAGCCGCATGTGCCAGGCCTTTGAGCCTGAAACACAATACATCCGTTTTTTGTTTACATTTTATATATATTTTTTTTTGTTCGATTTTAATTTTAAAATTTATTTGTATAATTTTTTTTTTTAATTTTATTATATTTACGATCACCAAAAAGAATGAACAATATTAAAGACAAAATATATATGTATATAAAGAAAAAATAATAATATTATTAATATTAAAAAGTAGCGCACAAATCAACCGTCTCTTCTTTATAATTTTTTTTTTCATAAATTTAATTAATATTAAATTTTTAATTTATATTTAAAAATATATATATAAATTATTGGATATAGTAAAAACGTCAATATAATAAATTAAAAAAAAAAATTATAAATTTAATATTTAAAAATTTATATATGTATATATAATATTTAAAATTAAAAAAAAACGTATTCACCAACCAGCACCAAAATATAGAGCGCGGAAAAATCGCGTAGCAAAATATGTAATGTGATTTAATAAAAAAAAAAAATATTTAGATTTTCAAAATATTTTAGCGAAATTGGTTAGAACAAATTAAATTAAAAAAAAAATATATTAAATAAAGGCCAATGTGTATTTTAATTATGATTTTATTAATATATATTTTAGATAAACTAGTTAAAAATATTATTTTAATAATAAATTTGGCCGATTAGTTGTCGATGCATTAAAAAGAAGGGCATCGTAAATATTAATATTTTAAAAGGACAAATTATAAAATAAAAAAAAAAAAATGTTGAGGTAATGGTAAAAGGACAGTCACATACATTTTGCTTTGGCTTAATATGGTTTTTAATTAGGCAGGAAAATAGAATATATAATATAAAAAAAATATATGTATATAAAATTCTACTAATGTACAATGATTTAATGTTAAAAAAAAAAATATAAAAAATAATTAAAAAAAACCATTCCCCACATGTTTATATCACTTATAACTGTTTTTAAAAAAATATAAATTAAATATTTAACTAGTTTATGTAAAATATAATGTATAATTTTAAAAATATACATTTTTATTTAGGTGCTAGCCAAAGAGCCAATATATATATAGAAAAATAATAGTGTTTTCCAAGATTTTTTTTTTAATTTTTTGTTTTATATAAAAATAATTATATATATATATAAATAATATATATATTTTGAACAATTTTACTGTACAATTAATTTAAATAATTCTTAAAAAAATATTTTTTTCCAGTAATTTATTTTTTTTTCATTTCAAATTTGTTAAAACACATTCATGCGTAATAGTAATAATAATAATAGTAATCATATATAAATAAATAATATATAAATATAATAATAATAATGTATACATGTTTTTTTTATTTTTATATATTTTGTTTATTTTTAGTTTTAAATTATATTTTTTTTAAATCCAGAGAATTAAAAAAAGATATATAATTTTAATTATAAAGAAAAAGATCACTGTTTTGTGTTCGGGAGACCAAATAAAAAAAAAAAAATTCTCGACTAAAATTAAAATTAAAATTTTAATTATTTTTATATTTTTTTTATTTATGGTTTTTTCCTTGTTTTTAGAAATAAATTAATATTATATAGTTATTTGATTTATTTCTTATTTTATATATTATTATTGTACCTTCCCGCGATCTGCTGCCAAAGCTCAGACAAAAGAAAAAATATATCAGTCAAATCAAATTAAAAATAATAATAATGATTTAAGTATATATTTCTTATTTGTTGTATTATTTTTTATATATATGTTTTTTTTTGTAAATATTAAAATGAAAATAAATGAATAAATTGTTAGATTATGAAAATTTTCTTTTTATGTACTTGTGTATATATAGAGAAAGTTTAAAATATTTCTAACCATGCTATTTTTTAAAAATACATTAAAAATAAAGAGACATTAAATGAATAAATAAATAATAAAAGAGAAAATTTTCATAATATTTATTAAATATAGTAGATATATATATATATAAGTATTTGAATATTAATAAAAAAAAATTAAAGTCATCGCCGCTGATGAAAAATTATTACATACATAAATATAATTTATATAATAATTTTGAGTGAGCCGAAATAAGTACTACAATTATTTTTTTAAATAATATGTCAAAAAAAGTGCCAAAGACGAAAATTAGTTTCAGTTTGTTTTAAATATATTGTAAATATATATATGGTTTGTTTATTAATTCGCAGAAATAAATTTACCAACTTATATTAAAATAATATTAAAAAAGGGATGATTTTATTTGCTGTTTGCATATACACATATCAGAAAAAAATTAAATCAAAAATAAATTAAAAACCAAGTTTTTTTATACTAAAATTTTTAATTACATTTTAAATATATATTTTCTATGTTTTTTTTTTGTTTTAAATAATTATTTAAATATATAATATATATTTTATTTATTAATTTTTTTTTTGTAATTTTTTTTATTTTTTTTACAATAAAATCGATCACATATGTACATAGTGACTAATGAATCTATCTTTTATATCAGCATGTTTAACTTTGCAGTGAGCTTTCATATTATCTCTACGTGTAAATTTTTGGCCGCATATCGGGCACTCATGACTTTGCGGCCTATGTATATTTGCGTGATGCCATCGATTTGAAACAGTCTTGTGACAACTAACGCACCGATATAATGTTGGAAATGTTCCCGTTAGCTGTACAAATAGGGATGAGTAGTCAATGTTGTGATCACGACGCGACGTTGATTGTAACCCGCCATTGCTATGCCCGTTACTATCCATCATTGAATTAAAATGATGATGACCGTGATGTTCACGTGACGCCATCAATGGTTGCAATATACTCCGCTCACCTGCAATTAATATACAGGCACACAGTGGCGTCACGGTGCGACTCACACCATATTCACAATATTTTTTTTTTTTTGTTTTTTTTTGTGGTTTTACATAATTTAACTTTTAATTTATCTAATCAAAATTTTGGATTTTAATTAATTTTGTTTAAATTAATATTAAAAAAAAAATTATATAATGGATGCACTAACACTTATTAATTAAATGTATTTTTATGTGTATTTAAAATGATTTTAGGTTTTTTATACTTTATTTTTTTAATGTTTAAATTAAAAAAAAAAAAAAACAAAAAAAAACAAATCGATAATATTTATTTTTTATAATAACTGTCATAAACTCTATGTATATATGTATATATATATATATTAATATAATATACATATTATATATAATCTCTAATTTTATATATAAACAACAGACATCTACACTTTTTAATTAATTAATAAATAAATAAAAATAATAATAAAATAAATAAATAATAAATTCTATGTATAGATTTTATATTTTTAATCTTCTAATTAAAAAAAAAATAATAATTATGAAATTCAAACCATTTTCGTTGTAGATTATATTCTTTTATATAATATTTTTTAAATTAAATATTTATTTTTTTTTTGGTTTCATTTTTGATTGTAAAATTATAAAATAATGTGATTAAAAAAATGTAACGAGAAATTAAATAAAAAAAAAATAACGGTAAACTTTTGGTATACTAATTTTCGTTATTGTACTACTATATTTCAGTTCATTATTATTTATAAGAAATATTAATTAAATTTATTGGATTTTTCTATATGAAATAATAATATACTAAATTTATCAAAAAGCGAGAATTTTAAAATTTTAATATATTTTATTATGTTTTTGTATAAATAAATCATGCTGCCATATTCCTTTCCTATATTATACCGTGGCCACAAATCGAGTATGTAAGCTCTATGACCAGAAAATTTTTAATTTCGCACAGTGTAAAAACAAAAGTTTCTAAATTTGCCCCTGAATGTTGACGATAAGAAGAACATATGTACAGTTGAAACAATTAATATGTATGCAATAGAATAGAAAGCAATTGGCTATTAGGGTACGCTAATGAATGCCCGCAACTGTAGAATTTATGTTTTTATGATTTTGCCTCAATACAGTTTCTGAGCGCTCTATAATGCTGTATTGAACATCCCCTTTAATACGATGTTATGCGTGTGACAAGAATTCAAAGGTGACAGCAGAACTTTGCAACTGTTTTGGTTTTTACACTAAAAAAGGCAACGTGTAGAAATACACATTTGTAAGCCGACATACAAAACGAATAATAACAAGCGCCCTGGTCAACCAAGCGGACCTTTGCTTGAGTCAAGAGTAACTCTTGGAATATGAGCCCCCGGCCAGAATGGTCATCTGTGATTAAATTCGCTTTACTAATATTAAGGCAGAGTTGGGTATCAGAAAATTACACCAACATGGGGTAAATAGTTAGAGTGAAGACAATATTACAGGCTCTTGGTAAGAATTAATTTTTTATTTTATTATTAAATTATATATTCAACAACATTTCGTTAAACCTTTGAATCTCAAGAACGTTATACTAACATTATTATCATCTACAGTTCAGAAAAGAAACTGTCGTAATAAATTTAATGACGTATCAAGTACTATGGGTAGTACTCTGGTGTATTAATTTAATACATCTAGAGAGGCAGTACTGCCTGATACGTGATTAAATTTATGTCTACGGTTTCTTTTCTGAACTCTAGATGGCAGTAATGGTCGTAAACAGTTTTTGCGATTTAGAGGTTTAACGAAATGTTGAATTCTTAGCCAGACTCCGTAATATATGTTTTAATAGATATTATTGTAGAATTTACTGCTTTTTTCACCGCAATTAGCGCTTCGTGAAAAAAGGTATTACTAAAATATCATATCTTTAATTTCTCATACTTCTACCGTCGACATAAAATGACGTCAAATGGCATAATTTTTCAAAATGAGGCCATTATTATCTTCGTGCACTGCATCTATATATTTTCGTAAATATTAAATAGTTACTATGAATGAGATGGGGTTTCTCCAATTTGAATCGAGCCATAATTATTTTTAATTCAATAGACCAATGGCCCTATTCTGGTAATTTGCAGAATTAGGAAAGGAATTTTCTAAAAGATGTGAAATTTTCTAAAAGCTATGAAAATCATCATCTATAAATCAGTTTTTCTTACCAACTGAGAAAAAAAGTTTGATGAAAATATTTGTAAATTTGGAATAATTTTTCCATAACGAGAATTGGTAGGAAAAGTTATTTCCATTTTGTTTTAAAACAACTTTTTACCTTAGTATGCCAGAAAAAGTAATTTAAATAGATATCATAAGTAAATTCTTTCCCCAATTTTCTATTCCGGCAGAGTTACTAGAATAGCGTCACTGGGGGAGGGAGACCATATACTGACGATCCGCGTATCTTTTACTTTTAATGGCTTAAATTTTTGCGGGGAAAGCCTTGTGCACTGTTTGAAGTGACGAGAATTTGGTTCGTGATAGCCTTGAATTCCCTTAGAAGAAATCAGATCAAGAATATAACTATTTAGGTATAAATATTCAGATGAAATACCATCCTCATTTTCAAGTTCAGCGGCGTTAGATCATCAGGAATTGATATTTGAAACTGATTCTGATATATTTAACCGTTCTAAAGTTTGTCAATGTACCATGGTACACTATTCGGGATATTCTTTCCCATAAAGTGTTTCATTCTCAACTTCACCAGTCGTCAATATAATTAAGAATATTTTATCTAATGTCTTCATTCAAATTAGAGCGCTCCTAGTTTGAAACTAGGTACAACATTTTTTAGCATACTTCTATCTAAAACTATTAGAAACTGACTTAAACTAAAGTTTCAGCTACGAACACCAAGTTATATGTTTTCTCCACTAGTAACACTATTCTAGCGTTCACTAGAAATAATGTAGTGGTGGTAGCCCAAATTACATCCCCGAAAAATACGATGGCAATATTAATTATTGCTATTATGACATATTTTACTCTCAGCCCAAAAAATCTCTGCATAACATAATTTTTGACATTCAGCCCCGAAAATATTTACTGTCATTACAGCTAAAACTATCACGACACAAACATTTTTCGGGGCTGAGAGTAAAAATATTGCATTTTCATGAGAATATGAAAACAGAAAAAATTTCGGGGCTAATGCCCGATTGCACAGAAAAATGACTAGACTAATTCCATGGAAATATTTAACGACTAGTTAAAACCCTTTCACTACTGATGTATATTATAATGGCTGTGTCCGAATAGTCGGGTAAATGTTAATTTTTACTATTTTTTAACAGTGTATAGGGTAAATTCAAATACTGTACTAAATAGTTGAGTAATTGTGTTTTCGTTGTTCTGTGTTTGACGTTTAATTGTTTTTATACGTATAGCTGTTTTCGATTCCGCAATAGTAAGTCTAAAAAATAATACAGATTATTATTTTTACAAAATTTTTATATCTATTTATGTATTATTATTATAAATTATTATATTAAAAATATTCTTTTTGTTGTAGATTGCCTACAAATAAATATATCAACATGGAAGAAAGCACCAAAAAGATACACACGCCAAGATGTAAGTGAGATATATTTTTTAATATATTCGAAAAAATTATTTTACAGGGACATTAAAGGACGAAAGAAAATTAATAGAAACACGGATTATGCTGTATCAAGAATTCCAATCCACACTGTGATCCATTCAATATCTGTGATAATTTTTTAAAATGAAATAAATAAAATACGATGAACTAATTTAAATAATAATTATATATTTGTTTTTAATTTTTTTACATATTGCAGCTTAGCCTATCTCGGAATTCTATAGCATCTGCGAAATCTGATGTGAAATTAACCCTTTAAACCAATATATTTTACCCTTCGAACCGCTTTTGACAAATTTATTTACCCAAGAATTCGGACACTACTGGAGGTAAATTTGTACTAAAATTTACAAATTACTGTACTAAACAATTTACCTGACTATTCGGACACAGCCAATGTATATGATTTATGATAGTACAATCGGCTTTAGTTTGGTGATTCAAAGTAATTGTTGTGATTTTTTCAGAATTTTTCTATGGGGTAGTGCTGAGATATATTTAGTAAATAATTCCTTCACTGCCGGTTCATACGACGGATAAAAATCTCGGATTTTTCTATCCCAGATTTTTGTTTAATTTTGTTCAACTTTTTTGTATGAAAAGAGGCGTGTCTGTTATATAATTTATGTGATGTAATTGGTTTAAATGATGGGATAGAAAAATCCGAGATTTTTATCCTTCGTATGAACTCGCTGTCAAACTCAGTAAATAATCGTTGGCCGGACAAAATAATCGATTTTTTTTTGTTTATTTAGCGTTTTATCAGAAATTTTTATTGTTTTTATTAAACTCATAATATTTTTATTTATTATTTAGCTATTATTCGGAAATATGTGTACTCTAATTTGGATTTATTGCTATAATTGTTAATTAAATGTCGCAGTAGTATACATAAACTTGTATAGTATTGCCATAAGCAACTGTTTCGATTTTCGGGGATAGAAATTTGGGCTATCTTCACAAAAATCTAGATATAGCATTTTTTGATGTTTATGGCCTACTGATGAAATCAGTTTCATGTAAATTTTTCGAAACAAAGTTAAACGGGAAGTATTTTCCCCTACATAAGTTGTATTGCACACATGTTCCTGAATTAACTTTGTTTCATTAATATTCCCGTAATTCTCCGTTTATCAGTTTTCGAAAAAATATTAATACATTTGCCACTAATTGTTGCTACCAGTAAATTGTTCAAAGAGCAGTAGTAATCGAAAGAATATTGTCATAGGTAAGTTTTTATTGAGGACTGTTAGGTCGTGTTTCAATTGGTTTAAATGCCGCATAAAAAATTAAAAAGTTAAAAATTTATTCGTGGTAAATAATTTTTAACTTTTTAACTTTTTATCTGTTTCAATTGGTTAAAATTTTGAAAATAACATGGTTGCTTATGTTATGTGTAATTATGAACGTATATAGCAAATTTAAATAAGAAAATATGTAAAATAAACACTATTTAAATATACATTAATTAATTATGGTTAGTTTACATCTAAATCGTTACGATTTTTCTCAAAATTTGTACATGACAAATTTCTGTTTACAAACAAATATTTTTGTCAGCCAAATGTTATCCACATAAAAATTTTATCAGCTCTTGAAGCAGATAAAAAGTTTGACATTTTTATTCACCACAATTTTTAACTTTTTAACTTTTTATGCGGTGTTTAAACCAATTGAAACACGCTCTTAAAGTTGGGAATGTGACATCTAGCGCATTAAAAATAAGCTGATGGAGTCTTCTTTTACTTGAAATTTTAGCACGGCATACTTTATGAAAATAAAAATTAACATACAAAAATAGACGAGTGGTAAAGTGATTTCAGTGCCATCTTTCATTAAATTTTCGAAGCCTCATTTTGATACAAAATATGTGATAGCATATGTGAAATGAATTAAATATGTGAAATTTACTATTATATAAAATGTTTGTTTATTTAATTAAATCTTATTTTGACAGAAATTATCGTCTTTTAAAATTGGTGTACTTAGGTTAGAAATAGCACACAAAATTGTTATGATATTATCTACATAAGAAAATCTAGATAATACAACCTTGTTAGACAACATTTTAAACTGTTTAATCCGAGATGTGCGCCTTTCTGAAGCTGAACGCGAACGCGAGCTGCTGCTATTAATCGATCGCCGTCAACGTCAGATTTAGTTCTCTCGTTATGCAGAAATTGCGGACGAATCATCTAAAGGCGAGCTTCTGCTAGCTCTTTACCGATCATAAACTCCTTGTCTACCAACATGGCATCTTCGGGTGTTACCTTATGTAACACTGTGCCGTAAAATTAATAAGACTGGAGAGAGAAATTCCTATCAATAGTTTAATTGCATGGGTGCTTTTATAGTGGGAATACGTTCAGATTCTGTAGGTAAGGCATCGGAATTGAATGGTTATTAAAACGATTATTGTATTTGGAAATTTTTGAAAGCAAACTGACAAACTTTTTAAATTTTCCTCTTTAGTTTGCCAATAAATGCGGCATTCTATAGGGCATTCGATAACAGTTGAACACAATCATTAAAATATTTTTTACGTATTTTAGGATTCAGCTTAAATAAATTAACAGTTTGCACGTTTGATAAATTGGTTTTAATTCTAAAGGTTGTTATAACATATCTGTGCCTTAAGGAAAACTCGATGTTAGCACTTTCAGAAGGCCGTATCATAGTACAACAATCGACTCTAGTGTTTAATAGTTCTAATGTTGGTATTCCCGTCATTGAATTCAATTCTTGGTTTGTTTTAATTAATTTATTTTTTATTAGAATTTTAATATGAGCTATCAAAGCTTTTGTATGAAGAATGTATCTAAATAAAGCTTTACGCAGAATCCGCTAAGCGTTATGTTACCCATCGTCAATAAGTTAATTTTTTTGCAGTCAGATCTACAAACAGTTCTCTATACATTCTTTTCTCAAATGTCTAGTACGCAGCTTAAGTAAAATGAAATGTTGCAAGCAAAAATTAATCTTATGAAGTAAAAATGGAAAAAAACGAATATTGTAATTCTAATAATATTAAAATATTTAAATATTACGTCATATTCCTATTAATGGTATTGACACTGGCTTGAAAAAAGTGCAGTAAAAAAGTAAACGGTGACTAGGACAGAAACAACTAAAACGAATGAGACAACACAATTTTTCAATTGTAATGTTCATTTTGTTGGTAAACAAGCATTTTGTGTACCAATAAAAATGTTAAAAATTATCTGAAAAGGTTATAAAATCACTTCAAATAGTTTTAGAATACAATATTTTTGTTAAATTTGTATAAAAATATTTGATGAAAAACAGCCGGAGATGTCAAAATAAAAGAATCAAAATTGAGTTCTTCTTGCTCGATTAACTGCTAGAAAATACTGAGCAACAACTTTTTTCTGACATTTCATTTTTTTTTGTCATGGCTACTGTGTATACACTCACTTTCATTAAAATTATGTATTGAGAACTATAAATGTCCGGGGTAGTGACATCTAGCGCATTAAAAATAAGCTGATTGAGTCTTTTTTTACATGAAATTTTAGCAAGGCACACTTTATGAAAATAAAAACTAACATACAAAAATAGACCCAATCAGTTTAATTTTTTTGCCGTCAGATCTACAAACAGTTCTCTATACCTATTTCTTTTCTTCCTTAATTGGATTTTTCAGCGGCTGAAAAAGTTGGAAAAAAGCTAGTATCATAATACCATAATATACTTTATGTGTACGCACAAATTTTATTTTAAAATTTGTCAGAAAAACAGTAGCAATGAAATCTAAGTAGGTAGTGTTATGTTGACTCATTATTTCCATTTTTTCTAAATGATGCAAGTACGTTGGAATTTCGAATAATTTTGACAGTGTGACAACCTACAGTTCATGCCGTAATTTTCTAAAAGTTTTAAATGCGAATATAGTTTGCAAATATCAGTTTGATTGATTGACCCAGAAGAATTATAAGTACATAGATAGTTTATGCACAAAAATAATATTTAGATTAATTATTTTGATAAATATTTTTCAGAAAAAGTGGTCGAAGTGTGAAAATTTGCGCCATTTTGATTTTTGGTAGAAGCGCTGAGGTTGCCATCTTCCGACAAAACATAATGTATTATTTAATTTTAAGATGCTTTTACATTATGCGTTTTACGTGCAATAATTCTTTGCGGTCACAAGGTAAAATCGCCTAAGTCAAGATAAACTAAAAATGAATTTATGTAACAATCATATTTGAAATTTAACTTTTTATCAAAATTTTTTTGCAACATTTCATGGATTTTGGTTTATTCCTGTAGAAGTTATGCAAAAAAAAACATACGCTTAAGTCAGATTTAAATAAAATGATTTTGAAATAACCACTTAAGTTGTAAAAGTCGTTAAAACGGAAAAAACAGTTTTGGAATAACAAATTACGTCGAGTTAGGCGATTATTTCATATTAATTTTAAATTCCGAATTGTGAATCTTACAGAAAAGAAAAAGTAGCTAATGTAAACGTAAGCGATTATTCCTTATTTTAAATTTTGTGCTTTTCCGTATAGTGAGTGAATCAGATGCTTATGAATTTGATGATTCTGATGTTGATCAAAACTATATGCCATCCGACATCGATGAATTTCATAATTTGTCGAGCACTTCATACATTGAACAAATGGTATTGTAATCGAGGGAAACTGTAAGAAACAAAAACTGGAATATACAGATTCCGGAGAGAATTTGTAAACCTCCTCAGAAATACCGAAAGCTTAGGTATTCCTCCTCAAGTGTACCAATATCGAAAAACAAAGAGTAATTTGCTCATATATAAGCCGCGAATTCATTTTATCTCAGGCTTTCTAAAAACAGAAAATAAAAAGTCTCAAAGAGTGATGAAAAGTAGGACCGCTCCAAGAAACCGTTTCCAATTAGACAAAAAATTGATGATTGCTTTCGATGTTGTTTCGGTGAAACGGATTTTTTTTTTAAAAAGCATGGTCAAGAAAAAACAAATTTACCGGAAATATAATTTGTAGATGACCATGCAGAGCAAAAAAAAAAGTTTCATTGGAAAAGATAAATGAAGTTAAAATTCATATAGATTACACGCCGATTTAACTTTGGACAAAATGTACGGATTGTGTACGTTCAAAATATGAAAATCAAGTCTCTCAAAATTTACTTCAATTTTGATTTTGATTTTTATCTAGTAGTGGGCGTTAAATTTAATCCGCTAAAAACCAATACGTGTAATTATTGCCGTATCTTGAAAGTTAAAATTGACATATCGAGGAATGAAAATGAAAAAGGTGCCTTGAAGTTGGAATAATCAACACATCACACGGAAGCTGATACAGGATTTAAATGCAAGGAGGAAGATAATATAAAATCGGTTGGAGATACAACATTTAAAATGTACACTTTCGGCCTTCAGCAGTGCCTACCAACCCCTCATCTACAAACATCAACATGACATAGTTTCATTTCTTTGCAGATCTATAACTCAACTATTCCAAAAAGTAAAATCCGTTACTTTCTATAGTGACAATTGTACAATGCAGCGCTATGTTTATGATGTTTTTGGAGAGCAGACGAAACATTTCAAAATTAAGCACAAGTTACGGATCATTCTGTTATCGAACGAAAAAAGAAGAAAATTTACGTTAATATCCGTCATCCGCGAGACTGATTTCAGTTCGTCAGAACTTGTGGCATCTCGAAAACGTTTAATATATTTGAAATTTACCAACAACACGTTTATGATTTTTCTGCTGCAATTAAAAGAAGGTTTATGTGAGGAAGCATATTCCACGATGGAGAAAAGTTTGTTTGGTGTAACGTCAAATGGGTAAGATACGCAAAAGAAAATTTTAGAGTTCTTGAGTATATTGGATCCAATAAAAAAGTTAAACTTACGTCGCAGAGGAGTAAATACTGTTATAATAACAGATTTAAAATACACTTAACGACACTAATTCATATCAGGAGAGAAAAAGAGGAACCTGTTAGATTTGTTACATGAGTTTTATACAACTTGAACTAGTAAAAATTAATACGCAGAGCATTTTCAGAAAAAATGTAAATTAACCGCCTAACTGTAATTAGTTTCAATATATGTACTTTTAATAATTTTCCATAATACCTTAATTGGCTTAAGTTGGGTGGTAGCTTATTTCTTCGAATAACTAGAGAATCTCGCTCCTTTTCTTGTCTCTGTCATCTGTCATCTTTCAATTGAATTATGCTCTGTCTTTTACAAATATTTACAGAAAACAACAAAACCAACTTTTTTGATATCTTAAATTATACTTTCATAACGCTCTACTGAAAAGTAAGTAAAATTGACTTAAGCGGTTTTGCCTTGTGGCCACAGATTTGTTTTGCAATATGTATATTATATTCTGTTGGGAAAACTTGGCCTCCTTGAATTTAAGAATTTCCAAAAATAACATTTTCTACTTAACATCTTCTTGCAAAGTATCTTTGTGTTTCTGACGCGTCCAAGTAAGCCAAGATTTCCAATCAGAAAAAATAGTATACAACAAAATATAACACAGAAATTGCGTAGTTGTAGAACGACCATTAAATTAAAGAGCACAAGTTGTACAATATTCTGATTGGAAAACTTAGCATACTAGGGGTTTTAGCTGTCTGACGCACCCAAGTATTGGAAGTAAGTAAATTTCTTGTGATACAATTGTTTTTTGATTATTCTGACAGTTTGAAGAATTAAGCATTATAGAACTTATAATAATCTAAAATTTTAATTACTCTTTTTATTATTATTATTGGCATGATTTATTTATGTCAATTTCAGCTGAGATTTAAAAATATGTAATTCTATTAAGCTCGCTTCTCGCATATTGATAAATTATTAAAGTATTTTTATATTATAAATATATTATGTTTGCACATACATATAATTTATAATATACATTAATCGGTAAAAAGCTGGTGAAAATTAAGTGCACTTCACGGAATATGATAATATAATAACAGTAAAATTAAAACAAAAAAAAATAGGTAACTTTTTAGCATTTGGACTTTGGTTTAAATAGGAAACTATTCAAAAATCACAAAAAATATAATAACTTTTGGATAATAATTTTTTTCTCTGAATAATGTATATATATTTTTTTAATTAAAACATTTTGAAACGTTGATAATTAAGAGCAATAGTTCTTACGTTTTAAAAATTAAGGAGTTTTCATAGCAAAAATAAATTTAATTAGGAAAACTAAAAAAAAATCATTCCTTTTTTTGGTTTTAATGTTTTTGGCATGCAAATATTAATTTAGCTTAATAAATTATTGAGAAATAAAAAAATATATAAATTACAAAAGAAGTAGAAAAAATTAGATTAAAAAACACATGCACAATATATATATATATAAATATTAAATAAAATAATTACAAACACCAACACAAATATTTAAATTATGTACAAAAATTAAAAAAAAAAAATGATAAAAAGAGACAGTTATTTTTGTGATCAATTTGTTTTTAGATTGAATTAAATTTGGGGAAAATCATAATAATTTTCCTTAAAAATTTTATTTTGATCTATATCTTTAAATTTTTTTTTTAAGAAGATCCCGCGATTGGTAAATTTCAAAAACAATATAATTAATAAAAATTTTATTGGACCCGGATATTTAAAAATATAAATCATCTCAAATAGGACTATACTAATATAAATTAAAAAAAAAGTAAAAAAAAAAATATATGAGCTATGGAAATATGGTCTTTTTAATTCGATCCAAAAAAATTTTAATTCCATCTATATTTTTTTTCTACTCTCGGCCCGATCCCACGATAGTATCAGACCCAGAATAGAAAGAAAATTAGAAATCATACCAATTTTACTAATCTTTCAAATATTAATGGAAATAAATTTTGTCTTTTATCTTTCTAATTCGGTTTATTTATATTATTTTTATTCCTTTCTTGCTTAATGATCATTTTTAAATAAAAAAATTATGTATTTTAAATATTTACAAGAACATACAAGAAGTATTTTACTGTTTTTCTTTTAAAAGGTAACTAAAAAAAAAAATATAAAATGAAATACTCACCATCAATATTATCACTATAGTCAAGTGGTGGATGAGGTGTATCATTCTCTGACGATGAATCCAGATGCATACCGCGCGGTGTTAGTAAACTAGCCATCTCATCAGGATGAAATTTTAATGCACCCTGTTGTTTAATTTAAAATAATTATTAGTTTGATAATATTTATATTGGTTATTTGAAATTAAAAAAAAAATTGGAATTGTACGCGTTCTTTCTATTGGAATGATGTACATGTTTGTTGTCCAATGATATCGTCAACCAAGATAAACGCTTCAATCTCTTTCTCATGGAAAATGCTGATCATTTAAATGTTCAATGGAATGAAATGAATTGAAAAAGAAAATAAAAAATCATGACATCTCGCGCTAAAAGTTTAACCGCCTAGAGCAGTGGTTCTTAACTTTTTTTTAGTCGCGGCCCACCAAATAATTCATAATTGTTTTGTGGCCCCCATTTTTTTAATAATAATTTATATTTGTTAAATTATCTATAATAAATTAATTTTTTTCATAATTCTTTTATTCTTTTTTACATAATACTAGCTGTTGTTCTTGTAGTTTTCAATTGAATGCGATAATATATTTAGTACAAATCCCAGCATGCATTGCAATGCCACACAAAGAAAGAGTTTGTGTTATAATTCTGTTTGTTGAAGTCCTTTTGGATACACATTTTTTTTTTTTGTTTTTCCGTCAGGTATGTACACAAATAAATCAGACGGTTTTCCGACACGTGAGCATGCCACATGTAGCTGGCTATGTGAGCAGAATGGATTTCCCAAATTTAGTTCACAGTTTTGTCAAATCCGAGTCGCACCGGAAACTGCAAACGTTTTAATTCTAATGGCATATCTGTCTGAATCATTGGGATTCGTACCAACAGTATTTCTTCTGGCTTAAATATTCCACTTGAAGTTTTAGCTTTGACAATATTGTTCATCATCTTTTTCACTAAAAATTTGATACGGTAGCAAAGTCGTGGTAGATAGATATATCAGAGAAGAATGATAGGCACGCCAATTTTCAATGTTAAAACGTGCGGTGGTGTCCCTGGCAATACAGATGTATTCAAGAATTCAGTTGGATAATTGACAACTTTGTCTTGAATCACTCCATTATCGATGGACTTAAACGTTGTCATTGAATTATGTAATTGATGGCATTGGCATCATTGTTTTTGGCTGCTAACTTAGCATGTGCACTGAGTAAAACATGATTTTCGAAAATTCTGTGCGATATTTAAGAAAATTTTGTGAATCAATTCGTCTGTGGTTGCTGTGAGTTTAGAGAAGTTTCTTAGCAATGTGATACTTTGTATGGATTCGTAAATTGCTACTTTACCATTTCCAATATCCAACTATTGTTTTGCGAAACGTAGTGGATACATTATGCTGTAGTTGTAAAGAGCTGATAATTTCTGTATTGAATTAGTGCTTTGATAGTGGTTGAGAAGTGCCGCAGTATGCATCAAGAAGATTTAATTCTCATCAAGCTTCACGATAAATGGGTTCATACTTGATCGTTAAGAGTTCTCAATTCTTGGAAGGGTGTCCAAGATTATTTAAATAAATAAATTATCCATTGTGATGCCCTGTGATTTCGTACGTGAGGTGTATCACGACCAATTGCTTGTCGTTTGGTTAACATAATTGATTTTACAGCGACAGCGATGCTTTGGGCGACTTCGAGCCAATCAATATACTTTAATTTGATTTAAAAATTAATAAAAAATTACTTTTTCAATAAAATAAGTCTTTCGTTATTTTGGATGACTGCAGTGATTGAGCTGTCGCTCTCCATATTTCCAAAGTAGAATAGGATATTGTTTTGCTTTTTGTATAGCTGGTAAACAAAATTCTGGTAAACAAAAGCTGGAATTATTTGCATAAGAAAAACCAGATTTAACCAATTTTCTATTTTAGTAAAATAAAATCTGTTTTAACTTGGGTACCCAATTATATTAAACGTAAACGTACGGTAATGAATACAATTGCAACGATTACACACACACCATTGATTGTGTTTTGGTTATCACAATACTACTCATTTAAATGACGATGGGCTCTGTTTGATCGGGTCAGAATATCGCATTGAAATGTTTCGTATCGCCTTCTATCATATTCAATTGGATTGTACTTAAAGATTTCATTTTAATATTGATAGTCGGTATGATTATAACTCGAACAACACATTTCAGGCGATTCAGGAACACCTGGATTTAGGGGGCGTACCCCTTCATACATATTACGAAAACCTGCTCATTTTAATTTAAATTGCCTATGAAAAATTTGGATCAGGTTGGATTAATGGTGTTTTCGGAAACAACTATTTTGGAGCCCTTAGGTCCAGGAAGCCAACCCCTTTAAAAATATTTCGAAAACTTGCTCATTTTGATAAAAAATACCTATGTTATATTAGAATTCGATTGGATAAATGGCGTAGAGACTTATAAGAAAGAACCGCTTGATCCATGGGGTGGACCCCTTAGATTCAAGCATGCCACTAATTTTATATAAACCCTTTTCTAAACTTATTCCCGTAGAAAAACTTATAACACACAACTGATCTATAACACAATCAATTGATTTGTATGCCGAAAACGACATCCATATCCGTATTATAGGCGAATTAGTATAATTAGGCATCAAAATCCACCATCTCGACTTGCGAAAAACAAAAGTCAGTTACGTACTTAGTACCCTGAAAACGAAATCCATGTCAGAATTATTAGCGTAGATAGTAGGAAGGTACAAAAATTTAACGCCCCCTTCACCACATTTTGTGAAAAACCAAAGGTGAGTAATGTAATCAGTACCTCTGAAATTTACACCCACATTGGCATTGATAGTATAGGTGGGCACCAAAAAGCACACAGCTTCTCATCTTGAATTCAGAAAAACAAAAGTCGGTAACATAATCAGTACCCCGGAAACCCCGAAAATGAGACCCATGTTAGCATTGTAGGCGTAGATATTAGCGTAGATATTAGTATAGGTGCTAAAAATAACACCGGCCCCATCTCACCTCGCACAAAACTAAATTTCTCCATCTCGGATCTGAAAACGGATGCCATATTCCTAATTAGCACTCCCGAAAACCAAGAAAAGGACCTCATTGGAGAAAACCAAAATCAAGGAGCCGAATTTTGGTTGAAAAACAGTGTCTCGCCAAAAGTCGTCGTTTCCGCTTAAATTTTGATTTGGACCTGTATCGGTGCAAAATTAATTTAGAATCTATTGTTCTTAGTAGTTTCTTTTGTAAATGATATACCTTTCAATATAATTGCAAAACACAAAACAGCTTCTATGGAACCTGCCACTTCCGGTGGACCGTTTTCGTCCAAAAAATACAGAATCACTCCTCATGACCCATAGAATATCAGTGTTATTTATAAATTTTTATCAAAATCGATGCAGCAGTTCTTAAATTTTAATGTTACGAACACACAAGTTTTAATGTTACAACTTTATTATTTCATTTCAATATCTATTTTAACTTTCATACTTCACAATTTGGTATTACGGTTAGCATATTTGCATTTATTTCATCTGTACTAAGAAAGTTGTATGTAGGAAAAAATAAGAAATTAATAAAAAAAACTAAATAAGGAATCTTTATTTTTCTTATTTCACTTTTCAATACGATGTTCGGTTATATACATACATCAATTTTCTTTTTATTATATTCTGAAGGAAAATTTGCAAATTTTGGCAGCCATCGGTAAACTTCTTACGAACCCCCAGTGGGGCGCGGCCCCTCTGTTAAGAATCACTGGCCTAGAGGGTTCGTGTATCACGCTGTGTCGCATCACGTGCTCTCATTGGATCAGCTCTCACGACAGCAGAAATAAGGAAGATAATTCTTTAATTTTTTAACTTTTGCTCCGTAAATTAACTTTTACATGTTAACGTGATTTATATAAAGAAGAAATGAAATATAATTTAAAAACAATTTACCAAACGGCAGACTCAAATTGGTTCCAGGACAACAACTAAAAATGTATGTGCAAGCTGCTAAAAACAAGGGGAGGGGAAAGCGAGAGACATTATATGTATCGCAGTCGACCCTGAGGCTTTTTTGGACATTAAATAAATACATTTCGAAGCGCTAGCCAACAAGCAGGAATTATCGTTCTATAAGTCCCAACTTTGAGCGCACAAACAGAACGAAACAAAGAGCAGGATAACAGAATATTAAAATTTTGGTGAAACAAACGGAAACTTATACAAATTCCTGGCAAGCAATCTGCGCCTTTATTGAAGAAGATGCACTAGCGGCATTCATCTCAGGCTTGAGAAAGCCATACTTTGGGTACCCCGAGGCAGCAAAACCCAAGAGTATAGAGGAAGCTTACGCTTTCCTATGCAAATTTAGTAGCAATGAAACAATCGTAGGGATCGGTGAGAAAAGTTCATAGCCGTTGGAATTACACCGATAGGTTCTTCTTGGGCTGAGCTGTGGCGGATCAAACTTTCAGAAACTTGCCTTTGAAAATACAGTTATTCAAAAATTGATATTTTCAAATTTTGCAACATAAAAATATTACTTATTACAATGTTTAGAGGTATATTAATTTCTTTATTAATTCGCATTTTTATTTTTTGCTATGCTCACTATGAAGAGAGGAAGATTTCTTAATACATCTTTTATTTCTAATCAAATCATAAATACCGACCCATCGACTACCGACTGACGATTTTAACCCATGAAAATGTTCAGGCGTATACAGATTCAGACACGGAGGATTAAACAAACAAACTAAACCATTACCTTATTAATAGACACGGACGCTAATACGAACATTATTAAGCCCAATATAAACCAAATCACTTCCTAGAATATCAAGAAATTTCGGTGAAAAATATTCTAGGGAAACAAAAAAAAACAACAAAGGAAGGAAAAATAATTTTGTACTCAAAGAACTACCAGAATCAATGGCTAAACTAAGCGGTAATATTGACTATAAGTCACCATTTAATCAAATTCTACCGTCATTATCCTTCGAACAATTTCTATCATTATACAGTCACATTCGGTACCTCCGTAAAATTGTGACTGGGTTGTACCAGAATTTGGAAAAATAAAATTACCATTCAACCTGGCTTATCTAAGGCTACCGATCATGAAACAACAGTTAAACATTTTTCGAACAAACCAGAGCCACCAAAAACCCTACCAAAACTAAAATTAAAAATTAATAATTGCGAACCGATAAAACAATTCCAGCCAACTGACAGAGGTCGTTTTGAGTTTTGCAGAATGCCTTTTGGTCTTAAGAATAGCTCAGCAACATTTTAGAGCGTCATGAATAACGTTGTAATACGGGCTACTGGGAAAAATATGCCACGTATATCTGGACGGGGATATACGGACGAGGAAAATGTGAGTTTATGAAGAGAGAAACGGAATTCTTAGGGCATGTAATCACGCAAGATGGTGTTAAACCAAATAGAAAGAAAGTGCAAAAGATAGTTGAATGGCCACTACTCCGGAATCAAGATCAAACAATTTCTGAGTCTTTTCGTCAGAGAAGCCAAATATGCAACAAACTGTTAGCAAGTTCCTGATCACAATCCTCTAACGTTCATCAAATCATCTGAAAAAAAAAATACTAAAATCTTGGGATGGAGACTCGAATTGGAAAATTACGAGTACGAGGTAGTCTACAGAGAGGGAAGAGTAAATATTGTGGCAGTTGCTTTCCGCAGAAAGACAATGAACTAAACTTTAACAAAGGGACAGATAACACTTAACGTGAATCTGGAAGAAAACATAAGAAAATCATGGTAGAAAAAGAGTTGAGTAAAAAATTTCTGATAATTCCAATGTCATGATTTTATTTGTGACTTTACATTGCGCGCAATGGAGAACTTCAATGATATGTATTCAATCCAGTTGCTAAAACGTATTTAACTCTTGAACATATTTTAATTTTGTGACATTGTCATCATAATTTCCGCTGAAATATCAGATGTAGATGTAGATCTGGATTTGTTCCACATTATTACGACGAACATAATTCATAGATTCTAGTATCAGATACAATCACTGGAGTAGATGGATATCCGTTGTACCGTAGACACTCTACAGAACATGGTGAACATTCGTTTACTTTAACCTTAAAAGTTTTCTTTACTAAAGTAAGGGTAAGTTGTGGAGGTTCGATAAGCAGCTGTGGGAACAGTTTCTTCTAGTTTTTTGATATTCAACAACTATTACGGAAAACTTGTGTTTAGCGTTTTTCCTTTTCCCGAAATATGCAACAAACTGTTAGCAAGTTTCAGATCACAATCCTCTAATGTTCATCAAATCATCTGAAAAAAATACTAAAATATTGAGATGGAGGTAACTAAACTTTAACAAAGGGACAGATAACACTAAACGTGAATCTGGAAGAGAACATAAGAAAATCATGGTAGAAAATGAGTTGAGTAAAAAACTTCAGTTGCAAAAACGTAATCTAACTCTTGGACATATTTTAATTTGGTTAGTTGAAAAAATTAAACAAGATGAGATTGACAACATAATTTTTGCCGAAATACCAGATGTAGATGTAGATCTGGGTTTGTTCCACATTGTTACGACGAACATAATTCATAGATTCTAGTATCAGATACAATCACTGGAGTAGATGGATATCCGTTGTACCGTAGACACTCTACAGAACATGGTGAATATTCGTTTACTTTAACCTTAAGAGTTTTCTTTACTAAAGTAAGGGTATGTTGTGGAGGTTCGATAAGCAGCTGTGGGAACATTTTATTCTAGAGTTTTTTGATATTCAACAACTATTACGAAAAACTTGTGCTTAGTTTTTTTTCCCCCGAAATTTTCTTTTAATATTTTGTTATTAGCTCTCAAACTTAGAGATGTCGTGCAAGTTCGGTCGGAATATACAACAACAATAGACTCAAAAACAGACTATCCATAATTCCCAAAAAAAATTATGAAAACTATTTCATAAAATTGTCGATAGAGGGCCAGGGTAAAGAAAAAAAGTCCGAATGGTAAAGAAAAAATGTATAAATAGACACATTGAAATTTAATTTTTAGGTTAGAGGTTCCACAACAAATTTAATTTAGTAAAGAACGCTCTAAGAAACTAATCACATAACATTGAAATCGATAACATATGGGCTGAACCGTATTTACCGCTACTGTCAAAAACATTGCAGCTCTGTGAAGTCGATCAAATACGAGTAGATATGCAAATACATTTCACAAGAGCAGTGATATGGAGGGTTTTTCAGTTCAAGGTGCGAACATTTCACATCGAAGATAGCCAAAAAATTTGAGAGGCACGCAAATGAGGAGACGCACCTGCAGCACATCCTGACATTTTTTCCCACTAACTCTTCAGTCAGACTCTGTACAATTCATCCTACACAACGTGTATGTTTTTATTTGTGGTTGCTCCTCACTATTATACGGGGTCCAACATCATTTGCCTATCTTAAAACAGTTAATGGAGAATTACATGAAACATACCATTGACATAGTTGTGCGGTAGAACAGCACGTTCGGTATTGAAATTACCTTTAAACGTTCAAAGAAATGAAAATACAGTGTGCAAAATATGTAAACAGATGTTACATCCTTATTTGGGATGAATGTATATGGCCCAGAAAAAATTCATTAGAAACCTTATTTCGCACACAGAAGGATCTTAAAGGAAACGACAGACTTTTCGGTGGTGTGGTGGCGCAACAAATATGAGAGTGCAAATTTTGAATAATCCATCTGCTGCACAATTTTCTGCTCAATTGCTCGAAATTGGCAACAGCACCATGACTATGAACCCCACAACACTGACATTACCAGTTGATTTTGAGCAATAACATAGTGAAAAGACACTTTTTTGAAAATGTTTTCTCACATTTGACAACTACAAAAACCAATAAACTTCAAGACATGCTGGACAGTGAAACGTTTTCATTTAAATCCGTAGATGCAAAATGTTTTCTATCTGCCAGGACTACCGCCACATATTTTGCACCTACAAATTAGCCCGCCAATCATTTTACTACAGAACATCTATTACGGATCCAGATTAGTTGTAAAATTATATGGGCAATATCATCGAAGCAACCATAATCGTTGAAATATTTAAAGGGAACACGTTCTACTGCCACGAACAGCAATGATATCGACAGATGTTCCAATTCAGTTTAAACGTTTACAATTCCCAATTCGCATGGCATTTGCCCTGACGATCAACATAGCACAAGGCCAAACAAGTCAGAGCAAAATTGGTGCAAGTCATTCTAGTAATTGTACTGGTACAAAATGTGGATGATAATCGAAAAATTACTCTATGCAACGTGAGTTACAAAATATGTATATGCAAAAATACTTTTCAACCCGTTGAATGAATTTTTAAATTTATCACCTTCATACCAGGCAGCTTTCCTAGCCCAACGCTCAGCCGAGAGTATCACATATATACACTCCGGCAAGTTTTAGATTAACAGTGGCGTGCTGGACATCGGCTTTATTTATTTTTCCTAGATTTAGCTAGAGCCTTTCATACAGCTGATCTACACGTCGGATTATTAAGACCTGCTTCTGGGAAAGGACATCGGTAAAATGGTTACAATAAAAATTTGTAAAAGGAAAGGGGTCAAACACGGATGCCCATTAACCCCAAGCATATTTAATTTTATATTGAACGAGATCCTGACGACTGTGGCAGATCAATTCCCGGAACTGATGAGATGATTGAATTTTTCATGTTTTTATTAATTCGAGTTTTCTAATTTTTCTTATATCGCGAAATAAAAACATATATTTTATAATTAATTTTTAAATCAAATAATTAAAAATAATCTATAATAATAACAAAATAAAATGAAGTGTTGTTGAATTTATTAATTGTGGTTCCTCTTATTGATAAATTAAAATGATTGGTGGAACCCTCTTTCTCTCTCTCTCTCTAAATCTGTACGAACTTCACACTGCTGTGAAAAACCTTGTTAGATTAAAATGGCGCTTAGAGGAGGCCGCTTGTAAGCTAGCAACTTATTATTGAAGAAAAATAGACAATTTGATCAGATTTCAACACATTTTATTCTAGTCGGACGTTAACAAAATGTCATCATCGAATAAATACAACACAGTAGTGGAACGCGGTCTTTTGTGACAAATTACAACTGGTCAACTCACTACTGGATACCGCCGATTTTTACATACAAAAACTACATTTAGTTAAGTGTTTTGCAAAATAAATTTTATTTATTTGTGTTCATTCCTAAAAAATATAATATTTTTATTTTGTTTGACAAATTAGATTTTTGTTTTTAAAATATTAAATTTATGAAAATGTAAGGCTTACAAATGATAAAAAAGATTGTAAAATATATTATAATGTAAAGTAAAATTTTGGAATTAGAATAGTTTTTGTTGGTTTTCAATAATTAATAATTTTTTAATTTAAAGCTAAAATTCATAATATTTTTTAAATATATCAATAAAAATAAACAGCCAAAATAAAATTAAAAGTTTATAATTTAACAATTTTATTTTTTTAAAAGGAACATAGTTTTATATTTTTTTTATGCTTAAGGGGGGGATGTTGCTTACGGGGTAAGAATTCTTTTACTCAATTCCACGTTGTGTCTTATGTGAAGCAAATCAATCGTATATTATATCATACATATTTGAAAGCTATTAGAAATTATATACGTATTTAAAAAAGTATATTGTGTGCACATTTATAACATTAGCCCAAAAAATACAAAAAAAAAAAATTTCTTTAACGTTCAGCATCGTATATATTAAATATGCAATTTAACCAGTAATAAATTATACTTAGGTTTTTATATTTTTAGTGAAATCTTACGAGTGCTTTAAATTTATGTTTGTGAATTTACATAATGACAATATAACTGCTTAAAATTATTTTTTATGTTTATTATTTGTTGCCAATATATAAAAGATATTTTGAGAGTCAACTAGCACAGTTCTTTTTTTTTGGAAAATTTGATAATTGTATTACCATCTATACGTTTATTATGTTTTAGACAAATTATAATTATTTTATTATCACATTTAATAAAAAATAACTTAATCTTTCAAGTTGTACCACCGCCTTCGCTTATTCGACATGCAGTTTCTCCCTGCGACTGTTGTTCCCGTTCGCGGCACATTTTATGCGCCTTACACTTGTCATGATGGTTTACTATTTCTAAACGGAAATTACTATTGCCCTCTACAAATGAGGTTCTAATATCTGGAATATCATTAGACCATCGGCGACAATACGTGCAATACATATTATTATTGTGTTCGTCGAATTTTAGCCACTCGAATTGGTCCAACCAATTAACACGAAAACGTCCCACTTTTCGTGTTGGTGCTGGTTGATTGTTTTGTGCGTTATGTGCCCGATTACCGGTTGCCGGTGAATGCTGATGATGAGGACTAGGTGAACGTATAACACTTTCAAAACGTGATGCGTCCGATTCGGAAAGTGTATCATTTTTGTGTTGTTGTTGTTGATGTTTTGGCAGTATTGGTCGAAAATTTTGTACTCCGCCCATTCCAATACACGATGTGCTGCTTGTGCCACCCGGTGAACCTGTATTACTTACAGGACTTGTAGTGGTATTTTTATTAATTGGATAACTAGCTAACAGATATCTATGCAATGTACTTTTACTTGTGCTATCGAACGAAGGAAGCCATGTTATAGGGGGCTGGTTCGATAGTGATAAGGTTGTCGTGTGATGCGGAGCAGACATTTTTTCTTGTTGTTGTTGTTTTGTATGCTGTTGCTGTAGCGAATTATTCGGAAAACCCACAAGTGGCGGCGGACGTTGAGATTGTAGTGTATCGAACTGCCTTTGACTACCCCAAATCACAGTTTTCTGTCATAAATATATAGAAGGGAAGGTCCGATCAGTTTTTATTTATTGATTTTTTCATATTTTATTGGAATAAATTGTTTAGATTTTTTCTTTATCGTTAAATATTTTCGGTAGATCCTTCAACCTCCACATTACCGCATGCATGACAGTAACCGAGACATGCGGTAATTTATTTTTGACACATAAAAACTGTGATTTGCACCAAAAAATTTAAATTTAGAATTTTTTGATGTGTAAAAGGTCAGCAGAGTTGAGCCAACTCACCTTGAACACTAATTATTAATTAATTCCATATTAAAATATTAATTCTTTTTAAATGTTAAAACTAGGTAGCGTCACATCACCGCACAATCACAACAAAGAAAGTTAGTTCGCGAACAATTAAAAAATGTGTTGCATTGTATTTTGTGTTTTTACATGAGTGTACAACAAAAAAATAATGAAAAAGGAAAACAAATATAAATTGAACCACCGAACCATTTTAGTCCAAAAGAAAAAACCTATACAATTTCCAATTTTAATTTATTTCTGATTTTTTTTTATTTGCTTAGATCATCTTAATTAAATAAAATAATAAATTAATGTTGGAAAAAAAAACAAAATAAACCAAATAAAAATTGCTAATCATTTATAAAAAGATCATGATATACTTACCGATAATAGTTCTGGAGGTAAACCGTGGGGTCCCATTTCAGGTTCCTGTTTTATATTTAACGACTGATTTAGTCCAGGATTACTTATTGCCGGTGAATTTCGACGGGATGAATCATCACCATCGAGCGGATTTAATTTTGGAAGGGGGCTTGATTTGAAACTGTGGGAGGATGCCTAAAATTTAGAGAAAATTTATTATTAATATTTTGTTGTAGTAATCGGAATAGTTTTTGCCAATAATGAAAATTTAATGGGCAAAGTAAAAGACACTTGTATAGGCACAGAAAAGTGAACAAACACAGAAAATAGAAATTATTGAAGATCACCCAATTACCTTTACCTGTACTGTGAAAATGAGTAAATAAATCAAAGAAATAAACCAAAAGGATCGGGTTTCTGATACTCCGATACCTATTATGTCAGAATTATTGAAATACTAAAGCAAAAATCTGAACAACGACCGTTTTTTGGAATATTTCGAAATTGGTCTGCCTGTATCTAGATTTTCTTTTACAGGATGAGCACTTGCAGTGAGAATAAAAAACTAAATACATCGGGACCATCGAGGTTAAATTTTCTCAATTAGAAAATACGACAAATTTCCACTTTTCACCACATGTCCTATGTTGCTTCGAGAAATCTAACCGTTTCTCTTTCCTCTCCTGATGTGGAGGTGGTTTTTTTTGAAGCGCTCTTCAAATAAGGTGATCTGATTGTATAATGACTCTCCCAAATGTTATTCGGCTCGCCTCCAGGGGAGCCACAACACTCCGGCCTTTACTTTTTAAGTCATATTCATTTGTGTTTCTTAAAAAATTGAAGATTACCGTCTTACTTTTTCCAATTTTGTCTGTAATTTCTTGTAATTGCTACAATATACCAAGATAACCTTTTAAAGGTAGTAAATGAAATTTGAGAGGTTTATTAAGAACCCACTTGTTATTTAGAACCACTTAATACAAAAACCATAAAATTAAATAAATTATGATGCTGTTTTATGGACCAGGAATTACATTGCAGGTTTACTTTTTAATGTTATTTAGATTAAAAAATTAGTACAAAGTTTGAGGTTAGAGATTTTCCCAAAACACGTTTAAATCTTTATGATGGCTATTGTGAATTAATCGGACAACTACTCTGCATCAATAACAAGTATCAAGTATTCGAATGAAAATCGTTTTAGATGTTTTGTATGAAATAATTAATATTTTTGACTACTGAACCAATTAATCTCACAACCCTTTTAGGGTAAGAGAACCAAAAAATTTTCAAAGGGTATCGTGATCGTGCATAAGCATATCCAATTTGACACTTAGATGCTCAAGAAAGCGCCGATAATTTTTTTTCTAAATGTTATTTTCTTCTAAAACGGAAAGTTAAAATTTTAAATTTATTAGCATCACTGTATCAGTGTTGACATATTTTGCTTGAAGGCAGGTCTCCTCGGATAGGAGCAATAACCGACATATTATATTGACGGAGTATTAAAAAATTAAATAAAAAATCCGGATTCATAATTTCTATAACGAATTTTAACTGAAGTTTTGAATACATACGGCCATCTTGAATGAAACTAGTTCATGCCGAAATTTGGTTTTTAAATGCAGAGTAGGGAGCCTTAACCGAATTTTAGTAGAAGTTCGAACATGTGTTCAAGCTGAATAGAATTATGGCATCTATTTTACGATTCTGGTTTAATTTGTTTGTAAGATTAGAATTCTAAAATAAATAGGTCTTTTGACTAGTTCAACATCGGTTTGTCATTGGTTATACTGCATTGCCATTTCCAGAGTAATACTGTGATGTCCGCTTTGGATTAAATAAGAATTGGATAAATACTAATTTCATCAATACTTCCCTAGTTTTGCAGGATTTTGCATTTAAGGTAGCAACTCGAATCAGTGCAGACTAAATGCTTAAGTTCTACATTTGATTTTGAATGCGAATCCCAAGCCAAATTTCATATGACTATTGGACTCAGTTAAGCACAGTTCCATTGAAAATTATCATATTTTAGAAAACACCTTATTGTAGCAAGCAAATAGCTTAGTACCACCGGGTCAAATTATTATAGATTTTCTAGTAACAGTCAAAAACTCTCCTTCATTACAACCACTTACAAAATGGATTAGTTCCGCTTAAATTGGGTATTGGGGGTTGGTAAAGAAATTGTTTCCAACGAAAAAACGAAACATCGATCCCCAAATATTGCAGCCTACTAGAATGGTTAAGCAGAATCAGAGATCGCCTTTTGCACGTCATCGGTTATTACATTTCTGCATTATTTTCGATAAACCTCGAGTTCCTTGCACATTCGCTGTTTAACCGTTTATCCTTTTAACCGTTTACGAAAAATATTGGGCTCTCAAATTCCTGTTTTTCTTTCTCGATTTTGCGCATTCGATTACATTTGGGGCCAACTGAGAGAGTATTTTGTATTCCACGATTTTTAGTTTCTATTTCCACAGTTAAATTAATTTCGTCGTTTACTGCTGATTGATCACTAACCATTGATACGTCGATTGTCGATGGTAGATCTTAAGTCGACTTAAGTCGAGAAAATTGAAACTTTTTATTCAAATAAATCTAGAATTTCAAACATGTTTTTTGATTTGGTGGCAATCGTTTAACTGGCTTGGTTATTCTACACGTCTCAGAGACCATGAGAATATTTTTGTGTTTGGTTCGACCGGAACGTTGATTTAATATATTGCCAAGTGTCCAATGGATTTAAATAAAACTGCAATTGGTTGCAATGGTAAGTAGCCCTGGAATATTAAATTTTCATCCAAATTAAATGATATTTTTATTTCCAGAGCCCATCCCAATTAAGGATATTACTAAACTAGCTGAGATTTCCTGTTTCAATCATTTATTGGTAGTCGGTACATCAACCGGAGGAATCTTAATTTTAAATTTAAGGAACAACTTCGAGATGAAACACTCCGAAATTAATCGGGCGATGGCAATAACGATTCTGGATATAATAAAACTACTTGAGAAGCGTAAACTAGTCGGGTCATGCATTTGGTGTTGTTGCAGGTTAATGGAATAACTGGTTTAATAAACTGGTTTTAGCATCGTTTGATTCAACCGTCTGATATAAACGCCTTAACCGCTATCACAATTAATTCATTCTATGATTCTATGTTTCCCTCAATATTTTCACTACTTGGCGTAATCCACGAACGATTTATGATTCGCGTGAAACCACAAACAAAACGTATCAAAACTGTATCGAAATCGTAGACGGGGTTAATACAACGCTATGTTATTTAACGAATGTTGAACTAAATCGAGATGCGTTACGCATCATCACAAATTATTCGGGACCCTACAGGAAATTAGCGAGCTACTGCAAAATTAATTTCAGAAATATGCGGGAATAAATATCAAAAGTGATTGATTTTAACTTAATACTATTTGCAGTATACAATCGGATATATTTTGCTGGCTTGGGGTCGTTTGCCCGATTTTCAAAATCCCGCAATCAAAATCCAGACTTTTAAAATCCAGATTTTCAAAAGCCCGATTTATGTGAAGTAGAATATTACATGCATACTAAATCTTCAAATAATTTGTAATTGAAATGAAGGTGAATAAAAGCCTAACCAAGATCGGCCAAAAAAGAAATTTAAGGGGGTAAACCTACAAAAACCTCAAACACAAAATCCTAAAGGGGTTTGGGTCATTTGCCCGACTTTCAAAATCCCGAAATTGAAATCCCGAAATCAAGATCCCGTCATCTAAAGTCGAAATTTTGTAAATCGGGATTTTGAAAAGTGGGATTTTGAAAGTCGGGATTTTGAAAGTTTTGGTTTGAAAAGAGGATTTTGATAATTCGGTCTTTTATAATTCAGGATTTCGAACCGACGTCAAAATTTAATAGGATGCCACCCAAAATCCAAAAAAAAAAAAAAAAAAGATAAAATCCAATTTTTGTTTTTAAAATCCGAAAGATAAAATCCAAATATGAAAAGTGCAACAATTGTACAAAATCCAAAAATTGTATACATATTTAAAACTCTTTCAACTCGATCTTTTTTATGCCATTTCTTAGCCGATTTTTTTGAAATTCGACTTTAATATGGATTGAAGTAGACCATTTCTCCCTTCACCTATTAAAGAAAAAGTGGGTTGGTATCGAAAGACCAAAAATTTTATTAGCAAAAATTATCCCAAAATGCCATCCCGAAAATAATAATCCAAACAACAAAAAACTCGAAACTCATAATACGAAAAATATATTTATCACAAAAAATTTCTCAAACACAAAATCTTAAAAAAATATCGAATTAAAAATCCTAAAATTTACCGAAAATAAAACCAAATGAGTCGAAATCTGCGCGCGCAGATTCCGATTTTTCTTAAGGTATTTTTTTAAAATATAAAATATACTATATATTACTATTATGTAGACTTATATTTTATTTGGGTCCCATTTGAAACGCGAAATTTTAAAACGCAAATTATCAAAACGCTATATTTCAAAACGCGATATTTGAAAACGCGATACGGTATAAAACGCGATATGGTACAAAACGCGATATTTCAAAATACGATATGGTACAAAACGCGATATTTTAAAAATTTATAATTTGAAGATCGATCGGGTAGGATCGGGTTATATCAGGCGGGTGAAAGGGAAATTTAATTTCAGTTTATAGGAATTTAAAAATCGATAAGAGAGTATACAGGATCGGGTTATATCAGGCGAGTCGCTACGCTCCCGTCGCTTCACTCCCGTCGCTTCACTCCCGTCGCTTCACTCTCATCGCTTCACTCCCGTCGCTTCGCTCCTTAGTTAAAACAAAAATTTTAGTTTATAGGAATTTAAAAATCGATAGGTGCGGGATTATAGAACCGGGTTATATCAGGCGGGTCGCTGCGCTCCCGTCGTTTCGCAATGCACATTCTGTACCATGTCGCTTTTTTTGAGATTAATTTTTCACCCGAAAAATCAAAAATTTACAAAAGGTGATTTGGGATATTTTTCGCCATTTTATTTTTGGAATTTGGTATTTAAGAAACTACCTACTAGTAAATTTTTGATCTATTCTTTAAAAGTAATAATTTTGAAACTCAGTATTTTGGTAATCGGGATTTTAAAATTCGGGATTTCGAAAGTCGGAATTTTTTTTGTCGGAGTTTTGATAATTCGGGATTTTGTGATTCGGGATTTTGAGCCGATCCCGATTTTTAAAGTTTCTGCAAAGTCGGGATTTTGAAAGTCGGGATTTTGATTTCGGGATTTTGAAAGTCGGGCAAACGACCCTTTAAATTTTCTTTTTTTATCTTCATTTTTAGGGGTCGGTCGACTTTAAAAATTCCGACTTTCAAAATCCCAAGGATTGGGGTCGTTTTTCCCCGACTTTCAAAATCCCGACTTTCAAAATCCCGACTCTCAAAATCCCGACTTTCAAAATTCCAACTTTCATAATCCCGATTTTGAAAATTCCGATTTTCAAAAGCCCGTTTTTACAAAAACCCGATTTTTTAACTAAATTATGAATTCGGGCGCCCGCGAGACGGCATTTTGAAATGCAATAATTGTAGAGGCTGACGGCTTCAATAACCCTCCGAGAGGCTTTAGATTTGAACTTCGGGGGTCGTAGGAGCCGGGATCAGCAATCATGTCGCACTGCGTGCTGCACTTAGGAGCGGATTAGATAGAATCTATTAATGACACCTACTGGGATCAGCTAAAAATCCCGAATAACAAAATCCCGAATTATCAAAATCCCGACAAAAAAATCCCGATTTTCCAATTCCAGAATTTATCAATCGCGACTCTCAAAATCCCAACTTTCAAAATCCCGATTTTGAAAATCCCGACTTTTAAAATCCCGACTATCAAAATCCCGACTTTGCTGAAATTTTAAAAATTTCGACAAAAGTCGGGATTTTTTAAAAATATTAAATATTAAATTTTGTTTTTTATCTTCATGTTTATTAAGAACACGGTCGTTTTTCGGTCGATTTTGGTTAAATTTGGGTTATTGGATATAATTTGCATTTTAATATGAATTATTCTAGAATTTTTGGAATTGGGCCTGCTCAATTAAACTTGGCTATTCTACAACCAATATTTGTAAAATTTAATTTACGAAATTGTATTTGTATATTTTTGGCCGTTCTGAAAAGAACGTTTTGGTTTTTGATGAAATATTTTATGATAAAATAAATAAAATTAAGCGCTATTAATGTAACTTAATAGAATGATCAATATTTTTTAAATAATTAACCTTATCAGTATTTTTTCTATTTACAATAACATTTAAAATTCTTCTGTTTTCTTCCACATTTTTTTTTTAGCTGGTCGTATTCACCTGCTGCCCTATTCCTGAGTACGATACGAAAACGAAAGTACAAGATGCCTATTCAATTTCAAATAAGAATCGTACGAATCTGATTCAATTCAAATATTAATTTTGTACTTTCGTTTTCGTATCGTATTCAGGAACTTGGACTGCAGAACTTTGGACTGATTGAGGTCTTCCTTGGTATCCATGAACACACTTTATATCATTTATTTGGAACCATTTGGCAATTCGCTTGGCGTCTGGATCAAATTATTTTATGATCGCATCAAAATACTCGGAAACTTCTTCAGGAGGTACAAAGGCTAAGCTTTTCAGCATTCGAATTTGCATGTTTAAAGATTTCTCGTTTCCATATTTAATCTGAAAGTGTTCAGATTATATTATTCAGCCAACGGAAAATATATTTTAGCTGCAGTTACGCGTGTCTTTTGAAAATCTGACACAATTCTCTTTGGGTTTAACGAGATGTTCCAATCACAAGCAAAAAAAAAAAAAAAAATCTCATAGAACATCTTCGAATAAGCTTCTGTTGATTTTGAGCTCATTATACAAAATAATAATAGTATGATCTGGTCGCCAATTTTACCATGGATCGAGAATAACTGTCTCGTTATAGATGGTACAACTTCAAATGTACCGTCTATAAGCCAGCATTCAGCCTCTGCTACCAACTTCAAAGATGTTTTAGTTCCTAATAAAATATTTTTATTTCCTCCAAAATTTTTCTCCGACAATACGAAGAGCTCTTCGCCAATAAACTTTAACGTTTCCGGAATGGAAATTTCATTTAAACATTCCAGCAATTCAGTCGAGCAATTTTTTGTTTTTGTGCTCTGTTTGAAGGTAAATATAATCTACAATCGGGGTCGTATTCAACAATACTTTCTCTTATTATTTGTGAAGGTCGCAACCCTGGTACTTCTGCCAACTTTTTCACTGTTTCATTTGCGTTAAAAACATCTTTTTCGGAAGCCTCTGGAGCATGCTCTCTTGTAGCTCTTCTTTTACACAATAGGTTTTTCCGGTGATCGCAACACCATCGATAAATTTGATTCTCGTCCATCTTTTCGAAATGGTAAGCGTAGCCATCAATAATCAGCTTGTCTTTGATTTTGTTCGTTTTGACCAATGAGATATTCATTTTGCTCCTTTTATTATTTGTTTTTATTTTTTTTGCTTTATTTTTATTTGTTATAGCCCTCTTATTTAATAACAAGGAGGGCTAAGCGGGGGGAGCGTGATCCCGGCTCCTACGTCCCCCGAAGTTCAAATCTGAAGCCCCTCGGAGGGCGAAGCGCAGGGGAGCGTAGCGAACTCCCGTGTGATTGTGAGAGTTATCGAAGCCGTTAGCCTCTACAATTATTGCATTTCAAAATGTTGCCTTAAACATATATTACTTTTTTGATTAATCTAATAGATAAAGTATTGTTGAATGCGACTACTTGTCGGCCTCACGGTCCTCGGGCGCCTGAATTCATATTTTTTTAAGTCGGGCTTTTGAAAATCGGACTTTTGAAATTCGGGATTTTGCAAATCGAGATTTGGAGCGTCGGGATTTTGAAATTCGGGCAAATGAGCCCAACCTGACACCTACTAGATAAAAAAACAACATTTAAAATTTAATATTTTTAAAAAATATCGACTTTTGTCGAAAGAAAAAGTAATTTTGAAAGTCGGGATTTTTAAAGTCGGAATTTTAAAAGTTGGGATTTTGAAAGTCGGGATTTTTTTTGTCGGGATTTTGATAATTCGGTCTTTTGTAATTCGGGATTTTGAACCGACGCCAAAATTTAATATTTTTAAAACATCCCGACTTTTATCTGGATTTTTAAGGGTTCAACATAATCGGGATTTTGAAAGTCGGGATTTTTTTTTGTCGGGATTTTGATAATTTGGTCTTTTTCATAAGTCACTTCATAAGTGGTCGAATTATTTAATGCTTTTTGAAAATTTTGTAGGATTAGCATAAAAAAAACAAGTTTCCCTTAATGTTAGTAACCAACGCTTTAAATCAGCATTCGAATCGTTGCTTAGAATAAAAAACCCGACTGAAGACATTTTGGATGTGATATACTTAAAATGAGGTTATAAATATTTTAGTTAATCCATGCTGTAATTTTTAAATGTTGAAGGCTGCATTTTAATTTATATTTAGGGTAAATTTCGTCAGCACTTCATACCGCTGATTTATGATCTCTGTCACAGTCGAAACAAAAAAAAAATTTGTAATAACCACCCCGCTCATACGGTGGGCGAAATTAATATCCATATTACAAGCAAGGCGACAGAGCCAATTGAGAGCAAAATTTAGTCGCACACTGCGAGGATTTTATAATCGATTTGAACTTTTTGAAAACTACTAGCGCCATCAGCCGTTACCACCCCAATTTTTAACGCAAAAGGCAAATATTCGAGTTTAAAGAAATTTGTACAAAGATGGAGTTATGTTGCTTCTATATTATATTCTGTGGCAATAACAAGTGTATAGAAGATAAAATTACATGACGATCACATTCAAATGTGACAAACTTTTATAAGCTTTATCTAACCCTAGTACATACTAAACGAACATTTTGTACTCCAAATAAGGTAAGAAATAAGATTTTATAAAATTTTAACTTGTATGAGTCCCAGCTTCATTCTGGTTGGAACTGAATCTGTATCTCATATAGTATATTTAGTGATCTAATTGGACATAGCGCTTATGATAAAACTGGATGCTAAATGTCTGGGTATTAATACAAGTACTTTATGTGTGTACAAAAAATTCGGCCAACGTTAAAAAACGTTTTAAATGTAACACAGCCATCAGTGTTGTCTTGTGTTTTTGGTGCAAAACGATTAATAATTAAGAAGTTAACGTTAAAAATTTATGTTAATCATCTAACGGTGATAATGCCGATATTTTATATAGGGTTATGCTATTAATCTTAAGTATTTCAATAAATTTATATTTTCGATGGTACAAAGAAGAATACATAAGATGATGATTATCTCAAATTTAGTAAGAAATGTAATTTAATCGATAGAACAGAATGAAAGCACACAAAACTAAAATCTTGCCTCGATTGAATATTTATATTAATGGTCGAACCTTTATACTGTTATTTATATAGGTATACCCATCTAACAGCAAAATTTACTGTTTATAAATTTCTTTAAGATTTGCAAAAATAACTAATCACCTAATTCATAGTATAGGTACTTTATTATATAAAAAAATATTTATATATATGATATTGAGTGGAATAGTAAGATCAAGAATAAAATTAAGAGAATTAAAAAACAAGAAACTCTACAACAGTTATAACAGTATAGAAGAATTCTTATATGGTTTTCTTTTTATCTTATTTATTGTTATTATTGTGTAGAATTATTATGATTTGCTTAGATTTCTTCTTATAATTTGTTTCTTAATATTTTGCGTAATTGTTAATTTGTTTTAAAAAATGCAAGAACCAAAAATTTAATAATCGCAGCATAGCTCACCTGAGAATCCTGAGAGTAAAGTCGTTCCTGTACATTTGCGTTATGTGTTGAGGTCAACGAATTATCACAGTTAGATGAGTTTTTACGTCTTCTCTTATTACTAATATCCACTGGTGTCGTGGATGTTTCAATAATATCACGTTCACTTTTATATTCTTGTATATCGGATTCTCGCCTTTCTGTCCTATCACAAGAATCTAATCTTTCTTTTTCACCAACACGATTAAAATTTGTGTTGTTTATATTTTTATTATTGGCATCGGAATTCTCATTACGTTCCTTATCATTATCGGTACGATAATTTATGTTGTCTGTTAAACCTCGAACCTTAATAATATATAAAAAATTTAATAAACCGTTAGTATATATGATTAAACTGTACTTAAAACAGTGTATTATTATTACCTGTAGACCCTCAGCTGTTTTTAGAAACGTTGGTAACGAACTCTGTCCTACATTTACTTCGCCTTTATACATAAAATCAAGTAGTGAACGCATTTCAGAATATCTGACATCTTTTAAATATATTATCGGGTGAGGATGTACGTTTTGTAGAAAAATACTTTCAAAATAAGGACTACATGCTGACAAAATGGTTTGATGTGCCTAAAAATATATAATTCGAGTGATCTGGTAACTAACTATAAATGTACATATGTACAATTTTACCTTCACCGTTTCACCATCACAGGCCAAGGTAACATCACACAATGCTTCCCTTTGTAGTAGTGATGTTAAAACACCTGTTAAATTTGTTGGATGATTATTCCAGCGAAGACAAAATTGCTGGTCCATAGTGCCTGGGTCAGTGGTGAATCTAGAATAGCATACAAAAAAAAAACAAATGAATTAGTAAAATATGTCACTTTCCGGTAATTCTTTCGGTCAGTTGAACTGTTCAAAAACAACAACAACAATAAAATTTAATTACAAATCGTTTTTATGTACAACAATTTTTCAGGTTTTGTTAACCGTTTATTACTACTACATACTCATCATATTACATACATTTTATTATTATTATTAATATTATTATTTTGTTTCTATGATTGTTTATAAAACAGGATTTGTTTGTAAACTGCATATCGTAACAAATTAATACAACAAAAAAAATGATTGCCTAAATAAAAAACACGTCATAAATCTAAATAGTTGTAAATTAGATTTTGAAGTGAACTAAAATTTTTTTTATTTAAATTAAATTTTTGTTTACTCGTATACATTTTAAATTTTAATGATAAATACTAAAATATTTTATTAGTGACTCGTAAAAAAAATGTCTTAAGTGTATATAACTGTGGAAATCGTATTTACGGGTTTAAGAAGAATACGCAAGCGATTGTAAAATAAACCCGTAGGTCTAATTAATAATAATAACTAATTGGATGCAGTAATTAATAACTAATTTGATTGTAAATATATTTTATTGAGCTCGCGTCTCTCTAAAAAAAAAACGGTAAATTAAGTTCTAGTTTTGTAAATTAAATTTTGCAATGTGTGTGATGATATCATGACGTAAGTCTTGAAATGAATTAAGTGAAATTTAATATTTATACGGTATAATATATTTAGAAATGATTTATATGATGTTTTATTAGATTTTATTGATTAAATGGAAGATTTATAAATTTCTTAGTTCGAATTTAATCGTTTTTTAAATTTACAATTTCAACAGGCTTAAACTAATCATTTATAGACGACGGTGCCCTAGTTTTGCTAACATTTTGCACAGTTTTGTTGCCAGCACACGCTCGAATACAAATTTAAGTAGATGAACCCAAAAATTACCCAAAAACTATTTTCAAAATTGATGAACTTGTAAACTTAATCATAAGCAGTGTTGTGCCGTATTGTTTACACTGCGTAGATATTTAATATTCTACAGGTGTAGACAATGTAAGTTTATGGCAATGTAGAGAATGTAGACAATGTCGAGAATTATTATTTCTGTTAGCAATTACCAAAATGCTTTCATCATCCATTCCTTCTTCACATTGAAAAATATGATATGGTAATGAAGCATATTTATGTTTATGTTACAAGCAAAGTTAAAAAATGTGCAGGAATAATAACTTTCCACGGTAATTTGCCATACACTACTGAGCAATTCACAGCAGATTTGACAACAGCTATAAAAATATGGCTGCCTAACAAATTTCGAGCGTTCCTATTGGAAGACCCTTTACAACGTTCAACATTTTTACCACACAATAAAATGGTAAAGCATAAACAAATTTTGACGATTTATAATCCTAATAAATGCCAAAATATGACCGAATGCTCACTTAATATTTTAAGCAATATTTTTTCCCTTTATCTACAATTTAGTAAGAAAGGGAGTGTACTGTCCTGGACCATCAAACTCTGTTGGGTTCAGATGCTTTGATTTCCACCCACAAATTACCGAGTGGTTTTGCTTCTGCTAGCATCGTTCATTTCCATGTTAGAGCTGGCCATCCGACTTTCCTTCTCTCTTGTGTGTTCCATTTCAGAAATCTGCTTGTCATTTTATCCTGCGATTTTCTCAATGTGCGCAATCCATCTCAAGGAGACCTCTGTGAAGCTAGCCCGAATTTTCAGCACGCATTTTTTTTTTTTTACTCATGGCCATACAACTTCTGTCATGACATAAAATATAAGCAAATTATAACTATAAAGCAAATTTGAGTCACGAACTAATCGTGGCTTCTAAGCTTCGATAAAAACAATAAAAACAAATTTATTACTGCTTATTTCCTGAAAAATCCTTACGAAAAATCCATATGCCGCCGGATTCGTTGAAGTTGTAACAATACAAACTAAAATATTAGCAGAGAAACTCGCCTGAGAGTCAAGATTCAAACGACTATATCTAGATAATTCTAGATAGAATTTTTCTGCAAATGACTTAGTTTGTAGTCAAAACTTCAACGAATCCGGCAGTATATTTCAAGTGTACAATCATGTAATGTTAATTAAGTTTCCGCATTGTCTTTTTCAGGTTAGGTTTGGGCTGCCTATAGGTTTTCAAACAATTGAAGCGATAATTTAAAAATTTCATAAAAGTTATATTTATAATTTCGGGCTGAATGCTCTAAATGTCATAACAGATTATCATGAGACATTTTACTGTCGCGACAGTGATATTTTTTCGGGCTGGGATATAAAACTTTCTCAGAATATCGGACTAGATTCATTTATATGAACAGTTTAGGTTCGACTAGGCTACCAAGTAGTAATATATATATATATAGTAAATAGTAATATATTGTCTTAAAAATACATAAAAGTAATTTTAAAATTTCGGGCTGAATGTTATAAAAGTCATGACATTGTTGACACTGTTTACTGTCGCGATAGTGGCATTTTTTAGGGCTGGTATAGCAAACTCTCACGATAGTGATAGTTTATTGTTGCCACCGCGTTTTTTCGGGCTGAGTATCGGGCTAGCTTCATATACAGCTCAAGGAGGGCAATATTTGTTATTTTGTTAGGCCAGAAGCACCTCAGTATTCATCTAAGGCATTTATTTACAAAATGTATGTGAAGTTGGCCTAAAAGTCAGCCCAAAAAACGCAGCGGCAACACGAAAACTATAATTTTTGTCACGTGTGAACTGTCAGACCAAAAAAAAATCGTATGTCACGACATTTTAATGATGTCAGCCTAAAATACAAAAATATTTGTCGTTATAGATTTTTGAAGAAAGCCGAAATTAATAAGCCCATCTTAATGGAATTAGAGATTTTAGGTATTGGTCATCGATCTCAGGATTATTTTCGAGTAGTTCTGGTCTCAACCTTTGCCGGTGCAATCTTTTAGGACGATGTAATTGATATCTCGTGGCTATATATGGGCCATTCTCGCCATGAGCTACCAATTACATCGTCCTAAAACTTTGCACCGACGGTGTCCTTTTTCCCCTCCGATTCCCCAACAAATGATTATGTCGTTTAATGCGCTATGTATACTTTAACATAAATTATAATTATAGTCAAAAGTTAAGTCTCAAAATAAACTGCTACGGAACTGAAATGAATTATTTATTTCGTTAATTTTTGATTTGATAGAATTGATTTATCTATCATGCGGGTTTGATAGTTTCTTGACATATTTATTTTTGGGCTGACATTAAACTATGGCGGTTTTGCTATGGTAACAGAATAAGTTTTGATTTAACATATCGAAAATACAAAATATTTGGCAGATACTTGATGCAGTAAATGTTCGTATATTTTACAGAACCTTAATAGTTTTGGTGTTAACATTTTTGGCCCAACTTCATATACATAAGGAACCACAACAACTTTTTTAAAGATTCATCATTTTTGTATATTAATATTTTCTATCACGATAGTTTCATGTTTCACGACACTTGCATTAGTGTTGCCAGCTTTTAAAACCGCCATTTTTTGGGCCACCTGTAGATTATTGTTGATCGTATGCGTACGCGTCTAGGTTTCGCAATTCGGTAAATTTTCGAATTAAACATCCTTAGTTTGGTGTTTGCGGGATAGACGTGGTCACTGTAAATATCTGCACAACTCACTCGTTGCCTTGACATCTGTAATGATATGAGAAATTTCTTGTTGATCATTACGTGACCTATTTACGTGATCTATTTGGTTCGTTATTCTAGTTCAGGGGATATCCATATGTGTATATTTTTTGTGTTTTGTAACGCACTAGTCGATGAGTCGTTCTCCGTTATTATTACGCACAGAGTTTGTATATTGCTTGTTTACCCATATGGGATTATCAAGTCGATGTTATTAGTTCCAATTTTTGCATTAAAATCTCTTTCTTGTATTATTTTGATCATTTTCATTTGTATCCTTGCTATTGTAGCTTGTAGGTTCATAGAACTGATCCTAGGTTGTTTCGTCTACATCTTTTGTTGGATCAAATCAATATTAAAGGTTGTGTTTGTATTTTTGAATGGAATCCTGTCATAGGCGTAGCCAGCCGCTAGTAATAGGTGTGGCACCGAATAATACTAATAACATTATTATTATTATTGTGGATTTTGAGGGTGGGTTCAAAAAATGAAAAAATTGGAGTTTTTTTTGGTCTACAAAAGATCTACAAAAGCATTCTCCTTTACTTTTTTAAATTCGTCAATGACTTCCTCCGTAGTAATAGATCTAACAATTTCTTTCTCAACATTCATCATCAATATAATGATTCCGTGCGTTCTTGTTTCTGAGTCGCTCCCAATTTACTTTTGACTCTAGTCAAACTTGAAAACCCTCTCTCGCACCCACTACTGGATACAGGGATGGTCTGGAAACCAACAATGACGCGAAAAAAATCGTTGAATATTTTATTCCGATTGTATAGAGTAAACCACTGGCGCCATTCCCACACCGATACATTTGTTGTGCCCTTTGGTGTTCAGACCCTGAATTTCTTTGATAACACATTGATATGAGCGTCACTAGGTTCCAAATTTAAAAAAATACCCATGGCTTCAATGAGATCTGGAGCCTCTTGACTAAATCTTGCATCTATTCCAGTGACCAAATGATCCAGAAACGGGTTGAAATATCTAACTAATGTTTCTGTTTCTTTAGTTTCATACGTGTGTTCAGTTCTGCAATTATCGATGCGGGATGATATTTTTCGACTCTTTACAGGGGGAATTTCGATTGCTAATTCATCACACATTGCAGTGGCGGAATCATAAATTTTCTTGAAAAAATCCTGGTTACTCCTTCCTTCAACCAGCCCGTTTCGCAATGATTTTACACACGATGTAGCCATTATCAAGTCTAGTTTTGGATCTTAAAGCACTTTACTAACTTGTAGATTATCCGCTAGAATAGGGTCCATTAATTTTAACACGAAAATGAAATTAAATGTTTTTATTTGACTCAATATTCCCCTCCCTTTTACACGAACGTCGTGGAGTTTAGTATTTTCAATTATTTGTTCTAACGTTAACAGTATAGCTGACTAATTGGAACTAATAGCAGCCACTGCTTCTTTCCGACAGGCCCACCTTGTCGTGGACAGACTTTTTATAGTTTTTAACCGACTATTAAGATCAGAACAAAGCTTTTCAAAAATCCCATGTCTAATAGCGCTTCCTTCAATACAAGAATACAGAAATTGGATATTTACGAAAAAATCAGCAGCTAATGGATTATATTTATAATCACACGAATCGACTAAGAATAAATTTAGGCAATGGCAATGGGCAGAGCAGTGAACATAGGTTATGTTGCGGTTTCTGTCTTAACATCTTTTCTGTACGCCAGATAGAGTTCCTGCCATGGTCGCAGCCCCATCAAAGCAAACTGATATTACATTTTTCCAGTCTATTTTATAATCCTCTAGTACTAAATCAATTGCATTAAAAATGGATTCGGAATCAAGTGAGCTTAATCTTTTAAACGCAACCAAATGTTCCACTATTACCCCCGATGCCTGATTATTAAATCTGAAAATAACTGACATTTGATCATGATGCCCAACATCGCTAGTTTCATCAGCTATCACCGATATCAAGCTATTTTCCATAAATGACCTCAACTTCCGTTTGATTACATTTTTTATAGACATAATTAGTTGATTTTGTATATCCGGACTCGTGTACACAGCATTTTTTGGAGCATTCTTAAGGTAATTCAGAAGAATACCATCATATTTTGCTATCAAATCCAGTAACTCCAAAAATAAACCCTTTTGGAGCGAACCCTCGGTTTCATTGTGGCCCCGCAATGGCCAACCTCCCTGGGCTATTAGCAAAATGACATCTATGAATCGTCCCATAATTTCCCGGTTTTTGACTCGAGTTTTTTGTTGTTGCGAAATGAAGGATTGGCGGCTCTTATTCTGATGACATGTAGTTTTTTCATGGTTGGAGAATCTTTTCTTATGAACATAAGAATGCAGAAATTAGAAAAAACCCAGGCACAGATGAGTTTATAGTTTTGCCATCAATTTAAACAAACCTGTATTGCCAGTCTCCTCGCATCTTAAAACCCCTGGCGCGTGACTCGAGGCGGGTAAATTTTCCTTGTCACAAAAAACCGGAAGTATTTCATCTGAAGAGACGTCCGCCAGTTTTTGCTTTTTCGAGAAAAATCTGGTAACAGTAGTTGCTTTGCGTTTCAACATGTTCACTATTCACATTTACAGTAAAAACGAAAATTTCAGGATCACTAGTAAAAAAAACCTTCATGAAATGTGTACATCAAGGGCAAAATTAAAACTAACTTATTTATCGACAAGACGAAAATCGGTTTCCGTGTTTTCAGATAAGAGATGGAGGCTTCTGTAAAATTTGGGCCAATCATAATTTCAAATTTACTTTGAAAACCGAATGAGAGAGGGAAGATTTTATTTTTTGAGTCAATGACAAGTTTCGAATACGCCCACTGCAGTTCTACGTTAAAAAAAAAATCCCTCATAATCCTTGTCTAGACGTTTTGTTTTTATTGATGTTTTATGGTTTTATTATTAAGGCAGTCTAAATTTTGGGAAAACAAAAATTTGGGAAAAAAAATTCTGCTCTCAAAACAATAGGTGTGGCACGTGCCACAGGTGCCACACATGTGGCTACGCCTATGAATCCTGTTATGATGCCACGATTATTCTGCAAGTTTCTATTCCATTAAAACTGTTGTTAATATTTTTGGCTACACCTTATTCATCGCGTCCAGAGAAATTATTAAGTGCGAAAGCTTGTCTTTATTTCACCACTATTTTATCTCACTGCCCTGTGGCCGATAATTTCGTTCCTCTTTTTTCTCTAATTGTTGCAAAGTCTTCACGTTTCTGTTAGAGTTGTGTTGTTTCAATTTCCGAATTCGTGTCCGTGTACGATAACCGAGTGTCGGATATATGCCGATACATTTATTCTAGTATTGTTCATCATTTTGAATACGAATCAATGAATGATTGATCCATTGAATCCTAGCTAGATTCCAGGGCTTCTGGTATACTGGCCAGGAAATGGGGAGATAAGGGGGGGGGGCGAGAAGGTTGGTGATGAAGTTGTTGTTTTCTTATCTGCCACTCGCATCTGGTGCCACTCGCCCCCAATTTCAAGAAAAATTACTCCATTGAAAAAGGACCAGGAAAGCAAAAGTCAAATGATATTCAATTGGTGAATCTCTGGGACAAATGTAAGACAAGATTATCATCACAGCTATCAGATAATTTTAGTCTGGAAAACCGCATTATCTGTAAGAAACATATTTTTTTTGTATTTAGTTTTGATCAAAATACAACCAAAATCAGTAAACAATCAACAAAATTCATTTACGCTATAAGTTTTGTAGTAACCCAACTACGTTGCTCAAAAACGGACCTTAACATCAGAAATGAAGTATTTGTTTCGAAAATGTTCATGACAGAAATCGGATATAGTTGTATCAATATTGAAGACATCGATTGACTAAGATTTTAAATTTCACCTATTGGTTTAATTTTAACTGCCCAAATATAGATAAAACCCAATTTAAACTGGAACACTAAAAGTTGATGACATCATACAGAAAAATAATGAAAAACATCAAAAAGTAATCATCTACATTGTTTACGAATTGTCTACATAAACTACCAATTCGCGACATTGTCTACTCAAAAATGAATTGCCTGCGCTATTTTCGACACCAACATGTAGGCAATTCGGAAATATGTTTAAACACAACGCTGATGGTGTCGACAATGTAGAGAATGTAGGAAATATGTGTTTGTTGGCAATCAGAAAATTTTGATCTCGTTTTCTTCCATTTTTTCCACGTCCCCGTGTAGTAGAAAGTTTAAGCTTTTATTGAATGTAAAATTATAACAAATCTATGTATCATCATTTAAAAATTATTCTCAAATAAAATGAACTGAACTTTTCTAAAATTTTGAATGTTGGGAATTTTTAAAAATTATTGCAAGAAAAGTAAAAATTTTTAAAACTTAACACTTTAAAATATCGGTCAATTCTAAAATGCATAAAACTGTTTGCAACAATCATCTAAAAGTGGTTACGGTTCCTCTCTGTTGGTTGGTACCAGCGACTTATAGGACAAGACTTTTTCATAGCGATGTCGCAACCATCCGTGTCTCGGTGTGTTGAGGAAATATTTCACGAGGTCGAAGATAATTTGGGCAGAGTTCAGTTCCAGCTAAACCCATCAGACGAGACGTAAGCAGCAATTTTATAATATTTATCAATTTCCTGGAGTCACCGGCTTAATTACAGAACGCATATTTCAATTAAAAAGCCTTGCAGTGATGTTCAACACGTATATTAATCCACAAGAAACTCTGTACATACGAAAAATAGTCAGATCATTTGTCATGCAAATTTTAGAAATTTTGATTGTTAATGTTCGATACGGTAGGTCATCCCATGATAATTTTGTCTGGAGTTTCGCTTGTCAAGCGGAAACTAAGAAATTGTTGTGCAATTTTGCACAACGTATTAATTTTAAATGGGTGTCCATTACCACCAGAGGAAGACGTATCAGCTGAAATGGTCCAAATTCTGTTTTGAAAGGAGAAGAAACCAGTAATGTATACGGCAAGAATTTTTTCTCTTGGCAGAGCAATAAGAAATGATGTAGTCCGAACAATTTTGTAATTAAAAAATAAAAATAAACCCAAAATAACATATTTTACTATTTTGTTCAAAAATCATCCAAAAAGTATAAATTATTTGATTAAATAAAAAATATTAATAATTGCTGAGTTTTTTTAATCTTCATTCTGAGTTTTGCTTTCTCAGCCATCAAACCGGAATCGGTTTTATAGCTTGATGACTTTTGTCATCAAACCGGAATTTCCCTGCAGGAACCGCTTCCAAATACTAAGCGTAGTTTTGAGTTGTTGGGGTCAAATCAACAGAATAACACCAATCCAGTGAAAAACATGGGAGTGCTGAGTGTTATAGTAATTATTCCAAATATTTTGCTTAAGTCCAGAAAACTAGGTCGTAGATTTTGAATGGAACGGTGTTAACTGTTCGTTTTTCGAGCTTATCAAAAATGCTCGGAGTCCCTAGATTTTTCAATCGAATGATGTTTATCTATTAGTTTTGATCCAGAACAACTGCAAAGTGCGCTTAGTATGTAGTGGCTAATTTTACCTGCTTTACCTATTTCATATATACTAAACCAACCAGGGTTTCTATTATCAGTGTGGTTTGATCCAGAACAATTCAAAAGTGCTTTTAGTATTTATGAGTGTTTTTCTGAACTTGGGGAAAACACTCAGAAAAATCTGTTGAATGGAGTTGAAAAGTTGAATGGAGTTTATCTGCTACTTTTAATCCAGAATAATCCAAAAGTGCGCTTAGTATTTGGTAGCAGTTTTTCCGGAGTTTGGAAAAATGCCCTTTACCAATTGTATATACTAAACTAATCGGGTCTAGGATTTTCTTTGGAATGGTGGTGTGATCCAGAATTACTGAAAAGTGCGCTTAGTAAGAAGTAGCGGCTTTTATGAACTTGAAAAAATGCTCTGAAAAATCATACAGTACTTTTACGGTCCCTTTACCAATTGCATATATTAAAACACCCGGGGTCCCTAGGTCTTTTCTTCACCCAAAAGTGCTTAGTAACGGTTTTCTAGATTTAGGAAAAACGCTCAGAAAATCCATACGATATACAGTTCAAACACTTTACGAATTTTATGTACTAAACAAACCGGGGTCTCTAGATGTTTCAATGAAATTTTGTTTATCTGTTAGTTTTGATCCACGATGTATAATTTCATTCAATGAAGAATATTCGTTATTAAGCAGTTTTATAAATACAGTCAAAATGAAAGTTTATGTTTTTAGGACGGTTTAGGAAATATTTCATCACCAAACAAATCAGGAAATGATGCAGGATCATATTAAACCGCTCAGATCAAAGTCTTGAGAGCTACATATGTATGTATAGTGGAGTATGTTAATTTATCGAATGATACCAAAGCAAAACAGAAGCCGATTCTACCAGTGTTCGCAAATTTTTAGAGAGGTATAACGAAAAATAAATTTTGAACTTACTCTACCGATTACGCGATAACCTATGTTAGCCCAAATATTGACGAAGCAAAATGGTTTGCGTTATTTTTCTTGAATTTGAATTTGAGGACGAGCGGACTATACCAGATAAATATTTTAGGTTGTATACTTTATGGGCTTAATTAAACGAAATTCATCGGACGAGCTTAGGCAATGAACTCATTGTAAAATCATTGTTGATCCTGGACAGTTTGATAAATTTAATCACGTCATCGGTGATCATTTCAGATTATTTATAGAGCACAATTAGTGAACGAAAATAAATTTTAGTATATTTTATTATTTCTAAAATTTCGTAAAATATCGTCTACTGGAGCTCGATATCGAAAATAAATGATTGTTGAATTATTAGAAGGATTTCCCAAAAATAAAATGTTTAAAATTCTAAACAGATCTAGTTTTAATGGAGGCAGGTGGAGCTGGTAGTTTTTTCTGCCGAATTTTTTTTTCTGGTGGCAGGTGATACTTTGACAATTTCAAAAGAAACTTTTTAATTATATTTTCGAAAAGAAATAACAAAATAGTGCCATCTATGGCAATACAATGTAAGTAATTTCTCTGGTTAGAGAAAAAAGTTATTCATTTAGGGTATACTTCAGTCCTTCAAGGATGGATTGAAATTTTGTGCTCAAAGTAGGACAAGAAAAATAGTTAGTTTTCTACTTATATTTTTTATTTATAAACTTGTCTGGAGGTGAACATGTGAACTACACGAAGAATACTTTTCGAAGTATTTCGAATACTACACGAAGTGGTACTTTTAGGTGGAAAGAAATTTTTTATTCCGGATTGTAATGATATGAAGTTGTTGTTGTGCAATTACAAACGTAAGGCGGCTATTGAGTTTAGTAATGGCCGAAACAGATGACGAATAAAATATTGAAATTTTTTTGAATAAATTTGAAATATTTTGAATTATTTTAAACGTGTTAATTTCATCCGTTTGTTTTGTGACAATTTTATGTTAGTTTCCAAAATTTTGAGAAAAACTCATTTGAACTGGGAAACTGAATGGCTCATACTGAAAAAATAATGGGAAAAAAATACAAAAAATAATATTTTACATTTTCTGTATACGAACTGTCGAGTATGCAGACATTGTCTGCGCAAAAGTCAATTATCTACACTATTTTCGACACCAACATGTAGATAGTTCACAAATACACGTAGACGCACACACAACACTGAAAGGCATACATTTTTGGCATTTAAGAGCGTTTCATTTGTTAATTAAACTTAAGAATGTTACCAGAAACCGATGGGCAAAAATTATCCTCACGGATGATCATAAGGCTAACTCACTCACACAAAACTAATTAATTAGTGGGCAAATTTGATTAACTTATGTAACTTAGGGAATAGCTCATTTACCTAATTAAATTGACATTAAGAACTGGTTTACAAACCATTAATAATTTTACTAATAATTTTACTTTAAAATCTGCTCACAAAGCTCAATGTCGATGCAAATCGATAGGTAAAATGGCTTGACTTGACTCATTCACGCAAACGTTTAATTAATCGCATTTGTAGTCGTATTTGGAAAGCTCAAATATCCATGCATAAGTTTTTAGAGGTGGACAAAATGTGGAGCAAACCTTACTTAACTAAATTCGCGTTATTATAAATTTAAGTATACCTTCAATATTTCATCGAATTTTTTAGGGAGGTGAGCAAAATTAATTCCTGGGTGGGCAAAAAATGAAAAAAAATAACAAATATTTTACGAAACCTATAATATTCAATGCAGCTTTGTTAAGGTAATTAAACTTTGGATTACGAACACTTTGACCCAACATTCTATGGCTTGGCTAGTTTTCCGGAAATGGACAAAACAATTTAATTGAATAGCAAAATTGTTCAACATATGGATCGTAAGGCATCGCTTATTTAATTTAATAAAATTTAGCACCTAATCATTTTAAAGGAGGTTCATTTATAAATTTCACTTAAGAAGCTGGCATGATCATCAAACTCATTTAAGTTGAGTTGTTTTATTTTAATAATTTAACTACATTTAGATAGTTTACGAAAAGCTTAAATTTCAATGAATAGTTTTTGAGTAGTGGAGAAAATAAATTAAATTGTGAAGAACCATGCGCAAATTCCACTTAACTAAACTGAGGTTCTCGAGTGGTTTACAAACATTTTTATAAAATTTAAGAAACGTTAATTTTTCGTAAAATATTTTAGGGGGGTTGATAAATAAATAAGGTGTGTAACGAAATCCCGGTTTTCAAAATCCTTGTTTTGTAATGAAAAAAATCCCGGTTTGAATTTTTAAAATTTGACATGTGGGAAAATTGGACTCTTAAATGATTTTTTGACAAAATTCAAAAATGAGTTTGCGATACAGTTCTAGAAAATGGCTAATAGGGATGGATTTTGGCCATTTCTAAACCTATTTTGCTGAAATTCTACATGTACGCGTGCCCGTGAGAGTTATCAAAGCCGTCAGCCTCTACAATAATTGCATTAACCAAAGTTGCTTATTTTAATAATCTTGCAGCGACCCGACTTACTTACGCAATGTGATGAAATATTAAAAATAAAAAAAACAAAATGGCCAACGTCAATTAACTAGTTAGATTAATCACATTCAATTATGTTCTAATTTGATTGAAATTTTGAAAAAACTTAAGTAGATTGAACTGAATATATTTTTTTCATACCGCATAAAAAAAAAATCGTACAAAAAACAGCATAAAAAAGTCGCACAAAAAAGACCGCGCAACAAAAGTTTTGACTTTATTTACAATCTGCTAAAAATAAATTCATACTGCCTACCCATCTGATCAAATTAATAAAATTCACAATATATTCTAAGAAGAAAATTAAAAGCAGCAGCAGAATTATCTGTTTACAGTGGATTTGCTTTACTAACAAAAATTATTTTTTATATCTAACACTGGTTCTTTATACCTACAACCCGCGAGTCCGCACCCACGATTACACAATCTTTTGCCACAAAAGGGTATTCGTTATATGGTTATGGTCAGAATTTATAATTTCAGTCTTGACCCGTGCTTCCATGGGGGATCGTTGTGAGATAAAGATTCAGAATATGGACTCTTGCAGAGTTTTGACATTCAAAAGTGGAACCACTAATAATCTGTGTGAGGTAGCACAATTCGTATCTTAACAATTCAGTATGGTGGACATTGAAGTCGCCAACTAAAATTAATTCTAGTTTTTTGTGATATTTTGGGAAAATATCGTACATCTGATGTCGAGTGAGTATGTGATCATTAACGAACATGCACACGCGACGTAACAACTCGAATGCTTTTTTAATGTAGTAGCGCTTGAAATAGAATTCGTCCTCGTAGATGTTATATGTTATATGTTGGAACTGTAAAAATAACTCCTCTTATGAGAAGCGGTGGGTGTTGTCATGGAACTCTGGGCGAACCTCCAACCACAAGGGCTAATAATTAGGTGATATTCGAATGCAGCTTGTGCTAAAGTAATTCAGGTGTGTCCAGACAATTTCGTATCTTTAAATTTTTTAGAATAAATTTAAAAATCTGCGAATCGACCTCGGTATCTCCCAATCAAAACATCATACAGTGTTATCCACTGTACCATTTGGTCAGTGGTTAAAATATTACCTAACCTATATAAAACCATTACTTTGCATAACAGCTAACAAGTATATTAATTATATCTCACCACGTATGAAAATAAATTTTGCATATACCACTACATACCAATCTCATGCATAAATCTCCAAGAAAACTAAATAAACAGCGAAAAAGAACGCGAAGCACTCCTAAAGATGTGAATAGTAAGTAGATACGACTTCTGTAAAAATTTAAAATTGAAATTTTCTAAATTATTTATGGTAGATTTTATATTTCAGAAGTAACAACTTCTCTCTGTAACTACACAAATCTATTCAACTGTTTCAATGCCATTGAAATAATAAAACTAATAGTAATTGTTTCTTTTTTTATGAATATGTATTTAATTATACACTTTAATTTCTGTTGTAATAAAAATTAAGTTGCTTTTTCCTGATTTTCTTTAGTTTCGCGAATACATAACGTACAAATCTAAATGTTAAATTTTACACTAATTACTACTATACAGTTTATAGGTTCTGGCTAATTAGAAGCAAAATGTAAATGATTAAATTTATGAGCATTTGTAAATTTTATTTATTTATCCATTCAACAATCGTTCATTCATCAATAATTTCATTAACAAAAAAAAAATTGATGGTTTTGCAGAGTCGAAATTTAGAAGCCAAAACACTTTACCGAGTACCAACAAATATCTAAAACTATAAAAAGTACAAAACTAAAAACAACCTTGAAACTAAATTACATACACTACACATGCACAAAAATACAAAACGAATTTTATTAAATTTATCGCAAACCAAAATTAATCCATTCACCAAAATTGTATGCGAAAAATCAATGAAAAGTTTTTTTGTCGACTTGCATTCGTTTCTTGGAATCAATTTTTGATATTTTATACCAATACGTTTTTGTAAGTGGGTTGTTCTTTAAATGTTACGGTTCGGCTGTTTCTTAAAAATTATTACAGTAGGTTTACCTACTTAGAATAGATAAATTCGTATTTTTTCGATTATTTTTAATTCGATTAAAAATCGTGCGTGAAATTTCCCGAAGGAGGATAATACACAGCATTATTAACTTATGCTTGAGTACATCCGAAAATCATAAGGATATTGTGTAAGGACATCTGTAGTGTATAGGAGGGTTTGACGGAAAATTTAAATATTTCTAAATGTCTCTTTGATTTTATTTGTTCGGCTGGACGTGCTAATACGTTAGGTGTAACGTAAAGGCTCACGGTAGGACAAACTTATTTTTATTTACAGCATTTTAATCATCATTTTCGCCAACAAATGTCAGAAATCGTCCTAAGAAGGACAATCAATGAAGGAATCGTCCAACTCCTCCTTATCGAGGTATAATACGTATAATTTCGCGTTCGATATAAAAATATTAATAATTTGGCATTTGTAGAAAGGTATTGGTAATTATAATTGTATTTATCATACAAATATCGTTTCTCACCTTACCCCTCTCGTAAAAGCGAAAGTTTGAAATATCGTAGCTAAAGCATCGATAAGTGGTGAAAAGATATTGATTTTTCACGCACCAACGAGCAGGAGAAAATAGAACAACGACATTCAAAAAATTCTGTTTTCATATAACCGGGGTCATATATTAAGAAGAAATTGTAGGTCTCCAGATGACTTAAACCACCCTAGGTCGTCCCTTTTTATATTTTCCCTCCAAGTTATTTGTTTAAAGCAATGCAATACAAGAGGCTAATTATGTAAGCATTACGAATACAACTTTCGACTCAAGCTAGTTTTGGACAAATTTTCATTGAAAACAAAAAAATCAATCATTACGATTTGTGTCTCGAATTTATAAATGTGTACCACCGACTAAAACAGCAACAAAAACCACAATTACGACAACCTAAAATGCTTAAAATAAAAAAAAACCGTTTGACGTTATCTGTGTCCTAAGCCGAAAGTTAACAAATAAAACGGAAATGATAATTTTATTCCCATTTTAACGCAAAATGCTTGACATCTGACAGCATATATTAAAACAAGAGCCAAAGGTAATTAATTTCTCGAAAAACTAGTTTTTATGTTACAATATAAACTTCATAGTTAACTATAATTCGTTTGAATATTATGCAACATATTTAATTAGTTTACAATTGACGTAACAAATCATATGAAATTATAATAAAATGGCATGAGGCTTTTTCTCATAAAAATAAACAAGTGGCGCTAACTAGATGGCAATCGAATGTATAAACGGATATGATTGAGCACTGTCGTTATAGGTAAATCAATAATTACGTAAATCGAACATTGTTAATTTTGGTCAATATATACACATACACATAAAATAATTAAATTGGACTAATATGCATAATGCCCATGTTATTATCCGCCATTATTATTTAAATATTTTGATATGAATTAAAACGAGAGTTACCCGATATTATAAGTGAAATTGCCACATACACATATTATAAGTGAAATTGCCTGCTGGAGTAACTTTAGTTCTTTCAACAGCCACATGCTTTTTATTGTATTAGCGCTTGTTTAATAAATTTTTCAGTTTGACAAGTTAATTCTTTATCAAAATTTTTGGAGGATATTATTACAAATTTCTCTTTATTTTTAATAATATAAATAAAATCACATAGTTTTAAAAAATAATCTTTATTCATAATAAAAACTTCTTAAAACATGATTTTTGGGTAATAAAAATATTTATCAAACAAAAAGTTTATTTGATTTAAAAGCAGCGTAACAGAAATGTTTACGTATATCAAACAAAAAGTTTATTTCAAGTGAAAGCTGCATGATATTGCATTTTAACTCGATTAGTCGAGACAATTGTGTGTAATCAGTGCATCTAGGTACTAATGGTCTTACGTCATAGACACACTGTTAGTTTCGTAATTTTGAATAACTCGAAATTATGATTTCGCACTAGTGTCACAGAATACATACAGAAGCGACATAACTCCATTTTTATATAAATTTCTTTTGACTCGAATATTTGATTTTTTTAATCAAAATCGGAGTGGTAAAATTGTTTAAATGGTAGATAATAGATAGCGCTAGTAGTTTTCAAAAAAATTAAAATCGATTATAAAATCTTCGCAGTGTACAACAAAATTTCTTCTCAAATGGCTCTCTCAATAGCATATGCCACTGTGATTTTGGCTACATCAATAGCAATACGTGTTAATTGGTAAAATTAAAACATTGGTTTATATTTAAATCTGATGAGACTAAGTGATATACGCAATCAATAATTAATAACAATACAAGAATCAGCATTCAGTGGTAAAATTAAATTGAAGTGAAGAATATCACTTCAACCACTTCTAATCAACCTGTACACTTTATTTTTAAAATATATGCATATTATAAAGGGAAATTACAACAAATGATAATGTTCCAGCACAGAAGTGACTTTTAATAATTTATTACAAATGAATTAAATATTCTAGTATTGTTTTATTTCTAGTTATGTGTCCCGTTTGGACGGAACTATGCGGCAAATCGGTAATTCGTATGATGGCGAAATTGTGAATCAGCGGGCTGTCAGCCGAAGTATTATTAATTTCTGGCAATAAACTGTGAAATGTTATGTAATGGTGGCCACGATTTATGTAAAATGTTCGCATTGTATTGATATGCTCTTGGATGTATACTGTAATTTTATCCACTATTTAGAAATAAGGTTATTTGTCCCATTTAATAGATAGCCTCCTAAAATCTAATGATAAATTGTGTCAGATACTAGAAAAAACACCAGACAACCTAAAATCATTATAAATTTATGAATCGAAAATCGCATTGTTGAGTCGTGTTACAAGTTCATATATTGGAGCTGAATTATTAGCTGAACAGAAAATCTATGTTTATGATTTACATCCTGATTTTCAACTGGATAGTTGTAAGTCAAATTTCTTTGTATTTGTACCGCCAGATGATGTTCGCTATCGATAAATACTGTTACCCGCTTTAAATATTTCTGTTGTTATAAATGAACCCTGGGTTCAGAGAATTTTCGGCTATAAATCAAATTTTTTATTTTATTTTGTCATTTCACATGATCGAAATTATACTAAAACCTGGAACACCATTCATAAATTTGGGATTACTAACGCTGTTAATCTGTGACCGCGATTTTTGTTATCCGAGCGAGCTCTGAATCAAATGTTTGCCCGATAAAATATTACGTAAGTTCTGATTTTATATATGTACTAATGAATGTGTTATAATTTTTATATTCTAGTTACGAGTTTAATAAGGCCAAGCCGTGAACTGGCTAAACTTGTTTTCCAAATAGCCTTCGATTTAGCACCACACACGAAATTATATTATAAATAGTTCGGCCGATCATAGTATTAAGGAAGCTGAGTGGTGGATTGTGACTTTAATTCGTAATGCTGGACTCGATGCTAAAATTGTCTGAAATTCGGACATGTTATATTGGGAACGTAACCTTTGTCACCAGGTACTGTATAAAGAAACTCAAGCTAAAGCACAAGAAAGTGGTGAAAATAACTACTAGACAGTTTGTGGAGCCTATAAACATCTTTTTTTTTTATAGTCACCCGATAAAATTGAGAATCCAGAATAATCAGAATTTATGAAATTTTTTTAATAAAAAGCCGGAAATTTCCATTAATCAACAGTTGTTTTATTTTTAAAAATTTCAGGTAAACTACATCCGGTATAAATGTTGTTCTGAACACAATAACTACCGCCAATTTTGGACGATGCACAATAAGTAGGAATTACCAAAGATTACAAGTAATACTCAAATCCAATATCGCTTTGCTAGTCTTTAATGTATAATGTGTCTTGTCCCTGGAATTCTTCGAGCCGCAACTTTTGAAGCTCTCATACCAGACTACTCGAACGCGACAGTGGTGACTGCAAGGGGTAATTATGCCGATGGCGAATGAATTAAACTCATTCTGATATTGCTTGATGACGAATTCAAATAATTGGTTTGCCACGGCTGAATCGAACTACGATGGGCTGTCGGTGTGGTAGATTCTGATCACGTAATCCGTGGAGACAATATTTTTTACTCAATCTGGGTATATTCGATCAACAATATTTGATACCCGTACCAAAGAGAGAGAATTTATTTTTACACTACTAAAAACTGTTAAAGTTTACAAAATGATTTTTTTTTTAAACTTAGAGTCATCTATTGGCGAACGTGGGAACTATTTTAGAAGTATTGTAAAAAAAATGGTTTTATATTGTCGTTTCTGATATATCCTGTGCTAGTGTGTCATGTCTAACCATAGTTTCAAACTAAATTTAAACACAGTTTCGAAATCACATATTTTTTGTCATTTCGATGCATTTTAGTGTTCACAACGCCAAATACATCAAAAATGGAGACTCCTGACACTAATACTTTACCAAAAAAGATCTAGTTTCCTTTAAATTTTCTGTTTATTATTGATATTTAGTTGGCGTGAGCAAATTTTTTCTGTTCCGCCAATATAAAAGTCATTTCTGACAATTTAAAAGTCAGTTAATTTTTGTAATCATTCGTGACGCATTTAATTCACTGAGGTCACCGGTGATCCCCCACGGTGCTGAAATTAAAAACATTAAAAATTTACTCGAATTATGTACCGGTCACCGGTGATCCCCGTGGCGCTATCAACAAACTCAGTGCCGGTCACCGGTGAACAATATGGCATTCAACGTGTTAGTAAAAAAGTTCAAGCTTCGTTAACTGGTTAGCTTTTTAGTTGAAGTACTTTCTAAAAGGTTTATAATTTTTGCCTGACGTTCCTGTCATTTCTTGACTGAAATATTTGCGACTGGTTTTCCCTGAGTGAAAATGACAAATTTTTGAGGTTTTATAAATATTGTACAAGGTCTTGCATGGAAACCATTTGAATCAGTCGGAGGTCGTGCTTAAAAATATAAAAAATATTAGAAAATACTTCTTTGGAACTGAATGACGGGGCATGAGTTTTTTCGAGTAATCAACTCGAAAATGTTTCTAGGAAATACTATGTGAATTCGCTGAGGTTGAATAAACATTTTGTGGAAATAGCTGAAATAAATTTAATTTAGAAAATATACAACCATCAGTTTGGTTGGGAGCACGTAAAAATTGAAAGGGCTGTTGATAAGAAATTTACAATAAGGTGGCTTTAGAGCTTCCTGCAAATTTACAAAACAGCTTTAAACTATGTCGCATGAGCTAGGTTAGTCGAAAATGCATGCGTTTTATTTCATTTTCATGCCTTACCAAAAAATCTTAGTGTTATGTTTACCAATCATACCTTTCTCACTAATCAGATTTCTAAGCTTTGTTGCTACCTCTAGAAATAATTTACTAAAACTTTCATTTATGTAGATTCATGAACTGCCTTGTGCTTTTAAAGAAATATATGAACAGATCGTTGGTTGTTGCTGGTGGTTTAGTTTGCATTTAGTTTGAACGTCACATGCACCGATATTTGAAATTTTGATATTTTGGGACGCATTGAACACCCCTCTCAGCCTCTTCAAATTGTTGCACCAATTAAATTTATTTTTAAAAGGTTTTTTTTAACATGAAAGGAAGTTTAACGTCAGGCCCATTAGAGAATCATATAACTTACTAGGGGCACTCCTTGGGTCTAAGCAGTCCAACAATATCACTGAAATGTATACAAAATGCTTAGAAAATACATAGAATGAGTTTGGAATGTTCTTATAAGGCTCATTAAAAAATCAATTTTCTAAATCTCTTGGAACGTCCTGCCAGATCCATTAGAAAATCATATAATTTACTAGGGACGCTCATTTAGGTCTATTTAAGCAGTCCACCAATATCAGTAGAGTTTATGCTAAATGCTTAAAAAATACTTAGACTGATTTTAAAATACTTTTACGTTTATTTTTACCAATACTATTACAATTGTTATTGTGTTGTAGTTTTTTGCACCACTAGCAAAGCGAAAAACTAAATTAGATTAAACAGATTAAAGATCTTCAAATGAACTTACTAAGATGAGAGATGAAACGTCTTCAATTAAAAGTAACACAGGTCCGTTTTAAATTCAAACCGACAACGAAGTTCCGCTTGCAGAACTTCATCCGCGATACAGTTTCAAAAGGTAGTGCAGCACAATAGTTCGGCTGTAGCGATACCACTCAATCTGAGATTATGGCAAATGTCGGAAAAAGCAAAGCATTTTAAGAGATAGCCTAAGGAAAATAACTTGAAAAGCGGAATAGAGATCGGGAATTCATAATAGGCTCGGCCTCACAATGGCAAGCGACATCCATAATAAAAAGAATTAAGATAAAGGAAACTGGTGCCCGGCAGCTTTTTTTTCAGACTGCCTAAATGAGAAGAGGTTTTGGTTTTTATTCAATAATCCAAGCAAATTTATCGCCTATACTAGAAATTAGTTAATTTTGAGGATCAGTACAGTTACGGTACATACAAACAAATTAAATCTTTTGCATACTTGTATATTTCCCAGAAACGCCCAAAAGTATTTTATCGGTAATACACGAGCTTATCTTTTTAATTTAAGGGATGTGCTTCCATATTATATGCCTCGAAAAACACAAATCCAGAAATGTAAATAAATCTAGCTGGCTGAGCTAGCCTTCTCGAAAAAAGAGGAAGAAAATAGGTGTGGTACTGGGTTGTGTTGAGAAGGTACCGTTACACTATCTGACGTATGACGGATATCAACGAAATAGGGGTTGGATCGCATGGTATAGAAAACAATAACAACGCACACAACCTTGCATTGGACACTCGGATAAGAAATATGCTGTCTTAAACTCAAAACACTCCTAGTTAGTAGATAAACCAATCGGTTCATGAACAACTTCAAGTAGGATATCTTTGGAGCTTCTCATTGATATTTACTTTCTAGGGAGATTGGAGTACTCGATTGAGCTTTTACTCCATCCGTGATACCATTAATTATTAAAACGCGGATATAAATCAGGGTTCACGAAGCAACTGGAGGACTCAGAAATTATTCTTTCTAACCTGGAAATTGTCTTTAAAGTATGTTGATGACGTAAATTCATAGAAAGGGCGGACAACTGGATGGTATTTATCACTAAAATGGAAAAGAGCTTTGATGGAAAGTAAAACTAAAAGGCTTGTCGTATTATAATTAAATATCACATACGAAATATCTTATTTATACCACGCTCTACGTCTTAGAAAATTAGAAGTCACGTGATACTTACGTTTAAAAAGGCAAAAATTAAAAAAAAAAAAATATAAAAAATATGCAAAACTTACTTTTTCATTCTGCGGTTAAATTTCCATATATGCAAACGAATGCCGGTATAATTTTTATGTTGCTGTTGTTGTTGTATGTGTAATATTATTGAATATTCAAATTATGAGGCCCTAAGATATTTTGGAAGAAATTATCGATTATAAAACTTCCAAATTTATTACTTATTTTTTTTTTTATTTGATTGTTTAGATTTAGTAGAGTGCTTCTAAGTATAAACGCATAATAAATCCATCAAATTTGAATAACAAAGTACATACGTATTACAATAATAATGATAATATACGTAACACCAAATTTAGAAATTTAATCGTTGTCTGGTGCATGAAAATCGAACGTAATTTAAAAAAAAAAATTATGTCAACCAAAAATAATAATAAAAATAACAATAAAATTTTTGTATATAATTATCATTGGGTCGCGAATTTTTTTTTTCCAAAATTCGCATTGGTTCATAAATCAATTTTTATTAGAAGCTCATAATATGATTATTACAATAAAAATGTTCAATTGTACTGTGTACACACATAACATCGTCATTGGAGAAGTTTTACAAGTAAAACTAATTAGCAACAATTCATTTTTTACTTTGTTTGTTAAATATTTGCACATATTGCAAGGTCTTTTAAGTATATTAGATATGGGTTACGTGTGCACCACCAAATTTTTTGGAATTGGTAAGTAAAACCTTAGTAATAAGCGTTTTTAGGGTCGAAAACAGGTGGCATAACCTTTATATTGTGCGTTCGCTAAAATCACAATAAATAATTATAAAATGAAAATTTTGTGTATTTTTGGCTAGCTGATGTCAGACAACACACCCAATAAGGTAGGTAAATTATAACACAAATTTTCGCGTCATAATACAAGTATCGAAATTAGAAGCAGCGGTAACAACAAAAATATATATTGGATTATCCCTATACGCCAATTCCTACACTAATAAATCAATGAGTGATCAGCAAAACTAGATAGACACACGACGTTCAATAATATTCTTATCAGTGACGTAATGGTCGAAGTGCTTATAAAATTTGTATGTAAATATGATTAATTATCGAAAATTTAATTGGATCGTGATTAAAGTGCGTTGAACAAATTATTGATCTATGCTGACACTTGTTAATTAGTCAGTTATATATAGAATCGTGATTTTGACGCAGATCTCTTTCGTAAAGAATTCCGAACAAGTTTTGTTATTGTAAATAAGATGATGAATAAATTTAGATATTAGAATTTAATACGACAAATTAATAAATCACCTAACAACTAAAGGTAATAAAATATTCGGAATTAATATTGACATTTGACCCGAAACATTAAGCCTTATGCCACCATTGTTGCAGGAACCAAAATGCAAAATCAATGACAAACTATATATTTATTGTTCGACCAATGGACCAATGCCAAGATTTAATGTTTATAACAAATATTATAAAGAAATTTATTTACTTGATGGCTGCTTTAATAAATTATCACTCATCCGTGGATCTGTTGATGAGTGCGACAAGTTGAACTTTATTTTCTTGTGTGTACTTTTGCACGTAAAATTACAGCACAAGTACGAATATTTTGTAACGCGAATGTTCAAGATCAACTTGGATGAGGTTATAATATTTAAGTTTAAAGTTCTTTGGTCAATTAATTGTTGTTTTGTCACTGAATGTGAATTAAATTAATTGGAGATTTCGAATCAATGAAAACAAGAAATTACAACTGTGTATTTGCTGAATTCATTATAATTACAAAAGCTTAAAATCTCAAAAATTTAAAGCCACTTTAAGATATTAGCATACATTTTTCTTTAAAAACTAAAATCCATTAAAAATTTGTGTTAGTTCCACAAAATTGTTATAGGGAAAACTATTTTCACATTTAACTTTGTTTCGACATTTTTTACACCAAACTTACTCCCTCAGTAGGCCAGAAAAAAACAATTTAGAATAGCGATAATTTGTGTAGTTAATATGGGTCCACATTAAAATCTATACCGTAATACCTGGAGATAAAGCCACCAAGCAGCTAGTACGGCCAGATGGCAGACAGGCAATGAATTTATAATGTGAACCCATAGTAACTAAACAAATTATCGCTATTCGGGTTAAATAAATAAAAGGTTATTTCCACCTGATATGGACTTGGGGGTAGCTTTTCGGGATCCAAGAAATCCATCATAAAATTCGGGTTAACTTTAACGACTTGTTTGATATAATAAATTGAAATAATTTTGAACAAAAACTAGTGAAAAGCATTTATAATGTTGAATCATAGATATCACTAATAAATAAAGGAGAATTAATGACAGAAACATTATAATAAGGTTTAATAGGTCGAGGCTCGCGGTTCATTTGTTATTCAATGCATTTTGATTATTTATGATGAAATAGTTGATTATTTGCTTTTCGTAGGCTTTAAAAGCTTTAATTTATTTAACGATTGTGTTAAAAATTAAACACTTAATTTAATTTCACTGTACAATTCCACTTAATTATTCTTAACCGAATTTTTCATATCCCACTCCTCCTTAAATTTTATAATTCTATAAAAATTTGCATATTTACTTTGCAGTTTTAATTCCAGGTTACTTTGATGAGAATTTCATATCTCGCAAGACCAAAACAATTCTCTCAAGAAATTCTTAGGCTAACCTTAGATATGTTCTTAATGAATTGTGACCTGTATTGTGGAGGGGTGTATCAAGCTTTGAATATTGATTTATTAGGAACAAAATTAGACTATGGTGACATAAAGGCGACGGAACTAAAAACATACAAAAGAATTTCAAGAGCATGTAGCAACTCAATCTTTAAAATTAATGAAATATCTTAAAACAGTAATCTTATCATATTTTGAGAATAAAATGTGTCTCTGTCTAAAATTTGGTGAATAGTTGCAGCACCACTACACCACTATATACTTTTGTAATTTAGATCGTTTTTATGTCTTTTCGCTCACAGTGAAAATTCAAAAGGCATTTTATAAAAATTCCTCACAGACAAGAGTTCGTTAAATTTTTTGGTTTTTTTAATAACTAGGAAAAATTCTATTCAGTTTAACTCGTATTTTCTGTTGGTAAAATGGTATGATAAAATAGAGAAATCACTTTGCGATTTATAAACAATATATTTCAAATTTCAGTAGGCTCAGAAAAAAAAATTCCGTCTGCTGTTGTTTTGGCTTTTGACGCGCAAAACAAAATGTTTATTAGTTACTAGGTAGGCGTTGTCGTGTCGTCTCTTGAAGTTGTACAAAAAAACTAATTTTTTAATATAGATTTAGTGGTACGGTAAAAGCGACAAAATAATATTTAAAACAGTATTGCCTCATTATTTAACTAAAAGTAAGTAATTATGAACTAATTTTGCTGCGATTTTTTAAACTCTAAATAATCTTGGTGCCACTTGAAAATGGTGCCAAAACTTTGATTTATTTTTAAAACGAAAATAAAACTTACATCCCTGACTTTTAATATTTCTGTAAAGGTGACTTCAATATCTGGTCTAATGTTCGTAGGTTTTCTTTTCTGTTACAATCCCTCCGAAAAAATGGGCTTTTATTGGACAACGTAATCCAACGGTGCAAAGTGAAATACGCTGAGAAAGCATGCGGCTAAGGAATGCTGAATCAAGACAATGTGACAAATTATCCAATTTAAAGTTAGAGGCATTTAAATCCAGTCGTTCAATCAATTATAAATCACATCCAAAAATTTGTATAGGAATAATGGATATTGTGTGTGATTTTGCCAAGCAAAAAAAGTATAAAGCAGAAAATTTTGGTATGTGCTGCTCAAACGAAAGGATAAAATTACCGCCACTTGGCACAGAGTCAAAGCACTTCTTGCAAAATATAAGATATAACCACTGTTTCTAAATGACATCTTGTGGTGCAAATACTGTTGAAGAGAGAGGCTTAATTTATGCCAACATTTAAAATGTAAGAGTAAATTTACCACAGGTTTGGCTTTATTTTTCCCATGCTCAAATGAAAATCCCAAGTTTTTCAGCGCTGCGAGTATATTCCAGGAACGAGTCGTAATACTGTAACTAACCTACAACGTTTTTTTTTCATCAGCACAATAATTTATTAAACGTGTTTAAAACATCATTAACCTAATGCCTACGGATGCATACAAAGTTGTTATTCGAGTTGGTAAAAGATCTGTAGGAGAACATAAGCGACGTTCTAATGCTCCAACTATTAATGAAGTGGAAAAATTCATCTTTGTAAATGAATTCGATAGGCGTGATATAATAGTACATAAACGAAGCGGAAATATTAAACGAATTCCAGAAACGCATCGATCGTATGATGCACTTCAATATCCACTAATATTTTGGCAGAGAGAGGATGGATACCACTTCTGTATTCATCGTTTTATTCGCTTAAACCAACAAAAACTTCGGGTTCACGAATACATACATCTAAGGGATGCTATGGCAAACGAATAATGTCAAGAATGTTGGCCAAATGGTTATACTGCCAGTAAAATTTACAGGAAGTCCATGGCATGTGCACGAATATTTCCATAGGACGCAATGTGTTATGTTCCTTCTTATGGAAGTCCCAATTTTTTTTTATCACATTTACATGCAATTCAGCATAGTGTGAAATTCAACAAGATCTGTTACCAGGCCAATTGCCGATCGATTGACATAATTTTATAGCACGTATATTTAAACACAAAATCCAGAACACATTCTCATATATTACTTACTGGTTCATAGAAAAAATACGCCCAAATCCGATAGACTTTGTTATATCAGCAGAAATTCCAAATAAGGAAGAATATCCTTTGCTACATAATATTGTAAGAAAAATATGATTCATGGGCGACCATTCAACCCTAATCTGCATTGAATGAAGGACAGAAAGTAAAAATGGCAATATCGGCAACAACTAAGGCAAGAAACACAGACTGGAAACGATGACTACCGTTACCGAAGGCGGAACCAAGAAGATGGAGGGTATATTGCCACAATCGCAATAAAAGTAGATGGTCAAATTAGGTCTTTTGAAGTTGACAATAGCTGGATTACCCTTTACTCTCTCTTGCTTGTGATCAGATGGGTCGTTACATAAGCAACAATGGAGCAGTTTTGAGAATTTTTAAATTTCCAATTCAAGAACATTATCCAGCTGTAGTTCACCTCAGTATGCATTTAGTAAATGGGCAACGTAATTACTTCACTATCAGCTTTTTGCTTTTATGCCAACAAGACGAATATGCCAAAACTTTATTGTACTCTAAAATCCCAACGTATTACACTTGGAATACATCTAGGAAAATTTTCTGTAAGAGGAAACAAGGCACCAAAGTTCCTGGTTTTAGTGATGTATGTGAAATTGGCACAATAGGAACCCAATTGAAGTTTTTACTAAATTAATCCTAAACCAACAAAAACAAAAATTAATGAGAGTGTATTTGTTTAAAGCAGTCATTTAGGCGAAGCTGAATCTATTTAAATAATTATTTAAATATTTATGTGAACAAAAACATGTCAATATAATATTTTAATAAATCTCATATGTATACTGCGACAAGTAACAAATTGTTTAAAATTGTTCATTCTAATGGAGCTCGCATATCTAAAACGACATTCAATTGAAAAACGAAATTATAGGAAATTTGATTCTAAGAAAATTCTGAAGATTTTCACCAAGCGGCAAACTAGAATTTTAATCGGGTTGGCCCAAGTAGAGTGCACATATAGGTCTACCAAAATATTATAGTGGCAAGTTTGCCGATCGGTGAAAATCTTGTGATATGAAATATTAAGAATCAAGATTTCTGGGAAATGCCGGGTTTCACAAGAATGTCGTTTTAGGTATTTAACAACCATTAGAATTTTATTTTGGTTCGCACTATAGTTGAGTACTTGGATAGGAATTTAAATCATTTATCTTTTTTAAATTTTGAGTCGGAAGGACTAAAATGCATTATAACTTAACGATTATTATTTTCCGAAAATTTTCACTGTTATTTGATCCTACTTTTAATTTTTTTTTTTAATAAATTCTGTGAACGATGTTTAGTTATTTCTAGCGTAACATAATTTCTCCACAATTTTGCTGTTATTAGAATAATAAAATTTTAATCAAATTGAACCTAAATAAACATTGTGAATTTAAATTATTTGTAAACCTAAAAATTTTGTAAAATCGCCTAAATGTTCGCAAATCACTAATACATTTTCACATTTTGTTTTATTTTGAATTACAGTATAAACTTCATACCTCTCAGTAGAAGTTTGAAGTTTTTCCTAAAATAGTACTAACCGCCATTTTTACAGTACAGGACCAACATCTTTTATTGCTCTTAAAACTGTCAATGGAGAATTGTGTGAAACTTTTGACGCCACTATGACGTGTTTTCGTCGCAGCCAAGAAATCTGTTTGCTGTTATATTAACAACATGTGGGCCGTCAAATCCATTAGCTTTGCGGAACAAATATAAAGTAAGCTTAAGCGAAGATTACCTTAGAGAAGCACTACGAATTAATACAACTTCTTTACAATATTCAACAGAATTTTTTAATCCTTCTTGCAAGTAAATGTATTTCAACAAACGGGAAAACTCTACAGCTTGGCTTAGAAGGTCCAAATCGAAATACGTCTATTGTACTAACTAGAGATAGTCTTATGGCCGGTTGCAGAGAAAAATGACTAACAACCGGTTAGTTGTGCGCCAGATAAATTTTTTATATGAAATCTGGTTTTGCAGTCAGAAAAAAAATCAACGCAAACTTGGTTAAATATATTTTGTTCCGTGGAAATATTTAGCTTGCGTATAAATATTTGAATGGCCAATTTTTATTGAATAACTTTTTAACTAATCGTTAAATATTTTCATGGAATAAAATATATTTAACCAAGTTTGCGTTGATTTTTTTCTGACTGCAAAACCAGATTTCATATAAAAAATTTATCAGGCGCACAACTAACCGGTCGTTAGTCATTTTTCTGTGCAACCGGCCATTAGAGAAAGGAATTTTAAGTCTGATCTGTTTCTGAGGCATATTTTTTCTTTATGCATCAGATGGAACAGGAAAAACATTCCTAATAAACATAATGAAATCGCACTGACCTCTGGAATAGCGTCACTGTTGGAAGGAGGCAGAACTGGGGGCCTATTATGATTTTTTTGATAGTGTTTTTTATTCGATATTATCGAAAATGAGTGATTATGAAATTTTTCGATAGTGTTTTTTACGACTGCATTCAACGTGACGAAGATCGTGTTTCATATTATAGAATCAAATTAAAAGGGGATAAATATAAGTTTAAGAAATGTGAGTTATAATTGAAATTTAATTTAAACAATATTATTATTAAATTCGTGTTATTATATTAATTATTTGATTATTTTTTAATTTTCCTAATAAACCGACAACAACTGTTGATCAATTCGAAATTTTCTCTTGAATGAAATGGAGTGAGTTATCAGTGTGCTTAAATTCAGGGGGGCTATTATGAAATTTTTCGATTTCGAATTTTTTCGATATCGAGAAAATTCGACAAGTCGGGAAAAATAGAAAATAGTTTTGATTGACAGTGATTTTGATATTTCGTTTTTACGTTATAGTGTGTGATTAAAATTAAATAAAAATGGTAATTAAAATAAAAAAATATTTTCTTTCATTTGTGTGAAACATTTCAACAATTCATTAAAAATTGAATATGGACAGTATCGGCTTTCTGCCCATTCAATTGATGAAGACGCTGAAGATGATGTGACGCCAATGTATGAAATGACGATTTATTAAGAATGAAATCATATTGTAGAATACAACAACTTGTGCCTTTACGATTACTAACAAAAAAGTTATGACCATATTTAAAGACGAGATTTTGGGTAATTGAAAAGATCTTAAAAATATCATATGTCAGTTACCGTGACACTTAGGACATGAGTTCTGTGGGATGAAAGCAAAAAAATGAATTTGAATTTGAACAACGAAACCTCCCCCCCGCCCCCCGGCGTATCTGCCAAAAAAAATTGTTGGTCCACGCGCCAAGCATAATGTATATTTAGTTAACCTTATAATTTTATAAATAATTTTAAATACATTTTTCCCTTAAACAAATGGTTAACATCTTTGGAAAAATCCGAACGGCCGAATACAAAATTGGTCTACTAAATGGTCATCGTATAGTGCATTCGAAAAAAATCGCTTCAATGTTTTTTTTAGTTTCATAATAGGGCGAATTTTCTCGATATCGAAAAAAACCGAAGTAAAAAAATTTCATAATAGCCCCTCTGACTCTGCAGGTCCTCCAGAGAAACCCGTGGATGGTTGGAAAAAAGTGAGGTTAGGTTAAAAAAATTACAATTTAAATATATTAACTATCCAACTATCACGTAACCGTTTTCTTATAATGTAAACTAGCGTTACTTCTTCTGAATCATCATCTTTTTTATTTATAAAAATTCCGATGGTCGATTGCATTATTATAACAAAATTAGAAATAAATTTCATTTAATAACTTCAAACAAAAAAAATTGTCGGTTTTTCGTTGACAGCTAAACAAAACTATATCATCAATAATATGACTCGATTTCTATTCGAAAAAAAACACTATCGAAAAAATCATAATAGTCCTCCTGTTCATTCAGCGTTCACGCTATCATTAAATGAACCTGCTAGATTTGAGAGGAAATAATTGGCTATTGGGAGGAGCTATCATACTTCTAGCAGGAGACTTTCAACAAACCTTGCCAGTTATACTACGATCAACACGATCGGATTAACTTGATGCATGTCTTAATCTTAAGCCATCGTATAGACATGTTCAGAAGCTGAATTTATCAACAAATATATTATTACAAATTATTGAAACTGGGAGATGATAAATTCCCAACCGAACCAATTGGTCTGATTTTTTTGCAATCAGATTTCTGCCATAAATTGATTTCAGTAAATCAACTTGTCGAAAAAGTTTTTCCGAATATAAGTCGTTGCTTTAGGAGCACCTAAGTGCTCTGTGAACGAGCAAGTTTGTCTTCAAAAAATGACAATGTAAGATCAAATTCCGGGCTTCTGAAGAGCAAGCTGCGTTTTATCGTACCAATTTCTGATTTTCATTTCATTAACTAAATTTATTGAAAACACCCCAATATGGGGTAAATGCCTTGTGCTATAAGGAAGAAAGTTCAGAAACTATAAAGGTTTCCTACGACAATAAATATATTATATCGTTAAATGGGTTGACGTGGCTTCTGGAATTGATAATTATAATCCACCGGAATTATAGAAATGTTAACAAATGCTATGTTAAATAAATATATTCAAAAGATCCCTTATCATTGTAAATGACCCGGATGTGGAACAAAAACGGTAATAAAAGACGGGGTACCAATATTACTCCTGACGCTTTGGCACCAATTCCCCTCCCACCAATCACACATAACTTGACTTGTTTTGATTTGATTTACCGGTTTAATTAAATTAAGATGTAGGTAATGCAGATTTAACGGGCTCGACACAATATACATATTATGCAAAATTATTAAAGTGTTCTAGTTAACCAAAATTAAATATAATTTGTAACTGATATCAATACATTTATTGTATTTTTATAATTTGGATTAAAATTTAAAACAAAAACAAAACAAAAAAATTAAAGATAATAAAAAATTATTACATAAATATCGTGACCGCGAAATGTAATAATAATAATAAATTGATAGTGAGTGAATATTCTACATCGCAGCCATAGAACGTTTGTATATAGGATGAATATGTAAAATTTCTTTCAAAGAGGTGTGGTCTTTAAAAAACTAATAAAAAAAAATAAAAAAATTCAACTAGTTAAATAATAAAAATAAACAAAACGAAAAAATAAAAAAAATATTAATTAAAATTCGAATAATCTTTATACACATATGATAATAGTTCAATGAATTGTCAAGTGTGATAATGTGTAAGTATAGAATATATGTAATCTTTTGCGCACTTTTAGATTAGATTAAAAATAAATACATAAGATTTTTATTTAATTTTTATTTAAGAAAATATTTAACACATTTTCTTCTGCGTGTGTAATTCAACCATTGTGAACGCTCGTTTTCTTTACAAAAAATAATAAAAATTCTGGCTGCGTTAAATTTTATAAACAAACTTTGTTAATGATATTAGCCATTATTATTATTATAAACTAACCTTAGTTTATTTTTATTAACAAAAAAAGAAAAATAGAAAAAATTTAGCCAATCGATTTTTCCTTTCTATTTTTTTTTTAATTTATTTTAGCTTAAAAATTAACATCACTAAACTTGAACTGCGCCTTGCCTTTAAATTTTATTTTTATCCACAAACACTATAATTTGGAAACATTTTTGCTGTATAATATTTTGGCGAGAACTATATAAATTACATGTACTAATTTTATCTATTTTATAACTTTATTTTATATCACATACACTAATTAGTATAACACTTTACTAAAGGCACTTATAATGTAATATATAAAAAAAACAGATAAGTTTTGTCACTAAAAATATTTTGAATAGAAAATTAAAATAAAAAAAAAAATTAAAAATATATATTTGTATATCACCTCCAAAATTTACATATTATTTGCGCGTTGTCTTAAAAAATATTAATAAAATAAAATATAAAATAAAAAATGGCAAAAAGTACAAGTTTGAAGGTCAGCTAACTTGATGTACTGTTTCGCGAATTTAGGACACTATTGTTATTTTATTTTTTACTAATACTATTTACAAAAAAAAAAAAATAAAAAAAATATACGAAATTTTTTTTCTATATAAAAAATGGAATTCGCGACGTGTGGAGAATTTTTTTTTTTTGATTTTTGAATCTCAAAAATGTGTTTTGCACCACTACCACTACATTGTATATATAAATATTGTATAAGAAACTCAATTTTAAATTTTTTGTAATTTATCAAAAAAAATTTTTTGCACACATAAACATTCATATACATAATATATACACACGCAAAAAAAAAGCTAAATTAAATTTTTCGCACATGTATAAATATTAGTACTTTTTTCTCTCTAGTATCCAACAAGTGAAATAGAAATTTATTTTATTTTTTTTTTTGGTTTAGTATTTTATTTTATTATATTCTCTCGTTTAGTGTGTAAAATATCAAAATTGGGGCAAATGTTGTCCATATGTATATCATACATATATGTGTGTGCGAATTAAATAGCGAACATAATAATGGCTAAGTAGTAACCTCGAGATTAGGTTTTTGTTTTATTACTTTACAATTACGATGTAAGTAAAGTATTGTGATCGTGCGAGAATTCGACGTTGATTGAATTTTTGACGGATTTGGTGGTCAGTTTTAGCATTAGCGATATTTCTCAATAATTATTATGATTATGAATGAATATGTAGACAAGAATAAGATACAGGTTACAATCAGATCACGCTATATAGGAAACGGAGTAAGTCATGCCATTTAAAAAAAAAACCGAATTTCCGGCACTAAAATGTGTTTGTAGCGAGCAACGCCAGAACGAAAAAAAGAAAAACAGAAACAAGATTTTTTGGATAAAATGTTACTCGATTACTCGATAGGTTTGTGGTTTTTGAAAGTAAGGTTAGGGTTTTAAAATTGTTTCCAAAAATCTTTCTGTCATTTTAATTTATTTTATGAATTATTTGTTTAGAGGGTGTTCTCTGGTGAAGCCTATCTAGGTACTTTTATGTCGTGTTTGAGACTATGAAAATTTGAAAACAGTTGGTGAGAGAGATTTTATATGACGATGTACGAGGGCAAATCAAAAAGTCTTGCAATATCATATGAAAAAAAAGAGTGAGTGAGACAGCAATATTTTTATTTTTCGACATAATCTCCTTTAAGGTTTATACATTTGTCACATCGATCAATTAACTTGCCTAAACCCTCTAAAAAAAAAGATTTCTTTTGCTCCATAAAATATTCATTTACAACAGACTGTACTTCATAGTCACTGGAAAATTTCCGGCCCCTTAGTGTTTTTTTCAAATTGGGAAACAGAAAGTAGTCACTGGGTGCCAAGTCTGGATTTTACGGTGGATGCGGAATTTCCACGAAGCCGCAGTCCTTTAATGCAGCTTGAGCAATATTAGCCTTGTGCACGGGTGCATTGTCGTGAACAAGCAAGATTTTTTCCTAACTTTCCTTGGCCGTTTTTTCCGGATCGCTTTTTTCAATTTTCGCAAAATCTCTGCGTAATATATGCCTGTGATTGTGGTTTTCGTTGGCATATAATCGATTATCAAAATTCCTTCAGCATCCCAAAAAATTGTTGCCAAAACCTTACCAGCAGACGGTTGAGTTTTGAATTTCTTTGGTGGTGGTTCACTACGTTTAATCCATTGCATCGATTCTTGTTTGGATTCCGGATCCCAGTGATGAAGCCATGTTTCATCGCCTGTTATTATGTTATCCAAGAAATTTTCTGGATCTTCTTTGTACATATCTAAAATCGCCTTTGAAGTTTGAACGCGCATTTTTTTTTGTTCTGCATTCAACAAACGGGGAACCCATCGCGCACTTACTTTCGACATGTGAAGGTGGTCATGTAATATGGTATATGTGATACCGTATGAAAGAGAAAGTCTCCACGCTAACTGCGGAACAGAAATACGCCGGTCCTCCAATACAATAGATTCGGGCAAAATTACGTTTTCATGGCTAATGGCATCTGCTGGCTGACCCGAGCGGTTGTCGTCTTCTAATGACTCCCGACCACTTTTGAATAATTTTACCTACCTTGTTACTGTGGCATATGATGGTGCAGATTCGCCGTAAACTTTTGATATATAGTTGAATATATAAATTGCATTTCGTCCATCTTTACAGAAAAATTTAATAACGGCGCGATATTCAATTTCATTCATTTTAAGAAAAATTCAAAACACATGTTACTAAATTGACAAAAACAAACGAACTGTAAAATTTACATCGAAATGTTCTTCTAGAAGTTTCATCGCGATAAAAAATGGTTTTGAAAAATATATTGTTGTCTCACTCACTCTGTTTTTTCATATGATATTGCAAGACTTTTTGATATACCCTCGTATTATTACTGCGTCACACTTGAAAAAGGAATTTGATATGCGGCTGCGAGGTAACTAATTAGCATTACATTAAGTTGCATCGTAAAGTGAGTTGACTGTAATGTTGATTTCGATTGATATTTTCCTACTCTAAAAACAGTACCCTCATTTTATACCCTCATTTTGTATCAATGGAACAGAAATGAACCACACTGCTTTTAAATGTCAAAACAACATATATTTTTATCATTTTTTTACTCGATCAAAAAACCAGGAGTAGAGAAAATTACCCTGGGTGTAGCAAAATATTACCCTTTTGCAATTTTTTTTTTCAATCGAACATTTTCACAACAGTTGGAGTACCACTTTTACCCTCAGTGTAACATTTGTCGTGCAATCGAAATCAATATAAGATTCACATTTGGTTTGAAATAAAATCGATTTTTCCCAAAATTAGATTTTATTTGCATCTACTGTAAAAAAAAGATTCAAAATTAACTTGATAAACCTATTGAATTATATTTTATACTTTACGAGATTTTAAAATCACTAATAAAAATTCGGATGTCTCGCCAAACTGCACTACTGAACTGACTGAACCGACCATACTACTTACGTTCGCTCTCAACTGGAATACGCTGTATCGATCTGGAATCCATACTATGCTGTGCACATTAAAAGAATTGAAAGCATTTAAAAGGAGTTCTTCTTAGGCGCGGCTTTTATTGGTAACGGTTTGCTTGGTGACATTGATTCAGCTGACATGTTGGAAAACATCAATTCATGTGCAAGACAAAACATATTTTAGAAACCATCAGTTTTTAGCACTTCCACCATTCTACAAACTATAAATCTGGTCTAAATAATTCAACATCATCGACGACCTATTTTGCTTTAATTTATCAAAGGACAACTTCAAAAATATCCTTAAGAATTATTTTTAAAATTTTTAAATGTTAAATCAAAATTTGAGTTATGTTATTTTTGTTAAAATTTTTGTTTTAAACTAAATAATCTGAAATCTTACATGCCAATCTTACATGCAAACTGGTAGGATCGATATTGGCCTGTAATTTTCAAGATTAAGTTCATTTCCGTTTTTAAATATTTTGGCTGAACAGTTTTGGCTGTTTTAAGACAGGTGGGGAATTCACCTATTGCTTTATTTAAGAATTTTGTAACAGATTCGCCAAATTTCCAAACAAGATATTTAAGAACTTTTGTTCAACTGAGTTACAGTAGTAATGTGTTTATTGAATGCCAAAGAAGAGTACATAGTGTTTTTATTGTTTATGCTGGATTCTATCAAATTCCCAAAATAGAACGTTTTAACCAGTTTTATTTAATTATTAACGAAACGAACGACTTCTTCATATCATACTCGCAAATAGTCATTTATTAGAAACTTCTTTACCAATGTTCACAATCTATTTCTTTTTTTAATATTTTTCAAAATATCTGAGGACTTTCAAGAGTTCATTATCTTCTCTTTATTAGTTATTACATATATAGCTAGGCCAAGTAAATATTTTTCTTAATTCATTTATGAATATTCGAGATTCATCAATTTGAGTAACTCATTCCAACTCTTATCGCTACTAAATGCTTGACAATTCAATATATTGTAAGTTGCGTTTTCTGCCTATTTTCTTATACCCTAGTTGTAAATTGTGTGTCAATAGCATTCTAGAATTCTGTACCATAAACTTGGTGTGGCAATTTCATTTGTGAAATCTCATCTTCACATCGGATGCTATAGCAACTTTTTCGTTGAACGTTCAAATCTGCTTGCCGCCAATCTCTGTGTGGTACACGATTATCATCCATTATCATTGTATATGACCTTCATTTGTGATTAAGATGGCACTGATGATGTTATGATGGTCGAACAATCTATGAAGTTTAACTTCAGAAAAGCAACCTTCGAACCAGCTGCTACTTGCAATGGACTTTTCATTTATTGCTGACGTTTCCGATTTGATACAGGTCTATTCTATGCCAAGGTCTTTAAGTATTTCCACATATCTGTGCTGTGTACCTACATTAAATCCTATAACCCATCTACTCATTATAAATTAATTCATTCGAACAAGAACTACATTTTAAAAGTTATAACTGACATTTTTAAGTATGCATGCCAATTCTGAAAATTCATCAATTCTAAGCGTAAATCTGATGGCTATCCCTCCATTCTCAACTATCTCAATAATTCTTCTAACGACCATATTAATGAATTTGTTTACGTAATTTTTTTTATCCACACTTCTAGATAGTAATTTTACACCTGATTTAAATTATTTTGAGGAATTTGGTTATGTCACATTACATAAAGCTTTTGAAATAAGAAATGTTATTTTCAGTCCGGATAATGTCGTCAGTGTCGTCATCAATAAATGCAAAATTCATTTAAAACCAGTTAGTACATATTAGGCGTTTGATGTAATTAGTTTACTATTAGTATATATTTAAGGAGTTTTTTTATAAAATTTTGATAAAAGTGGGCAAAGGAAAAACACTAACAGCCAAAGAAATAGGAAAATTTCGACTCTACAAGAATTGCGATTAAAGGGCACACAGATTGTTTCAGAACTTGATCTGCCAGTTCTCGATCAGAACAAACATGTTAAATGGGGCAAAAGGTTAATAAAACCAGTTACATGTTCATGGGACCAATTTGCAAAAATGCTAAGATGTTGATAAAAGATAAGATGTTGAATGCAATTTTAATAGAATTTGATGAAAACCAACCAACCTTGAATTAGATTTTCCAGCAGAAATAAATGGGTGAGTAATCTCGGTTGGTTAATAAATTTGATGGCTTTGGCCAGGTATGGAGCTTGCAAGAATACTACGAAGAACTCCTGGAAAATTTGAAATAAATCAAAAACAAATTTGGGCGTAAAAGTTATTGGATTTTAGGTCGAGAATTAATTAGAAACTTCGCCCTAAGGAAATTTAGACCTAAAATTCAAGTTGAATTATGCAGTTATTGCTATTTGTAGAAACTTATAAAAAAAATATTTATTAAGATTGGGCCTAACAAAATTAAGGCTGAACGTGCATCCATTAGAAAAAATCAGTTCTTTTTGCACCAGAATACCGGTCAAATTCTTAGTTGAAAAAATAAAATTTGATTGAGTAAATCCGCGAGTATCGATATAATAAGTAATTATAAAAGTATCCATTTAATGATTTTATATTTAAATAAATTTTTAGTATTTGTATTATGTGAAAATGTCATTCGAGACAGCACATATTTCCCGACGAATAAAGTTCAATTTTGATTAGTCACTTTTTTTTTTGCAAGCGTATTGAATTCCAATTGCAAATCCTATGGCAGAAGAAAAATTTATTCACAAGGTGGTGGGATTACCACCATTTTGCAAAAACGAGGTTAAAATATGGTTTCAACGAGTGGCAGTGCAATTTATACTTTTTGGTAACCAAGATACCGAGATACTAAATTTAATACACACTGTTAACATCTGTTTCATGTATCTGTACCAATATATAGTCGCCTACTAACAAGAAAGAAAAGCTGCACGGTCCCCAAATTAATACGTATGGGGATAATCGGCTACCTTTGAACTCTAGTCTTCGCCGACAGTTAAGATGAAATTTCATCATTGCAGACGTAAACAAATTCATTTATGTTATGGAAACCAAACGGAGAATAATGTCCATGTGGTAACTACCGTCATCTTAATTCAATCACAACACCTGACAGGTATCCTATACCATTTATTCAGGAATTAGCAAATATTTTGATTGATTTCCACAAAGGTTATTTCATCGGGTTCCGGTTGAGCCTATCTTATGCCAAAGACGGCCATCAAAACGTCTTTTGGCCTTTATACATTTGTTTAGATGCCATTTGGATTATACGAAACGCAATGCAAACACAACAACGACTGATCAATGAAGTTCCGTATATGTTTCCGTATATTGCTGACATTGCAATCACGGCAACATATTGAGAGGAACACAAACAGCATTTACAAATCATATTTCAACAACTGGGAGAATACCAGCTTAGTATAAACATCGCAGAATATTTTTGATAAAACATAGTTAAAATGTTTAGGGCAAGAGGGAATCGAACCGTTGCTAATCTTCAAGATTTAAAGAGATTTCTGTTGATGATACATTTCTATCGTAGATTTATCCCACATACAGTATAAAACCAAATGATCAAGTCATCTCCCAGAATTTAGTGAAATTATAGACATAACCAAACACTAATCAAATGGTCAAATGCAGCCGGTTGAAACAGTCATTAATCAAATAACGAAAAATGGTGAGCCAGAAGATCTTGATTTTTTTTCGGAAGCTCTTCCACCAACAAAACAACGTTAGAGCACCTGTGATAGAGAACAATAATTCACCACCTCTTCAAGTACGATATTTAGGCTATATCAGTGAATTCACTATACGGACATATACGTTATATAATGTTATGTGTCGCGGATTTTTTTATCCAGAATCAAAGTTTAGTCCGAATATTCTGTTCAGTTTCACAAATCTATTGTGATACTTCGAATAATCGCTTGCGACCATTCATCATTACCGAGAATATAGTCGTCAGATGATAAGGAAATCTCGAAATTTATATATTCGAGTGTTCGTGGAACAAAAAGTTGGTTTCTGAACCATACGTGTGGCCGCAGACATGTACACAAGTACGATGTCAACGAGCAAAAATACACCGGCCGAAAAAATGCAGATTTCTTCATACGTTATGCCAACGAGAATTTTCAACACTGAAATATTGATTTAATTGGACCACTGCCGCCCTCAAGTAATAAGCGCTAGTGTTTAACATTTTGCCGTACTTTTAACGCACATTGATCCGGGCCACTTCAAATTTTATATTGAAAACCTGATCCAAAGTTTGTTTTAGATCACAAATTTTGATTTGAACTATGATTCCAATTGTTGACATGACGGCAGAAGTGATTGCTGCTAACCTGATAGCAGGGTGGATACAAAACTTTGGGATTACCAGAAAATATTTCAAGTTATGTCAGGCAGACAGTTTGGGTCTCAGATTTTTAAGGAAATGAACCAAACATTAAAAATGATACATTTAAGAACGACACCATTCCACCCCTAGGCTAATGGAATACTAGAGAGATGGTATAGAATGCTTAAGGCTGCAATAAATTACCAGCAGAGTAACGGTTGGGTGAAACTTTTGCCAGCAATTTATTCGGATTAAGATTGTCATTCAAAGAAGGGGACCTGGATTCTTAATTTCTGAGGAAACAAAGTTAACCCAAAACCGCGAATTCGTCCAACAGCCATTAAAAGGAAATTAATGCTTTCAAAGATGAAGATCAAGAATACAAAATTTCGACCAGGACGTCCAAGAACAACCAACACACAATTGGATAAAAAGATCAAAATTATATCGGAGCATAATCCATGCCTATTTGCAACGGATACCATCGGACGTCGATTGCGTGAAGATGGTAAGCACGGTCGTGTTGATAAGGATGAAAAATGAAAAGGATGAAGATTTATCACGAAAATGCCTTTCATTCAACAGAATTTTGGTACCGCATCCTTAAGACAGATGAATCGATATACGAATGACGCATTCGCTGGAGGAATATGGAGAAACATAATCTTTTAAGTGTGCTTTACCCGAGGTGTAATGGTTAAAGGGAAGGTTTATGTGGTAGATACTATTAAAGTTAGCTTAATGTTTCCAGCCGAAAGATCAAAAAAATCGATAATGCAGATAGTGTATCCGCTTTCTCAGCCGAAAGTATATAAATACGTAACCGTTGATCAACATTCTTCGGTCGAAAGTTATCAGCCGAAAATGTTTTTTAACAACACATCAACAGAAACCAATTAGAATGTTTTAGTATGCGAAGGTTGATGTTAAACCTAATTCTATAATCAATCATAATTTGAAAACCAATATTGTTAACTATGCTGCAAATGAACATAATGTTTGGTGGGGATGCCACTATGGCCGTTTGATATGTCATAATGCTGGACAACTTCGGCCTAATAATGTAGAAATTTTGAAGGGAATACAGGGGTGTAACTTATCAAAATTTCTCTAATTCAATACATCGAAAATACATTAAATGGCTACTACATTGAATGCAACTATGCGGTTACTCTTGATAGGTCATCATGTTGGTCAACTTCGGCCTAACTGTGGAGACATATTGAATTAGCGAAATTGTACACCCGTTCACGAAACGAAATTAACTGGTATAGAAACTGGTTCGAAATTCTGATGGGGATACGGAGGTGCAATTTGACAAAAAATCCAGAATGGCCCGGCGCTCTAGTTTATCCTAAATTCGCATTGATGCCACTATAGCCATTTGATAGGCCGTAATGCCTATCATCGACAGTCCAACTTTGAAAAAATTCTGATAGGAATACGGCATTAAGGCCTATCAAATGGCCATAGTGGCATCAATGCGGATTTAGGTTAAACAAGAGCGCCAGGCCATTCAATGAGTTTTTCAGAAATTGAACTATAGAAATTTTGTCAAATTACACCCCTATATCCCCATCAAAATTTCTTCACAATTGATCTGCAGTAGACATAACATATCATCAACTTACATTTTTATTTTAATATCAACTTAAAGAAGTAAATATAGTAAAACGAAGGAAAAAATAATTTTTCTTAAATATCGGCTGGTAGTTTTCGAACCAAAAACACAATCTGCATTATCATTTTTTTTTTCTATTTTAGGCTGGCAACTTTCGGCTAACTTTAACAAGGTATGCGGTAGTCTACCTGAAGCTTTTGTCGGAGGTGATCATACCGTAAGGAAAGCGCTTAATGGGTAAAGATTTCATTTTGCAACAAGATAGCGTATCGATACATATACCACAAAATTGTTTAAGGAATATATTAAAATGCAAGTGTTGAAATGGGCTCTGCAAACTCCTGGCCTTTCTTTCATAGAGAATGTCAATGAATTGAAGAGTTGCATAAAGGAACTGTGGGTAAATATAACTTCTGAGGGATGTAGGAAGTTAACTCTTTCAGTTCCAGACTGTATCGCCAAGATAAAATTTCCACTTAACCTAACAGGCAGAAATTTCCGAAATACAAAATATATTGAAAATTTTCTTTACATGGTTCATTAATGGCTTTTTAAAGTAAGTAATGAACCGAAAGAATAACTATTTCGTTATTAATATCAATGGCAAAACCCATCGACTAACTAAAGGCTGCATTCGAATTAGTAACAACACTAGAGTTAAACGAGCGCATACATTTTCTATTGTCAAATTTTTACTTTTTTGTTTTATTTTTATTCTCATTGTGACAGTTTTTGAGTTAACCTCGTGTAAAAATATTTTGACGTAAAAATTGGAAAAAATGATAAAAGTTGACGTTATTATTATAAATAATATCCGTCACCTAACTAACAGTCGAATTTGACATTTGATTTTTGTCGTAAAATCCGCGTTAATGCTGTGATACATGTACAGATTTTGCATAAAAATTCTGTGCGCTGATTGGTTAAAAGTCGGCCAACTTGAATCGCCCTATAGGGAAAAATTTTAAAATTAGCAATTCTCAATTTTGTATAAGGCAAATTTTTTTTGATTTAAAGGAAAAATCTGTATACATGCATCACCGCCTTTACTCGGAATTTTATTTCATAATAGCAATTTCCGGTACGGATCATATTTTTTTTAGTTTCATAATATGAATATCCGACGCGAGACGGACTTTATACGACGTCGGAAAAGTTTCATAAAAATTTTAAGTTATCTCAGAGAGAGCAACACATTAAGAATTATACACTTAAGAATGACACCATTCCATCCTCAGGCTATTGGTATAAAAGAGAGATAGTATAGAACGCTTAAGGCTCCAATAAATTATCAGCAGAGCAACGATTGGGTAAAACTTTCTACAGCAATTTGATTCGGATTTAGAGTGTCATTCAAAGAAGGAGACCTGAATAATTTTTCACTCCTGCAAGTTGATTCTGGCTACCATAGGATTTCGGAAGTTTAATCTTTTCGACTAGAAGACAAAAAATTATTGCTGTTATTTTCCTATACAATATTTTCTATGATTTATTCTGGCATAATTAAGAAAAATTGATCGACAAGGCGCTAATACCACAAAGGCATAGTTAAGGCATAGACCACAAAGTGTTATCAACTGAAAGGTCCCGAGTTACACTCTTGTCAGAGTCAATGATTTTATTGAGGCGATTAATATTCTTAACACCATCGATGGTGTCAGATCAAGTGTTGCTCCAATACTGATTGATATTTGGATTTTAGAATGACATTCGAAGTAGAGAAGAATAAACATCGTCGAAAATACTGGAATTAACAACCGGCGTTAATCATCAAAACAGTTGTAGTTTAGTCAGTGAACAGTGCAGGCAAAAAGTAAAGAGACTGGGGAAAAATAGTGAACAGTTAAACTACTGAGCAGTCAAAGTGATTTATTGAATAGTGAACAAGTGCTACTAGAGAACTGTATGTGTGTTCTATTTGCAAAATCGAGTTCGAATCCATATTGATCATCCGAAATTCGTAACAGTATGTAGTAACAAGGAATGGCAAATAATAGAAAACAAACTTTGATACCATTGGTAGAATCACTACTCATGGATAAATTTATAATCCGTAAATATTTATAATTTACACTGCGATATTTTATCTAAACATCTTTAGTGAAAGCGGCTTCTTAATATGTAATATTTTATCAAACTTCAAGTTTTATGTTTTAATTTTGAAATATTTACATATTGTGTCATTTTAATTTATTAAATAACCAAAAATCAAATCTAATCGTTATTTACCATAAATCTTCAGATTACTCATTCAAATATTATTGAAAATAAATTCAATTCCGTACTAGAAATAGGTACAGAAATTTAAATCTCAAAACTGCTGTAAATAGGAAAATATAATTCCTACTCCGTTTTGCTAGAACAAACATTCAGGAAAAAACACAAAACTGCTAGAAAAATATCATAAAAATTCCTTTTCATATTCCTAAGGAAAGCCAGAGTCGACTCGCTGGGGAAACAAGTTAACTGAATTGAATTTCGGGAGCATATGAGTCAATTGATTGAAGCAGTAACGAACAAACAATACAACTCTTCTGTTCAGGATAATTTTACCTGCACGTTTTCTCTAGAGGCTGAGTGTTGTGGCTACATTTTGTTTTATCGGGTTACAAGATGTGAAGTTATACTTATTTAGAGTTAAACGAGCGCGTACATTTTCTATTGTCAAATTTTTACTTTTTTGTTGTTCTTATTCTCAATGTGACAGTTTTCGAGTTAAGCTCGTGTAAAAATAGTTTGACGTAAAAAATGGAAAACAAATAAAAGTTTATAAAAGCCTTTAAATTGTTTTACATCAAATACATTTGATAAACATTTTATCAAAAGTCCGTGTCCATTAATTGAAGATGTTATGGATCCGTTTATACGAAATTCCAAAAATCATAGTAAATGTGCAATTTCCAATAATAAGCCCGCAAAGGGTTATTCGCATAATGATAAAGTTATGTGCTGTTTAACATTAAAATTAGCTTGCTTATTTTATTTTGTAAAGTAAAAATATAAACCTACACACATTTAAGGCCATTGTAATAACTTTGTAAGGTTAATTATAAGTTTGTATTTAGTCGAAAGTAGTTTTCGTAATATTTAGAGCAGATTTTTTTGCAACAATGCATATAGTTTGGATTTCCCGCCGCTTTGGCCATATTCTAGTGTATACACTTAATGCCTGTGTACTAAACCAAAAGCCCAACAAAAAAAAAAATCTTCCATCTAATTTTAAAATAAACAAATAAATAAAAAAAATATTCTGCAAAAATAAAAATTTTTGCGAATTAGAATACCCCACTAATTTTAAGCAATTAATTACATTCGTCTTCTATATTTTGTTTTTCAATTATATTTATATTATAATATTCTCATCATAAACGTATACAACCAAACACAAACACACACCAAGATGTAAACTCATCCATATTCAATACATATATATAAAGCGCGCTTCTCTACTGTTATAATCCGCGCAAAAATAAAATAAACATCCATACATACATACATGCAGTTTTATAATAGCAAGTTAATATATAAAGTAGTTGTTGGGCCAGGCGAAAAGCAAAAAAAAAAAAAATTCGCGATTTTTTTTTCGCGAAACAGATAATGTTTAGGATTTTGTTGTATTTGTATTATATTTATTTATTATTATTATTATTATTGTGTGTTGTTGTTGTTGCTGTGTTTCTAAAAGACGCTATACTTGTTTTATTTTTTATTTATAAGAAAAAAAATATTGCGAATTTGCATAGATTTAGCATGTTAACGTTTTATACGTATGTATGTATGTATGTACGAATTTAAGTTTTTTTTTTATATTTTGGCAATGAATTTTGATTTGATATGCCCTTGCGAAATTTTAAAATTTTTGCTGTTGTTGTTGTCCGATGGAATTATGTGTATACTAAACAGCTTTGTTTTATTTGTTAGTTGCGAATTTTTTTTTTATACATGTACGAATTTTTTTTATCGTTGGTTGGTTGTGGATGGATGGATGGGATGTTTGGAATGGAAACCAACCAAAAAGTTTTTTTTTTTACATATTTGAAACTTTTATGACCGGTTTAGTAAATATGCAGTTTTTATAAAATTGTGTGTGTGTGTGTTTGTTTATAGCAGCCGCGCGATTTGAAAGGGTACGCGATTTGTTAAGTAACAACGGTTGCTATGTAAGAGGACATACACATAATTTAGAATCCGTTACATTCTTTTTATTTTTTTTCAATGTCGTTATAATTTATAATACATATATCTACATGTGAGCGAGTACATACGAGCAAAATGCTTCTCTTCAGAACAAGACGAAAAAAAAAAAAATCTAAATGTGTTTTAAAATTATCTGTAATATTCAGCAAACACAGAAAAAGCATGAAATTTAAGATTTTGCGAAACAGTAAAATGTAAAACAGATATTAAGAAATTAAATAATGAATATGTATATAGTTAATATTATAACGTTTGTGTAATAAAGTAAATAATCTTCGTTGAATTTGAATTGGCACAATTTGTCAAAGTTATTTTACGCACATGTTTTAAAACAAACAATTGAATCATACCAGAAATTGGGCAGAAAATGTACTTGTAACTATGCGATGACGAAACCATTGGAACAAAAGGAACTTGAAGGAAACGCTAACCAACCGTTACAAAATAGCGAGCAAATGCCTGACTAACGAAGCGGATCATCCTTCGATCGAAAATGGTGATTGCAATGACAATTTTATGCTGCTGAAAATTTTTCGTTTCTAAATTACACTGTTAAATTTATTATTTTTCCAATTGAGTCTGACGTATAAAAGCAAATTATAAAATTTGACGGGGTTTTAAATGTACCGTTGGATCTAAAATCACCTAAAGATGTTTGTTGGCATTTTGGAAAGAAATTGAGGGGTATTGAAAACACCAACAATATTCTAGCTTATCCTAGAAATGTCAACATTTTCAAAAAGATCTATCGCTTCTGTTCGACAACATTCTGTTGTTCTAAATTTTAAATTGCCCATTTGAAATATTTTTCAAAATTACGAAATTTTTAAACTATATAAAACAGTAAAGTTCATTAGAATTACATTTGCTTAAATCAAAGAAGCAGGCCTTTGTTTTATCTTTTCCAAAATGTGAGCTGACAGGGGTATCTAGAACCGACGGTAAACAAAATTCCATAGAAAAATAAAAAATTTAACAGTGTAAATTATTAAAATTACGGGTTGCCATACTCGAACTATTTCTTTTGGTGGAATGGTATTTTGTTATGAATAATGGTAAAAGGGGTCCGTTATTTTTATCCTCCGATTTCCCCAAATTTGATGATTGTAAAGCTATTTGGTATAATGGCAACTAACGGCTTCAATAACTCTCACGAGCACATTGGAAATAACTGGGTCGCTCAGGCTGCGTACCTCATCGGTGAGAAACAAATGAGCCTACGGAGATGCAAAAGAGGGGATAACAATAGTTCCCGCACGCAGTGAGTCACCATCAACATTATTATTATTTTTTTAAATCAATTCAGGAGAATTACAATGAAGGATATCATAATATCGGAGTGAAGTTTCTGCCAAAATTACAAAATATACACTGTGTCCTATAAGTACTTAGAATTGAAAAAACACTCAAATATTGAACTTTTATAATAATATCGAAATTTTTTTAATAAACACAAATATTTTTACACTAAGTAGCAAAGATTTAAGTTTTGTGAAAAGTTTTGAGTGACTTTTATAAAATGAAATTATTAACAATAAAACACACTACGAATCGCACAGAGATGATCGAAGTGGTTCTGAACTAGTAATTTATGTAAGAAACAAATCTTATTTATCCACATGCTCGGAAATCTGAGCATGAGGATAAATAAGATTTGTTTCTTACATTAATTCAGGACCACTTCGATCATCTCTGTGCTTTTCTTAGTGCGTTTTGTTGTAAAAAAAATTCATTTTATAAAATTCACTCAAAACTTTTCTCAAAACTTAAATCTTTGCTACTTAGTGCAAAAATATTTGTGTTTATTAAAAAAATTTCAGATATTATTATAAAAGTTCAATATTTGAGTATTTTTTCAATTCTAAGTACTTATAGGCCACAGTGTATATTTTGTTATTTTGGCAGAAACTTCACTCCGATTATCATAATGCTAAGCTTAAGTTATAAAAATAAATAATAATAATAAAATGCAAATATAATTACAGATTGGCCGAAAGACGAAATGTGTTAAGAATATTTGCTAAGTTAAGGATGATATTGTGCCGCAAAAAAAGGAATAATGCCAACAGATTTAGCTAGGGAATACTAAATTGGAAAAAAAATATAAAATTAAATCAAACAAAATAAAAATAAAAAATGAATAAAAATAGAATTAAACAAAAAATACAAAAATGGATATTTTATAAGTTGATATTTGAATAGAGGAGTCTCATTAGTGCAAACTTGCCAACGTTGTAATCGAAAAATTCGTGGTCCGTGTCTACTTCACCCTACATTCTAGTAATGGGCACGTTCTGACCGTAGAGTTCTGTGAGGTGCAGTTCTAAATACAGGAACAATTATTAACGCGCGAGGCTTTACATTGAAATTCATATGTTCGAGTAAGGCTTGGAACTTGATGTTACCGATTACTGAGAACATGAACATTGATAACGTTTGAGGTAGGAAGGCAACCTAAAATGGGAGGGCAAAACGAAGCTTCATCACGATTTATGTTGATATTGTGACACGGAGACCACAACTGACTGCGAACAGATGGATCAAGGAATTCCTTAGACCAGCGCTTAATTAAGCCAATAATGTTCCCTAAAGTTTAATTCGCCATCACTGATAAAAGTCAGGTTACGAATATAGACGATGCTCTTCCAATAACATCCTACGCGCTTCCGAGAGTACGTAATGGATTGACTTTACTGAAATACAGTTCGCAGTGATTCTTTGAGCACGGCTTGTGAAAAATTGACATCAGCCGGAGGTAAGCCGGACGATGCGAATGTGAATGATCTGAATACTACTTGATACCGACGATATTTTATGTAAGACTCTACTCAGAGCTGGAACTGTACTGGAAAGCCAATGGCTTTAAGTTTGAGTATAATGATGCCATGGGAAATCTATCGAAGGCTTTCCCCAGCCCCACCTCCATAGTGTTAAAAGCAAATCATTAGAATTCAACTAGGTTTGTTGTGCAGGATCTATTTTTTAAACAGCAGTGAATAATATCAGAACATAAAAGTCTGCAGTGAAAGGACATTGTATCATATAAAACACTCTCAAACTTCTTGGGAATGTAGAACAACTTTCCCACCGGTCTATAGTTAGTATAATACCAGACTTGTAGCCTTTCACCCAAGTAGGTGATTTTTTGGGAAGTGTTGTAAGCGGTTGTATGCGGCTGAGTCAACTGGCCAGCACATCCTTTTACAAAAACTGCCAGGAAACCGTCTGGACCGAATGAAAAATTATCATCAAAATCATAATAACTGAAGCTAGAATCGAGGTCAATGGATACCAGGGATGTCTGAGTACAGCTTTACAAATATTCAAAATAATTACCGTTATTCTCAAAGTCACTGCTAGAAAAAGCCAATTATGCAAAGAAATTTGTAATAATTATTGGGTCGTTAGAGAGGCGATCCACTTATTTTGAAGTTGACGGATAACAAATTGCCAAAACCGTTTTGAGTTCGGAAGGAAATCGACTTGCGATCTGCTGAATTCATTGTAGGCAGTCCAGTAATAGTCAGTTTCGGAGAGCGTATAGATCGCTATTGTAGCATGGCGGCGATGAGCAGTAAACCATTGAGTTTAGCAAAGTCGCAGCCTTGCGAAAGCTAAGACGGTACAATATTTCTGATTCCAAGCGGGCGATGTCATTCTGGCAGCGAAAAGACACTGACGATTAGATAAGTTTCAGTGGCAGGGCAATGATTAGTATCAGATGAAAAAATCAGATCGAGTTGCCTGTTCAAACTTCACGTCCATTTAGAGCAAAAACGATAGTGCTCACATTAACATCCTTACGAAAAACACTAAAATCAGCTGTGAAGCACTCATTGCTATGAAAGTTGACATTTAAATTAGTTTCCGTTAAAACAAAAACATCAAGATGATTTAGTGTGAAGCCCTCTTACATTTTAGTAATAAAGTTGCAAGATGCTTAATTTTTTTTGGGACAGTGTTAGATGTGTTAGATTATGAGTTCGGCTTCGGAGACATAAGTAATTCGAACATGGAGGCCGGAACCGCGTTTTTAATAAAATTTAGACCATTGTGAACATAAAATGTGTTTTGAAATTGGAACTGCTTTAAGGAAGAAAGGCTGGTGTAAGTTCAAGTTAACGTCGTGCATAACATTACAATGATTTACTGTGGAAAATCAGTGAATATAGCAGGCAATGATGATGACATTGTGCCACTACAAGTGGAAATAAATTTAAAATGACGAGTGTGGTGCCATATTTTAAAAAACCCGAAAAAATTGTGCGTACACATAAACAACCTCCAGAGAACATTTACATTGGCTCATAAATTGAACTGTCTTTTTTACGTCACATTTAATTTTAATTACTAAGATAAGGTAACAATTAAAAAATTGACATGTTAGTAACCTCGCGTACTGAACATGTAGAACATTGCTTTTGTTGTTGCTTTTACATTGTAAACAGCAACAAAAGCAATAATCTAAACTGTCTACAAATTTGTTACGAATTGTCTTAATTGGTGACACGATGATAGAGGTGCGTTTCACGAAGTTCCAAGGAAACAGAATCAAGGTTAAATTTAAGAGGTATGTAACTGAACCATATTACGTTAAATTTACATGAGTTATATTTTAAGAATGAATATTATTAGACCGTTTGTCAAATCATTTTGTAACTTTGCCCCTTTCAAACAATATGTTTATAATTAGGTACACTCTGCCACCAGTTTTTTAAAGGATTATCAAATTTAGCGAATTTATAAAATAATTCGCTAAATCAATATGTGCTTACTTTGTGTATACACATACACAAATATATTTAATGTTGCATCAGCGAAATCATCACAATCAGTCAAGGCTGGTGAAATCGAGAAAGGCGGAGAAAATCCCTAACGGTTTAGTACGAATACTACGATATCTTTTGATAGATTAAATAATTCAAACTGACTTACTGAGGCAGTCAGATATTTTATACGAATTGTGTTATACTTGCAGTACTCAGCTGAAACCCAGACCAAAGCACAACAGTGTTCGGAAAAAGCAGGCAATCCATGCGCCCATAAAACATTAACAATCAAAGAAATCTGAAAATTGGCTAATGTTCGCAATAACTTTTTCGAAGAGAAAGGAATCCATGGAACTTTTGTTTTCTATGCATCAGCTAAGAAACGCATTCTAGTCGGAAAGAAATCAAGAAGCAAAAGAGCTAAAACTGTGGCAGGGATATTACAGTGATAAGGTAAATTATGACGGTTTGACGTCATAAACACTGTCGGAAGACAAATGGAATCGTTGTATATGCATAACGTGAATCACGTTTAGAATAAATCAAGTTACTTCGGTTGGACGGAACTTTATCTTTAAAAATTTAGGTCAAATTCTACAGTTCTAAATATCTAATGGGGATATTTCGGAACTAAGCCGAAGCATTTGATATTTTCACGTGGACTAAGGTCATATGAAGCTATTCAGAGGAATATCAAACTAGCTGGCTTGGATTAAGATTTTAAAAATTTGAGAAAATCGACGTGTTAACACTGTAAGTGTATATTAAAATGACAAAACATAACCTTAAAAGTGTATTTTAATTTGACCTTTCGTAAAAATTTCATGATAATTTTTTCGTGAAAAAGCCTCTTGCGATAATTTGCTGACAGCTTATTTGAATATGATTTCGGGCATATTGGTATCGCGACTGTTCTTGACGAGACGCATTCTGGACGTCCAATTTTTTTGCCACTTGGCTTCAATTCCTGCACCAGCTGGATCTCGTACGGGTGTAGGCCAAGATCTTTGTGCAAAATTTTCCATGTAACACATTACTGATCGGTTGAATTTCTTCGGTTGCTTTTCACGATCCATTTCCAGAAGTAGATGATTTTTGAAAGTAGAAGACGTTAGGACAAACTTTTCGACCATCCTAACACTAAAGATAAATTGGTTTTTTCCTTTATACTCGCATATTTATGTTAAAAAAGTCGGGTGTTGGTTACAACATAAACTCACACCCATTTTTTATATTTTGCAATGGCAAGTGATATTTTCAATTAAGTTTGAAAGCGAGGAAAGACGACCGGAGTCCAAATTACATCGAAAAATAAAAAACGGATTGCACGGTATTTCCCCAGTTACATAATTGCAATCAAAATACACAAAATATGTGAAAGTAGTACTGTAGTACTTGAAATCATATACCACTTCCGGGGCGTTAATAATTACACAACAACGTAATAAACGGAAAATCTCAACAAGGGTTATTAAAGAAACTACGGAGGTGGAATATTTTCTTACTACGATTCAGGGCGAGCTTTTTAAATCAATTCGCTTATTTGTAAATGAAGGTGCATTTTCCTAACGGTGTCCGGAGGATATTTCACAATCTGAATACTCAAATCGATCACTTAGACTGCTACGATCCTAAGTTGCCGTTAGTATTGTTTTACTAATGCTAGGCCAGTTAGTTTATAAGCTATACTGCATGATGTTTATTAAGGCGATGACTTTTCTTGATGCGTTTACCAAATAAATATAAATGCTGAACTTCTCTACCTACTCAAATATTACCAGAGGAGACCGTAAGTTTACTCTTCTAAATGGAAGCTGGTACAAAAGATTTATGATAACGGATGCAATCATCTTCCAAGAGATGGTGGACTCGACAGCGAAATTCAAAAAATTTTCCGAGAAACTTCTTATATGTTCATAGGTATAAATATTTCTGCAATCCAATCAATGTTTACAGTCAACAACAGGAAACAAATGTTATCCTAAATACAGCACCCTATTGAAAATGGAACTGAATACCTCCGCTCATTTCTAACGTTTCAGTGTATCGCGTCATCTCGCGACCGGTGGCTAAACCGAGAAAACCATACTGACATTCATTACTACCCGAGCTACAACTGGCGTTACACCAGCATTACAAACAAAACAGTGTACAGTATTGGGTTATCTTCATTCTGAGATTAAATTCGATGATGAACGTACCTAGACCCGTGACATCGATCCAGCTGATACGATTCCGTATCAACTGTGAAAATACAGTGAGCATACAACAAACACAAACCATCAAATGAAAACACAAGAAAATACATTTCAGCCTAAATCAAAACATGCATTCACCGGTCGATTCGAAAGTTGGTTTTTAACGTTAAAAATTTTAAAAAATCAACGTAAACCATGTGTTAAAAACTTAACCTGTATGTCAAATCAAATTTGTTGTTGTATTTGAAATTAATTAAAACATTTATTAAACATTAAAATTATACGCCTCTCGTGATGAACACAGTAAGTAAAAAAAAAATAATATAATTGTTGTTTTACAGTTGCAAATAAAAAACCGCTTTAATTTGAAAAACAATGTTAAATTCTAGAAAAAAGGGGAGTGAACCAGTTGAATTAGTTTAATTTTTTATTTTTCAGAAATTACAACTTTAGCTGTAATTCATTTACCGCTGTACAACAACAATGGCACTTTCAAAATTTTTAGTATGAATTCGTCAAACGCCTGTTGCGTTAATGAAATTGAAAAGCGAATTCTAAAAATTAGTAACTGTGTTCATCGCAAGGGGATACATTTTTTACTGCGAAATTATTCTCGTTATGACTTTGCCAAAAACAAAATTATTTCAGTAATCGGCCAGAAAATGAAATTATTGGCAATGTGGAATAGAAAATTATTCCGCAGAAATCGGACACTGAGTGTGCAAAATTTGTCGATAAAAAGTACATAATCTTGAAGATGATACATTTGGGCTTTATACTAACCGATTGCTTTGAAATATTTTAAACAAGAAGAACAACGAGAATGATGTGTGTCAAAAATTGTTAGACCTACATACAGCCAAGGAAGTTACTGCATTGAAAGCAAAGTGGATGGCTCTTCATGTTTGTCAAAGATGTATACGTGCTTAGATGTTTCTAGTGTTAGCGGTTTTGCCCTGGTTCTAATGAACGTAAATATTTACGTAAGGCATAATGATTCTAGTGTTAAATTATAGTTAGAAGTAGATCTGTGTGCTGATATGTGTGTCCAATTTTTATTTCGAAAGAAGCGCACCTGCTGCCTAGGACCTATTATATGGGGAATATGAGTATTGATTTGTCTTTAAGTTTTGAGCTGTGGTGGATAATCTTTTGGTGTTGCTAGGAACATTTTATTCTTCGCCGTGGTTCATATTAATTCTGAGTCCCTTTATTGGCCTTAAATTCTTCCACAATCTATAAATTTAAACAACAAACTAGCGCTTTGGTCTTAATACTTGAGTCTTAAAAAATATAGTGGCAGAGGTCATTAAGCACAAATGGTTTATGGCGAAAAGAAGTTCAGATCATATCAAAATCTGAACCTAAACAACAATGGTATGTAATTAATTGTTTTATTAGATGTGTAATTTTTTCAATAAATTTTTCAATGATGTTTCCATAAATTTAGCCAATAGCATAGCATCAACTGGGCCGGTTGTTCTAGTCAACAGAAATTCTGATTAAGTACCTTTAATACCCCAAGGCAGAAGAACTGAAGGACTTGTTTCAATCCGGCAATTATTTATCTATAACAGATTTTAATATCAATGGAAGACCTTGAAACTGTTTTCAGAATTCTCTAGAAGATTATCCGTTATTTTGTATTGTTTGGGTTCAATATTAAATATTCAAGACGCTTAGTTAAAAATTTCAATTTTCTACCTTGACATCTAGAGTGTCATAATTTAAAATGGACTGTAAAATTATGTCGACGAATCAAACAGAGAGAACTTCTCAATAGAGAAAGTTCTTCGTTTAGTCACTTTGAATTTGTAAACGGTATAAATATCGCAGTACTGAAAGGGTTAACACAGTATTTTTGATTTTGTTATAACTGTATCCAAATTAATTTTTTTTTTTAGTGAACGTAACTTAACTATTTCAAAATAGCAACACCTTTAGACCAAGCCACACCAAAAATCGAAATGATGCAGTTTTAAATGCACTGCTGAGTAAATTAAAAAAAAAAATTGATTTACCATTTCGCTAGACAAATAGAAACAAATTCGATTAACAAAATAAAAGGTAAACTGTGTGCAGAAAAAAATTTGTACAATTTAAAAAGAAATTATTGGGGAAACCACAAATCAATTTTTTTCAGTTAAGCAAAAAAAAAAAATTGCAAAAAAATTATCGGGCTACCGGTATCAACCTTGGATCGCATTGTGTGTTCAACTAATCAGTATACCGCCGTCCAAGGTAAAACGTATTATTCACACTAATATTTATTATAAATATTTGAACTATAAGAGCAAATAATAAATTAAGCTAATCACATTTTGCAAAAAAAATAAAGGATGATTGTAAACAGAATTCGATTAATCTATACCAACCTAAACTTAACCCAATACGCAGCTGCATATGTAGCAAAAACTAAATGACCTTCAACATTCATAATTCCATACTAATTTTCAAAATAAATGGTACATAAAACACTAAGTCGCAGCCCCGCGATTTTGATGCGCGCGCATAATCGGCCAACAGTTTAAATTTTTTCCAAATTTAATTGAATTTGATTAACAAGCTTTTTTGTTTTTACAACCATTAACTAAATTGGAATTTTAAAAAATACGAACGATAAAATGTTAAAGTTCAATTTTATATTTAAAATAAGAAATTAACGGTACTTACAACTAGAAAAATAATGGGGATAAAAACCGTAATTAATATAAAGTGCAAGTGAACAGTTAGAATGTGTATTGATTACATCGTATACATATCATTTACAACGTTATACCTCCACATGTAGTATTGAAATAGTATAAATTAACACTTAACTAATAAAATATTTGGCTAAACAGTTAACCGAAATCCTTGATAAAACTGATCTTATTGTGAAAGTTAACTTTAGCGATAAAATAATATATTTTTAATATATAAAAAAAAATAACACACAAAATCTCACCTTTTCATTTTAGCGAAGTATATTTTGGGGGGGAAAAAATATGAAATCCTAATTTAAATCGCTTGCATTATAATTAACTCATTATTTTTTTGTACACAATTTTTAAAATATATATATATATATAATATTTTTTTTAATCTATATAGGTAAACTTGTTAAATTTTTATCAAACTTAAAATAAAATGCAATTATCACAGTTTAACACATAAACTTAAAAAAAAAATGTAATTTCATAATATTTAAATTATTCACCACTGATAACTTTTTAAAAACCAAAATAATTTTAATTAAATAGTATTATTCCCGAATTATTTCGTACATGTTATGTATTTTTTATTAATTTAAATTATAAAATTTTGCACAGCCACAACAAGAACAATAGCGTAATATTGAATAAAAATTTTAAATAAAAAAAATATATTTGTTTCCAAAAACTTATTTTTTAACAAAAATTTTGGCGAACTTAATGGGAGTAATTATAAATAGATACACGCCAAATCGATGAAATTTCGCATATTAACATTTTTCTTTCGAAAAAAAACTAAAAAAAAAACTAAGACGATGAGAGAAATATAAAAAAATGAGAATATAATTATTATATTTCTTCAATCTAATAACAGTACCTAAATACAAAAAAAAAAAAAAAAAGATTCGCGAATGAATTAGTATAAAGTTTTTTTGTTTGTGTGTTTATATTTGCTTGACCATTAGAAGAATCGCACATATATTATATACATACATACAGAGATAGTTGGAATAAGAAAGTACTCACAACATAAAAACTAAACTATATATATATATATATAGTTTGAGATGAACACAAGATTAGCAGAATTATAATTTGTTACATCATATTATTTATTATTCTGTTTTTAGTAGACACCGTAATATATGCCGATAGGGCCGAAAAACCCATTAATTTAAAATATAATTTGGATGCTCGTTGATAGATGGCACTTTAAAGGGACGAAAAGGAGCCACATATTCATGTGATCGTATGCACTTTATATTTATGTATGTTCACGCATGGTTGCACAAAAAATTATGCATTTATACATATATATGTATATAATATGTCAATGCTGCTTTAGTTGCAAATTTTTTTGTTTTTTTTTAGAATAAGATCGTAGAGATCACATAAAAATTTATATCAGCATGTTTTATTTTTTTGCAACCAAACCAATGAATTGAATTTCTGTTTATATACATATAATACGAGTATATATTTTTTTTGTGTATATACATATATTATATAGCAGACCCAACATATGTGTGTAAAATATATTTTACAACATTTATTTTTTGTTGTATACATATAGTGTACGAATAAGTATTATAAATAAAATTAAAGAGAACATAAATTATATCAATGTATTGAAGACGATATTTCCTTGTGCCCGCAGCTAAACAGAATACTGTGAGTTTAACAAAAAAAAAACAAGTTTGGCAAAAAATCTATTACTTTTTAACATTTACTATTATTTATAACATTCGCGAAAAAGAAACAAAAAATTACTTTTGCCGATACCTACATGCAATATAAAATAATTATAGGGTCGTCCAAAAAAAAAAAAAAAAAAATTTAAAAACTAACATGTGCAAAAAAAAAAAACTTTTTGGTTTCGGTGCTCTACTATCTCACATACATAGAAACAAATAAATTCTCTTCGTTTAATTCAATTTATCCAAATTAATAATAAAAGAATCTTATATTGAAATTTATGATTGCTTACACACTCATTTTAAAATCATCTTCATGCAATTTTCAATTGGTACAAAATTTAAAACAAAATACGAATATAAAAATAATAATGTTATGTTTATGTAGTAGCGCACGCAAAAAACAAAACAAAACAAGAAAAATAAAAACTACAAAACGATGTATCGCAAAAATCAATCAACTGTTGTAGTGTTAACTGTTTTGATTAAGCTGTTACTTTCGTAAAAAAAAAAAAAACATGTCATGAATTTTAATAGCTAAACTATTTTTTACACACATTAAAAAATGAAAATAATAAATTCTACAGTTAAAATATAATTTTAAAGCGTATTCTTTCTGTTTTACACAAAAATTATAACAAAATGTGTGTAATTAAAGGGCTATTAGATCTTTTGCTAAAATGTAGGTCGCGCTGCCGTCAGTTTCTCATACTTTCGTAATGCAAATCGTATATTAAAGAAAGGAATATGAAAGGTAAGCTTTTTACAATTTATATAAATTTTTACAATATATAGTTACGAAATACCTTAAAACACAAAAAATAGTGAAATAGTAAATTGATTGCTATATTTTATTGCTATACAATACATACACAAATATAGCGATGTACATAGGTTTTCGCCAAAAAATAAAATTTTTATATTGTATAATTTGCTATAAAAACCTTGACCTAGTTTTTGGTTTAGTATGCGTAACATTTAAATTAAAACCTACAAATCGTATATTAGATAACCGCATAAATTTTTTATGTATGTTATAATGACAAAACAAAACTATTCATTGCTTGTTGGGTTTAATATTATTAGGGTTGCGATTACAATTCTAGAAATTCCGTTGTGGAAATTGGTTTTTAATTTCACATAAAATGGGGAAGCACATAATTAAAAATGTGTAAGGAATCTGGTAAAAAATGAATAATTAGGAAACAAATTTAGAAATTAATAGTGGCGTCTCGTTATGATAAGAAAGTAACTTTTATGTAAACTTCTAATCAATACAAAATTTAGGTATGTTGACTACAGTCTTATTTGTGGTGTTCAGTCGGATAAAAATGATAAAAAATAACATTTATTATCAGCTTTCGTCATAAAACGCACTCATTTATCACAAAAAAAAACAAGAATATTGTTGGTTCTGGCTGTCAAAATTTGTTTGCTCAACTTACAATTACTTGGTTAATTGGGAAAAATTCTTAACAATTAATACATATTAAATTTTTGTTATGACAGCGTGAGCGTGTGTGTTTTGTTTTGACGTACAGAATCAATATAACTAATTGTTTTCAATTACTCGAGTTTGACATAGAATTATACGGAGTGAAGTTAGGAGTCACAAAAAATATCATGATAAGCCCCTCAGTCTAGGGTATTCAGAAAGCTTCGGCTGTCTGTGTGTACACCTAGGTAACACCAAGGTAGCCGCGTCCTCGTCGCGCGGGGCGGGTGCTGCTTCGGCAGTAGCAAAGTGCTACCGGGGACCAAATGCCAGTGTTATAAATAGGCTAAAACAAACAATGAGTACAACAAATACGGAAAGTAATACCCCAGGTGGTACAGCAGCAGATATGCCGACAAATCCACGCTCTTCGAAGGCAGGCCCAATAGATTCTGGGGTGTGCTAATCATTGTTTAACCCATTTGGTCGAAGTTCCAAATTACCGAGATCACCAAGATCTTCAACTGAAAATATATTTCAGTACGAGAAGGAAAACGCCGAACTCCTTGAACAACTAAGAGAAATAAAGGAATTTACAACTAAATTGAAAGAAGAATTCACAATTTTAAAGAAAGAGAATGAAGAATTCAAAAACGCAGTTGAAACATGTGCAGAACTTGGGACGACACCCAGCCCTACAATCGATGATGACATTAATCCATTCCATACGGATGAAGAAGAATTAGAAAGAGAAACAAATTGGATGTTGAAACGGAGTAAAAGACCAAGTAAGAAAAGGAAAGCTCAACACTCACCAGAAATGGCAGAAACTTAACCATCAACTTCAAAAGAGGTTTCTAGAAAACAATTAATCATCAAGAAACAACTAGCTCTAGAACAACAACAAGCAGCTAAACCAAAAGAGAAATCACCTCCACCAATAAATGTCGCTGAGTCCTCACCAGAAGTAGTAAACATCACTCAAACGGCAACCAGCTCAACAAAATGAAGCACAGCCAAGTGAAATGTGCTGAAAAGCACCCAAGAACCAGCAAAATGTATAAATTGTTATGGGCAGCATCAAGCCAGCTACCGTGGATGTGAGGTTGCCAAGCAGCTACAGAAAATGAGGGATCAGACACGCAAACCCCCTCTTAGTCATCCAAACAAGGATCGAACAAGAAATGAAGGATCTATGCGTAGGTAGAATTACACATACGATCAGGCCGCTTCAAATTCGAAAGAAAAGGAGACGAACGGTACTGAAAATTTCAAAAACACTATCCAAGCAATTTTAAAGAGCCTTGAGGAACAGAATAAACTAAATAAGTTAAATACCAAGCTCCAAAATAGTTAAACATAAATAATGTATGCAATACATAGTTCAATTCATAATTCCGGAGCAGAAATCAGACATCAAAACTACTCATTAAGAATAGCCATATGGAATGCAAACGGATTAACACACCACCTAGAAGAGTTAGAACTATTTTTCAAAAATTGAGAAAATTGATTTATGCTTAATATCAGAAACACAATTTACCAGCAGCTCCTATGTATCAATCGGGAGATATACTTGTTACCCTACCACACATCCTGCAGAACGAGGAGGAGGAGGGTGAGCTATATTTATTATGAATAATATCAAACATCAGGAAGAATTAAAATTAGAAAAATAATCCATGCAAGTAACTACCGTGACGGTTAAATTTGGTTATCACAACACCTGTAATATATCTGCGATATATTGCCCTCACGATATAACCTAAAGAAAGAAGACTACACTAACCTGTTCCAGAAATTATCAAGTAACTTCATTATCGTGGGGTTCAAGATTAACCTTTCCAAAAGGCAAAGAATTACGTGTGCGCCGCAAGATAAAACCACCTTAAACAACTCGCGCATCAAACTTAAGGCACTCATAAAAAAGTGAAAAATGAAACAATTGGAAAATACCTTTGTTCCCTAGCTCCAACTAAAGATACCGACTATTCCCTCTGGAAAGCAACAAAAGGGTTAAAATCACCAAAAACGCAGATCCCCCAATCAAAACAAACGATGGGAAATGGGCTAGAAGTGCGAAAGATAAAGCTGACCTGTTTGCTAAACATCTTGAAGAAACATTTCAACCTATAGGTCGGCAGGCCAATAACGAAAACACTGCTGATACGCCCAGAATATCTGATTTCGAAGAGATCAGGCCTCTAACATTAAAAGAACTAAAAGCTGAAATTAAGAACATAAAAGTAAAGAAAGCTCCTAGTTATGATCTGATAACAGGGCAAATAATAAAGGAGCTGCCTGAAAAAGGTACCCGTAAATTATTCCACATAATCAATGCGATCCTCAGGAAAAGACACGTGCCAATTCCGAAACCGGGCAAGCCACCGAATGATAGAAAATCTTGCCGACCAATTTCACTTCTACCAACACTAGCGAAATTGTTTGAGAGACTGTTGCTCAAAAGATTGAAAAGAACCATAGAACAAAAGCTGTGTTGCTTTCAAAAGATTACAACAACAATTGCATTGTATTCAAGCCGATTGTCTTAGAATGTTAAGAAAAAATTTTTTAGGATTAGGGGAAATAAAATCATTTTATGGTTATGGTGTTTACCGCAAGGCGTTATTTTTTCTATTTTTCTCGAAAAATTTATCTGGTAGAATAATTTAGCATTTGTTATTTGATAGCAAAGTACCGAATTTAATTTGTTCTATTTCATAAAATAAAAAAAAATAAAATAAATATTATAAAAATGAACCAACACAGAAAAATTAAAACGCATTAAAAAATTAAAGCTAAAAGTTGTTGCTTTCACATTTCTTAGCTAAGCTAAGCGGATTAGCGAAAGCAACACTACTAAAGAAACCTTATCCCAGAATATCAGTTTGATTTCAGAGAGAAACACTCAACTATTGAGCAGGTTCATATAGACTTACAGATGTCATTGAGAATACATTAGAGAAGACAAGGGTTTGTTCTATAGTATTTTAGATACTAGAAGATTTACCAAACAATACTATAAGATTTTAAAATCATACATAGAAAATCGCCACTTTAGGGTTAAATATAAAGAATGAAGAATGAATATTCCGAGCCAAAAAAGATTTCGGCAGGAGTCCCGCAGGGTAGTGTTTCGAGACCTATTCTTTACCTGCTCTACACCAGAGATTTACCTCAATTAAACGATGTTATCGTTGCAACATTTGCTGATGACTGCAGTTCTCGCAGTATAGGAGACACTATCGAGGAATCGACAACGAAACTTCAAGAAGCATGTGACAAAATCATAAAATGGACAAAAATGTGGCGTATCGGGCTCAATGAATCGAAATCAACGCATGTGAATTTCATCAATCAAAAAGTCAGTTATAAACCTGTAATCATTAACGGTCAGCAGATTCCGTATGCAAATAATGCTAAATATCTAACCTTAGATACCAGGCTCAGATGGAAAGAGCACGTTAAAAAGAAAAAAGATGAGCTTAATATCAAATATCGAAAAATGTATTGGCTGCACGGGAAAAATTCGGAATTGTCAACCGAAAACAAATTGCTATTATATCAACAGGCGCTAAAGCCTGTATGGACTTACGGAATACAGCTGGGGCTCTGTATGGACTTACGGAATACAGCTGGGGCTGTACAAAGAAAACCAACATCAAAATAATACAAACTTTTCAAAACAAAGTGGTACGTGGTATAGTTAGCGCTTCGTGGTACAATAAGAATGATGACCTTCAGAGGGACCTAAATATTTCGACGGTTCAATAAGAAATAAAAAAATTTGCAGTCATTTATGGACAATGTATCTATCAACACGTAAATGAAGAGCGTCGTGTTATGTTGGACACTTCACATGCAGTAAGACGGTTGCAGAGAACGAAACCAATTGATTTAATGGATTAAGGACACCAGAGCAAAGACTATTTCAGTAAATAATATAATAATAATTTTTACCATTCTGGTTGAACTGAACGAGTCGATTATATGTAATTTTAGTACTTCATTTGGGACGCATATTTTTTATGGAAATCAAAGTATTCACTAAATTCACATAAACTATTTGAAAACGAAACCGGATTTGCTCTTATTGAACCACACTACTGCTGGTGCTTAGCAGTTTTTGGTAAAGTTAAAATCATAGTGGCTATTTAAATTCGCCTCTATTCTAATTTATTTCTAAAGAATGAAAACCCATCAAATATTTTGAACTATTTTAAATATTTAAATTCGTGAAATTTAAATCTTCTTTTAATGTTATATGCCCGCAGGTTTTACGTATATAAACTGTAAAATATTATTAATAAGGCGAGTTGAATAAAATCAGTTTAAGTGACTACATGACCTTTCATTGGTCCTTCGAGCAAACCGACATCTATAATTGAGATAAAATATAGTACACAAAATAGCTCGGGTCACACGTACCACCAACTATCATCAAAGTGACACATAAAACAGCCAGGCGTCGGTAAGATACAACCTATGCAAGTAACAACAGCAAAGGGTTACGGAGATCCAAATCCTCTTGTCCCACTACAAGAAGGATTCCATCAGCAGGACGACAAATATTACACTACAGTGGGTCGATTCTGGAAAGAATTTTAAATTTTTATAGCAGTTTTGAATTTTTTCCCCTATAAGCATATTCTGGTGTGCCTTATGGGAATTTTTTCTTTCCTATTTATTGCAGTTTTGACATTTATCTTTCCGTACCTACTTTGGATACGGAAAGATTTTATAATAAGAAAAATGAGCAGTTTAAATGAAATTTTAATAGTAAAAGTAAGTACAGTAGAGTCTCGATTATCCGAATACTGTTTATCCGAACTCCGCTTTATCCGAACACAAAAAAATATATTTTTTTTTTGTTATCCGTTTACTTTATGTTTTCATTTCTCATTATGTTTTCCTTGAAGCAACAAACAATTACCAGCTTTTTTAAGTAAACTAATGTGAAAAGTATTTGAGAATGCAATTGATGTGACTGCAATTTCATATTACATAATTTTAATTATGTATTACATATTTATTTATTTTTTTATTAACTATTTTGTTATTTACACATTACACATATGTATGTTTAGTGAAATATGAATGAATAAAATATTGAAATTACTCAAAATAATAATTTAAACTCAAAATATCATGTTTATTTTAACCACCATAAAATGCAAGAGCATTTTGCAGTGCATACAGAGCATTTCCGGATTATCCGAAAATCGGCTTATCCGAATTGTCTTCGGTCCCGACCACATCGGATAATCGAGACTCTATCTAAATTTAAAATAAAACGTTTATTATTAAATTATGTATTTAATTTATTTTTATATCTATATACAGAAGAGACATACATCTAAAGAACAGAAAAACATGCTTATCGATAAATTGGAAGAAGATCTGGATTTAGCCAATGGAAGGTAGATTTAAATAATTTTAAATGTAATAACAAATGTTAATTACAAAACCATCCATCTTACCGGAACAATGTAAATTAGCCCGTTTTTCCGTTGAAATCCTCCTGTATGCAAAAATAAATAAAAATATGTGCAAATATTAAAAGTACATTTTACTTAAATTAATTGTGCTAGAAAGCTTAGTGCAATAAGTAGCCTAAACTCTTTGGGAATTTCTGTGTTTCTCATGTATGGGCTTATTTCTTGGCTTAATAAAAGGACTAATTGCTGCGTTAACCGATATAATCCAGTAAATTCTGGCTCGTATATATCGAACGGGTCAGACGCATCCCGTAAATGTTTCCTCTGAATTCTTAGCCAGCGCCTCCTTTCATTCTCGTCATCGTCGATGTACGGTATTATTCTGGCATTCAACATCTAATTAATTTTATTTTAAACAACTCACAGTCTTTTAATTTTTTAATTATTCAAAATAAATTATAATTACACACAATTAATGTAAGTTTGACATTTAATAACCGCTTACAGAGCCATGGTTTTCAATACTCAACTTAATCAAGAATTTAGGAAAAATTTATTCCAATGTGTATCAAAATAAACCATAGGAAAGATTTTTTTAGGAAAAAACTGCTATCAAAAATTTTACCTAAATAGGAAGAAAATTCCTATTTCCTAAGGACACCAGAATCGACCCACAGGCCGCAAGTTTTTGGTCGATTGGCATTTTTACGATTAAAATAACGATATTATTGGGTGTATAAATTAGTTTTTAGGATTTTCCAAGAGATGGCGTACTTTTTAACTTTAGTACTAAACATTCTTTTACAAAGACACCTACGGCGTTTTAAAGTGTTGACATTCCACATTAAAATTTAGTTTCGTCATTATTCGTGTAAGCGTATACAATATATTTTTTACTCCCGTTTAAGCATGTCAAATTTCGTACCAACAAAACAGCATTTGCGGGAACCATTACTTTTTTGCTTTAATCAAAATAAAAAAGCTGCCGAAAGTTTTCGTTGGCTTCAAGAAACTTATGGTGAATATGCACCAACTCAAGAGACTTGCAAAAACTGGTTTAAATGATTTTGATGTCATGTGATTTTGATGTCAGTGACAAAGAACGTTCTGGTCGACCAAAAAAATATCGAAGATGAAGAATTGGAGGCCTTATTGAAGACGCAGCTCAAGCAAAAGAAGAACTTTCAGAACAGTCAAATATCACTTCGCCATAAGCAAAACGTTTACATGCCATGAAAAAAGAAAGAAAATGAAGCACGGCTTCGAAATGGCCTACTTGGAATGAAACATCAGGAAATTTCGTTAGTAGTCTTAAAGTTTGGGATATTTTTCTTGTTAAAATTATTTTTGTTTGACTCAAAAAAAGTCATAAAAAAACATAAATAATAAAAAACGGACATCAGATTTGGAAAGTAGACTAAATTTGCGACATTCTAAAATAAAAAAAAATAATTACACCGAAAAATTGACTGTTGCGTTTTTTGTTTTGCGCAGTGTATATGTTCCGATCAATGCATAGTGATCTTCAAGACCAACACTTCTGATACCACGCAGAAATCTAAAAATGGCTCGACGAAGGAATCTCATTAAAAGACATCATGGGAATTTATGAAGGCCTTTAATTATGAAAAAAAATATTATAATCCCATTTGGAATAAGATCTCTAGTGCTACTAACATTAATGATTTTGTGGGGATGTTAAACTCCAAGCAACTTTGGATTATTTCGAATGAAATTTTATTCAACAAAACCAGATTCACCAAAGATTGCGTTACGTTGACAAGGATATTATAATGACGAGTAATAATGAGTCAATCTTTTTAATAACTACTTTGGTACCTTGGGCCAATATGAATTATTTATCCGCTACAGTTAACGTATACCACGGAACAAGATGTGCATTATATAATTTTGAATTTAAAAATGAATGCAGATACTGGAATGGATGGAATCTCTACTAAATTTCCACAATACACAACTCTTTTGAGACGGGCGTATTTCCAGATATTTGTAAAATAGGCAAAGTACTTCCGATTCATAAAGCTGGAAGTGAAATGGATATACATATCTAACTACCGCCCTATACCGATTTTATCTTACAGTTCAAAAATATTTGAAAATATTATATTGCTTAGACTAAATCAGTTCTTAGAAATAAATACTGTAATAAGTAAATTACAATTCGAGTTTAGGGCCAAGTCCAACACCACGGCCGCTTGATTAAGTTTAACGGATTCTTTGAGTAAAAGATTTGAAAAGAAAATGTTCTGTGTCTGTCTGTTCCTAGATATTCGCAAAGCCTTTGATATGGTACATCCTGACATTCTACGATTTAAATTAGAAAGTATGGGGCTTACCAACATAGAACGTAAATTGTTTGAAAGTTATCTACGTAACAGAAGACAGATTGTTAAAATAAAAGAAAGTAATCGTAATGAAATACTGCTGAATCTTGGACTTCTCCCAGGCTCGATACTAGGACCCACATTATTCATAATATTTTTTAATGATATTACCCACATCAACTTAGAGGGAAGAATACAATTGTATGCAGACGATGCTGTTGTTACTTATTAAGCCAACACACTAGAATCTCTGCTATCTAAAATGCAAAATGATTTAAGAACACTGGTAAGTGGTTTACGATCAACTATCTTCTCCTAAATCACGCTAAAATGAAATACATAGCATTTGAAAACAAGCTGTTGGATCCAAATGTGTATCCAATCACTTATAACTCTTGTGATTGAAAGGTAAAAAAGCAAAAGTTTTTTTTTCTGGGATAACTTGCTTCTTTATCATTTTATAATAAACATTTAGTAGTATTTAAATTGTATTTAGGGGTTTCTAAAAATTGTTTTGAGTAAGTAGAAAGTTTTCATATTATCTTTGTATTAACCTTTTAAAGAAAAAGGGTTTAAAATAAAACAAAAATGGACAAATGTGCAAATTAGGAGTTGAGTTACATGCATCTATTGTCACGTTACGGAAGGAAGAGTACTCACATGCTGAAATTTCGATGAAACTCAAAATTCCGAAGTTTACAGTGCAATATACACTCGACAGGGGCGAGCTCGAGTCACCACACCGAAGGAAGATGACTATATAGGTATCTTATCAAAGCGAAATATAAAACATACGGCGCCGAGAATACTAGCTGAAGTAAATCTATCCCGAGAAAATAAATTGTCATTGATAACCGTGAGACGGATACTTTGAACTCAAGGACTAATAACCGTCAAAAACGCTTTAACTGAGCACAGTATCACGAGAAATGGTAAATTCCACAATGGAAAAAGTCCTTCAGTCCGACAAGTTGAAGTTTGAAATTTTTGGATCGTAAAGGCGAATTTATGTTCGGCGTTGCTTGGCGAGAAAATGATTCCAGACTGTCTCATCCCCACTGTGACGCACAGAGGTGGTTCTGTGGTGGGTAATTTGGTTGAAATTAACGGACGAAAGTATCGATTCGGTTATCTCAATATTGTAGAACCATGCTGTGCCGTCGGGGCTAAACTTAATCGGAAGAAATTTTACGTATCACCACGATAATGATCCAAAGCATACGTCTAAAGTATCTAAGGCTTATTTTCAGCAACAATATTTACATCGAAAACGTAAATTGATGAATTGGACACCACAGTCGCCCGACCTAAATTCGAACACTTGTGGGAGCGCAGTTAGATCGAGAGCTTCGGAAAAAATGTCCAACATCAGGGAAGGACTCGTTAAATAAACTACACGATGCTTGGAAAAATATTTCAGCGGAAAATTTAAATAAATTAGTCGAACGAATGCCGAGACTTTGTATAGCGCAGTAATTCGAGCAAAAGATGATCACATCGATGAACGTGCAATTTAAACATTTAAACATATTTTGGGAGGAGTGTATAGAAACTTTAAGAAATTTGAGCTACAACGTGGACGAATGGACCACCATCCTCATCCATATTAATGTTAAAAATCCTTCATGGTAGTCGCGCTTTTTCCACAATGAAACGATTTTTACATCTCAGTATAAGCGCCACCTCAAGTAAACAATTCAAGGTTGATGAATTCACGCATAGACAAATTTTGGTTAATCAAGGAAACTAGCAAAAACCTGATTGTAGTGATGAATTCTGTAATTACTGCGAAAGAAGGGGGCACATAATTCCAAATTGTGTTCATTTTTAAACAAATCAGATAGAAGCATATGTTTTGCGAAAAATAACATCAAATGTGCCAGAGCAAAGATAAAGCGAAACGACGACTTTTGGTGCTAAAATATAATATTGACGGATCCACAATATGATTGTCCGGCTCCCATAGACATCTTGTTAGGAGCAGACATTTATGCGGACATGTCATAATTACGGATTATTCGAGGAAATCCAAATGCAATGAAAACAAATTTGGGTTGGATAGTGGTCGTGTGAAACAATTTACCCCCAAACGGTTACGCAGAATCCAAGTGGACGGTACGTAGTTAACTTACCGTTTAAAGAAAATGATACCAGCAGCCTTGGTGCTTCAAAACAAAGAGCCACGCAACGATTCTTGAAAATTGATAAGAGGTTCCAAAATAATGAACGACTATGGCACCCGCATCTACGATTCATGAGAGAGTATCTTCAAATGGGACATATGACACCATCACTCAATTGCAAGGGACAATTTCACATTCCACATTATGCAATTTTGAACGAAAATTCAAAGGAAACAAAATTTCGCGTTGTATTTGACACCTCAATGAAGGTAACATCTGGTTATAGTTTGAATGAAACTCTGCATACGTCTGAGCTACCCTGCACAACAATTTGTGGTCCCTCAATCTAAGGTAGAGAAAACACAGAATAGTCTTCGGAGCTGACATAATCAAAATAAATCGATAAATTGAAGTGACAAAGGAAAATCAAGAATATCAAAGAATACTATGGAGGGAGAACCCAAACCAACCATTACGGGAATACAACTTGACTACTGTTACATATGGCACATCAACAGCTCTGTTCTTGGCAATAATAATATTAAATCAGCTAGGAATGGTCGAAAGTGAAAACTATCCAATGGCTTGAAAAATCTTAATAGAGAACTATTGTGTCGATGACGTTTTAACTAGTGCTGATAACCTACAAGATGCACAACTTCTATAAGAACAACTAATCACATTACTTAACTGAACAAGTGGTCGAGCCGCCACCCAAAATTATTGCCGTCTATACAAGGGTCGAGCAAATTAATTGGAAACTTGGAGTTGGCAGAAGATGAAACTATTAAAACTTTAGGAATCCATTGGAATCCGATCTCAGACTGTTTTAGATTCAAGGTAAACCAAGTATCATTAGAAACTGAACTTACGAAGCGAGAACTAGCATAGGAAGTAGCATGACAATTTCATCCATTATGATGGTTGTCACCAATTACCATCACAGCCAAACTTATATTACAAGAACTTTGTACGACAAGGTTCATAGCGATATTACAGCCAAACGGGTGAAGCTGAGAAACGAACTAATCCAGCTTGAAACTCTATTAATTCCACGTTGGATAGGAACCATTTCTTCAGCAAAACTAAACCTCTGTTTATACCAAAGTATGTTCCAATGATCAGCATACTTGAGCGCACCTTTATAACCGAAAGTATTATAAAAGGAGCACTCAAGTATGCTGATCATTTTATTCTCGATTTTGAATGGTATTCTAAGTCAATTAAATTACTCGAAATTTAAAAAACAAAACGACCAGTCGATCGCGATCAACCATTTGAAATTGTTGGTTGTGGACCATGCAGTTGAATTAATAAAAAATTTATAATGGCTGGTGTCAAATATCCTGAGACAACGGTCGACGTTTGGTGGCCATATTCGAGTTAATCGGTGCGATAAATAATCAGCCAACACCCGTACGTCACCGAAATGCAAGGTCTTCTGAAAATATCGCTGCTATGAGCGATTAGAGGGCATGGATACTTCGCGCGACGTCGACGTGAACTGGGCGACCGAGATCGTACAATTTAACGCCTTTAGACGTCTTTTTTTGGGCAAATTGCAGGTCTGCGAATAAACCGCAAACTACTTGATGCCCTCAAAGTCAACATACATCATCCAGCGAATTCATCCAGCAAATTCAGACAGATTTATGAGACAAGGACATCGAAAATTAAAGCTTCGGAATACGTGCCATCAAGTAATGTTGCAGCGAACATTCGAACGTGAGCTTAATTTTAACCAGCTGAACACCGGCAGTAAGAAAAAAAAGACCTAATGGAACAAAAGATGGCACATAAAAGACGAGCAAAGGCATTTTTCTGTTTAGCTCAGGAGGAAGCAAACTGTATTAAAAAAAATGATTTTACCAAAAGTTGCAGGCCATTCAGCATATTATAGACGTCAAATTTATTTTTATATTTTTGAGATAGATTTTCAGAACGACGGACAGAACAGAAATTCCATAATTGAGCTCTGAGATGCGGATTGCCCACACAAGAACTGGAAATATAAATTTAACGAAGCCAAGTGAATTATGATATCAAAATTTTCGTTCGCAGAGAAGTGACCGATTAAATCCGATGCTGGAGCAAATATATCTATTACAAAAAGAGGAAAATGGACTGGAGTTCAATAACACTGTGCTAGTTGAAAAATGTGACAAGCTGGGCACCCAGGGGGTAAACCTAATTCGAGTACGCTGAGTTCAATGGTAAAACAAAAAGAATTAGATGTTGTTTATTGGTCTTGATATATTCGGCAAAGTTGTTGGTCTTGACTTGCGCAACAACTTTGCTGAAGAAAGCATAACGATTCAGAGCCAAAACATGTCGAAAGCGATAACTTACCTTCTGAAAAATGGGGACTAACTTTAAAATGGGACTAGAACCATTGAACTCAGTGTACTCGAATTAGGTTTACCCCCGGGTGCCCAGCTTGCCACGAAAAAAAAGTTTGCAATTCAAGCACAGTGTAATTTATTAAGGAAACATTTTGGTTGACAACTCGTCAGCAATGGATGAGCTTGCTTTTTATAATAATATTATAAATTCTTTGTGAAATTTTGGAAGTACATTAAGGCATTCGAATTTATGTGATATTTCTGAAGTAATGGTCCCATTAGAATTCAACATAACCTATTAAGATTTTTCCACTAATCACTGATAAAGTCTTTAGATGAGGAAAATAATAACAGCTTTTTCATCGAACTGTCGCATTATTGAAATAACAAGCCGATTAAGTGCAAAATGCACTAAAAAATATGGTCCGATTTAACACTCGTTATTTACAATTTTAAAACGGCCCCGAAACCCAAACTAAATAAGGTTCGATAATTTTGAGCCAAAAGTTTACTTTACTGCCCAAGTGAGTAATTTACACAAGATATTATTAAACTTTGAAGCTCATTAAAGTGCATTGCCCTCGGAAAAATGACTGTTGCAAGTTTCAGCTCGCTATAGGACTGTTAAAAATCGTTAAATACCATTTTCAAGAATCGGACAGTTATATGACTTCTAAAAATTATTCAAAACATATTTTTGATGAATATCGTAAAAATAACCCAATCTCTCCGGCGATATGAAGCACACGCGAAATATATATATACATTTTCGTTTCTTATAACAAAATATAATAATTTCGTAGATAGTTGGCAATTTAGCGAATCATAAATTACAGGATCTTCCTACATCTTCAAATTGTGTGTCTTTTATTTGCACAAAGAAATCTTTTTAACCGTTTAGAACATTTTACTTAATACACATGTATCGAACTTGATGCGATATAAAAGTCAACAGTTTGTAATAAAATAGAATATGTTAATTTTTGCCGCATACGAATATTATACAACGTACATTAAATATATTGTGTATTGGTATAAAGAGGTACCTTATAGATTTCTTAGTGATTTGAGGTACAATAAAATAAATTAAATTATAAAAAAAAAAATGGGAAGTGGACATTGCAAAACTTGTTTAAAATTTTTAGCTTAAAGTTTGAAAAGCATTTTTAGTAGTTTGTTTTGGGCTAAACAGTGTGTGCCAAATAAATTTTTTACTATGCGTTGTGTAATTTTTTTAATTGGCTTAAATTATGACTTTAAATGGCTTATTAATTAAATATATTAAGATTTGGTTTGTAACATTTAAATATTAGAATGATTAAGGCAATAATTTGAAAGCTGTGTATTGGGCAACATTTATATAATTCTGCGTGCACATTACAATTAATAGCGACTTTCCATATAAAATCTATTTTAGGATGATAATTATATGTCGTATCAGGCACGATGACGTACATTATTTTGGTAATCAAATATAAGAAACTACAATATTTTCAAGGTGGCAAACATAAAAAATCGTATCAATATATGTGCACTTAAAATTAATAATAACAACATCAATTTGATATCGCAAGATCTACTGAAACGAGTTCGGTGTTCCCCAAACTACGCAGGTAGTTAAATCGTTAAATAGTTGGCGATGGTCTACGTTGATTGGTATACCTAAACCAAATATGTATAAAAAAAAAATCGCGAAAAAGGTTGCGATTTAACATTTTTCATTCTATAATTTGCTGTTTTAACTCAAATTTGCAAAGATTAAATATGTTGCCTCATGAATTATCATTATTAGTGATGTAATGCTTTCTCTGTTATACAAATAATTAAATATTCTTAACTTATAATCTTCTTAGTAGCACTATTAAACTATTTTGGGCTAATTATGAATGTGTAATGTTCTAGACTTATGTCAATTAGGTACAGTTAAGCGTATACTGCCATTCTAGATCGCTTTATCAAAATAATTACAATATGAGACGTAGGGTCTTAATCTTTAACCCATAATCTTTAACTAAACATGGATATAATAAAGCTACGCCTTAAAGACTACAAATTGCCTTTAATACCAAGAAGTAGAGGCAGAAGTGCCTAAGAATACCAGAAGTAGAGGCAGCGTTCACAGTAGACCACCAAAGAACGCGACGTCAATATTTTATACTTGATGGGAAAATAGGCGTTAAGCGCAATCCAATATTCATTCCGTGCATAACGTTATTCGGTGTCAGCCCTGTAGCAGATGGATAGGGAAAGCCACTTAAATTTTACCCACAAAGCCTTTTGGCAAAACTACAATTTTTCTCGGAACGAAGTTAGATCTTGCTTAAACACCCATTCCATCGACGATATAACAAGGAACTCAACGTACTTTGGAATTATCAATTTTATCAGGAAACCATTATCGTGGGACAAAACATGGATGAAACTAATAAAACAAAAGTGTCTGCGGCGCTTCTAAAAACCCGGAAACTAACACGGGTGGGACTTCAGCCTTTAGACCTGGTCTCCAAGGTACAAGTAACCAACATGGAACTTTGGTCATTAGGATTCGTCCGCAATACGTGCGAAAAAATCGGAAACAACATAGGACTTTGACTATTTAGCAACTGGAGACAGATGTAAAAGGCCTTCACCGCCACGTGGCACTGGAATCGTGTTAAGTTCCAATCTTGTGCCGACCAAAGGTCATTGACTCTGTATAGTAAAAGTAGGGGTAGATTACAGTCTAGCTTGGTGCTAAATTAGAAGTAGTGGCTAAAGAGGATATCCCCTGCAAAAATCTAGAGACACCGGCTGATAACCTGAACAACATGGAAATGGGGGTGTGGAGGTAGAAACACTCTCTACAGTCACGAAGATATGGGATTACTTTGTGGATCCCTAGAGGAATTACAGTCAGAGAAGGACTCTGGTAGAGATTAAATTAAAGGAGCAAACTTAAATGTTGAGGTTCTGCAGATTAACCTTCATCACCCAGAGTAAGATATTGCCCTAGTTCATGAACCTTGGGATAATGGTGACCGGGTAATTGTACTTAGAACTCCTAAATACTCGCGTATAAACTGCTACACAGTAATTCAGAGGTGGGCACAACAATCATTGAGATGGAAGTTTAAAATCTCTGGTTAATATTAGCTTACGTTCTACATGATGGAGAAGATCTCCCACATGTCACTTTAGGAAGCTATTTAAAGGATGTTAAAACACAAAAAATTGGAGTCATCTTGGGAAGTGATGCAAATTCACATGGCAGTGTTTGGGAAACACTGATACGACAAAACGACGTGAGTTATTTCTGGATTCTTAGTGATGAATTGGAAGGTGTCGGGGAATCTTTTTTTGATCATTGTTACTCTAGTTTGAATTGGGGACAAAACTCTTAAGAAAACCCAGTTGTAGAAAAAGGAGGAAAATCGACCGACTTCCAACTCACCTGATTCATCACAAGAGTTGGATCACCTAGAACACCAGCTATCTGACGCCTTTAATAAGGCCATATTAGGTGCGTGTTTTTCTAATAGACATGATTAAATCTCAACTACCGAAGAAGAGCCAAGGAAACTAAAGCTACTAAGGACTGGGGCTGCTATACAAGGCAGTTCTGAAAACACACAAATACGAATTAAAAAATGCTAAAACAAAAGTGTGGAGGCTGTACTGTAGCAAAATACAGTCCACAGAGATATCTAGGCTGCGTAAAATACTACCTCTAAATTCCCTCATTTTCGAGTTTCTCACCATTTCAACGACCAGAAGAATTGTAAATAGCATTCAAAATCCTTTAAACTAATACTGAAACTCACTTTCAAGGAAGCTCCGAATCTGCGCTACAGACGCTTGGGGATAGCTTTAAGACTTATAAGTCAAGACCCGATGGCATTATACCGGCTGGTGTTCTACAAACAACTGACAGTCTTACTCTGGCTGGAAGTTATCTTCAAGGACAGCTTGGAAGTCTGTCACATTCCTAGTAAATGGACTGAAGTAAATGGAATACTAATACCTAAAGCGAGTAAAAGCTTGCATTAGTAGCCCCAAAGACCTTAGACCTATAAGAAAAGACAGATAGAACCTGAACTTAGAAGTTTCGATTGACCTAAATAGGCTATCGAAACCCCAAAATGCGTATTGCTAGGGGAAATTTGTGGAAACTGTCCTCCACTCCCTTATTGCTCCTATCGAGAAATCCCTTGCACATGGAATACTATACATATGATTACTGTGTAACAACATCAAACCAGAGGCGATCACGCAGAACTCTTCTCTTTCTGCGTGGACGAAGCACTCAGGGGGTGGGTAGATATTATGCTTAAAAGCGGTCCAGCCTGGGTGGGCCCTCCAATAGCAGATCTGTCACTAGAGGCACACCGCAAAGTGGAATATTATCCTCTCTTCTTTGGAACTTGGTCATAACCCACCTCTTATTAAACATGGAAAGGGTACGACTTTAAGGTGGTTGCTTATACAGATGATGTTGCGATTGAAAAATTTCACACGCAATGCCACAAGGCTTTTGTTAAATGGGTTGAACATAGAAAGTCAAATCGACGAGAATAATAACAAGATTGCGGAATAGGTTCGGAATACATTTGAAAGGCATAGAAAATAGTTCCGATATGGTTGAACAGCGATATAAAACCAGTATATGAAGATGCGTTTCGAGATATGACTAAACGAGGTTCTTGAGATATAGATTTCATGCCAAACACTTGAGACCTATTCCAAAGTTGAATATTGTTTTTAACCTAAACTAATAAAGCGATAGAAGCTCTATCTGTACAGTATTGTACAAAAGTATAAAGGATTATTAGTTCCAAATAATCCATATTACTAAATCAACTACAATTTCAGTTTAATAATGAGTTACGAGATGCTCTAATCTGTTTTAGGAAGTATTCTTCTCAAGACGGGCATAAATTACCAGATTGAGAGCTTTTCAGAATTTGCGTGAGAGGCCGGTCGATATCGTAAGTTATATAGTAAAATTCAGCTATCCTTCCAACTATTCCTCCGGCTAAAGTACAAAGAGGTTGAAAAATTTGAGTATGCATTATTCAAGTTCAAAATAAAAAAGGAAATTTAGAAAAATAAGTTTTGACTAAAATACTTTTATAATTTTTTGGTTGAAACACCGATTAAAAAACCATTGTTGCAAAGAAAAAGTGTTGACCTTGTTTGATTGATGATTTTCGTTTAAAAATAAACATAGGCTAAATGAATGAAATCCACATGAAACAGTAAATGTTTGTCTATGTAATGGCGTTTCGGAAATAGTTTGGGTGCCTCGCTTGAGTAAATCCGCAATATTTTACTTGTTAACGGCGCGTTGAGCCAAAAATGAGCTTCATCGCTCAGAATGATTTTGATATGAAAATCAGAGTCTTCATCATGGCTGTTTAGAGACTAATCAGAAAAGTTACGTTGCAGTAAATGGTCGTGCAGCTTCAATTCTGAGGTTATGGAGGACGATCTTATAGGCACGTAGGCTTGATTCAGCGATTCTTGCATTTCCTTGTCTAATGGGCACGATAATATTATATGCAGTGAATATGTTGATTCAAATTTTTTTACAAGACGTTCAATGTTTCGTCTAGTTGAACGGTTATAACGACCGAACATTTGAGGTAGTACATGTAAAGTTGCGTTAACCAAACGCGAGCTTTATAGACCTTATAGACACTGACTGGTTAAAACGTCAAAACTGGAGTAAACGTCACGTCGTGCTCAAACAAATCTAGTACAAAAATGTGTCGCCCTTAATAAAAATCCCGTTAGTATAAGTTACAAAAAGCCACAAAGAATTTGCTGGCTAAGTATGTTGAAGTGCTAACATTTGGGAAACTCTACAAAGAGTAGATACGAACGGCAAAAATTTACATGAAAATTGGACATGGACATGACATAGACGTCATTACTCCACATGCCCTCAGCTCCTGCAACAATTAAAAGAAATAAAGGAATTTACAATTTTAATGAAAGAAATTATGAACTAAAAAAAGTAGTTTAAGTTCATCACTTGGGAAAAATTAATTAGCTCTAAAACCCTAATAAAAGAATAAGCAAAAAAGGAATGCTCTCCAGAAATGACAGGTACTTTACCGTCAACTTAAAAAGAGGTTTCTACAAGTCAGTTAATCAGCAAGAAACAACTAGCTCTAAAACAGCGACCTGCTAAAACAAAAGAGAAATCAAGTTCATCTATTAACGTCGTTAGAATATCAAATTATTCGACTATAAAGTCGATTATGAAATCGGTTATGGTAATAGAGTATAAACTCATATCTCTAAACAATGGTGTCTCGAAAATTAATAGGCTCTGAACCCTATTGAGCTTTGGCTATAAATGATAATTCCGAGGAGAATCAATGGTTTACCTGGACAGGAATGATCGTCCAATCAAAGTTATGGCTAGAAGTCTTCACTCTACTTGCATGAAAGAGAATTTATTGAAAATCTCACTTAAAGGGTCATTATTAAGAAAGAAGACACCGACCAAATGGCATATTGGTTAAAGCTTTGGCGTTTGAATCGGGAGGTACCGGATTCGAATCCCGATAGGGGCAGGATGCAAATTTTCATCAACAGATTACGATCTTTGGTGAAATGGAACATATCTATGACCCCCTGTGGGAGTGCAAGACTCATGGGCTGACCCCAGTATAGGCTAGTATAGAGCTATGCAAGGTGCAGATGGTGATAAAATCGAACCTATAGCCGTACGTCCTCGATTTGGAAAGCAATGCGTAAAGTAGGACGTGAAAAGCGAACCGCCAAAGGCCCCAGAATAGATAGATTACAACAAAAAAAAAAAAAAAATTGAAACTGGACGAGGAGTTCAAATCGACATAAGGGGGTTTCCACTAATTATGCTCACTTTTAATAACAGGCAAAAGGTGGAATATGTGTATAATATCAAGACAATATGAGAGTTAAAATAGAGCCTTTGAAAAAATAACAGTCTATTACCCCAGTGGAAAAAATGTCAAGGTTTTAATCATAGCCGAAATATTGCCAAAGAGAGACAAAGATGCATGAAATGTGTCTGAAACCATCACGCTCAAGTATGCCCGGTCACATTATAAGAATTAAAAGAGGAAATCAAACTAAATATCTAGACATGACTCTAGATGCGAAACAAAAATAAAAAGTGCACGACAAAAAGAAAAAAGAAGTGTTAAACATTAAATACGGAAAGATAGATTGGCTCTTAGGGACAGTTTGAAACAATTTTACATAATAAATTGCTACAGAAACGGAATAGTTAATGAATGGACCATGATACATAACGATCTAATCTCAATCAGCTAAACATATAATAAAACCATAAAGGGCACTAGCAAAAGGGCTACAACCCTCCATAAGAGAATTTAAATTTTGCACGATAAATTACAAGGTAATTTGTAAATCGTTGTAATAAATAAATATCATAATGAAAAAATTACACAGTGGGTCAACAGTCAGAAGTACTGCTAGAACGTGAGCTTAAAAGATTGGCGGATAACACAACAATCGAAACTAATCATGGATATGGGAGACATGATGAAAGCACTTTTATTACCGAACAAACGGCATAGTGGTTAAAGCTTTGGTGTTTGGAACGGGTGATAAATGGAGGAGAAATATTTTCAAGCGTTTTGATTGGTTTAGCGTGCGGATCAAAATTTATTAATTTTCGCACGCACTCGTGCAGTTGGCTTTAGCAGTGCCTAAATCAAAAATTTACATAATAAGTTAAAGAAGAATTGATTTTATTTATTTTTGATTCTTGTTATAACGAAATAGTATTAGAACTTGAGGAAATTGATTTGCTTTAATGTAAATACATTTTGCTCATATCTCTGAAACCTTACACTTTACGAGAAATTTTGGAAGCAACAAAAAGTATTTATTTATTTATTTATTTTAAGTTACATAATCAAAACCTGCACTCAAAAGTATAGGTTATAATTTATAAAAAAAAATACTTTTCGCCAATATCTCTCAAGCTAGTGAGTTGCAAGGTCATTAAAATCACGAATAAACGTCCCCCGCGACACTCTTGTACCGTTTCCGAGATAAAAGCCTGGCATTTATTAAAAAACTCTATATGATTGTCATATATCGTCGAAAATGTATCAAATACCACAAAGTTGACTTTACTATCGTAGTACGCAAAACTGCCGTTGTGGTTCTGGAAAAAGTTACATTTTTCCCCATTCCTATATAATCATGTGGCATATCGTTTTAAAGATCAGGGAAAAGCCACAACTTTGATATTAGCACATTAGTTCACAAAATCGCCGTATCCGCTAATTACACTGTGCTAGTTGAAAAATGTGACAAGCTGGGCACCCAGGGGTAAACCTAGGGGTGAACCATTAAGATTTTCGTTATGTCAAGACCAACAAATTTGCCGAACATATCAAGACCGAAAAACCACATCCAACATACCTCCGCACACTTAGACCAGTAGTGGCCCGTTGTGATACCACAGGAATCTATTTCCCCTTTACCCCTGTTCAAAACCATTCGGAGTTGATTTTGCGCTACATACATAGCGCAAAATATCTCGCACTCTAAAGTCAGCGAGATCTGAAAGGCTGGCCATACTGTACACGACAAAATATATATGCCTTCTGTATGATAGTGCCGGACACGATCATAGGAAGTTATCCAAAGTCTCTTCCTCTTCTTCGTCCATGCAACTTCTACAAAGTCATTCATCTGTAGAACCAGCCTTCTCGCATGTTCCCCAAAAAGGTAGGGTCTTGTCAGTTTTGGCAAAAGGTTATCACAGAAGACTCCGGCTCCTACCTTGCCGTCTAGACAGGTTAGGCTAAATACAACTGGAGGTCGGCATACTTAGGCCAAACAGGACGCTCATTTCAAATGAGATACAAAGAATACATCAATGACACAACCAAATTTAAAAAGAAGTACATAAAATCAGGATTCGCACAACACATAAAAACTGAAAATCATAGATACACTAAATTCAACAAAAATGTAACCATTTTGCACATGATCAAAAAGGGGCGAAATTAGACAGGGTAGAAGATCTAAGTATTTTTGGACACAATTTGACTCATGAGTTATGAGACATTTGTATTCAAATTTGAGACAAATTTCTCATGAGTCAAATTGCGGCCAAAATTCACACCCTGAAAATATACAAAATAAAAACCCCAACAATTTACTTAACGATAAAATCAACTTAATTTAAATTTATGACTTTTAACTTAAAAACAAAGGAGGTGTCAAACAGCAGCGCTTAGCAACAGTATATAAACAGCAGAAGAACTACAAACTACAATATAAAAACAAAAATAAAAAGTTTTTCATTTAAATATAAAAAGTGATAAAAGAACACAAAAATAAAGTGAAAATCGGCTTGTGAAATCCAGGGCTGGGTTGTTCTAACATCACAATACAAGCATACAATTTATCTCTGTTTCAATTTTTATATCATTTACCAGATACCAGCCTGCAGATTGCAACATTGTGATGTTTCTACTGTGTTTCAATCACCAAATAATTTTTTTTCGATTGTAGAACGAAAATATGTAAGTGAAATAGATATTGTTCAAATACGAGTATATTCTAGTAGGCTGTGATAGCAATAAAGAAGAAACAATTGATAATTGAAAGAGAAGTCAAATTAATTCTAGCTGAAAGAGACGTAGACTTCAGTAAAATATCAACCATCAAATGTCACTGCGCCATTCAATCACATTGAATTCTCGCAAAATCGTTTGGATATTATGGTACGACGGATAAAAATCTCGAACTTTTCTATCCCAGATTTTTTCAGTTTGTTTCAACTTCTTTGTATGAAAACAAGCGTGATGTAATTGGTTAAAACGATGGGATGGAAAAATCCCGGATTTTTATCCGTCGTATGAATACGACTTGAAACTATCGCAACGGCAAGCCATTCCTTTGCCAAAGAGAAGAAAAATGTTAATGTTTTAGGATTTTTTTTTAGGAAAATCACCATAAAATCAACTGAATCGATTTAAGTTTCTTTTAACCCTATTTCTATTGAGTGAATTTACTGACACATCCTACTGAGATGTGACATTTATACACAAGTAAAAATTTAAAGAAAATGGGAGCTTTCAGGTCCCCAATCACCGCCAATTTGATTTGCATATTTCATAGTGCTAAATATTTTCATAACGGTGGCTTCGATTTTACTGGGTGCCCTGAAAGCACCCAATAATCCAACTTTTTTAATTTCGAGAGTATTAATTCATTTATTCAGTTCAAATTTCACTAATATATTTTATTAAAATTACTTGTTTTGGCAGTGTATGCATATTACAAGTTTTTCTGAGTGTTCTTTGCAAATATTGTGATTGAACATATTAAAAATCTGAGGCCTAACTATCGAATTCAACGTTCATTTTCGAAGGCTATCGTTTTCCTATAGTAAACAAAAGAAGAAAAAATAAAAATATATGAAATTTTTACTATTCTTTTGAGATTCCCGTCAAAAGTGAACGTCGAATTCAATAGCTAGGCTCCTGAGTTGTCACACGACTTATATTATTAGGTCACTTGTAACATCGACAACGAACGGTTGTTTTTGAACCCGAAACGGTTGATACTGCAGTCTCTGTATTGCTTAAAATCTTCTCCGTTTGTCACAACTGTGCCCTTTGTCGATTTCATTTGGCTTCGTCGTTGTATTTGGGGAATTACATGAACCAACTGTTTCAAAAATAGTTTTCTGCGTAAGTTTATTTTCCAATCTTATTTTTTCTTATTCCAATCTGAATTAAAGTTTTGCCAGATTACCATGGCTGCTACTCCGCAAATATCTACTAAATAAAAAAATTGCACCATTGCTTTACGGAAAATGAATGTGCAAGTTGATCAAGAGTATCAACCTCACCCTTCGTATAATTGTAGTACAATATATTCGATGGCTAATTTTTGTAGTTTTCAGCTAATTTGTTATCATGATGCATAGATGAAATTAACAAAACTGCCCGGATCTTTTTCGGAACATTGCTAGCCATCGTCATTTTTTTTCGAAACCCATTGTGTGTCCCATTGATAGCAAATTTTGTGTGAGCTCATAACTTTGTAAGGAGGTTATCAAACGTAATATTTCGATTAAATCTCTCAAAGGGTTGACACAATTGACTGACTGAAATGCTCGTTATCTAACATAGAAATTTTGAATTAATTCTTCGTTACACAATAGACATCCATGAATCGTTTATACGATAATACAATATGACCTTGAAAGGAATAAATCGTCATATTTCCTTTCAAGGTCATATAATTTTCTTTTTTGTTTTCGCTGGTAGTAGAAGACACTTAAACCAATCCAACGACATATGACAAGTTCTTCAAAAAGGCGTGATACTTAGCATTTTAGCGTACCTTTAAAAATTTATTATTCGGAAGACCAATAATACAAAACATATGGGTATTACCCCCTCATGATAGGTTAAAATAAATAAGTTGTTGTCTGAAGCAGTTTTAAGAAATAAATTTCACAATCATTCAATAACATCAATCATTTAATTTGAGCATTGAAAATAATTACCTAGATATATTTCAAAATTCATTATAACGAGTAAATAATTTACCTTTATTGGTTTATCCGAAAAAAGTATATTATATTCACTTATACATATACAGTCTTTTAGGATTTAGGACAAACTTCACGGATTTGTAGAGAAGCGTAAAGTTTGTTCTAAATTTGTTTTTGTAATTTTAGAACAAAGTTAAGACATACTTCACGGGAATCTTTGAAATGGGACTAGCACCATTGAATTCAGCATACTTGAATAAGTTTGACACCCTGTGCCCAGCTTGTCACAAAAAAAAAAAAGTTTGCGATTCAAGCACAGTATTATTAATTTATTGTATAGTGCCATGAACTATCTTAGTACGCAAAATTACTACTATGGCGCTGATGGTACGCAACAATTTTGTAATACAGTAATTTAATTCACAAAATCACCACGATCAGTGCTAGATTATCAATACAATGGTGCAATGTTATTTGTATACCGTTTAGGAAGAATAAGTGCTTAACAATTGCAAAACTTAAAGTTCAAAAACTTGTAATTTTATCAACATTAAAGGAGCGATACAGGTCAGTAACAAAATTAGACCAAACCAATAGACACGACAAACAGAAAAGCATTGAAACAACTTTGCCTATATCCAACATTTCATCTATCTCTTCTCTATAAGCCGTTTAAAATTGTTATTAAGGTGGGCATTAAATGGAAAGTTCCCGCCTTTCTCGATAGATTGGCGTGCATTACGATACACCTATAATAAACGGTATTGCTTTCAATCAATATTAAGATTCTGTGTATTATCTCTTGGAAAATAACTTATTTCTTACATCGACTGTATATATTATATGCGTTTATTAAAGTATACGTTACCTAAAACTAAAATCTTTGTGACTCTGTGTGTTTCAAATATTATGCAAATTACATACAAAAAATTGATTTCTATATTGAGATAATTTATTAATTTTATCCGAAATTGGGATTGAGGTATAATAACGTCGTACGTAAAATGGTTAGATTATTATTGTCATTATTAATATAATTACTTAATTTAAATATTAAAAGTACGCGTGAATGTAATATCTAATATTCAGATTTGTATTGCGATCACATGATTTTGAATTACAACTTAAATTTTTTTTATTAATCCATCGGGTATTGTCAAAAATTTTGTTTGGCAATTAAATTTCGCACCCAACCGATTATATGGTTTATAATTTGTCTTACGAGACATTCAACAAATTTTCGTATAAACAGATCTTATATACTTCCTTAACTTTCTTATTAAAATTAACTGTAATTTGAATTATCATATTAAAATTTGGCTTGACTCGCTAACTTTTACTTAATTATCTATGCAAATATCTTTTATAGCTTAAGTTTATTAAATCGATATACAACGAAGTTACTTATGTAGATTTATTTATATATACGAGTATATAGAAAGAGAGAGACAGAATTAAACTAATTTAATTTATGATGAGCCTTCTCAAAATTGAAATGCCATCCGGTTCCACAAAAATTACATAAATACGTAAAGCCTATACGAAAGGAGTGGTTTGGTTATTCTCCTTTCCATTTAACTTATATGAATGATGGATTTTTGAAACCAACCTTGATATTTCACTTCTACAGTTCGATTCGTTTCGATATTTATTAAGCTGTTATCAATATTCAGCTTTTTTCATTGCTAATTTACATACCTAATGGTGTGTCTATTTATATCTTGCAGCTTTTTCTGAGATTATTAACCGTAACCGCGTACGTATACTACATGTTAAGATACCAAATGCTACTTTACGGTTTAAAGACATATCTAACTGCGTTTTCTAAATATCGTCGATTTTAGTGAACTTTTTTTCTGGAAATATAAAAAAAATTGCTATACTCAAACTAATTTAATTAACTTTAAATTATAGTACTTTTTACGTAATAAGAATCTGCTGTGTGGTAAGAGGTAGCAAAATCTTTATGATGATGAACTCTTATGATGATGGGTAACGGAATTGTGTAAGAGAATCAAAAGCAAAATAAAAATTCAACCAGGTATCGGTTAGAAATTTGTAATATTTTCTAATTTTTTTTTTAAGGAAATGTAGATTTATGAAATCTTTTCACAAAACTTAAAATAAAAAAAAAAAGTTCATCAAAAATAATAATAGCAAATTAATTTCATTTGACTGTTAGAAATCAATTTATAGATCTAAAGTATTTTTTTTTTGTTTCGTTCAAACTATTTACACAACATGTGGATTTTCTATTGCGAATAATGAAAATTAGGTTTTTTTACGCAATGAGTATTATTTTTGTGTGTACGAGTATGGTGGAAAGTAAAATACGTAATTACATAGCATAGTTTCAGTTAGAGTATTCTAGGTTTTTTCGGCATAAAACACAAAATATTTAAAAATCATACGTGATCCAGTTCATACTAAAAGTTATAGTCCAGTAAATGAAGGGGTCAACCTGTAAGTTATTACTTACGATTTTCATTTTCTGGTGATAAGAGGCATTTGGTACCTCATTAAAAATCAGACCGAGTTTTTCGGCCCCAAAAGACCCGGAAAATCGGTTTTCGGCGAATATCTCCCAAAATATGGCAGCTAGAGATTTTTTGTTCAGGTAAGCAATGAAGGTCAGTTAATTCTCTACAAAAATGGTCCCAATGGTTTTTTCCAAAAAATTTATCGTTTCCAAGATAAACGGGCTCAAGAGCAAGTAGAATATTGAGTTTTTGTGTTGTATGCCGGAGAGCACAGTCCGTACATTTACACATGAGCGGGCCGACAAATTATTCAATAACTTTGTTAAAAATGCATATTTTCTCATGAGTTCATGTGAAAGAGGAAATCTACCGCTATCATACCCTGTGACTTGAGTCACGTTTTGATTCTTTGGCCATATTGGAAAAACGGGTCAAATTTTTTGCTCCCGCGCAATTTTGACCTCGGCAGGAATTTGTTCCTATTTTTTTTTGTATTGCACTAATTTGCTGCAAATTTTCTTGATTATGGGTCCTCAGAAGGTCCTTTGTCATTTGTGAAATTTGCATAATCTAATTTTCTTCCATTTTGATTAAAACTTTGTTTGTTGAATCCCAATTTTTTGCTGTTTTTGGAGCACGGGGATATTTTGTAAAGAACCACCAAAAAAAAAATTCATACATGATCGGATTGGTCTCTATGACATATCATTTGAAAGCTGAGATGTCTACTTTTCGGCTGTGCAATTATTTTTTTCATAAAATCCGCCATTTTCCAATAAATTTGGAAAACGCGTGCTCAAGGAAAAAGCGTGCTTTTTCTGTTCGTGGCTTTTTTCTCCCGGCTCTTTATTTCTGACGTTTTGACACCATTAATGTATATAAAGTCATCTCATTGATACGCGGGGAAAAATCTGAGTCCTAAACGTAATGCTATAATTTCATTACTTTCATTTCTTCCGTCGTTCGTCGCGTGTGTTCTCTATTTTCTGTTTTTCCTACTATTATTCTTTTACTGATAACAGACCTGACCCCAAAAGATCAAACAATTTATTTCTTGAAGCCCAGAAAGGAAAAAACCTCCAGCAAATGTTTTCCTCCAAGAGATTGAATGAGCGGCCCTTCGTTAGAGACAATATTTTATTTCTCCATGCGATTTCGGGAAGCGATACAACTTCCACTTTTTTCGGCAAAGGAAAAACGTCAATAGTCGCCAAATTAGAGAGAAAGGTTACGAAGAACAGAGACTCGGGACTGAAAGCGGTCATTGTAAGTTTTAAAAACCATAATCTTCCCCACGAGACCGTATTTCAGAACGGGCAAACTGTCATTGTGTCGATGTACAGTGATGATGATACACAAACACTGACAAAAATTAGATACGAGATCTTCAAGCGATTCACCAGAACCAAAAACAAAAACCAAACCGCACTCAAACTAGCAACCTTGCCATCCACACCTGAAGCTGCAAGGTAACACCTTTATCGGGTATATCTGCAAGCCCAGCAGTGGCTCGGAAACGAACTGTCACCAGAAAAATGGGGATGGAAACGTGTAGGGGGTATACTCATGTCGATCCAAACCACTAAAGAGCCGGTTCCGGAACTCTTAAAGATGATATTTTGTCAATGTAAGAAAGAATGTAAGGGAACATGTTCATGCCAGAAAGCACGGCTACCATGCTCATCTATTTGTGGTTCATGTGAGTCCCGCCAGTGTTTCAATTATAAAGATAGCCAAGATACGTTATCCGAAGGGGTAGACCTAGAGGAAACTCTAGAACCAGGAGGTTTTGGCGAGGACGATGTTGATGACCAAGAATTATTATTGGAGTCTGTGACGGGGACTGGTGATTAACAGATTTATGTCATAATTTCCATAAATATTTTTCTATAATAAAAGAAATTTAAAGAAACTTTATAACTCTTTATTCCAAAAACCTCGATCCGGATGGTTGCAAAAAAATTTGTAAAAATTTGCCGAGAATCTGCAAGAAATTGTTGAGTATTATGAGTAAATATTCTTCACTCTTTAGAGATTATAGATTTCATTAGGAAAAACCTCATTGGACAATAGTTTGTCATATGGGCAAAACTGATTTTCGCAAGTCTTTCGCCAATTAGTGGGGTCCATCCTGCTGTTATTAATCTTATGGTCTGCTTTCCTAATAGGTATAACTTGAGCCCTCATCTCCGAGAAAAACAAGACGCTTGGGAACATAAAAATTCTTGAAAATTAAATGGTTTACAGCGTTTCCCATGGATGGATTGTAGTGACGCCATCTACAATTGGTTTCCACAGTCCAAAACATTGAAAATAGTGTATTTGCAACACCCCCATCTCAAATTTTGTAAAAAACTTGCATATTTCATGAGTCTCAAAATTTTGGATTTTTTAACCCGACTTTTTGCAAAAAATATTAATGCTGCGAAAAAAAGATCATAGGGACCATTTTTGTAGAAAATAAACTGATCTTCAATTCGTATCTGAACAGAAGATCTCTAACTGCCATATTTTGGGAGATATTCGTCGAAAACCGATTTTCCGGGTCTTTTGGGGCCATTTTCTCCCCTACTCCCCCTTTATCTATACTGAGATAAATTGATTCGTAAATTTACAAAATGAGTCTGTAGTGATAAAATTCATTCAGCCTGTAAAATGCAAAAGTTTTTGAGACCAAATGATCACATAACCGGATTACCAAATAGGAAAATAAGCAACTAAAGCAGGATCGTATGAGATCGGGTACCCGATGGATGAACGACCATGAGGAAAGATTATCTGTCGTTACATTAAATATTTTACGAATATGAGGCAGTCAGAGCAAGTTTAGCTATACTGATACAAAAAAGTTGTGTAAGCTTGATTCCGATAATAAGAGAGAATTTCATCAGTCAAGTGCAAGGTCATGTGTCATCGAAAGTCACAGAAGATGCTTTAAATGAGGGAACTTAGGTCACTACGTCCGGCATTGTACGCAAACGATGTAGTGATGCACCGGATAATGAACCGGGTAATAAACCGGATAACAGATTAAACTATTAGAACCTCGATATGAATTGCCATCACTACAAAAATTATTCCTGATATTTATGAGAAACGCCACCTAAAAATTAAAAATTTAATAGACATTGAAAAATTGAAGTTTAATTTTATTTCTTTGACATCTGACATATGAACCTGTTCGAAACGCATGAAAGGTTTTTAAGTCTCAGTGGTCACTGATTGACTAACAAGTTTGACAAAGTGTGCTAGTAATGCTGGTTTTAGTAACAGTGGTACTACACCAATTGTAACCCCTACCCAATTTATTAGTAATTCGCCAGTAAATATACCTAATGTAGTACTAAAAGCAACGCTAAATAATAGAAAAGGGTTTAACATCTGCCATCTGAATTCTCACAACGTGCTTCCTAAGATTGATGAATTACGCCTTATCTTCTTGTCGGCAAACATTCAGGCAATTTGTGTATCGGAAACGTGGCTTAAAGACCACATACCAAATCAAGCGATTCAACTTTCTGGTTTCTCGGTATTTCGAAATGATCGTACTTCTCGTGTCGGTGGTGGTGTTTTTATATTTTTAAACTCGAACATAAAGTCGAAAGTTATTTATCAATCTCCAGTTTCATCAAAAATTGGGTTACTTTTTCTCGAAGTCAGATATGCTGACGAAATTTTCCTTCTTGGGGTAGTTTTTATACCACCAAGCATAAATTGCATTGGCGAATTCATCAAAATATTTTGTTAACGGGAGATTTTAATCACAATATACTATCTAACAATCCTAGAGTTTTAAATTTCTGCAATGTAGTTAATAATTTTTCCCCGACAATTTTCAATAATAATGTCGCGACCCACTTCTCTACTAATTCTAGTTCTCTGTTAGATTTATTATTAACTAATCTCAATAGCATATCATTTTTCAATCAAATTTCAATACCTGGAATATCAGACCATGACTTAATTTTCTTTTCAGTGGATGTGTACCAGTTTAGCGTAATCCCTGAAATTTATTATAGAGTCTATAATAGGATAATTCTTGATGAAATTCCTGTTAAGATAGCAAATCTTCCGTTTCAGAATATCTAATATATCGGAAAGCCAATATTAAAAAGGATAAACCACCTTGGTTAAACGTAATGGTCACCGCTTCGTTATTTGATAGAGATTGTGCGTATCGACTGTGGAAATACAATCGTACTACTGAAAATTGGAACTGCTATCGCATGCTCAGGAATCATGCGACTAAGACCCTAAGAATTTCTAAATCATCATTCCTTCAAACTAAATATGATCCAAATCTACCATTAAAAGTATTATGGAATAATTTAAAAAATCTTGGTGTTGGAAATGCTAAACTGAAGCAAACTATTTCATATTCGCCATCTGATCTAAATAGTTTCTTTGTGAATTCAGTCCAAGCTATACATACTAGCCAAGGGAATTTTTCAAATCCAGCCATTTTCCCAACAGCTCCAGATTCTGAAGATACATTTAAACTCTATCCAATTTCTGAAGACGAGCTTCAATCAGCTATATTTCAGGTTAAGTCAATGGCGATTGGTTTGGATAGTTTGAATCTTAGGTTCATCAAAATTCTATTTCCTCATATAAATAAGTTTACTCAACATATTTTTAATACAATAGTTAGTACATTTTCTTGGTCATCACCAACTCGTGATATTCTTGGATAATAACAGTCTTCTTTGTCATTTCCAGTCGGGCTTTATAGAAGAACATAGCACTACTACCGCTCTAGTTAAAATTCTAAAAGATGTTAGGCACAATATTGACAAAAGACGAATGACGATTTTAGTGCTTTTGGACTTTTCTAAAGCTTTTGAAAGCATCAACCATCAATTGCTTTCTTATAAGCTCTCTAATAAATTTATGTTCTCTGAATCGGCTGTGAGGGTTTTTGTCAGCTATTTGAGGGGTAGGTCTCAAGTTGTCAATGTTGATGGGATTTTATCGGAAAGCTATAGTTCTCCAATAGGTCTGCCACTCCAATTCGGTCCTGGGGCCACTACTTTTTTCCCTTAATGTGAACGATATTGGGGAGGTTATTGCAAATTCTTTCTATCACCTTTGTGCAAATGACCTCCAAATGTATAATACCTGCAAAATTACTGTTAATGTTAATTGTGTAAAGAGTGCATAAATGAAGATCAAGCAGCATACCTAGTGAGTGCATGTTTAGTGAAGCCGAAATAAAATAATGTTTTGTACCGGGTAGTTTACCGGGCTCAAAATTAAAATTGGCGGGAGAAACAGACATCGGAACTGAAGGAAATCACAGATAATTCAAGAAACAACCACGAACAGAAGCAAACGCTTGGTTCTAGTTCAGATAGCGCAAGTCTGCTTAAAGAGTTTAAGGCCAATTTTATAAAATGAAGCAAAGATTCTTGCCCAGCAGAAGATTCCAGTACGACCGGTGTGAAGTTTCTGGACAAATTTTTGTATTTCACATTTTTTCTTAAAATCATATCTTAAGGAAATGTCATTGCTGTAGAAACGTAAAACGGAGATACGCTTACCGAAAAAAATATACCGCTAATTTCCGGAAAACAATCAGATCTTTTCGCGATTTGTATGAAGCATCAATCGATAAAAATGATAAGATTTCCCCGGTATAAAAGATTCAATATCTGAAAGGATTCTTACGTAACGGGCGATGGCTTTAGTGCTTTATATATCGAGTACTCAGGCCCATTATAATGAAGCATGGCAAAAGATAAAAGAACGGTACGACAAGAAAAAGCAAGTAGTAACACAATTGATCAAACAATTTATTGATCAATCTAATATCAACCAAGTAATTCGTGGTAAAAGGTATTAATGTGATCCATGGCTAATATTTATCTTATTAAACATCCTAGACCAGCAAACCAAAGGGGCACATTTCACAGCTGTCAACGATTTCTCGACGATTGATGAGTTCTTCAAATGTTTAAATTGTAGAAGCGACGAATTTGAGAGTTATGGTCTACAAGCAAAACCATCAAGCTCAAACCAACACAGCAGTTTGTCAAAGCACCACTTCTTATCCTATATGAAATTTAATACTATACACCAAACATTGGTGTGACTATGATCATGATGCTTCACCTGTTATACAAGCCTCAAAGATTTCATCAACTATGTGTTTAAACATTCAGACGGATTCAACGGTCATAGCGAAGTATCAATCAATTCTCCCAACAGCAGTAGTGAAAGTGAAAAGTTTTGATAGTTCATTGGGTTGATGTAGAGCTCCCTTGGATTCTAAATCGCAAAAGAGAATGCCAATATAGTCATCACAGGCCTAGCAATATTCACTATTACGACTCGAAGTGTAACCACACTATGTTTATCTTCGATTTATGGTTCCCATCCTGCAGTAAACATAGACGCGCTAATTACCACCACCAAAAACAGAACCATGTTCGCTCAGAAAACCATATTTGGATGGATTGTCAGTTGTGATCCACAAATGGCAAATAATTTGTTGGCATCAGAATCTAGCTTCGTGGGGTGCAATTTCAATACGGAACTAAACATAGATCAACCTCTGCGAATATTTTGGGAAAGGAAAGAGATCTCTAAGTGTAAACTATATTTAGCATAAGAGTTGGAATGTGATGAACAATTTAACGCTACTTGAACGTAACTCGATCGCTTTAGAAAATTCAATATTCACGGCGGCGAAGCTGTTTTTAAGCCTTGAGATTCCTATAACATCGAACAGCCTTCGAATATCGCCGACATTGAAAAAATGTACCGTGATAGGGGATATCAACGGGTGTCATCGACTCACCATAGGAACCTGCGGGCTAGCGTGGTCTCAATTTTTAGTAATACGGGTTTTTCAATAAACAGCGGTAGACTGTGGTGAACCAAATATTCGATCAACAGTATTAAATGATTTCTACGTTGATGACTTAATCAGTGGAGTAGATAAATTTGAACACGCAACGATGCTAAAACAAAAAATTGCCGATGCCTTAAAAGTCGGTGGGTTTTACTTGCGCAAATGGCAGTCCAACGATCTTAAACTGCGAGAGGATCTTGAAGACAAGTCACAAGATGTTGATTTTTTAGAAGATATACGGCTTACCCAAGGAATATGTTACTTTTATCCTATCCTATTTTATCCAAATTTAAAAAGGCTCGCCCACCAACAGACGTATGTTGTCAGAAGCTTCTCGAATTTTTGATCCTCTTGGATGGATGTCTCCTACTATAATTCTTTTTAAAATTTTGTTGCAGAAACTGTGGATGTTGAAGGTTGGTTGGGAGGTAGATTTACCGCTTGAACTGTCAGGATACATACGCTAATTTGTGGTAAAGGGAGAAAATTTATGCGAAATACAAACGACCCAGGAAATGATGGAAGCAAGAACAAATTATTGAAATGAGTACGAGCAAGAAAACGAAGAATTAGCCAAAAATAAAACCATTAGTAGAAAGAGTAATATCTTATCTCTTACTCTTTTCTTAGACGAAAATGGAATTTTGAGAGTTCGAGGACGTCTTAATAACATTTGCACCCAAGACAACGAAAGACACCCAATCATTTTGCCTAATTCAAATTCCTTATACAGATTGATAATCTCCTTCTTCCACCAGAAATATCTTCACCCTGGTCATACCCTTAGATCCTATCTAACTAAACAAAAATTTTGGATTGTATGTAGTTGCAATCACATCAGACAGCAACTGCATAAATGTATCAGATGCGATGTGGATTATGTAGGTCCGATCCAAAACTAGCCAAGGGATACATCGCCATATTCGTTTGTATGGTAGCAAAAGCAATCCATATAGAGGTGTATCTCAAAATATTTACTGTGATAATAGAACTGTGTTTGCAAGAGATGCCCGAAAGTTAAAAGATATACAGTTTCTGTTAAATTCTACGGAGCACAAGATGCACAGTTCATGTGCGAGGATCGAATCAATTGACATTTTATTCCTCCAGCGGCATGCTATTTTAGAGGATTATGCGAGGCCGCAGTTAAATCGGTAAAATCGATTTTAATCAAAGCATCAAAAGGTACCAATTTGACTTTTGAAGAAATGATCACATTGCGTTCTGTCAAATTGGAGCGATTATTAATTCAAAACCACTGGTGTGTTGCATCAAACGAGGATTCATCTTATGAAGCGCTGACCCCAAACCAATTTTTAATTTGATCGTCAAACAAATACGACACCAATTGCAACAACGTTAACACTTTACTGCAACTCACTAAATGGAGAACAACCAACGAACAGACTGGAGATTTAGTAATAGTGAAGGAAGATAACTTGTCGCCAGGTAAATGGACGATGGCCAGAGTTCAAGCTACACATCCTACAAGCGACCGATTCCAAAGCTGCTTAATTCAATCAAAAATCAGGGAGCCGTTTGAAAGTTTGCTAATAAAAATTCGTACTGAGCAAGTCCACAGTGGAACGAAACATGCTTTGAAAGGTTAAACTATATGGTGGCATTTTGGTGCCATCTTCATATTGACATGATTCACACACCGTTTGATTCCACCTTGCCAGTTCAGTGGCAACCGGATTGGAGCCAATGGTCCTGTAACCAGGAAAATGAGCACTGAGAAACAGTTCACCAGCTTCCTGTTAAGAAGCGGTTAAATTTCTAACGAAAAAAAATTTGTTGTGCCTGGTGACCGCCGACAAATTTAATTGATTTCGTCGCAGAAACTACGCTATCAGGATCTATAGTAGATTTTAGATTTTTTGTAGAGTTCCTGCGCCACCTGAAAGTTATCACAATTGGTTTTTTCACCATCTTTTTAGCTTAGAGCAACAGAAAGGTTTGTTCAGAGGTTTTGATGCAAGAATTTTCATCAGCGGTCGAAACTGCATGGGAAACGAATTGTGGAGGAATCAATACTCTACCGGTGGTTTCTTAAAATTAAGATTAAAATATATACACCTGCGACCAAAAGTTACAACTTCGTTTGTTACTCTCAAGTTTAGTTTTAGATGGACACAAACTACTGTCAACCACGTCGTGGAGCGCGGAATTGACAAGGCTCCTAAATTTCAATTTTTGATGCGCTTAGAGAATTAAACAGGAATACACCTTTGCTATTGATATTTAAACTGTGTCAAGTGGTATGACGAGCGTTCACATCACAAACAATTATAACGGTAATTTTCATATTACAGAAGCCACAATCACTTATGTGTAACCATTCGAAGAATCAAAAGGAACGACTACACTCGTGAGATATGCAGTGCTGCACTTAAAAAATGAGAGTCGAACAGAGATTATTTGATAAATTAATGGACGTTCTATAGGTTTCGAGAGATTATTTTTGTCGAAGATCTTATTATCATCAGCATTCAAGCAAGAAACCAAGGTATGGTTCTTGAATTAAAAAGATATCTTTAGCCGACGACGAGGAGGTTTGAATCAAGACGATCTATGGAATGATCTTAAAGAAAATCGTATTCATGGCGTACATAAGCGCATTTCTAGAACAAGTAAAGTTCTCGTATATAATTTTTGAACATTTACGCTATCTGCGATTTTTATATGAAAGGATGTTGTTGTAGCTTATGACAAATTACACGACTCTAAGAGGTTGGTTCTTATAGTGGCTAAAAACGTATATACGTTTAAAAGGGCATACGTCGTGAAATTAATACCATCTAATGGCGTTTCGAAACAAGCTATAGGACTCTCGCAAAAAATTTTTAAACAGTCACGCTATCCGCGATTTTGAGGGAATGTTATTCAAGTTGATAACAAGACATCATAGAGATTGCTCCAAAATTCCGCCATAGAGCATACTCCTAATAGTATGACCTTTCAAACGAAACATCTTTCGCTAAAAAGTGAACTTGCTGAGTACGATTTTTTATTAACAAAGCTCTCAACAGTTCCGTGATTTTTGACGGAATCTAGGTTAGGCCAATAACAAGAAGCATGAGAGATTGCACTAAAATGCAATCATATATAGAAGTAATTCCTTAGGGTGTAACTTATCAAACGATGTAAATTTAATGAATAAAAATTTAACGAAGTAAGAGACCACATCGAGCGAACTCTACTAGGTAATATTTAGAAACCGGATTGACATTAATATGAATGATGCAATCGACCTAGTAAAATTAAAAATTTACAAAAAAGTGCTTAATCAAGAGTTTAATTTTTTTTTTTTAAATTAAAAAGAGACCAATGCGACCGGTGTGTGGCATATAATATCATCACAAATCCTTTTCCATCTGAGAACTAAAATTTTGAGGTACATATGGAGAACAACCAGAGTATCGATTTTGTTCGAAAAATGAGACGTGAGAGTTGGGAGTTTTGCTACTGTTTCGCAAACTTATTTGATGGATAAAACGGTTTTTACATTTGTTTCAAGAAAATAATAATAAAATTTAATATTTCTATTTAGTGCGCTTATGAAACAACAACAAAATTCCCAACTTTCAAATCACCGTTTTCGAGCAAAATACGTACACAAATGGAAAAAGTACATAGAATACGATCATTGCAGAGTACGGCTGTTAAGTACTCTGCAATGATCTAAAAAAAGTGTTTATTTTACATCGGGCTGAAGTATCTAAAATTATTTCTTCTACTCTAATGTAAATAAAATTACATATTGTCCGATATGGCATGAAGCCATGAGTGGAAGATCAGACATGGTCATTAATCAAAATATTGGAACAATTTGTGTTTGATAACCGTACGATTCACAAAATCATAATTTAGCCCGATTCTTACATTCCAGAAGAATCGCAGCCGCATAACGACTTTGGCTATTTTAAAGTTTATGGGGAACACTCCCACGTCATTGAAATCCAACAAAATTTTTCGGAGCCTCGACACTCTCAAGTACAGTAAACTGATGCCATTCATAACACAATCGAAAAATACTTGCGACGTATGCTTGATAAAAAAAATTGGTACATTTGAATTAAGTGGCATTTAATTTGACCAAGGAATTGAAATTGGTATTCAATTCAATTTTTGGCCAAAAGAACAACCAATGAATTCTCGTGATTTGTTTTTAAAGTTGGTAATGACATTTGCGATATTTTTTATTTGTTTTTCTTTTATCATTTTGTACATATTATTAAAAATGTTTAACGTAAAATATCAATACAAAACGCTTGTCAATAGTATGTATCAATTTTGTGGAAAATGTCAAAAAATTGGCAAAATTTAGAACAAAAAAATAATAATTTGAAAAACTCTAGTGACAAACACAGTAACTAAAAATAGAATTGGAATTTCAATACCATCAACTCTGTAGCAATTAAACGGATTCCAAATTGGAATTGTGTTACAAGAAAAGATAAATAATCCAAAATATATCGTGGTCTCGTTCTGCGTTACCATGTATACAACTAGTACCCAATTATATGCCTAATACAATTTTAATACAAGAAAACTATCATTCTTACCTACTTATTCTATGGAAAACTCGACGTTTTACAAATGGGACGTACCGATTTTAAAAATTTTAATGTTGTCTCGATTAGGTTGGTTTTTCCGCCTTTTGCATTAATTGCAAACCTTATTTATGAGCAATCAATTTGGACTCAGGTAAAATACCGCTAAAGGCACGGAAAGGAGGTAATATCCTGTAGTGTAGTGAAGTGATCATACACTCGACAAAATTTATGCAAGCCTACAGCTACTTTTGAACTACACGTGCAATGCTTTGTAACATGCCGGATATCGACAAACAGTTTTATTCCATTTAACTTAAGATTGAATTCATGCGTATAAGACTGATTGAAATGAAATATGATATTGATTTTATTTATGAATTAATAACTATAAACCACAAAGTTCTTTTTATTTAAAAACTTGACAATACATTAAGGTAATCTTTAAAAATCTTATCCAACTCAACTCTACTACAGCCAAAACTGGCCCTATCAAATTTGAACTCTCACACTATTTAATTTTCCTATATAATGAAATTGTATCTCCATATTTTTCCATGTAGTTCCATAATTTTGTTCTATATACCTAAAACCAAAAATAAGTGTGGGACATTCACTAAAAAAACCCGAAGCTCCAAATAATTTTCTCGGATTTTCAGAAAAGCTATGCGACTTATTGAGAAAATTTTAAGTTACACCAAATTGAAAATGTTTTTTTTTGCAATTCACTAGAATTTTTTTTTCTAATATAGTATAAGTACTTCAACTTCAATATTGATGTTCTCAAAACTATAATTTGGTGCTTACGCCAAGATAGAACAATAGTGACGACTTCGTGAAGATGGTGTTACAACAATAATTCCAGATTAATTTGATTAAACTCGTTAAAAAATCTTTAGGAAAGAGGCTACTGGCCTAATGAATGCCACATCTTTGTCTGTCTGATGTTTGGCATCGACGATGGCTGGAAGATATACATAGAAGATACCAAAATTTTAACTTGGACTTCGGCAACACATACAAATTATTGTAAGTAACTCATTTTTAGTTGGACGACAATATTTTGTGAAATTGATTGCGGTTCCCAGATGAACAGCGAAAACTAGGAAGTAGAGCTTGGTCTATTTGGCCAAATGCTTTTATTCGATATTAATTTGTATTACATGGGTAGTATAGTTTTATAGGCAAGCGAATACTCAAAAAAATAAATCGGCAAAAAATTACATCACCAGCAATTTACTCGGCTGGTAAATCATGTTTAGGTATAATAGTTTAAAATTTCATACACCATTTGGTTAACATAAAATTTTAGTTTTTGTGTTATTACTACATTTTATGTTTTTTAATTTTAAAACAACTATAAAGAGACTACCTATAGCGAAAATTGTATGTATGTTTAGCTTCGCGTTCTTGTTATATTGGTTTGGTATAAAACAGTTCATTACAATTTACTGTTTATTTCAGTTTAATATAGTTAAAATTACATGAACAATTTGCGGTATTAAGAGGTGGTTCTAATTTATTTCGTTATTGTTGTTTTTCGGTATAAACTCATAAACACACGTTCAAAAAAATTTAAATTCCATAACCTATCTCAATCGATTTACCGCGCGCGTAAACTTTTGACGCACAACTATTTTATGAATATGGTGCTGTACATTATAAATAGGTATTTGTGTAATATATACATATATATATATGTATATATGTATGTAGGTACGGTACATAAAGACAAAAACTGGCTAAAGAGCAAAATTATAAATTTTGTGAAGAATACCACAATATTTATTTCGCGCTATACTACAAATTTACAGTTAAACAATTTTTATCATTAAAACCTCTCCCTCAAAGTTTATTTTTGTTACATCTTTGGTTTATATTAGAATTTTAGAATAATCAAAAAAAAAAATGTAAATATGTATAAATAGAGAAAAAAATTATACATTTATAATAAATAAGGTCATTGAACCATCATATACATATACACAATCTAAATTAACATTATGAATATTAGCATTATATAGTTTCATAGTATCACATCCCTATAAACATAACTAGTTATGAATACAACGATGAATCAAAGTACTAAAATTGATTAGATAGCGTTTTTTTTTTGGTAATTTGGAAAATGACGAGGGGCTTCATGCCTAAAACGTACAACGAAAAAATTTGAAACACCGTGACATCTGTTATTCGAAATTAACATTTCACATTAATTTGGCAAATTTGAACGTAACAATTATTTGTACTGCATTTAAGCTATACATAGTTATCAGTAATACGAAGTTATTCGAGCAACATTCAAATCAAATGATATAACAAAACTAATGATCGAACGCTGATGTGACTTTATAAAACTTCCATAAAAATTTCAAGGCATACTTAGGGAACGATTTAAAATTTATTCGATATGTTACGGTTAAAGGTTCAATCTCAATGGCACTGCACTGCCGATCCATTAAAATGTCATAATAGAAAATGCAATATTACATAGAATTTATATGAGAAAACGGAAAAGCAATCACAATGAACGAAGCGGCGCGGTGTGTTCGGAAACGATAGCTCAACTTTCTACTTTTTCGGATAACATAACCTCAGAAATCATTTGACAACTAAAAGTGTATTACACTTACCGATTATCCGTGTACCTCAATTATCCGGGATTATCCGGAATTTTTAAATCTCGTGGTTAATCTGAATTTCATCTGATTAACCGGGATTTTTTAGTTCTAATAAAAATCATTCGATTAACCGGGATTTTTGATCATTCGGGAAGTCTCACTTATCTCGGATAATCGAGGTTCAAGTGTATATTTAACACGTGTATATCATTTTCAAAATATTAAAAGTAAAAAAATATAAGAAATGGACTTCAACTATGAAGAATTTATGAAAAAATAAAATTTTATCCCGACTTGTACAACAAGGCAGCCACTTTTCTGGAACCGAGCGGAAACATTATGTTTGACAATCCGTAATGACGGATAGATGCGGTACGATTAGCCGCGGTGCGGTGTCATTGAAAATCAAACTTAACGCACGAAATTGGTAAATGTGAAAAATTAACGGGAGTGAAATTTATAACAAATATATCATTGTATTAGTGTTACACTGTTAACCATATTTCTTATAAGAATTTTGAGTGGCATATTTTAAAAAATAAGCTTTGAAACTAATATGAGGTCCACTTATAAATTAGTTTGAAGTGAGAAGGCTAATTTGCCCATATGCTATACCGGGTGAGTTTTTTAAGCTGAAACTTTCAAATATCTCGGAAAATAAGCCCTCTACGATAAAAATAAAAATAACAAATAACAAATACATTAGTGCTAAAATTAGGACCCCCGCCCATGTTTGTAAGGGCGTGGGGAGGGGCAACTTGGAAACTAAGATAGGAACCCCTATTTTTTATTGCAGATTCGGATTCTACGGCTAAAAGTAGGTAGGATTTCATTGAAACATTTTTTCGATTCATGATAGTTGGCGCTGTAATATGCAATATTAAATTTTTTCGATTTCTCCTACTGAGAACATTATGCATACGATTCTGCAATATGTTTGCATTAAAATTAACACGTTTTCAATGTAAATACTTGAAATTAGTTTTAAACAAATTGTATTTCTTAAAATAAAAAAAAAACGACTTTTAGCGTAACCCAGGAACCACGACGTGGACATCATCTTTTAATTAAATTAAGTGCTCAAAATGATGGCCTTCGACTTCAATGCACTTTTTAATCCACATTTCAAATGAAGGTACACAACTTAGAAGCGTGTCTGCTGGAATTTCGGCACAAGCATTTCTTATTTGCTCAATCATATTCTCACGTGTTGTTGGTACTTGTTGGTATACTTTGTCTTTGATCAAAGACAAAGTATACCAACAAGTACCAACAACACGTGAGAATATGATTGAGCAAATAAGAAATGCTTGTGCCGAAATTCCAGCAGACACGCTTCTCGAGATAGCCCCAATAGCCCCAATATCTCGAGATAGCCCCAAAAAAAGAAATCTAGAGAAGTAAGATCTGGTGATCTGGCAGACCAATTTACCGGACCAGCTCTACCAATCCAGCGACCATTGAAATCACGATCAAGTACTTCCCGTGCTACAGACGAATAGTGTGCTGGACATCCATCATGTTGAAACCACATGTACTGTCGCAATTCTAAGCTCAAGTTTTCAAATAATGTTGGCAGTTCATTTTCCAAAATGTCTCGGTACATTTGACCATTTAAGTTGCCTTCAATAATATGGGGGCCGATGAGTTGGTTGCCAATTATTCCACACCACACGTTGACAGTCCAATGGCGCTGATGTTCAACTTGGCGAAACCAGTGTGGATTTTCAACAGTACAGTAATGCATGTTGTGTCGATTAACCGTTCCATGGTTTGTAAAAGACGACTCATCGGAGAACAATACATAGCGAAAAAAATTGGGATTTTGCTGTATTTGTTCTACTGCCCACTGACAAAATGTTACCCGATTTTCAAAATCAACGCCATGAAGATCTTGGTGTAAACTCATATGAAACAGATGATACTTATGTCGGTTCAAAATTTTGCAAACACTGGTCTGGGATAATCCGGATTCACTAGCTATTTCTCGTGTACTTATATGAAGATTATAGCTATTGCAGCCAATACAGCAATTTCGTTATTTTGTCGTCCTCAGTGACTGTTGCTCGACGGGTCCTTTTCTTTGGCCGAATACTTCCATCAACAGTAAATTGTTTGATAGTCCGGTAAAATGAAGCACGTGACCGAGTCCTATCTGGAAAACGCAAAGCGTAGAGATTGACCGCATTATCAAGACTACGGCCAGCTTCTCCATAAACCAGGACTGTTTCAATTTTTTCTTGTACAGTTAAATTCTCCATTTTGAATTGTAATAGCCTTACGCAAACAGGTCTTATTGTTTTCGAAATAATATTTGAACTGAATCGATATTTTTAAAACAAAAAATATCATTTATTTGAGAACAAATTTAGTTGCATGTTGTTCCTATGCAAAATCATGGCCGTCGTTGTTCCTGGGTTACGATAAAAGTCGTTCTTTTTTTAATTTAAGAACTACAATTTGTTTAAAACTAATTTCAAGTATTTACATTGAAAACGTGTTAACTTTAATGCAAACATATTGGGCGGGGGTCCTAATTTTAGCACTAATGTATTTCCCCTACAGAATGATTTAATTTTGATAATGGTCATTTTTATCGTAGAGGGCTTATTTTCCGAGATATTTGAAAGTTTCAGCTTAAAAAACTCACCCGGTATATGTATGCAGGGTGTCCCATTGAGACGAGTCCAATCGAGAAGGGCATACAGCTGGATCAATCCCTTGTAAAAAAACCAGCCCACTTTTGTTGGAGGAGCGTTTTCGTTCAATTACTAAAAACAGATTTTCGATTTAGCTAACAGATAGGTTCTTATATCGAAACGAAAAAATTCATTTATGGGGTCATCCGGTGGAGGCCGGGAAGCTTGTAACCTTCTTTTTTAATTTTATTTAGCATGTAGTATTTTGATAAAATTTAGTGGGACAAGGTTTTCGAATGCAACTAAACAATTACAGGAGTTCTGATTTCTGGATAATTCATTTAGGATTCCCCGAATAGGCCGTCATGTTACATGATGTTGCAGCATGTTGCACCATGTCGTAGGCTGTTGCGCCACATTGTAACATCATGTTTGGTCACATGTGACCTTATTTTTGACCATATTGTTGCATCTTATATTATTGGGGTCTTCTTTTAACTTTTCATTTGGCTTGAAATGGTTACAAAGAGTTCTTATTCTGAATAATTTATTTAGAAGTCCTCCGGATGTCGTGTTGCATCATGCTGCAAAATGTTAAAGGTCTTCTAATGTCAGGAATAAATTGCAATGAGTCCCAATTCGACGAAAATTCATTTAGGGGTTTTCGGATCAAATGACTTCTAATAAAAATGGGTGGGGTGTTCGAGCACAAAGGCGGTTCTTAAATGGGGTCCCAAATTAAAAAAAATCAGCACATGCTCTGCTTTGGGGTGGTCTGGTTGTCTATGTTCATTTCAATCAAAGGGGACTGAAATATAAGTTTTGGACATGCCTCTGCAAAATTTTCAAGTTAAATGAAACTAAGCCATTTCTTAACTGATTGTGATGCAACTTTTTTTTTTAAACATTTGACAGGATTCCAAAATGAGTTACGGATGTGATTATGAAAAATGAGTAAATTGGATGGAACGAAAACCTTTTTCAAATGTATAGTATGGAACTCGGTTGGTACTATGAACATATCCAATTTGATTGAAACAAACAGTAAATATAGAAATCATGGACATTTTTGCGATTTTTGCAGATTTACCATTTTTACTGCCGAAAAAGTGGTTTATGAGGTGGTGTCTGTCTGTCTGTGTCCTTTCTACAGAACAAACGGATTTACTGATTTGGAAACTTCATACTTAAATTTTTTTTCATCAAATCATCCACGTCAATTATTTCACCAAAATTAGAGTACTCTACAGCCCAAAGAGGTTGAGTGATCGGCATAAAACCTCTTATTATAACTTAATTTTTAACCCTTGCGTTCACAACCAAATTTTAGCCTTCATCTTTACAACCAACATACCCGGGTAAGTCCATATAATTCCATACATTTAATAATAATTGTAATTGCATTTTAAACAAATAAATACGGTTGAAACATTTCCATTTAATGTTAGAATATAACTAAACCAATCATGTTTAGAATTACCCTGTTATTCTGATCTAATTAACCATTGCATAACCGATAATTAAAATTTTTTTGTTAGAATGAAATATTACCATTTACATTAAGACTAGATGAGCAAGAAGAAGAAGCTGTCTTTCAACCGAGGAACCGAATCTACCAGAATACCATCCAGACGATGTCGATTCAGATTTTAATATTGTTGCGTTTAAAATCATCCATATCTGGACCAAGAAACAAAACATTCGGACTAAGCATCATACACACATTGAAGCTGCTATAGTTAGAGAAGAAATGTGCGATATAATAATTCGTGAGACAAATCGTGGTGGCGCTCAAAATTGACAGGCATGGATCAATGAAAATCCGGACAAAATTCGTACTTGAAACCGAAAAAGCAGTTATTGCTTTTGAATTTAATGGGTATTTGGTTATTATTTTATATGCTGGTGATTCAATAACGAGCATACGCAACATTTATGTAGTTCCCGCTTTCATCTTCTTTATTACGCTACCGTGGCTATTCAACGATTTTATACGATAAGGCGTTTTATTAGATTTGATAGTGGAAGCGTACGTGTGCAACGTTTACTCACCGAAACGCCATTTCATACATATGGCTTATGTTCAACCAAAATCTAAAGGAATATTTTATTGCTGGCGTTGGTGATACACGATTCACACTGTATATCTCATCGAAACCTGCCAGATATGGAATTAAAGTATGGTGGGTTGTGATTTGAAAACATCTTACGCGATGTGCCCAAATCTACAAAGAGAAACCAACCAAGGAGAGCGAGTGGTGAAAGATTTATGTAGTAATCTTTTCCACGGAAAAAGAAATATTACTTGTGATAATTTCTTTACAAGCTACAATCTAACTACATACTATAGTTTGATACTCGATTATAGATTATCAATACTAGATACGGTAAACAAAATATGACTTTTCATACCAGCGGAGTTCCTCATTGTCATAGGCAAACCTCTACCTGTCGAATATCTTTGTGTCGGCTTAGTGATAACGTCATAATGTGTTCATACGTTTCAAAAAAAAAACAAAGCTGTGGTTCTTTTGTCGACTATGCCCTATGATAAGGAAATCCAGGGAACAGCCAATGAACCAACTATGATTTTAGGTTACAACCTAACTAAAGGAGAAATCGACAATATCGACAAAATGATAAGCGAATATTCATGTAAATTAAGAATGAATCGATGTCTACTTGCACTTTATTCTGGGAACAATCCGTCCCTAAAATCAGCAACCAAACAGTCGGCGTAAATTATAACAAGAATTATGTCAGCAGTTAGTTATACCAGAAATCCTTATGCGTTCCAAAAATCCCCAAATAACACGTCATTTTGCCACTAAAAATAGAGTGCTGGGACACACAGTAGAATTTCAATCTACTCTATGTTGATAACATACCTACGGCAGGAGAACGAGATGCTAGTGGCCGAATTTGGCATAAAACGCTGCTTTATCTAGAAACGTTCAACACGCAAAACTGTGCAAATTGAAAAAAAAAAAAAAAACGGTTTGCGGATGGCACGGCATTCAACGAATATAATAAGTTGTTCCCGTTGACCCCCCTGAATATTTTTTAAACCATTTTCATTGGTTAAAAATGACGTTTTTTTCTTTGTGATTTTTTTTTGCAACTTGGATTGATTTAAAAAAGAATCAGAAGGAAGGAAGGAACGAACGATCGCAACACTGGTCAATGAAACACGAAAACTTACCCGGGTAGGCGGTTGTAAACATAAAGGCTAATTTAATATGTGTGTTGTGCCAATTTCTACTACTTTAGTAAATTATATTCTATGGACTTAGTATTAATCTGTGTATATGCCATGTCCCTTTATAGTCTCCCCACCTGTTTTAATAATTTATATTTCGGCTAATATCATTAGGGCCACAGGAATTCTTCACTAAGGCTCAATATATTTCGATGATATTCCACTTCATTTCTTTCCCAATATGTCTCCGTCCGAGTTTTGATGTTCCAGTTTCCGATTCGTGTCCCTTGTCCGAGAACAAAGAGTAGTAATATTAACAATAACTAAAAATGACTACTCGAATGAGGGACCTATAAGTGGCACACTAATAACAGCAAGATTTCAAACGAATTCAGTGCTGTAATGCACATCCGGAAGAAGCTGATACACAACTAAAGACGAATTCTACGAGCAGTTACAAGCTACGATATCTAGTACACCGAGAAATAGAAACAACAATGGAGAAAAAGACTTTGCAAATTCCCACTACATTTGGACATCACCAGATGAAAGAGGGAAAAATCAAATTGATCGATCATGATGTACTGGTTAACAAGAAATTCCTAATCCTCCTTACAAGAGATATTAGAGCACTAGGAATGAAGCATTCAAAGATTAAAGGAGGAAATTTAAGATTGAGGGAGAGAGAGAGAGATTGAAGAATACTGAAACCAAAAACACATTCAAAGTAAAGCTCCAACGCAATCTACCAAGTAACGAAACCAGCGCTATCGATCAGAAATGGAATCAAATAGCTTATACCTTAAGTTCGTTAACCAATGTGCTTGGCTACCATAACTACACCAAAAACCCATGAATTTAGAGATGATGATACGTAGTGGAAAATTCAGGAACGCGGCCAACTAAAGTTACAGTTCTGCCATGAAAATACGGGAGAGATCGAAACGAACTGCTAAACAAATAAAAAGAGATGGGAGAAATGATCGCAGAAAATAAACCCAAGACACAGTCTCGAGACTGCAGAAATAAACAGCAGCAGCAAATAGAGAAACATGTGAACACACTACATCAATGTGTGTACTATAACAATTCTGAAGTAAGGCGATCTTAGAGAATGCAACAACTGGAAAGGCATCTTTCGGATCACCAACGGCCAACCAGCATATCAGAAAGAAACAGGTTGTCTTTAGCACTCTGCTGTAAAGCACTCTGCGAAAGGGGCATTCTGGAAAAGATAGTTGAACTGATTAAGGAAATGTACAGAGATGCCGCAAATAGAGTTCAATACAAGGGGCAGCAGTGTAATGAATATTACAACACACGAGGTGAAGATAGGTAAAGATGTGTTCCTTCTCCACTACTGTTTGTAATAGTAGTACTAGATAATATAATACGAAAATTGGACAATACGTCTTCAAATGACATTCAGTGGAATCCAATAAATCGACTCAATGACCTGAAATTAGCTGATTTAGTGGAGGAAGTCGGTCTCAAAATTAACATCAGTAAGACTAAACAGGAACATACATACATCTATTACCATCAACCAAGAAACCATCGAGGATATTGATAAGTTCGTATACCTTGGTTGTACTGTATCGAAAACAGGCGGAACTGAAGAAGATATCAACCAAAGCGTCAACAAAGCAGAAAATACATTTAAAATGATACACAAGATCTGGAAGCATTCGCCCTGTCACGAACTACAAAGTTACGAATGTTTAATACCTGTATGACATCACACTGTTGTAGGGATGTGAAACAAGGAAGCACACACAGTGGGTCCACTAGAAAACTGCAGGTATTTGTGAATAAATTCCTTTGCCGTCTAATAACATTATTGGCCAAACACGATCACAAACAAAGAACTTCTGCGGTGGTCCAGACAAATCGAAATTGAGCACAAACGGTGCTAGCCGAAGCGAAACAACTCGGTAAAACATGGGAAGAACTGAAAGCAATAGCACCAAATAGAGTAAGATGGCCCAGTCTAGTAGACGCTTTATGCTCCTAAATCGGAGGTAAAGAAAAAAAAACGGGTGATTCTGGTTCATGGGGAAAAGGACACAATCATGAAACTTGAACAGTACGTCCAGAATAACTGGTTTGAGTGATGTTATGAATAAAATGTGGGATGTCGAGAAATCACTCATACAAAATATTTCAAAAATTATCTTTTCAAATTATGGTTGAAATAATACTTTTCTACTCTTCTTTCTCTCTTTTCCAATCTTAAGGATTCTGGCAGAGGGTAGTAGGCACAATCATGAAATTTGATCAGTGTTTTCGGTGCAACCCCAACCAGTTTAAGTGATTTCATTAAAAAGGTGGGGTTTCTAGAACAGTGAATCCTGGTCTTATCTGGTTATATAAATCTAGTTTAAACAATTTGGCTTAAATCTGCGATATTTTCTAACATAGTCATTCTATTTGAATAGTTTCTATGCATAATACACTTAAATAGGTTAGATATAGCCGTTTCAAGGCTAATTCTTACCAACTCTGGAGGAGAACTAACTTATTTTTGAAATGCACAGTTTAGCACAACTAAACTAAGGTAAAACGTAACTTCGATGTTTAAACGGATCTATGGGATTTCTAGTAATATAATCGCACATAAGGCCCATATTATCTCCTAAAATACGTTATACATAAATTTAACCGTTTGATGCAAAAAATTGCACAGTCAAATATTACTCGATAAAATTAGAAAACCGTCCGATCAACTGAGGTTTACATTTGGCCCCAAAATTCATTAATTTATAACCAGTATTGTGCCGTATTGTCTACGCTTAGAGACAATATGCCGAAAAGTACAGTTTCATGTTAGCAAAAGGTAAAATTGGTGGAAAGGTGGACAGTTTCATCCTTACTCCACATTTGATAAAGCTTTAGCACTTTTAAACAGTTAAGTTAAGTTGGCGGGAACGGGTCGGTTATCCAAAACAAATAATTCCAAGTGACCCAAATTTCCAAAATCCCAATTAACAAAAATATAAAATTCCATTTTACAAAATATCATAACATAAAAGTCAAAATTCAAAATTCCATTTGAAGAATTTCGCAAAAATTTTATTTCAATTAACTTAATTGTTATTATTTAATTATTTCAATTTCTTAAATTTAATTTAATTGCTGTGGTTCAAGAAAACAGGGTTGTACTTTATTTGGAATATCGAAACATTGCGTTAATACTAACAAACTTGTGTTTGGTACAGTAAGTACTGCAACGGTTTTAGCAAATTACTAGATATGAGTAAAGAGTAGATTTCCTAATTATAAATTAAATAAGGTTTCCAAAATACATTCCATTTTATGCCCATGGAACTTTTTTTTGGAATTTTACATATTGGAATTTTGAAATTTGGCATTTTGTATAGGAATATTGTTTTTTGGAATTTTATTTTTAGGAATTGTTTTTATTGGAATTTTGGTTTCAGGGATTTTGTTTTTTGAAATTTTGATTTTGAAATTTCGTTTTTGGAATTTTGGATTTGGCAAATCGTACCCAACCCTAAGTTGGCACTTATTTTGGATTTTTTTATATAGGAATTTTGGAATTTGGTATATTGTATGGGGATTTTGTTTTATTGAATTTTTTTTTTCTGTAATTTTGTTTTTAGAATTTTTATTATGGAATTTCGATTTTGGAATTCTAGATTTGGCTAATCATACCCAACTTGTTCCAGGCCATTTCTTAATAAATTATGGTTATATTCCGAAAAAAAAATCCAGAGACTAAAATTCCAATAAAAACAATTCCAAAAAATAAAATTACTAAAAAACAAAATTTCTATACAAAATGCCAAGTTTCAAAATTCCAATATACAAAATCGCAAAAAAATTCCATTTTATGGCCATGAAATTTTTTGGAATTTTTATTTAATTTAGAATTAGGAAATCGTCGATTAAGGTTTATTCAACAGTATCTTGTAATTTCCTAAAACTGTTACAGTAAATAAGTATTAATGAATATACCACACACAAGTTTGTTAGTATATATAGGTAGGAGAACGGTTCGGTATTCCATAAAAATCCTGTTTTCTAAAATCAGAACAAGCGTTAATCAATATGGTAAACAATGGAAATCATGTTTGGTAATAATTTTTAAGAACAATTAAATTGACAATTAGGTTATTAACAATTAGGTTAATTGAAATAAATTTGCAAATATTATTAAATAAATTTTGAAATTTTCCCAATTGGAATTTTGACTTTATGTTATGGAATTTTGTAAAATGGAATTTTATATTTTGATTAATTGGGATTTTCGGAATTTAGGTCAGTTGAATTTTTTTTTTGTATAACCGATCCGTTCCCGTGAAATTGGTTTTTTGTGAATTTTGAATGAAGTTCTGGAATTCGAGCATTTTGTACGGAATTTGGCTAATTCTTTACCGAGTATTCTCAAATTTGGTATTCAGAAATGGGTTTGCATTCTACAATGAATTTTGAAATAAATTCTTCGTTTAATTTGATAATAATGAATAGAACTAGAAAACGAATTTCTTTTCCAATTATATTTAAATTTAGTTTGTGTAACAGGATTGAATGAAGTTCTGAATTGTGGCCATGTTGAAACTAATTAATGAGTATATACCAAACTTCATATTTCATGAAAAAAATTATTTTAATTTTCTGGTCGTGTTGTAAAAAATAACAAAATAGATACAAAAAAATTTATAATGAAAATTTCGAGTTAATCCTCAAGATAACAGATGTATGTTATTTAAAATGCCAGAAGCTTTTTATTTTTTTGATTTCAATCATAAACGAAATAAATTTAAATAAAATCGGAAGAACCTGTCAATGTAGACCAATCACAAAAAAACATTACAATAAAAAACAAAGTAAAATATAAAAATTCGTAAACACGAAAAGTTAGTTGTGAGAATCAAATATAGATGAAAAATGTAAAAGAATCCAATTTTGTAGGCTAAGCAGTAATTCGCTAGTACTACAACTAAATGGTATTGTTCTATATATGTATATACAGGGTGTCCCAAAATTGGCAGATCAAACGAAGCAGGGTGATAGGGGAGCTCATTTCCAACAAAAACAGCCTAGTAAAGTTTTTTCGAATTGTTGATGGTGCAAAAGTTATTCCACTTTTAATGTTTTTTAGTGAAAGCGCAGCACACCCACGAAAAAATTAATTTAAAAGAGACCAAGAATTCTAAGCTTCATCATCTTTTGTCAAATAAAAATTTTGGTTTTGTAAACTTTTTTTGTTTCGCAAAATTTTTGACGCCAGCGAGAAAAGAATGTACTACAGAAAGTTTTAGCGACACTAATGCAGATTTTAAAATGGTATCACCCACCGGGATATTCACAATAGAATGTTTTTTGTCAATTTTTTTCACAAAGTAAAGTCGTGTTTATTAAAAAACGCACTTGACAAAATTAAATAAAAAAAAAAAAAAAAAAAATAGATGCTTTACCAGAAATAAAACAAAATGAATAAAATATTTTTTTTTTATTAATATTAAATATTTATATACGGATTTCTCCCGAATTTCCCACAGTTTTTTCGGATTTTCGCCAGATTTTGCCCGGATTTTTCGAATTTCCCCTGAATTTCCCAGGGTTTATTTTGGGATTTTTTTCCGGATTTCGCACAGATTTCCAGGGTTTTTCTCGGACTGTTCCGGATTTTTCCACATTTCCCGGTTTCATTCCGGATTTCCCTGAAACTCGGTGGGAATCCAAATCCGGGGAACAAGGTGAAAAACCGGGAAATTCGAGGAATATCCGAATAATAATATTTAAAATTAATACAAAAAAAATTATATTATTCAGTTTGTTTTATTTCTGACAAAGCATCATCGTGATAGTAAGTTAACTTTCTGTAGTACATGTTGTAAAAAAAGTTTACAAAACCAAATTTTTTATTTGACAGAAGATGCGATTTCACTAAACACTAAAAGTGGAATAACTTTTGCACCATTAACAATTCGTAAAAACTTTACTTGGCTGTTTTTGTTGGACATGAGCTCCCCTATCACCCTGCTTCGTTTGGTCTGCCAATTTTGGGTCACCCTGTATAGACAATATTCCAATGTAAATACAACATCAGTCGTCGCAACTTAATGAGAAGACTGATTTTTTCGAATCAATATCGGTTCGAAACTAATTGTTGTGATTCTTACAAATTTTCCATCTATAAGTCAAAAATTCAAATCTAAAATTTTATCCGAAATTCATACTCAAATTTCACTACAGCTCTTTTGCTCTTTCTAGTATAGCTTAGTGCTTTACAGACCAAATTTGAAAGTTGAAGGTTGGTGTTAGAAATGCAATTCACCTTGATTCGGATCCATCAATTATTTTAAGCATATTCTAGACCATACTGTCTTCAAACCAACTATTAAAATAAGGATTTTTATTTTCAAGATCGGAATTTTGAAAAGCTGTTGTTTTAAATTCTGAAAGGCGGGAATTTGAATGTGGGAATTTTGAAGGGCAAACAAACAACCGCAACCCAGTAAAAATGTTCTGGCGAAATTGTTACGATTGGCGCAAATGGATATCTTTCGATAATTTAATCACGTTATAGCAGAACGTTTCAGCCGCTTAAGGTGCACAATCAATGAACGTAAACAAATCTGTGTAGATAGTAAATTAGTGCTGAAAGTTGCGAACAAATACGAAATAGTTAAAATTTTAAACAGAATTTAGCCGACAGATTAATTTATGGGTTCAAGTTATTGTATTCTAGTAAATCCTATTTAAAAAGCGACCATTAAAAATTGTATACGAAACTAAATTAGGTGACACTTGTTTAATCTAAAACTGTTGGGGTTGAGAATTATTTTTTTCTAAATCTTCCAATATATTTGTAATATCTTGAAATATTTTACACCGACTAATCTCACCTAATAGTTTTGTAGAAATTTAATGTTAACTTCCAAAATTTTTGACAGCGCTAATTTAAGCTACAAAACTTTAAGACAGCAACCTCGTACTGAAACAATAATGAGAACAACTATAAAAACAATATTCTACATTTTCTACGAATTGTCTACATACTCTACCAATTATCGACATTGTCTACACAAAAATCAGTTGTCTACATTATTTTCGTCGGAAATATACGTAGTCGCACAACATTGTTTATAAATTATAACCAATCGAAGATTAGTTTTCCTGGGGCCGTATTCTTGAAATCGGTGGAAATTTCCCCAATCGAAATACAATTTGCTTTAAAATTCTCCATATTATTCGAATTTTTCGTCGGCTACTTTAATTATTTTTTCAAATTTGTTTTCAAGTTTACTAAGATTTGTCTCCCAACTAAGCGAATAATTTCGAATCGATTTACCCAGTTGGAATTTTTCGCTTAGTAGGGTAGTAATAATTATGTTTCTTACCCCTCGATTCTAACGTACAGTCACACACGTATTTTCAGTCTTAGCAAATACTTTTGTCTTAGCGAAGACTATAAACTTTCAATTCTTATTCTGCACTTAGTCTTATCTGTCAGTAGTCTTAAAAAATTGTCTTCGTTAATATCAGCGAAATAGGTGGTCTTAGGAGTCATAATTTTGACATTAAAAAGAAACAATAATTATATTTATTTCGAATTGAACTGTCGCTTTTCGTTCATAAATTTGAAACAATATGGTATAAATTTGGTTTGGCAGCTCTACAAAAGTGTTTGGAGTTTATAATATATTCACCCTAATTGTGGTTGTCGTGTCGATCGACAAACGACACGACTTTGTCTTGTCGTGTCGATTTTTATTTTGTATTGCGTAACTATCATGAATCGACTAATGAGTATTGCCAGGTTAACATTGAAAAAATTCATGCTATTGTGAAAAAAATTATTAAAGTAGTCGGCGAAAAATTCGAATAATATGGAGAATTTCAAAGCAAATTGTATTCTGATTGGGGAAATTTCCGCCGTTTTGACTATGTACAGTTATAGTGCCGGAAATATCGAGGAAAACTTTTATCAAACTTTGACATTTATTGGGGTTGTGAATCGATGAACTTATTCTACAAGTTAAACATTTACTTGTCTGAGAAACTTTTCTGTGCTCTAACAATTTATTGCGTGGTGAGGATATCATGACATTACTTATGCATTCTTCTGCTTTATACATTCTCTACGCCTATTTTTTAATTATCTACACGTGTAGAATATTGATAAACTACGCGGTATAGAAGCCCTTCAGTAGAATTGTAAGTAATAAAATAATTAAACAGGTTCTTACCGATTATTCTATGAATTTCTTTTTTAACAGAAGTGACGTCATATAAGAAAGTGCATAATATATTGGAAATCTCGATTTTTTCGAAACTTTACTGGAGATAATAGTTGTGTATAGATATACAGAGTAACAAGTGTTTGGCATCACTCAGACCCTTTCTTTCCGATCCATCTTACATGTAGCACATCAAAATCTTGCTCATCATCAAAATGCAAACGTCTTCTTTATAAAATAGTCATAACAACTATTTTCTAATATATTTTATCATATGCACATAAAAAACGAACTTTTTATTATATGACGTCACACTTCAATGGCCATAAAATATCTACTCTAAACAAGCAAATTAAAATTAATTGCTTATAATATGTACAACCAGCCTAGTACACATATCGAACGAACGCTTAATTTTTTTGACTCCAAAATAAGTAAATTCTCCAAATTTTGGCGTTCGTTGTATGCGCGCGCGAGTACTTGCGGTTATTATCACATTAACATGCTATGTATATGGTGCTATTGTAATTAGATTAGAATCGCCAACAACAACAACAACAGCAATAATGTTGGTATTTGAATATTTAAATATGTAATGTTTTAGAACTGATTGATTTTATTCGTAACATATTATTATTTTATGAGAACGATATACGATATGAAATGTGTTTGTTGTCTTATCCAGCCAAATCGTTAATTTAATAGTTTTAATAAAAAATTTGTCTTCTTCATATATTGAGAAGTATTAAATTTGAATTTGTCCTCGTTTCGATTTTATGTACTTATGAACTTATAATGGTTCCTTTGCAAAAGCGAATTGCGAAAATTTCATGGTTTTTAAAAGAAAATTTGTTATACAAAGTTAATAAAAAAAATGTGTGTTTATGCGAGTGTGTGTACTCGTCGTTATATATGGATGTACGAAAAATAAATTTAGGTATCGCGTTAAATTATATCATTCCATTATAATTTTTTTTTTTAATATGTAATAATGTATACATACACGGATACATGTGTATATTATGTACGTACACATATGTATATTAATAGCTAGTTTGACGCCACCATTCACTTTTCTTTATATTTGGCTAATTTTAAGTACATTATCTTTTCATATTTCTTGTCTCTGTATTTTACTGATATTAGGTTTTTTAAATAAATAAAACTAAATACAACAAAAAAAAATGTGTGTAGGTCAGATGAAGTAATTTTTTATGAATATTTAATTTATGTTCCTCATTTTTACTTCTATTTTACCTCAATTTTTATATTAGACATATTTATTGTATCTTCAACAGATTCTTTCGTACTTTAAACACAATGTAGTTTTTAAGTTGTTTGATTGTATTTCTGAGACGATTTATAACTTTACTGCTTTTTTTCGTATACAGAAGTAGAGTTACTGAATAAAAATTGCAAAAAAAAGGTACAAACGGTTTCATGATAGTTAATTAAAAAACAGTTCACTCAAAATACCAATTCATCGAAAACTTGAATTCACGAAAATTCTTCCATTGTTTGTAGTGGTTCCATTCTGAGATATCCCGGGCGGAAATTCTCGGAAAATTACAGTTTATTATGTTTCCGATTTCCGGAATTTGTTTCAAATTTCCCTTTTGTTTTAAATTTTGTTTTCACTCGTGAGAAAATTAAAATTTTATTTCATTTTAGTTTCTTTTTGTAAAACAATTTAGTACGAATGCGTTTTTCTTCCTTACGAAGTTTTTTCTTCGTCGATTCTATAATTTAGGTTCTGATAAGTAAAGTGGTTGTGACATATAATCCGGAAGTTTTAGCTTCAATCAGATACACAAAAAAATTGATAGCTGTAGCGCTAACTTTGTGAATAAATTTTCCTTTCGTGTAGCGAAAATATTTTAAATCTGAATTGTCAGATAAAAGCGTTTGACGAACATCTAGGAAGACAATATCCTCATTGGCCATGTTTTAACAAGTTATTGTTAGGTGGAGCTACAAAATGAAAGTTTGGAGCCAATATTGTATCCATAACGAATATACTTAATATAAAACATACAAAATAGAATATTTTAAAGAAAATAACTAGTATAGTGAACTCTTAATTTTAACAAAAATTGTCTCGGAGTCAATAAATAACTGAATTAAAATAAAATATATAAATATATAAAATTAAATTTAAATTTGACAGAACGGAAGGAACTTGGCAAAAATTCATTACTTTCTCTACTTCATCTCTTTGGATTGTCAGTAACAGATCAGTATGCGATAGATAAATGACATTTTAAGAATTCAGAACTACAGATACTCCGCAAGTAGTAAAATGATCTTAAACTCTGTAGAAGTTTAATATTCAAAACGACCAAATGACTTTTGAAATTTAGTTGTGTATCTAATCTATATGTTTAACCCTAGGTTGTAACATTGAGATATCAATCTTCATTTGATAAAACCATTTTTCACGCAAACCATTCATATTTGAATTTGAATATAATAAAACCGTGTCATCAACCAAAGCTAGAGGGTTCCATGGCCATGTTGTTTTGGTGACGTCTGTCTATTCTGGTGTTTTTTCAGTCACTGATACTAAAACACTATGACCAAGTTACAGTTTACTATCAAAATGAGTCTGCATCAGCACAAACGTTGTGCGTGTTGTGCCCATTTTACGGTAGGGCGTGGTCCTTCAAATTCGGCTCTCCAACGTTTGGTGGCCAAATTCGAGAAAACCGGTTCTATAAACAATTAGCCAATACTCGTACGTCAGAGGAACGCCAGATCGGCCGAGAACATTGCCGCGGTCCATGAAAGTATTAAAAATTAAAATAAAAACGAGTAAAAATTTAAGGAGTGACATAAATATATATACACATATATATATTTTTAATAAAAGTCTTTTTAAAGACTAATAACCTAAACTACTAAGTCTACTAATACCTCTACGTGGTCCGAGGGGAGGCAACGAAGTAGTGGTTCCACCGTAAAGGTGCAATAAAAATCCACTGCACGGCGAAAATTAGTGCAGGGATTTAAGTAGATTGGGTCGTATAAAGTGGAGTGATATAAATATTTAAAGCTAATTTAAATATCCAAAAACAAGCGAAGCTAAATTTATTTAGCGGATTACCCAGAGATATGGGTAAGGGGTCAAGGCGTGATCCGGGTCAATCTTCGCAAGAAGATGACTTCCAACGAGCCTCTAAGAAGGCTAAATTGGACGAGAATCTGAATGATTCAACCTCTGATGCCGAGCTTGTCGGCAATGATGAGACGACGGCTGAAGTTGAAAACACTTCGCCAAACAGTAGTGGTAGCAAGTAGCAAAAAGTGAACGACCCCATGAGAACCTCATGATTGACATCGTTTCTCTTGAAACGATGCTTGAGCAAGTCAAAAACACGAAACTGACTGAACCTAAGTTTCGAAATTTATCCATGCAATTAAAAAACATGAAAATCCACATCCTCGAGGTGGTTGCGGAAACGAATCTGGTTGTTGGTAAACTGGAGGAAGCACGCAACCATAGGTGTACTTGCAGCCGGGAACCAAAAATGGTTACTGTGGAAAAGGCACCAAAGGTGGCTGCACGGAATTCAGTTCCCAGTGCTAATTCAGACAAAATCAGTAACGTGGAAACCGATCCTAAAGGAGACGGAGAAAACTGGCAAGTGGTCGGTAAAAAGCGAAAGAAATGGAGAAACAGAAAACGCTGGCCAAAACAGACAACAAAACGGATAATTATCTCAGCAAGGGTTATAATGAATCCAGCCTTACGACCACCGAGATTACAAAGAAGATCAAAGAAGTTATCCGACCTAGCGAATCGAACGTAAAGATTCACTATGTAACGAACGCCGGCCCGAAAGGTGTCGCGGTTACTGTCGATGCTTCCTCCGATTTGAAAGTCTTCACGGAAAACAAAGATCTGGCAGGCGTGGGTCTAGTAGCCACCAAACCAGCGCCTATAAAGAGATTACCGAAGGTAATTATCTTTGACGTCAGCTCTGATCTTGATGGAGACATGGTAACTAACTGTCTTATTAAACAAAACTGCCTGGATCAAAAAGATTTTAAGGTTCTATTTAGAACTGGTGCGAGAAACCAAGAGACCGCTCACTGGGGGGTGGTAGAAGTAGAACCAGCAACCAGAAACATGTTGCTAAAGTGTGGTAGACTGCACGTGGACTGGGTTCGATGCCATGTGAGAGATTATGTGACTCCAACTAGGTGCTTTAGGTGCCAGCGATACGGTCACATTGCAAAGAACTGTAGGGCGCGCACAGAGACCTGCTCTCACTGTGCACATCATGGTCATGGCTTCAAGGGATGTCCTAACAAAGACAAACCTGCCAGCTGCGCAAGCTGCAAAGAAATGCAAAAACCAGATGACCACCAAGTAGGTCGCGTTTCATGTAACGCATACAAAAGTGCTGTGCAACGCCTAAGATTTAATACTAAGCATGATGTTTAGTCACAATCAAAGAAATTGTAACAGCAACCTACTAATCGCCCACCTCAACATGCAGGGCACTAAAATAGTCGGATCCGAAATATGTGAAAGCATTTCCACCCACGACATAGATATTCTATGTATGCAAGAGCCACACTCTGTCAATGGTCAAATCAGCGGCATGCCTTCTGCAGCCAGAGTAGCAACAGGATGCTCTGAGAATCCCAAGACTGCAATTAGCATTCATAGTGTCGGCATGGACATGATGAAGTTAACTCAGGCTTGTGATAGCCACTGCACATGTGTTGAAATATCATCGGAAGCTGGTTCATTCTACCTACTTTCAATATATGCCCAATATAGTGAACCGATCGAGTACCATCTGTGCAAAATCGAAACGATCTTAGGCTCTTTATCGGGTCAACAAAAAAAGATAATGATCGTCGGAGACTTCAATGCCAGAAGTAAAATGTGGCATGACCGTTTAACTGATGAAAACGGAAGAAAAGTAGAGGACTTCGTGTTTAGAAATGACCTCTTCATAATGAACTTGCAGGGACACCCAACGACGTTCTCGTCTAATGGGAACTCCAACATTGACCTAACAATAGTCAACGGAGCCTTGCTGGGCTCGATAGTTGGGTGGTGTGTAAGAGAAAATTGGACTTCTAGTGACCATAGAGTCATCACGTTTGAACTATCAAACGCGCCACAGAATCGTCCTCTTGCAAGTAGCAAAACTCCGAGATTTGCCATAAAGATAGCTGATTGGAGTCTATTTGCTAGACGCCTGGTCGGCTCTTGGGACAGTGTAGAAGCACTTCCTGAAATTAACTCGATAGACGAAATTGATGATCGTGTGGAGCTGATCACAACGCAGTTAACCAGTGTCTGCAACAACTCAATTCCAAAGAAGAGAGTGGCAAAGAGACGAAATAGTTGGTGGAACTCTAATCTAAGGAAACTTAGATTCTCGATGCACAAGTTCAGAAGAACATACCAGAAGGAAAGGAACCAAATAGCAAAAGAGATGAAATTGTCTCTCTTTAGAGCGGCAAGGAATAAATGCTTCCATGAAGTATTTATAGCTAAGCAAAGTAGTTTCCAAAGGTACGTCACGGAACATGGCAACAATGACCCATGGGGACTTGTATATAAATTTGCCGCCGACAAAGCACGACCACCTGAAGTCTTAAACACCATCAGGAAGACAAATGGAGTCGTCACTGATACGTGGCATGACACACGCTTGGAGTTACTAAACTCACTTCTGCCGGACGAAACACCTGACGTTACTGGGCCTCAAGCAGAAATGCGCGAGATCGCTACCGACGATAGTTGGATATCCGATGCTGAAGACCCCCCATTTACGTGGGAGGAGGTCAACAGTGCCCTTACTTGCTTTAAGCGTAACAAGTCTCCCGGACTTGACAACTTGAACGCTGAAATAATCCAACTGGCTTGGCCCATAATAGGGACTTCCATAGTAAAATTATTAAACAGCTGCCTCAAATTTGGCTACTTCCCGAAGGTGTGGAAAAAGGGTGAAATGATTATAATCAGGAAACCTGGGGATAGAGATCCACTTTCTCCGAAGTCTTATAGACCTATCATGCTGCTACCTGTCATGGGGAAACTCTTAGAAAGGCTACTAGCGGTTCGTATCTCTCCAAGAATCGAACAGAGCGGACTATTCTCGGACAAACAATTCGGCTTCCGACGTAGCATGTCTACTGAGGACGCGATAGTCCGCCTAACAAACACTATCAAAACCCAAAGTTCAAAATATGTTATGGGTATTTTCTTGGATATAGCTGGAGCATTTGATAACTTAACGTGGCCTAGCGTCATTGCAAGTTTATCAGTTTACTATATACCTGGAAACATCATGAATGTTTTTAAGAGTTACTTCAGCAACTGAACTGCAGAAATCAGAGACAAATATGGTTCAGTAAAAAAACAAGTTACAAAAGGATGCCCTCAGGGGTCAATCCTTGGCCCCCTAATATGGAATATAGTATTTAACACGAGTATGATGAATAACCTGGACGAAATAGCATTTGCAGATGACAAAGTCATTCTGGTGCACGGCAACTCGAGGCTTGAACTTCAACGCCAGGGTCAAATCGCCATAAATAACATGATACAGTGGTGCGAAACAAATAAAATGTCACTATCTGCAGAAAAAACAGTGATGCTGCAACTAAAAGGCAAATTTGACTCTAGTCGACTACCAACAATATCACTAAACGGTCGAAACATGAAAATGGTCAAGTGCGTTAGATACCTTGGAGTTGACCTAGATGAACGAATGGGCGTGACATCTCACGTTCTTAGAGTCTGTGAAAACGCTAAGAAACTATTCCACTGATTGGCGAGAGTGTCAAGAGAGGGATGGGGACTGAATCACAAAACACTTGTAATAATATACAAAGGTGTGGCGGAGGCGCTTTTCACGTACGCAGCAGCTGGTTGGTATGACAGGTTAAACTGTCACCATATCAGATCACTAGTAAGTGCTTAGAGGAATATTTTGCTAGGAGTAACAAAGATCTACCGAACGGTATCTAAGGACGCCGTTGTGGTTCTGGCCGGAGTGCTCCCGGTGGATATTCCAATCAAAAAGCGCGCGCACATGTATCACCGGTGACCATATACATGTCGCAGATAGTGAACAAATTCAATATAGCAACAAAAATGAAATTGAGGAAATGGCGATTGACCTGTGGCAAAGCAGATGGAATGAATCAGCAGATGGAAGGCATACATTTGCATTCATTCCAAACGTAAAAGATCGTTTAAAAATGAAACTACAACTAACAAGCTCGATTAGCCAAGTAATATCTGGGCATGGTAAGTTTAAGGCTTACCTCCAAAGATTTAAAATAATAAACCATTGTCGATGTCTATCCGGTTCGGAAGTAGAAGATGTAAACCACCTACTTTTCGAATGTAACGAGGTGACGGTCAAGTCATTAAAACAAAAGTGGTTTGGTAACTCAAACATACATGAATTACCACTGCCAGAATTACTGAGTGCCGAAGTACTCCCACAGTTTCGGGCATATTGCGCCGAACTGATCAATGTCTTAAAAGAACGTAACAGTGCGCTAGAGTAGACCAGGTAACCGGACGGTACATGTCTCCAAGCGACTAGGGATGGTAACGATACAATTTTTGAATTGTACGGCTAAACTGTACCTAGCACTATTATCAGCGAACTTGCTAATTTATTAACAATGCAAATATTGCAAAATGATGCTTGTGACCTAATACATATTTAAAAATTCTTAGTTTAAGGTTATACCTAGGTATAAGAATTAATGTAAATTTTACGGAAATGTTGACTACGACGGATAATGAATGGTCCATGAAAGTGTACAGGAGAACTCGGGGCAGTCAATTCCTCACCGTGCACAAGAACTCAGCCTTTCACAGACTTCAACTTGGCGAATTTTGCATCTCGGGCCTACAACCGTAGAAGATCCAACTGACCCAGGAGCTTCTTCCAACAGTACAAGTCCGAGAATACTACGCTAAGGGACGCCGCAGCTAATTGTGATTGGACGAAATTGTTGTTGGCTATACTGACCCGTTGTGTACGACATGACAGAAATGAAGATATCTAGTCAAGTACTACTCTATTTATTCCAATACTCTCTATTTTACTGACCAAGATGGCTAAATCGACAGTATCAAATTCCTTCGGTTTTCTGCTTTCGGAATATGCTGCTTTGATTGGTGGAACATAAATCATATAATGCAACAGTGGTGTCGGAGTTCGAACGGAATCCATATTGTTGTTTGCAGATGATGTTATTTGCTTGTAAATAATGTAAAAGTCAGCGTTTGTATACAGAAATAAATACCTTAGACATTGATTCGAACTTTTTTGAAAATGACGTGGTGAGGCCATCACCACCAACGGCGAGCGTTACAGAACCATGCTAACCGATTTCTTTTGGCTCAAATTGAATAATATGGAGTGACGACATATGTTTTCAGCAGGACGGGGCTATTCTGCATGGACGCTGGGTAGGGTATATCTCGCAAGATGACGTGAATTGGCTACCAAGATCGTGCGATTTGACCCCGCTAGACTTTTTCTTGTGCAGTTTCTTCAAGACGAAGGCCTATGCCAATAATCAACAATCGACCGATGCCCTTACAGCCACCATAACCAATACCATCGCTCAAATCCAGTCGGATCTATGCGGGAAGTCATTGAAAATTGGACCACTTGGATCCGTGCCACCGTGAGAAGCCGCGATTGAAATTTGGACGGTGTTATATTCCATAAATAATAGCATACATGGGCCTTTCAAATAAAAAATTTGAATTTCGTTAGTTGACCCGCTCAAATTTTACCTTTAAAATAGATTTGCAATAAACCAAACAAAAAAATGACCTTACACCCAATCTCCATCACTCACAAGTTTTTCGTTGCTACGTATCATCCTCATGACAATATTAAATAATTAAGATAACAATAATGTGGTTAACTGTGTCAAATGCCTTTGAGATTTCAATTAAAAGAGCGGACGCCTTTTTTTAGTGTACGTATTGATTGGTTCATGGAGAAGGTCGTAGGCTTTGTCTGATCTTCCAATTTTATTCTGGAACTGAGATACATGATCTCAAAGATTCTCCATGTATGCTTATGGAGATTTTTTTTATTTAAACTGGAGAAGGTCGTAGGCTTTGCGTTTCAATTACTTTTCAATTAAACACATGCCTCATTTGAGGAAATCTGTCTTTCGTACTGTACATATATATAATAATACTGTAAGAAATACTGTACACATATATAAGCAAGAAAGCTCTTCAACATTTCGTCCGAACTCAAGCAATGCAACCGACCCAATATTCAGTAAGTGCGCTTTGACTTTACGAGGAAGGTCCAAGTTCGAATTTTGGCCTCGATCAGTCAGCATTCTACGATGTAACACCGGTATGTTATGCTCTAGATCTCTGTGTATAGACCAGCAGAGGAACACTTTACTAACTGCACTTTTCAGCATAGAGCCAACCCTTCAGTCACCTCTTCGAAGCAACAGGTAAGCTTCGGTGCTGCTCTATGCTGCTTTCTCAATATTATAAGAACATAGTGTCACCATGTTTCTATTCTTACGCAATTGTTTTTGATTTCACACTTAGCAGTTTTACAAATTCTTATTTGTTGATTTTAGCGGGCTGATTCCCCGCTTCATCGATTCATCTTTGTGGTTTTTAAATCGATTCCATCATTATCATGAAAGGATAATCTTCTCTGATCTCATAATGAACCTGAATAGGGCGAGCTTCTTAGATCCAGTACTGTTACGACATTTTCCCAATTCTTACAAATAAAATGCACACCCAAACGATTGGAAGAGTGCCCTGATGCAAACATTTCTAAAGTGTAGTTATAATGAAACTTGCAACTGAGACTACCGAATATTATCATTAGTATTAAACTAACCAAATATTTCAAGGTAGATAATTCGGCTTTCGTCAACCAAGCTCAGGCCTAAATCGCAAACATTGTAATTCCGCATTGGAGAAGCTTTTCTGATCTATTTTGAAGACCACGGATATGTCACATAATAATAATATTATTTACAGACTCTTTTGTATGCAATTTTTACAGACTTTTTTGTATGCAATGTGGCGTGTCTGTTGTACGAGGTAAATGTTCGAGTGATGAAAGCCGAATTCAATTCTCAAAATTTCTGATATCAAATTTGTGCCGAAAAAAACAATTGCATTCGGTTTGTCAACGATTTTGCGGAATGTTAGTGCATTCAGCGCGTTGTTGTTGAACATTCCGAAAAATCGTTGACAAATTGTTGATTTTGACAGCTAGAAAGAAAAATGTGAGCAAACGCGCCGAATGCACTAACATTCCGAAAAATCGTTGACAAATCGAATGCAATTGTTTTTTTCGGCACAAATTTGATATCAGAAATTTTGTGAATTGAATTCGGCTTTCGTCACTCGAACATTTACCTCGTTAAGAGGTTTTTATTTGATATCAATGATTTTGGCACGGCAAATTGAAAATGAATTGAATTGCGATTCGTTTTATTGTTTTCAGTCAAAACAGTTCACACACACTCGATAGCAATTCATTTTTGATTCCTTAAACAATACAAAAAATCAAATGTCAAATGTTCAATGTTTTTGGTGATTTTTTTGATCACATCAATTTGTCAGTTTTTTCATTTATTTTTGTTATGAAAAAAAGGTCACTAGTAAAAATTCTCGTAGCAATGATAATAATATGACGTATTTATATTTGTTTCATTGTAATACGTTGATTCACTATCATTATGAACCGCAACGGACCGATATTAGGGTGCATTTGAGCCAAAAAATAAAATTTTGCAAAAATTATGGTGGTTTTTAAGTTATGGAGGTCAATATCTAAAATATACGAGTTTTCTGGGACAAACGGTTGATGCCATATTGTAGATGAGGTTTGTGGCTAATAACCTGAAAATATGAACCAAAAGTTTTGGGCCAATTTTTTAGCAATTTGGCCGGCCGATTTGGCATTTTTCAGTTTTTTGGCAAAAATGACCCTCCACCCTAATTTTTTTAATGCCATTTGATAGCTGGCGTCAATACCTTTCCAACGATATGCATATGTCTGGGGTATTTCAAATAGGTTCAGCGCTGTGGGCGTGGCCAAAATAGCCAAAAACGCCCGTTCAGAGGCCGGCCGCGGCCAACATGGCGGCCAAATCAAAAAGTTGTACATCAAAAGTTGCTTAGTTTTTTAAGTACTACAAACCCTGAAAATATGAGATCAAATGAAAGAAGTACGGACAAAGCAAGATTATATGGTGACGTCATAGAAAAATTTCCAAATGTCATAACTTTGGTCAAAATCATCCGTTTTGGACGTTTGAGGTGTCGTTGAATTGGTATTGACGTCTACAATCATAACTTGCTAGTAAACAAATAATTGGGGCACTTTTTGGGGCAGTTATACCTAAAAACTGATTTTTTGGGGCAATTTTCAGAAGGTCGTATCTCCACTCAATGTTGGTAGAAATTCCAGCTTTTATACATTATTTGGGTCTACTTTTTAAGACCTTTTCAATGGTATATAACATGATCCTGGCGGCCTCAAAGGGAAAAGGTTCGAAACTAGCTGTATATATACGAGTTCGACTTCCAGCACAGTAGGTGCTTTCGTCACTCGTTTGGACTGCGGTCCAAAGTGTTAATTTACCTGCTGTAATTGGTTAAAACAATGGGATGGAAAAATCTAGGATTTGTATCCAATATCGCAACGGCACGCCATTGTTTTGTCAAAGAGAAGGTAAATGTTAATTTTTTATAAATTTGTTTTAGGAAAAATCACCATAAAATCAATTGAATCGATTTAACTTTCTTTTAAATAGTTTCTATTGTATCTATATTTGTCGATGCGATATTTATTCGATCGATTCTACTCGATTTAAATTCAACAAAATGATTAAAAATGATAAAAACAGTGTTTTTCGTCGAAATGAAAAGCCAAAAAAATTAGATGTGGTTTTTCGGTCTTGATATGTTCGGCAAAGTTGTTGGTCTTGACCTGCGTAACAACTTTGTTGAAGAAAGTATAACGAAAATCTTAATGGTTCAAGAGCTATCAACGTGAAAATGAGGGTATATTTTGACTCAGAACCAAAACATGTCGAATGCGATATCTCAAAAATGGGGACTTACTTTAAAATGGGACTAGCACCATTGAACTCAGCGTACTCGAATTAGGTTTACCCCCTGGGTGCCCAGCTTGTCATATTTTTCAACTAGCACAGTGTAATTAAATAGGAGCCTCTTAATAATATATTTTCTCTTAAAAGCTCGTGTTGTATGATTTGATAATTCTCATTTTAAAAGCAATTCTCAATTTTACAATTGTTATTGCAATTTGAAATTGTTTATTCCTATTCTGGAATTAGATATAACGGATTATTAAAACCACTTATTTTTATGGTTGTCTGAAATAATGTTGGCAGTTCAAAACAATGAGGTATTTTAAAATATTCTGAGACAATTGCATTGTTTACCTAGTTTAGCAGCAACAAACCTATTCAAGAAAGATTTTACCGACTTGTTGACTTTTAACGGGGTTCATCCGTCTAAAGATGCTCCCTGCCTTCGTTTCATTTTATAGCAAAAAAATCGAACCCTGAACACATACCGATTTTTTCAACATCACAACTAGGCAACAGTAACTAAAAAACATTTTCAAGTTGCACTTGTGTAGGCAAGATTGTGCAAAGCACAATAGAAAGAGTAAGAATAACAAAGGGGGAAATATTTGATCAGTCAAGGTCGTTTGCAGCTTCTGTATTTTAGCAATACAGCAGCTAAACGAACGCTAATCGTCATATTTACGAATAGCTCGGCCTTGCGCGAAAACCAGTTAAATTTAGTTCCCTTAACCGTTTATCTCTTCATATTTTTGATAAAGCCAATGTTTTGTACACTGTTACTAAACGAAATGTATCTTTACATTGATATTTTATTGATACAAATGAATTTTTTTAGATTAATTGCATAGCTGCAAAATTAGAATTTTTGCGAATTTAATTTTAAAGGTCGATTAAATTTTTGTATTTAGTTTGTTATATTAGTTCTATTTGTCACTGAAGTCGTTGTGTAATAAGTGTATATAATGATGAAATTTAATAGTACAAGGCTGTAGACCGAGCAACTTTTAGACCAGGGAAGTAACCAACAAATATTATCAGTAAAACTTCAGGTTAGTATTTTCGGTAAAACCCAATTTTGTAGTTCTGATTCAAATTACTTAAAAAAGTGAATTGCCATGTATGAAAAAGATTAGGAAGAAAATGAACGCCATATAGCTTTTATGTCGAAAAAATTAAATCACGCACAATCTAATTACCCAACTATTGAACTAATACCCTAACAAATACCACGGGCGACTCTAGTCTGAAGTGGTTGATTTCCCAGACTGATCTTACCTGAAGATGCTATTCGCAATGCTGTATAAGATAGCGGAAATATGCCAGCGAAAAATCAGGGATTATGCTACTCGCCACAAGTGGCCGCACTGTCACAAAAGAGAATTTATATTGTTGTGTAATTACCACCGGACATTGTTTCACAAAATAAATCATTCCAGCGGAGTAAAATATTAAAAGCGACCCTTAAATGACTGACAAATTGATTGATCTTCGAAGTAAAGGAACCTGGCATATGAAATCTTGACGATATACCGTCCTTCCGCAATTCCGTAAAAAAATAACAGTACAGTGAGTCACATAATTGATCACGATTTTATCACAAGGTAATATTTTATTATACCAAAATAAAACTAAAAGTATTTTTCAAGTTTCTTTTTCTAATTAAACTGTTTATTTAATAATTTAGTTAAAAAATAAAAAAACAATTCATTTTGACATCATCATATGTAAATAATTAATTAAAAATATATTTCATGGAAGTGATCAATTTTGTGACCAGCCGATAATCTTAATTTAATATGTGGTATAGCCTCCTTTGGTTTTCAAAACTGCAGTAATTCTATTGGGCATGCTTTCTACCAGCTTTCTGGTTGTTTCGGCTGAAATGCCTCGCCATTTTAACTGAACTCTATCTCAAAGATCGTCTACAGTAGGTGGTGTGTCTGAAAAATCTGAAAGAGATCTCATAAGCTCGCCCAGCCATGCTTTACAGGATTTAGGTTGGGGGATTGAGGTGGCCACTCCGACATTACTAATCCTTTATGCTCCAGCCATTTTTTCTTAATTTTGGAGCTTTGCTTGGGATCGTTATGTTTATAAAAAACAACGCCCCCTATGTTATACTGACATTTTTACACGCTCTCAAGAAGATTTTCTTCGAAAATTTGTATGTAGGAGGCGGACGTTATTCTACCCTCACCTTTTTTTATCTGGCCAATACCATGAGCCATCATGCACCCATATACCAACCACCTCCAAATTTCATTGTTTCATTTACATTATATGTGGTAATAAAATAGCTCCAGGTTTCCACCAAGGCCACTTTCGACCGTCGGAGTTAAATCGGTTAATTTTGGACTCATCTAACCATATTATAGTTTAGCCCATTGAGAAACCGTCCAGTTTTTTGCTAAATTGAGCCGGAACGGCACCGCCCGTTTTGTAAGTAGTGGTTTTTTCGTTTTTACGTAGCTCTTCATTCCAACTTCCTTCAATGTTCGTCGAATAGTTTCTGCTGAAATATTGGCTAAATTATTGGATATCAAAATTGTCCTCATTTTTACTGCATTTTCTACTGTTTCATTACGAATATTTTTGATAAAGAACTGTTTCGCGCGCACGTTGCTCATTTTTGCTTAGCTCCCGCCCAGTTTTTGGGGACATTTAAGTTCAGTTTCTTTCGCAGTTCCGATATTACTGCTAATGAGACGTTTAATATTTGGAAAATATCTCTATGTGCTTTACCTTCTCACAAAAATTGTTCAATTTTTCCGACCTTATTTGTAGGAAGTCGGTTTTTGACTTGAGTAAGCATCTATTAAAGAAAAGGCATATTATACGCCATTTTTATTTCGAAGAAATTCTTTTCATACCTTTAGTTTTTTCCAGTTTAAGAAATAACAAAAATATTTACAAGAATTATTATAAAATTCGGTGTAAATCCTCGCGCTATATTACTTCTACTTTACAAGCTAAACCACAAAATTGATCACGGTCGATGTGTATAGAAAAATGGAAAAACAGAAATAACGGTATTTCCTATTGTTCTAGTAACAGTGTTTTTTTTTGTTTTGTTGTTTTATAATAATTCACAAAAAAATCCAGACGATTATATGTTGTAGTTTTAGTGCAATAACCAAAATACTTAAAATTTATGAAATCGTGATCAATTATGTGAGTCACTGTAAATTTTAAATAGTATTGGATAGGAATTTTAAAGTGAGTTTTTCACCAAATTCTAGGGTTTGTTCATGTTAGACTAAACTTGGCTTTTTCATCCAATCCTTACGAAACTTGGTTTCTAGATTGCTTTTTGATTGAAATATAAATTTATATGAAAATATGGTACGCGGCCATATAAGTTCTTCTCAGTTTCTAGCCAATTTCTCAAAAACTTCCACAAATAACCAATACTTTCAGTTGTTTTTCTTATGACTTTGGTCATCCTGAGACTACATGGAAAATTTATGAATTCGAATTTTCACTATAATTTTTTGATTTTCTGCGACCAATTAAGTTTCTCTTGGTTTCTTAAGAATATCTTAAAAATTTCCACAAGTAACCAATACTTTCGGTTGTTCTTTTAATAGCTTAGGTCATACTGAAACTACATGGAAAATATGAGGAAAATTTATGAATTAAATTTTCACTATAATTTTTTGATTTTTTCGACCATATAAGTGCTTCTCAGTTTCTGGCCAACATCTCAAAATTTTCCACTTGTAACCTATACTTTAGGTTGTTTTTCTCATGACTTAGGTCAACTATTTTCCTCAAATTTTCCTTGTAGTCTCAGACATGGAAAATTTGAGGAAAATTTATGGATTAGAATTTTGACTATAATTTTTTGATTTTCTGCGGCCATATTAGTTCTTCGCCTCAGAAATTTATAAACAATTATAGTGCAAATCCATAAAATTGTCCGCACATTTTTCATGTAAAGTCTAAGTATTATGACCGCTTGTAGAAAAACAACCCAAAATATTGGTTACTAGTGAAAGGTTTTAAGATATTGTCCAGAAATTAAGTTAGAGTTGAGAAAAATCAATCTAGAAATCAATTTTCACGGGGGGGTTCTTATAAAATAACGAAGTCTACTCCAGCATGGACAGATCCTAGAATTTTGTCCAATACTCACTTTAAAATCCCTAACCAATACTACTATCCTAATTTCACTGCAATTCGTTAAGAAATGGCAAAAAAAACGGAATATTGTTGAATTTCAAGATTTAAAAAAAAATCTCTTTTGTGAAAGTGCTGCCCCTTGTGGCGAGTAGCGTAATCTCTTATTTTCCGTTGGCGAATTTTCCTTATTTTATACAGCATCTATCCTCAGGTACAGCGCCACCACGTGTTGGCATAGCCAATGCCATAACTTTACACAAGTAAAAAATTCTTCAAGAAGAGCACATCCTCTATCTCTATTATTGGAGCCAGTGGCACCGGCAGAATTTTTTTGCCAAGATAACCATGTTTAAATTGAAAAAGTGGCTGAAAAATATGAATCGAAAAATGGAAATTTGTATGTGGAAAAAATATGACCCTAGGCATTATAAGATCTAATCTAAGTCAATTTGGTTGAATAGAACTAACCAGTGGTGAAACCGAGTACGGCGTAATCTCTTAACAGCCGGCTAGAAAACTTTTTTTTTTTTTTTTTTTATTTAAAGCACGCAGGCTTATCATTTCATTTCAATACGATTTTTTGTCACATATACTAATAATAATACTCAAAATGAAAATAAATGAGTAGGGTAATCATCATCGATTTAACGACAGTATTGATCTACCCTTTAACAAGAAAAATTATGAAAAAAAGTTATGAATATTACAATTAAAAATTTAACAATAAAAATATAAAAAAGATAAACAATTGAAACTAAAATTAAACTGCATCAGACTAAAAACTTATAAACATATAGATGTTGTAATGGTAAAACTTTAAAACTCAAAAATAATGGCCATGCAGAAACCCACGAAGACTTAAAACACATGATACGAATAGCATATTTCTGAACAATAATGAGAAGTTTTAAAGTTGAATGATAGCAGCCACCCCAACACCATAAAGCATATTCGAGCCTAGAGTTAATGCAGGCATAGTAGAATTTTAGCAATACCGATTTAGGAGCTACAGGTCTTAATAGATATAAGGTTCGTAATGCATTGCTGAGAGACTTTTTTAATTTATCGACATGATGCTTCCAATGCTTCCAGATTACAATCAACAATAATTCCAAGATACTTGAAACCCTCAACAGCTTCAATGGAAATGCACAAGCTGGAGCAATTAACGGCATTACAAAAACTGGAATGATACGTTAACGGTGAATGTAAAATGTTGCCACACAAACTAAAATGCATAATCTTAGTTTTGTCACTTAAAATTAAGAAATGCTGGTCAAACCATTTCCTTAAAACTAAAAGGTCCGCTGCAATTTTACGGCGAACATCAGTTTGTGAGGACCAACGATAACATAAGCTCATATTGTCTGCAAAGGCAACAATCGTGCCTACCAAATTTGTACTAAAAATTGAGTTTATGTAAATCATTGAGTTTATGCAAAATATGCAAGATATGATTTAAAGCAATTATTAATGTTTCCTCTGAAACCGATTTTAGAAAGCTTATGTAATAGAAGATTATGATCAACCATGTCAAAGGCTTTTTTTATGTTTACAAAAAGCCCAGCGCAAGAGTCGGAATTATTTAGCGATGCATGCACGCCATTTAAAAATTCAATTAAAGCAGACTCAGTGGAAAACCCATTGCGAAAACCGTGCTGATAACAACTTATAATACCATGCTTCTCTAAAAATACCACCATTCTAAAGGCGGATTCATTGTTGTAGTTCGTTGTGTTCGTTCCGTTCCTTTCGTTCGGTATTTTTTCTGCAGTATTATTTTTTAGGTTCATTGTTGATGAAAAAACAAAACATCAAAACACAAAATGAACAACGTACTTGACTACAAAATAAAAATATCGAAAATGTGTCTGTTTGTTTCTACTAGTATACTATATATCATGTCGTTTCTTTCTTGCCATGTTCCTTCGGTAAAAAAGTTGAAGATAGATCAACTTGATGAAAAAAATACCGAAGAAATAAAACGTCATTTGCCACAAATCCTATTGGTTTACAAAAAAGCATAACGAACGGAATGAACACAACAAGCTACAACAATGAATCTTAAAAATATGACATAAAGGAGGACATATAAGACTAATGGAATTTTTAATTAAGTTATTGCTAAAACCGAACATATCGTAAGAGTTGCTTGATTTTATAGAAGTAATTGCTTTAGAAACTTCAAGATCGTCAATAGGGTGGAGAAAAAACGATTGCTCAACGTAATCACCGTCACGCTCCATAGAACTCCTATAAATAAATGGAAGACTAGACTTCAAATTTGAAGCAATAATTCCGAAATAATTCCTGAACTCGTTGGCAATATCAAAGGCATCAGTTAATAAATCATTATTAGAAGAATTAGTAGAACTAATGAGCTTAATATTTGACGAATTTTTACTTAATATGTCATTGATAGTACGCCACATCAGTTTGGAATCTCCGGAACAGTTATCAAATCTCTTTTTATAGTAAGCAACACGAGCAGCAATAGTTTTCTTTTTAACCTTAAGACAATAGGCTGTAACATATTGCTGGAAACGTTGATTGTTTCTAGCATATTTTGCTTTTCTCAATAACCATTTTTTTCATTTAATCATGTTTAATAATGCCTCAGAGATCCATAGTTTAATAGGACGATTACTACGTGACTTTAGTGAATCTAGGCTAGCTGAGAAAACATCATTCCAAAGCGTTAGAAATACATCAACAGCTGCACACGGATCATCAATAGCATAAATAGGAGAAAAATTAACATTACTTAACAGTTCCAAGAATTTAGATAGAATGGTTTTTGGCTTAACAGGTAATCCATCATTACTTTTCACCTGATTAATCTCGATCACAACATGCATCAAATGATGGTCAGTAATCATATAATTAAATAATTCAACCTTGACGCGAGATAAATTATTGTCACGTAATCTGCAAAAGAAGTGATCAATACAGGTAGAAGTAGTATCGGTTACTCTAGTTGGATCATTAATAAGCGATGCTAGACCTACGGAAGACATCATGCAAATATAATTATCGGACACGGAAGAGCAAGATAAAATATCAATATTAATATCACCCAGAACAAAAAGGTTTTTACCGTTTATATGTCGTAAATATTCAGAAAACTCATCGAGAAAGACAATTTCCGTAACGGCCTGAAGCCGATAAACGCAAATCAAAATAAACGTTTCATTGCCAATTACAAGCTTTACCTTCACAACATCCGCAGAAACAAGGTTAAAAGGTTCAACAAAACAATTTAAGTTACTTTTATAAAATACCAAAACACCACCAGCACGATAACTATTGTTACAACAACTAACAAGATGATAGTCATTTCGAAAATGATTAAATTCTACACCTATACATCAGGCTATCGAGAGTGAATTTAGCTCTGGCAAACTATTAGTTAGAAAAAGGAATTCAAAACAGTGAAGCATAGCATAGATAACGAGTAGGGCTCCTTGTTCTAAGGACCAACATTTTTCAAGATTAAAGCGCGCTAATAATTTATTATAAAGGTTTTGTCTATTTTAAGTATAAAATATACAAATTCGTTCATTTCTTTGGAGATCATTGGCATCTTCTTAATTAGCTTACGGTTAATTTAACATAATGCCTAAAATTGTTAAACCTTTCCATTGCATCATATATACATATATTGATGTCTGATCAATATTCATTTCTTGCAATATATATATATTTATTCTCACATTAGTAGGGATTTGAAAGGGGGGATTGGGCAAAATTATATATGTAAACATATAAAAGAGAATACAGAACCGGGTCACTTACTGTACTTGTAAAGTGTCCGAATCTCTTTACTCGTGTACTGTTTTAATAATAACCAGAAACAATTCATTTATTAAAATCAAATCAGTTACTTATTAAAATTGAACAGGTTTTGAATGCGCGCAACAACAAAAACAAATGCCAATTCTTTTCTATACGCGACGATTTCTTTTAATCTTCTTATAACTAAATAAACGGTTATGACAAGTTTAATGAAATGTAATGAAAATAACAGGTGAAGATTTAAAGATTTTTTTTTTATTATTATTTTATGTATTCTGCGTGTATATTTTATTTTTCTACAAATTACACAAAATGTTTTTTTTTATTTATTTTCCTCGCTTCTTGTGTTTTGCTTAAATTGTGTTCCGCTTTATTTTTAGTTGATTAGTATTTTTTATTTTATTTTTTGTTCATGTTTTATTGTTAATTAATAGTTTATTATTAATAAATTCTATTTCAATTTTTAAATGTCTGGTTTCTTGAAATGCGATTTATATTTTTTTTAAACACACGGTAAAGTTCCAAAAAAAAAAATCGCATGTAAATTTTCGGTACGTTTTACATATACAATTCTGATTTCTCATGCTCATTGCGACTATTAACATGTATGCGTGTAACAAAAAAAAAATATTCTAATTATATATTGCGTAAAATTTATATGCTAATCACCTCGTCGTAATCCAATAAAAACGAAAACATTTCACGGGAAAATAAAGTAAATTATTTTTATTCACGGTTCTGTCAAATATCGCATTGTAAAAATTTGAAACGTCAATAAAAAAAAAACAAAATAAATAAACGAAAGTAATTTACAAACACATGCTATTTGAAACAATTTTTTTTTCGGTATAGTGCAATAATAAAGTAGTAATGTGTACGTAATGGGTCATAAGGTTTTTGTTACAAATTTTTTGTTTTAAATAGATTAGACCGCAGCCGAAATAGAATTAATGGCCGGTCGGTCACTGCGAATTTGTTGTAGTACTTTTGTACTTTTTTAATATCTATTTTGTTGTTGCTAGTAAAATTTATAACGTTTATTTATAGCCCAAGTTTAAAATTGCGAGAGAAAGCTAATAAATTTGCTTACACTATTGTTCTCTCTGATAATGCTGAAGCAGAACAAGATAAATATCTATACATGTGTAAATTTTTGCTTATGGTTCTTTTTCGTGTAATCAGAACAGTTGTATAAAATTTATTTGCGCTCTTTACTTCAATGTGTATGTGTAATGAAATAAAAAAAAATATGATGTATTTTAATGTGTAATATAAAAATATATATACATGCTCGTAAAATAACCAACTTAAAGTAAACATATGTACGAGTACAGCTAAGATAATTTTAAAATATATTTTACAGTATGTCACTACACTATAAGTAACATACGATCACCACTTGTGATCGGCTACATAATATATAGATACACAAAACTTGACCAAACTCCAAATTTCTATTCTGATTAATATATAATAAAATTCTAAGTAATTTTAAAAAATTTCCAACCATTTGGTTAACACGTTTAGATTACATTGCTGGATCATTATAAAACAAAATAATCATTTTAGTTATTAGATTGGCCATGGAAGTTATAATGTTCAAGGCCATTAAATGTTTAAAGACCATAAACTCATTTTTTATGAGACTAAAATTTTTGTTGACAGTCTAATAAAAAAATTCAAGTTAGAAACGAAAAAGCAGATATCATCCAGCATGATATTCCACATTTTTGACAAATTAGATCTCAAGTTTTTAGTAAGATCCTGAGCATTCTGGATATGCCCGCTGGTAGTATATTTTAAGTTTTGTGCTTATCGATAGATGTCATTTTTTTCATTAAGCTAAATAAACTAAAATACAGATAAATTAGTAAGCTAAAAATTGTATGTAGAGAATTTTGACGTTTGTTTTATTTGTCCTACAACAAACAAAAATATAGTTCGAAACTATTTTCATAGTCTAGAAAACTATTTTGTTCATCCATTTAAAAAAAAAATCACGTTTTGCTTAAATTTTAGTGTTTTAGACAGATAAATTGCTGCGAAAACGTTTGTAGAGTTTTCACTAGCGCAGTCTATATGTGAATGAGACAACTACAAACTTTTCACGTTAGCTGCGTACCGCATCTGCGAAATCATGAGCTAAATATTTTTTTGTTATTTCGCTAGCTATATTTTACGTCAAATTTGTATGTAAAATTTATCTTAGCGTGAGCTGGATACCGACCTTTAGGGTTGAAAGTATAGTTTGGAAATAAATTACACAAGATTTCACTTGTAATTTTAGTACGAGCAATATTTCGTATTATTAAATCATATGTTCTTCATAGACGAAAAGTGTTTAGTATAAAATGTATAATGTGGTTCACAAATTAAAAAATTAAAATGCCACATAAAACATGAATTAGAGATCGGGATGAAGTATTTGTTTTAAATTGTATATGTAAAGGTCGGTACCCAGCTCACACTAAGATAAATTTTACATACAAATTTGATGTAAAATTTAACTAACGAAATAACAAAAAAATATTTAGCTCACGATTTCGCAGATACGGTACGCAGCTAACGTGAAAAGTTTGTAGTTGTCTCATTCACATATAGACTGCGCTAGTGAAAACTCTACAAGCGTTTTCGCAGCAATTTATCTGCCTAGAACACTAAAAATTGCAAAAAATTTGACAGCAAAACGTGAAAATTTAATTTTTTTTTTAATGGATGAACAAAATAATTTTCTAGATTATGAAAATAGTTTCGAACCAAATTTTTGTTTGTTGTAGGACAAATAAAACAAACGTCAAAATTTATCTCTACATAAACTTTTTAGCGGAGACTTGTGGAAACCGCGTTAAAATTTATCTTAGCGCGAGCTGGATACTTAGCTTAAAGTTGTATTGTTTCAAATGGTTTTTATTTATTTAATTTTGGTCCGTTATTAACTGTCAAATTATAATTACAGGGTGTTTCTCGCGTGAACCGACGAATTCTTTTGGAGGGTCTTTCATCCTATAGCACTGATGTCCTAAGTGTCCGGGAACTGAGATATATTTTCAAGTTTTTTTTTAAATTGCCCAAAATCTCGCCTTTAAATTGTCTTAACTTTTTGTTTGTAGTCGTACAGGCACGAAATAACTTTGTTGTGTTCTGTAATGTGATTTTATTTTAAATAAATCATTATTTAATACAATTGGGTTAAGAAAAATGACTTATTTCAAAATTCTAAAAAATGTGTAAAGTATGAAAAATGAAGGTGATTTCTAAAATTCATTTAAACAAAAAAAAAAACTAAAAGTTATTTTGAAATTAGCTTTGTTTTAAAATTCTCTAGTTTGTGCCCTTTCCAATGTTATACTACAAGTCATAGAAATAACTCATTTTGTATTCAAAATGATAGATACTATTTTGTCAGAGTTGTTTGTGTCAGAGTTAAGAAAATCCGTTTGCAGTTATTGATAGATTTTTTGAAAATAAGCAAACTGGGTGTTAATTGCCTTGAGCTGTTCAGTCGATAATTCACTATCTGCTACCGGAAGTGTCCGTGTGTTTCAAATTGTTCTTATTAAATTGTTAATTGTTCCAGGTTTCGAAGAGGATGACATAATGCTACACTGCTGGAATTTTGAAGATTTATACTGCATACAAATGTTGAGTATGATAGCTTTTTGAAAAAAATTTTGTGAACAGATGAGTCTAACTTCAATCGCGAGGGAATTAATGTGCACAATCTGCACCATTGACGCAGAAAAGACCAAAATCCTTACAAGAAAAGGTAGGATTCTGTCCAAATGAAATTCAGCGTTAGTTTGGGATGGTGTTATTGGTCGAAACCTTATCGCCAATATTTTTTGCCAGCACGCCTTTCCGGAGATATTTATCTCGAATTTGTTCAAAATGAGCTTCATGAGCTGATTTTACCGGTTTTAAAAGATGTGCCGATTGTTTATCGAAATCACGGCTGTCCGGCACATACACTGCATCAAAAAAAAAAAAACATACAGTGTATTATTTATTACTAATACTTAATAATTTGTATGCCACTCTTTCTGAGCTATACCCTATTTTAGGTTTAACTAAGTTTTCCTGTTCTTCCGACGTAATTTGGTGCCACTCGTCGATTAATTTAGATTTTAAATCGTCTTTTGTTCTAATATCATGTAGTCTCACCCGTTTTTCCAAATTATCCCAAAAATGTTCGATGGGGTTGAGATCTGGCGATTGTGGAGGGTTAGGTAAAATGTATTTGATATTGTAGATCAACTTATGGAAGAACGTGAATTTATTTTTTAATAAAAATCTCGAATCTCTTAAATTTGATAAAATTTTCTTTAATGTCCGATAAGTAAGTGATTCTTTTGAGATAGTGAATCTATATGTGATATTATTAGTTAGTGAATAGAAAAAAAAATCAAATACTAAAGATGTTGTGTATAGAAAATATTTGAATTTATTGAAAACAAAATAAGGTGTATTTTTTTTTTGATGCAGTGTAACTACCAGTAAGAGAATGCTTGGATGATTCATTCCAAACTCATCGATTGGAAGAGGTAGCCCTATTCTTTGGTCCGCACGGTCTCCAGACCCCACACCACGGATTTCTACGTTTGTGGAAGTGTAACAGAGGTGCCCACAAGAGAAATTTTAATTGCGCCGCAATTAAAATTTCTCTCAATTCGCAACAACCGTAAGATAAGAAAAGATGCCGTTTATGCATTTGGAATGGAGGAGGTCATTTTGGTTAAGTTGATCAAAAATTTATCAATAACTAATACGGTATTTTCTCAACCCTAACCCCAGCAAATAGTCACGTCGATTACAGAATCTGCGGGAGCGAATTGATTGCGGATTGAAAACTGCATATAAAAAAACATAAAACAAAATTTTAAATCATAGTAGCACAGTATAGAAGTTCATTTGGATTATCATAAAATTACTAAAGTAAAATTTGTGTTAGATCATCGATTCCGCCATTTCCCAATAGATGGCGTTACTAGTACTGCTTACTAGTACTATAAATGGGCAATACTGGTATCCTATAATACTTGATGTCAGCTATCAAACGTAGTATGTGACATTTGTTGTTGAAGTGTAAACAACTAGTATTTTTAATTCCTTCAAAATGCCTAAAGATAAGGAGTATCGAAAACCACCCCAAAAATTTGAAGATGCTGAATTGGAAAAGTTATTGGCTGAACATGCTTCTCAAACACAATCAAAATTGGCTGTGGCATTTAATGTTGATCGATCAACTGTTGCAAAACATTTACAAACAATCGGAATGGTTCAAAAAGCTGGCAACTGGGTTCCACATGAATTAAAGAGGCCTTGAACGTCGACAGCCATTTGTGAAATACTGCTTCAAAGACAACAAAGAATAAATTTTTTGCATCGAATAGTTGCTGAAGATGACAAATGGATTTATTATGAGAATCCCACATGCAAAAAATCTTGGATGAAGTCTGATGAAGCTGGTTCATCGCAACCAAAGCGAGATATAGAAAGGTGTGGTATATAATAACTGCTGGAATCAGGTGAAAATACCAATGGTGAAGTCTACCGACGACAGCTAACAAGTTTGAAACGAGCTATAGAAAAAAAACGACAACAAATTAATTTTTCAACACGACAATGCAAAACCACATGTTGAAAAACGTTGTGAAAAATTATTTAATTATTTAATTATTCAGCCTGAAAGATGGGGGAAAGTTGTAGCTGCAGATGGGGCATACTTTAAATAAATAATTCTTTCGATTTCCTAACAAACCTAGCACCATATACAATTTAAGTTATATTTTTCGTTCAGAATGTTTAAGCCCATTGTATTTTGAATATATTAAAAAATACAATACGGATTTGGTGAACAAAACCAACATTCTTCAAAAAGCAGGCTGAAAGTGAAGAAGAACTTTTCTGTTGCAAGTCTCTAATTACGTTTCAATTTTGATTTCTTACAGATATTACGTTCCCGCTGCGGTAGTACCAAACAAACGGTACAGGTACGGTTAAAGCTTTGGCGTTTGGATCGGGAGGTACCGAGTTCGAATCCCGATAGGAGCAGGACACAAAAAGAACGTTTCGTCATCTGGTTCTGATCGGTGATGAAAATGAACACAACTATGGATCTTTCACTTAAATCAGTGAAAAAATTACTAGGTTTATAGCTGTATAAGTAAATATTTTGTCATACTTTAAAAATTCGCTAACTCGGTAAGCGCAATAGATATTTATATGTAACTCAAATATAGTTTAGCAAATTCAAAAATTGTATACTGAAATTATAGGAGTTAATATATAACTTTTATTGTAGGTACGTTAAACAACAATTGAACAAATATTAAAGTTCCAATTGGAAAACATAACGGAAGCAGAATTCTTATTGGATTCAGCTATATTCCAATAGCCACCATATTAAATTGTTTTAGTTTGATATACACTTTGATATACACTGTTAATATTTTATAAATGCAAGTTAGTGAAAATTTTATTAAAAATTATAATTATATTCAATAAATTCACAAGATATTAAAGATTATAAATAACTTAAAGAAAACAATTAACAAGTAAAGCTTCAACCAAAAATGTATCAGAAATGTTTATTGCAATTTTTCAATCTAAATATTGAGTATTTTTTGAGCATAGGCCGATAACAAGGCACGTTAAAATTCTAAATTTATGGATTACCTAATTGTAATTTAATATTTGTGATCCTGGTAGAAAGGTATAAAAATTGTTAGTGTCTCTTTCAGTTTTGCCTTGGGCGTTATTTAACGGAGCTGTTACGATTTTGCTGAAGTCTTATATTGCAAAGCAACAGTCTACCATACCTCTTTGTGGTCTCAAAAGTGAAAAACAAAACCCTAACCGTCGTACAACCCGTTAAAACGAGGGTTAAGACAAAGATTTAAAAATAAATAATAATAATTAAAAATAACATAAAATTTACGTGTATTTATCCCTGATAGTGAAGATTGCGTTTTTTATATCAAAGACCGCAGTTTTATAGTTATTTCTCAAAATTGGATCTTTTGTTAAATTATTGCTCTATCTTTCTACACGGACATTAATGTTTAACTTTAAAGTACACTTTGCTACTAATGCGTTTTAAGTGCGTTTCATTGTTAAACGTGCTAATTTAAAAATATCACATATATTCGAATGTCAATTGCAGACGAGGTCGTTTTGGAATAGGTATTTCCTAGAAGTAGAGTGACATTGATCTGACAAAGAAGTTACGATTTCTTATCAAAGGTTATACGTATAGCGTTGACCGTTTTCTTTTAGTAACCAATAATAATCTTAACTGAAGCGTGATGGAATTAAGTTTGAGCCTAAGGCTAAAAATTTAAACATCGAAAATGGGGCTTGAAATTTTGCTTAATGCCTAAGTTAAAAAGGTTAAGACTACTGATTTGTTTTGGACTAGAGTACTTGTATTTATATAGACCTAAAAATAAAAAAAATATTTTCTGTCTATGGAGTGAAAATGGGTCAATTGTAATGAGCATACGTTATAAGTATACGTAACTCGCTTACGATGAATCTTGTTTTAGTAACAACAATTTTAAATTTTTTAACAAATTTTCAAATGGCCTTTCTTCGTTCCATGGAATTTCAATGAAACATTTTGTTCTACAGAAGTCAAAAGTTCCATATATATAGACATGGTTTTTTATGATGACGTTGGTATCAACTTTATTACAAAAATGCTAAATGGTCGGTCCCTGCGTTCGGTCATATGAATAACAAGCACTACAGTAACTGCAACATTTGTTGCACGAAACTTCAATGAAACAACGAAATTTTTCATTAAAGTTTCGTGCAACAACAGTTGCATTTATTGCTTGTTATTCATATGACCGAGCCCAGGAACTGACCATTTATCATTTTTGTAATAAAGTTGATACCAACGTCATCATAAAAACCATTTCTATATATGTGACTTTTGACTTCTGTAGAACAAAAATTTTTCATTGAAATTCCATGCAACGAAGAAAGACCATTTGAGAATTTGTTAAAAATTAAAATATTTGTTACTTAAACAAGGTTCATCGTAAGCGAGTAACGTATACTTCAAATCTAATAAAACGGGCTTGTTGATTGTTTGGGAATGTCAATTTAAAATCCAATTGGAAATATTGCTAAAATCTTGTTGAAGGAAATAATAATATTTCTGTCAAAACCACGGAAGTTCAAATTTCCAAAAATCATTGTTAGCTGTCGAAAAATATAGACGAGATTCCGTGGACATCTCTGGTAATGGCGGTACAAAAAAAAACATGAATTCTATTATAGGAATAGCAGAATCGAAAACCAATCACTATAATGGTAGAATATTGTGTAATCGATCCGAAGATGTGGGTGAGAACCTATGGACATCTATACGAGCGGCGGTATAAAAAGGAAATTTTTGTTCTTTATTAAACTAGAAATATTTGTCAAAATTGTGAAGTTTCTAACATCTTTAAAATATAGAACATAACCCAACTTAATGTTAGCCCATTCACTATAGACTCATAAGATTGCATGACCTCTTTGAAAATGTTAGTGAAACTTCGTGGACATCTCCAGAATTGGCTGAAATATTATTTGAAACCCATCAAAAATGCTCAATTTCTAAATATAATTTTTAATAGAACGAATCTCAAAAATATACTTTACTTAAATCTAAGGATTAGGTCTATGCTTTACCTTCACAAAAATGTCAGCTAGAATCTGTAAATATTTCTAGATTTGACGGCACAACATTTAGAATTAGTTCTATTATAAATTATAATTTTTTTTTGAAAATAAATTCTAATAGGAAAAATAATAAATTTAACAGTGTAATTTTTTAAAATTTATTAATTTATTAAAAATTTAAAATTTATTGATTTATTGAAATTTTTATTCGGTAAATGAAACAGGGTAGACACCAAGCGCAAATGAAATTCCAAATAAGATTGCAGGAGGCCTTTGATTCTACTGGGTTCACTTTAAATCCAAAACAAATCTAGCAGCCTTTGCTTTATCCAGTGTCTCCTAAACAAATATTTTTTTATCGATAAATTGTGTGCTTGGTTCCTACTACCCAGGCTTCAATTTAAGCATTTGTGCTGAGATATTATTTTGCTATTTTATTATGGAATGCTTCTGCAGGTTTAGCGTGGGTTTGTGATTTTTAGAAAAATGTAGCTGGCAATAAAAATCAGCTTAGTCTTTCTCATGATAATGTAGCAGCGAAAAATAACCCTAACGATTTCAGACTTTCAGGGAGAATGCAAATGCATCGAGGGTGATTAATTAACTGAGAATATGAAAAATTAATTGATCTGTAATAGGAATTTGTAGCAGAAATTAAGTTTTGTGTAATTCTTCGTTGGACTTAGTATGTGACTCTAATTTTAGTAATACAACAACCATAGCAGGATTTCACTCTAAATTAAATGCTCAAAATTGTTTAAATCGGTCTTAGATTCATTCCCAAGTCATTTTAAGTTAAAATCGTGACTTAAATCTTTAGAAGTGACTTGGGATATTTCATAAATTTCTAAAAGATTTAATAGTCAGGAATGATACCGCATCAGTTTTAGATCTTGAGGAGTGTCGGTTAAAAGTTTCGTGAATTTCTATTATGTGCGCCCAATCTTGCCAGCGTATTCGATGTAATCGACAAAACCGTTTTGCTAACTGTATTCCAGTAAAACGCCGAGATGAAAAATCCGGGATTTATATCCGTCGTATGAACCGGACTACTCGAGTGAAGTTTGTCCTAAATTGCACTAAAAAAAGAAACAAATTAGAACTTTTTTATAGGACAATTTCACTATACTACACAAAATAGTGAAGTAAACCATTGATTTAATCGTTTTTACGTACTAATTTAAGATCGAACTTGCTTACAGATTATATTATACCAATATTCTGGGAAACAAGTAGGAAGCGACCACAAAAATTAAATAAATTCTGGTATACAATTTTGTTCAAAAATATTTAATTCTAATTCAATTAAGACAAAATTGGAGTTTTTAAACTAAGACTCCAGTACAGAACTAAGACTCCATCTTAAGTATGTTCCCGAGAAATTTAGGAAAACCGTACATAGAAAACCAATGCAAACTTTGGTGTTCTAAAGACTCTGAATTTCCAATTGGCTAAGCTAAACGTCTTTTGCTATTATTTAGGACTTAGAAGTTTCTCTATATAAATGCGAATTAGAGACGCGGACTGAAGACGGCATCTTTTATTTCGGTATGTAAACATTGAATAACTTTGGAAAAAACAACTGATTTCAATTTATAGATTTTCAGATTAAATGAAACCTTTTGCAAATAAATTGAAACCCATAGAATTTTATCTCTAATTATTTAAATTATACAATAATTGGACATGAAGTCCATTCCATACGAGAACACCTTCACCCAATTTGCAGACAAATTAAAATCATATTAACTAGAGTTTTCACTTCTAAGTCAGCGGTTCCCCTGCTACTGCTGATGGGAGTGTTATCATCATATGCAACATAAAGCTGAAGCAGTGGCTGTAACAGAATTTACGCTCTGTGTAATCTCTATGTAATCACATCGATAAGATTTTGGTCTATTATAGAAACTAACAAATATCAGTGGTTTTGGGATGTTACAATCAGCTCCTTTATTTCTGACGTTTTAAGAATCTGGACATTATCCATTATAAAATAATAATTGGTACCATCTTATTTTGAAATTAACCCTGAGAGGAAACGACAGAGCTTATTTTCATTCAGGACTTTAGACCAGTATCTTTGTCGTCTTTTCTGCTGAAACTCATGGAAAGGATGCTGGATGTCTATATTCGTCCAAAAATTGTTGGGCCCAGTCTCAACATGCGTACCATAAGAGAAAGTCCGTTGATACGGCATTACATACTCTGGTTCGTGGAATTGAGAAGTCACTGGATTTTCAGAAATTCTCGTTGGTTCGCTTTCTCGGTATCGAGGGCGCGTTCAATAACTTGAAGGTGGAAGCAATTATGGAAGGATTGCTGTCTTTTGAGATCGAAGAAACAGTAACCAGGCTAGTCAGAAGACGGGTTCTTCGGGGAACTTCCCAGGGAGATGTCCTCTCTCCCCTTCTCTGGAATGTAGTAATTAATGGACTAAGATTCCAAGGGATTCTTTTGAACAGTAAGCTCAGTTGGAACCTTAACATGATAGAAAGAGTAAAGAAGGCCACTGTGGCGCTCTACTCTTGTAAAAATGTAAATAAATTTCTTGATAAATACGGTTCACTTTAAATCCAAAACAAATCTAGCAACCTTTGCTTTATCCAGTGTCTCCTAAAAAAATATTTTTTTATCGATAAATTGTGTGCTTGGTTCCTACTACCCAGGCTTCAATTTAAGCATTTGTGCTGAGATATTATTTTGCTATTTTATTATGGAATGCTTCTGCAGGTTTAGCGTGGGTTTGTGATTTTTAGAAAAATGTAGCTGGCAATAAAAATCAGCTTAGTCATGGAAGGAAATGGGATTTGAAACCGGAGCTGGTGCACTGGCTTTACACGGCAGTTGTACGAGGGTTGCCTTTTATATTTCGGGATTGGACAACCCGACTGTTGCAATCTGGCAACTGACAGCTCTATCGTAAAGTTTGACATTTTTGAGATTATACGTACTGAGAACGTTTTGACATTCGAGCGCTATTTGTGTTGTTTACAGTACTCATTAACTCAACATCTCGGCGAAAAAATGGAATTAAATCGTGAACATTTTCGTGCGATTATTTTTTACAACTTTCGACTGGGATTAAGGCAGCAAGAGTGCATGGATGAACTTAATTCAATTTTTGGCGATGAACCTCCTTCAAGGACCAGTGTTTATCGATGGTATGGTGAATTCAATCGAGGTCGTAGTTCACTCCAAGATGAATTTCGTGAAAGTCGTCCAGAATCAGTTGTTGTTCCGGAAACCATTGATGCTGTGCGCGAACTGATATTGCAAGATCGTCATGTGACCTATCGTGAGATTGAGACAACCTTAGGCATTAGTGGGCCTAGCATACATTCAATATTGCTTAAACATTTGAATGTCAAAAAAATTTGTTCGCGTTGGATCCCACACAATTTGTCAATCGCTCAAAAAAAGGCTCGTGTCGATTGGTCAAAAGAAAAGCTCAAAAAATACGATCGCGGTGCTTCAAAACACGTCTATGACGTAGTGACAGGTGATGAATCATGGATTTACGCGTATGAGCCCAAAAGTAAACAGCAGACGACTGTATGGGTGTCTCAAGATGAGCCGAATCCAACAAAAGTTGTTCGCGCACGAAGCACTTGCAAGCAAATGATCGTCTGTTTTTTCGGAAAAAATGGACATGTCGCAACCGTACCACTAGAACAACGCAGAACAGTAAATTCTGAGTGGTACACAACCATTTGTTTGCCAGTTGTCTTCCAAGAAATCAGGAAAACCAACTGCCGAAGACGGACCACTCTTCACCACGACAATGCGAGCTCTCACACATCGACTCAAACAACTGCATGTTTGACCACTCAAAACATCGATTTGATGAGTCATCCGCCGTATAGTCCTGACTTGTCACCAAATGACTTCTTTTTATTCCCGTACGTATAAAACAAACTTAGAGGTCAACGTTGTTCGACACCTGAAGAAGCGGTTGCTGCGTTCAGAATGCATGTTTTGGAGATACCTCAATCAGAGTGGAAAAAGTGCTTCGACAATTGGTTCAAACTCATGCAAAAGTGTATAGATCTTCATGGGGAGTATTTTGAAAAACAATAAAGCGATTTTCGATGATTAATATTTGTTTTTGTTCTCTAATCCCGAAATATAAAAGGCAGCCCTCGTAAGGCCCATACTGCTCTATGGTGTGAGTGTATGGTGGCCTGCTTTGTATATAGGAACATGATGGCGAAGGCGCAGAGGGTAGCTTGTTTGCTCATTAGGGATGCACTGAACACACTAGTGCCCTAGAGGTTTTGCTGTACCTTATCCCGTTGGATGTTATCGACAAGCAAATGGAGGTTAACACGGCCGCCCGGCTATCAACGACTTCAGGTTGGAAGTGCCTGCAAACAGGACACCGACGACTCCAAGTTCGATGGTTGAGTGAGAGCTGGTGTATTCTGTGGGGAATACAATGTAAGTTTGTCTTTTAGTCTGCCCGAGTACTGCAGTGTACCAGGCTGAAGTTATAGCGATTGAAGAGGTCATGAACTGGTTGAAGCATAATGTAATATCGTTAACTAATATCACTATCTATGTGGACGGTCGGGTGGCCATCTCTTAACGAGATGAATGAACATTTCAATATAAAGTTGGTCTGGGTTTTGGGCCATTCTGACGTTGAGGGAAATTGCAGGGCAGACGAGTTAGCAAGGTATGTTACGACTCTCAAACTGGAACCAGAGAGAGAATGTGTAGGGAAGTCTATGTCTGTGCTGAAAGCAGCAAGCATTAGGGAAGCAGTTGCGTTGGCAAACGCTAGGTTGATCGCTAGTCCAACTGGCAAAGTAACGAAACAAGTATGGCCTGATCTGAACTTGAATCGATCCAAGATCTTAATCACACTGAGTAAACGTGATTTTGGTTAGAATTGTAAGGATAATTACCGCGCACTGCCTTTTCGGAGATCATGCGAGAAGGCTGGGTCGGGATGCAAATGACTTCTGCAGAAGCTGCAGGGACGAGGAGGAGGAGGAAACTTTTGTTCAATATCTTTGATCGTGTCCTGCGCTAGCTGGCAGAAGACATGATCACTTGGGCAAATACACTATGGACAGCCTCTGTGATCTCGAAAGCTGTAATGTGCGGGATCTTTTACGCAATATTAATAATACTAAATGGGTTTAAGGGAGTTTATGATGTCGGATCCTGTGACATCACAATGTTTCATTTAATTTGCGAAAGGTTTCATTTAATCTGAAAAGCCTATGAGATATTTTTTCAATTTGGTTCTTTGCAATTTATTTGGACTAGTTTTTGAATACAACATCAATTAAGTAGCGGCCCTTATTGACCAAAGCGAAATGCGCCCTCTTTGCTTTTCCATTACCTTTTCGAGTATCTCGGGTGGTATAGCGATGATTCGTAGAAAGAAGTCCGTAGGGGTCAAATCTGGAGATCTGGGTTGACTGGCTACCAGTCACCTCTTTTTGACATGAGATGTACATCGAATTTTCGTTGCAGAAACTGTACTGTTTGATTTGCAATGTGGCATGCCGCACTGACTTGTTGAAACCAGTAATCATCAAAATTTGTTTTCACGCATTTGCGGGCACACATAATTAGCCAACATCCACCGATAACAATTTCCATTGATTGTTTCGAGTTCTCTAAAAAATGTGACCTAATGATGGTTTTGGCGCAAACGCCGGCCCAAACAGTCACATTTCGGTCATGCAATGGCGTTTCATGGATCTCCTGTGGATTCGCCGTTCCCCAAACGCGGCAATATTGCTTATTAACGCCGCCAGTGTGAAATGGGCTTCGTCGGTTATCAAAATTTGCTTTCAAATATCAGGTTCAGTGTCAACCATTCGAGCGACTGTTTGACCGTATTGCAAGCGACGTGGACGGTCCCAATTCAATTATTAACCGCAGTCAACATTTTGGGAAAAATTTTCGTCAATTCTTATACCTAGGTTTAACCTTAACCTTCTAGCCGCGTGGAGGCAAGTTCAGCACAATATGGCCGAACTTCGTCGCTTAGTAGTGCTGGCAGTGGTAACTCGTGTAGGTTTATGTTACCCAGCCACTTTTATTTTATTGACATGAGTGTCACCTCATGACATTCGAAAAGTAGGTGATCGACGTCTTCTACTTCTGAACCGCATGAACATTGATATTGGTTTGTTATCTTAAATCTCTGTAGGTAGGCTTTAAACTTACCATGACCAGAGATGACTTGGCTCATAGAGCTCGTTAGTTGAAATTTAATTTTTATTCGTGCGTTTATGTCTGGAATGAAGCCAAATGTATGCCTTTCATTGGTTGATTCGTTCCACTTTCTTTATTATTAAATTGATCGTTAAATTGACCATGCCTACTATCTGCAGCATGCACTTGGTCACCTATATTATTTTGGGCTCTTCTTCGTACATGAGCACTCACTTTTTGATTAGAATATCTACAGGGAGCATGCCGGCCAGAACCACAACAGCATTTTTAGACACTGTTCGGTAGACCTTTGTTACTCCTAGCAGAATATTCCTCTTGAACACTTTTCAATGATCTGATATGGTGACAGTTTAACCTGTCGTACCACCCAGCCGCTGCAAACGTGAAGAGCGCCTCCGCCACACCTTTGTAAATTAATACCATTGTTTTATTAGTCCCCATCCCTCTCTTGAAATTCTCGCCATGGAGCGGAATAGTTTCTTGGCGTTTTTACAGACTCTTAAGACGTGAGATGCTACTCCCATACGTTCATCGATGCCAACTCCTAGATATCTAACGCACTTCACCATTTTCATGTTTCGGCCGTTTAATGATATATTGGAGGTCGATTTGAGTCAAATTTGCCTTTAAGTAAGCAGCATCTCTGTTTTCTCTGCAGATGGTGACATTTTATTTGAATCACTCCATTGTACCATATTATTAATGGTGAATTGACCCTGGTGCTGAAGTTCAAGCATCGAATTGCCGTGCACCAAAATGATTTTATCATCTGCGAATGCTATTTCGTCCATGTTATTCATCATGCTCGTGTTAAACACGATGTTTCAGACTAGGGGACCTAGGGTTGAGCCCTGAGGGTATCATTTTGTAATTTTTTTTGATACAGAACCATATATGTCTCTGGATTACTGCGGATCGTGGCCTAAAGTAGCTAATATTGTTTTTCAATTCATAATGTTTTTGGGGAGATTCAAGACTGGTAAACTTGCTATGTCACTAGGCCACGTTAAGTTATGAAATGCTCCGGCAATGTCCAAGAATATACCTATAACATATTTTGGACAGATGGCAGCATCTTGATTATAATATATTCACTCTTTTCCACACCTTAGGGAAGTAGCCAGCGAACATGGACGGTATGTCGCCAATATCGTTCCGGTCGATGACTCATCCTTGTCGAGGAGCACTTCACTGCTTACAAAAGAAGCCATTAATTGGGTATTTTTTTTTGCAATACCTCAAAACACGAGGAGTTTTTTCGACGCGTAATCCTTATACTACCTGAAAGACGGGAAAAGGTCGTACTAATTATGGACAATACTTTGAATAAAATACTTTGTGCCAATTGCTCTGAATAAGGCTTCGAAGTTATAAAGAACCTTCAAACTTATTTGTACCCCCAATAATAACTTTCATAAATTCGCCAGAGATAAAGTTTCAAAGAGGACAATCTGGCGAATAAACAATTTCTCGTCATAGTTTAATGTATGATTGTCTGTAATACTAGATTACAGAAATGTTATATGGTTGTATCAAGTATGCGTAATATGAGCACATGGACTGATGACGATATTTTTATTTTGTCTTCGATAAAATATATTGTAATAGATATCTTGTTAAAAGAAATGATAATAATAATTCTCCAAGTTCTCGCAAACTTGACGGCGCTAAAGGTTATGGAAATTCAAATATTTTAATTATATACAAAATTTAACAATATGCTAAGCTGGTTTATATTGTCTAATGTAGTAACATTAATGACTTTTGGTTTCCAATACAGTTGATCCTAAAACAAATTTAAAATTTTGCTCAAAATTAGCATACTGAAAATTAATTTTAAAAACATGTTTATTCCTCATATGGAATAGTTTTCACTATTTTTATCCTTCAGAGGAGACTAAAGACAGTGGGACCTCTATCGAAGAACATTGTAATTTCATTCACGAACATATCTAAAAATAGAGAGTATTTGTAAATAAAACTGTTGTTACACTAATATTGAGCATTATGCTTTAAGACTAATAAATTCTGGTTATAATGCCAAAAAATCGCAATCAATAGTTTTACATCATAGTAAAATTTAAATTAGACTGATTTTATTACATGGAGACGGTATATCTTAGTTGTGTGTGTTGTTTTATTACATATTCAGATTGTGTGGGTGTGCAAGCATTGTTTAAAATTTCGATGTAACAATAAGGTGGAGTTCCCTCTCCCTTCTAAAAAATAGGTGCCAAAAATCAACTGAAATATTATGAATATCCATAAAATTAGGGCGTTAAATATGAAAGAGACACATTTTAGCAAACATTCTAAGCATTACATTTCATCATCCATTACAAAAAATGCCGGTTATTTATAAAATTGCAATCAATATTAGTAACAAGTGTTGGATTATTCGTTTAGACAATAATATTGCGCTATTTTGCACTAACTATTTATAATCTAATTTGGGCAATACTAATCCGAAACAAAATGTATTCATTTCTGTACATTAAACAAAAAATAATTCTTGTAATAAAGCAACAACATAAAATAAAACATAAGAAAATTGAATCAAGGTTATTTAAGTAAATAAAATCGATAGTCCGAAAATATACTCATGTAATGCGGCACACGGTTTCTTGATAAAAAGGCAGAACGAAATTTTCGGCTATCTGATCTAAAATCAGAAAAGAAGCAACAACAACAAAAAAATTGCTGCCATATATTTTAATTTTAATCTAATCAATAATAGTTAATATTTTTTGTCACGTGTATCCCAACCTCAAATATTTAAATTCACCCTGTTGTAAAACAAATGAAAAAAAAAAAATGTGCGTGTAATTTATTTATGTATTTGTATGTATACACCAAAAAGGCACCACCACATATATGTATATACATATATTAAAATTTGTTTTATTAATAACAATATATTAGAAAAAAAATTCGCAAACATTTTTATTTTTATTATTGTATTAGTTTAATTATTTTACATCGGACTTAAATATATATCCATACAGATGTATATATGTATATATATTTGTGTGTAAAATTGTCTTGCGCGATTATGCATAGAAGATTATTAACATGAATGATAAAATTTGTTTTGTTATTGTTTTTGTAATTAATACTTGAAAATGTATAATCCATAATTAACGAATTAACTGAATCAATACACAAAATTTTTTAATACATTTGCCATTTTTCGCAAAAAAAAAAATATTTTGCACTTGCGAAAAAATTCTACACAATACAGACACTCGTCGAAGATTTTTATAAAAACACTTTAATATAATAAAATAACATAATATAAAATACATCGCCATGATGATTGAGAAGAAGCCAAATATTAAATTGTTTAGTGTAGGTAAAGGTTCTTTCTGGTTCTAATTTTGTGCAAAAAATTAACACGTTGCTACCATCAAGGTCATATGCAATCAAATTTTACTATTAAAACACTTTCAATTTAATTTGTATATGGTCACACTTTGTATATAAACACTTTATAAATTAAATTCATTTGTTTTTGTTTAGTTCAATTGATTTAAAACAAACAAAAAAATGTATTTTGTAAAAAACTCACCTTTTGCAAAAATTTTGCCATCACAACTTCGGTCGACCCCTAAGTTTACAATACTTTTTTTTATATTTTCTTTTTTGTTTTTCTCTTGTATTTTGTTTTATTTTGCTTTTTCAACCAACCAAATTTTAGGTTTTTCGACAAGTACCGTTCTAATAAGAAAATACATATATAAAAAATATATAATTTGGCTCTCTTTTACATTTTGCGAATTATATCAAGCCAGTCGTAGTACATATTTGCTGTTTTCATTCATGTGTGTAGAGTTTCGTATTTAGAAATGTCAAAGTTTTGTGTAGAGAAATTTAAAATGGTAAAGTCGCGCGAATAAAATCGTTTTAAAAATTAGCGGATTGCAATTTGTTTTAATTTAATTTTTGTTATTGTCTTTTTATTTCATTTCGTGAATAATAATGAGAAATCTCTCTAAGGTGATAAATTTGAAGTCACGAAAAATATCATAATATGAATTTTGTTGGTGTTTAATGTACAAATAAATGTGATTGGTTTTGTATACTTTTAATTTAAATATAAATTGGATGATAATAATAAGATTTTAACTGTGATCTTATTATTATGTTTTAAATGTACTTAAAGATTTTTTTTCTATTTCCTTATTGCCGACACCCGATTTTTGGGATAGACGTGAAAGGTGGAATATGCGGTTTAAGTTCTATGGCGCAAAGATGCGTGTGAAGTTCTTCACAAATTCACGCTTTTATTGTTGTATTTATTAGTTTAACAATGAGCTAGTTTACATCGCTAAAAAATTTAGTGGACTGACCTAAATAGCGACCCATCTTAGTCCCGTTTACATCACAAAAATTATAGGTCACATTTGGGTTACATAACGAGATTTACATATGTACACCATCTATTGAATAATACTAAAAGTATTGCTTATATTCTCATCGCAATTCATAATTTTCTCACAAATAATTCCTGTATCATTTTCGAAATTAAATTCTTTCATTTAATTTTTTTAAATTTGACTCATTTAATAACTGTAATACTAAATTTTATGCTGATATGTTTAATTAACATCAATGCTACTACTGACATCTATTTCATGATACGAAAACCCTTTAGGTCGGTATCATTTACATCACATTTTTGATCGACCTAATTTGGGTCAGTCCACACAAAAAAGTTACCCAACCTAATTTGGGTAACTAGCGTTTACATCATGTGTTTAGGTCAGATATAGTGTATAGTCCTGGGGTGGCATGTTGTAACATCACTTTTTTCGATATTTATCGAACATTATATCTCTTTTTCCTAAAATAAAAATTGCTTGCTATTTCGCTTTTCAATTTTGCTTTCTATATTGCGATCGCACGCTACTAGAATAAATTGTTTATTTATCTCTTTTTTGTTTTTCGATAAAGTATCACTCATAAAAAACGTAGGTGATGGAATAAGAATAAAGCGACATAATGTTTCATTCGAATAAATAGAGATCGCAATAGAAACAACGCAATTGATAAATGAAAAAACCTTAAATTTTATTCGTGATGAAAGAGATGTAAATTTCGATAGTATCGAAAAAAGTGATGTTACAACATCCCACCCCTGGACCAAATATGTCGATGTAAACTTACTCAATGTTAAATTAAAATCCAATTAGAAAACATGACTGTTTCTATACGAAAATTAGTACTAAAGCCAGTGTGTACTACAATTTTATCCAACATTACATTCAATTATACTGTTTATGTTGGAGGTTCAACCCAGGTCGAGTCAACTTGTAGTTATCTTTAGATTAACCTTGAAGTTAACTTCTAGTGTTTATATTGGAGAGTTATCTTGAGGTTGAGTCGAAACCAGGTTATAACTGACAAAATCATTTAAATTTTTTTCTTTCAAAAAATCATTCTAACTTTTTCTTTCGAACTTTCAAAAAATAAAAAATTGCAAAAATCACAAGAATATGCTGTCGAATTTAGACACAGACGTGCTCGTACAAGAAAAATATGAAAAATCGCCATTTTTATTTTTTTACTTTACTGATTATTTTTTGTTGTTGTTTTTCGACTCGACTCTGGGCGTTTATATTAACCAGAGTTAACTCGACCTAAGAAATTTTTTGGATTGAGTCGAGTTAACTCCAAGTTAACCTTTGGTGTTTATGTTGAAGGTTCAACCCAGGTTGAACCTAGGTTCAACCTTCAACATAAACAGTATAAATGTAATAAAATATAGAAATAAAAAAATTATAGCGATTCAGTGCAATGTAGCAAAATAAACTAAACTAAATTTTTGTCTATTGTTTCAGCCATTTATTGAACAATTTAAAATCATATTCTGATTAATCAAATAATATTTATCCTCTGTCGTGTAGAATGAATAAAGGATACCTTATAGTTTTTATTCTAACTGAAATTATTCATACTATATGTTAGCGCTTAACTATTTTGTCTTAAGAATAGCAATAGGAGAATTTAAGTGTATATTCCTAATGAATCATTGAAAAATAGGAAAAATGGTTTCCAATTTATACCTCATGTGAAAATCTAGTATTATGTTCAGACACACGAACATAGCCTTGACGATACATGTGTTTAATGCTTTAATTCCATGGATAACATTTGCTGATAATACACAAAAAAATTTTTTTTTTAAATTTCATGAGAGTGACAAAAAACAGAAATATTTTTTATTTCATTTTATAGTAAAATTTTATGGTTTTACATTTTGGCATAACATAAAAATTTCATAAAATATTTAATTTGTACATTTTCGTACAAATCGAATTTTAGTATATATACCACAAAAAGCCACTAACGTTAATAAATTTCAACCAAAAAAAAAAAAAAAAAAGAAAATAAATCGACATTTGAGTATAAAAATGGCGAATAACTTATTTTATATGTGTGTGAGAAAAATTTCTTATCTTTACACACATTTTTTGTAGTTGTGTGAAAATGCTGCCATAAAAAATACTCCAATTTACATTTTTTATGGCAGCATTATGGCAGCAAACTTCCCCTATCACACTTCCCCTCTCTGTAAAATTTTACTGACAACATGTTTTGTTTCGTACACAACCAGTAATATCTATATTTTTTTCTCGCTTTTATTTTTGCTGACAGCAGATTATTTCCATGGAATAGACCCATAATTATAGTAACAAAAAGTATGCTAAATAGGTTAATCAACCATATAAGCTAAATATTATTTGACGGCTTATATTTCCATTATTTCCGACGCGCATACACTTAGTAAATTCATAGGATCAGCAAAATTATTGTCCATATAATTAATAACATAAACACATTTTTTAATTTGTATATACATATATTAATTTTGTATATGTATTAATTTTGTATATAAACCTAAGAATCTAATAAAAATTAAGTAGTTTAAAACAACACTTCAGACTGTTATTGTCATAGCCCTCACCAGTGGTAAGCGGATAACAGTTCACTAAAATATCGAAAAGTTATATCAAACGTCAACACTGATATAACATTGGTCCTTCGAAGCCTCCACAACAACCGGCGGCCAATAAAAATACTTCAAGTCGGCACAAGGTCAACCCTAGTCAACAAAACCAGGTAGTCAGTAGCAGTCGAAGCCAATAATCAACGGTCATCACCAACGGAAACAACAACAATGACGAGCATGGAAAGTCGGTTTGAAGATCAAGACATCACAGGCGATAAAATAGTCCAGCTAAGCAGAAACTAGCATAAAGACGGGCCAGGAAGGAAAACTAAATCTTATTTGGAGTCGAAAATAGCAACTTTAAAAGAACTCTACCAAAATATGTTGAGGCTGATGACACGATCAGAAGTAGCCTATTGGAGGAAAACCATCCATATCTCAAAAAACGAAAGGAAATAGCGGATATCTATAACAACCTAGTACACCAACCACCAAGTACACCGAAACCAACAACATCGGAGGACAACTCCCAAGGCACCAAGTTCCCATTTGCGGAAAATAAAGATACAAGTTTCACAAAAAACACAACGGGAAAACAAGATTCTTCAAAAAATAATAACAACGAGTATGCCAACAGAAGAGAATTCCTCCAGATGGTAAAATTACAAAATGTAAAAATGAGGGCTCATAAAGGAATAAATGCAGCGAGAGACTCATTGATACAAAATGCTTCAAAACAAGCATTACAGCTGCTGTTGAAGCGAATCGAACGAATGATGGAACAAATCACGGATCTAGATGAGAAGATAAAGGTGCTACTACCGGACAAGTGGTGCAGTGGTTTAAGCTTCGGCACTTGGACCGCGAGGTACTGGGTTCGAATCCCATCAGAGGCTGGATGCAAAGCGAATTTTCGTCATCGATTACGATCGGTAATGTTAATAAATACAACTAAGACCCTCTGTTGTAGTGCAGAATTCAGCGCCGACCCACCGTCCATGTCAGTGTGCAGGTTGACATGGAGCTTGCAATGTGCAGGTGGTATACTGTAATTGTGTGAATGGGTGGTCTGTGCGTGAATGAAAGGGGGGTATTAATTGACCTTCAAAGGACATTAAATCCACTGGACAATTAATACTTCCTTTAAAAAAAAAAAAAAAAAAAAAAAAAGGTGGAAGCTTCGGAGGAAGAGGAAAATAATATAAAATATTTCTCTGAGGGATATTACGATGCCATCAAAAGCAAACATGATGACATTATAACAAAGATCACCATTGAGATTGATAGCCGTCAAACAGATAACAACAAGTTTGATGTACGCCTGCCCAAAATCGAGATTCCAGTTTTCTATGGAGATTATTTGAAATGGAAAGGGTTTGCAGATACGTTCGAGAAATTAGTTCACAATAACGATAAGCTCACGGACAATCACAAGATCAACTACCTAAAAAATCACTTAGGAGGTCCAACCGCTAGATTAATAAACCACTTAGAACCAACGGCAGATAATTATCGGGTAGCGTACGACACAATAAACAAGCGATACAACAATCAACGAATGTTATCAACAACATAATTCAACCAGTTGATTAATCAGCCAAACATAACAAACAAGAATGCTTCAGGGATCAGAACGATGCATGACACAACAAAAGAAGCTATTCATAATATAAACAACATACTGCAAGATGATGAGAAGTTCGATGCACTGATCACGCACATATTGCAAAGGACATTAGACAATGAGACAATCAGAATCTATGAAACTTCAGATTTTTGCTATTTTTGGAAAAACGATTCCAATCTTTAGAAGCAATAAATAATAAAAGTAATTGACAACCAACAACAACTGGCAACCAATACCAAACAACAACCGGTAACCGATACTAAACAGGAACGGGATTTCAACCTCCAAGAGCATTAACAATGAAAACAACAAACGTACAGAAGTGTATAAACTGCAGAGGAACACATAACATGGAGCAATGCAGAACGTTTCTACAAATGTCCACATTGGATCGCAACAAGATATGCAGTATGAAAAATCTGTGTAGGACATGTCTGGGCGATCATAGTTTTTCCCGAGTGTGTTCATCAGAAGCGAAATGTTTGGTGTGCAAGGGCAATCATCACACTCTGCTTCACACAAGAGAAGGTCCCACTAAAGATGCTAATAAATATCAACAAAAAGCAGCTTCAGCTTCTAATTACCCAACTACAGAGCCTGCAAAACCGATGATTGAAACTCACATGTTGAACAGTACAACATCCGAATCACAGATACTTCTGAACATAGCATTAGTAAAGATTTGTACGAATTAGCGTCATCCAGAACTATTGAGAGTACTCATCGATCCCGGGTCTCAAGCGTCCTTTATAACTTGCGAGGCCGCCAAGAAATTAAACATACAGAGTACAAGAACCCACGTAGAAGTTAAGAGAATAGGAGGAATTAAAGCTGGTGTATCAGATCAACGACTAAAAATCCAAATCGAACCGAGATTTGTCTCAGAATTCAATCTGAAAATGAGCGTATTGGTTGTTGATAAATTAGTTGGGAACCTACCAGAGTACAGTTTTAATGCTTGGAACTGGCCTTATATTAATAATTAGTTGTGGGCAGATCCAAACTATAATATGCCAAACATAATTGACATATTACTAGGTGCAGACTATTACCCTGCACAAAAAATTGAATTAGGATTGGTAATATTTGGGCAATTGCGCATCAGAACAAGTCAACAACTATACACTGCATAATAACCAAAACGGTATTAGATAATAGATTAAGAAAATTTTGGGAAAATGAAGAAGTGCAAAACGATAGAGCATTAACTGAGGAAGAAAAACAGTGTCAACAACATTACTGTAAAACGCATCAGCGAGACATCAATGGTAGATATATAGTACGACTTCCATTCAAAACAAACCCTCCAGTTATCGGGGCATCCAAAATGAAGGTGTTAGCTAGATTTTTGCAATTAGAGAAAAAATTTGCTGGATCACCAACATTTGCTAATGACTACAAGGAATGTATCAAAAAGTACTTAAAATTAGGTCACATGAAACTCTGTAATGACGAAGATGGAATAAAACCGCAAACAGAAGGATACCACATAACCCATCATGCAGTGATCAAAGAAGGGAGTACAACCACAAAAATACGCGTTCTATTTGATGCATCAGCAAAAACGAGCAACAACAAAAGCTTCAATGACCAACAATTGATTGGACCAACTTTACAAGAAGAAATAATATCAATCCTGTTAAGATGAAGGAAACATAAAGTCGTTATCACAGCAGATATCGAAAAAATGAACCGCCAAATCCGTGTGCACAAAGACGATCAAAGATATCAAAAAATATTATGGAGAGAAAAAGAGAACGAACCTATTAAAGCATATCAATTAACAACGGTATCGTTTGGATCAGCTAGTGCTCCTTATTTAGCCATTCACACATTACATCAGTTAGAAAAAGGATGAAAAAGACGAATTTCCTGTGATTTTAGATGACTTATTAACTGTCAGTGATTCTATTGAAAAGGCACAACTACAACAACAACAATTAATAAAATTACTAGGAAACGGAGGATTTCACATTCGAAAATGTGCAAGTAATTACCAAGACCTAATACAACAAATTCCACATGAATCACGAGCAATTAATAAAATGAATATAAAGCTAGACGAAACCATAAAAACTCTGAGTATCTCATGGAATCCTAACAACGACACCTTTGAATTTAAAATAAACAAATAAGTCGGTAATCGTCACGAAAAGGAGCCTGTTATCTGAAGTATCACAGTTATTTTCGGGTGGTTATCACCAATAATCATCGTAGCAAAAATACTACTACAACAAATCTGGTTAACAGGAGTATCATGGGATGAACCAGTCCCAGTAAAAATAGCAACAAAATGGAGAAATTATAAAAGCTCATTACGTGCGCTAGAACAAATAAAGGTCCAAAGATGTTTGGATTGTGTGATGAGTCAGAAAATGCTTATGCTGCAGTAATATATTGCCTCCAAAACAACAACAAGGACGATAGAGGACATCCGTATCTGCTAGTTTCAAAAACTAAAGTCGCACCTATAAAGTCCAAAAAAACAATTCCCAGACTAGAATTGTGTGGGGCCTTATTGTTGTCTAGATTAATGGAAAGGGTAATTAAAAGTCTTCGATGTGCCAAGATAACTACATATGCATTTACTGATTCAAAAATTGTTCTTGCATGGGTTAAATCAGAACCACATCGGTTTAAAATATTTGTGGCGAACCGAATATCAGAAATTCATAGTTGGATAAACCCAGCAGCCTGGAACTATGTTAAATCATCTGAAAATCCCGCGGACTGTGCATCAAAGGGGATAGAAGCTGAACATATCAGCAATCATAAATTATGGTGGAACGGACCAGATTTGTTAACAACCGAACAAAATATATAGCTAACTAATAATTCGGAGGTGAAACCTGAAGGCGTTCCAGATCAAAGGGTACTTACAGCACAAATAGCTGCAACAACAATGTCTATAATAGACAGCAACCCATTCAGTGATTTATTCATAAAATACTCAAATCTAAAACAGATTCAGCGAATAGTCTCGTATTGTAAACGATTTGTGAATAAATTGCAATTAATAAAATACGAAACACCCAACATAATATTACCAGAAGAGATGCAAGAAGCTTTGCATCATTTAATTAAAAATGCTCAACTTGAACATTACAAAAATGACATTTTTAACTTAGTTAGTAACAAACCAATAAACAACAAAAGCAAATTGTTACCATTGTCCCCATTCTTAAAAGATGGAGTACTAAGAGTTGGCGGCAGACTACATAATTCTACAGCTTGGTCATACGACGAAAAACATCCTATAAGCCTTCCACAATCACATGCAATTGTGAACCTGATAATCCATGAAGGACATAAAAACACAATGCATAGTGGCACCCAATTAACATTAGCACATATCCGAACAAAGTATTGGATTATTAATGGTAGAAACCTTGTCAGACAACACATTGCTAAATGTTTAAGATGTCATCGCTTCAGTAAATCCATTCAAAGCCAACTAATGGGCAATTTACCAGAAGCAAGAATAACTCCCACCAGACCATTCCCAAAAACAGGAGTGGATTACGCCGGGCCATTCAGTGTAAGAGTATCAAAGCGAAAAGGTAATAAATCGTATAAAGGTTACCTTGCAATTTTTGTATGCACGTCAACGAAAGCAGTCCACATTGAGGTAGTTAATGACCTAATAACCGACGCATTCATAGCGGCATACAAACGCTTCACTTCGCGTAGACGAGTATATACAGATGTCTTTAGCGATAACGGCACCAATTTTGTGGGTGCTAGTAAGGTAATGGAAATAGAAACATTGAAAACAATAGAAGAAGAGGCTTTAAATATTATTATATGTATATGTAATGCCGACCACGCCACGAAATGGCACTTCATCCCACCAGGAGCACCACACTTTGGTGGATTATGGGAGGCGGCTGTAAAATCTGTAAAATATCATTTAAAATGAGTAATAGGAGAAGCAACGTTAACATTTGAAGAACTAACAACTTTAACATGTCAAATAGAGACCTGTCTCAATTCAAGTCCCCTATCAGCAATGACCAACGATCCGATTGATCCTACATTTTAACTGCTGGCCATTTTTTGATTGGCGAGTCTCTCAAAACACAATCGGAAGCCAACATCTCAGATGAAAGAATGAGTTCATTAACGAGATGGAAATTAATTCAAAATATGAAGGAAGACTTCTGGAAGCGATGGCCACAAGTCTATCTGCATCAATTACAACAACGAGCAAAATAGACCATAAGCTCACCTGATTTAAAGGTCGGTAAACTAGGTCTTGTTCGAGACACATCCCACCCTCAAGATGGATAACTGGACGTATTACAGAGGTTCATCCAGGTCAAGACGGAATTGTTCGGGTGGCAACACTCTTTGGCCCCGGAAGGGCTCTTATAAAAAGACCAATAACAAAATTGTGACCATTTCCTGTTAATGATGGCCTATAAAACCACCATACGGAGTCACCTATTTAAACAACTACAGCATTACCAACCATTATTCACAACAAGTCCAACTTTAGGAAACGCGTATCACATGAAGACGTCTCACGTAAAGAGAAAAAACTATCAAGGCTGCAAAGAATATCAAAACCAATTGACAACCTCAGATAAAAAGAAGGAGAATTCGACCATGCTTTCAGTCTAGATTTATGGTTGTTTACAATGATGTCATTACTAAGCGTACTTGGGGTTTGTTCAACGATCATCAACAACTCTAAATTTGAGATCACCACGCTAAATACTACAACCGGGATATACTATGAGAATATTGGTACAGCTCAGTTGTCCCATCAACAATGGACGATTGTATCATATTTTAATTCATCAACAATGTTAATAGAAGCGGAAGAATATAACGCAGCTGTCGAGAGAATTGATACATCAACTATATATAGGCTTTCGACAGGCGTATGACATTATAAACCGCGACAACCTTTGAGCCGCGCTCATATGCCTAGGTATTCCAGAGTAAGTGATCTGTATGTAGAATTGTAATTGAAGGGACTATATCAGACTCCTTTCAAATAACATCTGGTGTTCGACAGGGAGATGCACTCACGCCTGTGTTGTTCAATTTGGCGCTTGAGTGCTTCTTGGCCGAAGACCTAGCGGTATCAAAGACGGTTTCGTACCGCTCAATCGCTGCGCAAGAAAACTTGGCTTGGAGGTGAACAGTAGCAAAACCAAATTTGTATCAACACCCAGGAACATCTCCATGGTAAATCTCGGAATTGGCAACCATAACTTTTATGGCGTTGAAAACTTTAAATACCTCGGGTCAGTTATAACATCATCGAATGAAATGCAGGCAGAAATAAAAGCCGAGTTTTCTACGCTCAATCAAAACTACTGCGATCTAGACATCTATCGCAGTCGTGCAACCTCGCATTTTATAAAGCACTCATAAGACCGACTTTCGCAAGCGAGAGCTGGACCATGACCACTAACGATTAAAGATTGTTATCTACCTTCGAAAGGAAGGTCATTCGTTCAATCTTTGGTCCAATTAAAGTTGCGAACAATGAATATCGGATTCGCATGAACCACAAGATAAAGCAACTTCTTGGAGCCATCTTGGGGTTAGATGGCTCGGCCACGTTACAAGCTCCCCACAACAACGGATGACCAATAAAATGTTCCATCAACAACCAGTTGGTGTGCGTCGTAGAGGAAGACCCCGACTGTGCTTGCGTGACGACGTCGACAAGATCTACATACACTAGGATGTCGAAGCTAGAGGACGAGAGCGATGGACCGAGACGGATGGAGGACCATGATGTGGGCGGCAAAATCCCTTCATGGGATGTGAAGCTAGAGAGAGAGAGAGAGAGAGAGAGAGAGAGAGAGAGAGAGAGAGAGAGAGAGAGAGAGAGAGAGAGACAGCGAGAGAGGGAGAGTCCTTGTGCCTCATAAATAGTTAACACTTTACTAGAAGATGGTAAGGTAAGCTCGACCATTGATAAGCGCTTATCTGCATTGGTAAAAGTTAGATAATATGTATTATCAATTAGAGGCAGGTGGTAATTTGACCAAATCCCATTGATACCTTTACAGGGCTTTTGGTACTGATATCAGGATAATATTATTTTAGTGCTAATGTAACATCAACTAGACACCCAAATGTAATATTTAGTTGATCTGAATTCGTAATAAATTTATTGGCATCATAAACTTGAATATTAACATGGTGCAATCTGTCAGTGAATGAAACTTGATTTTTATCCCGAAGAAGATATATTTTTGAACATTTACTGAGCATGGCCACCAGTATAATATAACATGCATGTTTCATCATATATTCGTCAATAAAAACTGAGTTATGTATAACGTCGGGTTCCATTAATTATGTATGAAGCAATCGTTTTATAGTTAAGTTCAACTTTGCTGAAATCCACCTTGTCCTTAATACAACGATAGCAACTTTAGATTTGAGATCAGCAAGACCTTCCTTAGTGGCACATAAGAGAAGGTCAAAGCCTAGTTTGTCATTGTTTATGATCCATGTAGATTTTCCACAGCCTGGAACACCCTGGACACCAGTAACGATAGGTCGCATGATGTTGTCTATTGCATAGATATGTTGTACATTTGAATATGTCAGGAGATCGAGCATAATTTCCGTGCCGGCGGAGCAGAAAATATATCTTTGAGATGTCAAAAATTACACAAGATATAGAAAGATTTAGATAACAAATTTATTTGTTGTTGTTTAGATTGTCAAATATGAAGATGTGCAATGATAATAAAGATGAAGTGACGAACGGCATCAAATGGATGTATTTACTGTAGTAGTGTTGAAGGTGGCTTTTAATGATACTGTCAGAATGTATAATATAAAACATTATTTCCATATCAGAGTACTTATAGTAGGAATCTGCGCTGGTATCAGCAAAACATGAAGGAGATGCAACTAGCACATTGTACTAAACAATATGAATTTCGAGATAGACATTATAGAAAAAGCACTTGAAGAAAATAGGACCTGCTCAGCAGTTCTTTTTGAAGTGGCTCAGGCCTTTGACAAAGTCTGGCACGACGGTCTTAGTTAGTCAAAGTTTAGAAAAGTTTTACCACCCCAATTCTGTCACTTTCATGAATCAGTGTTCAGTGTTTCAACAAAAGTAAAAAAAAAAATTATTTTATAAAGCCGAGTTACAATGATTGTGAATACCATTTTAGTATATATCAGAAATTTTACAGTAACAGAGCTTACGCATACAGTTCGTAAATTAGGCCATAAGCGCCAAACAAAATTTTTTCAGATATTTTGTTTAAATGTTACCGGACATGAGGAGATTTGATAAAAAGAACCTTATTTCATCAAATTCGCCATATCTACGGATTGACTATTCGTAATCAAATTACACCGTTATCCATTAATTTAGGAAAATCTGTGTACCGGAAGTAGCAAGTTCAATGTGAGCAATGCGGTTGAAAATATTAGCATTTACAAAAAAACGACAAAGAATTAAAAAAATTAAATAAATTTAAATATTAAATTTTCTACTGTTGCTTTTCTGAGAACTTAAGTAGGGATTAGTGTTTTTCCGGGTGTTGGCCATATTATTGTAATTTTATCGATTTTATCAAAATACTCAGTACTCAGATCAATTATAATGTAGTTGTGACAACATATCCATTCTAATTTATACAATAATTAATCAAATTATTTGTATATAAACATATGTACGACGAGCATATGCATATTATTTATGAATATTTCTCAAAATGTAAATAAAATTTGTCTTGTGTATTCCAATTTCATAGAAATTTCCAAGTTATAACTCTCGTATTCCATTATAAAATTTTGAAAATATAAAAACCTAATCAAAATCGAAAAAATATATAAATTCAAAAACAAATAAAATTATTATCGTAATGCCAATATCGAAAATTCTTCCCATTTCTTCGTCATCTTCATCTTATGATAATAACATTGTTATGTGTTTATTACTCGAACGTACAGATTTTAAATAAAATCCGGAATTAGAATATTATTATTTGCATGTTGGTTATACGTTATAATTATGTGCTAAAATCTATTTGTAATCAATTCCGATAATTTGTTTATTTTTTGGGTGATAACGACACATTGATAATTACTATTTCCGTTCCCAATAAACACTGTGTACTCGTCTCGTATATCGAGAGCAGTTCGGTATCGAAAAAATAAAATTTTGTGATAATTAAATTTGTAATTTTATTTGTGGCTCATTTAAAAATTTAATTAAAAACACGAATCGTATATAATTTGTTGTAGTAAATTAGAATATTTATTTATTTCGAAAAATATTTGGTCGGCCAGAGGATTTTTTTTTTCTACTAGGTAGGGATTACTTATTGCTACGGCGTTTAGCCAAAAATCAGATTGTCTAACCAGTATTGAGCCGTCAATTATTTATTAGCATCGTGGGGACGCGGAAATACCATTCAAAATCGTGTCAGTAAAAAGTGAAATCTCATTTAAAACAGGTCATTGAAATAAAATGAAGCTAAAGCAGCATTTAGATTTATATTTATATGCTCTTCACAAGCGAGAATTTGGTTTATTCGTCAAGTGTATTCTAGCCATTACAGTCTATTTGATTTTACGAAACCTATTACAGTAAACTCATAATCTGACTATACTCAATCAATTTCAAACCAACTTTGAATTCAAAATTATTTGTTTCCGTTTACAATTGCATAAATGTAATGTACTGTTTTAAATTACAAAAACTTCTTGCATATTTTCTGAGCACAAAGTTTACGGTGCAGTTAATCAGCTGAAAAAATACTAAAAATATTCAAAATAAAATTTATGAGGCAAAATTGAATAAATTCAAACAAAACCTCAGCATGCTGCGTGTTCTGGCTTTCCCTGGTAATAGGGAATAAAATATTTTCATAGCATTTCGGTCAAAATTATATTTTTCTGGCCTACTGAAAAAATAAGTCTAGTGAAAAATTTTGAAAACAAAGTAAATTGGGATACTTTTGTTCCACAAAATTTTTATAGGGAAAAATATTTTCGCATTTAACTTTGTTTCGAAAATATTAACACCAAACATGTTCCCTCAGTAGGCCAGAAAAATATAATTTCGGCAAAAATGCTATGAAAATATTTTTCCCAATTCTCTATTCCCAGGGAAAGCCAGAATAGGGCCAGGACTAAACTTTAATCACGCGCATTTTATAATGGTTTGTTGTTCGCACTGTTACCTAGAATATGCCAAACCTCAGGAAATTACGGCTAATTAGTTTGGGCATAAATGATTGCAAAGTCAGAACTGAGGAGTCTCTAAACATACGCCATTCTTATGAATAGGATAATATTCCGCAACAAGTTGATGGCTCAATGCAATCTTCTATCAATAACATAAGCAATAAAGCAAGCTTACGAGAAGACTTTTCGTTAGCCACGGTGACACTATTAAGGTAACTCCTCGCTCCAAGCAGCACTTGCCTTTCCACGCAAAACATATACAATATGTGGCTCGCGTCTAAATATATGTAACAAATTTCATTTTGTATTGAATGCTTGAGCAAAACGAATAGGAAAATAAAAAATTAAATTTGAATTTTTGACTCATAGATGGAAAATTGGTAAGAATAACAACAATCAGTTACGAACGGATGAGATTATTGCAGTGATTGAAAATAACACTCCAGATATCTCTTTATTTCTCTTTTGCAATTAATATTTTCTAAAAATAAATAAAACTCTTTACGTCAAGCGAGATAAAATAAAGAAAAGTATTTATCGCTTGAGCGTAATATTTTTTTTCAAGGAATAAAACTCTTTAGCAAAAGAGAGATTCAAAAAATAAATATCAATTCCTCTTTAAAGAGTAGAAAAAGATTTTTAAATTTATCACTCTTTCTGCAAAGCGATTTATAAATTTTTAAAATATAAAACTCTTCATGAAACAATTTTTTCGCTGATGACGTGCGATATTACTCTACAATAACAATTGTATTGAAATTTTGTATTAGGTAGAAAAGTAGATGGTTAAAATAAAAAAAGGGTGTAGTAAGGTTGTTGTTGCTACAATCTATTGTTAAAATAGTTTGCTCTTGAATACATATCGATTTTTCTTGTGATCTACAAATAAATTTGTCGAATGCGTTTTATAATTTCACTGTTTTCACTTGTTTTCTTTTTTTAAGATAAGTTAAACAATTTGCTTCCAGAATGAATTGCACCTTCAGCGGACATAGGAGACTTAAGTAATATAAGCTAAAAAAATGTCTATGTATTTACATTTATGTGCTGTAATATATGACTATAATTTGTTGTGAGCGCTTCAAATGAATTACTGGACCATCTAATGAACTACTACCTCTACTCTACCTTAGAAATTAGTAACTCCATGACATGGGTAACATGAAATTAGATAAAGTGTTTAAATTTAAATTCTATTGAGCTTTATGTTTACAGTGAATTTTCATTTTAATTTTCATTTATGTCTATCGATTACTTAATCGAAAATTGTTAGCAAAACTTAAATATAAAATATAACTAATACGGTATGCCTTAATCGACTACACTAAATGTTGAAGCTCCCCCGAATGTTCAGTACGCGGCCGATAAAAAGGCAATTTACGATCTTCCTTTTCAATGACTTTGAACTAAATTTTTATAATTTTGCTATCGTGCTCTAACTTCGACTGTTATTTATTTACAGATAAATTAATAAAACTCACAAGTTACAAATGTTTGGTTAGTGGCAACTGATTTCGTATTTCACGAACTAATTTTATAAATTTAGTTCAGTTCCATTAAGGCACATAGCAACAAATATAAATAAAATAACTTTTATAAACAGTGACTTCTTTCAAATAAATAAAAACGAACACTATACATATGTATGTATTGAAGTCGAAATAGAATTACTCCTTCCAACATTTGGAAAACCGGAAAACCTGGTTTTGCTCTTGGATAGCATTATAGTCAAACGATTTTTTTACTTTACTCGGTTCAGTACCGGTTTTTATTTATTAAACATAATGCTTACTCGCAATTTTCCGTCCTGTTTCGGTTTCGGAGTCTGGTTTATAATGATGGAAATATCAATTTCCGGATCGTAAGTTAGTAATTTAGTGTGAAAATATGACATAAATTTAACCGATATGATTACACCTTCATATAATAAATATAAAACACAATCACAAAATTGGTTCGGCCAAGCTTTATAGGGATTACACTATATTACTGATTTGTAAAAGATGTTAACTAATTAGCTATCAACTATTTCAAATTAATGAGTTGGTAAAATTCGATATAAACTATCTACATTATTCTACATATATGTAAGTATGCGTTCTATTTCAAGGTATGTTTTATTTGAAATTTTCGTTCAGATTTTCAAAATAACAAGATTTGTTGGCATTTGCGAATAAAATATTACATAATATTGTATAATACCACAATACTTGTGGAAAATTTTGCCCCAAATTACTTCGTCCGAGCAAACACTTTTGTCCTTCACGAAAATTGATTTTCATGAGAGAAAAATCAAACAACTCAACTCAATTCTCAATAGACGATTAAATTGAGTGACCATTCCATTAACTTTTTCATCGAATTCAACACTAACGGCAGGTTTATGGTTGCGTTCCATCGTTCGTTCGGTCATTTGTTCGACCAATCATCTCTTGTAGAAAAATCCAGAAGAAGAAAATCGTCATTTTTGAGCAATATGATTGGTGAAAAAAATCGTCAGAACGAACAAACGCATTCATAAAGGCGGCATAATGTATTGAAAAGTGAATAAAATGTCGATTCAAACTTAGGCATCTATCGAGATTTTAGTAGTTTTTTTTGCAAATTGACCTTGTGATTTGTTAATTATCATAGCGAACGCCAAACGAACGGGGAATTGAATGCACTTGTAGTCGAAAGGAATGTCAGTTGGAATCAGAGGAATTCTCGGAATTAGAACATTCTCTCCTTTAAATTTGCTCTTGATGATCGTCGCTTGAATCACGTGATTCATCAGTTCCTTCACAGCTAATCGCATTCCGTTACAAAATATCGGATGGTTCAGATTGCGCAGCATGATTATCACAGATACGATCTAGATAATCAATTTATGCGGTGGTATTCCCGACGAATAAAGCGCATTCAAAAACTCTGTCGGATAGTTGTTTGCCTCGTCTTGATTGGTCACACAGTCAACGGATTTGTAACAGTGCATTTCCCTAGAAATTTGGTTTATAATCATGTCTTCCTTGTTCTTCGCTGCCAAAATCGCTCGTTCGCTGAGCCAATCGTGATTCATATAATTTCGGTGGATTTCCGCAACACTTTCGTGATAAGCTCTTTCTTCGACGTCGTGAACATGCAAAAAATTCGAAGGAAACGAAATCAATCCGGTCGAAATATCAACACGAATTTGATAAAGCGCCAACAGTTGTTTGGAAAAATGGAGTCGTTTTGTAACGTGACTCTCATGTTCGTGGTCAACTGCTACTTCTTCACATAGCATGACAGTCTTGACGATTTCAGTCATGCGTTGAGTTCATTTGCACTTGCCAATCTCGGAATGACAGGTAGCGTTTCACGAAAATCGGCGGCCAGCAGAATCATCGCTAATCAAAGCGTCTTAAATCACTTCGTAAATCCTTCATCATTCGTTTGAACGCTTCCAATATACGTTGGTGTGCCTTTGTGCTCTCGTCCCAGATGAAGATACCTTGGCCGTCGCCGAGTTCTTGGTAATTGAGCACACTGGCTTGTCAATCGTGTGGATATTCATCGGCAACTTCAAATCAGAAGTTGCCATCCGGCGACCGAACAATGTGGCTGTAATTCCCGATGGTGTAACACCTAACGCTATTTGAGATCTCTGGCGAATTCTGGCCAAATGCAATGAAATCAGAAAGGTTTTGCATGTCCCATCAGGAGCATCGAGGAAGAATATGAAGCCGTTTCCTTCGTCAACTACCTTCATCAATCCGTCGTACACGTTCCTTTGCTCTGCATTCAAAAGCGGAACATTCGTTCGTACTATTTGGCTCATTGAATTTCGATCGTACTCTGGCTCTCGTTGCAATTAACGATTAAATGCATCGTGTATCGAACGAATTGGTGCTGTCATACCCAATTTTGACAAATAGCTACCGCACATAAGCATGCACATGTCTTCGATCATGATCTAGCTTCGTTGCGTATCTCGTCGTTCATTTCAAACTCATAATTCGATGTTTCAGTGCGAGCTCGATGTAAAATGTCGTCCGTCATCTCGTCTTTGTATTTGTTCCACAATTCCAATGCGTTCTATGGATGATATGTCGCTATGATGATCGCGACCAATGTACAAATTTGGTTTGTCGGCGCAGAAACAGTGGCATCAGCGATTGTTGAGTCCCAATGTCAATTGTTTTCCAGCAAATTCCGACGTTGGCCAGCCTCTCGTTAAGTGGCGCACAACACACTATCTATGTGCATACGGCCAAGCGTATCACTCGAGTACACATCGACGTATCCTGCAACAGGTTGACCTTTCATTCGTCATTTAAACTTCTTCGTTAAATGGTTCCAAGTATAATAGCGTAGCATTTTCCAGTAAAGCAATATTCGTGCGAACGGATCACTTTGGCAAATTTTGAAGAAATTTGTGGGTGTTGTAGCTGGTGGTCGGTCTACTCGTTGTACTGCATTAGCTTCCATAAAATAGACACGCTGTCCATTCTCCAAATGCTCTTACAAATGATAAACAGTGGGTTAACGTTCGTGTATTGCAAATCAGAAAATATGCCAAATCACCTCATTGCAACTGACATAACGACTCAATTGAAACCTTGGCACTTCGTCATTTGCATCCACAGCAGCAATGCCGAACACAGCCAGGTCGCTACCTAACAACATATGTGGCTTGGAGAATGGTCAATTGGCCAACAATGGTCTCATCTCCTTCCAAAACGATGGATCTCGTAGATGAATGTACTGCTTGGAACATAGTTTTGATTGATTTGAGCGGACGAAATTTAAAAGTTCAACACTGTTGAAACAATCGACGATATCTCAAAAGATGATTGCACGCCTTGTCGCATCATCAACCAATAAGTATAAAAATGCATGGAACTGACCTTTTTAATCGTTTCTTCACCTGAAAGTACAATTGACAGCTCAATAACTAACCGGTCAGCAGATTGACCATCTTTATCTGGAAGTCGTAGCCATCCTCTCCCTGACAAAACCTCAATGAATATTGAAGTGCAACATAAGATCGATGTTTTTCGTCCCGTCATCACGCCGGTTTATCACAATATCACGCGATTCTACATTTTCGCAAACGATCACAACTGCAACTTTGTCGGTAGTGGGAGCATTGTACTAACGTACATGGCTTCCTTTTGGTTTTTTGTCTGCTCTGGTGATTATTTGGTGATCATCGGAAGTCATTGTCTCCAAAATAGATTTAAACAACGAAATAAATTTGAAGGAACTTATAATAAAATTAATTTCTGGAAAAAATTATCAAAATCGTAAAAATCACACCGAACTTCATATGATTGTAATAATAGTACCGTTTATGGATGGAATTCACAAAATTCAAATACCATAAAAAAAATTCCTATACAAAACGCAATTTTCGATTTTCCGAATTTTTTTTGATTTTTCAGTTTTCCTTTGGATTTTGAGGAATTTTCTTCTATTACCCAATTTTTCCGAGTTTTCTTTTTTTCTAAGCCGCCACTGCATTGAGACGACCAAAGCAAAAAAAGAATCATCCAAATCGGTCTTGTCGTTCTCGAGTTTTTGCGAGACTAACTCACGGCAATTGATTTTATATAGATAGATAGAGAAAATAAATAGATAAAATAATAGATTGGATCAAAAACAAAATACTAATTTGCTTACAGCCTCCGGTGGGATTCGAATCCAATACCTCCTAGCCCAAGCGCCGAAGCTTTAACCACTGCACCACGTGTCTCATAAATAATGTACATACAAAATTCATATAAAAAAGGCTTTTTTTCGATTTTTCGGATTTTCCGACTTTTCCAGTGGATTTTTTCAAAAATTTCTTTCGTAAGAACCATCTCCTGGTAATTGCAAACACAACAGAAAAGATTGAGCCAAATCGGTTCAGCCGTTCTCAACTGATGCGCGCACATACATTTTTTGCACCATTTTTATAGATATAGAAGAAGAAGATTATATACAAAAAATGTATTTGGATTAATACATGTGTTATACAATCTTATATCATACTACGATTAATCATATAATATATATCATACTACGAATAATCATACTACTAATAATCATATATATATCATACTACGTATATCATACTACGAATAATCATTATTGATTTGAAAAAATCAGTTTTCTCATCAGGTCGTGACGACTGATGTAGTATATTTACATTGGAATATTTTCTATATATATAGCGAATTACTGCTGAGCCTACGAAATTCATTTCTTTCAAATTTTTCATCTATATGCCAATTGGTCTACTTAAATGTGCCAATTGGTCTACTTTTAGTACTCTCGAATTAAATACACAATCGTAGGAAATTTTTCCAGTTAGCGTATAATCTGCGTGACAACAACTATGCTCTAGCATATACACCTGATATAATTTAGAACATTACCATTAACATAAATGGTACGAACATTTTTTAATATGGCGTCGGGTGTAGTAAACGTAAGATAAATTTGACATTTGAATTCAACAGCGTCAATTGTGTCTTATGTCATCAAACCACATCGAAATGTCACCAAAACATAAAATAATTAAAATTTCTATTGGTTTAGTTTCTATTGTTTTTACCAAATGTCAAAATATTGTATACCATCAAGCTTCGCCGATAGTCGGGTAAATCGTTTACTATGGTAAAAACCGAATTTAGAACAGAGTTTTCGATCAGTTTGAAATAGAATTTTTGAAAAATAAATGAATCTACCGAAAAATTTACTTAAAATTGACTTTTACCCGACTATTGGCCCGCAGCCTAAGGATGTTCTCTAAACACCGACTTATTTGTGGACACCGACTTATTCAAATAAGCCACCTCACTGGGAGACTTATTTGAATAAATACGTTTACACAGAAATGTCTCCAAAATTGTGACTTGACTAAATGTAATTGACGATTGGATTCTACCACCTGGTGTTGGAATTATAAGTGGTGATTCCATGTACATTTTGATATTTCAACATTTCATTTTGATAAATCAAGGCGTTTATTGTTTTTAAAATTTGAAAAGCACGAATAGAAATTAATTAAAGTGAAAAACTAGTGAAATATTATAATTTGAAGCTAGTTTATTATTGTATTCAAAATCATAATGGATAATAATGTGGCTAAACGTTCAAGAGTATCGTTGGATTTTTGTGAAGTTTTTATGCACTGCATTCCCAAACAAGTGGTAGAATCACGATCGTAGTTAATAAAATGGCAAATACCGTTGAAAATGGGAAACAAATTTCTTGTATGTAGTGGCCATTTTCAAGAGAAAAAAAACTTTTAAGGCTTTTTTGGCCATTCACCAAATAAATTGCTTAAGTTAAATTGGTTCCTGGTGCTTTTCCAACTAAAAATTTGCCGAAGACATCGTTTCTATAAAAAGCTGCCCATGTCAGCACAAGAGCAAATCGTTTGATGAAAAGAAACGCTGCAATTTCTGAAACAACTAGGTTTGTAACAATATTTGAATTATCAATAAAAAATATTTATTTATTATTTAATAAAATTTAATTTTAGCTCGAGCTTCAAGAATCTCAATCTGATATTTTAGCGGCTCAAATTGAGTTCCCTACACGAATATTTTCTGATGCAGCTGTACAGTGTATTCCAGATAATCGAGATAAATGTAATCAAATTGATTTTCGTGGCACATTTGATATAACTTCACTATGGAACACCGTTGCAAAGCTCAATACAAAGACGGGAATTTCAACTATAAAATTTTTGAATGTATTTGTGAATATTGGTGAATGTATGTGAGTTAGTGAGAAATGGGAGTAGGGCACCACGTCGATGAGAAATAGAATACTCCTAACTGTGCATAAGCTGAAATCAAACTGCTCATTTGCAGATCTTGCTATTAATTTTGAAGTAAGATAAGATAAGATAAGATAAGATGTTTACAACGCAGGGCAGCTGTTAAGCTGGTGACCTATAACATACTTCATGCTACGTATGCCCATGTCTAGATGATCACAAATTTTCCCGAACAACGCAGCAACTGAATTTCTTGAGCACATGCATACTACTACTACTGCATTCGAATATCACCTAATTATTCGAGGAAATCTGCGACATAAAACACGATTCGGTGTCCGAACTGACTAGGAATCCTGAACCTGCGAGGGTCTCTAGTACTACAGGATAAGGATGTGTTAAATGTTCTAACTTATGAGAAAATCTACTTGAGCGAACTGTCGTTTATCCACAATACAGATCGGTGTTTCTCCTCACAAGTGCACCATCACCATTTCAAAATTCCCGTGTTAGTAAATATTTATTATATTATGTAAAGTTAGAAGGTTAGTTCGATTCCGTTGAGTATCGTCCTTCGACTCACCATGAAGATGAGGAGGGTATTTTGTCTGAAAATTAAAACCTAAATATGTAGTTATATTCTCCTTGTGATTCCATCTTTGGGAGTTCGAGGATATCACAAACAACATTCTCGTGACTTCTAAGCAGCAGTATAAACCTTTCCCACAATTTTTTTCAGGATATATTTCCACCTCAAAATTCAAAGATATGCGCATTCATCCATTCATCCATATATGACGATCCATATGACGATTACTTTTTAAAATAACCCAATCCCATCACTTCCGTGAGTGTATATCCCATTAAATGGTTTGATTTACTACGATATGACAAGAGACGTACAGCTGATCGGCACACTCCAGGAGCAAGTCGGAAGACGACTACGCACATATAATCATCCGCACTACGCACGCTGTCCGTGAACGGGATATGTTAACTTATCAATTTGCCAGTTGTGAATAGGAACAGAACATTTCACACAACATATACCATACACATATAATACCTATACTATAGTTGCTTGAACCAACTTACACATTTGTGAATTCCTTTTTAACTTATTTTCGTCCGAAAAAAAACACTATATCTATACACACAATTGTGTTGGTTTTACTTCAAATAAAGCGAAATTTTTTATCAACAACGCCATTACATACTCTGGTTTTTTTACTCACACATTTGTGTGGGTTGGACCAAAACTGAGCCAATTTTTTTGATTTCTTGGTTGAAAAAGGGATATCTATATATACATACATACATATATATACACATATTATATTAATAAGCACACATTCCATACTCTAAATGTACATACATTTATATGCATCCATATATACACACACATACACATCACATCACACTACACATAAGATCATATCACACCATACCAACACACTTCAACACACCATACCACACACCGCACATCACATATATGCCAAACATGCAGAGTTATACATACACATACCCTCATCCAAACATCTAGACACATACATACATAAACACATACGTGCATATGTACATTTACATGGATATCGACAACCATTCATGTGCAGATGCACCCATACATCCACACCACATCCATATACAACCTATTCATATGTGGACATATACATATGTACTCCCACATAAGGATGCTTGCACACACAAACCCACCATCAAGTTCCCTCGACATTTTTCCCAATGCAAATCCGATCTCTATTCAAAACAAAAATTCAATTTGTTGCAAATAATAAACAAACAAAATAAAATAAAATAATAACCTGAATTCTAGATGATCCTTTTGTGATTAAATTCTTCTTTAATTATTTTTCCATGTACATATTTGTAAAATGTAATTTCTGGTTGGTTCCGATCCATTTCCTCACGATTATTTCTTGTCAACATTACCAATGGTACAATATTGATGTTGAATGATAATTCAATTTATCGAATCCCTCCATCATATACACATTTAACGATCCAAACAAAAAACACTTTTATCAATTATTTATTCAAAATACATATTATACATATTTAATAAATACATTCATACTTAATTATCTCACAGTTGATTGCAATTTCCGTCACCTAGTTATTTGACCTACATATTGTTACGATTTTGCCTTGTCAATCAAGGTTCGAATCACTGGATTGTGAATAAATACACTGCTTCAATTTTAACTCACACAATTTTATTTACACAACACAATTTATTATACAACACAATTTTCACAATTAATTATTATAATTATAACACACTTTTTAATTATCACTTTAATAATCGCTTTAATAATCACTTTAATAATCCTTTTATTTAACCTTCACTGTATCACGTTTAAAATAATACTCAGCATTCCACGTCAACGCGCGCCTTTATATACCAAAATATTTGTTTCTAGAATAATCCTAAATGCGCAGCAAATATGTTAGTATAGAAATACGCCTAAATGTTGAGTATAAATTATAAATGTAATTGAACAATTAATGAAATTAACTTATTCTATTCTATTCTAGGTGTCATCGTAACACTACCCCCCACCTAAGCCTGTTCGTCCCGAACAGGATCCAGATCACCTCCTCTGTAGAGCGCCAAACGCTCTAAATGCACCACCTTTGGTTTACCTTTCCGTCCTTTCTGTATGCGATAAACCACGTCGTTCAACCTTTTAATGACAGTGTAAGGTCCTTCCCATGTTGGTTGCAACTTCGGTGATAATCCCTTCTGCCGTTGCGGGTTGTGAAGCCATACCAATTGCCCTTCCTCGAAGCCTTGATTGTTTGCTCGTATGTCATATCGAGCTTTCATTCGATCACTTGTTATCCGAATTTTCTCCCGTACAAATTGATGTATTTCATTGAGTTCCTCTTTCATTCGGTCGACATAATCCTGTCCGCATAGAGCTGTTGATGGAACAGCCCCAAATTTTAAATCTCCCGCTAATCGCAGATTGTTCCCAAATATGGTTTTAGCTGGTGTCACTCCTGTTGTGTCATGTACCGCTGATCGGTAGGCCATCAGGAACATCGGTATATGTCGATCCCAGTTACGTTGGTTCCTTTCCACAACCTTTGCTAGATATTCCTCCAATGTGCCATTGAATCTTTCCACCATATCGTCCGACTGTGGGTGTAAAGGCGTCGTTCTCGTTTTATTGATTCCAAGCATCTGACATATCTCCTGAAATACCACCGATTCGAAATTTCTTCCTTGATCCGTGTGAATTTCCATAGGTACACCAAATCTGCTAATCCAATTGTTGACCACGGCATCAGCTATTGTTGTTGTTTCCTGATTGGGTATGGGGTACACTTCCGGCCGTTTGCTGAAATAATCCATTATTACTAGCACATATTTATTTCCGCTCTCGGTGGTCGGAAATGGCCCCGCCACATCCATTGCAATTCTCTCAAATGGTGCCCCGACATTATATTGTTTCATGGTTCCACGGCTTTTTCGTGCTGGTCCCTTTACTGCCGCACATTGGTCACATCTTCGACACCATTCTACTACTGACTGTCTACATCCGGACCAATAGAAACGTTGTCGAGTTTTGGCCAATGTTTTATTAATCCCTAGGTGACCTCCACTTGCTCCTCCATGATACTCCTTGAGGATTTCCGCTATCCGATCTTTTGGCACCACTACCAACAATTGTTTTACTTTACCATCCGTGCTTTCCCACTTTCATTTTAAACATCCATTTTCTATGTGGAGGCTATCCCATTGAGCCCAATATGCTTTTACAATGGGAGTTTTGTCAGCTATCTCACTCCATGTGGGCCGGTGTTCTTTTTCCTTATGTTTCATGATGAACGATAGGTCAGCATCCCGTAATTGCTCCTTCTTGATCATTTCATCAGTCCATTCCTCTTCAGGTAGCACTTGCATAAGCCGAATATCGATGATGTTTTCCTTACCCTCCACACGCCCACAATGCTTGCATTCCACGGGACATGGCCTTCTTGATAATGCGTCGGCATTTCCATGTGCGCTTCCCTTCCGATGTTCAATTTGGAAATCGTAGCTTTGCAAACGTTCGATCCAACGTGCTACTTGTCCCTCTGGATTTTTGAATTGTAACAACCAGCGCAAAGCTCCATGATCCGTCCGTAGAAGAAATTTTTGGCCATAGAGGTACTTATGGAAGTGCTTAACACATTCCACTATAGCCAACAACTCTTTCCGTGTTACACAATAATTCCGTTCCGGTTTTGATAACATCTTGGAGTAATATGCAATAACTCGCTCCTCACCATTTGTTGCCTGTGATAATACTCCTCCTATACCGTCATTACTTGCATCGGTGTCCAAAATAAATTTAACGTTGGGTATAGGGTATGCGAGGATTGGTGCTTTGCATAATCGACGTCTTAGTTCCACAAATGCCTCTTCCTGTTCATCCTTCCATTCGAATGCCTTGTTCTTCCTGGTTAACTCGTGTAAACTCTTTGCAATATTGGCGAATCCCGGCACGAACCGTCTATAATAGGTACACAATCCAAGGAATCTCCGTAATTCATGTAAGTTTTTAGGTCGTGGCCATTCCTTCACTGCTGCGATCTTGTCTTCATCGGTATGGATTCCATTGGTTGTCACCTTATGACCCAAATATTTTACTTCCGTTCTAAATAGTTTGCATTTCTTTGGGCTTAGCTTCAATCCGGCGGCTTGTATCCGATCCAAAACCTCTGCCAAATTCCTTAAATGCTCGTCGAAATCCTTGCCCATAACGATGATGTCGTCCAAATATACGAGGCACGTCCTCCAATGTAATCCCTTTAGCACGCGCTCCATTAGCCGTTCAAAAGTCGCAGGAGCGTTACATAATCCGAATGGCATAACGTTAAATTGCCATAATCCGTTACCCACACTGAATGCCGTTTTCTCGCGATCTTCCTCCTGGACTTCCACTTGCCAATAGCCGCTTTGCAGATCTAATGTCGAAAATATTCGAGCACCCGATAATGTGTCTAACGTGTCATCGATCCTTGGCAATGGGTAACTATCCTTTTTCGTCACAGCATTTAATTTTCGATAATCCACGCAGAATCTCATGCTACCATCCTTTTTCTCGACTAACACCACTGGTGAACTCCATGGACTGCTTGATGTTTCGATTACCCCTGCTGCTTGCATATCTTTTACCATTCGATCCACTTCCCCTTGCTTTGCCAATGGTAATCTCCTGGGTGGTTGGCGAATCGGCATTTCTGCTCCTGTATCTATTCGATGTTTAACCATTGCGGTTCTCCCATTATTGTCCGATGTACTGCAGAATATTGGCATGTATCGCTCGAGCAATTGTTTTGCCAAATTTTTCTGTTCCATGGTAAGATCTTCGGTCCATTTCTCCATAAGTTGATCGATAATCTCTTCCTGCACTTGCGAGTTAGCCGTCTTAATCGGATTTTTCTGCTCGCACTTCACTATCGCCGATATTTCTTCACATTTTCCGATTATTGTCCCTTTCTTGATGGTTTTCGTCTTATCCGAGAGATTTAGAGTCCTAATTGGTACTCTATTATCGCTGTCTGGTTTCACTAAAACTTTCCCGATCATAATTTCTCTGGCTCCGCTCTCCGCTTCATTGGCTTCCACAACCCACAACCTGGGTGACCCAGAACCTCTTTCCAATCTTGCCCATACTATTGTTTCCGAGTTTGGTGGCAGCTTCTCCCGATGATCCATTATAATTTGCCTGGTCGTTTCTCCTATAGCGCTAACGTTAAGTGGCAACTCGATATTATCGTAGGTTAAAACACCCCGTCCAACATCCACCACGAAGCCATTCGTTCTCATGAAGTCCATTCCCAAGGTGACTTCGTCTACAATATTTGCAACCAGCACCTCGTGTTGAAAGTGATTTCGTCCAATCTTTATTTTTACGACCTTTTTCCCTTTTATTGCTGAATTTTCTCCAGTCGCCGTTCGTAATTTCATGCCATTAGCTGGTTCCATAATTCCATCGATAATATCCTCACGAACAATCGTATGTGTTGCTCCCGTATCCAGCGTGATCATGCATTTCTTCCCATCAATATCGGCTTCAATTGTTAAGCTGTCACCGCTCCTTGCTATTCTCGAAACATGGATGGAGGTTCTGGGGCAATCGGTTATGGGAGTCAGCTTCTGCCCCCGCAAACTGACTCTTTTTAGTTTAACGACTCCGCTGCCGCCTGATCCTCCTTTCTGGATTCTATCTGCTCCTCGTTTGATCTACGCTTCATAGGAGATGGCGACCTTGCTCGTTTCTTTTTAATCTCCCAACAGTCCCTAGAGATGTGACCCATTCTATCACATACCCAGCATTTAATCCTGCCACTTCCATCTCTGAACCTTGGCGTAACCCGCGCGGTGTTTATTCTGGAATCAATCTCCACTCGACGAATTTTCATTGCTGGTTTGATGATGGTTTGCGCAGTTTCGTTTGTTAACGCACAAGCGATGGTTTCCGTGAAAGTTGCCTTAGGTGACAACATCACTGTTCTGCGCGTCTCAGGATCTCGAATACCGTCAATGAATGCATCTATTTTAATTCGCTCCATGTAATCGGCCGACATATTTGAATGGGCTAAATGCGCGAGCCGCTCAATTGCCGATGAAAACTCCTGTAGCGATTCTCCTCCTTTTTGATATCGACCCTTCAGTTCCATGCGATAGATTTCTCGTTTGTGGTCGCTTCCGTATTTTCGATCTAACGCCTTCATAATTCCCATGTAAACGTTCCGTTCCTGCTCGGGAATGATTTGTAGTGTTTCTGCCGCTTCGCCTTTAAGAGCCACAATTAACGCTGCAACACATTGTTCTTCAGTCCACTGATTTTGCTTAATGGCCGTTTCGAATTGGAACTTAAAAATACTGAAGGATGTTGTTCCATCAAATGTTGGTGGTTTTATCTTAACTGCATTAACCGTCTGGATCACTTGCTGTGTCGTTCCATTCGCCTTGACATCTTGGAGCTCCTTCTCGAGACGTTGAACCTCCCCTTTAACATTTTGAATCTCTGCGTGTACTTCTGTTTGCAGTTTTTCCACTTTACCATGTAGTGTAGAAGATAACTCCAGAAACTTCTTGTCCATTTTCTTTTGACCATCTTCTATTTGGTTTTTAATGTCCGCTCCTTGTTGCTCCATCTGCTGTTTCATGTCCTGGTTCGACAATTTCATTTGATGTTTAATGTCCGCCCCTTGTTGCTCCACTTGTAACATCTGCTGTTTCATTTGATGTTTCATGTCCGCCCCTTGTTGTTCCATCGATTGTTTCATTCCACCCAACTGTTGTCCCATCATTTGATTCATAGCTGCCATTAACTGCGATAAATCAAAACTTCCAGATGGGTTTTGTGTTGTTCCGACCATCGTTTGTTCTTCCTTTTCTTTCTTGTCCACACTGATCTCATCCGTGTTGTCCTCCTCGAAATCATACACATCTGGATTTAAACCGTCCTTCTCCATGGCCTCACGTAGTCGCTCCACCAAACTAGCTTTTGTGCCTTCACTAGCCAAACCTCGCTGCTTCAGTTGCTCCTTTAATTGCGCAAGCTTTAATTCGTAGAGAATAATTTTTCTTATTATTCACAATCCCACCGCTGTCACCAATTGTTACGATTTTGCCTTGTCAATCAAGGTTCGAATCACTGGATTGTGAATAAATACACTGCTTCAATTTTAACTCACACAATTTTATTTACACAACACAATTTATTATACAACACAATTTTCACAATTAATTATTATAATTATAACACACTTTTTAATTATCACTTTAATAATCGCTTTAATAATCACTTTAATAATCCTTTTATTTAACCTTCACTGTATCACGTTTAAAATAATACTCAGCATTCCACGTCAACGCGCGCCTTTATATACCAAAATATTTGTTTCTAGAATAATCCTAAATGCGCAGCAAATATGTTAGTTAGAAATACGCCTAAATGTTGAGTATAAATTATAAATGTAATTGAACAATTAATGAAATTAACTTATTCTATTCTATTCTAGGTGTCATCGTAACAATATGAAAACATTGTTTTAAATTTCCTATTTAATACTAGGTGGCAGTCAAATAAACCAAGATGAAAATTATTTACATAAATTCATCAGGTTCATCATTGCATCAAATGACACAACAAAATGTTATGTCATATTTCACATCAACCATTCATTTATCATTTGCACACATTTCAGGACGTTTAAACACTTTAATTACACATTCACACAACATCCATATACAATTTTGCATAGTAGTATACTATTCAAAATCATTACACACCAAACTTCACCGAATTTAATCTATACAAAATAAAAATCATGTATATGGATGAAGGATTCGAATTGTTGTTGCATCATACATTAACCCGGCGAAATGGCGAAAAATTTCTTTTATCTTTTTGTGTTGTTTTTGTTGTGTTTTATTTTATTTTATAGAATTTAGAGCGATTATTAGGACACTTTTACTATACATATTTGCTTTTACACATTATTTATTATTTTGTTTGTATGTACTATTTTCATATACAGTACTTACACACTCATCTTGCTATTAATTTTGAAGTAACAAATAAAACGGATAAATTTTATTTTGTTTTAAGGAATTTCCTAACGTAACAATCTTTCTTGATTGTACGGAAATTCGAACTAACATTTCGATGTCTGACTTGTAGGACAGCACGGCACCTACTCTTGCACTACAAGCAAACTTATTTGATTATTAAGAAAGACAAAAATACGATAGAAAAGTCTAAATTTGATTCACAATTAGAAACGTTAGGTGGATTTGGAATTTTTTTGTGTGTGTTATAGTGGGGGGTCTCTGGATGGTTTAGATTCCCAATTGGATCCGGTAGGTGACGCTGCGACTGGGTTCTAGGATTTTTTTTAATTTTTTGACGAAAATTTCTTTGTTTTTACGAATTTTCGTATATCAGAACATATAACTCCGAATTTTCACCACCCCTCCCTCCTATCAATCCCCAATCTTTATATATGTAATTCTTTTCTACGTATGTATGTATATGTCACTGAACTCCTCCTAAATGGCTGAACTGATTTTGATGAAATTTTTTGTGTTTAATTGGGTCCATGGTTGGTTTAGGTTCACAATTGGGTTCTAGGAAATTATTTTTTTAAGTTTTTTCGCATATCAGAACATACAACCCCGAAATTAATTTCGATTTCGATTGCATGGCAATTCACAATGCATCAAATTGTCAGACAATTTTTGCAACATGGCAGCTACGAAAGATACTTTGATTGAAAGTCTAATCACAGATTTGCGCGCTAATTACATTAATCCTGAGTGGCTACGTGTACCAGCTATTTTGACCGCCAAAAATATCCGCTAACAAAGCAGTTAACCATCCTGTTGAATTCTTAAATTCACTGGATTTACCGGAAATGCCACCATACCACTTGTGATGAATGATTGGTTTACCAATCATTTTGCAATGGCACGCGATTATTCATAAAAAAAAAATTATGGATAATGTTCTTAAGTGCGTCACGTTCCTCTGCCACTCGCAGTCCATTTTCGGTGTGTATATGGTTCAGTGAACCCACAGCGTGGAAGCGTCCATTTTCATGAGTCACCACATCTCCAGGCGCCTGTAGATGCATTATGAGCTCCCGGACCAACTTTTTTATTTTGGTTTGGGCAACAGCAAATCACACAATTCCGAAAGGAAAAGATTGAAATAGCGGGCAAGCCAACATTCGGACAGAACAACGTCTATCGGGTATGCTAGTTAAATTTATAAATTGCTGTAGTAGAATTACCCGTTTCAGAATTAAGCATTGATTTTTTTATTCGTATATTTTATTCGAAAAATTCGTAATGAACATTTGTTTTCACTCGCGCATTTTTTTTATAAACTTCATATTGCGTGAGTGCATTTTTAATTATTCTTTGAATTTTAGTGTTCGGTCGGTATCCAGGGTCTACGTTCGAAGGAGGAGCTCGGCATTTGACATTTCCTACTCTTCAAACAATTCATCTCCATCGGGAATACCAAAATCTTCGAATCCGTCGCCCCCGATAGAATGAGCCAGATCGATGAGGTTTGAATATAGCATTTTGGTTCTTCCAGCATGCATTAAGAGTTGTATTTTTGGCTTCGCCCGCTGCCAAAAAATGAGTGTCACACAATTGAAGGTAGTTACATTTTTCTACGCCTCATGAATATCGACAAAAGTTTTTTTAATATAATATGTCTTAAAAGTGGAAATTATGCCTGGTCTTGAGGTTGGATCATTGATGATGTGTTGGGAGGTGAAAACTCAATTTTAACATTTGGATGCTGTACATTTATTGGATAACTTGATAAAGTACTTTAAACTGAAGAATTTTTTTTGCTAAGTAGCTTTTCACTTTGGGAACGAAGCACTGGTGAAACTAACCTTCAAGTAAAGTGCATGTCATTCAACCCTTTTTGTTTGCGCGCCAATACCCGAACTGGTAAATTATTCATATTAACACCTTTCATCGCTCGTGGTTTTATGAGCTCAGTTATAGAGTGGCTTTAACATTCGATCCCCCAATACGTTGCTAAAAAAGAGCAATGCCTCTCTATCTTTTGCTGCCTTAAATCCACTGGCAGATCTTTTATTTTTGGATAGATATGCTCTTCTCGACATTTTCTTCCAAAACAGTCCACTTTCATCGGCCTTAAATACTTGATCAGACTCATATGAATTGTCTTTAATAGTTTTGACCAATTTGAACAGATATTCCCTGGCTAATTTTTCTATACCAGACCCAGTTTATCTTTTTATTTGAAAATAACGTAAATTATGCGGTTTTTTTAATTTTTCAGACCAATGGTTGGTGGACAATTCGGTTGTCGAGATAGTGGGTGTCCTTTCTTTTACTTGGTTAAAAAGCATTTTGTGTTTAATATAATTATTATCTACCGGTATTCTCTTTTTACCGTTATTTTCTTTTTATCGTTATTCTCTATCCAACTAATAAAGCTTTATCAATGGCACCCATAATATGATCTCTTGGTTTTAGTTTCTAACGAAATTACACGGTCGTTACATGGTTGAAAACTTCGTTTTCAAACGATTAGTTCATTAGTTCATTCTCAAAATAGCACAACTAAAGGTCTTATGGAGTAAAATACAAAAATTAAATGACAGCGTTTAAAGCACATTGAACATCGACATATTAGTCCTTTAGAAGCACTAATTAGAACTTTTTTTTGTTAACCGTGTAAAAGCAAAATCGCACAAATCGAGTACCGTGTAAATCGAGGGATGATTACATGCAGTTTTTTTTTAAATCTAGCGATCTAGCGATAACGGCCAACATGTAAAGACAGATTTTTCTTTCATATAATAGAAATTAGAACTATATGATCGACTTATTCCAGATGGTGCTAAGTAAGTCTGTAATAATTCGTTATTTAGAAAGCACCCTAATCTCGTAAAAACAAAAAAAAAATGTTGGCCCTAAATGTTTTATTTTTTTGCTTTTTCGTTTGTGTTATGTCATTTTGTCATGTTAAAAATGCTATCAATATGTTCGATTGTTTAATAAAACTACCCTAAGGGTAATGTTTTGCTGTACCCAAGATCGTTTTATCTACCCTAGGCTTTGTGATAGAGTATACCAAATTTTTTAACATTGTTAGTCAACAACAATAATTCAGGTACATTTAGACATATAAAACAGTGCATTTCATTTATCTGCTCCATTGATTTATATAATGAGCGTACTATTTTCGGAGTACGAAAAAATCAATCGAAATTAACATTAGTCAGTATACAACACGAGCCGCACAATATTCTGAATAGAAACCATATTTTCTTCATTTTGTATATTAAATTTCTTATAACAAACGTTTAAAGTTTGTTTCAACGTATAAAGTAAACCTTAAATCAAGAAAATTAAACTTTATGTCGTGAATTAAAATTCTTAGCTGAAAATGAAGAGTTTACTTATATCAAAGACTATTTTCTTCGTGTTAGAGAGTTTTTTTTTTCGTGTTGCAATTCACATTACAAACGAGGTTTAAAACTCAAAATGTGTGTAATTTATAGTTAAATTGTATTGGTTAAACAAATAAATAAACAAAGCAGTGCGGAATGAAGCAAATTAAATTTTTGACTGGTTTTGTTCCGGACTCAAAGGGTTATGTCGAGTGATTGTGATTAATTGTTGATAGATGCACGATATATTGATACCTTCAGCAGGTCTCAAACACGATGGAATTAAATTTCATTCACAATTTAATAAATTTATTGTAACTCATACTTAACAGGATTACAAAAGTGGAAATTATTTTCCAATATACAGTTGTTTGTTAATAAATTTTACAACAAATAAAAATATTTATTCAAAGAGTTAGTGAAGTGGAAAACTGATTTTCTTTTTATGTAAAAACTGAATTTCCATATTGTGTACATATCACTATGAGACAAGTGCTATAAATATGAAAATTATCTGATATGACGAATTGCCAATATAGAAAATCCTATATGCATACAGTTTTGTTCGAAATAACCGCTTCTTTCATTTTCGTTACATATGATATCGTTTTATTGAAAATTGTTCAGTCAACTGGATACATGTCCTCAAACATCCATGTTACATACTATTTCATTTACACAATTGAATGAGAGCAATTAATTTTGAATCGAGTTTACATTTTATTCAATCTAGGTCGAGAATCAAAAACGCTAAAGGCCTTACAAGTAATTGAATAGTTAATATGTATGCAATGCAATGTACATATTAAAAGTGTAGCTACACAAATTAACAAAAAAGTGTAACGTACACAAAATATACTTTTAAAAGTGTATAAATATACTTTGACAAACAAATTATTTCAAAGGAAGGTTACGAACACGTTGGAAGTTTGATTTCGAACTATTGAAACATTGTTTTTTTTTTTAAATAGGTTGTGAAGGGGTTGACAAATGCGTAGCGAAACATAATAATTCGCTAAAGTATTGTGATTATACTTTGTATAAGTTCAAAGTATTTTCAATATTTTTGTAGTTTTTTCACTGTAGTCTGAAGGGACGACCGAATTTTTTAATTTTAAGAATTCAAAATTTCATTAGATCAAAACCAAATTTCCAACGTCTTGGTGACCTCACCTCGATGTAAAAGTAATATTTAGGTATCGCCCAGAATAACCAAAAATTTCATACAAATTGTTAATAAAATAATTAACGTAAACTAATAGCCAGTTGTGCGCCAGTTAAATGTTTAATACGAAATCTGTTTCCGCCATCAGAAAAAAGTCAACGCTAATTTGATTAAATATATTTTATTCCGTGGAAATTTTTAGCTTGCGTATAAATATTTAAAAGGCCAATTTGATTGAATAATTTTTTAACTGGCCGTTAAATATTTCCATAGACTAAAATAAATTTAATCAAATTTGCGTTGACTTTTTGATGTGTAAACACTCGCGCCTACCAAAAATTTTTGTATTAGAGCGTGTTTCAATTGGTTTAAATACCGCATAAAAAGTTAAAAAGTTAAAAATTGTGGTGAATAAAAATGTCAAACTTTTTATCTGCTTCAAGAACTGATAAAATTTTTATGTGGATAACATTTGGCTGACAAAAATATTTGTTTGTAAACAGAAATTTGTCATGTACAAATTTTGAGAAAAATCGTAACGATTTAGATGTAAACTAACCATAATTAATTAATGTATATTTAAATAGTATTTATTTTACATATTTTCTTATTTAAATTTGCTATATACGTTCATAATTACACATAACATAAGCAACCATGTTATTTTCAAAATTTTAACCAATTGAAACAGATAAAAAGTTAAAAAGTTAAAAATTATTTACCACGAATAAATTTTTAACTTTTTATGCGGCATTTAAACCAATTGAAACACGACCTTAGAGTAAACTTGTAAATGAAACGAACGAAAATGACGTATCTACTTCGTTTGAAAACAAGCAAAAAACACTATAAAAACAATGTTGTACTATACATGGCATGCTTGTATGTATATGTATAATAGTAGGGAAAACAAAAAAACTAATTTAAAAAATGAAATAGAAACCATCGATATGTCCATCGATCTGAAAAAAAAAATTACGATACGAAATACGAATTACAATTACGAAATTACATACTCCTACGACTAAAAATACAGTCAACAACTTGTGTATGTTGCTTTATCACAAGTAACGAGTCCCTAGGTGCTGTTCATCACGTCCGCTATCAATGATCATGTCTTCTACTAAATGGGGTTATTATGATATCTCGTTTTTAACATTGAACTGCCAGAGTCTCAGGTCACAGTCACGCAGGGATACTCAATTCATTTGCTTTCCCAAACCTCGTTGCGCAATGACAAGCATGTTAATATTCAAACGTTTGAATGCTGCGTTCAGGTTCAGTACAAGAGGATAGACATCGGGCTGCCCTAGTAGCAATTCCCTCAAAAGATCCATAAAATGAGCAATGTGGACACAAATAATTTGCCGTACGACCTTCTACTTCTCATAGGTTGGCCTTAACTTTCTCAAAACCAATATTGACGGAACAGTTGGACTGGCGAATGAAACTATGGGCTGTCTGCGGTATATCGAATGCAGCCATCCTGACCGGAACAACGAGAACGATGAAAACGTCGACAGTAAAAAATGTCAAACGACTCTGGATGGATTTCGGTACAAATTCACAAGTTGGCAAGAAGGTCAGGCGGCTTAAAGCTGGATGGGCGCAGAAAACGAATATCAAGCAATGTTTGGTTCCCATTTCTAAAAAAAGCTCAGCTGTTAATCGAAACAACAATCGGACAATTAATGTTAAGCGTAATCATTTTCCAGTCGTACCTGCATGTGCCACCACAATTTATGCATCACAGGGTGATACATATCGCGAGATTCCTGGGCGTCGCGGGATGGTATCGTCGCTTCATCCGAAACTATTCCTTTCTAGCGGCTCCCTTAACTGACCTTTTAAAAAAGGGGGAAACATTTATATGGAACGGAGAATGCTAAACCTCTTTTGAGTTATTGAAGGAAGCTCTTGTAAGTTCACCAGTTTTAATAACTCCTGATTTCTCAAAAAGATTTTTTATCCAATGCAATTCCAGCTCTACTGGTGTTGGCGGGGTACTTTTTCAGAAGGATCATAATGATGAAGACCGACCAATTTCCTTCATGTCCGACAAGCTGAATGCGGCCCAACGTAATTACAGTATGTCGAGGGCTTTCTGTTCACTGTGATTACAGACCGCTCTAGTTTGACTTGGCTGATGAATATGAAAGACCTAACAAGAACTTTAGCACGTTGCAGCCTACAGCTCCAAGTATTCGATTTTGATATCGAATACCGTAAAGGTAGTCAAAATTGTGGACCGGATGCTCTTCCTAGAGTGTTTATGGACACTTTGTCTTTATTTTCGCTTCCAATGTATTTAGATTGGAACTCCGTTCATTTTCAATCCAATGAATATATCAATTTGGTTAACTCGTTGAAATACCTTCCCTTTTCTATAAATCTTGAAATTTTGGATGGTAAAAGTTATATTAAAATCAACGAGGTGGATCCTGAAATAAACACCGACGTCCCAATTTGAACACTTGAATTCCGGAGGAGAAAATCAACCCGAAGCAGCTCATGTAGGTTGCAAAAAGACAATCGATCATTTAAGGAAGTTTTACTTCTGGCCGGCAATGTCTTCGGATATTGCGGAGTTTGTTAAGAAATGCCCGAGCTGTTAAGGGAACAAAGTTATAAACTATGCCAGTAGTCCTCCAATATTTGCGTTACATATCACTTTTCAACCGTTTCAACGAATCTATCTGCATTTCCTTGGGCCGTATGCTCGGACTCGCGGTGACATGAAAGTACTAAATTTTCTCCAAATTTTGTGGTATATGGTCAACATCCAGTTTTGCATTGTTCAATTTGTTCTATATTTAAATCGGCACAAAAACTTACTGGTAGTTACACTCAATTAGATGAAAAACCGCAAAACCCGTCTAAATTTTTTGATAAAGTTCAAAATCATCTTGAGGAAGCGCGTACACGTGCTCTCACACATTATAACCTTCATTATAGCTTCACTCATTATAGCCTCAAAACTAGCCGCTAAATATATAAAAGGGAAGATTAAAAAATTAATCAGGCGAGTGGTGTGCGAGGTCGCTGATGATTCTGGTGAATCAATGGGGATTTACCACTTTAAAGATCTAAAATTATAAACTTTATGGCCCGGCATGAAAACTCATCTCAGTAGGTCGTCCCCACGTTTTGTAACGCGCACCCGTTCCAAGACTAACTGGTTTACACCCCTGATTGTTATCTTGCGATACACATACACTTAAATATTAATTTTTTTTGTGAGGATGGGGTCAGTATGAGTCATCGTTAGACTCGAGGGTAGGTATTGTTCCTGACTGCATATCCCTTCCTTTTCGTTCCGCGGTCTAGCAAGGTCCAAACAAGCATCGGAAAACCCCACGAACTTTCCAACGAGTTTTAGCCAGGCGTATTTGACCGCTCCCATGCCTCTGTGTGGATATTAGTGATAGAAAAATTCGATTAACGGGAGAGATCTCTACGGAACAATTTATTTGCCACCCGTCACATCTCTCGTAAACCGTTATGTGTATTACTCATCTGGCTATTTCTATATCGCCGAATGAATGATTTCGTTTTTATATTTATGCGATTTAGCATTTATCTGTTCTGGTAACGGCTCATCCCATCCAATCCCCGTCGTCCAAGTTTCTAATATTAGAATTTTTGTTGAAATTGTGATAGGTGATAACCATCCGTCTGGATCGAGCAACTTGGCTACGTCGAATTCAAAGGTGTTTTCGTTTGGATTATATATAGAATTCCTTTTGTTGATGTGGACATTGCCTGCGCTTTGCAGTTCTGATGGAACATTTTTCAATAAGTCTTTGTGTTTAGAGGACCATTTTTTTTTAGATTGAACCCCCTTCTTTGGTAATCATCTAATCCATTGATTTAGTTTCAAGAGCTTTTGGGTATGATTGACGTTCATCTTTGACTAGTTGTGAGAGCCCACCACAGCTAGAAAACTACATACACTTTTTCTATATCAGCTGTTATGAAGTACTTAAGTTTGCGCCATCGCAGTACGATGTCAACTATATTCCGAACTAACTCCATGCGGTACAGTCTTAAATATTCCTCCATGAATTCATGGTAGAGTTGTTTGAATGGAGCATTCTTCACGAAGTTTCTTTCGAGCTGCAGCATCTGGCGGTAGCCGTCCTTCTGGATTCTCCTAGTTTGACGTGGTGATCCTTAAATGGGATTCTCAATTTATATTTTCCTTAGGACCCACGTCAACGTTGATGAGAAATGGTTTTCTACCTGGTCTTCTTCTTTAAAGTGACTTCTAACTTCTGGGATAATAACGCTTATACTGACGCTTTCGACAAGCAACATTAGTTCATCCTCAATCCCTGATTGTTATTTGTTAACAATCTATGCTTCCTATGTTGCCGAGGAGGGATAGGATCTTTCGGTCCCACTTTGATTATGTTGTTGGTGACTATTGACAGATATAGTCTGCTCCTAGTATTAAATCGACGATTGACTATGATCTATTAAACTCAGCTGGTGGATCAGGTAGTTATATACCTAGGGTAGACTATCTATCACAAAGATTACCACTATTTACCAATCTTGCTGTTTCCAGCGATGGCATTTTTTAATACAAACGGCAATGCTGTAATTTATTGTGGTCTTTGCACTGTTGTACCCAGCAAGGTGTGACGATATTTGCCGCATTCCTTCGCCTCAAAGGCTGTCTAATTCGTGCACGTGATATGGCTGCCTTGTTATTTCCCATCGCCTCTAAATACTGGTCTTTCCAAAAAATTGAAAAGGTTTTCTAATTTGGGAACTACCTACATTAGAATTTTCAGTCTTGTTTCATATAGTCGTATCGAATCCGGATCCAGTTTCTTCGTTAATATGAAGACCGCACGAATGCTTCAAATATAGAGCTCATATTGAGCTGCTCGAGGTTGTGCATCATCTCTTTTGCAGTGTCATGATAGCTCGAACCGCTTGCCCTGATGCTACTTGCAACGTGGGTAGGGACAGTAGTGAATTAAAATAGTATTTGCTAGCAGTCGTGGATTGCTATATCGTTGTTCTTCGCCGGGTTTTCCGATAATATTGATGATTTAAGTGTCATCGGTGGCCATTATGTAGGCATTCACGTATTTCCTCAATGAAGTTTTTATAAATTTCTTCCTTTGCTTATCGTGAGATGAGGTAAGAATGTGTCATCTTTAACGGTGTTACTGCCTTTATTATTTTATCATCTATTGCCGGACATATTCGGAGAACACTATTTTAGTGCTTCTAAACAACGGCGTTAATCATCAACACAGGAAACTTGATGCCGTGGAAAATAAAACTATGCGCAAGTGAATTAAAATTGTGAAACGCATGCACCACCTGATACAATAAATAGAATATTCTCGAACGACGATGCATTCACCGCGAGCTATTTGGGATGCAGGTATAGTTGTAATTTAACAAAATTGGAATAGGTACAAAGGGCCGAACGTCGAAGGGCCGAACGTCGAAGGGCCGAATGTCGAAGGGCCGAATGTGTCGAAAGGCCGAATGGGTCAAAGGGCCGAATTTTCTTTTTCTTTTTAGAAATATAATTTATTTAATTTGTTGTTTTATAACAAAATAAAATATTTTAGGAAATACCACGTATCCGGTCAGCGATACATTTTGGTGAAGGAAAATATTGTCATGCGCCACCAGAGACATTCGGCCCTATTTGTCAGCCTTCTGATAATAGGTATATGGTGCAAAAAATAAAAAAAATAATTAAATTCAATAATTAAATTAAATAAAAAAATAATAAAAAAGGAACAGCTTTAGTATCGCAGTCAGATTTTTTCAGTCTGAGCGACGGTGGCGCCACTTTGATCAAAAGCGGGTTTTTATAACTTAAAAAGTGTGTCTTTGCTTAGCACTTTTTGTGTCTCAAGCTAACTCCATCTATCGGAATAAAAATGAACCAAAATTTAAAATTTTACGTTAAGCCGTGATAAAATAATTTTTAATAAATTAAACAAGGCAAATCTCTGGTTGACAATATTGAAATTACCGTATATTTGATTTGAATTTGTTTATGCTTCGTCAACCTTGCAGACACAGATCAAAGAGAAAGTATCGCTCGTATCGCTTCTTCTGATAGATGTACCACCAATGTTAGCTTAATTCGTTACGTAAGAGAGGAATCTACGAATACATAGAATCGAATTAAGCATTTGATTTGAATCTGTGTATGCTTCATCAACCTTGCAGATACAGATCAAATAGAGAGTATCGCTCGTATCGCTTCTTTTGATAGATGTACCACCAATGTTAGCTTAATTCGTTACGTAAGAGAGGAATCTACGAATACATAGAATCGAATTAAGCATTTGATTTGAATCTGTGTATGCTTCATCAACCTTGCAGATACAGATCAAATAGAGAGTATCGCTCGTATCGCTTCTTTTGATAGATGTACCACAAATGTTAGCTTAATTCGTCGTGTAAGTCCCTATATTAATTTAAATTATTTTGCATCAACAGCATACAAAAATTCCTTGGGGTAAAGGGTGAACCATCTCAAAAATGACGTGACTTAATAAAATTTATTTTGTTTATAAACCATATATTTACATTTTGATTTTAAATTAATCATTTAAAATTATTTATTTTACTAAACATTTAAAAACAGTTCATATGTTACAAACTCAAATTTATTTTATTTATAAAAATATGTCTAAGATGGCAGTCAATTAAATTAACAATTTTTTAGTTAAAATTATAACCATCAAAAAAAAAATGTAGAAAAATTTAATCCAAACGCGGAAAAAATTATAAATAATATATAAAAAATTGAAATTTATCTAAAATGGCGTGTGATATGTTTCCAACTTTATTTAAAATTATGACCATTTTGAAAAAAAAGTCGCGATAGTCAATTTTGACTGCGGTACTAAAGGCTAGCCAAAAAAAAATATATTTCTAAAAATAAAAAAAAATAAAAAAAAATTCGGCCCTTCGACCCATTCGGCCCTTCGACACATTCGGCTCTTCGACATTCGGCCCTTCGACATTCGGCCCTTCGACACATTCGGCCCTTCGACACATTTCGCCCTTCGACACATTTGGCCCTTCGACATTCGGCCCTTCGACATTCGGCCCTTCGACATTCGGCCCTTCGACATTCGGCCCTTTGATATCATACCGTGAAATTCTATCAAGGCTGAAAAGTGCCATCGAAGAGAATGCTGTAACAGGCCGGCCTAGATCGTGACATTGATCATCGACGTGTGGGCCATCTGGGATAGTGCCAGTTGCTCCAAATAATGAACACAAAGTCCAGCCTTGCGTGGAACAAGTAAAAAATCGTCATAATGATCCCATTTGAGAATTTTAAACTGCAATTTCAAGCGGCAGTACAGCGAGGCGTCGGAGAGCAGCTCAACATACTCATTATGTCTCTTAGGTAAAGCATTGACTGACTAACAAGGGATTAACAGTGGACCCGAGTGTAATGGACTAACAGTGGACACGTTTATCAGTGCTGTCAAGAAGACTATCTAACCTTCCTTTGAGAATCTATATTAAAGATAAAACAGAATGAAATATTGACATTAGGTCTCGAATATGATTCAGCCAGAGCATGTTTAGCTACTGATCCAGTAAATTTGTGCAAGCTGGATTCGGGTATTACACCAATAAAGGCACTAATAAAAGAGGAGATAGGGAAAGCACGGCAATTTCCAGCTAATGGACGAAAACGATCGGGCTCCCCGTCTCAATGTTTGCAATACAACAATCCACTTATGGAAGACACGCGAAGAGTTGAGGCAGTTAAACGTTGTGCGAAACGAGGAGAAGATACAATTTTCTCATTTATTGTGGATGGATTCGGAAACCTAAGTTCTGCTAGATTTGAAGAGTATACGCTGGTGAAAGGGAAGAAATGCCCCAAGAACACCGTTAAAATAATACAACTTGGGGCAGATTACAAAAGTGAAGCCGCTATTGGCTTGTTGGCAGAACGTCAATTCACATTTACACTGGGCACCGAAGCTTAGAAATCGGTTGTTCATCCTGATATGGTAAATTTACATTCACATCGATGACACATATGGTCACTAGCTCTCAAGTCTAACACCCAAGTATTCTAGTCTCAACTTGATGTCGAGATGATACAGTACATCATCTATAAAACAATTTTCTGTTTCTTGTTATCTAAATTATTATTTTTATTCTCCTGTGTACAGTCGAGTTACCAACAATGGAAACACCTTTAATTTTGTTGTTCTGCTCCGATAAATGATCTTTTTTTGAATTGGAATTCTTTTACGATAAATTCAGTTTGGCCATTAACACTTTCATTTAACCAATCCGACCTCGCGACATCAATCGAGCGGTTATATTCAGCTGGCAATGCCTTTGCCAATATCTTTTGCAAAATCTTCGTCATAACCATCGAATCGGCAACCTCCTTCACCTTGATTATAGGATTGTTGCACAACTTCCATGAGTTTTGACATACATGTTGCAATGTTATCGCCCGATGTTTGTTCATACATACTTTTAAGAATCGCCCACATTGAAGCTGTCAAATCACAATTTACTATATGCAGAATTTGCTGATTTTTGGACGTCGTCGAAATAGCACGCCTTTCCTTGGAATAATTCTGTTTCCGTGTCTAAATATTTATCGCATGTAGTCTGCATAAGCAATCGTTAATTTTTGGTCGGTGCTACGTCGAACAATTCACTGGCCTTTAGAATTTGCCACATTTGAAATTTCCATGTTAGCCAATTTCTACCACCTTTCAAATTTTCAATCTTTGTACCGAAATCAAAATGAATAAAAATTCACGCTTGTCATCGTCTTCTGAATTCTTCCTTGAAGTTGTAATGAACACTAATCCTTTTTCGATGCATCTCAATAATTTCACAACACTTCAATAATTTCACACACGGATATTTTAACCTTAAATTTTTTAAAAGACGTACACACCACTCGCATGAACTACCAAAATTTTAATTTTATTTTCGATTTATTCGTTGCCAATTGCCGTGGACTGGTAACCTGTTGAATATTGAATTTACCTTAATCCATTTAATTTTCCAACCTTCAGTCCAGTAGGCAGAGAACGAATAAAATAAATGCTGGCGTGTGTGAGCGTGCTTCTTATTCGATGTCAAAAATACAACAAGACTCTCACAATTGAGTACACTGGCCGATTCTAAAACCACGGTGCACACTTTCATAAACATAATGTGTCAAGCCTGTCACAGCACTTTATGGTAGAAATTCGGTGACTGAGGCGTCTTATTTCGGAAATTACGACGGTAGATGTATTTTTTGATTAAAATTACCTGAACACGACTAATAGTATCTCGATGATTCATTGGTTAACAAGCATATTATCATACATATATCGCAAAATGTAAATAGATGTACGTCTGCCTAAAATTTTCTAAACCAAATTAACAACAAAACACGCCAGTGTTCATCATTTAATATTGGCGAAAATAAAATTTCATGCACGAAATTGAATCCTGTATGATAACAAAAAATATTTCTGTCAAAATTATTTTTATTTTATTTTTTTTTAAATCGAACAATTTTATAAACAAATTCCAATCTATGAAACCGCCATTTGGATAAAATTTTGATCTATCAGTTTTATTTTATTTTTTTCGAGATATAATTTATTGTTTAACGTAAATTGTCAAATTGCCCGTTTATGAAAATATTAGAGAGGAAATACCAGAGATTTCAAATTGTTTATTTTTGTTAAATATTTCGTGGTTTTGGGTAAAACATTATGTTACGTTCCTAGATAAATAGATGTAAATAGTTTGATTAGCTATTTGCAAATACGTGTATTTGTTGTGGTGCGTGAACAGATGTTAAGTATAAAATTGAGATCTCGTCCTTCGCTTCAAGATTATTACCAACACGTTGCCTTAAACAACACTGCATCTAATTAATTAACGGTCGATTTTGGAATATTTCAAAATCGAACAAAAAAACGAAAATATATTTAGATAAAAATATAACAGTAGGACTAGAGAAGGCCAGATAAATTTTATAGTACTTTATTGTGGTTGTTCCTAAAAAGTGTGATTTAGTTTGATCCACTTGAATAGGAACGTCCATACTTCGATATGAATATAGTGAAAGTGTTAACAATTTAAAGTTTTAATTTATTTTTGTTTTATGAAGGAAAAACCAAAATTCACGTGGTTCACGAAATATTAATTTAACCTCTTGCGCTATCAATTTGTTAGAAGAAATGTCCATCCACTCAAAGAAATTCCAAATGAACTCCTCCTAAACGGTTTGACCGATTTTAAAGAAATTTTGTGGGAGTGTTTGAGTGGGTTCTTGGATGGTTTAGATTCACAATTGGACCCGGTAGGTTCTGTTCGGGTGCAATCGGGTTCTAGGATTTTTTTTTTGTTTTTTGACGAAATTTTTATTTTTTATTTTTAGCTTTTTCGCATATCCGAACATATAACCTCAAAATTTCACCACCCCCAATCTTTATATATGTATATATAATTCTGTATGTGTGTTCAAATTGAAATCGATTTGGCGATCCACAAATATATTTAGCAGTTATGCTTTATACGTCCTTACTTTACGCCTCGCCGCCAACTCGAGGACGTACGGCTATAGGACCGAAAAGTCTATCTAGTTGACATGAAGGTGGCTATGTGCCAAAATATAGCCCCGAATCGAGACTGTTATTAATAGTGCCTATTTTCATTAGTCATTTTAAATTTGATTTTGATCATTTTCACTTCTTGAAAAACTCGAATGCCCGAATGGAGGCTATATGGAGTGTTGAGCTGAACAATTTTACGGTTCCGGTGATTTATCATTGCGATAACCGTAAAAATGACCGAGGCGACATATAATTAATGGCACATATGAAAAACATATTTCCATGCTACAAGCAGAGGAAGAATAAAAATTCGAGTGCTGTCCTGAAAAATATATTAATTTTGTTTTATATTTTCGAAATCAATCTGCAGATCAATAATGCGCAGCGCGCAATTAGATCTCATGAATCTACATTGTGCCTTTCCACACGTGTATTAAACAGACATATCATGGCAGCAAAAATTTGAATTAAACGAGGGTCCTCAAAATTCAAATCTCCACTCATTTTGTGACAGTGTCATGTGCATGAGCAGATTCAAAAAAATTACATTTTTCAAGACAAAATTTGGTGAATGAAGTCCGAGTAGTATTTTGGCTTTTCATTACAAATTCCGAAAGGAAGCAGGGAAATAAAATAACGCAATAGACATTTTATGTCACGATCATCGGCCCTATTTTTCTTTTTGAACAAGTGATTTTCCTGCCAAAAAAAATTCAAAAATCGGTCGTCCCTATTCAACTGAACTGCACTGTATTTAAACTGAATAACAAAAAAAATATTTATTAACAAGTTACAAAACTACAATGAAGATTCACAACCACTTGTAACTAAAGGTTTTCGGTTTGAATACAAGATATAACAATTGTTATATGTAACAACAAAACCCGTCGAATAATAATGTTGTCAGTTACATAGTTTTGTGGAATGCATGAATTTGTCGATTCGATTCATAGATGTAGAATTTGTTGATATAACGTCTATCACGTAATTTTACCTTCAGCAAAAATTATCTCATTTAAAATTAAAATACAAGAGAACAGCAATAATTATAAAAATTAATGATTTGAACAATGTTAGATGGGATGTTTTGGGCTAAATGTTTCGAATATTTTCTAACTTAATAAATAAATTTTGAAATTATGCATAAATTTTCGGATTGAATTTATTTGGATAAAATCGCTATGCAAATAGACATACTGACTTTAATATGTATATTATGTAATACATGAATTTGATTTTTAGGTGAACACGATTAACTGTTGATTTGATTTATTTAGAGTTTTAGAAAAAAAATTAAGGTTTTTGTAAAATAAATTTACATAAGTAAGGGCTTTTACATTAAATCGTGTTTAAATTTTCGGAACGTTCAATGCACCTTGAAACCAAATTTACCAGTATGACTGGCCCCGTGACTTTGGATTTCGTAAAATATAAAATCGAGAAAAGGAATGATTTTTAACAAGTCAAAAGGGACTGAGATTCAAACTCATAAACATAATATGTATAGTGTGAAGTAACCTCATGAATTTCATCGTCATACAGTATATTTACCATCGGATTTTAAAGCCGCATTCATCATCGAAGAACGTGAATTGAATCGGACAATAGTGAATTCCTCTTAGGCTTCGTCAGTGAATTTAGATCAATCTTGCAACTGCGAAAATTACCAATTTTCTCAAAAAAACGAGAACTGCGTTTGAAAAACAGTTCTAATAATCCAATGAGCATATACGACAAATATAATTTGGTTCAGTATAAAATAAAAGCCCGAAATGGTTCGTCCATAAATAACCGGGAAGCTTTTAAGAATGATTTTGTAACAATTCAATTTATGATTTTAGACAAGATCCATATGATTTCAAGCGTAATGAGGATTCGATCACGTCCGTTTCATCTCAATACTACTAAGAGTTTTATGGGAATTCGTTTTCCCGAATTAAAGTTGCCGTCATTTAGTGGTGCAGAAACCGATTGGCTCTGCACCAAAGTTATTGAAGCTTCCGTAAAATACGATTTTTCCTGACCATTCCGGGTTAGCAATTTAATTGGGAATCGTACAGTTACCACATACGGAAGATGATTTGCGATCATTATAGCAATGAGTTACCAGTTGAAAAGATCGACAAAAATAGATTTATAATATAAAAACTCTCCAGGGTAATTCATGAAATCTCTACCAACCTTTATCGGCCATATTCAAACACAGTATAATGCTTTAAAGTCGTTGATTCTTCGAAATCAATTGCAACTGAAGCTCTACCGTCGTACACTTCGCAACAAAGAGATATGCGAAAATTAACTTCAAATTTATTAGGTCACCATCGATGGTATCTAGTTAAATTAACCCCTATGTGAGTGAAGAAAAAATATCTTAATTTGAGTGATTAACTTATTTTTTCCACGTTCGTTCAAGTTGTAACATTTCTAATTTTTAAGTATGATCGTAATCTATACCAATTGAACTAGAAGTTCTCATAAAATTTAAACTTTTTATTGGGAGTAAAATATAGAAAAATAGACGTCTAATAGTACAAAAGTTAACCGGGTATCCACATCACTCACATTAGGGTTAATCTGGTGGCCATTTAATAACGTATTATCGTTCGTCTAATTATGAAAAGGTTTCACCTCAAGTATGGCTCTTAATAGACAAAACAAGCTTTGCACACAATTAGTTGTCATATTAACAACTAGTATCAGAGCCTCCTAAATATAAGAGCCGTAAGATTCCGCCAGTTTTTTCATGAGCGTTCAATAAGTGGGAACCTTTTTGCTCTTTTTCTTAACATTCAGTGTATTTATTTAAAATACTTTATTTCAGTGTACTTACTTGGTTTGGAGGTGAACAGTAGAAAAACAAAATTTTTAGCAACACCCACGAACAAATTTTAAGTACCTCGGATCAGTTATAATATCGTTGAATGATGCCGTCGGACTACGAATTTTCGATACCCAATCAAAATTATTGCTATCTAAACAACTATCACAGTCATGCAATCTCGAACATTATAAAGCACTCATAAGACCTGAGCTGGCTTCATCTCTAACGATTGTAGATTGTTATCTACCTTCGAAAGGAATGTCATTCGATTCATCTTCGGTTCAATTAAAGTTGCGAACAATGAAAATCGAATTCGTAAGAACCACGAAATAAAGCAACTTCTCGGAGGTAGCGAGATCATCGGATTCCAGTTAGATGGCTCGCCACGTTGCAAGGGATATGAAAGCTAGAGAGAAATATTTCAGAAAATCACACAGACCTCAGTAATAAACAGATTACTTAAATGTCAAGATAATCGGTTTCTTAAGAAAATCGTACCAGCCGGTGTTAGGAGAGAAAAGAGTAATTAAGTGTGTCCGTCACGCCAGCCGGAACCATATCAACCGGAACCAAACAACTATGGCATAAGTAGCACGATGCATTGTGCATCAGTGAGCACTATCTGCTTTTTCAGCCGGAACCTTATAATTCCAGCCGTAACCTGATAAAGCCACACAGAACCATACAACAGCCAAACAGTAGCACAATGCATTGTGCATCATTGTGCACTATATAATTTTTCAGCCGGAACCTTATAATTCCAGCCGTAACCTAATAAAGCCAACCAAAACCGTACAACAGCCAAACCAAGTATAGCACAAGTAGCACGATGTATTGTGCATCATTGTGCACTATATAATTTTTTAGCCGGAACCTCATAAATCCTGAAATATACGATTTGCAGTAAAAAAACCTTACAATTTCAGCCGGAACCATACCCTCTACAGCTAAACTAACTATGGCACAAGTAGCACGATATATTGTGCATCATTTTGCACTATATATTTTTTCAGCCGAAACCTTATAATTCTGCCCAGAACCTTACAAAGCCAGTCAGTATCATGTAACAGCCAAAATAACTTAGACACAAGTAGCACGATGCATTGTGCATTATATATTTTTTAGCCGAAACCTTATAATTCCGAGCAGAACCTATTAAAGCCAGTCAAAACGAACGAGCCACTTTCATTGATTGCAAATCTTCAATTGGAGGATTTTTCGCAGATCTATGCATTTTCAACGATGATGTTACTTTCAGTGTCAATATTGAAAGAATTTGTGATAAATGTGGGACTAAGCTCGAAAGAAAGTTGCCATTGCTTTCAACAGACATTAATGACCTGAATTTGAGAAATGTGAGCAACTCAATAAAGATAAATATTCGAGAATAGTATTGTAGCTGTGGAAACCTACATAATCTAAATAAAGTATATAATAGTGTAGTAACTTTAGAGGTCGAGCCGTTAGAACCATTAGAAAAATAGTAAAAGGTGGCTATAAGCCACATAGTGAAATTGCTGAATTTAGGAAGTAAATTGTTCAATTTGCGCGGTGTAATTGAGTACGACAGTGTAAATGAGCATTTCACTGCACATGCACTTAGAAACGGTGGCATATGGAAAACTTACGACGATTTGCAAAAGGCTGAGACCAACACCAACACTTCACGAAAAATGCTTGCCTACGTGTTGTTTTATGTACAAGAACCCAAATCAAACAAAGTTCTCCTCTAAACGATGAAATATAAAATATTATTAATAAATTATTAGAAAATAAAATGTTATTTTCGGTCTTTTTTTAAAAGTTATTTAAACTTTTTATTTAATTAACACTTTTAACGGGTCACAAGCCGTTCACTCTTTATTGTTCACACCGATTTCATATGGTTGCGGCTGGTTTTGCTGCTTCTTCTGATCGTTCTGAAAAAATCATATGTTGCACTATTTATGTAAATATTTTGTTTCGACTGGATTTTTATGGTTCTGGATGACATTATAGTTTATACATATAGAAAACTACTATATAAAATTATATATTGCACAATGATGCACAATGCATCGTGCTACTTGTGCTAATTAGTTTGGCTGTAGAGGGTATGATTCTGGCTGAATTTGTAAGGTTTTTTCACGAACAATTGTATATTACTGGATTAATAAGGTTCCGGCTGAAAAATTGTATAGTGCAAAATGATGCACAATACATCGTGCTACTAGTGCTCTAGTTCAGTGATTCTCAACAAGGAGGCCGCGGCTCCCTAGGGCTCCGTAAGAAGTTTGCAGGGGGGCTGCCAAAGCCTGCAAAACCTCCTCCAGAATACAGAAAAATAAAACTGATGTACAAGGCAAATGCACCAATCAACGACAGTACAAGAATCTCGCTGACGCTCCGTTAAGATATTCCCCTCGGATGATTTCTTCATATAATACTTCGTAAAAACATAGTTATAACATGAACAACATTATAAAAGTCAAGTTTCAATGATTCCCTCATATTAATCATAAAAACCAAATAATTTCATTGCATCAAGTCCACGTTCTTGCGACTTACTTTTGATATAATTTCCAGCAGCTCCGGCTGCTATTATCGACACCGCAAAGTTAGGGCGGCCGAAACAACGAAAACCCGATTTTCAACAAAAGGAAACCTCTATTTTTCGTTTCCCGAAAATAACGGAAACAATGAGAAAACTAAACTCTGAGGAAAAAAGCGTAATCCCAGCTCTGCGAGAGGAAAATCCTGCAAGACACATAGCAAATAAAGTGGGTTGTAGTCTCGTTTCGGTTTTGAAATTAATAAAAAAATCGCTATTACAAATACAACAGAAAGAGCCGCGAGAACAGGAAAATCAAACAAAAAGACAACCCAGCGGACAGACAGAAAAATAAAAAACATGTGCCCGACAAACAGATTTTTTACTTCTAATGAACTAAGTAATGAGGTACGAGAACATTTTGGAACAAATACCAGCACAAGAACAGCTCGTAGAAGATTGCAACAAATAGGCTTCAATGAGCGAAGGCCAAGGAAGAACCTGGGCCTGACAAAAACAATGCAAACTGCGCGGCTCGACATTGCAAAAATACCGGAATTGGTCTGTAAATGACGGGAATAGAGCAACTTTCCCAGATGAGTCCAAAACCACTACAAACCAATCGGATGGCATCACACACGTGCGCCGAAAGGAAAATGAAGATCTACACCAAGACACCATAATAACTCGAAACAAACTTCCAACAAGTTTTACGGTCTGGGGATGTATAGCTACTATGGATGCGGAGAATGGGCGCCCATCAATGGAACACTAAACGCTAACGGGCATACATTGATATCTCAAGAAAAAAAAATTTGGATCCCTCAATTGAAAGGCCGCCCCCCGACAACCACTAACCCGACCCTCCAAGACGACTCCGCTCCGTGCCATCGAGCCAAAAAGGTAGTTATCCCATTTTAAATTTAGTGCAAATATATTGGCAATCGAACTGCATTGCAATGGACGATGTATCCACTTCTACACTAAACAGGTGAATGAACATGTCCAACAAACAGGTATGGAAAAACTGAGCTGGTCTGGGAACAGTCCCGATTTGAACCCGATAGAAAACTGTTGGGCAACTCTAACGAAGCGGGTCAATAGGAAAAACCCAAAAACCAAATTAGAATCAAAACAAGCACCAATTGAAGCTTGGGAAAACGAGACATCGGTGGTGCTAGAATCTTACCAACTCCATGCCCGATAGGATCCCAGCCGTCACCACAGCCCGGGGAAGGCACACCAAATATTAAAACACCTCTCAATGGTCACACTTGCAACTATTCGAAAGTTTTCAAAAATTGTCTTCATCTTTACTAACATTCATTGTAATGAATTACCTGATTGTGCTAACAAACAAATACCTTTAATTTTAACTTAAATAAACACTTCCAGTTCAACATCCCGCCCTTCCACAACTAGCCTCTCTTCCACTCCAGTAACTCAGTATTCCGTCCCTTATTACAGAAAACAGACTGAACAAATGGTTAAAAATTAAATTCTTTTTCGAAACACCAAAATTTTTTGGATGGCAAGATTCATCTGACCACCACTGCACTTCAACTCTCCCAAGTACTCAAAAGAAAATGATAATAAATAGATAAAATAAAATATAAAGACTTTTTGAATGGTGTGGGAAAATCCTCATTAAACGACAAATAAGAGCAACCCGGTTGCAGCGTTATGTTATTGCTCTGATCAGCAACACTTTCAATTGGCGCACTCACAACTACTGCACTGGATGCAATTTGGGATTTAGGAACATTGTTCAAATCAAAATATTCGCAAAGACGTACCGAGCCATCACCATCCACAATGCAATTCAATACTTGATCCTCCAGCCACAAAACCACGCTTAGCGCCATTTCATTGTCAATCAATGATTGAACCTTGCCTGTGCCTCCGCCTGCGAAATCCACCTCCCCTTTCAAACCTCGTCAAAACAAAGAGACCCCCATCCTTTATCCCATCTCTCTCCTCACGACCCTCCTGACGATGTTGATGATTAAGAGTACCTTATTCAAAGTATTGCTCATTACTAGTTATACATCCCTCCCACCCCCTGCCCCTCGTATTGGCACGCCAAAAAGACTGTTCTTTTTCTGAGGCAAACCATAGTTATCGAGCCACCCTCGCAGGAAGCAAAGTGCTCCCCAGAAAGTCCGTGTCCCATCGATGCAAACAAGTGACAATCGGACGGAAACAAGTCTGGCAAGCAAGCCGCATGTAAAAGTACCTCCCAAGCTCCAAGGCTTCCATGACCAGTTCCGCCCTGTGTGACGGTGCACTATCATGCGAAGCAAAATCACTTTGTGCCGTCTTCCATCATATTCCGGTCGCTCTTCGAGCAAAGGTCGATTCAAATTGATCACCTAATGTTGGCATCCTTCAACATTTACGGTTTCGTGAGGTTTCAGCAGCTCAAAACAAATAACACTCCTCTGATTCCACCAAACACAGAGCACCGTCCTCCGTTCGAAGCGATCCGGCTGCGCAGTCGATGTCGACGGTTGTCCCAGATCAACCCAAGACATCTTGCACTTTGGACTCTCAAAATAGATCTATTTTTCATCGCCAGTCACAATTCGATGGAGAAACAACTCTCTTTTGCATCTGGCGAGCAACATTTCGCAAGTGGTCCTTCCATCCTCCTCCGTCCCCTCATTCAGCCTATGAGGAACGCACCTTCCCAGCGTTGGGATCTTTCACACGGCTTCCAAACGTGTGAAGACGGCCCCTCGTGACACATTCAATTGAACCGCGAGCCGCCCTTGCGCCACCTTCATCCAACAACGCTTGCAATTCACCGCATTCAAACCCCCCTGGTGGTCCTACATGCTCCTCGCTTCTCACGTCAAAATCACCACCCTTGACTTCACTAAACCAAGAGCATGCTCGCCGTAAGCTTTGACAAACATTCGATGTGACTCTGCAGCAGCCCCCCTCAAATGATAACAAAAAATCAGTAATGTCCCCAAACAGCAATATGTAGGCAAACAACTCGACACCCTTGTTAGGCTACAAATTAGGCTACAAATTGGATGCTGTGGACAGATGTCAAAACAAAACAATGGCACCGATGACGTGGCTTGTCGAAAGGTTCACTGACAGGTGGCGTCACCCACTGGCAAACTTCATACTTCCACAACCTGGTACTATAGACAACTTAACAAATACAAACCATTACCACAAAAATGGGGGCCACAAAAAAATTACAAATCATTTGGTGGGCCGCGAGTAAAAAAAGGTTAAGAACCACTGCTCTAGTTGGTTTGGCTGTTGTATGGTTCTGTGTGGCTTTATCAGGTTCCGGCTGGAATTATAAGGTTCCGGTTTAAAAAGCATATAATGTTCAATGAAGCACAATGCATCGTGCTACTTGTGCTATAAATGTTTGGTTCCGGCTGATATGGTTACGGCTGATATCCGTGAATCCGTGAAATTTGCTTTTCAAATAGTTAGGAAGGTTGATAGTCTAAACCTCCCCGAAAATTATACAGACTTAGGTGATAAACATATTTAATTTCAGACTTGTTATTTTTTTTTAATAATCGCCTTGCTTTTAAGGTTAGTAACTGTGGATGGCACTAATGAACTTCACCCAACACTAAAAATGGAAAAGTTTGTTAAAGTAAATTTTGATAAAGTAAAATTCCAACACAAGTGCTTATTCTCATTAAAAAACGTTATACATAGTTGCACGGAACTTAAACGAAAGCTGTTTAATTGTACAGTAAATATTCCACTTAGTAAAATATTTTTCATAACAATTTAGTGTAAATAAATCCTGACATTAAGGAGTAAAAACATACACCTTCTGTACATTTCATACATATATATATCATTGAACAAAATAAAAATAATTTGTACTTACCATATTTCAGTTGCAACGTATTATACATTTTTCCATATGCTTTCCGTGTTTTTCCACCACAACAAAAAATTCACAAAATTTTAATACAAAAAAATTACGACGTTTTCGAAAGTTTTTTTTTTTCAAAGAACTAAATTATATGGATTATGTGTTGATTGTAGATTTTATACTAAATTCAATTTACCAACTCGAAATACTATGTACGGAACGAGTAGTAAATACAGTAAAAAAAGAAAATTCTTAAGAAAATCTCGCCCGTTATGTATATTTTGCGCTACGTACTTTGTTTTCATTTTATTTTTGTTATACGGGGAAATTCCGTTTAAAAAGTATTAGTAGCAACAACAACAACAATAATAATAATAATAATAAATAGTAATATGTTGATTGTAGTAGTTATAGAAAATTGAAAATCAAGTTTTATTTTTCCTGATTTTCATGTTGATTGCAGATAAGTTAATGTTTGTAGTTTTATTTTTACTCTTTGTTGATTGAAGAATTTTTACCATTTATAATAAAATTGGAAAAAAAAAATTAATTTTAATCTTTAATAAGCTTTTTTACGAATTAGTTTTAAAAAGCTATTTAAAAAACGATTTGTGATTAATAGTTTAATTTTAACCTCTGTATACATATGGTGTGCGAATGTCTGCATGTATTAAGTTGTATGTTTCAAAAAATTGTTAAGTTCATAGTTCAAATTGCTGAGAGGTGTATGCGATTTAGATTTTAGTTGATTGAGATGCTAATTAGTGTTTTTAAAAATAAAGTTAAATTGGGATGTCCGATTGGAACCATTGGTATTAGGTCAAATACAATATAGTTATAGCAATTTCAAAAAGTCTTGCTGAATTTTATAATCGGTAACAAATCACGTAGGTCGACCATCTGGATAAGTAGAAAGCATAATTGGATTCTTAAACAATATTTAATGGACTCAATTCATGAAACCTATTTGAACACATAAGAAGAATTGGAGAACGGATTCGAAAAAAATGATATGATTTTACATATACCTCAGTGGTAATCTGTTACTGATCTGCAAAAAGAATCTGTCAATGGTATAAATTTGATTGATAATGAACCAATTTGACTCTGTGGTGTACCCGAAGTTACTAGGAATAAACTTAAATATGAATTCAAAAGCTTAACAACTTGCTTACTGTCGATCCAATATCGAGATACGCTGGAGTTTTGATTTTGTTCTGTACTGTTAACAAATAGAAGCATAGTTGGTATCTATGATTCTGGAAAATTGCTTTGCTAGTGAAATATACTTATTAGATGAAAAAATAAAAAAAATTGAACCAAGGTCTCAAAGAGTTTTGGTAAAGTGGAGAAAATGGCTATGCCAGATAATCAAAGATCAAGTGTCTTCTGAGATATTTTAAAATCGGACGAACACCAGAAATTGCCTAGGGATTTGGAAAATCTCAGTCTGTAGGATTTCGTTAAAAATTATGGTAAATTAGACCGCTAAACTCAATGCGTAAGAAGAAATGGTGGGCCGTGATCTAAGTCTTCGAGCAGTCTACAAAATACAAATTCCAATAGGATCACTATATAGAAAAATCCTGATACATCGGAGTTGCAACTCCAACGACTCTTCTTTTGCTATTTATGTCTCTGCAAACATTTATAGGATTTTGGGTTAAACGTTCATCTAAGTGCAAAGACACTAACCAAATTTTTTTGAGACTTTATATATTACATGAAAAATAATCCTTGAAATAGGTTCTTGATATACGCTAGCAAACTCGGCTTAAACAACATACACGAGGAAATTTGCACGAGTAAATGTCGTTTAACTCTTTCTATTTCGGTTTTTCTGTGAGCTAGAAAGAAATCGATGATAAAAGAAACCAAAAGGTACAAAAGAAAATCTTGTTGGGTTCAACATCTTTCGTTTTATATTTTTGATGCGGCACCTGAAAGGTACCAAAGATCTACTTTAGCTATGTATATAACGGGTGGGGCAAAAGTCCCGCTACCATTTTGATTGCGTGCCATCTTGGTTATGTGACGTTTAGCTCAGTTTCGCTTTAACCATTGTGTTGTGTAGACGAGACAATATTTGTTGAAAATAATCGTTCCATTATTGTCACTCAGCGGAAATTTCGTCAAAAATATCCTAATCGTCCAGTGCCTCACGAAACCACAATTTATCGTTGACATGCGAATTTTCGACATTACGGTACGACAGCAAACAGATCTCGTTCTGGAAGGCAACAGACGTCTCGTAACGCTGAAAATGTGGCTCTGGTGCGCGATAGTGTTGCAGAGTCTCCAGAAACATCAATTCGGAGACGTGGTTCCGGTTCAGTTACACATTTCTGCACGCAGTTTAAGGCGAATTTTGAAAACTGATTTGAAAATGTTCCCGTGTACAAAATTCAATTAGTCTATAAATTGCAACCGAGAGATCATGATCAACGAGTTGAGTACAGTAATGTAATCCTAAGTCTGCCTGGTGAAATTTAGGATTTTTCGTCTAAATTGATAATGAGCGATGAAGCCCATTTTCTTCTCAGTGGCGGTCAATAAACAGAACAGTCGGTTTTGGGGAAAACACAATCCTCAATTAATTCATGAAACATCATTGCATCCACTAAAAACAACTGTATGGTGTGGTATTCATGCTGGAAACATTATTGGTCCCTTTTTTTTTGAAAATGACCAAGGTGTTGAAGTTACTGTTACTGCTGAATGGTACCAAGACATGATTCGAAATTTTCTTCAGCAAGTTGGGGCCACAGCACACACAGCCCGTTCAACAATTCAATTATTGAATGACATTTGTGCACGAAGACTAATTTCGCGAAATGGCGATTTAGCATTGCCAGCCAGATCTCCTGATTTAGGAGCACCAGACTTTTTCTTATGGGGTGTTTTAAAATCAAAAGTTTATGTGAATAAGCCCCAAACGATTCAACATCATAAAGACAATATTCGTCACGAAATTGAAGAAATTCAACCTGAGATGTTGCAGGATGTCATGAAAAATGCCTTAAAAAGAGCCGAAAGTTGCATAGCGAATCGCGGTCACCATTTAGCCGATATAATTTTCCAATCATAACGAAAAAAAAAAAATGTAAAGACCAAATAAACTTTTTATGAAAACAACTAAACTTACTTATCTTGTCTTTGAACAAAGTTATAGGCAATCAAAATGGTAGCGGGACTTTTGCCCCACCCGTTATTTTGAAGTTAGGTACATGGGATCCTGGCTTTACATTCTTATCTTCATATTCTAAAATCTTTCTTATTCTTCTTTTTTATATATTAAATTACCAAATCGAACCGTGGACGGCACAGTTGGTTCAAAAGCCATCCGTCAAAATGACTGAGATCTTTGGAAAAATCGCCTATAATGACGAAAAGGTCCAAATTGCAAATAACTGATTTAATGAAGTAATTCAGCTGAAATGATAAGGCTATGTGGGCGACCAAATAACGCCTATAAATTTGAATAAAATGGAAGGCTCTATCTATACACTTGGACGTTCTCCGTCCTACAGAATAGAATATATAAAAATATTTTTTAACAAATATGTAAACTTTATGATTTCCGGAAATTTTGAGAGAGATGTTGTGAGATGCTATTAGGTCCTATCTAATAGAAAAAAAAACGATTATTTTGTTCAAACTGGGGGATTAGGGTATTAAGGACAGCCAAATTTGTTGTGGAGTACTACAAATCGAACGTAAAATTTTCTGTAATTTTCCGGGAATCTCCTGTTAATCAGTAGGCGAAGTGACTTATATAGTGAGATGCCATTAGGTCCTCTCTAATAGAAAAACACGTTTGTTTTGTTCAAATTGGGGGTTTAGGGTATTTAGGACAACAAACGAACAAAACAAACGTGTTTTTCTATTAGAGTGGACCTAATGGCATCTCACTATATAGGTCACTTAGCGTGCTGGTTAACAGGAGAATCCCGAAAAAATTTAGAAAATTGTACGTTCGATTTGTAGTACTCCAAGGCAAATTTGGCTATTCTGACACAAAAACTGTAATTTTTAATAATTTAACTGAGATTAAATATTATTAAACCTAATAAATATTTCATTAATATTTTTTTAATTTTTGTGGCCATTTTCTAATTTATTCCCAGATTATTAGGTATTGTTAAATTTGTAGTTAGTTCAATCTATATTAGTACTGAAAAACGAATCATTTAAATGTTTTTAGGATTTAGGGTAAACTTTACTATTTTAAACCTTATTATTATTTTTTTTAAGGATAATCTTTAAACGATTTAGACGATCTATATTTAAGATTTGGCCTGGATCCTTAAGGAATCTAGCGATTTAAAAAAAATATTAGAAATGCTGAAATTCTACAATCCTGACATAGTGAGTAATCAAGAATGACCACCAATCAACTTTTACTGTGATAGCCACGGGCTAGGAGAATGATACCCCGCCGCAAAAAAGGAGAGACCAACCAACCGCTGGTTTGCTTAGAGCAAGCAAATTTAAAACTAAGGAAAAAAGCGGAAAATAGAGAAAATAAAAAAAATAAAAAGAAAAAAAGAAAAACAAAGTTAAGCAAAAATAAAATTAAAAGAGACCCAAATAAAAAAAAGCAAATGTTAGAAATTATAAATACTCGATAGAGTATTTAAGTCAAATAGATAAAAGAAATAAAATTAATCTAAAAATAAAATAAAATAAAATAAAAATTGCCTTATCGATCGGTGGAAAACAGTAATCTCTTAATAGCGACTTTGCTAATGTGGTAGTCGAAAAGTTCGAAATATTTATTAGTCTCACGCAGCATTCTTGTCATAGGCTGGTTCTGGCCGTAGGTCGTTCTGTGAGGGGCAATTCTAAAAGCTGGTGTCGTTCTCAAACCGCGAGCATTTACATTAAGATTCACCTTATCGAGCAGAGCTGAAGAATCTACACCGCCAGATAAGAGTTGATGTATGAAAACGATGTCGGCAACAGATCGTCGCTTACTTAGTGGCTTCAAGCCAATAATCTCCAGGCGGTCGAGATAAGGAGGCAAATTATAAACGTCCACCCAAGGTAGTCCACGCAGAGCAAAGCGCAAAAATCTACGTTGAACCGCTTCAATTCTGCGTATGTGTACTCCATGGTAAGGGGACCAAACCTGACTGGCATACTCGAGCAATGGTCGAACAAATGTCATATATAGAGCCCTCGTAACATAAGGGTTCAAAAATTCTTTAGACCAACGTTTCACAAATCCAAGTGATGAGTTTGCTCTGTTGACAATAAAATCGATGTGATCCCTAAAGTTAAGTTCGTGGTCACAAACTACCCCTAAGTCCCGTATGGTTAAAACGTTTACAACAACAGCGCTGTTGATGGTATACTCTCGACTAACGGAATTTGCGCGTTTTATTGGAAATATTATGAATTGGCATTTACTCACATTCAGATCAAGATTATTTTTAGTACACCAAGTTGAGAAGTTATTGAGATCGTTCTGCAATAAGTTAACATCGATGGAACTTGAAATTTGTCTGTAAATTTTCATATCGTCCGCATAAATGGAAATTGACGAGTTTTTGATAATGAAATCGACATCGTTAATTGATAAAATGAAAAAAATAGGCCCAAGATGACTGCCTTGCGGTACCCCGGAAGTAGATTTAAAAGGAGCAGATATGGATGACCTAAAGATCACCTGGTAACTACGATTCCTCAGATAAGAGTCTACCCACAGTAAGAATTGAGGTCCGAAACCGAGAGCCCTGAGTTTAAACAAAATTATCTTATGGGAAACCCTATCAAACGCCTTGCTGAAATCCGTGGTAATAACATCAACTTCCTTTCCAACTTCCATGACGTTCAAAGTGTCGGAAGCAAAAACAGTTAGATTGGTTGTGGTAGATCGTCCTCTAAGAAAGCCATGCTGATTCATTGAAAACAATGTTTTACATTGGAAGTAAAGAGAATCGTACACAATACTCTCGAATAACTTGGGGATGCAGGACAGTTTCGCAATTGGCCTATAGTTAGAGACGTCTAATTTACATCCCTTTTTATGGGTTGGAACTATAAAGGAGTCTTTCCATATTGATGGGAATATTCCGTAGGAGATCGACTTTTGGAACAGCGTTGTAAGCGGCTGTGTTAAGCTACTAACACAGTTTTTTAAAACTATAGAAGGCAATCCATCAGGGCCCGCGGAGAAATCATCTTTTAGCTTGTTGATGCCCCTTACCACAGTTTGAAGATCGATTTGAATAGAGACCGGAGACGCTAGAGCGCAGTTATTTATGTAACTGAAGTAAGCCGCATCAGGCTCGATATCGTTATTGGAGTGGGCGCTATTAAAAAAATTTGCAAAAAAGCCAGCAATGGTTTTGGGGTCATCAGAGCTATGATCGCCGAATTTCATCGTGGAAGGATATCCATCTGATTTATTCTTATAGCTCACGAATTGCCAAAAGCGCTTTGGATCAACAATTATTTCTGACTGCATACTACTGATGTAACCATTATAAAGTTCATTAGACATGATCGAAAATGCATTGTAAACGTTCACGTAATTTAAGTAATCCGAGTCCAATCTCGTCTTTAAAATTTTGTTACGACTGTGTTGTCTTAACAAGACATTTTTTTTGTTAATTTGTTTCTATTCTCTATGGTTTCTTGCGTCCGAGTTTTTCACTGTGTGAACGTGGTGTCTTGGTGGATGGATTCGTGTGTGTTTTCTTCTGTTATGTTGGCAACGGAACGAAAATGGTAGAGAGAGAGAGAACAATGCGCATCGAGTGTGTGCAAAGTAAAACGTTTTGGAAGAAATGTTTTTCTTGTATGTCTATCTCCCTTATATCAACGAAAATCTGATATAAGGGAGAGACAGAGAAGAGAGATTAATTTCTTCTAGAACGTTTTACGAGCTGTGCGACGCTCGAATATTTTTTTGTTTGGATTCGAGTGGTGAATTTTAAAAAGTCAAGTTGTGATTTTTGGCTCGATTGAGATTATTTTTTTTAATTCGAGTTTGGATTTTTGAGATGGTTGTAAAATTATATAGTGGTATTAAATTTTTGTTCTTAATAATGAATCCGAATGTTATTGTGAGAATATAACCAAAGACAAACAAAATTATACATTAATTACTAAAGTAGTGAAAAGTTTACAATAATAAAAATAAAAAAAAATAAAATAAATAAAAAAATTAAAAGAAAGAAAATGTCGTGCGTATTTAATTTTTTGGGGGTTTTTGGTTGATGGCGTTTTTCCCTCAACGAGATAACGCTTTGGGAAGGTGGTATAAGTTTTTTTTTATTGTTGTTCGAGAAGGAGAAAAATAGTTTGAGCTACCAGTGAAATATATATCGAAGCAAACGTTAATAAAATTGTTTGGCTGAGCAAAAACCTAGTGCCGCAACGGTACAGTACAGGGTGGCCGGTTGAGGCCACTCATTTTTGTAATCAAGGCGAAGGACGCCCACCATTTGCGACAGTTACAAGGCTGCTAAGGGTTAGACGAGGCAACGCCCATAGTGTATTGGGTGGTCAAGTGAGATCACTCCGCTGTATACGGATCCGGCGGCCAGTTGAGGCCAGCCGTGATATTTATATTCAACGTGCAACCGAAGGCAATCAATACCAAAGGCAAAAAGGTCGCCCAACGGGGAGACATACGGGTTTTGGCGAGCTCGTGCCCAACGGTCAGGGTGGGGCAAGGCCACTTTATATACGGTTGTTAGGCGAAACCACGCCCAACGTTTTGGTTACCGGTGGTCTGCCGCATCATTCGGGTGGCCAACCGGCACCTCGGGTGTATTCATTTTGGTATCGGGGAGAGGCCCCGCAACGCCCAAGTTATTTTTTTTGCGGGCAGTCGAGGCAAAATAATTAACGGCACCAAAGCCGCAACGGTCCGGGGCGGCGACCCTGAGGCATGACGGCACCAAGGCCGCAACAGTTTTGATAATTATTTAAGGTACCCTTTTTATTTTTATTTTTTTTTGATTTTATTTTTTTTTTCTTATATTTTATATATACATTATATTAAATTTAAAAAATTTTGTAATCGAGTGCCGCACAGCGGGTGCGCGCTCGGTACGTATTGTTCTCTCTCTCTCGCTTCTCTCTCGATCCCTCCCTTTCTTGTTTTCCTCGTGGGAAGTGGTGTTTTCTTTTGTTTTCCTTTTTAAAATAAATTAAATAAAATGAATTTCTAAGTTCTCGGTCGGTATGATGGGAGCGGAGACTCCCTCTGTGTCGGTTTAGTGTTTGCGGTCCCTTGGTGCCCGCATCCAATTTCGTAACCAGGGCTTCGCCCTGTTTGAATTCGAATGGATGCGCGCACCAAGGCACCTCTCTCTCATTTATAATTTTTGAGTTGTTCGTTCCTCATGTTTCGGCCGACGGATTTCGGCGGAACTATGGTTTATTATTATTTGCGTTCCCCCCAACTTTCTGTATTTAATCACGGTGTAAGCCAGGAGCCATGCATGCCTCAAACCCCACGACCCTTCGCACTTCTCCCTGAGAACGTAGCCGGCAAAAATCACCGTGGAGGCCTCTGCATGCGCTTAGTGAATATCTGCAGGTTGGCAGTAGCCAGCCTGTAACAGTGGCGCCCAAATCTATTTCGCGAATTTTAATTTTTTGATTTTTTATGATTTGTAGCTTCATTCCCTTTGGCGTGCGTGTCCAGCGCCGAAACCAGTGTTCAGCACCGTTTGACTTCGCCTGGACGCGCACACCAAAGCCAGTCTCCCGGTTGACATTCCCTATCTACGATCGCAACCAGCACGGGCTGTTTGATTGCGCGTAGATGGGGGGTGTCATCCCCTATTCTTCGGACATCCGACTTCCGAGCTCTTTCCCATTTCCACTATGTTGTGTCTGATTGTGGTGGAGCTCGGATGTCATTTGTCTGGGGTTTAGCTGTAGCTTCATTTTATCCTTACCCCGAAGTTTCTCGACCGAAATTTGAGGAGCAACAATTTTTATTATTATTATTTTTCTTTATTTTATTATTTAGCTGACACGGAGTGGGGTTTCCACTCGCTTCATACCACTGTATTGTTGTATTGATTTGAAATTTTTTTATGTTTATCTGATTTTTGATAAATTGATATTTTTGATTTTTTTTTGATTTTTGGGTTGTATTGAACCCCAGTGTATTTGATAATTCATTTTATTGTATTGATTCTGCTTGCATACCGTTGGGTGTGTTGGTAGATTTGGATCTTATTATTTTTCTCTCGTATCGTTTTGTGAATTTTAACGAGCCCCCCCAAATTAGGTTCTCATCGAACAGCGCCACTTTCGGGGGTATCTCGTCCTATCCGTCGTTAAACTAACCGTGGGAATACTGGACCCACAAACCACCACAAGGTAACCATTCCTTCCTTCTTTTATTATTATCTTATTTATATTTTGCTGCTGACACTTTGCCTCCTTATCTGGGTGTGTTGGTAGTTTCATTAGCTACGTTATTATTATTATTAAATTTTGTTTATTATTATTTTGTATGAATTCAAATCCGTGGGATACGCCAGAAAGGCCTCAAAGACGTACAGTGTGGGATAACTCGGACGTAGAACCACGTATCCAACGTAACCATCCGTGGGATCGAGTGGAAGTTAACCAAATTCACAATCGAATTGAGTATTATCTAACGCACGGGGTAACTTTCTGGTTGTTTATCACGATTTGATATTCATTGGTTGAATTTTAGTTGTAATTATTTTAACGAGCCCCCCCAAATTAGGTTCTCATCGAAAAGCGCCACTTTCGGGGGTATCTCGTCCTATCCGTCGTTAAACTAATCGTGGGAATACTGGACCCACAAACTCTTACAAGGTACCCATTCCTTTTCGTGTTATTTATAAAATATTTCGTGTTTTTTTTTTATTATCTAGTTATAGTGGGTGTGGAATATCTTTAGTTGTAATTTCCTCTAATTTAAAACCTTCCGTTTGAGTTAGAGTTATTTTGAATTAAAATTTTTGTATTTTTATAAATCAATAAAGACTACGTTTTTTTTGTCGAATTATTCGATCTTACTCAGTATCCCTACCTAATCTAAAATGGACGTAACCTTACTGCAACCAGACGAAGTGGAGGTGGAGTGTCTCCTTCGTGATATTCGCTTCGACACGCCCGATGCAATTCATCAACTCGAGGAAGCGGTCCGAAGTGAGCAGGCCGAGATTAAACCAACGCCCGGAAAAATGCATACAAGCGCATCGAAGAAACCGGATATCGAGATTTCAACGTGTCTCAAGAAATTGGAGGAGATTCGGGAAGAAATCACCCTTTTGGGTCCGACTACGAAGGATCCCCTATTATTGGCTCAACGTTACCATTCCCGGTTGTTGCACTTGTCCGGCCGGCTTAGTCGCGCATTCAAATCACCGAAATATGAGCAGCCCGCGCGTAAGATACATCAGGCATGTTCCGAATTACTGACTAGTCTGCAGATGTACCTGGATGACCAGGAAAAATTGAACGTTTCCATAGAAAGCGCAAAGGGCATACATCTCGCGTTGGAAATACCTCCTCATGAGGAACAAAATGAAGAGATTCGAGTGGAAAACCTCGGTAGCGAGGATGATTCTGATAACCCACCGCAGCCGGAGCGAAGAAGTACTTTGGAGGATCTTCTTGGCCAGATCCAAACGAATCACGCGGCGGTACAACAATCAAATGCACAGACCACACTCTTGGAATCCATGCTGCAAAAGTTCGAAATGGTATCACAACAGCTGGTCAAGTTGGATCAAAGACAAACCAACCTCCAGACTCAAATCGTTGGAAATAACCTGTTCTCACAAGACATCCCGATTCCAACCGTACACGATCGAGCGCCTCCGACGTCCACCAGTTCGCCCGTATCGCCAAAATTTGTCGATCGACGTTTGTTGTCCGGTAGTGGACTAAGTTTCACGGGATCTCCATCAGGAATCAACATCGATATGTTCCTGTTCCAAGTTGACACCATCGCCTCCTCCCGGGGATTATCCGAACAAATTTTATTGTTAGAGCTCCACACCATTCTGAAGGACCTCGCGTTGCAGTGGTACTGGACATTTCGTAAACACAACCCGCACGCGACCTGGTCAGAACTACGAAGCGGAATTATCGAGCGCTTTCAAGATCGTCGCACAAATTACGAAATCCGCAGAATGGTCGAGGCACGTAAACAACAACCGAACGAAAGCTTCCTGGATTTCTACAACCACGTCTGGACCCTTACCTTACAATGTCGAACGCCGTACTCAGACGAAGAGCTCATTCAAATTTTGCTGAACAACATGAAGCCTACGCTACAATACCACCTTACAGATCGTCGGTTCAGCAGCATCAACGAACTAATCAAAAGCTGTTCTGCTTGGGAGGAGTCTTTCCGGCGGCTCAAAGCTCCGGCGGATCCTGCAATCCATCCACGACGCGTGATCAATGAGTTATCAGGCAGTCCGTATGATGATGTTGGAGCATATGACTCTTATGAGAATTATCCCTTAACTGATGTTCTGCCCGATAACTCAGTATCCGCCATTCAAACGGAGAGCAGGTATCAGTCGGCAGCGGCGAGACGTTCGGGTGGACAAGTCCCAGCAGACAGTTCGGGATTAGTTTACAAACAACATGCCAATTATGGTAAAAATATCGTCTGCTTCAATTGTTCAGATATGGGTCACACGTTCATGGATTGTCAACTGGCTCCAGTCGGATTATTTTGCTATCGATGTGGGCTTCGAGGAACGATATCTGCGCGTTGTCGACGTTGTGCCGAAGAACGAAACGCTCAATCAAGATTGTCGGAAAACCAGAGCAGTGGTTCTTGGAGGACTGGGCCACGAGAATCACCACAACCACAACCGCAACCCAGACTGATGTTACCACGGACAAATCCACTCAAACCGATTCTGGAGGATGCAGCGAGCAATACGGACGCGGAAATCCGCTCCTATTCGAATCCGACGATGAAGTAAGCTCGTCTGCCAGTAATGATTCCTTTCCCGATCCTTCTTCCCCATCCAATCCTTCCTCCCTTCCTGTCGCTCTTAAATTTTTCTATAATGCCCCATCATTGGCAAAGTTAGATCGTTTAAAGCGTTCAAAAAAATATTGGAACCGTCGCGTCGCAATGAGAAATGATGTGATTTCCTCCGTTCTATTCTCCGAGGGTAGTGACACTCGGCCTTACGCCCAGGTCTTTATAAATAAGATACCTTTTAAGGGTCTTCTCGACAGCGGGGCGAGTGTCAGTGTTCTCGGGAGTGGATCGGAGAAACTTATGTCAAATCCATTTGTTGAATTCCATAACTTTCCTTCCACTATAACTACCGCGAGTGGCCAAGTCCAACGAGTTTTTGGTTATATCCGAGCTAACGTCGAATTTAACGGAGTTACTAAATTTATGAATTTTCACGTTGTCCCTTCCTTGGAACAACCGCTTTATTTGGGTATCGATTTTTGGAATCGTTTTGGAATTTCCCCAAAAATCTCCGCGTTAAATAATTCGGACGAATTAGGTGAAACTACCAACACACCCAAATTCCATATTTTAACATCTGATGATCGTCGTAAATTGGATCTCATTCGCGAATATTTTCCGAGCAGCGATATCTTAGGTTTGGGCCGCACATCCCTCATCACTCATATGATCGATGTCGGTTCCGCAAAACCAGTCAAACAACGTTTTTATTCCGTGTCCCCAGCTATCCAGAAACTCATGTATGCCGAGTTGGATAGGATGTTGTCTTTGGGGGTTATCGAGGAGTCACAAAGTTCCTGGTGTTCACCGGTCACGTTGGTGCGTAAGGCCAATGGGAAAGTTCGTCTGTGCTTGGATGCTAGAGAACTGAACAAGGCAACCGTCAAGGATGCGTATCCGCTGCCCATAATCAACGGATTGTTGGGTCGTTTGGGACACACTCGATTCATTTCGGCGATTGATTTGAAGGATGCCTTTTGGCAGATCCCACTCGACCCAGCATCCCGCGATAAAACAGCGTTTACGGTTCCTGGACGGCCCTTGTATCAGTTCAAGGTGATGCCGTTTGGCTTATGCAACGCACCACAGACGCTTTGTCGCTTGATGCACCGCGTGATCCCGTACCAACTGCACGATAAGGTCTTTGTGTACCTCGATGACCTTCTGGTCACATCCTCCACTCTGGCTGAACATTTCGATTTGCTACAACAGGTTGCTGGATATCTGAAGGACGCTGGTTTAACAATCAATTTGACCAAAAGTAAGTTTGTGTTGAAAGAAGTAGACTATTTAGGTTATATTGTGGGTGATGGCTGCCTCCGTACAAACCCAGATAAATGTAAAGCTATTCTGGAGTACCCTATTCCGAAAACGACGAAACAGATTAGACGTTTTCTGGGAATGTGCGGATGGTACCGTCGCTTCATTCCAAATTTCGCCTCCTTAGCTTCTTCTCTCACCGATCTTACTGGTAAAAACACTAAAGTATGTTGGTCTGCAGCTGCTGATTCTTCTTTTAACGCTCTCAAAACCGCCTTGTCAACTGCCCCAGTATTGACGCATCCTGATTACACTAAACTTTTTTTTATTCAGTGCGATGCCAGTGCCGTTGGGGTCGGTAGTGTCTTATTTCAGGTGGACGCCGAGGGGGTGGAGCGGCCCATTGAGTTTTATTCCCATAAGCTCAATGCGGCGCAGCGAAACTACTCGGTGACCGAGCTGGAATGCTACGCTGCCGTCCTCAGCGTGCGAAAATTCCGCCCCTACGTGGAAGGTTATCCATTCGTCATTTATACCGACCATTCCAGTTTGCGCTGGCTAATGAGTCAAAAAGACCTCTCCGGACGTTTGGCGAGATGGAGTCTTAAACTCCAAGCGCTGGATTTTCAAATTGGATACCGAAAAGGTTCAGTTAACGTTGTACCTGATGCGCTGTCTCGAGCTTTTCCGGATGAATCCGCTCCTTGTGAGGATGATTCCGAAAGTAAGAGCACGCCTGATCCTGGTGTTCAATTTGGAGATCCAGCCTTGTCGAGTAAAAACATCGACCCTTCCGTGAATGCGTTAATACCTTCTTCAGTCCCAATTCTGCACGTTGATCAAAATTCGGTGGCGTTTCAAGATCCAGATTACGTCGATCAGATCGCGAAAATTCGTTCCTTAAAAGATTGTTCGCACAACTATAAGATCCAGGATGATAAACTATTAATATCCCCTTCCTTCGGTTTTAAATATACGGATACCGACCTTTCGAATTGGAAACTTGTTATTCCTAATTCCTTAACTTCAACGCTTATCGAACAGGCTCACGTACCTCCCACTTCAGCACATTTAGGCGGCAGCAAAACTCTCGAACGCCTTCAGCGTCAATTTTACTGGCCTCAAATGGCAAAACAAGTTAAACAATACGTTGCTAGCTGCACTAAATGTAAAATGAACAAAGCTGTTAATTTCTCTACACAACCAGCCATGGGAGCGCAGGTTACGTCAACTCGCCCGTTCCAAAAATTGTATGTAGATTTCTTGGGTCCGTATCCACGTTCGAAACTTGGAAATACCTGTATCGTTATCATCTTGGATCATTATTCCAAATTTGTAGTTGTAAAACCTCTACGGGAAGCGTCTGCTCTTTTGCTGTGTCGATTCTTAGAAAACGAAATATTTCTGTTGTTCTCGGTTCCCGAAATAATTACGTCTGACAATGGGAAGCAATTTACATCCAATTTGTTTAAAGATTTGTTGTCTAAATACGGTGTAACACATGTACGTACGCCGGTGTACTCGCCCCAAAGTAACGCATCCGAGCGTGTTAATCGAACTCTAATTGCCAGCATTCGAGCATATTTGAGCGATCACGACCATAATTTGTGGGACAAAAATTTGCAGGAAATTGCGGCTGCTTTACGTAATGCCATACACGATTCGATACATTATTCCCCTCATTATGTCGTGTTCGGTCAACATATGTCGATGCACGGTTCGGATTACTCACTGCGACGATTACTCGATGAACATGATCCCGGTGAAGTCCATGCATGGGCTAAGCCAGATCGAGTAAATCTGTTAAAAGATCGTATTATACATTATCTGCGTGTGGCATACGAGAAGGGAGCTCAGCATTACAACTTGCGTAGTACTAAGCGCTCTTTTCGAGTTGGACAATCTGTCTTTATACGATCTTTTGCGTTGAGCGATGCGACGAACAAATTCTCCGCGAAATTAGCTGGAAAATTCAAACCCGCGGTAATTTCTGGTAAAGTAGGTCAGGTGGCGTATACCGTCGAAGATTTGAATGGCAAATCTCTAGGCACTTATCATGTTAAAGACATCCGTGTTTAATCGTTTCTCTCTATCTTCATTTTCGTGTTGTTTGTTTTAGGCCCGGCTTATGAGACATCTCAGGGTGTGGGACGTTCCCACGTTTGTTACGACTGTGTTGTCTTAACAAGACATTTTTTTTGTTAATTTGTTTCTATTCTCTATGGTTTCTTGCGTCCGAGTTTTTCACTGTGTGAACGTGGTGTCTTGGTGGATGGATTCGTGTGTGTTTTCTTCTGTTATGTTGGCAACGGAACGAAAATGGTAGAGAGAGAGAGAACAATGCGCATCGAGTGTGTGCAAAGTAAAACGTTTTGGAAGAAATGTTTTTCTTGTATGTCTATCTCCCTTATATCAACGAAAATCTGATATAAGGGAGAGACAGAGAAGAGAGATTAATTTCTTCTAGAACGTTTTACGAGCTGTGCGACGCTCGAATATTTTTTTGTTTGGATTCGAGTGGTGAATTTTAAAAAGTCAAGTTGTGATTTTTGGCTCGATTGAGATTATTTTTTTTAATTCGAGTTTGGATTTTTGAGATGGTTGTAAAATTATATAGTGGTATTAAATTTTTGTTCTTAATAATGAATCCGAATGTTATTGTGAGAATATAACCAAAGACAAACAAAATTATACATTAATTACTAAAGTAGTGAAAAGTTTACAATAATAAAAATAAAAAAAAATAAAATAAATAAAAAAATTAAAAGAAAGAAAATGTCGTGCGTATTTAATTTTTTTGGGGTTTTTGGTTGATGGTGTTTTTCCCTCAACGAGATAACGCTTTGGGAAGGTGGTATAAGTTTTTTTTTATTGTTGTTCGAGAAGGAGAAAAATAGTTTGAGCTACCAGTGAAATATATATCGAAGCAAACGTTAATAAAATTGTTTGGCTGAGCAAAAACCTAGTGCCGCAACGGTACAGTACAGGGTGGCCGGTTGAGGCCACTCATTTTTGTAATCAAGGCGAAGGACGCCCACCATTTGCGACAGTTACAAGGCTGCTAAGGGTTAGACGAGGCAACGCCCATAGTGTATTGGGTGGTCAAGTGAGATCACTCCGCTGTATACGGATCCGGCGGCCAGTTGAGGCCAGCCGTGATATTTATATTCAACGTGCAACCGAAGGCAATCAATACCAAAGGCAAAAAGGTCGCCCAACGGGGAGACATACGGGTTTTGGCGAGCTCGTGCCCAACGGTCAGGGTGGGGCAAGGCCACTTTATATACGGTTGTTAGGCGAAACCACGCCCAACGTTTTGGTTACCGGTGGTCTGCCGCATCATTCGGGTGGCCAACCGGCACCTCGGGTGTATTCATTTTGGTATCGGGGAGAGGCCCCGCAACGCCCAAGTTATTTTTTTTGCGGGCAGTCGAGGCAAAATAATTAACGGCACCAAAGCCGCAACGGTCCGGGGCGGCGACCCTGAGGCATGACGGCACCAAGGCCGCAACAGTTTTGATAATTATTTAAGGTACCCTTTTTATTTTTATTTTTTTTTGATTTTATTTTTTTTTTCTTATATTTTATATATACATTATATTAAATTTAAAAAATTTTGTAATCGAGCGCCGCACAGCGGGTGCGCGCTCGGTACGTATTGTTCTCTCTCTCTCGCTTCTCTCTCGATCCCTCCCTTTCTTGTTTTCCTCGTGGGAAGTGGTGTTTTCTTTTGTTTTCCTTTTTAAAATAAATTAAATAAAATGAATTTCTAAGTTCTCGGTCGGTATGATGGGAGCGGAGACTCCCTCTGTGTCGGTTTAGTGTTTGCGGTCCCTTGGTGCCCGCATCCAATTTCGTAACCAGGGCTTCGCCCTGTTTGAATTCGAATGGATGCGCGCACCAAGGCACCTCTCTCTCATTTATAATTTTTGAGTTGTTCGTTCCTCATGTTTCGGCCGACGGATTTCGGCGGAACTATGGTTTATTATTATTTGCGTTCCCCCCAACTTTCTGTATTTAATCACGGTGTAAGCCAGGAGCCATGCATGCCTCAAACCCCACGACCCTTCGCACTTCTCCCTGAGAACGTAGCCGGCAAAAATCACCGTGGAGGCCTCTGCATGCGCTTAGTGAATATCTGCAGGTTGGCAGTAGCCAGCCTGTAACAATTTTTTTCCAGTTTTTGTTTCTTTGATTACGCAGTGATCGCAATTCGCTGTTATACCAGGGTGGAACTATCCGTTTGTGTCTTCGTACTGTATAAGGAATGGACTGGTGAAAGCATTCAACTATCGCGGCATAACAATTGAGAGTTTGGGTTTCCAGGTTGTGATTATTATCGAGAATGATGTTAAAATCGACACTAGCTAATAATTCATTGAGCTTCTTAAAATCGGCTTTACGGAAATTAAAACTGGGTGAAGTTTCGCAGTTATCGTTAACTCTACATAGTTCACTGGAAAATGAAATTAAAACAGGCGGATGATACAAGTCAATTGTACAGAGAACCAGATTTGTTTCCAAGACTCTGCAATTATTTAAGCCGGAAGAGAATACTAAGTCAAGTTGCCTGTTGAGATTATTCTTGATGGTACTGATCTGCATCAAACCGGAATTAGAAAAATTATCAGTAATCAAAATCTCAATTGCAGATCGTGCATTCTCAGCAACGTAATGGGTATTGTTCTCGGATTGTGTTCAAATAAGGTCCGGGAGGTTAAAATCACCGACGACGAAAAGGTCATCTAAAATAGCAGCACCATCAAAAAGGAAATCGACAGCATCTACGAGAAGCTGGTAGGTGTCCGCATGACTATTAGGGCGTATATAGCAACACAGAATATAAATGTGTTTATTCGTATAACCCATGTTGATTTTAATGCAAACCAGCTCGATATTGTCGGTATTTGGGATTATCACAACTGAGCTAGCACGAGTGTCTAAGAAGGATAAGGTGATGAAGATGATAAATAGAAAAGGTGATTTAGAGCTCCAGAATGATACTCAAAATGTAAGTTCGTCGGAGAGTAGCGAAGAAATAGAACCACTCTCGACTAATTTAGAAATGTCCACAGTTATGGACTACTACAATAGACTCCAAAACAACCCAAAATCATACGATCAACCTGAGGTAACAGTGGTAGAGTTTGACGAATAACTTTACTACGCTACATGAGAAGAATGTAGGTAAGATTCGTAGTTCTACTCTCGCTAAAAATATCAATACAGAAAAGTTGGAGCCATCCTGGGAAGAAAAGTGAATTCACAATGTGAGAAAAAATGAATACGCACGAGAGCGGTAAGTCCGCAACATTGGCGGTAAGCCAAATCTTATGACAGGCAATAATCAAGAAGTCATAGATATAAAATTAGTCTGAAAAAATCAACCAAAGCCTTTTTTCCGGGACAGGGGGAAACCGCTTGGAATACCTTTAGAACCAACCTAAGAAATTCACTATTGGTGTTGGTTTCAAAACCTTCTGTATCAAGACCTTGATAATATACTCGACAAGTTATTTGATGCGTTATTTGAAGCCTTTTCACGAAAGCCAAGAAAACAAACGCTACTACAAATTCAGACTGCTGAATGTTAATTTTAAAAGTCACGTAGGAACTTAAAGACACCAGAACCAGTTTCTATAGAGACTCTAGTATGGTTATATACAGGAGTATTAATCCTACCAGGTCGAGTATTCTTCAAAGCTGGATAGAAGCTGGAGCATTTCTAGCTTGGAATCTTAGAGCCTTCAAAGAAACCGTTGACCTTTCAATATAAATAATTAACTGGAGGAACATCCTGTGCGATATCAAGAGGTTTAAGACATATAAAAATCGACAAGCTAATCGATCAGCTTGTCCCACACTCAAGGTGCTCTACTTAGATTATAAAAATCCTCTGGGATAATAAGTCCAGAAGTCAAATGGTGGATTGACAACCTGAAAGGAGCGGAGTTTTAAATCTTTCGTGAAAGATTATTTCCCCGACTGTATAATTCTGGGTAATCAGGATGCCAACGAGGCACCACCCGCCGATTTTTTTAGGCCTACAGGCTTAGAATTAATGTTTTTGCCTCTGAAGGAATCCATTACAAATTTCCAGGAGGAAGTGGGATCCTGAACTGCTTGTTGAAACCTCTATTTGTTTGGCTTCACAGGGCCAGCTATAGCTTGAAATACGTTCCAAGATGCCGGCCAGAAGCACGTCAGGTTTAAGCAGAACTATTAGCCTGACGTCATTTATTATTTTAAAAAACTTATTTTAAAAAAGATAATGCTGCGTCACTATATGAAACCCCATACATCAACAGAAAAATACTAGAGATAAATCTAGCACAAGCTAGAACAAGAGGTCTCGCTTGACTCATTTATCTTAGGATGGTCTATTAATATATCGAAGAGCAGAAGGATTCAAGCCTCCTTCGATGACGAAACCTTTACTATTGCAGAGTTTATCCCCATAGGGGAGTTCAAATAGAAAAACTTTTCCTTTTGCCTTACAAGTTTGTTCGAAAATAAAACTTGAGAAAAAAAATTTTCGTTTTTACCATAAGGAAAAGTTAGCAAACTCGAAACTTTTGCGAAAAGACTAATGAAGTTAGCTACATTTCAAAATTAGGGTTTTTGTTGTCATTTTCCAGACAAAACATGTTAAAAAGCAAATAAGAACTAATTTATCGGTTTAATATATCTTAAAATTATGGTTTCAATACTCTCTTGTGAGAGATACTTTTAAGGTAAAAGTTTAAGGCAAAGCGTAAAGGCAATTTTTTTTCTATTGTGAGAGCTCTTACGAATATTACGAATATTAGTTAAGCTCTGATGATTTAAAGAACATTTGAAAGTATAATAGGATATGTATGCTACATACTCTTAGCCTAGAACCAACTGGTGCAGGGACGTTGATTTTTGTGTCAACCGAAAATCATCTGCTCTTTGTTTAAAAACCGCAGGAAAACCCCACTTTCTTTACGGATTACAGATTTAAGGTAAAACCGTAGTTTTTAAATTTCGCACGTGGCTTTATTTTTGTGGCCAGAAAAGAAGCACAACTTGCTTAACATTAAATAATCTTCAGAGGCTAATCTGTTTAAGTGGTACAGGCTATGAAAACCTACCCCGCTACAGCTCTCGAGAAGCTTTAAGGGCTCATAACCTTGCATCAAAATTATGGTTCCAAACTACAACAAAACTAAATCTGGCAAATGAAATTGTTTCAATTGTTCAAGACTGTATAAAAACGTCCAGTTCAGCTCAAGATGAGATCATTGATCCTTTTTTCTTCGTCAGAATGGATCAAAAACAACTACGAGGAATGAAGCTTGAATAATAGGGCCTAGGCTTTCTAAACCGTATTTCAAGCGGATTTAGCGAAAATGAATATATCAGAAGGGGATACAAGAAAACGGAGATTTTCATAGCCTTGGACAGCCAAATAGCCTAGGGTTAATAGTCGGCCCGATCTTCTATTCTAAGTTGACATTTAAAATAAAGTTATCCTAATTTGGTTGATTCTGACGTTCTGGAAAACGAGAACACCGATGAGTGTGAAGAGATTGCCGTTTAGGTGGCTTTAATCGGATATAATTAACAGGATATTTAATATTGACATTATATCTCGCCAGACTAAAGCAAATCGATTGGCTACTTAAATTAAATGTAACGGATTTATTTTACTAAAGGGACCTAATAGGAAGATAATTCTGAAAATAAGAAATAAATTTAGCAGTCGCGAAACAGTAAACTATTTTTAGGATAGCTGACTTATCAGATAACGTTTAGATATTGTTTGGTAAAAAATAAATATTTACCAAAAATAAAGTAAACAATTCAAATCCAAAAAATACCTATAGAGTCTTGTGAATCCATGCACGAGGGCCATAACGGAACGCCTTATCTTACTCGTATAAATGTTTCAAAAGGAGCCCAGAAAACGTGGAGGAAGGAACAAGGCTCAGTGATTTTATAACGAAAACTCTTACTCGGCCCCGTACCAATAGTAGAAACTACATTATAACTGAAGTGCTATTCCTGTTTTTGGACAGTGATGAAAGTCACATACTTTTTCATGAAGAAACTTTTATTTGGATTTTAATTAACACTTGGTACATCGATGCATTTTAAATCGCAATTAAACATTGGAGCATTTCGAATTCTACGTAGTATAAATTTTATGAACCAGTAGCTTCGCTGGAGTAAATCCAAGGCAAAGTAATACTAAGTAAGCAGGTTGTAGAAGGATTTTTACATGCACTAAAACTTGCAAGCCATACTATCGTAAGTTTACAAAGTTAAAAGTCTTGAAGCGAAAATGCTGAAAGGTTCGAACAAAATGCCTTCAATCTAGTGGCTCTGTTTGAAATACTTAAAGCCAGTGGTGCGGAGTAATCCGATCGGTTTTTGAAAGATAAATGCAGCGATTTTCTTGTTCCCGCGGGCCACAAGGGTCACTTGTTATTAGATAATTATAATAGCAAAGCAAGGCTTTTGTTTAAAAAAAGCGGTCAATAAGGAGAACCTCCAACAGACCATTATAGTCTTTACGGTATGAAGCAAAGGTGACATAAACTCACTTTTTGATTGCGAGCCAATTGTGGTCTTACTTTGGGAAATATTATTCCTATTCGAATAGGAATGAAATTTGTGCCCCAAGTAATAGCACAGCGATATTTTTTATACTTTTATCGGTTGGTACAAAAATTTAATAAAATCAAACGAAGGATGCGATTTACTTTTATGCCATAACAAATATTTATGAAAATATGAAATGCGTTTCGACGTAAATATGGCTAATTTTTCAGATAAAAAATCTAATTTATTTTATTATTAAAATTCGCAAATTTAAAATTGGCTTTTATTATCAAGATGACAACCCATAAAAATATAATTTTCGAAAAAGTTGCTCTAGTGGTCTAGGATAACTTTTCGCACAACAATTGTATTCCTATTTCAACAAAAACTTGGAATAAAACTATTCTGGTTGAAATGAAACGTATGGCATTGTTGTTGTAAAATTCCGAAAGTAAAGCTCGAAACAGAGCAAGAGCGATAACGACAAACATCGACAAATTAATATAAAATTTTGTCGCGATATTGCTGTAGCTAAAGCTAGAAACAGAACAAGAGCGACGACGGCAAGCGTCGACGAATAAATAAAAAATATCGCCGCGATATCGCTGTAGCTAACAGAACAAAAGCGTCAGCGTATGGCGATAAAAAAACAACCAAACCGCATAACCTTCTGTGTTTTTGACACATGACGTTGTGGCATTAGGCTACTAGATTGAAAAAAAAATGGTTAACAATATGACGGTTAATTGATGCCAACTTATACATATATAAAAAACAGTTGGCAACATTGTTTCGTCAGCAACAAAAATAGAAATAGACTCTAAATTTTGTTCAACGAAAAAATCGTCGTCGCCTGCGTTGATGGTTGTGTTTGTTTTGCATGATTTCCGTGTTTTCTAATATGACAGGCGATTTCGCTCGCCGCCTTCGCTCTTGTTCTGTTTTGAGCTTAAGACGCTAAATTTTTAATAAAAATCTGATATTCATGCAAGACTTGGAAAATTTTCATCCAAGAAGGCCATAAAAAATACTACACCAGGGCTGGGATGTTGTACCATCACTATTTTCGACTTTCGACTTTTTTATGTCTCAATTTTCAGGAATCAATTATCATACTATTTCGGGTAAACAATTATGTGTTTTATATCGCGATTTCAACCTCTTAATATAGATGTGAGCTTTCTCTCTTTTCTACATTTCGATGAACGTATTACGAAAAAATTATTTGGTACTAAATAGAGTCGATTAATCTAGTAGTCTTAGAAATCGTATAAAAGAAATAGAATGATGATTTACTTGAGCAAGCTGAGAACACATGCGAAAATGCGTAGTTTTGGAAATGAAATAGGCTGACATTTTACTCGTAAAAAATGAGACACAAAAAAAGTTGAAAAGCGAAAATAGTGATGGTAGAACATCCCAGCCCAGAGAAGCAGAGCGATAAATATCCGCCCCTGTTAAATAAAACTGCAATGGAATTGACTGCATATGGCATGGAATTTCGTAGTGAAACGATAATGAAGAATTCATCGACACCAGGAGTCACGTTTTCATCATACAGTGTTCCTTGCAGGTGCTTAAGAGTAGTTGTGCAATCTATAGGTATACGCAAAGAGATCTTATTAAATTACACTACTCTTTGGTTTAAGACAAAGGAAAGCCAACACCTTAACAAGAAAATACTCGCGAGTCATCTTAATTTGGTTCATATTGCTTTCAGATGCATTTTCATCCTCGAAAAAGATCGGGGAGGATTAAATTGAAATACAATAGTTGATTGAGGTTTTGCGGAAGAAAAGGACCAACATTGCGGTTTACTGTGCTCACCGCTAGAAGAAGCACCACCACAAAAGAGAATTTATGATGGTATTTTACACCTAACTAAGCAGGAATCTTAAAATGTTATTCGGAACTCGGCCATTTCTTCTTCAATTATAGTTAAATTTAGTGGGTGGGCCCCGTCATTTCCTACCCAATTATAAATTTGGTTGGTGAAGTATTGGGATCTGTACATGCAAAGTGCAATTTTGTCATTTCTGGCAGTGTTTCAGAGTTAACAGTTGCGATGTTTTGTTTGATGATTAGACATAGTTAACTAAATCACGCCTCCCTACATAGACGACTAGATATGAAACGACTGTCAGGAAACAAAATGGTTAGAAAGAGTTATTCGGCAAGCAGAAAAAATGTTTTGATACTCAACCACGGCCAGCACTGAAACAGTACTAGTACTACAATGTCTTGCCAACCTGTAGAGTATAATTTGCTCCAGAAGTGTTTAGGTAAATAAATTTATAAAATTTCTAAACTTCCGCGTGAAATCAATAAAAACTCTTAATGTTCTAGGAAGTAAGATCACAATGTATCTGTTTTGGGAATGCTACGAAAATTTATCGTGTCGAATATATTGGTTACATAAGTTATGATCACAGCTCCCAGAAAATTAATGGGTGTTTTTGGATTTTAAATTTCGTATTGGATGTCAGCAAAATTTTATTTTTGATATATCGTTCCTAGCGATGTCTATCGGAAACAAGCTCGTTCTGTTGCAATTTTTGATAGTCACATAAATGAACTTGAAAAAAATGCTTAACCCAACGTAAACATGCGGTATTGATATGGCAAACACAGTTGCAGCTTTGGAATTTAACGTAATAGACCGACTAATGTCAGCAAAGTACGCTACCAAGAGAAGACTGATTAATTAACATGTGGATGGACCAATTAGGCATATACCTAAGATGAATATTTAATGATTATGAAGCTCGCACCAAAAATAACATCAAGCAGTAAAAATTTTAATTTTCCCTATTTCGATTTGGAAAAATTTGAAAAAATTTGAGCTATTTGCGATCCTGGAGATGTTTACAGGTCCTTGGTTATAATTTAGTAGAGTTTAGATAAAATTCTAAAGGTTTTAACGTGGTTCATGTGATGATATTTACTGTGCTATGCATGAGCTATAATTTCCATAGCACTTTTACAAAAAATGTCAATCAACAAATCGTATACAATCATGATTTAAATTATTTAACTTGGGAGTGATATTTATGGAGGACCATTAAAAAAAAAATAAATCACAAACATTTTGATAAATCAAAAAGTTTTCATAATGGGAATAGGTGGACGTATTTTAAATGTATCGTATATAATTTATGTTACCGTTTCACAGAGGTTAAAATTAATAATATTAATCACTTTACCATTTACCGGTGTGTAAAATTGTATATTCGTGAACTAAACTGTCCACTCTTGCAATTCTTACCCGTGAGACGCAATAATCGATTGATTTAAATGTTGTGACGGTTCATCATGCTGCGTTGATTGTTGTAATTGTTGTTGATGTTGTTGCTGCTGTTGATGATTCGATGATGAATGCGATTGATGGTGGTTGGATGGCGGCCGTTGCTGTTCACAGCTACGTTTATTAAACGTTTGCAAATCCAATGCTTGCGGTATTATCGGACTTTCGCGAGGCCTTAGCGTTGTTGGGGGACCACGATATGTCATGTATGGATGGCCAAAAAAATCAGTTGCCATAACTTTGATAATTTCGCCAATTGCCAAAGTCCAATACAAAATTGGTTTTTTACGTAATTTTTTGGGTTAAATCTATCCACAAGAAGAAGCAGAAGAAGATGTCTGAAATTAGAAGAAAATACATATAATAGAATCAATCATTAAGAATTTATTATTTTATGCAAAGTCATTTAGTAATGCTTTTTTGTAACTGAAGTACAATCACTTCATTTATTTAATTTGGTAAGGTAATCCCAACATATAATGAATAAATTACTGCGAAACTTGATATGTAAATTATAATTGTTTTAAATCTTATGTACATAACATAACAGTTCTTATATTGTACTCGTACACGAGCGATATACATAATTAGTCTATTGAACGTATCAATCATTTGATGCCTCTAATTACATTCGAACAAAAATTTAAAGTTATTTTCTTCCACTAATGAACATTACATGTCATTATTTATATCTTTTTTTTTTTTTTGGTAATATCGTATATTTATAGTTGGATGACCTTCTGTTCTGATTTTGGTTGAAAGCCAACTGAATTTTCCAAAAAATATTTAATATTATTTGTATCTGCATTGAGCGAGTTCTGGTTTATAGGGGCATATCCTCCATCCGGTCGCAAATTAATTATTTTCGATCAGAAATATGGTTACTAGATTAAATTTGCCATGCCAATTGACAAATTTTATTTAAATTTAAATTTATTTTGCGATTGTAGAGTAGAAATCTACGAAAAGACTGCTACGCATTTTCCGAGGTCGCAGTATTTTTATGTATTTCTACTTAACAATCGCAAAAAAAAATTAAATTTAAATAAAATGTGTCAATTGGCATGGCAAATTTAATCTAGTAACCATATTTCTGATCGCAAATACTTAATTTGCGACCGGATGGAGGATATGCCCCATAGTTTGAGATATCTACCGTAGAGAGATTAACCGATGTGAAGGTGGTCCAATTTCTGTATGAGCTCAAAGTATGTTCGTGCCAGACTCAGAAAGAAATTTACAGAAGTGGCGGTTTTCACAGGGATTACCTGAGACTTCGGCCGCTGACACGAAACGTAGCTCATTTCTATATGAACTAGAAATTACGTTCGTGTCGAAATCAGTATGTAACGATTTTCAACAAAAATTTTACTAAGAAATTTTCTTCTGTTTCAATTTTCTCCGGTATCTTTTAGGATTAAACCAATATGGCTGAAACTGAATAGTCGGTTGTCGTCCAGTATTTATTTGTATTTCTTATGCTTTTTTTGGGTAAATTTGTAGTGCTGAAAAATTAATTAATTTGTGCAATAATGATTTTTGTGTAATCAATCAACATAATTTAATCTTATAATCTAATTGTATCTTCCTGTTATAATCATCGTATGTTTACATACCAACAAACAAGTAAAAAAAACCGTTCAATGACGTGAAATATGAACTCTAAAGTGAATCTATTTATTAAAAATTTTGTTGCAATCTACGGTGTATAATATACAATACTTAATAAAATGTAAATTGTAAAAACATAACACATTAAGTTTGAAAAGTGGCAATAACTCGTAATATCGTAAAATGGGATCTCCTACTAAAATCTGGCAGTTCTAGTGATAAAACGTCTGTCAAAATTTGTAAAACACTTAAAGCTCTTGAACAACACCAAGCCAGTTTGGAGAGTATAATGGTACGATTCCACCTGAAAACATTTTACAAAATTTTTGCAGAGAATGTGACAAAGACAAGTACTTAAATTTACATTAGAGCGACTGAGATACAACATTTTTATTTTATGGTAGAAACAAATGGGGAAATTTTGAATTCAATAAAACCTAACCTTACATTATTTAAATAAATAACTAAAAATCTTTATTTTTAAAAATTCACAACTATAATTGATAAAAAAAAATAATATCATTTTTGAGATGAGCAAAAAATATGTTGTTTTGTTATTTTGATTAAATTACGAAAATATCTAAAAAATGTTCTACTATAAAATATGTCAGGGGAAAACCTAAAAAAATCATTCAGCAGGCGAAAAAAAAATAAAAATAAAGCGTAGCTGTCAGATTTTGTAACCTAAAAAAATTCCTAATTACGACTAAGAAAATGTACCAAATTGGTTTGGAAAATTTATGTGTTGCAAAGTGTTGATTGAAAATGTATGTGTGCAAATTGCTGGGGAGCTACTCAAACAATTCAATGAGGATAAATATAAGTACCTCCAATATGTCAGTGATTGTGTAAAACGATAATTTATATTTATCTTTATTTTCCGGTTATTGTGAAGGCAACAAACGGGCTACGATATGTTGGATGTCGACGTCAGTTAGAGAAGGCTTGATCTACGGTATCTACAAGGATCGTCAAACATAGTGAAATTGATTATGAAACCATTGTTAAATTGTCGGATAATTTTACCGGTGCCGATTTAAGAAATATTTGTACAGAGGCGGTCGTCTTTCCTATTCGAGCAGATTGGGAATACGTGAATCCGGTAGGCGATGCGAAACAGAATTTCGTCTGGTTATAAGGTGGAACCGGATTCCATGCATTGCCTGTGTATGATTTGTCATGATTTGATGGCACGATCGAATGGTGGTTTATGAATACAAGTAAGTCGTTCAATAAACAAATGGTAAAGTTTTTAACTAAACAATTTCGTTTTACTTTAGATTACTTTGTGTTGGCGTTCAAGCCAACTTTCATCAAAACATTTTGGTTTATATTCTCGCTCATTTTGGCCAAAATAAATTTTCGTCTCCAATCTCGATGCTGTCCAAAGGATTTGCAATTTGTAAGTAAAATTGTTTTATTGTCGAAACATTTTATTAATAAAATTATTTTGTGCCGCCAGTAAATTTCGATTAAGATACACCAATCTTGGTAACATTCATGCCCTATACCGGCTTATATCAACGCTACACGATGGTGAATTTTGCCAAGACGTCCTGCCAGGGGCAACCAGTAAAATAATGCCACTCAGAATGAATAAATTAATTCTGATTGCATACGCGGGATTTGCTGCGTGGTTTTTGTCCCGAAAATCATTGAACAGCACAAGAATTAAATTTACCACTAGATAAACCAACAGATTTATATTTACAAAGAGGGCGACGATTTTCTACGACCACTTCAACCTATTCAAGGTTTTCCGATCAAACAAATTCGATCGATTACGATATTTTGACAAATGAAATAGTAAAGTAAAATATTTTAAAATTGTATTTCTTATAAGACATTTATTAATAAAAACTACGATTAAAGAACCAGAACTTATTTTTTCTTTGATTTTATTTTGTGCTCTCTGGATGAGCAAATAGATTGAAACAGGTATCGCACAATGGAAATCTAGGTAGACATAGTTGACCAAAACCAACGAGCATCGTATTAATTTTATCCCATAATTTAAAATGTAACCACTTTTCTAGTGCTACTCTCGTCTGTTCAGGCTGCATTCGTTACAAAAAGTAGGGTTGCAATTTTGTGGCGAGACAAAATCTCCCAATGGAATATTTAACTTGCATCATTTGTCGCATATCGTAGTTTTACAACCGATTCCTTTAAATTCTGTGTTATCAGGTTGATTTCAATGTGGGGATCCTGGTTCAAGTGCAGCCTATATAAGTGAAAAGTAGATATATTTATGACTATGTAATCCTAATAAGAAATTCGACATTAAAACTACTTACTTGACAGTATGTAATATTTGTTCGTCTTACAATTAGGACATCCACTGTTAATTAATATGTGAGCTCGATGGGGAATATTTCAAATATGTTTAGGGATCGCTTCCCGAAGATTCTTTTATTCGATTATCAAGAATTTCGTTGTAGATGAAATGTCCACCATACACTTTGATTTCAGCATCCAACAGATCGAAATGGAACTTTTCTGCAGAATATAGGCACTCGATTCTTGAACCTTTGGAATTTCGTTCAACAGCATAGACTTACCACAAGTTCTACTTACGCTACATATATGTAATACCGATTTGTATTGCATTCTGGATATCGCGTTTGCGAGGGCGTTTCGCGGATTATTCCAAGATTAATTGCATTCCTTGTTTGGACACTTTTATTGTATAAAATCTCCTTCGATTTATTAATTGGAACTTTTTTTGGATCTAAATGTTCATATAAAATATATATAAGAAGATGTTGGGGAACATTTTTGCTTTTCGAACAAATTTATTATAATGCAATTCACGGAAACAACGATTCCCGCACCCTCAAATTTATAATATTGAGACATACATTTCCAATCGAACGTCAATGAGACGTGGCCTTTCTAAAATTATGTAAATAATAAATGTTAAACATAAAGAATTGCACAACGTAAAAATTGCTTCCACGAGAAAAACAATTACATACCTTCATTTGTAAACCAATGTAATATCCTACACTGATCTCTTCCAACAGGCCTATATATTTCACTATAAATTCGTAATAATCTCCCTCGGAATGGGTTGACATACGAATTCGTATTTCACGGTTCAATTCAAGCAAATCTATATTTTATACGCCATTGTACACATTCTGCACGAATTTAACGCGATCTTCCATTTTTATTGTGCACAAATATGGCCATAATTTTGAACTCGCCGCTAAATAACTACATATCTACCGGGCATTTATCTACATATTGTTATTACAATATATTATTATTCGTAGTTGTTCATCCTTATCGAATTCGTATAATAAAAAAAATAGTTTGTTTGATATTTTTTATTTATAATTATGGCAACAAAACAAAAATTTTCAAAAAAAAAAATATTGATGTGCGGGTCACACACAGAGAGAATCTATATTTTTATCTCGTTCTAGTTTTCTGCAAAATAAAACGCTGTGTAGTGGAATAGGCCCATAAGTTGTCAGTGTTTGTAACAAAAATTGATAACATTGAAACTAAAATTAACATAAAATTTGATGAGTTATTACGCATAATTGACAATCTTGAGGCAAAGATGAAATCTGCCGTTGATGACATTTAATCTCAACACAAGCATAAAAAGAAAATTACGAGAAAACTCTGTTGCTTTGGAAAAACGTGTCGATTATGTTGAAAGGTTGTCTAATTCCACCAGCGTTGTTAAAGAGGTATACCAATAACCGGCAAAGAAAATCTATTCGATCACATTCAATCGATAGCAAAAACTATAGTCTACAAAAATGAAAAGCAGTTTGTTTCATATGTTTATCGGATTCCATCTAAACAGAATGATAAGTCGTCATCTATAATTCCTAAATTCTGCGATAATGGAATGAAAGATATATTTTTATCCTGCTATCTTCAATTCAAAAACTTAAACCTTAGTCATTTGGGAATTTTTCAATCAACGTCCCGAATATCAACGAAAATCTAACCAAGCGATCTAATGCCTTTTAAGAAGTCTGGTAGTTGCGTCAAGTTTTTACGAGAAATGGTATTGTTCATGTCACAAAGCCTAATTGCACTAAGATTTCAACGGTTACCGAGAATGAGGTCAAAGTTAATGATTTTCAAAATTATTTCAAAACCTATTTTAGTTTTTGTATTTTTAATTTTAATTTAATTTTAATTAAATAATATTATTATAATTTTACGTTTAATCAACTTTTTCTGGTTGCTGTGTGTCCGTCCACTACTACTTATTATATTTAATAACTATTTTGATTGTGTGGATCGTTTGTTGTTGATGACTAGATTGAGGAATTTTTTTCTAATTTTACGGTTGGTTTTGACCATATCCACACCTGGTGATTTTAACAACAATATGCTGAAGAATAACAATACGTGTCTTATATTTAAAATTGTTCTTTCAAGTCTTAACTTGAATTACATGCAGAAATTAAATAATCGTGCTAAAAACGGCTATACGCATCGAATGCTCAGTGAAAATTAACCGTAGCAAGGAAATTATGGAGCAATATTCGAAACATTTTTCTAGACAAAAATAATACCGCTAATGTTAATTTTTCGGCAAATGAGATCAATAATCATTTTATGAATCCAAATACTCACATTAATAATAACTAGCTGACCTGTGACTGAATAATCAGTCACGTGAATACATTTTGTTGAATTTTTGGTTAAGAAATGATTAAGAAGATTTTTTAAGATGTAAATTTGATGCACTTTTATTAAAATAAAGTAAATTCACATACGTGGTTAATTTTTAAATCTTAAACGGCAAGCACGCGCTCAAATGTACACAGTATGACTTGCGTGTCAAGTCAAATATTCACATCTCAAACAGGAAACGCGCGCTCGGGATCACATGATCACTTACGCACCCAAACTAAATATTAAAATCTCAAAAGGGAAAAGCACACAATTGCTGAGGCAAACTTTAATCTAAATATTTCATAAGAAATGTACAAAAGGATAATAAAATAGGAGTAGAAGGTAGATAATAAAATAGTAAAATACATTACAATTTACATGCACAGAATCTCTTCAAAAAATACATTCTTTGTTGTGATGCGCCCATCCCGATCAGCTGATTGGTTGCTTGTCTCAACGATAAACACCTTGAGTCCGTCAAATGAGCGGCATCGTGAAAAGGTCACATACATCTGATTATGCGTAAATACGGGGGCCGGCAAGTACACTCCTACCTTCTTCAAGCTTTAACCCTGACTCTTGTTGATGGTTATGGCGAACGCGAGCTGAACCGGAAATTGAAGGCGAGACATTTTAAATGAGAAAATCCCTTCCGAGGGTGAGAGCTTAATGCGTGGGATGAGAACGCGCTCGCCTTTTGAGAAGCCAGTCAGCAGCTCACATTCCAGAATGTAGCGGTTTATTTTTGCGACGCGCATGCGCGTTTCTTAGATTCGACCCTTGCTAGTGTTTAGATTCCTCATCAAACAAACGATCGCGTTTACCTTTAGCAGGATGGCATGGCGCGGCAATCCGGACCCTTCAATCTTGTTGAGAAACTCGACGGGTAGGCGGAGTTCCTCATGCATGTCGCCACTTTCAAGTTTATCAGCACTATGTTTGACTTCTTGTTCGTCGGGCAGGAGGTCAAGCACCTGTTGATTGGTTAGCACGCAATCATCATTCTTGGGTGCAAGGATGGTGCGCTCCTCGATGGTTCCCTCGGCTGGTGTTGTGTTGATGTCACCATACACGAAATCGATCACACTTTGAGGTTGTCTGCCGGAAGTGTGATCGAGTCGGTTTGAGCATTGCCGTTTCCAACAGAAAGCAAATATTGCGCAGACTCGTCCTCACCTTCATCGACGCGCATGTTCTTGGTGAGTGTAAACTTATTTACCAATTTCCAAAGCGAGTTCAACTTGATGGTCGATTCGCAAGTTCGCGCGCGTCCCGCCTTCATAGGTAGTCACCACACATGAGGATACTTTTCCCAGCTAATGGAACACCCGCTACCCGTCTATGATTGTGAGCTGTGCTCCTGGCATGATTACCTTGAATTTAAATCGCACGTCAACCATTAAGCAACTTTGAAATTGATTCGAGCGCCGACAGTGTTGCAACTTCGAATCTGAATCGCGTACCAACTGTTTTACAACTTTGAATTTGAATCGCGCGCCACTAATTTGAACAAAAACATTTGCTTTTTGGTCGTCCCATAAAATTCTCAAATGTTGCAAGATTTCACGCGCACAAAAACTTGGAAATTTTCTGAAACCACCTGAGGTACCCATTTCGGGTACTTTCCGGTGGAATTTTTCCGATTTTTCCGAAGCCCACACACAGCGCAATATTTATGCCGACCTACACTGAAAAAATCTAACGGATCGGATTATGTTTAGGGGTCATTTTAGGTTTGAGTATGAAAAAATTAAGAATATTAATATAGATAGAAGATAGATAGAAGCTGACCTTCGACTGAATAATCAGTCTCGTGAATACATTTTATTGAATTTTTGGTTAAGAAATAATTAAGAAGATTTTTTAAGATGTAAATTTCATGCACTTTTATCAAAAATAAAGTAAATTCATATACGCGGTTAATTTTTAAATCTTAAATAGATAGAGTGTCATGACAAAATTGTATTTTTACACTCACAACTATTAACACCAAAATGTAAGTAAAATCATTTTATGTTCTCTGTTTTGTTTAAATGAGATTCAATTACAAATTTTCTACTCATTTTGTCATCACAGTGTTATGACAAAAACATCGGCAATTTTAATAAATTTTGTCATTGTCACGGTGTAATGCGCATGATCATAGATTCAATATAAACATATTTTGTCATGACATTCTGGCGTCGTGACAAAGTTTTGCTGAAAACACCTGAGGTACCCGTTTCAGGTACTTCCCGGTGGATTTTTTCCGATTTTTCTAGCAAAGGCACACCGCTATATTTATGTCGACCTACCCTGAAAAATTTAAACGGATCGGATCATGTTTAGGGGTCATTTTAGGGTTGAGTTTGAAAAAATTAAGCGTATTAATATAATAGATAGATAGATAGATAGATTGTAGCAGTTCCACCACACAAACCAATCTAAAACCACATTGTTTGAAGTCGCAATTCTATTTCGACACGGTTAATGGCGGTGTAATTATGCGCTCATTAAAATCAGTTAACTCCAACTCATGTTGTTGCCTATCATAACCCATGATATGTGATCTAATCAACTTTTACCTTAGTGAATCTGTGTTCCAAGAACAATGGAATGCAGAATTCCAATACCCAAATGCTCGTAGCCTCAAAACCTAAAAGATTTGCGGCCTATTAGTTTGTTGCCAGCCTTGTCAAAATTGCTTGAGATTATTATGAAAGATCAAATAAAAAAATATATTGAGAATAATATATTATTGAATAAATATCAGTCAGGGTTTCGTAATAAGCATAGCACTGGTACGGCTCTATTGAAAATATCTGAAGATATATTACAAGATTTAGATAATGGCCTGCTGGTATTGTTTTTCTAAAGCAAATATATATTAGTTGATCTCCCAATTTGACTCTTGAATTGATTTCGTTGGTTAATTCATCTTTAAACATAACCCGCTGGAACAACCCCAAAATATTTTCTCTTTACGAATTTACTTCCACCATTGGTCAAAATTGGTTGGAGATCTGAGCTGGGATGTTGTACCATCACTATTTTCATGGTCACAATATGGGACAATAAACTTCAACTGAATTGTGCCAAGTCACAAGTTTTGCCGATATATAAAGGACATCCAGTCTTAAATTAACAATGAGATAATAAATTTTGTGGATAAAGTCCGGAACCTCGGTTTCATCATGATGTCGGATTTCAGTTGAGAAGAACATGTCAACCAGATTTGTGCCAAGGTTTATGCAGGTCTTAGTCAATAAGTCAACTACGTAAATTCTCACATTCAACTCTAACGAATATACGGAAAAGTCTAGCCATATCATTTTTAATGAGTCATTTCAATTATGCTGATATTGTCATGGCTCGGTTAGGCTTCGATTCGAAGCGTAGATTGCAAGTTGTGTATCTCGCTACGATTATATAACGCCTTTTAATATTTGCCTTTTTGGATGCACTCTGGACAACTATTTCAAGTTCAGACAATGTGTAGCTATCTATGTTCAACATTATTAATGAATTGAGAAATTTAAGTGTAATAATTCCAATTTACTGCCGCTTAGCATTAAGAGAGAATTGCACGTCTGTCAGAATTCAAAAATATTTCACTGCCATAAAGTAATGTAGGTCATCTGGAATCCAAAAACTATAGCCTCATTTCGAAAACAGTTGGAAATATGGCTCGTGCCAGACTCAGTTCGTAATGGTTTTGAAGAAAAAATTTACTAACAAATTTTCTTCTGTAGCGGGTTTCCTCAGGGATTACCTGAACCTTCGACCACTGACATGAAAAAACAATTTTATTGATTTATTGTAATTACAAACTGGGTTACATACTGAGTCTGAAATATTCTTTCTACCATATATTGAAATGTACCTACATTTTGGGGTTTTAGACGGCCTTCCCTGTAAAAACTGCCACGGAAAAAAATTTCTTATTAAATTTTTTGTTGAAAATCTCGTCTGGCACGAGTTATCTTTCCAGATCGTTTAGAAATAGGACTTCAGGTTTTAGATTCTAGATGGCCTATACTACTTTGTGACAGTGGCCCACGACTTAGGTAATCCCAGTGAAAAACACAATAAAAGAAAATTATTTAGTAACTGTTTGTTCAAAATAGATACGTACTGAGTTTGGCACAAACCTTCTTCCCAGGTCGTACAGAATGGGAGCTAGTTGGTTAATCTAGTTTGTTGATGTTCCTGCTAATGATATTATATATGTTAGCAGACTTAATCCACAAACAGTAGAGGATGAACTAGTCGATTACCTTTAATCAAAGCTGGATGATTTTGGTGCAGTTGATCGTTTGGCTCGTTTAAGGTTACTGTGTAAAGAACATTGTTCAGTCAAATTTTATCTTCAACTTTCTGTCCAAAGAGTGTTTTAGAAATGAGATTTGTTTCCTGCAATTTATTCATCACATTTCTGTAATGATTACGATGTTGCTATTCTCACAGAGGACCTGGTCTATTTTAACTCGTCAGGATCGAGAGCCCAAAAACGTCATATTTATTGGTCATTGGTCATTGTTACATTGAAAATAATTAATATTTCATATTCCAAAACATACATCATAGTTCAATCGCGAACCATCAAAATAGCAAATGGTGATTTGGAAAGGTCATACCTGAAGTCCTGAGACATCCACAAATCTCTAGAAGGAGAGACTCTCGAAAATGAATTAGAGAAGTTAAATTGTGCGATACGCCAAAAGTTAAACATTAACTTCGGGTATTAATGAATTATACTTGAAAATAATTTGTCTTCGCCACACAAGAACACCACGATTAATTTACGGCTCGTTACTTTTTATACGGTAAAGAATGAACTCCATAGCAATATGTGGATTCGGGAAAAATTGCCTTACAAGTAATATTTTGGAAGCGATTGAGTTTCACAATAGTACATTTAAGAGCAACTACAAGCCACCTGACGACAGACGCGCACGTTTTCAGCGGCAAAACAAACAATTTGTATATAAAATATAACTTTTTGGTGGAAAATCTCTACGATTTATTAACGGATCTGCGCGATGTTGCCGCAAAATGACGAAATTTTATAAAGTCCATAATCGGGATTTTCCTTGAAGCCTTACACAGTCCGTTTGGGCTACTGAAGATCATGTTACCGAATAAAGTGGTAATGATATTGCCACCTAAATTTATACGTCTTCAAAATCCTCCGCAATTGGGAGAGTTTACTGCATGAATTCAGATAATATTGGTTAAGCACTTTCCTAAAACTGTAAGCACAAGATCATCCAAATAGCCCTGAGCGATAAACCTGGGTCGCTGAAAACTCACCAGAGAAAGTTCAATAACCAAGAGCCACAACAAGAATGAGAGTACATTTCCTTGTGAACAGCCCTAGGCAACTTTAACAGAAACAAATAAGTCATACAACTGTCCAGACTTAAGCATGGATTCATTCCAATAGGTATTAGTGATAACGGCAAACGAAATGCTATCAAACGCTCCCGCCACCTCCAGGAAGATACGCATGAGAAACTCTTTATGTACACTTTAAATCAGTTAAACACCAAAATGGTCCCTAATAAAGAGGTCTCTGTCTGTCAACTATTCTTTCTAACGGTGCCAAAAAGATCGAGGCCAGACAGCTGCTCCTGCTTCAAGAACTCGTAGTAGAGGCAAATGTCACGCAGGCTTGCAAAGATAGGACAACCATTCGAGGATTTAACCACCCCCCCCCCCCCCATCCTCCCCCTCTGGCTCGGTAATGAGGTAGAGACAATTTCCTAGTTTGATAATTTTCTGTTACGGTACGTTATAATCGGTAGTCAATTCAAATTAAGATTAAAAGAGATACCGGTCGTTTATCGGCCGTTTGAGCATAACATCGATAATAGACATGGAACACAAACTAATATAAGTCACTTTTGCGAAGAGCGGAACAAGTTCACGGCGGTTCACAGTCACGAACGGATAAGAATTTCAAGCTTGGTAGAGCTTATAAGGTATAAAGTACAATTGGAACTTGTCCAAATGGATCGCATTAGCATCACATGAGGAACTTTGCTATTCTACTCCAATTTTCAAGAGTCGAAAGTTCTTTCGAAGGGGGAGGCTCGCACCATAGTTAGTGGCCAAACAGAGTGCATTTTAATCTCTTAGGAACTGACTGGTTTGGCCTTAAAGACTCACAGAAGCTGACTTAAAAGGCTCCAGGTAAAGCCTCTACTGTCCGAATACAACAAAAACGACCATATAGAAAGGGCTCGACGACACCAACGTTATACCGAAGACGATTGGTCTAATGCTATATGGTCCGATGAATTCAACTTTAAGATAAGTTTTTACATCATCGGTATAAAACAACAACAACAATAACTAGTTACTTATTTAATTTACTTTTATATGAAGTACAACCAATCTAATATTAAGTGTTTTTTTTTAAAATATTTTTGATTATTCGGAACGCCATATGTGACGTTTGTGAGGCAACGGGTCGGCGAGGAATACCATCCAGTACATCAATATGCTACAAATAATGCTCCATGTCATAAATCGGTGACTAACATGTGTTGAGCTAGAGATAACAATATTGTCCTGCTGGACTGACCCGTGTATTGTGCATACCCGAATCATATCGAGCATCTTTAGGGTATATTGAAGCGCAAGATACGGGAGCACAGTATTACATCAAAAGCTGAGTGGGATGCCATTAATGCAGCTGAGTGTACAAAACTTGGACGCAGCATGCCCCAAAGGATTACTACGGTGATTAGGACAACGAGTGGATCCACAAATTTTAATTTTTAGTCACTATATGAACATGGGCAACAAAACTAGTTTTATGTTTCATCCCAAATGTGTATAATGTAGTAAATTGTATGGCGGTCATTACTTTTGGCAAATGCTGTATATGCAAATGCAAAAATCGTTTCAGAAAATGAGAATTTTTTGAAATCTTAATATGTAACTTTACGTCATTAAATTTGGTACTGCAAGGCCACAGATCAAAAGTTCCGTTTACAGAGCCGAGTTATATTTTATGAATACCACTTTAGTACATTTAGGAATATTACAGTTACAGAGCTTACCATTAAATTTCATTTTAAGAATTAGATGGACGAACGAATAACATGCTTCAAATGTAAATCATTCAGCCCGCTGAGATTCTTACTAACTTTAGCGAGGCCTCAACAAATTGAATATGAAACTGAGTGTAAGAAACACTGTGTTAAGTTAAGTGTAGAAATTGTTGAGTAAAGGCAGGTTCACGTATGCCATCAAAAAATGATTTTGTGAATCAAGCCAATCAATCAGCGTCATTACTGCTCATAATTTGTTGTTATTTTTTATTATGTTGGATGCTTGCGATCAAAATTTGCCCAAAGTTAAAATTATTTCATCTTGGACGAGGAAATTTCTATATGTTTCCAACGATTTGATTGGCTTTTGATTCGCGAATATTTTTTTCAAATAAAGTCAATTTTGACTAAATTTTTCAGAAAATTTAATTAATTTTAACAAACTCTATGGCAAACTAATCGAAAATTCTGTTCTGAACAGATTTTTACTGTTGGAATCGGTTTACCTATAACTATTGATAAACATCCAATTTTCCAGCTCGTTGATTGCATTTGACGATTTTTAAAACATTTGGCGGTTTTGAGGACCAGTTTGCAACGTTTCAAAAGCAAATTAATGCAAAAATTTTCTGAAAAGCCGACAATTTTCCGAATCCGTACGTATTAAATACGCACCGATTGGAGTACAATGATGTTTTTGGACAAGCTAAACTATACTACATAGGCTCACGACTTTACTGAGATGGAGTCGCAGATCTGTATAATGTACATAAAGTCGAACTGAAGATGAATATGAGTTAAACTAAACTTTTGAAAATAGGAACCCAAGCCCTAAATCCGCTAAGATTTACAATTACAAACAAAACAATTTTTATTCAATATGAAATTATTTAACGCGCCAAATGCAAAACTGTTTTAGTGCAAATTCGTGTTGGCAAGTGCAGCAGGGAAACTTTCGAATTTCAACATGAAACTTTGCATACCGATTAACCCCAATTTGTGCTAACTTGTGCTCACGGGAAAAAATTAGTGCTACTCCAGCAGCCGAGAAAACGGGAAAAAAAATTAAAATTTCGTCTGAAAGACGAAACAAATAAAACCTGATTTCTCGAAAAAACCAGAAATAATTTAAGCCTAATTTTAACACTTTCCAAAAGCGGCAATCTTATAAAATTTTTGCTTATCATAGAAATATAATTTTCATAATTTTGCATTTATTAATTGAGGAAAACAAACTTGCCTCGAAAAGATACTACATTAAAAAAACAAAATACAGAGATACCGTTCAAATATTTTTGTTGAACAACAAATTATAAAATAGAAATAACATATTATAAAATCTAAGAATAAGCAATTCAGATAGTATATTCCTGTCAGGCATGTTCACTGCCATCCGAAAAATGTAGTGGCTAAATTTGTTCTAATCCAGAATTAGCCCAATTCCATTTAACAAAGACCGTTGAATTAACGATTATCTGACAAAAGTGTTCTAGAAACCAGTGAACTTGGCACTTCTGATTGCTAATTCGCGTCAGGTATGTTCATTGCCATCTGAAAAATATAGTGGTTGAATTTGTGCTAATCTATTGGCCCAATTCCATTGAGCAACAATGACCGTTGAATATAAAATTTTCTAACAAAAAGTGTTAGCACTTGATTAGCCCAAATAAAGTGGATTAGCGCAAATTTAGCCACTATATTTTTCGGGTGGCAATGAAATAATCTGATAGGAATATATAATCAGAAGTGCCAATTTCATTGTTTTCTAGAACATTTTATGTCAGAAAATTGTTCATTCAACGGCTTTTGTTGTTCAATGGAATTGGGCCAATTCTGGATTAGAACAAATTCAGCCACTATATTTTTCCGATGGCAATGAACATGCCTGACAGGAATGTGCTATCTGAATTGCTTGTTCTTGGATTTTATAATATGTTATTTCTATTTTCTAATTTGTTGTTCAACAAAAATATTATTGAACGGTATCTCAGTATTTATTCTTTAATATAGTATCTTTTAGGGGTTACTTTGTTTTCCTCAATTTATGAATGAAAAATTATGAAAATTATATTTCTATGATAAGCAAAAATTGTATCAGATTAGCGGCCTTTGGAAAGTGTTAAAAATCACTATTTCTGTTTTTTTCTGAAATCAGGTTTTATTTGTTTCGTCTTTCAGGCGAAATTTGAAATGCTCTTTTCCCGTTTTCTCGGCTCCTGGACTAGCATTAATTTTTTCCGTAAGCACTAATTAGCACAAATTGGGCTTAATCGATATGCAAAGTTTCATTTTGAAATTCGAAAGTTTTCCTGCTACAGTTACTCACACTGCAAATTCGAATAGCGCCAAATTAATACCGGAAGCGCCCGGTTAGAGATATTGGTGCTTAGCAAAGAAGCACTAAATTAGACTCTACAATAATTATTCTGGAAGTTTCACCACAAAAAGAAATTTACATATCAACATTCTACATCCGCTATAATTTTTTATTATTAATTTCGTATAAAAAATAAAAATCTATTAAATTTAGTTTTGACACATTTTATTAAAATAAAAAAAAAGCTTTTAAATAATAATTTTCATCCCAACATTTTTATGTTTGTTTAATATTTTATTTATGTAACAACACCAAAAAACGCGAATAATAAAAAGAAATAAATAAAAAATCAGTAAAATATAAATTAATATTATATTTAAATTTTTTTTTAATGTGTACAAAATAATACATAAATAAATAGAAATAATGCAATAAAATAAAAAAATTTAAATATAGAATTTTTTATTTTTATTATTAATTCTAGATTTAGTATTTAAAATTAATAAATAAAAATTATATATTGAAATGCAAATCAATTTTTTCGTACATATCAATGCTTGGCTACGCCACCAACATTAAACCATAAAAGCACAATGGATGGATATTTTGGCTATGCTGCAATAATGTGTAAATGGTATTTTTGTTATGGATATTACGGTTTCGATACGGTTTTGTTCAATGGTTGATTGGTTTTATCGTAACCTGTCGTTTCTGTTTGTTAATTATTTATGCAATTTTGGGTTTATCTGGGTGGTAGCCAGATATTTTATTTTTTACACCGAGGTGAGATTACCAAGACGTTGGAAGTGTGGTTTCGAACTAAGGAAGTGGCCAAACTACAAAAATATTGAACAAATTTTGAACTGATGCTTTAGCGAATTATTATGTTTCGCCACGCATTTGTCAACCCTTTCATAACCTCAAATTTTATTGTATTTACGAATTCCTTTATGAAATTTTATGGGCCTGATTCGCGGCATAGTGTTATAAATATAATTGGAACATTAAAGCGTGTTACTACCGATATCGCAGTCGTGTGGAATAAGTTCTAGTGTATTTCGTGCGAGCGCTGGTTATTTTTGCAACACGTGTGACTGATTATACATAGAATAACCTGTATATCCGTACCACGAACTCATATTGGGGTAAGCTGATTTCAAATTTCGGGGCGTATCACAGTGTGTTTTTACCAGTATTTTAATGTAACACAATATCGAACTGTTACCGAATGGAGAACTTGCTGGATTATGAGATTGTGAAATACATACCAAAAATAGTACCAAAACTTTACACTATTAAAATTAAAAATATTCTAGTTGGGTTTGGTTTGTAGTGAAATTGAAACATTTTTTAGATAATTTTAACGTTTATATTAGAGAAGTTTCTGAGTCCCTATTAGTGTCGCTGTAAAAATCAAATAACTTTCTAACAATCTAACACGAGAAAAAAAAAATACAATTTTCTAAATTTTTTTTAATTCTAAAGAAGTCTATTTTAGACAGTGTTTCTACTTTTATTTCTTCGAACCTAGAGATTATCACGGGGTCTCACCTAAATCAAAACACCACGTGCATGATGAACAACATTTAATTATGGTAAATTTTAACTTGTTCATTGTATTTTAAACAATTGTGGTTTTTATTGCAATCTATGTTCCAATCACGTTGAGTTCTGCAGTTCGGCGAAGTCCATCAAATACATTTGAATACACTCACAAGGTCAACGATATGGCTGTACTTGCTGTTCAAAATTTAAATGATAACGACGAAATAACACGTTATCAAATGGGCCGATCAATCGTTTTGAGATTTCCCATAAACGACAGAGATCCTGCTATTATTTCTTTGGCCGTGCACCTCGAAAATGGGCAGTGTGTTTATTTCACTGAAGAAACTGCTCTACAACAATTAGCTCCAGAAACACACTAACTGAGATACTGATGTGGGACGATTTTTCACGTTTCGAATACAACTAGTATCTCGGATTTGTTTTATTTTAAAATTTAAACATTTTGTTTAACTTTCGGTTTTAATAAACTGACGTCTACGAAATAGTCTTGTAGTGGTTAGGTTTTGTGGTAGAATTTTTTACTAACCATTTCTTAATCGTCCAGAAAAATTAATCGAAAAAGAAAACATCGATTAAATTTTTCATCGAATTCCGCCGAAAATGGGATATTGGGATCGCCATATTTAGCCGAAAAAGTATTAGTAAAAAAAATTGTCGCAAAATAAAATATGAACCAAATTTAATCGAATTGGAACCAATTTAAATAAATTTTTTTTAAGAATCTGAATAAAATGACTGTTTGTGAAATCACTACAACGAAAATTTCGAATGATAAAATGTCGAAAAAGAAAATTACAAGAAAATTACAATTACAAACAAAAAAAATTAAAAAAAAAATATTATTCTTACTTGGGGCTCGCGCCAAACGAATCTGGGATGATATTTCCGATACTATAGTACTTTTTCCTTTTATTCTGGCTGTATAAAAAATACTTAGATACTTTTGTGCCATGTTCTGTAGTTTTGAGAAAATTCACAAATCATGACTCGTAACCCATTTATGGGACAACTTTTGTAGAAGAAAATAATAACAAAATGCATGGGTGGCCCATCTAGCGTTTGCAATTTTAACTAACGATTATTTCGAGTGTGGCAACACTTACGTCATTCGTGTTATGACAGAAAATTAGTTTAATGTTTGAAATTTATGAAATGGATCGCTTTACGCTTGAACAAAATTGGGAAATTATTGAAAAGTTACTTTAAAAGTGGTGACCCAAACTGTAAGAAATTTATATGGAAGATTCTGTAGAAATGTAATGGTTACAAGGCAATTTAGATCAATATGTGGAGCGAGTTCGTGAAACTGGATTGTTATTGGATAAACCAACAAGTGCACGTGCATTTTCCACACGTACAGCCGAGAACATTGGAGCTGTTGCTCAGGATGTGTTTCTGAGCATTCACCAACATCAACTCGCCATCCTGCTGAAGAATTGAACATTTCAATTAGTTCTGTGGTGAGAATTTTGAACAAAGACCTCGGTATAAAGGCGTACAAAGTTCAATAAGTGCAGGAGCTAAAGTAACGTTTTCGGTTCGCTAATTGGGGACCGGTGGTATCATTGATCCATTTTTTCGAAAATGAATAAGGAGCCACCCTTAGAGCCAAAGGGGGAGCGTTACAGAGAATTGAGCTTGTATTCTAGAGGGTCTGCTCTATCAAAATTTTCACAGTTAAACCTTAAATTATTTTGATTCCAAGCGTGGCGAATTGACATAGAAATATCGACCATTTTATACTTTTTCAGTTACAGCTAAAGTCGAATATATATTACGTGCCGCAGAATTCTCCGAAAAAGTTTATTTGTACTTTGAAGGAAGTTGGCTCAGATTTTTCCTAATAATCACGAAGGATTTACACATCGCAAAGGATTTAAACATATTTTAATTCAAAAGGGAACAAAGGAATTATAAAGAGGAAATTTGTTTCCAAATAAAATATTTTGGTTGGTTAGTTGGTTACTTCAATGCCCTCAGTGTGTGATTTTTGTCGCGAAAAAAAGACGCTCTTAGAAATGAAGTAAGCTGATTATCGTTGTTTTTAAATTTCTCTTAAACGAACACACAAAAAAAAAATTTAAATTTTTGTAAAAAATAGTAAATATCAAAAAAAAAATAAGAAAATGTTTCCTTATTGGACAAAAATAAATAAATTTAAGTTTGTATCTTTGCGTCAAAATTTAAATCGAGATAAACATTTTTTTTTATTACACAGGAGAACACACAACGTGTGAAGGGGTAGATTTGTTTGCAAGATAGGGTATTTTAATCCACCTTGAAGTTTTCAAAAACTTTCATCCCACTTTTATACAACTCACACTTTTTTGATTTTCTCATCCCATACTTTTTATTTTTATTTAAAGTAATATTTTGGAGAATAGAATTGTGTGCTGTACCTTTCCGGCTGTCTCGAGCCCAGATTTCGTAGATCGTGGGAATCATCACAATTCAAATAAACTTGACACGGGAAATGTATTTGTACCGTTGAAAACAAAAAATTCTACCACCCAAGGATTTAAAAGGTCAGCAAATTTGTTAATTTAGATAACTTCTAGATCCTAATGACCATCTACGTTGCGAGCAAGAGAACACGCTAGCCGTGGGAACGCTATGAAAATTTGACATTGCAACACGGGAAGTGTTCCGTTGAAATATAGAGAAATTCTCTAGCCGTAAGGTTTAAAATGTCCGTAAATTAGTTAATTTAGGTATGTTCTAGACTCCAATAGCATTTTGTACGATATTCTAAGAATTTGAGTAACGAAAATTGAGCCGAGATGGGTTTTCACGTTCTACTAAAAGTTTTCCAATTTATAAAAATTTACAAAAATTTAACATTTTATCATAATTACATTTCCTTCTGTAGTGTTTAAAAAGGCATATACGAACATTTCGACAAGTGCCACGACAATGCTCATCAGTTGGATAGCAAGTTCATATAGATGGGTAGACCTATAGAAGGGCAGTTTTTATACATGACCAAAGGAGTCTCTTTTATAAATCAACAAATCTGCGGACCGTTTAAACCCTTAGGCAGTAGAATTTTGTTATTTTTCAACGGAACATATACGTTTTCATGTCACGCATATTCGAACAGTGAGAATTTTCACGATCAGTAGAACTTCATTTTTTACCAGAAATTGGCCAACAGAATACAGAAACTATTTGCAATAACAATTCTGCGGAACTTTTTTAACGAACTTTGACGACCTTTTTTGCGAAACTGAAACTGAACTTTTGCGAAATTTACATAGCGGAAATTCCCACGATTAACGGAACATCATACTTATACGGTGGATGGTCTAGAACTTATAAAAATCAACAAATCTGCAGATCTTTAAATTCCTTTGGCAGTAATCTGTGGAGTTTTTTAGCACTTACTCTGCTAAAGATATTTTTTTAAATCATGGGATGAAAGCCTACATGTTAACTTCAAGATGGAGTGTTTTGTTTGCTGTTTTACTCCCTTTCAAAACTCCCAGTCGAATTTGTCCGGACAAATTTGGCGCAGGTTAACATAAAGTTGCCTTAATAGTGATTTTACATTTACCGGCGTCAAATTTAAAAAACTTGACGCAGAATATTGAAGGAAAGTGGAACCAACGAGCCAAATCGTTCTATTTGGTAAATAAACTTCCTATTTATATTTTTTTGTTCTTCTTTTCCATGTTTGACTGGGATTTTTTTTTTCCAGTCCGCAGTTCAAGGCTTAGAAATTAATGATGCTAATGGTTGAGATCCGTGACGTGAAGCGACCTGCTTAATTTTAATTACTATCTAATAAACAGATGCAGTTCACATTCTCAAATAAAATCGAGCGTTAGGATTGGTGCAGTTTTAATGCTTTTTTTACTGCTTACGCTACTCGCCGCAAGTGGCAGCACTATCACTAAAGAGAAATTATTTTGTTATGTAATTACCAGTAGAATTTTTTTATTCATTATGTATCTCTTTTTTCACTAAATAAAACATCCCAGTGGATGATATATTAAAAGTGATCCTTAAAATGGCAAACCGATTGATCTCCGAAGTAAAGGAACTCGGTATTTCCGCCATTTCTTAACGAATTACGATTACATTTGGATAGTGGTAATGATCAGGGATTTTAAAGTAAGTTTTGGACAAAATTCTAGAATCTGTTAGTGCTGGACTAAACTGGCCATTTCATAAACAAATTTTAAACTGGAGGGAACTCGGATATTTCTTCAGAAATTTTGTAAAGTTTGCATCGCATACCGGGACCATTCGGAAAAAAGTTATGGATTAGAATTTTCACTATAATTTTTTGAATTTCTGTGGCCATATAAGTTATTTTCACTTTGTGGCCAATATCTCAAAAACTTCCGCTAGTAACTGTTACCACTCCTAGAGATGTTCATAGTTTTTCAATATATTTTAGGATAGCGTAGAGTGTAGACAAAGTTCTAACATTAAAATCATCATAGTTAATTTATGATGATATTTATACTGAGTCATACAGGCTCCATGAATATAAATAAATATTCAGATTTTATTTCACCGATCCTAGAGATGTTCATGGAGTCTCACATACATGGTCAGATCGATCAGTCAAAACTCTATAAGTGTGGTGAACGGGATCTAATTATGATGATTTGTTAACTTGTCTAGAGACATTTTTACGTTTACGATTATGTTCCCTATCTCAGAAATGTTCACGGGATCGCGTTTGTAATATATTCGAGGTCGGAAAACTGTCTATCAAAATTCTAAAAGCAGGGCATGAATGACTATCATCATGGTTTTCAAAATTTAATACTTCTAATTGTTCAGTTTTATTCCCAATAGGAAATTTCGGTACTTTCGCCAATTGGAAGTTGATATTCCCAAATCAGGTACGACCCCGATTTACTGTAGAAACAATGGAAAACAGAAATCCTAGAGATGTTCACAGGGTCATGTTTATACTTTAGAATGGTTCAGAGCTATGATTATACCGCTGACTAGCGCCTAGTCTATTATGATCATTTTTACTATGTTTACAAGAAATAAGAAATTTTCAAGATTCTTCTATTGTTGATTTTATTTTTAGTTAATTAGTTTCACAATTAGTGGATTAGCTTCATCCTTCTACCTAAATAGAAGGATGAAGCTAATCCAGTGTGTATAACTAAAATTGTTAGAAACATGTTTGATCTTTACAGCGACACTCAGGGACTTTTCTAATATAATTGTTAAACATTATCTAAAAATGTTAAAATTTCATTACTATGTACAGTTACTAGAAGAACAAATCAACAAGTATCGGAATTTAGTGGGGACGATGTTCACTCAAGAAACGCTTCTTTGTTGGGCTTAAAATTTTCAAAGTGCCCCTAGACCGCTTGCATATTATCACAGTAAGTGGGAGGAATCTCGTTGTGTAGTTGCAGGATGAGGTACGTCAATATGTGGAAATATTGCCGGATTATATGATTGTCTCTTTTGGTTCATATTTCAACTGCATCACAATTTTGACTCACCTTAATTTTTTTTATATGGTTTTTAGCGTGATGGGGTATTTTATTGGATGGCTTCATGTGAAATCCTTCGATTTCAATAGTTTGCATTCTATTGCTAGGATTCTCAGTGTCTTTTCGCTCAACATCTGAAAAAATTTGTAGGGGTACGTAATATGACAGCTTAATAGCGCCTTCCTTGATACATTTAGTATCTCCGAGACTTGGCTTAAACCCAGCATTGCAGTAATGTTATTTCTGTCTCAGGATATAGCATCAACCGAAATGATCGTTGAACGGGAGTTGAGATAGTCCACCAATCGGTCAATTCTTCTTTCCTGGAATTTATATTTGTCGAGATTATTTTATTGGACGTTAAACTTTACATCCGTTTGTTGTCAGTCCCTCATCCTTATCTGGTCTGATCAGTTTTGAGCTCATTCAATCTCGCACCATGTTTTAATATTTGTCTCTCTTTGTATGTTTCAGGGTTTGGAGCACGTTAACATCGAATCACTACGTGTATTCAACGACTTGGACAAGATTTTGCTGACTTCTGTCACTGGAGGGTAAGTTGAAATCCTCAACTCGTCATATGCTCTGTTCAGCACACAGGTACAGCTCCGAACCAGGATTGTGGTAACTAAACCTTGCCATCTATGAGCGACTTTGCTTTTCGTGGTTTTAAATATGCAGGTGTCGGAATAATAGATAAGGTTAGAAGCATAGGTTTACACGATGAGTCAAAATCTTCATGCGCTCTGCCCCGGTATCGTTCGTTTCAACAATGTTTGAACCCTGTCACAAATCATAACTTCAAGTCAAGAGCTTATCCTCCTTTTCATTACCCTCGAGGAGTTATGGCTTGCAACCGTCCGTCAAATCAAATGTGGTTGGATTAGATAACGTTCCCATTACATTTATTAAGATAGTCTTTCCGCTATACATCCTTCACATTACGAATTGCGTGCAGACAACCTCGTCTTTTCTCGCGTTCTGGAGAATCCCTCGTGGAACCTCAATTCACAAAAAAGATATTACCAATAAATTAGCTAACTTAAGACCGATCAAAATGCTACTTGCCTTGTTTAAGGTTTGTGAGCATTCAAGCACCAACTGATGTCCTTCCTGGAAGACGGTTGCTTTCTCCACCCGTTCCAGAGTGGTTTTACTGGTTTGCTCCTTCTCGACTTCAGGAAGGCATCCGAAAGCATCGACCGCAGCATCTTCATAGCTGAGCTCGAATTTCATATTAAATTGTCCATCGCTGCCATCAGCTTAAGCCATTCCTACTTGGCGAACCATTCCCAATGTGTCTCGGCGCAAAGTGTTCCTCCTTCTTTCCGTTGCAGAAGTGTATTCCCCTCGTTTCTCTTTGTCCATCTCTTTGCGGATGATGTTCAGCTGCTTCATTAGGCACCGTTCTCTGAGATAACGTCGTGTATCAGATGAATAACGACCTGATGGCTATGGCTTCTTGGGCCAGCAGAAACCGTTTTGAGATTAATCCTCCTACAAAGCGTGACTTTTTCGCAGTCTTAAGAGTCTGGGTTTTGGGCTAAGACTCAATCCTGGGAGTTTGGGTGCGAAATTGGTCAACTCGCTGGCTATGCCATTTTTTTCTTCTAATTTTCTGAAGCTTATTGTAACGTCGACCGTCATATCTCTTGCCAAATATTAGATCTGGTCTGTCACTAAGAACTAGGCTCATACTCACCACTACCCTTTAACATTATGGAAACGTCGTTCACGGTTAGCGGTTTTCGTTTTTGGAATTCTTTACTTGAACCAAGTCTGAATTTTAAAATATTTCGTCGGTTATTAAAATCCAGAAAGGAATGCATTTCGCCCTTTTAAGGTTATAATTTATAAAATTTGATAGGATGAGACTACTTGTAGTTGTAAGTTTTAAAATAAATATAATAGTTTGTAATATTTTTCTGCACATTCAAGTTCTAGTAAATTGTAAACATGTAATGTATTTTATGGTATCAAAATAACTAAATAAAGGAATAGCCGACCGATGTTGATTGCCAAGTACAATTTTTCCAAGTTCCTGATTATTCAAATTATATTGTTTTATTTAAATCCCGTACTGTTGTCGACTAAGTATAGGAAAGAATTCCATAAATAAATGGCAGGGTTTTATCTTAGAACCGATGCAAAAATCTTAGATCTTAGAACCGATCGGAGAAAAATATCCTACGAAAACTATTTTTGTAGAAGTTAGACTTTTTGTATTGCAGTAGATCACCTTAAACCGAGAAATTTTCTTCGGGTTGAATTAAATCAACCTTCATTTTTCGCAGAAAATTATTGATGAGCAACAAAGTAAATTTCGAATTGGCTGGATCTGTTAATAAACAAGAAAATCCCTATTCAGAGGCTGAAAATACTCAATCAATACACCAACGACCTTTACATTTTCGTAGAGTAACTGTATACTGCACCGTTTGAGCTGACGGCTTATACGATCATATTTCTTCAGGGTGATAGAGCTGCTATCGTTATTCAATTTGACCGCTATAGTAATTATTTGAAAAATTTCTTCCCACCAAAACAATTCCTTGTCTTTGTGTAGTTGAACTGAATTATTCGATCATGGCTATAAAACAGAATGAATGTGGATGATGTGGATGTTCATAAATTGTCTATAAATTTCATTGCAATTTCGTGTTCATAATTTCCTTATTGTGGTAAATATTCAAGGAATTTTCATCCCTACAAAATTACCAGAAAATATTATAATTTGCATACTTTGTTCTTCCAATATATTTTTCAAATCCATATCCATGAGATTACTTATGTAATAGCAACGTTGAAAAACTTCGTTATACACAAAATAGAAACTATTCACTTTTCAAAATCATCTCAATTGTAAGGCCTACGTGCTTTCAAAGAATAAGTTTAAAATTTAATTTTATACATTTTCATCTGCACTGGATATGCTCAGTTCATGTATCTATATTTGTTATTATTTTACTTCATAATAATAAAAATTCAACTATCTTTAAACTGTATATGTATATATGCATACTTATTCTTCTTGAGTAAGTAAAAAACATATTACATTATGTTATATGCTATATGCTGTGTTATGTATCCTTTTTTGCCAACTACACCAGTTCAGGATGTTATATGCACATATGGAAGTTATTCTTCTTAACCTTTGAAAATGTTATTTTTTTTTACGTTATAATAATGTAAAGTGGATAAAAGTTTCAATCATATTTTGTTGTTACCAAAAATACCAAAAATTTTTGTGTAATATTGTAGGAATATTAATATTTAAATTTTATATCAAATTACTTTAATTAAAAGTATTTTCTAAATTTTTTTGGATCCAGATATATCACATTACTAAAATGTAGTTGATAATATTATAAAACGTAGATTAAGTTTAAAAAATTATTTCATAGAAATTAAAACCGACAAAAAAGCTAATTCCAAAAGGAAGATCCTTTTCCTTGTTTTTCGGTTGCTTGAAAAAAGTTGAAAAAAACTAAGGTTTTAAGTCAAATTGGCTTCCAATATAGTAAATGCTGCGAACAGCACTAAACAGCAAAATACCTAATCTGAACAAGTACTCAAAATCGTTAAATGGAGACAGTAAAGAAGCATGGAGACATGAAGGGAAAGCAAAAATGAAGAAGCACCAACTGCTGACGATAATTTGAAAATATATTTTCCTTGAAAATATCTGAAGATAAGGAGCATGGAAAACCACCCAAAAAGTTTGAAGATGCTGAATTGGAAAAATTATTGGCTGAACGTTCTTCTCAAACACAATCAGAATTGGCAGTAACATTAAATGATGATCGGTTAAGTGTTGCAAAATGCTTACAAACAATTGGAATGGTTCAAAAAACCAGCAACTAAGTTCCACATGAATTAGAAGAAAGAGACCCCGAACATCGAAAAACCATCAGTGAAATACTACTTCAAAGAAAACAAAGAAAAGGATGGTTTTTTGCATCGAATATTTACTGAAGATGACTGGTGGAATCAGAAAGGTGTGGTGTATTATGATCTGGAGTCAGGTGAAACTATCATTAGCGATGTCTACCGGCGACAACTAATACGTTTGGAGCAAGCTACAGAGGAAAAACGACCAGAATGAGTGAATAGACACAACAAATTAATTTTTTAGTAGGACAATGCAACACCACATGCTGCATAGACACATCTTGCAAAGACTAGAATTTCCTCAGAGATGGAATCTTTTAATAAAAAAGGGCGGAGTCATTCACACTTCTAATATATGTATATAGTACAATGGTTTGAAAAAATCAATCCGATCCTATCATAATGTAGGTGTCTATAAGCGTTTCGTCGCATTTATTATTTCATAGTTGAATGTATATTTTAAAATCGTGAATGGAAAAGAAAACACCTAAAGGTTTCGTCGTAACCACTCTGCTAATGAATGTGTAAAGCTGAAATTAGCTGACATTTGCAAAAGCAGATTGAACGTGACTAAATGTTGTTTATGGTGATGGGTCCAAGACTGGGTTTAAAAAACTAATCATTGTGAAAAATACATTCTGACCTTTGTAGGGTCTGGGGGCGATTTATTACACCCAAATACACACTCCGATTTCTGAATTGAGTGATCCCCTTCTTAATTATAAGAGAGATTAGATTACCGCACGGGAGGCTGATAAATTGGTGAATGAATACAAGAGAAATTGTAAAGAGGGACGGAAAGTCCCTCCGAAATTTTTCGGATAATATTAAATACTCAATTCCCTTAGACGTATCACTTCATGAGACGTAACTATGGACCTTCCTGGCTACTAGATTTTAGAAACAAAATTTACTAAATAATTTTGTGCAAAACTCTCAATGTAATTTTTTTAAATCTTATATCTTGTTCACGTGGTCCGTAGTGTAGTGTAGTGTAGTGTATTATGTCACCACGTGAACAGAGAAAATACAGTACTGAAGTGTATTATCAACTACGGTCAAAATGCTGTAGTGTAGTGTAGTGTATTTGCAACTACACACCACGTGAACACTTGGCGTAGTGTAGTGTGCTTAGTTTTGACAGTTGTTATTTGTTTTAGTTTTGAATTGGGTTTTTCGAGCTCTTTGTGTTAATAAGAAAATTTTAATCATAATTTTAAAAAAAATGGAAACAAATAGTGAAAATATTGATATTGATAATGACAATAATTTAAAATTAAAATGTGTGGGACACAGTTGAAATAGAAACGTTTTTAAAAATATGTATATAGATCAAAAGGTAATGAAACAAATAGACAAAAAATCGGTGAAACAAAATGAAATTTTTAAAAACATAAGTACTAAGTTAGAAGAACATGGCTATGAAAAAAGTCCAAAACAGGCCCAATTGAAATTTAAATCTTTGAGGTTGAAATATAGTTTAGAGAAAAAAAATGAGCAAAAGTGGCAATGGCGGATGTAAATATATATATATATATATATATATATATATATATATATATATATATATATATATATATATATATATATATATATATAGATATAGATATAGATATATATATATATATATATATATATATATATATATATATATATATATATATATATATATATATATATATATATATATATATATATATATATATATATATATATATATATATATATATATATGAGTTTAATGCGCGAGTTATTCGAAAATAGGCCGAAAAATGCGGCAGCTTCAGAGTACGGCGTAGATTATTCAGCATCAGAATTAATTCCTACTTTTTAAAATGAAATTGATAATTTTGACGATCAAAGCGGTGAAGTTGACGCATGTAACGTTAACACAACGGAAACCGAAGAATCAACCAGTGACAATACAAATAAAGGTAATCATTAATATTGGAATATTGAAAAAATGAAAATATTATTAACTATTTTTATTACAGCTAACTTGAAAAATAATATTGGTGATAACACAAAATATATAAAAATTATATTTTTAAGAAGTAAGAAGTAAGATAATGTTCGAAAGTATAATTTCTGTTTAATTTTTAAAATTATACTAAAATTATATTGCCATAACCTACTAAAAATATACAAAAATTATTATTAAATTTCTATGAAATCGTAAGTTTATTTTTAGTATAAAAAATTTCAATTTTTCCACTAGGGAGGGAAGATGAAAGGCAGAAGGTTTATTTAAAGTCTTTATCTAGAATATTTAACTCAGGCAACAGCAGTGATCGATACAGAAAACCAGCAGTATGTAAGAGGACGATGCCAACTGCAACAAAATTTAAAATAGTAAATCAAGGAACCTATCATGATTCTTCAAATGAAGATGATTATTTTGAAGAACTAGAATATGTAGAAGATTTTTATTAAAATAAATAAGTAATTAAATCAAGAGTTTACTTCTTTATTTATACAATTATTACAATCAAAAATGTACGCAGTATCTGTATATACAATTATTATTTCTTAGAAATGATAAACATCGCTCTGTGGAAAGTTCTTATTAATATATAATTTGAGATGGTCCCGTATGTTACTGCCTTCCAAAGTATTATTGTTCCCTGCATAAGCTCTTTTAATTGGTTGTACATGCTGAATTGGTGGTTGAGGAAATACAATGTTGCTTAAATTTTTGTCATTAGTTTCGCAAATGTTATGTAATATACAACATGTCATTATAATTTTTGGAGCGTTTTTATAATATAAATCTTTTGGCCAATATGTGCCATGTTCCTTTCAGTCGCATAAAAGCATTTTCAATTTTCACTCGACCAGTATTCATATATGCGTTAAAAGATACTTCTTCTTTATCTGCTGTGGTTGGAAATTTTTTTATTATCCACGGCAACAAAGGATAGGCAGGGTCGCCAAGAATAAAACATGGTATGTCCTTTCCTTCAACTTGTTTTGTACTCTAATAATAAAATTGTATTATGTTTTAAATTTGAATATTATTACAAAAACATCTTACACGGGGTAAAATCTTATGCTTATTATTGTACAGGCCAGAATTTACAAAAACATGTGCGTCGTGGCAACTACCAGGAAACTTGCAACTTATGTCTAGAAATCTAAAAAATGGTAGGTTTTTTATTAAATAAGCACCACAATAAAATTTAATTTTCGTACCTTAATCGTGCATTACAAACTGCTTGCATATTAAATGATGTCCAATATTTTCTATTTACAAAATCCCTATACCCATCCTTAGGTACTAGAATAGGAATATGGGTTCCATCGATACATCCTATTATCTGTGGAATTTTACAAATGTTTTCGAAATCTATGCTAAACGTCTTGGCTTCTTCTTCATCATGCATATAAATAAATTTCTTTGTATGTTTATTCATATTTTCGCAAAATCTATGCAAAATTTGTGTACAGTTGATTTACCGACACCAAATAGCGAAGCCACCACGCGAAATTCACAGTAACTGGCAAGCTTATATATTGCAATAGCTACTTGCTTTTCGACGGACAAGCTCTGCAAGTTATCAGCCACTGCTAAATGTGTTTTTGGTTCAAAATCTTCCCTTACAACGCCACAAACAAATAAAAATGTTTCTTTAGTCATGCGGAAGTTTTCAATCCATTGATTTTGTGTGAAATGCAGTAATATATTTTCCCATGTATTTCTTGATATTTTAGGTTTCATGTATACTTTCCCATAATCTACTTTTACTGACGCTAAATTTTTTTGTGTCCAGAGTATAGATGATGTATATAATTGTGATTGAAACTGTACAACTAGCTGGTTTTGATCATCTTTCATTCTGTTCAATCTACGTTTCATTTTCATGCTTTTACCATTTCTTTTAATATCATTTTGAATAATAATTTTTAATTTATTTTCCATTTTAGGTTTTACAATTTAATATTTCACTTTTTCACAACGAAAAAGCAACACGTCAATATACAAATTAAAAAAGGAGAAATGTCAAATATTCTTAGTACAATATTTTAACAACAGGGGGGTAATGGTAGAGTTACTACACTACACCTCCAGGAGAACGGTCATCTAAGTGCTGTAGTCATAACTACACTACACTACACTACGGACCACGTGAACTAGATATTAGTTAGCTGTCACGTCAAAATTTCAAGTGATAGACATTGTCGTTTGAAGTGATCGCAGTAGCAAGGAAATATTTATAAAGCAGCATACTAAGATTTAAAAAAACAGCCAGAACGACTTTATTGAACAATTATTTTGTAAGATTCGATTTAATGATCTAGTAACCAAGAACATGATTAGTCACATCACTTGAAGTGATGAGACTAGAGGAATAGGGATGTAAATTGGGAATATTTTTCAAAAATCATTCGAGCCAGAAATGCCAAATGATTATTGTCCGTAAATATATGCAACGATAATTTATAATTTAAAAGAACCGTTGCAACGTACGGGCATCCTTGAAAAATATTTTCAACTAAAATTCCCATCCTCCCATAAAGGCATTCCCATAAAGTTATTCTGATAAAATCGTACACGATGGCTTGCCTAAAGAATATATTTTGCTTATTTCTTCCTATCCAAATTTCATGCTAGTCGTAGGTTTTTTACTGAAAAAATTGAAAACTGAATCGATTATCGGAGACTAGGATTTTAAGAAACACATTTTCGGAATAGTTTAAGTATTATTCGAGGCGAGAAAAACGATAGATTATCATGAATTTCAAAGGTGGCGGAAACAAATCAGCAAGGTTTGTGTTTTTGCAAGAAGATTAGCTCCGTCTTTTCAAGATGGAGGACAGATTCTCAGACAGATATACCGGAAATTTTTTACTTGGTTTAAATATTGCAGGTGCGATCACTTGAAATTAAACCGAGCAGAGAAATCAGGTAATTAAAAGGTATGGTTATATTTCCAATCCTTGGAATTAACCACTTAGTACTTGCAGAAACCAGTATCTTTTTATCTTTTTAAGGACCTTTTGATTTTGCAGCACAAAGTTTTTCATTAAAGCTATGTGTATCAAACGTTAGCACCAAAATTTTAGTAACCCCAAAGAACGACCGTTCAACATAAGGTTATGAAAACCCTTTCCAGAAACCGTTGTGAATAAAGGGTGCTTTTGTAGAAGAAATTGTGTCTTTGAAGCTTTTTGCAACAATTTTATAAGAATCTCATATTAACAGCTGTACTCTGGAATTAAACATTAGGCACATTCAGCATAAAGGATATACCATGAATATAATAAATCAGAATCGTAAATTTAAATCGGTTAACAAAATCTAATATATAGAATGCTAGCGTGAAGCAATAAAATAGGACAGCATGAACTAAAAATATGTATATATTCTCGCTCTTTCGCAATTTATAATTTTTTTTTTCGATTTTAGCCTCCTACAATACAAAAAAAACACGTTTTACAGCCGTCAACACTTTCAAATATAAGAAACCGATAAGCTGTAAATCCACGAACCCGATTTTCTATTCAGGATGAATTTTATCCCTTTTTATGCGGCGGAAAACTAACACAACAATATTTTGTTAATGCGTATATTAAAACAGAAGCAAATCGTCTCAATTATGTTCGGCAAAAAAAAAACTCTGAGCAGAAAAATACAGTGGCCTTATATGAATTACTTGCAAAAGGAAGCTATTAATCAAGGTTTAGTCTCTGGAACAGCTATAATCCTTCCATCATCATTTCAATTGGAAGCCCGAAAAATATGGCTCAAAACTATCAAGATGCTACGGCGATTGTCCGTAAATATAGCAAGCAGGACTATTTCATTACAATGACGGGGATCTTCAAATTATAGCTCCAAGAATTGCTCGATGATATTTCGAAAAAGCATGATTTCGGAGTTTCAGTTGCGAACATGCATGTCATTGAATTTCAAAAATGAGGACTACCTCATACCCATATTCTCCTGATTGTCGGAAACGAAGATAAACCAAAAGATTCAGAAACCATTGAAAAATTCATTTCTGCGGAAATTCCAGATATTGGCATTTATCCAAAGCTACATGCTATCGTTACAAAACACATGATACATGGTCCCTGTGGCGAGCAAAACCCCAATTCACCTTGCATGATCAATGGAATATGCAGCAAAAATTTCCATAAAAGTTTTCAAGATGAATCGATAGTTAACTGCAACGGATATGTCGGGGATATCCACGTTTACAAAGTTTAGAAAGGAGCAATGTGATGATTACGTTCACCACCATAGATCATACTGATCATACTGATGAATATGCAATATGTGAGATGTTTGCTTTAAGTGATATTCAGGGAACTCTAAAATTATATGGCAAACAATGTAGTGACTGTGGACTAGCAACACCTTCTACTAATTTAGGAAAGCCGATACAATATTACGATGCACATATCCAGAAAGAAATCGGAGATGCTATGCAATGCACATTAAATCTAGAACAAAAAATAACTTTCCAAACCATAATGATAGCTGTAAATCATGATGATCTTCCAATCCGATTATTTTTCATAGATGGTCCAGGAGGTTCCGGTAAAACGTATCTGTACAAAACACTGCTTAACACGATTCGGGGAGAATCAAATATTTTGCTTGCCGTTGCCTCGACAGGGATAGCTGCCAATCTTCTTGACGGAGGCAGAACACATCACTCCCAGTTTAAATTACCTGTGCCAATCGTAGTAACCTCAACGTCCTCTATGCGAATGACATCTATTGATGCAGAATTAATTAGAAAGGCAAAATTAATTCTATGGGATGCAGATACAATGACACCTGGTGTTGCTATGCTTGGCGGTAAAACAGTACTACTTGGTGGATATTTTAGACAAACATTACCTGTAATTGTACATGGTGTAAAGTTTCTATTGGTTTTTTATTCACTTCATTAATAAAAGACACGGGATTTATAACATACTTAGTTCTACTTTATTTTACACTTTAGTTTACATTTTTTATTCTTCACACCTGCTCTGCTTCAACTCTAATTCTATAATCCATTATTCATTTATAATTTTGGTGAACGCTCGATTTATACAAAAAAACCCGTCAGCGTTCTTCAGTACATTGTACCTCGTACAATTACCTTTTTTGTCATCACTTTTTGTTAATTGAAATATTAATATTTAATTGCAGTTTAAGCTAATTTAATTTATTGGTAAATGCAATTTAACTTATTGGGAAATGCTAATTTATGTAAAGTATTGTATATGCCATACAGGGTGGTATGCATGTATTACACCCCCGGCCTTTAAGGAAAAAAAAAAAATATATGTATATTCTATATATATATATATTTTTTTTTTTTTTTTTTTTTTGTTTTTTTTTTTTTTATAACATACTTATTATCTATTACAATCATTATAAAATTACTACTTAATTAATAATTATATAATACTAACTTTTGTGTCTTATTATAAATTTTTTATAATATTCTAAAATTTTAAGTATTACAATCATAGGATTTTATTCTATCCTTATGTATCCATTTGTTTTTTTTATTTATTTCTACCATTATATTAACATTGTTTATTTCAATTATTTTATATGGACCATTATATGGGTTCTCATACTTTCTTCTATCTGTGTTTCGTATTAATACCCATTGCCCTACTTTAAATTCGTTATTGGTACAATTATTCTTTGACATTTCTTGTCTTTTCATTTTTGCTATTTTTAACATTTCGTGTGCTTTTTGATTCGCTATTCCTAATCTATATTTAAATTCTTTTACATAATCTTCATAATTATATAACTTATTTGTAACCGTTGTGATATCGTTTGGTAAATTTGCAATTTTTCCAAAAACTAATTCAAAAGGAGTATAATTGGTATCTGTATGCGGTGTTGTATTGTAACAGAATGCATAATATTTCAACCATTCATCCCAATTATTACTATTGGCAAAACATAATAAATACTCATTTAGTACACGATGGTTTCTTTCGATGGTTCCTAAAGTTTGATGATGATAAGCTGTAGATGTCCTATGCTCAATTTGCAATGTCTTACATAAATTATTGAATATTTCATTTACGAATTCGGTTCCTAAATCTGTTTTTATGCTCTTAAAATTTCTAAATACTAAAATACAATGTTCAACTAAAGCTTTCGCGATAGTGATTGCAGATTTATCCCTCATTGGTACTGTTACCACATATTTTGTTAGTTCACATTGAATAGTCAATATATACCTAAAACTATTAGATGGTAAGAGAGGACCTACTGTATCGATTGCCACTACTTCAAAACTTTTATCAGGAGTATCTGTAATTACTAATAATTCTTTATTGTGTCTATTAATTTTAGTCCTAGCACACATGTCACACTTTCTTACGTATTTAGTTACAATTTTGTTCATGTTTTTAAATATATATTTTTGTTTTAATTTTTTAATTAATCTGCGGGTACCAACATGACATCCTATGGGACTGTCATGATATAATTTAATTATTTTATTTATTTCATCTTCATTTTCCAAAATTTTCGGTGCTTCATACATTATTATTTTTAATTTATCTTTGCGTTTATCTAGATTTTCGCATACATTCTGATATAATTTTTTAAATTTTTCGCGCGTTATATATTTGAAAATATTATCATTTATATCCATGGATAATTCCTTTATTCGGTTTCTTTTCATCGCACCTATTAACATCTCAAATACCAAATCTAATTCTGGTAGAGTTTCGTTAAGTGTAATTATTATTTCATTATTCTCATTTCGCACCTTCATTAAACCGTTATTTATTACAAATTTAAATTTTTTTTTATGTTTCACATCATTGTATGATGTACTTTCCCAAATATGAAGTTGATCAGGCTTCAATTCTTTTATTTCATTTTTATCTATATGTATATTTTCATTATTATTTTGAGCTTTCTTTGTCATTGACCTAGTTATGACTTTAACATCAGCGTCTCTTGGTATTAATGCCTTGAGCATGTCAGAATCCCACTTTATACGTGATAACGCGTCCGCTACCACATTCAGTGTACCTTTCCGATATACAATTTCATACTCATATTCACATAAACTTTGACGCACCCTTGTCATTTTTGAGGTTGGTTTGTTGTCTGTAAATAAACTTACCAGTGGCCTGTGGTCAGTTATGACCTTAAACTTTCTACCGTACAGGTAAGGCCTAAAGTAATTGATCGCCCAATGAATTGCGAGAAGCTCTTTTTGTAAAATATCTTTGTTTATCTCACTCTTGTCAAGATTTTTACTTGCATAGGCAATTGGAAGATCTTTCCCAATCTCACCTTGCGACAACACTGCGCCGTATGCATAATTACTCGCATCGGTCGTTAATATAAATTCTTTATCCCAATTTGGATACTGTAACACTGGAGCATTTATCAATCGTTGCTTCAAATCTTTGAATGCAATTTCGCATTCTATTGACCAATTAAACGGAACTTTTTTCTTTTGAAGCGAATATAGAGGTTTTGCAATTTTTGCAAAATTAGGTACAAATTTACGATAGTAATTACATAAAGCTGTGAAACGATGCACTTCATCTGCATTTTTTGGAATGGGATAATTTTTGATTTTGTCAAATTTAGAAGGATCTGTTTTGATACCTTTATCTGTTATTAAATGTCCTAAATATACAACTTCATTTTTTAGAAAATTACATTTCCTAGGGTTTAGTTTAAGATTGTATTTTCTTAAACATTCAAAAGTTGATACTAAGTTTTTATTGTGATGGTTAATTGAACAACCATGTACTATAATATCGTCTACATATAGAAATGCTTGACTTTTTAGTCCGGAAAGGGCAATTGACAACATTCTTTGAAAAGAATTAGAAGAAATTTTTAATCCGAAAGGAAGTCTTTTGAATTGATAATGACCCTGGTCGCTCGAAAAAGCAGTAAGTGGTCTTGATTCTTCATCCAGTTCAATTTGATGAAAAGAATTGGATAAGTCGAGCGTAGAAAAATATTTCGCTCTCCCTAATTGGTCTAAGATATCCTCCAATCGAGTAAGTGGAAATTTATCATTTATTACAACATTGTTAAGCCTTCGGAAGTCAACCACTAGTCTCCATTGTTTTGAGTTGTCCTGGTCCTTTTTGGGTACCAATAAGATAGGTGAATTATAAGGACTAACAGACGGTTCTATGATTTTATTCTCTAATAACTTTGATATTTGCGAATTTATTTCAACCTTTTGATTATATGGTTGCCTATAATTTTTGGTGTAAACAGGAGTATGTTCCGTAGTTATAATACTTTGTCTATAAAAATTGTTTACTGACAAAATATCTCCTTCGAATAAAAATATATCGTTATACTGTTTACATATATTTAATATTCCATTGTTGGCCTCTGTATCCAATCCATCTATTTTTAAAGTTTTTTCTAAGTTTTTTATTCTGTTAACTTGGTTTTTTTGAGAAGAGATATTGCATGTATTTTTGTGCAACTCTGAAGTTTTTGGTTTAAAATTCTTTATCACTACATCTTTTTCAGTACTATTTAAAAATCTAGCGTGTGCTATACCCTTACTTGGTATTACGCTACTACCAATGAATATACCTGGTTGCAGTTCTTGTTTTTCTATAATTAGTTCAGATTCCCTAGCAATATTTATTGCACAAATAATCTCAGATCTAGCGGGAATAAAAATATCATTATGTTCAGTTTCATGAACTATAAGTGGTACTTCGATGTAATTTTCATTTAGTTTTGTCGATAATATATAGTTTTCATAATCTATCTTGAAACAATATTTATTTAAAAAGTTTCTACCCAATATTCCATCAGTTGGAATTGAAAAATCATTCGCCACGATGTGTAGCTCTTGATTAAAATTATTATTGTCTAATATAAAATTAGTGTTTGTTGTACCTAATGTATAGCTTTCATTCTCAGTAATACCTGTTATCCTACAACGTTGATTAGTATTAATTTCTATGTTCTTATCACATTTGTTTAATTTTATTAGTGATATATCTGATCCTGTATCAATCAGAAAATTCAGTTTTGTATTTAGCTTTGGTGAAGTGTATACTTCAATATAATTGTTTAATTTAGAAGATATATTATACAATTTGAAACTATATTCTGTTACATATTCAGGTTCTGGAAATCTTGCTCCAACCCTTGAACAGTTGTGTCTTTCCCCTGCGGGAAAGTAACCCCGTTTTTTGACTCGTTACTGTTAATGTAATAAGTTTTACCGGTTCGATATGTACCAGGTGTATTTTGATAACGCTGGTTTTGGTAATTGTTATTATAATTTGGGAATTTTTGATTATTATAATAACCTTTAGAATATGCACCATTATTTTTTTGACTGTGTTGACTTTGATAGTTAAATTTTGGAGTGTATTTATTTGGTACGTAAAATCTATTTTGTTGGTTTCGATTCGAATATCTTGAATTGTTACTGTTATTTTTAGTTTCTATACATTTTTTATTGTAACTGTAATAATGTTTTTGTTTATTATTCCTGTTTGTGCCCAAAAAATGTCTTTGTTTGTTTATGAAATTGACATTTGATGAAGCTATATTGGAAGTTTTGCTGGCGGCTTCCATTTCTTTTGCAAGTTGAGTTGCTTCTGTAAGAGATGTAGGCCTAGCAGCTACTATAAAAGATTTCCGAGGTTCATCTAAACCTTCTTTAAAAATGTTCAAAGCTAATTGATCATTCATTTTTTCAATAGTATTGGCGTCGCCACCTACTGTTTCCTTATTTAATCTGTTTAATTTTAAAATTATCGACTCAATTTTTGAAATATAAACATCGATATTTGAACCATTTTGGGAAATACGAGATAACTGGCTATGCAACGTCTGCACCGTATCCTCATTCGGACATCCGTTGGCTAAAGAGTTTTTTAATTCTTGTAAACATTTTGGTATTCCGTTGTTGTTTATTTTTAATTTCACAATTGTATTTATTTTAATCGTCCAAATAAATTTTAGTAATTTTTCTCTTTCCGTGTCGTCTTTTAACGAATCGGAAACTAATTCCACTATATTTAAGAAATTTTCTAACTCGCTATTTTTGCCTTTGAATTCTGGGACAATTTTCATTGACTGATATAAGTCAAAACTAGCCATGATTTGCTCTGTTTCGTCTTCCGAATTGTCCTCCGAGTTAGTAGTTTCTTCTAATATTTTGAATTGCTATTTCCCCACAAAATCTTTTACTAAATTGTAGTATTTCTTATATGTGTCAATTAATAATTTTACAGATTCGTCTCCTATGTCCAAATCTTTTACTATATTTATGTATACTTTATTCGATTCTTTTAATATCGTTACAGTATTTAATAAAAATTTATTTGAAAATTTTCTATTGGGATTTTTGGAGAAACTCTCTTTCCTCAATTTCAATTGACTAATTAACTCTTTTAACTTTTTCATCTGTTATATTTTTTTTTAAAAAATTCGATTTATTTGTAATTTGAGAGTGAGTCAATTGCGATGATTGCCATCTCATTATTTTTCAGTAAATTATTTGTAATATTTCATTTTGCTACCGCTATTTTATATATTTTATACTTATTTAACTAAACAATATTTTCTAAGACCATAATTTATAACGACCATATCGAATAACGAAGTAGAAAAAATAATTTTTGTAATTGTTGTAATATCACATTACAAAATATATATACTTATATATTTCTTTTTTCAAGAGCATTGTACTTATGACATCGTTTTATATAAAAAAAATATTAAAATGATTTTTATTTTTTACTATCAAACATATGATTGCAAAGAAAAATGACCTTGTTCTTTGTATATACACATATAGATAATGTTATATTTAATATATTTATTTTTGCTTATTTTGTAATTTCCCTTTCGTATATTTTTAATATCTAAAACCATTTCTAATTAAATGTTGGTAATCTAAATTTGTTTAATAATATAAATTGTTATTGTTTTTCTTAACCCAAAAATTACGTGTTTTAAATATATTTTTATATATTTTATTTATTTAAGCTAAGTTACTTCCTATTATTTTATACGCTTTCAGCCGTATTTCTAGCTATCTTTTTTATATTATTGATGTGTTTATTATATACATATTTTACTAACTCACCAATTATATAAATGATGACGGCGATGACTATCATTTCCGTCGTCTGTGTGATTGATCCTTTTTCTTCATCCTTGCTGCTGTTATTGTTGTCTAAAATAATGTTCTCCTTGACCACTGTTTCCGGCTCTTTTGCAGCACCATTCCCCATTATGATTGTCGTTTTTCAAATTTTCAAATAATTAATTGAAAAAATTTTACGTTTGTTGAACTGCTCACGTTTTACGTTTTTAGTTTGTCGAACTTTTCACTTTATTTTCTGAATTATTCATTTAAAAAAATTTTACGTTTGTTGAACTTTTCACTTTTATTTTTGAATTATTCATTTTAACTCTCTCAAGCACTTGTTTAAAGGATCCCGTGTCCTGTCACGGTCGCCATGTAAAGTTTCTATTGGTTTTTTATTCACTTCATTAATAAAAGACACGGGATTTATAACATACTTAGTTCTACTTTATTTTACACTTTAGTTTACATTTTTTATTCTTCACACCTGCTCTGCTTCAACTCTAATTCTATAATCCATTATTCATTTATAATTTTGGTGAACGCTCGATTTATACAAAAAAACCCGTCAGCGTTCTTCAGTACATTGTACCTCGTACAATTACCTTTTTTGTCATCACTTTTTGTTAATTGAAATATTAATATTTAATTGCAGTTTAAGCTAATTTAATTTATTGGTAAATGCAATTTAACTTATTGGGAAATGCTAATTTATGTAAAGTATTGTATATGCCATACAGGGTGGTATGCATGTATTACAATGGTAGTCAGCCTGCAATTTAATGATTTTTGACAAAAGTTTAATATACTCAGGCTTCAGAATAACGTACGTTCAGTGGATCCACAATACAGTAATTGGTTACTTAAATTAGGCGTAGGAACTTTAACCAAAAATTATGGTCTTTCCGACGACTTAATTGAAATTCCGAGCAACCTTATTTGCAAAGGCTCTGTAAAAACAGAAATCTTTGGTGAAACGCATGACAATTTTATGTTCAACAAATGCAGATGTGGACTTGATCAACGAAGAAGTGTTGACCCTTTTTGCGGAAAGCCCCGTCACAAAATTGAACTTAATAGTTGAAAGTATCATAATTCTATTAAGAAATTTTAATACAAAGCAAGGTTTTTGTAATGGAACTCGATTAATTGTTCGACAGCTGAAACCAAATTTAATAATTGCCGACGTTTTAACGGGAAGTGCAGAAAAAGAAACTGTATTCATTCCCAGAATTGAGATGGCCACGATCAACACAGACTTAAAATTTATTTTACGACGAAGATAATTTCCTATTAATTTGGCATTTGCGCAATGACTATCAACAAGTCTCAGGCACAGACATTAGAAAAAGTGGATTTATTCTTACCGGAACCTATGTTTGACCATAATCAATTATACGTAGCATTATCACGAGTCCGAAAATCCATGAATGCAAAAGTTAAAATTTTAAATGGCCCCTATCAGGGGAACTTATTAGCTGGATCAAATGCAGTTTTTACCAAAAATATTGCGTATAAAGAAATTTTTCTGTTATTGTTCTTTTTCTTCTAGTTATATTATCAGTTTCCATTTTGCCGAAAAACTAATTTTTCAAGCTCATTTACCTTAGACCTTAGACTATCTACTTTTAATTGGAAAGCGGATCTAATATCTACTGAGCAATAATTTATTTTGTAGTTTGAACCAAGATCTGAAAGTGTCTTGCAGTACTATCTATACATTTTTTCTAGGTTATTTTTTAATCCAATTCTTCTGCATTCCTTAATCCAATCCTAATAAAAATTATTTCGTTTGTGTGGTATTAAGATTATTTTAATTTTGTATTCACAATTACAATTTTTATGCACATGCTCATGTCCTTAATATATATCATATGCTTATGCGACATAGTAAATACATACTTGGTTTATATGTACCAAAATCTCAAAGTAAAATTAATGTCAAAATGATTATGAAGTGAAATGATTTTGTTTTCTACGTTACCAATATCATTTCCGTTTAAATGTTTCTATTTCAATTTCCATCATGATTTCATTTATTAAATTAAAACAATGCCATTGGTAAACATAAAATAAATAAAACTTACTAAAGAATATTGATTAAAACTAAACCAGATGCAATCTAATCAAATAGAATAAAGAAACTTAGAACGAAAATAGTAATGTACACAACCACGGAAAATAAGCTTTTGTTGAGAAAAAAAAAAAAAACGAAAACCAAAAACTTTGAAATCTTGAAAAGTTTCCAAAAATAATTTAGTTTTCAGTGAACGATTTAAATTAATTTTTTTTCTTCAATTACATAAATCGATGGTTTAAAACCAACAACAGTGCAAATAAATGCAACTAAAAAGATTTACACTTGAAAAAATATTTTTTATCCAGACACTGAAAAATCAAATTTGTTTGTTTTCCTCGTTTCGCTTTCTCCTTTTGCGCCAATCCTCCCACAACTGATTAATATCTAAAATTAAAATAGATTATCGCTCATGGAGAAAACTCAAATGGACTTAATGATTAGTTGATTGTGTGACAATTACGAGTTGCGAGCAGTATTACGAATTTTGTAATTAACTAGCAGACCCGACAGACCTGCTCGGACGGTTCAGCAAACGTTTCTTCGATATTCGAATTTTCTAAAAACTATATAGTAAGTGACATTATACATTGAGTTAGACATTCAAGCCGTTCAATTCTCTGATGAGGGGGTACTTTTCGTGAGGTTGGTGGTAAGTATAATAATGTGATTGTAAAAAAGATATTGCTGTTGTTGCATGGTTGTAAATGTCTGACGGTTGTTTTTTTCATATGTATTGGCTGTATGGAGAAGACTGTGTGAAACTTGGTTGGTCGGGGAGCTCATAATGGATCTACAAATGACTGAAGATGTGGCGACTCATGCGAAAATTGATGCTTCTACGCTGTCGATCCACTGACCCATATGTACAAAATTGGACGATTCTCATTTTGATTAAATAATAGCAAACAAAGAAAAAACTCAACAGTGCCGATGGATCGTTTTGCAGTTGGACATGCATATTTATGTTAAGGTGTAATGTATTTTCATTTCACCATAGGTATGATTGTTTCAAATATGCGTTAATTTCGTCCAGACATGTAACGCGTAGAATGACCGGCAATATCGGTTTGAAATCACCAGACAGGACAGCAACAATAGAGCACCACCGAAAAATCTGCTATTATCGTTGAAATCATTCATCGGTATATCGAAAGGTTCAAGTGAAATCCTTCTATATCTTGTATATTGCGTCTGGATTTGTGTGAACGATCAATGGCAACTTGAGTGCTGAATGTGCAGTCCTTCCACCATCAAACAAATGCCAGATGAAGCAATTGCCAACGCAATATGATTTTGTGATCGAATGCGCGCAAGTATCAGTGAGATGATTAATGTTTTGCCAGTGCTGCCTAGTGTTTCCAAAAAAAAAAAAAAAAAAATCCGCCTTTTGTTCAGCAGTGAGCGCTTGTTCATGATTTGCAACAAAAAAGGATGCTTCAAGCTGTTATTTACGCTGAACATAGCTGTAAATGATGTCTGTTGCTGGAGAGTTAGGCGATGGCATACCGAAATGAACCAGTGGCATATTCGAAATGAGAATGCAAATATCTTCAATCTTTATTAATACCTCGTTATATATTTGTGGCGAAAAATCGATATTGGGATCTTGATCAGCGGTCTAAATGCGACGCAGAAGTGTAGGTTAGATTGATTGCCATTCAATTGGCACGTATATTATTGAAATTGAATAATACATTCAATATCCACGCAAATATGATGCATGGAATATCGAAACACAGCGAACAGAAATTGAAATATCAAAACAACGCCAAGCTACGGCGCAAGTGGCTTGCGCATCTATTGATGCGTACATCAAACACCACAGAATTCGATATCAGCGCTGCCTATGGTACAAAACATAACTATGAATTATTCTCAGAAAGTCAATTATTCACTACGTTTTTTTTCATTTTATAAAAATTGGGGGCGGTGTGGATGAAATTTTGTGGTTCTTATATGTGAAAAATACAAAAAAAAAATTAAAAAAATATTTCGTCAAAAAACAAATTTGCTAGAACCCGATTGCAGTGCTACCTACCGGGCCCAATTGTGAATCTAAACCATCCAGGGACACACTCAAATACACACACAAAATTTCATTAAAATCAGTTCAGCCGTTTAGCAGGAGTTCAATTACATACACACTTACAGAAAATTTTGGGGTGGTGGGGTGGTGAAATTTTGGGGTTATATGTTTGTATGCAAGAAATCTTAAAAAAATAAAATTTTGTTAAAAAATTTAAAATTAAATCCTAGAAGGCGATGGCAGTGCCACCTACCGGGTTAAACTATCCAGGAATTCACTCAAACACACACACACGCAAAATTTCATTAAAATAGGTTCAATCGTTTATGAGGAGTTCAATTACATACACACGTACGGAAGAATTATATAGCGTAACAGAGGAAAAATGGTGATATAAATTCGCATACATAAAAATGAGTCATTAGGCGATTTTAGGTCCCCTATCATGATTAGTAAAATCATCGCCATTCTGATTTAAAAATTGCATAGTGCTAAACATTTTCATAGCGTTGGCCGCGATCTTACTCAACATCTTCCTAACTGTTGGGTGCCCCGAAATCGCCCATTAACTCATTATTTCCTAAATTCAAGGACAATCGTTTTAAAACAGCTACTGCTTCCAAGCAGCACTACTTAATAAGTTTCACATAACATAAGAAATAAAGGGGTTGAGGAAAACCTTAGTCACCTGGGCGTGTATTCTTGAAACCGGTGGATATTTTCGCATGCAGATTATAATTTACTAAATTTCTTTTTATTATGCGAATTTTTAGCTGGCTACTTTAATCGTTTTTTCAAATTTGTTTGCATGAAATGAAATTTTTATACAAAAATGACACACGCGAAAACAAAAATGAGAATTTCGCTGCTAAATTTTATTTTGCCTGGTTTCACGGCTGGTTTAGGATCACATTATCACACATTATCCGAAGTGAAAATATGATTATGAAACCTCATTTGAGGCGGCCAAATTCCTTGATGGAATATAGTGCAAAGAGAGGGAGAGAGAGTTTTGCTAATGAAATTGGTATGTTTCGTATTAAAATGTAGATGTCTCTGTATGACTCTACCTGCTACCACATCAATTTGAATTCAGAGAAAAACATTCCAGAATTGAACAGGTGCATAGAATCACCAACATTATTGAAAGAACATTAGAACGTATTATACATAAAGTATGCCCCAGCATATTTCTGGACGTCGCCCAACCATTCGATAAAGTCTGACATAGTGCACTGGAGTTTAAGCTGCATAGAGATTTGCCGAGACAATTCTAGGCCATACTAAGATCTTATTTATAACAATAGAGATTTTCGTGTGAAATATGAGGATGAATACTCCGAACTAAAGAAAATCTCTGCCGGTGTCCCGCAGGGCAGTGTCTTAGGAGCAATCTCGGATTTATTATATACAAGGCAAGGAATATTCCAACAACAAATGAAGGAACCATAGCCACTTTTGCAGATGACACAGAAATCATGGCGATTGGAAGTAATGTCGCTGATGCAACGAGCAAACACTAAAAGATTACCAATGCGGTTTGTAACTGAACTAAGCGCTGGAAAATCAAGCTTAATGAAACGAAATCGATCAATATTAACTATACTTATCAATCGACTTCCCATCTAACGATAGAAATTAGCTCACGGCTGGTGCCATAAGCAAACAAAGCTAAATATCTTCGCATGACCCTCGATGTCAAGCTCAAGTAGAGAGAGTATGTCAAAAAGAAAAAAGAAGAACTTAAAATTAAGTTCAGAATATGGACCTACGATATTCAACTCTGAGAATGTACTAAGCAAACAATTTTGGCGTTTGTTTGGTATACAGACGTTTCAAAACAAAGTTCTTCGTAGCATCGTAAATACTCCGTGGTACATAAGAAATGAAGACCTTCACAGGGATTTACAGATGGAATATATCAAAGTTGAAATAAAAAATATGCCGCCAAATACGAAATAAGGTTCCAGGAACACGGAATTTCCTGTACTCGCCATATATGATAGATAACCCTATCGTTGAAAGAAGACTCCAAAGAACGAGGTCACTTGACCTAGTAAACATACCAAATTAAAATTAGTATTTTAAATAGGTTTAATTAATTATGGATGAAACTAACCATGTGGTTTCACCCCAACAAATCAGAATTGTTTAAGAAATGTAAAATTTGTAAAAATTTGAAAAGATAAATTACTAGATGAGCACAGTCTCAGTTGTAATTAATAAAGGGAAAAAAAAATTAAATATTCATTTATGAAAACGCATTTTTATGTATAATTTAAGTCTGTCTGTAATATTTATTAATAAATACATTGGCTCGTAATATAAAAGGTTATTAAACTTAAACTTCAACTCTTTTACAAAATAGTCACAAGTACGATTTCCTTCATCTCTTATGCGGCAGCCTCACATGCACGATAAGGAACTCTCATGGAATTTAACTGTCCATCAATGTTAAATTAACTCCTAAGTCGTCTAACGTTAGACTACTTTACTCGACCCAATCGACGTTATATTCGGGTTCTTCTGAATGTAGTTCGCCTAACGGATCTCCGTAAATCTTGGATCGCATCCATCCAATTTTTTTTTATCTTTAAACATAACCCGGTGGAACCAGTCGTCCTATGAGTTGATAACGTCTTGTAATAAAATTGTAAATGTTAAGTTTCAAAATTTCTAAATGTATGTAAAGCTTTATAATTACTAACAACATAGACTTCGTCTTCAAATGATGAATCTTTAACGATGATAAACTATACTTTAACTCTTGGCCTTAGATTTTGTTTGATCAAATAACAACCGCTTTATGGAATTCATTATGTAAAACGCCCACCTCAAAATATTTGTCCTTGTTCTGAGTTTTTACCAATCCAACCAAATTGACCGATTTCTCTTAATTATTTTCGATAGGATCCTGCCACTTCCGTGTTAATCTGAAGTATACTGATCCGAAGAGCCAATTTTCTTTATTTACCACTTTATACTCGTATGATGGATATGATTAGTTGTAAATACTTATTTTCCCTTAGCCCCTTCTTTCCTCGCCTATCGTCTACATCCGTGGCTCCTTTTTTTAACCATCACGGTCATCATTTTAACCATTAACCAGCTATGTCGCTCTATCTTCATCCGCGCTGTTAACGGAGAACCAACAATTTCTGTCTCAATGGGTCTTCAACCTCTGGGATTGCCGAGGTCGAAGGATGTTCTCGTTTTTTTTATCGTTAATACTATTATGCAGTAATATTGACGCGGAAGGAAGCCATAGCAGAACCGTTCTTCAATGCGAGGCTACTTGGCAACGTATTCTTGAAATCGATTGAAATTTTCGCATGCGGAATTAAGTTTGCTTAAAAATTCTTTATATGCATAGGAGTGCATAGGAGTGCACTATGTCAGACTTTATCGAATGGTTGGGCGACGTCCAGAAATATGCTGGAGCATACTTTTTGTATAATACGTTCTAATGTTCTTTCAATAATGTTGGTGATTCTATGCACCTGTTCAATTCTGGAATGTTTTTCTCTGAATTCAAATTGATGTGCAGGAATTAGTTGCCGGTCCTCAATTATTGGTTTAGGTGTTTTTAGTAATAATTTTTCAAAGCGTTTTGACTACTATTTGACATACTTCTGCTACGTTCCATTGCCACGGAATATATTTTAACCGAAAGCTTGGGGGGGGGGGGGGGGCGGGGGTATGACATGTTAAGCTTCTGCTTATTTTGTATAATGGGGGTACTTTTTTGCAAAGTAACATAGTTGTTTCATTGAGTTGTTCAAATTCATCTTCCAACTGGTGAGAGTTTCTTATCGGTACCTGAAGATTGATTTTTTCCTCCATTACTTCACGAGATCCCAGTTTGTTTTTCAATTTTTGATCTAGGTGCACTTTTCCTTAGAATTACCATTTCACTGACTGTCATGATAACCGAGGAATGACCCGATACTAGAGCATTACTGTTTTCAATGTGAATGTAGTTCTGGGATATACCTCTTGCTTCATAAAAGTATATTAGGTCAGGTATTTTCGTTAAGTCACTGAGCCAGTGTTGGGGAGCCACCAAAGAAAAATTTACATTTTAATGTCTGCCCTGCTTGAAGCAATTCTTTACCTTTTGACGTCGCGATTTAAATAGTTTAAGGTAGTCCTCCCTTTTGAAGTTATGCCGGGAAGGACAACATATTGCGGACACAGTAAACTGTCTGTGTTTAGTTTGGATACTTACAGTAGTGACTTGCATTGTTTCTTCTTCTATATTTTATTCTAAATGGTGTTTTATATTTTCTTTTATTAGCAATGCCGAAACACCTACTGCTACTTTCCACTGGATGAATGGAGTGATATAAGTTATAACCCCGTATTTTAACAAACAACGATTTAACTAAATGGCGTTCAGATATTAAGAAAATGTTGATTTGTTCTAAATTTAAAAATATTACTATTTCTGGAATATGTGGCATAATCCCATTTGCATTCCAGATTGATATTATAAATACTTCATTTTGAAATGAGCGTTCTAGAGGCGCCATTGAAGTTGATGGGATAAACAAATTTTAAATGTGTCATTTTCATTCGTAAATAAACATTAACGTGAAATTCTATGCACCTTGAGTTTTAAAACGAAATGTTATGAGAAATCTAGAGGTTTCTTAAAGAACACAAAAAATAGTGCATATAATTGGTTGGCACAAATAAAATATATGAAATTGATTATTATTAAATGTAAATCAATCATTACGACAAATATTATCACCTACTCAAAATTTCATCAACATCGTTATCAATAAATACACCATAAATCTGATAATCCGGATGCTATTTGTATATTTTCCCATATCAATATTTTCCAACAACATTCAGTATTCAAAATATACAAATTGCTTAATTTTAAATTTTATTCCACAATCTTTCAATCGACAGCAGATCAGAATTTATCATAACAGTCAATGAAATGTTTTAAGGCAAATAAATAAAATGTTACCCACGTATTCTACCCCAATAAAACAAAAGTTTTTTAGTTATACTAAAACATCAACACCAGCTTATTACAAGGGCAATTCCCAAGCAGTATTAAAAATCAATTGGCACAGTAAAAAATAAATTTCAATGTTGCACCAATCCAGCTCTAAACTAGGTCATTTATGCCAGCTAGCAAAATAAAGCAATTCATGAATACGACATGTAAATCCATTGAACAAGTATCATGTATGGTACGTGGGGATATCAATACAAAAATGACCACATATGAGCTTGTAGCCTATGTTACATTTTCATTTTATTCCCAAATGCACGACGAGTGCATAAAATATGTTCAATTTCCATTTCTGGGGGGAGCGCATATGCAAGACATGCAATTCGAATTCTTTGAGTTGAAACATCGTGCATTCGTATTAGGTTTGAAAAGAAAATACATAAATAAGGTCATCTTATACGAGTACCAAAAAGATGGAAAAGGAATTCTTTTCTCAACTATCGTATACAGCAGTGATAAGGATACACAATAGAACCAAAATATGTAAACGTTTCTTTTTGTTCGATTTTCTTTTACATTTTATTTTGGAATAACATCTAATTGACAGAAAGTTTCAGATGAGTTAGTATTTGCATTGAGCAGTTCTTTGTATATTTAAAAAAAAATAAAAAATGTAGACTTGACCTTTCCAGTTTGTAGAGTGTTGGAAGAAATTTATTTAAATGTAAATTTCTATTAAAAAGTTCTGTAAAAATTGCATTGGTTGCCAACTATCTGGTGCTGAATATCGGGGAAATCTCAGCTTAATTATGTAGCAACAACTTGGCACGCAAGTCAAGTGCGTGGACCAACAACAGTATTGAAAAATATTAACCAATTTTGGTGCTCTTGGCATGATAATAGCGATCTCACCACACTGCTATTCATGACTATCAGAAGGCAAATGATTATGAGGGACTCCTAAAAAATGTTTCTTTTTTAAATAAAAATTAAGTGTGGGTTAGAAATTTTTTAACTCGACCCCTTCATATGGTACATAAATAATCCAAATGGGTTTTGAAATTAGCATTTGATGTCAAAAACCGATCTTACTAACCTACATGATGATCGGAAATCTCTAAATATTTTGTTAATCGAGAGAGAGAGAGAGAGAGAATAACATTGAGTCTAAAACATAATTCTTAAAGCATTTAAATTCTTTAATTCGACCTCTGGGGGCTTTCGTAGAGAGATGAATGAAACGGTTTTGAAAAAAGATTTGTCATTTTAACTGCTAAGTGCTAATTCAGTAGCACTTAAGGCGGATTCAGTGTTACGTTCTTTCCTTCCTTTCTTCTAAATTTTTTTTTAAACCAATTTCATTAGTTTAAAATGACGTTTTTTTTTCTTGTGAATTTTTTTCAGTAGCTTTGTATGATTTAAAAAAAATTTCAGAAAGAAAGAAGGGACGAACGAAAACAACACTGAATTTGCCTTTAGCACCGAGTAAAACAATTGCATAAATTTTGTGTTGAAAACTCTATTTATTTTTATTTATATGCTCATGAGTTATGAATTTTTTCTCTCAAAAATGTTTTTTTCAGATATTTCTGAATACATACTTGATAGTTAGTAGGATTACTATACTAGCTAACTTCAAATACTAATTAATCTCTCTCTCTCTCTCTGTAGTGAAAAAAATTCAGGGGCGGTATGTTGTACCATTACTTCGAATCGAAATTCGAAAAAAGTCGAATGGCGGTGTGATATATCATTTTCGAATCGCGATAAAAGATAAAGTTTCACACCAAAGCAATAATAAATGTAGCATGTAGAATACAATTCTAGAAAAAGTATTGCAAGATTAAAAAACGATAAAAGTCGAAAATGATACAACATGTCGATAATCACTTTTTCGATTCGACTTTTTTCGTATTACCCCCAGAATTTCAAAATTTTAAAAAATTTCTTTACACTCAATGAGATTCTCTCTCGTATCACAAAATTGTACAAGATTTATGATCATGTATTCTAAATCAAAACCACTTCGACCAGACGGTTGAAGTATTATTTATTTAGTTAAAAACATTTACAAGTTAAAATATTTAAATTTACGACCAAATGAGGCTGGGACTCCAGAAAACATAAAAAAATCCACGAAATTGTTTTGAAAGACCGTAAGGTAAAGCTGCGTCAGATAGCTGACCTTGAAAAGATATCAATGGAACGTGTTGGTCATATTTTGCACGATCATTTGTCCATGAGAAGTGGGTACCGCGTTTGTTCAAAATTTATCAAAAACGACGACGCGTTGGAGCTGTTTAAGCGCAATAAAAATGATTTTTGGTCCCAGCGACTTTTTACTTCTTTACAGACCTAAAAAGAAAAAGCTCCAGGGAAAGAGATTTGGTTCCAATGAAGAAGTGATTGTGAAAACAGAAGCTTATTTTGAAGTCAAAGAAAAATCATTCTACAAAAAGGGCATCGAAATGTTAGACAGGTGCTGCTCTAGAAGAAAATTATGTTGATAAAAAATAGGGGCATTAAGGTTCCGTGCTTCGAAAAATGACAAACGAAATCTTTATAGGATCCTCCACTTTTCTTTGCACAGTATAGGTCTGAAAAAGTCGAACTTTTGTGTTCGTCACGCCAGCCAAGAACCAAACCAACTATGGCACAAATAGCACAATGCTACTTTAGTTTCGGCTGACATTAGCCCGTGAACCATGTGAAGCCAGCTGGAACGAAACTAACTACAGGTAACTCTGTCTATCTCAAAGTTCCAAGGGACCGAAAAAAAAAATCGAGATAGAAAGAATTTTGAGGTAGCAAGCGGATATTTGAGTATCAGGAAAATTTGAGATAGGATGAATTTTGAGATAGGAAGATAATTTTAATACCCAAAAAATTCAAAGAAGAAGAGTTTTGCTATAGAAAGATGATATTTCACCAAATGAAAATAAAAAATATGCAAATTGTTGTATTTCACGTGTTATAATTTATTAAAAAAATGTTAAATGTGCATAATTTTTCAGTTTATGCAGCATGTTAAAAATATCTTCGGGAGTATCATTTGCTGCTAAAAGATTTTTGTTTAGAACTGTCAATGCATTTGTTACTTCCTGAGGCGAATGCGAACTGATTAGTTCTGAAGAAATTATTTCATCATTTTCGATATCTGTATTGTTTTCATAATCCGGTGCTGCTGTTGCTAAAACAGTTTCATCATCCGTAAGCATATAGTATTGTACCAAATCACTGTCAAATATCACAAAACTCTCAAAACGACCAATATTCTCCGAAACACATACAGTTCTAAATTTTTCCCATGTATCCTCTACATTTCACAAAACCACACTCATATTTATTTTTGTTGAACCAATTTGCAAGTGGAATATAATCTACACTATGCCATCTACAATGTTTACATGTCGAAAACAGTTTTTATTGTTCCAGGAGTAACCCGCCATCCAACTTTTTGAAATAAATTCAATGGCACCTAAGCAACGTAAAATATGACGAACGATTGTTTTCCATATCATCAATTCGTTTCATCAGTATTTGCTGCCGGTAAAATGTTTTCAAATTTTTTATTACACCTGCGTGCGTCCATTGGCTGAAGATGCTTAGTTAAATTCAGTGGAAGGAATAAGAACTTGATGGATTTAAATTTGTTTTGCAGTTGATTTGGTTAGCAACATATTTCACGGAGAGGCTTTTCACGTTTTTGAAACATCGTTGTTGTTTTGATTCTGCAATAGCCAATAACAGTAATTTTTTCGATCCTGTGCTAATAGCTCCAACTAATACGTTTATTAGCTCTTTACTGTATTTACCTCCAAAACATTTATGATTTTTAAAGTCCATGGTTTTATCGGGAAGACATCTGTAAAATAGTGCAGTTTCATCCATATTGTGAACATTTTCGGCGTCGTAATGATGCAATAAGTTTGATAAGTTATTCATCCACGCACTTTAACATTTTTAAAATTGGCACCAAACAATTTTTTAAAAACAATATTGTGTTTCTATTTAAATCCATTTAGCCAGCCATCGCTGGCTTTAAAGTTGTGTATATTCATTTTTCCTGCAAATTGTAAAGTCTTTTGTTTGAAGATAGTCCCAGATAATGAGATATTTTTTCGTCGGCAGTTTTTTTCAAAACCAGTGGCACTATTCTGGTAATTCGACGGGAATAGAGAGACAATTTATATGCAATTTATGTTCAAATATTTTTTTTCGGCCTACTGAGGAGAAAACTTATATCTAAATTGGCACGGAAAATGTTTCCCAATTTAATTTTGTTACCTAATTTTTTACCTCAGTATGCCAGAAAAAATTTACGCATAGTTTGATTTATCAGTTGGAAGTAATATAAAACCAGGCGAAAAACATGCGGTCGTTAAATGGTCGTGTTACATATAAGTTTTCAGTCGGAACCATATAAAGCCAGCCACATTGGTCCGCGGCTGGTCTTTATTTGATTACAGCTGGTCTTTATTGGTATCGTCGAAATTTTAAAAAGTGTACAGCAATGAAAAACGCATCACGCTGATTCTGCTGTTGTTTCCCAATAACTCTATATGGTTCTGGCTAATGTTTGATGTTTTTGACTGGCATTGTGTAGGGTAGGCCATTTAAAATTTTGTTTTTAAAAACACTATAAAATGAATATATATCGTTATTTTGTAGAATTTTTTTTTATTGTGTAGGTTAGAGTCGCCGATTTAAGAATGAAAAACAATTTCGTTCATGTGGCTCATTCTGCTAGCCATCCTGTGAGCCCAGTTTTTAAGAACTTTTTATGCAATGTTATGTTTTAAAGCTGGAATTATCTCTGGATTATCCGAATAATATCTATCTTTAACGAACCCCATAGAAAAAGTCCAACGGCGTCAAATCGCAGCTCCGTGGAGGCCGGGGTTTGCAGAGTATGCGGAACCATCTTGTTGAAACTACATTCATGGTTGTTCACATTCATATGTCCACTTGAGGCCATAAAAAATCGGCAAATTAAGCCACGACTCCGAAATCCACCTCAAACAGTCAGTCTTGGTGGTTGCATTTGATTCTCTCCGATTACATGTGGGGTCGGGCCCAAATTCGGCAGCTCTGCTTGTTTACATAGCCCCCGAGATGGAAATGCGCGTCGTCTGATAAGATGTTTTTACGACCATAACTGACGTCATTACGAGGCTGATCCACGCAGAGAACTGCGTCATTTGCTCTCAACTGTTGAAACATCTGGACCTTGTAGGCGAATATTCCAAGGTCTTCGTGCAGTATTCTTCTCAGGCTGGGCGACAAATGGCCATAGTTGCTGCGATCGGCGTCGAGTTGAGGTCGATGGATTTTGATTGTAGGACAGATGGATCATAGCCGCAATATTCTCGGGCGTGCGCACTGCCCGAGCTCAGGGACCACTTCTGTCATTCAATAGGAAGCCTTTCTCATGAACTTTCGTCACCAATTTTACTACAGCTTTCACGACCCATACCTCTTTTCAAAATTCGCACAGTTTCGGCTACACAGCACTGACTTTGAAAATAAGTTTTCAATATTTTGAAACGCTCCTCAAGCAAAAACATGATTGTTTCGCGACGCGGAATACTAAAATGACAAGGTGTCAAAATTTCAAGCATATAGTTCAAAAAAGTGTTACTGCGTATGATTTAAAAACAAACCAATAAATGGCCCACCCTGTAATTTAAACCTGCACTGCCAAAATTGTTACTTTTGATATAGCTATGATATCGGGATGGTTCTTTAATCATAATTGTTGAAAATTAATTAAATTTCAACGGTTAGTTGAAGGCCACCGCTATAATACCCTTAGGTAGGTAAATTTCACCCCAAAACGATTATTATCATTAAACACTTAATGAAATCAATAAAGAAAACTACTAAAATATAAAACATATTCTAATTATAATCCGTCTCATACAGGTGATATAATATTTTTTTGGAGTGAAAACTGACAAAATAGACTTCCAACTTGATTAAAACAACAGGTTTAAACGATAATTTATTGACTTTTAATAATTTATTACACCATACACCAGAGATTGGGCCAAATCTTGCTCTAGGAATCGTGTAAAGAGTAGGTTAACCACATCGACGTATGTAATAAAACTGCGTCAGGTTAGACCGAATTGGCTTCAGATATTTGGTTACATGTCACTCCATTATCCTTGTGGAGGGTAAATCAACCTTACCCACAGGTAGGTAATAAATCAATTTTGTGTCAGATTAACCGAAATTGGCCTTTAACGGTAAAGGCCTTACACCAGACTGCCACCAGATATTGGGTCAAATGTTACACCATGGGCCTCATGGATTTAAATCAATTTTACCCAGTGCACTATTCTAGCTTTCCCTGGGAATACGGAATTGGGAAAAATATTTTCATAGCATTTTTGTCTAAATTCTATTTTTCTGGCCTACTGCGGGAATAAGTTTGCTGCAAACATTTTCAAAACAAAGTTAATTGGGAAACTTTTGTTCCAAAAAAAATTTATAGGGAAAGATATTTTCCCATTTAACTTTGTTTCGAAAATACTTACACCAAGCTTATCCCCGCAGTAGGCCAGGAAAATACAATTTAGTCAAAAATGCTATGAAAATATTTTTCCCAATTCCCTATTCCCAGCGAAAGCCAGAATAGTGCAACAAGTGGGTAAACATTATTTTTAGTCAGGTTATAGCCTGGAGAGACTGAAGATTAGTTACACTGGTTTAGCAAAATTCGGTCAAGTAACCTAGGAAATAAAATTCAATTTAGTTCGACACATTACGAAAAATTCAAAATCTACTAGCAACTTCAAGTTTTTCTGTCCAGGCTATAGACAGAATTAGCTTAAGACGGCAATGACTTCAAATATATAATTTAAAGGTCATTTTTACCACATTTAATTATTTATTACAACAGTGTGTGTACTAAACTATTTTTGTGTTAGGTTAGACCAAACTCCGGGAGCTATAATTCCATCAAACTGAACATAAAACTAATTTACTACCTCCCTGGGTAAGGTTGATTTGCTCTCCACAAGGCAAATGGAATAGCATTTCATCCGATATCTAGTGTAGGTCTGGCGTAATAAGTTATCAAAGTGGTTAAACTGAAGCTTTTGAAATTATCAGGTTTGAAGTTCATTTTTGCAAACCAATGAAATGTAATTAATATGTAATAAATTTTGGCCTAAGAGCCATCTTGAAATCATATAGCTATATAAAAAGTTACAATTTTATCAGTTCAGGTTTAATTATAAGCTAAACCGAAGGGTAACTGTAATAAATCGGGATTTATTGTAATAAATTTGTAACAAATTATGATATAGGTTTCATTGAAGCGGGCTGATTTGGTCGGAGCAGTTTTAAAACACTAATATAAACAATTATGCGGAGTCGCTTATAAGAAATTATTTCATTCATATTGATTTCAGCATTTCAATGACCAGAATACGCTGAATCGTTTATAACATTTCTGAGGCACGCATTTCAACTACACGAAATCTCGAGTTGCAGTACAATTTATAGTGTAAACAAATTTCTTCGACTATTCTTACTAATTTACCCAAAAAATGTTCTCCAAAAATAAGTTACATTCTAATGATTTTTAACTCAACATTGAAAATTTGAAACAATAAACTAAATTTTCAAGTTTACATTAATTCTCATTATGGATGGCAATAAACAAATAAATTGTATATTTATCCACCTGTTTGATTATTTGTAATAGGGTAAAGTCGGGGAGATGGTATACCTTTTTACAAGTGCTTAAAAAATATTATTTCTTTGTTAAAACTATTTAAGTTAAACCACTTCAACCAGAACAAATGTTGACACTTTACACAATATATCCGACTTTACCGTATAGAAATAAAATGTTATGCTACACAGTTTCATAGAGCTAGATATCCATATAAAATACCAACTCGAAAATTTAAATTAAATTAACAAAAAATTTAAGCATTTTATTTTGTGTGTTCTGAGATAACACGAGAAATCAGTGTGATGCATTTTAATTATTCAATTAAGATTCATAACTAAGTTTTGGTTTAAATGATTTCTCTAAAACTAACATGTTTTCGTTATATGCTTTATGTTTACCTTTCATGATACGGTACACCTTAATTCATGTTTATGTGTAAACTAATATGTAGTACGACTATTCAACGACAGATGGCAGTAATGCATATCTTGGTACAAAAAAAAATACAAAATTTTGTTTTTTCACGTACATGCAAGTGCAAATCTAATTACTTATGTACATATTTGAATGAATATTTTATTTGACATACGTCAGCTGATTTTTATGAAAACGCAGTAAAATCATATCCATATTAAATTAGACACCCCCTTTATGTAAACGTCAACCGTAGTACGTCGACTATCACAATAATCAATAATATCCAATTGCATTTATTTATAGTGGGTAGTGACGTGTAAATTACATTATTATGTACAGAATTAATCCGAATAGAAAAATAATTTATTTTATATTAAATATTTAATTCTAGATAATATAAATTTATAATTAAAATGGTTGTCGTTCATTCAAGCACATCAATGATAATGGCAAAGAAAAACAACACAAACTTTAAAAAGTAAGAAAACTTTCTTTACCTTCTTTTACAAATTTATAATAGAGCGCGAGTGTTGTAAAATTAAATCGGTTTAAGGTATTTTCACACCCATATATCTGTGCTGTGTCCGCTCCGACCAAAATATATTTTTTTAGTATCTTTGAAGCTCTTAAAATTAAGACACAAAATTTTTATTAAATATAACTGTGTATTAAATTTTTGGTACAATTTTTTTTTATCGCGTATGCTTTGTAAAACAAAAAATATTTTTGAGAGCTTTTTGTTTTTTATTAGAAATAATTTTTCTATTGCAACTCGAGTTTAGCTTTTATTTCGCGATAAATTAAAATGTATTTTTAATCAAATTTTAATATACACGGGTGCCATATATAATATCAATCGCTGCTCTGTTTAGAAAATCCTCAACAACAAGTTGTATATTAGTTACAGGCGACGATTTCTAAAATAAGCTCTCATCAAACAATAATGTTGCTCGAAGTCTGTTAAAAGGACAGATGGGGTAAGTGATTTTTCTATATTTTTTGTGAGTTTGCATTTTAATTTTTTTATTTTATTACTCTGTATAATTCGGAACGGGTTGAAGTTTCGGGAACTATTAAAAACTCAAATTTGCAGAGTTCAGAAATTAGTGCACACCACAACATCCCAATGTTTTATTTTCTATTTTGGAGTCGGCATTTCACGTAGCTAATAGTCGGTCAGAATTATCAAAATTTACGCAGACAGTGGGAGCATTGGACTCCCGATTGCATGATCAATTTGCAGAATTGATTCTTCGGAATAATTGTTCACTTCCTTAGAGTGTATAAAGAGAAAGTACTCAGGGTTTTAGAAGAATCCGAAACCTAGCAAGAATTTGAACCAAAAAATTCTGAGGCAATTGTGAATGATGAGATTACTTTCTCAAGTTCAAGTGATTTTAGCCACTTTTGAAAGTGACATAACGGCGGGTGATACCTCAGTTTAGTCGAATCCTTCATTATCCGCTGTCGCCATTACTCCCTCCCCTCATTCCCGGTTATTTACTCTATGAAATATAATCACATCACCATCTGCCATTTCTTACCAAAAAATCTTCGATTGCATATTGAATATTTTCTACAAAACAAACATGTTAAGTTTCATACCTTAACTTTTGAGATTTCAATTGAGTAGAGTTTTTAGGCATTTTTGAAAAAAAAATTGAAACAAGTTGAACAAAGCATAGAGCTAAGTAGATTATTTCTTAACCGATCTTGTTTATGCTGGGAATGCTTCATGCAACCTGACTATTGTTGAAGCGATCAATATGCTATTTGGCATGTTGCATAATCGATCGCACTCTACTGTAATTTTGTTAAAAGTTTTGGAATATATTCAATTAGAACGAAATACGCTAAAAATTATATAGTATAACTAATTAATGAAAAGGCTATTTCTATGATTTAAAGCTATGGCGAATTTCTAAAGAGGATACAAGTTATTTCAGATGCCCCATCATCTCAATATTCATACATACTAAAGACTTACGTTTTTTCCAAAGATATAGAGGGAAAGTATAGCAATTACTACTGTATAAGGTAGGACGTGAAAAGTGAAATAGGCCATTTATGAATGAAGATTGACTTTAAAATTTAAGTAAAATTGTTGCCAACTTGGTTAGAAATTAGTGTGTCTTTGCGGATTATAATGATATTTTTCATGCCAGATGAAAATTATGTCGAGTCCTGGGGGCCTGTTTTGAAATAATCCGATATCGGATTTTTTCTGATATCGAAAAATCCGATCCGCCACGAGCTTTCCTATTATGAAATTGTTTGGTTGATCGAATGAAGTTAGCAATAATGCTTCAGTTGTTGTTGTAGACCTAATAAACTCAAAACAAATAATTTATAATTATCATTTAAATATAAATATATTTTATTTAAATATATTATACTTACATTTTAAATATTGTTTAATTTATTTTTTTTTAGTTTTTATATTTTGTAAAATTAACATATTGATTGAAATAGCTGAAAAAACACACATTCGACAACAAAAAATGAAATTCGTCAACTAAATAGTAGTCGGATTTTGACATTCGATTTTCGGGAAATCCGATTTCGTTTTGTCTTTTTAATTTCATAATAGCGGATTTTTCGATATAGGATTTTTATAATCGTAAAGTTTGCTTTCGGATCCGATATCGAATTTTTCCTAATAGCCCCCCTGAAATTCAGTTCTGTAGTATTGTCAAGTTCTTCGAGACTAAGCACACATCTCGAATATAAATAAGTAGAATCTGGGGTCTAACTATTGAATTCGACATTCATATACGAAAGCTATCGTTTTCCTGTAGTAGACAAAATAAGAAAAAAGGAAAATGTACGAGTATTAGCTTTTATTTCTATGCTTGCTATAGGAAAACGATAGCTGTAGAAAATGAACGTCGAATTCAATAGTAAGGCTCCTAATTTTCTAACATAGCCTTATGATTAAATCAGCTAACTGCAACAGAACTTGAAAATTTCTTAAGCGATCATTATAATATTAGCGAAGATGCCGAACCTAATCTATTTCCCAGCTCTCATGAAACTAGGAAAGAAATGGAGCTAAAACGATTTTTTAGGTGAAATTCTGGATTACAGACAACTAAAGCTAAACTTGGCTGGCATTGCTTAACCGATCAGGTATACTTGATTGCAGGAACCTATGCAGTGATATTTATTTTCTGATAAACGATAAATTCGGGTAATAACTTTATAATAAAATTGTAGTTAAGTTTATATTGAATTCTTAAAGGAGACATATAGAAAATGTATAATAAGTGCATGGGAATAACTCATCTTTTAACTTCGAAAAGTAGTTTCAATATTCTCTTAAAAACATTGTAAGCGGCACACACTGTTTCCATTGGCATTTTGTCCTAAATTTCGATTATAACATTTTTCAGTTGTTACGAACTTGTAATCTGGGACCTTAAGACAAGAAGTATCAACATATAAAACAATCGATAAGATTGCAATCGGGAGAGTTATCAATTTTACATTATTTTTGAGTAATGCTTGCCTTGTGAATTTTCGATACAATTTAAAGATAACTTGCATCTTGGGCTGATTTCGCCCCAAAGTATGATAGATACAGCATTCTAAAACTTGAAATGGAAGTTACGAGAATGCTCCGGGTCAAATAACTCCTCATCAGAGAATATAATTTCGTCACTAATGTGAATGTTTCGAAGGTGCTTCTTTTTTCAGGGTTCAGAAACTCCATGAACTTTACGTTTTCTTGAATGAATTTAGTATTCGATTGTTTTTGAATACTTTTGAACTTTAATATTTTCTGGGGCTCTTACGGTGCCATGCAATCGTGGTCGACTATTGATACGATATATCATCGAACGCTCAACATAACCTAATTTTAATATAAGCATACTTATACCTCTGCCGCCCCGGTGGCAAAGTGGTCAGCATGCTTGCTCCAGCGACCGAAGGTCCGGGGTTCGATTCCCGGTTTTGACAAGGAAAAAAGTGCACAGCTGGTTTAGGATCAATGAATTAATCACTCAGTATCCGAAATGAAAATATGATTATGAAACCTCATTTGAGGCGGCCAGGTCTCTTAATGGGATATAGTGCCAAAGAGAGAGAGAGAGAGAGAGATACCTCACTCCATTTCATTCAAGAGACTAAAAGTTTGAATTGATAAACATTTGTTGTCATCCTTTTAGGAAAATTAAAAAATAATCAAATAGTTAATTTAATGACACGAATTTAATAATAATATTGTTTAAATTAAATTTTAATTGTAACTCACATTTCCTAAACTTATATTTTTCCACTTTTTATTTGATTCTTTAATATGAAACACGATCTTCGTCACGCTGAAAGAAGCCGTATACTAACGATATTATCGAGAAAAAACAATATCGAAAAATTTCATAATCGCTCATTATCGATAATATCGAAAAAAATGCTTTCAAAATGTTCGATTAAAAAAAACTATGCTTAGGGTATTTTTACACCCAAAGTAATTTGTTCTACTCTAATGCAGGATTGTATGAACCTAAACAGACAATTAAAGGCCGATTTATATTATCTGTTCCGTTCAGTTCCTACACGTATTGCGACAAAAAAGACATTCTTACATATATTTTCTATAGGAGTATTTATATTATCTGTTCCTATCCTAAAGTACCGTCACAGACAAAATTGTTGAAGAGACTGTTTTGTCTGATGTCTGAAGGCGAAAAAATAACCCTATTAAAATTAGCCGGCTCCAGGCCAAAAAAATGTCGAAATGCAGATTCAAACTGATCAAACGAAAATGACAGTCGATTTTTGTCGGTAACATCCCAGCCGAAAAATGTCGATAATGCAGAGACAACTTTTATGCCGGAAAGTGATTATTTATATTAGATAATTTTAATTTGTTGTTCCTAAAACCAACTAAAAAATTTAAAATAAGAAATTTTCATTCGAAACAATAAAAAGTAAAATACTAAACCAAATTTCTCTAAATGCTGTATTAGATGTTTGGGGAAGGTAAGACAAGAAATGCATTTATAGTTTTACATGTTTGGAGAATATTATAAATGAAGTGCCGTCTAGTAAATATCATTTAAAAACGTCAGGTCAATCTGCATGTGAAGAGTACGGGAAAACTCGATTGAATATTTCGCACACACAAAATTTGAAAATTTCTAAAATTTTTGTCAGTGTCATGACTGGAAATAGAGTCAAATGAAAGGTCTAAACAAATAATTTTTTCGACATAAAATGTGAATCTGTATTATCGGCTGTCGTTTAATTTCTATATTTAATCTGCATTATCAGCATTTTCGACTGGGTATTTCTGTGCATTTTATGACAATTTTATATGTTTTATTCAACCGCGTTTTTGCGGACTCCACATGACAATTGAACTGCAATTTTGTTCAGGCGTGAGCATCAGCAAGACCTTTCATTTGAATCTATTTTCAGCCATGACACTTTAAGCATACAATTTTAAAAAAATTCTAATTTTGTGTGTGTGGTTTATTCAATTGAGATTTGCCGAACTTCCAACATGGAAATCGACCAGAAATATTTTACATGTCATTTGAATGTATTTCTAGTAATTTTCGTACTCTTCACATGGAAATTGACCTGAAATTTTGTTTTGCTTGATATATGGCATTGCGTTTTTTCAGTATTAAAATAGTTTTTGTATTATAGTTTTAATGCATTTAATAAAAAACTTTAATTTTGAATAATGTACGTTGATGAACCGAAATAAACATTTTTGATTTAAAAAGAAATTACTGTTTAACACCAAAATTATTTGCCTGCTTTGTCGACATTTTTCGGATGGCTTTTTAAACGAATCTGCCTTACCAACTGTTACAAGCAAAACAGTTGTTTTTAAATCTGCATTGTTGGCAGTTTTCGACTGATAATTTTTGTTATTACAGCCGAATCTTAATTATCGACATTTTTCGACTGGAGCGAGTCGGCTAACTTTAACAGTATGAAAAAATATGAAGAATTGCGAAGAAATTGAAATTCATGTGTGTTATCTTTTACTCTATACGTAACGAAAAGATACGAATACATACGATAACCAATCGAAGAAAATGTCTGAATTGAAACTTACGGATAGTATATAGTAAATTGATGATGTTTGACACGATACGTGTAAGAATTGAACGGAACGGATAATATAAATCGAACTTAATTTTTTGATAGTTTTCTTTTGTCTGTTTCTATCTTCTGCTTGTGATATCTAAAATTTTGTTGTTGTTGTTTTGGTTTGTACATTGGCCAATAGGTTATGTTTCAGTGGTTGATACTTAAGCCAACTTTGGCCCATTGTGATACCACGCATTCACGCCACATCTTTAACCCATTCACCTACTCACACAACAGTAAACCACCTGCACATTGCAAGCTCCACGTCAATCTGTACTTGACATGGATGGTCGGTTGGCGCATCCATCAGAGGGTCTTAGTTGTGTTTATTAACATCACCGATTGTAATCGATGATGAAAATTCGACTTTTCATCTAGCCTCTGATGGGATTTGACCCTAATACCTCCTGGTCCAAGTGCCGAAGCTTTAACCACTGCACCACTTGTCCGGTATTTACATAAATACGAATTATTTAAAAGAAAGTCTAGATGACACGTGTGTGTTTTTTTCGAAGAATGAGCAAATTTAGTTTTTTTGATTTAAATTTAATTTTGGGGCTTTTTCCGGTGGATTATGGTTTGAATGATTTGGTTAATTGGTAAGTTCAGTTCATCTATCATAGTTTCTAATACCGTCTTTTTTTATTTCTTTCGTTTCAGATTTTGACATTTGGGGTTGTGTGGCGCTTGGGGTTCGTAAACTTTTCTCTGGAGGAAAATTCTAATCTAATAAAATAAATTTTTAGAATAAAAGTATTGCTGTTAAAGTGCGCCACGATTCGCTATACCTGTCGAGAACTTTTACGTATCCTCGGTTTTATTAAAATCTATGCTTCGGACTAGATCTCTTGTGTAGCACGCATTCACTAGATCGTGAAGGTCTGATTTTTAATATTGGCGAACTTTGTTATACTTTTAATGGTGTTCCAGTTTATATTATCTGTTTCTCGGCTGAAAAATAAAAAATTGGAAAAATATTTACTTAATTTTGTTTTATTTGCCAATTCGATAAACATTTAAAATTTCCAAAAAATTTTAAAGAAAACGTGTTGCGAGCAAGTTGGCTGGTTCTTTATACAATCGGCGAAAGAAACAATTCTGTTGACGATTAATCGTTACTCTGGGATTTTATTAAAAACTAGCTGACCCGGCGAACTTCGTACCGCCTCAAAATCAATAAATGTTGCTAAAGTTATTATAGCTTAATTAAATTGAGTTTTTTTATTAAGATAAAATGAATTTCTCTCTCACTCTCTCTCTGGCACTATACCCCATTAAGAGATTTGGCCGTCTTAAATGAGGTTTAATAATCATATTTTCATTTCGGATAATGACTAATGAGTGATTAATTCATTGATCCTAAACCAGCCGTCCAATTTTTTCCTTGTCACTACCGGGAATTGAACCCGAGACCTCCGGGGCGGATAAAATGAATACTAAACATTAATTAAATTCAATCAAAATGAAATATATTTTAATTACATTGAAATGAATGTAATTCACGTGACAGCAAGGAATTCGTTTTATTGAATTGATTCGAAATGATTCGCGTAGCATTGTTGCACTACTTTCTTTTAAACTATTTCCTGAGTAGGTTGCAATAGGGTCGATTCCCTTCAGTAAAACATCTTGTGATATACGACATTTTTTGTTTTATTGTCAGGTGCGAGAACGAACAAAGCGGATGGTATGTCGACACGTGAACATGCTATGTACAATTGGCCGTGAGAGAAACATTCATTTTCTAGATTCAGGCCACAAACACTCAAGGATGGGCCTTGTGATTTGTTGATCGTCATGGCGAATGCAAGACGAATCGGAAATTGAATTCGTTTAAACTCGATTGGCATATCGGTTGGGTTAATCAGAATTCTCGGAATGAGAACTTCCTCACCTTTGAACTTTCCTTGAGATTTCTCAAAATAAAACGCGTTCCGTTATATAGTTTTGGTTGATTCAGGTTTCGTAGCATGATGATTCCCGGCAACACACCAAATTTCAGTTGTAAATTGTGCGGGGGCAAGCCAGCCAGATCCAATGAGTTTAAAAATTCAGTTGGACAGTTGGTTGATTCGTCTTTGTTTGTCACACAGTCGATAGATTTGAAGCAATGAAGTGGACCGACGATTAGATTTTGAATTGTGAAAATTAAGTGATCCCCATTTTTGTTCTTTGCCGCAAGAATTACTCGTTCACTCACCCAATTGTGATTTTTGTGGTTAGTAATATTGTTCGGGAAAACTTTGTTGATGAGCTCGTCCTTCGTTGAGACAAAATTGCAAAAGTTCAGAGAAAACGATAAAAATAAAATAAAGTAGAAATGTGCATGCAGCCTCCAGTCGGATTCGTAACCAGTACTTTGCGGTCCAAGCGCCGAAGCTTTAACCACTGCACCACTCGTCACATACAAACTACACCTACAAAATTCATATAAAAAAATGTTTTTTTATTAGATTTTTGGGACATCCCTTTTGAGTTTTTCCGACTTTTCTTTTTTCCTAAACCACCACTGTATTGAGACGAACAAAATAAAAAAAACAAAATGTACTAAATATATGAGAAAATGAATTTTCTTGATAACTTTTTTTTTGGTGAATTTTTCCAATGTTTTAATAGTTATTATGCTATTCGGAACGGAGTCAAATCCAACAAAAGAAAGATCATAAAAATCGGTCCAGCCGTTCTTCAGTTATAAATGGTGTACTAACTAACCCGACTTTGTTTTATATATATAGATATAGTAATTGCGTCGATACAATCCATAAGTTTTTTGATTAAGTATACTTAATTTTTGATATTGTACGACATGACATTTTGATATATAAAGCAGTAAATTTCATTTTTTTATTCCATTGATGCATGATAACATCAGGGTACTCGGAGTATGAAAAATCAGACGAAAAGAGCATGACATCAGTTAGAATGATGAAATAGATTAAATTTTTCGAGACATAAGAAAACTCTTCCACCCATCAGGAATCGGCATTAATCGACAACCCTGGAACCTAGATGAACCAATCATTCAAATCACATTACAACAAAAAACTTAATAGATCTTAGAACATTTCTTGATACTTAACACTGTAAATTTCTTAACACTATATTATTTAATTGGCACCACCTACTTCTATCTTTGAACAAATCAATATTATTACTCAAAAACACAAAAATATTATAATTTTTGTTAAGAAATTTACTAAAGTGTAATCCATAGTTTTTGGATTACCCATGAAGTGCACAAACAAAACAAAAAACTACTGTACAGAAAATCATGGAAACCAACAAAACTGAATGAGGAAATTGAAATTTCTCTTTCATTTTTCTTGGTGAAAAATGAAAACTTATTTTAAAATTTATGTTCCTTTTTTGTTTGTAAAAAAAGAATGTGCTTTATTTGTTTTTGTTCACTTTAAATTTGAAAAGCGAAAAACTAACACCAACAACAGCGACAACTAGAACTGTAAAGCGATAAAAGGATAATTTAGATTTGTGGAAAACGATAAATAAAAATGCTGTAGCTTGATAAAAGACTCCATCGGATGGTACAGTGAAAGTATGATAAATGATGTACATCTCGTATATCTATCTAATGATTTGATAAGCGGTTGATATTATCACATCGGATTTTTTTTATTTTTGTTCGTTTTAAATCGTTTAAGTACTTTGTAATTGAAATAATATTTTTTTTTTCGTTTCAAATAATATGACGTTTTTTATGCTGTCTTGGCTCGGATTAACTTACAATATTTTGTGTGTGGGTATGTGTTACGAAATTTTGCAGAGAGAAAATAAAATTAACTGCATTATGATGCTCTTTGCAAAAGCTTTCTATTTAATTTTACAAAATTACTTGTTTTTCTTTAAGATTTATAGAAAAACAAACGAATTTTCTTTGGTGGCCAACAAACATGTGACAGTTGGTGCTATATTAAACATGTTGATTGTGTCATTAAAAGCGCAAAAGATTTTTTTGTCTTAAAGGAAACAATAAGTGTCTTAATAGTTTCACAAAATAAATGATGATGCTTAATTTTAACTAATATTGCCACAAGTGATTAAGGCAGCCTTTAGAATACCATCTACACTGGAGATGTAACGGACTCTCATTTTACTCACCAACAGGCATTTAAGTTATTTCTTTATAATCCACTATATAAGAAAGAATAAAATTTACTACAGAGGAAGCGTTTTCATTACGAATTTGTCTAGATAGATTAAATTTAAATCAGAAGGTCCTTTAGACATCATTATCCCTAAAAACCATTGACGAAATTTTTACGAGGGAGAACTAATTATTTAAATATTCTAGATTGCTTAAAGAAAGTTTTGGTAGATCCCAGTATCAGACTAAGCCTGTCAGACTAACATCCTCTTCCAAAAGAAACGATAAAAAATTGGTCTACTCATCATGTTGCAACGACCAACCTATTTCAACTCTTGCTTTGTACCTATGGTACAACATAAGAACTTATCGACTTGGCGAATTATATCACCAAATCCAAAAACAAGTTTTTATCAATACGAAACCAAACTGCCAAGAAGAAACGTTGTGTATATACTTTACAGAAGTACTCTGGGATTAAAAATACCGGTGTGAAGTTTTTGGACACTTAAATATTTGGATACTTTATAATTTGGACAGAAATTTACGCGAGTGTCCAAACTAATCTTTTTAGACATAATTTTGATTTAAGACAGGTATTTGCACACGTGTACATTTCTAAAAAAATTAAATACAAAAAAAATTTTGTTTATAAAAAAGATCAAATTTTTGTATCTCATATACTTATTAAACTTTTCAGAAATTACTTTAATCATCAGAAATATGGTATTTGCAATTTTTTGATGAAAGGATGTCGTTGTAGCTTATGGTAAATTACACAACTCTCAGAGATTGGCTCCCATAGTGGCTATATAGGTTTGAAAGGGGATACATTATTGAATTAAAATCACGTAATGCCATTTCAAAGTTAGCCGTAGGACTAATTATATACGAGAGCCTTTTTGTGGTAGATATATTGTGAGTAAATGGCCTCTTTGTTTTCAAAGGCTTAAAAAGTCGTAAACATTATGTGTGTCATTGGAAACAATATGTAGTCTGAAAAACTGAAAAAATCTTAAATAAACGCTGCTTAGAAATAGCTTCTATTGAAAATCACTCTAAAAAATTGGTATAAATTATATTCAAAAAATGCACAGTAGGCGAACAGGCTCAACATAGCGATAGGAAAGAATCAATACGTCAAAGATCGTTTCAGTATTATTTCAGAATATTGAGGCATGCCTGTTTTTATTTAATTAGAATCATTCATTCCGTAACATAAAGACAGAGCCTATGTACTTTAAAAATCCGTAGCGGCTTATTTCCTCCACTACAAGAAACGAACGCATTGCACGCGTCATGTCAACCTATACTTCATATGGATGATGAGCCAACGCTGAATTCTGCTCTCCAACAGAGGGTCATAGTCGTGTTTATTAACATTGCGAATAGTAATCGATGTGGAAAGTTTACTTTTGCATACTGCCTTTGGTGAGATTCGGCCCTAGTACCGCTTGGTTCGAGTGCCAAAGCTTTAACCACTGCACTACTTGTCCGAACGAACAACTCACCGTACATATAATTCATGAACATTTACCAACCTGGGTTTGGGACTGGTACTTAGGCTCGCTAAATAAGAAATTTGTTACAACAATGTTGGAATGTTACAACACAATAATCACAATTTGGGTTCTATATATCTAGAACACCTGTGTATCAGTAATCGAAAATTTAGCTTCTTATCAAAAAATCAAAATTAGGATGCTTGGAAAGAGCAATATTATATAGGGTGTCACAATAACCGGTTCAGATTTGACATATCGGTTATTTTGGCTCTGGCAACACTAATGTCTTTCTTGCTTTGACAGAAACTCAGTATATTACTTCTAGTTGAAATGAATCGCTTAACGTTTCAACAAAAGTGCGTGCGGCAAACTCGATTATGAGAATTTTGCTCAAAAATCATTTTTTCGGACGAGACGCATTTCCATCTCGGTGGGCTCGTAAACAAACAAAATTGTCGCATTTGGGGATCGGAAAATCCACAAGGATATGTGGAGAAGATATTGGTTTGGACGACCTTTGGTTCCAGCAAGATGGTGCGCCATGCCACACATCGAGCGTTACAATATCGAAACGGCGTCAAAAATTCGATGGCCACAGTATCAGTCGAAATGGTAACGTGAATTGGCCCGCAAGGAGCTGTGATTTGACGCTTTTGGATTTCTATTTGTGGGGTGCCGTGAAGGACAAGTGTTATACGGACAATCTACAAATAATTGAGCATTTGAAAGACAATATTGAAGCAACCATTGCCGAAATAGATCCGCACACAATCCAAAATGTGCTCAGAAATTGGACTGACCGAATTGAGTACGTTAAGGCCAGCCGCGGCTCCCATTTGAATGAAATTATTTTCCATAAATAACCAGGTGGATTGTACTTTCATATAAAAAAATAAATTTGAAAATATATTAGGCTATTTTTGTGTTATTAAATTTTTAAATCTGAACTTCTTAATGGGACACCCTGTATATACTTGTCAGCGTGTGAGTAACTGCTGCAGGGAAACTTTCAAATTTCAAAATGAAACTTTGTATACCGATTAAACTCAACTTAAGCCCAATCAGTGCTTACGGGAAAAAATTAATGCTAGTCCAGGAGCCGAAAAAACCAGAAAAGAAAATTTCAAATTTCGTCTGAAAGACGAAACAAATAAACCCGGAAATAATTTAAGGCTAATTTTAAAACTTCCCAAATGCGGCTACACTGACGAAAATTGTGATTATTATAGAAATATGGTTTTCATAAATTTTAATTTATAATTTGAGGCAAAACAAATTAGCCCCTAATAGATACTACATATACATAAAAAAAAACAAAATACAGAGGTATATTGTTCAATAATATTTTTGTTGAACAATAAATTCAAAAATAGAAATATAATATTATAAAATCCAAGAATAGGCAGTTCAGATAGCATATTCCTGTCGGACATGTACATTGCCATCCGAAAAATATAGTGGCTGAATTTGTGCTAATCCAGAATTGGCCCAATTCCGGTGAAATACAAAGACCCTTGAATTAACGATTTTCTAACAAAAAGTGTTCTAGAAACTATACTATAAACTATACTAACTATATTTTTCGGATGGCAATGAACATGCCCGACAGGAATATGCTATCTGAACTGGATATTCTTGGATTTTATAATATTTTATTACATTTTTTGAATTTGTTGTTCAACAAAAATATTATTGAACAATCTACCTCTGTATTTTGTTTCTTTAATATAGTATCTTTTAGGGGCTAGATTGTTTTTCCTCAATCTATAAATGAAAATTTATGAAAATCATACTTCTATAATAAGCAAAAATTTCGACAGTGTGGCCGCATTCGGAAAGTTTTAACATTAGGCTTAAATTTCTGTTTTTTTTTCTTTCTAGAAATTGGGCTTTGTTTATTTCGTCTTTCAGACGAAATTTGAAATTTTCTTTTCCCGTTTTTCGGCTTTTTTCCGTGAGCACCAATTAGCACAAATTGGGCTCAATCGGTATGCAAAGTTTCATTTTGAAATTCGAACATATCCTGCTGCAGTTATCCACAGCCTGATGAGATGATTGAATTTTTTCGTGGTCTTATTAGATCGGAACTGGTTATTACTTCTGTTACAAAACTTCATCGAAAGTTTAGCTTCTTATCACAAAATAAAAATGGGCGCGAGGACGGAGTGGGTGCTTGGAAAGAGTTTTTATATAATTGTTCGGCGATTCTAATATATTCCGTGTTATCTGAAAACACAACTAAATGGCTTTAGGGCCGGTTTGTTCGATATCGCTTCGAATTAATCAATTAATTCAGTATTAAATATGGGAAAATAGTAAAAAAATACAAGGAACAATCACCTATTTTTATTTATTTGACCGCCTTCCTAAGTAAAATATGGCCTGAGCAATTTACATTTTAATTCCCCCCTAATGCCAGAAGTCAAATCAAATAACCCTAATACAACAAATACCGAATATGTGTCTCATTTATCATTATAGTAGTCGTCCTCATATTTGCTTATGTGAATCCTTTTTAAGGATAAAGCAAATTTTCTTCGGCGAACATTTTTTACTAACTTTAGTAGCATGGAATTTTAGGCTATAACCAATAACATATTATACCACTACCTATTATATGAAAATAAGTCAATAATACAGATTTTTCTAGTTCATATTTTCGGAATACTAATCATAATATTCCCAATGTAAAGAAACTAAAATGTTTTCAATTTAAAATTTTTAAAGTGACCTTTCCAACCTGCCAAAGTAATGTTTAGTTAATGTTTAAAAAACAAAAGTTCAATATTAAATAAAATTATTTTAAACTAATCGCTGAAACGGATGGCCGATATTTTTAGTTTGATGAATCCATTCTTTAAGGTTTTTGACAAACTGGAAAAGTTACTGCACCCTCGAATGTTCAAAGGTAAATTGTTAAAAATTATTGGTGCAACGATATTAAAAAACGTTCTCCGTAGATCTTCCGATTCCGATGATTATAACTTGCATGAGTCACAAATATATTCCCACCTGTAACATATTCGTACAACCTTGAAAACGTATATATGGCATAGTCGCACTTATATAGGATGTAGCGTAACATTATGCACTCCCCCAATCATCTGCAAATGCTAACATGAATTATTATGTGACTCTTAGTGGTGGAGCACAGTCGGATTGGAATATAAAATCCACGAAAATGGTGGCCTCTAATGACGATGCTTTATTTCCACGTTGCCGTATAGTGGACTGTATCTTCTTAAACCGGTTGTCCTGAGGCGTGTATTTATGTTCCGCAATTCAGAGCACTCGTGATAAATTTTATACACCAATTTTATTTATTTTAAGATATTTATTTTATTGAATAATTTATTTGTAATTTCACTTGTTGAGTTTGCAAAGATTTTTCTTATAATGAATTAATTTTTTGGAACATGAATAAATTTGACAAGTTTACTTCCAAATCGATTTTAAATGTAAGTTCAGTGCGTTACCCTGATGGTATTGCAGTTTTTGTTTCCATATTATACCTCAACTACAATTTTTTGTTCTTGTTAATACACATAGACGTCAAAAATGGAAATTGTAAACAGAACAATTTCTTCATAATTATGTATGTGAGCTAAGTATTTATGATTTATCTTATTAAACTAATTACTAATTAAATACTATATATTTTCAGGTTTGCCCGAATTAATAATAGATTACAAGCTAGTGGAATCGTAAGTAAGTTTATACATATTATAAGTTAATATTTACGAATAGAATTTTTCTTTCAGCTGTAGAAGTATGTCATCAATTTTTATTTTAGTTTTTTCTTATGACAACGTTATCATTGTTTTGACGTACAAAAACAATTTATAATTATGTATTTTCTCGATTTGATTGTTTACTCGGGTTTGACATACAATTATACGGAGTGAAGTTAGGGTCACAAAAAATATCATGATAATTTTTATCATTTTGGTCGGACTGAGCACGCCGAATGCAAGTTTTATTTACGCCCACTTTTTACGCCCACTTTTTTATGTCCTATCCATTTTATTTGTCATGTGTCAGTCATCATGAACAAGTGAATAATATTTTTCTTATTATGTTTTAATTTTATAAGTTCTCAATAGTTATAAGGTATAGTTTTTATAAGAATATGTTGTTTTATTTAATTATTTTTTGAATCAATTTATTATTATTATACCCAGGCATCATGAGTAAATGAGCCTTAGCATTAGTGGAAGTCCAATTTTACCAGTTATGTTAATCAAAAATTTCACCTACTTCAGCAGTCTTGCAATCAACATATAATAATATTGGAAATTTTTAATTGGTTTGGAGTGTCTGCATTTGCCTCCAGCCAACTGAATTTGCGATAAAAATCAACTTTTATTGCTATTTAGTGCCACCATCACGTCATGCAATTTTGATCCGCAGGAACCACTGGAGTAGCCGAGCTGAGATACGTCGTGCGAATTCATGATGTAGAACCGGTATGGAAGTTTTTCACCAGTTCGTCTGAGACACCAACACACTTTATGTGGAAAGCTTTCATACATGAACCACGTTTAATTCACCGAAATCTTTCGGATGTTATATTCCTTCCTGATACATCGAACACATAGTATAGACATTTCGACCACCAAGTTTTTCACTACACATTACTTTAGAATTTTATGTGCTTTTCCACTAGTAATTTTATTCTAAACAAGTGGAAAATTACTTATTTAATATTTTTATATTATTTGAAGTATTATGGACGATTTACATGTTCTAATTTTTTTCCTCAGTAAAAAATGAAAGGTTAAGTATATACCGGGTGATTTTTTAATACTTTCAAATATCTCGGAAATTAAAATTTAATCATTCCGGGGGGACATACATTAGTGGTAAAATTGTAGTACCCCTCCTTCCCTTCTTGTAGGTGGGGTGGGGGGTAACTTTGAAATTAAAACAGGAACCCCAATTTTTTATTGCAGAATCGAATTCTACGGCTTAAAATACGTAGGATTTCTTTGTAACACTTTTTTCGATTCATAATAGATGGCGCTGTAATAACGACATTAAATTTACGGTAATGAAGAATTTCCTAAAATCTTCCTAAATTAAAAATAATTTGATAGTATTAATGAAACTTTCAATTTTTGCATATAATAAAGCATTCAACAGAATAATTGAATATAACAATTATAAAACTTATACAATTTATTATTAACAAGAGAGAGCTTTAGTAAAGAAAAAATGTTGTTAAAAAATCATAAATAACCAACTAAAAAATAATAATAAAAATTGAATAATATCATTTTTATTCTAAAATTACTATTCAAACTAAAACAGCACCGAAGAACTGAAATACATAGAACATTGAATCGTTTTGCAGTCATAATTTTGAGTTCCTAAACCACTTTAGAATTCGAAGGCATCAATAAGCGAATATTCGTAGATAGGTATTGGTCAGTTTAAGCTATATGCAAAAAGTTCGAACTCTAAAGTAGTTTAGGAAAGCAAATTATGAATGCAAAACGATTCAATTGATCTTCAATTCAATTATTGGAGTTTTGTTCAAATATGACCCCCAAAGCCCCAAGAGATTTTCTTGAAGCTTTTTGCATAGCTTAAACTGACCAATATCTTTAGAAATAACCAATATCTTTAGTTTATAGAAGTAAAATAAAAAAATTCAAACGTTTAAAATAAACATCAAGTAACCATAAACATCATTCAAACAAAAAGAGCAAAGATGAGCGGTAAGTAATTTAAAATTATTTTATTTTGCAATTCGATTTTGTTCGTTATCTAATTTAAACGCAAGCTGTTTGAACTGTCAAAATTTATGGGACATACAAAAAATTATAGCATCGCCATGTTTGTTTACATTTTTTGACTGACTCTTTTTAATTAGAATTTTTTTTTATATGCGTGCAGCTCTATTCTTCAGTAAAAAAATTGTTGGGGGGGGGAGGGGAGGGGAAATTGGAACATGTAAATCGTCCAAAAATAATTTAACAATAAATTTTATTGTGTTTTACATTTCTTAATTAGATTTTTTAGTTTTAACTTCCTGTCACTGTTACGTTTCGAGTTAGAATCGACCACTATATAATGACGGGCTTATAGTTTTCAGCATAAAAAGTTTTCCATGTTGCCAAACTAAAATATTTCTAAAATCTATTTGGATTAGATTGTTGCGAGCAATAATCAAAAAACCTAAAACTTCTAGAGAAAGTGAAGACATTTTTTAGTAGCACACTCGTAAAGCACAAAAGCACATAAGGAATATTCGATTAGACGTTCGACGTTTGGTTGCCAATAATTATACACCAACAAAGGCGTTCATCGCAGTAAAATCGATAAATATAAAATCGTTTAGTTATTGGACAATTTGCCAGCCAATTGCAATACTATTTAGTATAAAAATCATAGGCCTAGAAAATTTTGCAAATAATTAATACTAAGGCAGCGATTTCATACACAAACATTATCTATTAAATATTACCACCCATTTTATTTACTTTTAATTCCACATATGTTCATTTCATTGATATGTGAGTATGAAAATATGCAGTATGGAAATATTTCATCAACCACGTCATTATTGCATTTCCAGGAAAATTAACGTTATTGAGAATTATTAAGGATAGTTTTACATACGTAATAAGTATTATTATATAAAATCAAACTATATATAATTACAATACATATACGACGAGAATATATATATCATTTAAAATACATATGTAACATATTATTAGATCAACGCCGTCAAATCAACGCAGTGCATTGGTAAACTTTATGCAGGAGCGAATTTTTAAGCCGCTAAATTTAATGACTAAAAATTTATGTTAAACAATATAACTTTTGTGTCTGAATATACAACAATTGTTTATATTTCTAATTATAATTGCATATGAATAATTTATTATTGTTAACAACAACAACAAAAATTACAAAAAAATATTTTAGAATTTAAATAAAGTAAATAAAAATTGAAAACGGAGAGACGCCAGAATGTAATAAAAAATTTAACTCAATACGTATTATTGTAAAAGCTACGAGAAAAATATTAAATTATATAGAGCTTTACTGATGCATTTTATTTTATTTTTTGTGTGTGAAGCTTTTATTAAGTTCAACACAATAAAATCAAAATAAAAGCAAATTGTAAAATTATTTTAATTCGAATTATCGTATTTTTACGGAGCTTTTGTTATTGTTCCATATAGTAAAAACACTTTGCGTGTCAGTTCTATATTATACTATATACAAAAGAAAGATGTCCAGCTTTAGGTTATATGTAATAAATTGTAAGCATATATATTTATTATTTTATTATATGTACAATATATATTTTAGACATGTTTGTAATAATATGTTAATATTTTGCATGCCATTAATATTACACAATAATTTAAAAATTATTTTAAGTTTTAGCGGGAAATAAGCTAAACTCACAATGATTACATGTTAAAGAACATTACATTCGGCTGTTCGTTTAGAATTGTGAATTTTTTAGCATTTTACAATCGACATACTTACGATGCGGAAAATTAGCAGGTGCTTTATTTCCTATATACGAGTATACATGCAGAATTTATTTTCATAACATTGAAAATTAATAAAATTAAATTTTTTATGAAAATCAACGTAATTTTTCTTTTATGTTGATGGACAGTTGGTTATACATATCTCTACGTACGTACGTGCATTATGAAATATAGTAGAATAAATAATTTACTATTTGGTTACATATAGCTAATTATTGTGTATATTGCGTGATCCCCATTTCATTCTGTATTTAAAAAATTTACAATATTCATTAAATTTTTTCTTACAAACAAGGAAATAACGATTGCGTTTGCTGCACCAATTAGTAAAAACTACACCTTGGAAAACATGCATAGTTCATTCGAATTTGTATATAATTAATGCATATATATTGCAGGATTGAAAAATCATAGAATTAACTGTAAAGGTATAGTATTATAGACCAACGGTGATTCTTAATTGTATACACGTTCCATTTAATTAAATAACAATAATAGTTGATGGTATATAGGGATGTTCCCATATTGTAAAGGAAGATTTAGAATAAAAAATAAAATCGGTAAGATTAAGGGGGTGGGGCAAAACTTTATTTTTCAGGCACAATTACTTGACAACTCTCCCAAAATTATCGTATGAGACGCTCATATACAGTTATGTGATTAATTGCCCTCTTCTGAACGAAGTGTTGACCAATCACTTTTCTGTGTAAGCCCGTAAGGTAATGAAAAAAAAAAATTATTGTGTCTATGCTAAATCTGTAATTTTTTCGGGCTTGCATTACCCCAACATCTAATCCCGAAATTGTTTACGTCAGTATACTAAACTATTTGTCTTTCCAGCCCGAACTATTTAACTTAATCTGACTTTTAAATATTATACTAAAACGTATTGACTAACCTTAGTCCGAGAACTAATCATCAACCTAAAAAATGTTCCATTTTTATAGAGTTGGTTAAGAGTTTATTAACCGATTCGAGCAGAAAGACTTGTTGCAAAGTTATTTTAGAAATAAACTTTTATATTTATTAAAATAACTTCACCATAACCTCGAGGACGGTTCTTACCGTCTACAGGAATTTTTTTTATATTTTTTACTAAAAATAAAAGTGAAAATAATGTACAGTCAAACCAGTTTTTGTGCGGTAATAGGGACAGCATAAAAAATGCATGAAGAAAATCTTCCGAAACTTCACGAGTCTTCGTCTTTCATTTTCCATTCCCCCACTCTTACTACTACTATTATGGTCCCTCTACTACTTACACTTCATCACTTTCTCTGTTCAATTATTTGTTACATGATTTATCGGTACTACTCGGTATGAAAAAGATGACCAAAATCAAAACGATTAAAACAGTCGTGTCAGTAATGAATGCCCCGCCAGATGAATGCTCCGCCGGTTACACGTATGGGTTCAAAATAATTCAGTTTAAAATTAAACGTTTTCACTCCATTTTGATTGCATCAGCTCCAAATCATTTTACAACGAATATCCGACATTTATTTTATTTTTCTAACCGCCTTATTTCAGGGATATCATAATCAGTTTATAATCGGATTAATGTTTGCTCACTCCATTGAATCCTAACAAGATCCCAGGGCTAGTGGATGATGCATGCTGGTCACTCAAATTTATACTAACCAAGCAATAGTTGATTGACGTACATGGTCAATTTGTAGTAGCATTATACCTTCCTACCATGCATACTTCGCAATATATATTGAAACGACAACATCGAACGGAAACAAAACAACAACAATGAAAACGGTCGACAGGTTACAAACGGTTACAGTTATATTTTATGTTATGCCATTGAAGCTCATTTTGCTTTTCGAACAATGATATTGAATGGACGAAATGTTTATGAATTTTTGAAAATTACTTGCAGTAAGTACTTCAATTCAAATAACATTAATATTTTCAATAAATCAATCTACTCAAAAATTCATTTATAGAATTAAGTATCGATTAGAATTATCAATTAGGTTGGACGAGCAAATTAAAATATTGTTGTCGGGACCAAACTGTAAATCTCATGGCTGTCTGACCTGGTAGCATCAGAAAATTTTAATATGCCATTCGCGGTACTACCGGAACTTCAACTCAATGGTTGTATGGATGTTTTTTAATAGCTAAGATCATACTTAGGTAATTTGAGAAACATTTCGTTTTGAGTTCTCTCTAGTAAGGTACACGCAAGGAACAAGTAGAATGGACAGATACCACAACTTCATGTTTCAAACCAAAATCAATCCTAGAAACAAAATTTCATGATGATTGGAAATGAAGTGGCGAAGTTTAGTCCAGCGTAACAAATCATAAAATTTTGTCCAAAACTTATTTTTGAATCCCCCCTATACAATAATATTAATCAAACTTCCACATAATTCATGAAAAGATGGAACAAATTTCAAAATTGTATATACCGAGTTCCTCTACTTCCAAGGTCAATCAATTTGTCAATTTAAGGAACACTTTTAAGATTTTATTCGGCTGTAATGTTTCCTTTTATGGAAAAAACAGCACAAAATGAATCTGCTGGTTATAAAATAACAGTTGAAAATCTCTTTTCTGACAGTGTGGCCACTTGTGGCGAGTAGCGCAATCTTGCATCGAGGATAATAAACTTGTGTAGAATTTTTGTATTTGTCCTACAAATTTGAGTGAAAACGTTAAATGGGCAAAAACTTATATTGGTAGTGATTTGGACGCACGACTAGCCACTGAAGTGGTAATACTTCAAATAGCTCATCAAATTGAAGGCCAGTAATCTTTACACAAATTTCTAATTTTAATAAAATCGTTTAAATCATAAATTTTCCTACCCAGGGAGATTGTGACTGAAAAAGAAGACTTTTGTCTTTTTGGTACAACCCAAAAGTTGAATATCATAGGTCCATACTGGTTTCAGTATTTGCCGATATAATACCAATTTATTGGGTATTGTAAGCTCAGAATTTCTACCTATTAGCAAATACATTTTCCTATATTTGATGTTAAATTCTTCTTTTTTGTGGTATTTGGCTGTATTTGCATTTGCAACCTGCCTTGAATTAAGTTCCACTGGAATCCAGTTAACTTTCTGGTTTGTAAAGTTTACGTGAACTGATTTTGCTTCGTTTAGGTTAATGCGCCATTTCTTTGTCCAGCTACTCACTGAGTTGGTTGCTTGTTGAAGTTTTGTAGTTGCTTCTGATATACACTTTTCAGTTGCCAGAATAGCTGTATCTTCTGCAAATGTTGCTATGGTAGCACCTTCAGTATTTGGCATATCTCTGGTGTACAAGATATATAATACAGGACCCAGTACGCTACCTTGTGGAATGCCTGCTGCTCTTCTCTTTAGTTCAGAGTACTTTAAGTACAAGGAAATGCCGATCTGCGATGTAAGTATCATATCTAAGTAGATATTGGAAGATATTTTCTTTTTCTAGAGTACGTCTTCTATTATATCCGTTATTGTGTGAACTTTTTCTATCGTAGAGTGATTTTTTCTAAATCCAAATTGGTGGGGTGGAATTAAATTTCGTTCTTCTATTATTGGCTTGGGTGAGCAGTTATTTTTCAAATAATTTTGAAATGACAGGAAGTAGTAAAATCAGCCTGTACTACTTTCTTGTTGTTTGCTGGTTTGGCGGGTTTAGGAATCATAATTACTTCAGCAACCTTCCACTGTGGTGGGACATATTTTAGTCTGCCGCATTGATAATTTGAACCAATTTCGAAATCCCTTCTTCGGAATAGCTTTTACAACTTGGCCAGTAATTAGAACAAACCTGGAGCTTTTTTCGCATTTTAATTGTACTTGATCTCATCTTTCAATTCCTGTAATGTTTTGCTAATTGTTGTTTTGTTTTCATCGGAGGTTTGCCTGGTAACTTTTTGCTTGTCACTTTTGGCCCAGGTTCCATCCTCATTTTTAATAGGCGGCATATGCATTTTGATCCTTTTTAATCCTTTTGTTGCTTTCCAAAGACAGTAATCAGTGTCTATGTTCGGTGAGACCACTTAAGTACTTGCTAATAGTTTTGTTCTTAATTTCTTTTATGTTGTTTCAGTTTATTGCACAGATAATTGAGATTTTTTTTTGTTTTCCGGAGCGCGTGTTCTTTGCCATCTCTTTCGTACCTTTCGTTTCTTTCTAGCTAATTCCTCGACTTCAAGAGGATAATTTTGAGACCTACGGGATTCGGTATGGTTATTAGGGGAACTTTTCCATGGTGCTTGTTGAATAGTACTGTTAAGTACCTCCAGTTCATCTTCTGATTGTACCGTTGTTAGCACTTGAAGGTTTATTTGTTCTTCAACTAGTTCTTGAAATAGGTCCCGGTCAGTTTTAGAATTTGTTAGCTTAGGCTTTATAGTATCCTTAGTAATTATAATTGTGCTGAGTGTCATGATAACAGATGAATGGTCAGAATGTATCCCCTCGTAATTTTCGAGACACGTGTTGTTCTTGGTAACCCCTTTCTTTACATAGAAATCAATGAGATTTGGTATTTTATTTATATCAGCAGGCCAATATGTTGGTATCCCTGCAGAATCTAGGATTTCAAAAAAGGGTTAACGTAAATGCTGGAAGAAGTTTTAATATCTTAAGGAATTATAACAAAACGGATGAAGTTTTCAAATCTTTTATGCTGGGCGCAGCTTGGCCATGGCCATATAGACAATTCTTGCTGTTATCTATAAGAATATTCGAAAGTTTTAGTACTAAAATTCCAAATGTGATTTTTTAATTAGGATTTAATTTAATAGTGTGAAACTATTAAGAATGCTTAAGCTATAATTAAATTCTTTAAGCAATTGACAGTCTAGTGTGGCTATTCATCTTCTCTGTTACTAAATTATCAGTAGAAGTTGTGTTTTAAATTTTAATATGCTGCGGGGCTATTTGGGAATTGCATTCGGAAACAAGAGTATGCTAGATTCATATTGATCTGAGTACTATTCGAACGACTCTTATTTAAAATTAGATAGGAATCAAGTTCTCTTCGAATCGAATTCCCAAATAGCCCCCTGACCTAAAATTATAACCTTGTGATACCTATAAGTTCAAACGACAATTTCTAATACTTGAAATTTTGCCGCGACAAATAAATTTAATTTTTTTCAAACTAAGGCACCCAACTAAGATTTAAAAAATGTTCACTACGTGTTTTGTACAAAATTATTTTGAAATTTTGATTTTATAACCAAGAAGACCAGAAGTGATGAGTGATGAACCTGATGTGATACGACTATAAAGGTTAATTTATTTGACTCCGTTGCAAAATTGTCTGGAGAAAAATTTGGAGAATAAAAATCGAAGAGAGAGAGAGAGAGAGAGAGAGAGAGCAAAAAGAATTAATCAAATTAGCCAAATTGGTTATAATTTGTAAAACTTATTAACCCTTTGGAATAAAAATTATTTATTCTGTAGATTAATTTGCTGAAGACAGGCACCTTAACAAACATAAATTCCTAACTTCACTTCAAACTGCAGAAAATTGACAGAGTCAAATAAATTCACCTTAAGGGAATAGGAGTAGTGTAGTGCAAATAATCGTGTCATGTCAAATGGACATTAACATTCTAGGGTTACATAATATTGAAGGAAATACAATTTTAATTGATAGAGAAAAGAAACTAGAATAAAAAAAAACTGTGAACCTCATGGCAGTATAGGGAAGGTGGTTTGGATGTATTTTTTAAATAAATTTAAACCTAGAAAGGAAACGTGGGGTGAAAAAACACCCCAGACCAGTTTAATAGTTACCCGAGACCGTAACCATAATTCAGTTTCATCATCTGAGAGTAGAGGAAGCACACTCGCAGCATCACTAGTACTTGGAAGCTGGAGCAGTAAACATTTGAAGTGCGTCTGGGGTGTTTTTTCACCCCGCTTTTCCGTTTGTGTATATTTTTCGTCATCTTAAAGTTTTTTATAATTTCGTGTTTTTTACACTTTTTGGGGCAGTAATGAATGTATAGTGACCACCACTATATATATTTACATATATATACTGATACTCACGTGTGTATACCATAACCTCACTTTTTTTTTTTTTTTTTTAAGAAAGTATTAATCATCCAATGGATTTAATGTCATTTTAAGGTCAATTAATACTCCCCTTTTCATTCACGCACTCACCCACCCACTCACCACTTTAGTTTTCACTATTTCAAGATTCGAAAAACGGCTAGGCGTTACAATTTAAGACCTTTGAAGGCTGAGTTCAGTTGATTAATCAGGAGGAAGATCACATTGAACCTGTGGAAAATCTAAGTGATGAGAAAAATCTAACAGAAGAGGAGAGTGGCTCAGAATCGGAGCAAAGTGCAGAATCAGACAACAAGTTGAGCCCGAGAGTGAAATTGAGGTATGTAATCATATTTTTCGGTAAATTTCGGTGCGATAAAATGTATTTCTTAGTTATTTATTGTAATTTTTAGTCGGAGGACTCAGATGAAGATGGCTTGGGTACAGCTCCAGCATTCAAGAAACTGCGTAATACAGAGAGGAGAGAAAGTAGGGGAAGAGGCAGCAGTGGTAGTAATCGTGGACGATTGTTGTGGGTAAAGATGGGCATAAGTGGTACACAACTCCACATGAAAGACTGTCAAATAGACACCACATACTCACGAATCTTGCCACTTCACTTGGACCTGCAAAAGAGATCAAATCTCTTTATGAAAGTTGGAGTTTATATTTTGACGATCCATGAAGTCGAAAATTGTCCGACATACTAATGAAGAAATCGACCGTTACACGATCGAGAAATAAACAGGCAGTTGCATAATACATATAAACATGTCGACGTAATTGAATTGAAGGCTTTCGTTGGTTTATCGTATTTTTATGTTCTTCAAAACACAAATATGACCAATATTCACGATCTATGGGATCTAAAAGTCATTTGCATAAGATACCGTGCCGTCATGTTCCTAAAGAGATTTCATGCCCTTCTACAATCCCTGAGATTTGATGATAAGAACACTCGAGCAATTCGTCGTGTTGAGGATAAATTCGCCCCCATAAGACAAATTTGGGACTCATTCACTGAAAAATGCAGGACTCTATACAGCCCCGGAAAGCACTGTACCATTGACGAACAAGTGTTATCTTTTCGTGAGCACTGCCTTTTTAAGGTTTATAACGACCAAAAACCAGATAAATATGGTCTAAAATGTGTCAATTTGAATAACTCTCAAACATTCTATTTAGTCAACGCAACTCCATATGTCGGTAAAGTGGTTTTGGAGGACAAAACAGAAAAAGTACCATCCTATTATGTTAGAAAGTTGAGTGACCCAATTTATGGAAGTTCCAGAAATATAACCTGCGACAACTGGTTTTCCTCAACAGACATTTTCGATACAATGTTGGAAAAGAACCTCATAATGGTTGGAACACTAAAAAAAATAAACCGCAAATACCTTTGTCTTTCAAGACTGCTGGTGAGCCAGGAAGTTCAAAATTCGCTTTTGACCGAACGAAAACTCTAGTTTCGTACACTCCTAAGAAGAATAAAGTGGTCCTTGTTTTATCAATGTTCCATCGATTGCAAGAAACATGTGAGACTACAAATAAACCAGAGATAGTAAATTTTTATAACAAGATAAAAGGTGGCACTGACACATTTGACCAGATGTGTCACAAATATTAACAACAAGAAAAACTAACAGATGGCCAGTGCGAGTTTTCATGGGGATGCTGGACCAATCGGGGATCAACGCCTCGATTATATATAATTTCAATGCTGCAAATCCATCACTCAACAAGAGAGGTTTTTTGAAAAATTTAGTCGAAGATCTCACAATTCCTCATATCCGGAGGAGGAAAGAGTTGAAAAATCTGCCACACCAAACAGTATTTTGTATTCAAGAGATATTGGATGAAGGGCCAATACGACGGGACGTAGGTGGAACAGGAAGACAGGGAAGATGTGTTCATGGTCTCCGAACCATCGACCGAAAATATGGAGTCATAGAGCTGTTATCTGTCAGGCGTGTGGTGAGCAAGAACGAGAGATAAAAATCAAGAAAAAAATGTTTAATGAAAAATTTAATACTCTTTTTCAATAATTGTACAGGGTTATCCAATTCGAGGTTGATAAAGTAAACTTAAAAAAAAACACACAAAATATTCGGAATGTATTGTAATTTTTATTTCATTTTACAGATTGATCCTTGCCATTTTTAGTTAAACAAGATATCATTCAAATGTCCTCCACGGGACTTCTTACAGGCCTTGATTCTTTTGAGGTAATTTTCAATGACTTTTCGGCACATTTCGGGCGGTATCTCGGCCATTACCTTACGAATATTAGTTTTTAATTCGTCAAGAGTTTGAGGATTGTTTGCGTAAACACGATCTTTCGCGTAGCTCCACAAAAAGAAATCCAAAGGCGTTAAATCACAGGATCTTGGAGGCCAATTGACATCAGCCAATCGCGAAATCAAACGTCCAGGAAATTTCTCTTGCAAAAGATCTCGATTTGCTCGTGTTACGTGACTGGTTGCTCCATCCTGTTGGAACCACATATCGTCAAGATCATAATCTTCGATTTTCGTAAAAAAATAATCGGTTAACATGCGGCCATAGCGCTCAGAATTGACGGTAACGGTTCGTCCATGGTTGTTCTCAAAAAAATACGGCCCAATCACACCACCAGACCACAATGCGCACAAAACAGTGACTTTTTCCGGGTGTAATGGCTTCTCTACAATCAATTGTGGATTTTCTGAGCCCCAAATTCTACAGTTTTGCTTATTAACGTATCCACCAAGCGAAAAATGAGCTTCATCACTGAAGAAAATTTTGTTCGAAAAATCAGCATCGACGGCCTGTTTTTCCAACACCCAATTTGCGTATGTTCTTCGTTGTCCATGGTCAGCAGGCTTTAGCTCTTGTGTCAAATGGACTTTATACGGATGAAGATGCAAATCCAGATGCAAAATGCGCCATAATGAGCCATAAGATAGGCCTAAATGTTGAGCTCGACGAGGAATTGACAAATTTGGATCTTCTTTCACACTTTCAGCTACAGAAGCGATATTTTCAGCATTGCGAATGTTTTGATGATGCACAGACCTTACAATATCAGTAACAGATCCAGTTTGTTCAAATTTATTCACTGTTTTCAATATGGTTTGCTTTGTAGGACGATTATGACGACCATAATCTGCTCGTAAAGCGCGAAATGTGGATACGACAGAATCACTATTTTTATAATAAGATTTAATAATTTTAACGCGTTGGTCGATTGTTAAATGCTCCATATTCTTAAATGGCAGAATGTCAACTAAATAAATGACAGCGTACTTGACGTTTATCTTTGACAGATGTCGGTATACAGATTTCTACTTTATCAACCTCGAATTGGATAACCCTGTAGTTTATCATTCCAATTAGACATTTTTTACACATTTGAACGAAATTCTTAATGATTATAACGACCTGTGCGGCAAAAATCGATTTTTCAAATTCTTGCTATTTGCGCACTTTGATTTCTCAAAATAAATACCTTTTTAGAGAATTGGCCAAAAAACTATAATACCCTTAAAACATAGTATCTCCCCTTTAGAACCCCGTTGGAAATACGCAATTCGTTCAAAAACTCAATGAGACATCGTGATTTTAGAAAAAAATGCTGTTTTTGTTAGTTTTTCACGTTTTTTACCCTTCTTGGTCAATTTTCTAGGAACCTGCAAACGTTTAGCCAAAACTACTTAGTTCGCGCCATTCTATATTAAAAGACGAAAAAAATGAGCTCCCTTGGAATCCTCAAAGTCATACTGGGCCCGAGATACGGGCCCTTGAAAATTGGGGTGTTTTTTCACCCCGCGTTATCAGATTAGGTAAAAAAATAGCGATATCTTTCTAGGGTTAAAGAATGTGGCCTTGTGTTATGCTCTTTATATTTAAATCGATTATGTAAGCGGATAGTAGTGTGAATACAGTATAACGTGTTCAAGGCGTCAAAGTTAAACCTGAAATATTTTACTTTCAAAAACTTTAAAATTTAAGACTTTTCGTTTACAAATTCGACGTACATATGTCATAAATAAACTTTGAAATGTAAGTTTATTTCAAAATTAGTACGACACATATATTGTTATAATTAAAATAAAAGTTATCTTATGAAATTTAAAAAATTATAAAAAAATTTTACTTGTTTGCTTGGAATATTTGTTTTAACTTTTTAAAATAACCAGCCACATTCTGCGGCATTTTTTAATTTTTATTTTCATTTTCATGTAAAAAAAACTAAATAAAACTACTGTCACATATACCACTTTACATATTTTGTGAATTTCAATTTTTCTTTTTTCTTTATTGTGATGATCCAATTAGTTATTTGGTTTTCATATTTTTAGTTCTCGCAAAACATAAAAAATAACACTAGAGAAATTTAATATAATAATAGAAAACAAAACTCGGATATGCATAGAAAATTAATAAACCAGGACACGTTCAAAAAACTAAACAAATCGGAATGGAACAAAAAAATCTATCGAATGGAAATAAAATCTACACTACAGATCCCATCGATATAGTGATTACCACGTTTATTTTACCAATTAAATTGTTTTTATTTGTAGAAATCCAGAACATATAATAAATTGTAGAATTAATTCATTTCATTGTCCATACAGGATTTAAACTCTAAATTCTTTTATTATATTTCTAGTCCATTTGGGTTTTGGTGTGTAAATGAATTGGTATGTACACATATATTTTTTACATTGTACTGCGTTCTTGTATGTTTATTTTTACGATTAAATGTTTATTTTATTTGATGTCAACGTTAAGTAAATTATTTTATATAACCGCAAATAATTGCATAGTGGACAAGTGCTGCAATGGACAAAGCTTCAAAATTTAGATTTATAAGAAAATCGTCTAACTACCAAGAATTTCCTGGGTCGGAAATTACAACCGATGTTTGATTATCAGAAGAGAAATGAAATCAAATTTAAAAGAAAATTCTCCTTTCTAAAAAAAATCTTTAGTGAGTTAAGCAACTATTAATCCAACCAAAGTGGAAACGCCTGTACCTTGTGACTTTTTTTTGTTTTACAGCAACCGTATTTTCAAAATTCCTTCAAAATTAGCATTTGTGTTCAATAGTAGTTGGTAAATCACCATGGAAAGATACACAGTTCCCTGCACTTAGAAATTGGTAAAATTTATTACAAAAATAACGATTCGGACTACGTTTCGCGCATTACGTGAATTTTATGGCCAACATAATCGACCTAAAGAGCTTCTACATTACTATTCGTAATATAATTAAAAAATTAGAGACAAATGGTAATGTTTGTGCTGTTAAGAATCCAACTCGCCAAAAAAGTAAACGTACCGCTGAAAATATCGATGCTATGAACCAAAGTGTGAATGAAAATCGAGACGTCGTTCCCAAGAACTTTGATTTTATTATGGCACCATATACATATACTCCATACGTTCCACAAAGATTTGCATTTCAAGGCGTATACACTTCCCATACATTGGGCAATTGTAGCAATTTTGCAGATTGGGCTTTACAGCAACTTGAAACAGATCCATTATTTCATGAGAAAATCATCTTCAGCGATGAAACTCAATTCTGGTTAAATGACTTCGTAAATAAGCACAATTGCCGCATTTTTATGGTCTGGTGGTGGGACCATATTTTTATGTAAATGAAAATGGCATTGCAGTTACCATCAATGGAGAACGCTATCATATGCCTCATTATTGATCACATGACACCGTCTAATATCCAAAAGTTCCGATGTGAACTGGCTACCAAGATCATGCGATATAACTTCATTGGACAATTTTATTTAAGGTTATGTTAAATCATTGGTTTACTCCAATAAACAACAAACACTCGATGATCTTAAAAGTAACATTTTTCGAGTTATTGGTGAAATAAGCGGAAATTTATGTGAAAGTAGCCGCTAATTGGTGTTCCAGAATAGTTTTTTGAAAAATCCAAAGGCGGTCGTTTAGATGTAATCATTTTTAATAAAAATGTCATGAACCAACGTCTGAAATAAATAAAAAATTATTTTGATGGAAACCCCCGAACATTACATGAAATGAAAGAAATCCTGTTAGAACCGTTAGGCGATACATAGGGATTTTCATATTATAAGTCACAGCTGCGATGGACAAAGCAAAACGATTTGTCTGTGTACAGCTATTTCAACAAGATCAAACTAGATCAGCTATTTTAATGAACCGACAAACAAATTTGAACAGGTCAACCAAACTTCAGTGTTGGTTACATTGGCCGGTTCAAGGTAAACTATGAAGATCGAGCCCTCCGCTTGTTCAAGAAGAACGTTTCAAAACACAATACTTCATATAGAGGCCCCGAACAACATTGATTAAGGTACATAAGTGGGAATTCAAAATATGGAAAGTTTTTGGGAGGGACACAATTCGCACTCGGAAGACTAAGCTATCTTCTAGACCTAAAATAAGTATCATAATAAATTAACAAACGAAACTATTAAAATGCTTATTGATACTGGTGGTAATAAAAATATAATTAGACCAAAACTTATACCAAACCACCTGTTAACACATAAAGAGTCACAAGCTAAAAATATTTTAGGCACCTAAAAAGTGACAAAAATTGGGGAAATAAACTTCTTTGGGCATAACTTACCGATACAATCATATTACGAAATATTTCGAAGGAATACTCGGGTTTCAATGGTTCAATTGAATGCCAAGATGCCCACTTGTGGGGAAATGAGAGCCTACCCTCGTAAATAACATTTACGATCACCAAGAAGTACTGTTGTGACAAAATGAAAAATTATCAGCAACAACCAGCAATCAAACACAAAATAACAACGTACAGATACTTGCACACAGAACATACAGATACTTGCACAATTTTAAAAGTGATGTGGAAGGGCATATCCTGGAAATTCCTCTCCAATTTTGGTAGTACGTAAAAAACCAGACGTTTCAGATATCCGTAAAATGCATAACCGACCCAGAGTACGTGGAATCATTCAAAACCTTAAGAAAAATAATATCCACGGACCAGATATTGCCTTACCCTGACTTTCCAAAGCCATTTATTCGTAGAGTAGATGCATGCTTTGGGGGTAATGCGTTCACAAATACACGATAAAGCAGAAAGAATAATAGCATGAATACTCTGAATAATACTGGAACTAAATATGCAACGAATGAAAAAGAGGCACTGGCCATTATTTGGGCAGCCCAGAAATAGAAACCTTACCTTTACGATAGTTCCAACTGAGATGGCGTTCTGAGTTTGAAAATTTCGACTACAATGTAGCCCACAACCAAAGCATAACCAATGTAGTAGCCGATGCACTTAGTAAAATCTCGCAAGAGACTAAAGAGGTGAATTTAGATAATTTAAATGGTTTGGCGAATGAAACTAGAAACAACAACCCCTCCCCCCCAATGAATCCGTTACGTTTATCAGGTCAGTAACGTTGGAGAATGTATTCACTAATATCAAAAATATTATAATTTATAAAAGTTCATTTGAAAAAAAAAACAAAATTACAGAATAGAACGAATAGAATTGATTACTAACAGCATTGTAGATACATAAGAAAGATAAAGATAAATTTAAACTGTTTACAGATGAAATACGTAATACTCACATATTCGAGATACCAAAATTAGACGAAGAGACATCAACCGTAAGGCTGATCTCATTGAAGCATTATAGAAAATTATCCGCAATGTCTTATTCGAAATAAGCAAAAATTGTTCACCACTACAAATTATAACAGGTATGTTCAGAGCAATTCGAAGATAAAGAATTGAAGGACCATTGGATCAAACCGCTAATTATGGGAAACAAAAGCGAGTAATGGATACAACGGTGCAATCAAAAAAAATCATATTGGAACAGAATTATCGCAATTAGGGAGCTGAGAATCCAAGAGTGATCTTTCAACGTCCATTGCATCCACCACTTGCCATTGTTGGTGCCCATTTTGGTCTGGTCGAGTAATTTCACCATTCCTATTCGAGAATTTGGCTAACAATGCGATTAGTGGCGTTCGCTACCGTGAGATGATAAACAATTTCTTCGGTGGAACCTGCCACACAGTGAACGAAACAATGAAATTGTTGAAGGTGACATTTGAAGGGGGAGTTATCTCGCGCCGCGGCGATGTCAATTGGCCACCAATATCATGATGCTATTGAGCCAGCACTATGGAATGTCATCGAAAATTGTGTCAAATTGCGACAAATATCGCCGAAATCATTCTGAAAAGCCAAAGCCATGCTAGGTGACAAGGAATTTTTCAAAACCTAGGGCGGTATGTTGTCACATGTGTGCCATCACAATTTTCCACTTTTGACCTAGTTTATTTCTCATTTTTCTAAAGCAAAATGATATGCGCTAACACCCACACAAATAAAAAAAAGGAAAATTGTGATAGTATACAACATCCCACCCCTGATTGAACGATACGCAAACTAAAGCTACTATTATCGGATTGAATTTGTTGTTTTATTATCGATTCAACGTCCTTGGAAAGAGAATTTAAAATGCTGCTGTTAGAGCGGAAGTGAAAAATATCTGAAGGATTGCTGATCTTAAGAGTAGGAGTAGTTTTAATACTATTAATTAACAGAGCTCTCACGATAGAAAAATTTTTGCTTTTAACTTTGGTCTTAAGCTTTTACCTTTTGAGTAGCTCTCACAATGCATAAAAAACTAATAATAAAAATTGAAATTGAAACCAAATTCGTTTTATTTTTTTTCGATACTAGTGGCATTTTTAAAATTGTGTTTTATGTTACTAATTATAGGTTTAAGATATATTAAACCGATAAAATTGGCTTTTATTTGCTTTGTAACAATTCAGACAAAAAAATGACAACATAACAGCCGATTTTGAAATGTAGTCTTTTTTTAAGGCAAAACGTTTAGCTTGCTAACTTTTTCCTTAAGGCAAAATGCCTAATTTTTTATTTCTCAAGTTTTATTTTCAAACAAACTTGTTGTACTACTGGTTTATAATTGGAGCATCAATTTTTTCAGTATTTGACGCTTAAACTGACTGTTATAAAATTTTTAAAAGCTTAGTGTTTGTGCGGTTATCTTGTTTAACAAAACTGTCATTTCACCGTAGTTGTTTATATGTTTATTTTTGCCGCAAGAGGCGCTGTACCTACTTTTACAATCGTCAAACTTCAGATTTATTTTAGATTATTCTACATAGCTTTCAATGATTCGTAAAAACGAGAAAACATATTGCCCATCAGAATCCCCTGGAGAGGCAGAAACGGCCGCAAACGGTCACAAAAGTAATTATAATAAAAAAAAAGTGTTCAAATTTCCTTTGAAATTCTTTTTGGATAAATTAAAATCGAACTGATCCATTATGGCATTAAATGTTTTCGCTAATATATTGATTTAGTTGTTATCGTTGTACTTGGTAGGTTGTTGTTCTAGGGCCAGAAATTGATTACACAATGTCCTGCTTGGGACGTTATTAGAAATTTTAATAGCCTGAAACAATGTGACCAAGCATGTAGAAGTTGACGTCCGTTTGGAAGAGTGCAAATAGTATATTCTTTGCACTTTGTTGAATAAATATGGAGGTAGGCAAGCCAAATTTACATGCAATGGTTTGTTATGGTCATAATTCCAGCCACTTTTTTTTAACAAAAATTATTTCATGCACTCACTGAATTTGTTTGCCATCGATGTTGTATACAGTAATTATTATCGAATTCCGTTTGCGACGAAAATACGTAATTTTGGATTTGTTGATATTCAAGTCCCCGGTTGAAAATTCATTGAACGGCCACAAAATAATAGGCCAAAAAATTGATGTTATAGTACAATTATGCAATAAAATAGTGAATGAATCTAGAAAGTTGTTCATCTTCAAAATTTAATAATTTTAAAACTGTTACAAAATTATGTTGGCAATAATTCAAAAAAGCTTGAGTTCTGTTACAACAACCTAGACATGTTGACTTCTCTTGCTACAATAATTTTGAGAACATTCGTAAATGTAAATATTTTTCTGTTCTATTTTTATTTTAAGTTGTAGTCATAATATAAACTCATAACATAAAATCGATATAATAAACATGTGTAATGGGTATGCTACTTTTTATGTTGGCTTTAAAATTTATTGTTAAAATAGAATTTTTTTTTTGTTTGTTTGGGCTGCCGAGTATGACGGGTGTAAGGGGTGATAATTCACCGGAAACGACAATGCACCAAAATGATATTTCAACGAAAATGGAAACTTAGCGAAACAGCATTTCATGAAATGATAATTAAACGAAAAATCCAACCGAAAATCACTGTGTCAAATAAATTCACTTAGAGTTATTTTGTAACGTATTTTTTAAAGAAATGTAATATACAATTTTGCCCGAAATTTTAGTAAATTTAATAGATGTTTTTATTAGTAAAACTCATTTGATTAGAAAAAAAAAATTAAATAAAACTATTATCGCCACCTTTTGATTTTGAGTGCATTCCGTTCAGGTAAATAAAAAACAAACAACCTTAACGTTGCTAAAAAGCAATAAGACAAGTGATTCATTAGGATCTGACCGAATAAACCTATCAAACGGTATGTAAATATTTTCAATATTGATTTGCTTAGTACGAGTTTTCGTAGGAAAACACTCATCGGTTTTTTTTCACTTTCGAGTGAATCTCATTATGACGGTCAGTAAGTCCCGAAGCTGGCACATAGGTGGCGCATCAAATGAAAAACTGAAATGAAGGAAGTATCAACCTTAAAACGATTTGTGTCAAAATTGTATGAAAATCCGACCATTAGTTTACAAGTTACAGTTATTAACGCTACTTTTGTTATTTTCAAAACAATCAAAAAAAAAATTAATTTCATGTGTTGATTAAACACTGCTCAGCTTCTTTGAAAACAACCATCGAACGTTGGTTTGTTGAGTTTAATGCTGAATACTATGGTCGCCCGATTTACGTATTTATTCCAGAAAAGATAAAAAAGGGCACACAATTATTTCAAAATAAAACTGTAAAGTGAAGTTACGTGAGATCCCTGACAAAACTTTCATTTTCAACAAATTATTAATTCTTCGTTCGTCGGTTACATTTTACTACTCGTAATAAAAACTTTACGTAGTAAAAAAGAATCGGCGAAATAAGAAGTTGCCAAACCGGGCTTCAAATTAAAAATTAAAAATGTGTTTAAAATTAAACTTTTTTTTATACTGTTAAAGTTAGCCGACTCGCTACAGCCGAAAAATGTCGGTAATGCAGGTCCCGCTGTAATAACTAAAACGTATCAGCCGAGCTATGTCGATAATGTAGATTCGGTGGTAATAGCTACAATTAAGCGCGATTTACATGATGAAAAAATGTTGGACAGCAAAAAAAGAAGAGTTTGGTATATTAAAATTCTCGTGTGTATGACAAGAAAAGAATTACATCGTGCAAAAATTTTGCTGTGCGTTTTTGTCTTTTTTTTTGAGCATATGCTGCCATAAAATAAAAATACTGCCATAAAATATAATCATCCCGAGTATATTTTATGGCAACAAATATTATTTATGGCATTTTATATTTCTTTCTCTATTCAAAAAATGCGAAAAATTTATATTGTGTGCAGCTCTAAACACACAGCAAATATTTTGCTGGGACAATATTTTTTCATCATGTAAATCGCGCTTTAATCAGCCGAAAATGGCGATAATGCAGATTGAAAACATGTATTATTGTACTGCAAATGTCGGTAAGGCAGATTCAGTAATTTCTTTTTAAATCAAAAACATTTATTTCGGTTCATTAATGTATATTACCCAAATTTAAACTTTTTTATTAAATGCATTAAAACTTTGTATAATACAAAACTATTTTATTACTGAGAGAACTCGATGATCAAGCAAAAATTTAAAAATTTCAGGTCAATTTTCATGTGAAGAGTCCAGGAAAATTTTTTTGATTAAATCGCACACACGAAATTTGAAAATTTCTAAAAATTGTTCGTTTAAAATGATATAACTGGAAGGAAATACATTGAAATGCAAGGTCTTAATGATGCTCACGCCTGGAAAAAATTCAGGTCGATTTCCATGTTGGGAATCCGGGAAAGCTCGATTGAATATATCTGCATTATCAGCATATTTCGGCTGGGTATTTCTTAACTATTTTATATCTTTTATTGAGCCGTTCTTTTTCGGACTACCAACATGAAAATTGACCTGAAATATTTCCAGGTGTGAGCATCATGGAAACCTTTCATATGAATCTATTTATGGCCATGACACTGTAAACGGTAAATTTTTAGAAATTTTCAAGTTTTGTGTGTGCGATCTAATCAAAAAAAATTTTCCTGTACTCTCAGTAATAAAATAGTTTTGTATTATACATATTTTTAATGCATTTAATAAAAAAGTTTAATTTTGAGTAATATAGGTTAATGAACCGAAATAAACATTTTTGATTTAAAAGGAAATTACTGTTTAACACCAAAATTATTTATCGGCTTTATCGACATTTGTCGATTGTCGGCTGACCATTTACACGAATCTGTCTTACCGACAATTACACGCGAATAACATATATTTTTAATGTGCATTGTCGACATTTTTAGCTGATACATTTTAGTTGTTACATAATTACTTTCCAGCATAAAATTTGTATCTGCATTATCAACATTTTTCGGCTGGAGTCGGCTAACTTTAAAAGATTTTAAAATTGTATTGTTTTTAAATTAATTTATAATATTAAAGTCATAATTTTTGATGTCTTTATATAATAATACACAATTTTTATAGCATTAAATAATAAGCAAAATGACGTTTTACACAAAACTTGAAGAAAAATATTCTGTGTGGAAATCTATAGCCACATTTAACATGTTGCATGTCGACCTGACACCATGCGTCTATCTGGTGGGAGGCAGATCAATTCTACCACTTCCCAGGGTTGTGACATTTGACTTTTTGCTTTATGTAGCCCTTGATTTTTTGCTATTATATAGTCCTAGTGTTCACTAGTGGTTTTTCGGGGTAAAAACAACCCTGGTTTTTTCCGGTTCAAACCGAGCGCACCCAAAAATCGATGTATTTTTTACTCTAGTTTATGTTGGTGTTTTTCTGAGTTTTTTTTGACAGCTTAAATTTATTTTGTGTTAAACATTATTTTTTTAACTGGCTTTAGTTAATACAGATATAAATAAATGTGGTCGTCTTACGAAATAAATGTAACTTTAGATTTTTGGGTGAATTTCTTTCATTAAATTTAAAAACATTTCATCGTCTTCAGATTCACTAGATTCAAACAACATTTTTTCTTAATATTTAATTTAATTTTAATTGTGGAAAATGTATCATTTGCCATCGCTTTTGTTTTGACGTCTAATACAACCGAACTGTCAAATATTAAATGTCAAGTAAAAAAAAGCAGCGTTCACTAGTGCACAAAAAACCCGGGTTTTTGGATTGAAGTGAAGTTAACTGGGGTAAAACCCGGGTAAAAAGCCACTAGTAAACATGCTCGACTCATCTGATTGGGATGACTTGATTGGTATTTTTTGTCGTCGTGCGGTGGAGCGGGATAGTTGGATTTGTTTTTATTACCCATGTAGAGTTTCTCTATCGTACCAAGATTCCGTACGACATTCGTAACTCCGCTGCACGTTTTGTACGGGGTCGGAAGCAGTTCTGCCGGTTTTGTTCTGTTATTTGGGAAAACCCTACAGGTTCATTCAATTACTGAAAAGATGACAATCGAGTTTGAATTGTTATGGCTTGCAATTTGTATTTTTTTTGCGACGCAGTGGAGCGGAGCCGGTGGAGTTGTTGTTGTTATTGCTCTTATGGAATTTGACAGCCATTTGGAATTTTCCGCTATCTACATCATATATATTAGGTCCAGTTAGGACATACGCATATTATAATTGTTCAAAACCAGGACATCTGTCTATAAATTGTCCTGAACCACAGAGATGAGAACGATGTAGGAAATGTTCGCGTGTTCCTCCGAGGGGACAAACAGAATGCTCCACTACGACTTGCACTCAAAAATCGTTCAATGGTAGAACAACAACTGACGATGCGTGTTCTTGTTCAGCATAAAATTTGTATCTGCATTATCAACATTTTTCGGCTGGAGTCGGCTAACTTTAAAAGATTTTAAAATTGTATTGTTTTTAAATTAATTTATAATATTAAAGTCATAATTTTTGATGTCTTTATATAATAATACACAATTTTTATAGCATTAAATAATAAGCAAAATGACGTTTTACACAAAACTTGAAGAAAAATATTCTGTGTGGAAATCTATAGCCACATTTAACATGTTGCATGTCGACCTGACACCATGCGTCTATCTGGTGGGAGGCAGATCAATTCTACCACTTCCCAGGGTTGTGACATTTGACTTTTTGCTTTATGTAGCCCTTGATTTTTTGCTATTATATAGTCCTAGTGTTCACTAGTGGTTTTTCGGGGTAAAAACAACCCTGGTTTTTTCCGGTTCAAACCGAGCGCACCCAAAAATCGATGTATTTTTTACTCTAGTTTATGTTGGTGTTTTTCTGAGTTTTTTTTGACAGCTTAAATTTATTTTGTGTTAAACATTATTTTTTTAACTGGCTTTAGTTAATACAGATATAAATAAATGTGGTCGTCTTACGAAATAAATGTAACTTTAGATTTTTGGGTGAATTTCTTTCATTAAATTTAAAAACATTTCATCGTCTTCAGATTCACTAGATTCAAACAACATTTTTTCTTAATATTTAATTTAATTTTAATTGTGGAAAATGTATCATTTGCCATCGCTTTTGTTTTGACGTCTAATACAACCGAACTGTCAAATATTAAATGTCAAGTAAAAAAAAGCAGCGTTCACTAGTGCACAAAAAACCCGGGTTTTTGGATTGAAGTGAAGTTAACTGGGGTAAAACCCGGGTAAAAAGCCACTAGTAAACATGCTCGACTCATCTGATTGGGATGACTTGATTGGTATTTTTTGTCGTCGTGCGGTGGAGCGGGATAGTTGGATTTGTTTTTATTACCCATGTAGAGTTTCTCTATCGTACCAAGATTCCGTACGACATTCGTAACTCCGCTGCACGTTTTGTACGGGGTCGGAAGCAGTTCTGCCGGTTTTGTTCTGTTATTTGGGAAAACCCTACAGGTTCATTCAATTACTGAAAAGATGACAATCGAGTTTGAATTGTTATGGCTTGCAATTTGTATTTTTTTTGCGACGCAGTGGAGCGGAGCCGGTGGAGTTGTTGTTGTTATTGCTCTTATGGAATTTGACAGCCATTTGGAATTTTCCGCTATCTACATCATATATATTAGGTCCAGTTAGGACATACGCATATTATAATTGTTCAAAACCAGGACATCTGTCTATAAATTGTCCTGAACCACAGAGATGAGAACGATGTAGGAAATGTTCGCGTGTTCCTCCGAGGGGACAAACAGAATGCTCCACTACGACTTGCACTCAAAAATCGTTCAATGGTAGAACAACAACTGACGATGCGTGTTCTTATATCAAAACTGTAATGTTGAACGGTACGTGAAATTATTAGGTGTAATCGATTGCGGAAGTCAATGCTCAATGATACGAGAAAGTAACGTGGGGCTTGAAATGGAACGAAGTAAATGTAACGTGTTTGTCAAAGGATTTGCAGGTGGCGATGTGGTTGCCAGCGAGAAGATACGAGCGAGAGTTCAAATTGATGAAGTTGCTGATGAGATTGAGTTGCTTATTGTTCCTGAATATTTAAATACACAATCTCTAATTGGCCAAAATTTTATTGATAAACCTTACGGTTGGTTTTCGATGAATGATCCGAGAACAGAATACGTTAAAATTTCAAAATCTCAACATAAGCGATACTTTGTTGATTGATCGAACTTTGGATATGGCAGAAAGACGTGATATTTCAAGTGGCATTTCTTCAAATGGATAAAACGAAGGTGTAATTGAAATTCTATTGGCTGAAATAAATATAGATCAGTGTATGACTCCGAGTGAACGCGAATGTTTATTTAAGCTGATAACAAAATTCGGTAGTTGCTTTGCTCGAAATTTAACTAGTAGAAGCGGACAATTGAAATTGTCCGACAAGCGCCCGATAAAATAGGAAAAATGCAACAGACGGACGGACAGAGGTGTAAAACCTCTGAACTAACTAAGGTGCTAATACAACAAATTAGCCCAATGGTTGAATGCTAGAAGCGAGCGCTAAAAATATATCTCTCCGTTGTTTTTTCGAAACGAAAAGCTCATGATTCCAGTATGTTGTATTTGTTGCTGAGCAACAAGTAATAATTGTACAAGAATATTTTTTCTAGCCTAGAATAATAATTGAAAATTTAAAAAAAAGTAGACAGCCGCATCTGTGTGACCTCTATTTTTAGAAAAAGTTGAATATCTCGAAAACTACTTGACCCAGAGTTCCCAAATTCTAAATGTGACCTTTTTAGAGTAGTATCTATCTGTGTGCAAATTTTGAGCTCTCTGGTATGTATAGTTTTTGCTGTGATAGTGCCAACAGACAGACGGCCTAAGTCTTTGTATAAGCTTGCTCGCAAGAGCGAGCGCTAAAACAACTCGGGAAAACGGATGTTGAAATGAAAATTAAATTAAATAATGACGAACCAGTTGTCTATCGGCCTTATAGATTATCTTACCATCAACGTGAAAAAGTAAAGACAATGATAAGTGAGTTGCCGCTAGTCCAATCGTCCTAGTTAAAAAGAAGGACGGTGATGAACGAATGTGTATTGATTACCGAAAATTGAATAATAAAACTATACGGGACCAGTATCCGTTACCGATTATCTAAGATCAGCTATCACGACTCAGTGGCTGTAGTTATTTCACTGTACTGGATTTAGCATCTGGTTATTATCAGATAACAATGTCTGATGAATCAATATCACGTACAGCTTTTGTGACGCCAGATGGGCATTTCGAGTTTTTGAGGATGCCCTTTGGCCTAACAAATGCTCCGGCTGTTTGCCAAAAAATGATGAACGCCATTGCTCGGGATTTAACGATGATGTAATTGTTTATTTGGATGATATTATCATACCAAGCACGACCATCCAGGAAGGTATGGAAAAATTGGAACGATTATTGAAAGTATTACAACAACGGGGATTAACTTTAAAATTAAAGAAGTGTCATCCAAAGGTCTCGCCGGTATACTATTCCAAAGAGACAAAAAGGTGAAACGAAATCTGTGTCATATTACAGTCGCCGGACAACGGAGAACGAATGCAAATATCATTCATATGAATTGGAGGTTTTGGCGGTCGTTGAAGCGCTTCACAGATTCCGTATTTATTTAATCGGAAAGCCATTAACTTTGGCCACAGATTGTGTTGCGTTGACAACTTGCGCTACGAAAAAGGATTTAATTCCAAGAACAGGAAGGTGGTGGTTGGGATTGGCTGAATATACCTTTAATACGATTCATCGAAGTGGACAGAAGATGCAACATATCGACGCACTTAGCCGTAACTCAATTGACGATGGAGTGGATCTTGAACCAGCAACGATTAATGTGTTCTTTGTATCACAGCATGATGATTGGCTTATCGGTATGTAACGCTTAGACGACGATATTCAAAAAATCATCGAAGTTAGGAGTCGGAAACTAAATAATTCTGATGAACGGCAGATGCATGTGGACTATACGCTATATAAAGAACAATTGTACCGAATTGTACATGATAAACGAATGTGGGTTGTGCCCAGAACAGTAAAGTGGCGTATAACTAAAATGAATCACGACGATATGGGACACCCGGGCGTTGAAAAGACGATTGAAGTTATTCGCAGACAGTTTTGGTTCCCTCGAATAAGAGACTATGTAATGAAATATAGTTGCTCGTGTTTGGAATGTGGTTATACAAAATCGAAAGGTGAAACAAAGGAAGGTGAAATGTATCCTATTGATAAGACGCCTATATCATTTCACACCATACATGTAAACCACTTGGGTCCTTTCCCGAAAACGTCTAAAGGTATTGTTTATTTGATAGTTATAATAGATGCGTTTTCAAAATACGTAGTTATCAAAGCAGCGAAATCAACGAATACAGCTCCAATTATATCGCTCATGGAAGATTGGACTACTCATTTCGGAGTTCCGGCGAGGTTAATTAGTGATCGTGGCACTACATTTACAGCACAATCATTTGAAACATATTGTTCGGAAAACAACATCAAATGTTACGAGTAATGGTTGGAGAAGACGATTGGAAATGGGACACAAATATTCGAAATATACCGTGGGCCTTAAATACATGGATCAATGATACAACAAAACTGTCACCTTAAAGGCTAATCTTAACATATGAACCACGAAGTATATTAAAAAATAAATTGTTGCTGGCAATGGAAACCGATAAATTTACCGATGATGACGTGGAAACTATTAACAGGCTAGCTTACGAGAGAACAAAAGCAGCTGGGATACGCCAGAAACAACGTTTCGATAAAGCACATTGTGCCCCTCATAAATACAACGAGAGGGAAATGGTATTTGTAAAGTGGGAAGGTGGTGCTTCAAGTAATACATCAAGAAAACTAATCCTAAAATATCGAGGACCATATTTAATTGATAAAGCGCTTGGACACGATAGATATCAAATTGTTGACGTTCCAGGAGCCGAACAAACTCAGCGAAAGTTCGATGGTGTATGCAGTTCAGATCGATTAAAACCTTGGTGTATGTTAGAAGATCTGGAGGAATTAGGAAATATCGACGACAGCGATGAGGACATCTCTGGTTGCAGGATGGACGACTTTTAATTTCGAAAAGAATTTAATGATGAGGGTCTGTCACCATAATATTGAGGCTAACCATGATTATAATACGTCAAATAGTGCAATAACTAATCATCTTCGAGAAAGTTGTCATTCAATGTCTATAGATGGCTCTGTAATACTTGATAATGAACAAAATCTTACTAACCAGCAAATTTGGAAAATATTTATAAAAAGAAAATCAAAACTCAACCCGAAATTTATTAAACGTTCAAGAACTTTCCAAAATTTTGTTGAATTACAACGATAACAATATTTTATAGATCCAAAATTGTTATTTTATTTTTTTTTTATTGGTAACTACCTTCCGCGATTATGCTTCATACGTCGTTACTTTACGCCTCACGGCCAACTCGAGGACGTACGGCTATAGGACCGATTTAAGACCATCTACACATTGCAAGCTCCATGCCAGCCTATACTGGCATGGAAGATGGGTCGGCCCATGGGTTTTGCACACCGACAGGGGGCATAGATATGTTACATTTCACAAAAATGTTGTTTTTAGTCAAAAATTGTTGTTTGAAAATTGTGACGGAATATACCAGAGTAAGCTTTAACCCAGTAAAATAAAATAATCTCTTCACCTTTTAATAAAAATTTCAAAATATTTTAAATAATATAAAATTATAAAAAATAAAAGTTTGAGGATTTGTTATGGGTTTGCTGGTTTAACCAATTCAAAAATTTTACAAAATTGTATATTTTCTGTAAATGAACATTAGCTTAATTATAAATGTTATAATTTTTCCAAGTGCTCTGTTTCTATTTTCCGAAGTAAATTGGAATGCAAAATGCTGAAATCTTCAGAGAATTAAGAAATATTTCGGAATTTCCATTTACGTGGTACAAAAACTTCGGAAAATCTTAAAAATAATTTTCTAATCTGAATACATGGTGGATCCCCGGTGATTGACATTAGATAAATACCAGAATAATTCTGCAACCCACAAAAAAATAATTTCTATTTCAATTGACATAAACAAAATCTAGCTCCTTCCAAATTAGCCATAAAAATCCCAAGCATAATAACTTCACAGCAACATCTCTCTATTTTGTCAACAAGTTCAAGACACAATTCACAAAAAATGTTATGAGATAAAGAAATGCATATAAGCATTTTAGTCTAAATGTCGACATAGTCCATAAACTTCTTGTAAATAAAAATATCAAAAGTTTAAAATTTAAAATAACAAAAAACATTTATCTAACCGACAACTTACAACGTCACATAGACAAGATTATAATCTCACAAAACTAAAATACCAACAACAACAAAAAATCTTTTTGCTATTTTTCATGATTTTCTGGGATTTTGTTTTGGTTTATGTTTGAGAAAATTTATTGTAATCTTTCATAACCTAACGAAAAAAAAACAAAAGAAAAACGAAAACGAGATGGATTTTCCCGTTTATGCTTTAACTATGTACATACATAGAATGTTGATTTTGTAAATTAAATAAGGAGTTGTTTAAAATAACATGATTTTAGTTAGGTTCTGTTAATCAACATTAAATTAAATAGTTGATTATTGTTTATCCTAAAGTATATAGTAAATATCTAGGCACTTTACCATGCTGCATGCATGCAGAGTGCAGCTTTCATAACAGCTTTTGTAATATTTTTTATAAATTATATGCAAAGCAATATTCTCTATATAAACTGTGCGCTAGGACGAAAAAATTAATAATAAGTCTTTCGTAAAAAATTGATCAATTAATAATAAAAAAAATATTTTTTCGTTGGTCGGTGACTGTGAAATCGACAGCACGGACGTTGTAACATATTGTTACAGAATTTATTATTAAACATATAAATTTTTTTGTAAAAAAAAAATAAATCTCACTTTGATGAGAATGCAACAAAAAATTGTTATAAATAATATATACTGACGGAACGGCAGTACAGATGAAGAAATAAAGTATTTTAAGTTTGGCTGGAAATATGAAAGAGTTATAATTAGCTGTGAGCATTGAAGTAACGCTTTGAACAAAATTCTGTACCGCTTTTACCGTGTAAATACAAAAAAAATATGGAAAACAATTTCATTGCCTTTGGCGGCAATTATTTTACAAACGGCGAATAATAAAATATGTACCGAAATATGAAGTCAGCTAGAAATTGACAGGTTATGTTGAGCCTTAATCAATGTATATCTAATAAAAATTTTTTTTTTTTCATTCTGCTAGTTTTTTAGTATACAGCGAAACTTTAGATGTATGTGTGCTCGCGGTTAACTGAAATACTGATCAACCAAAACATTTATAAATGACGAAGACGTGCCAGCATAATAAAAATGATATAAAAACTGCCAAGTACTGATGTACTGAGGAGTAACATTAAAATAACCCGTGATGTTTCCTATAGAAAATAACTAGCAAACGTACCTCTAAGGTGAAGCCTGGATTGGAACATGAGACAAATGGGATTCATGTTGTATTCCCACGGAGAGAAATCGAAGAATACATTATTCTTACCAGGAATCAATTATTCCAAAATGGAGTTCACAATTTAACCCAACTTAACTAAAGAATAATAAAACATATTTAGGAACAATATATTCTTAGTAATAAAAGTTAATATTATTCCGAATAAAGACAACAAATATTATTAATTTCTTTTAGTTTTGTTCTTAAAAAGAATAATAAATTTTTTTTTTGATAAATTTGTTCGTCAATCGGAATAATTTAAATTTATTTTAGGTATAAATTGTGTAATACAAGGAATAGTTAAATCAAATATTAGGAATAGACTATTCAATGACAAGGAATAGGTTGATCATATAAGGAATAAATAGGTTTAAAAAATAAGAATAAAATATTCAATTATAAGGAATAAGTTAGTCTTTATCAGGAATAGATAAATCAAAAAATTAGGAATAAATTTCCAATGATAAGGATTAAATTGATCATTACAAGGAATGAATTTCAACTGAATAATTTTCTTCTTGAAAAGAAGGGGATACTTAAAATCAAACATAATTTTATTTTAAAGAAGATGTATTTAATTTTTTTTTTTTTTTTAATTATATAATATTTCATATAATTTATATATGTCTTATAATAAAATAACTTTTATTTTTAAATCTAAGCATTTCAAATAGTTTTCAAAACTTAATATTTTAAAATTAAAACAAATCATATTTAAAGTTTTTTGTTTAACAAAATTAACTGGATAATGTTTGTTCAAAATGATTGATGAAATATTCCATTAGCATTTAATTTTTGTGTTTCAAAATATAATGATACAATTTTAAGTGATTAATTAAAACTTCAATAGTGGCAAAAGTGTTTTTACATAAAAAACATCTAGCAATTGTTTAAATTATTTAAAATAAATAAAGTTTTAAAATTGGTAAAAGCTACCGAAAAAAAATCCGAATAAAATTAAAAAAAGGAAAATTAAAAAAAAAGGAAAAGAGTATAAAATATTTAGTACAAAAATAATTTATAAAAAATATCGAAATCCGTCAAAAAATTATTAAAATGAAGTAAAATTGAATCTGCCGAAATCATAAATTGTGTAGAATTTTTTTTCACCTACTACAATTATGGCTGGTTGAAGTGTAATTTTCCTTTTTACACAAAATTATTTTCTTTTATCTATTTTGGTTTGAATATCTGATATTTTTTCAGCAAAAATTAAAAAAGAATCCCATCCGCCACTAATGCTGACTTTCCATAAAACTTCGGTATTTTATGGTATTTTATTATTACGGTATTCTATAAATCAAAAAATAAAAATATCTTTTAGTAAAAATTTGTTTAGTGGTTACACGGCATCGTGTATAGTATTTTATCAAATTGCCAAATAATATAAAATATCGACGAGAAGGGCAATTTTATTACTGAATAATATTCTAGCATTTTATTCTGCACTGATTGTATAACATTGTATTGATTTTAAAAATTTGTGAATTTTTTATTCAAAATTTAAAAATCAATTGAAGTACTATATCTACTTAGTACTATATACTAGTTTTTTCAATTGTAATGTACTTCATTTTATTGTTTAATTTCAAATTTTCTGTTTTTTTAAATAACTTTAAGTGCGAAATTGTGTCTAAGCTATGAACAAAGTTGAAAAATGAGAACGAAGATGAGAACGACAGCCATGCTGGCACATCAACATCGCGGGCAACGACCAAAATATACATGATGCCACCTAAAATACCTCCCTTCTGGAACGAGCAACCGGCAGCTTGGTTCATCCTCGTCGAACATCAGTTCGATGAACAATTCACATACACTCTCGGCGCGATACCACAAGAGACGGTACAATTCATCACGGACATTTTCAGGAACCCGCAGCCAGGCACGAAATATCATCGACTGAAATCCGCGTTGACCAACCGCTACACTATTAGCGAGGAGCAACGACTTGACGAGTTGCTTTCAGGCTTCCAACAAATGGGAGACCTTAAACCGTCCCACTTTTATCGCTTGCTTGAACAAAAAGCAGGTGATTCCAAATTAGTAAACAACGATTTACTCAAAAATCTCTGGCTAAAACGTTTGCCAGACGACTTACGAGCGATAATGGCGCGGAATATAAAGAACGACATCGAGGAAATCCTACCGGTCGCCGACAATATCTGGATTTACGCTCATTCCAGAGCACCCAAACCAATTGCTGCTGTCAACCAGCCATCCACAAGCAAGGCAACTGCTGACGGTGAATCAGCCCTTGCTTCAATGCAAAGACAACTTGACAAGACGCAACAACAATTGGCAGATCTACAGCGAACACTGGCCAATTTGAACATTGATTCACGTTGGAAGATCGCCAAACAACAGACAGAGCTTCAATTACCGACACAGATCAAGGTCGAGATCGTCAGTTTCCGACCGGTAGCTCATGGAGAAGCTACTTCAAAATATTTCAAGTCACCGGAAAACCGCTAAATCCTGCTGTCTCTACGGCAAACAGTGGGATTGGTTCATCTTGCCGTCTTTTCATCAACGATCACGAAAACCACTTACAATTTCTGATCGATTCGGGGCTGAAGTATCTGTGATACCCGTCAACAAGTTTCCCCGACATGCTAAAGACACCGTTTGCATTCTTACCGCAGCAAACGGATCCCCAATTTCCACTTACGGTACCAAACTTTTGGAGGTTAATCTCGGTCTCAGGCGTTCGTTCACACATCCCTTCATCATCGCGGCAGTAGACAGGCCTATTATAGTTGCTGACTGTCCAAATATGGTCTCGTGGTGGATTTAAAGAACAGAAGACTTTCCGATTCATTTACTACCCTCACTGTGAACGCAATCATCGCCCAAGTTGATACGCCATCTCCAAAACATTTCAGCGTCAACAATGATAACGGCGCTCTTTTGAAGAAATATACCCCTCGCTCACTGAGGCTCCGAATTACAATCTCCCAGTGAAGTATAACGTAGTCCACTACGTCGTCACGCAAGGTACCGCGACAACTCGACGCAACTAAACTAAAAGTTACTAAAACTGAATTTCAGTTTATGACAGACATCGGAATCTGCCGCCCCTCATCATCACCAGTCTCCTCACCATTACATATGGTGCAAAAGAAAGACAAGGACTGGCGCCCTTGTGGAGACTATCGACAGTTGAACACTGTCACTGTCCCAGATAGATATCCTATTCGCCACATACACAGTTTCTCGTTGAAACTCGCCGGCGCCACTATTTTCTCGAAAATAGATTTGGTTAGGGCATATCATCAAATTCCCATGGCTTTCGAGGATATTCACAAAACAGCGATAACTACTTCTTTCGGGCTTTTTGAGTTTACCCGAATGCCATACGGCCTTCGTAACTCAGCCCAGACATTCCAGCGATTCCTTAACGAAGTGTTAAAAGGGCTGGACTTCGTCTACTCTTATATCGACGATATCCTCGTTGCAAGCCGTTCCGAGATGGAACATAGTGAACATCTCGAGTCAGTATTCAAACGTCTCTCCGCATATGGAATTAATATTAAAGCTTCGAAATGTATTTTCGGCGTGAAGTCACCCGACTTCTTGAGCCACACAATTTCGAAAGATGGCATCCTCCCGTCGCAAGACAGAGTTGATGTCATTTCAAACCAGAACCATCATCAATCCGCCAAATACAGCTGTTCGTTGGTATGGTGAACTATTACCACCGGTTTATACCACGGTTAGCCGAACTGTTATCGCCGATTCACAGGCATTTGGGCACTTTACTTAAGAAAGGCAAAAACAAAATAAACTTCTCTTGGACCGAAGATTGCACAGAATCTTTTGACAAGGTCAAGCGTTCTCTTGCCGCTGTCACTCTTTTGGCACACCCATTGGACGACGCGCAGTTCAACATAACTACCGACGCTTCCAATGTAGCAGTTGGAGCTGTCTTACAACAACGCAACAAAGGATGTTGGCAACCATTAGCGTTCTTTTCAAAGAAGCTCTACCCTGCGGAAATTAAATACTCTACTTTCGATAGAGAACTTCTTGCTATGTATTTAGCAATCAAACACTTTCGCCATTTCGTCGAAGGCCGAAATTTCTCTTTATTTACCGACCATAAGCCTCTTACAACAGCTATTGCGTCAAAGTATGAACGTAGTCCCCGGCAATTACGACATACGACGATTACATTGCCCAGTTCACTACCGATATTCATCACATCAAAGGTAAACACAATGTGGTGAGCGACTGTTTGTCTCGTTCTGGTGAAACACTTCTCACAGAACTCGGCGTCTTCTCCTTCGACACGAAGGAATTACTTGTACAACAACAACGCGACGACGAATTGCAGAAATTGATTTTAGCACTCACACCGAAATCAAGCGTAAACCTGCAACGGATCGACTTACCAGACAAGCAGCAAATTTGGTGTGAGACTTTAACAGGTAAAAATCGACCCTACGTTCCTCTCAACATGCGACGGACAATTTTCGATAGTCTACATGGCTTATCACATCCCGGCATCCGTGCTACGCGAAAACTTATTTCTTCAAAATACTTCTGGCCATAAATGAATACTGATACAAGCAATTGGGCGAAATCTTGTATCCCATGTCAAAAGTCCAAAGTTCACCGCCACACGAAATCAGAACTTGGTAAATTCGAGCTACCAAGTGGCAGGTTTGAACATATCCACATGGACCTGGTTGGTCCACTGCCCCAATCGAATGGCTATCATTACATTTTAACGATAGTCGACCGATTTACCAGTTGGCCAGAAGCTTATTCAATCCGAGAAATGACCGCTAAAACTGTAAGTAAAATCTTCTACAATGAGTATATCTGTAGATATGGTGTCCCACTCTTTATCACGACAGACCAAGGAACACAATTCGAATCAACATTGTTCACCGAGCTCACGAAGCTCCTAGGTTCCCGTCGCATTCGGACAACTGCATACAACCCGAAAGCGAATGGTCTTGTCGAACGGTTCCACAGGCAACTGAAATCCGCCTTAACAGCTCGATGTAATACATCCCATTGGAGTTCAGAACTTCCTACAATCCTATTGGGTATTCGAACCTCCGTCAAGGAAGACCTCAACTGCACACCAGCAGAGCTAGTATATGGTCAAAACATCAAGGTTCCCGGTGAATTCTTCATCAACAATCAAAATTCGAACCCAAACACAGATACTTCGGATTTCGTGAATCAGCTTCGTACCACCATGAGAACCTTAGTTCCTACGGACACAAGACATCCACCTGAACAGACAACGTACATTCCCAAAAATCTGGAAAACCTGTTCACACGTATTCGTACGTGTGGATAGAGTCAGAGGTCCATTGAGTACACCCTATTCTGGACCGTATCCAGTGACCCGCAAATTGCGCAAATTCTTTGTTGTGGATGTAGATGGAAAATCCACAACAATTGGCATCGACAGGCTTAAGCCAGCGTACGGAATACTTGTGGTAAACCCAGTCGAAAACCGTAGTGTTCCAAAAACTGTTACATTTAATTTAAAACACTACGGTTTTCGATCCAGGAGGGGAGTGATGTAGCGGCTCAAAATCATTTTCACTTCGTGGCACTCCTCGTAGCAAAACTATTTATACACCGCGCCGCTTAATTACGAGGCATTGCTCGTTCTGCTGAATATATCTATTTCGCCACCTACAATCGCGAATCTCGATATTTATTGATTATCGATAAATATCGAGAACTCAATTTCTTGATACGGAAATTGAAACGAAAGAAACGAAAAAGATGAGTCGCGTTTAGAAATCCAAGAGACACGGTCTCACAAAATAATAATAATATGAAGTGAAAGTGCCGCGAACAATCGTCACACACCAACCATCTTTGTGTGAACTAATTTTAATATAACATTTTTGATAAATAATAAATATAATAAATAAATAGTTTATATAAAGTTTAAAATAGTGAGTGTTGATCATTAAAATAATAAAACCAGATAACACCCGCTATAGGTTAATGATGTGGCGTGAATGCGTGGTATCACAATGGGCCAAAAATGGCCTAAGTGTCAACCACTGAAACCTTACATACGCGTGGCGTGCTAGAGAGTCGGTAAACCATCAGCGTTATTCGTTTTCTCTCCGGACGGAAAGGCAAAAAATATCATTAGGCAAAAAATAGCATTACGATGAACGCATTATTAATTGGCTGCCGGGTCTTGAGATTTGACCACGCTCGATTCCTTTTAGACGGGTTATTTAAAGTTACTGCATGATTATAATGATAAACCAACAACAATAGACGTTTTGACTTAATTAGAGTTATTGATTTTATAATTTATAAACAAAATAGGATAATCTGTCAAATGAAATGAGCTTTAACTTCACATGCTCTTTAGCGATCCTAAATCAAGGAATGGAATGGAATTAGTGACATGTTCAAATCTGAGGGATGCGTCCCCTGAATCAAGGGCCCATTCCGCGCCGCTTATTAAGAGACATTACTCCTTCTGTTCTATTCAGAACAATTTCGCCACTCGAACCTCGATATTTATCGGATATCGACAGACATCGAGAATTCAAAATCGGTAGATCGGGTTAAAAAAAATTCAAAATCATATCAGTCGGATTTTAGAAGTAAAAGAGTTGTAAACGATTATTTTATCAAAATTCTCTTGTTAAATCAATTGCCAGATGACTTACGAGCGATACTGGCGCAGGATATCAAAAAGGATTTATTCCTTTAGTTTTGCTTAGTGTAATTGCTGCACTTAACCAGCCATCCAAAAGCAAGGCAACTGTTGACGGTGAATCAGCCCTTGTTCCATTCAATGGGACGGCAACCAGACAAGATGCAACAACAATTGGCCGATTTCTATTGAAAACTGGCCAATATTAACATTGGTTTACGTGGAAGATCAACAAACTACAGGACGAAATTTGATCACGGACGCACATCAAGGTCGATATCGTCATACCAAAAAGGACTCTGTTACTATCATCGTCGTTTCAGTTCAGGCGCATGTAAATGCTACAAACTGTATTCAAACGGTAGTTCAAGGAGAAGCTACTTCCAAAAATTTCAAATATTCGGAAAACCATTTGGTTCCGCTTTGAATTATTTTTTTTTGGAACTGTAGGTAAATTACATCGTTTTCTTATAGAAGATATTCGTTATAACAGAATTTTAATAAAAACTATAGGATGGTTTTGAAATTTGAGAGTATCAAAAAAAATGAAAGTAATGTGCATGACCATTCATCTTAAAAGGATGACGGGAAGATACGAAACTGTTGTTTATCACTCGTTTCTTTTAACCACCAAGAGACAAAAATCGTTTCAGAACCTTCATTAGGTTCAACCCAAATCACTTCAATTTCTGAACGATTCGGGGCTGAAATATCTGTGATCATTTGTTCTGTAGGCGTTCGTTCACACATCCCTTCATCTTTGTTGCAAGGCGGTAGACAAGCCTATAATAGGTGTTGCCGTTCAGCCCAAATATGGTCTCGTCGTCGAGTTGAAAAATACAAGACTTCCTAATTTATTTACTAACCTCGCTGTAAACACAACCATCGCTCAAGTTAATACGCCATCCCCAAAACGTTTCAGCGTTAAAAACGAATACGGTGATCTTTTAAAAAATACCACGCGCTCACTGAGGCGTCGAATTACAAACTTCCAATGAAGCATAACGTAGTTCATTACATCATCACACAAGGTAGGTTACCTTGTGCTAAACCACGACCCAACGAAACTTAAAGCTGGAAAAACTGAATTCTAGTTCAGACATACCAACGATTCTTTTACGAAGTGTTAAACGGACTGGTCCTTCATCTAATTTTACACAAACGATATCCTTATTGTAAGTCGGTTTGAGATAGAACACAGTTCGCTTCCCTTCGCATTTGAAGTTAATGTTAAATCTTCGTTAAAGCGTAGTGTATAAATCACAACTCGTACATTTTGAGACCACATTTGCCCATGCCAGAACTTCGCCAAAATCCTAAAAATCTTCATTGTCATGTCAATTTGATAAACCTAACTGTAAAACATAGCAGAATTTATGAGAACCGGGAGAAACCCTGATTAATCACTTGAATTGAAAAAATATTGTAAATCACAACTCACACGCGTCTAAATCATATTTGCCCATGCCTGAACTATGAAACAATACTGAACGTTTTCATAGGCATGGGCATTTTGATAGACGTAAGTGAAAAATTATGTATTTGGAATTTATGAGAACTGGGCAAAATCTTCATTAGTATTTAATATTGTAAATCACTACTCACAAGTTTCGGGGCCATATTTACTCATGAGAAATAAATAACAAAATTCTGAAAATTCTCATGGGCATGGACATTTAATAGATTAAACTAGAAAACATAACGGAATTTTTGAGAACCTTGTAAAATCTTGATAAATTAACTCTTTAATTTTGAATTTTAAAAGTGTTGTAAAACACAACTCACATGCTTCGGTGACATATTTTCCCATGGCACGGGTATAAAAATTTGACACACCTATGTAAGTCGAAAACATATCGGAATTGAAGAGAACCAAATAAAATCTTGATTAATTATTATTTGAATTTAAAAAAATATTATAAGAGACAATTCATAAGCTTCAGAACTATGATGACTATCCTATCCTCACGGGTATGGGCAATGGATAGACCAAAGACCAAAAAGAATTGATGAGAATTGGGCAAAATCTAGATTAGTAATAATTAGAATTTCAAAAGTGTTGTGAATCACAACTCATACGTTTCGGGGCAACATTTGCCCATGCAAGAATTATGACAAAATTCTGTAAATCATCATGAACATGGGCATATGTAAGATCGATCATAAATACATGGTTAAATCAATAGCCACTTTACTAGTACGAGTATAGCTATGAAATACAAAAATGTTCATCAAACTTTAATTCAATTTTTTAATTTGAATTTATCGTTTTTCCATCACATTAAATTATTAATTACTAATTTTAAATAATGTTAAAACATATTTTTAATTAAAACATAGTTTTACTTTTTGTTTGGTGAATTTTTTGTATTTTTTTAAAAATAGATGTACGCCTAAATGTTTTCTTTTTGGTGTACAATCACTAACACACACACTATTTTACTTTGGATTTTTTCGGAACTATTTCACGTCGTTTTGAATTTCGGATATTTGTCTATGCCACGCAAGTAAAGTGATTCTAAAATGCACTCCAAAAAGAAGTTCTTAAATTTGGCGTTCCTCGATAGACTCGGCTAATTCACAATCAATGGCGAAATTTAGGTCGTTGATCCAGATTCTAACCTTCATGTATATAATCCTTCTGTACGTGCGTATGTGACTGAACTCCTCCTAAACGACTGGGTTGATTTTAATGAAATAAATGTTGTGTTTATGTGTGTTTGAAAGGGTTCCTGGATGGTTTAGATTCACGATTAAATCCGGTAGGTGGCACTGCGATTAGGTTCTAGGATTTCTTTTTGTTGTTTGACGATTTATTTTTTTAAAATTTTCGCATATCAGAACATATAACCACAAAATTTCACAAACCCCATCACCCCCGGTCTTTATATATATAATTCTTCTGTACGGTATTAATCGGTCCAGCCGTTTTTAATGAAATATTTTATATGTATTGAGTAGGTCCCAGGATGGTTTAAATTTACAATGGGACCCGGCAAGTGGCGCTGCAATCGGGTTCTAGGAATTTTTATTTTTTTTACGAAATTTTTATTTTTATTTTTATAAGATTTTCCCATATTAGAACACATACCCCTAAAATGTCACCACCCCCAAATATTTTATAAAATGAAATGAGACATGAGTTCAAGAATAATTGACCGTTAAAACTTTCTGAGAAGTTCATGAATAATTTAACTGCTATGAATAATTCTTATAGTTATGTTTGTGTACCATAGATGGCGCTGATGTTGTATTCTGTGGTATTTGACGTACACATCAATACTTGGGTTGTAGCTTGGCGTTGTTCTGCCAATCAAACATTATGTATTCCACCAATCATATGAATTATTCATGTCGAATGGTGGAACGGCTGACATTGACAACCGCTGCAGCGATATGGCTGTATTTGCTATTCAAAATTTAAATGATAATGACGAAATAACAGGTTGACAAATGGGTCGATTCATTGGCAGCAATGAAGTAGTTTGGCGCATTTTGAGTTTTAAATAAACAAAAGAGACCCTGCTGTTATCATTTGGCCGTGTACCTTGAAAATAGGCAGTGTGTTTGTTTCACTGAAGAGATTGTTCTACATCAAGCATTAATTGCCCTAAAAACACACTAACTGGGTTTTTCGAACTATGCCATCGAACAGGTATTTCCGGTCAATTCGTAAAAACATTAATGTATACTGATATTCCACGATTTTTCCCGTAGAACAAATAGTCAAAAATGTGAGCCCCACCCAAGAGAGCGAAGCATTTCAGTCCAAAGATACGACGGCATATTCATGGAAAATACATTAGGCCGTTTATACACAGTCCATCCGAAGCAACAAGAATGCTCCTTTTCGCGTTTGTTGTTGCTTAACGTTCCTCGGCCGATTTTTTTCCAATACTTGCAAACAGTCCATGGTATTTTGTACGACATGTACCACAATGCGTGTCGCGAATTGCATTTGCTGGAATATAACAACCTATGGGATCTCACGCTTGCAGAAGCAGTACTTAGTTCCTCTCCTCATCAAATTCGCCAATTATTCGTTACATTGTTGACGACAATTTTTCCGTCGCAACTTCTGTTCTCTACAAATATAAAGATTCAATGAGGGACGAGATTGTGCATCGCATTCGGACCACTGATCAAGATCTCAATATCGATTTTTCGCCGGAAATATACAAGGACGCGTTAATAAAGATTGAGGATATTTGCATTCTCATTTCGAATATGCCACTCATTCATTTCGACACACCATTCCCTAACCTAACTTATTTGATTTTGTTTTGGGCAACAAGAAATCACACAATAACGAAACGAAAACATTAACATGCCATTTTTGCCATTTGTCACCTCACACACCTCACATACCTAATTTTATAATTACTTGTAATGACGTGGACGTCATTTCAAGTAAATATAAAATTAGGTGTTTAGGGTTGCACTTTACAGTAATATGAGTCATGCGTAAGAGACAATTAGTGCAATGTACTTTAATTCGCGCAGTAGCGACACTATGTAGTGAGAAAGTGTTAGTAGTAGGCTTTAGTGCTACAGTACTAAAGCAGAGCAAATAAAGCGACAAATTCAGAATTCCTTGACTTCCACTTGTGCAACAATGTATTTGCCCGGGACGATTTTGTTTGGTCAAACATTCGTTAATGATTTACAATTAATATCTCGCATAATGAGTTAAAAGCAAATTCTCCTATCGTGATGTACCATCACAAAATTTTGGGTTGCATTTTATTAATGTTGATTACAGTGTTTTTTATATATATTCCATTATTGATTGAGATTTATCTTTAATGTCAATTCACATTGCATGTATGTACGTTTTTGATATGTAGGCACTCGAATTTCCCATCTATTTTCATTTAACTTTTAAAAATTCCTATAGAGGCACCGTGTTTTACCTATTCCCAAAAATAATGTTAGTATATTGCCAAATAAAGTTATTGTGCAAAACATATTTTAGTAGGTTACGACCAAAACCAAAACAAAAATAAAAAATCAAATTCACCCCCCACAAAATTGATAATAGTTTCAATGCAACTTTGAGTACTCATCCCTAATTTTTAATCAACCGTTTCAAAAGAGGGATATAAAAATATTTTCAAAGTGATTTTTTACATGGAATTGCATAAAAAGTATTTCAGTGATTTGTGATTACCATAGTTTACCAATGGTTTTGTTGTAATCCCTGTAAGTGTTGCTGTTTTATGAAATCGAAAATTTTCTACCCAGCTCATTTTTATTTCAGTAGGATTATTCCTGTTATAGAGGGTACAATTTTTGCTTTTCTCACAAAATATTTCGTTTTTTTCGAATTATTCTTCCCAACAGATGGTTATGTTTTAAAATATTTAGCAAAAACAGTGACCAATTTCATAAAAGGTACAGATACATATCTATAGTTTGCTATTTAGGAAATTATATGTAAAATTTTCAACGAATTTAACATCTAAAAGTGTGTATCATCATCCATCGCGGATCAATTTTCTGCTTTTTATGTTATTGCGCTAAACCGCAGTGTTTTCGGTTTTATTTCAGTTTAATGTGAATTTTTAATTTTTGTTATCCAGTTTTTTAATGGTAGGTGGATAATTTTTAGTTAGTTAGTTAGGAGAATTCAGATAAATTCAGATACATATACGCAGAAAATAAAAATCATTGAAGCATTAAAATTGTATCGTACAATGAATGAATATCGGATATAACTCTATCGGCTTCCAACCGGTGCTAGACAAATACGAGTTGCAACACACAAAGTAATCGTTTGGGATTGTTAATATTTTAGAACCAACGCTTTAACAGCATTTTGGTCATCGAATTTAATAAAATGGCAATAATCGATATACCGTTTAAAATTCTCTTCTTGTTGGAAGAGCATCAACAGAAGTAGACATAAATCGGTTGAATCGAAACACTATAAATATATCAAAATACCATCCTTATATTTATGGCGAGTTTAAAGTAAGACACTATAACTAAGCTAACTATACCTATAGACACTTAAATTTTGAAATGGTAGAGGTACTTAAGGCTGCATGATACTCAGCTTGTCAAAAATGATTTGTACTGGAAATTAGTTTTTGACCATAAAAAATTACCAATTTACCTACTTCTTTCTTATGGAAGAAGGTTAGTCTATTTGGGGTATTAGCACATGTTTATCGAAATAAAAAGTTTATTTTGTCTGTGGTTAGGCTTCAAAGTTCATCATTTTTTTAAAAGTAAAAAATCAATTTTCTAAATTTTCATCTCAACAGCAGGTACAGAACCCAGGCGCTATTTGCTTTACTTTAAAGTATGAATTAATTTCTTAACAAATTCCTTTCGCATTTTAAGGATCAAAATAGTCGCCTCATCAGCGCTATGTAGTCACTTTCAACGTTGGACTAAGTAAGCTTTCCTCAATGCACCTTAGCCTCAATGCTACAAGGAGCTGAAGATAACGCCTTTTGCTTTATGAACAGCAAAATAAGACTTTACACGATCAATACTGATGTTATTACCTCGGTGTGGGCAGGACATTTATTCAACGAAAATTGTTGATTTATAGTTTAGAAAATTAAGCATATTTTTGGTCTAAAATTAGTGACATCTAGGTATAAGTAGTGGTATTTGGGTAGTTTAATAACAGTTGAGTTGTATAGCAAAATATAGTAGTCTAGAACAGAACCTTCCATAATATTTACTTCTATGTAAATCAAGGCGAGTTTAGAATGTCGGTATATAAATACGGGAGATGAGAGATTCAGTGCGCGAAAGATTAAAAACGAAAGTAAGTAGCGGAAAAATTTTTAAGAAGGTGTTAAGTGGAAATATTGGTTTGATTTAAAAATAATTGTAACTGGCAAATAGAGAATAAATAAATAATTGTTCAAATTATTTGTTGAAGTGCTAGTGGATTTTGGGAATATTCCAGTGGTGTAAGTATTACGATAGTGGTGTAAGTGTTTGAGAGATTATTTTTGGTATTTTCGGAAATATTCCGGTAGCGGGTTTTAAATTACGAAAATCGTTGTTCTAACCGTCAAATTTTTTAATGAAATTCACAATCCAGTGATACATTAACAGTTACGGAGTTAAAATTCCAATTAAAGCTACGTCAGTTAGAGCCAGATGGTGCAAAAATAAATTAATACTGCGACTACGTGAGGCTAAGGAAACCAAGGATTAGATCCGGATAATAATGTGTTCGAAAAGGTAATAGAGGAAAACCTAGATGATAAACGTGGAGGCAGTTCTCGGGCTACCTGGAACCTTCGATATGGCGCAATTATTGGCTGTTATGTCTCATATTTGATGAAATGGATAAAAAATTTGATCAAAAAAAAAGTAAAAAGTTGATCAACAAAGTACAGAGACACAACAAACAATACCAAAGTTGACACGCGAAACAATAAAGATTTCCGAATGTATAGTATAAGTACGCTCAAAACATAATTAAATTATCATAATCATTATTATGCAAACACAGGGCAACATAAAAAAATGGCCATTGTAGAAAGCACTCCATACATTTTTCAAGTCATTTTAATGTGAAATGTTTTCAGTTTTTTAACAAAAGTGTTAGAAAACCCCCCTGTAACTACCCTGGGTGTATGTTTTTATGGTAGGTGAGATCCTATTCTATATACATAAGCAACACAAGATTCACACCTGGCGTCAGTAGCCTTCCATACATTTTTGAAGTCATTTTGATGTGAAATGTTTTCAGTTTTTTAACAAAAGTGTTAGAAAAACCCCCCTGTAACTACCCTGGGTGTATGTTTTTATGGTAGCTGAGATCATGATCTATATACATAAGATTTCAAAATGACTTCAAAAATTTCGCAGTAAGCAAAATAGCAAAATTAAAATTCCTAGGTGGTGTAATTCTAATCAAAATATCATAAAATTACATGAGTGTTATGTGCTGCTTCGGATGATGAAGCATATGCTGCTATCATATACAGCAGGGTTTTTTGTATTCCTTTGATGTTAAAATTGTGTTACTAGCACCAAAAACTAGATTAGCTCGCAGTCAACTAGAGAAAATCAGAATATACAACCGCTAATGCGGTTGTAAGGCATTACGCCAAAAGAATTCCAAAGACAGAACTGTGGTGGTCTGGCCTCAAAAAGTGTGAACCTGCCTTGATAAAAACATGGCAAGATCTCATTACTCAGGAAGAAGTGAGGAAAATCATAATCATCACGCAATCAGTAGTAAACCAATGTGACATTTGAGATAAATCTATCCATCATTCAAGAAACTGATAAGAATCATCACTTATAAAAAACAGATTATATACAATGCCAGAGGATTAATTAGGAAGAAGATTTGGTTCACTGTCGACTGACGAGCCAAGGATCAGTAGAAATTCGATAATCAACAACATTTAGAAGCTGCATTTCACAAAGAAATAAAAATGCTCGAAAGGTGTAACTTAAGCAAAACAAAGTTTTTTATGACAAGTAAATCTATTTGTTTACACAATACGTATCCTACGAGGGATCCGCTCGAAACGCGATATTTCAAAACGCGATATGGCACAGAATGTGCATTGCAAAGCAACGGGAGCACAGAGACCCGCCTGATATAACCCGATCCTAAGCTCCCGCTCTTATTGATTTTTAAATTTCTAAAAACTGAAATTAAATTTCCCCTTTTCCAGAATATCGTGTTTTGTACCGTATCGCGTTTCAAATGGGACCCATGCTACGGGTAGGCAAAAGACGCGAAATTCGATACCATTGTTCCAGACTACGGATCAAATTTTCTACCAATATTGGAATATAAATACAAAACAAAATAAGTCAAAAATAATTGACAAGCAAGTTCGTGTTATTGGCATAAGAAATATGAAACAACACAGTTTCTCGGATAGTTGCTAACATCGCGTGTTACACACACGGGAATTGAACTTAATCGCTATTTTTATTCATTTAAGTTAAAAGTACATTCCCATATTTTTTAGAACACTGTATCTCACTTCTCCGTGAGCAATTTCTGAAAAGTTACACTTATAGGATTTTTGCATCTTCAGAATCGGATTAAGGAAAAGCATTTTAATAGAGAAATTAAAACTTTTAAATATCGAGAACTTTTCCCTTTTGCAATAAGTTAGGGGGTTTGCTTCTGTGCTTGTACTTCTACGGAATTATACAAGACTTCAATGTTTTTCCCAAATTATACATTTTTCACATACGTTTTGGTACTAAATTTACAGTACATTTAATTGTTGAAAATCTTACACTGTCCACCGATTTAAGCCATGACTCAAAATTTTTAAGGTCTTTTGGTCAAACATTACCCAAATTATTCAACTTTATATGAAACACTAAAAAGACAGTGTTTTTGCCATTGATTCAGTAATGACGAGTCATTTTGTCACAAAAATTGAATCACATAAAATTTAAAATTACATTATTTAAAAAAAAAATTACCCCCAAAATAATTGTTTTTACAACCGAAATTATAAAACAATAAAATAATAATTCTCGTTATTGTTGGTTATTGCTATTAAGTTAATTAAAATTTATATATTTTTACGAAATAATGTATATAATTATTGCACATAAAAACCTTGTACATGTATCCGTATGAAATATATGTAGCTAGGTGCAGTCGGGCGTACGAGTTCTTATAAGTGTATCTTAAATAAATATAGTTTAGATTTACAAATTTATTTTTACTAACTTGTTTAATACAACTATTTTTTTTAATAATTCAACAACTTTGAAACTACCTTTCGTACTGTAATTATACACGTGTAAGTATTGTATATCCAGACCCACCCATAAAGACAATGTACTGTCGGTATATAGAACAGAATAGAATGATTTTCCTTTTTTTTACCCCTCTTACCTGTAAAAACAAAACAAATTTTTTTATATAAAAATAGTGAATTAATTTAAATTGCAATATAATTTTATAAATTTAAAGTGAAAAATAAAACCAAAATAAATAAAATTTAAAAAAAAATTGAAAATTTATCATGAATAATTTATATTTTTTGATTTATTTATTCATCCGCATATTGGTTATTTTGGGTGTCAAAAACAGGTGATGAGATTTGTAGATGTAATAAATGAATCGCAGCATTTAATTCAATTTCGATATAGTGTGAGATTTAAATGTTCCTTCGTTTTTGTGGAGTAGGTCAGGGGTCAGCCAAAAAAATGTAAATATACAGAAATATGTTAAATATAATTTGGTGAAGGAAGACGTACCTTACTAATCAGTTATAGTTTTTTGCAAGGTTACTGTCACGTAACTAAGAAGAAGCTTTGTATAGCGGTCTGTACTGTATGATTAATCTCTTCAACCACATCTTACAAGTAACGCCTGAAGGTTTGCAATTTTAAAAATTTATTTTTTAATTACAATTTTAACGGTGCAATGACAATGGTCTAATCACACAATTTATAGACTAACTAAACTTCGAATTCAACATTGTAGGGTATATGTACGTCCGGCCCTACTGTCATCCAACTCCACTCTTTCTTAATAAAAAATATTGTTTTTCATTTAAATCTAGCAGAACTTAAAATGAAAATCAGATTTCTATCAAAGGCTGGACAACAAACAGTGAGCCCTCAAGCAGAATTTGAAACAGCGACCTATTGATAGATGAACGCGACTTGCTGTTTAAAAATTAATGACAAATTTAACTGGAGCAACCATATTAACTGGCAATAAATAAAATATATTTAAAACAAACTTATTAAAAAACCACGCTCATATTTAAAGGCTCTAAAAAGTAGGAAATAAAAGGCTTTGAAAAATAGAAAATAAAATTGTTCTTCCTTACTCCTATCAAGGTATATTTATAACAAGTAGAAATTTAAAATTAATATGACTAAAAATATAAGCGTGGGGCATGTATGTGAAGTTAGCCAAGAATTTCATCCCAGGAAAATAAAAAAAATTCATCGGGTAACACTAAAATTGCAATGATATTCCAGCCCAGAATTTATTATAGTAATTTCGTTCAATGTCGAAATTTTATTCTAGCCCAGAATTTTTTTTTCAAATTTTAAATATTTAATTCAAAATAAAAAATTAATTAAAAATTACAATTCTCGGATTTTATTGAATAACGAAGAGCCATTGGTTGTGCTATAAAAACATGATCAATAAAAGGCAATAGGCTGAATGTAATTTATGCGACGCTGAACCGTATACATAAGCTCCAGTATAGAAAGAAATCAAAACGCTTAGCCGGATCTGTCTAGATACGAGTATATCGGTAACTAGTAGCGAAAAGCATTATATTCCAAACAAGGTTTCACAGTTAGCTGTTAGTTTTTGTTTTAACTTCAAACCGATTTGCATGTTGTGAACAGAGCTATGATGATTTGAGTCAGTATGGTACCAAGTTCATATAATATCCAAAGGGATTCGTCCGGGTATGTCTTAGTTTATCAGAGGCCAGTAATGGAATGTATTTTATATGAAACGTGATCGCATTAACCGTCTCAAGTTTTAATTTCAAACCGATTTGAATCAACCATCGTGAGGGGCAAGGGGACTCACGTTAAACAAGCACCCCATCGTGAGAGGACAGGAGAAAGGGAAAGGCAAAGGGACTCACGTTAAAAAAGCACCCAATCGTGAGAGGCAAGGGAACTCACGTTAAACAAGCACCCCATCGTGAGAGGCAAGGGGATTAACGTTAAACAAGCACCCCATCGTGAGAGGCAAGGGGATTAACGTTAAACAAGCACCCAATTCTGTGAGGCAAGGGGACTCACGTTAAAGAAGCACACCATCGTGAGAGGACAGGAGACTCACGTTAAACAAGCACCCCATCGTGAAAGGCAAAGGGACTCACGTTAAAAAAGCACCCACTCGTGAGAGGCAAGGGAACTCACGTTAAACAAGCACTCCATCGTGAGAGGCAAACGAACTCACGTTAAACAAGCACCCCATCGTGAAAGGCAAAGGGACTCACGTTAAACAAGTATCCCATCGTGAGAGGCAAAAGGACTCACGTTAAACTAGCACCCAATCGTGAGAGGCAATGGGACTCACGTTAAACAAGCACCCCATCAGCCTATGATAAACTAAGACATACCAGGACGAATCCCTTTGGATATTATATGGACTCGGTACCATACTGACTCAACCCATCATATAACTCTGTTCACACCATGCAAATCGGTTTGAAATTAAAACTTGAGATGGTTAGTACGATCACGTTTCATATAAAATACATTCCATTACTGGCCTCTGATAAACTAAGACATACCAGGACGAATCCCTTTGGATATTATATGAACTCGGTACCATACTGACTCAAATCATCATAGCTCTGTTCACAACATGCAAATCGGTTTGAAGTTAAAACAAAAACTAACAGCTAACTGTGAAACCTTGTTTGGAATATAATGCTTTTCGCTACTAGTTACCGATATATCTAGACAGATCCGGCTAAGCTTTTTGATTCCTTTCTATACTGGAGCTTATGTATACGGTTCAGCGTCGCATAAATTACATTCAGCCTATTGCCTTTTATTGATCATGTTTTTATAGCACAACAAATGGCTCTTCGTTATTCAATAAAATCCGAGAATTGTAATTTTTAATTAATTTTTTATTTTGATTTAAATATTTAAAATTTGAAGAAAAAAAATTCTGGGCTAGAATAAAATTTCGACATTGAACGAAATTACTATAATAAATTCTGGGCTGGAATATCATTGCAATTTTAGTGTTACCCGATGATTTTTTTTTATTTTCCTGGGATGAAATTCTGGGCTAACTTCTCAAGGGTGCGTGGGGCGCTCCTTCTGAATGTATATACTATCTCTCAATATATCATTTTTACGTTAATACTGAAATGTTCCAGTAAAAAATCTATTCTTAGAATACATCAGAATAGACTGTTCCATTAGTGTTACTAAAAGACTTTACTAAGACTTTACTTCATGTGTCTAGTAGTCTTAAATTACTAATGCCGTAAAGGAGCGCCCCACGCTTATATTTTTAGTCATACTAATTTTAAATTTCTACTTGTTATAAATATACCTTAATAGGAGTAAGGAAAACAAATTTTATTTTCTACTTTTTAGAGCCTTTAAATATAAGCGTGGTTTTTTAAAAAGTTTTTTTAAATATATTTTTATTTCACAGTTTTTATTTTACAGCCTTAGTAGCAGCATATAGTAGTAGTGTAAAATCCAATCATCCAAACATCCAAACATTTTTAGATGCAAATTACAACAACACAAACGTGTACGTCATATTTTTTATATGAAGAGAAACAGTAACACCGCGATAACTAAATCTTTATACAAACTGTATACGTATATGTATAAATTTATTAAAAATTGATCGTTCAAGTGTAATTGAAAAGTTTTCATACTTTTTAGTTAGATGGCAGCACTTTGAAAAAGATTTTTGGTTTTTATGTATGATAAACTTTTTATAGTTTTCCAAATTTGGTTTTTGTCTTCACTACTTTCAGTTTAAATATCAATAAATATACTATGCCAGAGCATATTTAATGTCAAAAAATGTTAGAATCTTGTATTGTCATCGGAGTTAAGCCTGCATGCAAAATTTCAGCTCAATTGGACTACCGCAAGTGGTTGAAAAATTGATTACAAAAGTTGACGATACAAACAGACACACAGAGCACACAGTGAGCTAATATAAGCGTGGTAAACAGGTCCGTCAGATATGCCATTTAATTTTAAAAGAATACAATTTCCAATACAATTAGCTTTTGCTATGACCATTAAGAAATCACAAGGACAGTCACTCAAGTTGGTAGTTTCAATTTGTAATATCCATGCTTCACACACGGTTATATATTGGATGCTCACGTGTATTAACCCATCATTATTATATGTGTTCGCACCTAAAGAAACAACAAAAAGTGTTGTTGTATACGAAAAATCATTGGAATAAGTCAATCAATTTTTATATACATAATTAAAATATTTTTAATTTCATTTTTCAATTTAATTTAATAAAATTCAAAAAACGAAAATAATCTTTAATTTAAAATCACACGACCGGCAAAGCGGGCAGGGTACAGCTAGTTCTTTATATAATCCTAAACGTGACACATATGAATCTGATACAAGCACACTATTTCAAACGAAGATTCTACTAAACGGCTATATTAGTCGATTCGTCAAAAAATATAAAAATAAAAAGAAAAAGCTGATGTCAAAAAAGTGATATCACAAAATTCGAACATTTTTGCAACCGAGTAGTTCAAATTAAGGAAAATTCTCCTCTTATCGAATAGAATTACATAAAAAATTTCGAAAACGAAATGGGGTACAAATTTGCCACAAAACCCACTGTGGTGAATGGGGACTAAATGCTTGCTTAAAGTTACCGAGTGGTCTTCCATACATCATTACAACTCAAAAAAACAGAAACAGACATAACCCAATAAAATTTAAACATTACAAAAAAATTGCTATCAAAATTTTTTCCTAAAAAAAATTCCTATTTTCTAAAGACACCAGAATCGACATACTGGTAATGTTTAAATTTTATCGGGTTGTGTCTGCTTCTTTCCTATGGTTTATTTTGGTACAGATAGGAATAATTTTTTCCTAAATTCTTGATTAAGTTGAGTATTGAAAACTATGACTCTGTAGGCAAACTTACATTAATTGTATGTAATTATAATTTCTTTTGTCTAATTAAAAATTAAAAGAATTAAATTAAAAGAATATTGTATGAGTTGTAAAAGAATATCTTTCCGTATCTAAAGTAGGCACGGAAAGATAAACGTCAAAACTGCGATAAATAGGAAAGAAATACAAAACTGCTACACAAATTTAAAATTCTTTCCTATTTCCAATTTCTATAGGAAAACAAGAATTGACCCACAGGACTATTACTGCAACCACGCAGCAGACAAAGCGTGTATTCAAATATTCCTAAATTAAACGCAAATTTGTGTACTGCAAAATAGGGGACAAAAGAAGCCAATTTCTCTAAGGCGATAACACTTGCGCAGCTTAAGATCCCGGAAACCCAAATTATTAGGATTTTCAAAACAAATTTTGGATCATCGACGGAAGGAATTTGAGTTTAGATTTTTTATATGGTCTTGCCTGCTTGTAGAGTAACGGTGAATAGCAAAGTTGGTATAGACTATACATAATCTGAGGAAGTCAGGCCACAGCATGTATTTCAATATTTGTTTGTAAAAGTCGGTAAATGGAATAACGACAATCATTTTGCATTCTAAATTGAATTTTCGATCGATTTTCGGTTCGGGTTTTTCTAACTCTAAAAGGGAAAAGTTCAATGCTTCAGAAAAACGAGAGAAGCAAAAACATTTTTAATTGGCCAAAATTTGCTTTTAATTTTCAATTTGGTTTTAAATTTTTTGATAGGGGTTCTGCTAAATTCTCGCTGAAAAACCAACGTTAAAATTTTCTCGCGGAATCGCGAATTCTCGCGGAAAAACCAACGTTAAAATTTTACAAATTATAGAATTTAGAGTAAAATAAAAAATGGCTGCATAATAAACGCACCATGCAATTGAAGATTAATGTCGAATGAAATACAGGGAGTGTCAGGATTGGACGATCAAACGATGCAGGTTGATAGGGAAGCTCATTTCCAACAGCCGAGTATATTTTTTCGAATTATTGATGGTGCAAAAGTTACTCCGTTTTTAGTGTTTTTAGTGAAATCGCATGCACACCCAAAAATTAATTTAATAAAAATCAAAAGTTCTTTTGTTTAACTTTCCTTTTTATTACGATCTAGGGGATTGGAAGATCCACTGCAAGGGAGATAGTTTTCCAAACCTGTCAGGCTATTTGGGAAATTTTGGGGCCCATTCATGTAAAAAAACGTGAACCAGACGACTATAAGAAAATTGCAAAAGTTTTTTCCGAAACCTGGGATCTACCTAACTGCGTCGGAGCATTGGACGGGAATCATATTTCCATAACATGTCCTGCGAAAAGTGGCTCGCAGTTCTATAATTACAAGAACTTTTCCAGCATTGTACTTTTGGCCACTTGCGATGGGGAGTATAATTTCACCATGGTTGATGTTGGAGTTTTTGGGAGCCAAAGCGATGGAGGTTAAATCTATTTCTTTAAATTAATTTATCTAAACATTAAAGCATTCAAACATTTTTTTGCAGGAATTTTGGCTGACTCGCCGTTTGGGAAAAAACTTTTTCAGAACCAGCTACCACTTCCTCCTGAATCAGAATTACCTGGAACTCCCATCAAATTCCCTTATTTTTTGTTCGGGACCCAGCATTTCCTCTTAAGGAAAATTTAATGCGGTCTTATCCACGCCAGAATTTTTCAACAGAAAAAACAATTTTAATTATAGAATTTCGAGAGCCAGAGTAGTCATCGAAAACACATTTGGCATATTGGTAGCGAGGTGGCGAGTTCCTAGAAATACTATGTTTTGTACTCCTCAGAACGCTGAAAAGGTTTTAAATAGTTCCTTTAATTTAATATGTCCGATTAATGATACATTTTTTATGTTGGTCGTGTTAGCGGCAGTAGCTCTCCACAATTTTGTGAAAAAACACCAACATTCCAGCAATACTGACTGTGATGAAACTTTTGTAGATCAGGAAGATGAACTAGTGAGTTGGCTTTAAGTGCAAATACATTGCAACCCATAATAAGAGTCGGTTCAAATAATGCATCGAAACATGCATTCCAGCTAAAAGACATGTTGAAACGGTATTTTTAGAATGAGGGTGCTATTATTCGTCAAAATAAAATTAATTAAGCAAGACTTGTTAAATAAATTCGTTTATTATATAATAAATTCTTAATTCAGTATCATAATTCATTTCAACAAAAAAGAATACACAAAATACAATTTTGTCTTTTAAAAAAATAATAATAATGACCACGCATCCCGAATACAAAAACTTATGACTTTTGCCTTATAGAAAAGCATGCAAAATATTTTTGAAAAAAAAAATTCTCAAATTTATTTTGTATGCTTTTCTGTAAGGCACACAAGTCATAAGTTTTTCTACTGGGGATGCGGTTAATTTAAATTAAGGCAAATGTAAGAGTACCTAATCCAATTATATATCTAGATACTCAATACTCAATTCTTGTAACTGATCCAACTCGCAATGTAAAAGGTAGCTCGTCATTTTGTGTTCTGCAATTCTTTCTATACCACTTCGATTCGATGACTTTGGAGTATTTTCGTCAGTTATGTACTCTTTCAACATTGCCATTGTCGACAATATTGTACTGGCCACATCAGAATCAGTCGTTTTTCTCGGTACGGCTTCCGTCGGCATATTACCTTTCGACGTGGCAGAGATAATATTGGTGGTTGCGGCATTCGTTTTAGTAGAAGATGATACGGATAAAGAAGTGGATGCACCCGTTCTAGAAAAATTAGAATCCGAATCGTTCGCATATTCAATTGATGAATTGTCCGGTATAAAACTTTGAAAGAATTCATCACTTTCATCAACCTCATTGTCATTATCATCAAGACAATTTTCACCAAGTACGTGATAATTGCCTTGCGTTCTAAGGAAACATTTTTTCGTTAATAATTTAATAAATTGGAGAGGATAAACAAATTTTATACCGACCTTCGTGGTTGTAAATGATCTACTAGAAATGACATTTGCTCGCGGAACTCCAACACGGTTTTTAAGCTTAAACCACTTCCTGATGAATGCTTTTCGGAATTCAATTCTCTAACGAATTTGTCACGCAAACTTCTCCATCTTGCCATACAATATTTCTATTATTTATAGAATATAACAATGCATTCTATCATACCAGTCTCGCCTAATTCTTTTCCAATTTTTTTCCATATATCTGTCTTTTTACAAATATTTTTATAGCCAGTAGCACGTTTATTATAAATTATTTTATTTTCTTTAACCAAAGTAATTAATTTTTCTTCGAAACTCATTTTTAATGACAAACACGTACGTCGAGGCCCTTTATTACTTTGGTTACAGATTACAGGTTATGTATTTTGTCAAAAACGTACGTCGAGACTGTCAGCAAAAACAATTTTAATGCAGTACTAAATTTTATTTTGCGTTCTTTGCGTAGCTCTGTCACCGTTCCGTCGAGATTGTCTCCCCTATTAACTTCGAAAAAACCAAAGATCCATTAAACCAAATATTAATTTTTCAAACAATCGTTTGACGTCACCACCGTAGGAGCTTAAAGGTATTTTTGTTGTTTGAGATGCGTAAAATAAAAGAAATTTCCGTACCAACTGGTGGCCTACTAATCGACAGTTCGCGAAATCAGAACTTGTAGTAACCGATTCCAGGTTCTTCAAGACCCTGCTTTTCAGCAACTTCCTTTTACCACTTGATTCCTAAAGTGAGAAACAAAATTTAGCAATATTTTGGTAAAAACTGTCATATTTAATCAAAAATCGTCATTTTCGCTTAGATTTCAAAAAACAAACAATCATTAATAACTATAGTTGAAAATTTTATCTTTAAATTTATTTAAATCGTTTTTTTTTCATAACTAGGCCTATTTCAGCCAAACCATCAATAGCACCTCCAAAAATTATGAATAATGCTAAGTTTGACGTTTTAGTCCGATCAATAAATCTATCTGGCCTGTAGAGACGACAAAAACTTTCAGGCTGCTCGGAATCACCGCCCACACACTCATGCACAGAAAGCTTTTTGAAAACCACTTTTTCGGCCTTCGGCGATATAGGGAATGATAAATTTTGCTCCATTGTTTCACAAACATACAAATAGCAAGCAAAAATTCAAACACTTTCTTTAGTTTTATAGTGGGACTATTTTTGATTCAACCCGCAGGTACTGCGCTGTCAAAAAATACTCTTCGTTTTTTTATTCAACCTGAGTAATTTAACTCTGCATGCTGCATTTTTATTTGTGAACTGTACATACACCATGCATACTTGGTTCTTCAAATTTAAATCTGAAACGATTATCGGTGTATACAAAAAATGTGCAAAGTAGAAAACAATTTATTGCTCTATACACACCAGATCATTTGGCACTGTTCAACCTTTGCTCGATGTACAATAACCAGAGCAAGCCTGCTTGCTCTGATTGAATTAAAAAATAGACGAAGTGAGCAAATTTGTAAAACAACGAAATAAATCCGGTAAAATTGTTGCTGTGTTCATGATTCCGCCCAGTTTATCAGCCGATAGCACCTTTAGCAAACCGATAGGTTGCTATGGTTGGTTAACTGGAACACAAGTTGTTTATGAATAATTTTATAGCATTACTAATTGACACCCGAAACAAATAATCAACCAACAAACATTTAATTGTATTTCTGACAGAGACACAAAGTGGTTCTGCTCATGAATAAATATCAGAAGCAGTTGCGAGTAGTTCATTTAGCAAAGACAAAAATCATTTAGCTAGCGGATATTAGCGTTTGGTAAACTGGAAAACTCTTAATCATAACTAGAACCCTATAGCCACATGGGTATATGGGTATAAGGAGGTGAAAGGAGTTTCGTGAAAATAATTTTAGAGAGTCTCGGAAAAACAGTTAATTTCGTCGTTCACAAGAACTTGGAATTTCTGCGACTTCAACTTGGCGATTTTTGCATCGGGATTGGGTCTGCACCCGTATAAAGTCCAATTGACCCAGGAACTTGGTTCGCCGCCGTGTGTTCACTGATTCTCATCGCCGTGTGTTCGTTAATTCTACTCTGAATTAGTTGGAAGTTCACCCAAATTTCGCCAAAAAAGTCAGCTTTAGCAACGGTGCCCATTTTTGGATGAATAGAGACGTGAACAAGCAGATTTGTCGGATTTGGAGCGACACCAATCCTCCGGAGATGAACCAGCATCAAATGTATCTCAAGAAAATCACTATTTGGTGCGGATTTTGGCCTGTCGGAATCATCGGTCCGTATTTCTTCCAAAACGAACTGGTGTTCCCATAATCGCCAACGGCGAGCGCTACAGATCGATGATAAGCAACTTGCTATAAACTAAACTGGATGATATGGAAACCGACGATGGGGGTTCTGCACGAGCAAGTTGAGGACATGGTCACCGCGATTGTGCGACTTAATGCCTTTAATCTTCTTCTTTTCAGGCTATATCGTAGGCCTATGCGAATAAACCGCAAACAATTGATGCCCTCAAAATAAACATGATGAAGTCATCGAAAATTGGATCTCCCGAATACGAGCCACCAAGCAAAGCCGCGGCGGGCATTTGAATGACATTATATTCCATACTTAATGGCATAAAATATTCTGTTAAATAAAACAATTTACATTTAAAAATCGAGCGTCAAGACCCTTTATAATCAGTGAGAATTTGTAATTAATTTTTTTGAATTTTCGTACCCAATTTTTCAGGAAAGTAGCACTCCAGTGGAATACAATTCCAAAAATCTTCTTATAAATTCAAATCGATCGACCTACGAAATAAAGGAACTCAGTTCAATTAATTTTGAAATCTTAAAATGCAAGAAGGAACTAAATTATTTCTTAACAAATTATGATGCAGTTTGGTTTGTAAGGTTTGATTAGGAATCTGATCATGCTGGATAGAACTCAGAGCTTTTTAACTAACGATACCATAAACTAATATTGCCCTAATTTAATCGATTTTAAGATGTACATTGAAAGCAAGTACTTTAACACGTATATTGAACCAAGTGCCGCGATTCTTCCAAATCGGGCTTCTAACGTGTATTGGGCAAAGTTGAAAAATACGTGATGCCAGCTGAATTTCTCTTCCACCGTTCACTTATAAAACTTGGCATGTAAAGTTGAGGACAAATTTTGGATTTGGGAGATCTTTTGTTTAGAATACAGAAGTAACGACATATTTATCAACCGACTGCGTGCAAACTCTAACGTAGCTCCACTGTTCAATTTAAATAAATAAACATCAATAATCCCTACGCCATTCGCTTACACATCACCATTCGACTTAGTCATACAATTGCAGTATGGACACGGACAATGGATCGGTCTCGAGCTCCACACACCAACAAGAGGCAAATCACACACAAACCAATGTTTGTGTATTTTACAATCAAAGTTACTGCACGTTTTATTGCTTGTAACACTAAAAATTAACCAAATCAAGTATTTTAGTGGCAAATGTACTATGAAAAATGGTAATACTAAAGCGCTGAACTTTTCATTCACGCGATTCTACTAATTTTTCTTGTAGATTATACTCGCACCTGAAAAGTATTTACATCTGACATTAAAATGTAACTGTCATACCATGCTTTAGAATTGTCTATTTACACTATAGCTGCGCCTATTTCTATCATCATAATTATTACTATTATTACTATTTTACATAAAATCAAAACTTAATATCAATTTTAATTATCAACTTTATTATTTGTTCAATCGGAAAATTTCATGACAATTTCCATTTTACATATTTTCACATGTGTCTCGATCTAGATTAATTTTTTACTACACCACAATAAACCATAACTTGTATTGTGTAAACATTAGTGGTAGAAATAGTAAAAGGTGGCAGAACACCTAAATTCTAATTTAACTAATAATAAAATGTTTCGAATCCACAAAAAATATTTACCGAAGTCGAACTTCATTGTTATTTGACTTTACACAAATTGGTTTTTTATTTGGTCTGAGTATGTGGCAATTACATTCTGTGTAAACAATTTTTCGGTAAATTGGAAAATTTTGAACTCTATATGTACATTGTGCTGCCTTTGGTCCAATACAACCAACAATGAGACGATTTCAACCCCCACATAGACTCAACGCTTTAAATGGGGCTTCCTGGCTTCTCACAATGAAATTCAAATTTATTTGAAATGTTTTTTTTTTTGTTGTGACCTTTTTTTATATCAAGGGCTATTTACCTTGAATAAATATGAAATTTCTCCTTGAATATTCCTAAATTTGTTGTTTTTGTTTCAGTGCGCTCGTGTCGGTCGATAAACGACGTTTGTTACTATGCAGCGCGGCCATTAATTTAATTTTCATCACACAATATAGATAAAGAGGTTTAACAAAACAATTTCAGACTAGAATCCCCAACAATTTAGTATTTTGGTTTCCTTGCTAATATCGTCCGTAAGTGTTTATAAAAGAATTTATAAAATATTTTCCAGCATTTAGTAAGTTAGGCAATTCGTATACAAGCCCGAAATACGAAATCAATAATGCTAAACGGTTAGGATTTTAACATTTTGGTTGAAATTCTGGGTTGAAAACTCTGCTTTTTCCAAATGTATTGGGCATGAATTAGGTTTTAATAGAATGACGTGGCACTCATTTTGGACAAAATTCTTGAACGAGAGGAATCGCGAGTGAGAATACGGAAAACTAAGGAGGGTTCAAGAAACAACCAAGACCAGAAGCAAACGATTAGTTCACTATCAGATAGTGGAAGACTGCGTGAAGGGAGTGTATAACTATAAGCAAAATTACTTTAAACTTTTAACATCGTTGGCAGCGGCACTATTTAGTAAGTTTACAAACACGGTCAAAATGGCAGCTAAGACAACAAATTAGGAAGATGATGATGTAATTATGAATTAAATTTACCACCTAAGAGGTAATTTGGATGCTGAGACGAGTTAGTGTATCCCGGTAAAGCTGATAAAGTAAGTACGTGTGGCCAAACTGAAAACATAAAATGGTATGACAGGGGAAGGTTCAATATCCATATAAAAAATTGAAAAGAACAAATTTGGCAGCCGTAAAACGAAGTACTGGCTATGGTTTTCGGTGCCACCGTATTTGTAGTGCTGTGCGACGATACGTTTAACTACCACGTTCGATGGACCGATTTAATCGAAAATTCGAGCGGCTTTTGTGAAAAACTATTTTTATCAAAAGATGTTATTTTTAATTTATATTGTGTGCTTATTAATTTCTCGTTTTTCAAAAATTATGGTAAACCGAAAAATCTCCTATGGAAACGGCCGCTTCCGGTGGGTTGGTTTTTGCCATCTTGCTCCTCCCCCCACATTTTTGCAAAAAGTTTAACCAATAATTTACATCCAAAATAATCAACTTGTTTGGGTTGTAGAGAGGATACGGCCCGGAAGACCTACCTACATACAATGCTTCCTTCCAAATCAATTTTCGAACTTCGGCGATATTAATATTATTTTACTTTACTTTATTTAAAAAAAATTAATTTGTAACTAGTTAGGGCTCATCTCTCTCTCTCTCTCTCTGGCACTATATTCCATCAAGGGATTTCGCCGCCTCACATGAGGTTTCATAATCATATTTTCATTTCGGATAATGAATGATTAATTCATTGATCCTAAACCAGCCGTGACATTTTTTCCTTGTCACCGCCTGGAATCGAACCCGGAACCACCTTGTAAAAGTTAGCCGAAAGTTCCCAGCCGAAAGTGAAAAAATCGATAATGCAGATAGTGTCTTGACTAGTTTAGCCGAAAGTTAAACAAATTATATATATTAAATTGAACTATCCCAGCCGAAAGTGACTAACCTACAATATGTCGAAAACATATATTAGAGCAAACAACAATTAAAATCTTCAATTTAACCGATATTAATTTATTGTTTCATATCAATTGTGAAATTTTGTTTTTCCCTTCTCCTGCCTGGCAATAAAACCGTTTATCATTCGAGATTTCGCCAGATGGAAACCAATCTGACTATGCCGATTCGATAGCCCATGACCATATACTGTTAAAGTTAGCCGAGAATTTCCAGCCGAAAGATAATGCAGATAGTGTCTTGAATACAGTAAAAATTAGTCATGAACTCGAATTTAGGATCGGGTTATATCATTCGGGTGTATGGGGAAATTATTTCAGTTTATAGGAATTTAAAAATCGATAGAAGCGAACTTTCGGCTGAAATAGTCAAGACTCTATCTGCATTATCTTTCGGCTGGCAACTTTCGGCTAACTTTAACAAGGTCATGACCATAGGTACATTCTGAGTATATGGTTGGGGTGGGTCTGATGAGGTTATAGGGGTGAAATTTTGATTGTTCCCCAAAATCTCGAATGACGAACGATTTTTGACGATGTTTGATAATTTTCACTCTTCTTTATCGACTACTTTCGGCTGTATGAAGCAGATATGCCATTGCATCACTATAACCCCATCAAACCCAACCAACCATAAACTAAGAATCTACTTATGGTCATGGGCTATCGAATCGGCATAGTCAGATTGATGTCTATATGCCAAAAATTCGAATGACGAACGATTTTATCGACGAAAAATGGAGAAAATCCAAATTTTACCCCTATAAACCTATAAGACTACTCCTAACCTATACTCAGAATCTACTTATATTCATGGGCTGTCGGATCGGCATAGTCAGATTGGTGTCTATATACCAAAATCTCGAATGACGAACGATCCTTGACGATGCTTGATAATTTCCAATCTTCTTTATCGACTACTTTCGGCTGTATCAAGCAGATATGCCATTTAATCCCTATAACCCCATTACACGCACACCCCTAACCTATAATCAAATTATGCCTATGGTCATGGACTATTGAATCGGCATAGTCAGATTGGTGTCTATATGGCCGCAGAAAATCAAAAAATTCTAGTCCATGAATTTTCCCCAAATTTTCCATATAGTCTCACTATGACCTAAGCTATTAGAAAAACAACTGAAAGTATTGGTTACTATTCTTATACAGCATATAAAACCTACTACAAACACAATTCCATTTCTACTTAGGGTCATGTTTTATCCACTTGGTACTGTCAAATAGTTCTTCTGTCAAAATCTTGATATACAAACCATTCATCAGCTAAACATGACTGCGTCTTCTATAGATGCCTGTTATTTGCCCATGCCACACGTAAAAAAAATGCCGCATTTTTCTTCGTTTCTTTCCCCGTTTACCTATGATACAAGTTTTAATTGCGACTTAAACAAATTTTCTGTTCTACCACACAACTCAAACATAAATGAAATAAAAAATATTTCAAGGACATTTTTGACTCATTTTAGTTAAAATTTTATTTAAGAGAGAGCAGAACAAAACATTGATAGAAAAAAAATGCCAAAATACAAAAAATGCTCGTGTGGCATGACTGATTGACATTTTCTTTTAGATAATTGATGATTTATTTGTAACTTTTACAGATACAGATGTATTGCTGGCATTTTTCGGTTTGAATATTAAAGTTAGTCTTCTTTATCGATACAATCTACATTATCGATATTGTAAACTGTTTTCGGCTGGGATAAAAAAACTACATTACCATTTTTTGTTTAGGACGGCAACGATATCTGCATTACCATATCTTTCGGCTGGAAACTTTCGGCTAACTTTAACAGTATCACGGGACCTCCGGTCGCTGGAGCAAGAATGCTGACCACTTTGCCACGGAGGCGGTTAGGGCTCATCGTATCTCTGATAATAGAATATCATGAATGTGGCTTAAGTATTTATAAAAGCCTTTTCAAATTTTAATTATTTTAGCAGTCAGAATAAAATAATCGATTTTACATAAGTTCCATCTACGTACTTTCTAATTTTTTTTAATTAAATTAAAAATAATAGTCATATTGTTTCTAGAACAAACCACAGTTTTTCTTTATTACATAACGGAAACGCTAACCAACCTAAATGTGTATATTTCACAAGAACAATATGAGAATCGCTTTTTGCACAGCAAATAAATTCTTATTGAAATTCTGCTCAATGCCTTTCCTTTATATTTGTGTGGACCATCTCTACTATGTACAAAAAAAAAATCTGTAAAACTATTGTGCTTTTGTAACAACAGAATAGGAAACAACGACAAAACTTTAAAATAATAATAATTTTAATTTTTCTATTAAATTAAATAAATAAAAACTACAACCAGAGTTTAAAATTACAACAATAAAATTATAAATTTTTTTATCAAAATATAAATTATTTTTATAAATAATAATCGATCGAGAATATCTAGGCGTGTGATTAGATTAATTATGAAAGCTTTTAATTTTTGTGTCCCCCCCACCATTCGATATAAATTGTTTGTTATCAAAATTACATAATTATATTGTAAATCGGCCGATAATTATTATTATATTTGTTAATCTGTTGTAGTTAATTTAAAGTTTATAAAATTGGCATATTTTACTAGGGATATCCCATTGATTGTGGACGCGATCTTTTTGTTGCTTTTTTATTTAATATACGCGGATTATTTTAAAATTAACTTTTTATTTAAACATGTTTGTATTGTTTATAAAAAAAATTGAAATTTTAATAATATGTATCGCATGCTTTTAAATTGGACTTATATTAAAGTGAAATTTGGCCATGAGTTTAAATTTAGAATTACCTAGGTAAATTCTATAGGACAATCTAATTATGTAAAATGTAAGATAAAGATTTGGATTTCTAATAATTTTATCACAATTCAAAATCATGCTTGTTAGGTTTTTCCGATTTTTCCGAGAAAATAAATATTTGTATTTATAGAACAACAGTTTGAGATAAAATCAAAAATAAAATTAAACTACGAGTGCGTTCGAAATGGAAATTACCAAGAAGGACGAGGACATCTTATATCTTAAAAGTACCTATATGCGATTACCATGACTTTAAGTATTTGGAGCATAAATAATGTAAATGAGCAATTTCCGTCAAGAAGCCAGTTTCCATATGCTCCTGTTCGTTCCTAACAATTCGACAAATAATATTGAATTCGATAAATAATTAAAATTCAATTCTCAGTTGGTTCTCTATTAATGTATTGAAGTCTAAATAAAATTTTATTACAGCGTTCCAGAATCAGTTTAAAGAAAATAGTATACGAGGTTTGGCATTTTAAATTTTCTTAAATTGATAATCGGCTCGAAATAAGATATTGCGAGTTGGTTGCTAATTTTTCCGCTCATGGTTCTGTTGCTTGGCAAGAGTTGGACTAAGCGCTCGTTTCTTATTTAATTATACTTCACCATTACACTATTAAAGTTCTATTTCAGGACTAGAACAACTTTCGTACAACAATACAGTAGGCTCGAACAAAACAACAACAAAAACGAATTTGGAGCAAAATTTAATTTGTTTAAATTTATTAAAACATTTTTTACTTTATAATTAGATTTTCATTTATTTGGTGGTTAAAGACACAAGAACTACATTTACATCATTTCGCAGTAGTTTTGATGACATGTAGATGGCGCGCATAAATTTCGAGTTTAATAAATTCGGCCAGTGGCCCTATTCTGGCTTTCCCTGGGAATAGGGAATTGGGAAAAATATTTTCATAGCATTTTTGTCTAAATTGTAATTTTCTGGCCTACTGAGGGAACATGATTGGTGTTAATATTTTCGAAACAAAGTTAAATGGGAAAATATTTTTCCCTACAAAAATTTTGTGGAACAAGAGTTTCCCAAATCACTTTCTTTTGAAATTTTTTGTACTAAACTTATTCTTTCAGTAGGCCAGCAAAATACAATTTAGACAAAAATACTATGAAAATATTTTTCCCAATTCCCTATTCCCAGGGAAAGCCAGAATAGGGCCACAGGATAATATAAATAACAAAGATGTGTTGCTTTGGTAAAACTAAGCGGGTTTTACTTTAGTATCTCAAAGCAACAGTTTTTCGCTTTAGTTTTTCGATGCATTTTAATTTTTCTTTGTTGGTAATAAAATATTTATATGTCAAATTTGATCGTGTGATAATTGATTATTATGTAGTTTTTAATATAAATACTTTAAAAAAATTAAAATATGACTGCTTTGTGGTGAACACCATAACTATAAAATGGTTTTATTTTTTTAAAACTAAAAATTTCTAGGTTTACATTCAAGCGCCTTCGGCTTTATACAATGCAATTCTTGTTGTAAGCTAAGCGGACTTTACCAAAGCAAAACAGCTTGAAAAAACAAAAAAGTAAGGGCACTTCTATTGTTCATTTGCAAGACCAACCCAGTTAGTTGGTCTTTGCAAATGAGCAACAGAAGTGCCCCACCTAAACCGGTGTGAAGTTTCTAGATACTTTTATAATGTGGAATTTTGGTCAGAAATTTATGCGAGTGTCCAAAACTCGAGAAAAAAATATTAATTTTTCACGTACGTTTGGAAAATTCCTGAAATTTAATTCTAAATTAATGCGTTTCGGCACTGAGAAAAATTTTGGTTTGTAAAATTAAAAAAACGAAGTTTTTAGTTTCTAAAAGTTATAATTTTTTTTGAATTTAAAAAGTATTTTTTTGAAATTAAATGAAATTTTTGCAAACTAATAAATAGCTTTTTTATTTTAATAACATATTTTGTAAAATGATTTATAAAATACTTTTTAAATTTAAGAAGTTTATTTTTGTAAACAGAATAATTTATTTCAAAAGAAGAGTTCTAGCATTTTAAAACAATTTTTTTGATAATAATGACAACTTTTGAAAATGTTTATATTAATTGTTTTGCCAGAAATTGTGTTGTTTTATTTTTCAATTCGTCTATATTTTATTTTTCATTTTAAAGTTTTTTTTGGCTATTTATATAATTGGCCAAATCGAAATGTTCTTGTGTTATTCTAAAGGTTTGGCAGTTTGGTCGTTGCAACCTAACCAAACCAAACAAGAAAGTGTTGTGGAGGTTCCATTATATTTTTTAAGGGTTGTGTGTATTTTTACACAACGGCACTCGGGGTTAAAAATTGGGGAGGGGGAGTTAATTTTCTACGATTTGTGGATCTTTACTCTACCACCATTATGATATGAGTAGATGACCTCTTTGTTTTTGCTGACTTGAACAGTTGCAAACATTGTGAATGTAAAGTGTATTACGGTTACGGATTACTTTGATGTGATAAAATGGTGTGACATTTGTTAAAAAAATAATTATTTAAAAATTAAAATAAATCTTTTAAAACTAGCCAATAGTTTTTTATTCTTAAAAAACAATCTGTTAAAATTTAAGAAAACTTTTTGCCATATCCCTTTTTCAACCAAGAAAACAAAAAAATTGGCTCAGTTTTAGTCCAATTCACACAAATGTGTGAGTAAAAAACCATAGTATGTAATGGCGTTGTTGATAAAAAATGTCGCTTGATTTGAAGTAAAACCAACACAATTGCGTGTATAGATATAGTGTTTATAGTGTGAACCAACTTACACATTTGTGAATTCCTTTTTAACTTATTTTCGTCCGAAAACGAAAATAAGTTAAAAAGGAATTCACAAATGTGTAAGTTGGTTCAAAAAACATACAAAACTAAATTTTTGACATGGTACTTTTGCCCTACCCGCACAATTGTGTTAGTAAATCACTAAAGGGATATAAGGAAAGTATTTTTGAAAATAAAAAGCATTCTTTTATTTTTATAATCAAATTTGGCGAATAAATTTATTTTAAAAATAAAATATTATTATATTTTCGATTTTAAAAACGAAACTTTTCGTCTAAAAAATATATGTATGTATATTTTTTTTATTTTTACTGGTTTTTTTTCAGTGGATTGGTCGAGTAGTGCGCTTTTACGAAAAATTTTCGAAAAAAATGCGATTCCCAAAAATTGATGTACATCAAGCTAAAATTTTTTTGTTTTTTTTTTTTTTTTGCTTAAAAGAACAATGAAATGTCATTTTTTTATGAAGATCAATAATACATTGATTTTCGGGTCAAAAGAACATCACATTACTATCAGAATTTAGCTATTAAATAGCTCTAACGAAGCCAGTACTTAAATCACAAAAAACCCGTTTTTATTTAATGCGTGGATCGCATTCACTTTGGAGTGAAACAATTTTTTCAGTAAAAATTACTGGGAAACCGAAAAGAGAAGAGTATATTTAAATTACGTTAGAGCGGCAAAGACAGCAACTTTTCTATGCTTTTTGTTATAGCAAAATTTAAAGTCAAAATGTTGACAGATTGGAGGCAACATTACCTAAAAAATTTGAAAATAAACGATTTTAACGAAACAAAAATTTTTTAAAATATTATTTTACCCTAAAATAAACGTGCTGTACGTAGCGGCACATAGAAATTATTCAATGTTTCATTTTTCTCTTGACATTTGACTATAATATTTTTTAAACCATAAAATTGTCGTAGTGTGCAAAAAATATTTCTCATCGCATACTATTTTTTGAAGGTGAGTTCAATCTGTCACTATTTTGACTATAAATTATGCTTGAAAAAAATAATCAAAAGTTGCAGCTTTTCTCGCTCTAACGTAATTTAAATATACTTTTCTCTTTTCGGTTTCCCAGTATTTTTTTCTGAAAAAATTGTTTCACTGTGGAATCCACGCATTACAAAAAAAAAAACAAAAAAAAAAATCAATACGCTATTCTAAATTTCGTTAAAGGTGTATGTGCCCGCGATCTGCTATTGTCTTACTGTACAACTTACCCAAATGATGTAGGGCCGCGCAGGTATACACAGTTTCCTATGAAAAATTATAACAATTTCCTTTATGGAAGTAAAGTTGATGAATTATTTTGGGTTGCGCGATATAGGTTTTTGATGTTTATGATCCACATCAATAGATGTCACCTCTAATCGATGTGGAGATAATGCCTTTAACATTGCCAGCCGCTCTAATGGATATTATTGCTTTTGCTCGCGATATCATTAGCGGGGATGGGGAAATGTTCTACCATTTCACTGTCATGATGCAATCTCGATCATCAGATCCTGGATGTGTTTCGATGATTTTTTCAAGCAACCGTTTTAACGGTGACGTGGTTTCATATGTGATCGCAAAATTGTTGGAGGTTCTCAACCACATTCATTGGTTGTTAGAGGCAAGAGAGTGATTCCTAGCCTAGACGATTCGTTGACACGGCGATCAATGTTGGTTCAGGTATCATAATGACAGCCCTTCCTCGATGATTTCGGAAACACGGTTTATCAAGTCATAGGCGTACAAGCTTTTCAATGCGATTTCAGCTGCTATTGGGAATAAGCTGCTCTTATTCGTCTCGTGCTAATTGATGAATGGGATTACAAGGTATGGAGCACTCGCGGTTCTGTAATTGTACATAATCGATAATTTCGAGCTGATTCGTTTGGGGAAACACACAATCTTTATAGTCGACTGCCATCAGATTCAATGGATACATTTGTTTAATATCTGCAACGAAAATATTTTTGGCTTTACGAAAGCGAGTTAGTAATTTGAAAAAGCTGTATTGAAGCTTCGAGCCACTATTAAGCTTCTGATTTTGCGAAACACCGGCACTAGTTTTAGGCGAAGCGTCTGCACGAAGTTTGCATTGCATTACACCATACTTATAGATGATTCCAAGTACTCTTGCATGTATATGTGGTATTCCAAACGGAATAGAAACCTTTGGTAAACCACCATTTCTTGTGCTATATTCGGAGGACTGCACTTTCTCGTGACCTTCCTAGGGGTGATGAGTTGTTGAAGAACGGCAGGAAGACTGTCTATTTTCTATTTTCAATGCGATAATGTGTGTTTCCGTGATTTTATCAACAAATACGATGACCGATTAATCGCTTATTGGAACAAATTCTACGATTTTGACCGAAGTTGATTTTTTTGATAATCCAGTTCGAGGAGCAGTGATTTTCGAGATAAAACAAAGCTGCAATTTTGAACTCAACAGAGTTCGAATGATAAGAAATTTGACTTTCTTTGAATAAGAAATGAAACTGCAAATTGACCACACTGAAACACGTTGTGATTTCCAGCACAAACTATAGCACGTGAATGTGTGACTGTGCGAAGTATCACGAGTGAACGAGCTGATTGTGTGTCATATTTGCAATATGATAGAGTGCGCGACAAACACGATGATGACGAAACGAACGAACGTTTTGGTGGTCGGGTTAATGTCATCTGTCATCGCTGTGATGGGTTTTTGGGTCCAACTTGTCGGCGGTGATGTTGATCATAATGGTATCCTGTGTATTGACTCCTAAAACCTTCAAGCAATGAATAATGTCGGTTAATATATTGAGAACTTTACGCATTTCTGTATTTCCGCGGCTGATTCAAATACGATTATTGGTTCAAAACTTTCCAAGATAACCTTCGATGAATTTGGCGGTTTTCCGAATAGTTTCGTGGAATGCGCCTATATGCTTTGTGGTTAGCTTTGGTCAGCTTACAGATTTAAGTTTTGTGTCTCCAGTTAGTTTTGCCTTCAAAAAACGCAGTATTTGCGAATTAGTCAGCTGCTTATTGCAGTGGATCAGATCGATGAGAATATTTTCAAATTATGTCCAATTTGGTTGCTATCGTAAAAGGGATAGAGAGTTAAGTGGAAACAAATGAACTTCGTTCTGTATTTTCTGCGGCATGGTTTCCAACCAAATTAATCACACATACACACACACATTAATCATCAGTTAAAATTTAGGAAATAACGGCAAATAAAAAATATACAACTACAATACATTTACACTCAACCTATATGGGTTTGCAAGAGCAAATCAAGTACTTAAGCTTACATCTGGACAGACACGCAACCAAATCAAACTAAAATTGTCGAAAATGTATTCGTTTCTAAAACTCGCATTAGAGATTGGTATATTAGAAAGACATACGAGGATCTGGTGCTATCCAAACGACCGGGTTCAAATCCCAAAAGGGGCACGTTGCAAAAGTTTTTCAGCATCTGATTACGATCGGTGATGGCAAAGAACACATGTATGACCCCCCGTCGGAGTATAAAACTCATGGGCCGACCCATCTTTCTTGCCAGTACTATAGGCTGGCATGGAGTTATGCTATGTGTAGGTGTTTATACGTAAATCGAACCTTTAGCCGTATGGCGTGAAAAGCGAACCACGAAAGAGTTTTCTGAGGGAGAGCGCTTCGTGCCCTAAAACAGATTGCAAAGATTAAATCGTTAAAAAAATACATAAATATCTTAACGATTATTTTGGATGTGACCTAGTTATTTATTGTTCAATATGAGATTTTAAAAATGATAGTATTGATAATAAAGCGTTCATGAATATAACATTTTTCGAGGTTTTCAGCATCTCTACATTTTATACAACATAGATTGGACCTATACAAAAGTATTGGCAGGTCATCATGTGCTTCCTAATCCATCTAAAAGATTATCAAAAAACTAACCTAAAAACTCATCCAAACACAACAAAACATGATTATCTTGATAGATTCATATCATGTGATTATAATAGCAGCTGGGCTCACGTAAATTTAATTAGGATTGACCTTAAAGAGAAAGGTCCAGTTGATAAAGTAACACGTATAGTTTTGATTATATTTTAACCCGAACACCGAGAACTGAGCTGTTAAAATAACCTTTACGCTATAAGTGAATCTACTTTGAAACGCAGTTGTTTAACTCAAACTCGTACGATGCCAATCAAATGAATTGTTTTCAAAAATTGGTTGGTCGAGTTGAAGGAACGTCCAAACCCCCTTAAAAAAAATAAACACTGCAAAGGACTCTGCAAACGGTAGAGGAAATAAAGCAGTTTATTAACAAAGCTTAAAAAATAAAATGCTGCAGTTTCTGCACTTCTCAAATTGCAAAATAATATTGAATAGTTCAATGTCAGATATTCTTGTCGCGAAATCATAAATCGATGCACCACATGCGATATCGAAATATGATTTTTTTTTTAATTTTGAAATAATTTCTCGTATGAACTGGATAAATTGGACGTTTTAATACTGCTTTTACACCACAGTCCTATGAAACCCGACAGTGAACTTATTAACCGGTTACAAAAAGCACTATCGACCCAATTATCTAACGATTCCCTACCATAAAACGAACAAATCTGTTTAATAAACGACGAATTAACTAAAAAACTTTCTTAATTTCTCCGCTCTCAACTTAGTTTCATGTAATTTTAAATGGGTATGGCAACAATCCTTAAGGCGCTTGCAAAAATATTTAAGTTATGATATCCGTATTACATAAACACAAGAATCTGTTTAAACAATTATTTTAAAATTTTTATTTTGTTGTGGACTTCATAATTTAATTATACTTAAAATTAAAGTTTTTAATCAAAATCTGAACTTGAAAGATTTTTGTTTGTTCTGTTTGTTTATTATTACTTTTAAATCTAAGATAAACATTTAACAAAAAAATATGTTTTCGTCTTTTTTTTTACAATTATGCTTTTACGATACAATATTGTACTTGTATATAGTGTTGAAATAGTTTTACTTTGTAGGACAAAGAGCTTTTTTAAGTTTTGCGTTGCAGTATTCCACCAACAGATTTTACGACGCTTGTTTATATTGCGATAGTTACAAAAATTATCGGTGGTGGGTTTTCTATTTTCTATAGATTTAAGTTGGGGTATAACCATAATACAAAAACTTTTAACCGTTTTACGTTTCATTTAGTTATAGCGAAAGTGTTGTAGTTATGGAATGTACAATAGGTAAATTATCCTCATTAAATTAAAGTTATCTTCAATAACTCTTTTAGGCAATTTAAAATAAATAAATAAATATTTTTTGTCCATTCAAAATTTTTCGTAAACTGTATGGGTTCACAAATTTTATGTTTTTAGGATTTTATGTTTTAATTTAAACGTGTGAGTTATTTTCAATTTATTAGGTGAACAAAAAAATTTCCGACCTTTTTAGATAGGTGTCGTTAGTATCACTGCTTGCATATTATTCAATCGGGCAATACATGTTTTTTGGAGGTTAGATGTCATGCTTGCATAATTACTAGTGACATTTGTTCAAAGTGTAAACAACAATTATTTTCATGTAATTGAAGATATCGAATTTTGTGCCAAAAAAATAACATTTGCGGGAAGCGCCATCGAAAACAACATTCAAAGAGTGGTTTCAACGATTCAAAGTTGGTGATTTTGACATAAGAGACCAAGAACGTGAAGGCAGACCAAGAAAATTTGAAGATACAGAATTGGAAGAATTGCTTGATGTGGACCCTTGTCAGACTGAAAAACAATTGGCAGAAGAGTTGAATATTACCCAACAATGTGTTTCGCAACGTATACATGCAATGGGATTGGTTCAAAAGCTGGGAAATTGGGTGCCACACAAATTGAAAGAAAGAGACATGGACCGCCGGAAAACCATGTGCGCATTGTTGCTTCAACGACAACAAAGGAAGGGGTTTTTGCATCGGATCATCACTGGAGATGAAAAATGGATCGATTATGACAATCCAAAGCGCAAACCAGCGTGTATCAAGCCAAGTGAACCAGGCCCGTCGACGCCAAAAGCAAATATCCATGGTTCGAAGGCGATGCTTTGTATTTGGTGCGATATGAATGGTGTCGTCTATTATGAGCTGCTGAAAGAGCGTGAAACCATTACGGGACAAGTTTATCGACGACAACTGATGGCGTTAAAGCAAGCTCTAGCTGAAAAACGACCGAAATGGGACAAAAGGTACAATAAGATTATTTTGCAACATGACAACGCTAGGCCACATGTTGCTATATCTGTCAAAAATTACTTGGACAGGCAGAACTGGGAAATTCTATCCCACCCGCGGTATTCATTGTTCCCTCTGATTACCACTTGTTCCGGTCGATGCAATCAGCCCTGGCACAGCGGCACTTCACTTCATATGAAAACGTCAAAAAATGGGTCGATGACTGGATCGCCTCGAAACCACCAGACTTCTTCCTTCGGGGAATCCGTTTATTGCCTGAACGATGAGCGAAGGTTATAGCTTCCGAAGGAGCATGCTTTGAACAAAACATTCTTTCATTCTCTACAAAATTTAATCTCAGTAAAATATTTTCAGTAAAATTTCAGTAAATTTCAGTAAAAAAGGTCGGAAATTTATTTGTAGACCCAATAATTCAAAAATATGAGAATTATCGAATTACTAAAATTGTGAAATATTTACGCATAGAAATTTCAATCTAAACAAAATCGAATCAAGATCATGCGCATGCGTCTCGCCTACTAATACAAACAATAGGCTCAATACTCTATTTTGCCGGTTTGCTCACCTCGCGCTTGTCGCTATTCGTACAAAATTGACACACTGGTTTTCAAAAAGTTCGGTGTAAATGTGTCTATGTGTATCTGGCACTGTGCAGACTAAAAGTTTTTTCCGCTCTACAGACCAAGACCTTTCTCTACACACGGGATTGACTGCTGGAAGTGGCAACTTCCATAAGAGCTTTTTCGTTTCTTGCAAATATTTTGAAAATTATGTCATTTACCAGAAAAACGACTATGCGGTAAACGATTATAAATTAATTTTGCAACTATCGCGGGTTCAGATCAGTTTTCCAAAATTTAAGCAAAAATGATGGTTTTTGACAAAAAAAATGGTTTTCCACAAAAATGTGTCCCTTGTAGAGCCAACCAGACAGTTTCACTCATCGGGATGGAACTTCAACACATAGCAGATCCCATAGGAGCTTTTCGTTTTTCCAAATATTATAAGGATAAAATGGATTAACGAAAACACGATTGAAAACAAAAAATTGTAAATTAAGTTTCAAACAAAATTGGTTTAGATCATTTTTTAAAATTTCACCGAAAATGACGAGTTTTTTTAGTACGAGGACGCCATCTTAAGCTTTTACCAGTTTTTGTTAGGTTTTTCCAATAAATTCTATTTTTTCGAACCAAACAGAACCAAGATTAGTACTTTTTACACTATTTGCCGTTGGTGAAACACACTTACACTTAATCAGGAGTATTTATTGATTTGTAAAAGTTAAAAATTATAGTTATGTATAGCAGAAAACAAGCAAGAAAGAAATGAAAGAAGGAGAGACAAAAAATGGACAATAAAAATTAATTTATTGATCGTCCCAACCACTTGTTGTTTATACGGAAAAATTAATAATAAAAAAGGGGAGGAGGATAATAAATCTCACGTTCATAATAATTTGACTAATACGTCAGTAAATAAATGTACTTCAATATACCTTTAAATTTTGTTACTCAGTCGATGACTAATCGCTTACGTGCTATCCGTATAAACAACAGGTGTTTGGAACGATCAATAGATTGTTTTTGTCCATTTTTTGCCTCTCCTTATTTTGTTTCTTTTTTTCCTTTTTTCTATTATATATGTATAACTAAAATTTTTTACTTTTGCAAATCAGTAAATACTACTGATTATCACCTAAAAAGTCGAAATCGATCGAGTGATTTTTCAACTTTTTGTACAAATTTTTTAATTTAAATATTAAAAAATATAATTTTTTGCGAAATAGAATAATTAGATTCGGCTAAAGTGTAGATGACGTATACATCGTGGAAATCGGGTAAGATTAAAATATTTAAAAAAAATTCTTTGTAGGATTGTGTATCTATCGTTTTTAGGAGGTACAAGCCAAAAATTTTGGAAAAATTATCATATTTTGTGAGAAAAATGAAACCTATCGGTTCATCCCAGCTCTGCCAGTCCTTTGATTTAAGCAGCTCAGGGAACCACTAGTTCTAAAGGCTTTGTTCTTTTTAGGCGCTTCGGTCCATTGGTAGGATCCAGTAGGTTCCACAGCTCCTCGTTGTCATGCTGCTGTGAGTATGTGAATAACGAAACAAATTTGGAAAAGTTTGGCACTTTTTTGTTATTTTCGCGCGGAGGAGATAAATGCTAAGCGGCTTTGGGGAATTGCCAATTTTAGTATGGCGCTTAAATAAAATTTGGCGCTTAAATTTGGCATTATTGAAAATTATTTGCAAATTTAGCATTTGCATTTTTAATATGAAATCATTTGAGTTTTAATTTCCTCGAGAGAAGCGAGGGTTTGGGGGCGGCAGCGCCCATCTAATGTATACAAATAATTAAAATAAGGCAAATGTGCTGTTTCGTGTTAGTGAAATTTAAAGTTTTATAATTAAAATTAAGATTTGAAAAATAAAAACCGCAGATTTTTAGTTTTTGTGTGAAAAAAAAAAAAATTTTGGAAAAGCCAAAATTTTCTCGGAAAATGTTGCGATTTTTCCGAAATTTTTGGCTTGCACCTCCTGAAAATAATAGATACACAATCAGTCTATAAAAAAAAATTAAAAAAAAAACCATCTTAAGTGATTTTGGTGATGTATCAGAAGCTAAATGAATTGTTTTAACTTTGCCAATTCGAAAGTTACGATAATCTAACCTCAAATATTTTATCTTCGCAGAGAATTAAATCAACTACAATCCTTTTATATAGGGCTGCGTACTTGTGATGGTTATGGAAAGCGAATGACAAATCAATCAATCAAGAAACTCGTACAGTAATTTTTAATTCGCTGCCAGTTTCCAGTATATCATAAAATGTGTCATCGTTTAATGCGCTCACGCCGAGCGGTTTTTTTTAACTGTGAAAGCAATTATTGCTGTAACAGAAGCAGATCTTACGCATTCAAATTCGGCGAAGTTATCAGAATGGGAAAATACCCAAAGTCGAGTCTAAGCATTTTCGAAGGCATGGTCAAAAGACTATCTAACGATAATAAAATGGCCAACTAAAACCAAAAACGTAGCCCCTGTAATTAGAAAAGTTCGAATATTGTGGCCAGTTTATTTGTGATTCACAACAGCAATACCTTAGCAAACTGAGTTATTGAATCTTAAAGCGTTAAATTATTGTGCTGTGTACTACATAATATTCTTTACATATATGTTACAGTGTATAATCAGTGCACCTAGAATACTACAGGCCACACTGCTTGCTATGTCATTAAATTTATGTCTACAGTTTATTCTTTGAACTGTAGACGGCAGTCATGTTCATAAAAAGAAAAAACGAAAACAAACACAAAAAAAATATTTTTTATACGAGTGCTAAAAGTAAGGTTATGTCTTCTCGTAAATTATACGAAATGTGTACACATTTTATACGTGTTTTATATTTAACACAACTTAGAATGCATAATTTTATAATAATATTATGAATTATTACTTTTACCAATAGATTTTATTGAATTTTAAAACATATTATTAAAATATTTTTCTTGTTGTTTGTTTACAATTTTTTTCTTATCAATGACAGCAAACACAAAAAAAATCAAAACAATCTTTTTAATTTTAGTGCTGCCTATAATAACCAAAGAGAGAACTGTCGACATAAATTGACGTCATATAGCAAAATTTTTAAAGCAGTGTGGCCTGTAGTATTCTAGGTGCACTGGTATAATCCAGTGATTATATATAATAATTACCGGTCATTATAATTCCCAGTGCGTTTGGTAAATTATTGAAATATCAGTCATTTTCTTTTAATTTATCATTTTAACCGGTTATCGAAATATAATCACCAAACTTAATTGGTAAAAATGATATATATATATATATATATATATATATATATATATATATATATATACATATATATATATATATACATATATATATATATATATATGTATATATATATATATATATATATATATATATATATATATATATATATATATATATACATATATATATATATACATATATATATATATATATATATATATATATATATATATATATATATATATATATATATATATATATATATATATATATATATATATGTGGGTTTCGAATCCCTGATTGTGTTATATATCCCTGAGTTGTTGTAGGGAATAATCGTTTTCGTTTCTTTTTAACAGATAGTAACCGAGTTAGTTTATATAAAAAATAATAAAAGAACGCATGTGAAAAGACGTCGATAGTTTTATTTAAAGATATAAATTATAAAATCCCACATTTTGGGGGCTCAACCGAGATCTAGTTAATAGACGTGACGGATAATTGGTTTTCATAAAATTCTGAGAGAATTTAAGACGGGAAAACATTCAATTATTGAATTAAGTTTTGTTTAAAATGGAAGAATTTCAAACAAAAACGGTAAAAGCCATGAAGGAAGAGCTATCCAAGTTGGGGCTTAGTACGGATGGAAAGCGTAATGAATTAATTCAACGCTATGAACGAGGGATGACGCTAATCAAGAACAATTTCACAAGAAATGTTTGCGGTTCGGAATTGGAAAGTAGAAGTAATGCTGATATGTATACCGAGAAAACTAATTTCGCATTTAAAGACGTTGAAGATTCGGTATCAAAATTTAGCGGCGATGACAACTATCCAATTAAAAAGTGGTTGATAGAGTTTTGTGAAACATCAGAACTATTAGGTTGGAGTAATTTACAGCGATTTGTGTATGCAAAGCGACTTTTGACGGGCACAGCCAAGATGCTGTTACGTTCTACGAGCGCAAAGGATTATGGGAATCATTGCAACAAGTGTTACTCGACGAATTTCATGTGAATGTTAGTAGCGCTACATCGAGAACGAAGTAATTTTGGAATACATCATTGATGGTGTCTGTATTGAGGATTCAAATAAGATTTGGTTATTTGATGCTAAAAATTTTAAAGATCTTCGAGTAAAGTATGAAGCATTTGAAAAATTAAAAATTAAATCAATGAACAAGGCTACCTTAAATAATGCTAAATCTAATCAACAACTGGAGCAACCAGTGCCGAGTGGTAATAAATCAATAAATCCCCGACGTAATAAGAATAAGTGTTACAACTGTAATGAATACGGTCATCTGTCGAAGGATTGTCAAAAGAAATCTGATGGCGTACGGTGCTTTAAGTGTAATGCGTTTGGACACAAAAGTTTCGAGTGTTCTACTTTATCGAAAACGAATGTTAGCTTGTGTACGACAAAAGAACATCGAATGAAAATTGACGTATTAATTGACGATATGAAAGTGTGTGCTCTGATAGATACGGGAAGTTCCATAAATTTGATCCGATCTGACGTATATTTGAATTTGAATACTATGAAACCTCTGAAATCCAGATCAACGTTGACGGGACTTGCTGGTAAGAAGATTGAGACATTTGGAAAATTTGAAGCAGATATCGTTATTAACGGTGACAATTTCCATGTGCCGGTGCATGTAGTGCCTAACGATGTTATCCCCGTAAATCTTTTGATTGGCTGTGATCTGCTTTGTGAAGCAAAAGTGATTATCGATGAGAACGGTGTGAATATCCGTAAAAACGACGAATTTTGTGCGATACTATCAGAAGTTAAAGACGAAATTATTGATGTTACGCATATTATCGACCGAAGTGATGCTCAGGTCGTTAAGCAATTATATCAGCAGTATTCACCAACACCGACGAAGACTTCAGATGTAAACTGCAAAATAATTTTGAAGGATGAAACGCCAATTAGTCAGAATCCAAGACGTTTGTCGATTTACGAGATGGAGCTGGTTGATAAAATAGTGGAAGATTGGCTGAAAAGCGGAATAATTGAACCTAGTTCATCTGAGTTCTCTAGTCCAATTGGTTTGGTTTCAAAGAAAGACGGCTCAAAACGTTTGTGCGTGGATTACCGGAAGATTAACCGCCAAATTGTTAAAGACCACTTCCCCCTTCCGCTGATAGAGGATCAGTTGGATCGAATACAAGAAGCTCGGGTATTTAGTTTGTTCGATTTAAGAAACGGATTTTTCCATGTCGCTGTTGAAGAAGGAAGTCGCAAATATACATCGTTTGTGACACCAACGGGGCAGTACCAATTTAGGAAAGTACCATTTGGGCTATGTAACAGTCCTGGTGTATTCATGAGATTCGTGAATAACATCTTTCGTGATTTAATACGTAAAGGAATAATGTCGCTTTATCTAGGCGACATCATTATTCTGGCTACCGATAATGAATCAGCGATTGAAAATTTGAAAATTGTACTGAAATTAGCTTCTGAATATGGACTCGATATTAACTGGAAGAAGTGCAGATTTCTTGTTAGACGAGTGGAATATCTCGGACATGTTATTCATGATGGGAAGATAAGTCCATCGGAAAGCAAGACGAGGGCCGTGAGGAGTTTTCCGCAGCCCATGACAAAGAAACAGATTCAGCAATTTCTCGGTCTGACGGGATATTTTCGCAAATTTGTATACAATTATTCGGTGATCGCCAGGCCATTAAGCGATTTGTTGAGGGAGGGTGTAGATTTTGTGTTCGGAGAGGAAGAGATAATGGCGTTTAATTCGCTAAAACGACATCTCACGGGTAATCCTGTGCTTCAATTATTTAGACACGGGCTGCCCACTGAGCTTCATACAGACGCTTCAATGCATGGCTACGGTTCCATATTGATGCAACAGCATGACGATGGAAAGTTCCACCCAATTTATTACGCAAGCCGCAAGACGACAGACGCAGAGAAGAAATATAGCAGCTATGAGTTGGAAGTGTTGTCCATCATTTACGCACTTAAAAAATTTCGCGTTTATTTGATTGGCACGCATTTTAAAATTATAACGGACTGTGCCGCTTTCGAGATGACGATGAAAAAACCAAGTTTGACGACTAGAGTCCAAATTAATCACCGACCAGGTACCCGAATGAAACACGTTGATGCTCTCTCACGCAATCCTGTTCTAATTGTTGACGACGATATTGTTTCACGTTTGAAGTGTGCTCAGCAAAGTGACGAGTTCATCGCTGCAGTGATAAAATTACTTGAGAATGGCCCATACAAAGATTTTATGGTAGAGAGTGATCTTTTGTACAAAATAAAAGATGGTAACCAACTGTTAGTCGTCCCGCGTAAAATGCAAGCAGAGGTTATAAAGCGTAATCACGAAATTGGTCATTACGGTGTACGCAAGGTGCAAGAGTTGATCGAACGAGATTTCTGGTTTGAAAAGATGTCTGAAAAGATTACAACAAGTGTCAAGAATTGCGTTCAGTGTATCTTGTGCAACCGAAAAATGGGTAAACAAGAAGGATACTTACATCCAATCGAAAAGGGAAATCTACCTCTTCATACTATACATTTAGATCATCTCGGGCCAATGGCGACAACTAAGAAGCAATATAATCATGTGTTAGTAATGATAGATGGTTTTACGAAGTTTGTGTGGATATATGCGACGAAATCCACAACGTCGAAGGAAGTGTTGGAGAAACTCCAAAAGCATAGAGAAGTGTTTGGTAATCCAATGCGCATTGTGACTGATAAGGGAACCGCATTTACAAGCAACGAATTTAAGGAATATTACGAAGTCGAAGGTATCGAACATGTTGCGATAACTACAGGCTTGCCAAGAGGTAACGGCCAAGTTGAGAGAATCCATCAGTCAATAATATCAGTCCTCTCGAAGCTATCGATAGACGCTCCAGATCGATGGTTTAGATTCATCGGAAGTACGCAACAAAGTCTTAACAACACGCTGAATCGAAGCATTAGTGTTACTCCGTTTGAGTTATTAGTTGGCACTAAAATGCATCAGAAAACTGATACGAGAATTCAAGAAATTATTAATGAAGAAATTATTAAAAATTTCAGAAACTCTCGAGATAGTTTAAGAGAAACTGCAAAGAAGCAAATAGAAAAAATACAAATTGAAAATCGACGATCATTTAGGAAAAACCGCAAAGCTCCTACGTCCTACAAAGTCGGAGATTTAATAGCTATAAAGAGAACTCAATTTGGACCAGGTTTAAAATTGAAGCCAAGATTTTTCGGACCATAGAAGGTGTGCAAAGTTAAAGAAAATGAACGCCACGATGTAGAAAGGGTAGGTGAATACGAAGGCCCTAAGAGAACGTCAACAGCAGCCGAGTTTATCAAGCCTTGGATGGATTCGTCGTTTGAATCATCCGGGTCGGATGAGGAGTAGGATGGACGAGTGTGGGTTTCGAATCCCTGATTGTGTTATATATCCCTGAGTTGTTGTAGGGAATAATCGTTTTCGTTTTTTTTTAACAGATAGTAACCGAGTTAGTTTATATAAAAAATAATAAAAGAACGCATGTGAAAAGACGTTGATAGTTTTATTTAAAGATATAAATTATAAAATCCCATATATATTATATATATATATATATATATATATATATATATATATATATATATATATATATATTATATTAAACTAATTATAACTCTATTGAATTTCTAATGTACAAATATTTCTTAAATATATATGTTACGGTTAAAGTTCGAAATCGGTAAATGTCAGAAATTTAAATTTTTTAACGATTAACAAACGGTTGTCCAGAGGTCCAACAGTTTCGAAACGTTTGTTGACCTCCTCGTAATATGAGTTACTCCCCATCAGCGGGGTAAGCGTCATGAGGGGCACTTTATTGCTTCGAAATCTATGAAATGAAAGTCCTATATTCTCGAAATGGTTATCCCTTCACCACACGGAGTGAAAACTAGTCCGCAACAAGCGCAACAAACAATTTGCAGTTTTATTCCGGCATCCAAATTGATCAATTTCTCTTTAAATTTATCAGGGCATAATGAATTATTATTATTATAGTTTTAAACTTTCATATTTATCACTTTAACCAAAGGGGTTTGAAAATTATATATAATCAACGGTAAAAGACAATAATTCTATATTATCACTTTGACCGTAACATACTATATACACTACTATTTACCAGTTTAATTTCTCTTTCAATTTACAACACCTTCTTACTTTTGATTAAGCTGAACAAAACTTAATAAAAAACTGTAAACGCTAATTAGTTTCTCAAACAAATCAATTCATGATTTTTGGCAAATATAAATTTTATATACTATTATAAACGTTACATGATTTCATTTCTGTGTGTGTAGTGCAGCAGCTTGCAGAAAACGTGTATATATCTTTAGTATCGTTACTTTCCGCCATCCCATTTAAAAACAATAAAAGCTTGCTCAACAGCATATTTTGTCTTCTCTACCGTTGAAACAGCTTTTTTTTTGTACAGAAAAAAATTATTCATTCAAGCAAGGTTTTATTTAAAATAATTTAAACATTAATTTTTGTTGTAATTTTGCTTTACGTGCAATGAAATAATCGTTTTTTGTATTCATACTATTTATTTTATTCTGCTATTAAATTCAATATTTGTACAATCAAAACATTAAAAATTTATCAAATAAAAAGTGTAAAAAATTATAAATTGAAATAATAATAATAATTTACAAGTGCCTAGCGATTTAAATATGCACAGGGTGAGTACGATAAACACAATATGTTGTTGTAGGTGATGTACAAAAATTTTACTAGGCGAGTTTAAAGATAAGACTTTTTTTAAGTATGTTTGTGTAAAACCACTGTGGGATGGAGTGTATTGACAGCTCCAAATGAAGGTGCCACCAAATTATATAATTTAAATTATTAGAGTACCAGAGATTTATTGTTATGCCAAAAATATATATGAATCAGCCATATTTTGCATATCTATCAATTTATTGATACGCCAACATTACCACCAGCATAAACACAAGCCGGACAAAAGACGATAAAATTTTGAAAAATTAAAACACTAACATGAACCACCACTGAAATATTAGGCATGCAAAAGTTTTTCTTGAGAATAACTGTAAGAATTATCCAGGAATTCATTCAAGATTAGACATATAATCACCATTTTTGACTGAACTGTTCTTATATCCTTAGAATGATACTTATCAATTGGTATATTGATGATTCCCTTGACAAATTTTGGAGAAAACCAGAATGAATATCTTTCGGCCTACTGTAAACATTCGCGAACTTGTTCTTTAATTGTAACTTGATTTTCACCGTCCATATGCCGTTTCTAAATATTTCAACACTTCCCTTTGAACGACTACAATTGGTTTGTGTTATTTAGCCCTATCATCAAAATAATTTAGATTTCTCAAAAATTCAGTTACATCCTTTTTGCAGTAAACTAATGAGCCGCGTCGAACTTGTGTGCAATAATTCGGCCAACATGAATAATTCAAATTGTGGCCTGTAATCAGAGAAGAAAACTTCAGGCATTCTGCATAAATAAAATACTTTGTTTTTCAAACATTCATCGATCGTTTCAAAGCCGTTGCTGATCGCAGAACTTTTAGACTAGGAAATCTTTTATTCTGGTTCAAAATAATTATTAAAAAATTAAACAATTTCCGTTTCTCGTTCGTGGATATGGTCGTCAGAAATCAAATACAAACGATACACGCCATCAAAATTTTAAACTTATAATGATATTCCAGTAGTGTTTTAAAAGTTCTAGTGTCTTTGCCATTCCAGTGATAAGACGTAGATGGTAGATTATGCACCTGCCTAATGATTTCGGATGTTACTATATGTTCAAACTCGATAAATCTAAATTTTCGTTGGTGGTTCTCGTTGAGCTCCCATATTTACAAAAATTTTGTTTTCGATGTCCGCAAGTTGATTTGAACTTACCTGAAAGGATGATGAATTCATTTCCACATAAAGAGGTGACTCAAACATTTTTAATATTTCATCTACATGGACTCGCTATCAGGTACGGTATTTGTGTCTCTTTACGACACTCTACATTGAAATTGTGTGGTTGCAATTTCAATCCTTGCCAAACTTCCAGAAACCGCTTTCTAATGCATCAACTAACCCGTACTGAAGTGGTCCATCAACCACATAAAACCGAAGTATACCTTCGATCGATGGCCCAGAATAGGCGTCTATCATGGTAATCACGTTCACTTTTCAATTCACAGTCGAACCTTCCATTGGTTTTCTTTGCCCGCATCGGCTGACCAGGATCTTTGGCTTATATCAATTGCACTTAGATTAACAATTCAATTGCTCTTCAAATATCTCCTGATACGGAATAATGGCGTTGCGTTACCTACATCTATCGAATGCTCAACTATGCTAGTTCTTTCTAATAGCAATTTTTCGCAAGAAGGAAACTAGCAAATTATCACAATCTGGTAATAATTCTTCTTGTGGGATTAGATCATGTATATTTAAATTGTCTGCTTTGAACACATTTGATAAAGGAGATTTGATGAAAGAAATTGTACAAACCAAACATTTCCCAAAACTCGATGACAAGGTTCAGAGGCTAAATTAAACCTGGCTACGTGCCTAGCACGCTTTGGGTTTCCTCATTTCCAATTTATAAACTAGATGGTAAATTACCATCCAACGTTGAACTGTTATTTTTGAAAGTGGTATAAGTCCATTTTTTCATGTTTCGAGATATTTAAGGGTTTGCGTTTGAATTAATTTAAAAATATTGGCAAACGTTAATCAATCAAGTGATGTTTTTAACACTTTTACTTCTTTTAAATTTTATTATGAAATAATAATTATTGAAAATATTTAAAAAATAAACGTTTTTTTTAGCTCCATATGGACTTATACCACTTTCAAAAATAACATATTATAAAAATCAAAAACAAGAAGAAATTTAAGTCCATATTTTTATAGACATTAACTTCACTGAAATGAATTTTTTAATGTAAAAAATTATATTAAATAATTAAATTGAAAAGTAATATTAAACGAAACTAGTAAATCAGTAATAATAGTGAGCGAATAAAAAAAATTTAAAAGGATTGATGATCTTTTCTTTGTTTGAGCGGACGGTATTTACTACAGAAAAACCTCGATTTAACGGACTAATTGGGGAGTTCGTTAAATCCGCATGTCAGTAAAATCACTTGTTGCACTTGTTCTGGAATATGGCAACCTAGGGCAGAACTCGTTTATCTCAACCGATTATGAAGGGATTTTGTTTGTTGGATGGAAATGAGATGTATAAACAGTTTTTGGATGAAGTCCCGGAATATGACCATCTGGGACGGAACTCATACATTTCTTAGCCGATGATGTAAGGATTGAATAAGCTGGATGGAAATGAGGTTCTTAAATGATTTTTGGAAGAAGTTCTGGAATGTGGTCACCTGGGGCGGAACTCGTTAAATTCTTAGCCGATTATGATGGGATTGGGTGGAATTGGCTGGATGGAAATGGGATTTTTGGAAGAAGTTCTGGAATGTGACCTCCTAGGAGAGAAATTGGGTATTGTGGATGAAATGAGTTTATCAAATAATTTTTGGAAAAAGTTCTGGAATATGGCCATATGGATTATGCGCTGTTGTATTACAAGTACCGCAAAACTGTAAATTTTCGCTTGGTTGTAAAGGTTCAGAAGATCTCATTATCTTAAAAGATATTATATTCCATATTCCCGTGAACAGTTTTCGAGGTCGTTGTTGATAAAAATAATATAAATTTATCCAAGCCCTTTGTGTAGGGTTCATAACGTGATTTTTGGTGAAAGTAAGTAGCTGATCTGCCGCTCAACTCACTAATCCCATGAGTGGGTTACGTACTGACGATAGATATTAAGGCATCAAGCCTTACCATAAACATGCTAACATCACTAGCCGCTTGCTTCAAGAAAAACCCCTGCTTATTATCGAGTTCCGCCCAAGTTTAAATTACCGAGTTTCATGGCGATATTCCAGAATTTCTTAAACAAATCATTTAAGAGTTCCTTTTCCATTCGACAAACTCAATCCCATAATAATCGTTTAAGAATTGATCGAGTTTTGTCCCAGGAGGCTATATTCCAAAACTAATTCCAAAAATCATTTAATAATCCCATGTCCATCCAGCATAAACAATTCCATCGTAATCGGTTAAGAATCGGACAAGTTCCCAGGAGGCCATATTCCAGAACTTCTTCCAAAAATCATTTAAGAATCCCATTTACATCCCATTGAACCCTATTATAATTATATATTAGGAATGGACTTATTCCACTTTCAAAAAAAGGTTTTTGCGATACATTTTATAGCCAAAATTCTTTTGTTTATTTTATAAGAAAACCGTACTATCTGACCCACAATCTAGTACAGTAATATTAACTCCGCTATCCAAAAAGCATTTATTAGAACTTGAGCAAAAGGTCTTTTATCTAATTCGGTACGTAAGCTTGTCTCACAAATCATTTACTTTAGAGTTTTTTGAAAATTTAAATATAATATGTAAGGGATCTGTACAACCGAGAACAACTAAGATGCTCGTTTCTATTTTCGGATGTGTGTGTCACTTTTTCGAGCAATTCTTGCTTGAGTCTGTGGTACTATGCGAGGTTGGCCTCAGTAGCAGAATTCTCCTGATTTAGTTTGGGTGACGATATGTAATTCACTAAAGATGTCAGAACCCCAAGATTTCTGTTCTCCGCACATTAGTTTCCCTTAATACTCGAAATTGATACACAATCTGATATGACTGTGTTCTGTTGTAATTAATTTGCGTATTGATCTGCGTATTGATTTGGCACAGGAAATCCTGAAGACATTATTGATGGAAGGGGGGGGGGGAGGGTGGGGGACGGTAAACGAAGGGCATCATTTTCACCAATATTTCGTCCCACTTCTAGTTTACTAACTGGGCGACGAGTCTGGTGAGGTATCTATAAGATCCAAATTCTTCTCCAGGTGCCATCTAAATGTTTACCGACAAGAAACGCTTGAATTCCACCTCGTTTAAATCGACTCATCAAGCGATCTTGTAACGTGCGTTCCAAATATATCGCGTACAGATTTCGTGATGTATTGTACAGCACTGTTTATTGCGCCTAAGCAAGTGATGCACACAATAATAACCATTTAAATATTGTTACGCCTGCGGCGTAGGCTTGTTATGGTACATATACTCTGGGCGATTTATTGACGTAATTATGACTTGTAATTTGGGGTATACACCACACTTCGCATGAAAATGAAATCGTACGATAAGTTTTATTGCATTAGCGGATCTTTTTTTTACGGCAAGACCGGCTTGAATTTTGTTGTTGGTTGTGATTTTAGAATACAAAAAGAAATAATTTTGTCATTCATTCTATAATATTCGTTTGATGCATACACTTGTTAGCATGCAAACAAAACCAGTGCGTCGCCCTAACTAAAAATTAAATAAAATAATACAAATTTTATTGAGTGGGACCTTGGAAAGTGGTCCATCTGAGTGATATTGCATATTTTGTGCTAAAGACTTTTAAAAATAAATGGTGATATGGTGAGAGTTTGTGTGCAAATATTAAAAAAAATACCAATAAGCTGAAAGCACTTTGGTATATGGCGAGTCACATACGAATAAATTTTTTTTTACGTTTATACCTGACGCGAGATTTTCCATATATATCTGTTAACTGAAACTAAATAAATAGTTTCATAGTATATCCGAGTATTTTTTTTTTGCAATCACAAGTTAAGTTGATTTTGGTGCAGTCAGTTACAACTGTACTAAGTATTATTGGAGTGCTTGATTTTTTTTTATGCATACCAACTGGTGTCAGCCCTGCAATTAAGATACTATAACTTTGCGGTTGCGACCCGATAGCAAACAGCGTGCTGTATAATTAAGTTAAAGGATCGGAGAGAGTAATTTTGATACAACGAGATCCCGTGCCAACCGATTAACCAGGAATATCGGTAACCCAATTACAGTTGGTGGTGAAGGCATGACATCAGTCGCAGTGAATCCGGTCCAGGACGATAGCGTTATCCCGCGGATTATTTAGTTAAGTTTTTTTTGCTTTCCTTTTCATTTCTTTATTTTTCATATAGTTGAATTTATTTTTCCCTTGTTTTGGGGGATTTTGTTTTGTAGCATTATACTCTTGTTTCAATTTCTTGTTATATATTAAGTAATTTTTTTTTTTTTGATTAATTTTACTATGATACAAGATAGGATTTTATGTTATTATCAAATTTTCTAGTTAATCAGACATTTTTTTTTCTTTTGCTTCCTAATTAGCAATATTTGTTACAAGAAATCGACATCATCAATTGCAGTACAATGGCATAATTGTGTTGAGTCGGCCAGAGCACAACAATTACACCCACGACTAAACTAACCTCCACCTCTGAGCTAGCGGCGGAAATACGGGCGTTGCTCTGGCGTACACAGATATTTTTTTTTGGTACATTATATATTATATTTTTTTTTTTTTTTTTTTGTTTTATAATTTCTTTTTGCTAACGGCAGCCAATTCTGAAGGCTGCCATTACAATCTTGCTTGGAAAAAGGATTCCTTAACGTCAGATCAATTTATGGGAAAAATAAAAAACTTTTTCTTTACTATTTGTTCCTTGTTTGCCAAGACTTAGTGGATTTCATCATCTGATGATTATTTTGATGTTCCTAATACAAATTTAAGGCAGTTACGAACTTCGAAATCTTCAACAAATCAAGTCGTTCATGTACAATACCATTTCACATGAATTTCATTAATTATTTCGAAGCCGATCTCAGAGTTTGCTTACTAACAATGCTTGCAACGTATTCTTTGAAATTAAGCTCACTACTAACTCAAACCCCTGATGAAGTGCAAGCTCAACCTGAAAATGCTCGGCTCCGAGCGCTCTGAATACGTCCGCTTGTGAGAGTAGGCCATGGAATAGCACTTACTTACATGAAGTACAAGGCTGTTCGGATGCTGAGATTAACTCTAAGAGATTACGCTAAAGGGACTCGGTATATGAAATCTTGAAATTTAACAATATTCCGTCTTTCCAGCATTTCTTCCACTAGTAACCAATACTTTCGGTTGTTTTTCGAATAGCTTAGGTTATACTGAGACTTATAGTGAGACTATATGGAAAATTTGGGGAAAATTTAAGGACTAGAATTTTCACTAGAATTTTTTGATTTTCTGCGGCCATACACGTTATTTTCAGTGTTTGGCCAATATCTTTTACATTTAACTGAACATAAATGGTGCTTTGCGAATAATAATTCAGTAACTTCTCTGAATTTTATGGAAAATTTAAGTTCTAGTCCTGCCTTGTTATAATTAAGAAAACCTGTCCGATGCATATGCATTTGTTTTAAGTGGACATTTTCATAGTACATGGCTCTTGCAACAGATAGATATAGAGCTATGATATTCAATTTGCAAAAAATCAAAAAATTTAGTGAAAATTCTAGTCCATAAATTGTCCCAAAATTTTCTACATAGATTCTGCATGGCATATGGAATTGGAAAAACAACCGAAAGTTATTGGTTACTAGTGGAAGAAATGGCGGATGGACGGATTATTGTTAAATTTCAAGATTTCATATACCGAGTTCCTTTACTTCGGAGATCAAACAATTTGCCATTTTAAGGATCACTTTTAATATTTTATTCCGCTGAGATATTTTATTTAGTGAAAAAGTGTTACATAATGAATGAAAAATTTCCGCTGGTAATTACATAACAAAATTAATTCTCTTTAGTGATAGTGCTGCCACTTGTGGCGAGTAGCGCAATCTCTTACTTTTCGCTGTCAACATTCCGCTATCTTATACAGCATAGCTATTCGTTGGCCTAACTAGTGGTGTACATCGTTTGATAGATGAATGTTTAAGGAGCATGTACGATTTTTTACGATTTACGAGACAGCGAAAAATTCTAAAAAAAATCGTACGTCCTCCTTAAACCGCCGTAAACAGTTACTTATCAAACGATGAGCACCGCTAGTTGGGCTGACGTTTCAGACTTCTAAGGACTTTATCTCAACTTCTATACATAGAAAAATTCTATAAAAAATCGTCGTGTTCTTTATCATTCACCCATCAAACGATGTGCACCACATAAGAAAATATCTACATTTTTACTCTCAACCTCGCAAATTTCGTTTGTCATGAAAGTTTATAACTATTGTGATGGCAAAAATGTTCGGCTCTGAGAGTAAAACCGAGGTGGTTTTTTGGGCTGAGACTAGAAAATGTCATGATAGCAATAATTTTGTTGCCATAGCATTGAGAGAGACTGAATTTAGCCTATCTTCACTACAGTCATTGCAGTTTTTAACTATCATGATAGCAAATATTTTCAGGGCTGAGAGTAAAAATGTGAAAATGTGGAGATTTTTTGGGCTGAGAGTAAAAAATGTCATGATATCAATAATTAGTGTTGCCATCGCATTTTCGGGGATAGAATTTGTTCTACATACACCATAATTGATTCATTCATTCAAATGTTTCCAATAAACGAACACTTCAAAAGCTTCCGTCTATTTTCCATGGTTGTCAGATTGCAGTTTCTACATCCGGTGCGGTATGGTGGTACTTCTTGCAAGTTAACGTGATACGATATGTCTTTATCGTATTTCCAGCCACCCTACTAAGATAAGTTTTGGATACATTTTATGTTACGATTACGTTCGTTGTAGACAGGCCACCAGATCGTAACAGTATACTCCCCAGTTCATCGCTTAATAAAGCCAAATATAGAGTTAGGTCTAGTTATGCACTGCTCGATGTGATGAGAAAAACTCAAATTTTCAACGAAAGTAGCCCCTTGGCCTTTAAATTCATATACTCTTTGAAGAGTGGTACCATTTATATAGTACTGTTGGCCAACAAGATTAGTTTTTCGATGGAATATTATGGTATTCCACGTATACTTATTTTGAGACTGAGCAGATTGGAATCACACCAAGTCCACTAGGTTGTCAGTATCTTGTTATAATTTGTGGGTCTCTAAAATCTTTAAAATCGTGCAGAACATCAACGACTGATGTTTTCCACGATTTTAAAGATTTTAAGGTCATCTGCAAACATTACGGCCTTTGAATAATGAATTACTGCGGTGGTTCCATTAATGAAAATGGCGAAGATCCAACGGCCGATATGGGACTCTTGAGTCACGGAGGAGGTGGGTGAGATTAATTCAGATCTTTTGTTCCCCATTTTGATGTATTGAGAGCAGTTGCTTAAGTATGATTTAAGCCAAGTCACAAATAGGCTACATAACCCAAATTTGTTCAAGCATTCAAAGGTTTTATAATGACTAATGAAGTCCAAGTCCTTAGCAAAGTCCGTTTATACCACATCTACTAGCTTGTGATTTTTTATTTATTTTATCGTGCTGCTGGTGGATACTGTAAGCCCAGTTTTTGGCATTAAACTGTAGCGGCTGAAAAATCCTGTTCACTTCGGGGCACTCCTGCGGTTCTCCGAAGACATGAAATGTTTTGAAGTAGCTTCTCCATGATCGGAAACTGCACGGCTTATTACAGTTGCGTGCGCGTGAGCCGAAACGACGGTGGAAGTAGCAGAGTCCAGATCGATATGACGATCTCGACCTTGACTTGTGTCGGTAATTGAAACTCTGTCTGTTGTTTGGCGATCTTCCACGTGAACCAATGTTCAAATTGGCCAGTGTTCACTGTAGATCTGCCAATTGTTGTTGCGTCTTGTCCAGTTGTCTTTGCATTGAAACAAGGGCTGATTCATCGTCAGCAGTTGCCTTGCTTGTGGATGGCTGGTTGACAGCAGCAATTTGTTTGGATGTTCTGGATTGAGCGTAAATCCAGATATTGTCGGCGACCGGTAGGATTTTCTCGATGTCATTTTTGATATCCCGCGCCATTATCGCTCGTAAGTCATCTGGCAAATACAGCAATTCGTCGGTATGGTGAACTATTATCACCGCGTTAAACCACGATTAACCGAACTGTTATCGCCCATTCACAGGCATTTGGCCACTTTACTCAAGAAAGGCAAAAACAGAAGAAACTTCTCTTGGCCTGAAGATTGTACAGAATCGTTCGATAAGGTCAAGCGTTCTCTTGTCGCTGTCACTCTTTTGGCACACCCGTTGAACGACGCGCAGTTCAACATAACTACCGACGCTTCCAATGTAGCAGTTGGAGCTGTCTTACAACAACGCAACAAAGGATGTTGGCAACCATTAGCGTTCTTTTCAAAGAAGCTCTCTCCTGCGGAAATTAAATACTCTACTTTCGATAGAGAACTTTTTGCTATGTATTTAGCAATCAAACACTTTCGCCATTTCGTCGAAGGCCGAAATTTCTCTATATTTACCGACCATAAACCACTTACAACAGCTATTGCGTCAAAGGCAGAACGTAGTCCCCGGCAATTACGACATCTCGATTACATCGCCCAGTTCACTACCGATATTCATCACATCAAAGGTAAACACAATGTGGTGAGCGACTGTTTGTCTCGTTCTGGTGAAACAATTCTTACAGAACTCAGCGTCTTCTCCTTCGACACGAAGGAATTACTTATACAGCAACAACGCGATGACGAATTGCAGAAATTGATTTCAGCACGCACACCGAAATCAAGCGTAAACCTGCAACGGATCGACTTACCAGACAAGCAGCAAATTTGATGTGAGACTTCAAGAAATCGACCCTACGTTCTTCTCAACATGCGACGGACAATTTTCGATAGTCTACATGGCTTATCACATCCCGGCATCCGTGCTACGCGAAAACTCATAGCTTCAAAATACTTCTGGCCAAAAATGAATACTGATACAAGCAATTAGGTGAAATCTTGGATCCCATGCCAAAAGTCCAAAGTTCATCGCCACACGAAATCAGAACTTGGTAAATTCGAGCTACCAAGTGGTAGGTATGAACACATCCACATGGACCAGGTTGGTCCACTGCCCCAATCAAATGGCTATCATTACATTTTAACGATAGTCGACCGATTTACCCGTTGGCCAGAAGCTTATCCAATCCGAGAAATGACCGCAAAAACCATAAGTAAGATCTTCTACAATGAGTATATCTGTAGATATGGTGTCCCACTCTTCATCACGACAGACCACCAAGGAACACAATTCAAGTGAACGTTGTTCACCGAGCTCACGAAGCTCCTAGGTTCCCATCGCATTCGGACAACTGCATACAACCCGAAAGCGAATGGTCTTGTCGAACAGTTCCACAGGCAACTAAAATCCGCCTTAACAGCTCGATGTAATACATCCCATTGAAGTACAGAACTGCCAACGATCCTATTGGGTATTCGAAGCTCCGTGAAGGAAGACCTCAACTGCACACCAGCAGAGCAAATATATGGTCAAAATATCAAGGTACCCGGTGAATTCTTCATCAACGATCAAAATTCGAACCCAAACACAGATACTTCGGATTTCGTGAATCAGCTTCGTCCCACCATGAGAGCCTTAGTTCCTACGGACACAAGACATCCACCTGAACAGGCTACATCCATTCCCAAAAATCTGGAAACCTGTTCCCACGTATTTGTACGTGTGGATAGAGTCAGAGGTCCATTGGGTACACCCTATTCTGGACCGTATCCAGTGACCCGCAAATTGCACAAATTCTTTGTTGTGGATATAGATAGAAAATCAACAACAATTGGCATCGACAGACTTAAGCCAGCGTACGGAATACTTGTGGTAAACCCAGTCGAAAAACGTAGTCTTCCAAAAACAGTTACATTCAATTTAAAACACTACGGTTTTCGATCCAGGAGGGGAGTGATGTAGCGGCTCAAAAATCCTTTTCACTTCGTGGCACTCTTCGTAGCAAAACTATTTATACATCGCACCGCTTAATTATGAGGCATTGCTCGTTTTGCTGAATATAGCTATTTCGCCATCTACATTCGCGAATCTCGATATTAATCGATTATCGAGAATTTTAGGAAGACGCGAAAAGAAAAAGTAACGAAAAAGAAAGTCAGTCGGTTCTGAGAAGTCAAAGAGACACAGTCTCATATACAATAAAAATAAACTGTTGCCGAACAATCGTTCACCCTTGGTGCGAACCACCACCATAATTGTGAACTAATAATAAGAAAAATAGTTATAGTGAAAACGGGTACCAAAACTCTTTCTAAATAAATAGTAAACAATTTATATAATAATATAAATATAGTGAGTGTTAATTAATTAAATCATAAAAACCCAGTAACACCACTATAAAACCATCTCGACTTTGTGATATGTATCGTGATAACACGGTCTTGCATGAATTGCATATTACTAGCTCAAACTCAAATAACTTCGGAATTGATGAAATTGACGTTATACCTCGCTATACTATGAAACGTCATTCAGTGTTCTAATTTTGAATATTGGTGTTACTCTTGTTATTTTCCGCAAGAAGGCGTGGAGGAATTAGAAAATTTTTGAAATCTTTTATTAATGAGGCTGGTATACCATCCGGGCCGCATCCATCTTTTAACGTTGCTAGAACGAGATGTATATCTTCCGCTGCAGTTTATGGAATTTGTATGGATACAATGTTGGTGCTATCATTTAGTTTTATTTATTAATCGATGTCTTCTGGCTTAAACATCGATTGAAAAAATTGCGCGCACAAATTTGATATGCCTTGTGGATCTCAAGATTTTTGCCCTTCAAATGTCGTATGTTCCGGATAATCGTTAATCTCACTCACGCTTTAGCAAGCTTCGCATAATTGATAAAAAAAATTAGAGATATGGAGATCAAAATAAAAATTAAAAAGTCGGTTTATAATCGGTGGAGTGCCCGCATTAGTTTTAAATATAGCGAGGAGATGGACGAAATTTTTGGATATAGCCACAGTATCAATTTACCAGTTCCGGCCGCATCATCCAGATATACCTATGCCTCCTGAAGATTCCGATGATGCCTACGAAGAGGAAAGCGTCAGTGCTCAACACACGAAACGTCGGAGATTAACAGTGGCTGAGACTATTGCCAATTTCCGCAAGGAATCTAAAGTGAGGCAGACAGAAAAAATGAATAAACTAAAAACGGCCGATAATCTGGCCAAAAAGGAGGGCAAAAGTTCGCTCAATAACTTGCCTGAAATAATTAATAAAAACACCTATTGCGGAAGGTTTCGAAATCTCGGAATTCAGAAAAATGCGATTATCGTGTACCGAGCTCGGGAAACGTACGAAACAATCTATGAATTTCATTTTATGGTCACAAATTGCTTCTAGTGTCACAGCGGTGATCATTTTTCTGTTGGTGTACGCCATTTTTTGATCCGCAGGTACCGTGCATGGGACGTACGTACCATCAATTGCCCCTACGACTCCTTTCAATCCACTTTGTGCTTAAAAAAAAAATGTTATCTTTAATTTCTGTGCACGGTCGGGAAAGTAAATAATAATTTATTAGCGAGGTGATTCAAAAAATCAACTACTCTAAGTTGGTTTTGCCAAATCGAAGCGTTCCTCAACAGATATATACGAATCCGGAGTAGCCAGAACCCATGTAACTGCAAACAATTGCTTTTTTGATAATATACGTAAATTATCCCCACCACAAACCAAGTGGAGATTTGAATTGAATGTTACAAGAAGCTTCTCAAATGCCTATCTGGGCATACGAAAATTCTGCTGAAATTCTATCGAACTATAATTGTTCACTATCCTCTCTATACGTACAAATTAATACGCGGTGGAGTTTCTTTTCTGCACAAAATAAGCAATAATTCTTCATCCTCTTCCGAATCAGATAAATCGTACAAATTTAATTTAGAAATATTTCCAATATTATTTATTAGTTTATTTCCGTGGTCTACAGCCATAGAAATAATAATTTTTCTTTTATTCTCACGCATTACAAGTATAGACACATTTCTAGACGCGAACACTCTGTAATACAATATGAATATAAATAAAAATTGGCAGATTGACAAAAAATTACCAAATGTCGTTTACTGCGATAAAGTTACTACCGAGTAACATCGATGTCTATTTGACATTACTAGCTACGACAACCATTTTTTGCAGTGAACTACTATGTACCTAGTGTTACATTATTTGGAGCAAATCACGGATTTCAAGTAAACTAGATTAGGCAAAACTAGATTAATAATTCCTAGCCTGAACAGGCTAAAAGATATAAATTGTGTGAAATCGTTATTTATGTTTATTGGAAAATAAAGTACATTGGTTTTGGTTAATAATGAAAAAGAATGTCGTTCAAGTGACCTCCTCTGCTCGGCAGGCTGTCTCAATCTTTTACCAAAATTTTGAATAAATTTTTCGTGTAATGTTGGTTCAATTAGTCATATTTACTCGATAATGTTGTTTCTGAGGTGTTGAACAGTTTAAGGATTATGCGCATAAACTTTACTTTTCAAGAAATCTCATAAGAAGAAGTTCAATGGCGTTAAACCGCATAATTTTGGTGCCCAATTCACGACTGTTATTCGAGAAATTAGTCGATTATTAAACTTCTCTTTAACAAAAGATCGATCGATTCCGTTGCTGTGTGACATGTTGTACCGTCCTGTTGAAACAACAAATCTAGCACATCAATATCTTCCAATTGACCCCACAAAAAGTTTCTAATCATATCTCGATATCGAAATTTTGATTTTCGAAAAAATATGGACCAATTACGCCACCACACCGAAATCCACACCATACAGCAACTTTTTTGGTTCTTCTTCAATCCAAATGCGGCAGCTTAGTTTCTTGACATAGCCGCCAATTTCAAAATGAACAAAATCGGTGAAGATAATTTGCTTGAAAAACTTCTCATTTTCTTCTTCAGAATTTGGCTTTAATTCTTGCGTTAACTGTATTTTGAAGCCTTTACATGAAGATCTTTGTGTAAAATATTGAATAAATATGTTGGACTTTGTGTAAAATATTGAATAAATATGAACACTTGTGCTAACAGCTGCAATATTTTCACTTGAACGACCACTACGAAGATAAGTTCTACTTTTCTGATTTTGAAATGAACCAGTTCTTTCAAATTTATCAACGGCAAGTTTATTAATAGCACGAATGAAATTTTCTTCCAACTTCTGAATAACTTTCACCATATTTAAAATAGGTTTTAATAATGAAAACACGTTCTTCAATCATATATTCGCCATTTTACCTAGCCGAAATATTTGTACTTGCCTTCTGTCAAATAACTAATGATACTCTATTATTTAAAAAGATACCACAAATTTGAACACCCTTTACAATTGTTTGACTGTTTTTATTTTCATCATTTGGCAGTAAAACTTTCCGGTCAATCGAAATGCTGTTCAAGCGAGTTTAGTATTTATAATGTCACAAAGGTAGGAAGGTGCGAAGCCCCTAGTTCATACATAATATATAAATGTATTTATTATATAATAATTTTTATATTAAAGAAATTAATTTTTGTTTAATTCTTTTATTGTGTAACATTTTTATTATTGTTATAAAATTAACGTTAAATTTTCGTTTATTAACATTTTTAAAAAAAAATTATTAAGTTTTTCTGTTTACATAATTATGCACTTTGCATGAAAATGTGTTAATAATAAACGATTTTATTTATGGAAACGAAACATTAAACTAACAGAAAATTATTCATCGATATAATTGAAAATTAATTTCATCTGTGGTGGAATTTTCCATAAATTTTATTTATTTTCAATTTAATATTGCATTTCGATTATACGAGTCTATATATCGTACATATAGTATATCAATTAATTTTTGATGGTTAATTTATTACTTACGTTGTCATCGGAATGCGAAAGTATCGGTAGTAGGAATTTGGATTTGAAAGAAAATTCACCGTGCAAATTCATTTGGATATACTCCTCCTGCTTGCCAAACAAAATAAATAAAATAATTTAATTAAAGGGTTACAGACTTGTAATTAGAATAAATAACACGAAATATTCACTGCCCTTATTAACTGCATTTACAAGCAAAAAATCATTTATTCCACCTTTTATTAGATCGGTATCGCAGTTGCATGACAAAATTCATTTATAAAAATTCTCTTTCTGCTAAAAATGTTATAGTTACACAGGTTCCATACAAATTCAATCATTTCGTAGTTTAAATAGTTTAAATCGAATATTATGATTGTTACATTTCAACAAATAAATCTATATTATTACTGAGCTAACTGATTCATATAGTAAGCCACTCTTAGATTATCTAAATAATAAAAGCTTTATTATTATATCTAGCACCGTCAATCTGATTCACGTAATTTTATTATACAATTTATCCTCAAAACCACGCTTGTGGTTAGACCATTTGGCATGGTCGTCAAAAAACGATATATGGATGTGTATAATTTAATGGTTATACGTGGGACATGATAAATAAACCAAATTAAGTAATTATTCAGGACAGGTGTACATCACTTGTATGCATAACATGTAAGGGTCGGTATCATACAATACAAAAAGTAACACAATTTATATCTAAAACTACGTTGCAACCTATAATCAGCCTACAAATATTTTACTGTAATAACGTATAGTAGCAGAGCCATCTATGATTTTGAAGAGCCATAATATTAAAAGGAGAGCTTTCAGTAGAGGGGAAGCTTTTATTGAATTACTATAAGAAACCATGGTAATTGGAAAATTTTTGAACATGAATTTATGAATAAAAAATTAAACAAATCATCTAAATTTTAATTTTATATTTTTAATAAACTATTCAAAGAACACATATTTGAAAATCAGCTATCACAATGTAGTATTTGTTTGGTAAATTTAAACTAAAGCGGAGCATAAATTTATTAATTTTCTATAAAAATGAGCTTTCCGTTTAGTTGTGTAGGTTTATAAAGTAAGATAATAAAGGGTGCTGCCGCGGATTCTGCTTACATCCAATTTAAAATTTAGTTTTATAAAAATTTAACTTATTTGGTAAATTCTGGTCATATGCACATCAGAATTTTTGAGATGAACGATGCACTTAATAGCCATCTAAACATTCCCCATTTATAACAAAATTAAAGAAAAAACGTGAGCTGAAACGAAATTTTATGAACCACCATGTAGAAACAATAATATTATTCATATAATAAAATTTTTACATCAAAATCTATTTACGAAAATTATTTTTGTATACAAAAATCAACGGTGTCATGATTTTCTTAATTAAATATTATTACAAAACAGAACAAAACGTAAAAACTTCAATTTTATCCGATTGCAAAACCGAGCTTTCTGTAATTTAAAAATCCGTTTACAGATGTCTCTGTAATAAATTTACTTGAAATTACAGAAAAGCGTAAAATAATTAAATAACTATTTGCGAAAATAAACCATTATTATTGTAAGTTAAGCGCGAAATCTTTAATATAATAATTTAACATAATTAATAAAACTCAAAACAATTATAATTTTTATTTATAAAACGGTTGGCATAAATAAGCTTTTCATCGCAAAATATTTACCATCGTATTTGCTGCGCGCTGAAAAACAATAATAGAAAAATGTCACATTTTTTCCAAATTTTTTCTTTTCTTATTCCAATTCGCTCTTATTCGGTTATTTTCAGTTCCAGGAGATTTCAATAATCTATTAAATCAGGCGGTATACATAATAAATTGTTAAATTTTAGTTAACAAATATTTAGGTTTTAATATTTAGCTTTAATTTATACTTAGCGACATTTTTTGATTGGTATTGCGAAAAGCTCTATAATATAATGTTTTTATTTTATGAAGCTCCGGTTTATTTTTACTACAGGATGAAACAGTGTAGTCCTATGAATTTGGTGCGATGAAATTTTTAACAAATAACGAAAAAACAGTTTTCGAAGTTTGTTCATCAACAATGTTGTAAAAGAATCCAGAACACAATAACCTCCATATTACATAGCTACTCAAAAAGCATTTTTTAACGAACGTTTGTTTTAGGAAAGAAATGCTGAAATTTTTGATGGAACACTCTATACTAATTTGTTACATACACATATAAACAATTTCTTATTTCTACAATAAAAAAAAAAAAAATTGTGGTAGACTAATTTAAATATTTTTGCGTTAATTCGACATAATATGACTCAATTTTAAAATATGCTTTTCCTGAATATTGAACTAACCATTCAAATTAAAAATTGATACGAAGCATTAATGTTTTTATATACGATAAAGCTTCTAAAAAAATATTAAAATACACTGATTGGTATGAAAAAGAACGAAATTGGTATGAAAAAGCTTCCCCTCTATGGAAAGCTCATGGAAAAAATGGCAGAATCTTACGGCTCTTATATTTAGGAGGCTCTGGCGGCAGGCCGATGATTTTTTATCCGTTACAATATTTTTAATGACAATCGGATAATTTTTAAATGTGCTGATAGATTTGTAAAACGTAGCACTCCAGGTAGTAGAGCAGTTTTAAAGATAAGTAGAAAACTATACAATCATGGTAAAATAAGGCCCGAATTACACTGTAAAATATCTTTGTCTGACCAAATGGCACAGTGGTTAAAACTTTGGCGTTTGGATCGGGAGGTACCGGGTTCGAATCCCGATAGGGGCAGGATACCAAGTGAAATTTCATCAACAGATTCCGATCTGTGATGAAATGTAATACATCTATGACCTCCTGTCGGTGTGCAAAACCCATGGGGCGACCCATCTTCTATGCCAGTATGCCAGTATAGGCGGGCTTGCAATGTGCAGATGATCTTAAATCGGTCCTATAGCCGTACGTCCTCGAGTCGGATGAGTAGGCGTAAAGTAAGGACGTTAAAAGCACAACTACATCAGGGTGAGCCATGAGCCCCAAAACAGATTAAATATCAGAAAAAATATCTTTGTCAAAGGTGTTTTATAAAACATTTTTATCAATTTTCTTTGATAGTGTAATATATATGTTTTATAAAACTATCACTTTTAGAAAATGTTTTTATCAAATTTAGCCTCATGAAGGTAAATTTGATACATTATTTTTGACATTTGCAAAAATGAAGACCAAACACAATTGGACGGCAAAACCCACAAAAATATTAATTCAAGAATACGAGGCGAATGAATTTTGCTAGAAAGAGAAATGTGACCATTAGTCTGTCTTCCACACTTACTGAATTTCGTAAGAATGTTTCTTGTCGTTTAATTAACGGCGAAATTTTGTGGACAATAAAATTAAATGAATTGTCATCCATCCTTAAATATTTATGTAGCAAGCAGGTCAAGTTCTCGGGTGCTGCAGCTCTTCTAATAAATTTTGATTGACACTTTTTAAATCCCGTCTCGATACCCAGAGTTTCACCTAGATTCTTTTTTTCTGTTACTGTTTCTAAAGATATAATAATGAAAGCATCTAATGTTGCTGCACACGCTGCTCGTTGTTGTTCCATTTTTACTGAAGTTGAGAAAAATTTTGAAAAATCTTTTATGTAGTGTAATTTTCAAAATCTATTTGATCAAAATTGGTTTAAAAAAAATTGATACAAATCTATATATAAAAAGAAGTGTATATTTTTATTGTCACTCCATAACTCGAGAACGGCTCAACCGATTGCCATAACATTTTTAGGGAAGGTGCAGGGAGGAGTGATGATGGTTAGTTGATTTTTAAATCCAAAATCGGCCCAGCCATTCTCGAGTTCTGATTTTTTTCCTGAAATGAACTCGCTCTTTGTAAAACAACAACAAATATCTCGAAAACGGTGCGTCTGAGCGAAAAAAATAAATTCACTTTCCTCCCCACAACCCATGCACACACTTTGTGATCGCTTGGGTGTGGTCCCAGCCGAGTGCTCTAAACCTGCACTGACCAAATTAGCCCGCCTCAATGAAACCTGTACTATAATTTGTTACACATTTATTACAATTTATTACAACAACTCCCAATTTTATTACAGTTACCGTTTTCGGGGAACGAGTGGTCGGTTTAGCTTGTAATTAAACCTACACCGCCAAAATTGTAGCTTTTGATGTAGCTGTGATATCGGAATGGTTCTTGGACTAGAATTTATTACAAATTAATTACATTGATTAAATCTGGACATTTGAAGCCTTTACGGTTTGGAGCCAATTCCGTGTAACCTGACACATATATAATTTATTACACACCTGGATAAGGTTGATCTGCCCTCCACAAGGTCGAAAGAGTATATCTGGTAGTAAATATCTGGTGGCGGTCTGGTGTAATAATTTATTAGTATTGGTAAAATCGATGTTTTTGTCATAAATAACCGTTTTGGGTGAAATTTACCCTTAGTCAAGATATAGGGTTGATCTTGAACTATTTAATCAATGTAATAAATTGATATAAATGTATAAATGTATAAATTTGTAATAAATTCTGGTCCAAGAACCATTCCGATATCACAGCTACATCAAGCATTTCAAAAAAATCGATCCAAACTAATACACAAATCAGTGCCATATATGTATACGGCAGTCTAACAAAGTTTTGAGTGTATATGTATGCAGTCCCAGAAAAGGTAAACACGAACGACACGACTTTCACGTCGTGCTGTGCAAGAGACGGAATATGCTGCTTTCGCTTACAATAGCGAAAATGATTATAGTGAACATGCCAATATTGGTGGAATGACGGTGAGATGTCCACATTGTGATGCAGCCAAATTTCAAGGTGAAACGCCTGGCATGTGTTGTGCTAATGGCAAAGTGAGACTGTTAGCATTTGAATCTCCCCACGATCCACTTCATTCATTCATTTTTGGAACGTCGCAAACCTTTTGGTGCGACCAAAGTTGTAAGAGACAATTTCATGCCGACGTTTAAGGTGATTACTTCATGCGGAATATCATATAAAAAATGCGATCTGAGCAGCAATTTTTTTGTTGTGTTCAAGAATTCTGACCCAGCATCTAATTACATTTCACAAATATTACAGATTCAAGATCAGATTTATCATTGAATTGGTTCCTTATTGCCATATCCTGATGCTGATCATCAATTTTTGCAAATATATTTTATCGGAGATGTAAATCGTGAATTGGATCGGCGTTGTACAATTGCTGCCCGTGCAACGCGACAAATTGTTTCTGAACTTCAAACATTCTTACATCAGCACAATGAATTAATTCGATTGTTTAAAACTGCTCTCGATCGTATGCCATCTGATGATCACAGAATCGTTATCAGGGCTGACAGAACGCCCTTTGGAGAGCATGCGATTTAATGCACCAACAATTGATGAAGTGGCCATTGTAATTGTTGGAGACCAGTTTCAATCTCGCGATATTGTGCTACATCAAAGAAATGAAGAGTTACGGCGTGTTTCAGAGCTTCACCGCAGCCTATGATGCATTACAATATCCATTATTGCACTGGAAAGGTGACGACGGCTATCATTTCAATATACGAATGATAGATCCACGAACCGGTAAAATATATATGAATTCAATTTATTTATTTCAAAACAAGAAGACATGATTTTAATTTTCTGATAATGTATTCATCATAGGTCGTGAGGTAGAAAAAAAAGTTAGTGGGATGAATTAAAATTCGTAGATTTCAGATTCACCCACTAGAAGACAACTTTATTATGCGATATGGCAAACTTTTCCACCAATACGCTGTTGACATGTATGCGAAAATTGAAGCAGCACGCCTTAGTTATGCAATAGTGAATGATGGTAATGTTAATGATATCGGACGTTTAACAATATTACCATCGACATATGTTGGCAGTCCGCGCCACATGCACGAATATACGCAAGATGCAATGTCATACGTTCGCAAATATCCGACCTATTCCTAACATTCACATGCAATCCACAGTGGGCTGACATAAAAAAAAATTATTTGATGGTCAGAATGAAACAGATCGACACGATATAACAGCACGTGTATTTCGACAGAAAGTAAGAGCACTGATGGATTTGATTATAAAATTGCGAATTTTTGGAGAGGTGCGTTGCTAGATGTATTCGATTGAATGGCAAAAGAGAGTCCTGCCGCACGCGCACATCTTGATATGGCTGGTTCGTAAAATAACATCCGATCAAATTGATAACATTATATCAGCTACAATTTCAGGAAGCATTACACCGTACAATGCAAGATCTACGTCAGAATCAAGAAATTTTTGGTGGTGCATTGATATTATTGTCAGGCGATTTTCGTCAAATATTGCCTGTGGTTCCACGATCAATACCGGCAGATGAAATCAATGCATGCTTAAAGTCTTCTCTTGTGTGTGCAAAAATTGACACATGTGCAAAAATTGACATTGAACATAAATATGCGCGTTCAATTGCACAACGACCAATCTGCAGATCGGTTCTCGAAGCAATTGTTAGATATTGGAAATGGCAAAATTCGAGTCGATAATACAAATTGATTGATTACATTGCCGAACAATTTTTGTACCATTCTCCAATCAACAGAAGAGTTGATTGGGTTGGCAATTGAACGTCGTAGAGGAAAGACGTGTTTTTGTCTCTCCTCTATATAAATAAGTAATTAATTTAAATATGTCAAAATTAAATAATTAATTAATAATATCTGAATATATAAATAATAATAATAATAATATTAATAATAATTTGTGTGTTTTAAAAGTAGTTAATAAGTGAAAAATGTTACATATTGCATATTTGTATTAATTTGTGTGTTGTGCGCTTGCAATGGTGTAGGATATGTACATAACAATTTTCGTTTATATGTATGTATTTTGATACCGTTGTTGAATGCATCATGCATTGTAATGTAAATTTTCAATGTGTATGTAGGACTTTTTGATTGCAAAGGATGGAAAGATAAGTGTTTTTCATTTTTTCATTGTTTTACATACTAAATTACATAACACATAACTTTTTCCCTAAATAAATTTTACTTTTAAGTACACATATAAATACATATTTATAACCCATGAAGGTGTAGAGTAGAATTATTCTCATGTTATGGGTTGTTATCCGACCGAATATAGTTTGCGCGAGAAAGGGTTTTTTTCAATTTTGCTGTTTTTGGTAGACTAGCTAACAATTTTTGTTGTTGTTTTTGGAAGAGAGTATGCATGTTTGGTGATCGACGAGAATTTTTCGTTTGTTTTCTGCTTTTGGTTATTTTAAATACTATCTTTTGTTTTGTGTACTTATTTACTCGTAGTCATATATTATATTTTACATGGATATTAGTATTGGAGGTGTTTGGCGCGCGGGAAATGCATTTCAATAACCACCGAAAATGTGGTTTTGCGATATATAACTCGAAGCCGATCGCAATTATATTCTATAGAATGTAATTGTGTTTGGTTCTGATATAGCATGTTATACGTATATGCGTTTAGCTGTGTCCTATGTATGGGTGTGCGAAGGAACATATGACATAATAATTATTATTTATTTTACATCATTGTTACATAATTATATATTTGTTGTATACATATTTACGTTTTGTGCTTGTGTGTGCAGATGTTTTACAATACGCGTGTGTAATTCCGTGAGCTGGATTTTTTGTTGTTTTAATCAGCCAAGCTACACACGATTTCAGCTTCTGGTTTCAAATTAAGTCGTGATGGATTTTGTTGTTGGTTTCTAATTTTTAAAATTTAAGGTCGCAGTAAAAACGGATTTTGTGGGTAAAAGGGGAAAGAAAGGAAGGTGAAGCCGGTCTTACGAAACCGTGTGTAGCATGGCTGAATGGAAAATTAACGCATGCTTTCCTATATCTTGTCTGTATAATGTTAATTGTTTTTCGGTTCATGATGGTAATGTTTTATTTTGTTTCTTATGGTATTGCTGATGTTCATAACCTTGCATGTAGCATGTAGCACGTTTTATGTGGATTTGTTCAGTTTCGTCGGCTTGTTATGTGAATCTTGCTTGGGTGATGATGAGATTGCGATGGGCATCTCTATTTCCTGTATTTACATTTTTAGCGATTTGGCAGGGGGTACACTTCTTCTCTATAATGTGGAGAACTGAGGGGGGGGGGGGGGGGTTAACGAGTGATGCAATATGTGTGATCAATTTACACAGTGGCAGCGGGAATATGGTATAGTTGTTAATTATTGCTAAATGTTGTGGATGTTTTTGTTAAAGTTTATCGTCAATTTAGCTGGGTGGAATTAGAATTTTAGAGTAAGATAATTACGGTAAATTGATGAAAAATTCCCACTAATTAAAAAGAGTCATCTATTATTTAACTCAATAACTATAATTTTATATAATAAAATAATCTGGAGGTTCAGATACAGAAGGAAGTGGAAGCTGAGTCTTTTAAGCCTCATAACAGATAAGGCTATTTACTTTGGTTTAGAATAATATTTAATCATTGTTAATACTAATGAAATTTCAAAATAATTATAGTTTAGATTAATCACATTACAGTTCATATACAATATTTATAATAAACATTATTATACAAATAAAATGGAAGTCAGCTAATTTAATCTTATTCTTAATCTCTATTATCTAATATGAATGTTGAATAATTATATTATTAGTATTCCAGGTTGTGTACTATATCTACAAATCTCCTCCAGGTTGATGTTGAGTTGTAGCAAACGACCACTATTATATTAATGTTAGTTTTTAAATTAAACTAAATTTAGAATTAAGTTTATAATATGTTATTGTATGATAGAAAGTATACTTATACTTGGTAAAGTAGTTAAGCTAATTTATGATGCGTGCTGATTAATGACAAATATTCGGGTGTGATAATGTTTTAAAAATAGATTGGAATAATAAAATTAATTTAATCCGGATTTAGGAAAGGATTCCGGAATTAATAGTATCTATGCATCTCAATTTACTAACAAATTTAAATTGTAGGACATTGGTGTTTTGGAAGCAGTTTTGTTGGCTACACTTTCGAATATTGTAAAGTGAAATGGTAGTCATTAATCTTAAGTTAATTTACAGGAAATATTTCGGAAGGCGACCGGGTTAATAACTAATTAAATCTAGTATTTAGTTATAATAAGTTATTATAAGTTAGACAGAAGTAAATATAAGGATTTTAGATTAGTCTTATTATCAATATAATTGACAGTTTAGTTATGAGTTTATCACTTGTGGATTGTATTTCGAACTATCCATTACATTTTTTTTTTTTTTTTGTTCAAAATTAATTTACTACAAGTTTCCACTGGTTTTTTCAGGGAAATATAATTTCCTGAACAGTCAAGTTTTTTTTTTGAGTAAATTTTTTGAATGGATAGTGAGATTTTATTTTTATACAATATTGTATTATATTTTAATTATATCATATTTTAATTTTAATTTTATTATATTTCCAACTTTAACTTCAATATTGAAAAGCAACTGTGCATGTGTAACTTTTTTTCTTCTTCTCATTTTGCGCGTTATAATCATGTTTTAGTATCTTGTTTTTATGTTTCTTAATAACTTGAACCGTGAAGTGTAAGTAATAAGATTGCATATATTAAATAAATTAAGTAGTCAGTAATAAGCATACAGTTTGTTTTCAGGTTTAATAATTAATATATGTTTACTGAGTTATTTTAACGGCCAGTTTGCAGTGAATTTATTAAATGCTAATGGTTTTAGAGAAATTATTAATAATTTAATATTAATTGTTAATATAATTCAATTTATTATTAATATAATTCAAATAACTATGAATTCAGGAAATTTTATTGTAAGTTATGGAGTTGTAGAGGATTAATAAATATTTATATTATTTAGGAAACCGGTAGGGTAGATTAATTAAGAATTAATTTCAGGAATCTTTAGATGTTATGAAGTAATATTTCTTTGAAATATTAATTGCTGGTTGTGTAGATTAGAATTGTGCTTTCATTATGTTATTAATTATTGGCTTCACCTAGGTATTTGGAACCGGTCTGATCTAATTAATCAATTTTGTTTAGATAGCTGAAAAGTATTAATGTAGAATTATATTACAGGAAATTTCCAGATGCACGTGAAATAATATTATTTTTTCTCAGGTTGCTGATTTAGTGAGGTAATTGTTGAAGATCAAAGCAATACCATCGTTATCCATTAAACCTATTAAGCCTTTATCCTTCCTAGTAGATTAGAAGTAGATTAGAATTGTGTTGTGCCGTACGATCGCTAGGTGTCTGCAACCGGATCGTTCCGTCCCCAAAAAAAAAAACAAAAAAAAAAACCTTTCCTATCCTTCCTATTGTTATGTGTAAACAGGCTGTAGGAATAGGCCCGGCGTTATCCGGGACTCTTGGCTAGCACTTGGTTCTACAGTCCAATCAATCAATCAATCAATTCTCCAATCAACAGAAGAGTTGATTGAAAGTGTGTTCCCAAATATTGTTCAAAATTACAGGAATCACAATTGGTTGAGAGAACGCGCAATACTGGCACCCATTGGAACCACCTGGTATGCCACCGTATTCTTTGAATTTAAAAGTTGGCTCATCAATTATTTTACTGCGGAATTTAAATGCACCAAAACTGTGCAATGGCACAAGATTGGCATTAAAAAAATTGATGCCGATTTTAATGGAAGCCACAATATTGACCGGAACAGCGAAAGGTGAAATTGTGCTCATACCACGTATTCCACTGATTCCAACAGACATGCCATTTGAATTTAAGCTTTTGCAATTCCCAGTGCGTCTATAATTTGCCATGTCCATCAATAAAGCGCAAGGACAAACGCTTCAAATATGCGGATTAAATTTGGAGGAGCCGTGCTTTTCACATGGACAGCTATACGTGGCCTGCTCAAGAGTTGGAACTCCAAATTGTTTGTTTGTGCTCGCTTCAAATGGGCAAACGAAAAATATTCTATATCCAAATGTTTTAGAGAAGGAATATTTCATTTCTTTTTTTTTTGGTTGGTTACAACGAAGTGCATCGGCGTTCGCTATATAATATAATTTTTATCAATTAACATTTTACTATTTTAATTACCAAATTTTAAACCAAACAAATTTTCAAATAAAGAACGTTACAATAAATTTATACGAATTTCATTTCACATAAAATATTTATTACATTTTTTAACAATATTCTTCCATCAGGTATCACTGTGCGGCATATAATACGAATCATCTACATTTATCTTTCCATTGTCATCATTTAACAGCAGTTTGCATTCTAATAGCTCATTAACCATATTGCCAAATCAATTTCTCGTTATAATGTTTACCCTCTAATACAGTGTACTTATTGTACAGATATACGAAAAATGAATCGAGAGACAAAACAAAACAAAGGTTTACTTAGAGCCAGCAAAGCGGACCGGGCTCAGCTAGTATTTTATAAAACACGTTTGCCAAAGATCTTTTATAGTGTAACTCCGGCCTAATTCACATTTAAGTCTTTCTCATGACTTCGGAAATACTTAATAATGGGGTACATACTCGATCGGCTAGCAAGCAAGCAGTTTGCTAGCCGAAATCCTGACTAATCAAGGAAATTTAAATTTCAAAATATATGTTTCATAAAATTTTGTTTATTTTTGCAATGCTTAACAGTAAAATTTACGGCTTCAAAAATTAAACAGCAAATTTTTGCGTTGTTCTACCGTACAATCACACAAAACAAAAAAACAAATAGCTAACCAATCGAGTACATAAACCAATATCCTTATATCGAATATCAGCCTACCAGCTGTGTATAAGACGGCATTTCTTCGAATTTGCTATTTTACGTTTAGAATTTTAGTTTGTTATTAGTGCTTGCAGTGAACATACATATGTTGTAGTCAATTATTGCTACCATATTAGTAAATACTAACATTTATCGCGTTAATTTAGCCTAAAAAAATTAACTTAGTGCGGAACAGCGCCTAATAATTCAGATTTTGCATAAACAAGGCATGTCTCAAGTGAAAATAGCCCGAGAAGTGAATTACTCGCGTGTGGCAGGCAGGGCAATATGGACTAAATCGCTTCAAAGAGACCGTTGTTCATGAAAATAGGCCAAGAACAGGCAGAAAAAAATAACTTCAGATCGTAAAGACCGATTGTTGATTAGGCAGTCCCTACAGGATCGCAAGAAAACTGCTTTAGACCTCGCTGCAGCTTTATCTGCAGCAAAAGGCAAATTAGAGAGCGTGCATACTGCGAGAAGAAGGCTTGTTAAAGCTGGATTAAAAGGTTGCAAGGCAACGAAGAAGCCGTGGCTGTCGGAGCACAATAAGAAGAATCGGTTGGAGTGGGCCCTCAAATATAGAGATTGGACAATGGAAGATTGGTCCTACGTACTGTGGTCAGATGAATCTAACTTTGAACTATAGTTATTTACTTTATATATTACATTAAAACTGGTCAACATCTTTGAGATCACGCTCTGCAAGGAAAATAATTAAATCTTAAACTAAATATTTTTTTTTTCTTTTTGCATAGATGTTTGGAAAACCTAGTATGAATTATGTCAGGTGAAGGGTGGGAGAAGAATACAACCCAGAATGAGTGGTGTCAACTGTTAAATATGATGGGGGGGGGGGGCTCAATCATGATCTAGGGTTGTATGGCTGCCGATGGAGTAAGCGAAATGGTGTTGTGTGAGGGGCGAATGAACAGCGCGAAATACACTGAAGTTCTTGAAACAGTTATAGCGCCATCGATAACCCAAATTTTTGGCGATACAAACTCGACGGCGTAAAATTCCAACAAGACAACGCCACTTGCCACAAATCAGGGCATACCATAACATGGATGGCTCAAAACGGAATTGATCTTTTGGACTGGCCGCCACAATCACCAGACCTCAATCCGATTGAACACATTTGGTCCATTTTAAAGAAAAACATCCGAAGACACCATATAAGTAATCTAATAAGCAATCGCTATTGGCCGCGTTAAAGTAGTTAAAAGCTGGTTTTAAGCTGGTAGAGTCAATGCCAAAAAGAGTGGCTGCTGTCATTAAAACGAAAAGTGGACCGACAAAATATTAATTATTTTATTAAAATAAATCATAATGATCACATATTCAGTTTTGTTTACATTTCCTATGCTAAATCACCCTAAAACTGGTAGTATTGTAGGGTGCCTAATACTTTTGCTCGCTGCTGAATTATGGACCAACAAAGCTAACGTTCAAAAAACCGTGGGCTCCATCAAGGTGTAAAGCGACCCAAGCCACCGATTTACAAGGCTGAAGACCCATATGACAAAGAAGAGTTGTGTTCGAAGGCTTGTGAGTGCCTGGTGACCTCCAGTGGTAAATATCTTTACTTACTAACTTTACTACTCGTACGACTAAGTTCAAGGAAGATAAAAGATTTCGAACCACCAGCAACGGACCAGCACATAGGTCGATTTAATAAAAATCGCCACGGTACTTCGGGATTGCTAGTAGGGCCTAGGCAGATTAATTGCTGAAGAGACAAAGTCCTGGACTTTACGACAAAACACACCAGAAGCGACTGAAGACACACACACTGCCGGCCACCGGCGAAGCAGGTCGAAGTCTTAATGAAATGCGAGAGGTATGAATGGAAAGAAGAGGAAAAGTGTTCCCTTTTCCATCTCTTTAATTACGTCATCGTTGCAATGCTTCATTTTTTCAAGTATGCTGCAATCCAAATACTTGATGCGCACTTTTCCAGTATCTCACTCTGCTCAGAGCAACATAGACTAGACCGTTCCCGGTCTGTCACATAGATGGTGCCACAAATTTAAAACTCATATGATTTTTAAATTCTACCAACCTCCTAATGATACCTGTTAAAATTTTATTACATTTATATTACTTTTCTCACGGTGATATGATTTGACGTAGGCACTTGGCGAAACATACTTACACTTAACATATACATTTTTTTAAACACTTGTTTTTTATTTCGCAAAAATTAAATTTTTGAATATTTTAATTTAAAAATTTGTCCAAAAAGTTTAAAAATCACTCGATCGATTTCAACTGTTAGGTCATCGTCAGGAGTATCTTCAACAAGTCAAAATCGATCACTACATTTTTTAAACTCTTTGGACACATTTTTTAATTAAAATTATGGAAAATTTAATTTTTGTGAAATAAAAAACGATAAGTGCTTGATAAGTATTATCCGGACTCCGCACCAGGAAAATCATCCATCATTGACTGGTATGCTGAATTTAAATGATTAAAGTATTACTATTAGGCCTATGTCAAAAATGTGTGTTACGTATGGCGCTAAAAAGTGGGGTAATGAATTGCCGAGACAATCTTTGAAAACTTTATGAATCATACCACCTTTTGCAAAATATTCAAGCATATAATCAAACTTTTCAAATACATAATTGCATTTGGAACCGCTATAATTTTTGAAGCACAAAAGATAGCACCAGGTCCCAGCCTCACACAAAGTGGATTGGTTCGTCGTCAAATTTGGATAATTTGTTATGAGTATTGAGACCTTCTTTTAATATTAGTATTTTCGCCTTTGCTTTAGGCTTGCAGCTGTCATGTGTGCAAAATTTTATACTGATTACAGTTCAAATGCATTGGATTTACTATAGTTTGGCCAAAGAATAGTTCCAATACACTGTAGTAACAAAGTTATTATTTCTATAATCAGCACAGTTGTCCATAGTCTGTATGAACTACTTAATAGAAAAGATGTTACACCATAACGATTATAGTTAAAAATACCTAATATGTAAAATAAAATTTGTTTGACGACACAGTTTATTTCTAAGTTAAGAACTCTACCCACAAATCCGTAAAACTAATAATCATTTCCGACTTTCTAATAAAATCAAATAATTTCAGTCTGTGTTGTACATAATTAAATATTACTTATTTTTTGTTCTTCTCTCATTTGTATTTCTTGTTGGCTAAATGAGGAACTACCCCAACAAAAAATTATTAAAACACAGAAGCAAAAACAACTAAAAATTATTATTAAACGAAAAGCACTAGCATAATCTGTAATCTTGAAAAATAAATTAAATAAGCTTTTTACAAGTAAAAGGCTTTTGAAATGGGACAGCAAAAGAGAAAAACTATAAACTGGTACACATTTTTTTTTATTTCATCTGTAATAAAGTAATTATAGTTTGGATTTTTAAATATTTAAAAGAGTTATTAAATGTCACATGAGAAATGTTTTTTGTTAATTATGAATGTAATTTTTTTTTATTTAGTTTTGTTACTGTAAGAACCCCACTATTTGAATACGAATATGTATGATACACTAATACATGCAGAAATAATAGATTTTGATTGTAATTAATTATATTTACCATAGTTAAAAATTCAGGTAATTTATGGCGTGTTGTAATTGCATGCAATTTATATCTATATATGTAAAATATCATAAATATAACATTTAATGTTGTTTCATATTTATATATGTAGTTTGGTCAAATGAAGGCGATTATATAATTTACGGTTTTAATCCCACACGATTTTCAGTATTTAATATGTAAGTAACTAAATTATGCATATCTACATATGCAATTTACCTCAACAGCTGCGGAAAAAGTTCAATTAAACATTTCATCGCAATTGCTTTGCGAATTATTTATGATTTTTTTTTTAGTATTTGTCTAAATCGTTCCGGTGTTACCGTTCAAGAGTTAAACTTGGTGCAAAATATAAAATTACAGTGAATTTTATGTGTAAATTATGGGAGAGTCCGCGTGTGTAAATTAATAACAGGAGATTTGTGGGCATAGGGTATGAGGAATACGTGTAAGTAATTTACGTACGATAATTATTTTGGTTTGCATTTTTTATGCGAACAATTTAAATTCTTTACATAATTAGCAAAGCAAATTTATCTCAAAGACTATACTTAATTTTATTTTAGGCTTTGCAATTTGTCGCATTATATTTTAAATATAAATTTATTTACGCACACCTAAAAAATGCACACCTCGATTTGCAATCAAATAGCTTTTCCACACACTGCATTTTCAAACAAAACTCAAGCAGCATTTGCCTCCACACAAAACTTAAGTGCGGTGTCTATGTGCAAAAATATTTTCATTTTATATTAGATGCTTGAGCAAAACGGATAGAAAAAAAAACAAAACATAAAACTTTAAAAATCTAGTAGGTATAGACCGACTCCGTAGCTAACTTGACGATTTTTTAATGTTAAGGAAAACAAACAAAACGTTAAAAAGAATTTCATGGATTTTGTTCGAGATGAAATTTCGAATCAAATATTTCTTTCAAACTGCAGATTGTTTTCCTTAACACTGAAAATTTCTGCCAGATTTGATCAATTTGTCCTGTCAAAAAATTGATCTATTGAAACAAAATTCCTATCAATTGCTAGGGCGTTTATTTTTGCATCGTGTTGCCGCACTGTGTGGAACGGCACAAAAGTCGGGCGCACTATTTACAAAAATTGTTGCTCTGTTACTTTGAGAAATTTACAACAACAATCCCATATATGTAATTCCAATTTGGAATTATTTTAAACCAACTTTTCTGCTGGTATAGAATTATTCTATTCTACCTGTAGTTTTAATGTTCACCACCAGGGCAGTTTTATTGAATACTTTTATTTTTAAATGTTGGCAATAAAAATATAAAAGTGATTTTTGTTATTTTAACATCGGATTTTTCTTAACAAGACGTAAAAATTAGTTATGATTTGTAATAATATTCAATAATGTTCTAGCACATTACTATTTAATTGAATATATTTAGCTGCGTTTTTACGTTGTTTTCAAATTCAAAATGTAATTGTTACCAACTAATAAAAATAAATTAAAAAATATCTTTGGTTGTTACTTTGAGCACAAATTAATTCTATACCAGAATGGAATTAGCTTGTACCAAAGTAAGACCGCATATATCAGGAAATGTTCAACCCTGAACACAGCAACTTGTTTATATTTTGAAAACAAACATTTGTATGCTACATCAAAATATTGATATTAAATGTCTGTTGGGTGATTTGCAATCCCAAACATCCTCATTTTATAATTATGGTTTCATTTTTGATTCAGGAAAATGATTAAATATAAATTAATATTCTGCTCCCAGTATATTAGAAATATTTTTAATAGTAAAACTTATAGTGTCGTTGGTTTTTTCTGTAGCTCACAGTTTTGCCGAGATTATTTGGAAATTGTATTCTATCCGTAGTCTAGAAATCTCTTGTCAAATAGTTTTATTTATGAAAAAGCGATTGTGTTTGGAAAATGTCAAAATCATTCAGATACAAATGAAAATAACACACCCCCATTTTCAAAGTCCCGAAAATCAAACTCATCAAAATCCCGGTTCATGAGAAAACCCCGGATTTCGCGATAACAAATGAAAAAGAAATCAAATTCTGGTTCTCAAATTTTTGGTTTCATACTTCTGATTTTGCAGTTAAAATTCTTAACAAATTATGTTCAAATTTACCAAATGAAATTCAATAAGGAAATCTATCATGAATTGTTTACAATATAATAATCGAGGGGTATTCCATGGTTTGGTGAAATTTTTGTCGGATGCATGTTATAAAATTTAGTAGAACGTTCGACATGACTAAACAAGAACGCCCTTCGAACACAAATTAAACCGTTAGTAGTGGCTTGGTGGTGGGCCCGTGAAATTATCCCCAGATTTTTCCGTAGATTAAAATCATATACGTATACAAATCTAATTGGAATTCTGCTAATTCCAATTGAAATTTTAAAGCCTTTCTATGTAGTTATATGGAGTACACTGTTATGATTTTTAATTTGCGAAATCTCAATGAAAAGTAAAATATTATGTTTGATTTTACATTATTTTAATTAGTTTAGAAAACATAAAGCACATTTTTAAATAAATTACAAAATTTGTACATAATTTTAATCATTGAAATAAATAAAAAGTGAGATAGAAACAAGAGACAGATATATATTTATCGAATTGGGCTCCCTGAATTAAAAAAGGCCGACATTAAAAAGGTTGACTTAAAAATGGTGTTTTTATATGAAAAAACGGAACCTTTTTTAAGTCATGTCAATTTACAAATTCAAGTTTGTTTTATATTTTCATTAATGAAAGCATTAGTTGCAATAATTGAATGGTTTGGATCTACATGTCCAATAGAGCGTACTATTAGTCACTTTTAAAATTAAAAAAACAATTTAATAAAAACGCCATTTTTAAGTCAGCCTTTTTTAATTCGGGGAGCCATCGAATTGACGGTTTTAAAAAATAAGCACATCTAGATAACTTTAACGAAATCGAGCAAATTTTATTAGTATATTTATAAAACGTATATCAAATTATCTTAATTAAAATGGCAGAAAAATATTGTATCTTATGAATAAAATAAAAATTAAAATGTTAATTGATAAATTACAAAGAAAAAAATATTATTGTAACATAACCATAAATGTTTAACAAAAATTTTGTACTAAAACAGTCGGGACGCAAACCAAATATACTGAACTCAAACCAATTATGAGTTTCATATGAATTAACAAAAATTCCAGAGATTAAAAAATATAAATCAACTTAAGAATTTTTTACTTTTAGCAGCAAATAAGAATACACTTTTACAGCAGTAAAACTTAATAAAATGGGTACCATTAAACCTGAAGCAGTGCATTATTAAAACAAGATCGGTTTAGGTAGGTGCTTAATCAACTACTTCACGAATTAGCGAGAACTTAATCACAATCTCCAGATATGGTCATCAATGGCCATCAAAATTTAGTATAAAAACCCAAAAAGTCTCCTGATTACTAATAAGTGACTCTGACCTGAATCACAAACATCGGAAATGGCTAATATTGGCCATCTAAATTTGAGTAAAAAAGAAAATCAGTACACTGAGAATATCAAAATTCGTAGCAATATATTCGAAGTCGAGCATTATTTGCACTAGGTGCTTTTGGTTAGGTGACTCAATGACCAACATCGGGTACTAACCAGACCTGAATCACAATCTCAGGGAATGACCGATAATGGCCATCCAAATTTGAGTAAAAATGACACCAGTACAAAATTTGTAGCAATAAACCCGAGGTCGAGCATTACTTGCATTAGGTGGTTTTGGGTAGGTGACTCAATGACCAAATTCGTGTACTAGTCAGACCTGAATCACGATATCTGGGATTCATCTACTTCAACTTGAAAATGCCGATTAGGTTTGAGTATGTGATAGAATAATTAGTTCTAAATCAAATAAGAACAATTACAAAATATTATTAAAATCTCTATTTAATATTTTTATACAGTTAAATAATGATTATTCCTCTTTCCAAATATCCAGATTTATGAAATGGGTCATAGGTAAATACAGGTAAAAACTAAGTTTAATAAGCTATTCTTAACAATCGACAAATTCAGGTTATTTCTATGAATTTTGATATTCTCGGTGTACTGATGTCGTTTCTATTCAAATTTGGATGGCGATTATCGGCCATTCCCAGAGATTGTGACTCAGGTCTGGCTAGTACACGATGTTGGTCGAGTCACCTTACCAAAACCACCCTGTGATAATAATCCTCGACTTCGGGTTTATTCCTACGAATTTTGATATTCTCGATGTACTTATGTAATAATTGTTATTCAAATTTGGATGGCCGTTATCGGCCATTCCCAGAGAACGTGATTCAAGTCTGGCTAGTACACGATGTTGGTCATTGAGTTACCTAACCAAATCCACCTATTGCTAATAATGCAAGTTCTCGGGTATATTGTTCCGAATTTTTATATTCTAGCTGTTCAGATGTCATCATAACTCAAATTTGGATGGCCATTATGGGTCATTCCGGTCGATAGTAGATGAAGTTTGTCATTGAGTCTCCTAAATAAACCATTTGGTGTTTACAATGTCAGGTTTTTTTGATACAAAGTTTTATTTTCTATGTATTCTAATCGTTTTAAAGTTCTAATATATTTTAATAAAAATTTCGATAATTTCTACACAATACGTGGTTGAGTTTGTTTATAAATTTTTTATTTTAGAAAAAATTATATATTTTTTTATTTAAATTGAGGTTTGAGTCATTTTTTAAAAAATACTCATACTTATATGATTGTACGAAAATTTCCAATACGATTTATTTTTTTCCTATTTTACTTTAATTAACAGTGTGATACTCATACATACATAACATCTATGGAAAGTCTAACTTCACACCGCTCTTGCTCGTTTGTCACTTTAATTGGAATTCGACTCTTATTGGAAATATATTTCCGCATACTGAGGCGTTTCAAGCAAAAAAAAAACTTTACCAGTCAGTCGATCACTTTGTCATTGAATTACTTTTACTAAGTGGTTGTGATCAAAGTGTTTCCTGCTTACGAAACTTTCTTTTTTGGGATAAACTTGCAAATTAAAAGGAGTTTTACTCTTAAATTTTGTATAGAAAATTTTATGACTGAAACTCGTATTTGATTTTTGACTGGAATTCCCGAAACCTTTAGATCGTAGAAAGTGATTCAAAAAATAAATGTGTATGCTGATGGAACTCGATCATTTCTTGCTCGAACTTGGTCAAATTGGATGTAATTATGATTTTAAAAAGAACTTTGGACAAAGTTCTAATCTAACCAAGGTGAAATTCTATTTTTCGGACAAAATTAACGGATTGACTAGAAACTGAAGCGACAGCTTCCATAAGAACTTTATAAACGATTCATCAGCAGTTTTCCAAAGAACAATTTTACAGCATCAGTTTTCCAAAGTACAATTTTACAACAAAAACTAGATAGGGGGCCCAGACGAATTGAGTAATCGATATAAAACTTCATATATTAAAGCTTTTTCCATAATTGGGAGAAGTCAGTGAGTTAAATGAAATAATTCTGACAAGTACATAGCATTTCCCACTTGTAAAATGTAATAGACATCTTTATTTCGGTATTAGCAACTTCCAAAACAACTTCTATAATTTTTGTGATGATTTTTAGATGTTTTATTAATAAAAACTATTAAATTTTCGGAATGGAACTATTTTTATGTGATTTAGCAAAAATAAATACTTAAGAAAAGAAAACCTGTTCGGGATAAAAATTTGGGGGGTAACCCTCCCCACCCCTTGGGGGGTTACAGTCGTTAACACTAGTTACCTACCTATCAGTTATCTATTTTTTAAAATTCAACTCTAGTTAGTTGTTCAGTATCTGAGGCGGGAGCTACCTCTATGATAGAACCTCCTGTCTTTCAAAATATTTCTTCTTATCGAATGTTACATGGTAAGAGGTTAGTGTTTAATAGGTATCCAAAAACTGACTGACTTGATGTTCGTGCTTCGAAAATTAATAGCCCCAACTAATCTATTTTGTCCTTTTTATCTCGGTATACAGTTTAAGAATGTATTTAACTTAACTCATTTTTTTTCACAACCACAGATATTGTTGTTTACTAACTGTTCTGATCTGACGAGATAGCTTTGGTGTGATGGAGGTTAATTTGAATTATTCGATAATTATTAGTCGCATTTGTTTACCAGCAATCGCACAATTCCAGCTATAGTAAGCAATATATCGTCGCCTCAGGACTAGAGTACGCTAACCACCAATATTGACATTTTCCAGGTTTTGATGGTTTCTTTGGTTTCAAACTATTCTCTTTCATTTGCGTGTATTGACGTTTTAATCAAACTAGTCGTTTTTAAGGAAATTGAGTTTGTGTTTTCCGTTACCCTCCATTTTCAACCCTTTTTGTGACCAAATTACGCTAAATCCTGTTTAACGCTAATTCCACTTTGGTTTTTCTGATTTTAGCACTATGTGCATTATAACTGAATTTTTTAAGCGAATTTCAATTTTCATTCCTTTTCAGAAAAACGATATTTCAATTCATGCGCTAAGTCGCATCGATAAAATTAATTAAGGGAGGGGGGGAGGGTCTTGAAAAAATGTTTTTTTCATTTTTTTTTTATTCTCTTATTTGATTGTACAACTCTTTAAGAATATCCAGTTAAAATTTCAGATCGATCGGAGGAATATTGCCGGAGATACTTTATGGCCCTGGGATCGATGATTCTGTGTGAGAATACACGAAAAATCGTTACTAAAACTTTAAAAGCGTTTTTGTCGAAACTAATATTTTTAAAAGCGGTGGCCACTGCAACTCAAAATCTACTCGTCAGATCCTTTTCCTGTTTTGCACCCTCTTTAAGTGCACAAAATATGAGGTCGTGACGTCGAGGTACTTCCTCTTTTTACCTCACAAAAGTTTTACAACCACGAAATTGATGACTTTCGACGTTTTTTTTCGAAAAATCCGATTTTTTGACTTCAAAGTGATGCCAAAAAAAAAATAACGTAAAAAAAAAATATATCTCGACGGCACTACCTCGAAAAACTCATAACCTAACCAAAACTTTTTGATTTTTTGCTTTTAGATGATCTAGTGATGACTTCTGATGGCCACCGCAAATCACCTTTTTTTCGAAGAGCTTCCGAGAATTTGCTGTCACGAGTTCAATTTTAATTATTTTAAGCTAAAAATTTAAGGGAATATTCTTGAAACAACTTCTAATCAGGTGTATAATCTATGAATAAATTGAATTAACTATACTATGAAAAAAAAATTATCAAAAAAAGGCTTAAAATAGAGCGTCAAGACCCTACCCCCCTTAAGGAAATAAGCGTTATAAAAATAAGCTACTTATATACGACAAAAGTTTTACATTATTAGGCTACATTTATTTAAAAAACGCTAGCTATATCCAAATTCAAATAACGGTACAAACTAACTAACGGTCCTACTAAAATCTATATAAAAGGGAAATTCAGCTCGAAAAAAATTTACTTAACGAGAGAAATTTAAAAGAGTCGGCATAAAACACGTGTTTAATTTTTTCGTTATGTGTTTTTAAGTAAAAATGGATGATTTTACAATTAAACCAATCCAAAATCGTGATAAAAGTAGATCACCTGTACCAAAATTTGGTGTTGATCCGATCAGGTAAGTGTCAGAAAATGAGTAATTAAAATTAAACAAAATAAACTTTATTTACGGTTACTTTAGAGCGTTTCACTCACTTGAAAATTTATTGAATGAGCTAGAACAAAATGTTAGTTCAATGAATACCTCTTGCACCATAGTTCCAGTAAAATCTGAAGGTCGGTAAATTAAAGAGAGTCTGCCAATTATTTTTTACCAGTATATTGGATATAAGTAAATAAAATGCGAATTCATTACTATTTCGCTCATTTGATAGATCCAAATGCCACTACGTCAAAGTCCCCAGCTAAAGGCAGACACGAAAAGAACGATCTGCCACAAAATAAACTGGATGAAGTTGCAAGTCATATCAGTGGATTTGCAACAATGAATTCTCATTATTGTCGTTCTTCATCTACCAAAAAGTATTTGGAACCACATCTTAGTATAAGGAAAATGTACGAATTATATTTCAACAAAATGGACGACCCTGTTAAGTTTTGGGCCTACAAGCACATATTTGAGACGAAATTTAATTAATTAATTTGGCTTTCTTTGTTCCAAAAAAGGACTTGTGCAACAAATGTGAAGAACATAACATGAACGTGCACAACGGTGAAATATTGAGTGAGCAGAACAAAATGATTTTTCGATACATATGCAAAACAAGTTGGCCGGAAAAAAAATCCGGAAAAAGATGTCGACAGAGCAAATCGTGAGCCAAATATTCAAATCCTTGTTATTGATTTGTAAAACGGTTATGTAATACCCAAAGCAAATATCAACTATTTTTCTTATAAATGAAAGCTGCTCTGTTTCAATCTCACTGGATACTTTTAGGATAATAGAACTACATATTGTAGTTTCTGGAATGAAACAATGCAAGGACGAGGTGGAAACGAATTAGCGAGTGCTTTTGTGAAAACTTTGCAAGCAGTGATGTTAAATTTAACACAAACGGAAAGAATTATTATTTGGGCGGATTAATGCGTTCCGCAGAATCGCAATTCAATTATGTTTCTAAGTTTTATGCAATTCATGAAGAAAAATCTTCATGTAAAGTTAATTGAGCAGACATTTTCAGAACCCGGGCACTCTATGTTGCAAGAAGTTGACGCTGTTCATATTACATTATAAAAGTACTTGAGAAATATGAAAATCTTTAGCCCTATTAGATTAGTACGGTTACTTTCTAATGCTAAGTTTCCCAAAGTAAAGTTGAAAATAATGTAAATGCAAGCTAGCGATTTCAAGTAGTACAGCCAAGGGATCCAACAATTTAATTTTTTTAGTATTCCGTTTACTAAAGTACGGTATGACTCACGTAATATAATGAATATTTCATATAAGCGGTCATTTAAACATGATTTTGTTACGGAATCTGTAACTATATCAACAAGTTCTCGAAGAGCCAGAAAAAATGCCGATGAAGTTCAAACGGATTGTATCTAAGCGAATAAGCGAAGAAAAACGAAAAGATTTATGCAATCTTTTCAAGTTCATGCATTAAATTGATCAAAACTTTTATTATACAGTTACGGAGTAAACCCATAATCGAATATTATACAAAATGCTCTATTAAAACTTAAAATCATTAATCGACGAATTTTAATTATATTTACATTTTTAACGTGTGAAATATTATATTTTTTTTACATTATATTTTGTATTTTGAAATAAAATACGATTTATTTTCAGAAATTGAATTTAATCTGAATACCCTTCCTTTTTTATAAATGTTACTGGAAATTCCGCTGACGACCATATTTTAGTTTATAACTTATCCAAATTTCGTTATAATTGAAATATAATCTATATCCTTTTTCCGCTATAATCACACAAAAATATGTATTATATTATAGCGAAAACAAAAAATTATACCAAACTGGAAAATTTGCAAGTTTAGAAAAAGTTTTCCTAGTCTTGGAAATTTAGTGCTTTGATGAGTATTACCAAATCTACATTGATTCAAATTAAACTAATACCATTTAGCTAATGTTGTAAATTAGATAATTATAACCTCCTAAACTTTCATTTTTGTTTTCACAAAATTGTAGTTTTGGTGATTAGCGTAATCTCGTTCTGGGACGACGATATATGTAAGAGTGTTTCTAAGGAACTGCGCGCATCGCTTGTTACTGTTGTGAAAATCTGTTAATTTCATTTTCGATAATTTGTGTAAGTTTCCCTAATGGGAAAAATGTTAAATGTCAAAACGGCATTGTCCAAAGGCGCAGTAAAATCTCATATTACAATCCCGCATTATCATCGTACAAATAAAGTTTTATCCCTAATGGATTATAAATAACTTAGCTTCATTCAAATATACCAATTTTAAACAACATCGGAAACTTCAAAATGAAATGAAAACCCAATGTTTTCCCAATCAGTTGAGAATTGGCATTCTGAATTCATGTTTTATTCTACCAAACTCAGTCTCATCCAACTTGCATTTTAACTAGTTCATTTTAAGAACCAGACAGCAACTCATATTGGAAACTAGTTTTTGTCATTCAAACCGAGTCGATCCTAATCGGTTTAAATGGTCAAGTCCTAGACACGTTTGTCGTTTTTCACAACCCTACTTGAAACTCATATTGGAATATAGGACAAAAAATGTATGTGAACAAGTTGGATTATGTTTGCCAACATATATTTGGTAGTTCCTTTATGCAAATAGAATAAAAAAATATTCGCGACTGGTATTTATTTACATCTATATCTTCATTATGGCGTAAACTGCCAAATTTTGAGAAGATTTTAAGATGTTAGTAACGATACTAGCCTACATACATCACCTATGTTTAGTTGTACTTCATTTGAATCATTTTAAATTGTTTACCAAAATTACATTTATATAATTTAAGCTTATGAAACAGAATTAAAAAATTAATATAGAACAGTGATAGTGACAAGGCTTTGGCACCCTCATAAAAATTTAAAAAATAATTCAAAATGAACTAAGTGTTTGTTATCATACGGATGATTCTGGTATGTGGACTAGGAATCTTAAAAAAATCGTTGGCTACGGGCAAGAATGGAAAACAAAATTGTTTATTTGATTTGTAGAAGACAACGATTTTACACAAAACCACCGGTTAAGTCTGGCGAACATTCATGACTACAGCCAGGATTTTTCATGTAAATACATATTTTTCATATAAATGCATATTTAAAAAAAAAATTGCATATATTTATATATATTATGTAAATATGATGTGTTTTTGATTTATGTACATATCTCTCACTTTTTTAAAGCTTTTCGAATGGTAAATCTCGAGCGAACTCCGCGTTTTACTCCTTTCCTTTCGTTTTTTTCCGAAATGAAATTAATAAAAACTTGTTGTGGGGAATCACAATTTGCTTGACGTTTCATATAAACGGTTGCATTTCGGTATACTAAAATAAAAACTTTAAAATTATAGTGTAAAAATTCCGAAAGAACAGACAAATACGTTTAATCGACTTAATATGTTAGCTAGGGCTATTGGGAACGGTGTTTTGAAAACTGATGAAAATGTGTTATTGTGTACATGGTGTAACAAAAAAGTTGTATCAGACAGATACCAAATACCAAGTCGAACAACATCTTAAAACAAAGCTTCACGAGATACAGTTAACAAAAAAATCCAGTAAACAAGAATTTATTGTTAATACATTAGAAGCCGGTAATAAAAAATCACAATTTAACTTACAACTTTGCGAAGCATTTTTTTAAGCGGATATCCCGTTTTGGAAACGTCTAGTATTCCGTAAGTTTTTAGAAAACCATACAGGTTACCAAATTCGTCGTGAATCCAGCTGAAGAAAAAATTATCTTCCTGTGGCATACGATAAAATTATAAATAAAATAGAGCAGGAGATACATACCAAAAAAATTGGATGGAATAGAAATATTTGGATTCGAATACAAATATTTAAGCAAATTGCAAAAGATATTCCATTACCACCACAGCCAGTGTTAACTAGATGGGGTACTTAGTTGGAAGCCGCCATTCAAACGCAATAAAATCTAAATTTAACTCAGTTTTTTACGAGAAAAATTTAGATTTAGCAATTTTGAAAAAAATTAATGGAATCCTTTCCGGCAAAACGGATGTTGTTTTGGAAGAGGATACACTGCCAGAAAACATTGCATAATATAAATATGCTCTTTTAACGTCCATGGAGGTGGAAAGAAGTTTTTCAAAATATTTAGCGTTGTTAAGCGATCGTCATCAGTCATTCATATTCGAAAATTCAAAAATGTATTTCATTGTTCACTGGAGTACATAAATAAATATTTAAATAAAGTTTTGTTTTTTTGCGGTAGAAAAATGGGTAGTTTTTGATACATATTTGGCTATTTTTAGCGCATATTTCGTGATTTTCTTAATGCATATTTGCATACATATTTTACTTATTTTTAGAGCATAAAAATCCGGGCTCTACATGACCAACCGAAAACCATCATAAACTAACCAGCCCCTATAATTTCATTTGTAATTCTCCTGAAAACCATGACGATACACTACGCGGAAACATAGTTTAATTGATAATTTAATTTAAAAAGTTAAAGGAATTCTATTGGGTTGGCGCTTTTACTTCCAAAAATCCTCCTATTATTTTACCTAGCCCTCTAGAAACGATTGTCAATATAAGATTTAAATCTAAGTTAGATGATGAATATTTGTGCTCGTCGAAGATGATACAACCAGGCGTGTACATGGCTAACGCGTATATTAAAGTAATAAACTCGTTCGCCACAGTTAGTTTGATAAATACTAATGAATATTCTGTAAAATTAGACGAAGTATACATATAACCCGAAAGCTTAGATAATTATCAAATTATTCAATTAAACCATTGGTCATACACCTTGCAAAATAGATTACGTTATTTAGAAAGTCAGATATAGATGCATGACATATGTCAGATATAGATGCATAACTCAGAAGAAAAATCTTCCATAATCAAAATATGTCAGGAGTTTAATGATATCTTTTTTCTGCCAGGCGATCGACAATTATAAATGCAAGATTTCCTCGTATCCCTTTAAAGTCAGATTCGGAACCAGTTAATGTTAAGCCATATCGCCTACCTCACACATCAAAATCTGAAAAAAATTCTCAAGTCAAAAAAATGTTTGAAGACGGAATAATTAGTAAATCCCCGTTCAATTCTCCTTTACTGGTTGTTCCTAAAAAATCAAACAACGAAACAAAACGTTGGCGATTCGTCGTAGATTTTCGTCGATTGAAGGATTTCACAATAAACGATACCTTCCCGTTACCCAATATCACTGAAATTTTGGAACAATTGGGGGATGCTGTTTATTTTACGACGTTGGATCTTGCTGATGGCTACCATCAAATCTCATTGTATGAAGAAGATAAGGAAAAAACAAGATTTAGTACTCAAATCGGACACGACCACTTTACTAGAACGCCTTTTGGCCTACAGGGTGCACCCGCAACTTTTCAGAGAATAGTGAATAGCGTTCTTATCGGTTTAAATGGATTGAAAAGCTTTGTTTATTTGGACGACGTCGTTGGGTATTTTTATAATCTTTACGACCAGAATAAAAAGCTTATCAATATTTTCTCACTCCTTAGCCATTCAATATTTTCCCACTCCTAAAAATCAAAAGAAAATAAAGTCCTTCTTGGGTTTATTAGGTTACTATAGGAGATTTATTGACAAATTCTCAGAAATGGCCCAACTAATGAATGTATTATTAAAGAAAAATGTACAATTCATTTGGGATGCTTTCTGTGATGAAAGGTTTCAGAAACTCAAGAGAATTTTAATAAATCCTCCAATTTTGCAATACCCTAAATTTCAGAAGCCCTTCTTTGTAACTACGGATGCTAGTGACATAGCGCTTGGAGCAATCCTTTCACAAAAACTCGGTGAAGATGATCTACCTGTTACTTACGCAAGCCGAGTATTAAATCAAGCCGAAAATAATTACTCTACTGTGGAGAAGGAGTTGCTTTCTATTGTTTTCGCTGTGAAACGATTCTGTCCCTATTTATACGGTGTTAAATTTACGATCATTACTGATCATAAACCGCTAATATGGCTTTACAAATCAAAAAATGTATCTTCTCGTTTAATGCGCTGGAGAATTGAGTTGGATGAATTTGATTTTGATATTACTTACAAACCAGGTAAATATAACGGTAATGCGGATGCTTTGAGTAGAATTCAAATAAAATGTGCCGAACAAAGTAACCAAATTAAAATAGTTACTCATTCCCAAATAAAAGCACAACAAAATCTATCAAACTCAGAGAATTTCTTAAATGAAATTACAGCGAATAATGTTAAATCTCAATCATTAAAACAAATTTCTAACGAAGGTACTGAAAATTCAATCACCTTCCTGGAGAGTGTAACTGATATCGCTAATGTTATTAAAGTATTTCACAATTGTCCATTGAGAGGAGACCAAGGTATAGAAAGATCGTTTAAACGGATTAAATCGTATTATCATTTTCCACAAATGTTGACAAGAATCAAAAAATTTATAAAAGAATGTGAACTAAAAAGAAGAAAAATAAAATTTCCAGAATTACCAAATGCCCAATGGTGGTAACGACCACTTTCAAAAAAACCTTTTGAGAAAGTCTGTCTTTAGACATTGTAGGTCCATTAAGCATTTCTTATAATAACAATCGTTAAATCCTCACAATGCAGGACGATTTGTCTAAATTCTCAGTAGCAATAGCTATCTAAAATCAATTATCAGAGACCATTGCCAAAGCTTTCGTCGATAACTTTATTTGTAAATTCGGAGCACTAAAGGATCAAAAAATTACAGTCTACTGCATATATCACCCACAAACGAATGGGGCTTTAGAGAGATCACACAGAATGCTTGTAGAATATTTGCGAAATTATATTGAGAACGATCAAAATGATTGGGCTCGTAGGTTACCCTTTGCCATATTTACATATAACTCTACTCCACATTCATAAACTAATTTAATGCCTTTTGAAATTGTTCATGGATTTAAACCTAACATGTCATCCTCTGTTAAAAATAATAATAGAAGTTTATCTATAATCCGGACGATTACTTGCAAAATTTACGAATAAAATTAGCAAATGCATAATAGCGAGAAATAACTTAATATTCAACAACCAAAAATCTAAAATTTACTACGTAAAATCAATTAATCAAGTCGAGTTTCATGTTGGTGAGAAAGTTCTATTGAAAAACGAGAAATTTAAAGGTAAATTTGATGCCATCTGGACGGTTCCTTATGAAATAACAGAAACCCCTACTAATTAATTCATCCATTCATATAGGAAAACAAATTAAACTTGTTCACAATAACCGTTTAAAATTATTTATTGAATAAAGTTGGCAATATTTAAAATTTTATAATAATTGTAATCTAGTAATAAGATTTATGTTTTATATTTAGAATCTTTATATGAAATTTGTTAAAAATTTATTAATTAATATTTAATGTAACGGAAACAAAAACAATGTATTAAAACTTTAAAACGTTTAATTATTAATTTAAAAAGTATGTAACTAAATTTTTGTGCAAAGCAAGAAAAAAAACATATTGTTACGGTGACACCTAGACTTAAATAGAATAAGTTAATTTCATTAATTGTTCAATTGCATTTATGATTTATACTCAACATTTAGGCGTCATTTCTATACTAACATATTTGCTCAATTCTTGATACGCATTTAGGATTATTCTAGAAACAAATATTTTGGTATATAAAGGTGTACGTTGACGTGGAATGCTGAGTTTTATTTTAAACGTGATATAGTGAAGGTTAAATAGAAAGATTATTAAAGTGATTATTAAAGCGATTATTAAAGTGATAATTAAAAAGTGTGTTATAATTGTAATAATTAAATGTGAATTTTGTGTTGTATAATAAATTGTGTTGTGTAAGTAAATTGTGTAAGTTCAAATTTGAAGCAGTGTATTTATTCACAATCCAGTGATTTGAACCTTAAGTGACAAGGCAAAATCGTAACAATTGGTGACAGCGGTGGGATTGTGAATAATAAGAAAAATGATTCTCTACGAATTAAAGCTTGCGCAATTAAAGGAGCAACTGAAACAACGAGGTTTGGCTAGTGAAGGCACAAAAGCTAGTTTGGTGGAGCGACTACGTGAGGCCATGGAGAAGGAAGGTGTAAATCCAGACAAGTATGATTTCGAGGAGGAAAAACCGGATGAGATCAGTGTTGACCAGAAAGAAAAGGACGTGCAAACGGTGGTCGGAGCAGCACAAAACCCATCTGGAACTTTCGATTTATCGCAGTTGATGGCTGCTATGAATCAAATGATGGGACAACAGTTGGGTGGAATTAAACAATCGATGGAGCAACAAGGGGCGGACATTAAACATCAAATGAAATTGTCGAACCAGGACATGAAACAGCAGATGGAGCAACAAGGGGCGGACATTAAAAACCAAATAGAAGATGGCCAAAAGAAAATGGACGAGAGGTTTTTGGAATTATCTTCTACACTACACGGTAAAGTGGAAAAACTGCAAACAGAAGTACACGCAGAAATTCAAAATGTTAAAGGGACGGTTCAACAAAAATTTGAATCGGTTGAACAAGATTTTAAACGTCTCGAGAAGGAGCTCAAAGATGTCAAGGCGAATGGAACGATACAACAAGTGATCCAGACGGTTAATGCAGTTAAGATAAAACCACCAACATTTGATGGAACAACATCCTTCAGTATTTTTAAGATCCAGTTCGAAACGGCGATTAAGCAAAATCAGTGGACTGAAGAACAATGTGTTGCAGCGTTAATTGTGGCTCTTAAAGGCGAAGCGGCAGAAACACTACAAATCATTCCCGAGCAGGAACGGAACGTTTACATGGGAATTATGAAGGCGTTAGATCGAAAATACGGAAGTGATCACAAACGAGAAATCTATCGCATGGAATTGAAGGGTCGATACCAAAAAGGAGGAGAATCGCTTCAGGAATTTTCATCGGCAATTGAGCGGCTCGCGCATTTAGCCCATTCAAATATGTCGGCCGATTACATGAAGCGAATTAAAATAGATGCATTCATTGACGGTATTCGAGATCCTGAGACGCGCAGAGCGGTGATGTTGTCACCTAAGGCAACTTTCACGGAAACCATCGCTTGTGCGTTAACAAACGAAACTGCGCAAACCATCATCAAACCAGCAATGAAAATTCGTCGAGTGGAGATTGATTCCAGAATAGACACTGCGCGGGCTACGCCAAGGTTCAGAGATGGAAGTGGCAGGATTAAATGCTGGGTATGTGATAGAATGGGTCACATCTCACGGGACTGTTGGGAGATTAAGAAGAAACGAGCAAGGTCGCCATCTCCTATGAAGCGTAGATCAGACGAGGAGCAGATAGAATCCAGAAAGGCGGGTCAGACGACAGCGGAGCCGTAAACTAAAAAGAGTCAGTTTGCAGGGGCAGAAGCTGACTCCCATAACCGATTGCCCCACAACCTCCATCCATGTTTCGAGAATAGCAAGGAACGGTGACAGCTTAACAATTGAAGCCGATATTGATGGGAAGAAATGCATGATCACGCTGGATACGGGAGCAACTCATACGATTGTTCGTGAGGATATTATCTATGGAGTTATGGAACCAGCTAATGGCATGAAATTACGAACGGCGACTGGAGAAAATTCAGCAATAAAAGGGAAAAAGGTAGTAAAAATAAGGATTGGACGAAATCACTTTCAACACGAGGTGCTGGTTGCAGATATTGTAGACGAAGTCATCTTAGGAATGGACTTCATGAGAACGAATGGCTTCGTGGTGGATGTTGGACGGGGTGTATTAACCTACGATAATATCGAGTTGCCACTTCACGTTAGCGCCGTTATAGGAGAAACGACCAGGCAAATTATAATGGATCATCGGGAGAAGCTGCCACCGAACTCGGAAACAATAGTATGGGCAAGATTGGAGGGAGGTTCTGGGCCACCCAGGTTGTGGGTTGTGGAAGCCAATGAAGCGGAGAGCGGAGCCAGAGAAATTGTGATCGGGAAAAAGTTCTGGTGAAACCAGACAGCGATAATAGAGTACCAATTAGGACTCTAAATCTCTCGGATAAGACGAAAACCATCAAGAAAGGGACAATAATCGGAAAATGTGAAGAAATATCTGCGATTGTTAAGTGCGAGCAGAAAAATCCAATAAAGACGGCTAACTCGCAAGTGCAGAAAGAGATTATAGATCAACTCAGGAGAAATGGACCGAAGATCTTACTAAGGAACAGAAAAATTTGACAAAACAATTGCTCGAGCGGTACATGCCAATATTCTGCAGTACACCGGACAATAATGGGAGAACCACAATGGTAAAACATCGAATAGATACAGGAGCAGAAATGCAGATTCGCCAACCACCCAGGAGATTACCATTGGCAAAGCAAGGAGAAGTGGATCGAATGGTAAAAGATATGCAAGCAGCAGGGGTAATCGAAACATCAAGCAGTCCTTGGAGTTCACCAGTGGTGTTAGTCGAGAAAAAGGATGGTAGCATGAGATTCTGCGTGGATTACCGAAAATTAAATGCTGTGACGAAAAAGGATAGTTACCCATTGCCAAGGATCGATGACACGTTAGACACATTATCGGGTGCTCGAATATTTTCGACATTAGATCTGCAAAGCGGCTATTGGCAAGTGGAAGTCCAGGAGGAAGATCGCGAGAAAACGGCATTCAGTGTGGGTAACGGATTATGGCAATTTAACGTTATGCCATTCGGATTATGTAACGCCCCTGCGACTTTTGAACGGCTAATGGAGCGCGTGCTAAAGGGATTACATTGGAGGACGTGCCTCGTATATTTGGACGACATCATCGTTATGGGCAAGGATTTCGACGAGCATTTAAGGAATTTGGCAGAGGTTTTGGATCGGATACAAGCCGCCGGATTGAAGCTAAGCCCAAAGAAATGCAAACTATTTAGAACGGAAGTAAAATATTTGGGTCATAAGGTAACAACCAATGGAATCCATACCGATGAAGACAAGATCGCAGCAGTGAAGGAATGGCCACGACCTAAAAACTTACATGAATTACGGAGCTTCCTTGGATTGTGTACCTATTATAGACGATTCGTGCCAGGATTCGCCAATATTGCAAAGAGTTTACACGAGTTAACCAGGAAGAACAAGGCATTCGAATGGAAGGATGATCAAAAAGAGGCATTCGTGGAACTAAGACGACGATTATGCGAAGCACCAATCCTCGCATATCCTATACCCAACATTAAATTCATTTTGGACACCGATGCAAGTAATGATGGTATAGGAGGAGTATTATCACAGGCAACAAATGGTGAGGAGCGAGTTATTGCATATTACTCCAAGATGTTATCAAAACCGGAGCGGAATTATTGTGTAACACGGAAAGAGTTGTTGGCTATAGTGGAATGTGTTAAGCACTTCCATAAGTACCTCTATGGTCAAAAATTTCTTCTACGGACGGATCATGGAGCTTTGCGCTGGTTGTTACAATTCAAAAATCCAGAGGGACAAGTAGCACGTTGGATCGAACGTTTGCAAAGCTACGATTTCCAAATTGAACATCGGAAGGGAAGCGCACATGGAAATGCCGACGCATTATCAAGAAGGCCATGTCCCGTGGAATGCAAGCATTGTGGGCGTGTGGAGGGTAAGGAAAACATCATCGATATTCGGCTTATGCAAGTTCTACCTGATGAGGAATGGACTGATGAAATGATCAAGAAGGAGCAATTACGGGATGCTGACCTATCATTCATCATGAAACATAAGGAAAAGGAACACCGGCCCACATGGAGTGAGATAGCTGACAAAACTCCCATTGTAAAAGCATATTGGGCTCAATGGGATAACCTCCACATAGAAAATGGATGTTTAAAACGAAAGTGGGAAAGCACGGATGGTAAATTAAAACAATTGTTGGTAGTGGTGCCAAAGGATCGGATAGCGGAAATCCTGAAGGAGTATCATGGAGGAGCAAGTGGAGGTCACCTAGGGATTAATAAAACATTAGCCAAAATTCGACAACGTTTCTACTGGTCCGGATGTAGACAGTCAGTAGTAGAATGGTGTCGAAGATGTGACCAATGTGCGGCAGTAAAGGGACCAGCACGAAAAAGCCGTGGAACCATGAAACAATATAATGTTGGGGCACCATTTGAGAGAATTGCAATGGATGTGGCGGAGCCATTTCCGACCACCGAGAACGGAAATAAATATGTGCTAGTAATAATGGATTATTTCAGCAAATGGCCGGAAGTGTACCCCATACCCAATCAGGAAACAACAACAACAGCTGATGCCGTGGTTAACAATTGGATTAGCAGATTTGGTGTACCGATTGAAATTCACACGGATCTAGGAAGGAATTTCGAATCGGTGGTATTTCAGGAGATATGTCAGATGCTTGGAATCAATAAAACAAGAACGACAACTTTACACCCACAGTCGGACGGTATGGTGGAAAGACTCAATGGCACATTGGAGGAATATCTAGCAAAGGTTGTGGAAAGGAACCAACGCAACTGGGATCGACATATACTGATGTTCCTGATGGCCTACCGATCAGCGGTACATGACACAATAGGAGTGACACCAGCTAAAACCATATTTGGGAACAATCTGCGATTACCGGGAGATTTAAAGTTTGAAGCTGTTCCTTTAGCAGCTCTATGTGGACAGGATTACTTCGACCGGATGAAAGAGGAACTTAATGAAATACATCAATTTGTACGGGAGCAAATTCGGATATCAAGTGATCGAATGAAAGCTCGATATGACATACGAACAAATAATCAAGGCTTCGAGGAAGGGCAATTGGTATGGCTTCACAACCCGCAACGGCACAAGGGATTATCACCGAAGTTGCAACCCACATGGGAAGGACCTTACACTGTCATTAAAAAGTTGAACGACGTGGTTTATCGCATACAGAAAGGACGGAAAGGTAAACCAAAGGTGGTGCGTTTAGAGCGTTTAGCGCTCTACAGAGGACGTGATCTGGATCCTATTCGGGACGAACAGGCTTAGGTGGGGGGTTGTGTTACGGTGACACCTAGACTTAAATAGAATAAGTTAATTTCATTAATTGTTCAATTGCATTTATGATTTATACCCAACATTTAGGCGTCATTTCTATACTAACATATTTGCTCAATTCTTGATGCGCATTTAGGATTATTCTAGAAACAAATATTTTGGTATATAATGCTGAGTTTTATTTTAAACGTGATACAGTGAAGGTTAAATAGAAAGATTATTAAAGTGATTATTAAAGCGATTATTAAAGTGATAATTAAAAAGTGTGTTATAATTGTAATAATTAATTGTGAATTTTGTGTTGTATAATAAATTGGGCGCTCCTTCAGAAGTTAACTCAATTTCAAAAACAAAACAAAAAATCTATTTTGCTTACCAAACTTCGTTTTATTATCATTAGCACACGTTACATTGTTTTTGTATTTTTTTTTTTTGAGTTTGATTATGAAGTAAAGAAAATTTTTTTTCTCTTCTTTTTTATGGTGGTGTTTTTTGTTTGTTTACGAGATTAATTTTTTTGCTATAGTTGTATTAGTTAGTTTTTGTTAATTGTATTATTAACACACATTATTGTCAATCATTCGACAAGGTTTTGAAATGCACAACATTTTGAAATGCAATAATTGTAGAGGCTAACGGCTTCGATAACTCTCACGGGCACGCGGGAGGTCGCTGCGCTCCCCCCCCCCCGCTTAGCCCTCCGAGGGGCTTTAGATTTGAACTTCGGGGGACGTAGGAGCCGGGATCAGCAAACATGTCGCACTGCGTGCCGCACGTAGGAGCGGATTATATAGAATCTATTAATGACGTCAAAAACCCAAACGTTCTTTTCAGGACGACCAAAAATATATTTTATTAAAAGAACGTATTTATATAATTCCAATTTTGAAAATTAAATTTTACAATTATTGATTGTGAAATGGTCAAATTCAATTGAGCAGGCCCAATTCCAAAAATTCTAGAAACATAAAAACAGAAAAAAGAAAAAGAAAATAAAAAACGGGATTTGGCATGCAAAATAGATTTTTTTTTTGATTCTAAAATTGAGTTAACTTTTGAAGGAGCGCCATAAATTGTGTTGTGTATAATAAATTGTGTTGTGTAAATAAATTGTGTAAGTTCAAATTTGAAGCAGTTGTATTTATTCACAATCCAGTGATTCGAACCTTGAGTGACAAGGCAAAAACGTAACAGTAACAATATTGTTACGGTGACGCCTAGATTAGAATAGAATAAGTTATATTTCAATAATTGTACAATTGTATTTGTGATTTGGTTCAACATTTAGGCGTCATTTGTATACAAACATATTTGCTCGATTCTTGGAGAGCATTCAGGATTATTCTAGAAACAAATATTTTCGTATGTAAACGCGTACATTGATGTGGAATGATGAGTCTTATTTCAAACGTGATATAGTGAAGGTTAAATAGAGTAATTATTAAAGTGATAATTAAAAAGTGTGTTATAATTGTAATAATTAATTGTTAATTTTGTGTTATATAATAAATTGTGTTGTGGAAATAAATTTGTGAGTTCAAATTTGAAGCAGTTGTATTTATTCACAATCCAGTGATTTGAACCTTGAGTGACAAGGCAAAAACGTAACAATATTTTGATTTGTTTGTTCTGAATTATCTAAAAATAGGTGAATAAAAATGTGCAATTATTGATATTAGATGAAATATATAATAATAAACATAAATTGTTTGGAGAATTTTCGTCTAATCTAACAAAACAAGATAAGGGAAATGCTTGGAATTCGATTGCTCAAAAACTACTCAACGGTCAAGATGGCAAATACATGAATAATGCGATTTCCATATCCATATTTGTTTTATTTTCTATTTCCTTGATTTTAAAAAATAACAAATCGGTGTTGTTGAAATCAATATGACATATGAAAAGTTGTAATTTAGTTTAGTTTACAATTTAGTTTACAATCGGAGGCACTACTTAAAAGATACTAGTGCACCTTTGAAAGAATGATATGAATCAGTCATTAATTTAGTTTAGTCGGCAATTTAGTCGAAAAATCGCTCTCAGGCACACAGTCTTAATGCAATGGCAAATACATTAAATATTTGTTCAATGTTTTCAGGCCAAAAGGGATAGGATAAAACAGACTGGTGGTGGCGGCGGAAAGAAAAATATTTTGTCGCAAGTGGATGAAAAAATTTTTAATTTAATTGCTTAAACTAATTAATGTATATGATAATTCACATTTGGTTAGTTTTAATTAATTATAATCTATTTTTATCCAATAGCCAATGAATGCGTGGATGGATTATGCGGAAACGAATCGTCAGGAACATCATCATTACATGCTGTTTTCTCAAAAATTCCAACACCTTTGGAATCGCCGTTACCACTACTGAGTTCATAATCAACGAAAATATCTTCTTCCTAAAAACAAAAGCACAATTGATGTTTACGTCTGATATACAGTTTTTATCAATATTAAATGAAGACTTGCCGTGCACAATTCAATTGGAATTGCCAGGATCTCATGTGCCATTGCCTTCAACTTATAGAAAATAAAAGACAAATTGAAAATAATGAAACAGATTTATTAGCTTTAAAAAAACGAAAAATTGATATTCAAATTCAACTAATGGAAGCAGATTTATATTATAAAAAACTGTTAATTTATGAAAAGAAACAGCAATTGGGTTTAAATATTAAGTTTCCAAATTAAATTGTAAATTCTCTTTTGAAAATCGTCTGTTAATATTGTAAATAGTAATGCATGCCAATATTACGTTCATACAATTCTGTTGAGTTTTCAAACGTAAATGGCAGACATGGAAAAATTTCTTTCAGCAAACCAAGTGATCGTTCAACAACTTGTCGTGTTGCCTTTAGTTTTCTTAAAAATCGACGTGCATCATTTTCAAAATATCATTGGGAATAATTGGCGATCACAATCAATTCCTCAAGCCGTTTGCTGAATCTTCAATAATATATGCATTTGGAAATGGTCGCCAATTATTTAACTCCCACTTGTGAATAATGAACTACATCTAAAATACGGAAAAGTTAATAAATATCACTAGTAGTAATTATTATAATTATTATCTATAATATGTTAAATACGAGGACCTCAGCGCTAGAACGCCCAGAAGGTCCTAGTTGATTTTTGTTGCACATGACGTTTTATTTAATGCTACAAAAAAGTAATGACTGAATAGCTAAAAAGATTCTGTATTGTAACAGCAGCTAATTCCTTTTGATTCTGAGCCCTTCAGAAAATTATTTGGTTAAATAATATTTAATTATTTTACCTGAGTACTCGAGTATCATGTACTGATCCAGGCCAATTAGCGGAAGCATAAAAGAGATTTAAATTGGGTCCAGCAACAACTATTACATTCAATGAATGTTGTCCTTTCCGAGCAACGAATGCTTCTTCGTGAATAGAAGGTACTGAATTGGAATTAATGTTTCATCAATAATTCCTGCTACACAAGGTAAGCCATGCATTCGTCTGAAGAGTTGCGGAATTTCTAAGATGTTATGGCTTGGCCAACGTATTTCTGAGCCTGATAAATGAAAATTATGATAACATATTTTTATTTCTATTCTCAACCAATTACTTTAGATTTTACGCTGACCAAATAAATTTCTTGATTATCCAATTCCAGCCCATCCAATGTAAGGCAATTAGCACAAACCCTGAACGATCTACGCGATATTTTGCAACATAACTTAAATCTTCAAAATGTAAATTAACTCGAGGCTGAAATACTCGATTTCGGCGACGTCTACTGTTTACAATTTCCTCATCGCTTGAGTCAGAACTCGATGATAACATATAATTCATTTTAACTAAAATAACCAAATTAATTAATTCATACATATCCTATACCTATTTTATTTTCATTTTCTTGTGATTTACCACTTTAAATTCCACGGAGAATATTAAAAACACTTAAATTGTACTTTTTTTATAAAATCAACCCGTGCTCTTTGGAAAGGTATATATTTTTGTTCAATGTAGTTTTTAAATGTCATTTCGAATACAATTTAAATTTCAATGAAACAAAAATGTACATTTTCCAGTAATACCTATTAAAAATTGTATGTAATATTTTTTGTACATCCAAAAAAATACAAAAAAGTATGAAACACAAAAATGTACATAAAATCGAAAATGTACAATATTTTTTATACAATGTAAAACAAAAAGTACAATGTAACTTCTATGAAATAGGCCCCTGGTCCTGCCGGTCAATAAGAATCCACCAGACAGAATCATGCGATAAACTCCCTTGGACGAAGCAAACTGAAGATAGATTCCTAACATCCTGTACCAGAGTTTACCTTTTTAATATGATGCAATACGAAGGTACTGGCTTGGAGTAAAAGTTCAAGCGCTCTATTTACCCTGCTATCGACCGACGGTGACAAACTATTAAATTATACAGATTACCTTTATTACTATCACAAAATTCAATACACTCTTGAACTTAGATAGAATGAATAAATTCAATAAGCTGTTGAAATTGAATGACATCGTAAACTATATAGAATACCGTCGAACATCCGGTCATATCGCACTCCTTAGATATGCAAAACGGAGGTGATTGATCATGTTAGTAATTTACTACTGGATAAAATCAACTTCCTAGTCTCAAAGAAATTGGAAGACGAAAGGAAAAGTGGCAATTAATTATTGATTATCGGAAGCTCAATGAGATTACAATATAGAAGACGCTTATCCTATTCCGAATATAAAAGAGATTTTGGAGCAAAAGAGCCTCAGTGATTAACTTTCTTGATTGGGTTATTCAACCCTTGTATTGAAATGTTTCGTGTATCTAGATGATATGGATGAAGTATTCAGAATTTGGAAAACTTCATATGAAATGTACAACCTAACATCAAAAATCTATTGTTCCAAAAAATTTTGTATGAAAATACAAATAAAAGTTTACCTGCAAAATTGTATTCGACAAGTATCTCTATATCGAGCAGTTTTAAAAAGAAATATTCTACCGGTAGAAATTGAATTTCGAAAATCTTCTAGCGGATTAGTCATTGCTCTGAAAATATTATAGAAATGGACTTTATGCACCATACGATATTCGACTACGGCCAATTTTAATAGTTTTAATCGAATATGTTTGAAAATATTTTTGAATCCGTTTAGATTTTCCGGTCGTATTTCATGATCCCGCAACAGATATAAGTTCTATCAAAATTGAATTCGCCAAAATGTTTTCTATTGCAATATAGCAGACTATTTAAATTTTGTTTCTACAGAAAATTTATACAGAAATATTTTTATCATATTTACCTTAGAAAAATTTTCTAATTTTAGAGAGTATGTCATGATTTTTATTCGCCTAATTTTATGCAATTCTTTATACATACGTCACGTGTAACTGAGCCTGTGTGCCACAAAGTAAATACAGTCAAGTTTGGCACACAGCCTAAATAAATGTTTATATGTTTAGTTTTAATCATTTTATCAATTATTTTGAAATTTTGAAGCTTTTAGTAGCTACAGTTGAACATACTAACTTACAAAGTTCCTCACACACAAGCGAAGTTAAAAGAAAAATTATAAAGTTTATCACGAACGTCAGTAACAGATTTCTCGATAAGGCTAAGAAATGAATATTTCTATTTGATTCATCTAATTGTAAAAAATTACACATTAACACAAGATGCACTTATTTGATAAATGAATAAAATAAGTAAGTTATCAAGCAATAAAAATCACTTAAGTAACATATTTTATTACAAATAAAAATGTTTATTTGCAAGAACAAATAAAATTTAATTAGTGTAAACTGACATGTAAAGTTATTATTTTAAATAAAATTTTATGCATGGTACAAAATGCTAATTATTATGTAACTTTCATTCATTTAAAGTAAATAAAAAAAATATTAAAACTCATTTAGTTATGCTGCAACAACAACAACATTTAAATATTGCAATTTATATATAAAATTAACAAATTAATTTCAAATTTTTTTTTTATTTATTTAGTTTATTTTTATTTTTTCCTACCACTCAATTATAATGTCGTAAAAGAACAACAACAACTTAATTGAGATATAAATCGACGATAAGTTCAAAAAGCTCAATTTTAAAGCTCATTTTTTATATACTCTCATGAAAATTTTACAACAAAAATCAAAAAGCTTTAACAATATTCGTCTCTCTCATGATGTTCTTGTAATAAATATTATACACAGAGAAAAATTTCATTTTGTTCGTACTCGGTAATTTTCGAAATAATGTGGTTTTGAAAAATTCCAAGCACAAAAACATGTGGAAATACGTATACGAGTACGTTATTACAACAATAATGTTGGAAAATAGAGAAGCAAATTTAATTGTTTTTATTTAAAGTTGAGAATTGTTATGTTACATATACATAAATGCATAAAATATATATAGAAAACCTCGGTACTTATGTAACAAAAAATTCTAATAACAAAAAAATTTATATATAGGACATACCAAATAAAATGTTGAAACTGTTGTTGTTTTAACGAACTTTTTCTATGTTTAAATTACACTTTTAACATTTGTTTTATTTATTTAACTGAACACACAACAATATAAACTAGAAAGACTATTTCACTATATATATTGAATTTAAATAGAATAGATCACAAAAACCACAACTGGTAAATATATTTAACTTTAAAAAATTTAAACTAAACTATTTTTAACTCCACTATACTTAATTTGTATTAGTTTTAATCGAATTTAAATTTTAAACTTTGAATGAGAGAAAATTTTACACAAAAAGCCTACACTCCCGGGTACATTATAAGAAATCGAACAAAACCCGACTATATATAATTATTTTACAATAAATGACGTAAAAATCGCACAAAATTTTAACAATTATTATTTGTAAAATTTAAATTTTTATGTCCTTATTGATGAAGGAATCACGATGTACTGAAACAGAATAACAAAACTTTTATATGAATAATAAAATAACATTTCACTTTTTTTCTTGTATCCTGCCGTAGAGTATACAGCATATATAGGACTGAAAAGTTGGAACAAAATAACAATATTAATAGAAAACTGCATAATAATGTTGTGTGTGTTTCAAAATTATTTTCCTTTTGCTTTAAATTTTCCACTGTTGGTGTGTAGACAAATACTAGTGCACATATAACCAATAAAATGCATGCAATATTCTCGTATGGATTTCTCTTTGCTGTGCTACATCCTTTTTTGCGACAAGGATATTTTTTATATTCTCTAGTCGTTTTTTTTTGTTGTAAATAACACTGTAGCTGACCGGGATTAATACGTATGTATATATGGCAAATTGCAAAAGTGTGTGCAATGAATGCATGGCAAAGGAATTTTTTTCTTAATTACATCGCATATTGGAGGACGACTGGTGTGATGTTATAAAATATGACTTTTCTGGAAATGAACATTCTTTTTAATTGGTAAATCGTAAATTAAAAGTACCATCACCTCGTACCAGATACAAAACTGTGTCATTACTTTAATCAATGGTTCGAGAATATATAAAATAAAAACATCGCGGTAAGTTGTAATGTCACAACATGGAAGCCTGATAATTGTAATCTTAATTATTATAAAATGAAAATTAATGTGGGGCTTCGAAAACAATTATTTTATTATATCGGAGGCAATCATATTTTCCAGACCGTATTGTTCGTGGCTCAAATCAAAAATTAGGATATTATTAGGCATAGTAATGTAAACAAAATGAAGTATTATTCCCCGCGGTTCCTTCTCAGATGTAGGAATTCAATTTTAACAACATGTTTGAGTTTTCCAGATGTTTAATCTAATTTGATAGAAGGTTATAGCGGCCCTGGGGATTCAGTTTGCAAAAAATCTGAAAAGACTTAATAAATTCTAGATTAATGATTTCCCGTTATGTTCCCGAAGGCCACTTTTCAATGGGCGTTTCATAGTGTTTATCTAGACTTTATTTCAAAAATTATTATGCATTCTTCAATTGCCCCATAAGCACAACAGCACGGAGAATAGTTTCCTTGGAAATCCTATATTTTTGTGTCTATAACCATAAAATTATTCGTTGGAAATGGGAATAGTTGAAGGAAAATCCACATAATTCTAAATAATTTCGAGGTTTACTAATTTTAAAGGCCTTCAGTGTCAAAAATAGAACAGAAACCTATGTTTGCTTGTGAAATAGCTGGAATGCATGTCAGCGCATTTCAAATGTATGGGCTGATCACAAGTGTTGCACTTGATGGAATTTTCACTGGTCAATTTCGATGATGCAGGAGTCGATATCATTATCAGTGACGGTTTGCTAGGTGCAGTTGCCTTCTTTTTTTACTCTTCTTCGGATGGAAGACGGCTGCTCTTAGAGGCTTTCTCCTTTAAAGCAGTAACGTTTCCTGGAGAAGTAATCATGGTGCTATATGCATCGGTTTACGACCGTGCTTTGGTGGCTTTTTGGTGGAGCTGCATGCAGGGGACCAATTTCGTCCAAGACGCTGTAGATGTGGAAAGTTATGGTGTAGTAACCACTTTCACTTCATGTACAACATCTGTCCCAAGAAAGACGTTTCGATGCTGCTCCTCTTCATCAATGCGATCCTCGGAGCCAGTTACTTTCACATTCCGCTCAACCGCTTGAATAAAATCAACATCAGAGTAGATGTCTGGGTCGTATGGATGAATTTCGGATGCTCTGAAGCCGCATTTAATGATTTTGGGTGTCAATGCCAGATCAAAGGTCTTACAGACAAGGCCAGCACAATAACAAATCTTCATTATCTAAAACAACAAGATGAGAATTAAAAATTTCAAATCTAGGGTGCAAGGTTGAATGATCCAAAGTCCTGCCTTATTGACATTATTTTTTTCCATGCAGAACACTGTGACTTGTAATTGGTCTTTATCGGTCCCAAAATAGACACATCAAGTGGAAAAGTAACAATATGCACTCCATTGGCAATGGCGATATCGATGGCTTCGCGATGGTTTTCCGAAATTTATAAAATGGTGCATATAGCGCACAAACTCTTGCTGGCACATCCAGCCAGAATCATTAGCATAATCGGCAGTTCCATCAGAAACGTTATCGAAGAAGATGGTCTGCATTTTTTTTTTCAGGAAAAGAAAGAATGGTGGTAGACTGTTGCCAGCAGCGCTTACGGTTAAGGCCATTGTCACCAACGTTCCTCTTCCAGCGGCTTCAAGTTTTCCGACACGTCGCATACTCTTCATGGCAATCACCTTGTCGGGACCGTTGAAAAGCCACATATGTTGCCACATCCATCAAATGTCTATAGTTTTGAAAAAAAATCTCGAAATTTGATTTACAAAAGCCTTTCACGCGCTTCACGGATATTTGTTGCGGGGTGCGTAAAACCAGCTCATGTTTGCCTGCTTTCTCGTCGTCATTCCAAATCGGCAGTTATTCAACTTCAAGTTTCTTAGTGAATTGATACGCCAAATAAGGCAGCGCGTTTATACTGAGGCCATAATAATGGTTGATGTACTTCAAAATACATTGGACAAGGTCCCTCTCGTGGATCGGTTTAACAAACCTTTGAAAAACATTCCAATTGAGCACAAAATGATTTTCAAAGAAGGAAAGGAACAGTAAACATAAACTTCCCATATTTGATGGAGTTCGTTTCATGGAGGTAGCGCTGTAAACTACTCTGCGCAATCGTGAAATCGATTTAATGTGCTTTTTTTAACTAAGCAATCATTAATGGCACGGACCAGCTCATCAAAATCAATTGAAGCTGATTCAGTCGACTTTTTCGAGGTTTGTCAGTCAAAAAGACGCTCTAAATGAAAAAATAGGGTGCCCACAACCGGTTACATTTAAGTGCCCACCACCCCGTAAAACATTTTTCGTCCATTGCGACGTTTCCGTCTCTAGAAGAGATGAAATATCGTGTTAGAGGCGGAAATGCCCAACTCTTTTTAAAAAAATTAAATTCGTACTAAAATAATCGAAATTATCGTATTATTGGTAATCAGAATTAAAATAAAAGTCAATTAGTAAATTAAAAATAAAATTTGAGTTAAATTAGGAACCAAAATTAAATAAAAGACTAAAACGACTATCAATTGAAATACTAAGTACCAAATAGAGACGAAACAGACTATCAATCGAAATTTTAAATACAAAAGAGAGACGAAACAGAGTTATGCAATTCAAATGAGATGAATTCGACCATAGTTTGGAATACGACTTACAAATTAGGGACATTTTCGACTTAAAATTGTTCAGCGCCACGTTTTAATTTTTTTTTCTTCAGTTACGAAGTATTACGGACCGGACAAGTGGTGCAGTGGTTAAAGCTTCGGCACTTGGACCGGGAGGTACTGGGTTCGAATCCCATCAGAGGCTAGATGCAAATCGAATTTTCATCATCGATTACGATCGGTGATGTTAATAAACACAACTAAGACCCTCTGATGGAGTGCAGAATTCAGCGCCGACCCACCGTCCATGTCAATGTACAGGTTGACATGGAGCTTGCAATGTGCAGGTGGTAATACTGTAGTTTGTGTGAGTAGGTGAATAGGTGAATGGGTTAATGATGTAGCGTGAATGCGTGGTATCACAATGGGCCAAAAAATGGCCTAAGTGTCAACCACTGAAACCTATTGTAAAAAACCTAAAATCTACGAAGTATTCATCGTACGCGCAAGAAGAATACTCTAGTCGAGAAAAACTATAATTAAAATAAATTTATAATTTAATAATTAGTTAGTTGTATTAATTATTACAATTTAAATTAATATTGCTATAATTAATATAAACATTGTGTCCTAATAAATACAGATTTGTAAATTTATATACTGATTTTTTATTGAAACGCGTTTTTAGAATTTATTTTTTTTTATTTTCAATTTATTGAGTCGTAATATTTTGTGTTTATAGATCGTTAACGCAGCAAGCGTTAAAATCTTATAAGGGTTGGTTGTTGGCAGGCAATATTTTTTAAATCTTAAGCTAGAAACAGAACAAGAGCGACGACGGCGAGCGTCGACAAATAAATAAAAAATATCGCCGCGATATCGCTGTAGCTAACAGAACAAAAGCGTCAGCGTATGGCGATAAAAAAACAACCAAACGGCATAACCTTCTGTGTTTTTGACACATGACGTTGTGGCATTAGGCTACTAAATTGAAAAAAAATGGTTAATAATATGACGGTTAATTGATGCCAACTTATACATATATAAAAAACAGTTGGCAACATTGTTTCGTCGGCAACAAAAATAGAAATAGACTCTAAATTTTTTTCAACGAAAAAATCGTCGTCGCCTGCGTTGATGGTTGTGTTTGTTTTGCATGATTTCGGTGTATTCTAATATGACAGGCGATTTCGCTCGCCGCCTTCGCTCTTGTTCTGTTTTGAGCTATAAGCTATAACCAGCGAGTCTGTAAGAGTCAGTAACGAAACCTTACAGAATTTAACGAGAACGTTTTGTTACTGATTATTTGGCAGTTTGACCAGCGAATCTGTAACACGATTATTATTGTCAATTGAATTTTTAAATGTCAATCTGCAAAATTACAAATTATCACACTACGATTTTCATCAAAAATGATTTTATTTGAGAAAATTGAACAGCTTCTTATCGTATTTAAAAGACGAAGGGACAAAAATAAAAAAACGGATTTGTGTGGTACGAAAATTAAATCGCACAAGAGACAGATTCGGATATTACAAGGTATTTACATTTAACTAAATACAATAAATGTAGCTACGAATATTTAGCGGTATATGTACATAATTTATTTTAGGTAACGATTTTAGAAATGATGAATTGTCAACAGCAATTTTTTATGCAAACTCGCATGACATGTGAGGTTTTCAGCATACTGTTAAACCTTGTGCGGCCACAAATAATGGTGAACAATCGGAATCTATTGAGCTGAAAAGAGCTGATGAAAAATGTACATAAAATATTATTTAAATTATTAAAGTATAAATAATATTTGTACACATAATTATAAAAATTTAACAAATACCATCATCGTCATTTCAAATATACAATTTTGACGTTTCCTTCGGTTTGAGCGATAATTTTCGCTCTTGTTACGGATTGCTAAATGACAATTCAAATTTAACGAAACTGAACGAAAAGTACTTTGAGTTTCGCTGGTCAGTAATGTCAATAAACATACATTTTTCAGATGTCGCTTTGTTACTTAAATTTCTTACAGACTCGCTGGTTATATCTTTAGTTGACTACCGTAGTTTCAAAAAATTGCTTTTTATTTTAATAGGAAATAGTTGTGGAGAACTTTATAACTAAACCACCCGGATATTCAGTGTTCTAATTTTTGTAATACTTTTTCTATTAGGTACAGAGATCTGGAACAGTTTATCCACAAGCACAATTAAAATGCCTGGATATAGAAAATTTATACTCGAACTAAAACGCAATTCATTTAAGCGCCGCTTAATTAAAGGCAAAAGTCGTCCCATTATTTACCATGAACCGCTCCCGCAACAGATGAATTAATCTACGGCAAATAGTCGCATCAGTGACTGTGAAGCAAACGCCCTATATATTAACGAAAATTCCCAATTAAACAAAGAACCCCTTTTTGAAAGTGAAGATGGTGCGGATTATTTGTTGGATGACTTTGACGAGGATTATAACAGCCGATTTAATTTAAATAATGATAGCACAATCTATATCGATGAACGCGAATCGTCCTCAACAAAAACAAAAATGTATTATTACGTAAGTGATAATTCAGAATAAATAAAATTAAAATAAATGATATGTTTTGAATTTTTTATGTAATAATTTATTTTATAAAATTATAAACCGGAAACCATTAAAAAACTGGCTTACCAATGTCTCCCAAAACAGTCCAAGAAATGTTAGTCAATTTCGTTTCTCTATTGTTGTAAGAAATGACCATCAAAAGACCTACCCGTATTAATGCTTTTTGGCTGTCAATTTTGACTTACAAAAGCCGGTCTGATTTTACCAAGCCTTATTCGTCCGTAATTTGTTAGTCAATTGTATTGGTCAAATGTCAGTCGAATCAGCAGCGACAGAAATGTCTTTAAATGTTCGTCTCTTTTCCGGCAAAGATTAGACGCACAAATGACTGAACAATTGACCAACAATTGACTTATTTCGTCTCTTAGGGTCGGATAGTCAATTTTCGGTCTTTTTATGGTTATAAATCCAAAAATTGTTTTACGGGCACCATTCTTGAAGTATTCAAAAAAAATGTGATGCGTCGTGATTTTAAAATAAATCGATGTGGCATCCCAACTCAACGAAAATACTGTAGAAATATCGATATCACTCACCTGTTTGAGATAGTTCACTTTGATTTGTCGCACATTTAAAACTTGGAAAATTAAAATTGCGTGGATTTGTACGGACTTTTTTTCAATGTAATCGCACCAAATGAACAACAAGCTAGTCCATTCGATATTAGCTAGAAAATTGCGTACTGTCAAAATAGAAGTATGCATTCTGCCAAACGTTATGGAGGGGTGTCCACAACCGTTAAACCGAAAGCACGTGGCAATTTAATTACTTTGTAATAATTTTTTTGTAAATATTTGTATTAGAGAAACTTCTTATGCTGAATTTACAGGGTAAGATTAAATTTTTGGCAATGGTATTATATTATTTATTACATTTTATTATTGAAAAAAATTTAATTTGTCGTACGAGGACGAGCAGTCATATCTTAAACGTTTATTAGACGAATCTGAAGATGAAAATGAAGTTCTTGAAGCGAACGATTGCTTTGACGAAGAATGGTTGCGTGCACCACTGGACAGAAATAATGAAGATTTTGTTGTAGGAGATATACGTGAAAACAGTTCAGTCAGAATTGAGGTGGGCGAGGAAAGTGAATCTAGTGATGATGAACATACAGAAGAGAATGATTTCAACTGTGAGGTAAAGTGCCAAGATATTTTAAAGATAACACAATATGGCGGTAGAACTTGTACAGAGACAAAAAACTGAGATACAACATATTGAGAAGCCAAAAAAGAGGTTCTCGCCGATTAACAAATATGTTGTCCGTAGCAGACACATTTAAGTGTATATTTTCTGATGTCTAACATTGTCATGCAGGCAACCAACAGGAAGATTAAGGCAACTTATGAAGAGTACAACAAAAATAATCCAAATAAACCAAGCGCGACTTTGGAAATTATTAGCCGAGCAAAAATGTAATGCCTACCTAGCAGTTTTGATAAGCACGAAATGACTTCGAATCATCTCTATCGCGTTGAATCGTTGGGGTTGAATCGGTTATGGTTTTGAGATTCGACAACAAAAACATAAGACAATATCGCTTAGAAACAGGTACAGATGCGACAATCAGCGAACTGTTTAAAATACTAAACTCGGATCTTCGAAGAAATTATACGCCCTCAACATCTTGTTGTGGATGAGCAGCTATTTTCGTTCCGAGGTATGTATTGAAAGATATCACTATGTTATTACTATATGTAAGTAATTTTTAATTTATTTTATTTTATTTTCTAGGAAGGACCAGACTCACACAATACATGCCCTCAAAATTCGCGAAATACGGGAATTAAGTTTGGTGGGATTGTGATAGCAAATAATACGAGTGACAAAATCCACAAACGTCGAATTTTTTTAGGATGTCGAGGAACAAGAGCCGGAAACTATGAAAACTAAAAAATTTACGAGGGTTGTAAAACCAACTGGCTACCCGGGTAGCCGGTTATTAAGGGTGTAAATATGAAGAAGCTATGTGAACAGGAGATCTAACCATGGATCTGCTTTTACATCAGAATTTGGATGATTAGTAAAAAAGCAAAATAAGCGGAACATCTATTTGATGAAGTAAATCTCGAAGTTAGACGCTCTCAAAACTCGAAATAAATATTCATATTGCTTCTTCCCGAGAAACTAGAATATGCCATTGGCGAAACAAGGATCACGGAAGATTCAAATGCAATGAATTCAATTCATTAGATGATTCTGGAAGAACAACTCACTGAAGAATTTAATTGGACTCTGGATTAGTATTCGGCCAACATACATTTTCTTTCGAATCTCTTATAATACCCAAAATTACAGGTCCGACGAATCAATTCTCCAGAGTGTAATATTTGGCTGAGAAGTTTGCGATCAAGCAAAATATTCCAATTCAAATGGCCGCATCAAAAAGCGAAAGATAAATTAGAGCTTCAATCATTCGATACACCTAAAAATATTATTGGACACGGCCCCTTAATAGCCAAACTACAATTTTAGGAATCGCCCACTTATTTAGGAGAATTATTAGTTTCGACAGTGCAATGATTTAGAGTCGAACGCCGCTCCAAATGTAATCCTAAGTTCGCAAAGAAATATCGTGATCGATCTTACTACATTAAAAACAAAAACCGAAGCTGATCCAGAAATGCAGATAAAAAATGCCGAACCAACAAAATTAAGAAATCGGACATCTCAAAAAATGTTGTAGAGCAAATGAGTGATGGATGACATGATACGAGTTGTCCAACCGAGATGATGGGTTTATGTTACCAGAATTTATAATTCTGTGCCAGAGGATATATTTTTTAAATTATTGAAGAAAATAATATCAAGTGATGATAATGTGTTCTTTCAAAAATTAACACCGAAGCCCTCAAAAATGGGTTGATATATGATTATACACTGAAAAAAATAGCGCGGAGATATTTACACATTTTGCTGTGTAAACCCAAATTTGCAATTATTACCAATAATGCCTTAATTAAGTACGAGCCTTGTAAAATTTGCAGTGCAATATTTACAGTGCATTTTTAAATATTAAAATTATTGCTGAGCACCGTCTGATGACAAATTAAATTAATGATATTACAATGCTGCTAGGTAAATTTTAGCTGCGCAATTTGAATATATCATTTTCAATGCAAACATATTAAAAATGAAAAAAATTTGTCTTTTTGTTTTTTCAAAATTTACTTTGCACTTTGTAAAACAATTTTTGCGGGGAGATTATAACCAGTCAAATCATTTATTCTACCCGACTTTGACATTGACCCGGCATTTTGTTCTCCAAATTTAATTTAAAATTTCAAACGAAAATTAGTCTTAAAGTGAATTTAAAGCAGTACACAAATTGCCACAAAAATGCCAGTTCGTCTATAGTTTCCAGATTTGTTGCGAAAAATGGTAATTATTTAAAAATAAAATAAAATAAAATATAAATTATATTTATTTTTATCCTTCATTTGCAGTTTTTTTGTAACCTTACTTCGCGTCGCAGAAATGACCGCTATAACCTTTAGCATTAAACTATAGAAGTGCTGAAACGATATATGGTAAACCCAAATTAAATTTACAATACTTTATGTGGCTTTACTTATATTTGTTGCTTTCTTGTTTCAATTTCAGAATTTTATAAAGCAACTTAAGAGGAACGGACCAACTCAGTTCCACATTAAATGGTTACTCATCTGAGGAGAATTTAATTATTAGCAACATTACAACAATTCAATAACTTTTAATGCTGTATAAAGTAAAAATATGTTTGATCAAAATTCACACGTAAGTTTATTGTCAATCCACAGATGTAATTAATTATCATCTTTATTTTAAGAAAAATCGATGGCCTTTTGTGAAAAGTGAATAAAAAAGATTAATTATAAATAATGTGTTTTATTAAAATTGATTTTTAATATGTTAAATATTAAATTCTGCCTCCTCCAATCTAGAAGTTTCAAGTGTTTGCTTCTGTGCAGAGTAAATATTAAGGCGCTGCAATTTTCCCAATACGCAAATTTTAAAATGCATTGTAAACCATTATCCACTTTGCAGTCATTATTTACCATGCGCTCTGTAAAGAATTTCTAAATTATTTTACAAACTGCAGAGTAAATATATCAAAGCAATAACAAATATTGCTTATCCACCGTGAAATAAAAATAATAAAATTTACTCAGCAAGTTGTAATAATTGATTTGCTAAAATCGCAGTAAATACAAAGCGCTTGTGTGGCTGAATTTTTAATCATTTTTCATTAAATATTACTCCGCTTTTTTGTGAATATCACCGATTATTTTTTTCAGTGTATAAACTATAAAATTGACTTACCCGGTGAATCATTTCAAACAGCTTTGACATCTAAGTTATCGCCAGATAAACTTCTCTTAAAGAATTTGAATGGGGTCAACAGAAAGCTTGTAAAACGTTTAGTCACAATCGTCGGACAACTCCAATGACACATTTTCAAAGTTACTCATATAATAACGTTTTACTACCAAAATGTAAATAAAAAGTCTTCCAAAGGCCAAGACGAAACAATAATTGAATCTTCGGCCACCTTAAAAAGATAATTACGGCATTTGCCAAGATGAATCCAAAAAGACCACCGCGCCTTTCACTCGATACTCTTCGTTCCGCAAACTACAACGTTCTTGTGCTAGATGCAGTGCTTTATTTGCCTTCTAAAATAAACAAAATGGTCCAGACTAATACGCATTACATGTTACGCGAATAGTTTGTCAACATGAAAAACGACGATTTTATACCCAAGAGATATCGGCATTACAATCTAAAGGAGAACCCAGTACACTTAAGGCATTGGACCCATTTCATGATATCACGGCATCCTAGTGGGAGGAAAATTGATAAACAGCTCTGCCGCATATAACTCCTTTACTATCCATCAGTTGTTTACATAATTTAAACTGCCGATAACCATGCTTGACCCATGCCAATCAATCTCACTAAAGATCAAGAGCAAAAAATATTGTTACGATCTCGCCGATTGAGTGTGATAAATTCCGCGTGGTTTGGTTACTGGGGCGGGACATTAATTAAGCGTAAATTGGTCATTAAAGGTTTACAAGTTTAATGACATTTAAGTAGTAGCATTACAAGTAGTTTTATAACTGTTTGGTAGTATTTGCAAATTATAGCAGATTAGTTGCGATTATTCGCGGATAATCTATAACATTCAGCACGGTATATAAATACGGGCACGATGAACGCAACGAAATAGCATTAAGTTAGTCTTTGGTGAGTCTTGACAAATGATGAAAAATTGAACCGGAATATTGTCACAGTTCAAGAAGAAAGAAACGACCTACTCGAAATTTTGGATGTTCAATCAAATGCAGAATCGAGGCGGTGTTCATTGTGACTGAGGATAACGGCGAGTCGCCTGGTAGCGATGGTTACGATGATTTTGGCCAAGACATTGTTTATATAACGGAGAACGATAAGAAATTTGAGGAAAGTGATAATGTCAGAGTTGGTGAAGTGCCGGAGAATATCAAACGCGGATTTGAATAAAACAGGTCAGGAGACGGTGACAAGAGAGAAGTTGAATTTATTGGAGCTGTACGGACTAAACTGCAGAGGCGGTGGTGGGATCCTGTTCAGGGCGAACAGGCTTATATTGCGGGTAATGTTATGATCTCGCCTATTAGTTTTGTGGTCAATCAAGGGTTAAAGAGTTTAATGACATTTATAAAACTTAGTGAGATCTAAGCGTAATTAGGAGTAGTTTTATATAAGTAAGTTGGAAATGACGAGTTTTGATAAAAAAAAAATATTTATTTCACCAAAATGTGACATTCCTACAGCTTAGGCAGATTGACTATTCGTTATAAAATTTCATACTTAAGTTTTTCAATTAATTGGGCTTGCGAAATTTAGAGGAAATTTGTGTACCGCAAGTGTCAGCTTTCATATTAGCTTTCTCAATTTTGGAATTGATGTTGTAAAGTATAGCATTCACAAAAACGGCACAGAATTAACACACTGCAATAAATTTAAAAATTAAATTTTCAACATGGCTTGACATAGTTTCCTCAAACTTAACAGAAATAGTGGTTTCGATTATAAAGGTTTCCCACCATATGGAATTTAAACAGGATGATAAAAATAATAATATTGTTTAAATAATATTGAAAAGTATAACCGATAGCAATAATAAATGCATTTATTGAAATATTTGAAAAACTTGACCATAAACTAATCTTTGAATAAGTTCAAAACAGAATAAGCATTTCACAACATGCTGATTCTATGAAAAACGTTTGGTTTGGCCTAATTTGTTGGAATTTTCCAATTATATTTTTAATAGTGTGGCCAAGGTTCGACAAGTTGACTCTATAGGTATTTCCGGAAGGCTTTTTAGACGGTATCTCATGACGTACTAATAAAAAATATGCTAACATTTGACTTTCTAAGTAGATATCTAAGTGATAGGATTATGAATGATAAATTTAATGGAAGCTTATAACAAAGCATCTCTTGGCTCGATTTGGAGTTCCTCTGGATACACCTTAGGACCACTACTATTTATAATTTTTATTAATAATCTATCGGATATTTGGATAGCTATTCTAAGCTGATGATTTAAAAATATACAAAATAATTCAAAATTCCACGGATGCTCTAGCTTACAAGCCTTGTAGATAAACTGCAACCTTGGTGTACACATAATAGGTTGCAATTAAATACAAATATAAAATATGTATGACAATTACTTTTACCGAACAACCTAATCCCTTGTTGATTATAATATTCTGAACATTATTCATTTCGAGTCAATCAATTTACTGATCTATTGACTTACATATTGATGTTATCAACCTACGATAAGGGTATAGGGGTCATTATGTTTTTACTACACTCTTCAATTGTCTAGTGAACAGTGTGCTGAAGTATTCTACACAAATCTGTGCTCTAAAAAGTTAACAAAATTCTTAGTTTTTAAATTTATGGAATCATACTGGAAATATACTTTAGAAAAATTTAGAAAATCGAAGACTGGTGTTTGACGAACTGCTGTTCTGCAAATTATTAAACTTCAATATTGAATCGGTTACTTTATCCGCGATAAATATCTTTGTTCCGACATATAGCATCAGAAAAAAAACTAAATTACGCATCAATCTCGATCTTTGTATCCAATATCCAGACTGCAGCACACTCAACGTATTATGTAGAACAGATCATGTCAAGTTGTATTATGTTAAGTTTAATTGAATTTAATTTTTTTTGATGGCCGTTTGTAATGCCGTTAATTTGGATACTGCGAAAGAGTTGGAAGTGTTTCGGCCCCAAAACAGATAGCAAAGTTAATAAGCAAAAATAAAAAGTTATAAATAAATGAAATCTCGCGTTAAGCGCAAGTCGGCGAGCAATTGTTTGGAAGTCATATTTATAATACATAGTTAAAATTACCCTAAATCAAAGTAAATGTTGGTCTTTACCCGATTATTCTCTCGCAATTAAAATTAATAATTTATCTGTTTATCCATCTCAAAACAAATTAGCTGAAGTAGCTATTAACATTTTCATACAAATAAAATAAAAATTTTATGTTTAATATCACGCCCACTATCAGTACTCGTAACTTACACTACAGGCCAAAAGTATTTGGTCGATGAGTTTTTTTCAATTAAATCAAAAAACTTGCAATGATATTTTCGATGAATATTTTTTTTACAAACCCTGTCTAAATACATCAATATGTACGGATATTTTGTTTTGCTTCGACGTTTATTATTCGAGAAATTACCAACATACTGAAAATCGACACATTTTTTCCGTAAAAAACTGATTTATTTATGCATTGTGAATATTTAAATTAAATTTACAATTTATTAATAATTTATTCTGGTATTAAATGTTAATAATTGTATTATTATATTGATTAATAGAACGTATAAAACGTATAAAAAATGGGCAGAACGTGCGAACTGGCGATTGAGTTCAACGCAGCCGTTGTCATTCTACGTAGAGAAGCATACGCATGCTGAAACTGGCAGAAAACATGAAACTCCGAAGTCTACCGTGCAATACACACTGAAGAGATAAAGAAAGGCAGAATTCATTCTAATATCGGCAGGGGTGAACTTGGGTCACCACTGCGAAGGAGAATGAGTATATAGGAATGTTATCCAAGCGTAATAGGAAGTGGACGGCATCTCAAATATTAGCCCAGTGAACCACGCTCGGGAAAATAAATTGCAATTGACTACGATAAAAAGACACCTAACCATACAAACCATACAAAAAGACTTAATTGGGCAAAGGACCACAGAATTGGAAAATGTCCCAGTGAAGAAAAGTCCTATGGCCAGCCTAATCAAAATTCGAAATTTTTTCAGACTTTATGATTCCAAGTTCAGGATTTGGTCGAAATTACGGGTCGAATAGATAGCTTCGGCTATTTTTCGATCTTAGAGAAACATGTTATACCATCTGGACTAAAACTAATAGGACGAAAGTATACATACCAGCAAGACAATGATCCCAAGCACATATCTAATGTGTAAGGAGTATTTACAGCAACAGTTTCGCCACCAAAAGCTGAATTCAATGAAATGGCCACAATCGCCCGATCTTAATCCGATAGAGGTTTTGTGGGATCAGTTAGATCGGGAGCTTCGGAAAACATGCCCAACATCGGCGAGAGATTTGTTACAAAAATTGCAAGATGCCTGGAACAAAACTTCATCCGAACAAATTAAATAATTTATTTGGCTATGTCGCGCAGTAATTAAAGCAAAGCGAAGCCACATCGTTGAGCGCGCAATTTAAATATTTCACTTTCTTTTTTCTTAGTGTGTTGCATAAGTTAGCTTTAAATTAGTTGAAATAAATTAATATATTTGTTAAATCTATGTAAAAAATTGTTTTAGTTATAAAAACCATATCGACCAAATACTTTTGGATTGCACTGTACATATTTGGATATAAAAGACCATGGCCTATAGCATCACTCCTTTCGGCTTTCAGTATCATCGGCATTTTCGGCTGATATGGTAATTTTGATCATTTGGATCTGCATTATCGACATTTTATGGGTTTTCCAATAGGGACATAACAAATTTGTATTTCAATACGAACGATCGTTTTTGATGATCTGTCAACGTCAAAACGTCAGCATGGTTACGTTTGGAAACTAAAAAAATGACTACTGCAATTCTGAGTCCCACCAGACAGGATGTGCATATTATAGTGGATAATTCGCGGATTTGAGATAAGATATTCACTACTGGATGTGCCAGTGAGACAACACACCGGTCGAAGTACCAAAAGTATTGCAGCCGTAAGTGCTAAGTACAGTTCAAAATGAGCGAAATCAGTCGATTTCACGCCGTTCATAGGAATTGGGTTTCTCTCAAACTACATTGCGACGAATTTTGCATAAGGAACTTGGCAAGATCCTTACAAGATTAAATTAACTTAAGAACTGAAGCCTCTTGATCATTTGAAGTGCCGAAACTTCTTCGATTAGGTTCTGATAAAGTTTGAAAAAAATTCTGAATTTCAACAAAAAATCGTCTTCAGCGATGAAGCTCATTTTTGGTTACATATAATCTACTAGAAGAAAGGAATAGACTTAATAAACACATTTTTATTAATCACTTGTTTTTTGTTTCGCAGAATTATTTTGAATAATTTTCAAAAAGTTTAAAAATTCACTCTTTTAGTGATTTTTTAAATTTTTTGAAAATTATTCAAAATAATTCTGCGAAACAAAAAACAAGTGATTAATAAAAATGTGTTTATTAAGTATAAGTGTGTTTCGCCAAGTGCCTACGGCAAATAGCGTAAAAAGAAGAAAGGAATAGGTTTAATGGTTATCGATGATATTGGCCTTCAACAATTGCTTCTTTAAGCCAGCACCTAAGAAAAAAATATTATTATTTCACTTGCATCTATAGAGATTTCCTGAAATTGAATTTTAAATTAATACTGAACATTATAAAACTTTCTAATTTAATCTTTCCCGAGCTACTGAAACTAAATCAAATTAAAGAAATAGTTATGGCATTAACAGTCATAAAACTAGTAACTATATGTAGTTGCAATTCATATAGAACGCCATTCAACCTCCATTATAAGCATAATTCTAATTTATTTGGTTGGATATATGGTAGTGAACTTCTTTGACAAAGAAAGTCAGTTCTATTGAAATAAAATTTATTTTCCAATCCTTTCGATCAGAAGCAGCACCTCATTACTTCAAAAATCGAAAGCAACAAACATAAGCCACAAAATACATTCCATTCCCCAGGAACCAAATTAGATTGGTTACCAGAAATCCAATTATAAAAATGGAACGATTTTCACACACAGTTGTCTTTTGAAAACGAATTTTCGATGAAAACTCGACAGCAACACAAAAATATCTCGGCGGACATGTAACACAAATAATTTTTATAGTTACAAACCACTTGGCAGAAATATCACATTTCCAATAATAAAAAGTCGGTTGGCTAGCTCAGCGTCTCAATTTCTTCACTCAATCTGCTGCTTCCCTCCTTTGATGCCATAATCCAGTTGTGGCACTTTTATATAAAATAAAAGTCTTGTAAAAAATATAATAATTCTTCAATTAAATACCAATAAATTAAGCTAGCTTGACATTTTATTAATCTTGCATAATAGAGTTAATATTTTACTACACATTTACAGCGGCGTGTGCACTACCAATTACAGGCGAGTAACTCTCAATTTATAAATGAAACATCCTCGTTAGAACAAAAACTAAAAATTTGGGAAAACTAAATTCTGGACAGACAAAGTAACGTGTGTAAAGGAAATCACCCTCGTTTCGTCAATATTATATACATTTATTAAGGACCTCGACAAAAGGTGAAAACTAATTAAACAAAATTTGAAAATGTAGACAAGACCATTTTTCAGGTATTTCAAGAGGTTCGATCGAGAAAGAAGAGGTTAGTCAAATTCGATTCCTTCAAAAGATTCGAAATTTTATTTTAACAAAGTTTGCGATAACGAGAACGAGTACTAAATAAACTTTAAAAATAAATAAATTCAAAATCACCACAAACAACATAAAGCTGGTTTGTCAATATTTAGTTTTAGTACAGCAAAATACTCCGTCCTCGATACTCTTGTAGACTACAAGAAACACAACAAGTCTTGGACAAAAAATTTGAAAGGTAAATATTTAGCTTAACACTCCTAGTCACAATATATCAAGTATATATATTCCATCTCTATGCATCTCTAGAATTTTAGTGATTTAAATGAATCTATTCAAATGGGATAGTGGCTTATTTGTTCGTCAGTTTAATACAAAATTGATAAAATCCTGCATTACAAGGAACGTTCCTCAATTTCAATCAATTTCCACAAGAACAAGAATTTTCTAAGACGTAGGAAACGTGTATAAGAATTTAGAAAAACAGTGGTCTGTAATGCAAACAAGCTCATATTACCATTCACCATCTCACCATAAAAATAAAGTTACTTTCAAAATTTCATAAAACATCTTTAATTATCTTTGACGTCATCAACAATAATTAATAGAAAAAATAGCAATTTCTATTCTAGAGTGTTTTACTAATTTGCATAATATTACATAATTAAATAAATACATAGAGGTTTTCTCTTTTCCAAATAATTTATTGTAATATGTGCAATAAAATATAAGAGAAAGGGGGTTTCTCCTCTTGTTTGAATAATGAGTAGTAGACACGATTGTAATTGTCGTAAAATTTGATTTTGTTTGTTTTATATAATGTGCTTACCAGTGGTGTCCGCCAAACCTACCGAATTTCGGTTTATATGTAAATATTATCTACCAAAATCTCTATAATCCCCCCATTTTAAAAATCGTTAAACAATTAAAAAAATATTTAAACCAATTACGATAAGAATCAGGTACGACAATTTAATTATTTTCAAGGCCACATGCGGGAAGAAATCACCCACCCAACATTGTGTTAATAAAAAAATATTATTGTAATAATAAAATCCTATTTAGTATGCACACGAGTATGTAAATATATAGATAATCGCAATCGAATATATAAAAACATTCCCCATGGCAAAAAATAATTGCATTTTCCTCAAAACAGCTGTGTATGCGTCTACTGAAAAATCTCAAAACAAATGGGGATAAGTTTTTCACATACGAGACATACACTTGCACACACCCTAACAAATTCTATACTGTGTGTTAATCGTGTTTATGTATTGTGAAACGAAAGGAGTAAAATACTCAAAATATATTTTTAAAACGAATCGGGAAATGCAATAGGAAATTCCAAAACCCGAAATAAACCGAATTGTGTTAGATTTTCATTCGCAAATCAAATGAACATGAGATATTGTTACCAAAAGGAAAATAAACATCCTACTATTTTTTTCCCGTGGTGTTATTTATATTTGGCGTCGAGACGGATGAAATTGCATTTGTTGTTTTTGTTGTTGTTATTGTCGGTTAGGATAATAACTAAATAAATAAACAGGAAAAAAAAATTGCGAAAATAATGAAATGAGCAGCGATACAGGAGGAGGAGAAAATTTTATTGTTGAGCTTTGTGTAACCAAAAGCATTTTTCATTCTCCCTCTCTCTCTTTTCGGTTTTGTGATTTTTTTTGTGTGTTCTTTTTGTGCTTTTCATTATTTCAGTTTCAAAAGTAATTGTTGGCAAGAGAGTTTTTTAGTGGTAGCAGAATTTGAGGTGGTTAGTTACTATTTATATGTCGATACGGCTGGTAATAAATTATTGTCGTGGTTTGTTATTCATTTACAAACCACCTTATGGGGTCAATTATTGAATTTTAGAGACGGTTTTAAGAATTTTAATTTTATGTTAACAACATTCAATAATCGTATTCTTGGACACCGTAAAAATGCTTTGCACCGATGTCCTAGTTATATTAGTTATACATATTTTAAGGTGGATAGACATTTTCATAACTTTTTTTTAGGGATTCTTTTTAGGGAACTGAAACGTTGGAAAAATCTTGAGTTTATGTTTTCGTTTTATAAAATTTTTTGATGTAGAGCAAATACATATTATGTCTGTACGTTTGTGTTATGTTTCAAGGATAAACATAAATGTTAAGCTGTGTTTCTTGGAAAATAATATAATATGCTTGCAATTTACATATAATGTTATTTTTAGCAGAATTGTTGGTTACATTTCAATTATTACTTAGAAAATAGTTTAGGTATGAAAACCGTAATCCGTGATATAAGAGTAACGTCACGTGCTATTATTTTGACGTTTGTAAGGCCCAGTGAAGTCAGAAAAACGTTAAAGTATTGAACCTAGCACTGGAAAGTTTCGTAAAATCAACTAATTTTAAACAGCTAGAAGGAATGAGGTAGGTAATTATCAGGAAGTTTCCGGTATATCCAAACTTTTTGAATAAATGGTTCATAAAGTATTAAGTTTTAACATTAAACCAATAATATCTTCGGCACAGCACGGTTTTAATCCAGAGAGGTCTACTGTTACGAACCCTTTTAACTTCTGTTGTAACTTATTTGATAGTTTAAAATCGACTTGCCGTTGTTTATAAAGATTTTGTGAAGGTACTCGACAACTCTTATCGCTAAGTTGAGGCATTTGGGGTTGCAATTCACTTAGATAGAATGATTGAACTGTTACCTTTCAGGCCGCCAGCAAACCTGGGTCAAACTTTCCAAGTATTTTACATAATATCAGGTGTAATACAGAGTAGTCGTGTAGGTATTCTGCATATGGATATTTTAGAAATATTGGCAACCAATGCGGCCCTCTAGTAAAAGCTGTAATCGGAAATTTTCAACTCAGAAGCCTTGATTCTTGTTGTCGCCTCTTTTTGCTTCCTTAGCACAGATTTTTTTTTACAGTTGTTTCATGTTGCCTTATATTCTTCAAAAGAAATTTCGTTGCGCTTATATTGCTTGTGAGCTGTGTTATCTTGTCTGGCAGCTTTGGTGGTTTCTTTTGAAAAGATTTTAAAAATTGAATTTTGATTGGAAAATGAGGATGGGATACATTTTTTTATTCCATGTAATACGGTCAGTGAAATTGGAACTGGCGTTGTCTCTTTGAAAAAACGTCTGTTAACGTAAAAGGTTTGTTATGTGGAAAAATCTTAAATTTACAGGAAATTCAAGAGCAATTTGTAACCAATTTCTTAATATTTTTCAAAAAGACCACAGGAATTTTATAGCAATTGTTGGTGTTTATTGGCATTTCGCAGAAACGCTAATTTAAAACAAGTAATAAACATTCATAACTTTGTTCATGAAAGCACAGGCCCCATTTAGATTTTATGAACCATTTAATGAGGTTCTCTTTTGTACAAACAACGTTTTTCTCCAAACCAATCTAAATTCAGATCATTCGGCAATCGTATTGGGTTACTGAATTCCTTTGGGTTTTGCGGTGGCGCTAGATATGACAACCAATTGTTGAAATAATGACATACGACATAAATATTTTAACGTTAGAAAAATATTTAGACTATTGTGTCCCCTCATCCAACACTAAATGATATTTCGATTGGAAGGTTTATGCAAATATTATAACAAAACATGATAGATAGAGAAGAATGCACATTGTTTTAGAGAATATTGATAAGCAGCAAAGCACCTTGGGTATTTTCTGATTTCAGCTCCGATGGGACTATTCTTCACAAATCAAATATTTTGGCAAAGTATGTACAATCCGACCAACCAGGTCCGGTAGTTTAATGGGTTTTAATTAATTTCTTAATCGATGAAAGCGATTGCTGATTAGGAACTTTCTAAATCGAGACTAAGTTTTTAGGGCGAGTTAAATATCAAACGAGGATTTTGTTGAAGTAAAGTATTTATATTTTTACTTGGTGGGTCTATTAATCAAAAGCAAGCTTTAGATAAAGAATAGTTATCGTTGGCCACCGGGAAGAGGCAATTTAAGTCAACACACTTTGAAATTGTTTAAAGATACGGTAAGAAAAAGTATTACGTGTCGCCTAAATGTTGATTTCAAGTAAGGCACTAAATACATTTTTCAGTCGAAGTATGCTCGTAAATATTTGACTCTAGAGGAAGTTGAAAAAATTGTAGAAGAGTGGTCTGATAACAATGAAAATTATATTGAAGAAGACAATGGGGAGGAGCACTTTCTACCACAACAAACAGTGGAATGTGATAACAATAACGATGAATTAATTGGAAATTTAAATATCGAGAATATTCCTGTCGTGTTTGCTAATGACACAATATAAATATGGAAGATTCATATATGCTAGATGCAACAGATGATGATATGAATTATGGACGAAATATTGAAAATGGAAATGACGAGCGAAATGAGGAAGTTGAGTAGAAAAATTTGAGAGAGAGATTTAAGAAATTGCTGTGGAAAAATACACCTATTGAAATCGGTTCCAATTCAGCCCTATTTAAAGGCGATACATCACTACCATCAAATATTTTAGAACTTGAGACTCCGCTTTCATTTTTTAATTATATTTTTGATGATGAAATGATAGGTATGATTCTAGAGCAAACCAACCAGTACAGCGTTCGTAAAAATATTTCTAATCCACACACACTTACTAAATTGGAACTTAAGAAATTTTTGGGCATCTGTATTCTATTTTCAATTCATCAATTACCGAATACGAGACTATACTGGGATCCAGATGTGGGCAACAGAATTGTGCAAGATGCAATGTCATTAAAAACGTTGATTAAAATAAAAATAATTTGCATTTTGCCGACAACAATTTAATGCTTCCGAAAGATCACCCAAATCATGAAAGGTTATTTAAAATCAGACCAATATTTAAAAAAAAAATACAAACGCGTTTGGAAACAAATCTTTCAATAGACGAGCAAATGTGCAGCACGAAACTTCGAAGTTATATGAAGCAGTATGTCCCATCCAAGCCTCATAAATGGCGATTCAAGATATTTGCGTTAACAGGGAGTACTTCTGGTAAATTATATTTAAATGTGGAATATAAAAGTATGTTTTCTCGAAATTATTTATTTATTATCATATAGGCTATATGTACAATTTCGAGATATATTCGGGTCAAGAAAACATGTACCGTCATATAGAGGAAGACAATTTAGGAGTCTCAGCTAATGTCATTATTCGATTATGTCGTATTATACCAAGACACTTGAATCATACTGTATTTTGTGATAATTATTTCACTACAGTACCTCTCATTATGTACTTACAGAAATATGATATTCATAGTATTGGTACACTATCAGAAGAAACCACATACCGAACTCGAAAGTAAAAACAGAGAGAGAAATGGAGAGAAGTGCTACGGGTTTTACGAGGAGCATTCATCCACATTTGACGATATTCCAATGTCCCTCGTCCACTGAAAGACAATAAAAGTGGTAGACTAATATCGTCTTATTGCGGAGCGCTTAAATATTCAGTACCTGGAAATAGTAAAAGAGTATAACCGGCATATGGGAGGTGTCGATTTGCATGATAACTTTATCGGACGGTACCGAATTAAATTTAAATGATCAGAATGGTACTTACGGATGTTTTTTCATTTTCTGGATGTATCAGTAGTAAACTCGTGGATTCTTTACAAGCAACTGTGCGCTTTCAGAATTATGCTATAGCAATGACCTTACTACAATTTAGGGTGAGATGTCGCGAAAGGCCTTTGTTTGGTTGGCTCATATGAAAAACCAGCAACAGCTGGTTCGTCAAAACGATTAAACCAAGCATTAATGATAAAGACTCGAAAAAATCAGCCCAAAATGTTCCGTCGTGTATAAATATATGTATTGACTTCGAAACGAAATATATTGTTTTAGTCCTTACTGCATTTTGTGTCATATATGACACATTAATAGTTTAATTTTTCAAAATATGATCTAATGTTAAACTAGATCAACTCATTGAGCTCCTTAGAATCACCATAATTATGGCGAAAATTCCTTTTATCGGCGCACTAAGGGTTAAGTAAATTTTTAGGTAAATTCAATTTTTTTTTTCAAAAACTCTATGAAAAACTGATCGAAAAATCTGTCCTGTCCTAAAACCGATTTTTACTGCAATAAATGATTTACCTTAACTTTGGCACACAGCCTAAGAGATTCTAAATCATTTATTACCAAAGCACAGTATTTTTTTAATTTAGGTTTATTTTCAAGTACTCAGTTGGAAATTTATCAATATGCAAGTGAATATTTTTGTACGAAAGACACATACAAAAAAAACATTTTGGTCGATTTTTTATTGGTATATTGACTCAAATTACACGTAATAAACACATTTTTACTAGCACTTGTTCTTATTTCGAAAAAATTGAATATTGAATATTTTAATTTAAAAAAATTCAAAAATCACTCGATCGATTTCGGCTTGTTAGGTCATCTTCACGAGTATCTACTGACTTGTAAAACTAAAAATTTAGTTATATATAGTAGGAAAAAACAAAAAAAAAAAGAAATAAAAGAAGGCGAGACAAAAATTAGGCAATAAAAATTAATCTATTGATCGTCCCAACCTGGTTGTTTATACGGAAAAATTAATAATAAAAAAAGGGTTGGATACCAAGTAAGCGATTAGTCATCGGTGAGAATAAAAGACGGCGGAATCCGTAATTATTGAGAAACGGATTTCTCTCTGTTCGTTAAGGATATGTTTGTTAAGGAATACGGATTTTCGGATTTAGTAAGATTCTAAATGTCTGCTTTTGGGTTGTATATGTAATATATTTAAATGGTTTAAGCTAGCTGTAATATTTTCTAAAGTTAAATGGTTATGGAACGTTGATTTATTGCAACCAGATAAATGTTCGTTAGCTCTAACTTCAAAATTGCGCCCAGTCTGTCCAATATAGGAGAAACTACAATCATTGCAATTAATCCTATAAACAACAGACTTGAAAAGGCGATCAACTCTAGGTTTATTGTTAAAAACCATTTTCTTTATTGTGTTATTGGCATCCAGTGTACCTAGTTTTGCTGAAAACGTCAACATATTGAAGCAGCATTTTAAACCTATAAGGTTAACAAAAAAGCAGAGTGGTTCAAATTTTCTAAGTCGAAACAAGAACAAGAGGACTCAATATCTGGATTTATTGTGATGCTGAAGTTATCACCTCAATCTTGCGAATTTGTTACCTTCCTAGATGTCACTTTAGCCGATAAGTTTATTGTGGGATTACAATCCGAAGATATTCAGCAAGAGCTCTTACAACATCCAGACGTAAAATTGAAGAAATGCTGTGAAAAAATCTTGAACATTGGAATGACTATCAAGGAAGTAAAATCGATTAATCCATCTGTAGCGTACCACTAGATCAGTCAGTCCAGTAGAATGAGCTCACGTAATCGAGGCCCGTCCAATCAAAGCCATCATAGTCAGGAAAAATTCATAAGGTTAGAACTCCAAATCCAAGGTATAATAATAATCAAGGTTTCACTGCAAGGTATCGCCGTAGCCAAAGTCCTAGTCAACAAAATAAAAACGTTCCGCACACTAATTGCAGTCGGTGTGGAAGGTATGATCATCACGAGAGTCAGTGTTCAGCGAAATATTGGCAATGTTATAAGTAGTTGTTATAATTATGGGCCTACATCAAAAACTTGCCCAAATAAAAGTCGGGGAGGAACAGTTAAGATAATCAATACTATTAAGCAAATGAAATAACCTGCGTTTAGTTATGAAAGGTTAAATCACATTAATGAGTCTTTCTCTACCGTTACGGGACAGATAATCACGGTCGTGTGGAAAATAATAGTTGATGTCGTGTTTGAAGCGAAGACGAAGTGAATTTAAAACAATGTTGGGAAGATCGTGGCTAGATGTTATATTTCCAAACGTTATGGATCAGGGGTCGACTAACCATATCATAGAGGGCTTTAAGGTGGACTTACTGTTGTAAGGAGGTGCAAAACCCATATTTAATAAGGGGTATACCGTGGCATATCAGCTAAGGCCTAAAGTAGAAACGGAGCTAGCTCGTTTATGTGAACTAGATATTTTGGAACCAGTAAAGTTTAGCAATTGGTTCAGCCAAATTATTTCAGTTCCCAAAACGAACGGCAAAATACGAGTCTGCGTAGACTATAAAGCTACCATAAATAGGATTGTTAAAACGGAACACTACCCTCTACCTCGAGTAGACGACATATTCGGTGGTTTAGCCAAGTGCAAATATTTTTGTGTAACAGATGTAACCGACGCTTACCAGCAATTGCTCGTCTCTGAGGAATCCAGGGAATATTTAACCATCATAATACACACAAGGGCCTATTTAGGTACAAAAGGTTGCCTTTTGAGTTAAAAGTGACCCCTTCATTTTCCAATCCATCATGAATCAGGCACTTGACACTATCAGGCTTGGATGGAGTTCTTTTATATCTAGACGATGTTTTAGTGGGGGGTTACAAAAATTAAATAGATATAAAGTACACGTAAATTTAAGTAAATGTAAATTGTTGTCTCCTAGTGTAGATTATTTAGGTCACTATCAGCCGAAGGAATTCGCCCTAATAACGAAAAAATCCAGGCATTTGTTAACGCACATGCTCCAGCCAATGTATCCCAGTTGCAATCCTTTTTGGGGTTATTGAACTATTATGGGAAATTCATCCCTAATCTATCATTCAATTTAATAGATTTATATTATCTGTTAAGAAAAGATGTGCAGTTTGAGGGGTCGCCTAGCTGTCAGTCGTCATTCGAAAATTGTTAGGAACTAATTCTTAAGTACAATTTGTTGGAACTGTATGACACCCATCGTCATTGCTACGGATGCTAGTTCTTATGGTGTTCGTGTAATTTTGTCCCATTTAGTGAATGGTGTAGAAAAACCAGTCTTGTTCGCATCGAGTACCTTCTCTCCGGCAGATCGTAACTATTCGCAACTACATAGTGAAGTCTTAGCCATTGTGTTCGGTCTAAAAAAAATTATGAATTGTAATTGAAACGGATCATCAAGAACTTCGTAAAATATTTAATCCCAACAAATCTACTCCTCCGGTTGCAGCTGCGACATCTTAACGCTGTAATATTGTCGATGTATAATTACCGTATTGTTTGCACAAATATTACATGTAGATGCTTTATCTCGTTTACCTGTTCAGTCAAAAACTAATATTGATAGTAATTTGTGCAATAAATCTTTTAATTTTACTAACCATTTACCACTAAAATTAAAAAATATAGTTTTAGAAACGGAGAAGGACATAAGGAGCTAAGTAATTTATTTTTGTAAGTACGCTTGGCCAGATGCTAATAAATTGTCAGACGGATTAAAAGTTTATTATAATAAACGAGATAATTGTTTTTATTATAAGAACCGGGTAGTTATCCCAATATCATTGTCTTCGAAAGTCTTAGAGTTATTGCATGAAAATCATGCTGTGGGGATAGTTCGTATGAAAATGATAGCACGGTCCTACGTCTGGTGGATTAAAATTGACAGAGATATTGAAAATATATCTATTGAAAATAACTTAATAGTTGTATCGTTTGTCAACAAAGTCGAAAAGTGCCCAAAGAATAAATTTAGACTAGTTGGCCCGAAGCAATTTCTCCTTTTCAAAGAATACATATAGATTTTTTTAAGTGCGGAAATAACCATTTTATGATAATTGTCGATGCCTTTTCAAAGTATTTAGAAATTATTTTAATGAAAACTACTACAGCTAATGCAGCTATTAATGCGTTAGACAAAACGTTTTCAATATTTGGGTTACCAAATGAAATCATTCAGACAATGGGCCTCCTTTGAATTTTTAAAATTCACAGAAAAATTTAATATTCAGCTATGTAAGTCACCTCCTTACAACCCTGAGTCTAATTGTTTGGCTGAACGAAATGTACAAACGGTAAAATCTAATTACCATCCCTACAAATTTAAAATACGACTAATTACGATAACTTTCGGTAATTTACGATAACTTTCCATTAAACGATTAATTTGTTCTTACTCGTAACGATTTGTTTCTATTGACACGAAACAACACTTTATTATTAAATAACAACAACAAAATGTTCACATTTCTCGTTCAACTTTATGAATACTTAAGCTTATTTATAACAATATCCTACTTATTGCATTATCATATTTACAAGAATTGCAAGCCACAAAAATTTCTACACGACATCAAATTGAATTACCAAAGATTTTAGTTTTTATATGTAAAAATTTGATTATGTATTTTTTAGATACAATTTAAAAAACTTTAATAAAATATTATATTTTATCCCGCAAACGTCTGAATAAGTATTTGAGTAAATATTTAGTTATATTTTACTACAAGTTTACAAAATTTACATTAGAATGAGGTGAAACATCAGCAAATCATAAAATATTTGGTTAAAGGTCCGAGCACATGATAACCTATATGGTTAGCTGTATACTGATTCGATCGATTATTCAATAAATTGATTGTAAATAAAATTGGAACTAAATTCTTTCAATGCTGGATTGTTAACGACGACGGGAAGCTTAATCGAGTTTATTTTTTCAACTTTTGCATTAATCTATTTATTTCTTTTTATAACGTATTATATTAAATTTTATACCGTAGTGATGACGTGTTTTTAAGGAAGTACGAGTAGAGCAATATAAGGAAACATTTTGTAGAAATGTGGAGAAAACTAATAATTACAATTCGTGTTGCGATAACTCCTTGGTGTATTTGTTGCATATCGTTAGGTAAGAAAACTAATTTTCATGAACAACTATATTCAAATCATCGACTACGCTTCAATAGAAGAATGCGTGCCGCTGTCTAGGCGCCAGATGAAAGCATTCTTGAATCACTAATATTGCAAGAAGTTGTGTTACTCATTTGAATCCTGATTCGATTTGCTCGGAGGATTCTGCTATTGGACCAGAAGACTTTTGCTTTGTAAAATCTCAAGTTGAGTTGTACAAACACAAATAATAATTAGTGAAGAGAAATTTTGTTAAATTACAAAACTGTAAAGATTAATTTCATTTGTATTGTGCCTTGAATAATGAGGGTTTCCGCCTAGAAATTCCCACTTAAAAATAATTCCAAGGTTTTTATAAAAGAATTGTCAAACGTTAATTCCTTTAGTAAAAGCAACCGAGAACCCCCATAAGGCCACTAAAGAAAGGAATGGGCCTCAACCCATACTCGTACCCAATTCTGAAAATGTACTGTGTCTCATCATTCGAGCAAAACCATTTTAATAACGTCCCTGAAGCTAGCAGAACCCAAACGGATCAAAACCGGAGTAAGAACGCAAAACGAGATCTATTGGCATGCAAATAATTTTAGGCTCATTATGGCCCAATCAAATGCCTTATTTAAAAAATGTATGCTCTACTAATTCTTGACCAACTTTAGCTTAAGGTCATTTAATTTTATTGTGGCAGAACCCAAATCGAAAATCGGACCAAAACTAAATTTTGAGATAACAAAACACGGTCGGATAGTTGGTTGCCTTGTCTTGATTGGTCACATAGTCAATGGATTTTAAACAATCCATTTAACCAGCGATTTGATTTTGAATCAATCTGAATTACTTTTCAGATTGTCAACATCCTTGTTCTTATCTGCCAAAATCGATCGTTCGCTGAGCCAATCGTGATTCATTTAATTTCGGCAGATGTCCGGAAACACTTTCGTGAAAAATCAAAAGGAATTTGATCCTTTCCAAGCGCCAACAGATGTTTGGAAAAATTAGCAGTCGTTTTGTAACGCAACTTACGTTCGTGGTCAACTGCAACTTCTTCACATAGTGCCACAAACTCGACGAATTTAAACATGCGTTGAGTTAATCTGCACCTGTCGATTTCGCGTCGAAAATCACCGGTCAGCAGAATCATCGCTCAATCAAAACGTTTTGAGTCACTTCGTAAATCCTTCACCGTCATAATTGAAAGCAACGCGATTCAAGTCGACGTTCACCGCACTTCTTCGTCGAGTTACGTTTTGTCCAACCTGAGCTGGTGCTCATGCAGCGTGAACTTGTCCGATATGAGCACGTCTCTGTTTATTTTATTCTTCGCGTTTTTCTTGCGTTTCATTCTCACAGAATTCGTGCATTCTATGGGAATTACGGTTTCTTCGTCCTAGGCTCGATCGCGTGATAGCCAGCATTTTAATCAACAATCAATTCCTAACAATTACAATGATTCATTTGACTAATTTACTTTGAACTCATTAATCCACAAAAATGGACTTACCGATTGAATCAAACTCAATCCAGCAATCAAATTTGATAACCGCACTTGTCACGCACCGATAAATTTTTGGAAAAAATATTGAAATCGTAAAAATCACACCGAACTTCATATGATTGTAATAATGGTACCATTAATGGATGCAATGCACACAATTCGAATATCATAAAACAGTGAATTAATACTAAAATTTCCAATTTATAGCAGCAAGAAAAACAACACGTTGCACAATCTAAAATGAGAAGGCGAAAAGAACCCATGTCAAATTGCATAACGCCTAGGTCAACACACAACGCCATCTACTGTGTTGTGGCATCACATCTCAGCGCCATCTGTATATCATACCATATAAGTCTTCCTGATCTGTATATCATACCGGCACTGCGCTTTTGCATTAGTTTTCTGTATAGGAACTTGTGTTGGCACATTTGAGTTTATAATTTTCAAAATATTAACGGATAGAGAGAATACAAGGATTTTAAGATTTTAATTTTGTTTTAGTCAATCGTCAGATGTTCGAGTAGTTGGGAGTTGGGGCCCATTAATTGTTGTGGTATTATTTTCAACGGCCTGTGTTGGAGGCAGCTGTGCTTGTATCAACGTTGAGCTGGTTGTAGAATTTGGATACCGAGAATCCGGGCTACTTCGGCAGTTTCAAATTGTTGGTATTTTTTGAAGTTCGAGAAGGTTTTTCCCCGAAACCCCAACACACCGGGGTTCACTGATTGTTCTTTTACAGATTTGTCAGTTTAAGCCAGGCACGGAACGGAACCCATTTATCTACACAAAAATTAGTTTTTATTTAAATTTTTTATATTTTTTTACTTGAATTCTTCCCGTGGCGAGCTGCAGCTATCGGGGGGGTCACAGGTGGTGGATAGTGAACGGCCTATCGATAGGTAGGTTAGCGGTGAATTAAATAAGCCGTCCCCAACCGCAGCTCTGCTGGGAGGAGAGTCTCAGAGAACGGGGGAATGGTTAACCTCCGCTCACTAAATTCTGAGTGCCTAGGATACCCAGTAGGGAAAGGCGAACTGATGGCGCCTTAAAACCATCGACTACAACCACGGTGAACTGAACGTCCGTCCCCTTGTGCTCCCGAGCCTTCAGGTAGTAAATGGGAAACCCTATAAACGGGCATCTCATGAATGAAGTGGGTCCCATTGGCTTGGGATATCCATATGAATGGTGAATGAGGGAGTGAATGCGGGAGGAGGACGGGGGCGCGGGGGACGGGGTGCTCGGCGAACCAATGGGCTGGATTAAGGTGTTACGCGACCCGTGCTGATAATCGGCTAGACTGGGGGCCCATTTAACAAAGCCCAGTCGTGAACGGAGCCCTCTGGATACCTGGCGACCTCCAGTTGTATTTAGCCTTGCCTGCGTACACGGATCTCTGCGCAGGTCGACTTATATTTTTCCGACACTCGTGGGAAAAACATGGAAAAAAGCAAACAAAAACAAAATAAAGGGGCCGGCACCCTTCAAAAACCGGAGGAAGGGAGTAGCTCTAACCGCGAAGGTGGAGCTACATCTTTAGGAGCAACGGTAAGCGACACTTTGGCATCGAAGCCAGGTGGAAGTGGATCCGTCAAAGGAGATAAGGGGGGAGTGAAGGAGATCCCTCCTTCGAAGCGTCGATACAGGGAGAGACGGTCGGCGTTCAGAGTTTTGGAAAGACTGGCTGCGACCCCTGAGGGGCAGCTTACAGTCGAACAGCGTAAGTCTGTAGCATGGGCTAAAGAAACTGTCGGCTGTGACAGCTCGGAAAGGGCCCTTGTGTCTAAAAGACAGAGGTCCCAGGATGAGTTGGAACCGGGTGACAGTAAGCGGGCCAAGGTGCAGGCAGACAAGACGTCGGGTGCTCCTAGGGATCGGAAACTGAAGCTATTCAGTGAGATCCTAAAGGAGCACGTGCTGGTGCTAGCCGTCATTGACAGAAGTCAAGAAGATGGGAGCATCACGTCAGAGAAGTGGAGAGTAGCGCATAATGCACTAAACTCCATTTTTCTACGGATCCTGAGAGAAAATCCGGGATCCCCTCCATCCTACAGAGATGCGGGATGGTACCAGGGGCGCGTGAAGTTGACTGCGTGCTCAGACCAGAGATCGGCTGACCTGTACAAAAGAGCGGTAGCCGAAGTAGGCGAGGTATGGCAGGGTGTGAGGCTCGAGGCAGTCTGCAGGGAGGAAATCCCGAGCAGGCCGAGGGCACGTGTATGGCTGCCAACCGAGCCGGAAAAGCCGGAAGAGATCCTCGAGATCATCCAGGCCAGCAATCCCGATCTTCCGACCGAAGACTGGAAGATTGTAAAGCGAGAGGAGGCTAAGGGAGGCTTTAGATTGGCAATCATGCTGATCAACAAAGAGTCCCTGGCTTCCCTCGCAAAACTAAAGGGGGTGATCAACTTCGGGTTCGGGTCGATCACCCTTAAAATATATAAAAAAGATGAGACCGAGGCGACTACGAAAGACCAGCCTGGGAGTGACGGTGAACGGACTCAGCAGGAGACGGTCAAGCGGGCTGAGGACAGCCGGAAAAGTGCTTCGGACGCAGGAAATGTCGTTACTGGAGGTAGCCCCCTCTCACTGGAGTCTGATGGGGACATCCTGTCGGGCTCTCGACGAGAGGAGGATAGCGGCCGGAACAACGAGTCAGATGGCACTATCCCGATGCAGGGGGTGCAGGTAGAGGTGAGTAAGGTTGACTTCAATGTTTAGCATTGTACAAATAAACCTACATCACACGAAGGCTGGCTCGGCAGCTCTCGTGCTCAGACTGACTAAGTCTGATGACAACTTAGTGTTAATCCAAGAACCTTGGATTAACAATAACAGGATCTGGGGCCTCAGAATGAAAGGGTATAAATTACTATACTCAAGCAACTCTGACAAGATCAGATCCTGTATTTTAGCGAAAAATAACTTGAATATTTTTCTCCTTCCTCAATTTAGTAGCGGTGATGTTACAGCAGTGAGTGTTGAGGCTGGCTGTGAAAAATTATGGCTGGCCTCAGCCTATATGGATCGGGAAAAGGGGATTCCACCGGATAACCTGGGGGAATTAATCCGGGAAGCAAATCACAGAAGGGTAGGTGTTATACTCGGATGTGATGCAAACGCACATCACACCATATGGGGAAGCACAGACATCAACGAGAGGGGTGAGTTATTTTTTGATTATTTATTAAATACCAACCTTTTAGTTTGCAATATTGGACGAGAACCGACATTTATTGTTAAAAATCGACAGGAGGTTCTAGATGTGACCTTTGCGTCGGAAACGATTTTTCATATTATCAGAGGGTGGAGAGTGGCGAAGGAGCACTCATTCTCTGATCATCGATATGTAACGTATAACCTCGAAATTAAACCTGTAGCCCGGAAAGCCTTCAGGAATCCCAGAAGGACAAACTGGAACAAATATAGGGAAGTGTTGGGAGAACTACTGCCGCTGGAGGTCCCGGGACCTCCGGCGACGGTAGAAGAATTAGACTGCATGGTGAATATTGTCACAAGAGCGTGCAATCTTTCATTTAATGCTGCGTGCCCCCTGATAAAGCCTAGGGGCAGGCAGAAGCCGATATGGTGGACCAAAGAGCTGGGAACGTATCGGAGAGTGTGTAGGACAGCTTTTAACAAAGCTAAGAGCACAAGGGAGGTTCGGGATTGGGACTCCTATAAGGAGGACCTAAGAAAGTACAAAAAAGAGTTGAAGAAGGCACAAAGGGGGTCCTGGAGACTCTTCTGTTGTAGGATGGAGGAGGTCTCTGAGACTTCTCGCCTTAGGAAAATTCTAGCTACTAACCCAACCAGTCCTAGTTATTTAATTAGACCAGACGGGTCATGGACAACTTCAAGTGCGGAATCATTGGAGCTCCTTATCGAGACCCATTTTCCGGGAAGCTTTGAAGACTCGATGGAGCCTGGAGCTCATCGAGCAACACCTTCATTAGAGATGGAGGGCATCTTGAACAGGGAGCGAATCCGGTGGGCGCTGAACGGTTTTAAGCCGTATAAATCGGCGGGCCCGGATCGGATTATACCAGCAGAGATCCAAAGGAATTCGGCAGTCATCCTCCCCTGGCTGGAGGGTATTTTCAGAGGGTGTCTGAGACTAGCTTATATTCCTAGGAAATGGATGGAGGTCAGAGTGGTCTTTATCCCGAAATCGGGAAAAAGCTCACATGCCTATCCAAAGGACCTGAGACCTATAACTCTATCATCCTTTCTGTTGAAAACCTTGGAAAGGTTGGTAGATGTAGGCATTCGATCAAAAATTGAGCCCAGGAATTGGGCAACGTCGCAGCATGCGTACTGTAAGGGTAAGTCGGTGGACACAGCTCTGCACGATCTGGTACACATGATTGAGAAGTCAATCTACTCGCAAGAGTTCTGTATGGTAGCATTTCTCGACATTGAGGGCGCCTTTAATAATGTAAAAACGGAGGCGATCATGGATGGACTGCTACCTTTGAGTGTGGATTACCCCATAATAAGGCTGATAAATCAGATGCTGGTAAGCAGGATTATTACTTCGAAACTGGGGGAGGCCACCATTAGAAGGCGGGTGGTTAGAGGAACCCCTTAAGGAGGTGTAATGTCCCCCTTTCTTTGGAGTGCGGTGATGAATGGTTTGCTGTTGGAACTGGAGAAAGAGGGGATAGGGGTTGTAGCATATGCAGACGATGTAGCGTTGGCTGTCTCTGGCAAATATCTGGGTACGATTAGGGACGTTATGCAGAATGCGCTCCTGATCGTTACGAAATGGGCCAGCAAATGTGGATTAGGGATCAACCCTTCCAAGACTGAGCTGGTACTATTTACTAAGAAGTATAAAATTCCGGTAGTTAGCCCTCCTACCGTGAACGGCATTAGGCTGGCTTTTGCTGACAGAGCAAGATTTCTGGGCATAATCTTGGATAGTAAGCTCAGCTGGAAGCCTAACATTGTGGAAAGGGTGAATAAGGCTAATGTAGCCATTTACTCGTGTAGGAACGCCATAGGTAAGAAATGGGGTCTGAAACCAGAGCTGGTGCACTGGCTCTATACGGCAGTGGTAAGACCAGTGCTGACGTACGGGGTAGGCGTGTGGTGGCCAGCTCTGGAGAAGGCAACATATATAAAAATGATGGAAAAGGTGCAAAGAACGGCCTGCATGCTTATAAGCGGGGCACTTAGGTCAACACCTACACGCGCTTTGGAGGTTATGTTCCACCTTCTTCCAATCGAATTTTTTGGTAAACAGATAGCAGCCAATGTGGCTACGAGACTCTCGGCTGTCTCTCAGTGGAAGTGTCTTCACGCGGGACACTCGACGATAACTAGATCGCTAAGGGAAGAACTGGCGAATCTAGATTATATTAAGCCAACGTTGTGCTTCGATAAAGGTTTCCGGACCATCTGTCCTTCGAGAGAATCTTGGAGGGACGGATCAATACTGGAAAACGAGGCACTGCAATTTTTCACGGACGGCTCTAAGCTAGACGGTAAGGTAGGAGCCGGAGTCTTCTGTGAGAAGCTTAACGTTAATATTTCCGTTCGTCTCCCTGACTACTGCAGCGTGTACCAGGCTGAAGTGGTGGCGATAGGCGAAGTCGTGTCATGGTTGAAGCATAATGTGGTATCCGTGAGGGATATCGCAATTTATGTGGACAGTCAAGCGGCAGTCAGGTCGCTGGAGGCGGTTTGTCTGAAGTCACGGGTGGCGCTGGATTGCCGATCATCTCTTAACGAGATGAGCGAGTATTTCAGCATCCAGATAATCTGGGTCCCTGGTCACTCGGACGTCACGGGAAACTGCAGGGCGGACGATCTAGCTAGGTACGGCACGACTCTCCAGATACAGCTGGGAAGGGCGGGTCTGGGGAGGCCTATAGCAGCACTCAAATTGGCGCTCAGTAAGCAGGCAATTGCCTTGACAAATGAGAGGTGGACCAACTCTCTCACGTGCAGGGTAGCGAAACAGGTTTGGCCAAAACTGGACCTGAGGCGCTCCAAGGCACTAGTATCCCTGGGAAAACGAGAGTTAGGATTGGTCGTAGGGATACTGACAGGACACTGCCTTTTTGGGGAACATGCAAGAAGGATGGGTCTACAGACTAATGACTTTTGTAGAAGTTGTTTGGACGAAGAGGAGGAGGAGACGTTGGATCACTTCCTATGCTCGTGTCCGGCACTATCATGCAGAAGGCATAAGTACTTAGGTGTGTGCAGTATGGACAGCCTTTCGGAACTCGCGGGCTGTAGAGTGCGAGATATATTACGCTACATAAGTAGCTCTGGATGGTTTCAACGGGAGTAAAGGGGAGATAGGATCCTGTGGTATCACAATGGGCCACTACTGGCCTAAGTGTGCGATAGCAGCCACTCTAACCTAACCTAACCTAACCTACTTGAATTCTTTCAAATAGATTGAGTATCAGATAGTCAGGTAAATAAAAAATAAAGCTAAAGCAATTGCCGATTAAATACGTTCAAGTTGGTTACTCTTTGCTAAACATTTTGACAGTATAATTGTGCGCAGTTCTTTAAACCAAATTTTCTCACCATCCTACCCTGTAAAACAAATCATATCAAATATCGAACACCTTCCGTGAGAATTTTATCCAAGGAACCACTCAAACATTTTGTATATAATTTTTAATCAAAATTTCTACATCAAAATTATTCGTTAATCTTAGATAATTTTTAATTTGAGGGATGAACATTTCAATTAACAATGGTTAAGTAAACTTTATGTAAAACCTGAAATGAAGTATCCGCGATGTTAGAATAGGGAAATGAGACAATAAAATGGGAAACCAAAAGCTTGGAGTACACACATATCAAAAACGTAACCACTCTAAACATTCTTAATGCTGCCCAGTAACATAAACTTTATTCTGTTGAAATATATTCATAACGGCCTCATTCCCATTATACGTTCAAACGCCTATGGATTGTGTTGCTGTAAACCCATATACATATTTATGATATACCTACATAAAACATGCTTGGCAATATGAAAATAAATTGGAAATAGATTTTATTTTGTGTTTTTGCTTCTTTCTATTAGCAGACGGATGATGTAAAAAAAATTTGGGATGAAAATAGGTGGACTGGACACGTTTCTATTGAATTTGTTGAACCGTAATAATGAAATTAGTATATTGTTTTGCTTATGTTGCACACTGACGGCCTATTGAAAATATTCTCAATAATTTTGAACCAATTTGCAAAGTATTGGGGGAGATCAGTGATTTATCTTGGGCAAATGATTATTTTTTCTGGTACAGCCATATGGACGGGATCATAAATATTTTATTAATGATTAAAATTAATAAACTATATTTTTTGAATTTACAAATTTTATTGTTTTAAATTTATTATAACATTTCATTCGTTTCATTTGTTGTAAATATTTAACGCAATTGCGACCTTTATGTTGGCAAACATATGTGTTGAATTATATTTTCATAGTTGTGAAAAATATTATTAATTATTACGTATAATATTTTTTCGGTCAATACTATTATAAATATTTTAACTGTTATTGAGGCATGCTCATATATGAAAACCTATTTCTAATTTTTTTAAAGCATAATTTAAGCAAAATTTTTCTAACAAAGTAATCATACTACGGGTCACTCTCAGTCTACAACATTTACCCTCAAACAAACGGCATCACCCCCAGCGTAATCTGAAATACCCACACTCGATGAACTGATCATAACATTAGTTGCATCTACTGTAGTGCCATCAGTGCATGTCCTAACAATCCTACTCAAAGAGTTGAATTTTACAAAACTCCAATTTTTCACAGAGTTCCTGTAAATCACCTCACAAAAGAACAAGAAGCCCAACAAATTATAAAGCTGCTTAATTTACTTCCAAAAAGTGAACAAATGTCATTGAAAGCTTTGCCTAGAACTTTGTCTTAAAAAATAATCATCTCATCTATGCAATTTGCGAAACAGCCTGTTAATATTCCTAATCAGTAAATTTATTAGTAAGGTTAAGTACTAATGTACTCAGAGTCATTAAGACGGGTATGTAATCGGAAGTAAGGTCGGCAATGCTTTCGACATCAATTTGAGGCTATTCCTTTCGAGATGTAAAAATCAATCAAATTAGGAACTTTGTTGATGTGTGTAGGCCAATAGGTTGGTTTACGCGATGAGTGATATTCACAACCTGACATTTCTATTGCACTTAGAAGTTCTTTTCCTTTTCCTAGTGTTATGAGTCGAGATCCCCATGCAGTATGTTTGACGTTGTGGTGACAGTGCACAAGTTGGTATAGCATTTCGCGGCTTTTGACATTTTTTGTTTGATAATTCTCTGCGTTGAAGTTCTTCGTATGCGCTAACTATGTTGGCAATTTGTACACTGAGGTATACCTATTACCTTTTTAGGTGGTTCAATAGACACCTTGCAATATAGCAAGTTCTTAATTTCGTATATGTCCTTATTGTTTTCCCCTGCAACAGGTCTACATAAAACAATGGGAAGTGTCTAACAATTTTCACATTATTAATTGTCGGCTTTTTATGAATGTTAATAATGTTGGTTACATTATGACCATGGTCCTCGATTGCCGCTTTGATCTCTTCGCGATCGGTAGATGTCGGTAAACTTCGTATTACGACTCTACACCATCTTGCACTTTTGAGCTGATAAGTATGGTATTCCATCTTATATAGTGTACTACCCTTGTTGTTGTTATCGTTATTGGGTCTTGCTTTAAACTGAGCAGGTTTCTCCACCACTGCCAATACTTGAGCTCTGAGTATATTAAAATCTCTAACATTGCTGACATTGATTGGTGGTGGTAAGGGTTTTTTTTGTGTGCATGTTGTGGTTGTTTTGGTATTTCATTCGCTTGCGGTAGAGATACCCGTGGTGGATGCTATAGAGCATATGATATATATGTACGTATTAAAGCGTTGATACCACTGGTACCAAGCCTGATACTATAGGCGACATAGTTCATCGTCCTTGAAATAACCGGAAACACATTTATGTTGGGTTTCCACTTTTCAATGCTCCACCTTATACCAACAATTTAATAAGTTTAAGTTGACATTTGTCAATCAATGGACTAAAGTATAAAATGTGTTAAGTAGCGCTTATGCTGTTTGACTAATAAATTATATATTTCATTTATTCTATAAATTTGATTTAGCTCAGTCATCTAAATAAACTTGAACCCACACACATGTTAAAAGTGTAACATTATTAGCTAGGCACATCTCAAATAATGTAAATTAAACCAAAAATTAATCTTAATATAATTTCTATAAATTTTATATTACTGTGTCTCCGTCGTCAAATTTGATTTAACACTCAACTATAATCTGCCAAAAACCATTAATTTCAGTTGAACAGAGCATAAGAGAAATACACCACAAGCAGAAAATTAAGTTTTTTTTTCTATTTCTGAGCACATACGTACGAAAAGATACTAATACCAATGTATTGGTATTACATCACATGCCTCATGGTAACAAATCATGGTAACAAATAAGTAACAACATCTGATTCTCAAGAATTGTTTTATTTTGAATCCGAGTTGGTTGTTGACACATTCCTACTTACATATGGGTTAGATAAACCATATTTGTATATACCCAAATGGTATATAAACTCAATAATTTTATTTTAAAATTCCAACTATATTAAATATAATCCAATTTGTTTCTAATTTAATCTGTAAAATAATTTACCATTTTCGCATACAACATTTGCAATTGTAACAGAAAATAACAATTACAGCAAACACAAAAATGTCCATAAAATAAATAAACTATCGGAAATGTATTAATCTATTTCTGTTGTCCTGTATTCCAGATAATTCCAAAATAATTTAATTTAATTTCAATTATATAGCGAAATAACAATATTTTAACTACAAGTGCGGAAAGGGACTCATTACAACACTAGTATGGAAACTTACTAAACTTTTACTTACTCTACTTTTTAAATAATGCGTGTTTTAGAAACATTTCAAATGTCGAAAGCACCGTGATTTTGTTTCCTAGACTTTTAGCAAGACTACCAGTGTTTACGGCACTTGATCCTCATAGGGTAGCAAATGAAATCAATCGCTCGATTTTCTTTAAAATTAGTAGTTGCTATTCTCATAGGAACATGATTTACTGGAAATGATTGATACTGTTTGGAGTTTGTAAGGACATTTTAAATGCTAAGAGGTCAGTACCAGCATTATGGTAGGAATAGCACAGCAAGCCACTTTCATGTGGCTCAGTACGAGGATTATACTATTCAAGTTTTGTTTGTTTAAAAGTGGAAAAATTTCAGATTAAAATGACCAACATATTTTACTGTGTTTTTGACTTAGCCGACTGTCCTTATGTTGACCATGACCTCCGGTCATGGCACATACATATGCAAATTGTTTTGAAAAGATAAACTTATAATTTAAAATCCAAAACAATTTATCTTCTGGTCCGATTTTGATTTTTCATGAAACTTTCTTATTGACTATTGAAATGGAAAGAAATTTATAAAATTTCACTTGTTTTACAAATCTCAGTGGGAAAAATTGTTTTTCCAGGTTTAAGGAACGGAAACGTTCTGCTGCTTAAAAAACATATTTATGTTACTGTTTTCTGTAAAAAAAAAATCTTTACGATTTCAACCACAACCACAAGAAAAATATGGAAGCAAAGTTCGTCTAATAAGGCCTTATGTTCGTTAAAGCTTAGTACATTTAGTTATTGTAGAAGAATGTGGCAAATATGTTGGTACATTCCATATTTCCAGTTCCAAAAACTCCAGAATTTCGATTAATATCCTTTTTACGGTTCCAAAACTACTACGGATAATTATAGGCTAATTAAATGGTCCATTAAAAATTTTTGGGTTCAATCCCTTCCAACTAAAACGATGTGTTCTGCTAGCTTGAAAAATATAGTTAGCGCAACCCACATCAACGATTTAAAAACCATTGGTCTGACATTGGAATAACAAAAGCTAATTCTCGGATAATTGAAGGTTCCATTAAATTTGTTTTAGTCCGTCCGTTCGAGAAAAAGCATTAGGCTTTTCCACTTCACGGCTAGAAGAACCCAAAAGCAACTCGTACCAAAACCGAAATTAGAACGTAGAATAAAAATTATTGACATACAAATAGTTTTAGGCTCATTATAACCTAATCAAATGTCACATTAAAAATTTTCAAGAAAGACTGAAGCCAAACATTTTTCAAAGGATTTGGATTAGGTCATAATGAGCCTAAAATTTTTGTTATGTTAATAGATCCTGTTTTGCGTTCTAATTTCGGCTTTAGTCTAATTTCCCAATTGGGTTCTGCTAGCTTTAAATTAAATAACCTATCAAGAAAGAGTGGGACGCTGAACCATTTGATTATGCCATCATGATTTGTATGTCGGTTGATCTTAGGAGATTTGGGTAAGCTACTTCGAATTTCTACATATTTATCAATTTTATATGGAGTCATTTTTTCCTTACAATAGTTTTTAACTTTCTCAGCAGTAAGTGTAGCATCATTTTTCACGATAAATACCTTTATAGCTTCTTTTAGCATAGCTTCAATACCTTAGGGAGGTCTATGGAAACATGCTCTATTTCGTTTGGCTACTCATTAAATCCAGAAATATTGTATAAATCTACTGTCATTCATGACAGTATTGCCCGTCCCAAGCCATACATTCGAAAAAGCCAGTTCTGTTTCCATGGGTTTGGGCCAGTAACATTGGGTTAATTGAAACTTTTTAATTATCAGCGGTCTTACTACCCCATGTGCTAGCTCATTGCCCGCTTCGCCAGCTATTATAACAGATGTTCCTGGAATTGACATATGATTTGCTGTGAGGCCACAGCCTCTTACTAGTTTGCTACCAGTTAATGCTTCGCAGTCATCTTTAATATCGTCTTGGGTTTTCATACCACCTGTTACTATAAGTTTCATAGCAGAAAAATCTAAACTACTGAATTTTTCATTTGCTAATAGTTTTTCAAAAAACGTGAGCTCTATTATTAGAACTTTTTATTAATTATTTTACAGATCTCGGAATATCCCAGGGATGGACATGGCAAAGAGAATACTTAATGCTTCAATATAGTACCGAGATAGCGGAATAACAGTTTGCTCTATTCTTTATTCTAATGTGAGACGCATAACGGTGAAAGGTTAGGCTGACTGCGCAGTTCAAGCAACGCGGATCCATCCACACGACTCACTTCACATAAGCAGTATTGGGCTTATCCCCTTCTATTTGAAAAATCATAGCCTGTCCTCTCTCCTGCATATGTTTTTATATTGGACAGTAGTGTTTTTATATTGGACTTCACAAAATATATTGGGACTAGGTAGCTGCGCTTTTCCAAATCTAGGGATCAATCTATCTTATAAACCGCTCTTAATTGGATTGTTTGGAGTGGTAAAAAACCAGTTAGTCTCCAAAAAATGGTTTGTGTGCGTTTTAAGAGTAACACCTGTTTTTGCTGCTTTCTCAAAAATCGTTTTTGTATCTTAGCAAATGCATCTTTTTGAGGTTCTGTTAGAAGAGGTAATGATTGTACAGATCTGCTAAAAGCAGCTGTTTCTCTATTAACTTTATAAAATTGGGTTAAAATATTATTTTTTAATAGCCTAGGTGTAAAGCTGATTTTGAATGTCTTAAATCTAAAAGCTCCGTTTTAGAAGAGTGTGCTTTTTTTAAACCCTTAGATTGGATAGATACAAAAAATAAGGTAAGAGTCACTGCTGGTTTAGGCAATAAATCGCTTATAACTACAAAGTGTTAAATTGCTTTACAAGCAAGTCAGCATGTACAGTAGAAAAAAACATAATACAAATTTTTTCACTATGTGTTGGACATTTTTTAGCAACCGCAACTGATTTTTGAGACTTTTTCTGGTCTGTTAGCTATAATGTCAAACCTTTCTTTACATACAAACAATTAAAAAAAATAACGTTAAAACGAGCTTTGGCTTCATCAGGTGCAGATCTTTCTACGAGGCCCAGGGAACTGGGGAAAAATTTGTATGTAATTTCTGTTGAAATATTTTTTTTCCGGTATACTCAGGTAAAAAGCTAAGTAGTGTTAATTTTTTGATAAAGCAAAATATGATAGGTTAGCTATAATGTCATTATAGGGTAATGGTGTAGCGCATGTAATATTACATACTTGTTCAGATTCATTTGCTCGAATGTGATTCGTAGTAGTATTTGGAACAATTTAGAATAAAATATTTTTATAATTCGAGGTTGGACAAATAATAACCAGCTATCCACTTTAAAAAGTCCAGCTGCTGGGAAGTACATAGCGACTTTTGTTAGGTTTAGGTTAGGTTACCTGTACCTAACGGAACTAAAACACCATTGCACATATTGCGAATGAGTTTTTGGATGCGCTTGAAGAAACTGATAAACAACGCAATTCAAGCGACGATCATCAAGGGCAAATTCAAAGAAGAGGATGCTTTAATTCCGATAATTCCTCTGATTCCAACTGACATCCCGTTCAACTTCAAGCGCATTCAGTTGCCCGTTCGTTTGGCCTTCGCTATGACAATTAACAAATCGCAAGGTCACTCGTTGGAAGTGTGCGGAATAAATCTGGAATTTCCGTGTTTTTGGCAAATCTCCAACTTTGTTCATATCGGACTTTGTACATTTACGCCCCGGAGAACAATCGAAAAATATTTTTTACCACAATGCATTGTATTGATTTGCGTCTGTATTCGATTTAATTCCACTCGCATAAAATACATTAAATTATTTTGAATACTGAATTCAGTTGGAGACTCCAATTCATTTCCAAACTGAGAGAAAAAATCCAAAAAACAACTAAATTTTCGATTGATGCGTGTTGAATTCGATGAAAAAGTGAATGGAATGTCCACTCAACTCAATCGTCTATTGAGAATTAAGTTAAGTTTTTTGATTTTTTCTCCCATCAAATCAACTTTTGTGAAGGACAAAAGTATTTGCTCGGAACCATTTAATTTGGGGCGGGACAAAGTTCGTCGGGTCAGCTAGTTAAAATATATATGGGCCTTTCGTAATTTATTCGCGAGATGGAAACCTTCTTCGATTGAATCTTATGTATAGTTGTTCTAAGTAATGCCATGCAATTTTATTGCCGGCACAATGGACTAAAGGGCCTTTAATAGCTAAAACATTCCTGAGAGTTTAAACATATGACATGGATCAAAAAAAAAATTAAAAATTGTTATACCAGCCAATTTGAAAGCGAGATTTATGTTAGGAAAATAAACGTTACAACCTAGTTCATGAATTACAGTAAAATTTGTTGATAGTCCATCACAAGTCAATTGTTACAACCCCAACATCGTGTAATAAATGTAAACAAAAGTCAATCATTTTTTTTTTTACAGATGTTAAGCTACTAATAGGGAAATATCAAAGAGGAATCCACAAAAAATTCCAACGAGCAGTACAACTGACAAACATAAAAACAATTGTACTCGCATTGTGGATGAATGTACGTATATCTCATCTAAGCATACATTTCCAATAACGACCTCATTTGATTCTTTTTTTGATCGGGACAGCAACTCTAGAGTACGAAAAGTTTGTGAACCTGGATGCCCATTTACTATTTTAAACCAGTTAGCAAGTGTACGAGAATGAGAAAGCAGTTTTTAAATTGTTTTCATATTCATAGGCCTTCAGAGAATAAAAGCTTAAATTTAACGCAAACTTCCATATTTCTTTTGGATATTTGCCGGCTAACTTTCGATTTCTATTTTTATCTCTATATCTCTTTAAAAAAAATTGAGTTTGAGTCAGAATGGTCTAGAAATGTATCCTTCTTTCTGGCAAGAACTAATTAAATTTTCTTCTCCAAGTTCTTCTAACAGTGGCGGTATTCTGGTAATTTCTCGGGAATAGGAAACTGGGGAAAGAATTTATTAGTAATTTCTGTTCAAATATTTTTTTCCAGCCTAGTGAGGAGAAAAGTTTGATGTAAATACTTAAAATTTGGGGAAAAATTTTCCATATCTAAATTAGCAGGAAAAATTATTTCCGATTTAATTTTGCTTTCAAAAAAATTAACACTACTAAGCTTTTTACCTGAGTATACCGGAAAAAAAATATTTCAACAGAAATTACATACAAATTTTTCCCCAGTTCCCTGGGCCTCGTAGAAAGATTAGCACCTGATGAAGCCAAAGCTCGTTTTAACGTTATTTTTTTTTTTAATTGTTTGTATGTATAGGAAGGTTTTATACTTTTATTAACAAAAGAGGATGAACTAGTACAACTATAGTGGTCGTATACGGTTGCTAGTATCACTACCAAGAGGTGAACTATTTCCGATTTTTGTAATGGTTTGCCATTTCGAAGGACTTTTGTTTAAATCGGATATATTATAGTCATTCAAATTTTCCATCTCTTCACCATTATATAAATCTATATTAGTTCCGGATACCATCAATTCAGGTACTTCGTCAATTAGTGGTAGGTTAGGTTAGGTTAGGTTGGAGTGGCTGCTATCGCACACTTAGGCCAGTATTGGCCCATTGTGATACCACAGGATCCTATCTCCTCTTTACTCCTGCTGAAACCATCCAGAGCTACTTATGTAGCGTAAAATATCTCGTATTCCACAGCCCGCGAGTTCCGAAAGGTTGTCCATAACGTACACACCTAAATACTTATGCCTTCTGTATGATAGTGCCGGACACGAGCATAGGAAGTGATCTAGCGTCTCTTCCTCCTCTTCGTCTAAACAACTTCTACAGAAGTCATTCGTCTGTAGACCCAGCCTTCTTGCATGTTCCCCAAAAAGGCAGTGTTCTGTCAGTATCCCTACGACCAATCCTAACTCTCGTTTTCCCAGGGATACTAGTGCTTTGGAGCGCCGCAAGTCCAGTTTTGGCCAAACCAGTTTTGCTACTCTGCACGTGAGGGTGTTGGTCCACCTCCCATTTGTCAAGGCGATTGCCTTTTTACTGAGCGCCGATCTAAGCGCTGCTATAGGCCTCCCCAGACCTGCCCTTTCCGGTTGCATCTGGAGAGTCGTACCGTACCTAGCTAGTTCGTCCGCCCTGCAGTTTCCCGTGATGTCCGAGTGACCAGGGACCCAGATTATCTGGATACTGAAATACTCGCTCTTCTCCTTAAGAGATGATCGGCAATCCAGCGCAACCCGTGACTTCAGACAAACTGCCTCTAGCGATCTGACCGCCGCCTGACTGTCCACATAAATTGCGATATCCCTAACGGATACCACGTTATGCTTCAACCATGTCCCGACTTCGCCTATCGCCACCACTTCAGCCTGGTACACGCTGCAGTAGTCAGGGAGACGAACGGAAATATTAACATTAAGCTTCTCACAGAAGACTCCGGCTCCTACTTTGCCGTCTAGCTTAGAACTGTCAGTGAAAAATTGCAGTGCCTCGTTTTCCAGTATTGATCCATTCCTTCAGGATTCTCTCGAAGGACAGATGGTCCGGAAAACTTTATCGAAGCACAACGTTGGTTTAATATAATCTAGATTCGCCAGTTCTTCCCTTAGCGATCTAACTATCGTTGAGTGTCCCGCCTGAAGACACTTCCACCGAGAGACAGCCGAGAGCCTTGTAGCCACATTGGCTGCCATCTGCTTACCAAAAAATTCGATTGGAATAAGGTGGAACATAACCTCTAAAGCGCGTGTAGGTGTTGACCTAAGCGCCCCACTTATAATCATGCAGGCCGTTCTTTGCACCTTCTCCAACATCTTCCTATATGTTACCTTCTCCAGAGCTGGCCACCACACACTCACCCCGTACATCAGCACAGGTCTTACCACTGCGGTATAGAGCCAGTGTACCAGCTCTGGTTTTAGACCCCATCTCTTCCCTATGGCGTTCTTACACGAGTAAATGGCTACATTAGCCTTATTCACCCTTTCTACAATGTTAGGCTTCCAGCTGAGCTTACTGTCCAAGATTATGCCCAGAAATCTCGCTCTGTCAGCAAAAGCCAGCCTAGTGCCGTTCACGGTAGGAGGACTAACTACCGGAATTTTATATTTCTTAGTAAATAGTACCAGCTCTGTTTTGGAGGGGTTAATCCCTAATCCACATTTGCCGGCCCATTTCGTAACGATTAGGAGTGCATTCTGCATAACATCCCTAATCGTATCCAGATATTTGCCTGAGACAGCTATCGCTACATCATCCGCATACGCTACAACCCCTATCCTCTCTCACTCCAGTTCCAAAAGCAATCCATTCATCACAACACTCCAAAGAAAGGGGGACATTACACCTCCTTGCGGGGTTCCTCTAACCACCCGCCTTCTGATGGTGACCTCCCCCAGTTTCGAGGTAATAATCCTGCTTACCAGCATCTGATTTATCAACCTACATATGGGGTAGTCCACGTTCAAAAATAGCAATCCTTCCATGATCGCCTCCGTTTTAACATTATTAAAGGCACCCTCAATGTCGAGAAATGCGACCATACAGAACTCTTGCGAGTAAATTGACTTTTCAATCATGCGTACTAGATCGTGCAGAGCTGTGTCCACCGACTTTCCCTTACAGTACGCATGCTGCGACATTGCCCAACTCCTTGGCTCAATTTTTGATCGAATACCTATATCTACCAACCTTTCCAAGGTTTTCAACAGAAAGGATGATAGAGTTATAGGTCTCAGGTCCTTTGGATAGGCATGCGAGCTTTTTCCCGATTTCGGGATAAAGACCACTCTGACCTCCGTCCATTTTTTAGGAATATATACCAGTTTCAGACATCCCATGAAGATACCTTCCAGCCAGTGGAGGATGACTGCTGAGTTTCTCTGGATCTCTGCTGGTATAATCCGATCCGGGCCCGCCGATTTATAAGGTTTAAACCCGTTCAGCGCCCAACGGATTCGCTCCTTATCCGCGATGCCCTCCATCTCTATTGAAGGTGTTGCTCGATTAACTCCAGGCTCTGTCGAGTCTTCAAAGCTTCCCGGAAAATGGGTCTCGATGAGGAGCTCCAATGATTCTGCACTTGAAGTTTTCCATGACCCGTCTGGTCTAATTAAATAACTAGGACTGGTTGGGTTAGTAGCTAGAATTTTCGTAAGGCGAGAAGTCTCAGAGACCTCTTCCATTCTACAACAGAAGAGTCTCCGAGACCCCCTTTGTGCCTTCCTCAACTCTTTTTTGTACAACTCTTTTTGTAATTAGTGGTAAAATATCCTGGTTTTCTAAATCACAAATGAAGGATGTATAGTCATGGTCTTTATTATTTTTAATTAAATGCAACAACGTGATTGCCACATCACTTAACAAGTTCAACGCATAGATTGAATTTTCTTCAACATGAGAAGAAACTTCAAAATTAGCCTAAAATAATATCGTCAGAATCATTTAAATAAATTTAGAATAAGAGTGTTTGGAGCATCCGACCATGTTTTCTTCAGTATGATATGTAATTACGGTTTAATATTGGGGCATGTATTTTCAAGTTTATTTTCAACGACGTCAAATCGGCACGTTGATTCGCCAATGAACAAGGTGAGAATGGTCGATTTTCTTAAAAATCTCTTCTGATTCTCTTTGTCTGTGGCATGAAATAGTGCTTTTCAAAATATACCGAGCAAAAAATTGGATTTCTACTTAGTACATCTTGCTCACCGAAGCAATTGATTTCAATCATTGCATTTTCAATTCTCCATATTTTGGTAAGGTAAAACAAATGTTTATATTAAGCTCGATTTATATCTTGCAGGAACTGAACGGAACGGGTAATATAAATACTCCTATGAAAATACATGTAACAATGTTTTTTTTTGTCTGATATGAAAAATGAAGGAACTGAAAGGAACGGATAATATAAATCGAGCTTTATAATGTCCGTAAAAAATTGTACTTATAGTAAGTATTCAAAAATAAAAGTAAATTGTGAAAAGCAAAGCACGTAGCACATGAAATAAACGCCGTTTTATTAAACTAAAATAAAAAAAATACAGCACTGGTATTTAAATACCTGGTATTTATATAAATTTTTCACTTAGTTTTTCGTGATTTTTTCTGATTTCTTAACTAAAATAAGGATATTTTTACCAAAATACAAATCACTTTCCTTTTAACATAATTTACATTTTATTTTATATACGAGGGTATATCAAAAAGTCTTGCAATATCATATGAAAAAAACGAGTGAGTGAGACAACAATATATTTTTCAAAACCATTTTTTGTCACGATGAAACTTCTAGAAGAACATTTCGATGTAAATTTTACGGTTCGTTTGTTTTTGTCAATTTAGTAACATGTGTTTTGAATTTTTCTTAAAATGAATGAAATTGAATATCGCGCCGTTACTAAATTTTTCTATAAAGATGGACGAAATGCAATTTATATATTCAACTATATATCAAAAGTTTACGGCGAATCTGTACCATCATATGCCACAGTAACAAAGTGGGTAAAATTATTCAAAAGTGGTTGGGAGTCATTATAAGACGATAACCGCTCGGGTCAGCCAGCAGATGCTATTAGCCATGAAAACGTAATTTTGGCTGATTCTATTGTATTGGAGGACCGGCGTATTTCTGATCCGCGGTTAGCGTGGAGACTTTCTCTTTCATACGGTACCACATATACTATATTACATGACCACCTTCACATGTCGAAAGTAAGTGCGCGATGGGTTCCCCGTTTGTTGAATGCTGAACAAAAAAAAATGCGTGTTTAAACTTCAAAGGCGATTTTAGATATGTACAAAGCAGATCCAGAAAATTTCTTGGGTAACATAATAACAGGCGATGAAACATGGCTTCATCACTGGGATCTGGAATCCAAACAAGAATCGATGCAATGGATTAAACGTAGTGAACCACCACCAAAGAAATTCAAAACTCAACCGTCTGCTGGTAAGGTTTTGGCAACAATTTTTTGGGATGCTGAAGGAATTTTGATAATCGATTATATGCCACCGAAAACCACAATCACAGGCATATATTACGCAGAGGTTTTGCGAAAATTGAAAAAAGCGATCCGGGAAAAACGGCCAAGGAAAGTTAGGAAAAAAATCTTGCTTCTTCACGACAATACACCAGTGCGCAAGGCTAATATTGCTCAAGCTGCATTAAAGGACTGCGGCTTCGTGGAAATTCCGCATCCACCGTACAGTCTAGACTTGGCACCCAGTGACTACTTCTCTTTCCCAATTTGAAAAAAACACTAAGGGGCCGGAAATTTTCCAGTGACTATGAAGTACAGTCTGTTGTAAATGAATATTTTATGGAGCAAAAGAAATCTTTTTTTTTAGAGGGTTTAGGTAAGTTAATTGATCGATGTGACAAATGTATAAACCTTAAAGGAGATTATGTCGAAAAATAAAAATATTGCTGTCTCTCTCACTCTTTTTTTTCATATGATATTGCAAGACTTTTTGATTTGCCCTCGTATATACTTGGTAAACTTACCGATGGTAAGAAATTCCTTTCTGTAAAATTTTCTAGGCGAGTTTTGGGAGCTTTGCACAAATTACTTAATTTTAATTAAGTTTTCAATTTTTATTACCAAATGATGCACTACTACACAAATACACAATCCACTAACTATGCACGAAATTTTGCTGCCACTTTGAACAACAACTAGTTTGGACGTTTTTATGATTTTTTCCATGATTTTTTCTTTGCGATGTGAAACCACCACATGCATTTTTTATATAACCATCCTGCTCTGACTTGTGACCCATGAAATAGCAAATTGTATATAGATAAAATCTTTATACCTATTCAGCCGTTCCACACGGGTTGTCAAATGAAGCTGCTTCACGCTTAAAACGCTATTTTATATTTAAACACAAATTTTAATTTTTGTATTGTTTTATTCTGCTCTCTCGAAAATAAAATTTAAACTAAAATCTACATCTCAAAAATGGCCTAAAATTGTTTTAATTTCATTTCTAGTTGTGTTGAAGCTGCTTTACACAAAAATTTTGTGTTGAAAAATGAGTCGCAATTAAAACTGGGATCATAGGTAGACGGGAAAGAAACGAAGATGAAAAAGACCGGTTACGAACTTTTGCATATAAAATGCGTATATCATTTTGTCACTTTTGAACATTTGACGTCATGAATTTTTCTATTACTTATATACAATTAATATTCTATAATTTTTTTGTAATTGTATTTGGTTTATTTTGAGTTACACTTGTCGTATGCCGTTATCTACAACAACCGGTCATTTGACCCGGAGAATAATTAATATATTTATTGCTTTAGGTAAATGGATCCGAAAGCCGGATTCAACATATTGTCTTCAGTTAGTTGTACATTTCAGCATAGACTGTTGCGTAGTTAGTTCAATCAAAACAATTGTGAATTAAAATTTCAAAAAAGTATCTAAAATTTTAGATTGGAAGTAGCATTTTAGTGTAAGAAAAGGTAACAAAAACAAAAAGTATTGACAGTTAGCTTATATTTTGTTTTGATAGCTTTACTCCATTTCTAATACTGGTTACTTTTTACCAAGAAAAATATCGAAACGATCAAGGCAGTACAAGTTCTTAGACGATATAAATAATATAGGCGAAGAGTTTTCGAAAATTGATGAATTTTCTGAAAATGAAGATATACTGGTTGAAAGTCATAATGATCTATTAGACAATGTGTTTGAATGTACAGATAGTGACGATGAAAAGGAAAATATTGTGAATATACCTCCTGGATGAAAAATAATAAGATTACTCAGAAGTTCTGACGAAGAGATAGAAAAAAATGAACAGGATGTTCCGATTGATGGATCTGTCTGGAAAGAAATACAAATAGGTGGTATACCGGGAAAATAATCACTTCATAATATTTTCAGGAAATAAGTAGGCGCAATAGGATATGCCAAACGTCATATTATGAAGGGTAAAATTAGGACTGCATTTTCGTTGATAATAATTGACCATAGTGTTATGAACCATATAACAACATGCACGACAGAAGGAGCAAAGAAAATGTTAGGAACGGATTAGAGTTTATCTCAAGAGAAATTAGATGCGATTATTGCAATTTTATATGCACGAGGTGCATACGGAGTAAACAGTTTGAAAGTTCCTTTTTTGTGGAATAACATATGGCCTAAATTTTTCTCTGAAATTATGAGCAGACATAATTTTACGAAAATACTCAGATTTAATCGTTTTGATAAAAAAAAATGATCTGAGCCAACGTACATACAAATTCGCCATTATATCTATGATTAATCATACATTAATTGAGAATAGCCAAAACTGTTACAAACCGGGTGCTAATATTACTTTAGACGAACACCTATTTCCGACTAAAGTAAGATATAGATTTACGCAATGCATGCCTAATAAACCTGAAAATTTTGGAATCAAATCTTGGTTAGTATCGGATGTCGATAGCAAATACATCATAACTGCACTTGTATATCTAGGAAAAAATGAAAATAGGACTTCTTCAGTACAACTCTCTGAATATGTTATACTCAAACTCAAGGAACCAATTACGGATTGCGGAAGCGTTGTAACCACAGACCAATTCACAAGCAAATCCCTAGCAACACAACTGCTAGCAAAAAAAAACTATGTTAGTTGGAACTATCCACTCACATAAAAGAGAATTGCCAATAATTGCGAAGCAAAAGAAAGATGATATGGAACGCTTTTCATCAAAAATTTTCACAACAGATAACTGCACTCTTACAATCTATATAAAAGTAAACCAAAAAAAGTACTTTTACTTAGTTTTAAACATAAATCTGTCAGTTGAAAACAATGGTAAATGTTTACCTGAGATCGTTTCATATTACAAGATCGGAGGCGAGGAAATATCCCACAAAATCTAAGTCGTTCAAATGGCCCCTCCAAGTATTTCCTTGATTTAGCTGGCATAAATGCCTGGGTTTTGTCCAAGCAAACGACAGTAGAAAATATCTCGATACAAGATTTTTTACTCCAGCTAGCGAAGCTAGATTTTTTACTCCACGAAAGGAACATTGCCCAAACCTACTACAGATTCTTATCAACGTAAGATATGTCAAATAGGATATTGTAACGAAAATAAAACCATCAAAACTTGTTCTAAATGTGAAAAACATGTTTGCAGAAAATGTACAATGGAGACACCCTGTATATAAAAAAATACGATGAGCAATGAATTAAAAAGTCTTATTCTTATTCTTCTAAATTTTTGTTTAATTATAATAAAGTTACTTTGTTTATTTCCTCTTTATCATCCATATTTCATACATTCAATCAGGAAACATAAAGACCGGTCATTTGACCGGCTATGGTGTTAAAGAAAATTTAGCTGGTTAAAATTAGTGTACAAGCGGAGTTTAGGTGCCACAGAATCAGGAACAAATTTATGAACAAACCAAACGTTGGATAAATTTATGCTGTGCTTGTGAACTTTACTTTTCGTTAACGCTGTATCGCGGAAAAATTCGAATTTTTGACTTATGAGAGTGAGAATAGAATATAGATGGAAAATGTGAAACAATCGAATTTCGTACGCTACGCAGTAATGCGCTAGTAATACATCTACATGGTATTGTTTTATATATATATATACAATACTCCAAAGTAAAGCTAGAAACAGAACAAGAGCGACGACGGCAAGCGTCGACGAATAAATAAAAAATATCGCCGCGATATCGCTGTAGCTAACAGAACAAAAGCGTCAGCGTATGGCGATAAAAAAACAACCAAACGGCATAACCTTCTGTGTTTTTGACACATGACGTTGTGGCATTAGGCTACTAGATTGAAAAAAAATGGTTAATAATATGACGGTTAATTGATGCCAACTTAAACATATATAAAAAACAGTTGGCAACATTGTTTCGTCGGCAACAAAAATAGAAATAGACTCTAAATTTTTTTCAACGAAAAAATCGTCGTCGCCTGCGTTGATGGTTGTGTTTGTTTTGCATGATTTCGGTGTTTTCTAATATGACAGGCGATTTCGCTCGCCGCCTTTGCTCTTGTTCTGTTTTGAGCTTAAATAATACATCAGTCGTCGCGACTTGATGAGAAGGCTGATTTTTCACAGATCAATAAGCCTATCCGTTCAAAACTTATTGTTGTGATTCTTACACATTTGCCATCTATAAGTCAAAAATTCAAATATTTGAATTTTGGGGTGGTTGGGAAGTTGATTGAGTATAAGTAAGTGTCGATTATTATAGTTGTTGTCACATAGATGGACGCTAAATAGAAAAATTTACTACGATTGAGTAATTAATTCGAGAGTACTGAAAATAGACAAATATACGGAACAATCACAATAACCCCATTAAAATCGAAAAACCAAAGTAAAAATTTTAATAATTATTTTGTGATCAAAAATTTTAGCAACAAATAATGAATTAAATATAAAACTTGTGTTGGTATTTCTCCAACTAAGGTTTGACTTTCTATTTGTCAACAAAATTTCGGGTTGCCTCCGCATAATAATTTTTTAAGCTGAAAAAACACCAAAAAATGGAACACCCTTTATATATGATATTAAAAATCATACAGAATATTTTAAAATTTAGTATTTTTACTGTCCAATTTCCGATATAGAAATATTTTGAAAAAAGAATATTTTGATAAAATTGCAGAATTTCAAGGGACTGAATGAAAGTGCCCACAATATAAAAATGTCCAAAATAGAGAAGTGTCCAATGTTGGAAGAGATCAATTTTTTAAAATATATATTTCATCAAATGATCAAATTAAATATATAATTTAAAGTTTTTATTTCTTTTTTATAAAATATAAAAACGAATATATTATTTTAAAATGATGTTTTGATTTAATTACTTACCAAAAGTACAACATTACAATATCATCAGATCAGTATGTGCAGATTTATAAATTGTTATCACTTACCAGTAAATAACTGGTCAAACAATAAAATATTTCTGAACTATTTGAACGTAACACTACAAAATTATGAAAATATTCCAAATTTATTTATTTTACGTAAATTAAATAAAAGTGTCTGTTATTGTTCTAATTAATAATAATAATAATAATATTTATTGTTTTGAAATTTATGAAAACAAAAAATGATGCTGTTTTGGTTTTGTTAAAAACTGCTCCACACTAATGATGTGTGAAAATATTATAAAAATGTAATCGCTAATTGATTACGGAATATGACAATGTGTAATTGATGATTAGAGAGGGGGGAAATAAGTAGAATTTTTTTAGGAAATCGTGCATTAAAAATTGTATTGACTAATTACAAATTCATAAAGGAATTCACAAAAACTCAGGTATCAGTAATTCGTTTTTTAAAACTGATACCAACAAAAACAATTTGTAATAATAATTTAATTAAAACCATTATATGTATCTAAAATAAACAACAACAATAAAAATGAAATACAAATTTTTCTATTTTATATTTCGAAATTTAGTTTTTCCTTGTATAAAAATTCAACCACAAAAAACAGGAACCGCATCGGATGCATTTAGAATACGTAAACAAACTGACCAGATAAAAATGATAATATTGGGAAACTGGACTTGGATAATATGGAAAAAGTGAGAAAACTCATTTTTTTTCCTCGTGTACGTTACGTACGTAAACAAATAACAATTTTTTTTTCTTGGATATATCTGTCTGTTGGTCTGTTTAATTTATCTTTCTTAGCAGCATCAACATTATTATTATATTGCTCTTTATATTTTTATTAAGTAATATGTATTTATTTTTTTTACGTTCTAAGATTATTTTCTTATTTTTTTGGTTTTTGACTTAAAATAAAATATATAACTAACATTTTTAGTAAGCATTTTTTAATATATTTTCTTTAATCTACTAAAAACATTAAGTATGTACATATCAAGAAATAAACTGAAACTGTTAAATTGTGTGATTGATGCCATGCATGTTAAATAACAGATAGTTTATAGTTTCCTATTGGTGGCAAAACTCCATGGAAAATATCATTTAGAAAAAATATTACAAAATATTTAATGCATGGCATGACATATAATTAAAAATATTGATGTAGACTGCATGTTATGCTAATTAATTTAGCAAATACGTTGGACAAATTCTTCTGATCAAATGATTGAAACAACTTTTAAATTGTCAAACTCATAATTAAAGCGATTTTTTATGTTACTGACGGATTTTTACATTTTCAAACATATTATGCTTCTTGCAACATTTACTTGTAAAAACGTTTCACGCAGTTTGGATAAGGAAGTTTTTTGAATATACAGTGGTGTTTAGTGTAGATATTGAGCACTAGAATTTATAAATGATCAAATTTAAAGAAATCCTTAGGAACGGAAGTTTTCGATTATTTTGAAAAATAATTTTTAGCCACTAAGTTCATCATTCACGAGTACATCAGCAAACTGGAGTACATAATACATTCGTAAAGAGGATTCTCAATATATCAATCAATTTATGGAGACTCAGTTTTGGATTGATATATAAATAAATAATATTCTATAAACCAAACAAAAATGAAACTCGTTGAGGCAGACACGTTGGATCTCCTTATAGAACTCTGTACGATGATTAATGACGTATTTGATGATGTTTCAACTTGAAGAGTGAAATAATTACCGAATTGTTCATTGTGTACTAACTAGCAACAACATCGTTTGTGTGGTTGCTCCAAGTGCTTTCAATTGAAGTTAGAAGAACGCAGACAATACCTAAGCGAGCATCCCAGGTGTCTCAATTGTTTGGCAGAAGGTCATATTGCGTTTCACTGCAGGACAAAGGGACGATGCTACCAATGCAAGAAAAGGCAAACCACCCACAAGCCCAGGTGTTTCTACAATGTTCGCCACATGTAAGAAGACTAAAGATATTGACGCAGATCCCGGTCAAAGTTAACATTCCTCACACCAGGGCGTAGTGCTGATGCATTACTACCGACGACCAAGGTAAAAATACGCGGCAGATATAGCAATGTCTGTTGTGTGCTCCTAGACTCCGCACCAACACAATAAATGGCGGAAAAGCTGGCAGTTCAAGAGGGTTATCATCGCTTTTGCTGAGATCTTGTACCGATACCCAATTGACAATCGATTTTACTGCGTAGGTATGTAATATCAAAAATAACGTCGAACCTACCGCCAAAAGCTATAAACCGCGAGAAATTGACGTACCTAAATCAATTGTCTCTGGCCGATTCATAATTCGTTAAGCTAGGTCCCATAGATTTATTAATCGAGTGCGACAAATTCCTAGCGCTATTATCTGATGGACAGATAAGGGAAGGCGCAAACCAGCCTATTGCACAGAACACCAAATTAGGGTGGATCGTAAGAGGAATATATGAAGCAAATGGCGTACTACATCAAACCATCACGTGTCCTCTCTATGCAAGAGGAAATTAGTATCGACCAATCCTTGAGAAAATTCTGGGAGACAGGGGAACTACTACTAACTTTATCTTTCAAGCCCAACAAACTCAGATTGGGAAATTCTTTCAAGTACAGCGCTTAGGTGATTCAGCGCACAAAAGCTGTTGAAAAACCCCGAACTGTACCAAAACTATACAAGCTATACGCGTAGTATTTGACGCGTCAACGAGGACCACTACGGAAGCATCGCTAAATGTTGTGCTGATGGTCGGAACGACTGTTCAACAAACCATCCAAGAGATACTAACAAGATTTCGGAAAACATCGATTTATCATCACGGTGGACATCGAGAAAAAGTTCCGTCAGCTATGGATTGAGAAACCAGAATCATTTGGCATGATTCACCAGCATCATCAGTAAAATATTACCGCCTTCTCACAAATACCTATGGTACGGCGTCAGCTTCTTTTCTGGCAACTGAAGCGCTCAGGAGATTAGCACACCAAAATAGTGAAAGTTACCCGGTCGCCGCAAAGTGGTTATGCTGAGTGATTTTTACATGAATGATCTGATGTCTGGAGCGAGTATTATCGATGAAGCCATAAACTTACAAGCAGAATTGATATCCCTTTTAAGACGCGGAAATATCACCTTCGCAAATCGGCGGCAAATGACTTAAAGCATCTGGAGAACATACCAGTGGATGACCGAGAAATTTCAATTCGAGAAATCACCGAAGGAACAAAGTTGATTTCAGTCTTGGGAATTAAATTCGATCCACAAGCCGATTGTTTTTCATTTAAAGTAACTCTGCACACCAAAATTCACCAAAAGAAATATGCTGCCTGAGGCATCACGAGTATTCGATCCAATGGGGTGGCTATCGCCAGTGACAATAGGAATAAAAATTCTATTCCAGAGCTTGTGGCTGCTGAAACTTAGCTGGGATGACGAACACCCTGCAGATGTCCAAAAACAATGGTTAACCATTCGAAGCAGTTTTAACATATTAGAAAAGCTCAAAATACCAAGATGGTTGAATTTAGATACAGCAACACTGCGTACGCCGCCGTCATGGGCGCCCGCATCGTAAGTTCCAGTGGAGAAGTGCAGACAAACATTGTTTCCGCAAAAAAACAAAGTCGCACCAATCAAGTATACCACTACAGCCAGGCTAGAGTTATGTGCAGCTGTTTTATTAACCTGATTGCTCTTACTAGTGATAAAGTCGTTTAACCTCACAACACCGCCACAAGGCCCATTATGGTCTGATTCGATGGGCTGGTTCTTGTGGTCATGGTCCAAACATCAAGGGACATATATGAGCAACCCATCACAAAAATTTGCCTGCTTCGATAGATTGACTCACCCGATTCGCCAAAGGGGGCGATATTTTGGGAATCTCAACCCGTATCCGAAGCGACTACAGTACCCTGAAATACAATACACATAAATTAGAAGAAAACTAAGAAATGTTAAATATGCATGATACTTAGCTTTAATATTATCCTTCCGGTATTTGTAATAATTGTTGTTACCTAAATGATGTAAATAATGTAAAAATTAATGTGATTAATTAATTAAGTTTAAAGTACACTTGAACCTCGATTATCCGGGATGAGCGAGAATTCCCGGATAATCAAAAATCCCGGTTAATCGAATTATTTGTATTAGAACTCAAAAAATTCCCGGTTAATCAGATGAAATTCAGATTAACCAAGAGATTAAAAAAATCCGGATAATATCGGATTATTGAGATTCACGGATAATCGAGATTCAAGTGTAATACTTATCTGATATATGACTACAAATCGACACGTCAAAAATTGTGTCGTTAAAATTTATGTCGATAAAGCAGTAGATTAGTGTTGCTTTACTAAAGTCAGCAAACATTCAGCAAATGCAATATTTTTGTTTTCAACTTGTTACTAACGTCATTAAATAAAATTAACCTTTCACTTTTTTTGGTATCCATTATCAAGCATCGTTTTGTGAACCTAAAAATAAAAATTGCATAAATCATAAAATTTATGAAAAGGAGTTTAATTTACTTACGACCAATCCAGCCCCAATACTTGTGGATTTACCAACATACATCAAATACGTAAATAATCAACCAAACGGTACAGTGGTTAATTCTTCAGCGTTTGGATCGGAAGGTACCGGGTTTCAATTCCGATAGGGGCAGGATGCAAAAGGAATTTGCGATCATCTGATTACGATTCGGATTTATTAAATAACTTTGAATTGAAACACGACTATTCGTTTTAAAATATAATCCACTAATAAAATAAAAATGGCGCTGCATCTTTTTTGACGTTTTCACTTTGACGTTTATTTTTTTTATGTGTGTATGTAAATGTGAATAAAATCCAACAAAATATGGGGTTTTTATAATTCATCCAGGATCAAAAAATAATTCAAAACAAAATTTGAATCAAAATTAAAATTTTTAGTTTTAAAATTAGACTTAAGTATAATGTGTCATCGATGAGTGAATAAAAGTTTTAATTTTTGTTTTTGTTGATATGGGGTGAGATTAGGTAAAATTCAGTATTTTAAATTTATATTTCTATGGTTTTTACTGAATTGTCCAAATCCAGCTCAAATTTACCGTGGCGCTCGCGAATTCGAACGGTATTGAGAAGTAGTTGGCTGTTCGAGCAGCGCTTCCGCAGTTCGAAGCCACCACATCGGAGCAATTCCAACATTTAAATTCTGCGATTAAATTCACGATGTCGCCTGAGCCGGTAGTAATTCGCCACGGATTCGCTGATAGTTTCTGTTTTCGGGCGCCATCAGGACCTGTTGATACATTTGCTTGAATGAAGCTTCTAATTTAGCGACACGACATATGGCTTTTGACACGAAGAAGATGGCCGTTATACTGGAAATTTTTATAGATTTCGCATCACGTTATAAATGAACTTTAAGCACAAAATGGTGTGCGACTCCCAATCAAAATTGTAATTAATGTATAAATACATAAATAAATAAATAAAATAAACTGATCCGGCGAGTTGATGTGGTTTCTAGCACTTCTCTATAAGACCCGATTCCGGGTGGTCTTGCATGAAGTTGTTGAATTCAGACCAGAGCTTATCACTCTTAGAATACTGGCGTTCCTCATATTGTAGTCGAAGAACTGAATCATTTCGTGACCTTCCAAGAGGTGATAAGTTGTCATTGTATGGTAGGCAGACTGTGTATCTTCCATTGATGCATGTCAATTGGATGGGATAGCAGCGTGCTCGTAATCTTTTCCAGGACGAGAGCTGTAACCAGGAAGGAAAATGTTGAATTGGTTCGTGAGCCTAATTCCCTAAATTCCCATGATTGTGATTGCTGCTGGTTTTCTTGCTAATCCGATGCAATCTGCTGTACTCTCCGATATGAAACTGACTTGTGAACCCGAATCCAACGAGCTGCAAACGGTGTTGGTCGATGGTTTAACTTGTAGTGCAGTGCATTTGCAGTGTAGTGCAAAGTATCATCTTTTTTCGGTTTTGAAGTTCGAGATAGAAACTAATAATCAAACTAATCAATCAGATACAAACTAATAATCTTCCGCTTTAGCGGGTTTACCGTTTCATAAAATTCCATGTAACGCGACGCCACGTGTCCAGCGTCTGTATGAATTCGTCGTTTACTTCTGGCATTTTACTTACGAGTTTCCTGGCATTTTACATGCCTGCCTCAGAAATGTTACATTCGCTTACTCACAAGGTATCTGTGCCGACTCTCAAAGATTTTTATGGAGAGATTTAAACACAATACGTAAACCTGTAACCTATGTCTATGACCTTTGGTGTGATGTGCTCGCCAGCAATCGCACAATACATTAAGAATAGATGAGGAAAGGTTGAGAATGAGGAAAGATGTATATCGCAGTACCCAAGAGCCGTGAAGGCCACCTAGTCCTCGCACTGTGTTGACAACTAGTCTTTGAGTTATAACAGCATCGACGAGGCGGTTCAAACAGCGCAACAATTAAACGACATTCATCAGTAGGCAGATTCCAATATAAGAGGATAGATCAGCAACTCACTTTGTTTACTTGCGGTCAATTGGTTGCAGAAATCAAACAACATACGAATGAAATTTGTGACAAAAATTCCATCGGAGACAAGTTCCTTGGGATATGGTAGGATCAGAACGATCATTTTCGTATTGGGATAAATATCCAAGTCGAATCGATTGAACCAAAAAACCTACAAAAATAGGAAGTGATAACAATATTGACGAGTATTTTGCGAAGTTGATCTTACAGACATTCTAGCGTAGCGGCACTGATTCGGATGAACTAGTCCATTCGTCCCTTCCAGACCAACTACATGTATTTGTTGACTCAAGCCAACACGGTTTTGCATATTCGGGTAACATCTTGTGGAGTATCAAAAGCATTGGCAGGATCAAAAACTCGGGTGACGCCGAATTACAAGGTAATTTCCATACCAATAATCGAGTTCATGGCGATAGTATTTGGTATTCGTTTGCAAAGCATTACTGAAGAAACAAATTTATAAGAAATTCAGTTAAACTTTCATTGTGTCTTCAGTACCGAACAGCCTCTACCGTAAATAAAACACGATGTTACGGTCGAAAAAAAATTTTGAAGTGAACCATAGCAACATATTCAAATAATCTACTTTCCGTATTTGGATGAAAACGGAGTCTAAGCAATCACAGAATCAGCTATTTACGAGTATCGATACCATGTAATATACCAACAACAAAACAATAAAACCAATGTAATCGAACTAAACAAAATTTCGAGATTCTGCGACTTAGGCCGCCACAAAAATTGGCTGATTTCTCAAAACATTGCAAATCAATTTTGGTAGCGTTGGATAGTGGAATTCCTTATATTTGGCGGCCTATGAAGGCCGAATTTTCGATTAAATTCGAGAAGACGCCCAAGCCAGTTATACAAGTGGCCTACTACGGGGCATTTTTAAATGTTATTTTTGATTAACGGCGACCCATTTCAGCGAGACATTTCTGAAGGTCAAGAAGGTGCCATTTTGGTTTCGTAATTTTAAGTTAAATTTGTAATTTTCTATAAGTTTTTTACAATTTTCTTTTTTTATAAACTTTTATTTGACTTTAATTTTCAAATTTTAATTTTCAATTTTCAAATTTACTCATCATTTTTCAATTTTTGCTTAAATATTTTTGTAATCGAACATTGGTTTCGTTCTCAGAATTGTTCACGTTCGGTGGCTATATTTTTGTTTGATTTACAATTTTTTGTTACCCCAATTATTCGATTAGTTTTCTTCTTTCCACTTCAAAAATTTCGTCACGGTCAAAGACCCTTTTCGTATTTTGTTCGGTTTAAATTTTTTTTTTTACTAGCCATTTTCCCCTAGTTCAGGGGGTTTTTCATTTCGTGTCGGTTCCATCTTGGCAGGCTGGGCTTGTCACTCCCCTTCATTTCTTTGGCAGGATATCCACAGGGTCAGAGTGGCGAGCCCAGCATATGTGTCGTCCAGTCGGGGACGACCGTAAAATCTACACGGTCTCCCCGTGACACTCCGGCAGTCATAAGCTGTTGGAGTGTGAATTGTGGGGATTACTTAGAGGTCTTTTCGGGTGAAGAGAGGCTTTGTCTGGTAGAGAAACGTCCCTACCCTCATATGCTGCTTCGTTGTGGCTGGGCATAAACGCTAAATTTGCAGAGGGAGTAGTTTAAATCGCACGACGTACTGCGATAAAAGCATTTTGCAGACATTACAAATGCCACGTACTACGTCAATTGGGCAACATGCTCTTTAAAAATTGAAAATATTTTTTTTTCTAGCTCAAAATCATTGCAGGTAAAGAGCATATTAAGTAAGAAACTAACGGTTGGTTGCATATGGAAAGCTCGGTTGGATTGGAAAATTCGTATTTTAAGAGTCGCGGTTATATTATGTCATCGAACCTGCGGATTACAGATGAACGAGGCGATGGTACTTTTCGCCGCGGGATATCTGATCGTTCCTGGGTTGGCACACCCAGTTATTAATCAATTTATTCCGGTTCCTCCAGATTCGGTTGACGAATTCTGATGTCATTTAAGTTAATTTCAGATTTTAATTTGCTTTTTATTTTTATTGTTATTTTGTTACACGGTGTAGGCCAAAAGCACGCAAGCCTGAACTTCCCCACGACCCAAAAATCTGAGATCAAGTCAGCAAAATCACCGTGAGAGAGGCCTTTGCGTGCTTAGATGAAATATTATTATTATTATATATTATATTATTATTATATATATATATATATATATTTACAAGCATAAGCCGAAGCTTTTATACTACGAAAAATAAAAGAAAATCACAAAAGAAAAAAAAAAAAAGATTAACAATCATCTATATATAAAATTATTTACAAAGGGGTAAGAAAATATTATTACAAATTATAATTACATTAACAATTTACAGTTAAATATACAAGTTTTTTAAAAATTTTAAGAGAATTAATATGTTTAAATTCAAGGGTTAAAGCATTCCAAACAATAAACGCAGTCATCAAAACCGAATTATTATACATGTTACTTTTGTTAAGAGGCAAGTTGATGTTTCTAGTGCGCAGAGACCTGGAAAAATTTAATTTTTCGAAGAGATATAAAGGCAAACCAGAGGTAATAATTCTAAAAATAAATACAGCTGTTCTATAATGATAATACTCAAACAACGTACATCCCAGAATAGAAGTTTTTAAACCCGAAATATGATCAAATTTTCTGAGGCCATGAACGTATCGAATACAATTATTAAATGTAACTTCTAATTGTCGCAGAGAGGAACTGTCACATCGGCTATAAATCACATCACAGTACGCAAACATAGGAACAACTAAACTTTTAATCAAATATACTCGCAACTGAATTGGACATATTTTTTTTATTAATCTTAGCGAATATAATCTATAGTTGACACGTCGACACAATGTGCTAATATGGTCACTCCAAGTAAGTTTGGAATTTAATATCAGTCCTAAATTATTAACAGTCGGAACAAATTTTATTGTGTCATCACCCAAAACAAGAGTAGGCTTAATAATGTTCGAATTATTTTTACATAAAAATAAAGCTTTACTTTTATTGGGATTAAGCGCAAGAGAGTTATGTTTAGCCCATAATAAAATGTTACTAAGATCTTCGTTAAATTTTATTGCAGCCTCATTCAAACCTAAAGCTTTACATCCGATGTACAATTGTAAATCATCAGCATAGAGATGAAAAGAACAATGATGAATGTGCCAAGGAAGATCATTTATAAATATAGAAAAAAGTAACGGACCCAGAATTGATCCTTATGGTACACCTAAAGCTACTCTACCTATGCTAGAGCAGTTAACCCCATGCTTTACAAACTGCTCCCGACTATGCAAATAAGAGTACAACAAATTAATTGCCGATCCAGAAAATTTATAATATAAATAAAGTTTTTGAAGTAGAAGTATATGATTAACACTATCAAATGCCTTAGAGAAATCCAATAAAACCAATAAAGCTTGTGAACCATGCCCATCCAAAATTGAAGAAAGATCGTCAACAATGTGTACCAAAGCCGTTGTAGTACTGTGCCCAGGCTTATACCCTGACTGAAATTTACAAAGAAAATCAAAATCTTTAAAATGCTGCAGAATCTGGATTTGCATTACTTTTTCTAACACTTTAGAAAGAGCAGGTAATATATTTATTGGTCGAATATCTTTAAGACTGGCAACAATATCATTTTTTGGAATTGGAACGATAGAAGTCACTTTCCACAAATTAGGAAAAACTGACTTTGACAAACATTGGTTGATTATATAGGTCACCTGTGGTAGAAACAGATCAATAAATAATTTTATTATTATAAAATCAATTTTATCATATGCAATAGCATTAGATTTAATTGAACGGATAGCACTCATGACAATTAGCTCATCAACACAATCAAAAGCAAATTTATAATTATCATCAGAATTAATAGATCGAATATCTGGTAATGGCAGAACCACTAAATCTTCTCGAAATTTACAGATATCATTTAAAATATCTTCAGCAGTGAATTTTATGTCAACTTTAGCAACAGAACACGAAATACCAAGTTTCCTTAAATTATTCCAAGTAAATTTAGAATTATAAACATTACCAAAATAAAAACGATACTTAGCTTGGTTGATAAACTTAGTAGTTTTGTTTCGAGCCCTTTTATAGGCAGTAAAATCACCATCTAATCCACTCCTTTTATAATTATAATACTTCAAATCTCTATATTGAATAGAATCCAATATAGTCTGGTTTAACCATGGAGCTGTTGGACAATTGTTAATGGTTCTTTTGCGGGGAACACACATAGAATCTAAATATAAGAAATTTGAATTAAACAAATCAACAATCATATTTACATCAGAGCAAGAATAAAGAATTGACCAATCAATCGAGAAAAAAACAATTCACAAAATATTCATAATTAATTTTCTTATAATTGGGCACAACAGAATAAGTCAACTTATCTCTAGTGCGACATTTATAAGAAGCAAACATCAAATCATGATCAGATATAGAAGGAACCGGACATTGACCATAACTGATAATATTATGTCGGTCAGGCTTAAAAACAACAATCAAGTCTAAAAGGCTTTCCAACCTCGTAGCACTAAACGGCAAAAAATGCAAATTAAGTATATTAAAACAATCAGCCAAAAAATTATTATTTAGCATATTAAAGTTAAAATCGCCCAAACAGAACACTTTTTCATATTCTTGTAATAAATCAGTAAGAATATCATTAATACTTGTAATATCCCCCCTAGAAGTAGGAGGTGGATTATAAAAAACAACAATAAGAAATTTACTAAACTTAGCAAACAGTTCAAATGCCATAAATTCAACTTTACCATTTGAACCACATGATAACACTTTGACATTCAAATTTGATCGATAGTATAATCCTACTCCACCACCACGAGCATTGATACGATCAGACCTCAAAAATTTGTAATTATTTATTTGAAGAGATCTAGTTGAAATTTTGTTATTTAACCAGGTCTCTGACACAGCTAGAAAATCAAAATTAAATTTATGCAAAAGAATTATTACTTCATCTAAATGCAACGTTAAACTACGTACATTAAGATGACCAAAAAATAAGTAATTATTACTAGAATGTGATTTATCATTTGGAATGGTATGATTAGTAACATCTAAAGTAAATTTATCACATTGAATCTTTATATCAGATTTTGTGATGGATGCTGTTTCACTAAAAAAGGATTACTTCTTGATTTATTAACAAATTTCTTCACAAGAATACCAGCCGGCCACGATGATGCAGTTAACAATTTATCCGTATGAACATTCGAAACTAATAATTTAAAAGAAGAATAATCTTGTATAAACCCATTCGAATTTTTAGGGTTGAATCGATGAATTTTGACATCACTTATATTTAATTGGTCCCTTAGATACAGCTTCATATTATCCTCACTAACATCAGGATGCAATCTTGAAACAAATATGTGCGAACGTGGCTCCACAGTACGTAAACTACCATCAATAGCAGTACCAATAATAAAATCATTTTTCAAATCCAAATTATTAGTAATTGTTAAATTATCACTAATATTATGAAGACAAGTTATATTATCATTGGACAGACTTACACAAGCAGGTAATTCCAATGGAGAAGCCAAGCTAAGCTTGACAGAAGATGACAATTCCGGATTAGAACTTTCTAAAGGTACATCCGCATAACCAACATTGCCGACAGAATCACGAGAGCCCAGGTCAATATTATCCTTATTTTCAAAATCTTGATCATCATTATTCAGATTTGCCACCTGACACTTTTCTAAATTATAAAGAGATTTTTCAATATTCATTGAAATTTGTGACAGTTCCACAATTTTACTAGTAAATGTTGTAAGTAAGTCATTACACATATCACAAAACTAATGAACGTTTTTACTGCCACATATAAATTCATATGATGCTTTTTTTAAGCCCGCACAACGATAATGAACCACTTTTTTACACAAACCGTAACAAACCAACAAATTTTCACTAGCGTCTTTGTCGCACATTGAGCAATCATTAGGTGCCATATTTATAAAGCGTACACTTGAATATTCAGAATATATACAGAAATAGTTACAATATTATATAATATGGCGAAAAGCTCAAAACTAATAATAACAAAAAAAAATCACAACATAAAAGTACACAAAATATTCACATATATTTACGATATATTAACAACTATAATATATATTTGTATAATTATAGCACATTAAAAATTAATAATTTTTTTATTTGAAGAAAATATTTTAGAAGTATATTGCAAAGCTGACTACCATGAAATCTGCGGGTTGGCTTCATGCCATCCGTAACAACACTCAATGCGTAGCGCAAAATAAAACGAACAAATAGTCTCATCAGAGGCTACGAAAGTTATTTTTGAATTGGGCGTTCGGGTTTTGTTTTTGCGACATTACCAATTACACTTAGTCGGTTATCCTTGTTCATGTATTTTGAGAGGGTGGCGATAATTTAACACGACTTCGGGGAACGTTCTATGCTTTATGTGGAACGAAAATATGTGTTAGTTGTTTGACAAATGAGAATTTTGCTTAATAAGTAATATCGTCCTTGTTGTTGGTTTACAAAAATTACATGTGCATTAAAAGCAGTATTATCCTATAATCTAGAATTATTTTAAATCTTTTTGCTACACCTAATTACAAAAAAATCGTAAACTTAATCATTTTATAGTGGTGGTAGTGTAACGATAACGTTAGCATTACAAAAACAATAAAGCATGCATTTTTTGTATCGAGAATCTTTAATTAGTGAAGTATTTCGTATTTTTGCAATCTAGGTTCGGTAACATAAATTACAACCTCTGTCCGAGGCGCCTATACTGGCATGCGAACTATAATTACACGACATTATTTTGTGACAGTAACCACTGGTACTAATTCACAACAGTGATTTGTCCAAACTGAAATAATTTTATACGACTATGTTCAGTTTTATTTGTTTTAAACTTTATTTTTTGAAAATGTCTCAAAAATTTATGGATTTCTTTATTATTTTTGTAATATTTTTGTAAGTTTTATTCAAAAATAATAAAAATCTTAAATACCAAGAATATGAACAAATATAAAATAAGAAAATTCTTACGATAGATTCCTTTTTATTACAGACGAGGAACTAAAATAAAATTATTGTATGGATGGAAAAATAAAGACTCGTTACGAACAAAACTATATATCCGTACGTAGATGAATGGCATGACACAGTTAATAATAGAATCTTTTGACAAGTTTTCTTCTTGTTTTTTTTTATATACGAGTATTAAGACGGTCTGATATATTTCAATGCAAGACGACATAATGTCTTGTAAGTTTTTTGGTAAAAATCACAACGATAAAAGAAAATTTTTATCTTAGCTTTCGTTTTAACTTGTTTTGTTTTAAAAGATAGCACACAAATTGAGAAAAATCACAAAATTTTCATTGAACCATAAAAATAACAATAGCCACAAATCTAAAATAATAAAAATTGTTAAGAAATTAAATGTGTACTGTGCAGTGCATAAGGATTTGTTATTCCCTTAATATGAACGGGATAAAAAATTATACATGTGGCAAGCTAATGACCTAATCTAAGCGAGTTAATAGTATCTTGCGAACAAAAATTACCGAGGAGGATACGTCTTTAAATTTGTTTCTATTCTTTTTTTATCATCAGATGTAGGACGCACAACCACTCCATAAATCTATGTTGTTTAGATTGTAGGAACCACCAAATCACAACACTACGAATTGGATTTTAGTGAGAAACATCCAGCTCACTTTCGATCGAACAGTGAGTAAGGAAACCTGCAAGATCTATCGCTATGTGTAGCATCTAACCACTTTTACACTATTCGCGAATGTATTGTTACGATCTCGCCTATTGGGTTGATGGGTAATTAATTCGGCATTGGTACTATCAACAAGATAAAAAGATGCAACAAACAATGAAATCTTTGACGCGAGAAATGAAATAAAAATTAATGAAATCAAAATAAACAGTGAAAAATTCCAGAAGAAAAGAGACGAAAAGTTTTGGAGGTACTCATTGAAGTGGAGAAAATACAAAACGAAGTTCAACAGGTGCAGTCGAATGTTCAGGATGTTGAACGGAAGTTGCAGTTTGAAGCTTAACGTCCCGAAAAAGAACTTCATTCTCTGAAAGTAAATGGAACAACATCGCATGTAATCCAGGCAGTACACACGACTAAACTCAAGCCACCGACATTCGATGAAACAACTTCATTAGGGATTTTTAAATTCCAATTTTGAACGGCCACCAACAGAAATAGTAGCTCTTAAAGGAGGAGCAGCTGAAACATTGCAAACAATTTCCAAAAATCATCGCAACAGCTACAGTAAGATAATGAGTGACCACAAACGAGACATTCGACTTTCATCGATGGCATTGCCACCGAAAGCAACTTTCGCTAAAACTATGTATTACTTGTGTTTTAATTAATGAGACTGCACAATCTGTAGAGGGATATCGAGCGGGCGATACCCAGATTCCGTAACGGGGCAGAAACTGGTTTTCACAACTGATTGCCCCATAACCTCCACCCCTATTTTCTGATTAGCATGAAGTAGTGACAGCTTAACAATGAGAGGTTCATCCTTGGTAAGAAAATGGTGAAGATAAAAATTCGGGAGACCTGTTTTAACACGAAGTACTGGTTGCCGATGTTGTCGATGAGATAAGTCTAGGTGGACGAGAGGTCCTGAGCGGTTCAAACGTAACAACCACCAGGCCAGTACTAAATGACCGCCGAGAAAAATTGTCACCAAATACGGAAACAATTATTTGGGGAACATTGGTGGGAGGTTCTGCGTCACCCAAGGTGATGGTTTTAGAAGCTAATAAACCTGACCAAGGAATTAGAGAAGTAATGATCAACAAGCCATAGTAATATCAAATCACGGCGAAAGAGTTCTAATTAGAGCTCTAAATCTCTCGAACAAGTCAAAAACAATCAGGAAAGGTACAATCATCGGAAAATATGAAGAGGTAACTACCATAGTGAAATGGAAACAGAAAAATCCGGTAGAAAAAATTAACACGGCAGAACAAAAGGAAATAATACGACAACTTATGCAGAAGATACATGTCTGTCTATTGGACAGAAGATACATGTCTATTTTCTGTAGTACACCAGAAACTAAGGGAAGGGCCACTATGGTAAAACACAGAATTGACACCGGAACAGAGAGACCGATTCTCCAAGTACCTCAACGATTGCCTTTGGGCAAACAAGAAGAAGTTGATCGAATCACTTTCGAATCACAAGAGCATGTGAGGAACCTTGTTAAAGTCTTCGAACGAATACAAGCCGCCGAGTTAAAGTGAAGTCCTAAGAAATGTTCACTCTTCAGAACAGAGGTAAAGTATTTGGGTCACAAAGCAACTGCAAATAGAATTCGTACAGATGAAGTGAAAAATATCTATGGTAAAGGAATGGCCAAGACCATAAATATTAATTAAAAATTATATTTATGAACAAAAATTCGTTCGTATTCCATCCATATTCTATTTACGAAGGACTGATGAATCAATTCGGAAGACACCCTTAGTGAAGGCCTACTAGACGCAATGGGACAGCCTTTTTTAGACAATGGCTGTTTAAAACGAATATGGACTGCTCGGATACAATTATTAAAAGTAGTGACGAGAAACAGAATCAAATACTTAAGGAGTATCATGGAAAAGTAAGTGAAGGCCATCTCGGAATTAATAAAACACTCATAAATATTCGTGAACGATTTTATTGGTCCGGATGTAGACAGTCGGTAGTAGAATGGTGTAAAAACATGATCAATTTGCAGCAGTGAAAAAAGACCTACACAAAAAAGTCGAGGATCAATGCACCAAACAATTCATCGTCGGCGGGCCATTTGAGAGAATTGCCATGGACGTGGCAGGACCTTTCCGTTTTATGGAAAGCGGTATAGAAGGTATATATTAGTGATAATGGAGTATGGAAACAACAACTATATCCGATGGAAATTCACTGAGACAAAGGAAGGAATTTACGCATCCTTAATCAGATGGGAAAAGTGAAAAGATTTAATAGTACACTGGAGAAATATTTAGCAAAAGTTGTAAATAAAAATCAGTGCGACTGGGATGATCAATGCGACTGTTCTTGTCGATCGCTTATCGATCAGGAGTACACGACTCGACCAGAGTTACACCACTCAAGATAATTTTCGAAAATAATCTACGATTGCCAGCAGATGCTTATTAAATTTGGTGCTGTTCCATCATATGGCGTTATATGGTCAAGATTGCTTCGATAAAATGCAAGAATAACTTGATGAGATACACAAATTTGTACGAGAAAAAGAAAACTGGTCTGGCTCTACAATCCGCAACAAAGAAAAGAGAATTTACCGATACTCCAACCGGTATGGGGAGGAGAGGAGGGGGGAGAGCATATATTGTCATCACAAAGATAACCGACGAACCTTACAGAATAAAGAAAGCAGTGCATTTGGAACGATTGGCACTACCCAAGTATAACAAAATGGAACTCATTTTGACAGTTCCAACTTTCGTTACATTTTTGAGATATTTCATGGTAGACATGGATCTCGCACAATATCCAGTTCTTTGAAGTACGAGTTTTTGTTTCACAGTTCATAGTAAAAATTGTAATAAAATGGAACTTGACCGTGGAACTTAGATCCAACAATTGTTCCATAAAAATCGAAAAAGTTGGAAGTAGCTATACTTGGGTATACAGAGGTGGAAGTTTAAACCGATTCAGGACGACGGTAATGTTACGACGTCACCTACTGGAATGATGGGCAATTAATCCAGCATTGGCGAGATATTTATTTAAATTGCTCATTTAATGCTTAGAACACTACTAACTTTTCTTTGTGGGATCGGTAACATCTGGGGTTGAGTAGCAGTACTAAAGGTGGTTTTATAACGGTTTTGTTGTATAGCGGATTATAGTCTAGAACAAAACCTCTAGAATAAACTAGATTGACAGTAAATCATTCGGGAGACACGGTACGCGAAAGATTAATAGTGAAAGTGATCAATGCAAAATAAAATTGTGTGGTGAAAATTATTTATTGTTGTGTTTTTAAATGTTAAGAAATTCTCGGGAAAGTTATTTTAAGATTAATTTCATAATTTTTAGGAATACTTAGTCCGGAAGCGTATTGGATTACGAGAATTGTTGTTGTAACCGTCAAAGTCTACAACAATATTCACAATACCAACTTCTTAATATCACATTATGTAACCGAACTTGGGTCATTGGGTCATGTTCGCCGTCACATAACTCACTCACAATGTGGATAGCATTCAGTGGCTAGCGAGAAACTTTTACATGCAACACCCAACAATGATTAAATTCCTAGTTAAGCATTTTTTATAGTAAATATAAGTGACGAAAATAATCTACACAAAATTCATAGTGTCGATCATAACAAAATTTTAAAATTTGTTTCGCGTAGTGTACGAATTGCCAAAAACCTTTGAGAGAAAGCAGTGCGCTTAAAATGGAATTTTTTGCTGTATGACGTCATTCTATGTCAACGGTTTTAATCTTTGGCTATAGATGACAGTGTAATCATATAAATGACATGATTATCTTTTACATTCGTTTTATCAGAGAATGTCATTCGCGGCGGAAAAATAGTAAATTCCACAACGTACAAATTAATTTTGATATACAGTCATTCACAAAAATTGGCGTACACCCTAAAAATCGAACGGATTTCATACTAAGATCAACAAATAATTAACAGATTCTGTATATTGTGTTTACTTAGCCATAAATAATAAGAAAGACTATTTTTTAAAAAAATATTTAGCTACTTAAGTACTTACTTCAATAAATAATTCCCGTTTTTCTATAATACAAGGTCACAAAAATGTCCGTACACCCTGTTACATTTCATTTTTTCCATTTTAATTACCGTTATCTTTACTAAAACTGAGTAAAATTCCTAGACAACAATTTGTTGTATTTAATTAATCTATGTGAGACAGTAGTTTTGTCGATTTTTCAAATTTTGAATGTGTTTTAACAAAATGTCTTCATAAATCGAAAAACGTCCGTAAAATTACGAGATGTGATAGGGAAATTATTTAAAGAAAGCAAATCATACAGGGAAATGGGAGCAATCGTTAAGAGAACGCAATCTACTAACGCATCGACGGAAACATGACTGTTGAGATATATTTAGATATTTAAAAAAAAAAAAATATTCCGACTAGCGTGGAAAAATTGGGTCTCCCTTCTGTGTGGTACTTCCAGCATGATAACGATCCAAAGCATACGGCGAGAATAGTATAGGAATGGCTGCTCTATAGGGTCTCTAAACAACTAAATCACCCACTTCAATCACCAGATTTGAGCCCTAAAGAACATTTCTGAGAAGAACTAGGTAGAAGAATCTACAAACATAGGATCACTACAATTAAAATAGGTTATGTCACCACCATGAAGTTAGTGAATTTTATGCCTTCGAGGATGAGAGCTGGGCTGGAAGCTATAGGAGGGAGGTTCAACAAAGTACTGATTTTTTCATCCTCCATCAAATTTTTGTTTAAATGAACGCAAATTTTTCTGACGTGGTATTAGATAGAAACACGTAAATTATTTACTGAAGTAAATATTTTTATTTTTAATCAAACACAATGTTTCTTCTTATTTATGCCTAAGTAAACAGAAGATACAAATTCCGTTAATTATATCTTAATCTTAGTATGAAGTCTATTCGATTTTTCGGGTGTACGCAAATGTTTGTGAGTGACTATACTTATAAAACAAAAACATTCTAGAAATAATTGTCCATTCCACATATCAAATTTGTCCTTAATCAGTTAAGATATACATATTCTGGGGTCTTACTATTGAAATTGATCGCCTTCGTTCATTATCGCCTCTCGTTGAACGCCTGAGTAAAATTTTGTACTATTATTTTCGTTGCCTCACTATTCAATTTTTTATTCCAATTTGTTCTACTTGTTCAACAAACGAAAAAAACAACAAACAAAAGTAAAGCGTTCGACAATAATTGAACAAATTTAACAAACGAAGGTATTGTAGGGGCCCTGGGGCTGTATTCATGAAATCGGTGGAAATTTCCGCTTTCAAATATAATTTGCTTTAAAATTCTTTCAAATTTGTTTGCAAGTTTTCTATTATTTTTTTCCCCCTACTAAAGGGAAAATTCCGAATATGTAGTGGGCGAAAAATTTTAAAAATATAAAGAATTGTAAAGCAAATTATATATGAAAGCGGAAATTTCCACCGATTTCAAGAATAGGGTCCCTGGTTATGCTTTGATGCTTTTCGATCTTTATACCAGGTTTGAAAATAAAAACCCCTTGCAAACTTTTTTTTATTTGTTCTATGCAACCCGTTCTGGGGCCTAAACACTCCCAACTGTTTCGCGGTTCACTTTTGACGTCCTACCTTATGCATTGCTTGCAAAATCAAAAACGTACGGCTAGAGGTTCGATTTACGTGGAACCATCTGTACATTGCATAGCTCCATGTCAGCCTATAGTACGGGAAGATGGGAGATCCTATGGAAGATGGGTCGGCCCATGAGTTGTGCACTCCAACAGGGGGTCATAGTTGTGTTCATTTCCATCACCGATCGTAATCAGATGATGAAAAATCTTTTTTGCATCCTGCGCCTATCGGGATTTGAATCCGGTACCTCTAAATCTAAACGCCAAATCTTTAACCACTGTGCCATTTGCACAGTTTGACAAATTTCGTTTTAAGAATTCCATTTTGAAAATTGTTATTTCCACTGTTGATTTCTGTCACATCTTTTTTAAGGAAGGAAGGGATTTTGTATTAAGGTAGATGATGTTTGGTTAAATCCTTTTCTGCAATATTGTTCCCACTACGCTCACATAGAGTATATCTCTACCTATAAAAGACTATGTCATACTATGACATTTTATTTGTACGTCCATCAAGATCAAAATTTTAAAATTCTCTTTGTATATTAGTAACAGTGTCCTTTGGGTTACGTATAAAGGACGACCAAAAATTAAACCGCAATTTTGGTTTATAGTTTTCAACACTTTGATTTATTGACAATTACTTTCCATATACATAGTTTGTATCTGTAACTAAATATGTATAAATAATAGATACACAGATACAGTATTTTTAAGGTTACACAATAAATGCATTTCGATTTATAAAAAGAATTATTTATTTACCACCTAGCACAATAGAAAATTTTATTTATTTTATTTTAGTGATTTATTGTGGAAAATAGTTTTTTTGATACGTGTTGCTATGTAAAACCTACTAGTTTTACACAAACAAAACAACAATGTAATCTTGATCGACCGTATAAGTAATAAAAATACTCGTAGGTAAACAAATTTGAATATAAGTAATACATATGCAGCATTATAGACGTAACAAATATGTATTAGCGAATTATTAAATATCACAGACACAACCCTCACATATTTTATAGCCGTCATTTGTTTCTGTAGGCGAAAATATATAGAAAAAATGATGTGATGAGCAAATGACGGCTATAGCCGTCGAGAGTTTTCATGGGAAAACTGTGAGAAAATGTGATAATTTTCACTTCCAAACATATAAATGACGCTCAATTTCATATGGCAGTCATAAACAATTGAAAAACAAAAAGTATGTTTCTGAGCACGGTCGTCAATTAAAACGTGTGCGGCAATGGGTTAAACTAGGGTCAAAAGTAGTCAATTTATGAAAACTGAAGTCAAATTAAAAAAGCAGCAAAACTTTGTCTTGTGAGCCATTACAGTTAAAATTTTTGCGAATCAGCAAACCCCCTAGAGTTAAAGTGTCACAACAAATTTTCAAATGCAATGTAAACTTGACTATTTCAACTGGCACACCCTGTACACACAAATAAATAATTTAAATTTTATTTTATATAAATATGTAAATATTGATTGATTTAAATAATTTTTGAATAAAAATCACAATTTAAAACCACAGTTGGTTTACATCCACCCACAAAATATGTTTTTTTAAAGTATTTCTGGTTTGGAAAAATAGAGAACGGGTTACCTATAAGGCGTATAAAAGTTTATTTAATTAAAAACTCACTAACATTCATATGTAAGGTACTATTTGTGTATATTATTTATTGTAAGACAAAATGCTGTTATCTTATAACAAAGTTTAATAAAAGAAAAATATTTTAAATCTTAAGATATTATTGTTTTAGTGAAAGATTTCGGGTTCAATCCTATGTATACGCTAAATACAAAATGGTAATGAAAGCCGTAAGCATTTTGGGTAAAGCTTATTCTTTTATGCATAATCTGTTTAATTTTAAATAAGACACATCTGTACCTGGAAATGATCAAATGCATAGAAAAAGCGCAAATTAAAAAAAATACTCTGAAGACGTGGAAAACCATTCGATCTAAACTAGGAAGGTGTATGCTGCCGTTCACCACAATCTTGTACCGTATTTTTTTTATACTCCTGCTGTTGTATTTTCACTTAAATCCCAGTTTATATTTTCATTTAAAAAATAAATACTTGTTTGTAAATGAATTTTTTGTTTATTTTGTAGTTTTTATATTTTCCAATTGAAATGAAACAATTTTTTTTTAAATAAGATTTTCTTTTAAGTTTTTATTTTATTTCTATTTTTAACTTTATTATTTTCAATTTTCAGTTTTATTTTATTATTTTTAATATGAGACATGAAAAGAGCTGCCAACTGATTTTTTTTTCAAAACTCAATTTTCTTGTATACTACCCGTTTGATAAACCAAACAGAAAGGAAATCTTCGGGAAATGTACTGTACACAAAAACAATTTTAATAAGCGGTTAAAAATAACTGTTTACGTATGTATCATAAAAAAATGTGTTTGAAATTAGCTTTTAAGGGTAGGTACACAACGAAAGAACAGCTACAACGCAGTAATACTTTTAGTATAATTTTTCGGAACAGAGCTAATGAAAATGCACAGACATACAACAAGTGCAGGAAAATTAAGTGTGGGAAATCATAATTAACTGCAAAAATGTAATTATTTAAAATTAAAATGATTTTAATTGTTTATTTATTTATTTATTTATTATAAAGGCACAACAATAACACGACATAAATTAAATATTTTCCAAACGAGTTACTACTAATTGAATTTTAGTTAATTTGATTTTTCTTTTTTACCATCAACTGTATTGTTTGTGTAATCAATGGTTTGAATATAAAATGTTTGGGATTTGACAATTTACAAAAACGGACATGCACAAAAAAATGTGTTTGCTTATCAATGCATTAATTGACCTATTGATTGTAAAAATTACTGAATTTAATAATTAATTAGATTTTTATGCGTTTGTGTCGGTTAAACATTGTAATTGTAAAATATTATAAATAATTTGCTGAGTAACTTTATTATTATGTACCATAATTACGATACAATAATTAAATAATCGATAACATCATCCAATTATTGACATAGTTATTCAGAAACACCAAACACGAATTACTGCAACGTGTTTGGCATCTGGCATTTAAGGTCAAGAGCGAAAAATCATTTAATTCTTAAAGAAGTAGAGTTTTGCTCGATTATAAGTCGCTAAATTTTATGTATAATGTTAAATTACTAACTGTATAACATGCATGGGTGGAGTGGGGCACGTGGCAAAAAGAGATACAGATCAACGTCAAACAATCGTTGCTTACGTTAATACAAATTTGGAAGCTAGATTATCCTGCCCGGCACGCCAGGTATGCCTCATCCAGCAGTTTTTGGGCAATGCTAGACAAACAACCAACCAAGAGACGGAAGAAATGAGACAGTTTCGATGAGAAAATTTCCGGCCCCTTAGTGTTTTTTTCAAATTGGGAAACAGAATGTAGTCACTGGGTGCCAAGTCTGGACTGTACGGTGGATGCGGAATTTCCATGAAGCCGCTGTCCTTTAATGCAGCTTGAGCAATATTAGCCTTGTGCACTGGTGCATTGTCGTGAAGAAGCAAGATTTTTTTCCTAACTTTCTTTGGCCTTTTTTCCCGGATCGCTTTTTTCAATTTTCGGAAAACCTCTGTGTAATATATGCCTGTGATTGTGGTTTTCGGTGGCATATAATCGATTATCAAAATTTCTTCAGCATCCCAAAAAATTGTTGCCATAACCTTACCAGCAGACGGTTGAGTTTTGAATTTCTTTGGTGGTGGTTCACTACGTTTAATCCATTGCATCGATTCTTGTTTGGATTCCGGATCCCAGTGATGAAGCCATGTTTCATCTCCTGTTATTATGTTATCCAAGAAATTTTCTGGATCTTCTTTGTACATATCTAAAATCGCCTTTGAAGTTTGAACACGCATTTTTTTGTTCTGCATTCAAACAAACGGGGAACCCATCGCGCACTTACTTTCGACATGTGAAGGTGGTCATGTAATATAGTATATGTGGTACCGTATGAAAGAGAAAGTCTCCACGCTAACCGCGGAACAGAAATACGCCGGTCCTCCAATACAATAGATTCGGCCAAAATTACGTTTTCATGGCTAATAGCATCTGCTGGCCGATCCGAGCGGTTGTCGTCTTTTAATGACTCCCGACCACTTTTGAATAATTTTACCCACCTTGTTACTGTGGCATATGATGGTGCAGGTTCGCCGTAAGCTTTTGATATATAGTTGAATATATAAATTGCATTTCGTCCATCGTTACAGAAAAATTGAATAACGGCGCGATATTCAATTTCATTCATTTTAAGAAAAATTCAAAACACGTGTTACTAAATTGACAAAGACAAACTGTAAAATTTACATCGAAATGTTCTTCTAGAAGTTTCATCGCGACAAAAAATGGTTTTGAAAAATATATTGTTGTCTCACTCATTCTTTTTTTTTCATATGTAATTGCAAGACTTTTTGATATACCCTCGTAATTTGGATCTAGGTTTTTCTAAATTTTTTTCTTGTTTTTAGAAAATGAACTTGATTAAACTTACAAATAACTTTCATATATTAGACAGGAATGTTAATCAATAAAATTTGAATTAAATCGAGCAAAAATTGTAGATCCAATTTATAGCAGCTTATGTCTGTTGCGGTATTTTTAATTAATATTAATTTGTATACTTATCATGTTTATTAAATAAAAGTAATAAAGAATTATATGTTTAAAAAAATTACATTGATGTCTCAAATGTGGACCGCGCGATCCGAATTAGATGCTTCTATGAATATTTTTGGAATGAAGATCTCGGTAAATATTTAATTTTAAATTTTTTTGTTGATAGACAATAGTTCAACAGGAAAAAAATGGCACCCATGACAAAAGGTGAAGTAAGTAAGGAATATTGTAAAGATTCCTTAAAAAATGCTCTATTCGATGTGAATAATGGTATGACTGTTCACACGGCCAGTAAAACATTTAAAGTGCCTAAAACCTCTTTATATAACCATTAAAAAAAAAATTAAATGCTGATATAAAACAAGGAGCACCAAGAATTTTTTCAAAAGAGCAAGTACACCTGGTTTCCTGGATTGATCACTGGACTCCGTACAACTACTTGCGAAAGATTTACAAATTTCGAAATGGTAGGCCAGGTAAGTAAATCAATCTTCATTAGTACATACATATATAAGGATTTCTCTATAGGTCGGCACTGGTACGAAGGGTTTTTAAAAAGAAGTCCTTCTGTATCCAAGAGAGTGGTACAATATTTAATTAAGAGTCGTGCACAAGTGACAGAAACCAAATTAAGAGAATGGTTCACAGAAATCCGATCATACATTGAAAAGAATAGCTACCTCTCTATTTTCGATGATCCCGAACGCATTTTTAACTGCGACGAAACGGCATTTTTCTTAAGTCCAAAAGAAAATTCCGTGTTGGTTACCAAAGGACAAAAATCACTATATTCTTTAGTAGCCAATGATGAAAAAGAAAATGTCACAACGCTAATAATGGGTAATGCGCTAGGGAAACTTAGCCCACCGATGGTGGTTGTACCGTACAAGAGGATCCCTTTTAACGTAGCCAAAAGCATGCCAGCCAGTTGGGGAATTGGAAGAAGCGATTCCGGTTGGATGACGGTAAATTATTCTTTGAATGTATAGCCAATATTTTCTACTTGTGGCTAATAGTCAAACAAATTAAATTTCCTATTGTCCTTTTTGCCGATGGCCACACATCACAAATGACGCTGAATTTGAGTCAATCCTGTAATGAGAACAAAATCATATTGATCGCCCTTCTACCCAATTCAACGTCTATATTACAACTGATGGATGTTGCTTACTTTCATCCATTAAAACAAAACTGGAGAGAAGCGGTTAAGAAATGGCGGATGGAAAAAAATGAAGCGCGAATGACGGCTTCAAAGCGTGCGGGTTATGTCCTATTGATGAAAATACCATAAATTACCAAAAGCTATTAAACAAAGTTCAACCAAAGGAAAACAAAGACTTTGAAAATCATCTTGTTGACAAAAAGGAAAGCGACTCTAGCCTTCACCTGTTGAATCTACAAACACTAAAAAAAAGAAAATTACCCGCAAGAAAGAAAACGAAAACGGATAGAGAAAAGGGTAAATGTTCAGTGTCAATTTAAGGAATCTGCAAAGTCAGAAGAAAAGGAAAGAAGAGAGCCATCATCAGACGAGCGCGAATTCAAAATTCTTCATTATGTGATAGTAAATTATGAGGATGAATTTTTTCCTGGTATTGTAGAAGAAAAAAGAAAGATGAGTATCTTGTAAAGGTGATGTGTATGTCAGGCAATAATTGGAAGTGGCCGGACAAAAATGACGTATGCAGGTACAAAAAGAGCGATGTAATCCAGGCCATAGGTTTTTAGGTTTAGGTTTCAGTGATTGACACTTAGGCCATTTTTTGGTCCATTGTGATACCACGCATTCACGCCACATCATTAACTCGCTCACCTATTCACCTACTCACACAACTACAGTATACCACCTGCAGATTGGCATGGACGGTGGGTCGGCGCTGAATTCTGCACTCCATCAGAGGGTCTTAGTTGTGTTTCCACAACATCCAGGCCATAACAGAACCAACATTAATTAATGCGAGAGGGGTTTATTCCGTCGCAGAAATTAAATCGATGCGTGATAAAAAATAAATTACACAAAATATATTAAGTATGTGAATTACTTTGATAGTTTCAATTTACTTTTTATGTGATATTACAATTACCTATTTTATTTTAGTTTTTAAAGACTTTATGAAGTTTATTTTTGATAATCTTTCTGTTATTTTATTTTATTTTTATTTATGTAAACATGGAGCTTGCTTAATTATTTTATTTATTACTTTTCATTTTAGTTACATCTTATTGTTATTTATGATAAACAGGTTTTTCTCTGAAAATTAAAAATAAAGCATGAACTCCTTATGAGATCCACTTATGGGACAGCAAACGATCCGCATTAGGTAATTTAGTTTTTAATGCGATCCACATTGGGGACCTTGGAATAAATTCACTTTTTTGCTAAAATCTGGGTTATACATATAAAAATTATAATTTTTTATATATTAAATCATGAAAAAATTAATCAAACTTGGTAAAAGCCAAAAACTTTGTCTATGTATAAATACAACAATTAATTTAGAAACTGTGCAACCCTTAATTCATAAATAGCGATCCGCAATTGGTACACTTCTTAGTTTCCAAAACAAGCAAGCTAAGTACTTGAATATATGCTATTCTACTATTTATTAGATATTGCTATCGATTAGACTAATAATTGAAATTTGGTTTCCATGAAACCTCCCCTTTAATGAAAACAACTATGGATTCAAATTTTCGGACATATCATCCGACTGCAGTGATCAAATTACAAAATTATTGGATATACATACTTTGAACTTATATTCAAAGTATAATCACATTGCATTAGCGAATTATTGTGTTCTGCTGCGCATTTGTTAACGTCTTAGCTGAGACAACCTAAAACAGATATTTCATCCTATGTAAACGTAAAAATTTAAACTGCGATTTCATTTTCTGTAAATCGCCGCATACAATCAAAAATATTTTATTTTTTGCGTATACGTATACGCAGTTTATCGAAAAATCAGAGATACAAAGATGACATTGGAATTATCAGAAGTTTGTCTTGTTTTCATTTTTTAGTTCAAATGAAAAATCTAATTTGATTGTCTAAGGTCTTAGTAAACTAGAATTTTAATGAAAGTAAAATTGTATACGATGTATACGAATCAAATAAAAATTTTGTAAATTTATAACTCTACTATATATAGATGGAAAATCTGTAAGAATCACAACAGTCAGTTTCGAACGGATGAGATTATTGATTTGAAAAAATCAGATTCGACTTCGTAGACTAATGAAGTAATTCACTAGTACTACAAATACACGGGTTGTTCTATATATATAGACAATATTCCTATGTAAGTAATACAATAACAGTCGCCGCGACCTGATGAGAAGACTGATTTTTTCAAATCAATAATCTCATCCGTTCGAAACTGATTGTTGTATGTGTATCTTACAGATTTTCCATCTATATATGTAGTCATAAATTCACAAAATGTTAAAATTATTCGCAGTCCAAAGAACTCTTAAGGACGTAAAAATATGGGGTGGTTGGGAAGTTGATTGAGTTTAAGTAGGTATAGAGATTATCATAGTATTTAGAGTCAATCTCGACAGATTGACTCTAAATGGAATATGTATTCCTACGATTGTGTATTAGTCAGAGTGCTGAAAATAAACCAATGTACCGAACAATCACAATCAAAAACCATTACAATACAAATCAAATAAAAATATTTTACAAAATTGTATGTTTTAGTTTTTACACTGTTAAAAACACAGTGTTGAAAGAGACAGCTGTACGATATTATAAAGAGATGAAAAGCACGCATATTTATTTTACAAAATAAGTGGAACACTTTGAAGTTCCTATAATAGGACATCGTTTGGACCCAAATTCCATCATAGACAGATGAAATCAATGAGCCAAAACTTTTAAACTATAAAAGTGAGATTTCCAAACTGATTGATAGCGGCCGATTTTTGAGTGGAACATATTCATAGCATTCATAGAGTTTGAGTGTTTCACATTTAACGGCCAAGACATTGCAGTGTTTCTACCAAAATGCCACTATTATTGGATGATTTCTATAAGATTTTCAGTGCTTTAAACCTATACCATAATTTGCTACACATTTATTACAACAACTTCCGATTTTATTACAGTTATCGTTTTCGAGGAACGAGTAGTCGGTTAAGATTAAAATTAAACCTTCAATGTGAAAAATTGTAACTTTTGATACAGTTCTGATATCGGGATGATTGGACCATAATTTATAACAAATTAATTACATTTCATTGGTTAGTTCAAGAACTCCCTTATAAAATCAATTATTATCATTAAACACTTAAATATTAAAATTAATAAAGAAAACTACTAAAATATGAAACATGTTCTAAAAAACATTCTGTAAATTTTAATTTAGTATTTAACCAGTGTTCCCTACAGGCGATTTAGAATTTTTTTAGGGTGAAAACTGAAAAAATAGACTTGAAACATGATTAAATCAAAAACGTCAATTTTACCATTATTAATAATTTATTACAACAGACGGTCTCCAGAGTTTGGACCGAATGTTCAAAAAGCTATGTAGAAAGCAGGTCAACCTTATCGAGCTGTGTAACTTAAATCATATCTGTGTCAGGTTAGATGGAATTGGCTTCAGACGATAAAGGCTTCACATATGTCAAATAAAGGCCGACTTATTTATATTTCAAAATAAGTCGGCCTTTATTTTACATATCTTGAAGCAAATATCGTCGAACCTCATACATAAATATTTTATTACATATGTATCCACAAGCACCAAGGAGTAACATTTAGGTAAAAGTAGGTAAAACCCACCATTAAATTACATATTTGCAGCCAGTAGCATTTGAAGCTAATTGCGTCTAACCTGACACAAAGTAATTTATTACCCACCTGTAAACAGGTAGATTTGCCCTCCACAAGGTATATGGAGTAACATTTGACTAATATCTGCTGGCGTTAAGGTAAAATAAATTATTAAAGGTGGTAGATTCGACATACTTATACATACTTATTTGAAGCCATTAGCATTTGAAGCCAATTCCGTCTAATCTACTAAAAAATAGTTTATTACACTTCTGGGTAAAATTTACCTACCCGCTACATGACTACGAGTCAGCAAAATTTGGCCCAGACTCTGGTGGCGGTCTGGTGTAATAAATTATTAAAAGTGGTTAAATTGGCGTTTCGGTTTTAATCATGTTTGAAGTCTGTCCTGAACTAACCAATGAAATGTAATTAATTTGTAATAAATTTTGGTCCAAGAACCATCCCGAACAGGATTATTGGTGACAATTTTGATAGTGCAGATTTAATTATATTCTTAAGCTAAACCGACCACTCGTTCCTCGAAAACGGTAAGTGTAATAAAATCGGAATTACCTGTATTGTAATAAATGTGCAGCAAATCATGGTATATGTTTTATTGAGGCGGGCTAATTTGGTCGATGCATCACACCTTTGGATTTAAACTTCCAAATGCCACTATTATTAGATTATTTATATAGGCCTAAACTTTCAAGTGTCATAGATTGGTGGCGATAAATTTATTTGAGTAAAACTGGTAAAAACTATGGGTCCGCCTTTTTAACACCCCATCTAAAGGTTTTGACAAATGTGATGAATGAATTCGTTTGGTCATCGTTTGGTCAGGAGTTTTTATCGGCCACTTACGGTCACTTACGATTACCGGGAAATAAATTATGAAAAATTGAAAAAAAAAAATTCTCGGGTAGCACCTCATTGCAAGAAAATCATACCGGTTTTATCAAATTTCGTTAGGTAATCGTTAGATCAGAATTTGTCACCACATTTTGGGGTTTGGTCACCAATGGGTCAGTTTTTATTGCGAAAAAAACAAAATTAAAATTGTATTAAATTAATAAGATCAGGTTCGTTGCTTATTTGGGAGTTTCATTTTACAAAATTAATAAAAAATCCAATTGGACTTATACCATTTAGATAAAAATATTCATTTTTCAAAGAATTGTACATATTTAAAGACATAAGATATAAATAATCACTCCAATTTTTTGGTTCTTCATAACTCGTTGAGGATTGGTCACTAGTCGATTTCGTTTAGTCATCCCTAGTTAATGAGTTATTTTTATCTAAATATAAGTCCAATTGGATTTTTTATTAATTTTGTAAAATGAAATTTCAAAATAAGCGATGAACCTGATTTTATTGAATTAATATAATTTCTATTTTGTTTTTTCGCAATAAAACTGATCCACTGGTGACCAAACGCTAAAATGTGTTGACCAATCGATTATCTAACGTAATTTGATACAAACAGTATGATTTTCTTGCTATGCTGGCTCTAGCCGGAGAATTTTTTTTTTTAATTTTTCATTATTTTTTGTACCGTTTAATCGTAAGTGACCAAACGATAAAAACTAGTGACCAATTCCGACCAAACGATGACCAAACGAATTCAATCGTCATTTTTGTCAAAACCTTTAGAAGGGTAGATGGAATGCTAAAGAGACGGGGCCAAGAACTATGCGATGTTTGGTTATTGGCCGTTTAAATTAAACCACTCAAATTCTATGAGTGCATTGAATAAGTTCTACTCAAAAATTTTCCAACACCAATCCATTTGGAAATGCCAACGATGTCATTTGAAAGGTTAAGTCCAGATGTGCCATCTATATAGTGAAATTTTGGTACAAACTCTACGATGTCTTGTCCATTCAAAGTATTTCCACGACTGACCACCAAATTCCAATCGAGAGGACGATATTGAAAAAACACCGATAATAAATCCTGTCGGTATGTTTTAATTCCCCCCCCCCCCCCTCCGCCAAACTTTTGAATTGTTCAACCCTGAACATACATACACGATTCGTTGATGGTTTCAGATACAGAAGCCTAGCATCTCGAACATTTCACTCATTATTGACATGTGTTTAAAGGCGTTTTTGTTAAGGGCGGGCTGAGATTCGCGAGATATTTGATTTCTGCGAGAGGCACACAACCTCTGTCAGAAAAGGTGAGTATAAATATTGAATATATATATATATATATATTCTAATAATATATATATATATTCTGCTATATTGAAATTTCTCGAACCTTCTGAAGTAAGAGGTTCGATTTTGTCGCTACTGCTTTCTTTTATGAAGGGTAATAGAAAGAACGACAAGTCAGAAATAAATTGGACATCGGAGGCACGAACAACTTTCACGGGATGTAAATAGTTTTTTGCCGATGCAGCAATCTATAGGCATATTCATTATAGAAGGGCACCGTAGCTCTAATGGTCAATAAATCAGATGTAATTTTAGCTAATGTTAGACAGCAAGTGGCAATGTTTGAGTTTCTATTCATGAACACTTTTAGAGGCGAAAATAAAGTCCGGTACCTATACGACCGAGAGTTGTTGGCGTTGTATTCTGCTATCAACTATTTTCAGTATATGTTGAAGGGTCAACATTTTATTACTACTCTTTTGCTTTTCACCAGAGACCAGAGAGCATTCCCGAGATAATTAAGGCATCTTGACTATATAAACCAATTTACTAAGGACAATCGCCATATTGCCGGAGGAGATAATGTCGTGGCAGATACATTGTCGAGCATGGAAATATCTCTCTCAACTATTTAGGCGAAAATTAACTGAAAAACAGCGATTTGATAAGCTTGCTAGAAAATACAGGATCACAAGGATTCCTGAAAAACAACTGATAACAAGCTAAAGGAGGTCGGTAATAGTACCCTGAGGTTTTGCGCTTTTCAGAGAAAATGCCATTGTTCTGGCAACCCGATTTAAAGTTGTGGACTTGCCAAGTAGAGGCACAATATATACTGCGGTTTCTTAAAGAGTAGTGCACTTTGTCATGTAAACGACATAATTTTTAAACCACCCGAGAGTGACAAATAGTAAACGTTAAGGAAAATGTTAAATGTTCAGTTTTTTCCTTTCTGAGGAAGTACGATAGGTGATAGATGGTTTTCTTACCAGAATATTGGAAGTGATTTACTAAATCTATCTGTCACATACTCAAACCTTATCCGTTAGCATCGATAGTCTCGACAAGCTGGATGCGACTTCAGGCAGAATTAACGACGAATAAAATCCTGTGGCGCAAGAAGACGAACTAAACGAACCTTTTTAGAAATTTTAAACAAATGCAATTGCACTTCGCCAAAAAAAACCGCAGATGGGTTGTCGGATTTGAGGAACTTAAGTGTTCGAGTAGTAAGTATCCCGAATTATTGAAACATCAAAGAGAAATCAAATACGTTCTTATGGTTCACCAAAATTACGAAGATCGATTTTTGATCAATTTTATAATCTGGATCACCTGCAACTCATGCGTGCGGGATGCACATGGCCATCCATTAGTGATGGCCAACGATCTAATGTTTGTCGATACACACAGAATTTGGTTTAGCAGACGCTTGGTCAAGGAACCGTTTCGACCATATTAATGTCGCTATTATTGGATTGCGCTACCGTCGACAGAAGGTTATAATTATACTGCGTGTCTTGTATTGATAGGTTCACTAGATTCACTGAGGCTGTGCTAGTGTCGGTGAAAATCGTAGCATGAGCTATTTATTTTAATTGAATATGTAGATTCGGTGTCTCTAGTTATATTACACCATTCAAAGACGACAGTTTTAGTCAGTGTTGTTTGCCGAGTTGAGAAAACTGTTGGGAATGAAGCATTGTAAATCTTTACCTTACTGTCCACCAGCAAACGGCATAATCGAACGCTGACAAAGTGTAGCAATGAAAAAACGATAAATTTGTCAAAAATCTGTCAACGAACTTCATGCGGATGGGAGCAGATTTGAAGTACGATTTGGGGGCAACTATCTTCGGACTAGTGTATGGTACTACGATCAGATCGCCAGAGGAATTCTATAAACCTTCGTCCGAATCAATGTACTAATCTGACTTCGTTCAGTTGGGAGGTGTCATGAATATAGGTTGCGACCAAGGCAAAATTTGCGCAACAGCAAACCTATCACTTTCGTTAGTAAAAAAGTCTTGATAGATGTACACAAGTATTTGTTAGGAGCGACGCTATTCGATCTCCACTTCGGACTCCGTATGAAGGACGTAATTTGGTATTAGAGCGTAACGATAGTACAGTAACGACAAGTAGGTCGAACACAACGAAGTCTGGAAGGAGGAGGTCTGGATCCATTTTCGTGATGAGAGTACTATGGGGACCGTGAGCAATTTCGAAGCTTGCGAATTTACTAATTTCGACTTCTTTTCTTTTCGACGGGTACTCGGTAACGTATATCAAACATCGCCAAAACAAGGAAAAACCGAAGAGAACAAAGGGGTCAAGTCGAATATAAACACTACAAGTGTTCCAATTTATTAAATAAATAAAAAGATAAATATTGTTTGAAAAGCTATTTTGTCTTCCAGCACAAAATATACTTATGTGGTTCGCCCGTTGAACCCCCCGCCACGTACTTCTGATTCTGACAACATGACGCCAAACATTTAATTGAATGAATTTTTAGTTTAAGTGAACATAAAATGAATGATTTTAAGAAAAAAATTACAAAATTGATAATGAATTAACTTACCAGTTTTCTCGTACCGCACTCTTATCGCTCTCTAAATACTAAAGAATAACTCTACACAAATCACTTTTATTTTATTTTACTTTTTTTTTGACATATTTATTTTCATACCACTTAAATAAAATAAATCACTAATTCACTCTTAATTACACTTACACTAAAATAACACATACGCAAATAAATAAAATTAAATCGAATTTAATCACAAACAAAAACTATTTTGTAAAAACAAAGATGGAAAACAATTTTTACATTCACTTTTCACGTTACGACCACCCTCCTATTCAAAATTATAACGCCAAACTAAAGATAAGCGTAAACACGCGAGAGAGAGAGTAGCTAAGCGCACGTTGGTTTGGTATGCAAACAGTTTTTGTATTCTCTCTATCGCACTTTTTCCATGCACTCGCGATGAGTAAAATATATGTTTTCCTATTTTCTCCTACACCTAATTCTCATTTCTCAATTTTAAATAATACATTTTTGTTTTTGTTGTGCACCAAGAAGAGGCTTTTTTAACTGTCTGTTGAATCCGATGTAATAAAACAACATGTCTTTAGGGTCATGAAGTTGTAATTCTGCAGACTGATTGGTCGAAAGATTAACAAAATATTTGTTTTTGTTTCGTTCAAACAAAGTAATAACAAAAAAAACGTTTAATTGCGAACATTATAAATGTTCATTTGTACACGATCTGTGTACACAACATTTAGGCGAATATCGGAAGACAAATAACTTCTTGTTTGTCTACAACATGGTTTCACGCAAATTTTTCAAACAATAAGCCCAAGCCTTGTCCTAATATCTTTTGCGTGAAGTGAAATCAAGAGTTTTGTGACTTCAACTTCAATTTCAAAATTCACATAAACAGATAATTAATAACGGCCTTGTGCAATTTTTTTAGAAGCAATGGAACATTGTTCGGAAATGAATTTGTTGTTTTTAAAGTGCAAGTCACGGAGTGTTTCTGTTTGTAAATATCTAGTTTTATGCTATACTAGCAACAAAAATATATTTTGTTTATCGTGCATAAAAAATCGGGATCAGTTATTTGTTTAGCATTCCGCCTGGCATTGTAATAGTTCCCGGTACATTTTTGAATAATGCATCAAGACTCAGATCAGTACACGTTTGTAGTCTGTATGATCCACGCAGTCTTCTTATGATTCCGGCTAGATGGTTCCGGTTAATAACTATTTGGTATTGATGAGTTTGTATTGTTCCGCCTAGCGGAGTCGTTTATTGACTATGTTTTAAAACTCGGAACGTAGAATGTAAACAGCAAGAATCTGAAAGCCTCCATCAGGTATTTGTACTGGCCTCGCAATATAAGCTCGGTATTTTAGTAGCAAATAAACCAACAATACTTTAGCAACCGTAGTTTTCTGGTTAACAACTGAAATCGCGAATTCGTTGCCGATTTTGTACCTATCAATAATCGGATGTGGTTGCTCATGTTTCGCGGGAATCATTAAAATACTTCATGGCACTACCGGCTTAGACTTATTTACTTACTTACTTACTGCTGTGTGTCTCATGAAAGTCTCACCTTATTTCATACAATAACGAGACACGCATCACTGAATTACCTTTGCAGCATAATTTGGTTGTCACAAATACTTTAGGTCATACGAGGGCTGCCTTTTATATTTCGGGATTAGAGAACAAAAACAAATATTAATCATCGAAAATCGCTTTATTGTTTTTCAAAATATTCCCCATGAAGATCTATACACTTTTGCATGCGTTTGAACCAATTGTCGAAGCACTTTTTCCACTCTGATTGAGGTATCTCCAAAACATGCATTCTGAACGCAGCAACCGCTTCTTCAGGTGCCGAAAAACGTTGATCTCTCAGTTTGTTTTTTACGTATGGGAATCAAAAGAAGTCATTTGGTGACAAGTCAGGACTATATGGCGGATGACTCATCAAATCGATGTTTTGAGTGCTCAAAAATGCAGTTGTTTGAGCCGATGTGTGAGAGCTCGCATTGTCGTGGTGAAGAGTGATCCGTCTTCGGCACTTGGTTTTCCTAATTTCTTGGAAGACAACTGGCAAACAAATGGTTGTGTACCACTCAGAATTGACTGTTCTGCGTTGTTCTAGTGGTACGCGGTTGAGACATGTCCATTTTTTTCCGAAAAAACAGGCGATCATTTGCTTGCAAGTGCTTCGTGCGCGAACAACTTTTGTTGGATTCAGCTCATCTTGAAACACCCATACAGTCGACTGCTGTTTCCTTGTTTTGAAGCACCGCGATCAAATTTTTTGTGCTTTTCTTTCGACCAATCGACACGAGCCTTTTTTTGAGCGATTGACAAATTGTGTGGGATCCAACGCGAACAAGTTTTTTTGACATTCAAATGTTTATGCAATATTGAACGTATGCTGGTCCCACTAATGCCTAAGGTTGTCGCAATCTCACGATAGGTCACATGACGTTCTTGCAATATCAGTTCGCGCACTGATTCTGTACGACGGTCACGAAATTCGTCTTGGAGTGAACTACGACCTCGATTGAATTCACAATACCATCGATAAGCACTGGTCCTTGATGGAGCTTCATCGCCAAAAATTGAATTAAGTTCATCCATGCACTCTTGCTGCCTTAATCCACGTCGAAAGTTGTAAAAAATAATCGCACGAAAATGTTCAAGATTTAATTCTATTTTTTCGCCGAGATGTTGAGTAAATGCGTACTGTAAACAACACAAATAGCGCTCGAATGTCAAAACGTTCTGAGTACGTATACTCTCAAAAATGTCAAACTTTACGATAAAGCTGTCAGTTGCCAGATTGCAACACTAGGGTTGTCCAATCCCGAAATATAAAAGGCAATCCTCGTATTCAAACAACCATCGCTTCCAATGAACCCCGCGTTGGAACAATGAAGTTTTTAGCAATAACGTTATCCAAACAAATTACGAGAATACACTATCAAGAATTCTAGAAAACCAGCTGGTGCCAGGTACCACAGAGGATACATAGAATATCAAAAATTACGGTAACGGCAGCATGGAATCAATATCATCATCAACAATCGGTCAAAATTCACAAACAGGTGACTTAGTGGTCTCTAAAAAAACTAGTTGGGGAAAATATTGCTGAAAAGCAATTTGAGACAAAAACTGAATCCAAACCACGAGGGTCTCGTACAATAAGCAACGAGTGTTATTCATTGAAAATTCGAGTGTTAGAGAGAGCTCGCAGAGGAAATAGATATAGACTTCCAACCTCGTAGCAATGCTAGAGAGTTAGTAACGGACAGCAACAACCTCCTTCAAATCTGGCTGAATTATTTTGCCTCTGTTTTAAATCGAACTGCAGCACCATTTGTTAGCAAAGTATTATCTCTTTTGCACAAGTCCGAAATCAACACTGAAATAGCTCCACCATTATACGCTGAAGTACGCAAAGTGGGGAAAAAGGGAAAGACTCCTTTAAAAAAGGGAAAAACTGAAGGTGAAGAAGCAATTTCAAGCGAAATACTATAACGGCGACAATCAATGTGTTCTACTTAGAAAATCTCAGAAGAGTTTAAAACGGTAGTACATAGCAACAAAATGGAGCTATCCTTTTCTAAAACCATTATGATCCAACTCAATGGTTCACATGAGGAGGGCACCTTTGATGGCTATCGGTGGAATGAAAATACAGATGATGTCATCGATAAAGTGGTTATGAGTTTTAATGAAATTCTCAGTGTAATCGTATACACGTCAGTGCGAGTTGCAGAGAGTAGTAAAAAAGTTGTTTTTGTGTTGAAAAGATTAACTAAAGAAAGGTGTGATTTGAAACGAAATACCATGGCTAAGATATACGATGGCTTATTAGTTACATCTATAATTTATGGCTGAGCTGGATGGGCAGATAGAATAATCTGCCATCACTAATGAGCACAGAAAGGGCGATTATTGGTATAACTAAAGTGTATAGGGCAATCTCAACCGAGGAGGTTGCTAACTTACTGGAGTTATTACCATCGATGTATTGTTGAGTGAACGATTGGTTAGTCACAAAATAAGGAAACAGCAAGATGTTAGTTACGGAAAAATTCAAATTCTAGCAACTTGGCAAGATATATCGAATCAATCAAGTGACGGCAGAACTACTTATAGTAACATGCCTAATATAGTAGAAGACATGCAAATACTATCGAGTCACGAAAAAATCGCAGGCTACAGCCTATAGATTTGGTCTATCTGATAATAGCTCGGAAACGGCTGACTATATACTATTCGTTTGTGATCACACCGACAGTGCTAGAGATCGTTTATGTAAAGAAACAAATTTAGTCTGGCCATCTAATAAGCTGGTACTTATGTTGCCAATTCACAAGCGTGCGTTCATGAGATGGAGGCGATACCTCCAGCGGTAAACTGGGGCTTTAAGCTCGAATAATCTCGGAAATTTCGAAAGTTTCTAATTTATAACACAAGGTTTATAGATCTATATGGGAGATCAACTAAATTGCAATAAATACCGTGAATTAGCTTTATTAAGCTATGATTATAAGATTTGAACCAATGCAAAGTTGTGTTGTTATGGTTTAATGCCATTTTTTCACCACTGTGTAACTTTTGTCACTTTGAAAACTTAATTAAAATGATTAAAAAAAAAATTATTTAAAGCTAAACCAAAAATAAAATATAAGGTACCAATATCTTTATGATTTGTGGAAAATAGCCATTGTTGCGATTAAATGGCTGAAGTGTAAGCAGTAGATTGTAAATCTATATATTTTTATTAACCGACCAACTACTGAACGACAAACTCAACACCAAAACCAATAAAATTTATGATCTAATAATAGGAGGAGCTTACCCAATAAGAAACACCTAGTATATAAGGAGACTAGCTTTAAATAATTTATAATAGTTTGTAATTAGAACTGAAGATGAAAATATAAGTTTTTGAAATCGATATTCTAAAATAAAACCATATTGTTACTATAAGGAGAACAAGTGTTACAAGTGTTTCATTTTAATTAAACGCAAAGTTATCGATATAAAGTGCGGGCTCCTTGCGCGAACCCCAGTATGGGTATCACCTAAACAGATCAGAAAAGATCACGAGGCCTTCACTCTGTGAATTATATTGAAGAAATATTACGAAGAATATTTCCATGGTCACAGTGTATTTGTAGTTGTTGTGTTCATAGAGGAACACGTTGTGAGAGTTTTTGTCCTGTAAAGATATCTCTTCGTTTTCATTTTGTTGTTAGTGTTATGTGCCATTAACTTTAAGAGAACTTCCATTTTCGGTTGGGTTTTTCCACCATATTTAGATATTTCATGAAAAAACGATGAATTTTGTCTTTATCAATTAAAGATAATATTAGCTAAACAGACTGCTTCTTCCTGTTGTTCGATTTGTACTGAAAAGCACCAGGAAAATTTAAGACACACTAATTTAACGAAATCGTAGAAATATATATTTTTACATTAATCGAGCTAGAAATGTCAGATCTTTGAATTCTAAAGAAACTAACTAAAGAAATTTCCATTTTCAGTTGAATCATTTTGTTGGATCTCTGGGCACTCCCAATTTACGAAACCAGTATAGACGCTTAATAAAATGATTGAATAAAATAAATACTGAAGTATTGGCGAACTATTGGGTTTCTTATAAATGTTGTACTTTTCAAAACGTTTGCGGAAAACCAAAACCTCCTATAAAAGACGCTTCTGGAACCAAATTCACAAACCGTTCAATTTTCAAAAACTTACTTACTTACCTACTGTTGGCGCTACATTCCATGGAGGGATTTGGTCGTCTGATTGTTTTTTTTTTTAAATATTACGGTCAGGAACAAGTGTAAGAAATATATGGTGGCCGATTATGTCAGATCCCTTTCTCCATGTCTAGAAAAACCATTAAAATACTACGTTGCACTAATAAAAAATTAATGGAATCATAAAAAGTCAGCGGGGAAAAACTAGAATTTATTTATTTATTTATTAAAAAAAAGTCTACAAATTTGACTTGAAAATTATACACAAGTACAAGTTTTAAACAAATGCAAAGTTATACAATAAAGCATAAAAATAAAAATAATAAATAAAAACTATTTGATGTTGGGGTATAATACCAGAGCCTCCTTAATATAAGAGCCGTAACATTCCGCCATTTTTTTCCATGAGCTTTCCATAGAGGGGAAGCTTTTTGTTCTTTTTCATACCAATCAGTGTATTTTAATATTTTTTTAGAAGCTTTTTTGTATATAAAAACATTAATGTATCGTTTCTATTTTTAATTTGAATGGTTAGTTCAATATTCTGGAAAAGCATATTTTAAAATTGAGTCATATTATGTCGAATTAACGCAAAAATATTTAAATTAGTCTACCACAAAATTTTTTTTTATTGTAGAAATAAGAATTTGTTTATATGTGTTTGTAAGAAATTAATATAGAGTGTTCCATCAAAAAGTTCAGCATTTCTTTTCCAAAACAAACGTTGGTTAAAAAATGCCTTTTGAGTAGCTATGTAATATGGGGTTTATTGTGCTCTGGATTCTATTACAACATTGTTGATGAACAAACTTCGAACACTCTTTTTTCGTTATTTGTTAAAAATTTGATTTCTCATCGCAACAAATTTGCAGCCTACATTGTTTCATCCTGTAGTATAAACAAACTGGAGCTTCATAAAATAAAAACATCATATTATAGAGCTTTTCGCAATAAAAAACCAATCAAAAGATGTCGCTAAGTATAAATTAAAGCTAAATATTAAAACCTAAACATTTGTTAACTAAAATTTAACAATTTATTATGTATACTGCCTGGTTCAATAGATTATTGAAATCTCTTGGAACTGAAAATAACCGAAAACGAGCGAATTGAAATAAGAAAAGAAAAATTTTGGAAAAATGTGACATTTTTCTATTATTGTTTTTCAGCGCGCAGCAACTACGATGATAATATTTTGCGATGAAAAGCTTTATTTATGCCAACCGTTTTATAAATAAAAATTATAATTGTTTTTAGTTTTATTAATTATGTTAAATTATTATATTAAAGATTTCGCGCTTAACTTAATATAATAATGGTTTATTTTCGCAAATAGTTATTTAATTATTTTACAATTTTCTGTAATTTCAAGTAAATTTATTACAGAGACATCTGTAAACGGATTTTCAAATTAAGGAAGCTCGGTTTTGCAATCGAATAAAATTGGATTTTTTTGCGTTTTGTTCTGTTTGGTAATAATATTTAATTAAGAAAACCATGACAACGTTGATTTTTTGTATACAAAATAATAATAGATTTTGATGTAAAAATTTTATTATATGAATAATATTATTGTTTCTACATGGTGATTCATAAAATTTCGTTTCAGCTCACGTTTTCTCTTTAGTTTTGTTATAAATGGAGAATGTTTAGATTGCTATTAAGTGCATCGTTCATCTCAAAAATTCTGAGGTGCATGTGACCAGACTTTACCAAATAAGTTACATTTTTATGAAACTAAATTTTAAATTGGATGTAAGAGGAATCCGCGGCACCACCCTTTATTATCTTACTTTATAAACCTACACAACTAAACGGAAAGCTCATTTTTATAGAAAATTAATAAATTTATGCTCCGCTTTAGTTTAAATTTACCAAATAAATACTACATTATGATGGCTGATTTTCAAATATGTGTTCTTTGAATAGTTTATTAAAAATAAAAAATTAAAATTTAGATAATTTGTTTAATTTTTTATTCATAAATTCATGTTCAAAAATTTTCCAATTACCACGGTTTCTTATAGAAATTCAATAAAAGCTTCCCCTCTACTGAAAGCTCTCTTTTTAATATTACGGCTCTTCAAAATCATAGATGGCTCTGATAATACTGCATTAACACGTCCAAAGCTGTCGTTACTTATGCAAAAACCTACTGGTGCCTTAATTTTATCCAATGATAGTATAGATCGTGCAACTCAGTCAGATACGGTGGCAACTGCTTCATATTAACATGATTCGGTTAATCTTGGTCGTAATCTCATCTCTCCAATGTAGGAACCGGAAAAACGTTTTTGAACATTTTCAATGCGTTTTAACTGTTTGAACATTGTGTATATACCTCTCTCGTCCACCGTATAATGAATCCATGCATTGAATTTGCTCTACCAACGCACTGATCTATATATTCGATAGAATTTTGCAACAATGTTTACTTCCCAATGGAATGATACGATTTTTCGATTCACAACAAGTTGCTAAATTGTTGACACCTTCTTACAATTTATTAGTATCGTTGATATTTTCTATTGTTCTGTAAATTATGGGATCATCTGAGAATATCAAGATCTGACAACGCTGTATTACTTCGGTTATCGCATTAATGAAAATTAATATGTGATCCGTATGGTACCCCTAAAGTAGATTGAATTAACTTCGATCTCTTCAAATTGGTAGATGAAGTCAAATTTGAATAATTGCTCTAAAGTTTTTTAATGCCTGGTTGAACCAAAGACTTTGGCAAAATCTGTATAAATGACATAAATTTGCTTACGTTTTTCAATTTCTTCGATCGTGTTACTGGCAAACTTTTTGCCACACGCCCAAGTCGATTATTGGAAAATATGAATGTTTTAAAGCTGAGCATTAGTTATTAAAGTTGGTTGGAACCCAGAACCGTTCCGCACTTAATGCTACAATGGGCCCATGGTGCAAATAGAGGACTCTAACCAAACTCGTAAGAGACCAATGCAGAGTAGGCAGTTAACCTACACTGAATGATGGTCAGTTAAACCAGGGCTCAGTACCTTGAAAGCCGGACAGCAGGCGTCACACAGGAAGTCGTGAACAAATCCCATTCGTTGTAAATTATGATTGAAGCGGTCATGCCATGTGAGAACAGCAAACAACATTCTGAGCAATCTTGTTTAAGGTTCACTAGGACTAGAAATCCATTGTGAGTTTTGCTTATTGTAGAACGAATTTTATGATAGCCTTTTGCTATTATTGAAGTTCAAGGGAGCTGTTGGTTCGGGCTCAAAACAATCGAGAACCAACTTTTGTCAAAGAGTCAGCAATCATATTATTATCAATAAAACAATGAGCTCGAACCCACAGGACCGTAACCTTATTGTTACAAGTGAGAAGACTAATGAAGTATTTGTAGTCTTTGATCAACTTGGAAACGGTTCGAGAATTCTTCATCGCGTTAAGTACAGCTTTACTGTAAATAGCTTAGATGCATCAATTGATGCTATCAACTTCTCCAAAAATAATGTGCAGTATGTACCTAAACTACCAGTTCATTTACTATCAAGTGAGTAGGTTCCAAAAGCCGGACCAAAATCAGAGTGGGAGTCGTCAGCGATAAATACCAGCATCGCAGATACAAGGTTGTTAAAATTCTGGGACAACCATAAGTCCCTCGATGGGTAAAATATCGTGAAGGACATGTCGAAGTAAATTTCAGGCAACAGTCATTACCCATGACGATTTCTGCTATAGATGAGGTGTGGTAAGTAAAAATGTATCTAAGTCCCACAATCGACAGTTTTCCAGGCTCTAATGCACATCAGTCAAAAAGCAGTGGAAGAGGCTGTTCCTAGAATGAAAGACTGCAGCAGAAGCAGAAACAAGATGGTAAAGCAAGATTTGAAGCTCAAGTTAAAGCCCCGATAACAACTCTGCCAGCTATATCTTGTAGGCTGTTAAGTTTCTCTATAACCGAATTTGAGTTGACCATAAGCCAACAAACAACAGAAGCGTACGATTCTTCCCATTCCTTTAGGGATTTAGTAAACGCAGTAGGGACATGTAAATGGATGTCTCTAAATAATATTAATTTGTCTACGTTTATGTTAATGTCACTCGCACTTCATTCTCCCAGTTTATCTGCTCAAAGTACAGCTTTAAATTAGTTTTATCTGCCGCTCGTTAGTTGAAATAAGGCGTTCGGGGTTTTTGAGCTTACAATTACAGATAGAAGTTCGTCTATACTTCATCGTCATGGATCCAACCAACATCAGGAAAAATTGTAATCGCCTCTGATCAAAATGACATCGGATGGATCCGCAACTCCGTTGATTTACATATATAAATAAATAAATAATAAATTTCCATAATTGTGACTTTTTGTTAATTGTTATTTTGACAAAGACATGTTCGATTGAATGATCGGTAGTCTCAAATATTTCGCCAGATAGGGATGTATCAGCAGCAATAAGTACTTCATCACCAGATTTTTTAGTCGCACATGATCTCTCACACATGATATAGATTGGAATCAATATTTTAAGTACGAAGTTATAAAATCCAGCAGCTTTTGAGGACTTTTTACATTTTGGTAGTAAAATTTTGCCTTATTACTCTCCAGGCGTGGTTTGATTCTTACTGTGTTGTTAGCCCTGCCATCTTGTAAGGTATGTTATTTTGAGTTTCATTTAATGTAGTTCTTATTAGTAAATGTAATTGATTCCCTTCAATGCCTAGGTAGTCCAAAAATGGCATGGCTGATAAGCGCCTTTATTTTTCTTCTGAGAGAAAAACCCTTTCGAACGTTATTCCTTGAGCCTCATGAATGGTCATAATTTTATTTTAATCTGGCAGTTTGAACGGCTAGGTTAATTGTTTCTTATATGATTTAGTAAAGAAACGTAATGAAGGATACTTTGTTAAAACTGATGGATCTTCTATTGACTATGAGCATGAAAATACAAAGGAAGCCGAAATCATAACAAACTAGCCAGAACGATTTTATTACAGAAGTTGAAGTCGATACATTCATCGCCTTTCGACGTACGCCTGAATGTTTGCTAAATATAACTTTCAAACAAAACATTTGTAACGTTCGCAAGTAAAAAATCAATGTTATTACTTTTTTAACGGCACAAAGCACAAACGCAAAGATTTTTCCATTCTTTCGCGCAGTTTATAAATGAGAGTTTCCTTTATAACCAAAACTACTCTAATTAGTTTGAGAAACTTCTACTATGATGACGTATGTTTTATTACGGCTGTGTGCCAAACTTAAGGTAAATCATTTACTACAGCAAAACCCGGTTTTAGGACAGATTTTTCGATCAGTTTGCCATAGAGTTTTTGAAAAATAATTGAATTTACCGAAAAATTTACTAAAAATTGACTTTTACCTTAAGTTTGGCACACAGCCTACATCGCATATTTAAAAAAGCCTGTTGGCATCAACATAAAAAAAGTACTAGAAAATGAGAATTGCGTATAGGAGAAATTCGGAAAACATATATTTTATTCGTGGTGCGTGCAAGGAAAAAGTGCGATAGAGAGAAAACAAAATTTTTGCGTACCAAAGTGTTTAGCTACTCTCTTGTTGACACTTATCAGCTTATCTTTAGATTGAAGTTTAATTTTGAATAGGGTAAGTCGTAATGAAAAAGTGAATGTGACAATTTGTTTAATTGGTTCTTGTGTCTAAATAAAAGATGATTATATTTTAGTTATTTGTGCGTGCGTCATATTAGTGTAAGTGGAATTATTAGTGTTTTATTTTATCAAGTGGTGTGAAAAAATGCAAAATGCTAAAAAAGTGAAAACATAAAAAAAAATTATTTGTGCAGTGAAGTGGTAAAAATAACAATTTTTTCTCTAAACTCGGAACGGAAAAGTACGTAAGAGTACAAAACGGGGACTCTGGTGAGTTAATTATAATCTTTAACATTTTCTTTAAAAGTGTCTTATGATTTATAAATTCTATTTGTGGTTTGCTGGATGGCTCGATATTTGATATAAGGCACATCTCAAACTATGCTTATTGTAGCATCTCTGATGTGTGGTCAATATTTATTTTAATGAACTTCTAAAATTCAACCATACTAAGCCAATAATCGCTCTTAAGTTAAGTTTGTTCGCTGGTAAACATCTAATTCCAGTAGTTAAGCAATGAATACCAGCTAATTCCGCTATTTCTATATTGGTATGGTTTCGTAAAAGTTTAATTGTGGCTACCTTTTTTGTATAGTACCTATACTTGATAGTACTTACTGGCTTCATATATGATTTTGCTTTATGCAGTTTCTGGCTGGTATTGTAGTGGGTCTCGTTCGCCTTGTTTAGTTTCAAGTAGAACATTAAATTTTTTGAAAATGCAATGCTCACTGTACAACCACTAGGTAGGCGGTTGAGGGCGATTTACAGACATAACGCGTCTACTAAAGTAGACCATCTCACTCTATTAGCAGGTATTGCTATTGTAGTCCCCCCATATTTTTTAATTCCGTTTCAGCTAGCGATGTTCTTTTCCAGGTCAATACTGGTCTTTCTACTTTCCGTTTCTCTTGCGAATTCCATTCTATCAACATTCATGTTGTGTTATTAGGATCTTCCCTCAATTCAAATGATAAATATGAAGTATTTTAATTATAATTGAGATCTAGAAGATGTCTTTACCCAATTCGCCAAATGCATCTGAAAAAAATAAAATATAATTATAAGAAAGCTTACTAAATTAAATATAACACTTTATATAATATTTACTTCACAAATTATAAAATTATTTGTAAATAATTTACACAGCGCATAGTAAACGCAAGTATAACCTGCCCCGCATACTTGAAAAAGTTGAAGTGCACTGTTACTTTGAACAAATATGTAATACGACTCTGTAAGGGACAACATAGGTGGTCCAGTTGAAAAATTCACGGCCTTGTTCATTTTCCACTTAAGACAGCTTCAAATAATTAGTTTCACTTGTTGAGCCTTTTGCGGCCGTTAAAATTGTCGCTGTCTTCACTCCAAAACAATTTAATTTGATAATTTCTCATTAATTTTTCATTGATTAAAATACACTCCGTCACTAGCCTCTGTAGCATGAATACATACCAGCGGTCGAATTCCATTGGATATTAGAGAATGTCGATACTACACATACCCAAACCATCAAAGCTCTTATAAAAGCTCTTATAAAGCTTTTATAAAATCGACACAGCATTGATTAAAATCAACCATTCTAAAACGGAAATTGTATTCACCTTTGTAACACGACCTTTGTCGCTGTTATGTTAAGCAGAAATTTTTTAGTTATTACCGAGAATCAACGAGCTAACCCTTTTTGCTACACATTGCTAATTCAATTCAATTCTTTTAATTTAAACTTTTATTATTTAAAACTTGAAATCAATTTCTGGGCTACAATAAAATTTCTATATTGAACGAAATTATACTACATTAAATACTAGGCTGGGATATCATTGCAGTTTTAGTGTTTCCCGATCATATTTATTTATTTTTCTGGGATGCAATTCTGGACTAACTCCACATATAAAACTTTGTCAATTTATGCAAAAATCACGTTATTGGTGAAATGATTGTCGCATTGCCTCTCGCTACTAAGCGCCCCACCTTAATACAGTTTAAATTCGTTGCCGTATGTTAGATGTATTACATATAAATTACATATTATACTAATTTACGAGTATAGGTCGAACATTGAAAAATCAAGTTTTAAGTTAGTAATTATTTATTTAACCACACAATTATTGAAAAAAAAATTGCCCACAGCACCTAATTAACAAAACAAAAAATTTGTTGTGTCACTCCAAAACTATTAATTACTCATTACGTTACCAATTAAATATAAACCGATAAACAATAATTCGGTTAAGCATCTGCTGCAGAGACAGAAGTATAATTTAATGTTTGTACCGTACGGCAATAGCAACTTCTATTCCAAAGTGTTAATAATTTTATTCACGTTGCATCATAATTTTTGAATCGATCGGTTTCTATCCCGTGCGAAAACGTCACGCCGCCGATTTACCGCATTTTCATGCACCACCCTCATTTCCGTTCAATCGAATACATATTGGAAAAATACCATCAACTCGAAATTCCCGAAAAACATGTAGTCGGTTTATATTTTCATTTTTAGAACCGCCCTCGGTTAATAAAAAATATTTAAATGCGAGATTTTCACGATCATGGCGTTTAGTATAACGAGAAACAAGATCCCTGGAAACAATTACGAACCAAACTAACACTAATATTTACAAATCAATTAAATATATAAAAATCAATTTAAATTTGCTGGCAATCAAGCCAAAGTCCTCCTTCAACCACCAAATTCACATCGGCCACATCCATTTTAAGCGGTTGGTGCGTTTTTTCATTAACAGTAAATGAAAATACTTTTAACATTTCAGCGATTGCATGTCGTGCCTCGAGTAAAGCAAATCGCATTCCGATACAATTCCGGGGTCCATCACCGAACGGTAGGAAACTGCAACTAAGCCGGTTTGCAATATTTTCCGGTGTGAAATGGTCGGGATTGAATTTTTCCGGTTCCTCGTATATATCAGGATCGTGATGTATTTGATAGACTGGAATTAAAATGTTGGTGCCCTTGACAACTACAAAATTCGTGCCGGGTACTTTATAATCAGCGTTTGCTTTACGGATTAATGTATGAATGGGATCGTGCATACGAAGAGTCTCTATATTTACACAAAAAAAATGGTATAAAATTATGTTATCATGCATGACGTAATCGATATAACATACCGTCAATGACTTGTCCAATATAATCCATCTCAAGCACACATTCATAAGTAAATTTACCGTTGTGCTTTGCTAAGACTCGATTTACTTCGTCGCGTGCCTTTTTCTGGATTTCTGGACTAGCTGCCAACTCGTACATCGCATACGATATTGTAGTTGCCGTTGTTTCGTATCCGGCAAAGAAGAATACAAATGCCTGCGCTGCCATTTCATTGAATGTAATTTTTCCAACCTTTACATCACCGCCCTCTTCTTTTATAATACCGTTACGATAGAGTTGTATTAGCAAATTCATAAAATAACTTCGGGTCACTTGCGATCTCTCACGGTAATCGACTGTGTCCCGAATTATTTTCATAAAATAATTTTCAACTTTATCCGAAAACATGCGGAGTTTTAGGAGTCGCCCTAATCGTGGCAACGAATTTTACACAACAAAGCTGGCTCGTTTACCAAACGAACGAACGTCGAACACTTCATTTCCGATTTCGATCAACTCTGTCTCTGAGTAATCACTCGGCGTAAACAAGAAATAGAATCCGGCGAAACCATCACTTTTTTTATATTTCTCGTATAACTCGGTGACGCGATCACACCAGTGCACTTTTGAACCGATCCCATTTAAATTACCAAATGGTATTGTTGGTGTTAAGGTTGGTACATTACGATCGCTCCAATAGCTAAATTCACGTTTTGCGTAGTAATACAGTAAAGCGGCGATCGTTAGTACGCCAATGGCAAGTACTATTGCCATTTTTAGTTACAAATGCACAACACAACAATAATAATCAACTGTCTCACCCAACCGTTTAAAATAAAGTGAAATACTATGCCCCGCGAGCGAATACACTTTTTTTTTAAAAAACAATCATGGTCGTGGATTAATAAAATAAAAATTTGTGGATCGCGATAACAATGTGTATAAGTATGTGTGTATGTATATGTGTGTATCATAACAATGATTGATTTTTTGCTTGCCAACGAAATTCACAAACAAATTTTTAATCCAATGTAATGAAGTTTAGTGAGTCATAAATGTGAAATGGTGAGTTAATAGTGCTAAAGCATAATATTGCTTGCTTCAACAGCAACTTTGAATGCCCTACAACCACAGAGTCATCTGCTTCGAAATAGAACTTTTGCTTCGAAACTTTGAAATAGAGTTTTGGCCGTGTCGCCTGCAAATGCGGTGGTATTTCAGTATTTGTCTTTATCTCAAACAAAGACGACTGAATAAAAACCAAAAAGGAAATCATTCAAGTACGCGAAATTACCAAAATAATTCGTATAAGAGTAGCACATTCATTCCTCTTACTGAAAATGGATGAAATATAGGCAAGCCTTACAAAAAAGTTTCAGATCGAAGTGAAAGTCTTCTAAGGCATTCCCTTCCGATATAAGACACCAAATGAATCTGTAATTCGCTATTTCAAATCGAAACAATTCTATTGGCACTACCCAGGTCCTCCTATTTTGATCCAGAATAGTATCTTCCATTTCAAAACTCAGATATTTACTACCAGCCATACATAGGCATTGGTATTCAAAGATGGTAGGCTCAGGTAAAACATTACAGTCAATTCAATCTATGTCAGAAAAATATACAAAAATAAAAACCTGAGGCCATGCAATTCGATCACAATTTCAATCTATAAGTTAAAGCGGATCCATTCTTCTCAATCTAGGTATAGATGACTCTAGGCCAAATATAATTGGATACATCGCCAACCTAGAATTAATGCGAGCCGTATTGCATCTGATCGTCTCGATGACTATCATAAGATCTAGCTTCATGTTCATCGTTGTTCCCAATATATCAAAAAGCATTCTAATACTAGTATATTTTTGAAGAGATCAAAATCCTGGAAGCCCAAATACTTGACATCAACATCCCGGAAATTTAAATCCCGGAAATAAAAATTGCTTTAATTAAAATAAACGGAGTCAGCCATTTTTTAACGTATCAAGCTGACAATAGGTATGTCGAATGGAAATAGGATTCCGAAATGAATTTTGGAGGAAGTTGTAGAATATCGTTACCTGAGACGGAACTGGGCCATTTCGTAGTAGATTATGTAGGGATTCGATATGTTGGATGGAAGTGAGATTCGTAAATGATTTTTGAAAGAAGTATTGGAATATCTTCCTCGGCTTCCTCGGACGAAACATAAACATTTCTTAACCGACTATGATGAGATTGCGTATGTTGGATAGAAATGGGATTATAAAATAATTGTAGGAGAAGTTCTGGAATACGGTCCCTTGGGACAGAATTCAGTCATTTCTTAACCAATAATGATTTGGTTTGGTAATTTGGATAGCAATGAGATTCTAAAATGAGCTTTGGAGTAAGTTTTGGAATATGACCACTTTGGACGGAACTCGGTCATTTTTTTTTTTTATTATTTTTTTTTTATTGGTAACTATGCGATCTGTTTTGGGGCTCAAGGCTCACCCTGCTCTTCCGTGGTTATGCTTTGTACGTCCTTACTTTACGCCTCGTGGCCAACTCGAGGACGTATGGCTATAGGGCCGATTTAAGACCATCTGCACATTGCAAGCTCCATGCCAGCCTATACTGGCATGGAATATGGGTCGGCCCATGGGTTTTGCACACCGACAGGGGATCATAGATGTGTTACATTTCACCACAGATCATAATCTGTCGATGAAATTTCACTTTGCATCCTGCCCCTATCGGGATTCGAACCCGGTACCTCCCGATCCAAACGCCAAAGCTTTAACCACTGTGCCATTTGGTCGGCATTTTTTGGTTCTTGAATATGGCTACCTGGGGCAAAACACGGCCATTTTCTAACCGATCATGATTTAATATTTTCTGAATTTCTGGAATAGGGTTACTTTGAACGGAACTCGACCATTCCTTAACTAATTATGTTGGAATTGGATATGTTCGATGGAAATGGAACACTAAAGTAATTTTTGTAAGGTGTACTGGAATACAGCTACGTGGAACAGAACTCGGCCATTTCTCTCCGACACGTAACATTAGTTTTTGTATTAAAAATTAAAAAATTATTGATCAACTCAAAGAATTAAAAATTCAGACATTTTAAATAAAAATATAGGGTTTTCCAATAAAAGTGATATGATTTCTTTAAAAAAAAACACACACACTAATTGTTAAGGAAATTGAAATGTTTTTTATTTAATGTGAAGTACAATCGATACAATTAAGTTCTGAATAAAACGTCATTGAAATGGCCTTCACGACTTCTTCTGCAGGAACGAACTCGATGACCCCAATTTTCGAGCACTTTTTCCACTAAATCAAGTCTTATGTCATGAATAGCATGTTCAATATAGACTTGTAAAGCTTGAAGAGAGTTTGTTTTATTGATTAAGACCAATGACTTCAAATAACCCCACAGGAAATAGTCTAATGGTGCTAAATCACAACTTCTTGGAGGCCATTCAGTATCATAATTTCTTGAAATAATCGAATCTCCAAACTTTTCTCGCAATAATTCAATTGTTGCACTTGCTGTGTGGCACGTAGCCCCGTCTTATTGGAACCAAATGTTGTCAAGATCAACTTCTTCCAATTTCGGCCATAAAAAGTTGGTTATCATCGATCTATACCCATATCCATTGACAGTAACGGTGTTACCAGCTTCATTTCGAAAAAAATACGGAGCGATGATTCCACCAGACCAAAATGTCAATTTAGGTGAATGTAATGGTTTTTCATGAATAATTTGTGGATTTTTTTCGCACCAGAATCGACAGTTTTGTTGTGTGACAGTTGTGAGTCACCACTCAGATGAAAGTGAGCCTCATCGGAGAAGATGATTTTCTTAAAAAAATCATTATCGTTTTCAAGTTGTTCCAAGGCAAAATCAGCAAATTCACGACGTTTACGATAGTCCAATGGCTGCAGTTCTTGAGTGAGAACAATTTTATACGGATGCAAACCCAAATCCTTTCTCAAAATCCGCCAGGTTGTGGTTTGAGACAGTCCCAATTCTTGAGAACGTCTTGGAATCGACAAATTGCGGTCTTCAGCAACACTTGCCTGAACGGCTTCAATATTTGTATTACTTCGAGTGTTTCTTTGTCTTATTGGCACTTGAACATTATGTAAAGAAAATGTACACTCAAAATTTTCAACAATTCGACGAAAAGCGAGCACACTTGGACGATTATTATTACTAAAAAATGACAAAAAGAAAAGTTGCAATTGGAGAACGATTATTTTGATAATAAAACTGAATAATTTGTAAACGTTGTTCTTGCGTATGATGAAATTGTAAGCATTACTGAATACAAAGAAACAAAAAATGACAGATCATGACATAATACAAATAGCCGAAACGTCACTTAAAAATCATATCATTCCTATTGGAAAACCCTATGTATGCGTATATTGTAGACAATGCCGAACCACGAATGTACGTAAATTAAGAATGGTCTTCACTTATCAAGATTACAACACTTTCATATTGACTTTCTTGTTTTTCGTAATGAGCTGGTGTGTGGAATGGTGAAAAGGAGACAATATAGCATCTTTCGATTAGTCGATATCCGCTAAAATGAGTCTGCTCTTTATTGTGCCAGTATGTTAATTTTTACATTTCCTAAAATTCAAAGGTTGTGGTCGGATTTTTCATAAAATTGTGATTTCCACTAAAATTTTAGAATTTAGTGAATTAATTTTTCAAACCATTTGCTCCTACTCGATTTTTTAAAATTTTCGAAATAAAATCAAAAGGTTCTGTGACGCTTACCACTTCCAGTACACCGGGTTCCACAAAATTGCTATGGAGTTTTCTTATTTCTAGAAAAGGCTTAACTGTGAAATTTAAAATTGGTCAACATGTTTATCTTTAAAAAGGTCAAGTTTTTATAAATGAAACAGGTTATGGTTGTAATCGTCACTTCCGCTCACATTTTTAGAAAATGAGGTGCATCAATTTTGTTGGAAAGTTAATGCAGAATACTTTTAAGTATATTGAATCGATTTCTCGACTCTACTCCCTTTCCCGCTTTCTAGTTTTCGCAGCGTTTGAAACAATGAAAATGAAAAAATGGTTCCATTAGCCATTTAATAGTACTGTGTGGTCAAAATTGCTTAAGGAGAATTCAAACTTACTCGATTACCAATGAAAAAAGCTTTTTCTTTTCATATTTTCACGGAATGCGCCTTGATCTCTTGATCTTTCTACATGGCCCAAAAACCTGTCTCGGTTAAATTTAAAAAATCCGAAAGTGTTACCACGTGCACGAGCGTGCGGTGGTCCCAGGTGAGTTTATTCCAGAACTTCAACTAAAAAAACATTTTATAAACCCATTTCCATCCAAAATACGGCCTTATTCCAGAACTTTCTCCTAAACATATTTGAAAATCCTTTTTTCCAACCAATATATCCAGTCCAATCATGGTCCGTTAAGAAATTACCGGGTTCCACCTCAGGAGGCCATATTCCAGAACTTTTTCCAAAAACATTTTAAGACTCTATTTCTTTCCGACATACCTATTTTCAGCTTGATCCGTTAAAAAATGGCCGAGTGTTTATTTTGTTAACAATAATTTTTATTTCCGGGATTTTGATTTCCGAGATTTTGATTTCCCGAATTTTGACTTCTGGAACTTTGGTTTCCGGGATTTTGATTTTCACGATTTTGAACACGGGATTCTGAAATCCGGGATTTCCAGGGTAGCCCTATCTGTGATTTTCTTCTTAGAAGCCAATAGATTTTTATTTGAATTGGTTGCATTTTGCTTCAATAAGTATGTTTTTCCTGGATGAGTATTCCGACCCGATATAATCTGTGAGAGCAATTAAGTGCTTTGAAATTATTAAAACTCCTCCATTTTCTTTTTCGAATAAAATAACCTAAGTGTCATTCTGAAGGTAACATGAAAATTCACCGAAGTTGTCAATTCACCAAAAACGAAAATTATCCGAAAATGATAATTATTTTTGTTTCACTCAATTCACCGAAAACTACAAATTACCGATAACGGTTAAATTGTCATGTTTACAATACACAATCTTAGTTTCTATTTTGTATCATATTTCTGTAGAAGCATTCTGATTTGTAATTTCTGGATAATTCGTTTAAGGCGTCCCCCGTGTGACCTCCATGAAGTTAGCCTGAATCGTTGGTAAATAGGTTTGGCGCAAATGGACAAGTTCCATATGGCCCCGTATAAGAATATGCGAAAAGCGTGTAATTCTCCGAGGAACATGATTTGCTGGAAATCATGGTTTATGTTTCGATTAGTCTATGATAAGAACTAACTATTGACTATTATGTATATTCAAGCTGTTGGGTACATTATTTGTGCGTACCAGATCGTTGTTGCATATTTGCTGCGGGCCAATAGTTGGGTAAATCGTTTACTATGGTAAAAACCGGATTTAGAACAGATTTTTCGATCAGTTTGTCATAGAGTTTTTGAAAAATAAATGAATTTACCGAAAAATTTACTTAAAGTTGACTTTTACCCGACTATTGGCCCGCAGCCATTATTTGGAATAATTCCTAATAATTCTTGGAATAAAGATAAATAAATAAATTATGTTTGTAATTCGATGTACTTGTTGAATGGTTTTATCTGAAGCCAAATTTGATGTGGAGGAATATGATTTACTATATTTCTTCTATTTTTGGTTTGTATCTTGATGAATGTAAAGAACTTGGCCTATACGAATTTTTTGTCATATAGCGGTTTGTTGGGTTTAGGTGTCATGATTACGTCAGGGACTTTCCATTGATTTGGAACGTGTTTGAGTCTAAATACTGCATTAATTATTTGGAGTAGCTTTTATTATTTGTGCTCTAATTAAGTTATATCCTATAGATTTCTTTACACTAATAGAGTTAAGTTTGATTTCGTCTTTTAATTCATGTATTTTGTTTAACTGGTGAAATTTGAAGTTTAGGTCGCTTTAATCTTTGTGTCGCTTTCCAAAAGAAATACTCGGTATTTTTTCTCGAGTAAGGCCACTTAGGTATTTATTAATGGATTCTTTCTTGATTTCTTTAAATAACATTTCGGTGCATTTCCCTTGAGCTTGAAAAAGTACTGCTCCACGCCGCTTGTTTCTGCCAGCTCATTTTGTTATTGGTTATCCAAGTTGATACCTGTGAAGTTTGTCCTAACTTTGTCCTAAAACTACAAAATTTGCGAATTCGACGAATTGGCTTTATATGAGACAAATAACTACGTTCGTAATCATAAAATGGTATTCATCAAATGTAAATCGATACGATAAACGTAAACTATGATTTTATGGTTTACAGAGACCATTTTGCTGTTGTATAGAGTCACTTGAAAAAGCATGACTTAGTATAAAGGCCACATTGTGAACGATTTTGCTTTGCACTGTTCCTGCTGGCACCTGTAAATTTAATATATTTGATTTAACTTTGTTCTCCTATACGTTTCTTGAAAATATTTTACATAAAAATTTATTCGATTATTATGTGAACATTTAACACAAATTTATTCTGTTGGAGAAGATTCAAATACGTTAAAAAAAAATTCATCATAGGCTAAATGACTACAACAATAATTCCCTCTCAAAAGGCAGAACTCATGGAGGGATCCATCTTCCTCTTAGGCTATGTGCCAAACCTAAGGTAAAATTCAATTTTTGGTAAATTTTTCGGTTAATTCAATTATTTTTCAAAAACTTTATGGCAAAGTGATCGAAAAATCTGTCCTAAAACCGCTTTTTACCGAAGTAAATGACTACCTTAAGTGTGATACACTTCATTTAACAGATAAACGCAATTCACAAGACTTGTCAGATCAGATCTTGATAGAATCATTGCATTTTTAACTGTATACACCCTATTTAACATATTAAACGTTAATGACTTCTAAGGATGCGGGCCAATAGTAGGATAAATCATTTACTATGGTAAAAATCGGATTTAGAACAGATTATTCGATCAGTTTGCCATAGAGTTTTTGAAAAATAAATGAATTTACTGAAAAATTTACTTAAAATTGACTTTTACCCGACTATTGCCCTCAGCCTAAATACTATAAATGTCGAAGTAATTGAAAATAGTAACCCGATTAATTCCTAAACTCGAAGTAGCAAGACATTGAGAACACCACCAGATGAATTATCCCTAAAAATCTTACACTCTCGAACACTGCTCGTGTGCATCTAAATCCAAAAACCAAAACTAATCTAACGATATAAATCACCGTACCATTACTCATTAGTCACTTTTAACATTAATATATCTAGCACCAACTGCAAGCCATTCAATTTGTAAATTATACGGGAGGTATTACTCAAAATGAGATATTTCTGTAAAAGGTTATAGAATTTCAAATAAATTTCACTTCTAGAACAAATTCCTATTTATTCGTTAATATTAATTATTTCCTTATTAGTTTACTTACGAAATTAATTTTAATTTAGTAACTAATATCATCTCTGAGTCTGTCTCTGGAAATAAAAATGTATATTACGTGTTATCCCTATCCAATTCGCATTGACAAATATGTATATTAAATTTAAAAATTCGTTATATCGAGAGTTTAACCAATACTTACTTACTCATTATAAAAAGTTAGGACATAACTACTTCACACCCGTACAAGGTGAACTAGCTGCTTTCTTGGGGTAAGTAGCTTTCGTCTATACCTTTGGGGATAGGAAAGTCTATAAAATTGGGCATAGTGTTTCTATCCGTAGGCCAATAAGTTGGTTGATAACCAGAATGAAAGTCACAACTGGCCACTTTTGATCTTTGCATTAAAATCACCTCCGATTATGAAACTTAATCCAAGTGATTTAAATAATGTGCACTTAATATAGTCTTCGTTCATTAAATTATATCTTGGGATGACTTACTTGCATAAATTCTTCTTCAATTTTAAGATCTACATAGTTTGATTTTTTCTTCTCTAACCACCGACGATCCTCCTCTTGCCCTTCCCGCTGGATGAATGGCGTAGTAAAAGCTGTAACTATATATTTTAAGATATGAAGTTGAAATAAAATGAGTTTCCGATGGCATACTAATTCTGGAATATGTAGCATTAGCTCATTTGCATTCCAGAATCCAGATTTCTAGTCTTAATGTTTTTAATAGAGAATGGATGCCATTTCATTTAGAGAGTTTTGCTTATCTAACCCGTAACTAGAGATTCAAGACATTTCTCTTGTTTAGCTAGCTGAATTTTTAAAACTTACATGCATCTTAGTATCTTTTGAAGCACTGTTTTATCTTCGACAGTGTTCGCCAAAATAATTGATTTTGGCATGACCGCTTGCCAGTATAGTATTGGTTCTTCCGTTTTACTTGCATGAGGTTTTGGTGAAGGTTTGGTTCATTTTTTCCAGTATTTCGGGACCGCTGTTCTTACTCCCATGTTAAGTATTTTAACTCCCATGATAAGTATAGCCTTCAAACTATACTCACCTTTCACATTTTCTTTGTTATTAAAAGTGAGCATAAATAGTGTAAGCCCTTTTTGTTAATTAGAACTCCTTGTTCAGTTTCGAATTTTTCATTTTTAATGATGTTTACACCATTTTTTATTTGATGACAATCAATGATGGTGCCCGCTTTTCTATTTGAAACCCGAACAATGGCAAAAGTATTTAGGAATTAAAGAAAACGGAAGGAATTAAATAAACTAAAATGGGGCTGTCAGCAAATTCTGATTGTGGATAAAATGAATAAAATTGTTTGATGGTGATGGTTGTAAATCATTATCATGCGATGATCCATCCATTCATTCAAAAATCAAAATACGATTAAATGAAAATTTGAGGGTTTCATGGTGACACGGGAAATTTTGGTTAGGATTACTAAGTATCATATTTTTGGCACAAGGTCTTTTACTAAACAGACCGAAGTCTGGGTTAATAATTGATATTTCTACAACGTTTAAAAGATACCACATCTGCAGCAATCGCTGAACAAAAAGAAGCCCCTTCTTACATTTCTGCACGTTCAACAATAAAATATTTGACACTCTCGTGTGGTAAAATTTGAAACCACACATCAAAGCCAACTATTAATATTTATATATAGACACTTGCCATTAAATGAATTGGTACCACTTTATATCGAAAAACGTGAAAACTAAAATTAGATTACAAACAGTTTTAAAATTTTAAATAATTCAAATTTATAAAGAAAGTTTGTCGGTATAATCTGGTTGTTTTTAAAAATTACTGTAAAGTTTTCTTTAACGAGTATCTGTACTGTTAGAAAAACTTTTAAGTGACTAATGAGATTTGTATCGAAAGAAAAACCAAAATTTCGATTGTACAAGGAAAATGCAATACTTTTATAATAAATAAATTAATATACTAATACAATTATAGTCGATGACAATTGTTGTTTCCAAAACCAAATTATCCTTATTGGTTTTAGTTTATAAACTAAACATGATAAATTTCGGAGGTGAGTATAGTTATAAATTTGGCCCGTTTCTTACAAATATTTTTCCACGTACATAGGTACCTAGTACATAAAAGCAATACTGCCAACTACAGATGTTAATTTTACTTTGCCACAGCTACTTCCATATACCAGTTAACAAAACAAAACTCTATATTATTGTTCTGTACAGGAAAAACTTCTGGGAAATATTTGGTTAACATTGGTATCTGCCACCGCAAAATTATAATGAATACGTAAAGTTTAGGGAAAAATTAACATGGTAAACAAAATATAATTTGAATATACACCCGATTGTATGTTTGTCAAACTTAAATTTATTTACATACATGTGTATGTATGTAGTTTGTACAAATAAATAAACAATAATAAATGGATCCCGTATCATCAATATTTTATTCAATTTAAAATTGTTTTCATTTAAATATTTATTGATATAATTTTTTATATTGTGTAACAACAAAATGTTTTAACAAAAATCAAAACAATTTTAAATTTAATTGCAAATATTTATTTTGTTTATATTTACATATTTTTTAAAAATATTTATTATTATTATGAATTTGTAATATTTTTCTGGTTAAAGTTTTGATTTTTCGCACTTTTAAATAATTGATAAAATTGTACCGGGTGCCTCACTATGGCATTTTGACGTACAGCCATAAAGGTCGTTTTGGACAATAAAATAAAGTACATATACAATAATCATAAGTACTCCACTCTTAAACAAAAAGACAGTTTTTGTACGGGTATGAAGTATGTCCTAACTTTGTCCTAACCTTTTAAAATAAGTATGTATTGGTTAAACTCTCGTTATAACGAATTTTAAAATTTAAAACAAAAACGATTAATGGTACCGTGATGTATATCGTTAGACCCGTTGGAGTGTCCTCTAGCATCTGACCAACATACAAAAAAATTCTATGATTTTTTACGGAAATATCTCATTTTCAGTAACACTTTTCGTGTGATTTACGAGTATAGATTGAACGGCTTGCAGTTGATATTAAAGTTAGAAGCGATTTTTGAAAGTGAGACCCAATGCAATTTATTTTTGGTGCGAAAATTTAAATGGAACTAGGGTTCCAACGGAGCACCCTGTAGATTAGTTTTTTCGAACCTGAGTCCCAATGCAATTGATTCCTGGTACTCGAAACCTCATTTTTCTAGCAAATTTTATTAAAACCGTTCGACGATGATGTAATTTAAAACGGAAAATAGACCACGACGGTTCACCTTATAAACAAGTTTACCCGAAATTGAGACTAAACGCAATCGATTAGTAGTTCACGAAAACCCTCTCAGCATATCCATCGTCTGACTTAGAAAAAAATAAAAACTGAACCCGGGCCACGCGCCTCGATAGTGGGCCCAGTAAACGCGCCAAGTAAAGTTGAAAAACAGCACAATCAATTCCACTTGCTCGAAAACATAGATTCGGCAATTTTTATCGAAAATGTTTGAACTATAAAAAATAAATATGGAACCCGGGTCCTGACGGAGAACCCTGTAAATGTTTTCTCCCGATAGTGGGATAGCACAATCGATTCCTGCAATTTTTATCGAAAACGTTTAGACTTATAAAAAATTTAGAAACGGAACCTGGGCCCCAACGAAGGACCCTGTAAAGAAAATTTTCTTAAACTGAGATCCAACACAATTGATCTGTGGCACTCGAAAACATTCTTAGGGCTATTTTTATCGAAAGTTGCACTCGCGTCCCGACGGCGGATCCTGTACAATTTGTTTCCCAAAATTTAGACGTTACAAAACGTTTGAACTTAAATAAAAGAAGGTGGGCAACGAAGGACCCTGTACATTTTATTTCCCGAAATTTAGACTTAGCACAATCGATTTCTGGTACTTAAAAACCCACTTTCAATAGTTTTTACAAAAATGTTCAAAATTGGAAAAAAAAATTAAAAACGGAACCTGGGCTCCAACGCAGGACCCTCTAAACAAGATTTCCTTAATTCGAGACCAAATCCAACCGATTCCTGGTACTCGAATCATCCTTTAGGCAATTTTTATAGAAAACGTTTGAACTTAAAAAAAGAAAGTGGAACCCGGGGTGGAATCATCGGTCAGTAATTCTTCTAAAACGAAAATGGAATTGCCATAACCGCCAACGACGAGCGCTACATATCAATGACAAGAAACTTTTGGTGGCCTAAATTTGATAATGTGCGGATACTGACGACATGTGGTTCCAACAGGAAGGCACTACGTGCCACACAGCGCATGATTCGATGGACAGCGCAAAGTTTCAGAAAAATGTACGAAAAACCTTATAACAGGCAATGAGTGTAAAAGAAAATGCTACACATTAAATTAAGAATGCTACACTTTTAAGACTTAACTTGTAATTAAATGCAAAAAAAATAACAAAAATATAGGGAAAAATGTCTATATAAATTTATTTTACGCCATTAAATTCTAAATATAAAAATACTTAATTATGTTTTAAATAATAAAAAAATAAAAAATTAAACGTTTCGAAAGCCATGGACAAAGCATCATGGTGTCTAAGTAAATCGAAGTATGCCACCGTGTAGTACTGATCCTTCCTATCGCATCTTTTGTAGAAGCCAACATAATTATGCGATCCGCCGAGGCAAAAATTTTCTATGTTAGAATCATAAAAAACCGAAAATTCGACCGTTCGTGGACGGATTTAAGCATACTCTGATTTACTTAATCATCTCTACGATGCCTTTTGCGTGGCCTTCAAATGTTTAAATTTTCGATTTTTTATGATTCAAACATTGAAAATGTATGCTTCGACGAGTCGCATAATTATGTTGGCTTCTACAAAAGATGCGAGAAGGTCAGTACTACATGAATATTATCAGCTCGATATGAAAATAATGGATTTTATTTGCAGTGTTACTATTGAGTTTTGTTTGTTCAATATTATTTTAAAAAGTGTAGCGTCGTATTTCACATATTGTCTGTTAATAAGGTTTTTTGTCAGATATTTCACTATAGTTCCACGATGGAAATTCTGCACGAGCGATTTGAGGGCCTGAAACAGGCCATAGAGTTCGAGTGATTTGACGCCTTTAGGCTTCTTGTCTCCCTCTATAAACCGCAAACAATGCATGTTGAATTTATGGTTTTGTTGAAAATGATTTTTGAACGTGCGTTTATTTGTCAAAAAAATCACCGAGATATATATGATTTAAAATTATTGTTTTGTCCATTATTGAAGATTCCCAAAACAATATTCGACTTTAGCTTTAACAAGAAAATTGTCATAATTGTCGAATTTCTGCCGCGAACTACACTAAACCACCATTACTATATTGTGGTATCTGGTATCACATAAAGATAATAAAGTATTGCATAGTGGTTATGACAAGCATTAACAAATTAATTTACTTTCGTTATAACTTTTAAAAAATAGGAATACCCTTAATCAAAAATTTTGAACTAATTAAATTGCTTTCAAAACCAATTTATTAACCAAATGTGTAAATTGCCTTATAAAATTCTGAAAAAAATTTAACAAAAACTGTATAAAATTCCTACAATAAAAATTGCAAAGATGTTGAATTCCCCAGCAAATTTATTTAAAATATTAAAATGTCATAATGTATACGGTATGCTGATGTAGCACTTCTTCCACATACATGTTATATAGACATATGCGAGGGGAATTCTAAAATACATAAAAATCGGTTACAATAGGTTATAAAATAGTCTTGCAAGACATTTTCATTAATTAAAATGTATTTGTATGTAGATAGACCAACTTTCAATAAAGCATCTCAGAACAGTTGAGAAGAATCTTATGTGTACGTATATACCATGAAGTTTTTTTTATGCTACAAGATCGTTAAATTTATTAGCATTCTAGTCGTAAAGTTGATGTTAGTCCATTTTTTTTTGTATTTTGTTCACATAACACATAAGTTTTCAACCAACAGAGTAATAGACTGTATAAATTGTTAAAATCTAGACATATTTAATTGATTTCAATTTTATCGATTACGAACTTATTTTTAAATAATTGGAAAAGTGGTGAAAATGACGGTTGTAAATATAAAATACTGTACTCGTATACAGTTTTATTTAAGTTATACCACTTGACGATGTATCGAGTAATCTTATATACACCCCTCAAACCAACATTTTATTGGATAATACAAGTTATGTTAGGAATTTAAATATTCTGGTTCAACTCAATTTTGAGTAATTAGTTTAAATGTACAAATATTTATGTTTTAATGTAGCCATAAATCCCACCCCTTTACCGGTCGGAAGTTTCTGAACAAGTACAAGTTCTTTCGACAGATTATAATTACATTTGGGTTGGTGCATATTTTTAACAGTGTACTCTAATAATATTAAGAATTATCTGCAATTAAAATAATCAATATTGATTCGTTTTTATTTATTAGGTGTGCAAGAAGAAACTTTGCTTCGCCACTCTATCTATGGTCTTTTGCCATTTGTCAGGTTTAGAAGCAAAATAGTCATCGAACCATTTTTGCACATCTTCAACTTTCCTGAACCGCTAATCTTTCAAATATGATGACACCGATCTGAATAAATGGTAATTAGAGCGAGCCTAGTCTGAAAAATACGCCGCATGCTGTAAAACTTCCCAGCCTAAGAAGAAACTAAGTTCTTGGATTGATTTAGCTGAACATGGACGAGCATTGTCATGCAGCAATATCATTTTTCGCCTCCCTGGTCTGTTTTCCTCCAGACCATCACATAATTTGATCAAGTGGGCCTGGTAACGTTTAATCCCACCAGATACACAGTAACACTTCCTTGGCATGAATATTCATTTTTGCAACTGATGTTGATGGCTGGCCTGGATCAACCCATGGTTTTCTGCGTTTAAGATTATCGAACAAAATCCAATTTTCATCACGCGTAATGATTTTGTGCAAAAAACTATTTCTTTTGTACCGTGAAAGCGAATTCATGCAGATGTCAACTCTTCGGTTTTTGTTTGTCTTTGGTTAGTTTATGAGGAATCCATTTTCTTTCCTTCAATATGTTTCCCATTGCATGCAATCGAAGTGAGTAGCTCGTAACTGTTCTGCGAGCTCTTTTTAAATTTGACACGGATTTTTATCCAGTAAAACTTTAAATTATTCGTCTTCATTCATTTTTTTCATTTGAAAGCAGAATAGAATGCAATGACGTAAATATTGCTTATCGACATCCATCTTTTAAAATTGATGCACACGGAACGACAGCTTGTAATTGATTGAAACTTATGTCATAAAAATATAGCAATGACTAAGCTACATATATTCAAAATGGCGGGCGGTTTGGATGCGTTCAAGAATATTTTAATGCAAACGACTTCAGAGCCGAGTTTCTACTTGTTAATAAATAATAATAAATTAACATTAAGAAAATTTCGTGAAAGTTTCGGAAAGCACATAGTACCTTCAAAGCCTACAATTTACCGGATTATCAAATAATTTGAAGCAAGAGGGACGGTGGCAGCCAAAGTGTGTGCAACAACGTATAGCCAAAATAGAGCACTAGAAAGTATTGCGGCTGTACGTGAAAGTGTACGAAAGTGTACAAGAGCTTGGAGAGAGAGAAAGAGAGAGATATCATTTGGGGGCAAAGTACTTAAGCAAATAAGAAGCTGTTGCTTGACAATGACAATCCGATTTTTTTTTGAAAAATTAATTATGAGTGACAAAGCTCAATTTCACTTAAGAGGACCGGTAAACAAAGAAAACAGCAGGTTCAGGGTAGTATCGAATCCACAAATAATTCATCAATTACCATAACATCCCTTGAATGTGACGGTATGGTGTATAATTTGGGTTTGAGTTATCGTGATATGATAAGGATCTTTTTTAGACCCGAATTGCACACCATTGGCTTGGTGAACATTTGGTTCCAAGAGGACGGTACCACTTGCCAAACTGCTAGAGAAACCATGAAATTGTTACGAAAAATTTTGCAATTGGTCTTGGCTTCAGGAAAATTCGTTTACGGAAGGGGTGGGCGGGGGAGGGGGTGGTGGCTTCTCGGTGGAGTCCGACTTCATTTTTCTTACTTTTTTCTCACCTCAAACGACTTTGCTATAAATTGCTGAGGGGGATTGTTCGAGTACCAGGAATCAGGATTGGTCCAGGTTTTGGTAAAAACTCATTCAGAGGGTCGAACGGTGGGCCCCGGGCTATTTTCTTTAATTTTTTTCGGCTCGAACGGTTTTTAAAAAAATCGTCTGGTGGACCCGGGTTCATTTATTTGTTTTTCTCATCTGGCGTGATTTTTATAAAAATTGTTGAAGGAGCGTTTTCGAATACATGAAAATTTATTTAGTATCCGGCTAGTTATATTTGTAGGTTCTTGCAGTCGTGTTTTAAAAGACAGAACTTATTTATTTTAATATAACAATTTTATTTATTTGGTAGACAATAGTTACGTTTGGCTTACACAAATATACTCTAATTATTTATTTCATAACTTTCTTTATATATTGGAAAATATTGTTTATTAGTTTTAACACTTGTTGTTGTTGTCGATCGATAATGCGATCGATAATACAAATAAAAGGTAATTAAGTTATTCATGGAATTAAAATACTTGTTATTATTGTTAATCGATAATACAAGTAAAAGGTTTTGATTTCATGAGAACTATACTTTTGTGTTGTTCCCAGGCTGATTACTTAATGCCAGGGATATAGGTTGTTGTTGTTGTTGTTGTTGTGGTGGTGGTGGTGGTGTAGCTGCAAGATGTAACTGGCTGCGCCTGGGTCCCGCTTTATATATGTTGTTACTCGCTCGCTTTATGTTGTTAAAAATTGATGAATGGGGGTTTTAAATTTCCAGGAATCCATGAAATTGTTACGAAAAATGTTGCAATTTGTCTTGACTTCAGGAAAATTTGTTTACGGGGAGGGGGAGTGGGGTCCTCGGTCAGCCTGAGTTCCTTTTTCTTACTTTTCTCACCTCAAACGACTTCGATATAAATTGGTGAGCGGGATTTTTCGAGTACCAGGAATCAAAATTGGTTTAGAGGGTTGAAAGGTTGGCCCCGGGTTCCTTTCTTTAATTTTTCTTTGGATCGCTCTAATTATATATAAAAATTTGTGCCTCCAAAGTTCGGGAAAATCAATTCACAAGGTCGTTCTTTAATTTATTTCGGATCGCATGATGATTGAACGAATTTGATTAAATTTAGCAGGGCAGGGTTTTTGAATGCAAGTGAATGATTATAAGGAGTTCTGAGTGTTGATTTTGTACCAAAAATTACAGCGCGTGCTGGTATAGTGAACAATAATTTTGTGTACATATACAGTGTATAATTTACAATTTTATATTTGTATTGTATTTTTTTTCTCATGTGTCTGTACCTTCTATTCGTCAATTTTACAATGGCAATTAGATCAAAATAAAAAGTTCCGGTTGAACCGGTTGAATACTTATAATGCTGGCGTCTACCTCACCTCTTCTATTCGCTTGCTTTTAAGCAGTGGAACCGATTGTTTGCTATGTGATTTTCATTTTGCATTTTCAAATATTTGAAAAATACGAAACCACATTTGACACATTAATTAAAAAGAATATATAAACAAAATGACGCTCATGCGCTCAAGCTAACCAATATTAATAAAATAACCACTACTATGTTTTTCCGGTTTGATCACCTCGCGCTGTTATTTTTGGTACAAAATCGACACTCAGATTTCTGAATAATACACTTAGGATTCCCCGGATAGGCCGTCATATTGCACCGCACCGAGTTGCGTAATGTTAGACAATGATGCGTCATGTTGCACGATATTGCATAATGTTGCACCATTGTTGCACGATGTTGCACCATATTGTGGGTTGTTGCACCATGATGTGGGAGTTGCATCATGTTTGGTCATATTGCACCATGTTGCGTGATGTTGCATCTTGTTGGGGGATGTTGTGTGATATTCCGCTATGTTGCTTCATGTTGGTTTGGAGCCTTCTTTTACCGATTTTGGTAAAATGAGCTCGAGTTTCTGGATAATTCATTTAGGAGTCGATATTGCGATATTGCGTCATGTGTTCCATGTTACGTGATGGTGAACCATATTGTGCGATATTCTTGTGTTTTTCGTTAATTAGATATTTATAGTCAATTTTGTTGGAAATCAGAGACAGTTTTGGTATATGTATGTATAAGGAGTATATATATAATTATGTGCGTAATTTTTCTGTGGTTATATTTGGTTGTTTTCTGCGAAAAATTACGAATTGGTACTAATCGGTTCAGCTTTTATGGTGCTTATATTGTTTCGTTTTCTCAATTGTTTGACATCTTCCTTGGTGTTGAAGAGTGGAATTAGTAAAAATTAGTAGAATTAGTAAAAATTACTAATAACAATATACGTTGACAGATTTTTTCAATGCGATGTCGAAAAAATATCTTTGTCGCAAAAACATAGAATCTGCAATTATTTTAAAACTCAACTAAAATAATAAATTAAATTTTATTTTAAACATTTGCATTTATAAATTTTAGATTATAAATAGAAATGCCATATCCAATAAATTTAAATAGTGCGCACTCGTACTAACATAAACACATATACCACTACATATACTTACGGTTATTATTTCGATAATTTCGGATTTCGAACAAAATCGACTCCCTGGCGTTATGTTTCATCCTATTGCGGAATGTTTCACCATGTTATGAATGTTTCATCATTATATGGTTGCACTAATCGCGACCTTTTCAAAATGTTGATTGTTCTGAGTAACAATATTGATTTGTAGCATTCGCTATCTAATTAATGTTTTGGCCTTGGGCCTCAAACAATTTTGATGTCGTCTGGTGCGGCCCAGCTCTCGTTATTTGATTTTTTTGGCTAGCATAATATTTGCAAAAATTGGTAAAGGGAATGCTAAGGAATCAAATGACAGGAATTGATTTCGATGGGTGCTAATTTTGAGAAAATTCGTTCAGGAAGACTTTTATTGTTTTCTAATGTCAGAAAAGTATTGCCCTTTTATTGTTTTCTAATGTCAGAAATGTAGAGTCCTAATTTTGGGAAAGTTCAATTAAGGGTTTTCGAGACGAACGACTTTTAATAAAAATGGGTGAGATGGGTTTTCTAAAACTTGTTTAGAAATTTGAAAGAGGATATTTTCTAATATTAGGAAATAATTGCAATGGATCATGATTTTGGGCAATTTGTATAGAGCTGCTCCGGTTTACCCGCTTTGTTAGCCACTCTGTCATCTCAATCGAAAGGCATCAAAGGGTATTCGTACTTAAATGAAGTTTGAGATCGTCGTCCTTGGCAGCACTGATAAATGTGTACACCATTAGTCCGTTCAACACATCTTCAGGCGACTTTCAGGATGCACAGGCGACTTTCATCTCTAGATATTTTATTTCTTCTCTTATAGCTTTTCAATTTGAAGATCTTGGGCGTGCTGAATTTGGTTGAGCTTCTGGTCTAATTAGGTAAAGTGCCCATAGTTCTGAAAATTTAGTATTCATTCCCTGTAGTTGAAGCCTGCATCATGTCTCCCTTATCCAAAGATAGGCTTCTGCTGCTCGGGAGTAGGCGGTTGTACTGTTATGGTTGTTTTTGTGTCTCATCGCTCAGGTTGCCTCTTTTAATTTATTCTTTGCAAGGCTTAACTTTCTGCCAATCGTTTGGAGTAGTTGGCGGAATCTCGGGTGGTCCTGACTTCGATGATGATTCTCGCAATCTTCACCTTTCTGTTTCAACATCCTCCTCCAGGGTGCTCTGCAGTTTCGAAAGCAGCTCGCTCTTATTGACTTCGGTTGCTTATGTTTTTAACCATTGCTTTGTAGAGTAGAATTCGTAACAATATACATATAATAAACCCAAGCTAATAGGCTAGATTTATTTTGATCATATTTATCATAATATCTGCATATTTAGACTACGTATATGGTGAAATATTAAAAAGAAACTCCTATCATTTAGAAAATCAGTTAACAATAATAAAGGGCAAACATTTATTATGAATCATTCCATGCCGAAGAACAATTTCTTAAAAGAAACTCTTAGATTGAAAGATTACATCAAATATTAAATTTGAGTGAATACCAACATTATTTGTATTTTTGTAATATTTTTAATTTGTAATAACATATGTTTAATTGATAATTGAAATAATAAATAAAAATAAAATAAAGTATAGTAAACACTAGCAGTCGTCCGAGTTGTGTAAAAAACTAAATTAAAATATAAAACGTACAGGGTGCTTTTTTGTACCAGGTCAATTTTGTTTGGCCGCCATTTTGTTTTTAATAACATTTGTCAGTTCGCATTTGACTGTCGTAGAGAGTGGTTGATAACAATTTATAATGTAGCATCTCTTTTAGCGTAAAATCATTATGAGAGACGAACAACATATCAACTTGGTTGGCTTTGTTAATAAACAGAATAGCCGCTATTTGGGCACTGGAAACCCTCTTGATATACACTACATTCTCGTAGAGTAACTGTATGGTGTGCCATTTGGGCCGGGGGCATCATTGAGCCATATTTCTTTGAGGATGCTAGAGGCAATGCTCACACACAGCTCGTCCTACGATGCAAATGTTGTGAACAATTTTAATAATGTGTAAAAGTGGTGATATCGACTCGTCCCCACGACCCTGTGATTTGATCCCTGCCGTTTTACTAACCACAACCTCGATGCTTAAGGATAACATTAGAAACGAAATTGCTGAAATAACACCAGAAGTCCGCGAAAACATTATGAAAAATGTGCTTACAAGAGCTCGTCTTGAGGAAATATATCCTATCCATGGGTAATTTGGTCTTATGAGTCCTATCAAGGATAATCCGTAAATACAACTTGTGTCCGTGTTTAACTGTTACGCGGCAACAAATTTAAACCAGCACGGGTTAAATTAATCCACTTAACTTTAAATTGAATTTATCCATTTGAAGAAAGCAAAGGTTACTAGATTGATTTTGATTTCAAAGTGAATCATATCTATCGTAAAATTTTTTTATTTTGTTTTTTTGATCACCCGGCAAAATACTTAGCCTGCTACATTTTTTTTGGAATTTTTTTAATCGATCCAATTTGCGATTGGTTCGTACCCTACAGATATACTCATACCGTCATAAAATTGAATCTATAATTCGTTTAGCGGCAAACCAAAATAATTTATTAATAATTTTGATGTGAGCTTTTCATAATCTATAAATTAATTAAAATGACAACTACCTGACACAGCTAAATACTCCTTTTATAATTTTGTATATGCCGCAGATTCCACCAATAATACATATTTCAATAAAATTTCATAATTTTGTCAACAAATAAGCATCATTCCAATGGAATCGAAAACCAACAAACTATAATAACAAAATAGAATTAAAACTATTTATTTTACGTGATTATTAAAAAGAAATTTTATTTATTATTTATTGTTTGTTAGTAATTTGGAATTCATTAATGCACAAATAAAAGGTTATCACAAAAAATGTGCAAAAAAGATTAGTTAAAAAAAATGTGTCTATGGTACATCAATATTTATGCAGATACGTTTATATGGACAACATATTGATCAATCTACTCCTATAACAACTATTAACGCATATCATATTCGTAATGCTAATAGTAATCCAAATATGCAAATATTTTATTTATTTTAATCTATGCACGTTTATAAAGATTGCCTAGGCTATGTACACATATCGTTATGTACTGCCACATAATAGAGTAAGTATAGATGAAGTTTTTATTGTATGTGTAATTGAAAATATTGTCACTATAATTTAAAATATTTTATAAATTATGCTAATATTTATAATTAAATAAATTTTTTGTATATAGAGGTAGGTACATAGCATAAATATATGCACACATATTAAATTTATTTATTTATATGAGGTGTAAAATCGTGAATATTTAATATTTATTATTTTTAAAATTTATTGATATAAAATAATGGATTGTTATTTATAAACACATATAGTATTCCAATTTTTTTATAATTTATAAATTTTAAGTAAACAATTATAATGAATGTTAAAACAAAAATTATTCTATAATATGTATATTTATTCAAAATTTTATTGTTTATTTATTAATTTTAGAAAATAATTATTATATGTTTATATAGAAATTATTGTTATTGCTTGAAATTATTTGATTTTTGATTAAAATATATTTTAATTATTTAACCAATTAGGAGATTAGTAATTTTTTAGTATTCATAATCAAATATGTAGAATTATATATTAATATTATAATAATCGAAAATTAAATAAATTATAATTTGTTATTTAGAATAAAATTATTGTCCATATTTACTCTTAATTATTACTATTGTGATATTATAATCTAATATGATAAGGCCTTAATAAACATTGTGTCAAGAATTTTTTTAAATGTTATTTATATTTTTCACCCGGAATTCCAATGTTTTTTTAGTTTTCATTGAAATATATGATGAACGACTGATTTTATATTCAGCTTTTGTAATCTTTTTCTAAAAGTTCGATCTTTATTGGTTTGAAATAAGAATTCGGAAACTTCTTAAAACTGTGAAATTTGTGAAACATTTTTAAATTTGAAAATGTTGTTTATATCACTGTGCTTGAATTGCAAACTTTTTTTTCGTGACAAGCGGGGCACCCGGGGGGTAAACCTAATTCGAGTATGCTGAATTCAACGGTGCTAGTCCCCATTTTTGAGATATCTCATTCGACATGTTTTGGCTCTGAGTCAAAATATACCTTCATTTGCACGTTGATAGCTCTTGAACCATTAAGATTTTCGTTATACTTTCTTCAGCAAAGTTGTTGCGCAGGTCAAGACCAACAACTTTGCCGAACATATCAAGACCGAAAAACCACATCTAATTTTTTTGCTTTTCATTTTGACGATACATCAATTTGGGTTTCGAGAAAGGCACTCAACGATAGAACAGGTACATAGGATTACTGATACAATTGAGGAGGCGCTGGAGAAAAAGGAAGTATGCTCAGCAATATTCTTAGACGTAGCCCAAGCATTTGATAAGGTTTGGCACCGTGGTCTAGAATTTAAGCTCCAACGATATTTGCCAAAACAACATTCTGAATTGCTTAAATCTTACATCAACGACCGTTACTTTCGGGTGAGACAGGAAGGGGAATACTCTAAACTGAAGAAAATATTGGCAGGGGTTCCACAAGGCAGTGTTCTAGGTCCCGTTTTATACCTCCTGTATACAAATGATCTACCAAACATAGAACAAGCTAGAATAGGAACGTTTGCTGATGACACAGCTATTATGACCACCGATGCTAGTATAGTTTGTTATGATCCACCCTATACTCTGCAATAAATGTACATACAAATGTGCATACAGATATTATTCTGTCGTTGCTACGGTCATAAACTTACCTTGCTTATATACTTACATTATAATTTCCGAATACATACATATTTATTTATATAATATACTTATTCTATTTTATATACTATACACACTCGTACATACTTACATTTGAATTATATAACTAAATGAAATTGCAAAATAATTATGTACTTCCAAATATATTTAAATGCATATACAAATATGTATGTATAACATTTATATATACTTTATATTTATATACTATTAGTAGCCGATTTGTATTTTTGAAGATTTAATAAAGATTATTATTGTACGAACTTTTCTGTGGTTAAGTCTAAAATAAAACCATCAAAATTAAAAATAACATAGTTTTATTTAAAGCCATACATAATTCGTAATTTCGGAATAGCTATACACTACGGTCACGGAGCACCTCATCAAGCTCCCCTAGTACGGCTTCGACTATAACATTGGTGGCAGCGGAAAACTAGCGAAAGAGCTAGTGGAAAATTAGCGGTAAATAAATAAATATTGTTGTTCAGTGAACGTGAAACGGTTTTAAGTTACATGAGTGAGAATTATATGGACGAAATCCTTAAATAGTGTAAAAAGTGCCACATCGTAATATTTGAATGTAATTATAATTACAACTCATCGCCCACTATGGTTGCGCTTCGATTAGCGTACAATTAAAGACAATTTGAAACTTACGTTATGTCTAATTATTTCCGCGCATAGGAGTTGTTTTGAAAAATTTAAGTATATCGCTTATATGCTTAATATTCATCAGTCATCAAAGTTAAGGCCGACAAATTCGATTGCAAAACAACGGCTTTAACTGGAAACAAAAAAAAATTAAGCAGCATATCAAACTAATACTACATACATTTGGGATAAACATCGATTCGAGAACTTCAGCCGTCTCACAAAATCTGTATCTGGCGCATCGTATAACTTATCGGTTTATCATATCCTCATCACATTTTGACATCAGTTAAAATTTGTTGGAAAAAAATTGGATTTCATCGACGATGCAACAGCAATTATGGTAGACAAGTTACAATATCAAAAGCCATTTATATCATTAGGATGTGAAAACCACCGTTGCAGTTCAACAGTATTTTTATTACAACATTCAATTGGACAGCTTAATGAACATTTTTAGGTTCTAGGTAAATTAAACCTTAATAATTCATTCGATAATCTATACATAATTATATTTAAGTCATTCTATTCTAATTAATTTTTTTTTCTCAAATTTAAATATTGGACATTCACTGTTTGGAGGAGCTCAATTATATTCGTGCTTGACTATCTAACGGGTTTATGGATAGAACATCATTGCATTTGCGAGGCAGGAAAATAATTTTTAACAAAACCGATGATGACCCTGTAAGTAATATTTTGAATAACAGTAATTTATGTACCTCTGATAATTCTGAAACAAGTGTAAATAATAATAATAGTTTTTCTGACGCGGATTGTGAGCTCGTAACCCAAGTAAATTCGGAAATAAGTGTTATTTGTATTGATTCTGACGATTCCACAATTGCTACTAATTCCGGTCAATCAGAGCGTAAGGTGTTTCCAAATCTGAATAATTCCGAAACTGAGAATTTAAGTATGTCTTTAAACGTTGGTCATTTAATAAAACTAGTACCCGAATTCGATGGGTCAGTTAGTTTATTGTATAAATACATTAATGTGTGTGAAATTTTTTACAAACCCCTAAAGGAAGAAAACGATAAAAAATTATTTTTACAAGTTGTCCAGTCGAGACTTGCGGGTAGAGCTTATGAGCTAATATTATACAAAACGATTGACACTTGGGAGGAGTTGAAAAAAGAATTAATCTTACAATTTGAAGATTCTCGATCAGTAGAGCAACTACAAATTGAACTCATTAATCATTTTCAAAGTTCAAATGAGGACGTTCGCGCTTTTGCAAATAAAATTGAAAAAACCCTGTCTGTACTAAATAGTGCTTGTATACGCAGGGAAGGTAAAAAGAGTAGCGAAGTAATAAATAGAATGAATGAAGCAACTGCATTACGTTCCTTTCAAGATGGACTACTTGACTCTATTTCGATTATAGTAAAGGCATGTCGTTACAAAACGTTGAGGGAAGCAATAAATAAAGCTATAGAAGAGGAAACCTCATATAGGAGCAAGCCAAAATTTCCGTCACCATTCATAAAGTGCCAATTATGCTCTAAGCCGGGTCACGTTGCTAAAGACTGTTTCCAACTAAATCGAGCTGGTTCATCTCGCACGTTACCAAAGGATTCAAAAGCAGTATCTAACGTTAGGGATAACATTAGTCAAATTAGGTGCTTGTACTGTAAAAATATAGGTCATATGCTAAAAGATTGCAGAAAGCGTATGTACAATAACCAGCGAAAAGAAACATCACCGGAAAATCATTCTATACATGTCGCGGAAAACTCACAAGAACTTGTACAGGACAACCAGGATACAGCTGTTCAAGTTCAAGACATAATTTAAATCTGTATCATTCTTCTCCAACTTCAATTGAACAGCAAGTAAAATTATCTGATTTGTTTAGAAACAATGACAGTGAAAACAATTTTACAAATAATCAAAATTCTACTATTTCTGTGGGTAAACTTATTAATGAACCTAATTCCGAAAATCAAACTACAATTACTAATCCTGTGCTTAAACCTGGTAATCAAAATATATATGTACCATCCACTGTATCAGTTATTTATGATGAAATAGAGGTCAGTGAATCGAGCTTAAATAAATATCCAAAAATTCTATGGCAATCTTCAAACGATAATTCTGTCAATGCAAAATATGTAACGCTAAATCTAGACATATCCGATAATTTGAATTTATATTTCCTTATTGATACAGGGGCGGATGTCAGTATAATAAAAAGATCGTCAGTAAACCCCCAAACAATTTGTTATCCCGAGCTTAAGTGCCAAATCAAGGGCATTACATCTGAAAAAATTGAAACGTTGGCTATTTGTCGCAGTCAAGTTTTAGTTGGTGATTCCAAAGTAAATCAACAATTTCATTTAGTTCCAGATTCGTTTCCTATTCAAGCAGATGGTATTTTGGGTAAAGATTTTTTACAAAATAATAAATGTGTTATTGACTATAATAATTCTACTATTAAATTTTCTATCCAAAACCTCGAACATCAGATACCACTATGTAGTTTACCTAAATCAGTGATTGAGCTAGAAATACCGAATAATAAGCTTCCATCCCGTTTCGAAAGAATTATATATATTCCGAATCCACATCGAACTAATAACGACTATGTTTGTCTTTCCCACGAAATTACGAGAGGTGTATTTATTGCCAGTTCAGTAGTCAATTTCGCTTCAAGAGAAATTCCCATTAGTTTAATTAATACCAACGATTACGAGATCGATGTCAGTAAGAAAACAATCAGCTTTCAGTTGGGTAGTTACTATGATGTTTTCAAGATTGATAGTTGGAATCCAAATATAGATGGTCGACTCAGTAAACTAAGCCAAAGTTTGGATTTCAATCATCTTAATGAACAAGAAAAATCGTCTATGTTGAAAATATGCCGAGATTTCAATGATGTTTTCTATTTAGAGGGCGATACCCTATCAACGACGAATGCTTGTTGTCATAAGATTCCCATTACTCAAAATTCGCAACCAATTCATACTAAGCCATACCGATTACCAGAAGCAGCTATGAACGAAATTGATAGGCAAGTCGATGAAATGCTAAAAGGAAATATTATCGAACCAAGCACCAGCCCATGGAATTCCCCGTTATTAATCGTTCCCAAAAAATGCTCTGTTGGTGATAGAAAATGGCGTTTGGTAATAGATTTCCGAAAGTTAAATAATATTACTGTTGATCAATTTTATCCTCTTCCCAACATAACCGAAATTTTAGATCAATTAGGAAAAGCTAACTACTTTACTACATTAGATTTGGCTAACGGTTACCATCAGGTTAAGTTACACGCTAACGATAAAGAGAAGACCGCTTTTAGCACTCGAACCGGTCATTTTCACTTCTTACGAATGCCATTTGGGCTAAAAGGAGCCCCAATAACTTTTCAGCGCTTGATGAATACCATATTGCTGGGATTAAACGGTCTTAGATGTTTCGTTTATCTTGACGATGTAGTAATTTACGGTTATGACCTTCAGGATCATAATTCAAAGCTAATCGATATTTTGAAACGTTTACGATTATATAATTTGAAGTTACAGCCCAGCAAATGTCAATTTCTTAGAACTGAAATCTGTTATTTGGGGCATATTGTTACAAAAGATGGTGTTAAACCTGACCCGTCTAAAGTAAGTGCTATAATGAAATATCCCACACCAACAAATGCTAAAGATGTTAGATGTTTCCTTGGATTTTCTGGTTACTACCGGAGATTTATCAAAAATTTTTCAAAAATTTGTGAACCGCTAAGTAGGTTATTGCGCAAAAATGTTAAGTTTGAATGGAATGCTTATTGTGATGAAGCATTCAAAAATATACGAGCTTCTATTATGTCAACTCCGGTATTGCAACGTCCCAACTTCGAGAAAACTTTTATTGTGACCACTGATGCTAGCGATTACGCTGTTGGAGCTATACTGTCGCAGATATTCGGTGATCAAGATTTACCAGTTTCATTTGCCAGTAGATGTCTCAATGATGCGGAAAGGAATTATCCTACTATTGAAAAAGAGCTGTTGGCCATAGTTTGGGCTACACAAAGGTTCCATCCTTATCTGTACGGCAGAAAATTTGTAGTTAGAACCGACCATCGTCCTCTAGTTTGGCTCAATAGAAACCCAAAACCTAGTTCTCGTTTAATTCGCTGGCGATTGGAACTGGATGAATACAATTTCGATATCGAATATAAACCGGGAAAGATAAATCAAAATGTAGATGCACTTAGTCGAATACAAATTTCTGACGATTCCGAAATCCCTAAAACAGACAAAATTATTGCAGCCATCACTAGAGCTCAGACCAAACAAATCGCGCAAGATGCACCTTTCGCTATGTTGAATGATAGCGTATCAGACTCACACTCATCCATTAATTCCAGTCAAAATAGTTTGATAGCTGAATCATTCAAAGCAGTCTCGCCTAATATGTCAAATGTAAAGGTTTTAACATCGGAGGAAGATATAGATGAAATAATAAAAGAATTTCACATTACACCCCTTGGCGGACATCAAGGGTTCTCTAGAACCATAAAGCGAATCAAGCAATACTACGATTTTCCGTGCATGAGTAAGCGGATAAAATCATTTATTAAGAAATGTTCGTTATGCCAGAAAAATAAAGTATCGCGTGTAAATAAATGTGCAATGCAGATCATCTCAACATCAAAAATTCCGTTCAGTAAAATTTTTATGGATATCGTGGGGCCTATGATGGTTTCACATAATGGTAATAAATATATGTTAACCATTCAAGATGACCTCACAAAATACTCTCTTGCAATTCCAATAGCTTCTCAAGATTCTAACACAGTGGCAAAGGCATTTTCTGAACATTTTATATGTAGTTTCGGAGCACCTAATTCCATTGTTACGGATCAGGGCTCTAATTTTATGTCAGAAATATTCAGTAAACTCTGCAAATTACTAAAAATTAAAAAAATACATACTACAGCGTATCACCCTGAATCAAACGGAGCTTTAGAGCGATCTCATCGTACCCTTATAGAATACTTACGAAATTTCATTGTTGACGATCCATTGGCTTGGGACGAATGGATACCATATGCTATTTTTAACTTCAATTCTACTCCGCATACTTCCACTAATTATATGCCTATAGAACTTCTTTTGGGATATAAACCTAATCTTCCTAGCTCTATCCAACATGATTCGACTCCGGTATATACTTACGATGATTATCTATCAGAACTAAAATCCAGACTACAATATTCATGGCAAGTCGCAAGAAATTCCTTGATTCGCCATAAGTCAAAATCAAAAGAATATTATGACCAAAATTCCAAGACGCCCACTTTTACAATTGGGGATAAAGTTCTTTTAAGAAACGAATCGAGATTAAATAAACTAGATCCACTATGGACGGGGCCTTATGAAATTGTTCAGATTTGTTCACCGCTCAATTCCTCAATTCGTATAAATCGCAGAATCAAGACAGTTCACAATAATAGGCTGAAAATATACGAAGAGGAATCAATTCAGAATTCAATCAGATTTATAGAAGTTATGTTAAAAAAAATTCAAAATATTACTCTAACTAAATATCAATTATTAGTGAAATGAAAATAAAATATAATTGAGCACTGACAAATTTAATTAATTGTTGTCCACAAAGAAAAAAATATATATTGGATTTAAATTTAATTAATATAATAATAATGAAATATATTACTTTTATAATTATAAATAAAATTAAACTATGTAAATTAGTACGTAAGATGATCAACGAACTAGATAAATCATCCTCCGTATAATTTATCTTTTCCTAGGGGATAGGGATGTTATGATCCACCCTATACTCTGCAATAAATGTACATACAAATGTGCATACAGATATTATTATGTCGTTGCTACGGTCATAAACTTACCTTGCTTATATACTTACATTATAATTTCCGAATACATACATATTTATTTATATAATATACTTATTCTATTTTATATACTATACACACTCGTACATACTTACATTTGAATTATATAACTAAATGAAATTGCAAAATAATTATGTACTTCCAAATATATTTAAATGCATATACAAATATGTATGTATAACATTTATATATACTTTATATTTATATACTATTAGTAGCCGATTTGTATTTTTGAAGATTTAATAAAGATTATTATTGTACGAACTTTTCTGTGGTTAAGTCTAAAATAAAACCATCAAAATTAAAAATAACATAGTTTTATTTAAAGCCATACATAATTCGTAATTTCGGAATAGCTATACACTACGGTCACGGAGCACCTCATCAAGCTCCCCTAGTACGGCTTCGACTATAACAAGTTGAGTCCACGAGAAAACTACAAAATGCTGTTGATATAATAAATAACTGGACAAAACAATGGAGAATAACACTTAACGAATCGAAATCAACACACATCAACTTTACAAATAGGAAATTAGAATACATTCCGATTAGACTGAATTCACAACAAATACCATATTCTGACAATGCTAAGTACCTCGGCATGACGCTAGACTCTAAACTCAGGTGGAAAGCGCATGTTAAAAAGAAAAGGAAAGAACTGAATTTAAAATTCAGAAAAATGCACTGGCTTATTGGAAGAAACTCCGAACTGACAATGCACAACAAACTGCTGTTATATAAACAAATCCTAAAACCTATCTGGACGTATGGTATTCAGCTTTGGGGCTGCGCAAGGAAAACTACAGTGAAGATCATTCAAACATTTCAAAATAAAGTACTACGTAGCATTGTGAATGCTCCTTGGTACATTAGAAACGACAATCTCCATCGAGACTTAAACATGGAAAACGTCAGCGATGAAATACAAAAATTTGCAAGGAGTCATGTACTGCAACTGCAGCAGCATGACAACGAGAAGCTACGGAACCTACTGGATCGCACCAATGGACCAAAGCGCCTAAAAAGAACAAAGCCTTTAGAATTAGTGGTTCCTTGAGACGCTTAAATCAAAGGAATGACAGAGCTGGGATGAACTGATAGGTCTTATCCCACAAGAATGGACTACTTAACTTATAAAACAATTACTAGATAATCCATATGATTAGTTGTAATATTATAAAGAAATAAAGATTTCTTAATAAAAAAAAAAAAAAAAAAAATTTGACGAAAAACACTGTTTTTATCATTTATAATCATTTTGTTGAATTTAAATCGAGTAGAATCGATCGAATAAACATCGCATCGACTAATATAGATGCAATAGAAACTATTTAAAAGAAATCTAAATCGATTCAGTTGATTTTATGGTGATTTTTCCTAAACAAAAAATTCATAGAAAATTAACATTTTTCTTCTCTTTGACAAAACAATGACGTGCCGTTGCGATAGTGGATAAAAATACTGGATTTTTCCATCCCATCGTTTTAACCAATTACATCACGTAAATTATCACTTTGGGTGGTAGTCCAAACGAGTGACGTAAGCACCTACTGTGGTGGAAGTCGAACTCCTATATATACAGTACTGGGGAAAAAAAATAGGCAAACGTATTTTATTGCAAATTGGAGTCTTTTTTGCTAAAACTACAAAACTTTTGAATGCAATTGGCTTATTATTTCATTTTAAATACATGTATGACGTAATTTGTTGAAAAAAATGTACCTGCAATTTAGGGGAAAATCCCTGAAAAATGCCAAAATATTCAAAATACGGTGATTGGAGTTACAGTAATGGAATAAATTAAACACTTATTTTTTAATTTTTTTTTTGTTTTTTATTGATTTATAGAAGTTCTATCTTTAATATTAATATTTTGGTGCACCGCCATTTGCTCTTATTACAGCGATACACCTCCGATTCATTGAATTTGATAAATTTTTCAAAGTCGTAGGAGGTATGGATTCCCAAATCGTCATCAACAAACTTTTTAAAGATTGAATCGATTCTGGGTGCATTCTTGCTACTTCTAGCTTTATTATAGACCAAATATTTTCAATGGGATTTAAGTCTGGACTATACGGGGGCCAGCTCAACACATCGATACTTCTTTCTTCGAAGTATTTTTTTTACCTTTAAATGAAAAGATAAGAAAAAAAAACAAGTTTTTAACAAATTATTTATGTTTATCTGAAAGCCAATTTTTCTGTCTACAGTTCAAATTTAATAACTCAAAACTTTGGCGGTATGGCACGTAAATTTGTCCTGTTGAAAAATAAATTTGCAAGTCTCGCCAAAAAGCTTTAACACAGAAGGCTCAAATTCGTTGTGTAGGACCTGCAGATGAACAGCTGCTGTAATGTTGGAACTAAGGAAGCACAATCGACCGGTTTCATTTCCACAAAAGCATCTCCAGACCATAACTCCTTCATTTTTTGGTGAAACTCTTAAAAGGCATTCGTTGCCAAGCCTCTCGCTCGTTTTTTTCGTACGAGAATTTTTCAATTTCCAACATACAGCTTGAATTTTGATTCATCGGGGAAAATCGCATCATTCCACATCTCTGAAGCCCAAAAAACATGCTCCTGGGCCCATAGCAAATGTTGTTTTTTCACTAGTAATGTGAACTCAGAGTTCTGGACTGGTTTAAGTGCTCTCGAACCAGCTTTAACAAGTCTTTTTCTCACTAAGCTGGCTGAAATTTCTTTTTGTGTTTCTCGCTCAACATCCCGTCTTATGTCCGATGAAGTTTTAAAACGGTTCCGACGACATTGTAATATTATGAAAGGATCTTCCACTGGCGTTGTCTTTCTGGGCCTTCCAGAGCCTTTCTTTCTTTGTGTACTGCCCATCTCTCGCAATTTTTTAATATTCCACGCGACAGTATTTTTAGGAATATTTAATCTTTTTGCTATTTTAAGCGTGGTTAAATTTTCACGCGCCCAAACCAACATACTGTTTTTACACTGCTCACTAACTTTTCCAATTTTTTTTAAATAAATGCGGTCTTACTTTGGGAAAAGCTAATTCCATTCTGTTATAGAATTAATTTGTGTTCAAAGTAACAACCAAAGATATTTTTTAATTTATTTTTATTAGTTGGTAACAATTACATTTTGAATTTGAAAACAACGTAAAAACGCAACTAAATATATTCAATTGAATAGTAATGTGCTAGAACATTATTGAATATTATTACAAATCATAACTAATTTTTCGTCTTGTTAAGAAAAATTCGATGTCAAAATAACAAAAATCACTTTTATATTTTTATTGCCAATATTTAAAAATAAAAGTATTGAATAAAACTGCTCTCGTGGTGAACATTAAAACTACATGTAGAATAGAATAATTCTATACCAGCAGAAAAGTTGGTTTAAAATAATTCCATATCGGAATTACATATATGGGATTGTTGTTGTAAATTTCTCAAAGTAAGACTGCAAAAATTGCACTTTATTCTTTATTTGACTAGGATCACTTACAGAATAACTTAATCTTACAAAATATGCACTATTTATGCTCAAAAAATAAATTACAGGCAATAAAACATCTGCACGCTAAGTCGGCCAAGAACGATCGGCTTAAAATAAAATAATTGCTTGACCAATTTTTTTGCACATCAGTTGCGGGTTTGTACGGGTGTAATAAAAACAAAAGGCAGTCCACCAAAATATAAATATTAAAGATAGAACTTCTATAAATCAATAAAAAACAAAAAAAAAATTAAAAAGTAAGTGTTTAATTTATTCCATTACTTTAACTCCAATCACCGTATTTTGAATATTTTGGCATTTTTCAGGGATTTTCCCCTAAATTGCAGGTACATTTTTTTCAACAAATTACGTCATACATGTATTTAAAATGAAATAATAAGCCAATTGCGTTCAAAAGTTTTGTAGTTTTAGCAAAAAAGACTCCAATTTGCAATAAAATACGTTTGCCCATTTTTTTTCCCCCAGTACTGTATATATACGAGTTCGACTTCCACCACAGTAGGTGCTTACGTCACTCGTTTGGACTGCCACCCAAAGTGATAATTTACGTGATGTAATTGGTTAAAACGTTGGGATGGAAAAATCCAGGATTTTTATCCACTATCGCAACGGCACGTCATTGTTTTGTCAAAGAGAAGAAAAATGTTAATTTTTTATGAATTTTTTGTTTAGAAAAAATCACCATAAAATCAACTGAATCGATTTAGATTTCTTTTAAATAGTTTCTATTGCTATTTAAAATTAGATGTGATTTTTCGGTCTTGATATGTTCGGCAAAGTTGTTTGTCTTGGCTTGCGCCACAACTTTGCTGAAGAAAGCATAACGAAAATCTTAATGGTTTAGGAGCTATTAACGTAAAAATGAGGGTATCAGAGCAACAACATGTCGAAAGCGATATCTCAAAAATGGGGACTAACTTTGAAATGGGACTAGCACCAATGAATTCAGCGTACTCGAATTAGGTTTACCCCCCGGGTGCCCAGCTTGTCACATTTTTGAACTAGCACAGTGTATTTATTTGACCCAAACATTTGCGCACATAATCCTGACATCTGCAACTTGCTTATTTTATGTACATATGTAAGTAGTTAACGCTCAGCACACAAGCTTAATTAGCATAAGTGTGACCGGATGTAAAGTGTATAATATAACATGAATACTTTCTAAATGATGTAGAATTGATAAAAACGTAAAAGTTAGAAGTCGTTCTCAATATAAGAAGCTTCATAAACCCACACCAGTGATACCCGTGAAATTTGTCCTTACTTTGTCCTAAAATTCCAAAAACAAAATTTACTACAAATTTAGGACAAACTTCACGCGTGTGTCCACGAGCGTGAAGTTTGTCCTAAAATTATCCTGACTATTTTATTATGAGTATGTATTAGTTAATGTCTCGTTATAATGAATTATCATATTTGTAATATTTGAACATACGTATTGATTGATTGATTGATTGATTGATTCTGAATGTACGACCAAGTTCTTACACAGGAGCTCCCGGGTGACGCCGGGCCCACCGCACACTCTTTTTTACATATAACAAAACCGAAGGATTGGATAGGTTAGTTAAGTGGGACAGAATCGGCCCGGTTACAGACACCTAGGTATAGCCGATAGTTAGTAACACAAAGACAACACAATACTAATCTACTAGAGGAAGGATATAGGCTTAATAGGTTTAATGGATAACGATGGTGTTGGTCTTCAACAATTGCTTCTCTAAATCAGCAACCTGTGGAAAATTTTTATTATTTCACGTACATCTGGAAATTTCCTGAAATGTAATTGTAAATTAATGCTTTCCGGCTTCCTAAACAAAATTGATGGATTAAATAGGCCCAGTTACAGACCCCTAAAAGTCGATAGTTATTAATGCAATGACAACACAGTTCTAATCTACACAATCAACAATTAATATTTAAAAGAAATATTATTTCACGCCAATCTGTAGATTTCCTGAAATTTAATTCTAAATTAATGTTTTCCGGCTTTCTGAATAATATAAACATTTATTAACTTAATCCTTCTGCAATTCCACAACTTACAATAGAATTTCGTGAAACCATAATGTTTTAAATTATATTAAAATTACTCTAAAATCCATTCGTATTTAACCCTTGAATCGGGCAACCACAAGAGCAAGAAAAAAAAAGAAAAAAAACAACATCTGTGAGGCATCCCAAAGGCAATGGTTAACGGAAAACTTTCAATGTTATTCAATGTCAGATTAACTACCGGATTGGATATTTCTGATAAATTTAGTTTATTTCGCAAAAATTTCAAACATTTTATTAATTTTGTTCACCAAAGAATATTCGATTAATTACCAAGTATAGTTATACTGCACCGGAAATTTATACCATGCTCAATGGAACTTTGCCATTACCAATAACTGTCAAATATGGTATGTATAATTGGATTACCACTCTAGCATAATGTTCAAATGAAACTATAGCCCAACTCTAAACAAATGATGATCAAATTCGGGGTGCAAAGCCGAATTTGGCGAAATTTTGGGATTCAGCTATAATGAATGGAACCAGGGCGTTTCGCAACCGAAATTATTCCAGTTCAGCTTGTAGAGCTGGGCTAAGATTCTAATAAACTAGAATCAACTTGTATTGGGATTTTAACGTGTCTTTTTGATAAAGTTCCAAAATTTGACCATTCTGCAGGGAACTTGGCCATATCACGACCAATTATTGCCAAATCGCAGGTAAGCTGAATTACATGTGAATTGAAAAATAGATTTTAGAGAAGTTCTGGATTCGGCCGTGCTAAGCAATTTCTTAACTAATCATGTTTGGATCTGGTATGTTGAGCTGAACCGGAATTTCTACATAAATCCCAGATGAAGTGCTGGATGTTTCTACAAAATAAATCCGAAAACAATCGGCCAAGGAATTATCCTATTCCTCTACTTACCCGTCAAGACAACCCGTTGAGAGATGACTCAGCCAAACTCAGCCTCACCAAAACTAATGCTAATTGCTAGAATTGCTATTTACTAGAATTCCAATTCAGCCCAAAAGTTATTCTATGCATCTTCCGCAGTATACTGTCTAGAAACAGATTACGCAACAATTCCGCACATCTCAATCAAACAAAAATATCATGATTTACGTGGGGTGGCGGCACGAACGGAAGTTAGGATCACGCGAGAGGCTTTTACATAATTGATGCATGAGCAAGTCGTTGATTTAGAACTCAAATCAATCGATATTCGTATATTGTCGGCGAGAAACTCAGTCCAAAACAGCAAACCCCCAAGACACAGCCAAAACGTCCCCACTCCCATTCCCATAATCAAACAATCTATCCCTTCGATAGAAATCCCCTCAAAACTTAGCCTGTTTTAAGAAAACTTCCATCAAAAAAACAAACTATCCAATTGCAAAGATGAGAGCAAGGACGCTCCAACTGCGTCCCGAAAATCCACGATCCCACCCACCAATTCCGATTCTCTCGCCACGATACGTCATTCCCATGCAATTGCGAACCTGTTTCGAGAAATATTGTTGCGCCAGATAAATTATTTTAGAGAAAATAGTGCCAGCAGTAAACAATATAAAAAACAGTTAACATTAAAAGGCCGAAGGATATCCCATCAAAGATGTAATTGTGATTACAAATGGAAATAAAAAATTAAAAACCAATTTCCCTTTGCCATGCCGTAACACATATGAGGTCTCATCTCTTTAAATCAAACTACAAAAAAGTCTTGAATATTTACACATACACCCAAACCTGTTCCTCCACGGTGTTTTTTTGCACGATTTTGAAATAATACGGTCAACAAAAATAAAATAGTCGTTCTAGTTCATTGGATGGCAAATAAGAAACCCTGGATTACGGAGTTAGTACTCAATGAGTGATTCAATAAATACTTTATTCCGGAGGTCATAAAAAGACATGCCTTTTAAATGTAAAAGCCGTCTTCTTGCTACCCAATACAGCTTCTCTTCTGTAGCCACTCGACTAGGGAATAATTGCAACTTTTAAAGTATATTATGTAAGACGATCATTTAAATATATTTAAATAAAATGGATGAGGAAGAATCGCTAACTGTTGTTGGCGTGTGGAAAAAAAAATTCAATCCTGGCCTGTATAAAACATGCATTTTTCTCCGTGCCTGAAATAGGGCCATCGCAATCGAATAGTGAGATTGCAAAATCATTCACAGCCAACTGCTGACGTTAAAAATGAAGTAATTGCTGACAGATTGCTTAATGATATAGAGTTGCTAGAAATAGCATAATCAACAATCAACGTAAACTACAGCAGCGACGAGCATGAACCAATAACTTTATCTACCAGTTTAATTCTTGAAGGTCTCCGTTGATAAATAAATTAGGAAATCATTTCATGCTGGGTGATAAAATGACTGAAACATCCACCAAATTAAATAGGATTTAAATTCTTGTATGAGTCGCTACAAAGAACTTTATAATTAGCTATAAAAACAGGTACACAGCGAAATATTACAGAATCTGATGTAAAAATAAATCAACCTGTTACGAGCAAAATTGTTAATCTCACACAAACTCGGCACAAACGGATGCACGTACTATCCGAAAATGAATCGGTTTAAAATGAAATAAAAATTAAATCTTATATTTCTCAATTCCTGAATTTGTGATCTTTTTTGTTCATTATTTATTTTTTATACTTTTGTTAAAAGACTGAAGACGTGCTATTATCAAATCTATATGTATATGAGTTGTTGTTAAATTAAATTTATCGTTTTTGGTAAATTTATTAATCTAATAAGATCCAACAATTACGTTATTTCGATTTTTATATACGGTTTTTTAAAACAATCTTATTTGGAATAATCTACCGTGTAAACACAGGCTTGGGTGTATTATAAATTAAAACAATTAATCATAAACATATACATAAAATAATGTTAATATAATAAAATATCAAATTAATTTTTAAAATATTAAAATAATTATTAATAGGTGAAAACAATCAAACATACACACATATACGCATATACCTACACACATGCATATGTACACATTCATATATACTAGGGTTTAAAAATCACTTCACTGTACACCGATCGAACAGTGTTATTTGTAATACTGCAGCCCTATTTCTGAACACGATACGAAAACAAAAATGGAAAATTCATATTTGAATTGAATCAGATTCGTACGATTCTTATTTGAAATTGAATATGAATCCTGTACACCCGCCTTCGCATCACACATAGGAACAGGGCCCCTGATTAACAAGAATAATGAAAAGAAACAAAAATATTTTGTTTTACTATTCACTTATCAAGAATAATGCGGGAAGAAATTGTATTCGCTATTCGATCGTTCAATACAATAGCAGTAGATCCCGTTCGGTAACACAAAAATAACATGAATCATGAACCCTTTTAGTTTCTCAATTTCGCTCACTATTTGTTTTTTACTGCATTTGCATATCATTTTTGAAAATTCATTTTACTATTCAAGAGCGAAGATAAATTAGCATAAAAAACATTTAAAATGAACGGAAAATGAATAGTAAACAGCAACTGAAGAGAAGAGTATTTTTATATTTTATTTTCATTCTTTCTCTTATTCTCTTATATGACTTTAAACTAGACTGCGTGTATATACAAGAAAAAAAACTAATTTGCATAAACGTATAGAGGTCCACTTCCACACACACACGCACACACGTAAACCATACCACACCACTACTACAACAACACATTACCAATGCGTATATTTGCTTAATTCAAGCAAATCTACTAAAAACATATTTATATATAAAATTAATATTAACATGGACATTTTATAAAAAAAATAAATGAAACAAAACATAAATATATCCCTTTATCAACCAAGAAAACAAAAAAATTGACTCAGTTTTAGTCCAACTCACACAAATGTGTGAGTAAAAAACCATAGTATGTAATGACGTTGTTGATAAAAAATTTCGCTTTATTTGAAGTAAAACCAACACAATTGTGTGTATAGATATAGTGTTTTTTTCGGACGGAAATAAGTTTAAAAGGAATTCACAAATGTGTAAGTTGGTTCAAAAAACATACAACACTAAATTTTTAGCATGGTACTTTTGCCCTACCCGCACAATTGTGTTAGTAAATCACTAAAGGGATATAAAAAAAAATGAATTAACACAAAAAAGAACACTTAGCTTGTGATGCGTTCACCATTGCTACGTCAGTGCGTCACACAAACTACATACTTTTATTTATAAACATAAATAGCACAACACATATTCACGTTAATTCCAATTTTACTTCAGTAATTTTTATTACAAAGCACCCCATATTTAGTTAATAACCCGTTATATATAATATATTATTTATTTATTTATTCAAACACGCAAAATTTAATTTTTTAACTCCTCTACACAGAGAAAGACAAAAACGCGTCTTTCTCCTACGACGATCGATCGCCGACCTTGTAATATTTGAACATACGTATATAAATAAATTTGAATTTGCGACTTATTTATTGACCAAGCAGCAATATTGTAAAAGATTTTAAAAATATGAAAGGGTGTCTCTGTCTATATTGTGACTTATATCAATCTTTCTTTATCAAGAAAATGTACGTTTACTGAATTTAAGCACCGATGATGCACCACGATCTGCGGACGCCCAAATGAGACTGTGACTCCAGAAAAGATAAAAAAATCAACGAAAACATTTTTGTTGACCGTAAAGTGAAGTTACGTGAGATAGCTGACATTGTAAAGATATCAATGGACCGTGTTGGTCATATTTTGCATGAACATTTGTCCACGAGAAAGCTGTGTTCGAAGTGAGTACCGCGTTTGCTCACAATGGATCAACAACGATAACGTGCCATGATTCCGTGCGCTGTTTGAAGCTGTTTGAGCGCAATAAAAAGGATTTTTCGTCCGAAACGACCAAAAGCACAGCTGTCGGCTGTCATTTTTGCGAAATCTCATACAAACGCAGCACACCAACCGTTCAAGCTATTCATGCTCTATGATATAATAGATTTTTTTTGTAATATGTAATATGATAATCATTTTAATATGATCTATATAATGTTATAATATGACCAATATGTTCCTATAGACAAAGAAAATATCTAGTAATCGAATGCAATGTGTTAGAGGGAGATCCATATATTTAATCGTGATTAATTGGTTTTATGATCAATATAAAGTGAATATGACACTAAAAATAGAATCAACATGCAAGATAATAGTCAAGTTGTATCCTCAAAACTCAGTGCAATCAAAATGGTATTGGCGTTTAATCGAAAATTAGTGTTAAATTTTAATTAAATATGGGCGTTCTCATATTTTATTGCAACTAACTTGCACAGTATTGAATTAATCGGGTGCAATTCATTTATACTAAATTTCGTATAATCTATAGTATAAAATACATTAATATTAGAAGATTCACGAAAAAATCATCACAGTAATTATCATTTTGAGACCGTAAATCCGACCGTTTGAGACCGTTTCCCTTTAGCTCAACCGCATATTCCATTGCAATAATATTTTTGTTCAGGTCTAAAAACCATCTATTTTCAAATGTATTTTTTAAAACTAAATTATTTCTTAGTTTACACACAAAAATTTATTGCAAGTTGGTTAGGTTTTAAAGTTGATATGAAAATTGGATAATTCTTTTTGGAAACCACGGGTACGACACGTTCCGTAGCTCCAGAAAGATTTGCCAGTTGAACCAGTGGCAACCGCCCATTCTTTGTTTTTTTCTTAACCTGGTACTACTCATTCTCAAAAGGATACGTTGAAATAGTTAGCAATGGTCCAAACCGATTAATCTCATCCGCTAAATGGCGATCGTTATGAGGATTTGAAGTCATGTTCTCCGGATAAAGGAAGGTATAGTTGTCAACGAAATGTTCTGTTATATATTTTCCTAAAGGCCATTTTTTTTTATTATAATTCGAAGAGAAAATTGTAGTGATGCATAATTGTACAATAAAATTGTAATAATCGTCCATCAAAAAAAGATTTTTCAGGGCTACGGTCGGCGATTGAACGTCGTAGAGGAAAGACGTGTTTTTTGTCTCTCCTCTAAATAATTAAAAATAAATAGTTTAAATGTATTTTAATTAACTAATTAATTAAATAATATATATCTAAGTGTTCATAGACATAAATAATATATTGTGTGATTTAAAGAATAAAGAATTTTGAAGCCGACTTTTATGATTCCAGAGGATAAATAAGATAAGTGTTTTCTCATTTTATCCATTGTTTTAACACATTTTAATACATATTAATTATTAACATATATTTTTCCAAATAAATTTTAAGTATATAATAAAATGATTACTGTATTCTATAACTCATAAAGGTGTAGAGTACTAGTATTCTCATGGTAGTAGTATTGTTTGAGTATTGTTTGTGCCAGAAAGTGTTTTTCAATTCTGTTATTTTGTTTTGTTACACTCGATAATAATTTTTGTTGTTCTTTTTGCGACGATTGTTTTTCGTTGGTACTTTTGAATTCTAACTTTTGTTTTTTATATTTATTAACTTGTACGACGTACATTATATTTTGTATGGAAATTAGAATAGGAGGTGTATAGCGGGATATAATGTATTGTACATTTCAATACTACCGAAAATGTGGTTTTGCAATGTATATATACAAAGCTTGTTATATGCTTTCGGCTGTGCTTTGTATGGATGTGTATGTATTGATTACGAACGAAAAATTTACAAGATCAGGGGACTTTTGTTTTCATTTTGTTTTATTTATGTCATTACATAATTATTATATTTTTACTTTTTGTGCTTGGTAGTGTAAATGTTTTTCTATATGAAAAAAAAACGATTCAATGATTGATTTTTTGCTTTTTCATTTCATTTTGTGTGATCAATTTACACAGGGGCGGCGAGGAGACGGTGGATGTGTATTGCGATAAATTTTTCTTTTATATTGATGTTAACGGGCGATCGCTGAGTTTTCATCTATTGGGATTGGGAAATAACTTTATGGGTTGCAGTGTGTTAGTTTTTTTATTCTAGAGAAGTGGGTAATGAGCACTCCTGGATCTACATTACATATTTTTCTTGGTACATTTTACTAAGATTATTAATGAAAATGATTCTTTCCACATTTTGATTTCAGAAATTAACTAATTTTACTAATTCCTACCTCCAATTATTCACCGGTTGAGTATTAAATTGCTATATTTATTATGTTTTATATGATGAGCAATTTAGAGTTATCAAGGTTTATCAGGGCCTGCATGAATTAAAGGGGTCTGAATTGAAGGGTTTTTTCTGAATTAAAATAAGTGTTTTTGATTCGCTTTGGGGATGAATTAAAATCGGAGTTGAAGAAGAAATGAAAGAGTTCGATAAGGTGAATTTGTGCGGCGCATTTCTTGATTCATTTTTAAAATGAATTATAAATGTTTATAGTAATCAATGTAAATCCATGCAACTATTATTTTCATTAATGAACATTTTTTGGAATTTAAATTTAAATTTTAAATAGAATGTGCCTTTTTTAATTCATTTTGAAGGTGAGTTAGGGTACGTTTATATTTTAATTTTTATTTCTATTATTTTAAAAAATTAGGAATTTGAACAGTAATGATTACATTACTAAGTTACAGGAAATTAATTATTGATTATGAACAGAAAGCTAATTAATTTAAATTTCACAATGCTCATGGGTTATTTCTCGTTTATTTAGGAGATGGCAGTTACTGTTTTAATGATGACCATGGTGCTTCGATTGTTAGTATTAATTATTGCTGAATTATACTTTAACAGGTTTTATTGGTGAACGAGAAATGTCGCTGCTACTTATTAATAATTATAAGCTTTAATGTTTTACACTGTTTAGTATCTCGAAGTCCTGTAATGATACTTTTGATTCTGGTTAGTACTATTATTATATACTAATTATTTGGTAGTTTGAATTTGATTAATTTTATTTAATATTTTTCAGGAGAATTGAATTGAATTGAATTAATTAATGATAATTATCACATTAAGCTGTTTTAATATAATTAGTTAATACTTCATTATTTACCATTGTTTTAGTATTCCTAATAGTAAAAACCACCACTGGAAATATTATAAGTTTTATTGCAGATAATTTAATATAATTTTTAGGATTCTGTTTGCTGAGATTTATACCATATTTTAAATAATTGTGCTGTCTTGTGTTAACCGTCTTGCATTACATTTCAACTAACAATTTACTAACTATTGACTACTTAGGTGTCTGAAACCGGGTCAATTTCCATAATAATTAATATACCATTCCTATCCCTCCATCTTGTTATGTGTAAAAGAGTGTGCGGATGGGCCCGGCGTCAACCGGGAAACTTACTTAGGTTTGGTCGCACATTCCATTCCAATCAATCAAAAAAAGATTTTTCAGGGCTACGATACATACATAGTTCAGGAAAGTGGCAATATCGCTTCCTTTCCAAAATGCAAGAACGTCTAATCCTCGAACCCCGCGATGTATTTCATCGAGACATTTAATCTTTAACAATTTTTCGTTTATGATTTGAATTGATTTGGAGTCCCATTTCGTACCGTATCCTAAGCGGCCTTTCTTAAACCCCACTAAATATCGTTTTACTAATCCCAGATGTAAAATATCTAGGGCATCGTCAACGATAAAATCTTGTATCATATCCAATGATTGAATTCGTAGTAATAGAGTTGTGATTGGTTCCAATTTAGTTCGAGAAATAGGTCCTTCGGGTATTTTTATTTTATAACTGTTATGATGTAAGCCATACATTCTGGAACAAAAACCTTCATCTGTCCTAAGAGGAGCATGTTGGTTGTGAAAAATTGTTGTGTGAAGAATGAGAAAACTCCCCCACTGCAGTACACTTTAAGCATCCATGTTCCGTTGAAATCTGATGATCCTTTTATAAATGATCGTATCGGCGTGTCGCATATGAAACAATATGTTTTCACTGTAAGTTTATTATAATTTATTTCTATTCCATTCTCTATAATTGGAATTATTTCCTCTACAAATGACGATAAAAATTCTTTAATTTTGTTTTGGTTTTGTTGTTCCATAAAATACCCCGATTGCCATAGGTTCAAACTCTGGTATTTCATAAAATTAAAAAGAATCGGCCAAAATTCTACTTTTCATTTTTGAAAAATTGGTAATCCATCTATATTTATGTTTAAAGATATCGAAATAGTATCTTTAAGATTTATAAAGTATGATATTAAATATTCCTCAAGTCCCTGATGCCAATATTGCCCACCTTCTATTTTGATGAACCTTTCGCCTGTGTTGCGACGAGTTGGCATCAGTATTTTCAAGTCCATCGTCAGTAATACCTTTCATTTGAGTTAAAATAAATATCGTAACAAGCTGTTCTACCTGCATCACTAATCGTGCTATCGCTGCCACAATTACCATTAGAAAAATCCGGGTGAATATTCACACGGCCAGAGTCATTAGTTAAATGTATTGATTTTGGCTGATCGGACATTTTACTTAACCCCGATGTTGTAGGACGATGGTTTGATGAGATTTCACTTTCCAAATTGCATTGCTTTTGACTCTGATTTTGATTACATTAGATTCAAACCTTTTGTTGAATATTTTCAATTTTTTCGCAGATAATTTTCATCACTTTGCTTTAATTTTTTCCAATTAAATAAATATTTTGGAAATTTATCCATTTGATCAAATGTGAAATGTTACAAATATAGTGAACAATCAAATTTAAAATTCTAGGACATTAAATTACAATAAACCATATTTTGATCACATATTAGAAAGGTAAATAAAACAAATGAATAAATCAAATTAATTGTTTATAATTCAAAAAAAATGATTTATGGTACACTATGACTATGTATCAAGAACAAAACAAATATACGACTTTTAAGATTATACCGACCAGTATAATGACCACTTTGTGACGTTCGAAACATTTTTTGAATAATGTTATTCGAAATTAAAAAATCTAATTTATGATGTTTTCCTAGGTAGTGGTCAACCTGGTGATCAAATTGTAATGCCAAACCTCCAAACTGACTAACTAAGGACCGATATATGATGAAACAAAAAATAATATATGACTTATGGTTTACTGGGCAGACCCGCATCAAACTGTGACTTTCTCGCCCCAAATCCGACAATTTTAGCTCATGGTCGGACAATTTTAGCATCTTAAGGTAAAAATGATTTTTATGGCGAAATTTGGGTCAAATTCCAACTGCTCCAGAGCCCAATCAGTGAACACACGGTGTTCACTATGGTCGTTTTGTTGAAATAAGTTATAGACATTTTAAATTATTTGTTGAAGTGAAGTAGGCGTTTTGCTTTGCATTTATTTTATGTGTTCTCTGTTGTTTTTTCTTTATGTTTTTAGGCGTAACCAGTGAGTCTGTAAGAAATTTAAGTAACAAAGCGACATCTGAAAAATGTATGTTTATTGACATTACTGACCAGCGAAACCCAAAGTAATTTTCGTGCAGTTTCGTTAAATTTGAATTGTCATTTAGCAATCCGTAACAAGAGCGAAAATTATCGCTCAAACTGAAGGAAACTTCAAAATTGAATACAATTTTAATATAAAAACAATTCTAATATAAATGTCATACCATCGTGGCATGGTTGATTTGTAATTTATCAATAATTTATTTATAAATGGATATTATCTATTCTATTTGTTGTGCCGTTTTGTAGGATGTATAGTAAATTGACATTTAAAAATTCAATTGACAATAATCGTGTTACAGATTCGCTGGTCAAACTGTCAAAGATTCTGTAATAAAACATTTTCGTTAAATTCTGTAAGGTTTCGTTACTGACTCTTACAGACTCGCTGGTTATAGCTTTTGTTTTAGTCTTTCTGAAAATATCAAATGTATATGATCTCCTGTAAGACAAAATTTATTATTTTGTGTTTTTTATTTTGTGTCCGTCTGCGGTTGTTTGTTTGGTTCTACGTTTGGGTGCTCTGTTTGGCTGATTAGATGCACATAAGAAAAATAAGTGCATTCCAACAGGTTATGGGCCCAGTTATTGAACAAGCAACATAAAGTTTTGAAAGTTAAAATGGCGGACTCAAATAAAGCGTTCATAACAAACTTGAACAACGACAATTATTTTATGTGGAACTACAAAATAGAACTATTGCTTATGAAAAAAAAAATTGTGGAGTGTTTTAAATGAAACAAAACCAGAACTAACGGAAGAAAATGCCAATGCGGAAGCAATCAACAATATTGGCAAATTCGCGATGATCAGGCTAATGTGTGGATTAGTTTGTCGGTTGAAGGCAATCAATTGTGCTACAATCGAAATAAAATCACGGCGAAAGAGACATGGAAAAAATTAAAACCATTTCATGAGAAATACTCAATGACAAATAAAATGAGTATAATTCGACGTATTTGTGGTTTAAAAATGAGTGAAGGTGGAAACGTCGATGAGCATTTGAATGAACTCACGAATTTGTTCCAAAAATTAAGTGATTTGGGCAAAAAGCAATTGTCAAATACTCGGTATGTTCGTGTTATCATAAGCAGTTTACCACGTAGTTACGATAATTTAATTGTTGCACTCGAGGCACGACCAGAGGCAGACGTCACATTGTCGTTGGTTCAATCGTAATTTATTACTGAGTATCAACGTCGAATAGAGGTGGACGGCAACGTAAACAGATTCGGCATTAAAAACTACGGCGAAATTTAAAGATAAAATTAAATGTTATTTTTGCAAACGATCTGGTCATGTAAAGAATGACTGCGGTAAATATAAATCGTGGAAATGAAAACAAGCAATAAAGGAAAGTACATCGACCAGTGACAAGATAAATAAAGTTGAAGAAAATGATAGTTTCTGATTTATGGTTTCATTCAAAAAGGATTGTGATGGATGGATTCTCGATTCGGGTGCTACGAAACATATTTCGAGTAACAATAGTTTTTTCGTTTCACTAGATCAAGCGGAATGCAAAAGTTTGAACGTCGCAAACGGTGAAAGCGTGGCAACGTTAACAGTACGTGCCGAATATTCAAGGACTTGTTGTCGATGAAAAAGTTGATAGAAAAGGGTTATATGCTGTAAATTTCATTCTGAATTCTGAAATGTGTGAAATTAAATTCGGAGACAAACAAGTGGCAGTAGCAGACACACAATCGAATTTGTTTAAATTGCGTCAGTCGAACAAAGTGTATGCTGTACGCGAACATAAAGAAAATTGCATTCATAAGTGGCACCGCATTTTTGGCCTTCGCGATCCAGATGCAATAAAGCAGATGTATTCGAAAAGATTAGTTGATGCCATGAAAATTATAGATTGCGACATCAAGGTTAAATGCAAAGTGTTTCTCAAACGAAAAACAACACGTTTGCCGTTTTCGAAGCAATCATTGAAAAAATCTACAACTCCCACTTGATCTTATACACACTGCCGTTTGTGGACCAATGCAAACAGTTTCGCCGAGCGGTAAGCGGTTTACCTTAAGTTCCTGGATCAGTTAGACCTACCGGTTTACCTTAAGTTTGTAACGAAATGACTTCGGTCCATGTACTGGAAGTGTTGTTAAAAATATGGAACGAAAAAAAAAAGAATTTCATAATAACGCGTCCGGTATCAATTGCAACAGACTGTATGTGGAACATGGTTTGTGGATGCAGTTTCCCTATTGAGACCTCTGTCTCTGAAAAGATGGACTATATTTTTGAATGTTACGGTTGATAACCATAAATCGATCAACGAAGATGGGGAGGAAAGGTAATGAAATAGACAAAACAGAAAGTATAGATTGTTGTTCAGTAAACTTCTCTAAAAGAAAAACAACCCCATAAAGTAATAAAATGGGTTTAATATTATATATTCTATAGAATTAAGAATTACTAAGTGAACAAATAAAATTAATGTTCGGTTTTTTTTTATTGTATCTAATTACGTTAAAAATAATTATAATAGACTAATACACTAGTGTTAATTAATTGTTTAAGTGATATATACTTTAATTATAGAATTATTATTAAGTGCAATCATAATAATAAAGAAAAGTTTCGTGTTTTAAGAAGAATGGTGGAATTATACAATTTGAAAAAAAAACGTGGTTGTGAAAAAAAAAACTGTATCTTGGCTTGTGAAAATATTTAAGCCACATAAATCTAATACACGAATTACAAGTGTTCGGTAATTAACATATACACATAATCACGATAATTCTAATATATATACCTTATTAACTTAAATAATTAAATAAATGAAACCCTAACGTAACTGAATATAAATACTAATCTAATAATAAAACTATTGATAAAATTAACTAACGTTTAAACTAAAAGAGCTGTAGTATAATATTCTTTCGATAAAACTATAAATAATAAAATCAAAGTAAACATAATTATCCTCCATTTTGGCACTACCTATAATACCACCTGTACAATAACAACAAGAAACTTTATAATATTGTATTTAGTGAGTAAAATTGGTAAAATAGACTGGAATTTTTACAACAAGCTCATACAGGTAGTACCAGAATGAGAACGAATTTAATCGCGTAAAATATATAATCATACTTAATATAAAATTTTATCATAAAATAATATAACACATATAAAATTAATTAATATAATCAACATAATATTCTATATATATAAATAAAAATCATCTCGTTATACCATAATGGTTATACGTATTCCAAAATTCATAAAACGTATCGAAATAAAAATTTACACCGGATTAATTGTGGATTACCAATGGCGCCCAACGTTTTTTTTAAAATACGTAAGCTAGTTTAGCGTAACTATATTTATTAGTATAAGTAAAAGTAGTTTGAAGCATTTTCTTAAAAATTTCTATGGTGATTAAATAATTAATTAACTCTGTTTTGTCCAAATTTTAAGAGTACAAAATTTATTAAGAAAATTCTATTTTTTTATTAATTATTATTTTATTAATTATTTTATTCTATTTTTAATTAGATTTATTATTTTCTTTTTTTTTTTCCTTTTTAATTAAGTTTTTTTTTTAATTACTAAATTTCATTTCCTTGGTGATGGTAATTTTAGTTTATAAATATATAAATTTTTATAGTTTTCATCTAAACTTAGTAATTTTTCATTTTCCCTTTCTTCGGTCATATTTGGTTGTTTTGTTTCTTTTCTCTTCACTGTTTCGGTTTTTTCTTTCTCAGTATCGAATTATGGTTGTGTTTTTTTTTTTTGTGATTATTTTGTGAACATAAAGTGAAGAAGTAATTAGTTTGTCGAATGGAGCCGAGGTGAGTTCGAGTTGAAACAAGGTGAGTTGTCTGTTGGTTTTCCTCTTCCTACCCTACCTCTTCCCTATTTTCCTTCCTTACGCGGTCCAAACTAGGATTGTTTAGTTATTCAGATTAACCCACCCCTAACCCTGAGTCTAGCCGGCGAAGAATGACCGCCTGGATAACTAAATAATTAAATTCTGTTAATATGACCTTTGGTCATGTTACAGTGGCGCCCAAATATACGGTTAAGATAAGGCCTTCAGCCTAAAATAAAATTTTAAATTCAATGTGCTTGAAGGTTGTTACAGTAGTGAGCAACCGAAGCTACACCAAACTATAACGGTTCATAAAGCTTTTCCCGTTTAAATTTAAACTCATCCTATTTTTTTTCTTAATAAATTTAATACATTTAGTTTTTTTAAGCACAATTGCTCTAGTTTATACGGTTGATTCACTTGCAAGAACATATGTTTGGTTAATACTATTTGTCTTAAATTTTTTTTTTTTTTCTAATTTCAATTTAATCATCTTTCTTAATTATTTCTTTTTCATAATCATAACGCATTGATTGAGTATTTTCCGCGCGATTGCTCCATTTTTTTTAATGTCGATTCTCGTGTAAAATCGTTTATTCTTTCAATCCGTTCATTTTGTCTCACGTTTTCGCATGGGTTATCCATTTTCTTGTAGATCACCATGTTAGTTTGAAACGTGACACAATTAGCAAAAAAAAAAAAAATCTCTCAGTCGCGAACGCTTCCAAACTTGGTATTGTAGATTTCTTTTGTTAGTTTATTAAGAGATATTTTTTTTTCCTCTTTCGTTTTTTTTCATGTTCCCCTTTCCTTTTTCCCTATTTTATTAACTCCTAAGAAGACCAGCAGCAACTCCACCAAAAGCTCACAAATAATTGTTTCACCGCTTGGCTCGTTACCTGGACTCCATTTCGACAAATTACATATTAATAATAAAGAATTCTAATATACATTTTTGCAAATTTATATTTACTATTAATTAATTTCTTTTATATAAAATATTGGTCTCTTTAAAAAATTTAATTTTAAAAGTAAACATTATTAACTTTAATACTGCGGTAAGCTCGTTATTTGTAATTTTAATTTACGATACATGTATTAACAATACTTTATTTACATTACAATCCACTGGGAGTTGATTCCATTTTAAACAACAACAACAACTAAAATTTCCATTTATATTCAAAATGGATCTGTTAATTAGAAGTCAAGATTTAGAGTCTGACGAAATTGATGTTGAATGCGAGATTAGGAATTTAAGAGGTCCGATCTCACGACAGATTGCTGATTTACAATCTTGTTTTGATAAAGAACTAGAAAACCCAGAATTATTGCCGGTTCGCGCTCATTCGCGAGCGGTAAAATCTCCTCGAAGGGAAGTTGTAGTTTGTACCAATAAATTAAGATCTCTTCATTCTGAGTTACAACGACTTTTAACATCAAAGGATAAGGCGTCTGAAGAGTCTTTTACAATTATAATTTCTAGATTACGGCACGTACAATTCCGACTAGCTCGAATGTCTTCTTCTAAAACAGTTCAAGCTTCAGTTACCAATTTATCAGAGTCGTGTCAAGCAATTTTAGATCTGATCCCTAAGCTTAGAGACGCTAATTCATTAGACACCTCCTTAGAAACCTTGAACGGCCTAAATATTGAGGAATATAAAGACGATCAACGAAATTCTGTTCAGCTTGAAGATTGCAATGAGGGAGAAGAATTGGACGAGGAAATGGGGAGACGAGACAAGCATATTAGTTTTAAAAATCCGATAGAAGAGGTTCGTACTTCCGAAGTGAGAACACTTAGCCTTCCGTCGTTTAAATCTGATTATGCGACATCCTTTTCTAATGCATCTCAAAATGTAATTCGACCTTCTGGACCTGAATCAAGTACAACCGTCCCATCGTGTTCCGACTTAGTTCCATTTCCGCTCCGACCACCAACGATAAGTGCTAACAATGTTCCTTGGGTACCTGGAACTCAAGATAACATACCGAGAATGAATCAAATGCAGCATGCATCAACTCAAAACAGGATACCACCGTCATTTATTGGTGCTAACTATGACGATCGTATACCTCATAACGCTTATAATACGGATTATCAACTACCCCCGCAACCATACCAAATGTATCCAACTAATCCATACAGTCAATACGGTCCTAATTTTGGTCGCTCGGTCCCTACAATCGACATTCAAAAATGGAATATATCTTTTGATGGTTCCACCTCTAGTAGTTCTAGTGGCATATCAATCCAAAAATTTTTCTTTAGAGTAGAGTTGATGGCGGAAACTCATGGCATTCCACTTAACCTGTTAATTCACAACGTCGGATCTCTGTTTCATGGAATCGCTCGAGAACACTATTGGATTCTACTAGAGCGAAATCCAAAATGTACTTGGAATGAACTAAAAGCAGGTTTTCTGCATCGTTTCCAAGACAACCGTACCGATACCGACATTAAAAATACTATTGACCAACGTAAACAAAAAAACAAGGAAGCGTTTGTAGATTTTTACTACCATATACTAAGTTTGGCTCTTCCGTTAAGAACCGCACTAGCAGAATCAGAACTGATCGATGTGCTAAGGAAAAATATGCGTCCTGGACTCAGAGTTGCTGTTGCTGGAGAGATTTTCCCATCTGTACCTTCGATGGTAAATCGATGTGTTGCTATAGAAGATACTTGGAAAAGCATGAATTACAATCCTGAAGTTGCAATGGGCCCAGGGTTTTCACGTAGCATTCATGAGGTAATGCCAACGTCTTTGCCCTCGCCACAATATCACAGCCCTCAGTCGGCTCATAATTATGTAAATATGTTACCTTATCGGTCGCAACCTAATACAAACGTCAGTTTACAAGCTACAGTTCCCGCTCAAAATAATCATAGTTACCAGCCTTACATGAGACCATCGGTACTTTGCTGGAATTGTGGATACCCACTCCTTGATAATCTACCATACTGTGCTAATTGTAATTGGAAACCGGAAAACCTACAGCTGGAAATGAGAGCCTCTGGGAGTCCCCATTTCCAACATTTGATGATGCCTCCCAGACCAAATACAGAGGAAGCTGCCTCAACACCGATCCCGAATTTTACTCCAGAAGACTAAGAAAGTAACTTTCAAACTTCCAGCAACGTCAAATGAGGGAACTAACACTCCTTTTCAGTCCACAACTCATAAACACAGATTTATTAAATACTTTCGTAATAAAAGATTACTCCACCAGAAACTAACTAATGCCATTTTCGCATCCGTATTGAACTCTGAAGATCTTACTGATAATCGTCCTTACGCAGTAGTAAAAATTGCAGGTACTGACATCCGCGGCCTCTTAGATAGTGGCGCAACTATTAGTGCGTTAGGTAAGCACGGACTCGAGTTTGTTGAGAAACATCAACTCCAACTTCATCGTTTAGCTGCTTCAGTACGGACGGCGAACGGGGCTAAACAATCGGTACTTGGATATGTATATGTCCCAATTAAGTATAACGGAAGAACATTGCATTTTCAACTCTTTGTAATACCTGAACTACACCAAGAGTTATATCTTGGATATGATTTTTGGACTATGTTTGGTTTGAAACCGGCAATCGTCGAAGAAATAGATGTGAACCCCACGGGTGATACTCCCATTTCGAAACATCATGTATTAAGCCCTGACCAGTCATCCCAACTATTAAAAATAATTGAACTGTTTCCTAGTTCCCAAAAACTTGGTCTGGGTAAAACATCTTTACTAACACATAAAATTGACACAGGCGATGCCTTGCCAATTAAACAACGGTTCTTCGCAGTTTCACCGGCAGTCCAAAGAGATATGTATTCCGAATTAGACCGCATGTTAGCTTTGGGAGTAATTACGGAGAGTAACAGTCCTTGGTGTTCCCCAATGACTCGGGTATTAAAATCCAACGGGAAAATACGACTTTGCCTCGATGCCCGCAAGTTAAATAGCGTTACCCGCAAAGACGCCTACCCTCTACCCATCATCGATGGTTTGCTAAGTCGATTGGACCGAACCCAGTTCATGTCCAGTATCGACTTAAAGGACGCGTTCTGGCAGGTTCCACTAGACCCCGAGTCGATGGAAAAAACTGCGTTTACGGTGCCAGGACGCCCGCTTTACCATTTCACCGTAATGCCATTTGGACTCTGCAATGCGCCTCAAACCTTATGCCGTTTGATGCACAGAGTGATTCCACACCATCTACATGATCGAGTTTTCGTATATCTCGATGATCTTCTCATTACGTCCCCCACATTCGATGAGCACCTGTCTCTCCTGGCCGATGTAGCATCTCGGTTGACAGCAGCGGGTCTCACAATTAATGTGGAAAAAAGTAAATTTTTACTGAGAGAAATCAATTATGGGGGCACTTTGCGACCAAATCCGGAAAAGGTGAGAGCCATTGCAGAGTATCCCGTGCCAAAAACTGTGCGTCAAGTAAGGAGGTTCCTGGGCATTTGTGGTTGGTATAGGCGCTTTATTGACCAATACTCGTCGCTTTCCACCCCTCTGACGAATCTACTCAAAAAGAATCGAAAATTTCTATGGTCAGAGGAATCTCAAACCGCGTTCGATGATTTAAAAGTAGCACTTACAACTGCCCCTGTACTTAACACTGCTGAGTTTACAAGACGGTTTTACATACAATGCGATGCCAGCTCTACCGGAGTTGGTGCTGTATTGTTCCAGAAAACCGATGAAGGAGAAGAGAAGCCAATCGAATATATGTCTCATAAGCTCAATTCAGCGCAACGTCATTATAGCGTTACAGAGCTGGAATGCCTGGCAGCTGTTTTGGCCGTAAAAAAATTCAGAGCCTACGTCGAAGGGATGCCGTTCACAATTATTACCGACCACGCTAGTCTCACCTGGTTAATGTCTCAGAAAGATTTAACAGGGAGATTAGCGCGTTGGAGCCTCAAATTACAGGGTTTCAATTTCGATATCGAATACCGAAAGGGAACCCAAAACTGCGTGCCAGATGCTCTGTCTCGTGTGTTTATGGACGAGCTGGCGAAAACCTTAAAATACAGTAAAGACTCTCCGACAGAAGACAAACCACTTCACATCGATTTGGATTCTGAGTATTTTCGAAGCGCAGAATATTTGTCACAACTTAATCATCTCGAAACCTCCCCCACTAACTCTAATTTAAAAGTTATTAATGGTAAATTATTTATTCGAAAAGGGCCAATTTGTATGGATGGACAATCAGATACGCCTGAGTGGAAGTTAATAGTTCCCGAACCTCTTCGATTAGGTTTAATTAAGTCCGCTCATTCCCCACCTACCTCCGCACATTTAGGTTCATTTAAAACGATAGATTTACTGAAGCGTTATTTTTTCTGGCCCAGCATGATTGCAGATACTCGACAGTTTATTTCTTCTTGCGATATGTGTAAATGTAATAAGGCTCCTAATTGTACCTTAAGGCCACCTCTTAGTTCTCTGCCTCCAACTTTCAGGCCGTGGCAAAGAATATATTTAGATTTTTTGGGACCTTATCCGAGAACACGTTCGGGGAATACTTCTATCTTAATAGGTGTTGACCACTATTCCAAATTCGTAATTACTCGAGCAGTGCGTCAAGCTACCGCAGAGGAAGTTATAAAATTTTTAGAAAATAACGTCTTTCTAATGTTTGGAGTTCCAGAAACCCTTGTAACGGACAATGGGCGACAATTTGTTGCTCACACCGTTCAGACAATATTAAAAAAATATGGAGTGTCCCACATATTTACCGCTAAATACTCGCCCCAAAGTAATGCCTCGGAGCGAGTAAATAGAACGATTCTAGCTTCCATACGCGCATACATAAACGAGGACCATAAAACCTGGGATAAGCATCTTGAAGCCGTTACGCAAGCCATTCGGAGCACAACTCATGAGTCGACAGGTTTTGCCCCGCATTTATTAGTATTCGGGCAGCATCCGATAATGCATGGGTCCTTGTACGAATTGTTGCGTGATTTGTACACCTCTACGGGTAATTATATGCTTTTCGATCATAAACCTGACGAATTACATAGATTGACTAATAAGGTTCGTGAAAATTTCGCTAAAGCTCAATCAAAAGCTCACGCTCCCTACAACTTGCGAAGTCGAAAATCTCAGTTTTATGTCGGTCAAAATGTTTTTGTCAGGAATTTTACTCAGAGCAATGCTGTGGCATTTTATTCAGCAAAATTGGCTCCGAAATTCATCAAAGCTAAAATTACTCGGTTAATTGGAAATGTATCTTGCGAGGTGATGGATGAACAGGGTAACATCCTTGGAATATACCATTTCAAGGACGTCAAAACTTAATTTTTTTTTGTTTGTCTTTATTTTTATCTTATTTCTGGTTTTCTTTCGTTTTTAAATGGACAAAATAATAGTTGATATTTGGTTGTTGTTGATGCCCGGCTGGATGAGATCTCAGGTTGCGATGGGTACGTCCCCACGAATGTAACGAAATGACTTCGGTCCATGTACTGGAAGTGTTGTTAAAAATATGGAACGAAAAAAAAAGAATTTCATAATAACGCGTCCGGTATCAATTGCAACAGACTGTATGTGGAACATGGTTTGTGGATGCAGTTTCCCTATTGAGACCTCTGTCTCTGAAAAGATGGACTATATTTTTGAATGTTACGGTTGATAACCATAAATCGATCAACGAAGATGGGGAGGAAAGATAATGAAATAGACAAAACAAAAAGTATAGATTGTTGTTCAGTAAACTTCTCTAAAAGAAAAACAACCCCATAAAGTAATAAAATGGGTTTAATATTATATATTCTATAGAATTAAGAATTACTAAGTGAACAAATAAAATTAATGTTCGGTTTTTTTTTATTGTATCTAATTACGTTAAAAATAATTATAATAAACTAATACACTAGTGTTAATTAATTGTTTAAGTGATATATACTTTAATTATAGAATTATTATTAAGTGCAATCATAATAATAAAGAAAAGTTTCGTGTTTTAAGAAGAATGGTGGAATTATACAATTTGAAAAAAAAACGTGGTTGTGAAAAAAAAAACTGTATCTTGGCTTGTGAAAATATTTAAGCCACATAAATCTAATACACGAATTACAAGTGTTCGGTAATTAACATATACACATAATCACGATAATTCTAATATATATACCTTATTAACTTAAATAATTAAATAAATGAAACCCTAACGTAACTGAATATAAATACTAATCTAATAATAAAACTATTGATAAAATTAACTAACGTTTAAACTAAAAGAGCTGTAGTATAATATTCTTTCGATAAAACTATAAATAATAAAATCAAAGTAAACATAATTATCCTCCATTTTGGCACTACCTATAATACCACCTGTACAATAACAACAAGAAACTTTATAATATTGTATTTAGTGAGTAAAATTGGTAAAATAGACTGGAATTTTTACAACAAGCTCATACAGGTAGTACCAAAATGAGAACGAATTTAATCGCGTAAAATATATAATAATACTTAATATAAAATTTTATCATAAAATAATATAACACATATAAAATTAATTAATATAATCAACATAATATTCTATATATATAAATAAAAATCATCTCGTTATACCATAATGGTTATACGTATTCCAAAATTCATAAAACGTATCGAAATAAAAATTTACACCGGATTAATTGTGGATTACCAATGGCGCCCAACGTTTTTTTTAAAATACGTAAGCTAGTTTAGCGTAACTATATTTATTAGTATAAGTAAAAGTAGTTTGAAGCATTTTCTTAAAAATTTCTATGGTGATTAAATAATTAATTAACTCTGTTTTGTCCAAATTTTAAGAGTACAAAATTTATTAAGAAAATGGCTCAAATTATTTTATTCTATTTTTAATTAGATTTATTATTTTCTTTTTTTTTTTCCTTTTTAATTAAGTTTTTTTTTTAATTACTAAATTTCATTTCCTTGGTGATGGTAATTTTAGTTTATAAATATATAAATTTTTATAGTTTTCATCTAAACTTAGTAATTTTTCATTTTCCCTTTCTTCGGTCATATTTGGTTGTTTTGTTTCTTTTCTCTTCACTGTTTCGGTTTTTTCTTTCTCAGTATCGAATTATGGTTGTGTTTTTTTTTTTTTTGTGATTATTTTGTGAACATAAAGTGAAGAAGTAATTAGTTTGTCGAATGGAGCCGAGGTGAGTTCGAGTTGAAACAATGTGAGTTGTCTGTTGGTTTTCCTCTTCCTACCCTACCTCTTCCCTATTTTCCTTCCTTACGCGGTCCAAACTAGGATTGTTTAGTTATTCAGATTAACCCACCCCTAACCCTGAGTCTAGCCGGCGAAGAATGACCGCCTGGATAACTAAATAATTAAATTCTGTTAATATGACCTTTGGTCATGTTACAAGTTCCTGGATCGGGTGCAGACCTAAGTCCCCACGCAAAAATCTCCAAGTTTAACAAACGATGACAAATTGATTGCTTCGGATTTTCCAGTATCTCTCACACACAGCTGCAATCAATGTTTTTAGCAGACCTTGCGTTTCAGTGACGTACGAGTTTTGGCTGAGTATTAATCGAACCGATTGACTTAAATTTGGCTATCAAACGTCGAATAATCGACTCTGCAGGACGGTTGTGGGGCTTGCGAGAATATAAATCACGTGATGCGCGGAACGATTCTCTGATTTTGAAAATAAAATTTGAAGATTTGCACACGTTATTCTACGCTATAACCGTCCATGGTGATTTGATGTAACCTAACAAATTTGGACCGCAAGCGAAATTTTACAATTTTTTTTTATTTAAGTAATTTTTATTTACGCATCTTGTTGGTGATGTCTAAAAAGCGCTACAGACGATCCGACGGTTAGTCCGACCGACTTGTAGTTTTCATGTTAATGTTAATCTATTGTCTCATTTTATATTACAAAAACGATTTTATGTTTTTTTACACACCGAATAATTTTAATTTTTTATTTTCTCTGTTGTTTTCTCTGTTGGTTGATTATTATAAAATTTATGAATTTCCTTTTTGTAACATAAAACGAGACAATAGATTAACATTAACATGAAAACTACAAATCGGTCGGACGATCGGTCGAATCGTCTGTAGCGCTCTTAAAGACGTCTGTAGCGCTTTTAAGTTTTTTAAACTACTTGCAGAAAATTGTTTTATAAACCATTTTCGAACGAATACTCGGTCATCATGCAGCAACTGACCTTGCTCTTAAAATGGTGAAATTTTCACTTGGATATTGACCGGAATGAACGGAAATATTCGCCGTCGCAGGTAAAATGGCAATGTTCAATCGGAGTTAGTCATATTATCACTATATCACCGCGATTGCACTCGGAGATAATGCAGGTAGTAATTGTGTTTTTGGACAGTAGCTCAACCACCAATCTAGTGCCGTTATATAAACCATTTTTAGGATTAACATTCCTCAGCAGCATGATAATTGTCTCCTTCTTGAGCAACTGTGTATGTGTATGAAGAGCCATGTCTTTCGATTCATTTAGAAATTCAAAAGTGAAATTGAGAGCGGGATCTTCGGAAATGACTGAATCGGCACTGTAAAAAATTGAAGACTCGCCCAGTAATCGGCGGATTATTTCTCGATTCATTTCAAGAGCTTAAGCTTTGATTAGAGCGATGGTCAATCTGTTTGATAATTGTTCATCGCTATTTTCTGAAGGAATTTCACAAATCAATTATTGCGTTAATGAAGCTACCATAGATCAGCGGAACATTTTGATTCGCAGCTATATTATCTAGGTAATTTATCAATCCCTGAGTAATTCGCTGTGGAGTCTGGATTTCCGGCGTGAATGATTAGGTTAAATTCAGCGCGGATGGCAGTTTTTTCCACTTTGTACTGTAACTTGATCACGTTTGTTCGAATTTCATTGACTTGCACACCTGGATAAAACTCACAGTGCCAGTTCAGAGGGCCTACTATTGCTTTCGAACGTTTTCGTTAGTTCCGCGGTACGAAATTTTTTGTACTACGACTTTCGCATACTGTGAACGTTAACGAAAATATAACGTTTAAATCCATTCCGAACATAAATATTTTTGCGGTATGGTCAGAGTTTCTGCAATTATATTGCTTATACGTTGTTGTGAAAGCCCCTTGTGAAAATATTATTCTGAAACACTTGAATAATTTTGGTAGTAAAATTATTTTGATAATCGAAAGCAGTAGTACCGAAACTAACGAAATACGATAGCAAATAGTTGAACGATTGACGAAAATGAACGAAAACGTTCGAAAGCAATAGTACGCCCTCAGGCTGGTTCACCATAGGGATATAGCAAAGCGTGTATTATGGGGTCAAGATTAAGGTTGAGGATATTAGAGTTTTCAAGATTTCGCGAATAATGCGAATATTATGCTTGAATGTAGGCTCACCATCCTCATTGACAAACAGCGCATGAAGATTTCGCTGGCAGCTACTGCAACATTCTCATGTTCCTCGAAACCAGCCGGTCATCTGATCGAGAATAATCTGAGGACAGTTGACGTTTGCTGTATGCTGGTTTGTATAATTAGAGCCAGCATACTGTCAATGGTGTACAGCATCACAAAACTTGATGTAGTAAGTTTAATATTTACTTTGCGACAGCACTGTATGAATGAGCCATCGAAAGGCCTCTTCATTTCGGATATCCTGACTAAATCGGTTCTGTATTTTTTGTCCTTATGGGCTTAAGTATTCTTGGTGTTCTTGTTGTGACTGATTAGCCCTTTGATCTCGAATCGCTTGAGCATTTGAGGAAATTTTCAGTTGTCGCTGTTCTGTGGTTTGGTTTTATCGATAACACCTTTTACGTTCTTCGGGGGTTTCCTTGTTCATTTCATATTGCAAAAAATAATTTTAAAGAGGTTATTCGCTCATTTAGAACAAGTGTGACATAACCAAAAAATATAGTTTTGCCGAAAATAACGAAAATTTTGAAAAATTGATCAATTTGATCTTTTATGTAAACTTATGTAAACCCAAACAAAAACTTAACGTACCTCAATTTGAACCAATTTGAGCTGGACCTTGACCTCAAACGATTGTAGATTATTATATCTACCATCGAAAGGAAGGTAATCCGTTCAATCTTTGGTCCAATTAAAGTTGCGAACAACGAATATCGGAATTGAATGAATCACGAAATAAAGCAGCTCCTCGGAGGCAGCGATATCATCGGATTCATCAAATCCAATCGAGTGAGATGGCTCGGCCACGTTACAAGGTCTCCACAACAACGGATGATAAATAAAGTGTTCCACCAACAACCAGCTGAAGTGCGTCATAGAGGAAGACCCCGACTACGCTCGCGTGACGACATCGCACAAGATCTACATTAGGATGTCGAAACTGGAGGACGAGAGCGATGGATCGAGATGGATGGAGGGCCTGAGTGCAGGTGGCGAAATCCCTTCATGGGATGTGAAAGCCAGAGAGAGAGAGAGAGAGAGAGAATTTTAACCAATTGCTTCATTTTGGGTATGACCCGTAATCAAAAACTTAGAGTAATTGATGTCATATTTGAAATCCTTGACAGTGCATATAAATCAACAAAAATCATACATTTATTTTTTTGCTGACCGCAGCAACTATCAGTATAGAAGATATTACCGATGTCTTCATTGGTTAATTGATATTTTTCTTCGATGAACCGAAGTACATAGTTAGCTATCTCGTTCAAGCCGCAATCAGCTTCTTCGTGTCAAATGAAGCATGTAACATCAGTAGGAATCAACTGATAAATCTTTTGCACTTCTCCAGACAGGGTTTCAGAAATCTAGCTCTGCCTAACGTCTTGTTTTTAGAATTCGACTCGTAACTTTCACCGCAATTCTTCTTTTTCGCCCTGATTATTTTGCCAGTTCGAATATTTTGTGGAATCGTCAGATTCATTAATATTTTTAAAACGGTTTTCCTATAAATCCGCTGGTACTATCGGCCATTTGATGTAAGTTTCAATACTCAAAGATCAGGATCAGATTAAATAATTTATTTTAATTTAAGATTCGAGCTGGGCCAGTGTGGTCAGTGAAAATGTGAAATTAAGGTTGAATGGCTAATACTAATTACTACAGTTATTATCGTCATCTTAGAGATTCATTAAGGCGGTGATTCATGTATAAATTTTATCTGACAGACATAAATAATAATCACTCTGATTGGTTGAATGTCGGCCATATTTTTTATCGTACGACAAAAATTAAAAATTGAACATTGCTCAATTTTGTATTAGATTTGACGGCAGTGAGAACAAAAGAATACATAATAAAAAAAAATTCTAAACGAACAAAAGTAAAAACACTTTTTAGGCTGCTTGCTTTATAAAATGTCAAAATATATCCATACGAGAAAATTTTATACATGTATCGCTTACGTGTGAATTTCATTTTTATCGTATAAGACAAAAAAATATTAACCAATCAGAGCGATTATTATTTATGTCTGTCAGACAAAATTTCAACATGAATCATCGCCTTTAGTTTGTAAGAAATTTAAACAAAATATTACATTTTCAGAATTATTCGAGAAATAAAATATGAGAATTTTGATACAAACACATATTTCTGCATGCGAATATGCTTATCGGGTCCGAGAAACATCAAAACAAATTTTTATTTTATTTACAGGGTGGCTGAGACCAAGTGTTACCAAATGAAAACACTGTAATTTTTTTAATTTTGATTATTTTTTATTGACCATACGCCCTTACCATACGCCCAAGTTACTATAAAGAATATACCATATATAGGTCCTCTAGACAGTGGGCCAGTATAAGTGTTCTAGGAAAGGGATCGGGAATTTTTTTGTCAAACGCTACTCCCAAATTTCATCACTTTCCGTCGGTTATTAATACAGCGAGTGGACAACAAAAACACATTTTTGGGTATATCAATGCTCTCGTGAATTTTCTCGGCACCGCTCATAACATGACGCTTTACATAGTACCTTCTCTGGAACAGTCGCTCTATCTTGGGATTGACTTTTGGAACCTCTTTCAAATATCTCCTAGGCTGTCATCCTTATCAATTAATTGTGAACCTGTCCAAGATGAATATTGCCCGAAATTTCATATACTAAATTCAGAAAATCAGAGTGCATTGAACCATATTAAAGAAAGATTTCCTTCAAGTACTAAACTCGGTTTAGGTCAAACAAATTTATTAAACCACGTTATAGACATCGGCACCGCGAAACCAGTTAAGCAGCGCTATTACGCAGTATCGCTATCCAGAAATTGATGTACACCATGGAATAGAGGAATGTCAGAGCTCCTGGTGTTCTCCAATCAACCTGGTACGCAAGGCCAATGGTAACGCGCGTTTGTGTCTAGATGCCCGTGAGTTTAACAAAGTGACCGTCAAGGACGCGTATCCGCTTCCGCTTATTTCTGGATTGTTGAGTCGTTTGGATCAAACTCGTTTCATTTCTGCTATTGATTAAAAAGATGCCTTTTGGCAGATACCACTCGACCTGCAGTCAAGAGATAAAACAGCGTTTACGGTACCTGGACGGCCTTTGTATCAATTCCGGGTCATGCCATTCGGGTTGTGCAATGCACCGCAAACCCTTTCCCGCCTGATGCACCAAGTGACCCCCCACCAACTTCACGACAAAATATTCGTTTATTTAGACGATCTTCTAATCACATCCGCTACATTAGAGCAACATTTTAAATTATTGGAAGAGGTGGCTTGTCGCTTGAAATCACCAGGTCTTACGATAAACCTCGAGAAAAGCAAATTTTTGTTGACATAGGTCAACTATTTGGGATATGTAGTTGGTAATGGGTGCCTTCCGCGACCTAAAACTACTAAACAAATCCGACGATTTCTAGTCGCTTCTCTTACGGACCTCACCGGCAAGTCGAAGCAAAATTAGACCGAGGCTGCGGAAAACTTATTCGCCTCACTAAAACTAGCGCTTTCTTCTGTCCCTATCTAAGCCAATCCTGATTATAATCGACCCTTCATTATACAGTGTGATGCAAGTTTCGTCGACGTAGGAAGTGTGCTCTATCAACTTGATTCTGAAGGTGCCTAACACCCCATAGAATACATCTCTCACAAGCTAAACTCCGCTCAACAAAACTATTCTATCACCGAGCTTGAGTGTTACGCCGCGGTTATGAGCGTGAAAAAATGTAGGCCCTACATCGAAGGGTGCCCCTTTACCATCTACACTGATCATGCCAGTTTGTGCTGGCTGATGGGACAAAAAGATTTATCAGGACATCTAGCCAGATGGAGCCTGCAGCTCCAATCATACGACTTCCAAATTGGATACCGCAAAGGTTCGCTTAAGTAGTACCTGACACCCTATCTCGCGTGTTTTGCGATGCCCTTACTTCTGTTATACCTAAAAGTTCAGAAAATTAAGTACCGGTTCTTCAATTTGATCTAACTTCTCCAAGGTTTTTAGATGAGAATATTTGAACCAGATCCATCAAGTGGAAAACCTGAAGGATTGTGATCACAATTTTGCTGTTCGAGATAGTAAACTGTTAATATGTCCGTCATTCGGTACACGGTATCTGGACTCAGATCTCCCCGAAAATAAGCTGGTAGTACCTGCCTCTTTAACTCCGGATCTAATTGAGCAGTCGCACGTAGCTCCTACTTCGGCTCACATGGGAATTGCTAAAACGATAGAAAGACTGCAAAAGCAATTTTACTGGCCTCGAATGTCACTTTATGTTAAGGAGTTTATTTCCAAGTGTGTAAAATGTAAGATGAACAAACCAATAAATTATTCGACACGACCTGTCATGGGATCATAAACAGAATCCACTAGGCCCTTTCAGAAGTTGTTCATAGATTTTTTGGGACCATATTCGCCGTCAAAACGAGGAAATTTTTTCATAGTGATAGTTCTAGATAACTTTTCCAAATTTATTATAATCAAACCGTTCAGAGAGGCGTCAGCTTCTTTGCTGTGCTCGTTTCTCGTTTTTCTGATGTTTTCAGTTCCGGAGGTTGTAACATCAGACAATGGTAAACAATTCCTGTCAAACTTATTTAAAGACCTACTTGAGAAGTATCAAATTGCTCATTTCGTACTCCCGCTTACTCGCCCCAGAGTAATGCGTCGGAGCGAGTAAATCGACCCTTACTGTCCGCCATCCGCTTGTATATCGAAGATCGAGAACACATTAAATGGGATAAGTACCTACCAGAGGTGGCAGCCGCGTTACGTAACGTTATACACGATTCCGTTCGATACTCTCCTCACTACTTAGTGTTTCGGCAACATATGTCGCTGCACGGTTCTGATTACCGATTACGTAAGCTGTTGTTCAATGAGATAATTTGATAAAGAACAATGTTATTCATTATCTAAAAGTGGCACACGAGAGAGACGCAATGCATTATAATCTACGGAGTAGAACTTGCAACTTCCAGGTCGGCCAACCAGTTTTTGTCAGGTCTTTTCATCAAGTGATGCATCAAATAAGTTTTCGACCAAGCTAGCTTCAAAATTCATTCCCGCCATCATAGATTCAAAGCTGGGGAACGTATCATATGTACTTTAAGAATTTGGAAGGAAAACTTTTGGGAACCTACCATGCAAAAGACATCCGTAATTAACAGGGACGAAGCTTCATTTTTTTCTTTGTGCTTTAACTATTATGAGACAGTCTCAGTTCGTGCGCTAAGCATAATACCCAACGGTCGGATTTTTTTCTGTATTACCGGCAATATGTAAATTGTTCAAATAGATGAGAATGGATCTCTATCGTTCCAAAATATATTTTTTTTTTATGTGAAATAATTTGCAAATATTTTTGGGAAACCCTATCAAATACCTCGCAAAATTTGGCGGGCAGTGTGAAAAAATAAATATAAAAAGGCTGAACAGTAGTGGAAGGGGGATCAGATAAAAGTAGAATTTTGTGCGTTAAAAAGAAAGAAAAAAAAATGGTTTATGGATTGAAGTATCAGCTAAATAATTGCGAGACGCTGTGCATACAAAAATAAGACAAAATGATATTTTTTGCGAAATTTCGTACAAAAGAACGAGAAGAATCTGTCGTCTCTTTCTCTCGCCATATTAAATTTAATTAAGTAAAATTGTGAATTTCGAAAAAATAGAACAATTTCATGTGTTCAATTTTTGCGTGCGAACATCCGACAATATAAAAAAATTAAGTTTTATTTATTTGTTTCGCATGAGAACTGGTCCATCGTTGCTGTGTGGTGAATTAGTGTGTGTGTAAAAAAACTTTGGTTGCCCATTTTATCTTGGTTATGATGAAACGATAAACCGTAAAGTACTTGTTTAAAGATAAACGTTATTTATTTGGTATCTTTAATAACAAAATAACAAACAAAAAAAAAACAAAAAAAAAATTGAAAATAAAATCATCTCTAATGAGTTAATTATGAGATGATAAGGAAATCGATTGATCTGCATTTAAAAATTAACCACATATACAAATTAGTTAAATGCTACTCAATGCTACAACACTAAAGTTTGATTTCACCAAGTTCGATAACTTAATTATATGGGGATTCCCATAATCGAACAACAAATATTTATATACGCCAATCGAGGTAATCAACGTAAACACAAATTTATATCAACAATAATATTACAAATACAACGGTACAACGACATCATCAAATACACCTGCATGCTGAAAGAAGAACCGAGCAGAGTCAAGGACACCATTACATCATTCATCTTACTTGTGGTGACGTACAAACATATTGATTTTCTTTATATTATTACATTTTCATTAAATTTCTTTCTTCTTTATTTTGATATTTAAAAATTTTTAACTGCCAAATTTATAAATGTAAACCAAAACTCTAATTTGTTTATTAGTGGAAAACGAAGTGCCATGTGGTGTTGGACGACCTCAAGCCATCGGTTACATACTGACTAGTGTTGGAGTGAAAAGCGCGGTATCGAGTTTCTATAATTAACAAAGCTATTGGGCCCGAGAAGTAATCAGTTTTTTTCCATCGCATTATTAACTTATTGCTGTATATACAGGGTGGCTGAGACCAAGTGTTACCAAATGAAAACGCTGTAATTTTTTTAATTTTGATTATTTTTTATTGAAATTTCGTGGAATATGTTGAAAACATATTACATTTTATGAAAAACATGTTACTGCTCGATATGACCTCCTTTGGCGCTGATTATGTGATTCAGTCTTCCATAGAAAGCATTGCATGCTGACCAAACGTGGGCTTGCGGAATTTTATTCCATTCTCGAACCAGAGCTGACTTCAATGCATCAACACTTTCGTATTTTTTAGTGGACACCTTACTCTCCAAAATGGACCATATGGAGAAATCCATGGGATTCAAGTCTGGTGAATATAGTGGCCATTCTTTCGACGAAATCAGCCGCGGAACGCAATTTTGTAAAAATTGCTGTGTCGCTCGAGCTTTGTGTGACGGTGCCGAGTTCTGTTGGAATGTCCAACGGTTCGTACCAAGTGTTTACGTGCCCAAGATAGCAAAGCATCGTTTAGGATCTTTTGGCGGTACGCCTCTTGGTTTACCTTGACTCCATGTTCGATGAAAACCAGAGGAGTGCGTCCATCTGCAGTCACTGCAGCCCAAACCATAACATAAGCTGGTGATTGCTTGCGCATGGCAACTCTTGTGTCCAAATTATCGTTGGACTTGTGCTCTAACCAAACACGATCATTTTGTTTATTCACATACTGTTGAATGGTGAAAATTTTCTCATCAGAAAAGACAATTTTTGGAATCTCGTCACGTTCGGCCAAGGCCTTCAATGCTCGTGTTCTTTCAAGCCTAACTTTTTTTTGTGCCTTCGTAAGATCTTGAACTTTTTGTATCTTGTAGGGCTTTAAGTGTAGTTCATTTTTCAATATGGTTTGAATGCTGTATCGTGAAACATGTAGACGTGCGGCTAATTGATAGGCACTTTGACGAGGATTTCGTTGGATTCGTTTCTTCACCTTTCGTATCATTTCGTTTGATGTTGCTGTCGTTTTAGGACTGCCTCTGTTGCGTTTAGCGATGCTACCAGTTTCGTTGTATCGAGTTATGGTTCGATACACAAACATTTTATTCACATTCAAATGCTGGAGCTGACGAACTATTGCTGTTTGTGAATTTCCACTCAAATACAGTGCAATTACACTATTACGTTTGAATTCCATTACGATTTTTTTATGAAGATATTAATTTAGAACAATTATTTGTTGACCACATGTAAACAACTAACCAAACTTCAATCTGTCAAAAAATTGACGCGCGAAAATGACAACTACACAAATGACAACAGAGTGAAGTCAGTATCATTTGGTCTCAGCCACCCTGTATTTGTGTGCTCAGTTAAATTAGTTTCCAACAAGTGTTTAAGGATGCACATATTCAGAGATTACATAGAAAAACACAGTGGCGTTATTCACAAGTCCTTGTAATTGGTCCTTAGTGTTACGTCCAAAAACATAAAAGCTCCTCTGTTCCTTCATAACATGCGGTACGTCTTTTTGATACGAAAATCAAAGGCAAACAGCTCTCGACGCTGTATTTTCATCAACACTCGCAAGAAAAAAAATAGAATGCTGAAGTTCAATGAGTATGGCAAAGCTAATGGGTTCTGTGAAAATATCTTCGAGAAATATGAGAACCATCCAGCGGCAGTCCTGAACACGCATAATGTCTTTCCTGAGTGCGACTTCAACAACATGAATCTCAGGGCATTTGCTAGTCTCTTCGAGTCTTACTATACGCAAAAAAACAAGGCTATGTTGAAGAGAATGTGGATTCTGATGCATTCGAGCAGCAAGAACAACAATCAAAATTCAAAAAGAAGTTGCTGTCATTGTCAAATTTCGATGGTGCCTTATGAGATGCTCCTCTGCATGATTGACTCACGACTTAAACAACTCAAAAACAACCATAACGGACCATTCGTAAGAATAATTGTCCCGCTCTTGGGTGATATATTTCAACGTCCACTATGGAGAGGTCATCATGAATTTAATGTGGATAATGTTTACATTGTGCGAGTTGACAGAAAATAAGTGTCAACGTGAAGACAACATATGCATCTATACATTTTGAATGTTTCTAGAATTGGATAATTGAGAGGCGAGCACATGTCAATACTTTTAGGAAGAGTTTTCAATGAAACCACCAGATAATTCACATTGGGAAGGGCTTTGCGCATTAATCCACAAACAGAGATGCCCACGATCGAAACCAGGCAGTGTTAGATATTTTCAGGAAGCAGAACAAAATTATGTGCAAAATAACAGTGCAGTTGGTCAGCTAGTTGATTCTACGGGAAATACAAGAATTGTTTACTTGGTCAGTCATCTCAAAAGATGTCAAGATCAACAAAACTGGAAGATTTAAAAAAAAAAAAGAAATTTTTGGATGGAGCAAAATGTCAAAATTTCTTTCTAACGGTACCATTCTTTATACATTAGTAAAATAATGTAGCGTTTATATACCAAATGTATGAAAAATATATTCCATCAGTCGAAAATTTGGAAGTCTATTTGGGATCGGAACTGTTTGTTGAATTACAAGGAAAAGTTGCACTAAGTCGCTAGTGCTCCTTGGATCGACGTGCTCTTTAGGGTTTAAATCTGGACTTCGAGGATGATGGTTTATTAAATTGCGTTTATTAAATGCGTTGTTGTTTCAAAAATTAAATCTACGCCCAATTTGCCTTTTCATGGAAAGCACGTGAAGCCTTTAAATTTCTTCCACATATCGTGTTGATGTTAAAGCTGCGAATGTGATATTTCTACCAAATATTTCTTGTAATTCCACGAAATACCCGCCCAAACCATCAGCGAACCTCCATGAAATGCTACGACTAGCATCACGCAATCAGGGTTTAATCATTGTGCTAGCGAACGCCAATCTCTGCATCGGCCGTCTGGTACATACATACAAATTAAACCGTGATTCATCCGAAAAAAACGACATTACACCAGTCCCTCTGTGCCCAGTTTCTAGACTGCAACGCATTATTTCTTCGTTGCCGACGATGATTATTAGTCAGATAGGGAACTCTAACAGGTCGGCGTGATCTTAGTCGATAAGCTTTCAATCGATTACTTCTAATTTCTTGAGCACTGCTTGTCCTGTTTTTTTAGCATAACGTACGACAGCTCGATCTTCTTTTGGTGTAGTTTTTCTTGGTCGACCAGATCCTTCACGCCGACTCTCACTGCCTGTTTCTAAATATCGATGCCAAGTCTGGTTCACAACAGACACACTAATATCGCAGACTCGTCCTCCAATTTCAGGATAAGTAACACCAGCTTCGACTAAAGTCACAATTTTTGAAGAGCGAACGAATAATTGTTCTTTTCGAATCATCTCGCTTGAGTCTTCAAATAGCTATACTAAATTAAATATAAATTATTGTTTTCCATAAAATGAATGTTATTTCACCAAGTTAAAAGCATTCAAATCTGGGTATTTTTATGGCGCAGTGTATAAAACTTATCAAAATTAAATTTGCAAACAAAATCTATTTTATATTCTGAGCAACAAGGTTAACCCCCTGTTGTTTGAATGTTTTATCTTAAAATTTGTTTAAATCTTTTAATTCTTTGTCGTTTTTTTAAAATGTTTAACCTTTCAACATCATTGCAACAATTGAAATAGCTGTCACTTCCGATACAGATTTCCCCCAAATTTCGCAACGATCTCCCAATTAATGGAAAAAATTTAAGTACGAAGTTTTATTAGAATAGTCAATCCGTTTGTATTGTAGAGATGCTGAATTTTGATGAAATTTCATACTCAAGCATTTTTCATAAATTTGGAGATCCCAGTGATTTTTCACCGCAAGTGACAGCTTAAAGCATTAAAGTATACAGCATTTAAGAAAAACAGTTCAGTAGACCGGTTTAGTCCTATAGGTTAAACCTTACACTTTAGAAATCAATTGATAAAATATATATACGAATATTCTGTAAAGCGGAATTTATGTTTGGCGAACAAAATTCTTTGATAAATTGTATTTACATACAGCATACAAAATCGATAAATAGTTTTCCTTCTCTATGGTTTAATTACTAGTATTGTTATTTATTTCCTTTTACATAAATGGGTCATGAAAATGGAGATGAACAAAGTTCTTGCATTATATATTTTCCAAGCGATAAACGAAAGGCATATATAGTATATACAGGAGCAACGTTTACAGGATTTATGTAAGTATTTTTTGCTAGTTCTTCGTCTTTCTATTTACCTTGGGTGCGTATACAATTTATCTTTCAACTTCGAGAGGCATTGTCGTCATCAATTGGTGTGAAAACGTACATTTACTCTAATTATTAATTTTAGTTTACTCTTTCGCGATGAATTTGCAGAACATATAAAATTTAGCCCCATTCCTTGCAATAAATCACGTCCACAACAAAAAGTATTTTATGATAGATTTCTAAAAGCATAACATAACAATCCTTGTGTACCATTTTGAATTCGCACTGCTGTACGTCTATCAAATCGTGTACCGATTTTCATCTGCAAATTATATTTCTACGCACACAGATAACAAAAAAATTATCGTCTTTCGGAACAATCAATAAATTGAATTATTCCCATAAAACACGATAATTTTTGTCCATTTTACATTTTCATTTTTCCGTATTAACAATTTTCTGTTGGTTGAAATTTTACCAGCAACCACACCACAAAGTGTATGGAAAAGTACAACAAAAAAAAAAGTTGTTCCATTTTTTGTGTCTTGTGTTTGTATAATGCAGAAGTAATATTATGATGATGCTGAAAATGGTAAGGATGTAGCGTTTTATTTTTAGAATTGGATTACTTTCCAATCATAAAATAAAATGTATATGGAATAATCGGGATGTGTGTGTGTGTGTAACAACATCTTGTACGCTAGACAACAGCAGAGCGCCACAAATTAGCTGATTAAAAATGCTTAACTTTTACATCGTAAGATGGGAAAATATTTGGAGTAACGTCTTAACGTAATTTGTTGTTGCGGTTTATGTCTTACAATTCTTTTTATAAACATGCAACGGAAAACTATGCATTAGCATAACTAGTAGACTATTAGGTTATTAGAATTGATGGGTTTACTATTTAAATTTAGCGTTAAGTAAATTTTTGACATTCGTAGCTGTCCCACAATAATTATATATCTGAGATGTTGCTAAATCCACTTGAGTTTAATTTAATTATATCACTACTCAACCATTTAGAGGAAGTTATACAACTAAAAATATTGTTCAGTACGAGGAGAAAAAACGGGTTACTCTCGAAATCTCGGATTTCAAAACATCGACTCTAAAAGAGAATTAATTTTGGGTTTCAAATCCCTAGATTTTCCAAATCTTCTTCTTCTATTAAAATTAATAACAAACTAACATTTGAGTTTAAATTAACAGTCGTTCAAATCTGACGTTGTTTTTCAATTATGTAAATATTTTTTTGTGTTTAAACGACAATAGATCGAAACTGTCCAACACACCATCAGCGCTAATTCAGTCTGAGCTATCTATACCTGGTAGACGAGAAATTCAAATAGCAACCGCAACCATTGAAAAAGTCCAACCGCGAATAAATCCAAAGAGTCCAACAGCTGAAACTGCATTGGCTCATTCAAATGCTCCTCCTGCTAAATAATTTCAGTGCCATCAGGATCTTATCTGTATCTCCACGACACGGAGATACGGCGTATTTTGTTGCGACACGAGCAAAATGATACTAACAATATGTTTTATGCGATCACAAATTTTTGCAATGTAATCGTTGCACTAATCACTGACAAAATCCCAAATAAACACTGAATGATATACAAACACGTAACGAATGCAATATGAACGATCGCGTCGATATTTTATTTTATGTTTTATTTATTTACAACTAGCTGACCCGGCGAACTTCGTACCGCCTCAAAATCAATAAATGTTGTTTATAGTTATTAGCTTAATTAGCTTGAGCTTTTTCTCTCGAGCAGAAATGACCTTGAATGTTGTATTGAATCCGCGTTCTGCGATAATGTCTGCTCCAAATGAAGTCTTTTGGAAACATCCGTTGTATCTTTGAGTGTTGGATAGAAAACGTCGTGATTCTGGTGTCTCGCCACGAAGCAATGAATGCAACGGTTCAGGTGGCGCAGGCAATAATGGCAATCTCACCTTGCCACTGAGACAGCACAATCCATGCGTTTCTCCAGCGAACTTCAATGCACCCCAATGGTCGCGCACAACCTCCTTTGGGCCAACACTTGAAGAATTTCTTCTTGCGTGTCGAAGATTATCACGTTGTTGATCTGTGCGATAAGCTCGACGATTTCCTATTGCCAACTGAGCCATTTGACGTACTGCCTCTCTTTGTGCTTTTCTTTGTGAAGCGCGAAGTCGCGCCATACCAACGCGGCGGACTTCTCGTGTGATTTCTTGTTCATCTGCAGTGGATTGATTCGCAATAGTCCGAAGTCTAATTGCATTACGGCTTCGTGGTAAAAGATTACATCTTCTGGCTCGCGGCATTGTAAATAATACTGGAAAATTAATCACACAATCCAAAATTACATAATCAGTTATCGATGTGCGCACAATCGCAAATGTGATAACCTCACAAAGTGAACATCTTCGAAGGGAACTTACCGTTTGAAAATCACGATTGACAATAGAATTCCACAGAATAAAAAAAAAGGAAGAAAACCAAAAAAAAATCAGGTGTCCGGTGTTGGGACACTATACCACTAAACAAATTACGTTTGCACGCAAAAAAGTACTGTTTCCTTGTTGTGTTTGGCACACACCACACAATCTCTTATTTCACTAAATTCCACCACCTATTTTAATATTATATGCTAAACCACAAAACACTTAACTAATATGAAATAACCAAAACCAAAAATAAATTAAATTTAATATGTATTAAAATCGCAAAGGGAAGCTGTAGCTTTTGGAGCTGTAAAAATCTACTATTCGCAATGAAATCGTAATTCGGACGAAGATTTTATCTATATAATAGATAAGTAGATGAAATAAAAAAAATTGGATAAAAAATAAAATAGAAATGTGTATGCAGGCTCCAGTCGGATTCGAATCCAGTACCTTGCGGCCCGAGTTTTTCCGACTTTTATTGTTTTCCTAAACCACCACTGTATTTAGACGACCAAAATAAAAAAAACAAAATGTATGAGAAAATGGATTTCCTTGATAAATTTTTTTGGTGAAGTTTTCCGATGTTTTAATAGTTATTATGCTATTCGGAGAGAAGACAAATCCAACAAAACAAAGATCATAAAAATCGGTCCAGCCGTTCTTAAGTTATAAATAGTGTTACCGACTTTGTTTTATATATATAGATATCGTTCGTTATATACGACATGACTCGGATCCGCTCGAAACGCGATATTTTAAAACGCGATATTTCAAAACGCGATATGGTACAAAACGCGATATTTCAAAACGCGTTACGGTACAGAATATGCATTGCGAAGCGACGGGAGCGTAGCGACCCGATTTATACCGATCCTATATACTCTCGCTCCTATCGATTTTTAAATTCCTATAAACTGAAATTAAATTTCCCCTTCACCCAACTGATATAACCCGATCCTAAATTGCCGTTTTGTATAATATCGCGTTTTGTACTCTATCGTGTTTTGAAATATCGCATTCTAAATATCGCGTTTTGATAATTCGCGTTTTAAAATATCGCGTTTCAAATGGGACCCACATGACTAGCTCGATTGTACTTTTACTAATGCCCAAATTACATTTTTAGAAAAAAAAATGTATGGAAAAAGAACTGTAACGGTTTAAAAATCAATATAGAAATCAAGTTTAGTCAAGTTATATTATTAATGGTTTGTAAACCAGATATGCGTTGTTGCGATGCAACATACTGCCGCCTGTTAAAAGGACTGTAACGAAAGCCAAGGGCCATTTGGTTAAGAAAAAAAAAACAATCAACCGTTTGATATGACAGCCTTGGACCCACGTTATCAGAAAAATGTTTATCCACACAGTGACCCTTGACCTGGTCTGATGCTGCGGCTTGAACTCAGGAGCGTGGGAGTGGGTTATCAAGGGTATGTGTGAATCTGTGGTAGACCAGATAAAATTATTGAAAACTAAAGCTAACGACAATGCATGCCCAACAAACAACAATCATCCCATTAATATTTGTAAACAACCACTCAACCTCACCTTCACATTATGGGTGTTCCGTTTAATTCATTTGATTAATTAAAAATATATATATAAAATAAAATCCACATATTTGAATTCATACCTGGTCACAATATGACCCCGACCATAAATATTTATTAAATTATCATTTTTAATTGTTATCTGTTTTAATTTATATGTGCAAAATAAGCAATATGTATAAGAAGTAATATTTAAAAGTAATAAAAAAAAAAATTATAATTTATAATCTTAAAACTAAATAATTATAAAAAAAATTGGTAAGCGCTTACGAATTGACTATAGCTAGTATGATCCTTCCGTTGTTTGCGGTGTATGTGTGAAGCAGCTATCCAGCAATATACCTCATATGAGTGACGATGAAAAAATCGAAATTATTTGTCACATATTATTTCATGTGATGATGATCCAAATTATTAAAGCTCGTGATCAGGCACACCAGAACTTGTGTTACAATAATATATATTATAATTTCGGGAACTGTTTATATTATAGTTTTTAGTAACGTTTTATTTGTACTATTTTTTTTAAATTTTTTTTATTATTCGAATGGAATTACACAGTATTATATAAAAGTAAACTTAATATAGATTGTTTTGTTACACTTATAACTCAAAACCTATTATCTAGGAAACAACTTCGGATTATGTGTGTTTTATTTTTGTTTAGTATAGGTATATATATACTTGTATAATAGTGAAAAAATACTATGTTCCGATGAACTCTAATATTATATTTTTTTTTTCTTCTTGGTCCAACTTGACCGATCACTTAAAAACTCAATTATATTCTGACTAAAAAACTCTGCCGGCAATCAAAAATATTGATTATTATCGGTTCATCCACCATCACATAATTTTTCCCCAATTTCATTTCTCTTTTACAACACATCTGTTATCATCGAAAATAATCGATTAGTATCGATTTTGATTTGTTATGGTTTGACTGTCATCTAGCGTGAAATAGCTTCTCAATTTTAGTACCTTGTATAATAGTGAACTGCAATTGTAACAGGACATGATGGATTTCAACACCTTCCTTCTTCATCAATGGGTAATGGAACATGCTTTTGGATTGATCTTTTGAGAAGACCATTCTTAGTTCGGATTGTTACTACCCGGATGATGCCATCTTTCCCAGGATGCACCTCGACGATTCGACCAAACATCCATTTCTGAGGAGGTATAGTATCCTCTGAGACTAAAACCATCGAACCTAAATCTATCTTTGACGACGATCTCCATTTAGACAAGTCAGGTTCTATTGGCATCGTAAGTGGTTCACCGATTAAAAAATGGCCTGGTGTAAACACGTTAAGATAAGCTGGGTCCGAAGATATTGGTGTCAGAGGTCTTGAATTCATGACTGCTATTTGAGTCTAAACCGTACTAAACTCCTCATAAGTAAGCGTTGAATTCATCAGCATCCGGTTCATATGATGTTTTGCTGACTTAACAGCGGCCTCCCAGAGGCCACCAAAGTGCGGCGATCGAGGTGATATGTGTGATATGCGAATGTTATCTTCAGCACAGGCTTTAATAACGTGATCACGATTTTCATTATTGAAAAACAGCTCTCGAAGTTCATTTAATTGACGTCTTCCACCAACGAAATTTATAGCGTTGTCGCAATATAGAGTTGAACATAAACTTCTTCGACTTCTTCGACATCGGATGACAGGTTGCTCACTAACTCCAAATGAGCAGTTTTCGTAGTAAAGCACACAAATATTGCTATATATGCTTTAGCTGGACGTTGACCACGATGTTTGTAAGAAATCATTACAGGACCGCAAAAATCTAGAAATGCTTGAGATCCCACGTGAAGATTCTTATTGTGCAAATATTTGACAAGCGAAAACACAAATTGGCTATTTTTTGGCAATAATATGGGATGCATTTGATTGTGCGACAAATTTGATTCTTGAAGACGCCCTCCAACTCGAATTATTCCTTCATTATCAAGGTATGGCCGTAGCCTCTGGATGTAACTATTGTTATGCAAGTGCTGATTTGTCAACAATCTTCTATAATCTTCACTTCAAAGATTCCCGTTGAACGTTACGAAACATCAGCTTTTCGGCTCTAGAAAGTTCTAATGGCGTAAACGAAGAATCAACAACAGCTTCTGGCTCCATATTACGTCTCAGAATTTGGCAATCGACGAAACGAAGGACGTAAGCAAAGACACGTCGCAATTGACTGAAAGAATTCACGAACTTGCAGGACGTAAAGATATTTTGTTGTGAATTTGAAGCAGGGAGCACCACAACATGGTGAAGCAGAGAGCACCACAACAAATCCTTTCGAAGTTATAACTTGGCTCTGAAGTGACACGATGTAATAGATTGGCTAACAGTTCAGCTGCACATAACTCAAGCCGCGGCAAAGAAATACTTTTTATGGGTGCAACACGAGATTTAGCACAAAGTAAACGGCAAGTGCTTACATCGTTTTGAGTTACACAGCGGATGTAGATATAGCAACCATACGCATCGTTACATGCGTCCAAAAATCCATGGAGCTGAACGAAATCAAATTTATTGGAAGACACAAAACGAGGCATCTCGAAATTTTCGATTAATGATAACTGCTCTCGAAACTTCACCCATTGTGATTTATAGCTCTCAGGTAATGGATTGACCCAATCAATTTTCAAACGCCACAACTTTACCTGATGGGATCGAATAGTGTGGCGATTTCTGAAAATACCCGTATCTGCTCCCGTAAGCAGATCATCCACGTAGAAATCATCCATAATGCATTCAGAAGCGAGAGGTAGAGTTGTTTTATTTACAACAACCCAGACCCCCAAAAATCGATTATAAAGCATAGAACTTCCTTCCTATGCAAGAAACATGTACCCATGAATTTATTACAATAGCCCACACCCACAAAAATCATCGATAAAAATGTATCGAACTTCATTCCTATGCAAGAAATAGTTACCAATGAATTAATTACAACAGCCCACACCCATGAGAATCGATCATAAAGCATAGAAATTCCTTCCTATGCAAGAAATAGCTCCCACTTTTGAGGGGCAGTTTTTGGCAATTGAACTATTCTAATATATTGTAATTTATTTAGTAAAATCTTCCTGTATCAACCAGTTCGATACAATGATTTTAAATGGTTGCTCCCATTTGGGGTAATTTTCTATAAGTTAAATTATGCCATTTTATTGTAAAAATATTGTAGTACTACCCCAGCTCTATATACAACGAAAATTCACAGAAACGTAAAAGGCATGGTGGAGACGAAAAATAAGGTTTTTAAAAGTTGCACCCCGTATGGGTAGCTTTGGGGAAGGGGGTGGGGAGCTATGCCAATATGTTGTAGTTAATTTGTAGAAAATTACAATACCGCCCCCAGTACGATATAAGAAATATTAACTGAAATGTCAAAAACACAGTTTAACCTAAAATATGGGTTTTGAAGAATTGCACCCTGTAACAAATTTCGAGATCTGTTATTTCAAATCAATAACAAATCTGGAAACTTGCCACAGACTCTCTAATGGTTGATCCAGCACAGCATTTTGCAGCTGGCTAGGTTGCAGTCGTTGGGGGGGTTCCTTTCTGGACCATAGAGAGCTAGAATTTGCTGTGAAATAAAATAGAGGTGATCCAAGGTCATTGTTTCGGACTCGAAGATATTGATCAATCACCAATTGAAAATATAACAAATTACGAAATCATTCTATGAAAAATAAAATTCGAACACAAAATTCATTTTAATGGAAATATATTAATCATAGTAAAAATAAGAAATGGAAAAAAAAATTAAATTAAATTAAATTAAATTAACTATATTACATCATCACCAAAAATAAAATTTTATTATTTACAAAATCACTAACTTAAAAAAAAAATTAATTTAAAATTATTAAAGTTTAAAAAAAAAAATTATAAATTATGCTAATTGAGAAAAAAAAATGATACCCGTTGCGGATCCGTTATTCGCGAAGACATGGCCATGTTTCAAAATCCAAGTACATATATGTTGTTTAGTTTTTTTTTATATAGGAATCTTATACTATGAAGTTTATTCATCAAGTATTGTTTATAGTTGAATTTTTATTTTAAATTAAATTAGCACATTATTAACAAGTTTTTAATTTCAAGCAACGTTCATCACAACTGTTAATTTTTTTTCAATTTTCAATTTTTGTTTTTACGTCCATCTTTTCGTCTCACAATTTATCATTTTATTATTACATTCACTATTTTATTATTAATAAATTGATTTTATTATTTATTTATTATTAAATTAAATACGATTAATTATTTTTACTTAGTTATTAAAATACTGTATATTGTATTAATTCTTATAAATGTTTTTCTAATTTAACTCTTATAATTTTTTTCTAATTTAATTTATCCTAATTAAACCACACGTCTGCCTCGCAGCAAATTCTTCTTTTTTCTCTCCCCTTCCCTTTATCATTTCCGGCCTCACCAAATTTTTTTTTTTCTTTGAAATTACCCTTGCCAGAAGTACATACAATATGTACAGTCTAATTAAAAAAAAAATAGATCAACCGGAATTTTGTAAATAGGGAAATATGTACAAATTTACAGGATGGCACTAAATAATTAATTTTATAATACAATTTTTTTTCTGTTTTATGGTATCTTACAAACAAATTTTTAAGAAATGAATTGTTAATTGAATAATCAACATATTTCCAACACAAAATTGTGCGCCTTGCCACAAATCGTGGGGCAGACCCAGCACCTTGAGATAGTCTCAAAAAGCCGGGAATAATAAATAATTGACAATACCGTAAAATATTCACATACATATAAATATGGAGGCAATTTAGCCAAAAAAAAAACAATCATATTCTTGTATACGATTAATCAGTTCAACGAAGATCCTTCGCGTGATATACACCCAAAATTTTTCCATTTGAACCGGATAGTTCATATGACACGTTTCCAATTTTCCTTATTATCGTAGCTTTGACAAATTTGCACAAAAATTATCACCAGCTTTGCTTTGAATGAAGTTACGTACGAAAACTTGTTGGCCAGGAAAGAATTGACGAGATTTGCTTCTCAAATTGTAATTTGTGACATTGCAAGAATAAGCATTTTTAAGATGTGATAACACAAGTGCCTGTGCGTTTGATAAGCGATTGACATTATCTTGTGCAGTGAAGTAACGATCGTTTAGTAAATTAAAATCCCGCATTAATCGATACGAAGACCCATGTCTAATCATATGCTGGCCGAACGTCAAAAAATAGGGGGAAAAACCCGTCGAAGAATGGTAAACATTACGCAACGCAGAACCTATTTCGTGTATATACATATCCCAATGCCTATGATTATCATCGATATAGGCACGAATAGCTGAAATTATCGTGCGATTTACCCTCTCTTACGCATTTGATTGCGGGGAGTAATTAGCTGTGAACTGCTGTACAACACCATAGGATTTCAAAAAGTCGCCTAATAAATTCGAATGAAATTGCTTCCCGTTATCTGAAAACAAAAATTCCGGTACGCCAAAGATATTAAAAACTTTTGTTTTTAAAAATGTTACTACATCTTTGGCGGTGGCAGACCTCAAAGGACAGAACAAATTTTGTGTAGTGGTCCAATAAAATTAACAGATACGTCTTTCCGTTAGTACTTCTTGGATATGGACCCAGAAAGTCTATAAATAGCCGTTGAAACGGTCGGTTGATTTCTCGATAATTTCCCGTTTCAGGTTGCATAACGTAATTTGTAGGTTTAATTTTCTTACAAGTTTCGCAACGACGTACATAATCGCGAACATCCCGAGACATGGAAGGCCAGTAAAACCGACGCTGCAATACCTCCAATGTTTTAGCATATCCATGATGAGCACTCATAGGAGCATCGTGCGCTTGTTGTAGAAGGCTGATGATTAATGGCTCTGGAATCACCAACTTCCAGCGAGAGAGTTCAAATTCTTCGTTTATGTTACCATTAAGTAAGATGTATAGTTTGCCATCGATCTCCCTGTAATTGGTGTTTACCGCTGAATTTTGTCGTAAAGCCTGAACTCTGCCAACGTAAGAATCATCCGAAAAGGCAGCGTGATCCAGGTCCACATGAAGAGGAGGTAAACTTGCACCACCATCATCGACCAAATCATCTTTGCTAATAGCTTCGAGATGGATTCTGGATAACGCATCCGGAACAACGTTTAACGAACCCTTGCAGTACTCTATATTAAAATTAAAACCCTCCAGTTTCATACTCCATCTCGCCAGACGCCCGCATAAATCCCGTTGGTCCATTAGCCAACGAAGACTTGAATGGTCGGTGATGATAGTGAAAGAATACCCCTCAACATATGGCCGGAACTTTTTGACGCTCATTACCGCGGACAAGCATTCAAGTTCGGTTACACTATACCTACGTTGAGCAGAGTTCAATTTGTGTGAGTAATAAGCGATGGGATATTCAGTGCCATCATCAAGACGCTGAAACAAAACACTTCCAATCCCGCATGAGCTAGCGTCACATTGAATGTAAAAGTGCCTCTTAAAGTCAGCATTGCGAAGTACCGGCGCAGACGTTAACGCATTTTTAAGAGATTCGAACGCTGCTTGAGCTTCCTCATTCCATGCTAACTTCTGGTTACGTTTGAGAAGATCAGTAAAAGGTGAACAAATCGTGGCGAAGTTAGAAATAAATCGATGGTACCAACCCGCCATTCCAAGGAATCTACGGAGGTGTCGAGTTGTTTTGGGAGTCGGATAGTCTGTGATTGCTTTCACTTTATCTGGGTCCATTCGGATAATCCCATTACCAATTACATGGCCGAGGTATTTCGTCTCCTTTAAGACAAACTTGCTTTTCTCGATGTTAATAGTGAGGTTCGCGGACTTAAGCAATCTAGCTACTTCCATTAGTAGAGAAAAGTGTTCATTGAGATCTGCCGAAACCATAAGCAAATCGTCCAGGTAAACGAATACTCGGTCATGCAAATGATAAGGGATTACACGGTGCATCAGCCTGCACAATGTCTGCGGAGCATTGCACGGGCCGAATGGCATAACAGTGAATTTGTACAGAGATCGACCCGGAACAGTGAATGCGGTTTTATCCCTCGACTGTGGATCCAATGGGATCTGCCAAAAGGCCTCCTTTAAGTCAATCGAAGAGATATACTTAGTATGGTCCAACCTACTAAGCAATCCCTCGATTAACGGCAAAGGGTAAGCATCCTTAACTGTCACCGCATTCAATTTCCGGGCATCGAGACATAGCCTCACCTTACCAGTATTCTTACGAACAATGGTGACAGGTGAAGACCATGAACTTTGACTTTCTTCTATAACCCCTAAGTTCAACATCCTATCCAACTCCCGATAAATCTCCGCAAGAACTGCAGGTGACCTTTGATAATATCGTTGTTTTACCGGAGCAGATTCTTGCACGTCAATAGTATGAGTTACTAAATTTGTTCGACCTAACCCGTTTTTGACTGAACAAGGAAACATGGCGATGATTTCATGTAGTTTATGTTCCTGTTCGGGTAAAAGTTGATGGCGATTTTCTGGGATAACCGGGGGCTGAGGCACCTCTAAAGAGGTTGGAGCAAAGCCGGAGCAATATGGAACCGTATCCGTTTTACTCGACCTTCGTAAGACACAGGCAAAAGCACATGACCAATGATAGCTTGTTTTTCGCCACTAGCTGTGTGTAAATAAGAAGGGAGCGGATGCAACTTAATATTTGATTGTTCCAGAAACTGCTCTGAGCCAGCTCCTAACACACAAACATTAGCCCCGCTATCCAACAACCCGACATATGGAATACCGTTTATAAGAACGCGGGCGTATGGTCTGTTGTCCGCATGCAAATTAAAAACTGATTCTGCAATCATTTTCCTAATTTGCCTCCGTAAGGACCAATATCGAACGGATCGACTCGTGTTATACGCGAAAGGCGGGTGATACGATTGTGTCTGAGTTGACTGTGTAGAAGTGCTAATGGACGTGGATGGAATTTCTAGTTGACAAAAATGACGTGAATAGTTTGGGTTATGACATTCTAATGAAGCTATGTATGCCGGCGATAAAGTTCCGGACAAGTGTTCGTGGCTTGTTCTACGAGTTGGTTCCTGGGTGCTTCTTGGGAACGATGAACCCCAGGCGCTTTCATCTCCCTCTGTTGGTTTTCCGCTCTATCAGGATTACAAGTGCGACAATACGGTTTAACCACATTGGGAGCACCGCATCCGTAACAATATTTACCTGAACTGGTATTTGCCACATTTCTCAGTTGAGGCGGTTGATTGCTAAAACGAAATTGCCAATTATTTTGCGAAGATTTTTGCAAATGAGCGTTTGATCGAGTATTGTCACGATCGGAATAAATAGCATTCACGTCCGGATACACCGATCTGTCGTCCTGTTTATTATCACCATAAGGATTAGTTGGGCTATTATTTATCGCATTAACAGTACTATGCTGTGCGTCACCTTGAGGTGGTGTGCGCCAATTAGAATCATTCAGTGAGTTTGAAGTCACTTGTAATTCCTGGACGTATTTACGAGATGGTCCTGGATAATTGTTTACGCGCAACCAGGTATCTTCGATGTCGACACACTGATTAACCAATTCTGGGACCGTTGAGATCTTGCGCCCTGCTAACTTCAGTTGCAACTCGGAACTCATGTGTTGACGCAATATGAAAAATATTTCCGATTCAGGCAATGGCTGGTTAAGCGATAACGTTGAATCTAAAATCGCAGAGTAGAACTCGAGGAAGCTCTCACGAAATTTCTGTTTTCTGGCAACGATTGACTGTCGGATTTCAAAATCTGTTTTCCTGTCTTGGAATCTACTACGCATGTCCTGGATTAAATTTTCCCATTGTGCCATTCCATTACGTTGCAAATAGGACCAGTACCACTCTAATGCAATTTTTCGCAATAAAATGTGTAAATCATTTACTAACTTGCTAAACGGGATTCTGTTTGATTTGGCTAAATGTTCTACGCGATATACAAATCGATCGATGTGTGACCCAAACGGTGTTCCATCAAAAATAATATTCCACTTATGGATTGGCAGAAGCGGACCGGGATTTTCGTTAAAATTTTGTGATCCCTCGGGTATCTGACTTGAAGAGGGATTAGCGCGATTATTCAGAAGGTTATTCTTATTCGGGCCAGTGTCTTCTGGAGTACTGGCTTTAATCTGATTTATACCGTCAGACTGATTAGGTATAGGTACTTCATCACCACCTAGGGAAATTCTAAGTGCCACATTAATGAATTGAGCCAATTCTGCTGCAGATAAAGGGTTCTCACCAAATTTCACCAAACTAGTTGGTGATATTTTCGGGTTTTCAACATCGGACGATGCGACTAAATTTATAAATTTCGAAGTTTCAGGCAATCCGTGTTGCGTTTGCAAGCTTGACGAAGCTCCGGTTTGATTAAGAGGTATTATCGAAAGTGGAACTGATTTAACTTCTGCATCTATAATTTTACTTGGCGGTGGTTTTAACGTTTTAGTCGTGATTTCTTCCGTTTCAGAATCGGTCCCCTCAAGGCTCGTGGCATACGACCTCGCAGGAGACGAAGTCGGTAAGGCCTCGGAAACAGATTGTTCAAAATCATTTACTGTTAGTTTAGCCTCCATAGACCACTTAGAGCTTCCAAAAGTTTGTCACAAGAACTCAACAGTAGACTGCATTGTTCACGATACGATGGTGATGACTGACTAAGGCGCTGAAACCGTCCAGTTATGTGAAGTATTTGCGTAAGCAAAATTTTCAATTTATCTTGGCGATGATTATCGTCAATTTCAACAAGAGCAGTAACTTGCAGTTTCAGTTCCTTTAATTTATTTGAACATAAGTTAAACTCCCGTTTTGGTGACTTCCGGGCAGCTTTATGAGATTTATCAGGTAATAAGGCGGACCCTTCAGATTCTAGCTTTAAGGAATTTTTAAGTAAAGATAATTGCTCCACAAACGAGCCAGAAATATTACGAACAACACATTCGATTTCCAATTCATCAATACTTAAGTAGTTTGGATTCATCATGTGTTTATCTTTATAATATCGAAAAAAAAATAATGACAAAAAAAAAAAATTAAATTCAGGTGTATACGACCGAAGACAATTCGAAGAACTAATTATGATATCAAACAAATTAATCAAATAATGATTTAACTTAATTTTTGTTTGATAATAATACCTATATCAAAAAAAATTTAATAAAATAATAATATGTATGGTAAAATATAATATGTATATGTATATAATCTATAATACGAAAATCCAATTGGTGATCAATGCAACAAATCCGAAACCGAAACAGTAAAACTTGGAAGATGGTACAAAAAAAATAATAAAATATCTGTGTAAATTAAAAGTCTAGAGTATTTTTCATTCAAGCATCTATATCGAAAAAAACATACCACAAACAGCTGCTTATGCCAGCTGGGATAAACGCTGTGAAAAATAATCTAAAGAACGGATAATTACAGTTTAAATAAAGTACTAACACCAGTAATTCAAATATCAAAAATTATTTGACTAATGCGCGAGCAGAAAACTAGTGCGTTTATTTAGACTGACAAAAACTAACTACCTACGATGATGTAGTTACCGAATCGTTGACAAAATAAATTTACGATATTTACAGAATGGAGTCAGTAAATATTTAACAGTAAACTATTTAAAGATTAAAAATGAAAATAACGTAATTAAAAAAAATATCAAAAAAAATAATAATAGGGTAGTTAATATTGAAGGTACCTCTGGCACTAAAATCAAAATATCCGCGTGGAATAGAATAAATGCTCAGCACCAAACAAAAAAAACCGTAAAAAAACTTAACTGCACCATCTTAAAATTATATGACCTTGCAACACCGATGTTAAAATAAAATTTTATATTCACATCCGTGTGTTTGGGCGCCACTGTAACAAATTTCGAGATCTGTTATTTCAAATCAATAACAAATCTGGAAACTTGCCACAGACTCTCTAATGGTTGATCCAGCACAGCATTTTGCAGCTGGCTAGGTTGCAGTCGTTGGGGGGTTCCTTTCTGGACCATAGAGAGCTAGAATTTGCTGTGAAATAAAATAGAGGTGATCCAAGGTCATTGTTTCGGACTCGAAGATATTGATCAATCACCAATTGAAAATATAACAAATTACGAAATCATTCTATGAAAAATAAAATTCGAACACAAAATTCATTTTAATGGAAATATATTAATCATAGTAAAAATAAGAAATGGAAAAAAAAAATTAAATTAAATTAAATTAAATTAACTATATTACACCATCACCAAAAAAAAAATTGTATTATTTACAAAATCACTAACTTAAAAAAAAAATTAATTTAAAATTACTAAAGTTTAAAAAAAAAATTATAAATTATGCTAATTGAGAAAAAAAAATGATACCCGTTGCGGATCAGTTATTCGCGAAGACATGGCCATGTTTCAAAATCCAAGTACATATATGTTGTTTAGTTTTTTTTTATATAGGAATCTTATACTATGAAGTTTATTCATCAAGTATTGTTTATAGTTGAATTTTTATTTTAAATTAAATTAGCACATTATTAACAAGTTTTTAATTTCAAGCAACGTTCATCACAACTGTGATGAACGTTGCTTGAAATCAATTTTCAATTTTTGTTTTTACGTCCATCTTTTCGTCTCACAATTTATCATTTTATTATTACATTCACTATTTTATTATTAATAAATTGATTTTATTATTTATTTATTATTAAATTAAATACGATTAATTATTTTTACTTAGTTATTAAAATACTGTATATTGTATTAATTCTTATAAATGTTTTTCTAATTTAACTCTTATAATTTTTTTCTAATTTAATTTATCCTAATTAAACCACACGTCTGCCTCGCAGCAAATTCTTCTTTTTTCTCTCCCCTTCCCTTTATCATTTCCGGCCTCCCCAAATTTTTTTTTTTTTTTTTTTTTGAAATTACCCTTGCCAGAAGTACATACAATATGTACAGTCTAATTAAAAAAAAATAGATCAACCGGAATTTTGTAAATAGGGAAATATGTACAAATTTACAGGATGGCACTAAATAATTAATTTTATAATACAATTTTTTTTCTGTTTTATGGTATCTTACAAACAAATTTTTAAGAAATGAATTGTTAATTGAATAATCAACATATTTCCAACACAAACTTGTCCGCCTTGCCACAACCCCTTAGGGGTAGTTTTTTGGGGGTTGAACTATGTCGATATGTTGTAACTAATTTGTAAAAAATGCCAGTACCATTTTCAATGCATTGTGCTACAAGTGCTGGTACAGCATTAGGGTCATTTGTTGAGCCTACTTTTACATTAAATAAAACCAGTAGAATCGAAATTATCCATATGTTCGGAGAGTCACATTCGCGCCTCATATTTATAGGTAAATATTGAGATTTGGGTGGTTCTTTGTAACATATTTTGCAACGTTCTCAGTGGGCTTCGCATGTGCTGATCTATCTGGGGCCCTATTCTGGTAATTCCCGGTGAATGGAAATTTTAAATTTTGTAACAGTTTTATTCCCTTTTTTATGGGAAAAAATTATTCCCAATTATAGCAGTTTTGACGTTTATTTTTCCATACCTATTTTAGGAAAGAATTAACTGGGAATAGAATTGAACGGAAATTTAGTGTATTTTATACTTGTGCAATATTTTGACTGTAAATTTATACTGAAAACTGGTAATATTAATTGGAAATATCAATATAGGATTTTTACTTTAATAAACAAAATTATTTTTAAGTAAAATTCGATTAAAATATCAACAAAAACCAATTCGACGTAGTAAACTATCTTTAGACTTTTGTTTTCTTGTTTTATATTGTCGCGTGTCGACCACGAATAATTAAATTATTATCCCGTAAATTTATTCTCCAATCGACAGAATTAACTTTTGGAAAACGGGGAATTGGGAAAAATGTCTGCGGAATAGCTGCTACAAAAAGAAATGATTCCCGATTTCCGGGGAAATACCAGAATAGGGCCACTGCAAAGTTAAACATGCTGAAAAGAAAACTCGCATAATGTGGAAAAAAGATTTTTTTGTTTCTTACTGCATTATCACAGAATTAATAACAGTAATTAGACTTTTTACACTATTTTGCCGTAGCGTGGTGATACTCAGGAGTGATACTCCTGGAGGTCGATTTTTTCCAAAATTCGACGAACGACGAATGACGTTTTCGTATACGTATAAGGAGTATACTTTACATTTTTATATTAGTGTGTGTAATTTTTCTGTGTTTATATTTTTGTTTTCTGCGAATGTAAGCATCAAAAATTATGAATCGGTACAAATCGGTTCAGTTTTTTGGTGCTTATGTCCTTTTGTCGTCTCAGTTTTTTGACATCTCACCAAGTATTTGAGTGGTGAGTTAACACGTTCGCGTTGAATACTGCTATAGCAGTCATACAACTTTTTCGTTTTTAACACGTTTCTAACACATTTTAAGGAATAACTCGACATATTTTGCAGTTTTCACAATATATTCCTTTCCGCGACGAAATATCATTACAATTACAAAAGTTATCAAATGTGTTCCTGAGTAGCACACACATTTAGAAAGTGTGCCTCAATGTGTTAAGGAAAAAATATTTTAGCTACACATTTCAATTTTTTTTTTCAATGTGATGTCGAATAAATGTTTTGTTTTCACAGAAACACAGAATTAGAAATTATTTTAAAACTAAAATTAAATAAATTTAGTTTTATTTAAAGCATATTTATTTGCATTTACAAATTTAAATGATAATAGGAAATGATATCTAGAAATGTCATATCCAAAAAAATTAAATGGCACACATTCGTACTAATACAAATACACGTACCACTACTAATATACATGCGGTTATTTCGTCAACATGTAGAATTTTGGAAAAAATCGACATCCTGATGATGACCTAACAAGTCGAAATCGATCGATTGATTTTTTAAACTTTTTGAACAAATTTTTTATTAAGTATTCAAAAATCTAATTTTGCGAAATAAAAAACAAGTGTTTAATAAAATGTGTTTGTTAAGTGAACAATAACACTGTGCTAGTTGAAAAATGTGACAAGCTGGGCACCCGGGGGGTAAACCTAATTCGACTCTGCTGAATTCATTGGTGCTAGTCCCATTTCAAAGTTAGTCCCCATTTTTGAGATATCGCTTTCGACATATTTTGCCTCTGAGACAAATATTTGTCAAAATATACACTCATATTCACGTTGATAGCTCCTGAACCATTAAGATTTTCGTTATGCTTTCTTCAGCAAAGTTGTTGCGCAAGGCAAGACCAACAACTTTGCTGAACATAAAAGGCCGAAAAACGACATCTACAATCACATTTTTGTGTTATTTTATTTTTTGAAACGCAAAAAAAAAAAAATAATACAAAAATGTGATTGTAGATGTCGTTTTTCGGTCTTGATATGTTCAGCAAAGTTGTTGGTCTTGGTTTGCGCAACAACTTTGCTGAAGAAAGCATAACGAAAATCTTAATGGTTCAGGAGCTATCAACGTGAATATGAGTGTATATTTTGACAAATATTTGTCTCAGAGGCAAAATATGTCGAAAGCGATATTTCAAAAATGGGGACTAACTTTGAAATGGGACTAGCACCAATGAATTCAGCATAGTCGAATTAGGTTTACCCCCCCGGTGCCCAGCTTGTCACGCAAAAAAGTTTGAAATTGAAGCACAGTGTAATTATCACCTAAAATACGCTAGGAATAGTTCTACTTATGGACTCTGAAATATAATAAAATAAAATCGTAGTCAAAAATAAAGAGTTTAGCGAAAGGTAAACGGAATTTCAAGGGTTTATTATAATTGTAACTTAGCTCCTCCTGGAAAATATTATTTTGATTGTCTACTAAAATATTGGTCAAATCGGCAAACGTGCAGAAAGCGCTTGTGAGCCACAATACTCTGTCCCTCAAAAATTTAATACTTGTAATTTCTTGGCAATATCATCCCTGAGGTGTACGTATTTTAAACAAGTCTTATCTGGCAACCTTAGGAGAACATCTAACCAATCATAATTTCCGATAGGTTATGTTATCGTCATACTCTTGACAGTTCGATATATAGTACAAGATTACATTTTTTATGTTGCTTAAGTTATAGTAGTTGGCCTACGGATGTAATTACATTAAATTATTTCATAATCCAATTAGTTCGTAAGGTAATAAATACCTAGATAAATAATACAATGGAATTTATCAATTTAATTTATTATAAATATATTTATAGCACTTATTCATCTTATTTCGAGAAATGATATAATGAATGTGGACACAGATAGATATGTAGATATCTCTACATAAATACATGCACGTTTGTACATTCATTATCCTAATAAAAATAAGGTAATAGTAATAAATAATGGTATAAAATTTATATCGATTTTTAATTAAATATGAATTAATCAGAATTAAAGATATATTTTCGGCAAAAAGATTTCTGTTTGTTATATAAAATTTTTGCCTTTAAAAATTAATTGGTTTCTGCATATAATTTTCAAACTTATTAAATTAAAACTAATTTGATTTATTTACAAGATATTTTATTTGTTTTTAATATTATTTTATTATAAATTATATTTCTTCTGATAATAATATTTTTACTGAGATAAAATATTTAGATAACATAAGAAATTTTATTCGAGATAAAACACTGTTCTTTACACACTACATTATGTATCATCAATCTTTGGGTGCCAATTAAACAATGAAAATTATTTTAATAAATCAATTCACTACTTATATGTGTTATCTCTTATAATGACAACTATGTATATTTATGACACGAGCAGGGTTGCCGTGTTACCGCATTTGGCGAAGATTGCCGCCGAACTTAGCTTTGCGCGTACGTCGATATGTATTGATATTTTCACGCGGTAATATTAATAAGTCAGTCGCGTAAAGTCATTCAAAATTTGCATAAATATTACAGTTACAATGTTGATTTACATATGACGTCATTATTAATAAAACTTTTAGAAAGTTATTTGTGTTGGTTTATTTGTGATGGTTACTATTAGTTGAAGAGAAGCAAAATTTACTGATGGTAACCACTTGTTTTATGATTGCCATTAGGATATTTTTTTCATGCAGTAGAAGAATCAAAAGTTGAAAAAATCGTTCTAAATGTGTTTATAAGAGGACTAAACGGAGACATTTCTAAAATGCTAACCATTCAAAGACCAACTACCTTACCGTATAGGAATATTCTTCTTGCCTTGAGATTCAAAATCTTAACTTTAGAAGTCTGTCGATACATAATAAAAACTTTCGCAAATCAAATTAATCAAAGCGCACCAAAGCCGCTTCCTAGATTGACGTTGCAGCAGAAGGGCCTCGATATGCAATATTTACAACAGAAAAATATGAGATCATACCAACCGGAGCCATCAACATCCATGGATGTGGATGTATCTTTAAAAATTTCAAAATAAATTACATGAATCGGCCAAACCGAATTTTTACAAACCAAATCCTAAACGAGATAAAAGTCCTGATTAAAGAATGAATCAACATCAGCAACAACGAATTTTCCATCTAGAACAAGAAGGAGAAGAAGATAATTCCTCATACTTAGAATATAAGATGCACAATAACCACATTCTAAGATTCCTTATTGACAATGAGCCCTATAAAAATTTTATTAAGCCAGAATACTCTATATAGTCGCCCAATCGATAAGGAAGCCATTTAATATCAAAGCAGCACAAGGCGAAAAACATAAAATAATAGAGCCAATATTTAGAAACTTTGACGGTTTAATGGGCGATAACACACTTAAAAATTTGGAAGCAATAATTGACAAAAATGAAAATATGCTAACCCTCTCACCTGGAACTAGAATCCCAGTAAAAGAGAAACATCTGTGCAAGTAACTAATATCGAAAGAGGAGATAATCACTTAGATAATAAATAAGATAAGATCTATATGGTTAACAAATGTTTTCCACTCCTTGGGCCTATTGCAGATCAATCAATGATCGATACAAAAGTAAGTGCTGAAATGATACGACACCAGACGAGCCCATTTACACAAAACCCTACTCATATCCAATCAAAATGAGTAGTCGAGGCAATGAAGCAAAAAAGTTCGAAATTTTTTAGAGTAAGACGGATCGGAATGCGGTTTTTGCATTCGCTTCCAAAAATTATTTGTAAAAATCGCCCCTATTTTTTTTTTTTTAAACAAACCGGAAATTGCATTGCTGCAACCAAAAATGCATTCAAAAAATGCATTTTTTGAGACGGCTTTTGTAAGATTAGAGAACTTTGTAAATAAAAGTCAGAACTAGCCCCACTCGGGTTCCCGGGGGTTTTCGAGGTCGCTGATCATGATTATGATGTTCAAATTGACCCACAGCCGACCTGGAGCTCAGGAACGCCGATGAACGTCATCTCCGAAAATCACGCGGGGAAGAAGAGAAACTCGGCTCCCGGGGGTTTTTTGGGTCACTGAATCCAAATATGGCATCGACGAGAACTCCCCAGACATCTGGTGCGCCCGAACCTGGACGCGGACGTCATCCCCGAGAATTTTCCTGACAATATCGACAAAAACAACCCAAAAATCATCGTAGAAGCGTTTTTTAGGGCGCTGAATCCGAATTTCCCGTCGAAAAGTACCCCCCGAACACCTGGTGCACCGAAACCTGGTCCTGGACGGCATCTTCATGGGACTCTCCCAAAATTCACGCGGAGAAGTAGAGAAACTCGCCGCCGGAGGTTTTTTGGGTCGCTGAATCCAAATATGGCATCGGCGAAAACCCCCTGGACACCTGGTGCGCTGGAACCTGGACGCGGACGTCATTACCGAGAAATTTCCTGACAATATCAGCAAAACCAACTCGAAAATCATCGTGGGGGCGTTGAATCCGAATTTCCCGTCGAAAACGACCCCCAGAACACCTGGTGTACCGGAACCTGGCCCTGAACGGCATCTCCGTGGGACTTCCCAAAATTTACGCGGGGAAGGAGAGATTACTGATTCACAAAGTCAAATGGACAATCGGACAAACATTCTCGGCGATTATGAACAATTACATAAAGTATATTTTGAACCATTACGGCAAACGCGCAATAGTTATTTTTGATGGTTACCAAACCCTCAGTACTAAGGAATGTGAAAGAATCTGTCGCGCTAATCGGGGAAGTTCAGCAGACGTCCGTTTTAGTGAGAATATGGCGTTACAAATACAACAGGATAAATTCTTACACAATAAAAACAATAAATATAAGATTATTGAAACGCTCCGTGCCAAACTGACTACAGTCGGGATAGTTTCAGACCAATTTGCAACGGATGCTGATCGTACGATTATAACGACAGCTCTAAAAGAATCTAGGGACCCTACCAAAAAGGTAGGCATAGTCGCCGAAGATACAGACGTTGCCGTACTATTGACCGCACTGTGCCCGGTTGACAGAGAAATATTTGTACGGAAACCTGCAAGGCCTAATAAAACCGAATAAGTATATTCTTCGCGTAGCTTGTCTGATATGCCAATAGTTGAGAATAATATGTTGGTGCTCCATGCAATAACGAGGTGCGATACCGTTTCGGCAACATTCTAAAACCCAAAAAACGCCCCCACGATGATTTTCGGGTTGTTTTTGTCGATATTGTCAGTAAAATTCTCGGGGATGACGTCCGCGTCCAGGTTCGGGCGCACCAGGTGTCCGGGGGTTCTCGCCGATGCCATATTTGGGTTCAGCGTTCCAAAAACCTCCGGGCGCCGAGTTTCTCTTCTTCCCCGCGTGATTTTCGAAAGAGGCCCACGGAGATGACGTTCATCGGCATTCCTAAGCTTCATGTCGGCTGTGAGTCAATTTGAACATCATATAATCGTGATCAGTGACCTCGAAAACCCCCGGGAACCCGAGTGGGGCTAGTTCTGACTCTTATTTACAAAGTTCTCTAATCTTTCAAAAGCCGTCTCAAAAAATGCATTTTTTGAATGCATTTTTGGTTGCAGCAATGCAATTTCCGGTTTGTTTAAAAAAAAAATAGGGGCGATTTTTACAAATAATTTTTGGAAGCGAATCCAAAAAACCGCATTCCGATCTGTCTTGCTCTAAAAACGAACAGATCTAGAAATTTATAAGCAAAGGAATTGTAAGACCATTAAAAAGCCTCAACAAGAACACAACAAAAAAAAATTACACCCAGCAATAATAAATGAAAAATAAAAATTTCGGAAAATTACATTCAACTATTCCAAGAAATTTATCAAGACCACTTATCCAACTACAAGAAACGGATAACTCACAGAACCGTCAAGGACATCTGCAATGAGAAAAATAAAAATATATATAGGCCTTTATTCTCTTAGTCGTATCATTTCATGCGATGTGACTATGGATCTTCTTAGAAAAGAATTAAGATAAAATCTAAATTTACAAAATAATTTTGTAAAAATCTCATAATGAATATTTTTAAATTTTAATTGGCTATCTTAGTTTGAAAAAAATTCTATTAATTTGTCGCACCAAAATTTCAAGTGATAAAAATTGTCGTGGCAAAGTATTACTCCCCACAGATGGGAGACTCGATAAAAAATTCACTCAAAGTTGTGAAATTTGCAACGAATATAAATATAACCGGCATATCCCAATAAGTCAGAATTTCAGGGGCCACCTATTCCAACATATCCCGCAGACATTTTTTCAACACCGAAAAAAATGGTACTGGACAACGAATTTAGTTTCATCAACCCTATAATATCGAATTACATAAAAACACTGAGAATCCAATTTTATTTAACGCCATCTACTAAAAATGACGTAAATGGAAGTAACGATGCATTCAAATTGAGATCATTGATCATTGGAAGAAAACCAAACGATATATTTTTTGGAAAGATACAACTTTATAATTATCAAAACTTGTTACATTTCAGCCAAAACGTATGAAATCGGAGAGCCAATAGAAAATAATGTGACAGTTAATGTGACAACCTCCGAAAAAAGAATACATAGAAGTAACACTACAAACCTTGCTAAATAAAAATTATGTATTTACTTTTAGCTCGTGTCTGTGGACAATGACAACGTCCCTTAATATATACCCATACGACATACAAAGAGTTTTGGTTAAACAAGGGAACGGGAAAATATTAAGTGGAAATTTCAAAATAGTCATCATATTAATCTTAGCAGCTATGCAGAAATTTTAACCGGAGTATAGCCCGAATTAAAGGGAGTCGACTCAACAAGCATCTTTACATCTCAGTTAACATATCAAATCAACGAAATAGAAAAACTACTGGGAGAACTTAGTGAACAATCTTCAAGAAATATGCAAGATGCAACGAATTGGGATAAAATTCTCAAAAGTCGAGATAGGATTATCGAAAATAATGATGAACAATACAAAATGAGGTTCTTCATCAAACGATCTGTAATCGCCTCCAATTAATGAAAGAAGAAATTAAAGAAATAGTAAGAGCAGCACAACTGGCAAAAGGGGGAATAATTAATAATTGTATCCTATTGGTAAAGAAGTAATCGCAAGGGTAATAACAGAAATGGAAACCTTACCGTACTCAAACGAAATTAAAGCCATCGAACCTATATTGAAAATGAGAAATAGAACAACTCTGTATATTATTTCAATACTCAACAGCTCCACTAGACAGCTAAAACAACTCAACTAAATAGTTACTTGGAGGGAAGTTGATCCAATATCAAAATGAAATATTCGAGGTTAAAGTTGGAATTTTTCCAACAATGAAATTAAATTATGTCAAACACTTCAATCGGCATATTTCAGAATGGGGGATTAAACTCAATCTAGAATATCTACATGATTTACATATTTGAAACGCAACCTTGAATAATGTCACTGACATTGCCATCATAACTACTATCATCATACTAATTCTTATCTTTATAGTAAGATTTAGACACCATAAACAAAATGGTCCTGTTCCAAAAGGGAGAAACAACCATTCAACAGACGGTGCCTATTGCGATACAACTAAGATACAACCACCAAATGTTTAATCCACAAGACGCGGAATTTTAAAAGGGGGGAGGAGTTAAGTCAACACAATATACTATAACATCACACAAATAATAACTTAATTTTAACTTATATAGGTGTGTGTATAGTTACAGTTCCATGTTAGATAAATACTTCAATTGTTTTCCCATGAAAAGTGGAAACCACGCAAAATATCGTATTCAACCAATATGACTAAGGAGTCGATACTCGTACATAGGATATCGTACAATATGAAATTCGGAGTGGGGTTTTCTGTAACTTTATTTTTAAGTGAAATAGAAGTAGCTGAAAAATTTTTAATTGTTTTTATGTTGGCGCAAGGAAAATTTTGTAATTGGCGCAGCCGAACGGTTAAAAGTGAAATTGTTAAAAGTGCGAATAACAAGCGAATACAATTTTTGTTAAAGTGGATTCGTCACGAAAAAAACCGTTAATAAGTTAATTAACAATTAACTATTAATCCAAAGTGGAAGCGAATGTAAATTGATCTAAATTTATTTTGTTTTTTGTGTTTGTGCTGCTGGAAGGATTTGAGGTTCCGTCACATTTCACAAAAAAAACCAAACACGACAGCAAAACCGGAAAATTGGATTCAAATAACATTTTTTGTTAAATATTTTTTTATAAACTAAACCCGTCACTCGTGTAGTATACACAAATAGACACAAAAGGACAATTTCGATTAATTTGTTCACTACTACATGTAGCCATAAATTTAGCATCATTATAATAAATCAGTGACAGCCAAAATAGACGTCAGATTTACCATTTCCATTGTATGAATAGCAGAAAAGCTAACGTACTTGAAGTTTGTCCTAAACCCAACAACAACGTTTCCAATTAATAATAAAATTTAACAGTGTAAAATATATTATTTCGGCAATAATAAAAACACTCTGTCCTGAGATACTTCTAAGAGGTTACAACTTTTGAGGTAAATGTTTTCACTTTGTACTAGACCCAATCTAACTAGAAAATATGAGTTTTGTGGAAAAATTAGGGGAACACTGGGTTTAGTATTCAAAGTTGTATTAGGTAAAAAATCGAAGTAAAAACCCTCTGTCCTAAGATACTTCTAAGAGGTTACAACTTTTGAGGTAAATGTTTTCACTTTGTTCTAGACCCAATCCAACTAGAAAACATGAGTTTTCCGGAAAAATTAGGGGAACACTGGGTTTAGTATTCAAAGTTGTAATAGGTAAAAAATTGAAGTAAAAACCCTCGAAGTAAAAAGTTGTAACCTCTTAGAAGTATCTTAGGACAGAGGGTTTTTACTTCGATTTTTTACCTAATACAACTTTGAATACTAAACCCAGTGTTCCCCTAATTTTTCCGGAAAACTCATGTTTTCTAGTTGGATTGGGTCTAGTACAAAGTGAAAACATTTACCTCAAAAGTTGTAACCTCTTAGAAGTATCTTAGGACAGAGGGTTTTTACTTCAATTTTTTACCTATACAACTTTGAATACTAAACCCAGTGTTCCCCTAATTATTCCGGAAAACTCATATTTTCTAGTTGGATTGGGTCTAGAACAAAGTGAAAACATTTATTCCAAGAGTTGTAATCTCTTAGAAGTATCTTAGGACAGGGGGTTTTTACTTCGATTTTTTACCTATACAACTTTGAATACTAAGCCCAGTGTTCCCCTAATTTTTCCGGAAAACTCATGTTTTCTAGTTGGATTGGGTCTAGTACAAAGTGAAAACATTTACCTCAAAAGTTGTAACCTCTTAGAAGTATCTTAGGACAGAGGGTTTTTACTTCAATTTTTTACCTATACAACTTTGAATACTAAACCCAGTGTTCCCCTAATTTTTCCGGAAAACTCATGTTTTCTAGTTGGATTGGGTCTAAAACAAAGTGAAAACATTTACTTCAAAAGTTGTAACCTCTTAGAAGTATCTTATGACAGAGGGTTTTACTTCAATTTTTTACCTATACAACTTTGAATACTAAACCCAGTGTTCCCCTAATTTTTCCGGAAAACTCATGTTTTCTAGTTGGATTGGGTCTAGTACAAAGTGAAAACATTTGAAAACATTTACCTCAAAAGTTGTAACCTCTTAGAAGTATCTTAGGACAGGGGGTTTTTACTTCGATTTTTTACCTAATACAACTTTGAATACTAAACCCAGTGTTCCCCTAATTTTTCCGGAAAACTCATGTTTTCTAGTTGGATTGGGTCTAGTACAAAGTGAAAACATTTACCTCAAAAGTTGTAACCTCTTAGAAGTATCTTAGGACAGAGGGTTTTTACTTCAATTTTTTACCTAATACAACTTTGAATACTAAACCCAGTGTTCCCCTAATTTTTCCGGAAAACTCATGTTTTCTAGTTGGATTGGGTCTAGTACAAAGTGAAAACATTTACTTCAAAAGTTGTAACCTCTTAGAAGTATCTTATGACAGAGGGTTTTTACTTCAATTTTTTACCTATACAACTTTGAATACTAAACCCAGTGTTCCCCTAATTTTTCCGGAAAACTCATGTTTTCTAGTTGGATTGGGTCTAGTACAAAGTGAAAACATTTACTTCAAAAGTTGTAACCTCTTAGAAGTATCTTATGACAGAGGGTTTTTACTTCAATTTTTTACGTATACAACTTTGAATACTAAACCCAGTGTTCCCCTAATTTTTCCGGAAAACTCATGTTTTCTAGTTGGATTGGGTCTAGTACAAAGTGAAAACATTTACCTCAAAAGTTGTAACCTCTTAGAAGTATCTTAGGACAGAGGATTTTTACTTCGATTTTTTACCTAATACAACTGTGAATACTAAACCCAGTGTTCCCCTAATTTTTCCAGAAAACTCATATTTTCTAGTTGGATTGGGTCTAGAACAAAGTGAAAACATTTATTCCAAGAGTTGTAATCTCTTAGAAGTATCTTAGGACAGGGGGTTTTTACTTCGATTTTTTACCTATACAACTTTGAATACTAAACCCAGTGTTCCCCTAATTTTTCCGGAAAACTCATGTTTTCTAGTTGGATTGGGTCTAGTACAAAGTGAAAACTATTACCTCAAAAGTTATAACCTCTTAGAAGTATCTTAGGACAGGGGGTTTTTACTTCAATTTTTTACCTAATACAACTTTGAATACTAAACCCAGTGTTCCCCTAATTTTTCCGGAAAACTCATGTTTTCTAGTTGGATTGGGTCTAGTACAAAGTGAAAACTATTACCTCAAAAGTTGTAACCTCTTAGAAGTATCTTAGGACAGAGGGTTTTTACTTCAATTTTTTACCTAATACAACTTTGAATACTAAACCCAGTGTTCCCCTAATTTTTCCGGAAAACTCATGTTTTCTAGTTGGATTGGGTCTAGTACAAAGTGAAAACTATTACCTCAAAAGTTGTAACCTCTTAGAAGTATCTTAGGACAGAGGGTTTTTACTTCGATTTTTTACCTAATACAACTTTGAATACTAAACCCAGTGTTCCCCTAATTTTTCCGGAAAACTCATGTTTTCTAGTTGGATTGGGTCTAGTACAAAGTGAAAACATTTACCTCAAAAGTTGTAACCTCTTAGAAGTATCTTAGGACAGAGGGTTTTTACTTCAATTTTTTACCTAATACAACTTTGAATACTAAACCCAGTGTTCCCCTAATTTTTCCGGAAAACTCATGTTTTCTAGTTGGATTGGGTCTAGAACAAAGTGAAAACATTTACTTCAAAAGTTGTAACCTCTTAGAAGTATCTTAGGACAGAGGGGTTTTACTTCAATTTTTTACCTATACAACTTTGAATACTAAACCCAGTGTTCCCCTAATTTTTCCGGAAAACTCATGTTTTCTAGTTGGATTGGGTCTAGTACAAAGTGAAAATATTTACCTCAAAAGTTGTAACCTCTTAGATGTATCTTAGGACAGAGGGTTTTTACTTCAATTTTTTACCTATACAACTTTGAATACTAAACCCAGTGTTCCCCTAATTTTTCCGGAGAACTCATGTTTTCTAGTTGGATTGGGTCTAGTACAAAGTGAAAACATTTACCTCAAAAGTTGTAACCTCTTAGAAGTATCTTAGGACAGAGGGTTTTTACTTCGATTTTTTACCTAATACAACTTTGAATACTAAACCCAGTGTTCCCCTAATTTTTCCGGAAAACTCATATTTTCTAGTTGGATTGGGTCTAGAACAAAGTGAAAACATTTATTCCAAGAGTTGTAACCTCTTAGAAGTATCTTAGGACAGAGGGTTTTTACTTCAATTTTTTACCTAATACAACTTTGAATACTAAACCCAGTGTACCCCTAATTTTTCCGGAAAACTCATGTTTTCTAGTTGGATTGGGTCTAGTACAAAGTGAAAACATTTACCTCAAAAGTTGTAACCTCTTAGAAGTATCTTATGACAGAGGGTTTTTACTTCAATTTTTTGCCTATACAACTTTGAATACTAAACCCAGTGTTCCCCTAATTTTTCCGGAAAACTCATGTTTTCTAGTTGGATTGGGTCTAGTACAAAGTGAAAACATTTACCTCAAAAGTTGTAACCTCTTAGAAGTATCTTAGGACAGAGGGTTTTTACTTCAATTTTTTACCTAATACAACTTTGAATACTAAACCCAGTGTTCCCCTAATTTTTCCGGAAAACTCATGTTTTCTAGTTGGATTGGGTCTAGTACAAAGTGAAAACATTTACTTCAAAAGTTGTAACCTCTTAGAAGTATCTTATGACAGAGGGTTTTTACTTCAATTTTTTACCTATACAACTTTGAATACTAAACCCAGTGTTCCCCTAATTTTTCCAGAAAACTCATGTTTTCTAGTTGGATTGGGTCTAGTACAAAGTGAAAACATTTACTTCAAAAGTTGTAACCTCTTAGAAGTATCTTATGACAGAGGGTTTTTACTTCAATTTTTTACGTATACAACTTTGAATACTAAACCCAGTGTTCCCCTAATTTTTCCGGAAAACTCATGTTTTCTAGTTGGATTGGGTCTAGTACAAAGTGAAAACATTTACCTTAAAAGTTGTAACCTCTTAGAAGTATCTTAGGACAGAGGGTTTTTACTTCGATTTTTTACCTAATACAACTTTGAATACTAAACCCAGTGTTCCCCTAATTTTTCCGGAAAACTCATATTTTCTAGTTGGATTGGGTCTAGAACAAAGTGAAAACATTTATTCCAAGATTTGTAACCTCTTAGAAGTATCTTAGGACAGGGGGTTTTTACTTCGATTTTTTACCTATACAACTTTGAATACTAAACCCAGTGTTCCCCTAATTTTTCCGGAAAACTCATGTTTTCTAGTTGGATTGGGTCTAGTACAAAGTGAAAACATTTACCTCAAAAGTTGTAACCTCTTAGAAGTATCTTAGGACAGAGGATTTTTACTTCGATTTTTTACCTAATACAACTGTGAATACTAAACCCAGTGTTCCCCTAATTTTTCCGGAATACTCATATTTTCTAGTTGGATTGGGTCTAGAACAAAGTGAAAACATTTATTCCAAGAGTTGTAATCTCTTAGAAGTATCTTAGGACAGGGGGTTTTTACTTCGATTTTTTACCTATACAACTTTGAATACTAAACCCAGTGTTCCCCTAATTTTTCCGGAAAACTCATGTTTTCTAGTTGGATTGGGTCTAGTACAAAGTGAAAACTATTACCTCAAAAGTTGTAACCTCTTAGAAGTATCTTAGGACAGAGGGTTTTTACTTCAATTTTTTACCTAATACAACTTTGAATACTAAACCCAGTGTTCCCCTAATTTTTCCGGAAAACTCATGTTTTCTAGTTGGATTGGGTCTAGTACAAAGTGAAAACTATTACCTCAAAAGTTGTAACCTCTTAGAAGTATCTTAGGACAGAGGGTTTTTACTTCAATTTTTTACCTAATACAACTTTGAATACTAAACCCAGTGTTCCCCTAATTTTTCCGGAAAACTCATGTTTTCTAGTTGGATTGGGTCTAGTACAAAGTGAAAACTATTACCTCAAAAGTTGTAACCTCTTAGAAGTATCTTAGGACAGAGGGTTTTTACTTCAATTTTTTACCTAATACAACTTTGAATACTAAACCCAGTGTTCCCCTATTTTTTCCGGAAAACTCATATTTTCTAGTTGGATTGGGTCTAGAACAAAGTGAAAACATTTATTCCAAGAGTTGTAACCTCTTAGAAGTATCTTAGGACAGGGGGTTTTTACTTCGATTTTTTACCTATACAACTTTGAATACTAAACCCAGTGTTGCTCTAATTTTTCCGGAAAACTCATGTTTTCTAGTTGGATTGGGTCTAGTACAAAGTGAAAACATTTACTTCAAAAGTTGTAACCTCTTAGAAGTATCTTATGACAGAGGGTTTTTACTTCAATTTTTTACCTAATACAACTTTGAATACTAAACCCAGTGTTCCCCTAATTTTTCCGGAAAACTCATGTTTTCTAGTTGGATTGGGTCTAGTACAAAGTGAAAACATTTACCTCAAAAGTTGTAACCTCTTAGAAGTATCTTAGGACAGAGGGTTTTTACTTCGATTTTTTACCTAATACAACTGTGAATACTAAACCCAGTGTTCCCCTAATTTTTCCAGAAAACTCATGTTTTCTAGTTGAATTGGGTCTAGTACAAAGTGAAAACTATTACCTCAAAAGTTGTAACCTCTTAGAAGTATCTTAGGACAGAGGGTTTTTACTTCAATTTTTTACCTAATACAACTTTGAATACTAAACCCAGTGTTCCCCTAATTTTTCCGGAAAACTCATGTTTTCTAGTTGGATTGGGTCTAGTACAAAGTGAAAACTATTACCTCAAAAGTTGTAACCTCTTAGAAGTATCTTAGGACAGAGGGTTTTTACTTCAATTTTTTACCTAATACAACTTTGAATACTAAACCCAGTGTTCCCCTAATTTTTCCAGAAAACTCATGTTTTCTAGTTGGATTGGGTCTAGTACAAAGTGAAAACTATTACCTCAAAAGTTGTAACCTCTTAGAAGTATCTTAGGACAGAGGGTTTTTACTTCAATTTTTTACCTAATACAACTTTGAATACTAAACCCAGTGTTCCCCTAATTTTTCCGGAAAACTCATGTCTTCTAGTTGGATTGGGTCTAGTACAAAGTGAAAACATTTACCTCAAAAGTTGTAACCTCTTAGAAGTATCTTAGGACAGAGGGTTTTTACTTCGATTTTTTACCTAATACAACTGTGAATACTAAACCCAGTGTTCCCCTAATTTTTCCGGAAAACTCATATTTTCTAGTTGGATTGGGTCTATAACAAAGTGAAAACATTTATTCCAAGAGTTGTAACCTCTTAGAAGTATCTTAGGACAGGGGGTTTTTACTTCGATTTTTTACCTATACAACTTTGAATACTAAACCCAGTGTTCCCCTAATTTTTCCGGAAAACTCATGTTTTCTAGTTGGATTGGGTCTAGTACAAAGTGAAAACATTTACCTCAAAAGTTGTAACCTCTTAGAAGTATCTTAGGACAGAGGATTTTTACTTCGATTTTTTCTCATATTTTCTAGTTGGATTGGGTCTAGAACAAAGTGAAAACATTTATTCCAAGAGTTGTAATCTCTTAGAAGTATCTTAGGACAGGGGGTTTTTACTTCGATTTTTTACGTATACAACTTTGAATACTAAACCCAGTGTTCCCCTAATTTTTCCGGAAAACTCATGTTTTCTAGTTGGATTGGGTCTAGTACAAAGTGAAAACTATTACCTCAAAAGTTGTAACCTCTTAGAAGTATCTTAGGACAGAGGGTTTTTACTTCGATTTTTTACCTAATACAACTTTGAATACTAAACCCAGTGTTCCCCTAATTTTTCCGGAAAACTCATGTTTTCTAGTTGGATTGGGTCTAGTACAAAGTGAAAACTATTACCTCAAAAGTTGTAACCTCTTAGAAGTATCTTAGGACAGGGGGTTTTTACTTCAATTTTTTACCTAATACAACTTTGAATACTAAACCCAGTGTTCCCCTAATTTTTCCGGAATACTCATATTTTCTAGTTGGATTGGGTCTATAACAAAGTGAAAACATTTATTCCAAGAGTTGTAACCTCTTAGAAGTATCTTAGGACAGGGGGTTTTTACTTCGATTTTTTACCTATACAACTTTGAATACTAAACCCAGTGTTCCCCTAATTTTTCCGGAAAACTCATGTTTTCTAGTTGGATTGGGTCTAGTACAAAGTGAAAACATTTACCTCAAAAGTTGTAACCTCTTAGAAGTATCTTAGGACAGAGGGTTTTTACTTCGATTTTTTACCTAATACAACTGTGAATACTAAACCCAGTGTTCCCCTAATTTTTCCGGAAAACTCATGTTTTCTAGTTGGATTGGGTCTAGTACAAAGTGAAAACTATTACCTCAAAAGTTGTAACCTCTTAGAAGTATCTTAGGACAGAGGGTTTTTACTTCAATTTTTTACCTAATACAACTTTGAATACTAAACCCAGTGTTCCCCTAATTTTTCCAGAAAACTCATGTTTTCTAGTTGGATTGGGTCTAGTACAAAGTGAAAACTATTACCTCAAAAGTTGTAACCTCTTAGAAGTATCTTAGGACAGAGGGTTTTTACTTCAATTTTTTACCTAATACAACTTTGAATACTAAACCCAGTGTTCCCCTAATTTTTCCGGAAAACTCATGTTTTCTAGTTGGATTGGGTCTAGTACAAAGTGAAAACATTTACCTCAAAAGTTGTAACCTCTTAGAAGTATCTTAGGACAGAGGGTTTTTACTTCGATTTTTTACCTAATACAACTGTGAATACTAAATCCAGTGTTCCCCTAATTTTTCCGGAAAACTCATATTTTCTAGTTGGATTGGGTCTATAACAAAGTGAAAACATTTATTCCAAGAGTTGTAACCTCTTAGAAGTATCTTAGGACAGGGGGTTTTTACTTCGATTTTTTACCTATACAACTTTGAATACTAAACCCAGTGTTCCCCTAATTTTTCCGGAAAACTCATGTTTTCTAGTTGTATTGGGTCTAGTACAAAGTGAAAACTATTACCTCAAAAGTTGTAACCACTTAGAAGTAGTAGTATCTTAGGACAGAGGGTTTTTACTTTCATATATTCTTCTAAATCTTTTAAAATTCTAAACGCAAGTTTATTAATAAATTGATACTTTTTCAATTAATTATGTATATTATTCTAGACCATTTATTTACTAAATTGTTATATTATAAATTGATAATTAATTGAAATATTTTAAATTGCCATTAGTGTTTATATAACAAATATATTATTATTCTACACTGTTAAAATTAGGAATGTCTAGGAAAAAATTCACGTTACTATATAGTCGAGTGAACTTTTTCCTAAACTTGTCTTAAAATTGTTGCTGGGTTTAGGACAAGTTAGGACAAACTTCACGGGAATGAAAAGCTATCGAAGTTTATATTGCAAACAGCAATATTAACTCAATAGACCTAGAAATACAAATGAAAATTAAATAAATTACAGCTCAACCAGCAGCTATCTCAGACCAGTGGCACTATTGTGGCTTTCCCTGAGAATAGGGAATTGGAAAAAATATTTTCATAGCATTTCTGTCTAAATTATACTTTTCTGGCCTACTGTTGGAATAAGTTTGGTATGCATGATTTCGAAACAAAGTTGATTGGGAAACTTTATTTCTTCCACAACATTTTTATAGGGAAAAAGATTTCATAGGCCACAAAAATATAATTTAGGCAAAAATGATATGAACATATTTTCCTGAGTTCCCAATTCACAGGAAAAGCCAGAATAGTGCAACAGGGGCCGTATTCTTGAAATCGGGGGAAATTTCCCCAATCGGACGGAATACAATTTGCTTTGAAATTCTCTATATTATTCGAATTTTTCGCCGGCTACTTTAATAATTTTTTTAAATTTACTTTATTTCTTTTTAAATTAATGTAGTTTTCGATTGATCATAATAACTTGCATTGAGTGTAAAAAGGGTACCCTTTTTACCCCTTTAAATGTTCGATTGATCAAAAAAAATTGTACTGACAGCTAAATTTTATATTTTACTTTGGTTTTTATCAATTGTAATGGTGTATTGTGATTGTTCCGTATATTGGTCTATTTCAGCACTTTCGAATTAATTACACAACCGTAGGAAATTCTTCCAATTGCGTCAATCTGTATGACAACGACCATGATAATCGACACCTACTTATACACAATCAACTTCCCAATCACCCCATACATTTTTCTTTCCTTTAACGCTGGATCGCGGATAAATTTGAATTTTTTTTTTTTTTTTGACTTTTTTTTTTTTTTGACTTTTGGTCGTTGTCATACAGATTGACGCAAATGGAAGAATTTCCTACGGTTGTGTAATTAATTCGAGAGTGCTGAAATAGACCAATATACGGAACAATCACAATACACCATTACAATTGATAAAAACCAAAGTAAAATATAAAAAAAAAATTCGTGAATTCGAAAAGTTAATTGTTAAAATAGAATATAGATGGAAATGTGAAAGAATCAAAATTTCGTACGCTACGCAGTAATACGCTAGTAGTACAACTACATGGTATTGCTCTATATATATAGAAAATATTTCAATGTAATAAACAACATCAGTCGTCGCGACCTGATTAGAAGACTGATTTTTTCAAATCATTAATCTCGTCTGTTCGAAACTGATTGTTGTGATTCTTACACATTAGCCATCTATAAGTCAAAAAAAAAAAAAAAAAAATTCAAGCTAAATTTTATTACATCGAGTAATTTTTGCTACACTGGGTTTTTTAGTCGAGTAACCCCTCTTTTCATACACACTAACAACTGTATTGTCATTGGGCTGTCATTTTGTATTTGGCGATTGTCAATTACGTACGTTATATGCTCAATAGCTAACACACACAGACACAGAAATGAGGATAAACAAGTTTTTGTTCGATTGACGTATAAAATCAGTGTACTATGTTAGTGAGGGGTAAAAAATCAATCGAAAACACCATAAGAAACATAATTTTTTCTCCCCTACTAAAAAAAAAATTCCAACTGGGTAAATCGATTCAAAATTATAAACTTAGTAGCGAGACAAATATTAGTAAACGTGAAATCAAATTTGAAAAAATGATTAAAGTAACCGGTGAGAAATTCGAATAATATAAAGAATTTCAACGCAAATTGTATTCCGATTGGGGAAATTTCTCCCGATTTCAAGAATACGACCCCATTTAACGATCAAAAACAAACAGACCTTGGACTATCGTATCTGAATCAGAAGACTACCTCCTCCTCCGCAAAAAGGGTGAGAGGATGACAATAGTTTTATTCACGATCCTATAGATTCTGTCAAATTAATCCGATATTTCGATGAAAACAAAAAACGGAATGATACGAATTTAGCTTTTTGTTTGAGACATTTTTGAATATTATTTGGTTTCTCAAGAATAAGATCCGATAACACCTCTACAAGGCGAACACACATTTTTAGTTTGGTTTTGCCCCTCGCGGTAGTAATAACATTTCGATTATTTCGGTTCCTTGACTTAAAGCGAGCGCGATTTAATCTAGATTGTAATGGTCCCAGGATCCGATTTCAACTTTTGAGTTGTTGAGCTAACGTTTCCAACGAACTATCATTCTTGATTGGTGTCAACCAAAATCAACTCAAATATAGCAGCTCTCATCAGTTAAGGGTCTTTGAAATTACGGTCTGCGTTTGGACATGCCCGTATTGAAATGTCAGTGGACTTATCATAGTCCTCAAAGTATATGAAATCTAGTACACTAACAGCATGAGCATATTTTGTCGCATCAAAAATGATTGTTCGATCGGACTTCCAACATGTGTTTCTAAAATTCATTTACTAGGAATGTAATCAATTCTGGATGAAGATAAGTCAAAGGTTTGTCGGACGTCTGTAGGTATGGTAAAATAACTTTGTCTTTCCGCCAACTTGGAGTACACAGGAAACTGAATTAAATGGTATAGCTTGATGGTTCAAATGCCCAAGGTGACAGGGCTTCGCACGTCAGTATTTTATGACTCCTATATTTTACCACAGGAGGTTCCCCAGGATGTAGATTGGCACTTTTTAATACGTATTTGTAGCTTCCTTATACAAGTCCCAGTCTGCAAGTTTTTATTTATAGGATTTTCTGAAAAGCATTCTGCGTTTTAACTAGGTTTTTAGAGTTCTTCTTGCACTTGGATATTTCCTGAACCGTGATTTGTGCAAAGCGCTCTCGGTACGGATCGACGAGTATGTACTGTGTGGTGGTCTTTATTTTTATTTGTGAATCGTGGCGGAAAATTGGGCAGAGATGGCCTCATAGTGCTGGTAGTCCCATGATTGCTCCAAGGGGATTTGAATCACGATTATGACGTTGGCTTTGGTTACTCTTGTCCTAATTGTCATTAGACGATACAAATTGTGTAACTCTAACAGACCATGCACTGGCAAAGTGCAGGTCTTCGGAAGATGTTTAAGTATAAAGGACATCTCTTGCTCTAGCTGCCACAGCGATATCAACGATGGATGAATAATCTGGTGTTTTGCACCTGTAAGTACGTCCACTAATCCTCGTTGTGTCAAGATGTTTGAACACAAGCCCTAATTGCAGGGATAAAAGAATGACCGCTACTGCTTTATCTTGGTGGGTTCGGTACTCATTGAGGAGTGACAACTCGACATCGAACTGTTGTTGTGCTGTCAAAAAATCGAGGTTTGATTTTTCAGAAGTTTTAAAGTGTATGCTTCGTGTTCTTGTATCTGATCGTACTGATGTTCGTACTGTTCTGCCTCTCTTTGTGACAATAGCCCAAACATATCTCCCATTAGGTACCCTATTGTATCGCCTACTCCACGTCTAGTCCTACGTTGACCAAAGTCGCTATGCGTTATCAACTCGTTATCTTGGATAATGTTGTTGTTCTGCCATTGTAACTGTTGTATTATGAGGTCACATTTAATTTGTTGTACATCTTTGCAGGCCCTTCTCCACGTTACTTAATTCTTGCAAATAACTCGACAAGTTGTACCGAACTACCAGATCCCATTTAGTCGAAAGCAGTTCTGGCAATATTGTCAAAGTACATGCCCGAGTTGTTCCATTCCTAGATTATCACCGATGATTGAGGTTGTGCGGCATACGATTACCTTCCGAATGGATGAGTATGTACCGGATTGATGACACAAAGCAATGCACAAGTCAGTAATAAAAGTTGACTAGTATGATTGATAGGAGTTCGATTCTATTTTGCGAGACGACGTGGTTGTTTTCGACGATCGGGATGTTTCGCTATGTCCTGTATCTTCTCACTATCTGCCTCACTTATCGGTTGTTGGATAGGCAACGGTGACACCTTTGTTATTGGTTACGACCCGGCTTCCATCCCTGCCGAAATGTAACTCCAGAATTCGGCCCAATTTCCATCTGTTCGGGGGTAACAGTTCATCTCGTAATAATACAATGTCTCCTTTCCCGATGGTTTTTGATCCCTTTCGCCATTTGAGCCGCTGCTGTAGACGATGTAGGTAATCCGTTGTCCATTTATTCCAAAACTGCGACCGCATGTTCTGCACCACCCTCCATCGAGATGAGACGTTTTTTGAGGCGTCTGGATGTTCTTTTTCTGGAGGTGCATTTCCAATTAAGAAATGCCCTGGTGTTAATACCTTTAGCGATTCTGGATCCTTAGTTAATGGGCAAAGTGGCCTGGAGTTTAGGCACGCTTCGATCTGGTTTAGTAAGGTTCTCAATTCCTCGAATGTTAGCCTCGTATAGCCTATACACTTTTGAAGATGAGTTTTGATGGATTTTGCTCCTGCTTCTCACAGTCCCCCGAAGTGTGGTGTTGAAGGGGGGATAAAATGCCAAGTTATGGGCTGCAATAGTTTACTAGATCCTACAAAGTTGGTTCCATTGTCGCTGTATATATGGGCTGCGTTGCCTCGACGTGCAGTGTATCGCCTAAAGGCGCTTACGAATCCTTTCGTGGTTAAAACCGATGTTACCTCGATGTGAATTGCTTTGGTACTGAGGCAGATGAAGATGCAGATACACCACTTGCAGGATTTATTTCCACGGCCTCTGCTCGTACGTATATTAATGGGTCCTGCATAATCCACTCCAGTATATGTGAATCGAGTTACAATGACTCGCAGAGCAGGCAGATTTCACATGAGCTGTTCCGAGGGTTTAACCTTGAATCGATGACATCGGATGCAATAGTGCGTGTGGTGTTTAACTGCTTGAACCTCTCTGATGATCCAGAACCGTTTGCGAATATATGCCAAAGTCAAATAATTACTCCCATGTAATGTTTGGTGATAGCCCCAATCCAGGACCAAGTCGGTAAAGTGTCCCTTGTATGGGATTATAACCGGATGTCGTTCTTCATACGGGAGCTTTGAATTTTCCAGTCTACTTCCTACCCGAATTACGTTATTTTTGTCCAGGAATGGATATAGTGAATGAAGCTTGCGTTGCTTATTAAAAGGCTTGCTTCTGCTTAGCGATGACTGTTCTTCTGCGAATGCCACTTGCTGGACTGTTTGAACTAAACGTAATAATGCGTGATCCCACTCTTCATGCCGTATTAGTTCTCGATGTTTGGTCCGCCATCTTAATATGTAGATTGTTATTCGGATGGGTTTGCTGAGAGATGAATGTTTGTTGTTTAACCAACTAATTCTAATTGGCTACATAGTTAGTATTTAGAGATGTGAACTGAATGTGATCCTTTCTGATGTCTCGGAAATCTGCTCCCCCTTATATGGTTCCTTGTTCAGCAGAAAATTGGGTCCCTTCCACCAACTGTCTAGTGACCTCATTTTATTTGCGGTCACCCCTCGCGATGTGCAGTCTGCGGGATTATCTTCCGACCGAATATGTGTCCATGATTGTATGTTGCAGATGGTCTGAATCTATGCGACCCGGTTTGCGACAAACCGTTTCCACGTGGACGGAGGTTTCTGAATTCACGCCAATGTGATCATGGAATCAGTCCATAAGGTTATGTTTTTTATATTCACGTCTAGGGCTTTGATTACTTGTTGTACTAGTCGACTTAACAACAGTGCCCCACTTAGCTCTAGGCGAGGGATGGTTAGTTTGGACTTCACTGGAGCCACTTTAGTATGTATATTACGGTCGCGTAGGCGGATTCGGACGCATCATAAAATCCGTGTAGCTCAACACTGCAGTTGCTTGTAGCATAATTAAGGTATCGCGGTATCTGGATGGCTTGACTTTCATTAAAGTCTCTCTTTAGGTGGTTCCATTTCTTAGAGAGATTGGGTGGCAACAGGTCATCCCAATCCAAGTCTAAACTCCACATTGTCTGATACATTAGTTTGCAATTGATGGTTAGTGGTGCCAGCCATCCCAGTGGGTCGAAAATTTTTGACATTTCCGACAAATATTGCCGCTTAGTGAGTTTGCTGTTATTAGGTGGTAACTGGACCGATCATGATTTTATCATCTGGGATCTCTGCTAAAAGGGTGTGATGGTTGCTAGACCATTTACCTAATTCCATTTTTCTCTTATGAAGTAGTTTTACTAGTGGGGATTGCAGTTGCTAAGCTTCTTCAATGGTGTAAGCGCCCGTTAGGACATCATCTACATAAAAATCACGTTTGAGAATATGACTCGCCTCTGAATGATTACCGGACTCATCTTCAGCCAGTTGATGTAGTGTTCGAATAGCGAAATAAGGTGCGGCGTATGTCCCAGGTTGATGTTTATTTTCTCTCCAAATGATGGTTTCATAACTCTGATGTTCTTTCTGCATTCGTATTTGGCGATACATCTTCTCGATATCCCCAGTGAACACTATCCGACGTAGTCTCTATCTCAGTAGTATGGACCACAAGTCGTTTTATAGTGGAGCTTTAATATGCAATACGTCATTCAGACTTAGACCTGTAGATGTCTGCATGGAAACATCGAACACCACCCGAATTTTTGCGGTATCTGTATTTTTCAATACCGCATGAGAAACGTTGGAATGCTCGATGTCTAGAGTGTCCCATTGGTCTACTTGATGTTCTTTAAATGGGATTTGAACAATATATCTCCCACTCTGGTCTCGGCTGGTTGTCTGCGAGAAAATCTGTTCACATTCATGTTCGATCTCCGGCCTGCCGCTGATGATCGGAATTTCCTCTATTTCCCAGAATCTCTCCATATCTTTCTCGTTTTTGTTGCCGATATGGACTGCAGCTTTTTGTGGAGCTCCATTGATTGGAGTCGGGCCGGAGAGAAGCCAACCGAAGCTAGTGTTTATTGCGCTAGGTTTACCTTTTATGATTCGGGTGCCAACGAAGTCGCTGTACACGTCTGCTCCTAGCAGCAGATCGATTGGCTTCGTTCTATTGGTTGTTCGGGTACATCTATTGTGATTTTTGGCAACACGTACGCCTTAACCTTTAATTTGTATGTTGGATGGAGAATGCGGGTTAACGCAGATTGATACGATGAAATTTACCGTGTTTGTATGATTAGCACCAATTTCTGATATCTTTACCGTGGATGTTGCAGTGGTATACCAAGACGTTGAACCGCGGATTCCGTGATCAAAGAGACTTGTGATCCTGGATCTATTAAAGCTCGTACATTAGTTGAAACGCCACAAATAAAATTGATCGTTACAACGGCTGTTGCCAATAATGTTGTTTGAGTACCCTTCAAGGTGCCGATTGATACACCCTATTTCAGGTCGTTGATCTTATTCGTGTAACAGCTGATGACGTTTGTTGTTGCAGGTGACACATGCTGGTTTTGTGACACATGGTTTTTCGTCACATACTGAATCCGTGTTATGCAACAAGCAATTGGTGCAGATTCCCGCTCTGATGATGAAATTAATTCGTCTTTTTACGCTAATATTGCGAAAGTGATGACACCGCGTGATGAAAAGCCCGAGTTCTTGGTAATAAGAATATGAGATCGTAGATTGTGGTGTAATCGGGTTCTGGTGGCCGTTCTCCGTATTTATGAAAACTTTCCGCTGGACCTTGTACTCAGGTTTGGTTGCTCGTGAAGTTACTGGTTTGTCCAATCCGGAGGCTTCCAACGCTTGAAACCTTCTCAATAAGAACTCTAAGCAGTTCTTTATCGGTGGCACTTCGCGTGGGCAGTCGAGGCTGTTTTCAAAACGCTCCAAAGTGTCGAACTCTAACTTCTGCATTACTAATGGGTTTTCCAACTGAAGATTTTTAATGTTGTGCAGCATCTCGATGATGGTGTCGTGCAGGTTTCTTATATTCGCGGCTGATGGATGTTGTATGTTGTGCAGGGATGTAATCGCGTTGAAATACGACGAGGCCAACAATCGCTTGTTATTATACCTCGCCTGTAGGATCTGCCAAGCCGCCTCAAAATTTTCACCAATGGTCGGTAGATGGGCGATTAATCGTGCTGCTTGTTGTTGGAGATGTGATTTTAAATACGTCAGCTTTAATGTGTTTGAAAGTTGAGTATTTTGATATATCAGCCGGGTGAAAATGTCGTTGAACGCTTACAAATTTTCGTATTTGCCGTGAAACGGGGGTATTTTCGCTTTTGGTAATTTAACGGGCGATATTGAGGTAGATGTTTTAGTTAACTCTTGCTCCATTTTGATTATTAGGGACTCTACTTCGGATATTATGTTCCCGTAGTAATCGTCGGTGAAGTATTTGTATTGACTTTCCTACTTCGGTGTAGCCGGTCAATTTCCTTCATCTCGGAGTTGAGTTGATGTATTTTTAGTTTGAGGTACTCGTCTGAGAACTCGTTTGATCTTAATTATGACGGAGTAGCTTTTGTACCGTGGTTGGACCTTCCTCTGTTGATCTATTATCACTTGAACCATGATGTTCGAGCTGCTTCAAGTGTTCAGTGCGTTTATTTTGTGTCGTATCGAGCCTTGGTTGTGATGTGTCTTCTTCACTGTCGAATAATGTTTCCAGGATGTTGAATTGGCATTTTTCGGCTACGGTGAGCTTGTGGATGTCCTTTTCAAGCTTGGCAATGTCCTCTTCCAAATCCCGGATGTCGTTCATCGCTTTCTTGAACACCCGTTTTATCTCTTGGCGCTCGTCCAGATAGGGACGTGTTTTGGATAACGTTCACATGTCGACAATCAGTATGTCATTTTCGCAAATTTTTTTTATATTGTGTCTCTATGTTTCTTTTGAGGTTATCGTAGAAACCCCTGGTGATCGGTCGGCCATCATCGCGCTTTATTTTTGTGATGTGGTGAAGTAGTTCTTCACTAATGCCCGACTGACTTTCCAGAAGTGCGTCCATTCTGACGTTCTCGCTTAGATGTTGTTTGCGACTGGATGATGTTGTGTCTATGTTTTGACCTAGACAATGCCTGATGCTGTATTATGCCGATTCGTGTTCGAATGGGTCGAAGCACCATGTAAATCTAGTAGAGTTGCTCGTAGGTTGTAAGTCTACGCTTTACTTAGATTTTGTTTGTGGTTTGGTGGAAGCTTAATAATCTTACGAACTGGTGCGGGATTATTAAGAGTCTTATTATAATGAGAACGAGTTTAAGTTTTTAGCAATTCTAACGTTATTACAACTTATTCACCTTATATATATATTATTTGGTCACACATTATGCTAATTACGCAAAGGTGCTGACCATAAAATGAAATACATATATATAAAATATATATGTATTTCCCACATTATACAACTCAAACAATTATGCTGAGCAGGCATAAATATATGGAACAAACGTAATGTGCGCACATGTTTGGGTTATCACACCCGCGTGCCGTGTTCTGTTGAACACAATGGGTTGACTAAAAGTCTAGTAGAGGATAAGGCCCTTGTGTGGATAGGTGTCTTGAAACCAGGTATCGATAGTCAATAATACTGAATATACCTTTGTTTAGTTCAGCCTCAGCTTGAACTAATTTAACACTTTTAATACACTTTTAATTCCGAGCTTTCCACGGGTGAGGGCTGATACCGGAATATTGTAATAAAAGCATATAGTAGAGTTTGATTAGAACTGTTTTGTCCATTTATTTTTTGTCGTTTATATACAATTTTGAGAGTTTCTTGTTGTTGTTTTTTACATTATATAATATATATGATCATATATCAATTTCAATATTTTAATGTTTTATAAAATCCAAAAGTGCAGAATTGCATATAAAAAATTAATTATTTTATTTATAGCTATATTAAAATTAACATTATGCAAAACTGCATAATGTTGGAGTCAAATGACCCTGTTCATATTGAACATCTTGCGGCGCGGGTTTGGACGGGAGTTGGAAGGACGGATGGTTGACGGACGGTTACGGCGGTTTCTTCGTATGTAGTGAATTATAACAGTTATCCCCACCGCAACTGCTATCCATAGGATAAGATGTATTGCTGTATAATGATGAATATGATGAAAGTGCTAGTTGGTTGTATTCTCTTTTACCTCTTTCATAAGGGAGATTTGTTCTTCTAAGCCCCTTGTATCTGGAGTGGTTAAAAGCTCATTTTCCTCATAGTTTTGTTTAGATATCTCTATTGTTAAATCTTTTAAGTGCATACCTTTTAAGTATGGTGCAATTCCGAAATTCTCTATGGTAGTTTCGAATCTATCAGAGGCCAGTATGCTTAAGTGATTGTCTCTTAGGGCGCATCCCGATGTCATTACGAATACCCATTGATTTGGTGCGTATAGTTTTATCCAAAGATTTGATGTAACATTTTGGTATTTTATCTCACATATGTCTTGTAAATTGGACCTGTGTTGCAATATTGCGATTTCACAGCTGGTTCCTTCCCTGACACCCGACAGTATTGTTGGTATCTCGCATAATAGATGATCATCATTGATAATGTTGCATTTAGATATATCTCTGGCTGATAGTTGCGTAAAATGTTCATTTTGAATATCAACGGCGATAAATTCAGTTGTTGGCACTATATGTGCACGCCTTTCACTTACTAATATATTAGGTACAGCTACTACTGAATAAATGTTATAGGACCAAACATATGATAAGGGAATTGAAATTTCGATTATCACATATGCCTTTGTCACTCTAGTCCTGGTTGTCATACTTTTAAATAAGTGGTCTAACTTGCGCAATCCGTGACCCGGAATTGTAATGCAGACTGGTATTTGCTCTCTGATAGATGCTATTTGTTCTTCAAGTTGTGATGGGCTCAATAAAAGTGGGTGTAAAATGTTAAGATGTGCATTGTGCATAACCTCTAGTAATGCTTCCTGCACGTCCCGTAAATTTCCCGTGGCAACGACTAGTTCAAGGGATGTCATTAAAATAGTTAATACTTATTGTTCCGTTACTCGTGTGTTATTTATGCTTTTTTCTAAGTGCTGCAACTTCCTCTGAATGTTATTAATTGCCTGTACTGTGGCATTTTGGCTGTGCTTGAATAGTTTTACAGAGTTATCAATCATTGAGGTTTGATTCTTTATTAGCAGTAACAAATGATCTTCATTGGTTTCTATAGTTTGAAAATGTTCTTCATATTGATCTGCTTCTCTCTGCGTTAGTATTCCAAACATGTCACCTAACACTAAACCTGTAGTGTCACCTTTCGCTCTGGTTTCGCCCCGTTTCGCTCTGGTTGCTTCTTTATTGGATGACATCAGTAATTGATTGCCTTCATCTATTCTACTCATTTGAGATCGTAATTGCTGGATTACTAGTTGACAGTTAAACCTCTCAATATCTATTACCGAATGTATTGTTTTACACATAGTTGCAAGTTCGTCTATTAAGCGGTATGCTTGAGTTGTTTCTTCCCAATACGTATTTAAATTATACCGCACAACCAAAGTCCATCTCATGGCAACTAGCTCCATCTTACTGATTTCCTCAAGATATATGCCAGTAGAATGTTTGAAGTTCTCAATCTGCATCAGTTCTTTAGCGCTGCTGGTAGAAAAACAAATGCTCATCAGGGCCAATAATGCCAGATGAAGCTTAATTCCCCCTTTCGCCTGTCTTCCTGATAGGCGTCTAACTGGGTGGTTGATGTTAGGTGTTGCTAGTTTTGCATCTGGAGTCTTATTTGCGTTAATTATTTGTTGTGACCATGAATTGTCTTCTTCGCTTAGTAGCTTGCACAACTTAGTGATAGGTCGTTTATAGATATTCTAGTTGCACTTTTTGGACGCAATACGAACCAAGCCATCTGAGCCAGTATGCACCTCCTGTACTCTCCCCATTTTCCAACGCGACGGCGGCAGTGATTCTTCCTTCAGTAGAACGACATCCCCTACAACTAAATTGGGCTGACGTTCCCTCCATTTAGTACGTTGTTGTAACTGGTGCAGGTAGTCTATAGACCATCTTTTCCAAAAGTCATCTACAATCTTTTGTACTAAATGCCAACGTGTTCTTAACGTGCAAGTAACATCATTACTTTCTGGAACTACCTTTATTGGTCCGCCTATTAGAAAATGCGCAGGTGTTAAAGATTCTAAATTTTCCGGATGGTCGTACAAGGTAGTCAATGGTCGAGAGTTTAAGCATGCCTCTATTTGAGCCATTAATGTTGTTGCTTCTTCAAATGTCAATGCGGTCTCACCTATGACTTTCTTCATGTGAGTCTTTACTGACTTTACCCCTGCCTCCCATATGCCACCAAAGTGTGGTGCAGCAGGTGGTATGAAGTGCCAGGTTGTTTCATCTTGTTGAAATACCCTTGCAATTTCTGGTTCTAAAGTTGCAATCTTCGTGCGTTGTTGTTTCAGTACTCGTTCCGCACCAACAAAGTTGGTACCATTATCCGAATAGATTTCTCTACCCCTGCGAGATGTGAACCTGCGGTAAGCTGCTATAAATGCATCTGTTGTTAATCCGCTGACTACTTCTAGTCCTCTCTCAGTTCTCGTCAGTTTGACCTCTTCCTATCTTGTTCCTCAGTTGAATCGGCCCGGCATAATCAATACCCACCTTGCTGAATGGCCGTGATGGAGTTACTCTGCAGGACAGTAAATCATCCATTAGTTGGTTGAGGGTTGCTTTTTTAAATCTTATACATGTAACACATTTGTGGATAATATGACGTGTCAGATTTCTACCTTTAATTATCCAAAATTTATTGCGAACATTTGCCAATGTAAGTTGTATGCCGCCATGAAGTGTTGTAGTAGTATGAGCATCTTCAATTATTCGCTTGCTGATTGAGCTTTCCTTCGGTAATATAATTGGTTGCTTTTGATTCATTGGTAGTTGCGAATTTTGTAAACGTCCGTGTAATTTTAATATCCCATCCTTGCTCATGACTGGATTTAACGCAGATAGTTTGGATTTTTTATTTAATAAAATCCCACTCATCAATGCCTGAAGTTCTTTACGGAAGTATCGGTGTTGTTCAATCCTAATTATTTGGACTTCCGCGAGTTTCAGTTCTGGTACTGTCACTTCTTTCGACTGTCGCCGTTGTTTATGAACATGCACGTTTATGAACCTTTGGCAGTACACCAATATACGCTTCAACTTATGAATGTTTGAAATTTTATCAATTAATTCATGTAGCGTGTTTGCCTTAGATTCAGCGGTTATTGTAAGACAAGTGATATCCTCTGCGCTGTCCTGGTTGTGATCAGCTTGTATTTGTGGACCCTTGTACGAAGGTGATGATGGATATGCATCAGAATTTTCCTGCAAAAATGTTGGTCCCGTTCACCAGATCGAGCCTTGTGAGGTGATGGTGGCCGCTGCCAATCCTCTTGTTGCTAAATCAGCTGGGTTTATGTTTGTTGGTACGTAATTCCATTGTAGCTGAGGTAAATTATCTTTAATCTGAGATACCCGATTGGCTACAAAGGTTTCTAACTTCGTGATATCAGCTCCTATCCAGCTTAAAACTATGGTGGAATCCGTCCAAGCGAACATCTTTACATCCTGAATGTTCATGATATTTTTAGCGTATCTTAGAAGCCTAGATAACAGATGCGCTGCGTTTAGTTCCAGCTTCGGAATTGTCAGTTTTGTTGTGATTGGAGCAACTCTGGTTTTTAGCTACTAGCAAACTGGTTGTAACTTGCTCGAACGTATTTGTGGTTCTTAAATAGACCACCGCTGCATATGCTTGTTGCGAAGCATCTACAAATCCATGTAACTCTGATTTTTGCGTTGACGTTATTTTAACCCATCTTGGTATCTTTATTTTGCTTAATTCATCTAATTCGATCTTATACTTTTTCCATTTTCCTTCAATAGCTTCTGGTAGCTTGTCATCCCACTGTGTATCAGCTCTCCAAGTGTCTTGCATTAACAGCTTTGCTGTTATCGTTATTGGTGATAACCAACCGACAGGATCAAATAATTTTGAAGAGTTGGACAACAGTAGACGATTGGATGGTTCTTCTGTTGAAAGATTTAGCCTGGTCAGGTCAAATTCAAATGTATCATCCTCAGGACTATAGAGAATCCCTAGTGTTTTTATTATGTGGTTGATTTTTAAATTAATCATTCCTTTTGCTCGTAGGTGCTCAGGAACATTAGTCATGACTTCAGCTGAATTCGACGCCGATTTGTGCAATGGAAATCCTCCGCTCCGTGCAAGTCTTGCCATCTGTTGTTGAATGGTTACGACCTCCTCAACGCTGTCACTCCCAGTCAGTAGATCATCTACGTAAAAATCTCTTTCCATGATCCTTGCAGCTGTCGGATAGTTGTTCTTTTCATCTTCTGCCAATTGCATTAATGTTCTTACAGCAAGAAACGTCGCTGCCGTTGTTCCATAGGTAACCGTTTTTAGTTTGTATTCTCCTATTGTTTGTGATGGATTTTTTGGCCATAATATGCGTTGTAAGTTCTGGTGACCATGATGCATCCAGATTTGCCGGAACATCTTTTCCGCATCTGCTGTTAGCACGAATTTGTGTGTTCGCCACCTCAAGATGATATCAATTAGGTCACTTTGAATTTTGGGGCCGTTCATCATTATGTCATTTAACGATAATCTCGAAGTAGTTTTGCTCGATGCATCGAATACTACTCTTAGCTTTGTGGTAGTACTTTCGTTTTTGATCACTCCATGATGTGGTATATAGTATACTGGATTCTCCTCTGGATCATCTTTTACCAATTGCATATGCCCCTGCGCTAGATAGTCTTCCATAAATTCGTGATATAATTTAGCGAATGGTTTATCTTTCAGAAATTTTCTTTCGATTTGCAGTAATCGTGCTACTGCTTTTTTTCTGGATTCTCCTAGCATAGATGGTTCTACTTTGAACGGTAAATGTACCATGTATTTCCCATCTGGTAATCGCGTTGTGCTTTCTGCATATAGTTTTTCAGCGATTGCTTCCTCCTGGGTATGTGTTTTTTCTTGCGGAATGGCATCATTTTCAATTAATAAGTCTAGTTGTTGCTTAATTGTTTTGGTTGTGACCATTGACAACATTTTATTTTCCTGGTTATTGCCTGTGCTGCCCATTATGATCCAACCAAGCTCGGTTTCTTGGGCAATTGGATCTTGTGGGCGTCCTCTAATGATGTTACTGTTTACAATTAGAGGATAGTAGTCAACCCCGATTATTACGTCAATGCTATTGGACTTGTTGTATTGTGGATCTGCAAGTTGTAAATGCTGCAAATGTGCCCATTTGTTGGTATCAAAATCGATGTCTGGAATATTATCAGTTAATTTTTTAAACACCATTGCTTCAAACTTAATTTCAAAGGAACTCTGAAGCCGTGAAGATAAAGTTAGTTCGACCATATGACTGCACACTCCGGCTTCCTTTCCTCTCATTCCTCAGATTTTAGTGTTGACTTGTTTCTGCCTAGCCTTAAGAAGATTTGCTGCCTTTGTGGATATGAATGACGCCTGAGAGCCTGGGTCAATTAATGCTCTGAAGAGCATGCATTTTCCCTCGCTTGTTGTTAATGCGATTAGAGCTGTAGGTAATTACGCAGGACCTAATTGTGTTGTTAAATATCTTTTAGATACTCGTTGCATATCTGCGTTTGAATCGATGTGCAGTCCTGTGTTATGTTTTCCATTGCATATGTTACATTGGCTTTTCTGCCTGCATACATATGTTTCATGTTCTGCTGATAAACAGTTTCTGCATAATTTATGAAGCATTGCCATTTGCGATCTTTCACTGGAATTGAATTTCCTAAATCCTCCACAATCATTAATTTTATGTCCCCCTCGGCAGTAGACACAGATATTTGTTGTTGTTAAGAAGGTCCTTTTAACTATTTGAGCTTTGTTTTCACGTGAGGCGGTTGTTGGTAGGATTAATGGCTTTTGGTTGCCATTGGCCTCTAATGATTTGAACCTTCCTTCCAAAAATTTTAAAAATTCCGCTGTTGTTTGGAATTCCCTTGGATCTTGTAAGGAGATCTCATAGAGTCGCCTTGACTCGTTGTCTAGTTTTTTAGTTAAGATGAAGATTATTATTGAGTTCCACGATTCAATGTTTACCCCTGCGTTACGTATTCCGTACAAACATTCAATTGTTGTATCGTGAAGATTTCTCAGTGCCGCTGCAGACTCGATGTTTATATTTATTTGACTGAGTAACGTATTTAAATATGTTGAAATCAGTAGTCTCCTGTTGTTATATCTGCTATTCAAAATTTCCCAGGCGGCTTGGTAATTTTCTTCTGTTGGTTGTAGGTGGTTGATTAATTTGGCCGCAGCACCCTCCAACTGACCCTTTAGATAGTTAATTTTATGGGTATCACTGATTTGTCTATTCTCATGGATGAGTTTGGTGAATGTGTCACGAAATCCAGTCCACTTCTGGTAATCTCCAGCAAATATTGGGATCCGAATTCGTGGTAGCCGAATGTCCGTTGTTTGGTTTGCTGGTATAATTTTTTCGGTTTCTTCTATCCTCGTTGTTATTTGAAAGATTACTGCTTGACACTTGTTATCAATGTCCTCAAAGTACTGTTCTGTGAAGTACTTTATACTCCAAGTGACAGTTTCATTGCCGGTTTTGGCCCAGTCACGACAAGGTCCTCGGCCTCATCAATCTTCCTGTAGAGACTCCTCATCCGAATGGTCTGTCGTTTTATTAATTGCTGCAACTCTGGATTCGTTGTATCCAAATCTGCATCTTTGTTGTTACTGGTGTTCGACTCTGGTTGGCTTATACTGCGATGATGTGGGACCGGTGTAAGTGGTGGGCCGTTGTTTAGTTTTGCACGCATTATAGTAATAAATTCATTATATTTTCCCACTACACTAGATACCGTTTTAAAGTACGGGTGCTCTAAGTTGACATCTTTCAGCTTCCTTATTTGCTCATCTGTTTCTTGAAATTTTGCATAAAGCTCCTTTAATTGTTGGATTCGGTTAGTGAGGTAAGTTTTTGTTTTCCTCTCTGGACCATCCTTCTTATAATTAATACATATTTTATCAATTTGAGTCGCAAGCTCTTCTTGATTGAATGCAAGCGTTTCCATTTTTGAATTTAGGCAGTTCTCGTTCGCCAGTTGATTAATTATCGCGTGTTACTTGATCTAATGTAGAATACGCGTTTGTTTTCGCCTGTTCTTAATGGCTCGAAGGACCACTGTTTAGTTCAGCCTCAGCTTGAACTAATTTAACACTTTTAATACACTTTTAATTCCGAGCTTTCCACGGGTGAGGGCTGATACCGGAATATTGTAATAAAAGCATATAGTAGAGTTTGATTAGAACTGTTTTCTCCATTTATTTTTTGTCGTTTATATACAATTTTGAGAGTTTCTTGTTGTTGTTTTTTACATTATATATGATCATATATCAATTTCAATATTTTAATGTTTTATAAAATCCAAAGGTGCAGAATTGCATATAAAAAATTAATTATTTTATTTATAGCTATATTAAAATTAACATTATGCAAAACTGCATAATGTTGGAGTTAAATGACCCTGTTCATATTGAACACCTTAGTCAGTTTTATTCGCAGTCAGCGACAAGTCTTCTTGGCTATTTCAAGTTTTTAGTCTTTGCAACCTCAGGATTCGCTATTATTAAGCTTACGTTAATTCAACAACTATTGCGGTGACCATTATCTATCGGCGTGATTTTTTTGTAGGACTATTATCGTATAATTTCATAATATATTGTAACGATAATGTTTAATTCGCAACCCAACTCCATTCCACCAATTAATTAGCAAAATTTGAAACACTATTTAAACCAAATATGGTATTTCCAAAATTAATTTTCCTGTCATATATTTTTTTTTTTTCTAAAAAATGCATTTTAAATAAATTTTAATTTTATTATTATTTGATGTTTATATAAGTGTCAAAATCACTTAATGTCAGTGATGTTTATATAAATATCGAATAAAATTTATTATAACAACTAATAATCCATTTGATTTTGTATTTACGATATGTACGAGCAGTGAGTAGCGTTGTGATGTTATATAAAATAATAAAATGGAATTGTTATCGTTACGAGTAAAATTTTTGTATTTTTTTTTTTTTTTTGTAATCCGCTTATAAAATTAATATCAAATTTTATAAATTAATACAGCATTGACAACACTAACTGATCAATATGTACTAGAATTTATTTATATGTAATTAAATAGTTTGATATGCCAAAAATAATTAGGTATTGCCGCAAATATTCGAATAAACGTTATAATAATGCGATTCCCTCCATAATTTACACCTGCAATGTGACAACCGTTTTACGAGTAATAGATTAAAGCTTTAAATTTTCCACTATGTACAATTTACAGTTCCCAGGAAGGTATAATAAAAAATAAAAATTACTACGTAATAAAAAATGTTACGACATTTCCTCGACTGAAGGTGAACCATGTATGTGTTATTATTATTTATTTATATGACAATTATAGTGTTAAAATCCTATAAATAAGTAAGATGGCTCAAAATTTAAGTATTTCCAATAAAATATTACAATCCAAGCAACAACGTTGACTATAGTTGTAGTGTTGAAATGGAATGAAGTCAAGAAAGCACGACCAATAATAAAATAATGACACTATAAAAGTTTAAAATAACAAAACAAACAAAAAGTGGTCTACATTGCATACCACAACAACACAATGGACAAGGATGAAGATGTTTATACAAAAACTATATTAAGATCGAAAATTACAAAACATTCTTTTCCTTCCGAGTTTTTTTTATATCACTTTGTATAACAAATACCAGATAACAATAGTTTTTATTTAATCCTTTTTTACTGTTTGTTTATCCAGGATAATTTATGTTTGTCCGATGAACTATTAGAGAGATTAAGTGGAATATTTTTTTATTCGGATAAAATTATTTGTTATTGTTTTTTGGAATGCTGTAACGCGTTTGTTCATCACCTATAGAAGTAAATTACATATTTACTGAAAAATTTAATAACTAAAAAAATACTCATCCCAAGGACCATGGACAATCCACCAAATTAAGCAGACATACAACCTAAAATAAAAGATTTTTGTCAATCAAATACGTTAATCAATTATAATATAGATTTTTTATATTTACATTAGAATTAAGATCCATGAATTAATATCATTAATGTCATAATATTGTTATTCACAATTATTGTTATTTTTATTCATTCATATATGTTATTGTGAATATGTCTTATGGTTAGATAGTTATTCACCTCAATTACTTACCATAATTAATTAATACATCCTAGATGTCGCGTTAGTAGTTGTAGGATATATTTTGTATTGGTAATGAATAACGAAAAAATTGTAGAACTAGATTTAAATTTTTTTTTATAATGAATTAGCAATTTTTTTTTAGAAAGATAAAGATAGTCAAAGGTTGTTCTTCATTGAGAATTGAAATAGAATATTATTATATTTTTGAAAAGGTTAAAACCAGTGTTTAAATCAAAATTTTGGCTAATTGAATCATTTGTTTGCTGTTAACTTGGGAATTATTTGCAATTACTCATAATTGCCCCAACAAAGTGTGGTCCTTCGGCCGCCGGAATGTTTTTGATCATCAACTATTTGATTTAGACATCGTATCGCTAAAAATGGTGCGCTAGATAATCCATAAGTGACCGTTGATAATCGATAATGACAAATTGGATCTGATGGGTGCTTGCGCCAAACAATTCAAATGCTGACAGTCTCACTTTGCCATTAGCACAACACATGCCAGGCGTTTCACCTTGAAATTTGACTGCATCACAATGTGGACATCTCACCGTCATTCCACCAATATTGGCATGTTCACTATAATCATTTTCGCTATTGTAAGCGAAAGCAGCATATTCCATCTCTTGCACAGCACGACGTGAAAGTCGTGTCGTTCGTCTCGATGCTGGATTTAATGGATTTGGACCTGCCGATTTATGACGACGTGCGTTTCGTAATTGTTGTATTTGATTTTGTTGTGAGTGTTCCTCTACACTTTGCGCTCTCCTTCGATTAAATCTATAGGTAGAATTACGCGTACGTCGACCTATAGTTGGTCGTCTTGTTGGTGGCATTTTTTTCTAAATCAATGAAATTAATTCAATATGAATTAAGGATTGTTTATTTAAAAATAATTCAAAAAAGTATTGTTGTTGTGTGAGTGCTGTTATGCTTTGCATCCAATTAAACTTTCCCAAAAAATCATTAAAGTAAAACAAATTTGTTTTGTTTATTTGGAAAATATTTTGCACTGAACACACTTAAAATCACTTTTTATTTTGTTTTTATTTTGTTAATACTTACCAATATTTATGAAACTCAAAAAAAAGCACTTGTAATAAAATTCCAATTGGAAAGCAGCGAATGTATGAACGGCTGTATGATATTCCAAGAGTGAAAGAAAGTGATTTGCAAACATGTGCATTTTGACAGGTTCATCTGTTTGTCATTTGTATGCTGTCAATCAAATGAATGTGTGTATTTGTGAGTTTTTGCATTGCGTATATGTATACGGCAAAGTCCGATAGAAATAAAAAAAAAATGCGGTTTGTATGTATCTGGTCTCTGGATATGAAAAGCTATGAAAAAAAAATTTGAATTTTTTTTTTTTGACTTTATTTATTTATATATTGTAAATGTGGCCGAAAAACAAATTTTCATTCCACTGAGCATAAACTTTGTTTATTGATCGTTAATTCTGAAAACTTGTTTCTCATTTTTAAGATACCAGTACGGCTGATGGAAGTAAAAGGACCTTTATGGAATTGAACAATCCTTTCTTAAAAAGAGGTATGGTGACAAGATCACCTATAAAATCGTCAACCGCAAGTTCTGTTAAACGATCATTTTCAACTTCAATGTTGAATATGGAACCAGAAGTGGTAGACGACCCGATAAATAAACTCCCAGAAATACACAGTAGCGACACAAGTCTTACGCGGCTTTTACATCAAGTAAATCTTTAGTTTGATAAACATTTTTGCTATCCAAAAATCATATTTTTATGTGTTTTTAATATGAACAGAGATTATTTTTAAAAACTTTAATCTTGTTTAAGCTTTTAAAAATAGAGAAAAATTTAAAGCAATGCGATTTATAAACTTTATAGCGGATTTTATCTTCTACAAACACTTCAATAAAGAATTAACTTATCGAACTCAAAAGTTTATTAAAGAAACGCCAAATCGACAAAAAGGTGGCGGTTGTCGATAAAACTAATTACTTCTACCAGGCTATTTCACTTTTAATGTGAGAATATCGAGTAACCCGCGCTTATTAGATTGTATTAGATATGTCAAAATATTGAAATAGGATGGCGGAAAAATTATATTTATTTAATTTTATTATTTTTCACAGATTTTTAGCAATAAGGTGGTATTGTATAATTTAATTTAACAATTTACGCAATTGTTATTTTAATCTAAGACTGTTAATTGGTTGGTTTTTATATGTTATCTTTCTATTTGAAAAAAAAATCTATTTAAATTTCAGTGGATCCTCTTACTCCAGTCATTAATGTGGCATATACAGTTTTTGTGTCTTATAAAAATTTAAAATCCGAGTCAAACGACGTCGACTGACAGTTTCACAATATTCACAATGTATAATAGATGTCGCAAGAATCATAAAAAATCTATCAAATATATTTAATGCATGTTCGTTTGATGTAAAAGCCGCGTTAAAGAGAGCACTAAACGCAATGTTCAATTGACACAAACTGGCATCGATCGCTATATTACAGTAAAACGGAAAAGGGATAGTCCAAAAGCAGAAAAACTACTGATAAGTAAGAAATCGAACGTCGAAATATTCAAAGTACCGCTAAACATCCGATTTGAAACGTTCATCGAAAAGGATGCGGAAGAGAGGCAAATTGTAAATGCAAATACGCAAGAACAGGCAAATCAAAACTACAAGCTACCTCTAATCTACTTACGCGAAATCGATACGCACAAGGTAGTGCAAGAACTCAAATCAAGCGTGCTCACAAATGGAAAAACATTTCACGTAACAAATTTACTTCGAGGCAATATACACGAACGAAGTAAAAATTCAAACACATGAGATCAACGACTATAGAGATGTCATTAATTTTTACGATGCTCACACCAGAAATTATTATACATACCGATTGAAGTCTTCAAAGGGTCTTTCAGTCGTTATTAAAGGCATCGATGTCCAAGTTAAAATAACCGAAATCCAGGCTGCGCTTGTTGAAGATGGATTTAAGATACAGAATGTATATAGAATCATGAACCGCTTGAAGTAACCACAACCAATGGTCAAAGTTGAACTGGATCCATCCGAAAGCATTTTGAAAAAGGGAGAAGTTCATCCAATATATAAACTAAAATACCTCATATACAGACGCATAACTTTTGAAGAACCAAAGAAAAGGTCCAATTAACATCCACCAATACAGTGTTTAAACTGTCAAGAATATGGTCACTCAAGGACATATTGCAAGTTGATATCAGTATGCGTCGTATGCGGCAAACTACACCAAACCAAAAGTTGCCCAAAACCAAAGAACTCTTTAACTGAAAGGAAATGCAGCAATTACGGTGGAAACCACACTGCAAACTACCGAGGATGCCAGTCTACATAAATATTAGTCAATTGTCACGTCCCTGGACGCAGTATAAAACTACGCAGTATAAATGACTCTCGTTCGCACAGAACACCAACCAGAAAACCAACATACGCAAGCGTTCTTCAAGGTGAATCCTCAAATTTTGAATCTACCCTGAATAACTGCATGCAAATGATGATACAATTAATGACAACAATGCAAAATATGCTACACTGCTATAATTATAAAAACGTGGATTTGCCATTATTTTCTAAATGAATATAACCCTGAGGAAATTCAAGCAACCTCTGTGTGTGTTGACCTCGATAAAGAAAGCTTACTCTTCGCTTCTATATACTGCCCTCCAAATAATAACGTTTCGGCAGATATCTACAAACGATTTTTTGCAACCCTGGGTCAACGTTTTATTGTCGCCGGCGACTTTATTGCTAAACATACCTACTGGGGTTCAAGATTGACTACTCCAAGGGGACGTCAATTAATGAATGTTATTCAAGAAAACCACTACGATGTTGCGTCGTGTGATCATCCAACTTATTGGCCTACTGATCGTCGAAAAATCGCTAACGTACTAGATTTTGCAGTCACAAGTAAAATAAACCGAGAAATAAACCAAGCTAAACCACTTTTAGAATTATCTTCTGATCACTCTCCACATTACTGGGCCGACCAAAAGCCATGTTCTACAAATAACTATCTAACGAACACCTTCACTAACTGATTGAAATTCAAGATGTACATCAGTTCACATATCGACCTAACGTCTGCACTGCAGACGACGAACGATATAAACATTGCTATGGAAAACTTTAATGATCTACCAGTCAACGCAGCTATTTCGGCCTCGCCTAAACCAAAAAGCAAACATACAAGATACACCATAACATCCGCTGAAATAGAAAAAATGTTAACAGAGAAACGTCGCTTAAGACGTATCTGGCAAATTATTCGATCACCACATGCTAAACATAACTTTAATCAGGCAAAAAGAAAACTACAAAGTCTACTACAAAAAAAACAAGATGGATTATATGCAAAATTATCTTAAAGAATTATCTCCCCATTCGGACACAAACTATTCATTATGGAAGGCCACTAAATACCTTAAACGGCCTCAGCAACCAAATCCGCCAATTCGTCTTTCAAACGGTGAATGGGCCAGAAGTGGTGAAGAAAAAGCTAAAGCCTTTGTTGATCACCTTGAAAGTGTATTCACTCCAAACCTTGGATCATCGGTGGCTCAAACAGAAAATATAGCAATCAGAACTGTGAGGAAATTTAAGATAAAGAAACCACTGATAAAGTTTATTATTGCACATCAAATTCAATTAAAGAAAGCCCCTGGGTATGATCGAATTACAGGTGAAATGCTTAAACAACTGCCTCAGTGTGCCTTTAGACGACTGACTCAAATATTCAATTCAATTTACGAATCAGGATATATACCTGAGTGCTGGAAATTATCAACTATAAAAATGATCCCGAAGCCTGGCAAGGATCTTATCAAAGTCTCGTCATATAGACCAATAAGCCTACTACCAATCGTCTCGAAACCGGAACTACGAAATATCATCCCTAGTCATCAATTTGGTTTCAGAGCCGAGCATGGAACCATTGAGCAAGTTCACCGAGTAGCTACAGAAATAAGGTCAGCATACGAATATAAAATATACTGCTCCGCCGTATTCTTGGATGTTGCCCAAGCATTCGATAAAGTTTGGCATGAGGGTCAGCTTCATAAAATAAATCTTAAATTGCCAGAAATTTACCAACTTATGAAGTCGTATTTGTCAAATCGCAGATATTATGTCAAATACAATACCTCTATATCTTGCGAGAAAAATATCTGGCTGGAGTACCACAAGGTAGTGTGCTTCGCCCAACATTATATTTAAGTTTCACTTCAGATTTACCAACGTCTTCGCAAATTCTGACGTCTACTTTCGCAGATGATACGGCAATTGTATGTAGCCATAAAAATCCACAAACGGCGTCGGAAACTCTGCAACAATATATTTATGACATCGAAATATGGCTAAAGAAATGGAAGATAAAGGTCAATGAAGAGAAATCGACCCACCTAACATTTAATTTAAATAAGCTTACTTGTCCGCCTGTCACAAGAACGCAATACAAATCCCTTAATCAAATGGAGCAAAATATCTAGGCGCCCATATAGATCGACGGTTAGCTTGATGAAAACATATTGAAATGAAACGAGACCATATCAAATTAAAAATTGATAAAATGCATTGGATGATAGGGAAATATTCAACTATTGACCTAGGATACAAACTTCTCCTGTATAATACAATGATTAAACCAATTTGGTTGTATGGGTATCAATTATGGCGATCAACCTCAAATTCGAATATCGATAGTGTCCAACGAACACAGTCAAAAATTCTGAGAATGATTACAGGAGCACCCTGGTTCGTAAAAAACAAAAATATACATAAGGATCTTAGCATCCTAACTGTCAAAGATGAATTGAAAAAGATGCGGATCAGCAGAATACGGCCGCAGATTTACATAATTACGTTAGTTATTAAGATTTGAAAACTTATTGTTATTTTCATACAGAACAATCAGATTAATAGTCGCCATTTTTATCTTTGCAACCATCCGTAAGGGTATGTATATGAATATATTTGTGTCCACATTAAACATTGAACGATAAAGAAGATATAGTACACGAGTACGCGCCGCTAAGTGGCAGGAACGAAAACATGTTTTAACCTGGCCAAGCATAGCGAACGCGGAACAAAAACACAGAATACGGAAGGCGCGTAAGAATCGGATACAGGTTCGGCCTGGGTGTCATTCTCACAAATAAATACGTCCATAACAACAATGATAAGGACAATGTTTCATGTGTGTGCAGTATAGAACTAGACGTTATCTAAATATGTTAATTAACTTAGCTTCGCTGATTTTTACCTCCACAAAATTCAAATATTTGTATGTAATAAGAAATGTTTTTGATATAAGCTTGATGAGTTATAGGAAGAGTGCTGCATAAAGGATATACACATTGCATGTTTAAAACTTAACAAAATCAAAGAAAACATACATTTCTTTATATAGTATTTTGACATGTAAATGTTCATACATTTCGCAACACTACATCATAAATTAAAAAGAAAAAACGAATCTTAATTTAATTGTGTGTATGTGCGCTGTAAGATTATAATTATTCTAAAAATCAATAATTCTATTCCGTTGGAAAACGGAAGCAACAACAAATAATTTAAAATTGTTGATTTAACTAATAAATTTATTACTATCGTGAATATTTCTTATCGAACTCTCTATACCTTGGGCATCCGCATCCTTCCAACCTTCCATATATTCTTCCCGATTTCTTATACATTTTGAAATGGCCCGATTTGCATAAATGGGACCCGATTTGCATAGATAAAAGTAGAAAATGAACGCGTTTCAAGTCAAGTTCGTTCTAGATGAGAACATTCATAATCTACTTGTAAAAAAATGTATCGAGGAAATCTTGACATATTGTGAATTTAAACTAGCTCGAATTAGAGATAACATGGTACGTTTTAGTTGGTTACCTATTATAGGACTACCGGGTATAAGGCAGGTATAAAAGCTTGCAAATACCACTTAAAACGAGTAATAGGTGAAACAATGTTAACATTTGAAAGTCTCACGACCTTACTTACCCAAATCGACCACTATGTGAAATATAGCCGGAAATCGGTCTAACTCAAAGTTTTGAAGTATTTACGAAAGATGGCGTAACTAGTATTAAGTCACATCAGGCTATCTTATAACTATTTCAACAAAACACAATTTGCGGAAAGCGCTGCATTTTTGTTTTAATTTAAAGAAAATGGCGAAGGGAGACCAGTAAAATTTGAAGACTGATAAGTTAAAGTTTATTAATTTGAATATTTGATTTAATTTGGAGTATTTATTTACATTTTACTTTCTTTTATCTAGCAAAGTTAAGTATAGTAATCAAGAAACTTTGGTGGTCTCGAATTTATAACAACGCCCTAGGACTCAAATAAGGACAACGATTTAAAATTTGCAACTCCTCGATCAGGCACTTTAGTACCTAATCGATCTACTTGAACTGCAACAAATTAGGCTAATCGGCAACAACATCGTCGAGCATAGTCGCCACGGATTTGATACTCTCTGTCAGAGCAACAACTTCGGTAGGTATGAATTCGGAGTTGGTTTTTTGATCAGGTTTACGCCAATTCGTAACAGATTTTAGATCCATAAAAAACCGGATTTGTCACCTCGAAAGTGTTTTAAACGAAATGTCCCAACATGATGGCAAGATTGTTTTGGATGACTTCAACGCGCAAACCGGCAAAGCAGAGATTATTCATCGTGGTACCATCGGCTCAGATACCTTACCCCTTGCATCAATCAACAAGGGGGGCGCGCTCCCGAGCTAGTTCTCCTATATAATCTGGCTACTTCCCACGTAAGCGACTCCACAAAGGCATCAATGTTACCATCAATCAAATTGACCACCACCTCGTGTTCAAAAGGTACTAAGACCAAACGCGCCCAACATTGTTGCTGACGTATAATAACCGATTCCAACGAATCTCACGTTAGGTATCGGTGCAATCAAGTTACCCGGGCCAACTTGAAATCTAGCATACCAGAATTGTTGGACAGCCAACCCTATTCTGTGAAAGAACACTGTAATATAATAAAATTGGCGATAACAACTGCATCAATGGCGAATCTAGATAAAAATACATCAAACCTAGAAACACGTGGCTGGATGAGTGTGGTCTAATTTCAATTCAATTGGTCGCCAGAAAACACTCCAGCCGACTGTGGAGAAAGGATGGAGAAATGTACATGCATCTGCATCTCGAGATCTGAAATGATCTGAACAACTTTGGTATAACGTTCGACGTTACCAAAATTCGGTCTATCTACTGTCCAAGCGGATTGACAATTCGGAAAAAACATCATACTCTATACGGTTTCCATTTATTGGGAGATCCTTGCGAAATGTTGAAATCTGTGTACCTGAAGTAGCAGGTTTAATGGGAGCTTTTTCTATTTTTGCAATGATGTTGAAAAGTTTAGCATTTACGAAAATGACAAGAACTAAAAGATTTAAATTAATTTAAAGATTATAATTGTCAACCAAAAACGGTCGACCTTGTTGGTTTTCCGAAATTTAAGCAGGGATAATGTTTTTTTATTATACAAAACAGTTTTACCAAAAGTCCGGAAAGTTTAATTTTTTACTTTCAAAATCAAGTGTGGTTTATTTGAATTTTATGTATACATTCGTAGAAAAGAATGTCGTATGTTTGCCACAACATATTCACCCCTCCATTTTTTGTTGCTAGATTATTTCACAGTCAATCCATGTAACTCTGCTGGTGTAGTTAAAATGAAGTTGATCTACCTTAGAATTTTGATCTTCTCTGAATTCAGAGAACATTCCTCCTTATTTAGGAATCCTAATGTTTTCACAGCCCCGCCATTAATTACGATAGGCTCGAGAGCTTTCGAATTTGGATCGACAGCTAGGAGTTAAGGATAATTAGATGCCCGTTATCTTAGATTAAATCCTCCGGTGTTAAGTGCGCTGATCAGTTGACTTTATGTTTCTTGAGATTCTTCTAGGTATTACCTCCTGATAATACTTCATCTACGTAGAAATCACTCTTTATTATATTAGCGCGATCGGGAGTTTCATCTTTACATCATCTCCACGAAGGTCCCAATCCACCAAGGTAACCATGGATTGGACTCAGCACCCAATAGAATGTCAATTTTGTAGCCCACAACAAATTATTTAAATGCTGCCATTCTTAATTGTCAAAATGTTATTTAGGCAGTGGCCGTGTTATGCTCGGCAACATGCTCCTATAGATGAAAAGTGACTTACCTTGTGGCAGTTGCGATCTCATTATTGTTTAATCCACTAATCTCGACGTGCGTTTTCTTCGTTGGTTGTTTGATTTTCTTAGATGTCACTTCGGTGATAAATGAATTCCATTGTGTACCGGTCGGTGGCTCGAATTAAAATTGTTGGGCTATCTCAAATTCTTGTGTTGAGCATCGTGCGTTGAGACAAACTTATTTTTTTTAAACCCAGCCAACTAAGATTTAAAAAATATTCACTATGTGTTTTGTACAAAACTATTTAGTAAATTTTGATTTTATATTCTAGTAACTAAGAAGATGCATAGTCACGTGCACGTCTCATGAAAAAGTAGTTTATGTACCCAACTTTGATAATCAATACAAAATTATTAATGCAACTCAAACAAATAATATATAAATTATTAATTAATACAAAAACAATTTTAAAATTCAAGATTATTAAATTTATCAGTAGCGCACACTGCACGTGCCGATACTACAACAATTTTATTTTGTATTTGCTTATGAATTTTCCTATTATTTCACGTGCATGTAATTTTCTTCATGAAATATAAATCATTTTTGCTTTTGACATAAAAATCGGAATTCGAATATCTCCCGAACGTTGTACGGATAAAGAAAGCATTTTATGTGTATTTAAGTGCTTTCGTAATAGTTCCGAAAAATTGATAACATTTGGAAACTAAAGAATCCTTTATAAAACTAAACATACATTGACACATTTCCATTGAATAAAATTAAGCTGAAAATTTTCAGTTGAATGATTTACGTTCAACAAAAAGGAAATAATGCTCGTCGTATATAAAATTGCACATGATGTTTATTTAGTTCTCACACTTAATAATTTGTGGTTTCTTTATAACGTTTGTATGTTACGAGCTTGTATTCTCATCTCATATCGGTACATATGGTGAATTTTAAAAAAGGAAAATGTGTGTCTGTGTATGTGATGTAAAAATAAGCTCGAGATACGGGAGGGGGGGGGGAGGTTTGGTTATATACAAGCACCGAAAACTAAAAAAATTTCCAACACTTGTGTTTCAAGAACACTGGAAAGTAACAAAATAAACTCAAGATTTAATTTTCGTTCTGCAATGAATTTTATTGGATTTAGCTATTTGATGGTGCTTGGCTTTCTTATTTTTTTAGTGGGAAGATTATTTATTATCAATCTGATTTTTGAAATATATTACTTTAAAAAATTTTGAAAGCATTAAATACTTAATGGTAAATTCCTCAGTGTGGTTTAAATTTGCGCCAAAAAATTTTGTCCTATTGTAGCGTGGTATAGATTTGTCACAGAAAGTTGTTGATCTGATGTCTGTGATGAATGATGATACTGGCGGTTTATTTAAAATCAGCCTTGGTTTTCATGAAAACTCAGTTTTGTTATAATATGTTTATTATTACTCGTTGGAGGTTGGTGTTCAAGAGAGCTGATTTACAATTTATTTCCGCCTTTCCGCTGATAGAGCTTATGAGTGTCATGTGCTTCTATGTTCCAGATTCGTTAAATATTCACAAGGTTCCATCTCTTCCATATGTGAAGATACATTTTGTGTATCATCTTCCACCGGCATAATCGAGAAGGACATCTGCCAAATTTTCACTTGGAAGTTGAGTCGTTGGTCGGCCTATTAAGAAGTGCGCTGAGTTACGGTAATCCAACTTAATATGGCCTCGATTTCGCTCAGCAGGGTCGACATTTCAACGATTTTCAATATATGACCGGGCAGAGATAATTTAATGCTTCCCACAGCCCTCCAAAGTACGGTGAATTTGGAAGGATAAACTAATAAAACCAGAGCCTCCTAAATATAAGAGCCGTACGATTTCGCCAATTTTTCGTGAGCTTTTAATAGAGGGCAAGCTTTTTGTAATTTTTCAAGCCAACCAATGTATTTTAATATTTTTAGAAGCTTTTTCTTATATAAAAACATAAAGGCTTTGTTTGAATAGTGAAAGCATATTTTGTCGAAGAGTCAAGGAGTCATATTATGTCGACTTAACGCAGCAACATTTAAATTAGTTGTGGTCTTACTTTGGGAAATATTATTCCTATTCGAATAGTAATGAAATTTGTGTCCAAAGTAACAACCAAGCAATTTATTTTATACTTTTATCGGTTGGTAGGTTAGGTTAGGTTAGAGTGGCTGCTATCGCACACTTAGGCCCATAATCAGCCCATTGTGATACCACAGGATCCAATCTCCCCTTACTCCCGCTGAAACCAACCAGAGCTACTGATGTAGCGTAAAATATCTCGCACCTCACAGTCCGCGAGTTCAGAAAGGCTGTCCATGTCGTACACACCCAAGTACAAATGCAGTGTCCTGTCAGTATCCCTACGACCAATCTTAAATCTCGCGCCGATTTGAGCGCTGCTGTATGCCTCCCCAGACCTGCCCTTACCGGTTGCATCTGGTGAGTCGTACCGTACCTAGCTAGTTCGTCTGCCCTGCAGTTTCCCGTGACGTCCGAGTGCCCAGAGACCCAGATTATCTGGATACTGAAATACTCGCTCATCTCATTAAGAGATGATCGGTAATCCAGTGCCACCCGTGACTTCAGAGAAACCGCCTCTAGTGACCTGAGTGCCGCTTGAGTGTCCACATAAATCGCGATATCCCTAACGGATACCACATTTTGCTTCAACCATGTCACGACTTTCCCTATCGCCACCACTTCAGCCTGGTACACACTGCAGTAGTCAGATAGACGAACAGAAATATTAACATTGAGCTTCTCAAAGAGACTCCGGCTCCTACTTTGCCGTCTAGCTTAGAGCCGTCCGTGAAATCTTTTAAAGCGGATTATTTAGCGTGGCGCGCTTGAATGATAATTCATGTAGTAATATTTTTGTAATAATTTTTTCATTTGTATTATTTTTGTATCTATAGTCTGTAAGTATTCACTTCTTGCAGTGTCCTCTGTAACAAATTGGTGTGGATTTGTTTTTTGAAAAAATCTGAGGTTTTTATGCCTAATGGAAGTATTTTTTTTTTTGTTTTGTTTGTTGTTGTTCTTCATTTATATTGCTTCCATATGCGCTTTTCCTTTACCAAAATTGTAATGTCAATGAATGTATAAATAAATAAATGAAAAATTTCAGTGCCTCGTTTTCCAGTATTGATCCATTCCTTCAGGATTCCCTCGAAGGACAGATGATCCGGAAACCTTTATCGAAGAACAACATTGGTTTAATATAATCTAGATTCACCAGTTCTTCCCGTTGTGATCTAATTATTGTCGAGTGTCCCGCCTGAAAACACTTCCACTGAGAGACAGCCGAGAGCCTTGTAATCACATTGGCTGCCATCTGCTTACCAAAAAACTCGATTGGAATAAGGTGGAGCATAACTTCTAACGCGCGTGTAGGTGTTGTCCTAAGCGCCCCGCTTATAAGCATACAGGCCGTTCTTTGCACCTTCTCCAACATCTTTATGTAGGTTACCTTTTCCAGAGCTGGCTACCACACGCCCACCCCGTACATCAGCACAAGCCTTACCACTGCGGTATAGAGGCATTGTACCAGCTCTGGTTTCAAATCCCATCTCTTACCTATGGCGTTCCTACACGAGTAAATGGCTACATTAGCCTTTATTCACCCGTTCTACAATGTTAGGCTTCCAGCTGAGCTTACTGTCCAAGATTATGCCCAAAAATATCGCTCTGTCAGCAAAAGCCAGTCTAATGCCGTTCACGGTAGGAGTGCTAACTACCGGAATTTTATATTTCTTAGTAAATAGTACCAGCTCTGTCTTGGACGGGTTGATCCCTAATCCGCGCTTGCCGGCCCATTTCGTAACGATCAGGAGTGCATTCTGCATAACAGCCCTAATCGTATCCAGATATTTGCCTGAGACAACTATCGCTATATCATCTGCATACGCTACAACCCCTATCCTTTCTTTCTCCAATTCCAACAGCAATCCATTTACCACTGCACATCAAAGAAACATTACTCCTCCCTGCGGAGTTCCTCTAACCACCCGTCTTCTAATGGTGGACTCCCCAGGTCCGAGGTAATAATCCTGCTTACCAGCATCTGATTTATCAACCTACTGATAGGATAATAAACCTTCAAAAATGAGAATCCTTCCATGATCGCCTACGTTTTTACATTATTAAAGGCACCCCCAATGTCAAGAAATGCTACCATACAATACTCTTGCGATTAAATTGACTTCTCAATCATGCGTATTAGATCGTGATGAGCTGTGTCCACCGACTTTCCCTTACAGTACGCATGTTGCGACATTACCCAATTCCTTGGCTCAACTTTTGTACGAATAAGTACGTCTATCAATCTTTCCAAGGTTTTCAACAGAAAGGATGATAGACTTATAGGCCTCAGGTCCTTTTAATAAGCCTGTGAGCTCTTTTCCGATTTCGGGATAAAAACCACTCTGACCTCCGTCCATTTCCTAGGAATATAGACCAGTTACAGACATCCCCTGAAGATACCTTCCAGCCAGGGGTGGATGACTGCTGAGGTTCTCTAGATCTCTGCTGGTATAATCCGATCCGGGGCCGTCGATTTATAAGGCTTAAAATCGTTCAGCGCCCACAGGATTCGTTCCATGTCCAGGACGCCATCCACATCCATTAAAGGTGTTCCTCGATGAGCTCCAGGCTCCATCGAGCCATCAATGCTTTCCCATGAAAATGAGACGCTCCAATGATTCCGCACTTGAAGCTGTCCATAACCCGTCCGGCCTAATTAAGTAACTAGATGCCATCTAATTCCTCTACTGTCGCCGGAAGTCCAGGGACCTCCAGCGGCAATATTTCCTTCAACACCTCCCTATTTGTTCCAGTTTGCCATTCTGGGATTGCTAAAGGCTTTCCGGGCAACAGGTTTGATGTTGAGGTTATATGTAATAATCGGTGATCAGAGAATGAGTGCTCCTTCGCCACTTTCCACCCACTGATCATATCAAAAATTGTTTCTGACGCAAAGGTTACATCTAGAACCTCCTGTCGATTTTTAACAATGAATGTAGGTTCACACCCAATATTGCAAACTACAAGGTTAGTATTTAATAAGTAATCAAAATATAACTCACCCCTCTCGTTAATGTCTGTGCTTCCCCAGATTGTGTGATGCGCATTTGCATCACATCCAAGTATCACAGCTACCTTTTTCTGACCTGCAGATTATCCGGTGGAACCTCCTTCTCGCGATCCATATAGGTTGAGGCTAGCCATAGTTTTTCACAGCCTACCTCAGCGCTCACCGCTGTAACGTCCCCGCTACCAAATTGTGGAAGAAGAAAAATATTCAAATTATTTTTCGCTAAGATACACGATCTGATCTTTTCAGAGTTGCTTGAGTATAATAATTTATACCCTTTCATTCTGAGGCCACAGATCCTGTTATTGTTAATTCAAGGTTCTTGGATTAACACCAAGTCCTCATCTGACGTAGTCAGTCTGAGCACGAGAGCTGCCGAGCTAGCCTTCGTGTGATGTAGGTTTATTTGTACAATGCTAACCATTGTAATCTACCTTACTCACCACTTTATGCACTTCCTGCATCAGGATAGTGTCATGTGGCTCGTTGCTTTGGTCACCAACCCCCTCTCGTCGTGTGTTCGACGGGTTGTCCCTATCAGACTCCAGAGAGAGGAGGCTACTTCCCATCACCAACTTCTCTTCGCCTGAAATATCGGAACGGCTATCTTGGTCGTCCTCAGAACGCTTGATCGTCTTCTGCTGGGTCCGTTCGCCGTCGCCCCCAGGCTGGTCTTCCGTGCCCTTATCGACCTCGTCTTGCCTATAAACTTTAAGAGTGATCGACACGAAACCGAATTTGATCACTCTCTTAGATCTAGCAAGGGAGGCCAAGGATTCCTTATTGATCAGCATGATTGTCAATCGCGCCTTAGCCTCCTCCTGCTTCACAATCCTCCATCCTTCCGTTGGAAGATCGGGTTTACTGGCCTGGATAATCTCAATGTTCTCCGCTGGCTTGTCCGGCTCGGTTGGTAACCAGACGCGTGCCCTCGGTCTGCTCGGGATTTCCCTTCTGCTGACTGCTTCAAGCCTTGCGCCCGGCCACACCTCGCCTACCTCGGCCACTGCCCTTTTACAGAGATCGACCGATCTCTGGTCCGAGCGCGCAGTTAGCTTAACGCGCTCTTAGTGCCATCCCGCATCTCTGCAGGACGAGGGAGATCCCGGATTTTCTCTCAGGATCCTCAAGAAAATGGAGTTTAGTGCATTATACACTACCCTCCACTTCTCTGGCGTGATGCTCCTATCTTCCTGACCTTTGTCACTGACGGCTAGCACCAGCACGTGCTCCTTCAGGATTTCACTGAATAATTTCAGTTTCTGAAATTCGCCTGCTTAAAGCTCATCCTGGGACCTCTGCCTTTTAGACATAAGGACCCTCTCCGAGCTAGCGCAGCCGACAGTTTTCTTAGCCTATGCTACAGATTCCTTCTGAGCATCTGTAAGCTGCCGCTCAGAGGTCGCAGCCAGTTTCTCCAGAATTCTAAACGCCGATCGTCTCTCTCTGTACCGTCGCTTTGCTGGGGGATCTCTCTCAATCCCCCGCTCTTCTGTTTGGCGGTTCCGCTTCCTCTTCGCTTCTATGCCATGGTGTTGCTTTCCCCTGCCTCAGATGAGGCAGCCCCACCTTTCTGGTTAGAGTTACTCCCCTCTATAGTACTTTCCGGTTTTTGGTGGGTACCGATCCCCTTGTTTTTATAATTTTTTTTTCATATCTTCTATATATTCCCACGAGTATCGGAGAAATACGGTCCACCTACGCAGAGATCCGTATACGCAGGTAAGGCTAAATACAACTGGAGGTCGCCAGGTATCCAGAGGGATCCGTTCACGACTGGGCTTTTTTAAATGGGCCCCCAGTCTAGCCGATCATCAGCATGAGTCGCATAACACCTTAATCCAGCCCATTGGCTCACCAAGCACCCCCCCCCCCCATATTCACTCACTCATTCACCCATCTATATGGATATCCCAAACAAATGGGACCCATATCATTCAGGGGATTACCGTTTATAGGGTTCCCCACTCACTGCCTGGAGGCCCGAGAGCGCAGAGAGACGTGACGCTCAGTTCACCGTGGTTGTGGTCGATGGTTTTATGGCGCCATCAGTTCGCCTTTCCCTACTGGGTATCATAGGCACTCAGAATTTAGTGAATAGAGGTTAACCACTCCCCCGTTCTCTGAGACTCTCCTTCCAGCAGAGCGGCGGTTGGGGACGGTTTATTTAATTCACCGCTAATCTACCTATCGATAGGCCGTTCACTATCCACCACCTGTCGTATGCCATATACTCGTTCGTTGGTTAATGTTATTTTTATCAAGCGGCTGATGAACATTGAATCTAATGGTTCTAGTATACAGTTTTTTGGTGTTTTATTTTGAAAGAGTCACTACAACAGTTACGAAACTTGGTCTTCATCTCCATCTTCATTTTTTGTTCAAATACTATATATAGTGATTATACGCTTTAAGCTTTGAAACGTGCGATTTTATTTTCAATCGAAGTACTTTAAAAAAATTGTTATCTTAATTTTGATACTTCAACCCAGATGTGGTATCCCATTTTTCTAATATTATATTTGCTACAAGTATTATTGGAAATTTTGTCTTCCAAATGCACAAACACAATATTTTATATTTATTTATATAAGTAAAATGTAATATACTAAATATGTACAAATATAACTAACCCAATAAAAATAAATTCATTAACTCTAACCAAACTATAAAAATCTAAACAAAATATAGCCAAAACATGGAAAATATAAGTAAATTTCAAAAAATAAAAATTTAAATCGAAACTTATCAAAAACTGCAAAACTATAAACTTTGCCAATTAGTTTATCTGAAAAGCACAAAAAGCTCACAAAAACAAACGTATCACCATAACAAAATACAGATTTTTTGTGTTGTAGCAGAAAAATGAAACAGAATATTTCCTTTAGAAATTAAATTGAAAGCAAAAAATCCTACATACTACACATTTATGTTACGTACATAACATTTAAAATTATGCAAAATACAACAACACCATCTAATTAAATAAATAATTTTAATTGTAATCTCAATTATTATTCTTAATCTTTTGTTATACAAAAAAAACTTGTGTATATAGGAGGTGTACGTACACACAGTAAATGAAAAATAAACTCTGGAAAACTTCTCGCTATGTTGTCTGATTTGTTGATACACAATTTCATAGAAAACATAAAAGAATTATTTTAAAATTCAAGCTAATATCAACATTTCTATTAATTAATGTTTAAAAATATGTTTATGTTAATTATAATTAATTAATTAAAAATAAGTTTTTCGGTGTTTTTTTGCAGCAAGTCTTATTCCCTACTCGCAACAATATCGCTGTCTTGGTAAAAGGGAAAAGGCGCTTGTTCACTCCAATCGCACTCTTAGTGTTAATACAAAGTCACGAAAAATTCAGCAAGATAAGCCTTGTCCACATCTTTAAGGACACTTTTAGATCTTTTTTCGATCATCAGCAAGTTCGATTTGGAAACGAAAGAAAAGTGGTGTGAAACATCCCTAGTGGACAAATCGGTGACCTACAAGAAGATTACCAATTTTATAAAAGTGAGATGTACGAAATTAGAGTTATTACCAGCTAAACTTTCAACTTCTACTACACCTATCAAATCTTCATCTTCGGCTGCACCAAATCAAATGCAAACAACTCATTCAAACAATCAAAACAGGTTTAACGAATGTTTTTTTAACAGTGTCTTTTGCAATAAATATTTTCAATCCAGTTCACGCAATTTCGAATTGAGTCTGCATCAATAACCAATATAAAACCATCTAATCATCATGACTATGGGCTAGTGGATTTCGACCCACAACTGAGAATCATAAGTTAGTCGCTAACATTAAAACTTCAGCTACCACTAAATGGCGTCTCTCGCTGAATTGGCTATTCGGTAGTGGAGGAAACTAATATGCGGACGTAGAAATATTTGGGCTGCCATCAACCACAACCATTACTCCATCGATGACAACAAACACTAATAACTGGCACATTTCATCAACTCTTCGTTTAGCAAATAGAAAAGTTGTCCAAAATATCGATAAAATCTCCAACATCAATGATGATATTGAAAGGTTTTGGAAAGTTGATGCAATTACCATGATGATAACCATTTTATTGCTAGACTTCCACTTATTCAGCCGCCTTTCATTAGCTGTTTTTCGAGACGAGCCCTAAAGAGATTCTACAATTTGGAGATGAAACTGTTTAAAGGAAAACTATTTCATGCTGCTTACAAATCATTTCTAGACGAGTAAATAGCATTTGCGCATAGGAAACGTTAAGTGATGGCATTCTAGGTCAATTCAACGACGAAACTTAGAGCTAATAATCCTCGTGAGGTCCTTCAAAGCTACTACTTGACCACAATTACTTAGAGTACTTCGATAGCTCCATTTTTTTTACTAAAAAATTGTACATCAGTTGGTATCATAAGTTCGAGCCATTGTAAACCTTTGTAGCCAATAGAGCATCAACCAAACAAGAGTTAACGCATCCATTATTATACTGATACTATATCGATTCGCAATATAACCCTGTAGATGTCGTCTCTAGGGTTATGATTTTCTGGACCACCAATCTTACATGCTGTATAAGATAGTGGAAATTTGACAGCGGAAAATAAGAGATTACACTACTCGCCGCAAGTGGCAGCACTATCACTAAACAGAATTTATTTTGTTATGTAATTACCAGCGGAATTTTTTCTTCATTATGTATTACTTTTTTGATTAAAGAAAATATCTCAACGTAATAAAATATTAAAAGTGGTCCTTAAAATGGCAAATTGATTGATCTCCGAAGTAAAGGAACTCGAATTATGCTGAAATTTGGATAGTAGTATTGATCCGAGATTTTAAAGTAAGTTTTGGGCAAAATTCTAGGATCTGTTTGTGCTGCACTAAACTGGTCATTTCATAACCAGTCCTTATGAAAAATAAGCCGTTTTCCCAACTTTCTATTATGAAAGACATTAAATTGCCACAAAGCGATATTACAATTGATGGCACAATGCGAGTGTGCAGTTATTAGTGTGCCCGAATCTTCGGAAATTCCGATTGCTTCCTGTAGTTCATCTATTATAGAAGTGTCTGCTAATCGTATGTCTCCTTCTGTGTCCAGTGTTGATAATAATCCTAGTACTACTGGATTGTTCTCTGAAACGCTGATAACTCCGCAATCAGTTCATCTGTCTCTCCATTTTATTCGATCAGCAATTATACTACGGTGGATTCTACTTATTGCGGCAATATGACTGCAATTTTCCAAAACAACCGTTTGAATAGTCAACAATTTCGAAATAACGGACAAATTTGTGGTACTAGAAATCTACAATTTGATTTTGGAATAAAACCTTTTGTTCTAAAACATGTTTTGTCTCTATATGTTAACACCAAGTATAAAGTTATTGAATTAATGCCAAAAAATTGTAATCTTGATTTGTTGGACTACGTGTGTTTTAAAGTTGACATTAATTTGGAATAAGGCCCAAATCGACAGACGTAGCTACAACTTTTAGATGTAGTCGCTGATTTTTCGAAATCGATTTTCGAAAACCATATTTTTAGACGTGACTAAAACTGCAACTTTAGTCACGATATTTTTAAACAATAATAAAACTGACGTTTAATTCGAAAACCAACTAACAACATAAAAAGGAAAAAATTTGACAAAATTGAAAATTAGAAACATAATTTGTTCATTAAAAAACCGTTCATGTCAATAAAAAATTACAATCGTTTAATATTTTGAAAGTACGGCATTTTATTTATGTGAAAAATGAGCAGACTCAGCGAGGACGATAAAAATAATCTATTAAATATGATCACAAAATATAAAAATGTGTTAGAAAATAAAAAACTGATTCGGTCTCAAATCGTGAGAAAAATGAATGTTGGGACACTGTATTCAGCGAGTTTAATACGCAGACCCTAGCAGGAGAAAAAACAACCCATCATGCTCAAATCGATTTTGGAAAAACGAATCCGCCTTTTGAACTCTACATCCGTGTGTGTAGTAGTTATCGTCAGTTCTTTCCTGGCAACTGCGTTCTGCACTAGTTTTACCGATTTCCAAAAAATAATCGTTAGACGACGAGGACGATGAAATTAATAAATGGTTCATTGGATACCGATATAGCACCAAAACTATTTTATTTATCTTAAATAAAATTTATTATTAAAGAAAAGCAACACTAATAACACACAAACAAAATATTATTTGACAAAAACACTATCTTAAATAAAAACACAACAACAACAAGCTATTTTTGAAATTCGAAATAGAAATTCGGTATAAAAAGTCAAATGTAACAACGACTTTAGCCACCAATATCGAAGTCTAAAATCATGACTAGAACTGAAAGCAATACTTCATTTTGCTATTTTAGCTTCTAAAATACCAAAAGAGTGGCTTTAGTCGCAGATGTAATTAATAAAGCACTTGATCCTAATACCTGGGCGCATATTCTTGAAATCGGTGAATATTTTCGTCGACGAATTATAATTTGCATTAAAATTCTTTATATTATTCAAATTTTTCGCCGGCTACTTTAATCGTTTTTTTCTAATTTGCTTGTAAGTCTTCTATTATTTATTTCACGACTAAACAAAAATCGGTGAAAATTTCCGCCTGGGTGTGGGTATAACCAGTCGGAAATATTCACCGATTTTTGTTTTGTCGTGAAATAAATAAAAGAAAACTTTGAATAATATAAAGAATTTTAATGCAAATTATATGTCGTAGACGAAAATATTCATCGATTTCAAGAAAACGCGCCCTGGCCTACTGGTGTGCTTATTAGACAGTTCAAAAGGAAAAATTTTCGGTCAATGGTGCCTCTGCAGGAGATGTTGCCAATGTATGCTGCAACGGATTTAATAATAATTTAATAAACTATAATTTAGTTAATATAAACGCTGTTCCATGTGATAATCAGGTAAATATTCATTCTAGTATTAATTTAAGGCATTTTGATAAAGTTTGTATTATGTTAGACGTGCACAAACTTTCTTGCTTTAATTGAAACGTTTCTTAACAGTAAAATTACAAACCGGTCACTTCACATTAATAACTACAAAATTATACGTTCTGATCGTGTGAATAATACACGTTGGAGTGGAGTTTGCCTTTATTTCCGTGAGTCTTTAAAAATCCAAAAAATTATTTTCAGGGTGTATTTGGTAAAGTGGAAGTTTTAGCGTCGGTACATGAAGGTTGCGGTGGTAAAATTCTTATTTTGATTATTTCTAATCCTCCACCAACTCGTTCTGAAGATATTGATAATTTACAAATGATTTTTTCTCAATATTTATCTCAATATGTAAAAATTATTTGATGTGGTGACTCTATAATATGTTAGTTAGTGATAAATTTACTGATTGTCTAAATTTATACAACTTGTATTATTTACCGTTTGGACCAGCTAGATTAGAAAATACCTTATTGGATTTAATAATATTATATGAATTTGACAAAGAAAATATTATATCTTTTTTACAGCTTGCAGTTCCTGCCATATCTGATCATGATTTAATTTTTGCCAGTTATAAATTTAGTCGAGTTAGAGATAAAATTGGACGTTAGAGATAGAATTGGACAAAAAGTAACAAGTCATTTTTTCCAATTTTTTTTTTTTTTTTTATTACATAATATACAAGTAGTATTTGCCAATATCTTCAACTGGGCAAAAGGGTTTATCTGAATATCACTCGATCCTCTATTATTAGAAATAGAACAAAACAAAAATTGTAATAAGTAAAAACTTTTTCTTTTTATTTTGGTAAAAGGGAATTAGTCCGACTTATTCCTTTTTTTCCAATCGGGTTTTATATGATTTTGTTATATTTATTTGTAAAATTGGAACAAGTCAAATTTACTTCTTTTTTTCCAACTGAGATAGATAATGTTTTGTTTTATAATATTTTCTTGTTCCTCTTTAACTAAGGGAATGGTGACCATTTAGAAGGTTGTTTCATATTTGACACGTGAGTTTGTTTCATATTTTAACTGACGAAAAGAATGAAATTAATAATTAGGATTTGAATCAACACGGATAGTTGTGTTATATTGTCTATCATTATTATTCCGGTGTATCAGTTTTAACAGTTTTTTTGAATATCAGCATGTTTCCGGGAAACTGGCCTAACAGAGCTAATAAAATATTAGAAATGGCATTGGCTGAGATAAAACGTAATTCAGATTCAGGTAAAAATTGACAGTTAATTTTTATTGAACTCGTTGTGTGTGATTCCGAATTATAATTCATTCATTAATCATGTTTATTAAATCAAATTCTAATTTGAAATATTGATTCAATTTTTGGTCTATAATTTTTTTTTATTTTTGCCTTTACCAACTCTATTTCTTAGGCCCCCAGAAAAGAAGCTTAAGTCTAGAAGAAAATTAGATTTTTCTGATTTGATAACGGACGAAAATATTAATATTTAATGTGGTACTGAATTAGATAATAATCAGGAACAAATACCCAAAGCTTCGCCGAATATAGAAGTGATAAATAGTATAAGTTATAGTGGAATTAACTTAAATCAGAATTTTAATGAAGACTTTAACAATAATATAGTGCAACAAGCAACTATTACAATTATTAATGTTGCAGAAACTCAAGTAAGATTTTTATTTATAGGTAGTTTATAGGTATCTAGTTTTGACTGGATAGTTTTTGGCTGTTGTTACATGCAGCTAATAAATTTTTATTTATTTATTGAACGGTGATTTAACGCATGGTACCGAACCAATAGAATGTTTACGTGACATCCCTATAATTTTTTGTAATACAGCAAATAGCGTTTATGAAAGTGGCAAACAAAATTGTGAGTACATAATTACACTAACAAATGTAGGAGAGCCACACATCAACAGAGTTACCCCAGACGATGTTTCTGATGACGGCCATGCGGCATATACGACTATCGATGAACATAAGGTATGTATATTTCACAGTTTTCCATAATGTTTTATGTTTAGGAAATCGATGAAATAATTGGTAGCGGTTATGATATGGATCCAAGCTATGAGCCCTCCACATCATCGTCCAATGAAGAAGATTCAGTAAACAATTTAGATACAGTAGACGATTTAACTGGTGATGTTCAGGAATCAAGTACAAGTACTACGGCACTCTTATAGGAAAATCGAGGAAAATAAGGCAAGTGAGGAAGACAAAGAGATATAAGGGTGAACAGTACATCACAGAAAGTAGCAAGACAGTAAACGCAAGAGTTTTTCGTCGTTCAGCTAATTGCCGGATGAAATCCGCTTCAAAAATTAGTGAGGGAGTACAGTCCGAGATATTTGAAGACTACTGGAGAATGGGATCTCGCGACAGAAGAGCGTCGTACATTACAGGTTTGATAAGTTTTCGTAAGCCTAGTGTTTCAAGGAAAAGACGAGATACGCCTGAAGAACAGAAGAAAAGAGAAATAACTTATCAATACCACGTACCAATAAATGGAGAAAACATTTTTGTTTGCAAAAAATGTTTTTTGCAAATATTTAATCAAACACCGAAATTTCTCTGGATTTTGTCTCAACATATGAAAATATGCCTCGCCGGCAATTCGTGCGTCTAAGTCAAATGAAGTGAAGGAGCACTCAGCATCTTTACCAATATATGAGAGCCACTACTGTCGTAAAGAATCAAACAAGTTGTATTTACCGCATTATTACACAACCACAAAAATCTATAAAATGTATTGCGAACAATCAGATCTTCCGGTTAGTTTTTCAACATATTCAAAAATGTTTAACGAATCAAATTATTCTATAAAGAATCCAAAAAAAGACACATGCCAAACCTGTGACAAATTAAAGAACAGACTCATCTATGCAGACGAGAAGGACAACAGCGAAATATTGGAGCAACAGAGAAATCATCACTTTGAAGCAGAACTAGCGTATGAAACTAAAAGAGCAGACAAAATTAAAGCAAAAGCTGATGTGAATAGGACGGTGTTATCGTTCGACCTCCAACAATGTCTCCCGACTCCAAGCCTACAAACATCCGCAGCCTTTTATAAGCGACAATTATGGATGTTTAATTTAATCGTCCATAATATGAAAAATGACCAAGCAACCTGTTTTGTTTGGTACGAAAAAGTTGCGAAAAGAGGAGCTAATGAGATTGCATCATGTATGTTTAAAGCAATTATGAACCTTGAAAACAATACCAAACACGTGATCCTATATAGTGACTGCTGCCCTGACCAAAATAAGAATACGCCATTTCTAGCTATGTGCCTGTCTCTTATACAAAACATTCATATTGAAACACTGGATCATAAATTCATGGTATCCGGCCACAGCCGCATGGAATGCACTCTGATCATGCCCAAATAGAAAAGCTTAAGAAAAGGTACCAAATTCCTGTCAACCACCCTCATGACTGGATACAACTGATCAGAATGACTGGCAGGAAAAATCCATTTCACGTTGTTGAAATAAACAGATTTCCTCGATTATGCTTCTCTATTAAAAACAAATATTTAGATTTTGTAAAACCGATCCACTCACATTTCGAACAAATGGTATCGAACGAATTACTCTTCCATAATTAATTTAAAAATATTAGAATTTGTGATATTACAAGAATAAACCCCACAACACGCGTGTAACAACATAACACAATCTTAAAAAAAAATTCTTTTGTAAATATTTGCAACATACTTTTCGCGAGAACCAAACGGAACGTTCTGGTATTACTGGGATTATCTGGAATCTTTGAAAATACTCCCTTTTTTTAAGTAAAGAAGTTACACCCCCCTAGCATTTCATTAGCTTACTAGTATTTCCTGTCAAATCGAAATTTTAGTGACCACTTCTTTATATTATTATTATTATCGCATATATGGTTTAAGGATCATTTAATTAACAAGTCAATAACAGAAGGAGATATTTTTACAGTACACAATGCAATAGCTAAAATAACCTCTGCATAATTGAATTAGAAGTATAAATTTTGTTTATGTGGAGTCCATAAAATTGTCATATATCAAATACAACCTTGAGGGTATGTGTCCTTATGTATTTATTTCCTTTTGTGAAAAATTATTATCCAATTTATCGACAAACAATATTTATGGATACACACAGATACGTAAACCATAAATAAGAGGAAATCTGTACGAATATGTAGCTACTACATATGTACGAGTCTATGTACATCGTATGCATATGACCAATTTTACTTTTATCATCGTCAATGATAACAGACAAATATTGGTTAATTAAATATTCAAATGTTTGGTCATGAACTGAATTTTCTTTTTAAGTTTTAAATATTTTTCTTCTTTGAAGAGGTTTATGTCCATTGTGATATCAGCTTTTAGGGATACATGCACTATCTTTCAATAGTATATCTGTTGTTGATTTGAAAATGCATTGGTGTATTTTAGAATTAGAGACATGCGTGTGTACGAAATAATTTTTGTGATATGTTTTTTGGTTGGTTTTGGCATATTTTAAATTCGATAATGATAAAATTCTGCTAATTTAGTACTGAGCATACAGCTTTTTAAACGTATAAACTTTATTTATATAAAGTATTTATTGCACTTTTTACATCTTAGCCTGCACTGTCCTCACTGTTAAATTTACATTGTGTAAATTACTTGTACGTAGTTGTACTCCCGAAAATTTCAAACTTCCCTCCTAAGTTAGTTCCATATTCCCGTCCACGTGGAATGTCATTCTCAAAATTCAATTCCTCATCAGTATTTAAGGAATACTTGATACGGTAAATTGATGCATGTTGATGCACGTCTCTAAATCACACTTAACAAACGTGCTGGGGTATTGTGCTGGGCTACCTCTATAGATATTCCTCTTCTTGGTAAATCAATTTGCCCCTCGTTTTTACTGGCCCTAAACTATCCCCTCACTTCAAGCGTTTGCCTCTGTTCTTGGTTGTTTCTTATTTATTTATTTCAAGAAATCGATTTAGTAATATAATACAGTTATGATTTCAAACTTAGAATTACGGAAAAAAATTAAAAAATATTGAAAAGTCAAATACAAGTTGAATTTTAAAAATTAAAAAATTTTAAGGGTAGTTCTTCAAATTTGAAGTAGTCTAAAGTAATTACAAATTTAAAAAATATTTAGTTAGTTAGTTAGATTTGAAAGCGTTTTTAGATAAATTGAAGTCGAAGTGATCCTCCTTTGTATATTAAATGTTTTCACTGATCTAGTGATTGGGTTGTTATCTCCGTACTCGGTGGAATGGTGTTCTGGTGCCAATAATCGATAATTACGAAATGATCTACTTGGAACTTTAATAGAGATGTTTCCCAGTACGTAGGCAGAATCAATGTGACCAAGTAATATGTTACCGAGGAAAGTAGCATCTAGAAGAAGGCGTCTATTTCGAAGAGTGCAAAATTGTATTCTTTGCACCTTGTTGAATATGATGGTAATCGAGCCACACTTATGTGGAATGGTTCTCTGTGGTCGTAGTACCAACCAGATTTTTATAAACAGGAATAACGTACTAAATTTATTTTGTATGCTTTCGATTCTTTTGATGTGAACATCGTGGTAAGGATTCCAAACGATTACGGCGTATTCCACTGAGATCTTGCATAAGCGAAATATAGTGAACATAACGTTTTTATATCCTTGAACTCTCTAGTCCATCGTTTGACAAAGCCAAACATGGAGTTTGCTTTAGCAATACAGTTATCGATGTGCCTGTTAAAACTAATATTTTCAACGAAGGTGACTCCCAAATCTGTAATCTCTTGTACCCTCTGATGCGGTAATTATTGGATTCAGTTTGCGATGAAAAGACATAATTTTGCATTTTTTGATTTTCAAATCGAATGAGTTTTGGTCACACCACCTACGAACAGTTGAGTTTTTTATTATGTTCGTTATGCTGTCTATGAAAACAATAAAAAGCCATGGTCCAATGTGAGATCTTTGGGGACCACCAGAAGTCACGTTGATAACTTTAGATTTCTTATTTCCGATATTATTACATATTGCTGACAACTTGTTAAATACGACTTGAACCAGTTGATATATTCCATTGAAAATCCAAATGAATACAAGCTTTGGAGTGCTTTATGATGACAGATAGAGTCAAATGCCTTACTGAAATCTGGGGCGTAATCATGAAATACGACCGGAAAATTTAAACGGATTTAAAAATATTTTCAAACTTATTAGATTAAAAGTATTCAAATTTACCATGATGGATACAGACTGATGTTTAAATGCAACTTCTATAATATTTGAAGAGCAATGGCTAATCTCCAACAAAATTTTCAAAATTCATTTTTTCCCGGTACAACATTACCGTTTAAAACTGCTCGATTATGAAATAGTTGTCGAATTAAATTTTTATGTTAAACTTTCATTTATTTGAGTTTTCATACAAAATATTTACGCCAACCCATTTTTCGAATTTTTTTGTGTTTGTCCATTGAAATATTTTCTAACAATTCATTTTTTCGGTCGGATTTCATGATCTTGCCCCTGTTTACATCAAAATAATTAAATATTTCCGGAAATTTTACAATTTTGAAATACAAAAGACTTCAATGCCATCTCATAAAATGAAGGGGCGACGAACCTGGTACGAGAAATTTGAAATTCGAAATGAATTTCGAAAATCTTGTAGGAGATTAACCATTGCTCTTAAAATATTATAGAAGTTGCATTTATACATCAGTCTGCATCCATCATAGTAAATTTGAATACTTTTAATCTAATAAGTTTGAAAATATTTTTAAATCCGTTTAAATTTTTCCGGTCGTATTTCATGATTCCGCCCCTGCATATGCCAAATCAACTTGGTTATGTTACTCAATCTCGTTTATAACTATGTTAATGAATTCCACCAAGTTGGGGAAGTAGAGTGACATGGCATAAACCTATGCTGGTTAACAGATATATGACGTATTAATATATGACGTATTAGTTTAGGAATTGATGATGTTGTTGATATTCCTCTGTAGCATGTGACGTCATCTCGTTTACCTGATTTTAAAATTGGTGTTATCTTGTTATCTTCCGAAAAATTTTCTGAGCAAAGTCCAACTCTTTGATGAACAAGCCAGGCGGCCATAGTTTAGATTTGATCAGAGAAGTAAAAGCTTCTTCATCAACACTGAGACGATACGACATATAATTGTACTGGCCGCCATTTTGGTACCATTCTAATTGCATTCACATTTTTTTCCTGAGTTGAAAACTGCAATTATTGAATCCTTTAAATGTTAATGAACCCTTCACCCCTCTGGGGTTTTCCATATTCTGCTCTCTGTTCCTCTAGCCAGTTTGCACTTTGTCTCTCCGGAAATCGAGCTGCAAAATCAGGCTCGGAAGTCAGGCTCATAACACAATCATTCTGTCGCTGCAAACAACCTTGAACTAGTAACCTAACTTTCTAGATCTGAAGCATCTCCTTATTAATCCAAAACGTCTAAATAAGCAACAGCAAAATCTAGTCGCTAAAGAACGGATAAATCATTGAATAGTTTGAGCTGCATTCCCGGAACGGAAAGTCACTTTAATAAACTCAAATAAACCAAAGGGATTTTAAATGACAGTTTTGGGAATATCCAATTGGAATTTGGTGGTAGGCTTGAACAAGTTTCAATGTTGAGAAAACTAAACATCCGTTAATTTGTGGATTTGGATAGCGATCAGGTGGTCTTCAATCTCTGTTTTTCTTCAACACGACATACCAAGTGCCATAAAATTTTCGAGTTCAGTGTTGAAATCCTTAATTTATCCGGTGCAAAACGTTTAGTTTTACGCAGGAAACAAGAGGGTCTGAAGGTTTCCAGCCGATATGCAATTTGTTGTTTTACTGGTTTAATATTCAAAGTATTGGTCAAAACGTCAGAGAATTTAAAAACACCTGAAAGGAGATACATTGAGATATTCAAACTAGTATGTGATGTTTCGATATGATCCGTAGGGCTCATGTAATGAATGTTTGCAGTTTAACCAATTTATCGTATATTGAGTCTAAAATCGGTATTTTGTCCAAAAAAAAAATAGTTTTGAATACTCGGATATACACTTCTGAATACAATTTTTAAAGTCTCGTCCTGAAACTTCACACCGGTATTGGTGGAACGCTGAAAATTCACACTTTCTTCACCAAGTTGAATATCAGTGTCCGTGGACTGTCGATTCGTAGTGAAGATTAACTGGCAACAAATTTATCGACCTCCAAGTTATTACATGAAACTTGAATTCTTAAATATACTGAGATATTTTGGAAAATGAACTGCCAACATTATCTGAGGCGAGAGGTGCAACAACCTTGACCCTAGAAGTGCGACAATATTTCCTTGTTCCTTGATATCGCCAAAAGTAGTTTAATCCCCAATTGTTTGCATTTCTACAGGTAACAATTACCCAGTTATTGGAAATTTTCAAAATGAATAAACTTTTTTGGTGTAGTATTTCGAGTATTTACATACAACTTGGTATTTTTGATTACAATCGTATTCCAAAAACGTACCCATAAGTTCTCAGTAGTCATGTATGTCAAATCATTTATGTTCGTCGATTACAGCGCTAACTATCATGAACTGAACAAATATTTCAATCAAATCTGACGTACTTTTATCCGTAGATTCCGAATCTGCAATAAAAAAAACTCCGTTTTTTTTTTCAGATTTCAAAGTAACCTTCGCTCCCGAGTATGGCGAAGAGGGACGAATTCTAACACTAATCTATTTCCCCGTGTGGAATGATTAAATTTTGGTTATAAATAGTTTCTCGTAGATGCCTATTTTTCGAAATATTTCTAAGTTTCAGGTTAAAAATATCACCCGGTATATTAGTGCCAGTTCGTTGTATTATTATATACATGGGGGCCATCTTTTGGTTTGTTTTTAAATCATAGGCTGCTATATACTTGAAGGAGAATACTGCTCAAAGACCTAGGATTATTCGCCTAGAGGAAATGATCATCTGCTTCGATATCAGTTCTTGCCGTGGGCCATTTACCAGCTTCATAATAATCTCGATTTTGGTCGAAAAATCATCTTTTTAGACCAAGCGCATTTTTATCTCGGGGACTATGTAAACAGCAGACATGTCGGATTTAGAGTTCAGAATAGCCACACGAAATCGTAGAGAAACCAATACATCCACCAAGAGTGACTGTTTGGTGTGGATTTTGGAGTGGTGGCATAATTGGTTCTGAGTTCGTTTTTTCCATTCTCAATTGTGTTTGCCATGAAATTTGATCCAGTGCATACTAGATTTTATTGACCTTGTTAAAGTTAGTCGAAAGTTGCCAGCCGAAAGTGAAAAAAATCGATAATGCAGATTGTGTCTTGACTATAGTTCTATTGTTTTTCCCTTCTCCTGGCAATAAAACCCTTTATCATTTTTTGAGATGTTGCCAGATGGACACCAATCTGACTATGCCGGTTCGATAGTCCAAGACTATAGATAGATTCTGAGTAAAGGGTTGGAGTATAGGTTATAGGGGTGAAATTTTGATTTTCCTCATTTTTCGTCGATTAAATAGTTCGACATTCGTGATTTTGGCATATAATAGACACCAATCTGACTATGCCGATTCAATAACTCATGACCATAGGTAGATTCTGAGTATAGGGTCTGATGAGGTTATAGGGGTGGTGAAATTTTGATTTTCCCAATTTTTCAAATATAAAATCCTTTGTCATTCGTGATTTTGGCATATAGACACCAATCTGACTATGCCGATTCGATAACCCATGACCATTGGTAGATTCTGAGTAAAGGGTTGGGGTCTACCTATGGTCATGGGCTATCAAATTGGCATAGTCAGATTGGTGTCTATATGCCAAAGTCTTGTACTACGAATGATTGTTAACGATGCTTGATAATATGCAATCTTCTTTATCGACTACTTTCAGCTGTATGAGAGAAATATGCCGTTTCATCCCTATAACCCCATCAAACCCACCCCTAACCTATCCTCAGAATCTACCTACAGTCATGGGCTATCGAATCGGCATAGTCAGATTGATGTTTATATACCAAAATCTTGAATGACGAACGATTTTATCGTTGAAAAATGAGGAAAATCAAAATTTCACCCCTATAACCCCATCAGACCCACCCCAACTCTATGTCATGGTTCATCTATTTGGTACATTTAAATAGTTCATCTGTCGAAATCTTGATATCCCTTTTTCAACCAAGAAAACAAAAAAATTGGCTCAGTTTTAGTCCAACCCACACAAATGTGTGAGTAAAAAACCATAGTATGTAATGGCGTTGTTGATAAAAAATTTCGCTTTATTTGAAGTAAAATGAACACAATTGTGTGTATAGATATATTGTTTTTTTTTCAGACGAAAATAAGTTAAAGAGGAATTCACAAATGTGTAAGTTGGTACAAAAAACATACAAAACTAAATTTTTGACATGGTACTTTTGCCCTACTCGCACAATTGTGTTAGTAAATCACTAAAGGGATATACAAACCATTCATCAGCTAAACGTAACTGCGTCTCATGGCTATTGTATAGATTCCTGTTATTGACATTTTCTTTTAGAAAATTGATGATTCATTTATAACTTTTAAATCTGTATTGCTGACATTTTTCGGTTTGAATATTGAAGTTAGCCTTCTTAAGCCCGATTTACATGATGAAAAAATGTTAACCCAGCAAAATGTTTGCTGTGTGTTTAGAGCTGCACACAATATAAATTTTTCGCGTTAGTTGAATTGAGAAAGAAATATAAACTGCCATAAATAATATTTGTTGCCATAAAATATACTCGGGTCGGTTCTATTTTATGGCAGTATTTTTATTTTATGGCAGCATTTGCTAAAAAAAAGACAAAAACGCACAGCAAAATTTTTACACGATGGGATTCTTTTCTTGTCATACACACGAAAATTGTAATATACCAAACTCTTCTTTTTTGCTGGCCAACATTTTTTCATCATGTAAATCGCGCTTAAGCTATGCAATCTACATTATCGACATTTTAAAATATCTTCGGTTGTGATAACTAAATTATTATCTACATTACCATTTTTCGGCTGAGATCGCAAAGACACTACCTGCATTGCCATATTTCGGCTGGGATGGCAAAGGCACTATCTGCATTACCATCTTTCGGCTGGAAACTTTCGGCTAACTTTAACGGTATCTAGTCCATTCTTTCGTTGTAGGTATACGCTATCTCGTATTGCGCTTGGTTGTTTGGAGTGGAAGAAGAAGACTACAGGCTGGAATACTTGACTTGGATTCACATCTTCTTTCGTTAATAATGCAAAGTGTTTACGCCGATTGTCCATTGCTATATACGAGGGCAAATCAAAAAGTCTTGCAATATCATATGAAAAAAAAGAGTGAGTGAGACAGCAATATTTTTATTTTTCGACATAATCTCCTTTAAGGTTTATACATTTGTCACATCGATCAATTAACTTGCCTAAACCCTCTAAAAACAAAGATTTCTTTTGCTCCATAAAATATCCATTTACAACAGACTGTACTTCATAGTCACTGGAAAATTTCCGGCCCCTAATTTTTTTTTTCAAATTGGGTAACAGAAATTAGTCACTGGGTGCCAAGTCTGAACTGTACGGTGGATGCGAAATTTCCACGAAGCCGCAGTCCTTTAATGCAGCTTGAGCAACATTAGCCTTGTGCACTGGTGCATTGTCGTGAAGAAGCAAGATTTTTTTTCTAACTTTCCTTGGCCGTTTTTCTCGGATCGCTTTTTTCAATTTTCGCAAAACCGCTGCGTAATATATGCCTGTGATTGTGGTTTTCGGTGGCATATAATCGATTATCAAAATTTCTTCAGCATCCCAAAAAATTGTTGCCAAAACCTTACCAGCAGACAGTTGAGTTTTGAATTTCTTTGGTGGTGGTTCGCTACGTTTAATCCATTGCATCGATTCTTGTTTGGATTCCGGACCCCAGTGATGAAGCCATGTTTCATCGCCTGTTATTATGTTATCCAAGAAATTTTCTGGATCTTCTTTGTACATATCTAAAATCGCCTTTGAAGTTTGAACACGCATTTTTTTTGTTCTGCATTCAACAAACGGGGAACCCATCGTGCACTTACTTTCGACATGTGAAGGTGGTCATGTAATATAGTATATGTGGTACCGTATGAAAGAGAAAGTCTCCACGCTAACCGCGGAATAGAAATACGCCGGTCTTCCAATACAATAGATTCGGCCAAAATTACGTTTTCATGGCTAATAGCATCAGCTGGCCGACCCGAGCAGTTGTCGTCTTCTAATGATGCCCGACCACTTTTGAATAATTTTACCCACCTTGTTACTGTGGCATATGATGGTGCAGATTCGCAGTAAACTTTTGATATATAGTTGAATATATAAATTGCATTTCGGTCATCTTTACAGAAAAATTTAATAACGGCGCGATATTCAATTTCATTCATTTTAAGAAAAATTCAAAACACGTGTTACTAAATTGACAAAAACAAACGAACTGTAAAATTTACATCGAAATGTTCTTCTAGAAGTTTCATCGCGACAAAAAATGGTTTTGAAAAATATATTGTTGTCTCACTCACTCTTTTTTTTCATATGATATTGCAAGACTTTTTGATATACCCTCGTATAATAAGTGAAATTAATGATGTGTGATTGGGTACTTTCATGGCGTAGCGGTTTACATGCAGATCAAAGTCAGCAGCTTTGGTTTGTGGCAGAGTTCAGTTTGTGGCCAAAGGACAAATGCCAAAAAAACCCTGTTCTAATTTTGTTGTAATTTAATTTTAATTCTGCTTTATTTTTATTTAAAAGGTCTTATTTATACATAAAAGGTCTGGCCGTCTAATCAGTTTAATATATATAGATAAAAAACAAAAATGTAAAAAATTAGTCTTTACGCATCGGTGTCGGGTTTCTGGAAATATTTTAGACTGATTTTTCTGCATGTTGTATTCTTATCATGTGTTGTTAAGTCTGTTGAGCTTATCTCAACATTATTTTTGTTTTATTTTTCCAAATTTACACAGTTTTTAACGATTTTATTACAATTTTGATTGAAAGTTTGTTTACAGTTTTTTTTTTTACTGGATCTCCTTTTCCAAAGAAAATTCAGCATTTTCTAATTTGTAACCCGAAACTCTCATTGTTATTCGATTGACATATTTTTGACTGATATTGAATGAGCCCGTCAGATGAAAAACTGAGTAAGTTGAATAGTTAACTCAACGCCCCAGATAAATGCCTTGGGGATCCCAAAAATTATTTACCTACATCACCAAAAATCAGATTTAAAAAAAAACTCGGTGAAGAGCTTAACATACATATATCTATCACAGTTGGTAATTTAGCCTTGCCCTTATTTAAAACAGCCCAAAACTCGTAGATCACAGCTGAAACTCAACCTCTAGAGAAATATATATATTAATTCAAACAAATAAAGTAATTAAACACCAATTAAATTAAACTATAATTTTAATTAACACAGTTCTGTTACATAACCAGAGAAATAAAAAAGGAGTGAAGACGTTATATACTGTGCCAGCATGAAAATCAAAACCAACACATGCTTACAAAAAAACTTCTCTTCCATTTAGTAATGTGTACGTACATTACATTGAAAATATATTATGTAATCCATTTATGTTCTCTACAGCTGTGTAAAATGGGAAAATCCTGTACAGCAAATGCATACACATATCAAAAATACGTTACCCCTTTCTAACTCTCTGCGATAGTTTTCCCTATTGAAAGTTTACTCATTTTCCATGATACGAATGAGACAATACACTACACTTTTTGGTTTTACATAAGGTTTCACAAACAATTCTTCTTTTTTCTTTTTTGGTGGGTGCTTTCTGCCCATAACCATAGATTTTTGTTAAAATGCAACGAAATAATCTCCCTTTTGCAAACTGCGCGGCGAACGATGCAATTAGTTTTTCTCGCACAAATACCAGGAAAAGCATAGCGTGTGAGTCCTTGACCTTGTTACATATATGCATGTATTTTTTGATGTGTGTTGTATATAGTCGTTTTAATAATAAGAATATAAATTGTTTGCCATATACAGTGTCGACTAACAAATCCATACCTTATTTAACATAACAAATTGAAATTTAACAAATTCGTGGCCGAGTTTCAATGCACGGGTGGATGTGGGATTGTTGACATGGACCGTTGACTTCAAATAACCCCATAGAAAGAAATCCAATGTTGTTAAATCACATGATTTAGGGGGCCAATTTTTATCACCGAAACGAGAGAGTACACGACCAGGAAATTTCTCATGCGCAGTAATTGGTTTGTTTCAAGGGTGTATTGCATGTTGTATCGTCTTATTGAAACCACATGTCGTCTATAACAATATCAAGATCAGCATTCAAACATTCATTATTTTTCAAATATTGTTCAACAATGAAAATGTGTTGTTTTACCTTTTTAAAGTCAGTCTATAACTTGATTTTTGTTTTGTCATTGATGCCGCTGTGATTATTTGGTAGGTCATAAGTTTAGTCAATTCGGCCAGGTTAGCCAATTTCCCCTGGGGAATTTCCCCGGGAGATTTCCCCTGGGAGATTTCTGCCGGAAAAATTCCCCAGGGGAAATCCCCCAGAGGAAATCGATGGAATCCCCTAATATGGAAATCCGGAAAGAGTCCCCGGGGAAATCCTTAATGAGAAATCCCCCAGGGTGATTGCTCTTGGGGGGTTTCTCCTGGGGAATTACCTGTGGAGGATTCCCCCGGGGGGATTTCTTTTGGGATTTTATTGGTTTTCTCTGAGGGATTTTTTCCGAAGGAAATCCCGCACTACTTTTACATCACAGTATGTATAAAAAAGATAACGAAAAGTTTGACAGACTAATGAAACTGCTAGAAATTAATGAAGTGAAGTTATAAAAATTGCTCCTTCGTTAATTTTTTTGACCGCTCCACCAAATGATTAAAGAAAATAAAAAAGTTCAACATAAATAAAAAAAATTGAACTATAAAACTAGTCGATCGATGTTTTACTACCTTGCCTGGAAAAACAAGGTTTTCTGCCTTGGACGAACCGATCTTCTCATTGGTGTTTCGTATTGTGCAGCTGGATTTTCGTTCTGTTGTGTTCCTGGAAGTGTTGTTATTTGTGTCATGTCGCCGTCCACAATCCCCTGTGGAGATTTCCATTTGCCTTTATCACACACGGGTGATGCCGCAGGTGATCGATTTCGTAAAATACTATGAAAAACATTGCAGGTGTTTGTAGTGCTTGTATGGCATTTCGTGATTATTCTTGCACATCATTTAACATACGATTCTTATCGAACAAAATTGGTTGATGAAGAGTTTGTTCTGTGGAGCAAGAAAAATTAGACCAATGTACATTTTTCAGTAGTCATCGGTTGACGCAATTCTTGATCGTAATTGGTTTTGATGCGTCGTCTCGAAATACCATATAGTTTGTGCCAACTATGTACATTCTGCTCCACAACGATTTGACGATGTAGGCTTTTCTCAATTTTTGTGAACTTCTCGTTGAAAAGTCTTTCGCGTAAACTTTGTTATCGACGTTGTATTTAGTCGATATCGTGCAATGTTCTCTTCGGTGGAAATTCGGATTGATGACAGTACAGTGCGAGGCTGTCTGTGTCTACCGTGTAACAGTTCCGCGGGTGATTTGTCTACATTAGCGGTGTAGAACGATAAGACGATACAAATTTCAATAGTGCGTTTTCACCATTTGTGCCGTCATGACAAATTTGTTTCATTGTTTTTTTTAACGTTCGAACCATTCGTTCGGGTTCGCCATTTGATTGTGGATGAAATGGTGCAGATGGCAAATGCTCGATGTTGTTCATAGGACAGAATTCAGCGTATTCTGCAGACATACATTGAGTTCCATTATCCCTTATACCCTTGACAGACTAGGGTTTGGCTAAACGCGTTTAGCTAAACTAGTTTAGTTAATCTACTGCAAAACCAATTAGGTTGACACACTATGAGGCTTAGCAAACCCTGTTTCAATAATAAAATACGGTAGCGCTATGTTTGTCTGGAATCGGTATTAAACAAATGTCATTGACAGAACTATACAGAACAACGATATTACAAGAAAGCCATACAACTTTTATGATGGATTTTTTTGGTTATATGTTCATAGATTTATATTAAATCAAAATTATTTAATTTAAAAAAAATTAAATTTTTAATTTTAAATTGGACCAATTTGAAAGTAGCTATCGCGAACTCTACTCGATTGTTTTAAAAAAAAACATAGCTTTTATTTGTCATGGTATTATAATACGCACTCTACGGTAACAGTAATACACAAATGTGTATGTTGGTCCATATCACATACAAAAATCAATTTTTGACATGATTCGCTTTCGTTACCCACACAATTGTGATGGCCAGCAGGAAAAGGGATATAACCTTGCCCGGCCAGTATACACAAATGTGTAAATTTTGATTACGAGAAACGAATGTGTCAGAATAGAATTATGTTTCAATTGAAGACGAATATACACATTTGTGCATTCCATTTAAATTTGTTTTGTTCAGAAAAATAACACTAACTATAATAATAATAAAATAATTAATGTTATCAAAAACAAATAATTAATATGTTATATAATTTATGTATTATCAAATTATTATGCTCTTTTTTAAGAATTCCCATTTAACTAAGATCCATTAAAATACGGAAGACATTACATCCTGTCATTATTTACATACACATTTATTTATGATGAACTTACATTGAAGCAAAAAAAAATTTGAACCCGACAGGAATAACTCAAAACGTAAGCAGCATCTATCATTGTATCACAGCACTAAATGACATTGTCCTATTTATAAATTTTAACCTTCATTGTTAGATAGCGCTCTCGCTAAACCCATTTTTATGCGATAAACTTCAAAATATTGAGAGATTAGTGCACTAATCCGGTTTAGTTACTAAACCTAAAACAAAACCCGTTTAGGTAATCTCGAAGTTAACACATTAAGAGATAAACTCGAAAAAATGATTAAACGCGTTTAGCTAATCGGTAGTCTGTCAAGGGTATTACAATGGTCGATGGTAAACCTTCGATTACAAAAAAATTTTCTAACGCACAAATTGTGAGCGATGATGTTGTTTACGTCATTGGTACGACGAATGGAAATTTGCTATATCCATCCACAAATAAAAGAAACATTTTGTTCATAAATGACCTCGCGTAGTCAATATGAATTTGTTCGATGCTGGTGCGTTGAGTTGACAATTTTCACATTCTTTGACGATTTTTTCAACGTCACGATCAATGTTTGGCCACCAGCAATGTCGACGAGCCAATTTCTTCATCCGAGTGATACCCCGATGTCCATTATGTAGTAGCTTCAGTGTTTTCCCTTGTAGGCTGGAAGGGACGACAATTCGGAGATGCTCTGTCTGTAAGAAAAGGAGATATTATTAAACTTGTTCAATCTATGACGATGCTTAAAATAATATTGTAGAATAATAGAAATTCACTTTATGAAGTAGCGAATCGGAGCGAGTATGTTGTGCTTGTAAATTGTAATCGATTAGATAATCGAGGATGCGATCGTTATAAATTTCATTGACTTGAAAACAGGCCTCTTCGCTTTTGTCAAAATTTTCATCTGGTCCACAAGGTAAACATGACTCTGCGTCGGTGTTGTCGTGGTATTTCGTAGGTTTATATACGTTATCGTGAATGTGTAGCTCATTAGGATGATTGCCCACCGTTGAAGACGATTGATTGAGTTGAACCGGTAATTTTTTGCTGGGGTTAAATAACGAGACCAATGGCTTATGGTCGGTAACCAATTTGAATTTGCGCCCTTGCAGATATTGGTTGAATTTTGTAACGCCGTAGATCAGTGATTCTTAACAGGGGGGCCGCGGCCCCTAGGGGTTCGTAAGAAGTTTGCCGGGGGCCGCCAAAGTTTGCAAAATTTCCTTCAGAATATAGTGGAGGAGTGATTCTGTATTTTTTGGAAGAAAACGGTCCACCGGAAGTAGCAGCTCGGAAATGACGATTTTTGACAAGAAAAAGTTTTTTAACAAAAATTCGGCCCACGATTTAGGTTTTCGCCAATTATGTCTTTTTCGTGGTTTTCGGATGTGTGGAAAGCATCAAAAATCCAAAATCCGAACCAAAGCTCAAAAAACTCTTTTGATAAGCAATTCTCATGTAAAATTCGACGTTGAATCCGAATATATAACTGGTTTTACACTCCGACCATTATTAACGATTTTGCCTTTTTGAACCATTTTACTATGGTAAAGCATCAAAAATAGCAATAAATATATAATCCGAAAAGGGTTGGGAACCATAGAAATGGGCAATCAACTTGAAATCTAAGTATGTATGTGGCAGCTGTATGTGGCATGCTCACGGGTCGGAAAACCGTCTGATTTATGTGTACATACCTGACGGAAAAAACAAAAAATATTTTGTATCCAAAAGGACTTCAATCAACAGAATTATAAATAAATACTTTCTTTCATTGTGTGGCATTGCAATGCATGCCGGGATTTGTACTAAATATATTATCGCTTTCAGTTGAAAACCACGCGAACGTTTGGGGGTAACAAAAAAAATATGAATTATTTGGTGGGCCGCGAGCAAAAAAAGGTTAAGAACCACTGCCGTAGATAATCGACAATGTCTCTTTTTCGATTTTCAAATACCTTTCTTGTGTACTGTTGAGTGTTTTTGAAGCGAACGCAATTGGGTGTTCAGTCCCGTCAGGATAACGATGAGAAATTACGGCACCAATACCGAACGAAGAAGCATCTGTTGCTAAAACGATTGGATAATCGTTGCGGAAATGAACCAATTGAGCAGCATGTATTAACGATGACTTCAGTTCATTGAACGATTTTTCTTGTGCTTCACTCTTACCAATAAAAGATTCCACCTCTTTGACAATTCTCGGTCGTTGTAGATTTTTTATTGCTTCGGCGTTGGGCGAATTCCGTTTCTGTCCATAATATGATCCAAGTGTTCGATTTTAGGCTTCGCAAATTCGCATTTATTTAGTTGTAGTTTGAATCCGTTGGATTCTAATCATGATCATAATTGTTCAACATTCGTCAAATGTTCTTCATTGGTAGCTCCGGATATCACGAGGTCGTCTAAATATACTGCACAGAATTCTAAATCAGCTGTGATTTGCACTAGATATTCCGAAAGGCATGCGTTGATATTCGTATAATCCAAACGGAGTATTTATTACAAGAGATTTTTTGGATTCATCGGTAAGTTCGAGCTGAGATAGGCATCTTTCAAATCAACTTTTGTAAAAAATTGACAACCTTGTAGCTTGTAAAATAGCTCTTCGATTCTAGGAATTGGGTGACGATCCATATCGACTTGTGGATTGACCGTCACTTTATAATCGGCACAAATCCGTATTTCCCCATTCGGTTTCCTTACTGGTACGATTGGAGTAGCCCATGATGACGTTTGGATTGGTTTTAGGACGTTTTGCGAAACTAATCGTTGCAAATCATTTTTTACCGCTGTTCTTATGGCGAACGGTAAAACTCGTGGTTTGAAAAATTTGGGCTTTGCATTTTCTCTCAAACTAATGTCTGCTTTGTACGTCGTACAATGACCCAGTTTTCACGAATCAAATAATTTCGGATGACGATTACAAATTTCACGCACTCGATCTTCTAAGTTTTCATGAGAGGAGATTGTATTCACGCTGCTAGGCGACATCCCTATTTGTTCGTTGTCATGGACAACCTGGAAACCCAATGCTTGGAACCAATTCATGCCAAGAATATCCGTAGCATCGTTTGCGTTTACGACGATGACAGGTAAAACGAGCTTTTTATTGCGTACAAAACGAGTCGTTGATGGTTGACATGCGGGAGAATCGATTGCCTCTGACGTATTTAACCCGATCATTGATGACGATGCCCTAGTGTCCCGTTGAATTCGTACTGGTTCCGAATTAATGCGGACCACAATCCACATTTTCTTTTTCATAGCACCGCTGTTACTTGAAAATTTGTTGAAACATCAATTCCATTCATCATATGCGTTGTTTGAGGCTTGCGATTTTTACGTTGTGGTGAGTACGAGCTGCTGCGAGAGTTAGGGTGTGGTCGAAAATTTGCGAAACGATCTTGACGATGGCGTCTATAACTACCATGTTGTCGTCTTAATGATTGACCCCGTTGTCGTGACATACATACAGTGGCAATGTGACCGAATTTTTTGCATCGATCACACGTAGCTTTATGCTCGGTCTTCACTCACAAAATTTTGTCATGACGCTAGCATGTCATGACAAAATATATTTGTAATGAATCTGATAGTGCGCATTACTCCGTGACAAAGTGAAAATTTATTAAAATTGCTGATGTGATAGCACATGAGTTTTCGACTTAAACTGGATGGTGAGGCCAGGCGTAAGTAAGACTATCGAACAGTTTGTCTAAAATATCCAATAAATACAAACCGGCGTTCGACAGCAAACCGCGCTTTTATTGTCATCGTCCTCGACGCCATTTGCCAAAAATTGCTGATTTAGCTGCATCAAGTACGTGTCCCATGAAAATTTCCCATGCTCAAAAGGAAAAAATGGCGGTACGTGTTTTGTTGTCGTTGCTAACGTCAACTGTTCCATAATTTTATTTTGATTTTTTAATAACTGGAGGATAGCAGATTCCTTGGATTCCATGGTGTCCTTTCCAGTATTATACGTCTGTTTTATCCACTTTTTGTAATAAAAGAATATGCCACTCTTATATTATAATTGCACGCCACTTATATCTTCGTCGCCATTTTTGTATTATACTTTATTTTCCCAACACTACTCACAATAGACAATTTTGGAAAATGAATTCGCAGTTTTTTTTACATACGCAGTTTTTATACATACAAAAGATAACGAAAAGTTTGACAAAATAACGAACTGCTAGAAATTAATGAAGTGAAGTTATAACACAAACACTGGAATGCTCCAGTAACTTTAGTCCCGTCGAGAGTCGAGGAAATTGGCGTAAAACAAGAAATCAACCAAACCAATCTAATCATCTACGCAACATATAACCACCTCAATCAAATAGTGATCATTACACAACCTGCATCGATGCTATTGATGAAGTTATTAATACAACAAACTCGTCAGATTTAGTTCCTGTGCTTAGTGCTTTTAATCTTCCAAAGATAATCTGGTGTTTGGAGCCGGAACTAAATTGTGTGTTACCATGCAATATAATAACAGATGCGGAATCTTTATTTGTGGAGGCCATGCTTGGTTATAATCTGAACCCAATAAACACCATTGCTAATATTGTCCTCAGCAACGACATTGACACTTTTAAAATTACTGAAACCCTGTTATCTTTTGTCATAAATGATATCAATCACAACTTAAGATATTGTATTTGACTTAACTAATTTAATCGCGAGTTCAGAATACCTACAAGCTACAACCAATAAAATAGAACCTCAAAAAAGCGTGAGCTACAGAATTACCTAAAATCCATCAACTGGTAAATAACTCTCAATTCCAATTATATACACGAAAGTGTTGACAAATTTAATGACATTATGCTGCAAGGCTTCGAGTTTTGTGTGCCTATGTGCTGTAAACCACAAAATTCACACCCTCAGTGTTTCGATGATAGACTAGTTACCTTAAGAAAAGCGAGTTAGAAGAGAACAAATCTACATTTCTACAACATAGTGACGAATTTACAGGCAGTCATCTAAAAGCACTTCAGAGTTTATTCGCATTTGGGTTATCACTCGAATACATAAATTGGTTCAAGCAATATCCTATTCAAGTAAACCGGCGACAATTTGTAACCATGGCACACATCGGGCCTTGGATATTTATTGTTGTCATAGATCGAATAATCGAGCTAATCAAAAACATAAACGGCCTCATATTTGCTGATGACGTGAACATTTTTCGTTCTGTAATGAAATGCTAAATACGTAGAAACTTCAAGAAGACATCGTTAGATTAAATGAATGGTGTGATCGAAACTCACTAGACTCTAATATTAAGAAATGCAAAATCATGTATTTCCATCGTAAAAGAAATCCGTTAATTACTTCATACAAAGTCAACAACGAAGTATTGCAAAGAGTCCATGAGCTTATAGACTTAGGTGTTACATTTGTCGAAAATGCCAGTTTCAATAGGCAAAAGATCGAAGCCGTTCACTATGGCACATTTCAAATCAGGATGTAATAAAACAGTACATCACAAAACAGTACATGGTATACACTAAAGTACATTTTACTGAACGTGAAGCTCAGAAGATTTTTTCAGCTTGATTTGTTAAATATTGTTTTTATTGAATACGTTTAGTAATCAGGATATTATCAAGTAGATATTTGCATTCACCTAGAGTAATTAGACAGTATACTATATAGAATTATAATTGCTTTAAGTTATAATAAAATATCCCTTCACCTAACAATATATAACATTATTTTTATTTAAATCGCTAATACTCGATCGTTGCAAAATAGATCAAAAATTTAAATAAATATAAATAATATATTTATTTTATTTATATATTTATTTAAATTTTTGATCTATTTTGCAACAATAAATAAAACTTAAACAATTTTTTGGAATTAAAAACCTGCAAGATTAAGTTATAAAAATCGTAAAATTGACTATTAACTATTTTGTGGTGTTCTCTTTTAATACGTACTGTTTTGCGATGTACTCTTCCGTATACCATGTACTTTAGAGTACCATGTACTGTTTTAATCGGTCCTGTTTCGTACCATGTACTGTAGTGTACCATGTACTGTTTTGTGATATCCTGTTTTGAGACATCCTGTTTTAGCACATCCTGTTGTGAAATGTGTCGTTTCGTATGAGACCCGCAAAAGATGGAGGGGTGAATTTAAAGATATTCAAATTCAAGCCATATGATCAATCTTTTTCGCTTACGTTCGATCTCAACTGGAATACGCGGTGTCGGTCTGGAATCCGAACTATGCTGCGTACATTAAAAGAATTGAAATCTTTCAAAAGAAGTTTTTGATTTTCTTGTTAACGAAAGGTTACTGGTATTACGACCACAATTCAGCATTTCATGAAAATGGGGCTCGGTTATCTCCGTACTCAACAACATGCACGGATTACAAAATATGGACGCTTCAAAATAGAATTATTTTTTAAAATTTTAAATATTAAATCAAAATTTGATTTATGCTTTTTTTTGTTTTAAAGTTTACATTCATACATGTAAATCACAGAATAAATTTCTTTAAATAAATAATCAAAATTTTAAATTTATCCAAAAGATTATCTATTTGACTTTTATTAAAACCCTAGTCTCGTCTTTTTGATTTCAATTGTCCTGGATCCATTCAGCATGGCCGAACTCTAGAACGTAATCTAAAATTCATGTTTAAATACTTATTTAATTTTCCTAGCAACCTTGCCCTATCTATTGTTTCAAATGCCCTTTTAAAATCAAGGAAAACGGCTACCGCCGATTTTTCATTCTCCCTCTCTCTCTTCCAATCCTCCACCACCATCTGAACAGCTGTATCTGTAGAGTGCTGCTCTCTAAAACCAGATTGGTGCCCAGATAGCATATTATTCTTAGCGATGTGCCCGAGCAGCTTATCCAAAATTATTGACTCCAATACCTTGTCCAAGATTGGCAAAATATTTATAGGACGATAATCCGACATCCTAGAACTATTCATAACTTTAGGCACAGGAACTACACATGATACTTTCAAACTTGTAGAAACTTTTGCATATTCCAACGACAAATTTACTATGCGGCTCACATATCCTCTTAGAACCCTCCATAAATCCTTAAACCTTTTACAGCTTAACACCCCCTCACATCCTGCCAATTTTAACGTTTTAACTATTTTATCTAGATAGTCCTCCTGCACCATGCCCACGTGCTCAATTACTCCTCCATCATATGCTATATCCACATTATCTTGCTCCTCCGGTATCTCCCTTATAATATCCTCTACACTATCTACAAAATACTTGTTTAATCTGCTCGCAATGTCCATCTTTTCGTACACCATCACTCCATCAAAATCCACTCCATTTATATCACTCCTTCAATTAGATCCAATTACCCTTTTTAATGTTTTCCACATCTTTTCCGGGTTGCCTTTGCACTGATCAATGTTTCTCTCATAGTACAATCTCCTCTCACTCCTAATCACAGCAACAAATCTGTTTCTTTTCCTTTGATACTCCACCCACCCTTCCTGAACTGTCTCAGGCCCGAAGTCTCCCTCTCTCTCCTTCATCACTCTAAATTTCTTATACGAATCATCTCTTGCCTTCCTAACCTTGGTGACCTGTAACAGCATTTTATCATTCCCATATCATCAATCCTCTTTGCTCGTCCTACTTTAACCGCTAGCATCCACTACTCCATCGGCTTACTAACTTGACTTATCAGCCTACTCCCTAGTTTCTCGGTCACATACACTAGAACTCCACCTGTGTGCCTGGAGCTATAGTCACATCTATAATGTCTATAATGAGTATATCCTTCAATTCGCAAAATACCATCTCCATCATCTGTGAAAACATGGGTTTCTGTTGCACACAACACAGATATTTTAAAATCTCTCACAACTTCTACATTCTCATCCAATCTACTTAATATGCCCGCCGCATTTACAAGCATTACATGCCCACTTGCCCTCACACTCCCACGTCAATCTGATTTTGCCGTATGCTTCACTACTCTCCTTATTCTCTCTACATACGCTGGACACTTATCATGTGCAGAACCAAGTCTATGTCCCGAAATCTTTTATTCTCCACCACCTTTACTATTCTTAAGCAAAATCCGCTCTTCGCCTTATATAGCCGATTTTGCTTTACAATTGCCTCAACAAGATCTGCCTGATTCACATCAGCTTCCTCCTTTATTTGCTGCAACTTGATCATGGGATTTCTAGCTCGCGGTATCTCCAACACGAACTTACTTTTCATTGATTCCTCCGCCGTCTCCTTTAATTTCTGAACATCTTCCTGACCTTTACATTCCACTACTACCCCACCTTTATTTATACTCTGCATCTTTTCTGTCTCAATACCCAAACTCACAATGTCCACTGCCTCCTTCAGCTTCTTTTTAGTATTCTCCGAAGAAGTTTCCTTCTCACCTTCCTTCGGCTTAATAATGAGTGCTGGAATATCCTTACGCACTTGCAACACATCCGCATAACTTTCTTTACTTTTACCGCCACTCTTGTTCATCACATTTCCGTTTACTATTTCCATCTCATATTTCAACCCATCTATCGCCTTTTGAACTACTTCCTCAATTCTTCTCTCAATCAATTTATTCATGCCATCCAACCAACACATTGTTTAACTTATCATCCAAATTATCGATAGCCGTTATCACTCCACTAACCTAAATCTAATCACCATCACATAAAACGAAGCCGTTTTCGACAACATTACTTTACATTCCCGCAAACGAATCTTCAATTTACCAGAATTAACAGATGTCGTCAAATCGAAATGTTATAACTGTTACTAATGTAAACAATTTTAAAACTGTGTAAATATTGGCGTACATATTAAGATTGAAACCGTTCGGATCGAAATCTGTGATATCTGTATGTTGGTTATCAACCAAACAAAAGTTTATAGGGCTGTAAATATTGAGCAAAATAATCTAAAAAATTTAGGCTATTTTTATACCATTTAATTTTTTTTTTTTACGTTTTCCTTCTCTAATCGCATTGACATTTCATAATCGTGCTATGACCGTGTTGTAAGTCGTATTGATTAACGTCATAATTATATTATTTTATTATTTTTCGCGGTGTTTTATTAATAATTATTTTTTAATTATCATATCTTAGAAAATTAAGTATAAATTACAAATCCATTTAATAATAAAATCTATATATTAACTCAACACATACGACTTATAAAAAAAATTGGATACATTCTTTTTGGTGTTGTTGCAAAATCACAAAAAAGGTAAGAACAAGTGAGAATCAATCGCTCTTCTTCGTTATTGGATTATTATTTTGAATATAAAAAAAAAGTTTGCTGTAAAAAAATTATAAAAATAAAGTTAGGTTATGTTCAATATTATTTTTGTTTTTAATTTGTGTGAAATTTTACGGATTAATGACAATTTAGTTTGTGTTATGTTTTTGTAATTTAGTTAATGGTGATTATTTCTAGTTAATAAGATATCATGGGATTGTAATCAAATATCCATCTAATCGAATTGCAATTTTCAATTTCCACTTGTCACTTTTTTTTTTTTTTTGTTGCTATTTTCAATTGCTGTAAAGTACTTATTCAATACATAAAAAAGAAATAACTTAAATTAATTACATTTACATTTTGTGCTGCCTCTTTTTAGTAAAATAATAACAATATATAAAAATAATTTATTGCGAAAAGTTTTTGTTTACATTTTACGGTAGTGAAATTTTTTGTGAATGCAATGTTTATGTTTTGTATGCAACTCTTATGTGGTGATGGCGATGAATATTAAATTTCTAGGCGCATACTAGTTTTGGCCAGAATTTGCCACGTTTATGCATCAAATAATATTGCATATCGCGATAAAACCGCACACCAAAACTACAAAATATAAATGTTGCACTCATTTGGCTACCGTTTATTATTAGAAAATAATTCGCTTATCAGTAGGTAATTATTATATTAGTACATATAACAAACATGATTGGGGTTTCTGTGCTGCTGTGTACAAACTATTATCTAACATTATTTTTGTGTAGGTATGTACACATTACACAGCGCAGCGCTAGTACATCCAAAAGCGATATATATATTCAAAAAAAAAATAGTAAGATTAAAATATAATTGGATATAGCTACAAGACAATTTTTTAAATAAATAAACCTAAATAGCGAAGAAACTTTTGTTATCAAAATCATTATTTTTAGTATAATTTAATGGAAATAAAACTTCCAGTCAGTCAGTCAGAGGTGTACCTAACAACATAATCTAATGCTCATAATGACAAAACAAAAATCATTTTTTTTTTATGAAAGGCTATCGCTTTGCTTTGCCAAGTCTCTTGAATAAAAATGTACAATCATGAAATTCTTTTACACATGCATACATATAATGATAAAATCGATTGCGCTATAATACATACTCGTACATCGTACTACTTCATCCCTCACATTGTCCGATTTATTCGTTTTGGTTCCAAAAATAGTTTTATGTAAAACTAATAAATCGTTCCAACTATACTACCTGCCTTCGTTCGTCGTTAGATCAACAAGTTGAGAGAATTTTAATATCGCTCTTGCGTACACATATCGATTAAGATTTATGTAAAATACACGAGTTGGTTTCTTTATTTATTATAATATGTATATTTGCACATTAACCCAAATATTTATAGAGAGTTATTTTTGGCTGGTATGTCAAAAAAATTCATAATATTTCTCGAGACATGTAGAGGTACATACTTGAAATCGGCAGTTTTGCATGCAGCAGTTGTAAAATAAAATTTTTAATTAAGCTCAATTTATTGCGAGCAGCCCGGAAGCCTTTGATTTGAATCGTACAATTTTAAACAACCACTTTGTTTATTTTGCTTAGGTCAGTTCTATCGGAAATTTTATTCTCATATTTCTTTATGATAAGAAGATGCGAAGCTTAATTTAATTGATTGTCTTTTTTTTAATTGGATTGCAATTTGCTTGCAACACGATTCGTATCGGCAAAATTACGATCAAGATCAAAATGTTGTTTACTACTCTAAATATTTATTTGTGTGGGGTGGAAAGCTAATACGTAGGAGTATTTTCATATTGCGACGTTCACAGTGTGCCCTTTCTTCTAAGTATGTATACTATTTTTATTTGTGTACTTATACTTGCTTCCAATTTGAGCCGGCCTTGGCAAAATTGACATGGTTATCCAAGAGAAAAATCTTGAAATATTTCTAAATTCATTTCACTTTCATTTTAATGTATCACAGACTAGAAAACCCTGGTAAAAATATGCATCAGAATAGTGAACATTTATAAATCATCTACTTATATCCACAATGCTATAATGCTACAATGCAATTTAGCTGATCGACTACTTGGAACCCGTTTCTGAATTTGTATCGTTTATTGAGAGTATGTAAGTAGGAAAACCGCTAACTGCTGTGAAAGAAATCTTTATTTCTGTATAATATTACAACTAATCTCATTGATTATCTAGTAATTGTTTTATTAGTTTAGTAGTCTATTCTTGTGGGATAAGACCTATCGGTTCATCCCAGCTCTGCCAGTCCTTTAAGATTTCAGCGACTCAGGGAACCATTAATTGTAAAGGCTTTGTTCTTTTTTGTTATTGGTATCGCAATACATGACTCTCTGTCAGTTTTATGAATTTTAAATTCAGTTCTTGCCTTTTTAACCTGCGCTTTCCATCTGAGCTTGGAGTCTAGCATCATGACGAGATAGCGTTATCAGAATATGGAATTTGTTGTGAATTTGGTCTACTCGGAATATATTCTAATTTCCTATTTGTAAAGTTGATATATTTTGATTTCGATTCGTTTGGTGTTATTCTCCATTTTTTTCGAGTTATTCAATATATTAATAGCATTTTGTAGTATTCCCCTTTCTTTCTCACCCGGAAGTAACCGTTGATATAAGACTTTAGTAATTCAAAATATTGTTTTGGTAAATCTCGTCGGAGCTTAAATTCCAGACTACGGTGCCAAACCTTATTCAATGCTTGGGCTACCTCTAAAAATATTGCTTTCTTTTTTTCCAGCGCCTTGCTAATCCTGTGTACCTGTTCTATCGTTGACTGTCTTTTTCGGAACCGAAATTGATGTGCTGGTGTAAGACTTCTGCTTTCTATAATTGTCTTTAGTCCCTTGAGAAACAGTCTTTCGCAATTCTTTGATGTTGTAAGCAAAGAAATAGGCTTATACGATTTTTGGCGTCTAGCGGTGTATTAGGCTTTGGAATCGGACATAAATTAGTCTAAAGATTAGCATTGTGCTGTAGTTCCCTTCATTACATTACAAGTGGTGCAGTGGTTAAAGCTTCGGCACTTGGACCTTGGACCGGGAGGTATTGGGTTCGAATCCCATCAGGGGCTGAATCCAGCCTCAGCAAAAAGCAAATTTTCGTGATCGATTGGGATCGGTGAGTGCAGAATTCAGCGCCGACCCACTGTACATGTCAATGGACAGGTTGACATGGAGCTTGCAATGTGCAGGTGTCAATGGCTGGTATCTGCGTGAATGGAAAGAGGAGTATTAATTAATTGACCTTCAAGAGACATTAAATCCACTGGACAATTAATACTTTCTTTAAAAATAAAAAATAATAACTAGTAGCACAGATCCCTCGTCTATTTCGCATATGGGTGTTAAATATCCATTATCCGTCCGCTTGTCCAGTTGGTGGTTTGAAGGTATTTTATAAGTGTTCGGCAAACATATCAGCTTTTCGCTGCAAACCCAGATTACATCAACCATTTTAATAAGTGACACTTGCATTTTAGGCCTTTTTAAACCTTGGTGGCTTTCCACAGGAATAGTCCGTGGCAGGCTTACCTGTCAGATTACTTAGGAAGCTTGCAACTCACTCATTCTTAATCTCCTTTATAAGTAGTTTAAGTTTATTGCATAAGTTATTTGTTTTGTCTTCAGGAGTTCTAGTTCTCTGCCAAGCCTTATGAGTTTTTTTTCGTTAAGCAACTCATCACACTTCAACTGGATAGTACATACTTTTTTGTAATATTCCTTGCTGATCAGGAGTACTTTCCCAGGCCGCTTTTTATACACTTTCCATGAGGTTCTCCAGTTATTCTTCTACCAAGTTAGCGATAGAGATCTGCACTTGTAGATTGACGCGTTCTTCGACTAGCTGCCGAAAATGTTCCCAGTATTTTTTGTTATTTGTTAGTCTTGGAGGGCTTGCTTTCCTTATCACCTTGTCATTTATTGTTATTAAAACTGGAGAATGGTCTGACGATAGCCCTTCTTCATTTTAAAAGACTTCAAAGTAATTTTCAGACATACCTCTTGATATATAGAAGTCCAGAAGGTCAGGAATATTATTTGGGTCCGTAGGACAGGAGCTATCTTACGTTTGGGAGTAGTTGCAGTGTATGCATTTTACTGCATTTCAGTAGCAGTGCACGCATTTCAATGATTTGTTCTTACTTTTGTTGCATTCTTTTCGTCGATGTTTCTCAGCGCACTTTACGCATCTGGGCTCCCCATTACAGTATTTACGTATGTGGTTATACGCTTGATAGTTGTAATATTGTGACATTCTACTAGTGTTCTTTTTAATGTCTCAATCTGAACTTTCATATTAAGGATTGCTTTGTTTCATATCAATGCTCTCAGTGTTGTCAAATGTTAGCATGAAAAGGGGGAGGCCAACTTTGGTTGTTTCTCTTTAATCGTTTGCATTCGAGAGAAACGAGCCATAAACTGCGATAAAGTATTAAAAATGTAGAAGATGTCGCCACAGTTCTTGAATGTTAAATAATTTTCATGACAACAGTTATATCATTTTCATTTTTTTCTACGAGAGGCGTTTACTCTACTTATACAATGGTCATAAATAAAATGATGGTTAGTTCCTACTAGATATTGATAGATGTCTCTCATATCTAGTTTTAAATTGCTAAAATTCGGATTTCTCAATCGCCAATTAGAAATTTATAAATTTTAATTTAACATACCATTAGCTGTGGTTTTGTGCCATCTGTGAACAACAGGTATGAACTAACCTTTTATTCCGGAAATTTCATATAACTACAATAACTATAAAGCTATAAAGCAAGTTGTTATAAAAAAATCGCATCAACATGCTGGTGGTAAATCTTAAGAGTGCAGCACTACTTAGTTAAATGAAGTTTACTCATTATATTTATTTATTCGACTCGTATATAAAATCTTTATTTTTATATGAATATCGTAAATTTGTATGCTCAACATTTAGATCCGAAGAAAAGATAAAAAAATTCAAAATATTTGAAAATCATATTCCGGTAAAACTCGATAAGCGATTGGAGCGACAACTTCAGATTTTCTATTGAAACTATTTTACCCATTTATTTTATAAGCAGGGAGTTGTTATTGCGCCATTTTACTATGGAAAAGGATGAGCAATCGCCCATATAGTTACTGTAGTTATATCGGAAATTTAGACAAAAACTTAACGTGCGACACACATGTTCTTACGTTAGGGAACGACAGCATTAAACTACACTTTTATTCCTTCGCATGTTTTTATTGAGAAAGAAGAAATACGAGTGATACAACTGGCAGCTAAATAAAAACTAACCTGTAAACTAGACTAAAATTTAGTATGGTGCCGTTTGACAGATCACAGTACACGATGGTAATGTCAATTTCCCTCAGTAACGCCATCTGTTTTCAAACACGGGTACTTATTGATCGACTCTCGTGTATGCTGGCGGCACTCACGAACTCAAGGCCAGGATTCGTTCGTTTTTTTTAATACAAATTATGTTGTGTTAATTAATTAATTAGTTACTTATTACTAAGTTATTTATTTTTGTATTATAATTTTTTATCGGTATTAAACTCAATTTTAACAAAAATATTTTATTTTTGCTTTAGCTTTCGACACCCTTTATTTACCTAGATATTTTATTTCAAGTTCATTTTAAAGATTTTCTATTGATTTTAATAATACTTATTTACGTTTAATGTTACTGTACAAATAACAATTATTGGATTAGATTTTTTTTTGTATTCTTTTAATGTAACAAACCGTGTAAACAGGTTTTATAAAGCATTTAATCAACAAAACATTATTTAACTGTTTCAAATCTGATTTGTTGTTTGCTATCCTATAGATGTTTATATTTTGCAGTCACATATAATCGTTGGTATATAAAGTTGCATATTCTAGGGCTTAATTTCTAATCCGTTTGAGGTGTTTGTATTCCAAGAATAAAGTGCATAGTAAACACGGACATTACTGTTTTTATAAGCCCCAATCGGCCAACTTAAGAAATTCTGTTTTAAGCACTTGCTTGGAAGTTTGGTTTATTATTTGGAATTAGAAATTCATAAAAATGATCCGCATTTCTATTGGAAGGTTTTGCAGCCGCAAGTGTGTTACTTCAGATGCATGTGTTTTAAGACACTTTTTTCCAGAGAACGTTGACACAAATTTTTCTCATAGCATCCGAGACTTTAATATTCTGTCTGAAATAATCACACATGTTAGAAAGTCGTATAAACAGGTACTGAAGGTTTAGTTCAAAAAGTTAGTTTAATTTACTGGTTATTTCACTCGCAACTGCTTTGCTAGGCCTATTAATGTTCTCGCGATACAGGTGACACCGTCCTTCCAGATTAATCGTTCAGATTTTCGTTTTTAAGGGGAATTTTTTACTTGCGGATGGATTGGAATTTTTTCAAGGTTTATACCTAAAGCGCCACACACCTCAACGATTAAGGGTGAAATTAGTGGTTATCCTTCTGAATCAGAAAGAGGTTATCAAGATAATTTCGCGATCGCGATCTCAGTGGAATCTCAGTATAATCGGAGTCGTTATGGAGAGCTGAAAATATCAAAAAGGTTTCCGTCACCTAATTAAAAAGTTGATATAACTACTAATAAACTAATTTATTTTATTTATTTTGCTGGCGCTATAGTCCGTCCATTGAGGGATTTAGCCACCCTATTTCTAAGGTTACATAATCAATTAATTATAATTTCGGATTAATGAATGATTGGCTTGTTGGAAAGTACATAGTGCTGTGGATGGGGCATACCAGGGGTTATATAACTTCGCTCTCTTGCATTTTCTCTTTTACTGAAGCAACGGTTGCGTGACGTTGTTGGTGAAGTTCATGTTGCATTGTCTCTGTCTGCTGCGCGCCCCCCCCCCCAAACTAAAAGTCCCTAAATTATAATGCTTTATTTATATTATTATCAATCTAAGAATTGTCTTATAAAAGAAATCGAGTCAAAATCAGTTTATATTAATCAAAATTATTTCCAACTCAAAACGCATTGGTTACATTAATTATAATCTATTCCTAAAATTGATACATATACTATGGGTAATCAAACTGCAGCTATACAATTTATTTAAATTCGAAAACGAATAAAGAGTTTTGATTAGTATGATTTATTAAATTATCATATCTAAAATTGATGTGTATACATTTTCAAAGAAAACTGCAATTGTTGAATCGACAATTAGTAAATTTAGGCGAATCCGCTAGAGTGATCAATTTGGTTAACACTCTTGTTTTGCAATTTTGTCTTCTAAAAAGCGTCAATGTATCATCGATATATTTTATGTATATGTATATGCTAATTTATGTTTATATAAATTATTTTGTGACTAATCAAAAATATTGTACATGTTAAATGTCTGATCTGTTAAATAATAAAAATGTGTTACACACTTATTAGTTAGTAACGTGTTGCTTTTATTTCTAACATGATTTGCCCCATTCACCTCTCTGTGGGAACTGTAGTCTGGAGAGCCATTAGTGCGTTAAATTATGAAATGGAAAATTAGCTATCATCGTCACAATTTGTTTGGATTATTGACAACATTTTTGTTTTGGTGAGATGGTTTAGAAAATCAAAATCACTTTGTGATAACGATTTTTAACTTTTTTTTACGAAATATGGACCGAAATATTTAAATACGTTACATGGAAAAATGTATAATAAAATTTTTATAACGCCGTTTAACTATTTTTATTCCAAACCGCTTTCATTATATTTATTGCTTTTCAATTCAATTCACTTGTGTTTCATTTGCTCTTAAGTTTACCACCTACTGTTACATGCATAAAATATGTTAAACTATGTACATAAGTATCAAATAAGCAAATGATATAAAATATTTTTTTGTAAAATTACGTTAATACGCAACTGTTTTGGCTTTTTCTGAAGGTTCTATATTTTCCAATATTAACTCTGATTTTTTTAGATTGGTACACATTAATTAATAGGCACAAATTTAAACCAGATCTATTTAAATTATTTGGTTTGGAAATCGTCTCAAAATAAAAGTTGTGCTCTAAAATTCCTTAGTTTTTTTATGTATCTCTCTCCTTTCGCTTTCTCGAGGAATTCTCGAAAATTTCTAAAAATTAATAAAGTTCAAATAAATATTTTAGGTCCAAACAAATGTTTAGACTTATCAAGGAATTCTGCTCACTAAATTTGTAGGGAGCGACGTATTATTTTTCTTAAGCTGATCAAATATCGATAAAAGTTATATCGGAGGTATACGGTGCACCTATTTGTTAGGTTGCCGAACTCATCGCTTGGTCACCCCGCTTATTCAATCGGAAGGCAGGTGCTATCCAATAATAATAGGATCATTGCTGCAGTAAACCATTAGTTTGAAGAGAAACACTCCTAGTGAGGAATTTCATTCAACTAATCCCGAATTGTTTTGAATGTAGTACATCCAATACTCGTAGTCTTAACGATCTTAGTTTGTCAATCCCTGGTGTGCCCTGCGTAACCGGTTAATTAAAATCTGTAATTCCCCTTCAAATAGATTATTTTTACATTCGCATTTGCATGGATAAATGGATAGTTAATTCATACCAGTGATTGATAGATGACCAAAATATGCCTGATATTTAGTTCTGAATTATGTACAAACTTAATCGCAACGAACGATAAATTTAGGTAGTCGAAAATTTTGACAAAAAAATCGGCGTGCGGCACACGGTATTAGTCTTGCAATCAAAATATCCTCGTTGCCGAAAATGTTGATAACCCTTTGTGTGGAGCTTAGTGCCTGCATTAAGAGTTTATTATTGGCCGTTTGGGTTTGCCTAGAGATTTAACTAAAACTGTCTACAAGAAGGTGGGATGTTATTTTTATACGGCTGGCGCTACATCTCATTGAAGGATTTGGCCCCCATATTTCTAACCCTATCCCCAGTTCTAGGGATGCTGGAAGGGGCGTACTACTACTATATGAGGGATACTGGCCTGCCGGGGGGAAGGAGAGGGAATGAACCCGTTCCCTTCCAATCTTACTAACCCAAGCAACGGTTGCTTGATGGTACTGAAGTTGTTTTCGTGCCACGCGCCCCCTTGCTTTGTTATTGCATTTGTGGTTTTGTTGCATTGATATTTTTACGAGAGCACAGTTTTTTTTTAATATTCATGAAAAACAATATTCCTTCCTGAAGAATCATTTCCTAAAATCGCTGCCAAACACCGATGCAACATTAATCACATGTCGGTGACCACCGACTCACATTGATCTTTTGCTGTCTTGAAGAACACCGAGTTAAAGTGATTAAGTAATTCATTCATTGGCGGTTCGTTGTAATTGCTTTAAAAATAGTAATTGTGTTCTTTTCATTTATAAAAATCGTTCCAATTTAAGTTCATGTCACGCCAATCAGCGTGGTTTACGATAAAAAAAAAACTTTAAAATAATTTCACGGTACTTATACTGAAGTAGAATTTCGACAAAACCGAAACGGATTCGTGCTACAGTAAATAGCTAGCTGTCAATCGATTGACTGAATTTCCATCGAGGAATTTTTTTAGGCGATATCACTGATTATTGTAACTGGAGTTCTTACCATTGTTTGCTTCGAAATCCTCGTGGTGTCCTTAATCTAGTCCGTAAATCTCCTTAATCATTTGTAAGTTTTATTGAAACGAACTTCAGTTTTTTTAACCCTATCAGGACTAAATTTTTTATGATATCCTACTATCCTATAAGTACATTTTTCTTTATATCCTTTTTGCCTAACTATTTTTTGTACTTATTTATATTGGCCCAATTTAGCTGCCCCAAAATAATTTTCGTTTGCATTTCCAAAAGCGCAGAGTAGGGAGCAAGGGTTGTATTTCGGGCAGCAACAAAATTATAATCTTTTTGGTTCAGAAATTTGTACAGACTAAATAATTTGTATTCATTTTTTCTTGGCTGGAATTTTGAGGAAAATTGTTGTTTTTCTCATAAGGGCGTGCCATATCGAAACAGAAATGTAACACCGTTTTGTCCCAAAAACAATAGTGGTTCACAGGTTTACAATGAAAGAAATTTTAGGTCGAAATGTGAACAACACTTCTTAACCGCTTTTCCGTTATAAATTAATGATCCTTAAAATTAAGGAAAAATTACACATTGGATTTGTATAAGTTAGTTTTGTATTTGGTCTAAAACTCTTTCTTTCGGTTTACATTTCTTTTCGGACAAAGAAAATAATTAAAATTTTTTCATACAAAACTAAGAGAAGATATGTTGGTCACAAATTAAGCTGACAAAATAAGTCCCAGTTTTGTCAACTCGGAATTTAAATATTTTTAATTAATCAACGCGAATTAATAATCCAACTTTGTAAAGAAACTTGAATATATTTGTCTAATCTGAAGTAAAAAATTCGGACTAAATTTCAATTAATAAATTAAAAGTCACCCACTGATATCAAAAGATTTTGGCCTAATTGGAACGCAATCTAAATTTCCTTTTCCGTTCAATTTTTCTTGGCAATGAAGTAAATTGTTTCAGTCATTATTAACCTGAGCATTATTTTGTAAGATTATAATCTAGATACACCTCTGAGAAAATATTCACATATTTATATACTCAAAGAACATTATTATTACTTTCTCAATTCAGAATATTCCTAACGATCAACGTCAAACTCAAATAAAACCTTAAACATCGTATATATCTGAAAAAATACAATTCACAATAAAAAATTGCACTCACACAACAAACAGCAAACAAATATTAGTCCAGCTGAGAGAATTTAAGGAATGTCAGCAAATCCAGTAACTGCACTAACATCTTCGAATACAGCACTAGGACCTTCAACACCAGAAGCACCGAAAGCATGGCCCAATAGTAAAGACGATTATGATTTGAACGAAGTGATTGGTGTTGGTGCGACAGCCGTTGTGCATGCTGCATACTGTAAACCGAGACAGGAAAAATGTGCCATAAAACGTATCAATTTAGAAAAATGGAACACTTCCATGGACGAGTTATTAAAAGAAATCCAGGCAATGTCCAGCTGCAATCATGAAAATGTTGTAACATATTATACAAGTTTTGTTGTTAAGGATGAGTTATGGTTAGTTTTAAAATTACTCGAGGGCGGCAGTTTATTGGATATTATTAAGCATAAAATGCGAACCACGAATTGTAAACATGGCGTATTTGATGAGGCTACAATTGCAACTGTGCTTAAAGAGGTGCTAAAAGGGTTAGAATACTTTCACAGCAATGGACAAATTCATCGGGATATAAAGGCGGGAAATATTTTATTGGGCGATGACGGGACAGTGCAAATTGCGGATTTTGGTGTAAGCGCGTGGCTGGCCACGGGGCGTGATATGTCACGTCAAAAAGTTCGACATACTTTTGTTGGTACACCGTGTTGGATGGCACCAGAAGTTATGGAACAGGATCATGGCTATGATTTTAAAGCAGATATATGGTCATTTGGTATAACTGCGATTGAAATGGCATCAGGAACGGCACCATATCATAAGTTCCCACCGATGAAGGTGTTAATGTTAACGCTACAAAATGACCCGCCCACATTGGATACAGGCGCGGATGAAAAAGACCAATATAAAGCATACGGAAAAACATTTAGAAAAATGATTGTTGAATGTTTACAAAAGGAAGCGTCTAAGCGACCATCGGCTAGTGAATTACTTAAACATCCCTTCTTTAAGAAAGCGAAAGATCGTAAATATTTGACTCAAACGCTTTTGGCGAGCGGACCTTCGATGGAAACACGTGTCCATAAAGCAGCTAAACGCCAGCCGGGCACATCGGGCCGATTACATCGTACAGTTGCCGGTGAATGGATTTGGTCAAGCGAAGAAGAGGATAATGGCAAACACTCATCGGATTCCGAAGCCGAGGAGCGACCAATGAATCGATTAGATCAAGCCGATTCATCTGATAGTGAAAAAGAGGATAATTCTGAGGTTACAATGACCCAAACATCGGAACGTACAACAACCGATCCGACCAGTCCGGTTGATGATATACCATCCGTTAATTTAGTACTTCGCATGCGTAATTCAAATCGTGAATTAAACGATATCCGATTTGAATTTGCAGTCGGGCGTGATTCATCCGAGGGTATTGCAACCGAATTGGTTGGTGCTGGTCTAGTTGATAGTCGAGATATTGTCGTGATGGCGGCAAATTTGCAAAAATTAATCGATAATCGTAGTACAATGAAATCGGTTACATTTCAATTAAATTCCGGTTTCGCTACGGGCGAAGTACCTGATGAAAAATCATTAATAGGTTACGCACAAATTTCGGTAACTGATTAAAAAACAGAAAGAAATTTTATTTATAAATATTTAAGTTAAAAAATTATAAAATGTTTTTTAACATCACAAATTATTTTTCCGTTCAAATTCTAATTTTTTTTTTTTTTTTAATTTACTTATGTTTTTTTTCTGTTTTTAAATGTTAAATAGAATTTAATATATTTTATCGGGAATATTTTTGGTTTGTGCCAAAACAAAAATAATAAGATCGTTGTAGTAAGAATAATTATAAAAATGTCTACTGTCTTTATGTTTTTCTTTTATTAAATATTATTTCTTGTTATTATTCTACTAGACCATTTTTAAGTCAATTTCAATGTTTAATGAACCATATACCAGAATAAAATATAATTTTTACGTTTCCTAGTTATGCAAAACAACGAATCAAATTTTTTAAGGGTGCGTATAAAATTAGAAACTTGCTACAGAGAATAAGAACCGCTAGAGTAGCATGGCGCTTTAGTTCAATTTTGCATAGTTTATCAATTTTTAACAACACACTTAAAAAATTCCTTATCTACTACTAAAATATAAATACATATTAAATAAATATATTTAGACTGGGTGTGGGCTTTTCCCTATATATTTTTGTGAAGTGCATTTCGAACATACACACAAATAGTTTGTTTTCCGTTTTTCTTTTTTTTCAATTTTAAATTAAATAAATTAAATTGTGATGAAAATTATTATAAAAGAATGATTAAAAATGATAATAAAATTTTATATTATAAAATAAAATATTTTTAAATAAAACAAAAATATGTGTATGTATATCAAAAAATAAATTAATTAAATTTACTTAATTGGAGAAGAAAAAACTTTACGTCGTATAATTTTGGAAAGCATTGCGCTATAACGTTTACCAGAAGGACGACCAAACTCATACAAAATTTTCGGCATTTTAATCGGTTATGTTTTCATCAAATAATTTTCGCTAATTAAAATCGATAAGCGATATAATTTATAGCGGTGGGTTTTAACTTTTCCGACAAATTATAACAACGAAAATATTTGTATGATTTGTGACGTCTGTTTTTATTTAGTTTTTGTTAAATTTAAATCATATATATTTTAAAAAGAACTTGTAATTAAATATACAATTATTATAGTTTTAGTTTTTTTTTTTTTAATTATAAATATAAACAATATTAATTTCTATTATTTATTTAACCCAATATACCGAGAAACTTTATTTAGTGTATTAAAATAGTATTATTTTTAGCTGATCCATTAAATAACTCAGTAATTCTAAATTGCTACACTATACATTTTGATAATCAACAAAATAAATTATTTGAGAAATTGTTTATTAATTTTTCGAAATACTTGAGAAATTTTCGTACACCAAAAATGGACCGGGAAAATTTAAACTTTCAACTCTAGTGTAGTTGTAATTTTAAATAGTTATCCTGGTTACCCATAATTAAGAAACCTAACACACCAAACTATATAATTAGTATAACATGCCGAATTAAAATTTTTTCGTTAAATTAAATGTTACTATAATATTATATAGCCTACATGTTATTACAGAAAACCTAGTATTTATACGAAGAGTTTATTAATAATATTCATAATAATGCAAAATCCCAATTTCTCGCAATGAATTTTAAATTGAAAACATTTATATCCAAACACAAATGTAGTTTATTATTTTTTTTTTTTATAAAACTTATTATATTATTTTGGAATCACAAAATCCAACAGTTCTATATAAATATTATTATAATTTATATATTTCATATATTAAAAAAGAAATTTGCCTAAAAATTTAAATATATATACAACAAAAACTAAAAATATAATCCTTAAAGAAAAAAAAAACTGAACAAAATCTTTTATTTTATCTATCCATATATTACCACTATTTTCTAGTTGTTTGTTTTGGAATAATGGCCGACTATTTTGATGAAATGGGATGGGAAGAGCACGAAAATGGTGAGGAACATCAATTGCTTCTGTTTGCGCGCATGCTAATTGAGGCTGGTTTTATTGAGCCGGACGGCGAAAGTCCACCAGCATCGGTGAAAGCGATCACTAAACTAGAGAAGCGTACAATACAAAGTGATTGCGATGATGAGCAGTGTGTTATATGTTTGACAACGCTTAAGAAAAATGATATTATGATTAAAATGCCGTGTAAACATGAATTTCATGATAAATGTATTTTGCCATGGTTAAAGCAGGTAAGTAATATATTATTTAATATCAAGTCACATCCATATTTTATAATAGTTGAATAGTATTTTTATTTTATCTCATCAAGGTCAGATCTCTCGTATAGAAATTAAAGTTTAAAAATGAAACTGGTACTAAATTGTTTTTGGCCGAGTAACTGCGAGACTGATGAATTTATTTACGAATCGATCCAATTTTCGCGGATGATTAAATTTTTCGAGGGTATCGACTATTTCTTTCGACACTATCGAAAATTTCATAATAGTATCGAATTAACATTCGCGCCCCCATAACTTCAAATATTTCAGTCTAACTCCATTAACCCTTCTGTCTAGGGTTATAGGTTATAGGTCTAGCCAGAAATATTACATATTTCATAAAAAATTGTTATTTTGCAATGGTTGATGAAATAAGTGGTTATAGATGGAGACAGAAAAAATGTTCTTTAATCGGCCTTGAAACTGGTTCCCAATGTCGGCAGCACATTGGGAGCAAGAACTGCGAGCATACTTGCTTAAGAAATAAGTGAGAAAATTTAATAGCCATATTGGTGATTTTAGTGACGATGGAAACGATGATTATGTTCCAGAAGTAAAAGTTTCTGATATTAAATCATCACCCCTATAATCTTAGTCTTGTCGTTTCATTCGACGCGACAATTGTCGTGTCAATTGGATGTTGGATGGATTTTTTAATTGTTCCGAGATCAAAAAATAAAAAGACAAAAATATAAACAAAGAAGTTATGTTGGATCAAAAATGACGTCATTTTATTGATCCGCGATCAATATTTTGCTGTCACAGAAAATGATATTAGTCAACTAAGCTAAGGTGACGTGACAAAAATAAATAAAATCGTATCAAAATAAATAATTTTAAAGCTACATTTTGTGCCCCTCCCTCCCCCCCCCCCCATACTTGTATCGCCTAAAAGAATCGCTCTATCTAAAAGAATGACGGAATACCATTTTTGTCACTTCAAACGATGATTGACGCTTCAATCGACTAAGAGAATATGAAAAAATGATTGTCGTAAGAAACGACAAACGGATTTGAGCGATATTGACGATTTCGATGATAAAGAGATTTGTAAAAACTTGATGAAGATAATGATCTCGTCTATCAACAGCATAATTTAAAACCCTCAACAGAATATTTCATTGCACGGGATGGAACAAAATGACGATAGCATCCCCAAAACAACACAAATAGGAAGACAGAAAGAGGAACAACGACTATAACGCTAATAAGCACTCAAATATTGAACCGCCAATTGAAGTTCCGTTATGTCTCAATAAATATACGGATATTTTAGTATTTTATTGGCGGCCGGCCGGCCAACAAACACGAATTACGGTCAACAAAAATTGATCCTGTATTCCGAAGCAGTTTCTACAAGAAACCGATAAAGCGTCATCTATATAAGACCTTTTGGTAATATGAAACCAAAATCTCGAGGCATCATACATCCGGGCAGACAATTCATAACATAAACCAGCCAACTAGGGTGTTCAACTATGGCAGGCCTGCGAATGCTCCAGCCTTGTAAAGGAATATTGCAAACTATCAAGGAATCAGGACGGAAAAGAAAACGACATCAGGAAGAGAGGGATAACGTTTTTTGAGGATAGTTTTTTCATGATTTGGAAGGTGTTGAAAAACTTAGATGGGCAGTAATGGCTTTTTTGCTCCCTTCAAAAAACCAAAACTTATGTTCCAAAAGAAATGTTTTTTTTTATTTATTTATTTTGCACTACTCAAAATATGGTGCCATTTGGCCCGGTTTCAACATCTAGACGATTTTTACAATTTTCATTCAAATTTTACATTTTTATTTTTTTTATTTGATTTTTTATTCATCATTCACGCATCGATCCCCTTTCACACTTCTATCTGATCCATTCTTATAAAATTATACACATTCTTATATACGTGCATCCCCATTCGTAATAATTCAGTCAGATTTCTTGCGCTCAAGAGGCCATAGAACATGTGTCTGTGCTGATTGAATGAAGAACATTTCAGAATATAATGTTCGATGTCCTCCACAACCGAACAGCTTTCACATAATTCACACTTCACAACTAACCAGCTCAAAGTACTGCTTGCCTTTCACCTGACATTTTTCAATAAACTCGCTCTCCCATTTTTTCACCTGAAATATGCGAAGTACATCTCTTGCATCCATGAATTCATATTCATTTATACCTTCTACCAAGCAACCCCGTTTTGCAAGCATATCGGCTCTTTCATTACCTTCAATTTGTAGGTGTGAAGGTATCCATTGAAGAATGACATCACACCCACAAAATTGAAGGTATTCATACAACATTTCCACATACACATTTCCATGAGTTCCTCCACCCCTTACTAATCAATTCTAACCCACTTCGGGGTCGGAGAATAACACTACTCTCCTCCTCCCTTGTGTCATTGCCAACTTGATCCGTTCCATAATTCCAATCAACTCTGCATTCATTATACAGATACTTTCATGCCCTCTTACCATTTTCTCTTTCCTCATTGAAGGAATAAAAATTCCTACACCTACTCGATCACCACTCACACTAGCATCTGTATAAAGTTCCACATGTGCAAAATAATTTGTTCGCATTTTTAAAAACTCACTCTTAACCGATAATTCATTCATCATTGCTTTTGTTGTATCACCAAACTTCAAACGCACAATTAGATTGCTCGGAGGGATTTCCGGATTTACGGACTGAATCTTGGAGAATACATTCATATTCTCCAAGATCACCATTGACCTTTGTGTCCTTTGGTAATCAATCATTAATTCACCAATTTATTGTCCTTCGTCAACATCCGCACAGTCTCCCGCACGGCGATCCATTCCCTCTTATAATTGAGAGGTGAGTCACCCAATTCAGACCATAGTGTGTATTGGGGTTGAAATAATCACCCCCAATACCACTCTAGCACAAGCATTCTCCACAGTCATCAACTTTTTAAACCCGACCTTAGACCCATCACCATAAACACTCATTCCATACGCAATTTTCGATGACACTAGCGCCTTTCGTAATATATCAGTCACACAAGGATGAGCTCCCAATTTCGGTTTGCTCACCTGTTTAATCACATTCAATCTGCTCTTGCAATTATCGGCTAATTTATCCATATGTACTTGAAAATTCAATTGCTTATCAATCCAGATTCCCAAATACCTAGTCAAATTTACACACTATTCTTTTAGTATACACTACAAAATTTACTCGAATTTACGCCCAAATTTAAATCAGTCAAACATTGTGTTACCTGATTCACACATTCTTGAGCCCGACTCAAGGCCTCCTCGATGGTCTTCGATTTTGTCCGGGGAGTTAAACCTATGCAGCGAGCTCGTGTATAGATTGAAGAGAGTCGGTGAGATTTTACTGCCTTAGGGGAGGCCTATATGCACCGCTCCCTCCAACCTATACCCTCTACCACACAACACTAACTTTCTGTCATTCATGAACTCATACACCCATTTGCAAATTTTCCAAGGAAACCCCAGAAGGACATGAAAAAGCTTCCCCGGAACCACGTAATCATATGCCCTTTCTATATCCAAAAATACCGCCACAACATACGTATTTTCTTTTCTTACTTCCCATACAAACTTTTCTACACATTCATTTGCTGAATGGTTACGGCGGAACCCAAAGGTGGTTTCCGGCAACAAATTACTCTCATTCACCAATTTATCCAAACGACCTTTCATCATACCATTCACAATTTTGACAAATACATTCAACATACATATTCCCTTGTAATTTGTTGCTATATTTTGGTCCCGATCTCTTTTCGGAATGGGTACCACCCTGCTTTCCTTCCATTTTCCCGGTATTTGAATATTCATCCATACTTGATTTAGAATTCGAAGCAAAGCCAGCTTGGCTTCGAACTCCAATCTACCAATAATTTTCGGGGTAGTAGATTTGGAGGATTATAAAACCTCACGGAACTCATCCCATTCAAACTGTTTACACATGCCATTCATCAGTTTACTTTCATTTCAGGTAACAAAAATTCATTCCTATCACCCAAATTATTTCTATCATTCATCATCATTTGTAAAAAGACTCCTCCCTTTTCTCTATCATCTAATACTGCATTTCTGCCTTTCGCTCTATAGCCTCTCACTATTAAAATTATCCCTTACATCCTTTGTTGTGGTCCTATGTGTCATTTTGGACACATAGTCCCGCCAACTTTTCCTCTTCGCTCTACGGATAGCCTTTTTCAATCTTGCATTCATTCTTCCATAATTTATTCTACATCCATGACATATACACCTATTGAACTCTCTCAATGCTATCCGTTTCCTTTCATACCAATACTGGAAAAAGAAATGTTAGGGCAGCCGATCGAAGCCGATTAGTACATTCAAGTGAATTTTACTATTTTGGTATTATATTAGTGTTATATCACCGGACAAGTGGTGCAGTGGTTAAAGCTTCGGTACTTGGACCGGGAGATACTGGGTTCGAATTCTATCAGAGGCTAAGATAGATGCAAATCGAATTTTCATCATCGATAACAATCGGTGATGTTAGTAAACACAAGTTAGACCCTCTGATGGAGTGTAGAATTCAGCGCCGACGCACCGTCCATGTCAACGTACATGTTGACATGGAGCTTGCAATGTGCAGGTGGTGGTGTTGGGTTAATGATGTGGCGTGAATGCGTGGTATCACAAAGGGCAAAATTGGTCAAGTGTCAACCACTCACTGAAACCTAAACCTAGTGTTATATTTGCCAAAGAAGAATAAGGCAGTTTTGTTGTTGTCATCTGTGTTTGTTTGTTCACTACGATGTTCGTAGATCGATCGATGGTGAAGTGAAAAAATCACAAGTTCTCATTTTTGAGAAGTACAGATGTTAATGCCAAATAAAGTGTGACCATTGTTTTTCTACAATATGTTAGATGTGGCCACTTTAGCATCTTTCGTCATTTGTAAAACTGTAAATGATAGTTTGAAAACTGCTTTCGAAGATCGCAATAGTGACACATAAATGGATAATCTGAGAGTAATTAGTCGGTTTCTCAGTAAAAATGGATTGGAATCATTTTATGGAGCAGAACATAGCCCAGCCAAACACCAACGTACTGTCAAATTAAAAGTAATCTTGCCAGATCAGAATCAACGACATGTTTCAGACAAACCTTGTTTTATGTGTACTGTCTGTGCCAATCCAGTATGTTTTCAACATATTGTGCAACATTTAAAATGCCAGAAAATGATTAAAATAAGCAAGAAACATTGCAAGGACATAAAAGTTAAAAAAATATGAAATTAAAAAATATGATACTACCCCTTGTTGGAGTGCAGAACTTATGGGCCGATCTATCTTCCATGCCGTACTTCTACTAAAATCGGACTTATAGCCGTACGTCCTCGAATTGGCTGGCTTTTATTATTTCCCAAGATAATTTCAGTTTATTTTGATAGAAAGGTCTAGCCAGGCCTATTCATAGACAGAAAGGTGTAAGAACATTTCATAGTTGGAAGGGTTAATACCGCTTTTCCACACTACCTTGAAACAAGACGATTCGTTGATCTCAAAAAATCAATCATCATCCACATTTGATCCTTGAAATATTTTATATTTCTTGTTTCTTTGTATTAGAGAGCAAATCACACAAATCAAAAACAAAGAATTCTCAATTTTCCCACCACAAAATTAATTGGTTGGTAAAGAGGTAGGAAACTTGATGCTATCCACCTTTCGTTTCATTTCTCTTTACCGATAACTCATATGATAAATTTAGGAAGCGATTTTTGATGCTCCCGCCAGTTTGACTAACGTTGGCAGTAGAGATTGGAATTAATCGTTTGACCAGTGATACTATTCTGGAAAAAGGGAATTAGGGAAAATATTATCATAGTATTTTTGTCTGAATTGTATATTTTGGCCTATTGATGCAATAAGTTTGAGGTGACAATATTTTCGAAACAAAGTTAAATGGGAAATTATTTTGCCATCCAAATATTATTGGGGACTAACGATTAACATTTAACTTTGTTTTGAAAATATTTACACTACTTATTTCTTTAATAGGCCAGAAAAAAAACAATTTAGGCAAAATCGTATGAACATATTTATTCCAATTCCTTATTCCTAGGGAAAGCCAGAATAGTGCAATAGATGGCAGCATCTTACAATTAAGGATGTTTTATACCGGGTTTCCATCGTCATAGTATACAAGTATAATAGTATTATAATATTAAAGTATTACGATGGAAAACCAAAGTTGATAGTATAATAGTTTATTAAAATATTTCAGTATACTAGCTATCAAAATATAATACGTAGCAAATATTATTTTTAACGTTATAAATTTAACAGTGTAAAACTAAATTTAATTTTCGTAGCTTACCATTACCATTTTTAATATTTTCTATACCCCTAACAAAAAAGGATGTATTTAAAGATCTGCACAGATTTATAGGGGGAAGTAAACGTAAATTTGAAGAATGGGACCTACTGAACAATAACTTATTAAATAAATAGGGAGGTTGCTTCGATCTGAGAAGCTTAAAAATAAAAAGACATACACGAAGTTCATAGAAGTCAATCAAACTACAGCCAAGGGTCAAATTTAAAAAGGGAGACATGTGAATTTCCTAATACTACAAATGAAACGAGTACAAGCATTGGAACATCTTTGGAGAACATTCATATTATCCTGAAGCATTCCAAACAAAACAACGTCACCATAAAGAAAATTTGAAAAAAAGTGCGATAGGAACATACGCTTTTTAAAATTCCTGTCAGTGAACCCTACAATTTTATACAAACAACTAAGCCTTCCAAAAACCGTTTTACTAACCTTAATCAAATGATCACCCCAAGTAAGAGTTTTATTAAAAATTAACCCTAAATTTCTAACTGTATTAGAGAATGGAATTAAAGAATCACCGAGAAAAATTCCAGAAAAAAGGAAGTATTTATAGATTTTTTATAGATTATAATGGGCTGGGATTTACTAGCATTAAGAGTGAGTCGATTAGATAATGACCAATTATAAATTTTTACCAAATCATCGTTAATTAAAGAAATATTAGAGTGAATGGAATCATTATCTAAGCGACTACTACTATATATTTGGATATCATCAGCAAATATATGAAAAGAAGAATGACGAATGGAACATGCAATGTCATAAATATACATTGAGAATAGTATAGGACCAAGAACGGAACCCTGAGGAACGCCAGAAGGTAAGAAGTCAGAAAAAGAATTGTCATAAAAGACTGCCTGAAAGCGACCCGAAATATAGTCTAAAATCAACTTAGCAGCAGAGAGAGAAAAATTAACGTTTAAACTCATACTACGACGAATATCATCACAAACATTCAGTAAAGCAGTGGTAGTATCGTGGAACCTTCTAAAACCCGATTGAAACATGCTAAAATTAAAGCTATCGATATGAGATTGAATTTGCTTATTTACTACCAATTCAAACGCCTTGGACAGAGAACTTAAAATACTAATAGGGCAGAAATGGGAAAGCTTAGAAGGATTGCTAATTTTAGGAATAGGAATAATTTTACTCATCGTCCACTGAGCGGGATATGAAGAGGTCGTTAAAATAAAATTGAAAATATGTAACAAATACCTTGATTGCGATTTAACTTCCCAAATAGTAGAATGCAAATCAATAGTAGATATATTTTTGTAAACGAAAAGGAATTAAGGGGATCGACGGACACTAAATCAATAATGGAAATATCATGAGTGTGACTAGAGATAATTAGATAAAGGTTTAAATCATTTGCTTTGAAATCTACAGAAGCGGCCCATGTGCAACTACCAAGGCCCAAGTTGGGGTACGTTACGCCAAAATATCTTAGAGGGAAGTGAGAGATCTAACTTATCCTTGAAAAAATTTTGCTTAGCGATCCGAATTAAATCTACCACTGTATTTCGAGATGCCTTATAAGCTAGATAAGACAAAGAGGCTAATTTTCCAACGACGATATTTGGAAAAACGAACAAAAATAGCACTCAAAATCTTTTGGGTCATCCAAAGGGGGTATTTAGGTCTAAAATAAACAGTAGTGAGAGGAACGCAATTATAAAATACATAATTAATAGAGGAATTAAAATGCATACATAAATATTATCCTCTTCAAAGGTAGATAAACCAAGGTCACACGACTTCAAGTGTTAAAATCTAAAAAGAAACAAAGAGAAGCCAAATAATAAAGGTAACAGAAAACTATATAAGAGGTGCGATACTTATAAATTGAACAAATCCTAAAAGCCAAAATCCAGTGGAGAAAGCCACAAAATCCAAATTAATTCAATAATTAAATATTTTGATTTAAGACAAGAAAAAACAAACACGACCGTCTACTAGGCTTACTAGGCTCAAAATAGTTGTAAATTCTTCTATTTCTCTTAATTGTTCACGGAGTTCGGTGTTTTCCTTCTCGTACTGAAAGATATTTCTAGTTTAAGATTTAGGCGATCTTGATAATTTGGAGCTTCGTTCAAATGGGTTCAACAATGATTGGCCCACTCCAGAATCCGTTGGCCTCCCTTCGAAGAGTGTGGATTTGGAAACATCTCTAATGTCAAAGTTCAGTTTGAGACATCTATCGGGAAATAACATAAAAAATAGTTTAACGCCTCGGTGGCAAATTGGTTCTCCAGCGACCGGAGGTCCCGGGTTCGATTCCCGGTGGTGACAAGGAAAACATTTTAGAATTAATGAATTAATCACTCATTATCCGAAATGAAAATATGATTATGAAACCTCATTTGGGGCGGCCAAATCCCTTGATGGGATATAGAGAACTGTTTGTAGATCTGACGGCAAAAAAATGTATCTTATTGGGTCTATTTTTGTATGTTAATTTTTATTTTCATAAAGTATGCCGTGCTAAAATTTCATGTAAAAAAAGACTCAATCAGCTTATTTTTAATGCGCTAGATGTCACTAACCCGGACATTTATACTGCCGTCCTAACCTGGCCTCTCCACCTGACATAATTGCCTGCCATAACATTAATATAACTGATATACAAAATAATAAAAAATGGCGTCAAGTGTGGTAAACGTACCATAGATTTGACGTTTAAAAGTTATTTGTGTTTTGGTATTCAAAAGCGTCGCTTGTTTTATTATATTAAAAATCTATTGTAAAAATGCTCTATATACAGTTCCGTAAGTTTTAATACTTCTTGTTTTGAACTCATTGTCACAATTAAATTAAGTTTACTATATATAAATATAATAAACAAGTCATCATAGTCAATATCTGGCATACAAAACAATTTAGACATCTCGGCAGAAAATGATTGTACGACATATGTTTGTCAACTAGCTGCAAAGCTGTGTTGCTTTCAAAAGATTACAACAACAATTTGCATTGTATTCAAGCCGATTGTTTTAGAATGTTAAGAAAAAAAATTTTACGATTAGGGGAAATAAAATCATTTTATGGTTATGGTGTTTACCGCAAGGCGTTATTTTTTCTATTTTTCTAGAAAAATTAAGTAGTGTTGCTTTCGCTAATCCGCTTAGCTTAGCTAAGAAATGTGAAAGCAACAACTTTTGGATTTAATTTTTTAATGCGTTTTAATTTTTCTGTGTTGGTTCATTTTCTTAATATTTATTTTATTTTTTTTTATTTTAAGAAATAGAATAAATTAAATTCGGTATTTTGCTATCAAATAACAAATGCTAAATTATTCTACAAGATAAATTTTTCGAGAAAAATAGAAAAAATAACGCCTTGCGGTAAACACCATAACCATTAAATGATTTTATTTCCCCTAATCCTAAAATTTTTTTTCTTAACATTCTAAAACAATCGGCTTGAATACAATGCAATTGCTGATGTAATATTTTGAAAGCAACAGCGTATATTGAATAATAATTTAGCATTTGTTATTTGATAGCAAAATACCGAATTTAATTTATTCTATTTCTTAAAATAAAAAAAAATAAAATAAATATTAAGAAAATGAACCAACACAGAAAAATTAAAACACATTAAAAAATTAAACCCAAAAGTTGTTGCTTTCACATTTCTTAGCTAAGCTAAGCGGATTTGCGAAAGCAACACTAATTTTGCGTCTCCACATGCAACTGTTCGAATTTTAATGGTATAACTTGATTTTAATGGCAGGTGGAGTGCGTGTGTAATAAAGTCACAAACGCCAAAAATTTAAAAATTAGTTAGAGGCATATTTGGATTCAGCGAACGAATACCTACTTATCTGCTTGATTGAAAATTCACACAAATTGACGGCAGTGAATGTGGCTGATGATAATGTGACCTTTCAATCAAGCAGATAAATAGATACTCGTTCACTGAATCCAAATATGCCTCTAACTAATTTTTAAATTTTTGGCGTTTGTGACTTTTTTCTTTAGGACGGCAGTATACTTCTCAATAAACATCCAAAACAAAAAGTTACAAAAATGGAATCGAATTTTTTGACCCAGAAACTTACTCCTTTGTGAATAATAAAAGAACCAAACTCCTAGTAACGAATTTTTCCACTAGAGCAAAGTGGCACATGTCTCAATTCGTGAAAAGCTCATCAAAAGATTTCATAAGAACGTCAAATTTTATTATTGAAAAATTCATTTTGTTCATTTTGCGAGATATAATTTACAAAATACATTTCTTTTACAGCGAAATACTTGCCCTCAATGTCGGTTTGAAATGGAAACGGATGATCCTGTGTACGAAAGTGGACGGCAATATCGAGCGAGGGAAAATGATCGCAAACACGACATTGAATCTCTACATAATTCAATGTTTTCTTAATAATGGCAATTAAGGGAAAACTATTATTAAATAGTACAGCTATAATTAATTAAAATATTTTAATTTATGGGTTGATTGTAATCTAAATCAAATAAAATAATTGAAAAAATTAAAAAATTTTTTTTTATTCCGTTTAGCCGGTTGCCCTACATGTATTTCGGCGAGAAATGTTATAAGTGCTTAAATTAAGATGTCGCCTTTGTAGCTTTTATACCATTTGTTCATCTTGCTTGACATTACAAGTTTACCCCAACCCCAAGCAAAATTCATTTTTACTTGAACGCAATAACGTATAATTATTAATATCAAATTATTAATGTTAGATGTGACTTAATAGCAATAATTAAAGTGTTTTTCATTCAAAAGAAATTTAAAAGTGTTTTTAACATTCGCGTTAATGATGGCAACATCAAATAAATTAGAAATACTGAGTTATAATGTTCCATATTCATGGTTAAATTTTTTTAAAATTTCGTGTATGCAATGCTCAACGGAATTCAGTGGCTATGGTAAGTTAGAACTGGATAATTATAATTTACAATTTGATACAGTTACTTATTTATTCTGGTGTTTCAGAAAAAGATAATTACCATAGGCCGCTACTATTGAGTTGTTCACATGTAATTTGCGGAGTTTGCATTGGACGACAACCAATGAAATCTTTTAAATGCCGAAAATGCAATGAATCTACCTATTTCGATATAACCAGGTAAGTTTCAATTGTTTTGAATTTAATAATTATGTATACATACATGAATTTGACAACCTAATTAAGAATGTTCATGTTTCATCGTGTACACGGCTAATCGTTTCTTTGTTCTTTGTCTTTCTTTCCAATTTGTTTGCTTCTCGTTCAGTTTTTGCTCCAGCGCTTCCTAATGTTTATGGCGGGAAAGTTCCTCCTTTTGTGTTAGCCTCTCTCATTAATTTAACGCTACGTAACGTGGAATCTCCACAGTAACGATTACATCCTCTTGTTGAGCTAAGACGTAGTGATCCCTACCAATTTGACATGCCGGTAATTCATGTAGTACTCTAAACACAGCACATACTTAAAAAATCCATTAGAGCGACAACGAGTGATCAGAGGCCATGTTCTCCAAAGAAAAAGTATATTAATTTGGATGGCCCGGATGGTTTTCATTACTACTTTCAAGCTGGAAAGCTTGCACCTTGCAGAGTTATCATATACATAGAACTGTAGTTTTGGCTTTAGACAGTCATGCAACATTAATAAATGAGGTGGATAATAAAACGAAAATCAGCCTTTTACAATATTGCGGCCCTTCTGAAATACAAGGCAGGCACTAAAAGAGAAAAGGTTCATCCTTTTCAATGGCCTCAAACGCAACACGCATCCAAAAGCTCTCTAAATAGAAAAATTGTGGTTTTGGAAGTTATATTCATAGCAGGTTAGGTTTCCTCTTTTGACCATGAAAGAAGTGATGTAATTTCCAAGAATCCGTTAAAAATTATGAATTCTACACGTTGCCGAGACAAAAAACTTGAACTTCTCGAAGCACACTCTACAATGCCAATTGAAATACCTGAATTAATGATACTCGTCAATGATCTTAACTGACGGTTTATTTAATTCGAAGAAGTTGCATAGCAAAATTCAGTTTGAATTCCCAATTCCATATCACATTGGTTCAATTCAAGATAAATTTGATTTGGTTGGTAAATGAGAAAATTTTCTTAATTAAGAGATAAAACTAAATTGAGCAAGGGTAGGTAAATGTTACACATTTGGTTTGTTTTATGCTGCCCTTTAGCCGTAGGGCCGAAGGCCAAGGATGGTAACTAAACAATGGCAATAATCAATGTTTACTCCCGAGGTACATACGATATTTTTCTATGACTTTTACGAAGGTCGCCCTTTGAAAATATATGTTTGAAATTACGAATTTGCCTGCCTTTACTTGAATAATAATAGAGATTTTCAAATTCTTTTGATATTTTAAAATACATATTATTTTTTATTTCAGGGAAGCCAGGCTACAGACCGTCTATCACCATTATCTAGATGGCCTTTTAAGTTTCAAAAAACATGTGATTCCGTACCGTCGCAATTATTTAGGTAAATCAAGATCGTCAGAAACGCTTAAGCCCAAAAAAGAATGTTTTGAATGTGGTGCAAACGCATATATAAGATATTGTGTAGTTTGTGAAGTTATATACTGCACAACTTGTTTTAATTTAATTCATAAATCAGCAAAAGCGTTACAGCATCATCGGTTTACTGTCCCAGGTATGATTTTGATGTTAGAGTTATGAATTGCAATTGCATCTACTAATTTTTTTTGTTGTATTGCAGACGCATCCAATCAACATGCGGCCGAAGTATTCTGCAAAGTACATCACAATGAGAAATTAAGTTTTTACTGCAAAGACTGCTCCGAAACATGCTGCATGAAATGTAGCCATGACGATCATTCCACACATGAAATTTCTTCAATTCGGGAAGAAGTAGGTTTTGCGACGATTAACGATTATAACAAATAATAAATAAGAAATGGTTTATTTCAGAATATGAGACATAAACATCTTTTAGAACATGTTTTAGGATTAATTTCGGAAGCCCAGAAAGAAAATCAAACTTCAAAATCGGTGAGTTTTTTTTATAATTTTTTTTATATTTTACATATTTTTAAAAAGGTACATCGTTATTATTACTATTAAATTAGGAAATATTATAATGTAAATCTAAGATGTCAGTATAGCAATTTGCAGCTATATAACATATTCTTAATAAGTAATTTAGCAGTATTTTATTACGAAACTTAAAAATAGTTGTCACTTATTTAGTTATTCATATTTTTTTTTGTTGCATTTTCATCCATTTTACGTTTGTTTGAAATTATGTTCTCAGTCTTCAGATAATAATCAAGATAAATATTATTTATAGAGAGATGTTTAAAATTTTCCAGGTATTAAATGGCCAGAGCTGCCATCACTTTTTATTTCAATCACTTCTACTTTTTCACTTTCAACCGTTGTTCGGGTAGTTATTAATGGTAGTTTGTTTATGTTTGGTGTAATCGGAGTTGGCACTGTTTCAGTTACTGTTGTATATTCCGGTTGGACATGCTCTTCTTCGTATTCTTCAATTTTCTCCTCGTTACTAGCTGAAATTTTAGATTCTTCGTGCTCGTCATCTTCGCTTGATTCACTTTTTTGTTTACCTTTCTTCTCTTTTCGCATTTTTTCCTCCATCTCTTGGAATTTTATCGCTAAATATCTAAAATTGTACCAATAATTTATTTAATTTATCGATTATATCTAAATATAAAAATATTACTTATCAACAAGCGGGCCGCTATAATCTTCCGGAAACTTTGGTGTAAACGGCAAAATATATTTGTACAAACGTTCGTTTAACACGTAGAGCTGTGCTGTTGATGAACATTTTACATTAAACCACCAGTCGCATGTTAACGCAACTTGACTAAATATCGTTCCATTTGGACATAGAAACGAGGCTTGGCCACCGTTCAAATCACAGTAATGCCACACCTGACAATTTGTTTCAGGATCTCCAAAGAAACCTTTATAACGCTGATCTTTGCAATTAAAACTTGTTGCCGGAATTTCATATAGAGCTGGATAATCAATACCTGGGCGTCCGGTATTGGGGCCCGGTAAATGATCATCATCTACATCATTAACTGGATCTGTATCGTAGTATTCGTCTTCTTCTCCATGGGATATTTGAAAACTATTCTGGGGCGGTGAATCAACTACTTTCTGTGATTTTTTCAAATCGTTCAAAATTTTTACAAGGGTTTTTATAGAGTTATCGATGTTGTCCGGGGTTAAGGTTTGTGGCAAATGGTTTGTTTCTTGTAGCTTTTTCAGAATGTCTGCTAACGAATTTGGTTCGTATTTGGCAGGTTTTATTGTAGAAGCTATTATTTTTGGTGGTGGTGATGGTTTAAATATTGGTTGATATTTGGGTATTTGTTTAACCACCATGGGTCCGGCCGATTGATAAAAGTATGGCTTCGATTCTTCTTTCGCTCCAGTGATCTCAGTTAAGTGTTGAATAGGGGCCGGCGTTGAATTTTTATAATGTGACTGCAAGTGGAAATAGAAAATTGTGTAAATTACTAAATAGGTTTATTTTACTACCAATTAAATTCGAAGATATTAAACTCCATTGATATGAAAGTGATCAGATTTCAAATATTACGAAATCGATTTTCTATTACGTCAAAATTTATTCTCATCGATAGCAAAAAGCGCAATTCATGCAAATTTTAAGTTTGCTTTTATGCTGCCACTAATTATATAATTGACCTTGTTTGTGCTAAAATATTTTGTGCTTTGCAGGTTTATAGGTTTTTCCGCAGAAATTTGTTTACAAAATGTCCTGCTACAATTGGGAATTTGGGCGTAACGTGCTTTTGAATTTTTGTTTATGATTGAAATAATCAGATAAAATGGAACACTAACACTTTTAAATGTGCCGTTTGAAACTCTTCAGCGTTTTGAACTTTGGGTCGTTTTCTTTTTTGTGGTATTCTCGGTTTTGTTATTTTCCACATAATGCTGACATTTATTGAACAAAATGAAGCTTACAGGTTTCATATTTTATATGTTCGTTTCCTTCTAATTTACCTTTTTCCAGTGATAGGAGTTATAGGCTTTCTCTTTAATTTTTGACTACGTGGCAAGACGAATGGAAAATTAAAGACCAGTGATACCTGCATGCGCCAAAAATCGAGATTATGATTTAAAATGTCACAAACTTCAAGAAGGTCATTGTCGTTTTACGTTGTGCCAATTTGTAGTTCGTATATTGCAAACGGGATTCGTACGGTATTTTACGCCTTATGAGATCATTAAATAATGTCAAAAATCATTTGAACCATTTTGTATTTTAGACGATCTGACATCACATAATCTGTCAATAGTGAATAATACCATTTAGACATTATTAGAAGTTTATATGCAAAACTGCTCCACGAATGTCAAAATGAACTCATTCGAAAATGTTCTTTTCAATGCCACTGTGGTCCTATTCTGGCTCCCCTAGGAATAGGGAATTGGGGAAAAATATTTTCAGTGTTTTCTTTAAATTGTATTTTTTGCCTACTGATGGCATTAGTTTGGTGTAAAAAATTTCTATTGTAGTCTATTGTCTACTACGCGGCCGATGAAAAGTCATCTTACGAGGTTACGCGTCGGATGACTATATTTGTTTTGTTTACATATAGATTGACAAATAAACGACAAAGATTAAAAGTTTCGGTTTAGTAATATCATTTTATATTTCACGAACTTTTGGCTTGAATTTGGTTTAGTCAACTTAGTCGATTAAGACATACAGCATTATTCGGAAATTTAGACTAGACAAATCGGCGAAAGCGTAAATAGGTAGTTGTTTTTAAATAGCTTCCGGTCCTCGACTTATATTAACACATAAGAAATTTATCACTAGCAAAGAATAATTCCTAAAATTACGATAAATGAAAATGAACGATAAACGTGAATTTAAATTATTATCCAAAATGGTGACAAATTTAATCAATTATTTACCAAATTGTTTAAAATCCTTGAGATTGCTGTAATTTCAAATTCTCTCATCAAGGGATTTGGCCGCCTCAAATGAGGTTTCATAATCATATTTTATGAGTGATTAGTTCATTGATCCTAAACCTTCCGTGAAATTGTTTCCTGTTCACCACCGGGAATCGAACCCGGGACCTCCGGTCGCTGGAGCAAGCATGCTGACCACTTTGCCACCAGAGAGGCAACTTCAAACAACATTATTTAACATTTGAAAAAATATTTTGTAACGTAAACTACTGACAACATGTTGGTAATTAATTTAAAGAAACTTGCGAAACGGGGTTGCTTGGTTGAATGTACTTCGCATGTTTCAGGCGAATCTGTAGAGAAAATGGGAGAGCGAGTTTATTGAAAATTATCAGGTGAAAAGCAAGAAGTACTTTGAACTGGTTAGTTCTTTTTTGAGGCGACCTTTTTTAAGGAGATCAAATGAGATACTAGAATGTTACGAACAATGGAACGTGTGAGATTGAATCATGGTAATTGGAAAGAGTGTTTGAAGAAACGCAATTTGATTGAGTGTGAATTATGTGAAAGCTGTTTCGTTGTGGAGGACATCGAACATTTGATTCTGAAATGTTCTTCATTCAATCAGAACAAACAAATGTTCGATGGCCTCTTGAGCGCAAGGAATCTGACTGAATTATTACGAATGGCACGTATATAAGAATGTGTATGATTTTATAAGAATGAATCAGATAGAAGTATGAAAGGGGATCGCTGCCTGAAAGATGAATAAAAGCTCAAATAAAAAATAAAATTTGAAAATTTGTAAAATTTGAATGAAAATTGTTGATGTTGAAACCGGGCCAAATGGCACCATATTTTGGGCCTAGTGCAAAATAAATAAATAAAAAAAAATTAATTTAAAGAGAGCAACAAAAAAAAATATTCGTCTCACGGTTGTTGAAAATTTTATATGTTATACTTTGCTGTACTTCTCGGCACAATTTTGTGGAAATGATCGCTTAAAAACAAAATCCTAATCAAGGTTTACGTTTTTTTAAGATTGTCATAAATTGTCCATACTTTCGTTTTTGAGAGATATTATTTTTAACGTTACTATTAGTTGCTGTTAGGTCCACCAATTTTTGGCATTTATGAAACCATCGCCAATTTGATTTGAAAATTTCATAGAGTTTAAAATGTTCATAACGTTGGCCATGATTTTACTCAAAATGTTCCCAACTCCTGGGTGTCCCGAATGCATACATTTTTCAATGTCACAATTTACCAGTTGGGTCTGCTTAGACGAGCTCGCTTGCAACAATTCGGCATATGATACGAAAAGCACGAATCCACAAGTGTGTTAAGTTTCGAATGAACTAGGCGAAGACTAATGTTGGATGCAAATAACATCTATATAAACGCCACCATAACAAAATATCACAAGCAAGGGTGAGTGGTTTTAATTATTTTGTTTTGTTCGTACTAGAGATACTCAAAACACGTTAAACATTGTAACGTTTCAGGTACAAAATATGTTGTCTCGAGGCCCGAAAACGTACCAAGAGTAGAAATGCATGCATTATTTTCAAATGTGGCTTTATGATCTTCATGCAATTTTGAAAAATGTATAATGAACTTTTAAAATCGATGAATTTTTTAATGTCGATATGTGTTGCACTATTTTCTGATCGGAGACAATTAAGATTTTTTTTTTTTTTTTTTTATGTTTTTAATCTATGCAATAATTTGTTCTGGTGCCGAAGCACCCAACTCTTTCGCAGTTCGCGAACCACGTCCTACATTACGCATTTTATCACCCCATCTGCACATTGCATAGCTCGTGGAAGATGGGTCGGCCCATGATTTTTGCACTCCGACAGGGCGTCTTAGATGTGTTCCATTTCACCAAAGATCGTAATTCTGTTGATGAAAATTCCCTTTGCATCCTGCTCCTATCGGGATTCGCCACTTGGTCGGTCAATTATGAAATGCTAATCTAAAATGAGTCGTTCAAAAATAGCCAGTCAAAATGCCCTATTTAAATTATGAACACACTTGAAAATGTGCTCTTTTAAAATGAATCGCTTACAGATCAAAGAAATTTCTGCACGTTGTACCATTAATTGTTTCAAAAACAAATGATTACAAACTTTTTGTGGCGTGTCGTTTGAATTATGGCATTTAGTTATTTATGCCAGATTTATAAACGTTGTTCGTAGTGATTCTCGGAAACGACCCTTTATTTTTTAACATGTTCTTTTAACATTTTAAAATGGTGCATTTGAACTTCGAGTTGAGATGCATTAGTCTAAAATATTAAATACCCCTCGAATTCTTACCTTTTGACCGTTTGAATGCTTATGATTCCTGTGATATGTCGTGTACGTTGGTGCCACCGTATTAACATGTATTAAAGGCGCCAGTGTTGTTGTCAAAACTGGATTATAACGTTCTGTATATATTTGTTGTTTGATTGCCGGTGCCACTGATACAGGACGTTGCTGCTGTTGTGGTACAAAATAAGGTACTTGTTTCTGTACTATAAACTCAAGTTGCTCAGGCTGTACGTATCCTCGATTATTATTATGATTATCGGTAGTTTGATAGTGATGGGTTTTATGAGTCTGTTCCGGTGGGGATGGTTCAGCCTCATAAATATGTTGAGGATTTTGATCTCTGTAAATGTACTGGGGTTGCTGGGATGGAGGAGGTTTAGTGGTTGAAGAAGCCCTTATGAAAGCGATATAATTTTTAAGAGGAATATTATTATGGTATTTGGGTTGCTGCGGAATATATTTTTGTTGAACTTGTTCTGGTTGTGTGATATATTTTTTATTATCATTTTGGTTAACAAATTTAATTTGAGCCCTGTCATTATCCTCGGGTTCAGTTTGTTCTTCATCTTCATAATTAGGTGATGGTGATTGTGTTACATATTTAACATTCTGATTTTGTAAAATATATTTTGTATTTCCATTTTGGTTGTGGGAATGGTGGGATGGTGCCGTGTATTTTGGTCGTTCATGCTGCTCATAGTTAGGATGTTGCACAATATATTTTGTTTCATGATCTGGTACAGAAATATATTTTACCACATGTTCGACATAATTGGGATACACGGGTCTGAAAGCATGTAAATATTTGTTTTAATTTAGATTGAACTGATGTAATACAAATAGTTTACCTTTGGGTTGGACGAAGTTCTTGTGGTTTTGTTGTTACAGTTCTATAGTGATATTGTTGTTGATGTTGTTCATCTTCTTCGTCATATTGTTCTTCTTTTTCAAAAAACATAGGCCGGAAAGGCCCTGGAGCTTTATTGGATGGTGAGAATGGTGTTAGGGAGGCTTTAGTCGGTGCTGGTGTGGATTGATGCTGATGATTTACATTTTGCTGTTCGATTGGTGGTTTTGCTTGCGCTTGATGTCTGGTTGTATACACAATGGCTGGCCTATAGTTGGGAGATTGTTGTTGATACCGATAATATTCATTTTTGTGAGTATTTTGTTTGGCAGGGCGCTCTTCATCGTATTGATCTTGGTATTGTTGCTTCTGATTGATCAACGTCATGATCGTATACATCTGATTTGGTGGTATAGATTCATACTGGTTCGATGTTGGTATGTAATAGTTCATATAAGGAATTAGACGACGCGTTCTTTCCGTTTTATTTAGATTTTCTTCTATATTATCTGGCAATATTGTTACATTTTTTGTACTGCTTTCGGAAACTGTTATACAATATATTGGTAAAATTATAACTGAAATGAAAGAAAAAATAGAATAAACGTTAAATAAATATTTTGTAAATTTTAAATAAGTTACTTTATGTTTTTGGCGATTCTGGTGATTTTAACCATTGACAAGTCTCGATATCGTTTAGAGTATATCGAGTTCTTGGTTCCGGATTTAGCAAATTATATACAAGATTCCTACAATCATTCGAGATTGTATTCATAACACGTGATCTAAAATGATAATTTCGTGACTTTTGATCGGCTAATAATTTTCCTAAATTTCCATCATCGAATGGCATTGATGCGTTTAGCATAATAAATAAAATAATGCCTATTGACCAGATATCGGCAATCTGGGGATTATATTTAACACCATTGACCACCTCTGGTGCAGCATATGCCGCTGATCCGCAATAGGTTTCGGACATTGTAGTTTGATCTTCACAATATCGAGCAAAACCGAAATCCGCTAATTTGATATGCATTTTCTTGGATAATAAAATATTCTCACATTTTAAATCGCGATGAGCAATTTTTAAACTGTGGAGATAGCTTATACCACTAAATATTTGTTGAAACCATTCTTTAGACTGTGTTTCACTGATCGGTCCATTTGATTTGACATAATCCAATAGATCACCATTTTCTGCATAACGCATAAAAATAAATATTTTTGGACCCCGCTGAAGTATACTGTGAATTTGAATTACGTTTGGGTGTTCAATTTTAGTGATTATTTCCAATTCACGTGGAAAAAATTTCGCTAAAAAATCCGTCGGCGCCTTAGCCTTGTCAACAATTTTGCATGCCAAACGAATTCGTTTTTTGGTTTCGTCCAAATAATTTGACGTGACAACCGTTGCATATGATCCCTTTCCGATCTTTTTACCAAGTGAATAGCCTCGATTCTCCAGCGCTTCAATATCTGAGCTGCGTGCGAATAAATTTCGGCTCATGATATTTGATGAAGTTTTTGTTTTGGCCATTATTAATTTTTAATAATTTTAATATAAAATTTTTATTTAAACTTAAAATTTATTTTCTATATATATTATTTAAATTCTATGGGTAAATAAAAAACTGAATAATTATATTTATTTAGAATTACATAAAATTTGTTGACTTTTAAAAAAAAATCTAAATATCGTAGAAAAAAAATAATAAAAATTTGTAAGAAATAAACCACGATTTTCAATTGTATTTTTGACTACTCATTTTAAAAGCATACTTGGGCCGAGACTACTTTCTTGGCGGGTTGTTTATTTGAAATAACTTATTCAACATGACACGGATAACTAATTAGTTGCCAATTGGCGAAAGCCATAATATGTTACTATGGACCAGAAAACGATTGTTGTGATGATTCTTATTCTGGTTCGGCATCACATCCCACAAGATACAGTCACTTTTTTCTCTTTTCACCCGTCGCAAAGACAAATTTTTCGGATGTAAAATAAAGTAATATTTTGACAGCAAAATAATAAACAATATGCATTTTTGGAAATAGATCCCTGATAACTTCAGGATAAATTTCGAACATTTGGATAATTTCATGGTATTATTGTGGTTTTATTGATTGTGTAATGGTCGCTATTGCGTATTTGTAACAATTTTGAATCATATTCGCCCATTTATCGAACGTGAGCTAACCTTGTCTAATATGCGAACATTGGTCCACACAAATTGTAGTTATTTATTTTGAAAAGAAAAAATACTTTAGTATATCACTTTATTCAGATAGAATTACTTTAGTTGTCATTATTTTTAAAAAATGAAACGTTTAAATCACATTTTCTTTCATAAACAGTTGAACTGAAATTGCACTAACAATACAATTCAATCAAAATATGTCAACCATTTACCAAATCGTGGATATGTATCAGCTAGCGTTGCTCGTTTCCTTTGATGTGCGTTTATTTACCACCTATTTAGCGAATGGTTGGCCAATGCAAATGGTTTTTCCATATTGGTCTTATGAAAATTGATGATTTATACAAAATTCGGTCATTGTCACGTTACATGAGGTATGTCAAAAATAGTCTGAAGTAGGTGTTTTCATAAATCAATAAATTTTACTGACACGAAGTTCTGCTTCGTTCATACCATGTTGTATTATAGGGTAATAATTAATAAAAAATTTAACTGAAAGTTTGCGGACTATTTCGAAAATTTATATTGCTTTAAGGATGAAATATACCAACTAGCAGCAACGAACAGCAAATTTAAATATTGGCTTAGTCGCTTATGTAAAACTTCAAAATCTTAAGTGAAGTTGCAACTGCCACGGCCACCATCAATAGGTTCCATACTCAGTAGCATCAATTTGCTGCTCGTTGCTGCCACTCATAATCTCAATAAAATTGACAGAATTCGATTTTCCAACTAAATGAAACCAACTGCTGTGCTGCTTGTTGTGTATGCCTATACACAGCGTTGGTGTTGATTTTTTGGAACATGCTGCATATTTCTTGGTATGTTTCATAATTTACACGACTTACATTGATAAAAGTTTTGTGAGAAACATACATATTGCATGTGCTTTACAGGCAACTTCATTGCAGTCTATTGCGGATTTTTTAAATTTATGTATAACTTAAAAATAATTTATTTTGTAACTATCTGTCTTTTTAATCGAAATAAAATGAATAAAAGATTAATGAATTTTCATTTTTGAAGTTCAAAGTCAACGCAGCTGGTATGAAAAGTCCTGAAAGAGCTGAAATTGACTGAATGAATTAATTAATTCAAAGCGGTGTAAAACACCAGAAATCTTTCTAAAATTTCCAGAATCCATTGAAAGTTCCAATTTAATCGAAATAGCCCGGCGTTTAATTTTTCGATTGGTTTTGTTCACTAATTTATTCTAAACTAAGTATGTAATTACACCTTAGTTCAGTTTAACGTTTAAAACTTTCTTTCTACGTATGATAGAAGGGGATAATGCGACAACATCGCCATCGTCAACGTCAGTCAACCATTGCTTTAGTTAGTACAAGTGGAAGGAAACGAGGAAGAGACGTCACCATAATTCAATTTTGGTTTTATGATTCTCACTGTGCTTGAGAATATCATTTGTCCTCACCTACAATTCCTAGGCGACACTAAGTGGAAATTTGAAAATTTTTGGCAAATTAAGTTAAAATACTATATAAAAAAAACTCATTTTATGTCAAAAAAATTTTAATTTACATTTGGTGTCGCCAAGAAATTGTGGGTCGCTATATGTGAGATTCTTACTCACAGTGAGAAACATAATACCAAAATTGAATTATGGTGACACTCAGTGACGAGTAAGTGAGATTCATAATAGGTGCTTAAGTGTAGCCTGACGCACAGCAGATGTTTCTCGAAAGTAGTTGTTTTTAAATAAAAATAATAAATTATCACAAAATAAAGAAAATGACGTCGACCACATTTCTTATATTTCACATTTATAATCTTCCTACAAGTGATTATCACGTGTTATAAACGATAATCTTGTTTTGACGAAAATCGTGTAATGACAGACCGGCAAAATATTATAATAATCAAGAATTCGCGATTATCTAGTTTGTGTCTCTCTTACTACGTATATATTAGAGATTCAATCCGGATCGAATCAACTTAGAGTTAACTTTGGATTGAAACCGAGTTATCTTTTTTAGCGTATATATTGGCGACTTATGTTTGGATCGAATCGAAACCGAGTTGAGATAAACGTCAAAAAAATTATTCTAAATACATATTTCTAAATTTATTTAAATTCAAATAAAAACTAAAATACTTAAATACCAATTATACATTCGCAAATAATCGTAAATGAAATAAAAATGGCGTTATTTTATTATTAATATTTTTATAAAAAATTGTTGTTGTTGTTTTTCGACTCGATTCCGTATATATTGGTGTTTTTAAGGATTGAGTTAACTCGATTCTACAAATTTGGTTGATCGAATCGAGTTAACGCGAAGTTGACTCGATCCCGTATATATTGAAATTTCGATCCGGGTTCAATCCGGATTGAATTCTTAATATATACGTAGTATCTGTTGTATAACGGCTTTTTCTGCAGCTAAAGCCTAGTACTCAGTTCGATTTCACGTGAAATTTCCATACGATTTTACCAAAGCGAAATTAGAAATGAAAAATTCCACTTCCGTTTTCATTTTGTAGTACTCAGTTCATCAGCGAAAAATCAAAGTGTGTTCAATACATCAGAGATGGTGCGCATAAACTCTCCAAATTATTTTCATGTGAAAATAATGTCTCGGCACATTATTTTCACGCGAAATTTTGACATTTGTTTGTGTTTGGCAATAAACAATTTTTTTAATACCACAAATCTATAAATTTATGTACGTAAAATATACAAATTCATTTATGTATGTCTACAAATTTATACGCTAAAATTAAAAATTCTCCAAATAAAATTTTATTTCTATTTCACGGGAAAATAAATAGATTTTTGGAGACCGCGGTAAAATTTTATTTCATTTTGAACTGAGTACTAAGCTTAAGACAATTCAAAAATATCAAGTGAAAAGCCAGCTACTTAATTTTGTCTATTTGGATATAGGATTATTGAGATTTTAAATTTTAAGCAAGCTACATAATATTTAGAATTTGGAACAAAATTGATAAGATATTCTACAAATTTGAGGAAAGAATAAAATTTTCATTTTAATATTTCTGGCAAGCAGCTAAAGTATTTTCCACTTTATGCGTGGATTCCACAGTGAACCAATTATTTTCAGTAAAAAATACTGATAAACCGAAAAGAGTATACATATTAAAATTACGTTAGAGTGATAAAGACAAACAAATGTTGCCATAAAAAGTATTGAGTTTCATAATTTTTATGGCAACATATTATTCCCCAGTAAATTTTGCTGAATTTTTTTTTTGTTTCTTTCTAACAAGTAAAGGATTTATATTTTTATCTCGTATTACTTTTACTGAAAAAATTGTTTCACTGTGGAATTCTCGCTTAATTTTTATTATTATTACGTGGAAGTTTACAACAGTTCTGATGTAAAACTAAGTTTAAAACAAATTGTCCATGTAAATTTGTGGTCACTAGCTCATCAGAGATGTCGACACAATTTTCCCCTTCTACATTTTGATAACTTTTCCGTATCGTATTGTCATTTGTGGTCCATTGTTCTTTTCATGCCTAGTTTATTTAATAGTCTTCCTCCTTTGCAGGAAACTATGTATGCCCTTTATGTAAAATGAGACCATTTTGGTTAGAATTCTGTTGATCTTTTGCTGCTAAAATAATTTTGCAGTTAAGTTCTAGAATAAACCCATTTTCTTTAGAAATTATGCTATTGTGACGTAAGTATTTTGTCAATGATAAAGTTATTTATCAATAAAAATCATGATGACATCGGGTTAGGTTTATTGATTTGAGATAATTCAAGGTGATGGCGCAGAAAGTTCTGGATGATGGCCATTTCGAATGACTGACTGTTTTTATTTTTAATTCTTATGTATTAACCCTTTCAGTAGAAGTTTTAAACCAATCATAAGAAACATTTTTGTTTTTAATTTTCTGATTGGTTTTTTACTAAATAACCAAAAAATGTAAGAAAAAGTAGAAAAAAAGCCTAACATAACCTTGGGAGCCTTTTGAAATTTATCATAAATGATGACAATTCGAACGAAAGGTTAAATAAAAACAACTTCTAAATTAATATATTCTATCACATATAAAAAATTATATCACATTTATTTCAAGAAAATAATAGATTATAATTATAACAAGTTCACAAATAAAAACTTTAGTAACCTAAAATTACAAAATCACATTTATAATAATTATTTATTATAAAAATGGGTGGGCTAGAGATGCACTTATTATATATTCAGTCTTCCTTATGATATTTATAAAAACAATTATTATTTCCGCCCGGTGCACCTTGGACATTTGCATCGTGACGCAGTACGGCTTTGGTCATGTATCGGCAAATGACCAACTGTATCTAGTCGTAGCTCATCAATTGGACGAGATTCAATTTATATTTTTTTTAGATCCGGGCGAAAATCAAGTTTGTTGCTTTCTAAATTACTCAATTGCCTTCCCCGCTTCTTAGTTAAGTCCGCGCATATCAATGCATTTGCCAAATGTAGTCTAAATTCATATAGATCCATTGGATCTTTTTGATTGATTTTGTTTACGTCATTCTTATACTCAATCCATGAAGCCGCAATAGCGAAATCAATAAAATGAGTAATTACTCGTAATGTCCATTTTTGACCTTTGATAAAAGTCCGGTAATAAGATATTAACTGATCTAAAAGATCAACTCCCCCCATTCCAGAATTGTAATGACGGACAATTTCTGGCTGGTTTATTTCAATATTTTTTTTTTGCATTTTTATCCCATCTTCTTACCACGCATTCTTAACCAAATTCCGAGACAATTTGAAGCCAGATAAACAGTTTTATTGTCTTGCTACTTAACAACGCAAATGTTACCATCTAAATTAACTGTTTCATCTGACGATCCTATGAATGGGATGATTTTCTCTGGCATCTTTTAAGTACAGCTTAGCTGCAATAATGGTCTTACTAAAACGAACTTGTCCGAACAATTTTTGCTAATCTGGTTTTTGTCTAAAATGTAAATTCGTTCTCAATTAACGGAATCTATCAAACGACATTGCATTCTTTATTGAGGTAATTCCCAGATTTTTATTCCCATAGGTTCTAAGTATTCCTAATTTTAGATTTCCCATCATGATTTGAATACCAATGAACTTTATTAGTTCCGCCTGGCTGGTATTTTTAAACGAATCGTCTCCATTATTTTCTGAAGCATACAAGTTTGTGTATTTAGCCATTTCGTCGAATAAATTTTTTGTTAAAACCTTGAAGATATATGTGGAGGGGGATATATTGGGTGTATCATCGGCTCCATTAATATTATTTGCAAATGGAGTACTACAATTCTCAAACTGAGTTCTGCGCCATCTTATTTTGGACTTATCGGTGGTGACCACTGGAATAACAAAATGATCAATGAACTCAAGGATCACATTTTCTATCAGCAACGTGTCAGACTTCTCTAGAGTATTTGCTTCTGCTATTACAATTGCAGTAGTGTCATCACATTCCGGTTCGTTTTAGTAAATGTTCCGAATTAATATCGTTTTCACCCAGAACTATGTCTGTTAAGTTGCTGGTTTTTAATGTAAAATATATGGAATTGAGGGTACATCAAATACACTTTCTTTGCCAGTGGAGTCTAATTGTATAAGATCCGAATTATTTTCCCCTTCATTATCTGATAGCTCTGAATCGGAAGCGTTTAGTAGAGCAATTATTTCATCTTCAGATGGATAGGTCTATAAACACTAAACAATACAAAATTCTAAAGATATAGTTATAAAGAGATAAGATGCTAGTAAAAAAAATGATAACCATCTTTATGAATTGTCATCATATGTTTACTTTGTCGGATTTGGGATCAAATGTGAACAAGAATTTTAGCACCAAATTAGAATTTTTTAAACAACAATTTTGAAACAACAAGCGAGCTATAAATAGAGCGTCGTCATATGATGCCAAATCTACTGAAAGGGTTAAGTGATGGAATAGAGAAATTTTCGACTAAACTGGGATAATTCTCTTAAGAATTTTAATAAAACTCGTTTCTAGAAGTTTTGGACATTTTCTTAACACAAAAATACACAACATAATTATTTTCAATCGAAAACTATAATGGGGATATTAGCGATGGGACTAGCAGTCAAACACGGATGTTATGAAATTTTTAGCTATTTTTTAGTCACTGAGTCCTGCTGAACTTCATCAACATAAAAATGATCTAGATAATTGTTTACTATTTGTGGTTTTGTATTTTTTTGTAATGTAATGTGATTCAGTTATTTGTGGTATATAAGGTTACTAAAGACTGTCGAGACGGTTTACTGGAATGGTCAACGAGATCCCACCACAAAGAGTGACATGTTTATTTACCTAAATATAATAACGAGATAATTAACATGGCACACGCGGTAATAATCACTAAACCGGTTTCTATAAGTTAGCTCTTCACAGTAATCTCCGTGAGAATCCATTGCTCTTTATAAGCAAGGTAAGGTGATTTATCATCGCAGCTTGTACTTTTAGAAGTATTTTATTCTATATAAAATTCTTGATGTATTATTTTCACTTCGTTCACCTCGTACATAAATCCTTTAGAGCAGAATTAGGTGCATTAGAATCAAAGTTATTTCGTGCCTTTAAGACTACAAACAAAAAAGTTATGACTTATAAAAGGCGAGATTTTTTGTAATTTAAAAATATCATATCTCAGTAACCCTTACACTTAGGACATCAGTTCTATGGGATGAAAGCTTCCAGATGAGCCCCCAGTCTGCCAAAAAGTTGTATCGGTTCTCCCGCCAAACACCCTGTATATAGAGTAAGTAGTCTTTAGGCTCTCAGGAACTGCTCCTTTTATTGAGCCAGTTTGTGTACTCCAGTAGAAGCATTTGGTATGTTTTTTACAATATCATCCAGAAAATCGTAGTATTGGTGTACGTGTTCGGTTTAGTGACTTGTTTTCTTTATTTTTTGACTGTTCAAAGCAAAGACGTTAATAATATTATATAGACCGGTAATGACTAAATGTCAAATGAGTAAATTTCAAAGAAAAAAAGAGATAGTCAAAAAATAATCAGTACTGTATTAAGAATTTTTATTAACGAATATGAATGAAGTCAGTTACTTGTACAATTAGAATTTTGTCTATATTAATTATCAGCATTCAAGAATTTTACAATATTTTTTTAAACTACAATTGATTCATGAATATTACACAAAATATTTAATCGCATTTATACAAAAAAATATTTCGCAAAAGCTATTCAACTTTTCCATATATATCATAAAACCGAACTATTCACTGTTTAGCAATCATCAATATAATTAATTAACCCTAGAATCACATTTAACTATAATTATACATATTGTATTATTAAAATAATTAAAATACTGAAAAAAATAAAATAAAATGCGCCATTTCCGTTTGTTTCCACATACATAGCTGAAAACGTTTTCGGTACGGCACTGGCGGAATATATTGTGCTTAATTCATATCATCCACAACAAATAATTTTTTTTTTTTTCGATACATTTTATTTTAATAACGCACAAATTATAAACACAAATTTGATCACAAATTGTATTCAACATACAAATTTCTTCACAAATTTCATCACAAATTATATAAAATTTTCAAATAATTCTATTTTGAAAGGCAAACAACCAGAAACAAAAGGTTTATGTTGTGGATGATATAGAAATCAAAGATAGAGATATAAATATAATTTTATATACGCATCCCGTCCTAACTGTCTACGCATGAAATAGACGATTTTATATGGAGAAAAAGCATATTACCGGTCTCTGTATATAGTATTATGTCTATGGTTCAAAGTGCCAATTTTATTTTATTTCGGGTGAGTAATTTTTTGTTCTGTCCACTATGGTCATTCAAGAATTGTCTGAATTGAACGTCAGCAGACATCAATTTCTTGTAAGCGATTCCACATCCAAACTTACAATTACCCATCATTACTGATGTAATTGCCATATCGAAAATATGGCCAACTGAACACTTCGAAGTTGGTTTCATTAATCGCTGGTTTAAATTGCTTGACCTTTTGTTACAAAAGCGGTTTACACGGCCTTTATGAGATCGCTTCTCCAACATAACAGGCAGGGGTGAACTTTGTATCACAGAATTTCTATAAATAAAATATAGGCAATGCAACGAAGATTTCTTCTTTTTTGCTTTGTGGGTACTTCGCCCCAGATGGACAACTTAAATTTTACTTCCTTGATCGCTTAAAGTTTAGTAAGCTGTTTAACCTAGTCGAGTGGTTGTAGATATTTTTATCTATACAAATTACTATCTGGCGGTAAAATCTCGTATCGTACTCGAATCAGTAAATTAATAAATTTCAATTTGAGCTAGCGGATTTTGAGAATCTTAATTAATTTTGTATTTTGATTTTTTTTAATTAATTTATTTGGACTATACAAATCCAACTCCCAGTATTTCTTGCTCCTTCGGCGGCGTACCTTTCTTCTGAATTACTTAATCAGTAACTAATAATTATAATATTTTGCCGCCTCGAAAGATATAGGTGGCGTGGATTTTCGCCGATGGACTAAAAGAAACAAAATTCCCATCTCAAGTGCTTTGTATAATAATATTTCTAGTCGTCCCTTTAAAATAGACAAACCTGCCACAACATCATTCCACTATTCTAGTATTTATCAGACTTCATTAAATATAATGAAAGTGACAATAATTGCTATTTCTGTCACAAAACATTAAGAGACCGAGATCCAAGAGACCGACGTTCAATTTTTTACTATTGGTCTCATTTCCATTTTATGTTCTTAATTATAACCCGTATAAATATTATTACATAAAATAAATCTTGAGAATTGTGCATTTTCCTTTTTAACATACATATTACATATTAGAAATAATGAATAATCACGGCGTCGCTAAAAATTAATGTTACCGTTTATAAAGCGTTACATTCTAATTTTAAATATTTTCCATTTGTATATGCAATCTGTTTATTCCAGTCACTTTTGATTTTCAATTTTCTTTCCTTGAATATCAATGTAACAAAATCGCGAAAATTTCGAAAAATGTGGATAACAATGTCATTTGGAACGAATATAATACATTTGTATTATATTTTTTATTGTTCGTTATAATTATGAAACAGTAATTTAAGAAAGTTGTCTATTTGTATACACTTTGATGTTGGTATTAAACATCTTTGGTATAAAAAGAGTTCCGCATTATTTATTTTAGGTGTTTTTGTTAAATTTGTTATGATGTCAAGATCATTATGATCATTAAAATTGAATTTATTTAATTTTTTTTGTTACCGTCTCAAGGTTTCCAAATTCAATTACTCGATTAATTTTCACATAATGAAATTATTTATTTATTAGGCCGGATGTTGATGCTAGGTGCTTTAATTACTTTAACACTTATATGTAGAATATTAGATTGTAGTTATCCGTTTAGATATCATGTTATATGACATTCGTTTTATACAATTTAACCGTATGTTATAAAATCGTGATTGTGTAATAATTGACTTAAAGCAAACCAAGTCATTTATTATTGAAATTCGTTCTAAAATATCGTGTTGGATAAATCACAAACAGAAAGGAAATTGGATTGCTTTGAAAGTCCTATTTTATTTAAAATCGTGGTTAATATGAATATAGTGAAAGGAACTGATTCATAACTAACGTATGTATACCGAAATCTACCTGTAGGCACAATATGATATGCTTAATTTATACCCGAAAATTAAGTTAAGCTTCTTAGAATCGTTTTTGTTTAACGGAATTCATCAAAATATGAAAGTAACAATTGAACAAAAGAATTATAAAATGAGCCACGATCTTTTGCGTTTTGGTCAATTCATAATCAGTTGAATTAATACAACAACAAATCTAGCTTCTCATGATCTAGTAAATTGGTTAATTAATTTTAATTCTAGCTTGGCGAACAATTTCTTGTATGGCATGATAAATAATTTTTTGTCCAAGGACTTATTTGGACGTTGAACGGAATTTGTTGTTATATACGTTACATTCGAACTGGAATTTAATTAGTTTTATTTTAATTACAACTATGCAGTATGTACATAAATAGTTAGAAGTTTGTATTATGAAAATCGGTATCCTATTATTAGATGGTAGACTCAATATAATATGTGCTTCGATGTTAAATAAATTTAAATGTTCATAATGCAAGATAAAAAAGGGTGTGTACATTTGTTTTCAAGAGGTCAATTATGTTGGGTAGGCCAACAAATATTTAAGCTTTTTCTAACTAAATATGGGAACATATTGTTATAGGAAACTAAAACTTTGTTAAAAAATTCAATACATTTCAATTTGTTTAATGAGCCCTAGATGAATTTAATGACTCATAAAATAAAAGTTATGGTGAAAGTGAAATCCAAATTTCGGGACAGTTCCAAACCTGTATGCTGCCCGGCGATATATTGGTGAAACAGAAGAACTGTATGATCGATGCATAAATCTAAATTTTCTAAAATTTAGAACATCCATGACAAAATGTTGCACCACCTAGTCCCGAAACCGTTTTGAAAACGGTCGCGGAATTCTTGCCATTTTCACCAGAACATGTGAATATGGCTCATTTAAAACTATTATTGCTGGATCCAATACAGACTATTTTGGATCCTTTGAAATTTATGTTAAATGACTGTATCCTGTCAAACCCATTTAAACATCAAGTAATACCGAAGGACAATGTTTTAGAAGAAGATCTCGAGGAATACTTATACCTAAGTACTTCAGTATTAGCATCCCAAACATTTCAGATGTTGATGCTAAACACTTGAAAAAATTAGAGTAACTTTGATATCTTAATGTGTGCCAAAGGCCAATTCGAAAAATATCAATTTTTAAATATGATGAAATACCCTCCCAGACCCATTAGAATTTCACGTAACTTCCGATAGGCACTCGAATAAAAGCAATCCGCCAAAAACCTCTTAGTTCATCAAGCGTATCTAGAGTGGTTTGGTAAAATGTTGTTCCATGAGATTAAATAAAACTTTATTTTCATGGAGCACCCTGCTTAAAGAAAAACATGCAAATTCCTGCGCTCTTACCGGTCCGACAATATCCCTGTAAGTATCGAAAAATACTTCAAAAAAGTTTTGGATATTTTTTGGAACTAAGAAGTCCTCAAGCACGTTTGGACAGTTTTCAAATCGTATAAGTTTTGGATAATTTTGGAGCTAAGCAGGGGTTAGGGACTTAATCTTGCTTTAAAAAATTTTGCAATACAAATTCTTGCATTTTGAAATCTTGCATTTAAAAATCTTGCAGTTCAAACTCTTTCATTTCAAAAACTTGCATTTAAAAATCTTGCATTACAAAATCTTGCACTAAAATTCTTGCATATCAGAATTTCCCGTACATTTATACAATATTTAGGGGCATCCTCCTTTTAAAATATGTAGCGAAGTAATTTAAATCGCCACAACATGCACTGCCCTAAAAACATTTAAAATGCGTGATTTTGTGTTGTTTCATGCAGTCTATTATGTTTATGTTCATTATTAAGCATTTTGGTCTTTCAACATATCGCACAATGGGAAATCATTACGTCGATCGATATTTCATAGCCAAAAATGCGAAAAGACCAAAATGCTTAAAATTGGACATAGTAAGTTTTTTTGAAAAGAATAAAATGTTATTTCGAATAAATGTATTCCTATTGCAAATTCGACGCTGATTCCGAATCTGTTTTACGCTACGTCCATTATTAAGCATTTTGGCTATGAAATATTGATCGACGATTCTATAAATGTACGGGAAATTCTGATATGCAAGATTTTGTAATGCAAAATTAAGGGGCTAACCCCAGATGAAATAATTTTGGCAACAGCTGTAATCATTAAAGTAAAATCTGGAAAGGGATTGAATAAAAATAAAACTTGTATGAGGAGTTTGATTACAGAAGGGGGGGGGGGGGGGGGGGGGGGGTTACCGTTGTTCATCCAGATTTAGTCTACAATTTTAAATTGCGGATGCCGATATGGGTTTAGAATTCTTCCCAGGTACTAAAAAAAGTGTCGAAGCATGGCATCCGCGTCTTAAAGTGGTAGTTGGACGTAGATAAAATTATTGAAAATATACCGAAGGAACTTATTTTTCCGGTTAACTTATTGTTCAAAGGCTCAAATTAATAAGGTAATATCCGGAGTACTCTACTCACAGAAAAGAAAAACAATCAAAAAGAAAACGGATCATTATTTAAGGGACTCAGGGACTTAGTAAAACTGATTTTTAAAAAGAATCGCCCATAGTATTATTTATGTTTATTTGTCTACATTTTATTTATTTTTTAATTATATTATAAAATGACAACTATGTACTACTATGACAACTATATACTTATTTTTTTATAACAAAATGCAACAACTTATTCTAAACTCAACAATGACTTATTGTGTTTTTAATAGAGAAAACATTAATTTTTGTAAACACGCACGATTGTATCGCAGATAAATACTAAAACGCCAAAATTTTGTACTTGCAAGATTTTCTACTTGCAACATTTTGTAACTAAAATTTTGATTTGTGGGATTTTAAAAAATTGCAAGGTTTTGTTCTTGCAAGATTTTGCAATGTAAATGCGCTCCCGCTAAGCAGTCGTCAAAAAAATCAGAAGATGATGCCAAATTTCTGGAAAATACTTAGAATGAATGCAATGTTTCTCAGTCAGACCCATTCGAAAAATTAATAGAGAAACCCGTTAAAAATCCTACAATTTCCTACGGACTTTTTTTCATCTAGAACTAATACCACTTAAGATAAAAGTACGCCTTTCGACAATATCACCGACGTTGGATTGCTTGGAAAATACTTAGAATGATTTGGAATTTACAATCCGAAACAGCATCTTGGAAAACTCTGCCTGCCGCATTTGAGAATTATGTAAATAATTTTCAAAGGACACTAAAATCTAAGCAGTTGGCCAATATTTCAGATTTTTATACTAAATACTTCGAAAATACATATACTAAGTTCCTGGTGCCGATTTTTTGTCTAAATTTCTAACTAACTAAATGAGGGTATTAAATTTTAATTTTATTTAATCATAAGACGCGGTTTATTTCGTGCCATTTCTATCAACGACTTTTTAATTAACTTCCGATAGATAAGCTGGTTTGTTAGGCTGTTTCATGAGATTAAAAGGGAGAACTACGTCCGTTGCTAATGTGCAATATAAAAGTGTCTAAAAATATGCGGAACTGAAAGAAAAAAACCGATCATGCTGAAGTTGAATATTGTGGATGGAAATGGGATTCAATTCAATCAATTACAGTCAATTTGGATGGGAACTAACCCATTTCTCAACCAATTGTCATGAAATTTGATATTGTGGTTGGAAATGGGATTTTAAATTATTTTTAGATTATGTTCATAAATATGAATACAACGATACGGATATAACGATTTTAAACCGGTTATGATTAAAATTTGAAGAAGAAGTTCTGGAATATTGCTAATTGGGACGGAACTAAGCCATTTATAGTCGAATAGGTCGAAATTCGGTATGGTATATGGAAATGGGAATATAAAATATGTATATATTTTTTTTAAAGAAAAAACATCAGCAAATCGGACAATCATTGGTTTCTCGAATTTATGCAACCCGATTTCCAAATTGATCTATGGGGGCTCTACGTTTTGGACGATTCCACTTTGGCGTATTCAGTTGCAATTCAAACCATATGTAAATTTTTGGCAAATACCTATAATTACTTTGGAATGTTGGGATACATTTTCACTAGCATAAATTAATCAGAATTTGCCAAATTCTCAGCAGTAATGCTTTTACGCTTTTTTATCAGGACCATCGATTTTTCGTCGTCCACTTGAATAAACCGTTACAATTGGCATGTTAGGTCTCCTGTCGAATTCGGTATGCCAAACATAATCGCTTGTTTGTATTTGGGTTGAGTTTGGAAATATAATTTACTTCATTTGGTGAATACCCGATTTTAGATATTGCTGCGACAATCATTAAAAATAATCTAAAACGTCAAAACATTTTAATTTTTAAAATTAAATATTTATTATAACTTCTTGCTCGTATCTTATTCTTGTGATGCTTTAAATCAATAAGTCGTGATGTTGTACAATTTAATTTAATTCTTGTAAAATTTGATTTCGATTACCATCAGACAAAGGAGTACAAAATTAAATTTCGGTACGTTATAGAGATATGAATCGTTGTTCTTGTTATGTATTAAGTCATGTGCAACGTTATATTAAATCCCGACCTGGATGAACTGTAAAATATTATATAATTAGATAATCCATATAGATATAATAATCTACTTAATTAGATAAATTACCTTAAATATTTAACGAGCAGATTAAACTTTATAAAAGCGTTTTAATCTATTTTAAGAGTACTCAACTTTTTAAGAAATACGAATATAATTGGTGGTATAAAATTACTAGAAAATTATACTTCTGGTATAGCAGGTTGGAAAATTATTTTGCATTGGCGACCACCGTTGCGTTCCGCCTTGAAAGTATTTAGTAATTTTCGCCAATTAGTTATTAAATTAAGCTCGTTGTAACGCAATTTGTAAATCAAAATCTAATTGCATTTCAACGGATTTAATTGAAAAAAAAAACTAAAACTACCACAAATTGAACAGGAAGATGAAGTTTTAGTTCCTTTGTGAAGAAAGCTATTGTTTTACGTTCTTAAACTGTTCGAAGCTTAAGTTGCATATCTTATAGTGTGCATTTATATATTGCAAAGAGATATTATGCTGCATAGTTAAAACAGAATTTTACATATTGTATTAGTTTCAAGTGTAATAATTTTTAAACTTTTTCTTTTTATTTCAGGTAAGTCAATTGTCATTCAAAGCGTTACGTGAGTATTACGAATTAATTAGAAATATTTACATTATCGTTTATTTATTGTGTTTTAGATAATTTTCATTTCCTTTAAAAGTTTGTAAGAAAACTCTATAACTTGACAAATCCTAGGAAATTATTCTTAGAAGCGAGACAAAAAGTATACACAACATCGCATCATTTGAATTATTCTCTTAGATTAATTGACCGTAAACCATCTTTTTTAATAATGTTTTCGGCTGCCCGAATTTGTATAACTAATTTCGGAGCAATTCATTGAATTGCAATCTCCAATTACAGTAAATTGTTGGATACAAATGTCTTCCCAATTGTCGTTAATTTATCTGGAGAATATTGCGAAATATATAGGGTCTTCCAATAAGAACTTTTTCAGTTGTTCAGATTTTTCACAAATTAAGGTTGACCATTCAGAAAAATGTATTCATTTTCGCTTCAAAATCATATTAAAATAATTAAAATCTATTATGAAAATGGTGGATTTCGAAAACAACATATCATAAAAAACGCGTTATTTTTGGTAGACAAAATCGCCCATCTGAGCCCGCTATATAGTGTATAAATTTGAATCCACTGCTTCAGTAGTAAATATACCGATGACACGTGCTCGATCAGGTCGTTGAGTGCATCCTATGGGCAAGAGATCATTGGTCCGCATTATTTTGAAAATGAAGCTGGTAACGCTGTTACTGTTAATGGTGTTCGTCCGGAGACATGACGAATCTGACTACTTAGCCGAAATAAAACACCAATGCCAAAATAACAAAGTGGCGGATGTTGCTGTTAGTTAACAAAGCATTTATGTAAAGTCACAATGTTGATTAGGAACATCTTCAAAAACCTTTTCAAAATATTTCTTTTTCGAACAATATTTTTTACGTTTAATTTCTTTATCCGGGGCGCGAGTAGCAAAGTGAGCATTTCTGTTTCATAAAATCTTAAATCCTATAAAGTACTTTTGGTCGTTTTCGTCCATTTTAGATGAAATAGGGTTTAAACAATTGAATAACAACGATTCTAAGACTGCGGTCCAATTCGTAACCTATTTTGTGGAGACTGACTTATTTGAAAGTCTACAATAAGTCTCCTGTCGAACAGACTTATTGGAAACTTGTTAGAATTATTTTGATGTGTTACCAGTTAGGGCGCAAGCCACGCATAAACGTCAAACAAGTTTACAATAAGTCTCGTCGACTGCAGGTTTACGGTAGACGGTTTCAAATAAGTCAGTCTCCACAAAATAAGTCACGAATTTGATCGCAGCCTAAATTTAAATTTTGTGTGTTAACCTCAGCTAAAAGAATCTCATTTACGTTGTCCTTGTTGCTCCAATCAATTAAGTAATTAATAATATTACGAGTTCTACTTTATAAAAAACGAATTTAATTACATTTTTTTTTAAATTATTAGACCTAAAACTAAGCAACTCCACTTGGGATCGCGGATCTAGCTTAGTAATTACGTTTTGTAGGGAATTTTGCAATTGATTAATTACTTGAGCAATGGAATCTAGTTTATCAGAAAATATAGGAAGTTATCAAGGCGGCACTCGTTTTATATATAATAGTTCTAAATTTTACCGCATTTAGTGAAATTATCTTGAAGCTTGTGTTTTTCGACAAACGGTTTATATTTTGACAATGCTATTAAACTCTCAACTAAATTAAACGTACATCGTTTTCTGATATGCGATTCAAATAAACAATCAAATTTATATCAAAAATCTTCGATAAATCACTCAGTTGTTCTTTTTTTTTAAATTAGCAAGGTTGGTTGCAAAATCAACTTAAGCAAACCTTTGAAGCAAGTTAAAGGCGTAAGAAATGTGTATTTTATTGAACTCGCGTATTTTTATAATTTATTTACTGTGTCGCCATCTATGGTTATTTCTGTAGAAGTTGTTAAATATTTTTAGATTAGTCGATTTAGTGTCAGCTGTCGTATAGATCGAGTTGCAAATTTGTTGATTTATTAAGGTTGTTAAAGCGTTTTTGTTAAATTGTCTAACATTTTTGCGTGATACCTAAGATTTTTTTTTCCACTAGGGCTCTAGCCAATAATGGAGCCCCACGGTAATATAAATCAATTCTATCAAATATTGAAATCGATATCTCCTAAATTAATCGCCAAATAAATAAAGATGTTCCCAAAAAATCAAAATTCTTCTGAATTTTTCATTTAATATGCCGAAGATTATCACTATGACCTTATGGATTATCATCCCTGGTGAAAAGCTAATGACCTCCACTATAATTGCAGAGGGTCTGTTTTTATGATATTGTTTTGTAAATATTTATACATAATATCGATGGTTTCTGAATCGCATGTTAAAATGTACGTAACTTTTGCATATCAAAATGAAATGCGATAAGTTGGCAAAAATAAAAATACAAATGCCAACTAATTAAATCGCATTATATCCCATCGAGGATTTCTTTTGTTTTTAAAGCTTTTAAATGAAAGACTCTAACTAGGAAACTATACAACCAAATGTCATACAAATTTGATATCTTTAGTTTAAAAGAACATTCTTTACGACAAACAAAGGAAGTTGTTACTACACCTTTTCCAATTGTAATTCAGAAAGTATCAGTTGTAATTCAGAAAGTATCAGTTGTAATTCAGAAAGTATAAATTGTAATTCAGATTAGTCAATTGTAATTCAGAAAGTATCAATTGTAATTCAGATTAGTCAATTGTAATTCAGAAAGTATCAATTGTAATTCAGATTAGTCAATTGTAATTTAGAAAGTATCAATTGTAGTTCAGAAAGTATCAATTGTAGTTCAGAACATTTCGACATTCGTCGAATTGTAGCAATTTCACAACAGGAATTTTATGTTTTGAACGAATATGTTAATTTACTTCATAGTTAGCGAATTTTAGGTAAGAATCACTTGATAGGTTTTTAGAGATTGCGGAAGATAACACAACTTACCATTGAAATATATATGTACATAGTAATAAATGAGACGACAGTATGTGTTTTGCGGTGAGGAGGATATTTATTCCGTAATGAAAGATTTAATTGAAAATATTTTGGGAATTTACTTTCTCAATTATATTGATAAATATTGAATTTTTCTGAATTATAATTAACAATTTATTTTTTTACAAAACACAAATAATAAACAAGCAAGGGTAACATTAATACAAACAACAACAGAAATATAATTTAAATAAAATAAATAATTAAAGTAATAAACGAACTTTCACTTTAGCTACCAACAGACATGTCATTCATTGCCAAAGCGGCAACTTGATGGATTGAAGTATGTTGTATGGCACGAGCACAATCACCTCCGGCTACACTGTTCTTTGCTTGATCAATAATCCCCTCCAAGTATACCAATCTTTGTTCCATAACACCAGGACCTGTAACGCTTGGTATTCTAACATTATTTTTAGCGTAAGCCTTCACCTTTGACCAAATAGTCTCAATAGGATTAAGCATTGGTGAATATGGCCCTAGCCGCAGCAGAGACGCTGTAGTCCCTTTAATAACTGTTTCCAGGTTTGAATGGCAAGGTGCGTTGTCTGAAACAATTACCAAATCTTCAAGTTCATTCTATTATGAAAATGGATCTCCAATGTTTTGCCAGTGCTGCATCAGTCTTGTCACCCACGCATTTGCTAGATGGGCGGTAAATGAACCTCTTCTCCGCTCCATTAAAACAACTCCTGCAGTAGAGATTGCTCCTATCAAATGGATGTTAGGGCCTCGTGCGGCTGGGAGAAGTTGAACTGCTCTGGCACCAGCTACTGCACGGCCCCTTGTCCGGCGGCAAAATAAATTAAAATTGGTTTCATCTATCTAAACAATCTGTTTCCCTTGTTGAATATAGTTATTCAAACTTTGGACATATTCTGCTCTTTTCCTTTTATTTATGTCAGAGTTCATAGTGCAAGGTTCATTATGAACTTTCTTCGTAGTGAAGAGCCTGCCTTCTAGGTAATTGCCTACTGTTGACACAGATATCGATATGTTGAATTTGGTATTTTTTGTTTTAATTTCTGCAATGTACAGCTGCAATCCTGTTCTACCCATGAAACAAGCGAATCAATTTGTGCCTAATTCAAAATTCGATGTTTTATACCTCCTCTTGCTAACATTTTGTGTTGCCCTGATCGAATCCAATGGAATGCGGTCTTGTACTTGATGTCCAACGTCGCAGCTAAGGACACCCAATCATCACCTTTATTGGCACAATTCACGATTCTTTCACGATCTGCATTAGTATTTTTTTTGTACTTTTTTCGTTCTGTGCTTTCAGTTGCAGTCAGAACAGCTCTGCAAATAGGACATATAGCATCCGGTACATTGTTCATATCTCTTTGACACTTTGTATGCAGTAGATGTCTGCATGGTAATAGATAATAATTATTACTTTATTCCGTGTCATTGAAGTGCAACAAATAACGCAATTGTCTTTAAACTCCATTAAAAAATATGGGATTAAACGATTTAAGTTTTCAGAAGAAATAAAACAAATTAATTAAAAAGTCTTTTTTTTAAACATAGAATATGACACATATTTTTGGTTACTATGTTTAAAATGATCATTTTTTTATGTATAATGCTAATGCAGTAAAATTAAGTACATATTGTAATTCAAATAACGTTAACATGTTCTGAACTACAATTGATACTTTCTGAATTACAATTGATACTTTCTGAACTACAATTGATATTTTCTGAACTACAATATTGATACTTTCTAAATTACAATTGACTAATCTGAATTACATTTGATACTTTCTGAATTACAATTGACTAATCTGAATTACAACTGATACTTTCTGAATTACAATTGGAAAAGGTGTAGTGTCGCACATATAGCGTTATTATCCACCCTCGTAGGTACTCAACAAATAATTACTGAAATTTATTTAAGTCGCTCCTTTTTTTAAAAAGCCAAAGCCTGGGGAGATTTCAAGACAATATATAGAAAACCAATTCACAGAAAGTAATTCGCGCAAAACCAATTCACATTCTTCTCACATGATATTAGTCCGATTTGAATCAGTGTTTTAAAATTTGAGGTTCTACCTTCTTACCGGGTGTTACAAAAATGTTTTGTAAAGCACATTCAAAACAATCTGTGTGATTTACCAAAAACTGCTGATACTTTTTGCCAAAACCAAGTTCCACTGTTTTTTCTGTTCTTTTTATTTATTTACATAATATATTTAACACTTCGATTATTAAATTCTTCAAAATTGAGAAAAACTAAGATCACATAGACACGAGTGTTTTCAATGTGTAATATGCCAGACACAGATTTCAACAACTGTCTGGTATTTTAGTCTGCCTACCGCAAGCAGAGTGGGGCGTGTAGACTTCATTATATCTATTGCAGTATTGCCATTTCTCTTTTCCTTCATTTCGCCGTGGCAACCGCCGAGGTATGGGACGGTGCGTTGTTTTAGTGGAGCAAGATTTTTTTTCTGCAAATGTGGCCGTTTTCCCGCTATCTCTGCCTTCAGCTTAAATAAAATGATGCGTAGTATGCTACTGCAATTGTTTTCCTTTTTTGAAGATAATAGGATGCCTAGATCTTGATTCAATATGTGACAAACTTTAAATCGACGGTTGTCTACCATCATTTGGTGAACTTGGGCGATGTTATCGACAATGGTTGCAGTTTTAGGACGTCCCGAAAGTTCATCCGCACAGACGCTGGTACGGCCACGTTCAAAATGAGCTGCCCAGAAATTCTCGGTGGTAAATGATGCTGCAAAGTCCCCGTACACAGCTTCCACCTCGCCTTTAATTTGCTTAGACGTATTGCCTTTCAAAATTAAATATTTAATGACAGCTTTATACTTTTGTTGACGAGTGTTGCCATCTTCATGTTGATGTCGGAAACTTTCCAGACAATCCTCGCACTAGCGATGTATTATCATGTAGCATTACGTTGTACCCATTATACGAGTAGTCGTATATGTATATAAAAATAATGTTATGTTCTGGTGAAAATTAGTGGATTAAATAAATCCGCTTGTATGAGACTGACGTATCTTATTAAAAAAAATATTAAACTGACAACACAAAAATTTCACTTTGACCGTGGGGGTGAAGGTTACAGGCAAGGTAATATTTTACTAAGCTTAATGTCGTTCGTCAGTAACATTTTATTGATTATTATATTTAATCTTCATCTATTTTCTTGTTGATGAATTATCTTAGATGTAATTAAGCACAAGAGTTCAATATCAAATGAAAGAAAAAAACTTATAATCAACTATTTAATATACCAAATGTAATATGTAGTTATGAATCGTTTAATACATAACACACCAAAATCGAAAGCTTTGCATTTTTTGGCAAATTAAAATAAATTTATTTGAACAGCGTGTGGGCTAAAAAACATAAAATTGCATAACAAAGCTTTTTATTTGGCGTTACTGTTTATTGAGTGATATATTGGTTAATTATTTTTGCACATGTAATTAAAATTCTCACAAAATAAGTGGTATGATCTTTTTAGATTATTGCAAATTATACTCAAATTATTATTAAACTTGAAAAACTAAAAATATCTGTGGTATTTTATTACATTACGAGATTAATTAAAGCGAGATTATGAAATTTAGCTACGGTTTAAGTAAGATGATAAAAACTAGCGAAGCTTTAAATTTCGTTGCACATAATACACAATACATCTGTCTGCAAAATAACAGGAGTACCTTTCATACAGTAACAGCCTTGACACACCAACTTAGGCATGATTTTAATTTAATAACATTTGGGTTGTGAACTCGTCACTCAAAACATATAAAAATGCAAATAAAATATCGTGATAATGAGCCTTTGATAATTCGATTAAGTTTTAAGTTATCCAAAAAATTTAATTGCCAAAATACGCCATTTATTATTATTATGGTCTTAAAATCGTGTCGAAATAAAATAAATATTTTCAGTTCTTTATTACATGTTTCACTGTTACCATAATGTGCAATAGTGCAAGTTTAAAAAGATTGTTAAAGTTTCATTTAAATTAATTAAATTTTTATTTTATGTGCTGTTATGTGCTCATACTCGAATGTATTGTACGAGTATTTTATTTCCTAGTTTGTTTCTTATAAAATCGCCCAACATATTCATTTTTTTTATTTTTTTAATTGCCATTAATTTTTGTAAAGAAAATTAAAAGTACATACATAATATTAGTTTATGTGTATTACCGTCTTATGCACTTTCTTTGTATGTACATTTATTTATTAACGAAATGTACAATAAATTCGTACTTAATCATTTTTTTTATTGCACTTAAAATTTGTATTTCAAATGCTGAGAATTGACCTGGACCCTTATATAACGATTTTCGAAATCGAAACTCGTCTATACTATTTTCGGCTTCCACCAATTGTTGGGCTCGATCGATGATCACAATATTTTAAAATGATGGAAATGGAGCATTTTGAAAACCATTTAATTTTTTTTTTCTTTATTAGTAAACTCCTAATTTATAAAAATGTATCGGAGCTACGATTCTGAATACAATTAAACATAAAACAAAAATGAACAACTTATAATAAATTTAAATCATGAATTTAACTGTTAAATATCGACAAACTAATGTATGTATAACAATTTATAATTAGCCTGATTTTGTAATTAACAAGGAAGGAGTTATCAATAAATCATAAAAAATTCGCATTATTCGACTACCATTAATTCGGACTTATAGAATGTTATCAACATTTGAAGAGTGGATTGGATAAATATGTTTTCATCTCTATACAAGTAAAATTTTAGTTGTGAATTCGAAAGTCTTCAACAGCAACTTCAAAAATGCAACCAATAAATAGATTCTTTATTTTCAGATGAAGTTTACAATTGCAGCTCTACGAGATATGTCGCTCCATTTCGCCAATTAAAGTCCTGACGAAATTAGAAAGAGTAAGAGAACTATTAGAGCCCTCAAATACTATTAGCCCCTATTACATGAAATTATGGCCCTCGCGAGTGTACACACCCTCAAGCAATGAGGTTCTTGCACCTCAAATTCCTAGGCATATCACGGTATAAAATCTATTGGGAGAACATTATGAAATTTTCGAAATATTATGAAATTTTTCAATATTATTCGAAATTTACGCCACCTCTTAACTTAAGAAGTCCAATATGGTTGTGAATAAAATTATAAATATTAAATATTTTTAATTATATAAGGTTATGATTTTAATTACATAAATCTATCATAATCAAATTTTAGAAGTGTATTGAAAAATTCATAATAGTTCGATTTTCGATTTAATTAGTCGATATCGATCATTTTTTAATGACCCCTGAAAATCGCAGAAATGCTAGAAGTATAAAGATTTATGGCTGAAATTTACAGTTTTCGACTAAATAATTTTCTTTTCACAAGAACAAATTGAACTTCATTCCCTAATAGTAGGAGCTACAATCTTAAAAATCAAGTTCTCCTTTGCAATTTATTGCAATGTCATCCCAATGTAAGACACTTACATATAATAGAAATTTTATATTTTATTTATAGATGGAGCACAAAATAAACCGCGTCCTAAGATTAATTAAAAATTTCTAAATAAATTAAAATTTAACAGTCTACAAAATATTTCTTATCATTAATTAATAAATCTGAGTTTATTAAGCAAACTTATTGCAGTTTTTTAACTAAAATATACCTACCTAGTTTATGAGAAATAGAGACATCTATCAATACTGGTATAAACTAAATTCCAAAGTTAGTTTGAACTTTAGACAAAAAATAGGCGTCAGGCACACAGTATAAAGGTTTATTTATATTATCCGTTCCGTTCAGTCATCGAGCAATAAATATATAAGAGAAATCAAGTAGTGCAAATTTTATAAGCAGGTTTTTCCGAGGTTAATCTTATTTTATAGTTTTAATATATTTATATATACAAATTTAATTTTTTTCTATATTTAATCCATACATACGTATCTTATAAACATATCGGCATAGTTACTTTATAGTTTATTGTTCTTGTTAGGCTTATACAGGTTGTGTAAAGTAAGATAGATTAACCTCGGAAACTCTACATGAGTCCTCTTATGTATATTTTGCTTTATGGTTCAGTTCCTACACTATCGTATCAGAGAAATGTTGTTGAAAATAATGTTTTTGTGATGTCTGAAGGCGAAAAAATACGAAAGAATAGCGAAGAAATTCGAATCAATATATTTTTTTATATTCTCATATGGTTGTATGAAATTTCTTTCAATGTCATCCCAATGTAAGACACTTACATATAATAGAAATTTTTGAACCCTAAAACTTTTATCTCAATGTATCATTTTTACCTAAATTTCTGTTCTGAAACTTTTTGGCCACAAAAATATTATGTATAAATATTTACAAAACAATATCATAAAAAAATAAACAGGCCCTTTGTAATTATAGTGGAGGTTATTAGCTTTTCACTAGGGATGATAATCCATAAGGTCATAGTGATAATCTTATATCAGTTATCGCAAATTACGTTTCTGGCAACACCAACTCATGATCAAGTATTAAAGTAAAACAAAAATTCAATTACCGCATATGAACGGATTAAAGTGTCATTTGTGATAGATTTATTCTAAAAAAATATATTGGATAAGCGAAATTAAATTAAAAGTAAGGTAAATTTAACTCTGCTATACGTGATTAAAGTGATAGAAAGACGGTTTGTGCTAGATTCAGATGCTTTAATACATACATTAAGATTTTCACTTTAGAATTTATAGCAGTATGGATTTAAGAAAAAATGCTCGGTCTTCGCTCAAAAAATTTTGTCACGAGTAAACAATGTCATGACAAAATTGTATTTTTGTATAAGCGATATGAATTCACACTTTTCAATTTAGAAGGCAAATAGATTAAGAAATAGCCTTTGCGAGGGTTGTCTCAAGAGTTCCCAACCTAACACAGATACAAGACATTTTTGCTTCAAATTTATTTTTATTTCTCTACATAGTCTCCTTGTAAGTCTATACACTTCTCCCAGCGATGCTTCCATCTCTTCAACCCATCCAAATAGTACTCGGGTCTTTCTCTGCACAATAGTTGTTTTCGAAGAAGATGGCCTCTTCATTCGACGAGGCTACATCTGGTGAGTAAGAAGGGTGTTGAAGTTTTTGTTTTTATATTTAGAAAGTATTAGGCATCCAATGGATTTATTGTCCTTTAAAGGACAATTAATACTCCCCTTTTCATTCACGCATCCACACACCCATTCACCTACTCACACAATTACAGTATACCACCTGCATGTTGCAAAATCCATGGCAACCTGCACACTGACATGGACGGTGGATCGGCGCTGAATTCTGCATTCCAACAGAGGGTCTAAGTTGTGTTTATTAACATCACCGATCGTAATCGATGAAGAGAATTCGCTTTACATCTTGCCTCTGGTGGGATTCGAACCCAGTACCTCCCGGTCCAAGTGCCGAAGCTTTAACCATTGCGCCATTTATACGGTTATGGCCAGTTCAAACCGAAATTCGTGGATTTTGGCAATGGCAACCGCTGTGGTGTGAGACTGCGAATTATCTTGGTGGAACAGGATTTTATGCAAATGTGGCCATTTTCCCGAAATTTCTGCCTTCAGCTTGTCAAGTAATGATGCGTGGTACACTCCTGTAATGATTTTCCTTTTTTGTACATAATCGATTATGATTATCCCAGAAAACAGTCGCCATCACTTTAAAATTAATATTTAATGACAGCCTCGATTTTTTCCAATTTCACAAAAACATTCACATCGATCCACTCAAACGATTGTTAAACAACAACTGCGAGTTCAAAATGACAGATATTTCGGTGAGTACCTTTCAATGCATGCGCAAACACACTCTTCCACTTTTATTGACAAGTGTTACCATCTTCATGTTGAGGTCGGAAACTTTTCAGACAACCCTCGTATTCAATTAAATAGTAATATGATTGAAGATTGAATGCTATTACAACTCGTCACGCTAAACAAATGTCACTTATATCGCAATACTTTTATACGCACTCGTATTACTAACATTTAAAAATAAAAGTATTCGATTATTTTGATAGTAACAACTCTTGTTGCATCGAAGTAGTTGCTCGTTTAGCATCTACATTTTTGGGGGCTAAATAATTTGGCAATTACCAAACTTTTTTGTATATTTTGCTGTAATAAGACCCATTTACCGGGAGTATGTTCGTAAACTCTAAATTGTTACAATAACTGCGTTGCTTTCCTAAATCCTGCTTAGCTTAACTTTTGAATTTGAAAGCAACAACTTTTGGCTTTAATTTTAATGTATTTAAATTTTTCTTTTTATTAAAACAGTAAAAATCGTTTAAGGCGGGAATCCATTATTGCGAAAAATGCTTTTTGTCGTAAAGTTTAATAAAAAAAAATACTCCGCAGATCAATTTACATGCGTTTTTTAGTCTTGGCGGAAACTCCTTTGCACCGGACGGAATTATGTTTTCTGGTACAAAAAATAAAAGAAAACCGAATTATTACTAACTTCATACCGATTATCCCATTTAACAAAAACTTGACAATCCACACATTTTTTTCAACGTTTGTGGATTAAAATAAATTAAAGTAAATTTACTTGTTTTGTTATTGACATGGTAAGTAATTAATTTTTTATTTCGAATAAATAAATGATTTTTGTTTGTCCATATTTATTGAAATTAATTTTAATCTGTCAAAATTCCTCCTAGACGAAAAATTCTCTTAAGGCTGAATATAATTTCAGTCCCATCGAGTTCCGTCTTAGAGGATTTTTACTGTATTTCTTTTTAATTTTTATTATTTTATGAAATAGAACAAATTAAATTCGGTATTTTGCTGTCAAACAAAAAAATAGAACCGCTAAACCAGTGAACACCATAACCATAAAATGGTTTTATTTCCCCTAAACCTAAAAATGTTTTGGCTTACATTAAAGCCAATTTGGCTTTATACAATGTAATCGTGGTTGTAATCTTTTTCGGCTTTGCGAAAGCAGTACACCTAATAGTGTTAACAATGTCAGCTCTAATGAGTTCTTAAACTATAATTGTAACAACAGCCACGTCCTCTTTATTGTTCTTAATCTCTTTTTAACATTGTTACAAATGTCATTCTCAACCCTACTCGAGACTGCCTTTCTAGCTGTCAAAATAGTAAATTTACTACAATCAACCGAAAAAAAATATTCTTCATATTCAGTTCAATACCTAAAATTAATATTTTCTTAATGAACATTTTATGCAGACAATGAGTTTGATTAAAATATTTTGCGTACAATTGGGAAATTATAAATGATAATTATTTAAAATTCGTAATCTTAATACATACTCTAAGTTTACGTAAAGTTTAATAATTATTTTCATATTGAAGCCAAAATAGATTGCTTCCTGTTTTACGTTTTATGATAGATTTTATTATTTGGCTTTATCAGTCATCTGTAAATTCATTGACATTTGTAACAAAATTATTGTTAAGCACGTACATCATACCAACAATGACAGTTGTAACAATGTAAAGTTTGCGAACATACTCCGGTGCAATCAAAGGCTACCTCGTTTTTATATTACTTGCAGCTTTGATATGTGATATGACATCACATTCATTTCTTTAGTTTAGAATTTACACCATAATACAGAATTTACAGCAATTTTATTGTACGTATTTATGCTATTCTGCACTTTTTATATGATTCAAGTATTGTAGTATTACTTTGTTGACTATCGAAATTGAAAACAAAGCATAAAATTTTGCTTATGAAAATCTATATACCTATCGACATTGTGAATTGTTCTTGTTAACAAACATTTATATTAAAAGTTTCAAGTTTTTTCAACCTACGAGTACATGTGGATATAAACAGTAAGCACTTTCTATTTTTCTTACTATTACTAGTTTTTATCATTTCTAAGATGTGATAAATCTACACAAATATTAGGTTTTTGTTCATGTACCGTATAATCGCGAAAGTATATAATCGCTTCAAACAGTCTTTACAAAAAAAAAAAAAGAAATGTATGTTGTTAATAATTTGCATATGTACATAAAAAGGTGTTTCAAATTATACTTTTGTTTTAGGATCTATAGAATATCGAATTAGTAAATATTATTGTTTTTTACAAATATAACGTTCTATTGTTGAGATGTTACTACATTTCACAATAATTGAAAGTGTGAAACAATTTTCGATTATTAAGCTTAGCTTATAACAAATCTAATTAGGTAGAGTAATTTCGTTAAATAATTAAATTATTTTCTTCGGCACTGCTAAGATTCGGTTAAAATATTTCATATGTTAATTATCAAAAGATCGAAATATAATTAAAACTTATTTTGAAATAATAGAATTTATGTCACCTTAGTTACCCTCCACTTAGTGATAGTGAACTTGAGTATAATGTGACGAAAGTGAAACTGAAAAAGTTAAATTATTTTGTCAAAAATATAGTTGATGTCGACCGTGAATAGCACAGAAAAGAGATACATATCCTCAACTATTCAATTAGTAATATACTAGTTCCTCTGCATAATTCACAATTGGATAATTCATGTATTCATCTTTTGTGTGCGAATGATTCAATCGGTTAAGCTCAAAAACCCTTTTTGCATGAAGTAATTCGCGTTACCACTAGAATGAACTTAAATAATGTGTTTTAAATAATATGGATACTATTTTAATAATTTAATTAACAATAGTTGACAGGTAGCGTTCACATGACAATTCACAATACAAAAATTAGCTCGTATAATTAAATCTTATATAATAAAGTTCCCATTTATTGTAGTCGATTGTCAAAATTATATATGTAATTGTATGTCACATTCTTAGAAATGCTTGTTTAAAATAATTTTGTAACAATGGTAAATACTAGGGTTACTGGTTAGTATATTCGTCGAGTGCCAGTAATTAGATCAGTATATATAGTGCTCCAATAGTTTTTATTTTATATGTTGTATTTTTATTTGTTGTACAATTTTTGCTATAACAACACTCCGGAAACTCTTTTTGGCCAATCTATCCCAACGAAGATGGTCCACCATCCAGCTTTATCTTAAGCTACTTCATAAAGTGCTGTGTATTAGTTTTCATAATATTGCCTACATTATTTAGAGCTTTAATATTCGCGGAATGGCGGTAGAAGAGATAAATCATTTGTTTATTATATGGTGACATTTTTCATAGTAAAATCATAATTCACGCTAGCGAAAATTGACTCATATATCTAAACCAACTACTCTACATGTTCAAAATATCCGATGGCCACCTTATGTTAAAAATCCGCGCAAATTGATGCTTACAATGCTCATACTGTTACAAAAACCGAACGTCTTGATATAGTTACAAAAAGTTTTTGACGAAAATCAAAGGTTGGTTCAGCCCCGACTTTAAACGAACATACTACACTGATATTTTATGGATTTCGTGTAGTAGGGTCAAATTGACCCCATTTGATTTTGATCTTGTTTTAAAAATGGTTACGCAATTACTATTGATTAGCAGATCTGGAACCAATTCAACCTCAATTATTATTTTATACACACGTAATACAAAAAACGACTGAAATCGGTTGTGTGTTTGGGTGGGGAAATGGGTTCGAAAAGAACTCAACGCATAACCGAGCACAGGGGTCAGATTACTGTGACCCTATAAATAGGATTACGAATATTTTATTGTGAATTTTGTATTTTATGTTTGAGAAATAGAATTTGCAAAAGTTTATGTTTCAACTAAATGAAAATTGAGCACATTGTTCAGGAAAAAGTTCAGGACAGATTCGGCACCCAGTGACTACTACATATTCCCTAGGCCGATGAAAGAGGTTTTGGGCAATGAATTTAACAGCGACGGGATACTGCAACGGCGATAAACGAACATTTTGAACAGATATTGGAATGCCATTTAAAAAGTAAAAAATTGCTTATTTTAAAATTTACATTTTTAAAATATTTAGCAGTGTAGCAATTTTTTTTTTTTGATATTTCATTTGAATTATGGTAACCAATTTGATCTTCTAATAAAACTCTCTCAATGAAATTAGAGCAGGACCGATTAAAACAGTAGTACACTTAGGGAGTGTCCACTAAGAGAGTGCTACACTAAGGGACGAGATTTATTTCAATTATTATCTTCGTTCACTTTCTTTCACTCAACAGTACAAGAAAATTGGACTTTAATTTAAAGTCAATCTTCAATGATTAATTGTTTTATAATTACTTTAACCAAGGAGAATGTGTTTTTGCACAGAGTGGCGAAGCGGGGAGAGTATTTTCATCAGTATCATTATACGATACACTTATGTAGCTATGTTTTCTGTTATTTGTATGGTTTTCAATACATAGCAAGCCTGCAACCTAATGCGATGCAAATTAAACTAGAGAGATCGGCTCAAAATGCCGAATCACAAATTCCCGAATTATCAAAATCTCGACAAAAAAAAATCCCGATTTTCAAAATCCCGAATTTTAAAATCCCGACTCTCAAAATCCTGAATTTTAAAATCCCGATTTTAAAAATCCTGATTTTCAAAATCCCGACTTTGTTGAAACTTTAAAAATCCCGACAAAAGTTTAAATTTTGTTTTTTCCCTTCACCTTAAGAGCCGATTGTTATTAAAAAGCCCGATTTAAAAAAACAATAAGAATTCGGGCGCCCGCGGATCAGCCGGCCGGCCCGTGGAAGCCCGAATTCAATTTTTTTTTTAAATCAGGCTTTTGAAAATCGGAATTTTGAAAATCGGGATTAAGAAAATCGGGATTTTGGAAGTCGGGATTTTGAAATTCGGGATTTTGTGATTCGGGATTTTGATTTCGGGAATTATAAATTTGGGAAAACGAGCCCAACCCTTAAACTAGGTATGATTATTTATGTAAGTGTGTTGTGTAACCCTTTGGAGTTGCGTGACCCACGAAATTTTTGATGGATGTTTTTCTCTGTTCAGTTGTTGCGCGGTGTTAAAATGCATACCCTTTCCTTGAACAGAAAGAAGGCAGTCTCTACTTGGTAATTACTATTTTGACAAGTCTAATCGATCCTGTCCCGTACCATAGCGATAAGCTTCGAACACCAAGGCTTACCCAATAACAAGACATGGCAGTGTTTGTGAAACTCATTCATTGACTTGGATAAAAAGTTAAAATTAAAGTTCGATACAATCGATTTGAAAATGACCGGTATGCCGATTGAACGTTGTTGTTACTGGCTGTTTACAACTCTATGAAGGCATTAAATAAATTCTAATTCTCAATAAATGACACCTATGGCCACTTGAAAGTTTAATTCCGTAGGTGGGATTAGTGTATCTGTATAGTGGTATTTTGATACAAGTTTTGTACTGCGACTGAAGGTAACTTATTCATAGAGTTTGATGAAGGCATTGCCATCTACTCAAGTCGTTAGAAAGTTTAAATCCATAGGTATCATCCGCATTTGTTGGCATTTTGGATATAATCTCTGATCCTATGGTTTTGACTGTTTTAACTGAATAATTTTATGAATGAATTTAACTAAAAAAAACATTTTGTTCTACAATCTAAGTGATGGATTGAACCACAATTTTTAACAAAATATGTATTCAAGTTTAATTTAGTATCTAATTTTTTAATCTAAATTATTAAAAATTATTTACATTTTTAAATATTTAAAAATCTTATAGCCAATTCAATACATATTAGGTTAAACAAAACAGGAGTTAGTTCAAGTATCGATATAAAAGTATTGAAGTTTTCAGGTTCCTTGCAAAATATTTTTACAAAAAATATTATATTCTCTTCAGTTAACCTCATCTTGGTTGTCATTAGAATGTACAGGTAACCCTCCAAGAACACGGTATTTGAAGAACACGGTTTCGAATAATACGGATACCCATTTTTTCAAATTACACGGTTTTAAACAACACGATTTTCGTTATTCTTTTTTATTTTGTTTTTGTACATCATAACAAAAAATAAAACGTAACGTTTTTTTATTTTCTCCGTGTAGTCTTGAACAACACGGTTTTAATGAACACGGAACGAATTAATCGTGTTCATGGAGGGTTTCCTATATAACAAATTCAAACTAACATTCGTTATCGCAAGTGTAGTTTTAGCCTGCGGCAGATACACACTCATGATATTTAGTTCATTTTGACGTTAAAATAGTTGGGTTAATTTTACCCCTGTGAGTTGTGTATTCGGTTACTATTGTTATAACTATTTGATGATATCGTGGGGGTGCTGGTTTAAAAAATGTGGCACATATCTTCTTCGGATAGCGCTTCGGTCTGATGTGTGCTGATAAATTAAATCATTAAATCTGGAAGGGTTGTACGGTTTGAATTGTTGGTTGAATAGTATAGTTGTATTGAATTGGATCGCGCTGGATTCGAAGCATAGTCGAAGTTTAATTTAATTCGAGCTATTTCATCGTCCTTTTCCTGACTGTTAGGTGGCTCCATCCATCTATCCACCTGGCCCCACCTTTGATACTGTTCCATAATTTGGCCTAGCTTAAACCAATCCTGTTAATCCGAGTTAATCTTGCTTCTGGTGAATTGATCGTTATTTCGTTTTGAATGGATTTACTGACCGATGACATCTGAAACATCTGGCTATTTGTTATTATTATTTTTTATTTTGTATTAGTTTCGCGAGTTCTCCAACCAGAATGAAAGAACTTTCGAAACTAGTACAAAATAAAAATAAAATAAAAAATTTTCACATAAAGAAAATGATATTCTCATTTTTATTTAAATTTAAAAATAAAATCTAGCTATGTGTTGTCTGACGAGATTTCATTCTAAGAGGATGATAGGATTTGTTTTATGGTATAACCAGCATGTGAAATTGAGTAGTCGGTCGTCAGCGCTTAGTAGCTCTCTAAGGAACAACTTACGTTTTTATTCTTAACACAGACATTGCCAAGATTTTTTTTGAGATTTTGAGAAAAATTTTCGACATGATAATATTAGAAGGTAGTTAGTTAATAATGAAAAACAAACAAAAACATTTTTTTTTTCGAAGGGTTCTGGAAACACGGGGAGTACCATTAATGATACGACAGTAAAATCTACTATAATATTAAACACATGAGAAAATTAATTTAATTTAATTCAAATATGTATTTAATTCATTTTATCACAAAAAATCTGTTCATCAGAGAAAAAATAATTGATTATTCAAAATAAAATCAGTTGAGTTCAGGAACTTGTAAAATTACTAATTCAGTCTTTTGTATGCCATTTTTGGAAGCATTCTAGATGTAAGGCAACGCTACATTTCGAACATTTCCGGGATGCCTGCTTATGGCGCAACCGGCATCTTGTTCTAGAAAGCTGAGGGTGAATCCAATGATCATACCTATCGTACCTGGAATCATCAAAGTGTGGCTCTTATGCCGTTGCTTCAAAATTGAAAAGGCTATCATGCGACGAAAAGTTAAGATATTTAATTTTCCGCCCATTTACCGATGTAACGGCCAAGCATTTGTCACCGCCATATCAACGCTGTGGACAATTAAAGGAAAGTACCACTTTTTCCCTCTAATGGAAGTTCGGTATAAGCTCATGTTTTAATCGGACCGATCAACACCACCCATTCCTTTATTATACTTATGTATCAGTCCCGGCTGCAAGACTTGCACCTTTTTCTTTTCTTTACTGGAATATCTTTTCACCAAATTTGTTGGATACACCGGAATCGAATTTGATCCAATTATCACCACACTGTTGTCATTTCATTTACAGGCTACCATGTTTTCTTCTACACAGAAGCTGTAAACAAAAGTACCGCGATCCGTCTTTTTAAAATTTTTATTATTACGAAGAGGGCAGTTGAATAAACGATTTTCTCCGAATGTTCCGGCTCCGGGCAAATTTCTCTTATTTAGCTGTTCATATAACTCGATACTGGAGAAAAAATTGTCGAAAAACAATGAATAGCAAATATTTAGATTCCGGGATTGTAATGCGTCACAAAATTGCAATACAATTTTAGTGCCTAAATTCATATCTTCTTATCCCGTCTTTTGTTAATCTGCTCCTTGATAAGGGTCGAACCAGTTTATGTATCCTCGGTTCGTCGCTCCAACCCATAATTTATAACCCCATCTAATCCTCTAATAAATTGTTTCGCGCCCAAAGAACGCTTTTATTTCCTTTAGGCTGACATTGGCTGGCTATTTTTTGAATTTATGTATTTATTTTTGTGTTATCTAACATTAGGTTATAAAGTTCATCATTAAAGAACAAATTGAATATTTCAAGATATTCTCATTTTTTAAAGGAAACCCCACAAAGTTGGTGTACCATTTATAGAACAATGGTCGTTTCTGGGTTAATTGGCTTATTATTTATTAAATTATAAATATCATTCTTATAGTATAATGGCTTTTTGAGTTTAGATTTTGGTATTTTATGAATATTGAATGGATATGGATTGTTATCATTTTGCTGGAACTATCATGTTTCCTTTCGATCTGAAACGTCTTTAAGCTCTGATCTCTGACTTGTCAATTTTGACATATATATTTTGGTTGTCTATTAACTAATCTGGCTCTCTAGAATCTAGATGGTTTAACATATAGTAAGCGGATGTCGAATTTATCTAAACTAAAACTTTCGGGTACTTTGGTTTGATCCATGCGAGATCCTTAAATCAATACAAGCATATGTATGTACATATATGATTTGGAAATCTGAAATGAAACTGTTTAATCTGTACAACCAACAGATCCAATCCAGTAAACTAATTTGCGAATGGTATAATTAATTGAGTAACTAATAAAATTTTCAGATATGGCTAGGAAATTTACACTAATATTATCAAATTACAAATTCCCTGTTTGGCTGTTACCATTAGATCTGATTCTTTAAATTATAAAAATCCGTCGAGTTTCAAATTTTCTTGAACTATTAGTCATATTCTTCTTAAACCTCATTGCTTTTAGGTTTTAATCAAATTTATCTTTGACTGAACCTCAGAGATGGGTAGAAATCGGAATATAGATTAATATTTATTTTATCACGCCGAACGTTTTGTTTGGTATGGTTAACCGTACTGCCCGTATCTCGCAACGCAGTCATTTAAGCATTTTCAGGAGCAGTAACCAACCCCAAAAAATTTAACTCCGCGAAATATTCTGAACTTTTTATTTTTCTTAATGTTCCAGATCCGCTCATGTTTAATTCCTAAATTATTGTTAATTGCTTCCCTTGTCCAAGAGAATTTATCTGTTCTAAGAGAGGAAATATTGAAAAACACCCAAGGATTCATCACAGTTAAAATTGTGTTGAAAATTGTATTATTTTCATATTTGGAGCAGAATAATTGCTTCTCATTCAATGCAAATCTTTGTGTTTTCTACCGGTAAATTTTTGTTACGACTACATGTAACCATGTAAGTCGTTCTCAATTTGTTGATGTTTATGCGCCGTAAAACGTTTTCTGTTAATTTCCACTCATTGATAACAGCTTTTCACGAGTTATTAAAATTGTTGAGACCGTACTTGCGGATAAACCAAACTTCGCAGTATTTTCTTTCAGGGTTGGAAAACATTTTAGTTTATGCTTTTGATTTTTTCAATTTGTATTAAAGTAAGTTAAGTTAATGTGAATTTTTATTTGTTTTTACTAGGGCTGTTTGTTCCAAGCCTAGCCTTGAAACCCTCGAACATTTCAACAATTCACTATTATTGAAGAAAAAAACTCCAAAAAGTTGGCATCACCAAATAGGCGAAAATCACTTTTAGACATATCTGGGGTTTATGCGAGATAAGGAATCAATTCAAATTTGAAATAATGAACTTTAGCCATCACTATGCATGAGACACCCCCATAACTAATTTATCTTTTTTAACATAAGGTATGTTAGTTTTACTATCCTGTTTGTGGACTTTACTGCAATTTTATTAGCTGTAGAGCTTGGCCCGTAAATTTTCTGGTTGAAAGGTTCTGAAATAAAAGAAGACGTCTGCTTGATATTACCCACAGAGTTTGGTATTAACTAAAACTTAACATTTTAACCCAGAGCGTATACCAAAACAAGCAGAAAAAATACCACATGGATAAGGTGTCTTTCATACAAAGAGGAAAAATTCTTTGTATTTTTTCAATTGGAATATGGAAAAATGTCCAAATTGGGTAATAAAAAAGTGAAACAGTGGAATATGAACAGCAGCAGCTTTATAAAAAATTAAATATTAAAAAATAAAAACAAAATTCGAATTTTTGGAATGGGAATTTAGTTTGACGAAAAGATCCTTCTGCCAAAATATACATTCGGCACAATGAAAATTTCAATTAACAGAAATTCTTTGGGATTATGCAATTATTAGGAGTTTTATTTCGTCATATACGAACACAAAAGAACAACTTCTTTTTCAGTTAATAATTTCCGACAGAAATGCCGCTTTTTTCTGATAGTGATACCAAAAATGTATACTGTTAAATTTAAAAATTTCCTATTTGATTTGTGTTGTGAAACTGAAACGTTCTTAAATTATTTTTAATTCATCTTAGAGAAATTGCCGAACCCCTATTGGTATCATTTTAAAGATCAAAAAATTTCCTAAGGATTTGAGATAAACACGAAAAAATTGTGATTGAAATCAAAAGTTGACTACTTAAGACTACTTTTATAACGCCAATCTTAGAGATATCCTCGAGGTTTGAACGGTTTTATCCTGTATGAACGGATAGCTGACACAAAGTCCTACGCTTGCGGTAAATAGGATCAGATTATGATGATTATTAATGTGTCCAATGTTGTCCAAACGTTTGTAGTATTTTATTTTAAACTATTTCCAAATTTTTGGAAGCAGCCCAAACAAAGTTTTAACTGTGAAACGAACGGTGTTTACTTATGATGATATTTTACAGTGCCATAAACAATTTAGAAGCTCTATTAATTTGAATAAATTTTCAAATTTTCATCGTTCTAAAATACATTCAAGGAGGTGAGGAGGTGTACATCCTTAGAATCTCTCCATTAGAACTTTGTAAATGCTATTTTTAAAATATATCCAAGAACCTTTGACCATCTTTAAAACATCCCACTCCAAAAAATTATTTTAAATATTAATTATTTTTTATTGTTGCGTTAGCTTGACCTATTAAACGAATGGTTCCGGGTTTGATACCTCTGGGTGATTAAAAAAAATTAGACTGAGTATTTCTGCTGTGTCATGTGTTACATGTGTATTTATCATATCTCAAGCCAGTGTTAAATACATCTTATTTTTGCCGGAACCTAAAAAAATTTTCGTATTTTACAATTCTTTTGGGCAGCTAAACCAACTCCTGTTTTTGTGATGTTAAAATATTTAAAATCAATTACTGTCAATTAAAATTAATTTTAAAATCTCCGTGATGTTCAACCGCGTAGTGAAAGTTACATTAGATTTGAAATGGTTTAGAGTTAAATTAAAACTGGTGTGCGAATATTTTAATAGGGCAAGACAAACAAAATAGTCTTCTATATCCAAATTTAATGAAAAATTAAACAATTTGTTTCAATTTATTTTTTCAATCAATTACGAGTATGATTATTATATAAAATCTATTGTTACATCGTGCATAAAAAATAAAAATTGATTAGTTTTATTAAAACCAAATATAATCGAAACCATTAAGTTCACCTCTGCAATGACAGGCGTAACGCTTTGTAAATTACAATTATTGATTTAACCCGGTCAAAATACTTTCTGTAGCTTTTCTAAATTCGATACAGATAATTACAAACAAAAAAATTACCTAATGCATTTTGGATTTAAAAAAAACAATAACAAAATATTATTAATAAATTAAAAACATATTGACCGTACGGAATTATTTAAAACATTTATAGGTTTTACAATATTTTATTAGTCTCTCAATTTCAACGATAAATATACTTTCACTATAATATTCTTTTTTTTTATATTAATCATACTAAATTTGAATATGAATTTTTTAACTCCGATAAAATCGAAAAAATAAAATGAAGTTCTATAAAATATTAAAGTGCTTTTGCTAACAGTGTAACACTAACTAAAATCGTTATAATTCAATGATCTTGCCACCAAGACAATCACACCGCAAAAATTATGACAAAAGTATATGTTTATAGTTCTAATTAAGATGTATTTAGGTGACCAAAATTATTTTATAAAATGTCACTTTTCCCCAAAAAAAAAAAAATCGCAGTTTATCATCGTAACATAAAAACATTATTTATGCATAAAGTGTGTTCATTTGAAAAACGCCCACCTAAATTATCTCGGAAACCGGAAGCTATTGTTAGGCGGCGAAACATTATAATTAGTAGTTTTATGGAAATTGGGCCTTGAAATAATCTTTACGATATCTTCAAAAAAAAAAAATTATAATGGCTTGGCGAAGCTTATTTTTTTCGAGATAATTCGGGTGAACACATTTTAAATGCTCACGCGGTATAGTGAAATTGTCTTAGGACCAAATATCTAATTCAATGTCAGAAGGTAACAATGAAGAAGATTCACAAAATATAAAAGTTTTTAATAATGAAATACATTTTGTTTTCTTTTCTTGAATAAATTATATCGTATTTTTGTATAAAAGTGTTATAATTGATTCAATACCGCTGCTTTGTGGAATAGATCACAAAACAACAAGTAAAAGTATAAATGAAAAGAAATTTAGCGGCACGTTAATCATCCATGATTTAATGCAGACACACATCATAAACGACGTACGTAATATTAAATTATGTATGTAGCTAATTATAACTGTATGTAATGTAATATTTATTAAATTCAATTAAAGTAAAATTATTGGAGAAAATTATATTTTACTATTGATATATTACCAAATAAATGCAGAATTCTTCAAACATGTTCCCATTATTTTTGTAAATACCACAAAATAAACAAATTTTAAGATAATTAAGAATTTATAGTCGCCGATCCGTGAAAGTGTTAATAACAATTTTTGTAATGATATTGTTATGCTAGATATAGAAACGTTAGTACCTGGTTAGTACTGGTGACTGTTGGTGTTACGCCCAAATTTTAGTTTCAATTAATTTTGACATAATTAGAATGGAATACAAATAGAAAACTTATAGTTTGAAGTTAAGAACAGAAAATAATTTATTCGATGCAAGTGATATGGGCGTAATGATTTGACAATTTAAAAAAAAATAACAATTGTTACTTAAAAATGTGGTTGGCCTCAAATTTGTTTGACACATTGTAAATATAATTCCAACTTTCATTGTCAAACATTATGGCGCTTTAACCACTATCTGGTAATTTAGTTTTTATGTTTAGGTCAAGGCCGCTTACATAACAATTTTTAGATATTAGGTATGTGGACCATAATTTTTTTATTCGATTTTATTTGACTACACTGTTAAATTAGGTTTTAGCTTAAATGACATACCTAATGTTTTTCAATGTGCATCTTTTTCTATATGCTTTATAATCTTGTAACAATTTTAAAATGCGCTGCAAGGTTTAATGAAATTAGGAAATATTATTAATTTATTTAAAAAATGTTTTGTCATCTTAGAAATAAATTTTTTACATTAATAAAACTTCAAAGAAGAAATCAAAAGTTGAAATTTTTGCTGATCAGATTTCAAATTACCTTGCCAATCAGTTTTGCTGTCTCGAATACTTTTTTTTTGAATTTTACTTCCAAACTATTAATTTAATAAAATCTTGTACTTGCACATTTTTATGCCAAACGACATTTATATTTTAGTTTGGAGCTGTTTTGGTACAAATTAACCGGAGCAACCTGCCTATTACTCGATTGGTTTCCATTTCTCGAGGTAGTTTCTATTCAATGCTGTTGAAATTAAAATTTGGACACATACTTTCTTCGTTTGCCTCATATTTTTAAGATAGTTTCGATCAAATTTAAAAGTAGGATTTTTAATAATTATCACCATTTTGACTTAAACGATAATCGATTGGATACTTTAAAAGTTCTTTGAAATCGGAATATTTCCAGCTTCTAATTTATCATTGCATCTGAAATTCTAGAGATGTACTTAATTCATGTACAAAGAGGGTTCGATTCATTGTGAAACTTTAAAGCATGACAATGCAAATAAATGTTATATATTTGCCCAATTGAAATGGAGTGCATGCTGTAATCATAGTCTTTATCGTAATTGAATGCTGCTAACTTTAAAACTGCTGTGAATTTTTCTCTTGATCGACTATATCGTAAGCGATTGTTTTCCAGCCGCGTCTCACTTTGTTCAGTTCTTGCACCAGCTCTAGAAGAAGACGTTCTGCTTCGTCTTCATTTTGACGGATCGATTCAATTGATTGATAACGCAATTCTTCTCGTATTCCCTGCTGATCACTGAGACGAATCTAATCCAAATTGCTGACCGTTACATGCTTATAGAAAGAAATCGTTTGATCCACTCTTTGATAACATTTTTGAATATATGTTACGGTCAAAGTGTATAATCCAATGATTATATATAATTACCGGTCATTATATATAAACACCAGTGCGTTTGGTAAATTTTGTGACATATCAATGATTTTCCTTTAATTTTACATTTTAACCGGTTACTATATATAACTACCCTTTGGTCAAAGTGAATAATATGAAAGTTTTTTTTACTTAGTTTAAAATTATAAATAAAGTTTCACACTTGAAGAATTTAATAAATTCTGGAAAAGCAAGCGAGGGTTTGGGGCCACAGCCCCCATCCTCTAAGGTATACAACGCATTAAAATTACATTAATTTTTTTTTTTATTTACAAAACTTGATTTTTTTTAACATTTGTGGCACTATCAGAAAAAACGATAAGAACTCTTTGATTTGTGTCTGCAAGGATGACGAACCAATTATTATTAATAAAAATAAATGAAATAAAATGTAGTTTGTTAATTCAAAATTTCAATTTTAATTTCATTTTCATTTGTATTAAGGTTGTGATTGATCCTCGTCAGGAGTTTCATGAAGGTTTGCTGGATATAGAATGGCCGCAATCCTAACGTCAAAAATTATTAAAAAATTAACACATTACCTTAATTTGAAAAAATAAAAAAAATAACGGAAAAATTTAACTTCCCCTTCTAAAACTGTTAACAATCCTACATTTAAAAATTTCTAAATTTTTACTGTTTACCTGATTTTGTCGATGTATACGTAAAGTAAAATTACGCCATTATTATTATTATAGTTTTAAAATTTCATATTTAACACTTTAACCAAAGGGGTTTGGTAATTATATATAATCACCGGTAAAAGTGAATAATTCTAAAAAATTATACATATTAACTGACGCAATTGGTAATTATATATACACCCCAATTCCCATAGTCGTATCACGTCACTTCAAGTGACTATAGTCACGTCGTCTACATTTTCTTATTCTCATAGTCGCAACTTACGACTATAGTCATTTCATGTGACGTTCTGTCACCTAATATTTTGAAGTGACAGGAATATTTTTTGTCGAATTCATCAAAAGTAAATAGCATTTTTATTATTGAATTACGACGTGCCTAAGTATAGTTTTATTTTATGTTTTTAAAGCATTTAACCCGCGTCACTTGAATCGACTTCAAGAATATCAATGTTCATCTCACGTGACACGACTATTGTCACTTCACATGAAGTGACACGACTATGGGAATTGGGCAGATAATAACCAATTATACACTTTAACCGTAACATATATACTATATTTAATCGTTTTATGGGCACCATATAGTTCAGACAAAAGTTTAGTAATGAATAATCAAATTATTATAAAATATGTACAATTTCTTGATAGCTTTCATTAATTGACAATGAAATTTTTACATGTGATCACCATCTTAATGCTTACGTTATAAATTCGAGTAAATGTAGTTAATAATGCGTAAAGAAATTTCTGTGAATAATTTTAAAAAATTACAAAAATCGACATTTTGCAAAAAAATTAATAGAAGCACGTTGCCCCCGGCCCCTGTGCCCATTCTTCTTCAAAAATACTACTAAAATCTGCTAATTTTGTTATAAAATTTCTTTGCACAATTTGATTCCGATTGTATGAATGGGTGGAAACTTATATGGTGGGTCCACTTGACCCAGGGGACGGACCCTCGGATTCAAGCATGTCACTAATTCCATATAATCATTTTCCTAAACTCATTCCCGCGAGAAAAAAAATATTTAGACAAAAATTTGTACCGGAGACCCCGGGGTCCAGCCCTTTCAAAAATACCGTAAGATTGATTCCGGACATGCAACTTATACATATTAAAAACTTCATGGTGATCAGTTGAGTGGCTAAAACACCCACTCGGCACAAACATACATTTCTGGGAAACGATTTTATGGAAGCACTTACACCCAGGAGGCCAAGTTCTTCAAAAATATTACGAAAACCTGTAACAACTTATTCTCAAAAATTAAGTGCCTCATTCGAATAGTCATCTGTCGAAAAACTCCATTAATTTTTTTTTCTTTTTTTTAAAACTACCGAAAAATGTGTTAAGCCTCGGCTGCCTTGTAAATTTATGGGTGTCAATCAAAAACGGGAAGGTCTTATAAAAGAAGTTTGAGTATTTTGAAAGTCAATGTCTTATTAAATATCTTACCCGTAGAACAATAATAGACTGGTAAAGATATATTTCTTACTAAAGTTAGTGGTCACTTAAATCTAGAAAGAAAAGTCTTCAAAATAGGCCTTCTAAATTATCTTAATCAGTTATGCTTTCCAATGGGCCGTGGTTAAGCAGGTACAAACAGTGCTGTTCCACATGTCCTCAAAACCAACGAACATGTGAACAGTTATGATATTTTTTGAAAATCATACAGAATATTTAAATTTATTTTTAGTACCAGCTGTTCCAACTACATTAAGAAATTTTTGAAAACTTAATCTAAAATTTCGAAAGCTCATTAGCATGATCTGGGTATGTGGATAATTTTGCGAAATATGGAGGTATGTAGGAGAGTGCGATGTATGTTTCAAGAAAATATGGAAATTTTTCAAAGATATGGAATGGAGTACATGTTAAAAGCAACTAATCTACTTGTTCCAGCAGAGAGTACTCGATCCCCCAGTTTTTGATTACTAATGTTGATTTCGATTGATATTTTACTACTCTAAAAATAGTACACTCATTTTATGAACTAAAAATTAAATTTTCTGTGTTCAGCATATGGACTTAATTTTTATTGGATTATTATTTTTTTTGCAGTAGTGGAATTTACGGAAGATTTCTGTGTATAATTTTGTGCATATTGAAGTGTTTTTCGAAGATTCTACAAATTCTTTTAGAATTTAATATCATAAAAGTAACGATTTATTTATTGGTAGTATATAAAATTGAATTTTAAATTAACGTATCGTGTTAAAAAAAATGTGTTATATTAAATATAATAATAAAGTGTTAATAATTTAATTAAAAGTGACTTTAATAAAAACTGAAATTAATATAACTATAATAATTATAAATGAAATTAAAAAAAGTGTGTGGTGCGCAGCAATCGACGGAATTTGTGTGTAGTGCGAGCAAATGCAACACACTTATTTGTATGTTGAGTATGTTCCAAAGGATTCATAAGTTAAGTGTTTTTATTATTTTATATTATTTTTTTAATTATTTTTATTATTTTAATTCATGTTTGGTTGTATTTCGAAATTCCAATATAAATTTTAATTTTATTTACATAAGTGTGTATAGTAGCTGTTGTGCTTGTGATAACAAATACGCATTTTTAATATGTCGCCATAGTGTGGTGCTGTATCTTTTAAGTGTGTGTGTGTGTATGTAGGATGATATAGATTACAATAATTTTAGAAGTAAATATTAAAGGATGCGAAAAAAAAGTTCGACCGTATGTTTTTAAATACATATATGTATACAAATATGTTTTTTCTCTCTTGTATATCCCTTTTTCCAACCAGGAAAAAAATTGTTTGCTTCAGTTTGGGTCCAACCCGCACGGATGTGTGTGTAAAAAATGGCAGGTTGTAATGTCTTCTGGATTTTAACGGATCTTAGTTAAATTGGAAATATATTTGTAAAACAGTATAATTTGATAATGTATGAATTATATAACTGAATGAATTATATTATTGATTAATTTTTTTACATAACATATTAACTATTTTAATATTATTATAGAAATAGTGTTATTTTTCGGGAGTACATTTTTGGCATGTATTTTTTAATTTTAGTTTAGTTTTCGAGTGAACAGTGTTATTTTGATTTCGAATTCTTGTGTGATATATGGTATGTACATGTGTATATGCATGGGCATGTGTAAATTTGTGTTTGTAGGTATGTATATGTATGTTTGTGTATATATATGGGTGTATAAATATATATCTATATAATTAATTGTATATACTCCTTTCGCGTTTACAAAAAAAAACAATTGCTTTTTTGCTTCAACTTGGGTTCGCCATACACAAATGTGTATGTAAATAACCACAGTTTGTAGTGTCTACGGATATTGATCGATCTTAGTTGGATCGGTCTCTGTTTTGAAAAATTTAATAATTTGATAACATATAAATTGTATAACTTTAATGACTTGTTTTTGATAAAATAATCAGTTTTTTGGGATTATTGTTTTTTTTCGGACGTAAACCAGTTTAAATGGTATGCACAAGTGTGTATGTTGGTCCAGAGTTCAAACAAAAGTCAATTTTTGACATGATTCTTTTTCGTAATTGAATTTTACATACACGATTGTGTATGCGGGCCGGAAAACGGGTATACATAATTGATTGTTTATTTGGAATTATTTTAATAATCAGTTTAACATTGTTATATTAATATTAGGGGCTTTAGATTGTCTTAATTATGCCGATATTTAAGTTTAATTACTAATTATTACTGAATTGTATTATATTTTAATAGGTTTTATTCAGTAAAAATGTAAATTATTTCCTATTTATTAATAACTCTAAATATTTGCTTTAATGATTTATTTTGTTTAGCATTTAGAAGGAGTTGATGTTTCTGAAATTATAATTTTGATTCTATTTAGTCTTTTTATTTAGATTTTAGCTGGATTTTCAGATGACGGCAGTGACGAGCACTATATTGTATTGTACAAATTGTTTGGTAGTTTGAATTCAATTAATTTTATTTAATATTTTTCAGGATAATTGAGTTGGATTAATTAATACGAATCATCGCATTTAACTGTTTTAATTTTATTATTTAATACTTCAATATTTATCATGTTTTATTAGTATTTCTAATAGTTAAAACGACCACTGGAAATACTATAAGTTATACTTCAGATAATTTAATATATTTTTAGGATTCGGTGATTACTGGGTACTATACCATAATATATTAACCAATTGCGTTATCTTGTACTAACCGTCTTACAATACATTGCAACTAACAATTTACTAGCTATTGACTACTTAGGTGTCTGAAACCGGGTCAATTTCCATAATAATTAATTCAACTTTCTTGTCCCTCCACCTTGTTTATGTAAAATAGCATGTGGATTGGTCCGCCGTCAATCGGGAACCTTACCTAGGTTTGGTCACACATTCCAATCAATTTAATCAATCAGTCAAAATAACATGGTCTCCAGCTAACACTCCATATACCTGAGGTTGTATTTGTATTTCTGGGGATATCTTAATTGGCCTTAGAATTCTTAATATAATTGGTCAGAATAAAAAATTCTATAAATACTCCCCACCCCTCGATGGGACTCGCTGATTGGTTTTTCTAACTGAGATGGTCCTCAACAAATACACCAAATTTTACTTTGGTTTTTTTTATCAATTGTAATGGTGTATTAAGTTTGAATAGTTAATTGTTAAAATAGAATATAGATGGAAATGTGAAAGAATCAAAATTTCGTACGCTACGCAGTAATTCGCTAGTAGTACAACTATGTACATGGTATTGCTCTATATATAGAAAATATTTCAATGTAATAAACAACATCAGTCGTCGCGACCTGATGAGAAGACTGATTTTTTCAAATCATTAATCTCGTCTGTTCGAAACTGATTGTTGTGATTCTTACACATTAGCCATCTATAAGTCAAAAAAATTCAAAAAAAAAATACACCAAATTTTCGCGGTTTGCTTTTCACGTCCTTACCTTGCGCAGTCGCCTGCCAAATTGAGGACATGTAAGATGGTTCGGTCAGTTCTGCACTTCGACAGGGGGTCATAGTTGTATTCATTTTCTTCACAGATTGTAATCTGGTGGCAGCCTCAAATCTGAGTCCTCGTATGGATTCATCCAATGTAATTTACATTCATGTATGAAATATGTAATGTATGTGTATGTATGTATATATATGTATGTGTATGTGTGTGTACATGTATGTATATGTATATGTATGTATATACGTGTATATGTATGTATATGTATATGTATGTGTGTATGTATGTATGTATATATATGTGTATGTATGTATATGCGTATATATATGTATATATGTATATATATATGTATATATATATATGTATATATGTATATATATGGATGTATATGTGTATGTATATATGTATATATATATATATATATATATTAATAGGCGTTTTTATTATTTATTATTATAATGTTTATTTAATTGGTTTATAGTTTATGTAATTAAAATCGAACTCTAGAACTTCTTTAAAACCTATTTCTAAATCCTCACGTAGTTCTGCATAGAACTTGATCAAAACTACACGTTAAAATCCCGACACAAGTTGATTGGTTCTTAGTTTATTAGAATCCTAGCCTAGCTTTACAAACTAATTTTGAGAATTATCGGTTATGAAACAGTCTGACTCCATTCATTATAACTGAATCCCAAAATTTAGTCCAAATACAAATTGCAACACCGAATTTGACCATCATTTGTTGAGAGATGGCCTAGTACCATTGAGCATTATGTTAGAGCACCAATCCAATTCTGCATACCATGTTTCATAGTGATTGGTTGACGAATGGTAAAGTTCCTTTGAGTATGGTATAAATATGTCCTATGTAGTATAATAAGACTGGTAATTAATTGAATATTCTTGGGTAACCAAATTAGTAAAGCATTTGAAATTTTTGCGAAATAAGCTAAATTTATTTGAAATATCCAATCTGGTTGTTAATCTGGCATTGATTAACGTTAATAGTTTTCTGGAATCATTGCCATTGTCACATTCATTTGTTGTAACTTTTTGCGATTTTTTTTTTTTTTTTTTGTTTTACTATTTCTTGCGGTTGCTTAATTGAAGGGTTAAATACTAATGTATTTTAGAGTAATGGTAAATATATTGTAATTCAAATATCTATTTGGTTCCAGGAAATTCTATTGTAAGTTGTGAAGTTAAATTAATAAATGTTTATATTATTTAGGAAGCCAGAAAAAATTAATTTGGAATTAAGTTTCAGGAAATCTAAAATAATAATATTTCTTTGAAATATTAATTGCTGATTTTGTAAACTAGAATTATGTTGTCATTCTAGGTGTCTGTAACCGGGTCGATTCAATCAATCAAATTTTGTTTCGGAAGCCGAAAAGTATTAATGTAGAATTATATTGCAGGAATTTTCCACATGCACGTGAAATAATACTATTTTTTTCTCAGGTTGCTGATTTAGAGAAGCAATTCTTGAAGACCAATACCATCGTTATCCATTAAACCTGTTAAGCCTTTATCCTTCCTCTAGTAGATTAGAAGTAGATTAGAATTGTGTTGTGCCGTACGATCGCTAGGTGTCTGCAACCGGATCGTTCCGTCCCAAAAAAAAAAAAAAAAAAAAAAAAAAAACCTTTCCTATCCTTCCTATTGTTATGTGTAAACAGGCTGTAGGAATAGGCCCGGCGTTATCCGGGACACTTGGCTAGCACTTGGTTCTACAGTCCAATCAATCAATCAATCAATCAATCTAAAAATAGTACACTCATTTTATAACCTCATTTTGTATCAATGGAACAGAAATGAACTACACCGCTTTTAAATGTCAAAACAATATATTTGTTTCATCTTTGCTATCATGTCATGTTGAGGTTGTTCCAAAAATTTCTCATCACATGGATCTGAGGAGAATGATGATGTGAATGTGAAGTAAATAAATGTCGTTTAAAATTTCCTCCATAACATAATACTCGAATTAAAGTTATTATCCCGATCATTAAAACATATATTTTGACAAGTATAGAAAAATGGCGTATGACAGCAAAAAATGATTTACTCGAAGAAAACACCTGGAGTAGAGAAAATTACCCTGGGTGCTGCAAAATATTACACTTGTGGTATTTTTTTTTCGATCGAACATTTTGAGAGCAGTTGTAGTGGCATTTTTACCCTCAGTGTAACATTTTTCTTTCAATCGAAATCGACATAAGATTATTATATTATTTATGAAAACATTTTTAGAATGAACTTTTTGAATGAGAACGCATTTATTATTATTAATGTTTCTTTTTTCAGTTGTACACTGTCTCGGAAAAGTAGGTTATATAAATAATCAAAAAATCTATTCTGTAATGTATCAAAAATAATTTCAAATTTAATTTTGGTAAAGATATTTTTGGGTCGGCATTGGGATATTGACTATATTTCCTTGATTCGCCGAATAATTTGGCAATTTTATACAGATTGCAATTTATGTTCTGGCTCAGCTTAATTATAAACTACCGTTCTTCAATAAAATATTCAAATGTTGCCATTATCTGGAGGTTTTTCAGCTGGTACACTGGCTCTATACGGCAGTGGTAAGACCTGTGCTGATGTACAGGGTGGGCGTGTGGTGGCCAGCTCTTGAGAAGGTAACATAATATGTATATTATATCCTTATATGGACAGAGCGCTTAGGACTACACCTACACTCGCTTTAGAGGTTATGTTCCACCTTATTCCAATGGATTTTTTTGGTAAGCAGATGGCAGCCAATGTGGTTACGAAACTCTCGACTGTCTCTCAGTGGAGGTGTTTTCAGGCAGGACACTCGACCATAGTTAGATCGCTAAGGGAAGAACTGGCGAATTAGATTATATTACACCAACGTTGTGCTTCGATAAAGGTTTTCGATCATCTGTCCGTCGAGGAAATCCTGGACGAAGGAATCAATACTGGAAAACGAGGCAGTGAAATTTTTCACTGACGGCTCTAGGCCGCAAGGTAGGAACCGGAGTCTTCTGTGAGAAGCTTAATGCTAATATTTCTGTTCGTCTTCCTGACTACTACAGCGTGTATCAGGCTGAAGTAGTAGGGGATGTTGTAACGTAGTTGAAACATAATGTGGTATCCGTGAGCGATAGAACAATTTTTGTAGACAGTGAGGCGACGGTCCGGTCACTAAATGCGGTATTGAGATGCTACTAGCCCCCATCTTATAGAAAAACTAGTTTATTTTGTTAAGCTTGGGATTTTAGGGTGTTTAGGACAGCGAAGTTGGCATCTACTCTCTATAAATCACTTGTAAGGTTTTCTTAAGTTTTCTCGGAAAATCCTAGGAATCAAACACCAAAATGACTTATATTTTAATTATCTTCTAGGTTACATTTAGCATCCAATCACCTCAATTTTGGCCAAATTGGGGGATTAGGGTGTTTAGGACAGCGAAGATGGCATCTACTCTCTATAAGAGAGTTATAACTCTCACTTGTTAGGTTTTCCTAAGTTTTCTCGGAAAATCCTAGGAACCCAACACCAAAATGACCTATATTTTAAGAATCTTCTAGGTCACATGATTTTCCCTGGGATTTTCCGAGAAAACTTAGGAAAACCTTACAAGTGATTTATAGAGAGTAGATTGCAATTTCGCTGTCCTAAACACCCTGATCCCCCAATTTGGTCAAAATTGAGGTGTTTTGATGTTTAATGTGACCTGCAAGATTCTCAAAATATAAGTCATTTTGGTATTGGGTTCCTGGGGTTTTCCGAGAAAACTTAGGAAAACCTAACAAAAAATTTATAGAGAGTAGATGTCAACTTCACTGTCATAAGCACCCTACGGTCCTAATTTGGTCAAAATTGAGGTGTTTTGATGTTACATGTGACCTAGAAAATTCTTAAAATATAAGTCATTTTGGTGTTGGGTTCCTGAGATTTTCAGAGAAAACTTACGAAAACCTAACAAGTGCTTTTTAGAGAGTAAATGCCAACTTCGCTGTCCTAAACACCCTAAAATCCCAATTTTAATCAAATAAACTAGTTTTTCTAGTAGATAGGGCCTAGTAGCATCTCAATACTTACTTTACTTTTATTACTGGTTTATATGAGATTTCCGAAAACATTCAGAAAAATTAAAATTTTACTTAGAAAATATTTTTATATACATAACTATTTATTGTAAAATTCGTTCTATCGAGACATTATACAAACACATATACACATATTTTGTTATTGTTGTTTTTAGGACAGATTTAAGATAAACTTCACCAACGTTTTAATTAGTGTATTTTTAATTAGTGACATTAGAAAATTAGGCAGATCACGAACGGTTATCAACAATTTTATCAATAAAAACGAAAATGATACAAAAATTCGAAAAAATAAATATAATCCGAAGGTTTCACCGCGCCAGACAACACAACTCCTAAAAATTACGATTAAAACGGAATCAACGGACACGAAAATTGTTTCGGATTGATTTGCCAGTTGGTACTCGCCGCATACAATAAATTTTGCATCAGAGCCTGCCAAAAAATACTTGTCCATGGGACCAATTTGGAGAAATGTTATCTTCTCGGACGAGAAGTATTGGCATGATTTAAAATAAAATTAAAAAGTACCAATGAACCGAAGCTTTGGAGGTGGCTTCTTAATGATTTGGTCCGCATTTTCCTATTTTGCGAGAAACCTTATGTTTTAAATTTTGACTTTAATGAAGTCCAAAGAGCTGTTACATAGAGCTGTTAGATGAAATTTTATTAGAATAATGCCCCCCCCCCCCCTCCCATTCACAAATCGAAAGATACGATCGATTGGTTTACAGAGCGAAAGGTGGCAGTTTTGGATTGGCTAGCACGTTCTCCTGTCTTAAATCCTTTATAAAATGTATGGGATCATGTGACACGAAAGGTCTATGACGATGGGAAGCAGTATAACAGCTGTATAAAGCCATTGTACATGCATGGGAGGAAATTGCCAAAAATGGAAATGCAAGGATTGATTAATTCCATACCGAGCAGAATTTTTGAAGTAATTAATAAAAATGGGATTTACACTTATTAATTACATACAGGGTTATCCAATTCGAGGTTGATAAAGTAGAAATCTGTATACCGACATCTGTCAAAGATAAACGTCAAGAACGCTGTCATTTATTTAGTTGACATTCTGCCATTTAAGAATATGGAGCATTTAACAATCGACCAATGCGTTAAAATTATTAAATCTGCTGATGCTGATTTTTCGAACAAAATTTTCTTCAGTGATGAAGCTCATTTTTCGCTTGGTGGATACGTTAATAAGCAAAACTGTAGAATTTGGGGCTCAGAAAATCCACAATTGATTGTAGAGAAGCCATTACACCCGGAAAAAGTCACTGTTTGGTGCGCATTGTGGTCTGGTGGTGTGATTGGGCCGTATTTTTTTGAGAACAACCATGGACGAACCGTTACCGTCAATTCTGAGCGCTATGGTCGCATGTTAACCGATTATTTTTTTACGAAAATCGAAGATTATGATCTTGACGATATGTGGTTCCAGCAGGATGGAGCAACCAGTCACGTAACACGAGCAAATCGAGATCTTTTGCAAGAGAAATTTCCTGGACGTTTGATTTCGCGATTGGCTGATGTCAATTGGCCTCCAAGATCCTGTGATTTAACGCCTTTGGATTTCTTTTTGTGGGGCTACGCGAAAGATCGTGTTTACGCAAACAATCCTCAAACTCTTGACGAATTGAAAACTAATATTCGTAAGGTAATGGCCGAGATACCGCCCGAAATGTGCCGAAAAGTCATTGAAAATTACCTCAAAAGAATCAAGGCCTGTAAGAAGTCCCGTGGAGGACATTTGAATGATATCTTGTTTAACTAAAAATGGCAAGGATCAATCTGTAAAATGAAATAAAAATTACAATACATTCCGAATATTTTGTGTGTTTTTTTTTAAGTTTACTTTATCAAGCTTGAATTGGATAACCCTTTATAATTACCATGATTACTTGAAAATATTTTTATTTTTATTGATATTATTTTATTCTAAAATTACTGGCATTACTTGAATTTCGCAGATAGTATATTTGAATTTTTTTCACGATTTTTGAGGAGGTCGGACATTTGGATTGATCGAAAATCGCTTAAAAGATTACTTATAGCCACAATTTACTAATTTAGCAATTTAATTTAATTATCTTGATATTTCATTTTTTGAGTATTTTTACGATATACAAAAACAGTTTTTCGAGGTGATGCCAAATGCAGACGACATATTGAAAAATTTATCAAAAATTTAAAAATGTGATTGCACAAATAAAAACTAAAATGGCATTTCCAATCCATCCTACAAAAGTGCATAACATATTGCATAAATGTATAAATTGTAATCTGCAATAAATAAATTAATGAAGCATTACAACAGATTAGCTAATAATACCTTACTTAAATTTTATTTACTTCCCAATATGTTCGGTATGACATTCAGAAATAGCAATGCACATACAAAACAACATTATGAAGTGTTCTAATTTTGATTTGTATGTGAACACCAACCAGGTGATTCAAGTTTCCTTATTTTGTGTAGCTTGTGAATTAATTTTAAAATAAATTGTTAAAACTTGATTTTCACTTGACCATACCAAAATAATTTTGAAGTACTTTTTTGAAATAAATAATGCTGCTTTTTTAACGACAAGCAGCAGTAAGCATGTTAATTCTTGGTATGATCGCCACAGTTTTTGGGTGTAGCATTGCTGTGCTTTTATAAATCATGACATATTCAAGAAATCATCTTATATTTTATTCGCGTTTCGAAATGTTAATAAATTTGAGCAACTCATCAAATGAAATAAGCACTATAAGTTCACATCTCATCAAATATATGAATTTATTCATAAAACATATATGAAATATTATTATTTACAGTAACACAAAATTATAGTGGAGTATACATGAAAAATAATAAACTGAAAAGATTTAATTAAGATGAAAATAAAAATCTATTGAAATAAATAATGAAACATGACATGTATCCCATATGTCTGTCGATTGTGCAGTATTGTAGTGAAAATAATTGTATTATGTATTGTATTTCCTCATCTATCTAGCCGTATAACTATTTCTACCACTATTAAACTATATACGTACGGTTTATTTAATGATAATAATAATAATAATTTGTTTCGTGACAATAACTAACCCCTTTGGATATTATCTGTATATGAAACTCAAAATTACGTGTCCAATATACCGCAAGTTCAGTAAACACAGATTCAACAACAGCATAGAGAGCAATTCTGGAGCACAATCGAATTTAGAAAATCACTGGACTTCCCAAACGTTAGGTAGTGTAAGGTACCTCAAGTTTCCAACATTCGCAAATTAAGCAAACATATTGTGTTTTAATAATATTATGCATGTACATACAAACAAAATTTTCAATTTTTTTTTCTGCCGTGTCTTTGTTTATTTATTCTGTACAGCGCAAATGATTTTCCTTTTATAGTGTCTGTTGCACGTATTTCGGATTTTGCTTGCAAATGATTATTGAATTTGTGTGAAAATATTGGAAATGGATTTAGATTTATTATTGAGTAAAATCGAAAATATGTACTCGAGTACACAAAAAAATTAAACGTTTGTATACACAAAACAAGAATACGAGTATATGTATCTGTATTAATAATAATTTGTGTTAATATTCACAAATAAAGTAAAAATACGTAGGTTTAACAATTTTCTACATAATTTTTTATAAACATAAAATATTTTTATTAAATATAAATATTTTTTTAACCAATATATATATAATAAATTGGATTTATATGAAATCACCTGGAATAATGCTTTGTTTAAATTTCAATTAAAACATTGATCATAAAAACAATATTTTTGTTGTTATTGTTGTTGTGTTTGAATATTATGAAAACTGGAACAATTTCATAGTATTTTGTAAGCTTTGGTTTTATGCCCGTGTATAAATAACTTGAAAATCAAAAAGAGATTTTCTGCAAATGACAATAAAGAACGGTATAAAAATTGAATCTACCTAACCGAAAATAATTTCGAGACGAACAAAATTATCTAATTGTTTTGTTATGTAGCTAAATACTTTTTCTGCTTCTAAATATTAGCTAATTATGCCGTAGTCGATAAGATTTGATAAAGAGTTATGTAAGTGCATAATTATAGTTTCCTGGACGTTTGTTAACTTTTATTTTACAGTGTGAAAGGCGAAAGTGTTCAATGTTCTTTTATTCTGATCCCTCTCTGTTCGAAAAAGTTTTTAAGATTTTCTACCTCGGTACAATCTAGATATTTTCAAACAATGTAAATGGTAGCATCTCGACTCTGTGATACAACCACTTCCAAATTTTAGCAGGAAATATTGTGAAGGAGAAACACTTGTGGACAAAGTTTAAATAAAATCGAATTTAAAAACTCGGTTTAAATCCAAGCGGAAACGCTTAATTATGAATTTTGTTCCCATCAATTAAACCAAACATTAGTAAAAATCGGGGAACTATATTCATTATAAAATTTCGAATTTTTGCTACAATTATAAAATCTACTGCAAAGGAGCTGTGATAACTTTGCAAATCTTTTAATTTCCCTTAAAATTTTCGAAAAATCATCTGGACCAATTATCAATCCTGATCGGAGTGATTTAATAAAACTGCAAATTTTAATTTTATAATAAAACCGCCTAAAATTTGTCGAAATGATTTATTTTTATTTTATTGTGAATTTTAATGTACATACATATATCCTCTGGTAAAACACGATACATTCGTGTATCAAATATTCGCCATGACTTTTGATATATTTTCTAAAATCTGCTTATTCAAAAAAATTAAGTTCGAAGTATAATTAATATGCAATGAATTTGACAAAGGCTTTTGTAATTGAATCGTTTATAGACAAAATAATATTTTCGCATCTTTCACTAAAACAGGAAAACAAACAAACAATTATCTAAACATTAATTTGGGCTTTAGAGGACTAAATATAGAGGAACTGTAGTTGTGACCTGCAGTAATCAATAAACATTGTGAAAACTACCTTGCCTTTGTGACCATTGCGGTTTGTCATACGAATTTGATATCATTTCGTCGAATTGCAAGACATGTAGAGTTCTTCCTTAGTAGATATTATGCCATAATTTTTTCTTTTGATTGACAGTTTGACAAAAAGGGTAGAATTTATAAAAATAAGTACTTATTCTGGTAATATTCTGCGTAATCGTAGACTTGAGTAATATAATGTCAGAGAGCGACTATAAGGAGTACTTAGCTCTTATTTTATAAAACATTTTATCGAAAGACACTTCAATACTAAACCTTCCAACATGTCTAGATCCAAGCTTTCGGCTTTATGCAACTGTAATGATAAATGGTTTCATTTAATAATATATTTGTTGAATCAAGCCTTTCTATGAAATTCGATTTTAAATATCCTCCAGAAAATAGAGGAAAAAAAATCATAAAATCACTCGCACTTCAGAGGCGCTTGATATTTGGGTGCCCAATGTATATAAGAATAATAAACAGCCAGGATTTTACCCGCATTTGTTTTGTAAAACAGCAACCGATGTTTTCAAATGATTTAATTAATTTTTCATGTACGAGGCAGTTTGATAAGTCAGTGACTTTGTGAATTTCCCGCGCAGTAACTTTAAATGCAACATTGCTTCCATTAACTGCCATCTATTGACAGGCATTGAACACCTGGTGAATTTTAACGAAAATGGAAAAAATGAATTTCGTGTGTTGATTAAGCATAATTTTTTGTGGAAAAAAGCCATGACTGAAACCAACGAAAGGCTTGATAAATACTATGGCGACTACACCATCAATTTTAATTGTAAATAAGTGGTTTACTTGAGTTCCGTTGTGATCGTGCCAGCACAAGTGACGCCGAACGTTCAGGTCGCCCAAAAAAAGTCACGGTAGATTTCTCAACTGAGCGGGTACCTCACATTGTGCATGAATATTTGGCGAAAAGTGCTGTTCCATCAAGACAATGCGCGGGTGCACACGAGTGCTGTCATCATGGGAAAAGTCCATAAATTGGGCTATGAACTACTACGCCATTCAGCATATTCTCCAGATTTAGCCCCCTGCTACTATTTCCTGTTTTCAAACCTGAAGAAATGACTGAGCGGAAAGAGATTTGGGCCTAGCGAAGAACTCGTTACTGAAATAAACGCCTATTTTGAGGGCCTTGAGAAAATCTATTATTTGGAAGGAATAGAAAAATTCGACAAAGGCTGGACTAAATTTATCGAGCTTAAAGGAGGAGACATGTTGAGAAATAAAACGCTTTTTTGCCGAAAAAAAAACATTTTTTATACAAAACTGCTTGTCCTCGTATTGCTGATGCCCGGTGGTATTTTCCCGTAAAATGATTTATTGTTAAAAATAAACCATATGAAAGCCATTATTGTTTAGCGCATTTTCGGTATAAAACCTATAAAGGTATAAATGTATATTTAGCGCCCAGGATATGTAGTATGAAAAATTTGCTATCCACATAATGGTCAACAAAACTGTGTTGCTTAGATTGCGTACATCACATCGGGAGTTACTTCGGAAAAAATACCATGGTATCGTACTGAATGTATTAAAACAACAACAAAGTTTAAAATATTTCCACTCGAGTATGGAGAGTTTGGGATCCCGTTCGGGATCTAATGCCATTTAAAAAAAATATACGTATTTCATTCTTTATAAAATTCTTGGACACAACTTGAGGTTAAAATTGGAAAACTGTTTATCAAGTCCAAAACAATAAGCAGTTGAACGACCTAACAAGGTTTTCTCTGTAGATGCAATACAGCACTAATCAGTAGTGAAATAAACAGCTAGATAGATTTTTGCTAGGATCTGTTAATAATCCACATGGTGAAGGTGAACTAACTACTTCCAGTGGTCCTATTCTGGTTTTCCCCGGGAATTAGGAATTAGTGACGTTTTTCTAGCGGTTGGGAATTTTTTATTCCCCAAAGTGTATTCTGGCGTTTGGATTTTTTTTTATTGGGAGAAAATAATTCCATTTTATAGCAGTTTTAACGTTAATTTTCCCCATTTTTTTGGGAGGGGGGCTGGGAGAATTGTGATTCGTGCATTTTTGAATTTTTAAACATTTTTTCTAATAATATATTTCAAAATAAATTAAACTTGTAATAAGGTCGCAATACGTCTTTTAGTTTATAAATATCTACATAAAAAAAAATTCCCCAAAAATTATTCCCTGTCTGCCAGAATATACATTTCGGAACGGGAGATAAATATTTGGGAATTAGTGCAATTTGTTATTACAGCAAAATATTTTCCCAATTCCCTGGGAAAACCAGAATAGGGCCACAGAATGGGATCCTTAGCTCATTACTAAATAGTTACTTTTTCCATTACATCATCTTTGGTAACCGGAAGTACAATGAAGACATAATTGCACCTATATCTTATTCAATCAGAAACCTACCGATTTTTAATTAACATTTTCACCACAGATGGAAATTCAATAGATTGTAAATTCATTCAACCGCTGCCAATTCGCAGATAGAAGTGGAATGTACCTTATACTTTTGCAATGATGATTATAGTTAGAAACGTTACCTGTTAGGCAATTAAAAGTCATCTATAACTCGTCGGTCAGTAAGTCCTGAGGCTAACTACTAAAAGAACATTTTTTTGTTGCAAAATTCGACTGTTCATCAACATAGTTTGCTTCAAGAGTAATACGTTCATTCCAACGCTCTTCTAACATTTCGATGCCTTTTTTGTAGAAAGATTTTTGGCCTCAAAATATTCGTTTGTTTCGACAAAATCTGTGGATGGGGAAGCAATTCAAACTTCAAATCATGCAATTTTGCCATTGTAGCCAACGACTTGCGACTCGATGCATCATTGTCTTAGTGAAAGCTAGCATTTTGCATTTAGGGCCGTTTTTTCGTAAGTGCTTACTTGAAACACCTATAACGCCATGTAATATAAGCTATTCCCTAACAGCGGTCTGAATAATCAAAGCGTTGCTTTTTTTGATCCAATGTGAGCAAGCTCGGCATGTACTTTTAATAAAGCTTTCTCATAGACAGGTTCATGCAAAATAGGGTATATACTGCATTGTGATAACTTTAAAGTGTCAGGCATCTTCAGTTTACAGTTTTTCAAAACAACGGTGCACTTTTTTATCTTTTCTAGAATAACTGTGGAATTCGGGCGACCTAAGCGTTCAGCATTATCGATGATTATACGGCCCGTTTAAATTCAGCAAATCAGCGTTTGACAGTTGCGGTCGAAAGAGCAGGGTTCCTATAACACTTATCAAGCCATTGCTTTGCTTGAACGTTATTTTCCCCATCAAAAAACAGTGTTTAATCAACGCACGAAATTCATTTTTTTCCATTGTTTAGAAACTAACAAAAGTAGCGTTTCTAAAACAACTATAACTTCTAAACTAATAGTTTAATTATAATAAATTTTTGACACGTTATCGTTTGAAGGTTGGTACTTTCTAAAAATCATATGATTTTTTTATTATATATGCCACCTATGACGTGTCAGGCTCTTTATTTATTTACTGACGAATTAGTTTGGAAAACATTTACGAGTTGACGGAGAGACGTATCGCGGCAATTTAAATACCGAGGACATTGATTTACACTACATGAGCTCTAGAAAAGAAGGTATCACACTGAAATATTAATAGAGATAACTATAAGAGCTGACAACGGAAATTGAAAATACATTTTGAAATAAAGAAATGTTATGCGTATATAAAGGATGCTTTTGTCAACACTAATTTCGAAGTAATTCAAACACAAGATAGAGACGGGAATTTCACTTCCTAGGGTTAGCTATTAAAATTTTGAAGAGCAGGAGAATTCAGGTGTAACATTAATAACGCAGCGACTAGAAGTTGTCCTCAATGGGAGCCATCTCACGTCTTCTGGGGCTACTAGTGAAGGGTCAGTTACGCAGTATATTGAAAGGCCCATAATCATAATCATGATCAGTTGTATTGATGAAATAACCCTGATTGCTCAGACTAAATTTCAGTGGCGATAGCGAAGCGTAAGAAACATACTTTAGGCTAGTAAACAGCGGTGTGACGGGGTCGTTCGGACATTGAACACCCACTTACAGTCGTCCCCACTGCTGATTTCAAGAAGCTTTTGTAGCTCTCTCTCTCTCTCTCTCTCTTTTGCACTTACAAATTAGCAGATTTGCCCCATTATCAATCTTAAATAAGAAGTTTTCAGAGAAATATCTTGATCAGGATTCCCGAGCAGAATAAAATTGAGAACATTATATTCTCTCTTGCTCGACTTGCCATGATATTGATAGATCTACAAATTTTGTTTTGTGCTCTCTCTATGCACCTATTTCTCATCTACGATATCAATTAGTGAGCGTACTGCATAATATAGAAATAAAAATAAAAAAAATAAAGTAAATACGAGAGAACCAAAACACGCTCGTGCGTCGAAAATCAATTTTTGGGCTCAAACTTTTTTATTTTTTATTTTTAGGTCTATATAAATACAAGTTCTCCAGCCCAAAACAAATCAGCAGGCTTAAGCTTTTTTATTTAGGCATTAAGCAACAATTCAAGCCCCATCTTCCATGTTTAAATTTTTTAGCCTCAGGCTCAAATTCGGGATAAATAAAAACAGAAAGGATTAATCCAATGGATTTAATGTCGTTTTTAGGTCAATTAATACTCCCTTTTCCATTTACGCACGCATCCACCCGCACACCTACTCACACAATTATAGTATACCACCTGCACATTGCAAGCTCGTGGGTTTCGGATCCAGTACCTCCCGGTCCAAGTGCCGAAGCTTTAACCACTGCGCCACTTGTACGGCAATATTAACAGGACCCTAAAAACCCACCAGAATCCTTTAAAATATGAATGAACTCCGTTAGGTGAATTGGCGTTTGGGCTGTTGATGACCAATGACGCAGGCCATCGTAAATATTGCTGCATGAGTCCGAACGAAGCCATCACCACTTTATTGCTGCTGTTCCTATTTTCTACTAAATCCGCGTATCCATGTGATCTAACTAAAACAAGGGGCAATTTCAACAAGTAGCCTATCATTGGCCTCCAATCATCCAGAACACAGATTTTACTGAGAGTCGATTTAACTCAACGATCCTTTTATTTTATATACTAAATGTAATCAAACATTTGCTTTAATCACAAGGTAGTGATGAGTGTGACCTTTGACGTTCTTTTTTTTTAATTGCATGAACGAGTAAGGAAGGATTTGTTGCAATTTTCTCGAACTCCTAACATTTTTCAATTTCTCCAAATTCATAAGGCTTGTTTTACGGTTGAAAACACTTATTGTAGAAAAACGAGTTTTTAATAGGGATACGTTGCTCAATTATCGTTGATTCTCCTTCACAACATATATCTTGTCTCCCTTTGTAGAATATAAATTAACTCGTTGATGCTTCATAAAAAATCTACAGGCGTATATCGCACATGACAAAAATTGCGATTTAACTCAAAAATTATAACATCAGGAGAGCAGAAATAAAAATTTGTGATTACAATATTTAAAACAGAAACCATAAAACCAAGAACAACACTTCGCGCTATATTACTTTCGGTGAAAGAAAAGCCAAAATGTCTTTATTTGCAAAATATGAAATCTAACATTGTGCTTCTTTCTATAGCGAATTAACTCAAAAAGTTCATTTTTGAGTTATGCCACTGTTCTTCATCACGTGCGATATGTACTTAGTCCAGGGTTTCTGATTTTTAATTTATGTAAAAGAATTGTAAAGGTATTTATTTGGAAAAATCGAATGTGATTGAAACTTTAATTTAGATAAGGGGTTAATCTCATTTTTGTTTGCATAAAGGTTACACTCCAATCTTTAGGTAAACCTGGTTTAGCTTCCGTCTGTAAGATACATATTTGGATGTCTGTATCGATGGTAGCTCAAAAATTGCTTGTGAGACTCGAAACTTTTCGGCATGCCTTATTTATTTCTAATACCACGATGTGTTGGTTTAGATTATTCCCATATTTAGTTACTCGTGTCGTTTGAAAGAGCAAGATCGGATAACAATTTTACGTATTAGTTCACAATTGCACCGTTTTGGCGCTGATACCTTAATTTTTCGTTTAACCCTCGTCCGGCGGCATAATTTTACAACGCTAAAAGGTGGCAGACGTACAATTGTACTTTCATTTTTTTTTAAGAAAATCGTCACTGTAGACATAATTTTTGTAAATAGATAATATTTGGAATTTCCACATTATTAAAATGTAGAGATCTCACAAAACTTTAATTCTCTCCGCCTTCTTCAAGAAGACTTATTAGTATTTAAAAATAGAAAAGGTGCAATTGTACCTATGCCGCCTGACGAGGGTTAATTATAGAATATATTTTAATATCTTTGAAAAGATCTGTAGACCAAATGAACCGACCAAATGGCACAGTGGTTAAGCTTTAGCATTTGGATCGGGAGGTTTGAATCCCGAAGGGGAAAGATGAAAAGTGAAATTTTATCAACAGATTACGATCTGTGGTGAAATGTAACACATCTATGACCCCCTGTCCGTGTGCAAAACCCATGGACCGACCCACACCACTATAGGCGGGCATGAAGCTTGCAATGTGCAGATGGTCTTAAATCGGCCCTATAGTCGTGTACGTCCTCGAGTTGGCCAGGTGTTGTAAAGTAAGGACGTAGAAAGCATAACCGAAAGCATTTTGCTGACGCACCTTAGTACTCGAAACTACCCTTGTGGCGCTGGAAGCAGCTACAATTTTTATCGTCCCCATATAATCATGTGGGATATCATTTAAAAGGTCTTGGAAAAAGCAACACTTTTGTATTCGACACTTTATAGAATAAATTTTATATTATAGAATTATGAGGCACATGTCATTGAAAAGGTCTTGAAAAATGTCACATATTTACCTGAAGCGGCCTCGCACTGAAAACTACTGCTATAGTGCAGGATAGAGATATTTTTTCTTGGATCAAGTAAAATTTTGCTTGGATCAAGTAAAATTTTGTTATCAGCACTTTAGTTTTAAAATTCACCGTTTTGACGCTGGTAACATGTAAATCCTTTGATAGGTAAATAATGCGATAAAAACTACATTATCATCGTGATATTTTTGCTTGCCTTGCTACAAATGGCAATTTTCCGCAGCAACGGATGGGGGGTTATAATTATGCCATTAAGTATTGAGTAGGGAAATTGAGGTACCACATACTATACCTGCTCATCTATCCCTAACTCACTGAAATAAGTTTGGCAGGAAACTATTGAATAACAATTGTTCCAACTATGTAATAGACCAATAGGTGATAATCAGCTGTTGTATGGTTTAGTATTTACATTGATTGCACCACCCACGTCATAAGTTAATACCTGGTCCAGAACACAATTGAAATAAAGTCTAGTACAGTCAAGATTGCGGTTTCCAAAAATAAAATAAAAATTGAACTTTAGTAGTCGGTTGTTAAAGAATTAGGCTGCATCCAGTTTCAAATGTGTACGAGAATAAATGGTTTTTAAAGATTAATTTTTTCCATTTGTTAGTAGAGAGAGGTTTCTGTTAAGTTGAATTTAAGAAATGTTAGTCTATAAATTATTCTTCAAGATAATTCTTTTAGAATGAAAATTGCAATTCTGTAAATAGTTATATTTATGTTGTATTGTTCCGGATCAATTCGCGTTCTAAATATTTCCAAGATTAATGAGCCAGATTATCTTTAAGTTAAAATAATTAGTTGGTGGTTAATGATTATTGTTGGTTCGATTGAATTGTCAAGGTGAAAAATTTGTCGTACCATAATAATGCCGGTGTAATAATGAATGATCGATGAATTGCGGTTGAATATTTTATTAAGTTGCCAGTAAAGACAGTAGCTAATTTTACTTATCGAATATAATCATAAATCATTTACTATTTCTTGTACAAATTGTTTCCGACTCAATCGATGTTTCATGTATTTGAAAATGTGTGTCAAGATAATTCATAAAACCGATACAATCGATCAACTATGTTAAGTCCATTCATCAAAAATCGATATTTTAAATAACGAAGAGATTATGTAGTATGAGGTCAGCATTCAACATGCATATCTTCTAGTACACTAATACTTACTCCTTGCTTCCTGAATTATTTATTAAACAATTTGAAAAGCCTTACAGTTATTTATAAAATCCAAATTTCAACTGTAAACGCTCAAATTAAGTGTGAGTACTAATTATAAATACTTTGGTTTGCGGATAACAGTTATTATAAAATATTTATCGATCTAAGATAAATTTCGCTTTGCTCACCTATAACTAAAATCAACTGGAATATTAACTGCTTACTCATATTTTAAACTATTTTCTAATATAACACAATTATTTATTATTTATTAAGTATTCAACATTTGTCTGCACACTAAATAATTCAGATTAAGAAAATGATTTTCTCTTTATTTTGCTCTAATCACAGAAATTGTCACTATACTTATAGAACTTGTATTTTGTTGAACTTTTTTTTTACAAATTAACTAAAATTTATCAAAAAATATGAATTTTCAATGGACTTTTTTGTATTTCGCGGTTTTACATATCCAGCACATTCAACGTCTAATAATAAACTGTATTTTATATTTATAATAATGAAAGTCTCTAGGTCGATCTTTTGGTTTGTTAAAAAAAAAAACTGGCAAACAACACAATATTAAGAAAACGAAAAAATAAAAAAATAAAAGTAAAACACAAATCGTATGAATTAAAAGAAACCGTTAAGATTTACACGATATATGTTTTTACGGTGTATCTGCGTTTTTCATGACGTTTCGTTTATACCTTTTGGTTTTATTGCGATTTTTTTTTTCATTTTCCCACTACGTTTATACGTATTTTTGGTGATGTCGATTAATAAAACATCGGGTAGGTCATGGATTGTATTATATGTAGCTGTATGATGTTAAAGAAAATTTCTTATCTATATTCAAAATCGAAATGTAGAGATTTATTTATGAGCTTTCGCGGGCTAATTGAGTTTTAATGAAAATCAAAGTTCCGGCCTAATTTGTAATTTTTTTTTGACGAAATTTTTTAGGTTAACACCATGACATTGGAAAAACTACGCATATTAAAGCATTCATTTCCGTTGCAATTGGAAATTTATTTTTTGACCGTCAACTACAACCAAAAGTTTATTTTAAACCCGGTAATCATTGATAGAAGTGGTGCGTAAACTGCATAGTCGAGTAGTTTTTATGATCTGTTTTGTTTAATAAAAGTGTTCAACGATAGGCCCTTATTCATAAAATCGTATACCAAATCTAAAGAATTATTTTGATGAGTCTTAATTAGCCATTATTATAATTAATTAATATTTAATTAAATTATCTTAATTAATGTAAAAATATCTTTTGTTAAGTCGAGTGTTTAACATTTTTCCATATGGCAAGTTTCCGTATTGTAAATGCTTCCATTCCGTATTGCAAATGTTTAATACTAATGTAATGTGAAAAATCACCGTACCTAGCAGCAGTTACACAATCAAAATACGGTAGATTGTTATTAGCAAGAAAAGTTGCTGTGATCCAAAAAACAGTCTTGAGACTAATCTAAATAGGCACGCTCAAATTACTAAAATCAAGGAAGGATTGTGGATGGATCGAAATAAAGTTGAATTTACGAACATCATGTTTTGTTGATAAGCTGTCACTTGAGAAAAATACAAATAACTCGAAATGCCCGAGCGCATTGTTGATTCAGTCGAGCAGTCAGTCAGGTTAGTTATCAATATGGCTACACTTTGGAAACGCGCATCTACAACGCCCAAACTAATTAAAGTTCGAAATTTTGGGTTATTCTGGATTGATAGCCAGAAAAAATGATGTAATTAAAGTTCATTTAATTTGACCAGTTTTGACATGAGGCCCAAGATTGCCCAGTGTGCCATAGAAGTAAGTTGATGTCTGTAATTTATGTATGAAAACCATTTCCATTCGAGATAGAAGAGATCTGACGAATACTTTGAAGTTGAGTGAAATTATGATGATGATTTGATACATTTAAAGTAAAGCCTTTTGTTATCATTCATCGTGGAAGTTGAAATCGATAATCTATAATATAAAGTTTCTGTCATTTTCGAAAACGCATAAAGCTCGATTTATATTATCCGTTCCTTTCAGTTCCTTCATTTATCGTATCAGACAAAAAAAGCATTATGTTACATGCATTTTCATAGGAGTATTTATATTATCCGTTCAGTTCCTGCAAGTACGGAACGGATAATATAAATATTCCAATGAAAAAAACATGTAACAATGTTTTTTTGTCTGATACGAAAAATGAAGGAACTGAAAGGAACGGATAATATAAATCGAGCTTAATCAAATCATTTACGATGGCAATGAAGAACAGCCAAAGTCGCCAGAGAGAGTCTCGTGACATATTTAATTAAAGCCCATTGATGCGATGGAAATGGATCACGTCGATAGTCTCTGCAAAAACGATGCAACTGTAATGAAGATAAACATTGAGTTTTTTTTTCCTTTGTTGTGAATGTGTCTAGAAAGCGAAGAAAAGTTAAAAGCGTTCATCGACATCTCCAACATTGCATCCTACAAAATTAATTTTGAAAAAAACATTTATTTTAGAAAAACGTTTTTATATTACCATCGACAATCGAAAGTGAAGCCGTTTAGAAATTTTGTGAAACAACTTCAATCGCTATTTCGAGCTGAATTCAGCAGATCAAAGATCTGATCGTGGTATCGAGAAAAGAATAAGATGAACTTTATAGCAGATGCCTCATCGTTACAAAAATTTACGCGTAGTTAGTACGTTTAGTATCTTAAAAGAAATGCGTCATTTTAAGAAGACGATTGGACGAAATATGAGAGTAAGAACATTTTGGGGAACAAAATAATGAACTCGTTCATCCAGGAAAAAAAAACTCACGTGATACGGCGAATGGTATTGTAAAAATGTGCAGCAAAGCCCAAGAAAAAACGAAAAGCACGAATCTGTGTTCGCGATTTCCATCATAGTCAATCCCAGGTTAAAAATTAAAAAGCAGTCGTTAATCGTTATTTTAATTGCGAAATCAACCTAGTTTCTATCACAAAACACCATTCCAATAAGTGGCAAAGGACTAAAATTCACGAGGTACAAGAATTACATACTAATACTAGATAATGGTGCTAATTCCAGGATCTAAAATTTAATGTTTTGTTATTTTGGTTTTTTCAATAAAAATTCCAACAAGAAGTGGAGAAATCAAATTACAAAAAACAATTTTATTCCCTAATATCGTTGCAATATCTTTTTCTCATTTAGATTGCACTTTTGAACTAGAATCAAATTTCTTGATTTATGTTATTGGCGGAACCAAGCTCATTTCTAAAATTTGCGGATTAAATTTTTTTGGATCAGACTATGTATTTCGTTTGCGATCACTCTTCAGTCACCAGCAAGAAGAACCAACTGGTATAGTGTGCCTAATTCTGTGCATTTTACAATTTCATCTGATAAATTTGTACTTAAAGCGACGATTAAAATATTGGGACCGAGTCCCACGGCGTAAATATTAAGTTGTTATATTTTCTAAGCAACCTATTGGAATTTGTATTGAGAAACAAGAATATCATTATAAAATTTTAGATCCTGGAATCGGTTCAAAAATTTGTAAAAGGCGACTCCAACTGCTACGCACAATTTACATTTTATTGTTGTCATGCTTGGTTCAAATGCCTTATAAACAAAATCTGGCTGCCTTATAAACTATAATGGTGGAAATCATCACCGGAGTTTTATCTTCCTAGATTACTTTGTTTGGGGCTCTCAACGGTTGAGCTATTTCGGAGGATAATTTTAACGTCGTACGGGAAACGGTCATTGAAAGTTGTACGCCAAATTGGGCCAGAAAAATTACCAGTCATAATTTTAAAAATAAAATATTTACGCTGCGAATGACGTTATTGTCCCTTTAAAAATTATCTCAAGCACGGGTCACTTAGTTTATTAATTCCCGATTCCCAAAATTTTTATCGCTTAAATACGGAACATATGTAGTTGTTTTCTTACTTTGGGAAATATTATTCCTATTCACACGGCATCTACACTATGCAATTTTGCTGATATTTTCTCTCATGAAATTTTATGTATGTGTGTGTTTTTTTCAATGTATTGATAAATATTTGTTAAAAAATCATCATAACTGGGCATTTTACTCTCATGATAATTTTCTTCAATTGTCAAATAAAATTCGGTGAATACTGTCAAAAAATTTATAAAAAATATTTTCCATAAGCATTCGTAATTTCTGTACATATTAATTAATTTTACGGTATTTTCAGTATTAAATGCCATTAAAATTTTTTTTTTGTTTTATTCAACTATAAACCTACGTCTCAACAGTAGGAAAAAAATGAAAGACATAACCTTAAAAGTGCATTTTAATTTGACATTTCGTACAAATTTCATGATAATTTTTTCGTGACATAGCCTCCTGATAATTTTCTGAGAATTGCAAAATCTATATAATATACTTACACATACATTGATAAATTTAATCTCATGAGAGCAAATATCAGCAAATTTGCATAGTGTAGACGCCGTGTCAAATAGGAATGAAATTTGTGCCCAAAGTAACAGTCAAGCGATTTTTTTATACTTTTATCGGTTGGTATAAAAATTTAGTAAAATCAAACTAGGCATGCCATTTACTTTTATGTCATAAGAAATATGTATGAAAATATAAAATGCGGTTTCGACGTTTTATTTTTCAGATTAATTTAGCATCGGAATTCGTTTTTTCTATCGTTGATTTATGTCATTTGGTTCTTTATCCTGCTTTATGCTGCTGCACGACTGTGAGATTTTACTCGCACTCACAGTCTGAAGTTATTAACTAATAGTTTTTGCTGAATAAAATTCGTCTAGATTATTTGACGTTTCCTTCATTCGATTGAAATTGTTGTCATTGTGGGTTGAAACTACCATCGATCGACTTTTTACGTATTGTGTCCCACGATTGAGATCCCTGTATTACTCCAACTATAGTAACATCACGATACCAAAGCGATTTTCAAGTGTTTTTTTTGGTTTAGCGTACTGATCAAAAATTATAAATTTTCGCTCGCTCTCGTGCAGTCGGCTTTATGCGATAAAAATACTACATTACTCATTGGTTTCCATTTTTAGGTGCACTTATTTCACGTAACAATATTGTAGAAAGAACAACTTTTTACACCACAAATATTTATATTTATTTTTAAAAAACTATTTTTAAAAACAATCATTAATTTTTATTTTAGTATACGAGGGTATATCAAAAAGTCTTGCAATATCATATGAAAAAAAAGAGTGAGTGAGACAACAATATATTTTTCAAAACCATTTTTTGTCGCGATGAAACTTCTAGAAGAACATTTCGATGTAAATTTTACAGTTCGATTGTTTTTGTCAATTTAGTAACACGTGTTTTGAATTTTTCTTAAAATGAATGAAATTGAATATCGCGCCGTTATTAAATTTTTCTGTAAAGATGACCGAAATGCAATTTATATATTCAACTATATATCAAAAGTTTACTGCGAATCTGCACCATCATATGCCACAGTAACAAGGTGGGTAAAATTATTCAAAAGTGGTCGGGCATCATTAGAAGACGACAACTGCTCGGGTCGGCCAGCTGATGCTATTAGCCATGAAAACGTAATTTTGGCCGAATCTATTGTATTGGAAGACCGGCGTATTTCTATTCCGCGGTTAGCGTGGAGACTTTCTCTTTCATACGGTACCACATATACTATATTACATGACCACCTTCACATGTCGAAAGTAAGTGCACGATGGGTTCCCCGTTTGTTGAATGCAGAACAAAAAAAATGCGTGTTCAAACTTCAAAGGCGATTTTAGATATGTACAAAGAAGATCCAGAAAATTTCTTGGATAACATAATAACAGGCGATGAAACATGGCTTCATCACTGGGGTCCGGAATCCAAACAAGAATCGATGCAATGGATTAAACGTAGCGAACCACCACCAAAGAAATTCAAAACTCAACTGTCTGCTGGTAAGGTTTTGGCAACAATTTTTTGGGATGCTGAAGAAATTTTGATAATCGATTATATGCCACCGAAAACCACAATCACAGGCATATATTACGCAGCGGTTTTGCGAAAATTGAAAAAAGCGATCCGAGAAAAACGGCCAAGGAAAGTTAGAAAAAAAATCTTGCTTCTTCACGACAATGCACCAGTGCACAAGGCTAATGTTGCTCAAGCTGCATTAAAGGACTGCGGCTTCGTGGAAATTCCGCATCCACCGTACAGTTCAGACTTGGCACCCAGTGACTAATTTCTGTTACCCAATTTGAAAAAAAAAATTAGGGGCCGGAAATTTTCCAGTGACTATGAAGTACAGTCTGTTGTAAATGGATATTTTATGGAGCAAAAGAAATCTTTGTTTTTAGAGGGTTTAGGCAAGTTAATTGATCGATGTGACAAATGTATAAACCTTAAAGGAGATTATGTCGAAAAATAAAAATATTGCTGTCTCACTCACTCTTTTTTTTCATATGATATTGCAAGACTTTTTGATTTGCCCTCGTAAGTATTTTACGTCGTCCTTATAGTAAAATTATAATTTTTTTATAAATTAAATATCGATTTCGATAGACACAGCTATCATCATCAGTTTAAAAATTGCTTATAACACAAATTATCGTTAAATGTCCTCTTGCAAAATTAAATCGTAAATTTTATTTGTATTCGTGTTTATTTTACTGTTTAGCATGTGAATGTTGTCTTTGTTCCTATAAAGTTGAAGAATCAGAAATTAAAGAAATTAAATAAAATTTACGATTTAATTTTGCAAGAGGACATTTGACGATAATTTGTGTTATAAGTAATTTTTAAACTGATGATGATAGCTGTGTCTATCGAAATCGATATTTAATTTATAAAAAATTATAATTTCACTATAAGGACGACGTAAAATACTTATACTAAAATAAAAATTAATGATTGTTTTTAAAAAATAGTTTTTTAAAAATAAATATTAATATTTGTGGTGTAAAAAGTTGTTTTTTCTACAATATGTACTACATTACTCCCAAAGTGACAACTCATAAAATTAAAATTATTTTATTAATTAACCGGGCGGTGAACATTTGAACTATACGAAGAATGGAATAATCCTAATCCTACTTTTAGGTGGAATGAAATTATTCATTCCGGTTTGAAATTTATATGGAATTGTTGTTGTGAAATTCCCAAAGTCAGACGCTAACTGTATAGTAACTAGTCTTGAGTTAAATGTTTTACTGAACTTTATCTTTCGAAATTAATTTTTTCCATGTTTTCATTCAAATTAGAAGTAGGATTTAAATGATTCCGAAGCTTCATAAATCAAAAAATGTATCAGAATAACATATAATTAGGCACATCAAGCTACATACATACACTACGGACCCGAATTGCGTCGATTCCACTTGCGTTATTTCCGATTGCGTCGCGGAGTTTTTGGCCATTGCTGTTGTAAGTTGCGTCATGTCGCATTCTTTACGAAAAGAAAAAACTTCGATGAAATAGGAAGAATGCTAGGGACAGAAAACTACATCTATTAACTAAATAACCGTCATATATTGTCGATTGTAAATGTAAGATATGGATGCACATGTGCATTACTCGATATATAAATTATTAACTTACGATGGCTAAATAATAAATATGATACTTACGAATTACATTCGGTTGCTTCATTGCTTGTTAAAAAATATTGATTCATATTAAGAGTATCATAATTACCACAAGTTTATAGAAAATTTGATATTTAACTGCCAGATTTTTATTGACGGCTCTTTTGTGAGTTCATAAGCGATATTTTGAAAAGAAAGAAAATCAAAACTTACTATCAGACAAAATGTTATCGATTTGATTATTTAGTACATTTCTTGAGCGTTTAACGTCTTATCCTCATTTGCATTGAGGATAAACGCCAATATTTAAAATGACTCCCGAATTCGAATTTCGATTTGCGTTATTTTAAGTTCCTCCGCACTTTCGTGGAACGCATTAGCGCAACAACTCGGGGCGCTAATTCAAACCTGATTGATCTTTCTAGTTTTTCTCCTAAAGTGTTGGCACGTAAATATATTTCAACTATTGGATACATGTTTACTGTTGACTTTTAATAGCAACGTTTGATGATCAAGGGTCTATAAAACTAATCAAGAATGTAATCTTACTTTATTCGGGAAAATGATCTCGGTGATAATCTCGGAGCTCTCTTATATTTAATTTTGAAGTCGTTTTATTATTTGTAATTTAATCAGCCAATGCCTGTTAGTATAGCACAATACATATCTCTCGATTGAACGATATTCTGGGAATTTGGAAGTTTCTAGTCTCGAGGTACAATCCTCTCGTTCTTTTTGTACCCAACCAATGTTCATAACTGAAGCTTTATAAACCAGGGCAGAATACATTTGACACTTTGTGACTGCTGAAAAGTGGTTTTAATTTTTTTCTCCAAGCATACTCATAAGTTTCTTTATTTATGGTTTCAGATTTTCATCGGCAAGTGAAAACTGCTGGCCAATGGTTCTAAATTTTTCGATAAATGGTTTCATATTTCGATTTAGTGTGTTTAACGTTTTTATACGTATTGAGCCCGCTATTTTTTCAATTTTTCACTTCTTGTAAATCGATAAAGGTTTAAATTTTTTTCGACATCCCGTACACTGAGTGATTGATTTTGTCTAAAACATTTTTCAATTCAGTTTCCTAACGCATAATTTACTGGACCACATTTCCGTTCACTTCCACATTTTATATTCACAATCAAAGATGCCTCAAACCTCAAGATAATATTTTGGATGGTATTTATGCGTTATTTTAGTTCTTTGTTTTGCGTTACACCAATCCACTAGCACTTCATTTTTAAAAAATTCAATTGGCTCCATTATTTAAAATGTTTGAAAGGCTCGTTAAAATCTAGTCGTTTCGGACTTAAAATATTTATTTTGATAATTTTGCACTGCAAACATAAGAACCAAGGCATACAAATTGAGTTAGGTAACGCTCTGAGAATGATGATTTATCATCGTCAAGTACTTTTTACGAACATTACTGCCATCTACAGTTCAGAAACGAAACTGTACACATAAATTTTATGACGTATGAAGCAGTACTGCCGCCTGCTAAGCAGATGCATTGAATACTTGCAATTAATCCAGTTTTTATTTTACCGAGCAAAACATTCTTTACAAACCGGTTATTCGAAAAGAAATTATAAGAATTTTCCTTTTAATAACTTTTGTGGAAGATAATGGGAAATGTATTTTAACAGTCCATCTCGGAATTGCTTTAGACGAATCCCGGGAGAATCGAGATGTAACCAGGTATATATTGCTGCCTGTGAGCCCTTGCCTTCTAAATTTACAAATATTGTCGGTATCGATTTAACTGAGGGTTAAAATATCAAAGTGTTTCGCGGGGTTATTAAATTAACCATTGCTTTGAAATACTAAATGATAATTGTTACCTGCGACCTAATAAGAGTTTAATAGCTCTTGGCAAAATGTAGCTCCGAAGTCTTGAAATGTAAGTTTCCTTTACGAAATAAAGATCTAGTATTTAAATATTGCTGGTTGATAATAAATCCGTTCAACTTAAATTTTAACTAAAGCTCAGTACATACCTCAGTACAAACATTTGCATCAAGATTTGTTCAATGAATTTCTGTTTAAGTAATAACCTAGATTTACATATCTTTCATCATACATTTGTATCTCAAGTAATATCCAATTTTTGATCGGCATTATTCCCATTATTCAATATCTTCTATTTTAAATAATATAAGGTAAAATACACAGAGAAATGAAACAATGCCATGTTAAATTATGCCATATTTATAACGAAGCTCTAACAAGGAAATTTTTTCTATTTATTGTTCACCGATTACGATATATGTAATTACAGAAGTAGTTGAATCAGGAATTATGGTTTTTTTGGAGTAGTACCTCAATAAATAAACGTGGCCTAGTGGTGATCTAACAAATGTTAATGGTTGCCATTTAATTAAACCATAATCGTTATTAAAACAACTGCTGCTATAAAAAGTGACGACGTTGTTTAATTTACATTATTCGCGTATTTCAATATGTTTTCCAAATAATATTTATATTATTATACAATGTACATAAACATAAACTCGAAATAATAATAAAATATTTTAATTGTGGGAAAATATTTTAATAACAATAATTTTGATATGATGAATGTTTTAATTATTTTATATTTTCATGCAATTTTTTTATTTTTGACATTGGGATTTAATTAAAAACCAAAATGTTTTCATTGAACTATATGAAGCAGCTGTTAGTAGCATATTATGCAATTTACGTATTTTGATGGAAAAGTGGGCCCTCATTAAAATATTAAATCAATAGAACAACCCTCCTTACTCGTTTTTACCTTACTAATTCACGAGTTATTTATAGTTCTACGTTAGGTAAGGTTTTAATAATTGAATTATTTTAAATAATTGAATTATTGATTTTTTAAGACAGCCATTGCCTGTATGCGTTCACGGTGCATTATTGTACATATAGCAGGATTTAAAATATTTGGCCCGATTCAATGATGAATGACCAAAGAAAATATCGCACAAAATTGTCATTTGTCCATGCAATAAAATATATTTAATCAACTTTGCGTTGAGTTTTTTCTGATTGAGAAAACAGATTCCGCATATAAAACATTTAACTGGCGCACAACTAACTTCCCGTTAGTCATTTTTCTGTGCAACCGACGATCTGTGTACAAATTGACTGCTTTTAAAAGAACATAAATATAATCATAGCTTAAGACCTATGGCAGAGTCTGAATGTCCCTCTATCCTTACTTTTAACATTATTCGGCCGGGAAAAATTGTCCCTCAAAATTTGCATCGTACAACGAGCTGTGTGATGGGGGCATCGTTTTGTTGTAACCGAATGTTCTGTAGGCCTAATTGTTCTAGTTAAGACACATAAATCTTTCCAACATGTCCCGATCGCGATCTCCAGTAACTGTTTCAGCATTGCCTCTAGCATTCGCAAAGATGATACCGCCGTCTCCAATGGCAAACCATTCAGTTACTCTACGAGGGTATAGTGGAATATGAATGCTCAATTGATCACACCAAGGCCAATAGTCCCAATAGCGGGCTATTCCGTTTAGTAACAAAGCCGTCAAGTTGAAACGAGCTTCGTCGTTCCTAATGATTTTTTTTTATCAAAAAAGGTTTTTGGTCAAAAATAGAATGTTTAAATAATTTCGACACGTTGTTGCGGCGTTAGATGCTTCATAACAAATTGTTATCGACCACTCTCTAGGACTGTCAAATGCGAACTAATAAATGTCATCTAATACAAAATCAACCTGGAACATACAAAACACTGTATCACCTTCCCATTGCTTGTACCAATGGGAGGACTCCTGTTGCATCTGCCAATTTTGATCGAGACAAGCTTTTTTACACTGAAAGTATGTCTATCTTGTTGTCGCACTTTCCTCTTGATAGAGATCGCCTCGCTCAACTCAACTGTTATATCCCTTTTTCAACCAAGAAAACAAAAAAGTTGGCTCAGTTTTAGTCCACTCCACACAAATGTGTGAGTAAAAAACCATAGTATGTAAAGGCGTTGTTGATAAAAAATTTCGCTTTATTTGAAGTAAAACCAACACAATTGTGTGTATAGATATAGTGTTATTTTTCGGACGAAAATAAGTTAAAAAGAAATTCACAAATGTGTAAGTTGGTTCAAAAAACATACAAAACTAAATTTTTGACATGGTACTTTTGCCCTACCCGCACAATTGTGTTAGTAAATCACTATAGGGATATTGTAAATAGTTGTAAAACGCGTGCTTAATGTTTCGAAACTCTTAATCTTTAGTTGGCAATTTGGCCTCAAACAAAGGTATCGATATAAGCTATAAGTTTGCTCATTTAATGTATATTAGAAATGATGACTAGTTTTCCTTTGTCTGTGTTGTTCCTTCCATAACCCGATTTTCACAGGTCCTAGGAGGTTATTCTGTACTATTGGGGAGTAGTACAGATGGAGTAGTACAGTAGTGATAAGAGAAAGACGTTCAGGATCTCACATTAAAAGTAGTACCGACAGCTTTAATCGCTGAAAATTTCATTGCTTCCAGTTTTTTATTTATTCATATTTTTCTCCTTAATGACCATTTTGTACTCCCTTCACACCTTCGAAACCCCGTTCCGATTGGCGAGAAAGTCTTTTACCAAATTTCAATTTTATAGCAAAATTTTTTTGTTTTTTTTTTCTTAGTCTTTTTTTTTGCTTGCTGCAACCTTTGTTTTTATAGAAATGTCGGTTCTACCAATATAACAACAAACTTCTCCTCTGTGCTCTTTACATTAGCGCGCCTTCCTTCAACCACCCTTTTCCAAGGAGAGGAAACGGATTCACTTTTTGTTTTAATTATTTTGAAATAGAGGTTCTCTCTGTGCAACAGGCTCATACTTAATAGAATAATTTCCAGTAAACTAACTGTATTAAAATACGATTATTATTCGAATGTCACACGAATATTTTACTGAAGTGGAAACTTTATAAATTGAGAATAACTGAAAATAATATATCCGATGAAATTGAGGATCCAACGACATGTTATTTGAATTTGAAATTTGCCATAAGAGTTAGTTGAGATTTATTTAGTTGTTGCTACCTTTGACAGATAAGTCCGTATTCCACAAATTGTTGGAATATCCATTCCAACACTGAAATGCCCTCTAATACAATTGAAATTCTAACGTCTCATTATAACTATTTTTTACGATCGATTTATTGAATAAACTTCCAAACAAATCTCATCTCGTTATATGTTTCCCCATAAATACTCGCAAGTTCTAAGCTCCATTGTGTTACGAGAACAATTTTGATCAAAGCTTATTTTATTTTTCAACATATTCAACTTTTAGCCCAATACACTTGTCACACGTTTTTCCAGTTTCCTGTTCCTTTCCTAAAAATAGAACTTTCTCATTTCTTCATATTCTTGCCTGCCTGAAATGCCCACAACCTCAGCAACCTCACGCATTTTTTCTCTCTGATTATTCAGTACCGCATGTCATGGATTTTTTCAATCATTTCAGGTGTGTGGTGGCCTCAATTAGACGCCGAACGTTCTGCATCATTATTACTTATACGACCCAACGAAACTCACCAAACCATTTCTGAATCATTCCAAATGATGGTGAAGAGTTACCATAAGGTTTCTTTATTTTTGGGTTTGCGTTATGTTTTTTTTCGCAAAACACAATATTTTATCAACACACACGAATTTCACTTTTTCCATTTCTCTTTCTCATTCGAAGGCATTTATCAAATGTTTAAAAACTGCAAATATGTATAAATTGACTTCTAGGTTCAGCATTTTGAATTGCGAAAGAATAGTTTCCGGATAAGTCACAAATTCAAACACGTTATTTTAAGGGGCCCTATATGAAAATTTGTTCGTGTGCTCTGCGTGCATTCTGCAGACAGTCTTTTTGGTCGGTTGGTCTTCCCGAAGTATTCCAATCAAGGATGCCGGATTATCAAACATAATGATCAAACAACCATGCATTCAAAAAACAATATAGTGTTTATAAATCTTCAATGCTGTGCAATGCTCAACAGTGACGGACTCTATTTTGTATTTGAATTATAAACAAAAATATTGTGAAACATATCGCTCAATTCCTACATCTTCATCTTAATTTTTATAATTCTTTAATAATTTGCAAATTTTCTTAGAATAGTTTCCAATATCTTAAAATTAAAATGTTAATTTCTTTCGCGAATTCAGTGATTTTTATATGGAATCTTACCTAATTTGCTAGAAATAATTACATAATCACATGGTCGCGAAAATAATGACGCCTGTTCGAAAATAAATAAAACATGAAATTTTGGGTTATTCTGGATTGATAGCCAGATGGTATTTTTTTTTTTTTTTTTTTTACATCAAGGTGAAAAATACCATCTGGCTATCAATCCAGAATAACCCAAAATTTCATATAGAAATCGCATGTATGCGTTAAATACAATAAAATTCGAGGTTACCAAGGGGTTGGCAATTGCGTAGCGAATCATTAAAATTCGCTAAGGCATTGTGATTATACTTTGTATGAAAGTTCAAAGTATTTTCAATATTTTTGTAGTTTGGTCACTGCAGTCTGATGAGACGACCGAATTTTTTAATACAAACAAATTTAATGTTTCATTAGTTCGAAACCAAACTTCCATCATCTTGATAACCTCACCTTGATGTATAAATAAAACAGTTAATTATGATTTTAAAAAAAATACTCAGGTAAAACTCCCGCACTTTTTTCGAAATTCTCCGCATTAAAGTCGTCTGCCATTATTTTTTTGGGACGACATCCACATTTTGGAGAATTCTATTGTTTTAGTTATTCTACCTTTATTCGGTAAAAATCCTTTTATTTTGGCCCAATATAACAGAACTGGTCCTTCGTGCTTGCGAATGAAAGGAAGAATTCTTGCTTTCAGGCAATTTTCAGTGTAGATAATCCCCATATTCAGAGGGTGCAACTGTGTAAAGTATGGCCGGGTCCTTTGTCCACAAGTACAAATTCCTTGCGAAACCATGACTTTCTTTGAGAATTTTTCGACGCCGGTAGGTAAAAATTGTGCATTTTTTTCATCGAAGCCCCGCCCTTTCATCTTAGTCTAATCTGTGGGCCAGGAATTTGTTTTGTAGCAAGCTTCATATCCCTTAGTTTTACTGGTTTTCTCGCTTCACATCACAGAGGTACTTTCTTCTTTCTGGTTTCTAAATTTTTATAACCGTATTTTTACAAACACCAACTTTTTTCGCAACTTCATTCGGGATTATTCGTATAAAGACGAAAAATTTTAATGGCAGCCATTTTGTTCATCACACCACTCGGACGAGCAGATCTCGGTTTTTGATTAACAGTACCTTCCTCACGAAATCTATTCAAGCTTCTTTGGACTGTTCTTGTATTACAAATTTTTGCAAGTTTTTTATGCTCAATGTGGGATCACTAGCGAATTGTTCTAAATTTTTTTGCGCACATCTTCCCTTGTCTGTGCCATTTTGATAACTAATGATAAACTATACGACACAACTCAAAATGCGATGAAAACAATAAATCACGAATATAAAAAACAAAACACGGAAGGAAAAGGACAGCTATATCAAAAGTTACAGCAATACGAAGAGGCGACATTATTTTCGCGACCATTGGCCCTATTCTGTCTTTCCCTGGGAATAGGGAATTGGGAAAAATATTTTCATAGCATTTTTGTCTAAATTGTATTTTTCTAACCTACTGATGAGGGAACATGTTTGGTGTTAATATTTTTGAAACAAAGTGAAATGGGAAAATATTTTTCCCAATAAAAATAAGTTTCCCAATTCATTTTGTTTTGAAAATGTTTGCACTAAACTTATTCCTTCAGTAGGCCAGAAAAATACAATTTAGACAAAAATGCTATGAAAATATTTTTCCCAATTCCCTATTCCCAGGGAAAGACAGAATAGGGCCACATGTGACAAAAGAGTTTGTTTTGATACAAAATAATAAAAATATGATTTATTGAGAACGGTTTGATTCGAATATCTTAGAAATAAGTGAATTCTGAGTTGTGTCACTGTTGCAGCAAATGGGAGATATTAGGTTCATTGTTATTGCTCGTAAGAGATTTAATGCTAAGCTACTTTAAGGAAATGTCTATTTCAGTATGTATTTTACAAACATCACTCAGTTATTCGTTATGATATAGCGTTCTTAAATGATATTTTTCGACGAAGTGTGAAAAGTGATATTTTACTAATAATCGTCTATCATATGTTGTTATCGAAGTTTCCAATATATATTTCTTCTAAGGACTTAGAAAGTAATAAGAAGAAGCATTATGATGGTAATTCGGTAATTCTTTTGTCTACTATAGGAAAACGATAACCTTCGAAAATGAACGTCGAATTCAATAGTTAGGCCCCAGGTTCCTTTCGTTTTTTATGCCAGACGACAAAATATATCCGATTTACATTTATTCAGTAGCTAGTTGAAGAAACTTTTTCATATGATTTGCCAAACATCTAGCAAGTACTCTGGTATTTACCCTGCTTATTATAACAATTTAATCTTTCAAATATGCAAAAAAAAATTGCATGATGGCTTAATAATATATGGAAGTTGAAGTACATGACTTTTACTGCATTCAATTTGTATGTGCAAAATTTGAAATTATTTATGACTGACAATTAATTAAGAATATGAGCTTTAGAGGCCATCATCTTTTTTGTTACGTATCCTCATATAAAATGGAAAGTAGGAATTTACTTTTACTACTACTTGTGTCGCCGCCCAATCTAATCGATTAACTCTCTTCCAGTTCGGATCTCGAGAATTGTATCTGCCAAACTTACTTTGCATCACTTGAACACGACCGAATCCAAGTCCGAATAAAAAGTATTACGTGATTTTCTTAATATACAGATTCAGAGCACATAACACTAAAATTAGAGCACTTTTGAATATATTCATCGTTTTGGATGGCTACATATATCGGTAAATTGATTTGTAACTTATTTAAATATCAAGTGAAAGTAAAAGTACACACTTGTTTTATAAATTTACATTTTTAAATAGACTAGAAATATTCTTTCACTTTATTCTTATACACTTTTGTACGTTTACGAGATCATCAATATAACGTATTTCACAAAAAAAGTTAAAATGATTAATTACTGCTTTATATCACCATACCTAATTCTTGATATGATGCATAAATTAAAATTACTCTTCTTATTCTGTTAGTTTTTTTTAAAACTGCTTCTTCCACAATAATGAAATTATTAATGGGATAAGTATTCTAACGAATTCTTCTGTCAGCACCAATCATTTAAATAAAATAATGTTCCCAAATTAATTATGCACAAATAACTTTTTAAAAACCTTTATTATTCACATTTTCCTACTTCCAGCATTTTAATTAGTTATTGGTAACTTAAATGATTTCTTTGTGACAAATGGTGCCATGTCATCCCTCCCGTTAGTTAGTCAAAATGAAAATTTGGAATTATATTGGATATCTTCCCATACACTTAACTTGAAAAACCGATCGTGGTTCTATAAAGCCTATAAATCATTAGTGTTCCATTAAGGTGTTCCAAGTTTTGTATGTTTACTGTAGAATTTATAAGCAGCTTCATCGTTCCTAGCTGAAAAGATAAAATATGTATAAGATAAAGGACGGAAAACGGATCTCTGGAATATAGTGCTATTAAGGCGAGGGCCGCATTCACCATTACTTTGATGTAGTAGAATTTTTCAAAGAAATTTTCAATTTACAAATCACCGTGCTGTCCAATGACCTATTATTTTTGAGTATGGGCTATGAGCAGGGGCTTGTGCAACCCTTAGATTAGACATTAAATTTGAATCTTTTGAGGACGAAAACATTGCAGATTCTCCCTATTTTCATAAGTCACCAACGAATCCTGACTCCCCATGGTAGGGCTATAAATGATTGGCGGTCGAACTTGAATAGATGTTTGATATTAATCATAATTAATACTCAACGGACGGGTCGAATCTGCTCTGCTTTTCTCGGTTTCCGGGCATTTTTCGGAGAATTAAATAGGCATGTATGTATGGTTTTAAAGCGTTATAGTTTTATTAAATCAACATCATCTATCACAATATTTTACAAAGTTATTCATTAACATGTCTAAAAAAAAAATTTTATGGTACCAAGAAAAAATAACACAATGTGCATAAATGAAAAACTAACGTAGCGTACTAAAAATTCAACATAAATTTACGTGGCCCGTCCGTTAAGTGTTAAGAAACTTAGTACTGCTTAGATGGTAATATTCCGCAGTTTATAATTCTTTTTTTTAAATGTTCCTTGGAACGGTCAATGTCCAATGGTTAGGGGCTAGTATGAAGGTGTTTTCTGGAACCCCTCTCGCATAGCACAGAAATCGGTTACTTCGGTTCTTAGAATGTCAGAGTGATCGGAAAACGATATTACATATTTCTGGTTTGTGGTCATAATTATTCCAATTCCTGGCCAAACATCCAGTTTTATGATAACAGTTTTATGACATTTTTTATAAGTCTCAGTCATTGAAACTTAATTCAAGTCCTGGTCTATTTTTTTTTTTTTTTGTTTTGCTATTTGTCTTTGATTGTCTTTGAATGGGCCCTTGATTAGAAATTATATGGGTTTAAGTTCCATAAGGTTGTAGTTTTTTTGGGGAGGTTTTCATAGCTCCAATTTTATTTAGTGTTGGACAAGTTTTTGTTTGCTCTTTTGTTGGTCACCAAACCAAAGACGCATACGAACTCATAAACCTTACGTCTTCCAATGGTTTGGTGCAACCATTATGCTATTTATAGATTACCAAACCTTTGTTGGTGATACATGATATGCAGGTGTTCCTTGCTTAAACTTAACTCCAGATATTTAGTCTCCGGTACCATTTGCAGAGTCAAGCGAAGTGTTCCTACGTTAATTCTTACTTCGACCTCTCTGCTACCAGTCGTTTAATAGGCTAAGAGAATGTTGCATTGTGTTCCGCTATTGTGTTCTCTCTCGAACCATTAGGTCTAGGTCATGAACATAGTTCACGTTCGTCAGTCGCCTATCACAAGCAACAACAGAAGAGTTTGGAGGAATCCTCGTTCAGACAGATTTTAGTCGCTGCAATAGTGAGGGTTTCGTGTCCAATGGAGGATTCAAGTATCCTGCTCTTTGACATTGTAATAGTCCATTCTTGGATAATGGTGTCAAGACCCTTTGTTCTAGGTTGCTCTTGAATTGCTTCGGATTTGTTGTCTGTTGTTCAAAGGATTTAATTGAAGTGTACTGTATCTGATCTAGTAACCTCGTATTTGATCCATAGTGGTAAAGGATGGACTGATAGATCTGTGCGATCTGTTGTCCTCGGAAAATACATGCGTACTCGCTAAGAAAATTAATCGGACGTCACTCCAGCATCTGTTCTCCGGCATTATTTTATACTAAAGCTTCATACAGTCCAAAAACAAGTAGTGGTTGAGAAACAGCCCACCACCACCTGGGGGAATTTATAAGGGCCGAATGTAGTTACAATCCAGTGGATTATTCCAGGAGTATAATTGTAACGAGAGTTTGTGCTGCTTGGAAACTACGACGACAATGATTCTTGTACAGCCCGGCTGTAGACAACCCGTTTCGAGCGTGTTGATCGTCGTAGGGGTATCGTACGTTGTTGAACGGGTAGACCACATGGCTTCAAGATCAAATTAACAGTTTATATTTTTTTTTAATTTCATGTTTAGTTAAAATTACTGTAATTTAAATACATATAAGCGAGTGATAAGATTTTGTTTAAATATTTCATGATTCAATAGACCTAATAAGTCATTCAAGTAGCTTCTCCACTTATCTTGATATCGATATCACTGCTTCTTAATTAGCATATAGTTAAATTTACATTTATTTTGGTTTCTATCTTAATTGCATTAGATTATCAGTATTATCTTTTTAATTTATTTTGGCGGTCGATTGTCCTAAACAAAATTAATCATTTCTTTAATTTTTTTTTAAGTCTTATCGCAAACTAGCCCGTAGTTTTTTCATTGATCATTATTTGTTCAAGAATTCATTCACATTTGATCAAGACTGCGGATTTCACGCTTTCCTTTTGAGGATCTGATGATTAATAGCTACATTGGCCAAAAACTTCCCTTTCTGAAATAGTGCATTGATCCAGTATTCAATAATCACTAATTGATATAAACTGATTGCTTGGGTTCTTGGTGATTTTTAAATTCTGAGTACGCCACAGAAATATTCAATAGACATCTTACATCCCGCTTCAAATTCCCTCTAATATCCTAATCCAATAGTTTAACTAGTATATGATGCATAGACGTAGAAGTGCTGTATCAGGACTGACGATCGAATTTCCAGTGAATCTGGCAAAATCTTGTTTTGGTTTTGATGCAGAGTTTTTACGTATTTCTGTTCAAAACTATTGAACAATGTTCAATAGTTTCATATTTTTTTTTTTTTGTAAATATGTAATCATTATTCACTTCTGACTCGATAACACACATTACCATCAACCAAATTATTAAATAAATTTTCTAATTACTTTTCAAATTATACAATCCAAAAATTATAAATCATAAGTTGAATTCTCTGTTATTTTTATGTCAATATATGTTCTAATTTACATTTGGACAGTTCTAAAATAAGTTCTTGCCAGAATCGATTTTGGCAATAACTAAGTAAACTAGTCTTCTCACTCCATAACTTTGCACATATTTAAAAAAAAAAAATGTAGCTGACCCATAAGACGACCAACACGCTTGAAACGGGTAGTCTACAGTCCCCGTACAAGGATCATTTTCGTCGTAGTTTCCAGGCAGTACAAACTTTCGTGTTGAAATTTAGCAAAAAAAAACATCCACTCCTTATTCGTTGTTTCGCCACACTATCATCAACCAATAACACTCACTTAATTCATCTTTTATATATATATTTTATAATTTAACTATTTATTCATAAAAAAAAAAATTTGCTTGTAAGTTTGATTGAACAATTAAAAGATCTTCCATCACCAATACATTTTCTGGCCTACTGTTGGAATTAGTTGGGTGTAAATATTTTCGAAACAAAGTTGATTGGGAAACTTTTGTTCCACAAAATTTTTATAGGGAAAAATTATTCCCAATATATCTTTGTTTCAAAAATATTTACACCCAACTAATTCCAACAGTAGGCCAGAAAAATATAATTTAGACAAAAATGCTATGAAAATATTTTTCCCAATTCCCTATTCCCAGGGAAAACCAGAATAGTGCCACTGATGAGTTTTATTTGATAATTGTCATATTGGTTATGTTGGGTTATTCGTCCTTTGAACCGCCTTCAAAAAGGAAAGGCAGTTTACAAAGAGGGTTTACATTAGGCCATTCGTTTGGTCATCTTTGAAAATCTTTTAAATCAATCAAAATTGCTGAAAAAAATTCACAAGAAAATAAACGTCATTTTCAACCAATGAAATTGGTTTAAAAAATTTCAGAACGAAATAACGCAATACTGAATCTGCCTTAAGACCTAAATTGTTAACTCAGCTAGAAATATACACGATTGACTACTATTTCGCAACCGCAGTTCGGAACTACGAAGCAGGTAATATACAGAAGAGTCTAAAGTTCTTATGGATTTTATTGAAATAAGTTTATATGTTTTTTATTAATCTTAATGATTATTATACTTTCTTTTACTTTGAAAAGTACACTTGAATCTCGATTATCCGGGATGAGCGGGACCGGAGGTCTCCCGGATAATCAAAAATCCCGGTTAATCGAATTAATCGTTATTATAGACTAAAAATACAAGGAAATTCATCGCAGTTTTGTACTTATATTTATATTTTAATAATAAATATCAAAATCACGTTAATTACATTAATATAAAAAATATGTAACATAAAATCAAAATATGTAATTACGAATTTATTTACATATGTATATGTGAATACCATTTCATTTATAAATTCTGTTTGAAACGATAAAAAAATTAAAATACTATCACAAAAAATTAGCTTTCATCAATTACGGCATAGGCAAATTTAAATTTTACTGAAAAATACCCGGTTAATCAGATGAAATCCCGGTTGAAAAAAATTGGATGCGTACGAAAAATCCCGGATAATAGAGGTTCACGGATAATCGGATCCCGGATAATCGAGATTCAAGTGTAATTAAAGCGGCCGTTTAAATTTATCGTAATTAAGAACTCAATTTTTTGGTGCGGTCGACTTTGTGGAGTTTTCTTGATTAAATAAAATTAGTAAATTCTATTTTTCCAAAATTTATGATAAACTTACCGATTGTAAACGACCTTTTGAGAACGTCATAACTTCAAAGGAAGTTTTAAGTGAAATGAGTTTTTATCCGCATGCTGATCTAACTAAGTTCGGGTATACCAACGGCCTGGATTCTGATAACACGTTCCTAATAAAGTTTCGGTAATAATGTTTTGTTGGATTAATAAGCGGCCAATTCCTTGAATCCAAACCAGTTCCCAATTGTGATAGATGGAAGCATTTCAGCAAAGCGTCCATTTATCCATTCGTTGTGTTTCCATGAGAAGTCAAATTTGGGTTAACCAAAGCAATGGTGGTTGCTTGATGTGGTTATGAAAATGGGCAATAAATGTTCCTTTGTGACTAATGTGTACAATCATTGTGACACAATTAGGGGTCTCAATCTAATAAAATGTTCTTACAAATCCCATTCATCTGATTTAGAAAGAAATATGTATTAAGAATAAATTACGAATAAAATTGTCGAGAGGGGATGGAACCAGATTATTTATAAAATAGTATAACACTATTCCTTCTTTGTCCACCATTAAGGGTTTTTTGTGGAAAAGTGTCATCCGCGGAATCGGATAGGGCAACATTTATAGTATACAATTTTTTATTATAAAACTTTCAATTTCAATTGTTAAGTATTAAAGTTTTATATAACACGTTTGCATGTAATATCTTCATTTTATATAGTTTATACGTGCATGCGATGATTTGAAGTGTAATCAGATGCTATAATAAATTTGTTAACCATAATATTCTCAAACAAATAAATAAACGCGTCAAGCGAAGAATTTCAAACGAAAGTACACGAAAGTACAATTTTATGTGTTGTTCATCCAACATCTTAATTATGTGATTTTATATAACACTTAGTCGTCAACATTACATTACGTACTTTTCATTTTCCGTCCACCATCAATTATAAATCGTAAATGAAAAGTAGATATTTAAATTGCAGCGATAAATGATTAAATATTTATTATATTAAACCTTGTCTTGCGTCGATCTTGATCTTTCTCCTTTGCACATTTCAGCGAATTAGAAAATTCAACTTTTCGTTTTAATATTTTCTTGTTTTTCTCGTTTAGCATTACATTTCTTGTGTTTATATAAAAGAAAGTAGTTTTAAGAGAAATAGCAACGATGATCGTGAATTATAATTATGTATAAATGAATTTAGTTATTTTTCTTAATATTTAAATATTAAAATAAGAAAAAGTTCAATAACTTAATAATAATTATTAATCGTAAGGAAAATGTAAGTGAAATTTAATTTAACAAATACCGCCGTTGATTTCAATATATGTATTTTTTATAATTGACTGTTCCAGTATATTTATGCAATAATTACTTAGTTAATTGTCTATAGCCGTTATTCCATCTTCGATAGACATTGTTATTCAAAGTGTATAGCATTTTTTTTACAAATATTTCAAAGAAAATGTTTCCGTACACAAGAAAATTACTGTTTTTCATATAGATTTCGAAAGTTTCAGTTAATGTTTAGTTTCCTACCTATACATAATGCATACAGCCTCGGAGACATCTATATAGCTTCATGGTTTTTAATTATTATGTGCGCCAGCATAATTTTATGCTACGTTGTTTTGTTGTGGAATGCATGGTAAACTAATTAAATATTTCACAAAAATGTGATTGAAAAAATATTGGCATACTGTCGTCTATCGATAATTAAAAATGAAACAATATTTAACGCATCTGGCTATCCGGAAAATTGTCTATAATTATAATTCTTTTAGTATACTTGTGATGGTTGGATACTTGATCTGCGATGTGATTTTTCTATAAAAATACTAAATGTTTGCTTATGAATATGTAATGTGTTGCGGCCTAATTCTATGGCTTATTTGCGCCTATGTAAGTCCGTTTTGCGGTATATATTATTGACTAAAAGAGCATGAATAAAAACCGCGCGAAATAACCATACCTTCAATCGTGGCACGTAGCGCCGACCTGTTAGAACCACATGTCGTCGGTATCCATATCATTGAGTTTAGGTCACATAAGTTGCTTATCATCGATCTGTAGCGTTCGTCATTGACGGTCATGGCAATGTCACTTTCGTTTTGGAAAGATATTCAGCCAGACCAAAATCTGGATGGTGTAACTCGTGTGGATTAGTATCGCTACACATTCCTCAACGGTCTAATCTTCCATGGTGATTTGCTATTACACTATTGAACAATTAACAACAAGTTTGATAGATTAACAATATGGCTGCTATAACCTAACAAATTTCGAGTGTCCCCATTCAAAGACTAAATAAGTAAGTAGTAACCTATGTGTAATTAGCTTAATTTGATTATCTAAGCTACTTACTTTGACAGGTTATGGTATCAGTTTGTATTATTTAAATGTCTTTGGCATTTATTTTGTTATTTTCATTCAAAATATTTAATAGAATAATACAGTAGGCTCGCGATAACATGAACGCAGTATACCGTGAACTCCGGATAACGTGAACAATTTTTTAATTTCATGTTCTACTCGAAAACGTGAACAATTTGAAACCTCGATAACATGAACTAAATTTTGTACACTCTCGCACAATTCTGAGATTTCCAATAGGTTTTTTTATACAATTTAAATCAAGTTGATTATGCAATTCGGGGATTCCCAATTTGTCCTTTTTTCATATGAACAAATCAACTCCCGCAAACATGAACAATCTCGTAAACATGAATTTGCCAAACATTTATCTTGTGCACGTTATCGTGAGTCTACTGTATCAACATAAAACAACACCGACCAAATGGCACAGTGGTTAAAGCTTTGGTGTTTGGATCGGGAGGTATCGGGTTCGAATCCCGATAGGGGCAGGGTGCAAAGTGAATTTTCATCAACAGATTACGATTTGTGGTGAAATGTAACACATCTATGACCCCCTGTCGGAGTGCAAAACCCATGGGCCGACCCATCTTCCATGCCAGTATAGGTAATGTGCAGATGGTCTTAAATCGGTCCTATAGCCGTACGTCCTTGAGTTGGCCGGATTTTTTCATTTAGGCTTTCTATAGTTGACATTTCCGAAGAATAGATCGGGTCTGGGAACTTCCCAGAATTCGAATTCGATTCCCAGAATCAGAATTTGATTAGTCCATTCAAATGCTAGCTAGCTGCTAGATTTTTCTCATTTCATTCGATTTTACAGTTTATTTTAACGCTATTCCCATGCGATCAATCAAATTTGTACTAACTCAAGATATGGTTTGGGGGAGGGGGTGGGGTAGGTTATAAATCCTTAGCCTACACGATCTACTTTAAGATTAATTAATATAAAGGTGCTGTGAGTGTAGTACAAAACATTGTTTTAGATGCTCGTTTCTTTAACTCAGTAAATATTTAACATGGACCCTCCCTCCAAAAACGAATTTTTGCTGTAAATTAGTGCTGCACTCAATTACAAAATACCCTGTACGAGCGCTGCCGTAAAAGTTTTCAGGAAAAGTAATAAAAAATTAAAAAATTTAATAAAAAATTGCTCTATTGCTTTTCAAAATATTCGCCTTTAAGATTTATACACTTTTGCATACCCTCAAATCATTCATCGAAACACTTTTGCCAGTCCAATGATGATAGCTCCGAAACAATCAATCGCATCTTCAGGCGATAAAAAAACCATTGTCCACGCACGCATCTTATCTTTGATTGTTCGGAACTGGAAGAAGTCATTGGATGCCTATTCGATCGTTTGAGTGCTCAAATACTCGCTTGTTTAATGTGATGTGTGTGAGCACGCATTGGGTTGTTTTCTCTCAATTTGTTGAAAACCCCAGGCAAACAAATAGTCGTATATCAAGCTGGAATGACTGTCTTTTGATTTTCAAGGGCCACAGTAGCCACATGACCGGTTTTCGTAAAGAAACACGCTACCATTTGCTTCCCAAAGCTCCGACTCGCACAATTTTTCTTGGTTTTTCTTTGAATTGGTAGGCCGAAACAGTCGATTGCCCTTTTCTTTCCGGTTCATACATATATACATGACTCGTCAACTCGAACAGTCGACACGAACCCTTGTTTGTGTGTCTGTCAACAAATGTAGAATCCAACGTGCACATAGCTTCCGCACCTTTAAATGTTCATGTAAGATCATATGTACGCTGGTGTTACAAATGCCTAGGCATGCCTCGATTTTACGATAAGTCACATGACGATCCTCTTCAATCAGTTTTCTCACAGCATCGAAGTTTTCTGGCATAACAGCGGTTTTTGGACGACCTTCACGAGACTCGTCTTTAAGTGAACGTCGTTCGCGTTTAAATTCATTGTACCAATTATAAACTCTAGCCAAGGATGGTGCTTCGTCGCCAAAAGTCGAATAAAGTGATTCAATGCACTGTTGTTGAGTTAGCCCCTAACTAAAAAATTTTACTGAAAATTTTCACGCGACAATTAAATTTTTTCACAGAATTCAATTTTTCAAGTTGTAAATAAAAAACAATAGTGTGATGCGAACTGGCAGATGATTGGGACTACAAATTAATTCGGTCCATTTTCAAAAAGTGGCTCTGACTATAATAAATTTTTTATAGTGACAGCGGATTTCCGTTGTTTCAAGACAGATTTGACATCTGCCGTTAACGTTCAGTTTTTATTGCTTTGAGTTTCATACAAAACGTGTTTTTTTGCGGTGTTGAATGTCAGAATTTGTGATAACTAAACAGCATTTGCGGGAAGTGTTAATTTTTTTGTTTTAATTGAAAGCAGCACATCGAATGCTTGTGGAAGTTTACGGTGACAATGCTCCAACCGATAAATCATGTAGAATCGTTTCAATGCTTCAAAAATTATCATCATTTGCAGTTGTGAAGTGTGTTGAAGATAAGCCTCGCTTAGGACAGCCAAAAAAATTCGTAGACTATGAATTAGAGGCATTGCTCGATGAACATCCGGTTCAAACGCACGAGGAGCTTGTCGGTACATTGGGGGTGATCCAACAAACAGCTTCCATACGATTGAAATCTATGGGCATGAATCAAAAGCAAGGCAATTGGGCCCCTTATGAATTAAAACCAAAAGACGTGGAAAGGCGATTTCTTTTTTGCGAGCAGCTGCTTCAAAGGCAAACAAGAAAGGTTTTCACATCGTATATTGACTGGTGACGAGAAGTGGATCTTCTAAGGCCCGGCCAATCGTTGCCATCGACCTCAACATCAACACTAAAGACGAATATTCATGGTTCGAAGGTTTTGCTGTGTATCTGGTGGTGGGACCAAAGAGGTGTTGTGTACTACGAGCTGCTATGACCTGGCGATTCCATTACGGGCGAGCGGTACAGACTACAATTAATTCGTTTGAGCCGTGCAGTACGAGAAAAACGACCGGAATATGAGGAAAGGCATGGTAAAATTATTCTTCTGCATGACAACGCTCGGCCTCACGTTGCAAAAGTTGTAAAAAAATATTCGGAAACACTCAAGTGGGATATTTTACCGCACCCGCTGTATTCTCCGGACATTGCTCCTTCTGATTACTGGTTATTTCGCCGGATGCAACACGATTTGGAAGGTCATCGGTTCACTTCTTTCGCAGAAATTGAAAATTGGCTTCAAACTTGGATCGCCTCAAAAAACGACACGTTTTTCCGAGATATTGGGTGTACAAATAAATTTCCGACCTTTTTAGATAGGTGTCGTTAGTATCCCTGTTGCATATTATTCAATCGGGCACTACATGTTTTTTGGAGCTTAAATGTCAAGCTTGAATAATTACTAGTGACATGTGTTCAAAGCGTAAACAACAATTATTTTCATGTAATTGAAGATGTCGAATTTAGTGCCAAAAAAACAACATTTGCGGGAAGTTTTACCTCATTATTTTTTGTTGAAGAAAAGTGCAGCGGAAACAGTTCGTTTGCTTGTGGAAGTTTACGGTGAACATGCGCGATCGAAAACAACATGCAAAGAGTGGTTTCAACGATTCAAAGTTGGTGATTTTGACGTAAGAGACAAAGAACGTGAAGGCGGACCAAGAAAATTTGAAGATACAGAATTGGAAGAATTGCTTGATGTGGACCCTTGCCAGACTGAAAAACAATTGGCAGAAGAGTTTTATATTACCCAACAATGTGTTTCGCAACATATACATACAATGGGAAATTGGGTGCCACACAAATTGAAAGAACGGGACATGGAACGTTGGAAAACCATGTGCGAATTGTTGCTGCAACGACAACAAAGGAAAGGGTTTTTTGCATAGGATGATCACTGGGGATGAAAAATGAATCTATTATGACAATCCAAGGCGCAAATCAGCGTGGGTCAAGCCAGGTGAACCAGGCCTGTCGACGCCAAAAGCAAATAACCATTACGGGACAAGTTTATCGACGACAACTGATGGCTTTAAGGCAAGCTGTAGCTGAAAAACGACCGGAATGGGACAAAAGGCACAATAAGATTATTTTGCAACGTGACAACGCTAGGCCACATGTTGCTATACCTGTCAAAAATTACTTGGACAGGCAGAACTGGGAAATTCTACCCCACCCGCCGTATTCACCAGACATTGCTTCCTCTGATTACCACTTGTTTCGGTCGATGCAATCAGCGCTGGCACAGCAGCAGTTCACTTCATATGAAAACGTCAAAAAATGAGTCGATGACTGGATCGCCTCGAAACCACCAGACTTCTTCCTTCGGGGAATCCGTTTATTGTCTGAACGATGGGCGAAGGTTATAGCTGCCGAAGGAGCATACTTTGAATAAAACATTCTTTTATTCTTTACAAATACTAATGTCTTTTATTTCAGTAAAAAGGTCAGAAATTTATTTGTACACCCAATAAGATTCGAAAATTTCCTGAGAGGTGGCAAAAAATCGTAAACAATGATAGACAACATTTTAAATAATCTGTTCATTTATTTTATTTTAAAATAAATACATTTTTAAAATTAAAAAAACGGACCGAAATAATTTGTATTACCAATAATTCACCAGATTTAAAGACATTACTTATAATTATAACATTAAAACTGCAGATTAAGCTTTTAAAATTTTAAATTTTTCTCGCGCTTTAACGTTAAAATTGACGTACGAGGATTGTAGAACAAGTGTCCGTGTTAGGAAAGAAAACGCAATTATTTTTGTTTTATTTCTTGCCTAGTCTCTTTTGAGACATATTTAGTCTAGCGATATTCCTTGCTTTAAAAGCCATCCAAAAGATATGATTTGTCGATTTTTGCATAATCTAGGTGGTGACTGCCATTCGTAGCAAAACGTGTCATGTAATGTAGGTTCTATGATTCCGTTTTTGGCCCATAGCTTTCTCATGTCCAAGTATTCGTAAAAAATATTTTTTACGCGATCATTTGATTTACAATGTTTTGGCAATCTTTCTTATCTTCTTTCTTTTATATTATTCGAAAGATAGCGTTAAACATTTCCCTACAAAATACTTTCTTATCAAATTCGCTATTAAAAAATGTTGAACTCCAGCCCTTCCAATTAAACAGATGGGTCCTGCTAGATTTGTAAAAAGTTGGCAGAAACCATATCAAAAAATGATTTAGAATCAAATGGAAAATCAAAAGATAAGTTTAGGCTAATTAACCCACCGATTTTTGATAAAGCATTGGGCTTTGTTCCATTTCTAAGCGGGCCGAAATCAAAATTAAACCCAAAACAAGATCTATTGACACACAAATAATTTAAGGCTCATTGTGGCCTAATTAGATGGCGATTCTAAGTTTATGATGAGTAATATATTGGTTACTCACTTTACAATATTTTCTACCTTCTGCAGTTTCTGCCTTTAGGCTCTATTAAAATTTATTCTGCTTTTGTTTACTTCACAAATATGAAAATCCTGAAGGCTTCAGACGTGATTTATACGTAAATGAGATCATTCTCCGATAGAGTGATTACTTATTTTGCACCCTTTTTATTACCGAACTCTCGTCGATAAAATTGGTAATATTTTGATAAGGAGAGTAGAAGAGTATCCTTCCAATATTAGCCTTATATGCAAAAAATAGTTTCCATCACTTTAGTGTTCATGAGCAAGTAATTTTAGCTAGCTTTTTAATCTAACACAAACCGTGCTATACATACATAGTTATAATTTTAAGAGCCTACTCAATTTTCAACTAACTGACTTTTTATTTTATTTTATTTTCAGGTAAGTCAATTAATTAATAAATACATTCATCACGTCACAGAGTGAGTATATTTAGAAAATAATGATAAATTAGAAGTAAAATAAGATAAGATTTTTTAACTAGTTGTAGAATGTATGATCGATAACGTGTATAGCTTACCAAGACGTTGTCTGTGCACAGGGGTGCACAGAAATAATTAGATATTGTTAAATAGTCGCTGCAGTATATTTTCCTGTACCACCAACTGAATAGCCAGTTCTTTCAAAAAGATTGTCTCTTCGATAACTTTCGATTCACATACTTATATAGCTGACGATTAGCACAGCACTTTTGTGTAAGTTGAAAGCTGCTACACCAGTAAGCTCTATGTTAAAAAATAACACCTTTGGCCATCGATTTGTTTTTCGTTTGCAAGTATAGGTCCTGCAAGCTTATCGAGATTATCAACCCCACTGTTCGTCGCGTTGTAATCTAAGATAATATTTAGTTTGTTTGATGAACCCTGTATAGCAGTGTAAAGTTGATAGCAACGGAATTTTTTTTTTTTTTTGGAATGAAGCTTACCAAAGTTAAATTGTTGTCAAAACTAAATTGAAAGGGTTTAAAAACTTACGACACAAAACCAAGTAATGAGCTGTGATATGATCTATCGTAATTTCATCTTCAACCGCAGTTTATAACTCGAAAATGAGTTATAATGTGGCATTTCCGATGGTTGTAAAAAAATAATCGGCCTTGTTCGTAAATTCTCTCGGTTAATCTGTATATCGATTTTGTCTCGTGAGTTACTCATTTAAAATGAGTGAAGCAAAAAAAATCGAATACGTACACAGTGTATAATACATAATTATGTCTTTGTATTTCTATTTTTCTTTTCTTCGTATTTGTGTCATTTGTATGATGAACAGTACCAAAAAAAACGCGATCCGGGCGAATCGGTTTAATTTTTATGGTGCTTATATCCTTTTCTCAGCACATTACGTCTGCTCTCGAGCTGTGGAGTATCATTATTTAACATGCTAATTTATTTTATATTTAACATTTTCTTTTATCATAAATTAATTTTATATGTATAAATAAAACTTTATAGGTAAATTTATTTTAAATTTCATAAATTTTAAAAATAAAATGTATATTATAAAAAATCTAAAATACATAAACAACACAAAAATATGGCGTTTACAATGGTTAACCCTTTGAGTGCCAAAAAGTACAATCGTGCTCCTCAATACATTAGCCGAAATCATGTTGGCACTCAAAGGGTTAAGATAAATAAACAAAAAAATAATGACACGTGGCTTGCATATGCAGTAAAACAATCATTCGCACGAAACAAACACAAACACAAATGCTACTACTATATCTTTCCGGTTACACTCATTTCGTGTCACACATTTTGAGACAAAATCGATATACTGGTTTACTGTCTCGAATCTCGTTGTTTTTCTTGTAAAGTTTGTTTGGCCTGAATGCAGCTAGTAAAAAATATTGTACGTGATGATAGTTCAGCCTATGTTCAACAATGGTGCCCTATATTCGATGAAATAAATTTAGTGAATAATCAACAGAAAAGGGTCATTGAACCAACAAATTCAAAATATTTTTATACCATATTTCCCGTTTGGATGGAATATACTGTCTCAACATCTGCTACGAGTTAACACTAGCTGCTCCTCGATTGTTAAGTTGGCTGATGTGATGGCTTGCAAGGTGATAGAACATTCGCTAAAAATATGTTCCACACATCACGGAATGCCGCTAGTTTATCAATCTTTAATCGCTCTTGTCTGGTTTGGTAGTTATCAAACTATAAACATGGACAAGCTGGACTCTCTCAAAGTACGGTTGTCTAAGTGGAAAGCTCGTCCAATCGTTCGTCCCAACTTTTATGAACCCCGGCATATCCTACCATACTCGGATATCCTTTTGCTGTTTTATTATTCATCGTATAGAACTTCCGTGCATTTCTGTTGGTTTCAGCCACTATTACGTTAACCAATGTTTCTGGAATACGTTGTTGAAATGCCAACAGTGGTGTAACTAAAATTTGAGCGGTATGTGCAGTAAGACCTTCTCTTTCTAAATTTTTATTTTGCGCATAAAACCATATGTCACCCTCTGCTCGTTCAACAGTTGGTCGTTCTATATTCTCTTCTTAGTCTGCTATCATATCTTCTCAATATCGCCATCGCAATTGGAAAAATGGTTTTGGAGTTGAAATACTATCAAAGAGTTCCCGAAATTCTAGTCCGTCATTGTGCCTCAGTGCACAGAAAAGTGATTGCGTTTTCTAAATCAATCCTATTACCTTAATTAGGTCAAACTTAACAAGCTTTCAATTGAATTCTATGTAAAAGGTTTTAGTTGAGACTATCTCTGTTTATCTTACAAAAAATATGATTTTTTTATGACACTATAACTATACACACAATTGTGTTGGTTGTACTTCAAATCAAGCGAAATTTTTTTATCAAAAACGCCATGGGTACTAATGGTTTTTTAGTCACATTTGTGTGGTTTGGACTTAAATTGAGCCAATTTTTTTGTTTTAATTTGGTTGCAAAAGGGATATGATAAGTTTGAATTTATGTTGTCGTTGACATTGAAAGCATTTTCTTTACAATTTTGTAAGACAACCTTACGATGAATTCTGCAAATGATTTTGATGTCCACAATTCTGGTGAATTTTTAATCACATCCTGATGAATGTACTATTTTGCAAACCTGACCGTAATAAAAACGTTAATAGCGTAACAATAGGGTAAATCATTAACTAGGTAAAAATCGCAGCCTTAAGAGTCGAAGTAACTTCGTATTTTTAAAATAAGTTCATGATTTGTCATTTCAAGTATGAAGGGTTCCCAAGAAAAGAGAAATTCTTTTTTAAAAAATCCTATCTAATCTAGCTAGATAGCCTTTCGTAAGTATTTCCGAATTCGGGTCTCCAGAACCAGGAACAAGAGTTTCGAAATTTTTCGAAAGATTTTAGAAATTGCCATTTTTATAATCATGTTAAGATTTTGCAGTGGTTGCTAAGGTATTGAGATTTGATTGAGATATGATCAGCCTCCGAAAATTTATCTTCGATTTTTACCGTGCAATTAGAGTCCTCATCGTAATTTGTACATATCGACCGCTTCGTGACAATAACTCCTATCTGACACAACTGAATTGTTCAAGAAATTCAAAAACCTCGTAATCATTCTATACCTATGTTTTCTCTGTTTTTGATGATTTAGAATCGATTTAATTTTTTTTTCTTGTGTAACAAACTTATTTTAATTATTTGTAAACTTGCGTCTAATAGTGCGTCAGAATTTCGTATCAAAATCTCATTTTCACAAAATTGTCAGATAGGAGGTATTGTCACGAAGCGGGCGATATGCAAATTTCAATATGAAAGAATATCTAGATAGATCTAAACGTACTTCAACGTGTTCTACTATATGCTTTCGTGTGCTTGGTTAAAATTTCCAAATAGCCTCTGAACAGGTATGCTCATTTTGTAACATGTCACTAATATGATCGTCAGAGTGGAGATCTGGGGCGGAATCATGAAATACGACCGGAAAAATTTAAACGGATTTAAAAATATTTTGAAATTTATTAGATTAAAAGTATTCAAATTTACTATGATGGATGCAGACTGATGTATAAATGCAACTTCTATAATGTTTTAAGAGCAATAGTGGAGATTAACCAAGATTTTCGAAATTTATTTTTCTTGCCTCAGGTTCGTCGCCGTTCCATTTTATGAGATGGCATTGAAGTCTTTTGTATTTTAAAAATGTAAAAATTGCGGAAATATATAATTATTTTGATGTACAGGGGCAAAATCATGAAATCCGACCGGAAAATGAATTGTTAGAAAACATTTCAATGGACAAACACAAAAATTTCGAAAAATGGTCAAAGTTGGCGTAGTTATTTTGTATGAAAACTCAAATAAATGAAAGTTTAACATAAAAATTGTATTCGACAACTATTTCATAATCGAACAGTTTTAAACGGAAATGTTGTACCGGTAAACAATGAATTTCGAAAATCTTGTAGGAGATAAGCCATTGCTCTGCAAATATTATAGAAGTTGCATTTATACATCAGTCTGCATCCATCATGGTAAATTTGAATACTTTTAATCTAATAAGTTTGAAAATATTATTAAATCCGTTTAAATTTTCCGGTCGTATTCCATGATTCCGCCCCTGATCTGTTTGGAGGAAATCCACACTGGTACGTTAAACCATTATAGTTTTCATCGCAAGATACAAATCGATTTCTTATTGGCTCTAGCGCTTGCCGGTATGACACAATGACGAATTGAATACAAGAGAGCATTGGTCTCTGATAAACTTGAGGCAATTAGACCGTATCCATTTGTTTATCATCACTGCTATACCCCATAGGACGTTGAGTCGAGTACCTTTAAATTACTAATGGGGATCATCAATTTTGATATTAAAATTATTTATATTCAAAATTTGATAGTTTCTGGGATAGAATGAAACTTCTAGGATCACCAAAATTATTTCGTGTTAAATTGACTTCTGGGCTAGGAGTCTCGTCCGATGATTTTTGGTTTATTTTCTATGATGAAATTCTGGGTTAACTTTAGATATGCGAGTATATATATAGTGGGGAATTTATTAACTGCCCTCAATTCTTCATTCGATATTTTTGAAAATAGTCTAGCACTTGTGGTTTTATAGACTACTACTGAACGACTTAACAATTTTAGGCTTTACTTTAAATGAAGGCCTAATTTGAAAATTTATATCGCCACGCTCTCCAAGTTTTGGCGGCCTGTGAGAAACATCTACAAGTCTTAAGTACAATTTTCGACGAATAATACTAAATAAATTATACGATTTTTATCACTTTCTTATATTAACAAAAAAGTTCAAAGCATGCTTTAATTCTAAGCCCATAACTATCCTATTCATATGAGCATCTGTAAGCACTCACCCCAGGAATATTTTTAAGTCGGATTCACGTTATGCCCGACAAGCTAAAATACAAAAAAAAAATTTGGTGGAAAGGATCCGAGTTCCTGTAGAACAGTAAAACAGAATGGCCGTCGAAAGTCAGTATTCATCCTGATATTCTTGAACTATTTGAAATCAAAGCCGAATCCACCATATTGAACTGTAAAAAACCTGAAAATAATGGTTGTTTTCTACCAACCGAGTCATAAATTAAGTTCATTTCGAAAATTACTGAATGTGGCCGAATATTGCATTCGATTTGTAACGAATTCCGCAGTGTTATCATACTCCGAATCGACACTGCTTTACGGAAACTGATAAGATAGTCCAAATAGAGGCATTTAAAAGCATTAACATCCAATAAGGCCATTTTATTCAAACTAAAGCTGTATCAAAAAATTACATCCTTTTCTCGATGAAATTGTTAGAATTGGAGGACGATTAACCAACCGCAATATTTTAAACATCGATTTACAGAGCTTTTCATGGTACAGAAGCATAACAATAATTGTTTGGTGCTCCACAGTGACTTCTTGCAAAATGCCTTCAGTGGTTCTGGCTATTTTACGGTCAACCCCTCGCTAACGACAACCAATGATGCTTACAACAAATGATCAGTACACGCTAAATGTTAGTAAACGGCGGCTTTCATACAAATTTTAAAATTATCCGGCCTCAGGACTTGGCCTGAAATTTACGTTTCGCAAAGTTTTTTTTTTTCATAAAGTGCGTGTCTTTGCTTAATCACATAAAAATAATTTCATCCCGAAAATTTTATTGTTAAATTAAAGAGAAAAAAGCAGCCCGGAATAATTAAACTGTTTGCAGCCAAAAATGCTTCACTTTATTACTAAAATATATTTACATCAAAAAGCATTGAAAAATTAACCCTTTACCTTAAAACAACGTATGGGAGATGTGATCGTACTGCTGTGCCTAAAATGAGAACCTCATATCACACACGTGATGATTCTTTCTGGCCAAAAGTGAAAAGCTCGTATCATACACGTGATTGTTTTTACGCGATAATGTTTTTGTTTTTGCGTTATTGTTTGTTACAGTTGCAATATAAGAGTTGTGTTCAACGTCGCTCGATTCATAAGGCAAGGGGTTGCTGCAAGATGCTTTATTGATTCCGAAAACAGTTTTCTATACATTGTTCAATTGAAAATATGTTCATTACCGTATTTTCTTATGGCGATCTCAGAGACGACCCCCTCAAATTACAAATGGAATAAGGGATGTCAATCAGTGCCGAACTTAAATCCAAGTGCCCTTTTTTTACAGCGATCTTAGAGATGTCTCCCTCACATAGCATATGTATGATTGCCAATCAGAACTTAAACCCAGGGGCTCTTTACAAAATCATTATTGATGAGCATTGAGTAAATTGTTTTGCGAGATGATTAATATTCACCATTAATGATAATGATTTTCATATTGGCACCTGGAATTAAGTTCTGTACTGATATCACAATTTATTATGAATGCCATTATTTGAGGGGTACATCTTGGAGATCACTACAAAAAATTGGTAATGAACATATCTTCAACTGAATAATGCATAAAAAATTGTTTTCGGGATCAATAAAGTATCCTTAATTTTCTATTGATGATATTAACGAGGGTTAACATTAAAGTGTTCGGGATGGAATTATTTTTATGTGATTTAGCAAAGACACACACTTTACGAAAAAATCGTAATGGAAATTTTTGGCCAAAATCTTATACATGGCTCAAGGCAGAATTTTGCCACGAGGGAGTGTTGCTCACCAGGAATATCTATCTCTAATATATCTAATATAAATAGCCAGATTATCATATGAGTTGAATGAACAGTTCATATGCCCCGGTTTCAGGCCTTTCTGGAGCATATATTTCATCAAAATTTGAGTTTCAGTTCTGCTGCTTGTGGTGCACTACTGCACGACTTTTAACACATTTAAATCTAATTCTGGGGCCAATCTACAAAAACGTTCACATTTTAGAACCATCATCATCCACAGTGTCGCTAAGTTACATGATGTTGTTGCTGTAACTCAATTTTCGTATGTCCTGAATAATTAAATAATTTGACGTCTACAAATTTTACTTACAAAAATGTATGTATTAAATTATTATTAAATATTATATTTACAAATGTTCAAAAAATTAAATTCATTTAAACTAAAATATTTAAATTAAAAAAAATGTATAATAAATATAGTAAATGTATGTGATTGGTAACTAGTATGTGTTATTACAAAATAATGAGCGCACCCAGAATGTGTCAGAAGAACATCACACAAATAAAGTTGAAAATAATTTCTCTAAAATTCGACAAAAATTTGAAATTGGAAAATATGTGTAAATGGCACTATATTAATTACAAAACTAGAATTTTTCATTTGTTGAATATATCTTCGATTAGTTGTTTTGTAATGATTCGATGAGGTCTAGTCGGATCAACCTTGGGCTTCTGATACAGTCGGCCATTGAGCGCGTACAATTTTTTCGATAAGTCGCAACGCACATTAAACCACCAGTCACATACAAAAACTGCTTGCGAGAATTGTGTTCCATTTGGGCATAAAAATGTCGCTTGCCGCCCATCAATGTCACAGTAGTGCCAGCCTAAAATACAAATTCGTAATTAATTAATAAATTTGTACGATTTTATGTTTTTGGTTGTATACATACCTTGGCATCTAGTTTCGGTATCAGCAAAAAATCCTGGATATTCTTGTTCATCGCAATAAAAATTTGTGTATGGTACAGCGGATAAAATAGGATAATCCACACCAGGGCGACCTAAAATATGTATGAAGTGAAAAATAATCTGTTATTTATTTATTTATTTATTTAAAACTGCAGTCTTGTACATAGTATGGTATACATAAAAAGCTACATTGCACCACACAATTGCATATCAGCCTATTATAAAATATGAAAGGTAATTTAGATGTGTGGAATATGCATCCGTTCACATTATATAGAATCGCATTTTTTATCATTATGGTATATATTTGCGAATCGTGATTTTTGTTTTTTTTATTGTGGTGGCCAAAAAATCACACAATTTCCAATAATAAAAGTTACTTGGTAGCTTTTATATTATAAATTTACCATACTATTTTATTATAACAGAAATCATAAAAATCTTTGATTGAAATTTATTGTTTAGCAGTGTTTTGTGTAATTTTCAATGAATGTCAGTTCTGCTAATGGATGACCATTAATCATATTATACCATTTTTCAATAAAAATACATAAATGTTAATTATTTGTATGCAGCTTTACGAAACGATATGTTTTGCAAAATACATTTAATTTACTACTTCTCGTTTGTATTTAACAGGAAAATGTTGGAAAATGATTGAGTCAAATCAAAAGTTGTTTGAATTTGAATCTGATGTACATAAATAGGGTTATGATTAACAAAGATTTAAAGATAAATTAGTTTATGTAATGAGCAATTGAAAAAGTAATATGGTAATGTTAACCGCGTATTTATTGACTGTTTTGACATACTGTCTCGATTTATTTGTTTTGTTAAAAATATTTTTTTATTCTCCCTTCTGAAACAATCTAAACACCAAACAAGTCTTAAAGGCGTATTTAAGTTTCCACACTCTGAAGAGATATTCAAAGTTTAATCCGATTACTTAGGGTAATACACTACTTTGAAAGCAGTGTGTCATTATTTAAAGTTATTAAAAAGCCACAGCTGTATGCAAAATTGTGAAAATTAGTTCAGTTAATTTTCAAAAGGATTTGTCCAGCAAGAATTTTCTTCAAGATAATCTGAAGATAGAGGATTAGGTCGTACAGGTTCCTTAATAAATATTTATAGGATGTTGTCTAATTTCTCCGCTTACTAAATTTTTAAATAAGATTAATTAAGAACGAGATACAAAATATTTGTTATACCAATTTAATTTCCAATATTTTATTCTTATCTAAATGTGTTCCGCACTCTATTCATGATTCATAAAACCCATGCTTCCGAGAACCCCTCAATTAACACAATCGTCATCCTCTTCGAAACATTCTTTTCATATCGTATCTGGTACAAACCCCATGCCATGTAATTTTTGAAGTGGCCATGATCAGTGATAATCGAGACGAAAATCGTAAAGCAAAAATTGTTTTCCTTACGAAAATTAGAAAAGAAATGATTTGACAAGCGGACTGTTTAACATCTTCTTTGTTCTTGTTAAAGGTCAATGAGGTCGCTGATTTGCGGTCGATCACCGTTAATTTAGATCTTGCTTTGACCAGAGAATCAGCAATCTTATTTCTTTTAATGCCACGATGAGCAAACCCCACATGGCAGTAATTCTGTTATTGCAATGGTTGATTATTTACAGTTCCATCGTGGAAGTGGCTAGACGATTTTACGAATTGAGTATGGCTTTACTGTTTGTGCATATAATAATGTTACTATTTGAATTAGAAAGCTTAGCGGTTAAAAATACAAAACATTTTGAAAATTGATTAATGAAGCCTTCAGAAAACTAATAAGATGGTTTGCAAGGATAAGAGTGAAAGGCATCGCCCGTATAATAGCCCTACAAGCAATTTCCTATAGGTGGTTAAGTATTGTAACAGAGATTTTTTTTACAAGAAATCACTAAATAACAGCGTAAGGTAGCATGGGTAAAACCAGCAATTTGCAAATAATGTAAGCATTTTGCGTGTCAAGTAGTTTTTTTAATTTTATCTTAAAGGTGATTCGTCCGAACAATCAGCAGCCGAATCCGATGAGCACGGCAAGCGTTTTGACCAAGTGACAGCAATGCTCGAACATTGGTACAGCGGCAAAAAGCAAAATGCACTCTTGGGTGACATTTGCTGGAATTTGCAAGAAGAGGAAGATTCCGAAGACGACACGAACGAATCAGAAAATTATAATTAAAAAAGTTAAGAAAAATGTTAATTTTTAGGAAAAAATCAAGAAAAATTACCATAAAATCAACTGAATCGATTTAATTTTCTTTTAAATAATTTCTATTGTATCTATATTTTTCGATGCGATGTTTATTCGATCGATTTCAATTGATTTAAATTCAATATTTGGACAAAAAATAATAAAGTGGTTTTCGTCGAAATGGAAAGGAAAAAAATAGCACAAAAATGTGAATGTTGATATGGTTTTTCGGTCTTGATATGTTCGACAAAGTTATTTGTCTTAGCTTGCGCAACAACTTTGCTGAAGAAAGCAAAACGAAAATATTAATGGTTCAAGAGCTATCAACGTGAAAATAAGTGTATATTTTGACAAATCCTTAACGTGCCGAAACATGTCAAAAGCGATATCTCAAAAATAGGGACTAACTTTGAAATGGGACTAGCACCATTGAATTAGCATACTCGAATTAGGTTTACCCCTTGGGTGCCCAGCTTGTCACAAAAAAAAAGTTTACGATTCAAGCACAGTGTTATTATCATATCGAAGAGTGTAATCATATTTTGTTGAACCAGTTGTGTTCATCCATACCAACTTAAGAAACTTGGGAAGAAATGTTCGATAGCGATTTTACCACAATTAAATGATAAATAAAATCGAGGTTCGTATACTATAAATACTGAGCGTGAACCTTGATTAGAAACTTGGTAATCTGAATATCAGTATGAGTCATCACTCACATGATTGATGCTGTATTTTAAATAAAATGTATGAATTGTTTACTATCTATGCTTAGTGTTATCATAGACATAGAGGACCAGTAAATTTAATTGTGCTTTAAAAAGCGTCACTACAATTTAATTATTTTTTATCGTGTTACTCTTCTTGTTGAGCTTGGAATCAATCAAAGGATTAACATGTTGATGTCTAACTTATCTTCTAAAACATTCTACCTAGAGAGCCAGAGGAGTTATCTTAGTATGTATCCTAACTACTTGACAGTTTAAAGTCAAACTTTGGTCGAGTGCGAACTTAAATAGAAAATTATTGATTTGAATAGTTCGCCCCTAAGTTCCTGAGAAATAAATAAATCTCTCGAAGGAAAGGCCACCGAAAGAGAAATTGAATTCAGGCATTAACTAATCATATTAATTTTTGATATTACAATGGGAGGACTAGACACCAAGGAACTAAGTCTTACACACAATATTTTGTAGGCCTTTATGTTTCACAATCGAACACTTGTGTAGAACAAGCGTTATTCAACTAAAGCACAATATATTCAGAAATGATCCCTGCAATTGTTTCTGACAGTTTGCTTTACACAATTTGATTTGATGATGAAGCTCCGAAAAACAGTAGAAAAACAAGGTCATTTTAATTTCCCCGTTTGGTGAACACCATCAGATCAGGTTAAGATTGATTTAAGCGAAGACTAATTCAGAAAGAATAATCCCATTTGACCCACCATACCTTTAAATGGTGAATAAACTCTAAAGAAGGAAGTATTTTTTGTACCAAAATCCGATCAGATATTAAATTATTCGTGGGTGATATGACAAAAATCAAGCAACCAGGGAAACAAACGCTATGAAGCATTTCTTTAATCTACAGACGGCGAATGAAGCCAAACAGAGAATTTATGGGCCAGAGGTGATCATAAAACAAATCCCGTCTCGCATTCATACAGTAGTGACTTCCTGAAACCAGTAATAATCTAGAGAGTTGTTTGGTTCACCCGGAAGGCAATAGTTTTGGACGAACGCGTTTTACCTGACACATTCGGATCCATCAGTCCTGTGTTCTTTCAAGGACCTATGTCTATGTTAATAGAGGTTTTACCAAATCACCCACAGCCAATTGGCTGTTCTAAATATCCATGCATTTAGAGGTATCAGAGGACAGAACCACTTAGAAGCTTCTTCATTTGCACATTTACAAATGGCTGTCAGTTCTTTAAAGTACAGTTCCTTAGAGCAAACCAAGTCTTATCGCATCCAGTGTGGCAATCGGATTAATATTACAAACACTAAATTCTTTCCTGGCAGGAATTCCTGAAAAATGCCAAAAGATACTCGGGTACGCTAAGGTGTAGCTATTGAACCGGTGTCATCCACAATATTTTCTATAGTTCCAGGTGAATCAGATTTTCCTGCAAACGCTAACTGTTTCGGTAGTCTTTGCGCCTAGTGCTTCGACGCTGAGGAACTACAGTGGAATCTTTTTGCACTTCAAATTCACGATTGTGCAAATGATAATTATTGTTTTTGTTTATTCACAACTTTTTACAAGTCAACCACAATTTTCTATACTTCATTGTCAATTTTTTCTAAATCAACCTCAAGTTTTTGCAAAGCAAATTCATGTTTTTTTTTCAAAGTAACTTCAATTAAATGCAAAGTAAATTTAAATATATTTAACACAAATTCAAATTTTAATATTTTAAGTTATATTTTAAGCCACCTGAGGTGGAAGTCGGTAATTTCTTAAACGATTATGATGGGATTGGGTATGCTGGATGAAAATGAGATCGTTAAATGATTTTTGTAAGAAGTTCTGGAATATAGCCACCTGGGACGGAATTTGATCAGTTCTCAACCGATCATGATAGGCTTGGGTTGGTTGGAAATGGGATTTTTAAATGTTTTTTGGAAGAAGTTCTCGAATTAGGCCACATGGGTCGGAAGTCAACCATTTATTAACGGATTTTGATGGGATTGGGTATGGTGGATGAAAATGAAATCGTTAAATGATTTTTAGAAGAAATTCTGGGATATCGCCAGAGAACTCAATCAGAAGGAACTCGCCATATTCCAGAACTTTTTCATAAACCATTTAAGAATTCCATTTTCATCCAACATACAAAATCTTATAATTATTAGTTAAAAGATGGCCGAGCTTCGTTCCAAGTGGCCATATTCCAGAACTTCTTTCAAAAATCATTTAAGAATCTCATTTTCATCCAACATACCCAATCGGCCAATCCCATCAAAATTGGTTAAGAATTGACCGAGTTCCATCCTAGAAGACCATATTACAGTATTTCTTCCGAAAATTATTTAAGAATCCCATTTCCATTCAACATACCCAATCCCATCATAATTGGTTAAGAATTGGGAGCACTGAATTTGTTTTGCAAAAAGTTGCGAAAATTTACGAACTTAAAATATTAAAATTTGAATTTGTGTTAAAGATATTTGAATTTACTTTGCATTTAATTGAAGTTACTTTACGAATTCACGAAATTCTTTACAGAATTACTTAAAATGACATTGGCTTTAAACTTGTCGACATACTCCACGGACGGATGTATTAAAGAGATTAGAATCTTTGATGTCCATCAAGAATGATTTCACAACCCAAAAAATCTCAATTTTGTATTCAATCAACATAAGTTTCCGTTTAGTTGATCGTTTTATTCCTTCATACAATTGCAACATAGGAAATTTTCACAGTCACATGTGATTTGAAAAAGACTGCAAATTATATTCCCGTTAATGTGCAATTTGTTACAGATCTTCGAAAATTTTTCTTCGGGGTCGGAGTAATCGGTATAGCAGAATCTGCATGAAAACAGCTTATAATAAAGCATCGTCAAACACGATGAATCCAACACTAATCGCCATCGATAAAAATAAAATTTTATTTTGCTCACTCCGAGTCGTAACGGAAATGAAAACATCAATATGGCATATATTACTGTTTGTGATGGTTAAGATTTTTCCCAGTCAGTTTTGCTCTTTTTATACTTAATTCTCTAATGACATTTTGCCCAGATTTATTCCCAAATTATAAAAGTGTTGCTCTTGAATTATCACAAGCACGATAATATCCTTCAGATACGACGCAATAGTTAGATTTTTTAAGGTAGAACTGGTTCGATTCTCAACATGAAAGTATTTAGAGTTGGGAAAAAAACAGTTTTGTTTTAATTTTCCAGATCATATAATTTAAATAGATACAACTGCGAGCACAATTTTACTGGACATTTTTCCACTAACAGAGTTACACAGCGGAACAATACAACTAATGGATTATATTACACATTTCTGACCTCTCCTCAATTCTGCCCGATTAGACCAGTTTTAGTTCATTCTTTGCAAAACCTCCGCTTATAACCGTAAATAATGTGTGTGTGTCGTCGCGAATCGAATTGTGCCGAGTGCAGTTGTTCGAAAAAATTGTGGCTTGAGGAATTGTGTCCTGTTAAGTTAGGTCTGGTATAATTGTTTTAGTAAAATTTGGCGAGAACGAATATTTTAAACGAACGCAGTAAAACTTGTTATTAGAGCAGAATCATCTCGTAATCCTTCAGAAATTCAAACCTTCCGAAATGGAGTTTAAATACTCTTTAGTATTATTTTTAGCGTTTCGTATGTTATGTAAAATGAATGTTTTCAGAATTCTTGCGCTAATTGCGAACGCTGCACCACAAATTTATATTTGTACATGCCTTGCCAAGGCCAATACAGTATTGCAATATCTGCTGATATGCTTGTCATTTATTATTTAAATTTGACATAAATGGCACCTAGAAATTTGCTTAAAAATCGATTATGCGATAATGTTAAGTTTTAAAAAAGTTATATTTTTGATGATACCATGGTTACGGTTAGGGAGTGCAAATTTACCGATTTTTCAATTTACCAGTAAATGGTAAATTTTGTATAAGGTCGGTGTTTTGAAACAGTACTATGTCTTAGGTATTAACTCAGTGATAAATTAATAAACCAGTGCTTGAAACAAATTAATGTACTTTATAAAATAAAATAATAAATAAATTCATCACATAAATTTAAATTCATATCACAAAATAATTGTTTACAGGGTATGGTGACTGACACGAAGTGTTACCAAAACAAAACGCCACAGAATTTTTATTTTTTGATGAATTTTACTGAATCAAAGTAAAAATGTTCACAAATATTTAAATTTTCGAATTGCATTAGCAGTTTTCGATTTGGCCACCCTTAGCCGCGATTGTGGCCTTCAAACGGCCGACAAAGCTATTACATGCAGCACGAAAGTGGCTCTGTGATATTTTGGCCCATTCCCGGCGAAGCGCTTCCTTGAGATCATCGACACTTTGGTATTTTTTTGTCCCAACCTTGCTCTTCAAAATACTCCAAACCAAGAAATCTAGTGGATTTGCATCCGGTGAATTTGGTGGCCATTGGGCAGTGGAAATGAACCGCGGAACGTTGTTTCTCAGCCAATCTTGATTGACGCGCGCTTTATGACTCGGCGCCGGTGAATCCTGTTGAAATGTCCAGGCGGTCGAAATATTTTTGTGCCCAAGGCTTCAACGCTCCCTCCAACACATGATCCCGATAAATTTGAGCATTTATCTTGATGCCACGGTCCAAAAAAACGAGCGGTGAACGGCTTTCGGCCGTTACGGTGGCGCAAACCATCACCATCGGCGGCGCTTGGTTTCGAGAGGCAATCCGTTGGTCCAAATTTTCAGTAGAACGGCCGGCCAAGTAAATCCGGTCGTTTTGCTTGTTCACATATTGCTCAATAATGAACGGTGACTCATAGGAGAAAACTAAATTCGGTAAATCGCTACTTTCGTACAAGCGTAACAACTCCTTTGCTCTTTCCACTCTAACTTTTTTTTTGAGCATCGGTGAAACCATGCGTTTTATGGAATTTTAAGGCTTTTACTCCAAGATGATCTTTCAATATGTACTGCATCCGTTCGAGCGAAATGTTCACATCACGAGCCATTTTTCTGCCGCTACGGCGCGGATTCCGAGCCAATTTGGCCTTCACCTTCCGAATGATATCCGGTAATGTTGCAGTGCGTTTCGGTCCACCACCATGGCATTTTGCAATGCTGCAAGTATCGTTATAACGATTTATGGTGCGTTACACAAATATTTTATTCACATGCAGATGTTTTAACTGGTTAACAATCTGCGGATGTGGTTTCCCAGCCAAATATAGAGCAATCACACTATTACGCTTGAATTCCATTGCGGATAACTTTTTTTCTGAATATTTCCCACTAAAATGCTTTTGTACGCTTGTAAACAATGGAATGAACTGTCATTAATGTACATTTGAGCGCTCTGTCATCACTAGTTTGACAGCAATGACAGTCTGAAGTTGGTAACACTTCGTGTCAGTCATCCTGTGGAATTGGTTTTCTGGGTTACACGGTAACTAAGATATAATGGTTTTAAGTTTTTTTTTTTTTTTTTGAATTACCCAAAATCTCGTTTTTGGTCACAACTTTTTCGACCATTTGGTCATGGCTTTTTTGTTTGTAGTCATATAGGCGCGAAATGGCTTTTGTTGTGTTCTGCAATGTGATTTTATTCTAAATAAATCTTTGTTTAATACATTGGGGGGGGGGGGGGGATTGGGAAGAGTGACGTGTGATGGTGTCACCATCTAAATTCATTTATAGGAAAGACTAATGGTTATTTTGGTTATTTTTTAGCTTTGTTTTGAAGACTCTCTAGCTTATGTCCTTTCCAGGTATGCTGACATGTCGTGGAGGCCACTTATTTGTGCTAGAGTTAGAAAATAGCATTTAAGTTATTTATAAATTTGTCATCAACTTCATTTATTAGAGTTTGTTCAAGATGACCTCCTCAATTCCGGATATGTATGCACGGCATCTCTTTTAATCTCCATAGTTGTTGTGCAAAGTTGCATTTCTTTTTTTCATTTTTTCAAATGCAGCGCTTATTCTTTCAATTAAAATTTCTCTTGTGGGTACTTCTGTTGCATACACAAATTCTTTAGCACGTCCCCCGATATAGAAATCCAGGGGTGTCAGGTCTGGTGACCGCGCGGTATGCAGTATAACTACAAAGCTCCAGCCGTCTGGCATTATCACCCTTTTGGAGACCTGGATCATTTAACAATTTAACAAGAACAAAATGAAACACACGGACACTTCCGGTAGAAATTTGCTCATTTTGAACATTTTCTTAACCCTGGCGGGAATGACTCTGGCAGGGTAGTGTCTTTATTATGACCACGAAATGAGTGATTTCTATGACATGTCAGTGTGCCATTGGAAAGGACATAAACTGGAGTATTTCTTGAAGCAGGACTAATTTCAAAGTGGCATTTCGTTTTGTTTTTGAATTAATTTAGATGGTGACGTTTTTCCTGAATCTACACATTTTTTATGATTTGGAAGCCCATGGGTCGTTTTTTTAAGACCAGTTTTATTGAATGGTGATTGATTTGGAATGGGGTCGCATTGCGGAGTGCAGTGGAAGTTGTTTCGTGCCTTTACGACTGCAAGCAGAGAGGTGACTAGATGGTCGAGGGAAGTTATGACCGGGGACACGAGATTTTGGGTAATTTAAAAAGAGAGTTGGAGGGATTATATCTCAGTTTCCACTTGGAACGTCGGTTGAATGGGGTGTTCTTCTACATAATAGTCACTGTGGGAATTCTATACGTTATAAAAATCCTTGGTTCGATTAAAATATGCTCTCCATTTTTTTCAATGAAATGCGTCCTGTTATATATATATATATATACTGGCACTGAAATGCGCCCTATTAATTACAAATATATTTTTACCGAAAAATCGGTAAATTTGTAAAAATTTACCGATAAATCGGAAATATATTTTATACGGTAAATCGGTAAACGGTAATCACTCCCTAGTTACGGTGTTGTCTACGAAATTGTAAGTTGTGAATTTTGATATTCTACTAGAAAACAGTTTTGAATCGAGTACGATACTCTGTTAGTGACTTCATCAAGGATATTTATATTATTTATAAGTTTAGGGCCTAATTTGTGTTTGGTACGCATCTGATCTTTCGGGTCAAAAGAATCGATTATACTATTCCCTTAACCGGATCATTTGTCGTTTCAAGTTTCGTTAAAAATTGTACAGTTTTAACAAAGAGAATACGACTTAGACAGAGGTATTTTGTATGAACAGAAAAAAACAGCATAACAATCAGTGCTCGTCATGTTGAAATGATGAAGTTTATTCGTGTAATAATTGTGTGTATTATGGAAACCAGATGCTCCGACGCAGCAACTTGTGCAATGTCTTCCACTTTGGAATTATATTAATTTTCTATGATTAGTCAGGGGCAAATTAATTAATTCAAATTTGTGGTAAAAATCGTACATTTCTTTGTTGGTTTAAGAAAACCATTCACTAAATCAACTTAAATTCCGCAATGGAACTAATCGTCACAAAAAAAACAAGATTAGCATCGACGCGATTTATTTGGAGAATAGTACGTTAAATTTAAAAATTGCCTAACAAAAGTATATTTTGTATGTACTACTCATATGGGCAGTCGCATCGTGACTGCAATTTATTATAAGACAATAAAGCTTTGGTCGTGATTATTCAACCTTCATTTACAATTTTTTGTTTACCTGGTATTGATCGACCCAATTCAAGATATTCCCGCACCGATGGACTTAAAAATCCAATTGGTATATCTTCCGGTGTTTCTGATGATGATTTCTCCTCCAAATTTTGTATTGGATCATTATGATTATGTAGGTTTGATGATCTTTGTTTTTTTGTCCGTTTCACGCGGTTTGACGATGATGATGATGTTTCCTTACAATCTAAAATTACAACAAAAAAAACAATAAATTATTAAACATTAATAATAATTATAATCCGCTGTAATTTAACGATGATAATTTTATTTTGTTGCGCGCTTAGATTCCTACTCGTACACACATCAGTACCGTTTATTTGTTACCTTGCCATTCTAAATTAAAAACTAATTTTAGTTTTTTTTTATGTTTACGAGATGAAATAAAACAAAGATTAATTTAAGATGGTCTGTGAATTTTAACATATGTGTATAGTACAACAGAATGTAGAGCAATTACTTTATATTTTATTAAACGATCTTATGAAATCTATGTACATAAATCTTGATTATTGATTTTACGAAAAGTAATTGGATCTTTACTTCATTTGTGTTGTATTTTTATTTTTAATAATAAGATCATGATGGTGGTATGTGATGAAATTGTTATAATTTGAATGGCGACATGGTAATCCTAGTTTTTAGTAAATAATTTATGTAATTGTAGTACGCATGCTTTCTCAAGGTTTTAACAATCGGTGTTCAGATGTAATTGCTGACTGGCTTAAAGTACTGTGTCAATTAATTATGTAATCTGTTTTTATTCTATCTAAATATATTTATTTACTAAATATATGTATTATTTGTAACCGGCAAGAAACCAAACTTTTTATCTATTTCTTTATTCTACCTTGATCTTGTTTTTCTTATATAATTCCGCGATTATATTACCTTTAAAAAAACTTAATTACCTTGGGAAAATATAGTTGCGTTAAATTTATTAAATTACTAACCCGTGTTTACATTTATTACAATAAAGCTTTTATCGAATTTGAAGTGTTAATTGGGGTCAGGTGGAAGTTTTATTAACTAAAATATCAAATAGTTCTTAATTAACTTGTAAGGTGCCGTGTTCGGCGGCTCATATGTCAGAACGTTTATGATTTTACAACTTTCAATGTGTAACTATTACAATAAGAACACTTTGCTCAACAAATGTGTTGTCACCAAAACTAGTAAACGGAGCCTTCGATATTGTACACGCATAATATGATATTTATATGTAACGTGTATACTTGGTAATTTGCGGTCGGTAGCCTTTCTATTCAAGGAGATCTAGTGTGCAACATGTGTAATACTCATTTTATTACTACAGCATTACTTCACAAATATTCTGTAGTGATAAATTGTTTTATAGGTTGTTAATGTTCTGTACAATTTTATGGATTCGTTTTGTTAAATTAATTTTGTACGATTTACACAATAATACGCGATTTACCATTGCCAGATAACGGAGAGATTCCAATAATTCTTAGAAAATCAATGTTTCCTGTTCCAAGAATATTAAGAGTAAAAGGTGAATGGCCAACATTAAATATATTTGTTACTTTGTGTAATCAAAACGAGGCAATTTTAGTTTTTAGCGTTAAATTTTTTTATTCGCATATCAGAGGCGCTTGAATTCGAGGAAAATTAGCGCATTCGAAATTTAATTTTCAGTAGAATCCTTTATATTGTTTGAATTTTTTTAAATTTTTGTTTTCCTAGTAAAGGGAAAGGATAGTACGCAGCTGACGTGAACTTAAATTTTCGTTGGTCTCCGAAATTAACCAGATTCTTCAATAAAAATTAGTTTGCCGATTTTCGTTGAATTTTAACGCTTTTTTCAATTAATTAATTAATTTTCCTTCGCTCTATTTCAAAGTTCTTGAATATACATAATTTTCGAACACAACAAATAAAAATAATTGATAAAATATCAAAAATTTAGCTACTTTTACCGTTCGTGCAGATAAAAATGCAGATAAAAATACATTGGAAATGTGTAGAGTTCAACAGAGACATCTATATTCTAATATGAAAAATACCAATTTTACTGGCTAAATTGCGTACCGCAAAATAAAATTCAGCGGTGAAATTTTCATTTTTGCTTGTGTTATTTTTATATGTAAAATTTCATTTTACTTCAGTGCAATGCCATGAATCTCTAAAAAACCGATAATGTGTAAAAGCTCAAATAAACAAAAATCGTAAAGTATTGTTGTTGTAATTTGTGTAAAATCGAGAAGTTTGCTAGGTTTTCACGTTTACACATTATCTTGTTTTTTTAGAATCAGGGTGCAGCTGTGCGTTCCAGACATAATGGAGCTATTCTGACTATGTAAATCGATTCGGAATTATTTCTTTAGTAGGGAAACAAATATCAGCAAACAAATTTGGTTAAAGCAAAAAATGGTTAAAGTAGACGACGAAAACTTCGAATAATATAGAAAGTTATAAGCAGATTATATTCCAAATGGAGAAATTTTGCTCAATTTCAGGAATAGGGCCCCCCAGGCATGTCTTGTCAGAAAACATATTGCCCACCAACTGTATGGGGAGATATGAAGTTGACAAAGAGCTGCAATGACTAAGAAGCATATCACGGAAACCTACATAAAACACTTGTATAAAAAAATTACAACTCACTTTAGTCAACGAGGAATATAAACAATAACTATGAACAAATGACGAACAACAAAAACCATTCGCAAATGGTAATGTCAAACCTATGTATGAAGTTCGAAAGCACCGATTTCGACATTATAGTGATTCTAAAGGTGTTAAGAAACATGGAAAAGTTTAAGACTTAGCTAGCTAAATAGGAGAGATGTGTTGAAATCCTAAGCCCATGAAGTAAGTCTGGTCGTTTCGAGGCGATCCAGTCATCGACCCATTTTTTGACGTTTTCATATGAAGTGAAGTTCTGCTGTGCCAGAGCTGCTTGCATCGACCGGAACAACTGGTAATCAGAGGAAGCAATGTCTGGTGAATACGGCGGGTGGGGTAGAATTTCCCAGTTCTGCCTGTCCAAGTATAGTTTTTGCCTAGCAAACCTTGTCATGTTGCAAAATAAGCTTATCGTGCTTTTTGTCCCATTCCGGTCATTTTGCAGCTAGAGCTTGCTTTAAAGCCATCAGTTGTCGTCGGTAAACTTGTCCCGTAATGGTTTCACGCTCTTCCAGCAGCTCATAATAGAAGATACCCTTCTTATCCCCCCAAATACAAAGCATCACCTGGCTTGACGCACACTGGTTTGCGCTATGGATTGTCATAATGGATCCACTTTTCATCCCCAGTGATGATCCGATGCAAAAACCCTTCCTTTGTTGTCGTTGAAGCAACAATTCGCACATGGTTTTCCGACGTTCCATGTCTCGTTCTCTCAATTTGTGTGGCACCCAATTTCCCAGCTACTTAACCAATCCCATTGCATGTATACGTTGCGAAACACATTATTTACTAATATTCAACTTTCTGCCAATTGTTTTTCGGTCTGACAAAGGTCTACATCAAGCAATTCTATATCTTCAAATTTCCTTGGTCCGCTTTCACGTTCTTTGTCTCTTACGTCAAAATCGGCAACTTTGAATCGTTGAAACGACTCTTTGCATGTTGTATTCGATGGAGCATGTTCACCACAAGTAAACTTCCACAAGCAAACGATTAGTTTCCGCTGCATTTTTCTGCAACAAAAAATAATGAAGTAAAACTTCCAGCAAATGCTGTTTTTTTGGCACAAAATTCGTCATTTTCAATTACATGAAAATAATTGTTGTTTACGCTTTGAACAAATGTCACTAGTAATTATTTAAGCTTGATATCTAACCTCCAAAAAACATGTATTCCCCGATTGAATAACATACAAGCAGTGATACTAACGACACCTATCTAAAAAGGTCGGAAATGCATTTGTACATCCAATACAATAAATTCGGGAGTTGATGGAGCACACTAATCTGATCAAAAAATTATATGACCTCATATATCTTATCTGTAACTGTTATAGAGATAATCAAGGTTCTACTGTAAAATTAATCACTTTGAATTTTACTCATATGATTTTTTTTTTAATCCATGCCATCTGTTTTGGGGCCGAAGCACTCCCTACTCTTTTGCGGTTTTATTTTTCCGTCTTACTTTACGCATCATGTGCCAAATCGAAGACGTACGGCTATAGGGCCGATTTAAGTTACCATCTCCGCATTGCATAGCTCCATGCTAGCCTATACTGGACATGGTAGATGGGTCGGCCCATGAGTTTTGCACGGCGATAGGGGGTCGTAGTTGTGTTCCTTTTAATCACAGATCGTGATCTGTTGATGAAAATTTCCTTTTGCATCCAACCCCTATCGGGATTCGAACCCGGTACCTCCCGATCCAAACGCCAAAGCTTTAACCACTGTGCCATTTGGTACTCATATGAGTTGTTTATGAGTGCAAATTCAAAATGGCTGATTTTACAGTAGAATCTTGATTATCTCTATAACGGCTACAGATAGGATATGTGTTGTTATATAATTTTTTGTTCAGATTAATCTCATCCATCACCTCCCGAATTTATTGTACTTACTTACGAGTCATCCTGTATATAAGCTAAACAAATGATTCATTAAGAAATTTTAGCATCTACTCGTTTTTTGATCTCGATTTATTAGCTTACAGCCTTCAATTTTTTGGTTTTGATCCGATTTTAAATTTAGAAAAATTGAATTTGAATTGTTTTTTTCTGCTAGTTAACCCAATGCTTTTCCAAGCACGAGTAAAGCCCAAATTGTTTTAATGGAACATTCAATTTAAAGCCTTTACCATCCTTTTATTATTTTTATGTCAACAGATTATTTTTGTCGTTCTAATGTTGATTTCCGACCCATTTTTAGATTTGGATTCTGCTAGCTGATTAAAAACACTCCTTAAACTCGATTTATATTATACGTTCCTTTCAGTTCCTTCATTTATCGTATCAGACAAAAAAAAACATTGTTACATATATTTTATATAGGAGTGTTTATATTATCCGTTCCTACACTTACGGAACGGATAATATAAATACTCCTATGAAAATACATGTAACAATGTTTTTTTTTGTCTGACACGATAAATGAAGGAACTGAAAGGAACGTATAATATAAATCGAGCTTGAAACTTGGCCGTATCTATCCTTTTAGTAATAAAAAATATAGCTTACTTTTTTGTTTAGTTTTCAATGTACCAAACACATCCCAATAAGCCAATGATAACAACCTCGACTTATTATTAATGTTGTGAGGAATTTCACTACACTACGATATAACAGATTTGACCAGCAACGAATGATTAAGATTTATGCGCTACCAATATTATCATTACAACGGTCGCCGGTTCGAGTCCGGTCCGAGCCCATAATTTGATTTAAAATTGGTAACCTCTAAGTATCGATGTTACTAGATCAAGTATTAATCCATTACTGGTTAGAAATTAGGATGCAGTATATTGTCTATGAGCATTTAAAGATTGCGCGTAATGGATATTATCATCATTCTCTCCCTAAATGGTTCATAACCGGTGTCGTAGCGATGCTTTTTAAAATGAATACGGAGGAGATATGCAATCCCTTCCCTAGCAACCCTAAAAAGAATTTTTATTTCAAGCTTACTGAAATTGTATGATGCTGGAACATCACGTTCAAGGCCGATTTAATGTCACAATGAGCCGTCATAATATGTCGCTAATATGCCCTGTCAAGTTTCGAATCAAATAAGGGATTAGCCCACGAATTGAGCACTGCTAATAAATGCACTACATATTGATAATTGTGGATTCTTTACCGTTCGATAGCCTTAAAAATATAGACAGTTTCATTTTCGTACGGTACATTTTCAGACACCGTGACCTAAGGTTAAATTTTGTAAGTGACAGTATATTCCGAGTGATGCTCGACCGCAAGCAGTTTGAATAGAAGACAAAAGACTGGCATAGTTCATTTTTTGAAAATCTGAAATATTAATAAATCTCAGCGGATATTTTTGTATTAAAATTTTAAAAATGTTCGAGAATTAGTCAGTGCACTATAATAAGTGCTACTAAATATATTCCTCACTGCACTACATTTTAATCTATAAGGCAGCAGAATATCCTCCTTTTAAAATAATTGATTCCAACTAAGGGAGGAATAGAAAGGACTCCATAGCAACAAGTGTAAAAGGGACAGTTTTGCAATTGTGTATCACTAATCAATACAGTGTTTTGGAGCTTTTGATCAATATTAGAATTCCATGATAATTTAGAAACTAAAGTAATATATTGACATTCCGACACGCCATGCCTCTATAATATGGGGAATTTCATATGAACAATATTTGCTAATTTTGACAGAACCTGAGAAATCAAATTTAACCTTAAAACCGCGTTTGGTGCATTCAGTGCCCCAATCGATTTTTGAATGAAAATAAATTGTTTTTTACAGTGGATTTGTATTGAAACAACATTACTATGAAAGTCATACATCGTTACTTTAGCGTTTCGGAAATAATACATATTCTCTTGATTGTTGTAGTATTTGGTAAACACTTGTAAAGGAAATTTCTAGCATAACCGTGTACCCTAATTTTTCCCCATATATTTTGCACTATTTTCTCTGATAACGGTACAAAACCAAAAAATAAATAGTTTTTTTACATCGTTTATAACGGAATTCGATATTCATATATAAATACTTGTACGTTATTCAGTATTTAGTTTTGTAGTTTATTTTATTCGATAGTTTACATCATTTATTTCGTAAGTAAATCATACGAGTAGTGCCGTAAAATGGAAAACCAAAACAGTATCAATGAGATTATAAAATTATTGAACCTGCAAATGAGAAGAAAACTTTCTGCAGAGGAAGAAGAACAACTAACCAATTTATTGGCCGTTCCATTGATGAAAACGTTAGTAACGGCCGAGAGAATATTAGTGACACTGCACTAAGCGATAGTGATTCTGATAGTATCGATGAAGATTTTGGCCAAGCAAATGGTGATTCGGATATGCATGATCCACCAACGGCAGGACATACCCTTAGAGAACCCACGAATACTGGATTTAGCCGAAGCTTTACAAGAGGCAGCGGGCAATGAGAAGGAAGTAGTGGTAGCGGATAATAATTTGACATCGGCTCAGATGTTTGGACCAATAAAAAGGTATGTGGCACAAAACAAAAATAATCCTCATGTGTGGTGGGCATTACCGAGTGAATCTGAAGAGCAGCATATTGCTGCAGCAGAACAGAAACGCAAGCAACACAGCCTTCCAATTGTAAAGCAAACGTTCGATTCAAAAGCTAATACATTTAAATGTTTACTAACACCAAATATTATTTCGGTTCTACCAATCATGTACCACTCCGAACGCAAGAAAATTGCATGACACAAATGAGGATGAGGTATATGCTTACATTGCTGTTCTTCTTTATACCAGTTCTGAAAAAGCATCAACGGTACCAGCAAAATACTTATTTCATAAAACAAATATGTCGTTCTATCGTGCTGTAATGCCGTTAGAACGATTTGAACAGCTGACTCGTTTTCCTAGATTTGATGACTCACACACAAGACCCATGCGTCTGAAAGGCGACAAATTACTTGAAATCCGGTACGTATGGAAATTGTTCTTAGATATGCAGGGATTGTATAAACCATCTCTAGAACTAACTATTGATGAACAACTAGTTGCTACTAAAGGCCGTTGCTCCTTTCGTCAATATATCCCGAGTAAACCATTCAAATATGGAATAAAAAAATGTTGGCAACTGACCTGGTCTTGCGTTTGTCGGATAATTATTTGAATGGCGGATATAATATAACAATGGACAATTTTTTCACCAGCATTCAGCTAGCCAAGGAACTTGTTAAAAAAATACTACTATAGTGGATCAAACAAACCGGAACTGCTACATGATTTCGCAAACGCAGATATAGCAAAAAAGCGAGGAACATTTACCTCAATATTTTGCTTTTCAGGCCCAACTTGCCTTGTTAGCTATACAAGTAACGCAAAAAGAATGTATTACTGCTATCAACGGCGCATGTCACACGAGAGATTAATGAAACCAAACGTAAACCTAAAATAGTTTTGGACTATAACAAAAATAAGGCGGCGTCGATACATTCGATAAGATGGTGAAATCGTTCACGTCTAAGAGAAAAAATAATCGCTGGCCGATGGTATCATTTTTTAACGTAATCGACACAGCAGCTTTAGTAGCATATTGTTTATTTAATTTGACAAATCCGTTATGGTCTCAGGCTAGATCGAGTAGACGAAAGATTTACCTTAAGGCCTTAGCGGCGGAACTTGCTAATTGCCATATCAAAAATCGTATAGAAGAAGGTAACCTAAAAATCAATGACCGCCATAAAATTGTGTGGTTATACTGTTGGAACTATAAATATTTCTCCACCAATTCAAGAAAATAATAAAACATCAAAACGGTGTGAAGATTGTAAAGTAAGTTGCAAAGGCACGAAGGGAGGTACAAAAACAAATGAAGTGTACGTTGTTTACATCAAGCCGACCTATTCAAAACATTATATTCGGATTTGCCAAAAATGCTACGAGACAAATGCAGACGCAATAGTAATCGACGAGGAAGTAGAAGAACTTTTCTGTGTGGTGCCATCAACGTCATGTGATTTACCTCCGACCAAACGCCAAAGATCAAATTCTTCAGTTTTATAATTTTTGTAACTTTTTAAATTAGATCGTAATTATTATAATTGTTTTAATTATTTAATTAATATAATTACAATGAATTTAAATATTTGAATGAGTTCCTAATAGAAATAGTATGAAATACATGTAAGGGTACTGAATGCCCCCAAACACGGTCATATGTTTTTTTGTATGTGTACGGATCTAAGGTTAAAGAGCATTTTAGATATAAATTTCGAATCAAAAACGTAAAAAAGTGCTGGAAAGCACCTGCAGTATCTAGGAAGGTGTTCTTGATCAATTCGTTATTATAAATGATTTTTAAGTCCTATTGCGATCTTGCAAGATTTTAGAAAGACACATTTAAAGTTGGAGCAAACGGCCTATAGAATAGAGTGATGCTGTAATTCGGACACATACTTAGTGTTAACTAACTAAGCTAAGATTTTAAACATTTTGTGCACCTTTGGTGCCGTCATGAAATTATCCCACTCCAATCTAAAGGTATGTTTCTTGTAACTTCTTTAAATGTTCTGGTAGTAACCTTATAAGATCAGAGCTCCGAACTGTATACTTCCTAGCGACGTTTGCTCGGTTTGTTTTTGTAAGATGCAGATAAGATTTGTATTATCCATATCCCCACTATCCATTCATCAATAGTGCTAAACTAATCTTTTTTTTTCTTTTTTACAGGTAAGTTGTTTAGAACACATTATTAGCATCTTTAGTGAGTATTTCGACCTACTTTTATGTAATATACTATTAACACTTAAACTTTGATTAATAAATATTTTTGCAACACCTCGGTTACGAATTGCTTTATTAATCTAATTCTTGCTCGCGTAATCGATTTATTCCGTGGCCGGAAAGTGTATTTCTTCATTCTTTATATCCCAACGAGATGGCAAATGTTTTATTTTTCAATGCTTTACATTTTTAAAATATTTTGTATCGGAATTTTTCTTGAGAACTTTATTATTAATCGTGCATTCGTTCCTAAATAATTAATATTTCACAACTTAAGTAAATCCGAGTGACGCGATGTAAATCCGAGTGACGCGATTAAAAGGTATACAAAGAGCCTAGTACTCGACTGGTAAAGATGACATTCAATTTCATAAATATTAAGACAATTTCGTTATATGTATTGACAAAATGATTGATGAGTTAGAAAAAGTATAGAAAAATAATATTTCATCTTAAACACAAATTATTGTCAATATTATTTAAGATACTGTATTATATACATTTTACATACAAACATAATTGCGAAGATTTATGATGGGATTGGTTTAACCTTAAAAGTACATTAAGTAATATATAAAATAAAATATAAAGACATTAAAAATATTATGTTTATAGTTATACGAGTCTTAGATAAGGTAATTATTAGAATATTGAATTGTGTTCATTATTGTATCAGATGTAAGAACCGCAAATGACGTGGTTAATTTATGAAATATTAGTGTTGGTTAGGTAACGTTGTGGATTACAATTTAAGTTATTATATGTAAATGTTACCCACCGCTGCTAAATCAAATCTGAAATATTTTCTGCTTATATTTTCATTATTTGGTTGGTAAAATAAGACACCATGATCTTCGATTATACGGTACCCCAATCCTAAAAAAAATTGTGAAATTACGTTAAAAATGTTTATTTCTGATTGCCCTTGAATTTTTAATGGCATTTGGTCGGTATTTCGATAATTAAATAAACCATACGCATTTACATACGATTTCCATATTGATTTATGAATCAATTACAAAACTATGTTAGTCGTAGATGGTTGAACTCGTGACAAATGATGCGGATGAGGTCATTTTGTATTCTTCATGCTTCGATTTTTTAATTATCCAATTACTATGTCATTACCAATCGAGTTTAGCGCCAAGTAATAGTATTTCAAAAGATAAATAATAATCACTAGACCAAATCGTCACTTGCACGGTGTAGCTGGCTTGAGAAAGTACGATCCCCAACATTATAACATTTTGCAGAAACTTGAATACTTTTCGTTTAAAGCATAAACGAATTTCTTCGCGGATATTAGATTGGCATAGCATAGCAATCGTACGCTTTCAACATCCACCGTGAAACTAATGTTCACACTGCCAATGAACAAAGTTTTACTGGTTTGATGGGCTTTTAACTCTTTCCATCGTTGTGGAACATCTAACAAACGCCCACTCGTTCTAGCTTGTCGGTAAACTTGTTTTGAGTCATCTGGTGAGTAGTAACGAATCGTCCGTTGTGCAAAGTGTTGGAATGTCATTTTCATTTAATCGTTAAAAGAAGGGAGCAGTATACCTGCATGCTTGATGCAGAAATTTCGTTAACGTGCTCGCCAAATAAAATACGGCTTTATTTGGAATTGCGCTTTTTGTGCCATTATCCCTCTTGCTTCATTCACTTCGATTATTAGGTTGTTCTTCATCCCCTTGATTATAGTGGCGGTTTAATGTATTACGAATCCAGAATGTATTTGTTGATTAATTGTGTTTTCAATGTTCTGTTCTTCTGCATCTGCAATCAACGACGAAATTCAAAAGGCCACTTTTGGAAACGGAATCGGGCACTAATTTAAAAACCGAATTAACCCGCCTCATTATTATTATACATTAGAGCACCTAGCATATTTCTACATTAAATCTCTCATAATCACATTTGCGGAAATTGTATTTTCTCAAACATTTTTTTTAACTGAACTTAACGATCGCCAATTTATGAAGTCATGTTGAAAAAAAACTGCGTTCACTGATGGCCATAGCATTGTTGACCTGATTTATGGACATAGCATTGTTAAATAATATGATTGTTGAAGCGGAATTGAAGACGTTCCGTGTTGATAATAAATATTTTAAAGAAAGAATAATCTAGTGGTGTACCACTTTATCAGACACGTCATACATACAGCGGAAATTTTTTCCGGTTAGTTTATTAATAATATGCCACAGCCCTTACTTTTCAAAATTCTTAGCGAAAATGTTAAACCCTGCAGTTCTTTATTCGGTGTTTTCACTGGCCTCTACATTCTTAACTGTTTTTATTTGCTCAGTAAGTTAGTGTCATTTTCTCAAACATATTGTTGGGTTGGGGTTTGTTTGGCCTCAACATGGCTTGCGTTATATTTATGGTTAAATCCAGGAATGGTGGAATTCCGTAAAATTGTGTGTAGCGCAAGTGTAGCCGCAAACAAAATGCTTACAGTGCATTTGAATTTTGTTGAGCCAAATCCAATTGCTTGTCCCAAAACTTAATCTTTATAGACAAGTGGTAGTGAATTAACATCGCGTGAATTCTCTCGGCACTGTGTAGATTTAACTACCAAATTATACGAGCTCAACAATTTATATTTCATGGACTTCGATTTTAGAATGCGATTCTTCGTTCGCTCCAATGATTCAGTAAGATTTTTTCTGATACAACGTCATCAAAAGAATCAGAAAGTTTAAATATCGGGTTTATAATAAATTTGCATTTTCTGTAAACTGGGCTTTTTAAACCCTAAGGTGATTTTGTACCTAATACAAATGAACCTAGTAATTCGAATCTCGACGGATTTTTGGAGTTATCCCAAACTGCTAACAAGTACCTGAATCGACCCGGGGATATCTATGCATTTATAAAAAAGCTTATATATGACTGGAAAGCTCTTGGCCACCATTTATCAATCATGAGCCCTTACTAATGAAATTGATCGCCTTCGTTTTTCCATAAACCCTAGTTGGACACCTGATTAAAAATTTTGAGAGCAACGACTATGACCTGAAGAATTCTAAATTAAATTTACAACAATATTGGTCCAGATTAGTTTTCTAAAATTTAAGCGGAAATGACGATTTTTGACGTTTCTCAACAAAGATTGGACATCTACAGCATAGGCAGATTGGCCAACATCAGTATATTGTAAGTGAGAGCCTTCATAGGAGCGTGGTGGATGAATTTTGGTCTAAAATTACTGGGATCCCCCGAATTATGAAAAAAGCTTAAGTATGCTGTTCCATCCCTATCAGACAATGTGCTGGACAAATGTCAAATTTTTGTTGAAAACCAGTTTTTCGTCTTTTTCTGCTAGTAAATTTAGTTTAAAATCTTTCAGTTGATATACTTTTCAAAATGTTTGCAAAAAATGAAAATGGTGGTGAACCGATTCCTGCCATCAATTGGGGTCCCCAATTTATGAAAAAAGCTTAAATTTGAAGTTTCAATCTTTCCGTCTGGGCTGAAAAGCACTAACAGACATTTTTATTGTGATCGATGATAGCCGAAAACGAACGACGGAATTTTACTACTTGCTAATTAACGGCGACAGTCGTTGAATTTAATTTTCATTTTGATATTTCTCAACAAAACTAACAAGTTTGGAAGAGCTGCAAACCAACTGCTAAATAAATGTAATTAGTAATTTTGAAGTCCCTTGAACACCGAAAGTTGTGATCTTACGTATAATCATTTCTTTGTATGTTATTTTCGAAAACCGAAAATGGTAAGAACGTGTAGAATTGAGGCTATTTTTCATTATACAACGTTGAAAGTAATATCGGTTCCTTCTTTTTTTCGGGTCACAACTGTTCTTTTATTGTCTGTGGTTCTCTCTCGGTAGCACGACGTATGCATACTATTACATTAATACAGGTTCAATCAAATTGAATATTGCCATATCACCAACCTTTGCATTCTAATTGTTGAAGGAGGAATGACATAGGCCTAATTTATCCATTATCCAGAATCACACCTCATTTTGAAATGTTATCCGAAAACTATTTTAAACTTATTTTGCTGAAAAAAACCCCGTTTCATCTGAGGGTGAGGAACTTTCTAATCAAATTTTCCTGAAGTAATAAGAAATTGCCATCGATTGAGTCGAAATGAGGTTCCTGCGAAGAGCTCACTAAAAACAATTTCCGAAATCATCGTAAATGATTCCAGTGCAACTCGAGAAAACGTATGTTTCCGAGACACTTGGCACAAATATTATATAATTTTATGGCGTTTAAATCGAGTAGATCCATATATTGTTAAAAAACATTAATTATATAGCGCATGATACAAATCAATATTACTATTCATAACAACCAACGATTTCGAAAATACGCGATTACCGGTCCCATACATAAAACATGTCATCATAACGCAGCCAAAGGAACATGGTAGAACAAGGCACAATATTACTAAAAAAGATGCTAAATAATAATGCCAGGAATCTAGCTAACGCAAAATATATGACGCAATGTGATGAGCATCCCCTGGTGGCACAACATGACGCACCCTGGTGCAATATTAAGAAAGGTGCAACTGGATGTAACGAACGAAAATTGGATCCATTTCTTAACAAATTATCCCGAAATCACGACTTATTGCAATCACTTAGTGACGCCCGAAATCAGACAAATTCCTCCAACCCCTTTCTCAAGTTTTATTAAAAAAACGAACAATTAAATAGACACGACTCCTGCAGTTGACCGTCCGTCTCCTCTCCTCCCGGCTCCTGGTACTCAAAACCCCCCTCAATAATTACTATCCGGGCCGATCAAAAATGTACAAGGGGCCCAGGTTCGGGAATTAGATAGTTGGTTTAGGGACCTTCTGAACGAATTTTCTCGAAATTAGGACTCATCGCGATCGATTTCCACAATTGATAATGGCACTTGATCGAATTTTGCCAAACCATCGTTTTGTAGCGTAGAACCTTTTTAAAATGAGTCATTAGCGTTATTGCCGAGTGCCATTGCTCGGACCCCGAGTTTGTTGGCCCCATAACTAACTCAGAGTCAAGGATTTTAGTCGAGGTTAATATTAGAAATTTCGATATTTTGCAAAATAATTGTTTCTAGTTTTTAATTTCGTTTATTTTTGGGATTTTCAGTTTTGATTTTTCAATGTGATCTCTTTCGTCATTACAATCCTTGTTCCATTTCGTTTACATCCGATAATGCTTGCTGAACTATCGGCCGGCGATAGTTCAGCAAGCATTATCGGATCGTAATCAATGAACCGCCCAAACTCGATCGTTTTGAACATTGTGCGGAACTACAAGCACAAAGAGTTTCGCTCTGCGTTTCTCTTTTGTGGCATCCTTAAGCCCGTGAATTCTCTTTTTCTTGAAGGCTGACGTTTTTAAACCGTCCCTGAGTATTTTTCGCGTTGACTCGCGCTTCAAATTTTCATTTCATGCCTTATCACAGAAACGTTTCACTGTACGATAAACAAATTGTCTGTTGATTCTCGGATGTTTTACTTCTCGAAATATCTCCCCACATTTGAATTTATTCGATAAAAACCTAACGGTACTTCACGATATAAAAATTTCCAGATTATTTAGTGTCCTTTATTTTGCGCGGCTACACAAACTTTTGTAACCATATATAGTAATCACACTGTAGACGGCTCTGCTGAGTCCTTTGAAAAATGCTCAGATCAATTTAAAGTTGGGAAAAACGTGGTCGTGTGGGATGTAACGGTCGCGTGGTAATATTTAGCGTAAAGAAATTGCTAATTCTCTCAACTCAGGTTCAAACTTAATGAAGATTGGCGCGAATCCAGAGGCTTTCTTGATTTTTAATAAGAGCAAAAAAACTCCAACATTTCGTCCGAACTTAAGCAATGTAAACTTGGCTTGCTTCGTTTATTTGCCTCAAGGCTAATTGTTTTATCATTAAACCGATCCAATATTCAGCAAGTACGCCTTGATTTTACGAGGAAGGTCCAAGTTAGAATTTTGGCCTCGATCAGTCAGTATTCTACGATGTAACACCGCTATGTTATGCTCTAGATCTCTGTGTGTAGATCAGTTGTCTTCATTGCCTTGGTTCAGAATTATTCAATCATACCTTTATCAGCAGAGGAACACTTTACTAACTGCACTTTTCAGCATAGAGCGAACCCTTCAGTCACCTCTTCGAAGGAACAGATAAGCTTCGGTGCTGCTCTATGCTGAATATTATAAGAACAAGTGTCACCATGTTTCTATTCTTACGCAATTGTTTTTGATTTCATACTTAGTTTTACAAATTTTTATTTGTTGATTTTAGCGGGCTGATTCCCCGCTTCATCGATTCATCTTTGTGGTTTTCAAACCGATCTCATAATGAACCTGAATAGGGCGAGCTTCTTAGATCCAGTATTGCTACGACATTTTCTCATTTCTTACAAATAAAATGCATACCCAACCGCTTGGAAGAGTGCCCTGATGCAAACATTTCTAAAGTGTAGTTATAATGAAACGTATAACTGAAACTACCGGCTAGTATCTTTAGTATTAAACTAACCAAATATTTCAAGGTAGATAATTCGGCTTTCGCCAACCAAGCTCAGGCCTAAATAGCAAACATTTAAATCCCGCATTGGAGAAACTTTTGTGATCTATTTTGAAGACCACCGTTATGTTAAATAGAAAATAATTACTGACGGACTCCTTAAATCTTAGAGATCAGGATTATATTGTCGATTTTGTTTTTCTTATAAATCAATGAGATAACACTCTTTGCATGGACGGAATCTTGTTAGTTAAGTAAAACAGGTGAAATTCTGAGAGAACTATAGAAATGCAAAAATATGCAGATTGTCCAACGGCGTTTGGCACTATTAACTAATTATTAGAGTAAATTTCAACGGCTTGCGAAACTTTTCTTATTTTATTGATGCATACATGGGAACTATTCTGTAGAATTTAAGGAGAAAATGGATCCCATTTATGTTTGTGTTTCCGTCTGTCTTATTTCCTTATTTGTTTTATAATGTAGATGATCATAAAGCAACATAGCTCATTTCGATAATCCACTTTACTGCAACAAGGTTATGAAGAAAATCTCAAATTTAACTGAATGACCCTAAGATCTCTACTCAAATCTACCCATTTATCTATAACAGAAAAAAAATTATCCTAATCACCTTAGTGATAGAAACGACTAGAGACAGATGCATTGTGGATTTGTGGATGGCCAATGTGGATTTTTATCAATCATCATCAACGGTATTTTCACTACGCAAATTTTAAGAACTACTGAAATATTGTTACAATCAACTATTAAATGCATCCCATGAATATCCAGCTAATTTTTCGCTAGAGATGCGGTAAGGGTTACTGCGCCCAATTTTTAAGTTTAGAGTAGAATTAGTATTCTTTGTTGTAAATTGAAAATTATGAGAAATATTTTAATAAAATTTTAAGCCAGTTCACAAGGAGACATATCGTTTTACCGGAATTGTGTACGGCATTGATTTTAATTTTAGACATTCATTTTAAATGTTAATTTTTTTAAACCTAATTGACCGTTGTTTTCTGCTTAATCTAAACATTGAGGTACAATTATTTAGATATTAAAATAGAATTAAAGGAAATCATTAGGTCATAGTGGTGTCAATTAGTTCTAATTATAACGTTTAAATCGTAATTGCCATACCTTGTCAAAATATCATGCATCTTGTGGGATTTTGTTAGATTTTACAACAAAGTTACATTCAAATATTAATAATTCCTGTAATTTGTAGATGTTTTTTTTTTGATATGCATGAGAATGTCCTTCTATTAATAATTCGCCATTCTCAAATTTTACTATAATTTAGATTATATTGTGGTGCAGGCTATTCAAATTCTTAAATGAGAAATAATAATTAGATAAAAATCAAATACGTAATTACTGTACGTAAGAACAAAAGATAATTCTTTTTCTCTCACTTGGGTTCGACCGCGTAACAACAAAAAACTACTTTAACCTTGTCTCAAGACAAAAAAATGTTAATTTCACAAAAAATTAATATATGAGCTAATTGTGCAATCTTTTGATGAATGGAGAGAATTAAAACTATTGTAAACTAGGCAATTGCGATTAGGGTAACGTGTGTGTGTGCGCGCTGCGCTGTGTTAACAATTTTGCAAAAATTATAATAATTTCAGGTATTTATAAGTTAACATTTGTGTGTGCTTAACATTTTTGGTTTAGACTTTATTTATGGGCACTTTTATTATTAACATATTCCAACATTCATTTTTTTTCTTATTTTAATATACGAGTATGTGATCAATGCCGCGCACTACAAGGTAATAATTTGTTGCGTTCGTAAGTTTTTATTACGTGGCTTTAACTTTTAGGTACGAACATCGTTAGAAGTTTGGTCTATGTTTGTAGTTAATTTAAATTAAGGTAATTTATTAAATCTTAATAGAGATGTAAAAGACATTCTTATTTAATTGAGAACGGAACATTATAAGGCTAAATGCAATTATGTTAAAATTTACAAGATATTTTTAAATAATTTTACATTAATTAAATAATAATTTAATATAAATAAATCACTAATCGATTTTTTTACATCAAAGAATTATTTAATTAATTAATATACTATGTTATGCATTTTAAAATCACATAAAATTATATAATTAATATTGTTGTCTACCAACTAACCTAATTTTAAGAAAGAAGATTTAACATTTAAGTTATGATTAAATAAATTGCGGCCAAATATCAAATAAAAATAAGTGTCAGTTAATCGTTTTAGGTAATTTTAACGCAGTTACGATAAACCTCAAAATATTTAAAATTTTAATTATTAATAAAAAGGCTATATTTATAGAAAATACTTGAGGGCACCCTCGATGGTGCAGAGATGGACTAGCTAAACTTATAAATTGAGAATTAATATAAATTGTAAGAAACGACAATAAAATGTACATGTTTTTTCTGAAAATATTTTTGTAGTCAACATTGGAAGTTCAGACAAGATGAAAGCAATAAAGCTTTGAAAACTTGTCATGTAATGGTTGGTTGGTTTCATAAGATTTCATATACTTATTGGTCATTACGTTGATCACAAATACTGCGCCTAACTTGTGACTTATTTTGTGCGGACTGACTTATTTAAAAGCATATAGAATAAGCCTCCTGTCAATTAAACTTATGCAAGACTTGTTTGAATTTGTTTACAATTTAGGCTTTAGCCTTCCATACAAGAAAGGAATTTGAAAAATCTTTTTCGAATAACCTAAATTACAGTACATACCTTGATGAGTTCGAACTCCAGCAGAGGGAGCAAATAAACATGATAAGTCATACATTTTGGTTGTAATTAAAGTTGAAAAAATTGGTTATTTTTGTTCATCCAAATAACGTAATTTGGTATGGTCCTTCCTTATGACTAAATCATATAAAATTCTTCGTAACGGCTTTAAAGTCTCATTATATAACACTTAACAAATACATTTTATTAAACACTTGCTTTTTATTTCGCAAAAATTGCAACAAATCGCAAATTTTGAGAAATAAAAAACAAGTGTTTAATAAAATGTGTTAAGTGTAAGTGTGTTTCACCAAGCGCCTATGGCAAATAGTGTAAAAAGTACTCATTATATAACTTGGCTCCAACTTTTTAGCACCCTATCTAAAAATTTTGACAAAAGTGATGATTGAATTCATTTGGTAAGGATCGGTCACTAATTTTTATCGTTTGGTCACTTACGATTAGACGGTAAACAAATAATGAAAATTTCAAAAAAATTTCCCGGGAAGCACATTCAGAATTAATCACCACATTTTGACGTTTAGTCACCAATGGCTCAGTTTTTATTACGAAAAAAACAAAATCAAAATCGTATTAATTCAATAAAATCAGGTTCGTCGTTTATTTGGGAATTTCATTTTACAAAATTAAAAAATCCAATTAGAATATACCTCTCTCTCTCTGGCACTATATCCCATCAAAGGATTTGGTCGCCTCAAATGAGATTTCATAATCATATTTTCATTTCGGATAATGAGTGATTTTCATTGATCCTAAAGCAGCCGTGAAATTTTTTCCTTGTCACCACCGGGAATCGAACCCGGGACCTCCGGTCGCTGGAGCAAGCATATAGACCACTTTACCACTGGGGCGGCAAAGGAATATCCTATTTAGATAAAAATATTTCTTTTTTCAAACAATTGTATCTAAAGTGGAAGACATCAGATATTGGGAATACAAATTAATTCGGTCCGTTTTCGAAAAGTGGCTCTGACTATAATACATTTTTTATAGTGACAGCTGATTTCCGTTGTTTCAGACAGATTAGACATCTGTCATTAACATTCCGTTTGTATTGCTTTGAGTTTCACACAAAACGTGTTTTTTTACGGTGTTGAATATGTCGGAATTTGTGATAACTAAACAGCATTTGCGGGAAGTGTTAATTTTTTTCTTTTAATTAGAAAAAAGTGTACCTGAAGCGCCCCGAAAGCTTGTGGAAGTTTACGGTGACCATGCTCCAACAGATAATTCATGTAGACAATGGTTTCGAAGCGTCAAAAATGATAATTTCAGTGTTGAAGATAAGCCTCGCTCGCGACAGCCATTAAAATTCATAGACGATGAATTAGAGATATTGCTCGATGAAGATCCGACTCAAACGCAAGAGGAGCTTGCCGGTACATTGGGGGTGGCCTAATCAACAGTTTCCGTACGATTGAAATCTATCGGCATGATTCAAAAGCAAGGCAATTAGGTCTCTTATGAATCTAAACCAAAATACGTGGAAAGGCGATTTCTTTCTTGCGAGCAACTGCTTCAAAGGCAAACAAGAAAGGGTTTTTACAGCGGATTGTGACGGATGACGAGAAGTGGATCTTCCAAGGTCCGGCCAATCGTGGCCATCAACCTCAACTTCAACACCGAAGACGAACATTCATGGTTCGAAGGTTATGCTGTGTATCTGGTGGGACCAAAGAGGCGTTGTGTACTATACGAGCTGCTACAACCTGGTGATTGTATTACGGGCGCGCGGTACAGACTACAATTAATTCGTTTGAGCCGTGCATTACGAGAAAAACAACTGGAATATGACGAAAGGCTTCATAAAGTTATTCTTCTTCACGACAACGCTCGGCCTCACGTTACAAAAGTCGTAAAAAATATTTCGAAACGCTCTCAAGTGGGATATTTTACTGCACCCGCCGTATTCAGTGGACATTGCTCCCTGGTTACTAGACGTTCCGACGGATGCAACATGATTTGGCAGGTCACCGATTCACTTCGTTCAAATAAATTGAAAATTGGCTTTAAACTTGGATCGCCTCAAAAGACGAAACGTTTGTCCGAGATAGGATTTGAAAATTGCCTGAGAGGTAGAAAAAAGTCGTAAGCAGCGATGAACAATATTTTAATTAATCTGTTCATTCATTTTATTTTAAAATAAATTTTAAAATTAGAAAAACGGACCGAATTTATTTTTACTCCCAATATAATAAATTAAATATTTTGTTTCTTCATGACTCGTTAAGGATTGGTCACTATTTGATTTCGTTTGGTCATCCCTACATAATGATTTAATTTGTTAAAAACTCATAATTTCCACACGATTCGAAGTGTTCGGGGCTGCAAAATTAACCAATACTAATAATTTTATTAATCCAATGATCAGAATCGTTTAGTCAATTGTCACTGAGGATTGGTCACAAGTTATTTTCGTTTGGTCACTCCTACAAAAATTCGTTAAAAACTCGTAATTTTCACACGATTGGAAGAGTTAATGGCTGGAAACTTGACTAATAATTTTATAAATCCAACGATAGGTACCCGTTGGTCGACTGCCATTGAGGATTGGTCACTAGTTGTTTTCGTTTGGTCATCCCTAGATAATTATTTATTGCGAAACTTCTAATTTCCACAGAATTTTTAGGGATTTTCGCAATAAATCATTATATAGGTGATCAAACGCAAATAACTATCTATAGTGACCAATCCTCAGTGACAATTGACCAAACGATTCCGATCATTTGATTTATAAAATTATTACTAGTGGTCAAGTTCCAACCAGTATTGGTTTCTTTATCCCAATAGTATATTCCAATTCGATTTTTTATTAATTTTGTAAAATAAAATTCCCAAATAAGCGACGAACCTGATTTTATCAAATTAGTATAATTTTGATTTTGTTTTTTCGCAATAAAAACTGAGCCATGATGACCAAAAGTCAAATTGTGGTGACCAATCCAGACTTAACGATGACCTAAGGAAATTTGATAAAAAAACGGTATGATTTTCTTGCAATGAGGTGATACCCGGGACAATTTTTTTTTTAAATTTTCATTATTTATTTACCGTTTAATCGTAAGTAACGTAGCGGTAAAAACTAGTGACCGATCCTAACCCAACGAAATCCATCTTCACTTTTGTCAAAACCTTTAGAAATGGGCTGCTAAAAAGTCGGAGCCATATAACTTCTCGTTCTGGAACATTTTTTTCTTTCTTTTTCATCTGAAATATAAAATTCAATTTTTATACGTGTGAACAATTTAAATTTTTATAAGTATTATACGATTTTCTCGATAAGTCCAGAAGAAACTGCTTCCAAATATTAAGCGTACTTTTCCACCATTTTGATCAAAATTTTTAGAAAAACAACATTCCAAAAAATGTAAAGGTTGGTTGATGGTGTTTAAAATTAATTTTTTTTTTTAAATTTTTTAAGATTTAACAGAACAAAAAAACATAATTTCTTGGAAAAATTTAGAGACGAACATTGTTCCTAACATTTGGATTCTTGGCCGAGTTCGCCTTTTGGTGACTTGTTTTTCTGCACTGGCGTATTTTATATTGTTTTCCGTTTGTTTGAATTGTGTAATTGTAATTTGGGTTTTCATCAGCCTGTTTGATTGTTTTTGCCCATTTCAGGAAGATTGAACATTGGTTAGTTTGTGAACATTATTCATCACCACTAGTTTGGACGATTTGCTGTGCGCTAGAAATTTTGATGTCATCTGAAGTTGTACCTTCTCTTGAAATTTGTTGTTTGCCGCATTAGTTAATCATAATTTTATTAGTTTGTACTCCCAATATTCAATATTATAAATTCGGATTGGCATGCGGTACTTGACATATTATAATTGGATGGCATCGAGTTAAAGGAATATTTGAAAACAAAACAGCAACGAGTTTCGGAAATGCAAGATGACGTAGCAGTAAGGAAATTAAGTTGGTATTTCATTGCCATATACCTAAATCGGTATAAATAAATGAATGCGAAAATGTCGATCAAAGATAATAACTCAACTTTGAGGCCACAGGTATAGAAAACATTTGTGTCACTTTAGAAAAAACTGTTAATCCTCTCAACTATAACATGCCAATAATGCTAAACGCAAGGGGCTATGTTCCGTACTTGTGAGGTCATTGTTTCTTGCTCTTGCTTATAATACTTATAACTGTGTTAGTACTCACTGAAAATAATGAAGGAACAAGAGAAACTCAAATTCAATGTAGATCTGTTTTCAGTTTTCACATATTTATTAAGTTGTGCAGGAACTCGCTGTTAATTTTATTAACATACGATTAAAAAATCATCTACTGTACAAAGGTAGAACTAATTTACTACAGATTACTCAATTATATTCCAGTTAATGAAGGTGCTATGCTCTTAATAGCAAAACTGATAGCAATTACCATTTTTTGAGATAAGGTTTCCATCTACAAAACTGAAATTTTTAATATTTTTCAAAATTTTTGTAAAATTTCGACTTTACCACTTTAAACATAGACGTCTTATAATGAATTTCCACTGCTGTTGTGTTTCGACAATTGAAGTTAAACCGAATGATTTATAATCCTTCTATACCAGGGTTTGCAAGTAATTCTACTTTAGCGTGCTGAAAAACAATTTTTGTTTTAAATCGCCTATTTCGCGTGCCAACCAATTTCATAATAACATAAAGTAAAATATTTTTTTTTAATAGAAAAACAATAGTTTTAATTTTATTTTAATTCATAAATGGGTTTTTTCGTAACTGTCTTATTTATAAAATTAAATGCCAAGAATAACTTAAAATAAAATAATAGGAACCAAAATTTAAATCTATACAATTACTAATGAAACACAGTTAATAACGCTATTGCCAACTTTCTCAGCGATGTGAAAATGTTTGGAATACTTTGCCATAGTTTCAATACCTCATCATCAATATTTAACGATTTATTATCGTTCCTTATACCATTTTCAGTAATGGTTCGTAAATTTTTCGCCACAAAATTAGGCTACACTGAAAAGCATACAGTATCCAACTCATCAAAATTCATCCAGGCAAAATCGTGAAAATTACCATCAGAAGGAACTTGTCAGGGTAGCAAACAAATTTAATGAAGTTTTTAATTATTTACCGAGTTGCGAAAGATTCCTAAGTTTGTATTAAACACCTCGCTAAATTGTGCAAATAATTTTTGTGAATCTACTTTTTCAAACACGTCAAAATCTGCCACAAACTTTTTTAAATTGAGGAAATATTTGAGAAGTGGGTAATTTCCAAACGATCATTCCATGTATTTCTTAAGTACTCGCAGCTTCGTCTCATTTAAATGAATACTGAAGTCAGTCCGAAGCATTAACTACATTAGTCAATTGATTGATATTGGTTAACTCCGGAAATACTTTTTTCTTATCTAGCAAACATAAACGAATTTCGTCCAAACAGTGAATACACCTTTCCAATGATAAAGCTCGACTAAGCCAACGAACTTGATTATACATCAGTAGGTGTATGGTGCTTTCATATCCTCCATTAACTTTTTAAATTGTCTTTTCGATAAATCACTAGCATCGGCATTTCTTATAACTTTAGCAACCGTTTCCATTATGAACATGATTTAATTGAAATAATCGAATCAATGATAATCAAATCAATTAAAGCTTTTTTGACAACTTCCAAAATATTAACACCTCTTGTTCGTTCTGGTATTGTTCCCAGTTTCAACAATTCCTCCCGCATTATTCTACCTGCAGCATAACGAACCGTAATTGATCACTAACATTTTCGTTCATTTTTAAAATCCGGTCCTTTATCGTATTTGCACTTAATTAAATGCCATGTATGTATGCCATTTTATCCTTGTTATCAAAACTTTCATTTCATTTAATTTTCATTTCATTTATTTAATTAATAAAATTTAGCGTTAAATTGCACACATTACGAGCTTCAAAGCTCAGTTGTAATGCTATACGTGCAATCTATGAAAAATACAATAATTTTGTCTTTTCCTCTCATAGTCGTGGTTATAAATATCGAACATCTTCTGTTAAAATATGCGTTGTGTTGAGTTAGGTTTAGCTTTTATTTTATTTTTCGGCCTGGTAGTCCCACTTTAATTTATACAGCCATCCAAGCTTTACCAACATTTTGGTTTAGGCCAAAGGGCTGGAATGTCAAATTTCCAACATAAATGGGTTAACACTTAACCGACGGGTCTTTTTTCGCCGCGTGCACCGCGAAAATAATGAAATTGTTTATTCTACTTTATTTTAACTTTAGTTTAAAGAATACTTACTTCGTTTATTTAACTAAATATAATATTTAAAATCAATATAAACAAAAAAAGAAACAAATGCTGGTTTTCAAGATTAGTGGACGAAATCCGTTGATATTGTTTCCAAAGTAAATACCACTCGGCCCGTCGGTTAAGTGTTGATATCCATAGATAAAATTTTAACATTACATATTTCAAAAAATACAAAAAAAAAACAAACAACATCGTTCGACAAAACCCTCGAAAGTTAGCGCAGTTTATAAGAGCGGCTTTAAAAAATTCCCCGTCACCAAATGCCTTTCCATATTTACCTATTTCACTGGTTATGCAAAATCATAATTACAATAACAACACGATCCAGAGGTGGAGTAAAGTTTTAAAAGTCGAGGTTTTTTCATTTGTTACTTTATTTGGCTATTTTCTTCTTTTTTATGAATAATTTTGTGGCGTGCCGGAAGAATTTTTAAACTGGCCAAGTTTGGCACGCGTACTACGCATTTTTTTTTCTTTTTTTTCCTTCACATGGAAGGTGGGTCGGCGCTGAATTCTGCACTCCATCAGAGGGTCTTAGTTGTGTTTGTTAACATCATCGATCGTAATCGATGAAGAAAATTCGCTTTACATCCTGCCTCTGGTGGGATTCGAACCCAGTACCTCCCGGTCCAAGTGCCGAAGCTTAAACCACTGCGCCACTTGTACGGCATTTGCGATCAATGCGCTATACTTTTATTAAGCGGAAGATTAATAAGGGACTAGACTTTTCATATTAGCAGAATCGACATCACTATAAACTAAAGCTCCCATTTGGATTAGACCAACTTCAAATAACGTCACACTAATATGCCAATTTCATTTACTAAATATAAAAATTACTGCTGCATCCTAATGTTGCCTAGCAGTTGTTTGATTATTCCTGTCAAATAAATGAAATACATTCGTATCGTGCATTCGTAAATCATCGTTTATGTGGCATACTAGCCTTTATACAATTAAGGTTTATGGTGACCCTTTCACTCGTGTTTTTGTTTATTAAAGTGTTAAGATGATGTAAACAATGTCCCAATGTACCTCTAAAATATTAATGTATTTCAGCATAAAATCAGATACTGTATAAAAATAAAATATCATACTTAGTATTTTTATGTTATATAAATTAAATGTTCGCATAATTCCTCTCCCACGTTTGATCCATTGTATCGATTATGTGCGTACGTAAACGATTATACTTTTTAATTCTAAATAACTCTCAGTAATAACTGGCAAATTCATAATATTCAATTCGTGATCTTTTTATGTGTTTTGTATCATATGTATTATATAAAACTACAATATATAAGAAGGAATTGTATTTTTACATTTGCAAAATCATTCAATAAATTTTATTAGAAACTAGTCCCAAAAATATCTAAATTTGTGTCGAAATAATTTATGCAAACAGAAACGTACGTTGAAAAGAAACTTTTTGTTGAGTGGACAGCAATAATATAATCGGGTATGATCTAAATCCGAATTTTCGCTTTTTTATGATTCCAATACAGAAATTCCAACATTATGCTTCGACGGGTCGCATAATTATGTTGATTGATTTACTTAGACATCTCTACGATGCCTTGGCAATGGCTTTCGAATGGTCGAATTTTCGATTTTTTATAATTACAACATAAGAAAATGTATGCTTCGATTTATTATTGCGTCCGAAAAGTGTAACTTTTGATTTTTTAGGATTCAAGTCATAATTTCATATATTTTTGATTTTTCTTTAAATATCTTGTTTGTACTTAAATATAAATTAAGTTTTAAAAGTGTAAAATTTCTTTTACGCTTATTGACTGTTATAAGGTTTTTCTCAATTTGTCAGAAACTTCACACTGCTGCTGCGATTATGTTTTCAGTTCTGACAAGACCTCCGGCTCTACTGCTCGTTGCGCTGATAAATTAAAATCTTCCAGCAAAATGTTTCCGCCGTCATCGAGGAAAGTGAATCCCTTTTTCATTTGCCATAACGTATGCAGTTAACCAACCCGCATCTCTTCATAATTACTCCGGGTGACGATTTTCACTTATTATTGCTGAACATTTTGACCAGTCTCGAATTCTTTCCACTTCAAGCCGTGGGGCTGATTGGATGTTTGGCTCTTGCTTTACATAAGGTTCGGCATTGGCTCTGACTGCAACGCCCACTTTGTTGGTGTTTTCGTGTCAGTAGCACGATCTAAATCCTTAGCGGTAGAATACAAATGCGTTTTCCGTGTCAAGTTTATTTGAATTGTGGTGATTCCCACGATCTACGGGACTACTTTTTTGATACTATTTTTTACAAAAATTCTAATTTTATTTTGTGTTTTCGTTTTAGAGTAATAAAAAACATAACGATTCTCAGCTTACGTCATTTCTAAGTGTGTGTAATTTTTTGCCGACAAAGCACTGAATGAGGGCATTGTAAGAGAGTGAAACTAGCCAATCAAAACGTTTTAGTTGGAAACAAACTGCCCCTTCGAATGGAACATGTTTCTCTTTGAATTAAAATGCATGTTTCTTGCGACAAATTTTGACAAGAATTGTAAATCCTGTGTGATTGTTAGGACAAATCTCAGCCAACTTCACTTCAATGTGCAATAAACTTTTCCGGAGCACTCTGACGCTTGTAATATAAATTCGACTTTAGCGTTAACTGAAAAAGTAGAAAATTGTCGATATTTCTATGATTCTATAATTTCGCCACGCTAGGAACCAAATTAATTAAACGCTAGAATGGAAGCTCTGTGTCGCAATAAGAATAATCGTAATCACTATATTTGGTGATTGTACACAGAACAAGGTACCGGTGGTTTGAGTCCAATTCAACAGACTCAAATGTGAATTTAAATAGTTAATATTTAATGTAAACAGCATTTTTATTGGTATACATTTTGGCAAATGTCACCCCACCTTCAAGCATTACAAGTATTTAATTAATCAGTTAATCTTGAAGCAAGCTTCCGAGAGTAGATAAATTTCAATTTTAGATTTTACACTTAAAACTTTTTAAACCAATAGCAGACTAATGGTTTGCAGAGATCCATAAGAAACAGTTGCATTTTGCACGCGGCTCTTATAAAATTTTGCACTTGGCTCAAAATATGAAGCTCAAGCTAGTATAGGGTAGTCCATCTAACATTTGCAATTTAATTTGGCTCCAATTTCCGGTAACGCTGTCCTCCCTGTAAAGGCAGCTCCTTGGTCATTTTCGAAAAAATAGAGGCGCCTGTCAATGATGGTGCCTGTCCAAAATAGCACTAAACAGTCACTCGTTGTGGATGCATCGGCTTCTTTATGGCTACGTGTGGATTTTCTGAACCCCAATTCGCTTGTTGACGTAACCTCCGAGGTGAAAATGAGCTTCGTCGGGAAAAAATGGGTTTTCGGTAAAAATGCTCATTTTCTTACAAACGTTCCACAGCCTAATTAGCGAACCGAAAACAATGCGGATGTTCATTTTGCTTCAGCTTCTGCACTAATTAAGCTTTGTGCACTTTTATACCGTGGTCTTTATGCGAAATTCTCATTACAGATCTGCGAAATGTTCAACTCTTGAACACGAGTTGATGATCATGGATGATCAGACACATTCTGAGCAACAGTGCACGTGTTTGTTTATTCAATAAAAACCCAGTGTCACGAATTCGCTTCACAAGTTTAACCATAAATTGTCATGTAGGCATTTCATTTCTACTGAATTTTCCATGTAAATTTCTTACAGTTTGGGTAGACGGCTCACCACTTTGAAAGGAAGTTTTCAATATTTGCACAAAAGCAAGCGTAAAGCGACCCATTTCGTAAATCACTCGTCAATCACTCGTCAAACGATACTAATTTTCTGTCATAACACGAATGACGTAAGTGTTGCCACACTCGAAATAACCGGTAGTTGAAATTGCAAACGCTATATGGATGGGCTACCCGTTACTAGACGAAATCCAAAGGGTTGCATTTTGTTATTCTTTTCTTCTACAAAAGTTGTTCCATAAACGGATTACGAGTGATAATTTTTGAATTTTCTCAAAAGTACTGAAAATAGCACGGCAGTATCTAAGTTCTTTTTATACAGCTGGAGTATCGAAAAAAGTACTATAGTATCGGCAATATCATCGTTGGGTATAAAACACACTTAAACGGGTCTTATTTATAACAAATTTTTTAAATTTAAAGACATTTCTTTCTTCAATGAATGTAATTAAAATCGAAATACACTTGAACCTCGATTTTCTGGGATGAGTAGGACTTCCCGAATAATCAAAAATCTCGGTTAAACGAATTATTTTTATAAGAACTGAAAAAGTCCCGGTTAATCAGATGAAATTCACTAAGAAACTAAAATATCCCGGATAATCCCGATTAATCGAGGTTCACGGATAATCGGATCCCGGATAATCGAGATTCAATTGTAATCTACGAAACGACACATTTTGCATGCAGTGAATTTCACTTACATTGCGATGCAACACTTCCAATGTAAACCAGCGTCACAATTATAGTCATAAATTGCATCAATTTGATTTAAATTTAATTTGTTACATATTTTAATGCAAACTATAACGCTCTTGTTATAATGCAAAACTTACTTCTAAAAACGAAATACTTTTGCACTTGTGTCATATACACCTGCTGGTCGATTTTGTCTCGTGAGTTACTCATTTAAAATGAGTGAAGCAAAAAAAAACGAATACGATGTACGTATTCGTTTTTGTTGTTTCACTCATTTTAAATGAGTAACTCACGAGACAAAATCGAACCCCTGAATCTCGATTATCCGGGACTTGAGTATCCGTGAACCTCGCTTAACCGGGATTTTTCCTACGCATTCGATTTTTTTAGACTCTTGGTTAATCTGAATTTCATCTGATTAACCGGGATTCTTTTTTAGTTCTAATAACACATAATTAATCGAACCAGGATTTTTGATTATCCGGGAAGTACCACTCATCCCGAATAATCGAGATTCAAGTGTGTGTAATTATTTGCATCGCATATCAAATTTTTTTTCGAGTGTGCACATTCTTGGACACATTCTTTTTCGCGAAATGAGCATCCACTGTTGTATGAACTGCCCCCATTTTCGACACGGAAACTTTTCGTTCGGTGCCTGAATATAAGAAAGGATGCTGTAATTCTGATAGGTTCATTACATTACGATTTCAGACCGAAGTATATGTGGTATTCCTATTTATTGATCGTAATTGTTAATTTTTAAGAGAAAGCAATTTTAGCAGATTCATACGCATTGTAACGTACATTAAACTAAATTACTAGGAGCTCGGTTTATATAAAACCCAAAATGCATGAATTCTTCGGCATACAATACAGATATTTTTTAAGAAAATAATACTTGTAATTGTAGGTAATTGCAGTACCTACATAATGTGGGACATGCACACGATTTTTAATATTTTCATCACATTCTAATTTATGCCATCATTCTCCTCTCTCATCACAAGCATACAAAATTATTTAAGATTATGTCATTATTGCGAAGACAGCTATTATAAAATAATCTTGTACTGAATTAAAATGGAAAATTGTATAACTTTGTGATTGTATCCGTTTACATTATTTACTGAACATGTATCATCGAATTCAAGTACCTATGGATGAAACCCTTTTTAAAATAAATATTACATTTCGCAAAAAGTTTAAATCTTGCATAATATCGAAAATTCTTAATGTGTGTGCATAATTTCAATTGGTCTTTATCTATTGTTCTATGTAAGTTTTCTTTTGTGCGTTAAATACATGTGTTTATGTTGTTACTTATTATTATTGCTTCATTGGTTTTTAAATTATATACCGAATGCTCCACATTACAATTTTTATTTCTTACGTTCAAAGTTAAGTTCTCATTCATCTTTTCTTAATACATACTATTAAAATATTCAATGGGAAATTGACAAAGAGAGAGAGAACACACCTTAGCACCTTGACCCAAGTTATTTAAGAAAAAAAAAATATTTATATTATTTTGTTTACTATTTTCTTATGTTGATCTATTTTATGTTGCTTAGTTTTTTTTTCAACAACTTACTTTACTCTACACACGTAATTGCAGTCAATGATTTTTTATTTTTTGTTGGTTTGTTTGGATTACAAGCCCGTATAATATACGTCTAACGTAAATTGTATGCTACGTTTGGACTTTCTCATACATAAAATATTAATTATTCCATTTTGGTGTTAAATTTTCGAAACTTCAAATTAGACATCAGATTCACGTTACACACATCTTAATAGGAACGAACACTTTAGATGTGTTCTTCATATACTCTTTTATCAACTTCATCTCAAACATTGATCCAGCCTTTTGTGGTTGTTAACTTAACTGTAAGCATAAAATTGAATTTATGTATGGCATTTAAATTAACGTTTCGCCTCACAATAAAAACAAGACGCTCTTTATTGTATTGCTATTGAAAATACTACTTAAAAATACCATTAGAATTGTTGTTTAGTGAAAGTGAAGTACGATATACTATCAGATTCAATATTATTTGTGCACCATACAATGTTATTATGTGTTAAATTTCAACTGCTTTGCATAAACTGAATTCATTTTGAAATTATAACCACCTCGTAGTCATATTATGGTAATTTTATTTTCAGTTTTTCTAGTAACATTACAAAAAACTTCAGTATTATTTCTGGGCTGCTAAATTCGAAAATTAACAACCGTACTACACTCGGATGGAAAATTTTCGATGTATTTCTAGGTACGCCCAGGTATATATTTTTTATAATAAATGTATAAAAAAAAATTCATTAATGTAGAATTCTAGACTGTAAAATATGAAAATCACATAAAATGGTTTATCTAGAACACAGCAAATCAGATTAAAGTTACTAATATCTTGAGCCTCAACAACTCGTGCCTGTACGTTTTTTTAATTAAAATTTGATTCTGCGCCTCAATATAAACGGTAAAAATTGTCCGGCCAGTCCTGGTAATAACGAATTCATCATTTTTCGCTTCGGTAGCTATTACCAATTTGTACACAATAACACATTTGCATTAAACACCAAATAATGACATTTGACAACTAAATTGAAAAGTTACCTCGCGAGGAGGCTTCCTTTGTACCCTAACGGCGAATAATGTAAGGTCACATCAAAAGGTTTAGATCATAATTTAGCCGAAAAAATCGACCTGAGGCACACAGCATTAATCAAATTTTCTCTTTAAAGATCATCATAATTGAACGTTACAGCATTTTCAAGGAAAAACATATATTCTTAAATTTGAAGCTCTACAAATATATAGCTTAACCAATAAACACACTTTATTACTTTTAATGGTTCATTTTGTAGGTTCTTTTGATTGGTTTATTGTTACTAAAAGTTCGGTGGGTTCGACTAATTTTAATGTTATTATCTGCAATTATGAAACCAGATATTACGAAAAAATAATGGAATAAAGGTTTTATGACAAAATATATTGCAGCATTCATTTATTGCAGAGCAGCAACCATTGAATCTATGAACGAGAAAATATAATTTAACAAACGATGTTTTGTTATATGTAATTTGTCGAAAATCTACCCATTCGTAGTACAGAATGCAATTGAATGGTTTTATTGATACAATGCTCAGCGTACCATACTTGAATTTGCAGCTTACTACAAGAACAAGGACGAAATTCAGATTTAAATCCAATTCGTCATCTTGGTAGCAACCCGTTTATCGTTCCAAGCCAAGATCAAATTCTTATTTTTCTGACATGGTACTGTTTTTTTCTTTCTAAATTTTGGTGTCTTAAGTTATAGTAGTCGGCAGTCCTTTCCGGTTTGTTGGTACTATTAGCACAAGTCTTCTATAATATCTATCTATGAACATATAGTGGCCGTATCCGCCGAGAACAGAATTTAATAGCATTTGATACAAGTGCAATGGAATTCTGTCAGTAACTGTCAGGTCTTATCAACTGTTGTGTTGTTATGTTTCCATAATATGGAAAAATCCTACAAAAATATCCTGTTTCTGCATCACAGAGTACATAAATCCTAATTTGAAAATTTCCTTATTGCACAACGGATTCGTCGACTCATATATTTTCGCCAGGATCGAAATTTTTCATAAATGTAATGAAGACTACAGTTTCTTCTCACGAAATCTCATCTCGAGAATTTTGGGAAAGTTCGTGAGAATTTTAATTCAGTGTTTTAATTGAATTAAGTGTCATGCACTTATGAAAGTTTCAATAATAACACTGTGCTAGTTGAAAAATGTGACAAGCTGGGCACCCAGGGGGTAAACTTAATTCGAGTACGCTGAGTTCAATGGTGCTAGTCCCATTTTAAAGTTAGTCCCCATTTTTAAGATATCGCTTTCGACATGTTTTGTCTCTGAGTCAAAATATACACTCATTTTTACGTTGATAGCTCTTGAACCAATAAGATTTTCGTTATGCTTTCTTCAGCAAAGTTGTTGCGCAAGTCAAGACCAACAACTTTGCCGAACATATCAAGACCGAAAAACCACATCTAATTTTTTTTTGCTCTTCATTTCGACAAAAAATACTGTTTTTATCATTTTGTTGAATTTAAATCGAGTAGAATCGATCGAATAAACATCGCATCGACAAATATAAATACAATAGAAACTATTTAAAAGTTAAAAAAAGTTAAAAGTTAAATCGATTCAGTTGATTTTATGATGGTACTGAAGTTAGCCGAAAATTTCAGCCGAAAAAAAACCTGCATTATCGACATATTTTATATTAGGTGGTAATAAAAAATTCTGTTGATATGAGCCGAAAATTACATGTAATTGAAGCTGGTAGTAAATTTTCGACGAAACTGGCATGGAGCTATGCAATGTGCAGGTGGTTCAACGTAAATCGGACCTATAGCAAGCCGTACGTCCTCGATTTGGCAGGCAATGCGTAAGGTAGGACGTGAAAATCGAACTGCGAAAGAGTTGGGATTGCTTCGGCCTCAGGACAGATTGCAAAGATTAAATCATAAAAAAAACAGTGTTCCGTTCTGGAAACATTCCGCGCATTACACCGTGCATTCCGCCCACAACCGCGCTGGCGAGTCGACTATTTGACTTTTGGTGACCAAATTCGAGTTGGATCGTACGACCAAGCAAAGCGGCGGCGGACATATTCAATACATAATGCCTTAAAATATTGTTAATCAATCGAAAGGTGCGTTAGCATCTTTTCCATACAAGTTTTGTCGAGCGTGCCGAACAGGAATTTTATCCTACCGTTTGATCAATCAACCATATCAGCTGTAATTAATAATTTATTTTGTATACAGAGCTATAAAAATACATATTTAAATTGAAATTTTTTTTAGTTTGGGAGTGATCCTTTAGTCGAACCGGCTCTCAAAAATTCACTGTCGACACCTTGTCTAAAGAGGCATACGCCAGGATTTTGATTGGAGTTAGAGTCGTTAAAAATACATTTATTCTTTTTTATAGCAATTACTATGAACTTGATAATTTTTGTGAAACAAGGCTGTTAACCTGCCATTCAACCCAGTTGTTACATGTGCGGGTCACGGGTTGTTCAATAATTTTTAAGCATCCAGTCCTACATTTACCACATATGACATAGCCAGCCGCTTACTACAAAATAGAAGCCCACTTTAGTTGCCCTTAACCTCGGGGACGGACGTTGCGGTGCAAATTAACCAGTCCGCGATATCCCTTCGTAGAATGTTAAAGCTAGAGTGACGATTACAACGAAAATAACGTATTATTTTTATCGGATCCAAAACGGATCCAAATCATAGTATGAATTCTAAGTAATACTCGCTCGGACCATCGGATCAACAGCCCAAGTTCGAAATCAAATGAATGGTAATATTGTAATATGTTGTAAGAATTATTATGCCCCCTGCATTACCAAATTTTGCAATTAGTAAAGAATCGGCAATAAAATTCATTAATTTTTTAACAGATTTCCAATTATTTATTTGATGTTGTATGTTTAACTCACTGTCGGCAACTTTAAGGTCTGTCCAAAGAACTGCTTAATTATTTTTAATTATGAAATATTTTTGTTCTTAGAAAAATATTTTATTGTACTTCATAAGTTTTTAGAGGTTTTATATGCCATGAATTACTAAATTAAATAAATTACATTTCAATTACGAACATGCTGCTTGCCATCTGAACCAAACAAATTCGCGCTGCCACGGTCATCAAATAACGATTATAACGATCATTCAACGATCATCACTCTATTGGGACCGATTCTCTCAACGTAAATTGATTTTTTATTATTTTATTTGTCTATGGATTGCTCGTATACTAATTTCTATATTTTCTATTTTTCTGGTCTAATTAACAATTAACGATTGTCTTTAGCAGGAACTAATTCCGACAAAATCATTTGTATGCCGGATTAAACTCATTTTCAGTTAGAATTATATCCTCAACCATAATTTTCAGTAAAAATTATATAGTTGTCTACATATTTTATATTAAATTCAGAGAATTTTGAATTTATAAACTCCAAGAAGTGGCTTATTTTTTCTCCGAGTTTGACTTAAAGTACAGGGATTTTTAAAATGGTAAATATATGTGAAAAAATGGAATTTTACTGTTGGGAGTGGTCGACCAATATTCCTGTATGTTAGCTACTGGCATTGTACCCATACTGAGGATAATGCAATGCCAAGGAAAGCCCAAAACATATCTTTGTCCACATCTTCCCATCTACTCCAAATAGAATAATTCTTTATCGATCTTATTTGAGTTTTTGCATAATTGTTAGTTTCATTTATAATCTCATCGGCTAGCTGGTTGGTGAAAACTAACTTAAAAATGTATTGGTCCTACAACATTCGAAAAAACCTATGCTCCGCGTATTTTGGATACCACAGAGAAATTTATTCCTTCGAGAACATTCTCGGTTTCTGTAACATCAAATCTTATCATCATAATCTTCAGCAGAATCACTTTCGTTATTATCGGTATCACTCTCAACAACTTTGAGGTTTCGTTTCAGTTGAACTACTTCATTAGAATCATAATTAGCTTCATTTTCATCCGCATCAACATCAACAAAATCATAATTATGTGAAACAAATATTTAATAACTTCTCTGGATTAATTTTTTATACCAATAGAAGAAAACTGTGTCACTTATTGCAAAACAATATTTAAAAATTAATATGTGGGAAATTCCTGTATGACAGTGGATTTGTGATTAACTTAGTATGTCACCGTATAGGTGTCAGTCGGGTGCAAAAGGTTAATAATCAATTCAACCTACCTAATTTTTTACTAAATTAAAATACAGTACAAATCATTTTATAGTTAAAATACATGTTAGACGGCGAAATTAATAAGACTGAATGTGGGAACGGGAAAGGTACATGTTTCATTTATTTCGATAATGAAAATTCCCCCATTAAAAAACAATAATTATAAGCAAGATTTTTTTCCAACTCCAACCAGGCTCATTTGGCCTACGACTTTAAATTTAGCATCTCGTGGCAAACTCCTTACTAGATAGATAAATGATGTAGACGGAAATTATATGCACTGGCGGCCAAATCTTTGCTAAATATTATTCATTTGAACCGTATCAGCAAATTCGGTTTAAAAAAACATTACGCCAACTCACAATTTTATCAATAATGAATGAACAATTTCAATGCTACTAACACTGAAATGATTTGAACGGCTGAGTGGAAAAAGGTTAATATTCCAAAATTTACCAAAATGAGTTTTGAGTTCCATCGTACTCAGATTTCTGTAGCGCATCTATTGAATGTATCAACAAAACTATTCCACCTATTTTCATATATACACGTGATCGTAAAAATTCCTTTTTCCACTCATTCTCATGTACGCACGCGAAACATGCTTAAACTAACGGGTATCTTTTTATTTTCAAACTATACTAATTTTTTACATTTAAGGGATTCCCCCAGTACGTGGAAAGTAGTTTCAGTCGTAATATAGATTTTAATATTATTTGTATTCAGTTTATGGTTGGCATCGAAAGAGGCATTAACCACATATTGTTATCAATTTTTTTGAAGTGTTTATGTGAGAGTGTTTAATGACATAGTATTATTATTAAATAATAAGAGAAATTTTTTTTTGACGGTATACTATTATTAAGTTTAATAAAGTGTTGCAGAGTAAGTTTTTATTTTATCAATGGCAAAATAAGTATGTCATTTTTATTCAGTGGTTTATTGGTATCTAACATCAGGTAAAGGATGTCAAAGTCGGATGAAGAAATGCGTGAACCACAAAGAAAAAGAGGCAAGGTCAATAAGCATTTGCATTTGAAGGAAAAGGAGAAATTAGCTAGACAAAGAGGTGAGGAATTTGTGACTAGTAAAGGCGTGTTAGTGGAAGCGAAAACTACTGGCCCAGACTGTGGTTGTCGTAACAATTGCATGGTTACTTTCAGTATTGAAGAAAAACGTGAAATTATTAACATTGTGAACAGGGGGCGTCCCAAAAACGAAAGAGACACTTACCTCATGGGACTTATTGAAAGACACAATGTTGCTAGACATCGTGCACTAGCGGAACACTCAAAACAACTCATATCTTCATTTAAGTATTTTGCTATGAAGGAATCCTGTCGGGTTGAAGTTTATCGTAAGGCCTACGCAAGTTTACATGCAATTTCAAACAATGCTATTCATCGCTTAAATAAGCTCCTTGAATTCAATCAAAATCTTGTTGACTTAAGTAGAAGACATGCAAATCGTGGAAACAGCCTTGATTCAACGATTGTAGGCAAGTTTATTCAGCACATTTCATTATTTCCAACAAAAGAGACTTATTACACTCCTATAACTAAAATATCTAAAAACTGGCCTAACAGTTAGGAAAAGGCACGAAATGTTTCTTGAAAAATGTTCTGCTTTAAAAGAAATTGTGAAGTATGAGTTTTACTTAAAGATTTTTAAAAAAAACTTCAACTACAAGTTTAGCAGGCCTCAAGTTGATGTTTTTTCTACTTGCGTAAATCCTCGCTACCCGCGTAAGTCAAAAAATAAAATCATCAACTCTTAACGAAGTTGCAAAACGAGCTGCGGTCGCTGGACTACTTATTCATAAAAGACGTGCTAAGAAGTTCTACAAAAAGATTGAGGAAGTTACTGAAATTTGCAAACATCGAAACGACACGTTAGGGCGATAGTTTTCGACTATATGCAGAATCTGCCACTTCCATTTATTCCTGTACAGGAAATGTTTTATTTACGTAAACTTTGGTATTTTGTGTTTAATATTCATGATATTGGCAATGAAAAATCAGTTTTCTACACATACACAGAAGGGGTAGCTAAACGAGGTCCTAACGAGGTGTGTAGCTTTGTTCTTGACTATTTAAAAAATATTCCTGAAGAAGTAAAAGAACTGCACGTTTTTAGTGACGCATGTGCGGGACAAAACCGCAACCACACATTGACCAGACTATTAATGTCATTAACCATGAATGGGAGATTCAAAATAACTCATCAATATTATCCAATTCGGGGTCATAGCTTCCTGCCTTGTGACAGAAACTTTTCTGTCATAAAACGATGTGTTCGAAGACTAGATCGAATTTATTCATTAGAGGAGTACGAAGATATCATTTGAAAAGCGAGAAAGCGTAATTCTAAGGAAGAGTGACTAACGATTCAATACTGAACTTAAAGGAATGGTCGCCTCGCTACTTTAAAAAAACCTCTTTTGATCTACAAAAATCTGGTGAGGTTTTTAGCATTTGTACTTATAGGCATTTGCAGTACACAAGTGAGCTAGGAGGCTATGTTAAGGCTTCCACGTTTATCGACGGTTTGGTGAATAGTACATTTAGATTAAAAAAGCAGGATCAAGTAGTTCTTCCTATCGATAAGGTCTATAATGGCTGCATTGCTATAAATCACAAAAAGCTACAGCACATCGCAAAAGTTGTACACTATGTACCGGATGAATATAAGGAATTCTATAGTGAACTCACTAAGTGGCCTACTTTAAATACTACAAATAGCGATAAACATATTTATAGAAAACTATTCGAATGAAAACAATAAAAATTTATTATAAATTACTTTATTCGCTCTTTCGAAATTCTGGAATTGAGTAGAAAAAAGGTAATATCCAGCCCCCTTAATTGTTAATAGATATATCAATACTGACAATGTGTACTTAATTTTTAAAAAAAATATAGTTTATTATATACAGCCCTATTTATTCCTTTAAATGACTTTTACAACTTAAGCTCAATTTATACTATACATTCCTTTCAGTTCCTTCATTTTTCGTATCAGACAAAAAAAAACATTGTTACATATATTTTATATAGGAGTATTTATATTATCCGTTCCTACACTTACGGAACGGATAATATAAATACTGCTATGAAAATACATGTAACAATGTTTTTTTTTGTCTGATACGAAAAAGGAAGGAACTGAAAGGAACGGATAATATAAATCGAGCTTTACAGTTAAAGCAGTAAAACGTTTTTTTGATTTCTGAAAAACAACATTTTTGGAATATTAACCTTTTTCCACTCAGCCGTTCATTTAGTGTAGTGAGATTCAGATTCAAGCAAGACAATATTTTGAAGCAATTAAACTAAACTTTCGGCATAAAATTAAACAAAATAAAAAATTTAATGCTGCACAAATAATTTTGAACAGAATAGTACATTTAAAGATGGATTATTAAATCGCACCAAACCATATACTCTCGTAATATCATCTCGTAATTTAACATTTTATTTGCATTAAATAATGTTTCAACACTACTAGGAAATAAAACACTGACCATATTTTTGAAATTTTTGTAGGTTTTCAAATACGATTTTATAGTTGTTAGTTTGCTTCAAACTACTTAATTATGTAACAATTAAAAAATTCAAACTGAGCAAATGTCACTAAAATTGTTGGATGCCTTGCTAAGCTGAGCCATCGTGACATTGTATTTGTAACATTTTTTGATAAGATCCGTAGGAGGTCAAATATTTTTGATAGTATTCAAAATCCCACAAAGGTTAAAAACATTACCATTGATTTGTTACAATTTTCTCCGGAGTTAAACCGATTTATCAGAATTCACGTGAAAATGTTTATCTTTGAATTATTTTTGCTTTCAGCCCATTCGTCTATTTGTTTTCATTACGAAATATAACAAGCTGCTATTATTATCACACAGGGTTAATATAATCCTAAATTTTAATTAGTAACGACTTACCTAATATTAGAAGATATCCAAATATCACAAATATAATTGACGAACGTAAAATCATAATTTATCAGAAATCACAATATTTTATAAATTATTTGTGTATAGAAAAATGTTTAAATTTATTTTATTAAATAAAAATTCACTACTCGTGTGAATTTTCACAAAATTTTCGTCACCGTTTGAACTTTATGCACATGTATACAATAATAATTAAATTCACACAATAAACACAAGAAAAGAGATATAAATACGAAAATGTTTTCAAATTTATTAAGCGAATTTAAAAAATAGAATTGTTTGTTTAGAATTAAGCACCTAATGAACTCTAAACATAATTCCAACTGTGTATCATTTTAGAGTTTTAATTTTTCTTCAACCTAAACCAAAACAAAAAATACTACGGTCTAATAGTGGGGGGTATTTTCTCAAAGATTATTATTATAACTTTTTTTGTTTCTTTTCTTATTACAAAAAAAAACTATACACAAGTAATAATATATATATATAAGAAGTTAGTTTTATTATACCTACATCGTATACATATGGCGCAAAATTTTTAGTTGTCTATCTCTTCATTGCTAATTTTTTGTTTTCTAAATATCACTATAATTTATTCCTTTATTATGCTTTATTGTCTTTAACGTTACAATCATTAGTTTGTTTAGATTGTACATGAATACTAACTGTTTATTTTGTAGCTTGCATGACTGGCAGCTTTTAATTGTATTCTTTTTAGTATCCCACCCGTTAATTTCATTTTTGTCTTACTCCCCAAAAAGTTTTTAAGTTTTTTTCGCAACCACCCACTCATGGTCGGCAGATCTGTTTTAAAGTGTCAAAATTGTAAAAGGAAAAAATTTGGTTTACGTTTTTATTGCGTGAAATTTTTCAATGTAACCAATTGAAAAACTTGTTTTTTCTTTATTTAATTTACATATTTCTTTTATGATTTTCAACTTTTTTAGCCTTAAGAACTTTATTGTGATCTGTTGTAATCAAATCTTGTTTGTTTGTTGAAAGCAGACAACTTGGAATTAAGTTTTACAATCGCTTTGAAAATATTGGATAGTTATCTTTTTTTCGAATTGGCAAACTATTGATAATTAAAGCAACAAATTTGATGCACATTAAGAAGTTTTATACAGTGTTGGCATAACGTTATTGTAACGGAACACAATAACGGAAAACCCGAAATATTTCCAGTTACGTTATTTGTACCGGTATACAAAATAATAAAATTGAAAATAACGTTATTTGTAACGTAACGATACATTTATTTTCCGTTATTTCGTTACAATTAAGGTATTCGAAAAATTCACGACCATAGCTTTTGTAAAGGTAATTTTTATAACCTGGAAACGTTGATAATTCTTGAAAACTTGAAATTCTCCAAGAATTAAGTTCTATAGTGTCGCAGCTAATTGAGCGAGCATAATCTCGCAATTATTCCATATAACGATCTATTTATATTTTTATGTAAACTTCAAATTCCTTTCGACCCTTTGTACCAAAAAATAACGTTATAACGGAACGAAATTAATTGATTTTTAAGTTACGTACCAGTAACGATAACCGTAACGAAATTTGATTTACAAATATAACGAAATTAATAACGTTACATTTTTTTCCGGTATGCCAACACTATTTTATAGGATTCGAAACGAAATTAATAAATTTTTATTTTGTAGTAATTGGGAAATTTGCCACCATTCAGTAAAAATGTTGGAGTTGCAAGAACTATTTATTTTATTCGTCGCTTAAATATTAAATTTATTTAATTAGTTTTGTAAACTATCCGCGCGGTAATTATAAATAAATAGTAAATAGCGATCAATGCCTTTGTGGTTCCAAAGTTCACAAGAAGACTTGAATAACGGCGATGAAGAGAATTATTTCTCGCGTTTTAACCCTAGAAAGGTATCGCTATTTTTTTTTACCTAATCTGATAACGCGGGGTGAAAAAACACCCCAATTTTCAAAGGCCCGTATCTCGGGCCCAGTATGATTTGAGGATTCCAAAAAGGCTCTTTTTCGTCTTTTAATATAGAATCGCGTGAACTAAGTAGTTTTGGCTAAACGTTTGAATGTTCCTAGAAAATTGACCAAGAAGGGGAAAAACGTGAAAAACTAACAAAAATGGCATTTTTTTTTTTCTAAAATCACGATGTCTCAGTGAGTTTTTGAGTGAATCGAGTATTTCCAACGTAGAACCCCGTTGGGGAGATACTATTGTTTTAAGGGTATTATAGTGGTTTTGGCAAATTCTCTAAAAAAGGTATTTATTTTAAGAAATCAAAGTGCGCAAATAACAAGAATTTGAAAAATCGATTTTTGCCGCACAGGTCGTTATAATCATTAAGAATTTCGTTCAAATTTGTAAAAAATGTCTTTATTTGGAATGATAAACTACAATTATTGAATAAGAATATTAAATTTATCATTAAACATTTTTTATCTTGATTTTTATCTCTCATTCTTGCTCACCACACGCCTGACAGATAACAGCTCTATGGTCTTGGCACACGAAGGCCTGACATTTGGAGCATTTGCCTCCATATTTTCGGTCGATGGTTCGGGGACAATGAACACATCTTCCCTGTCTTCCTGTTCCACCTATGTCCCGTCGTATTGGCCCTTCATCCAATATCTCTTGAATACAAAATACTGTTTGGTGTGGCAGATTTTTCAACTCTTTCCTCCTCCGGATATGAGGAATTATGAGATCTTCGACTAAACTTTTCAAAAAATCTCTCCTGTTGAGTGACAGATTTGCAGCATTGAAATTGTATATAATCGAGGCGTTGATCCCCGATTGGTCCAGCATCCCCGTGAAAACTCGCGCTGGCCATCTGTTACTTTTTCTTGCTGTTGAATATTCGTGACACATCTGGTCAAATGTGTCAGTGCCACCTTTTGTCTTGTTGTAAAAATTGACTATCTCTGGTTTATTTGTAGTGTCACATATTTCTTGCAATCGATGGAACGTTGATAAAACAAGGACCACTTTATTCTTCTTAGGAGTTGTAGGAAACCAGAGTTTTCGTTCGGTCGAATTTTGAACTTCCTGGCTCACCAGCAGTCTTGAAAGACAAAGATATTTGCGGTTTATTTTTTTTTAGTGTTCCAACCATTGTGAGGTTCTTTTCCAACATTGTATCGAAAATTTCTGTTGAGGAAAACCAGTTGTCGCAGGTTATATTTCTGGAACTTCCATAAATTGGCTCACTCAACTTTCTAACATAATAGGATGGCACTTTTCTGTTTTGTCCCCCAAAACTACTTTACCGACATATGGAATTCCGTTGACTAAATAGAATGTTTGAGAGTCATTCAAATTGACACATTTTAGACCATATTTATCTGGTTTTTGACCGTTAAAAACATTAAAAGGGCAGCGCCCACGAAAATATAACACTTGTTCGTCAATGGTACAGTGCCTTCCCGGGCTGTATAGAGTCCTGCATTTTTCAATGAATGAGTCCCAAATTTGTCTTATGGGGGCGAATTTATCCTCAACACGACGAATTGCTCGAGTGTTCTTATCATCAAATCTCAGGGATTGTAGAAGGACTTGAAATCTTTTTAGAAACGTGACAGCACGGTATCTTATGCAACCGACTTTTAGATCCCATAGATCGTGAATATTGGTCATATTTGTTTTTTGAAGACCAGAAAAATACAATAAACCAACGGAAGCCTTCAATTCAATTACGTCGATATGTATATATGTATTATCCAACTGCCTGTTTATTTCTCGATCCTCGGTAATGTAACGGTAACAGTCGATTTCTTCATTAGTATGCCGGACAATTTTCGACAGCATGGCTTTGTCAAAATATAAACTCCAACTTTCATAAGGAGATTTGACCTCTTTTGCAGGTCCAAGTGGAATGGCAAGATTCGTGATTATGTGGCCTCTATTTGACAGTCTCACATGGAGTTGTGTACCACTTATGCCTATCTTTTCCCACAACAATACTCTTTCGTCGTCCACGATTACTACCACTGCCGCCTCTTCCCCGTCCTCTTCCCCTACTTTCACTCCTCTCTGTATTACGCAGTTTCTTGAATGCTGGAACTGTACCCGAGCCATCATTCTGACTCCTCTGACTTAAAATTACAATAAATAACTAAGAAATACATTTTCTCGCACCGAAATTTACCGAAAAATATGATTTACATACCTCAATTTCTCTCTCGGGCTCAACTTGTTCGTTGTCTGATTCTGCACTTTGCTCCGATTCTGAGCCACTCTCCTCTTCCGTTAGATTTTCCTCATCACTTAGATTTTCCACAGGTTCAATGTGATCTTCCTCCTGATTAATCAACTGAACTACTGCCTTCAAAGGTCTTAAATTGTACCGCCTAGCCATTTTTCGAATCTTGAAACAGTGAAAACTAAAGTGAGGTTATGTATGGTATACACACACGAGGTTTCAGTATATATATGTAAATATATATAGTGGGCCCACTATACATTCATTACTGCCCCAAAAATGTGGAAACAACACGAAATTATAAAAAACTTTAAGATGACGAAAAAATATACACAAACGGAAACGCGGGGTGAAAAAACACCCCAGACGCACTTCAAATGTTTACCGCTCCAGCTTTCACGTGCTACTGATGCTGCGAGTATGCTCCCTCTACTCTCAGATGATGAAACTGAATTATGGTTACGGTCCCGGGTCATAAACGTAAGCCGTTTGTGTTTGCCGCGAGATTTAAACTGGTCTGGGGTGTTTTTTCACCCCACGTTTCCTTTCTAGGGTGAATTTACAGCTTGACTCGATAATAATCAAGAATTGCTGCAAGGCCACGGATCTGCTATAATAAATTTCCTTAAGAAATTGGCAATATACAGTCGTGGTCAGAAAATTAGGGACAGCGAAAAAAAAGGAAAAAGGATTTTAACATAATATCATTTATATTTAATTTCATTAGTACTTTAGCATTTTGTTACAAAAACATAAGTAATGTTGGTTTTATAGCTCACTAGTTTTTATTTTAAAATTCTTAAATGTTGAAAGGCCTGATCACAAAATTAGGGAGAATTCAATAATGTTTAAAAAAAATCTTTAACTTATTTAGAACAAAATTCATTATGAAAACTTTAATACTTCGTAGTAGTCCTTTGTTATCAATGACTGTCTGGCATCTACGTGGCATAGAGTTGATTAATTCTCGACATCGTTGAAGTGGCATCATCTTCCATGCTTTCTTAACTTAACCAACCATAATTCGCGTTGATTTTTGGTTTCTTTGGAGGCTATAGCAACTTTGAGATATTCCCATAGATGCTCAATTGGAGTGAAATCAGGGGATTGCCCGGGCCAAGTCATAACATTTATCCTGCATATACACCCACAGTTATATTCAGCATATGGGTACATAACGTTTTGTAGGATATTATGTGTTGATCCACGTTACCCCTAATCTAATAAATAGGTCCCATAATATGAAAAGCAACCCCATAATTTAATGTTGCCTCCACCATGCGTCACCGTTTTGCCCCCATTTTTATAACCCACAATCACTAACATTATATTGAATCGTTACCTGATTGTGCTGAATACACAAAATTCTACCTTTATAGAGATCGGTATACGAATCTAATCAACTATGCTTTATTTATATTTTTGGGCTGTTCTGAACACAAATGTTACACTTCGGTGTAACTAAAGCCATTCAGTATAAAATTTAACGTAGTCGGCGAACGCGTTATTTTACACGGTCAACTTCGACTTCGGTACGATTAGACTTGGCTTTCCAAATTCTCTAGTACTCCTTTCGCTGTAGCTCCGAACAGTGGTCCTACATGATATCTGGGCAACAGTGAAAGAAGATCTAAAATGCTCATCGGATTGAGCAACTCCGTATCACAATGCAACCCTTGATCGCGACAACTACGCGTTCCGAATTGGAAAATCCAGTTGTATACGAGTACTCACTTAGCTTATTACTTCTCATAATGGCCGCTAATCTGCGATGGTGGCGTAACATTTCTAGGTTTAAATAGTTGCAGCTGCACATCGAAGCAAATTCAAAATCAAAAATAATTGTAATGGCGTTGAGCAATATACGTGCCCCAATAACAAAATACCCCAAAAATAAAATTTAAAAATGCCCCAAATATTTGTGTGGAATTGGGATATTTATGCATATGCAAAAATGTCCCACAAATTAGTGCATTTTTTATTTGAGGAATATTTTCATGTAAGTTTTGGAGTGTTTTGGGTTTGGGGCTAATTTCATTTAATGTAGAAACGAAAGATGCTAAAATATCCCAAAAACTAAGTGGAAAGATGTCCCATTTTAGTATATTTTTAACCCAAAGTGACGGACATCTGAAGAATATTTTAAAATTAGAACCAACGATGATAAATTTGTTCTCAGTTATCATTGCCAGTTCATCATGGAAAGACTTACACCCGAACAGCGTTTACAAATTATTGAATTTCATTATCAAAAATTCGTGTTCAGTGAAAAATGTGTTTCGCGTAGTTCGGACATCATAATTGACCTGCTGGGCAAGCAATTCAGGCCATTGTGACAAAATTTCGCACCAATTTAACTTTAATGGACATAAACTCATCAAATCGTTTGCGTAGAGCACGTACAAAGGAAAATATTGCTGCTGTGTTGATGAAGACGACAAAATGTCCATTGGTCGCAGGGCACAGCAATTGGGATTGTGCTACTCGACTAAGTGGAAAGTTTTACACAAGGATCTTGGTCTGAAGGCGTATAAAATATACAGCGTGTGTAACAACTTAGTTGAACGACTTGCGACAGCGTTGAAGTTTTGGTGAGTGGGCCTTAGAACATCTAGAGAAAAATACAATGAGAAGCCACAAGTAATGCAAGAACTGCCAATGCACTTATAAAAAAAACAGTGTTTGGCGCGGTTTATGAACCGGTGGAATCATCAGCCCGTATTTCAGATCCCAGGCACAAATCTTAAGTTACAGTGGATCATAATTTGTCAAACTAACTTGTAGAGTTGTCAATTTATATTTGCTTATTTGACAATGAAAACAAATTTTCATTATTTGGGAAATATTACGAAAAGTTATTTCATTTTTTTAATGCTCGAGGTGGGCGTATACTTTGCACCATAGAGATTTTTTAAAGCAATGGTGTGGGGCGTGTTGTAAGATGGGGAAGAGTACTAAAATAAGCATCTCTTATTTGATGACCAGGGAGTAAGCGTAGCTTGTTATGTTAAGGACATTGAGTGGGCGAGACTTCCGCCCGTGAATTACCATTATTATTCTATCCATATATTTAAGTATATACGAGGGCAAATCAAAAAGTCTTGCAATATCATATGAAAAAAAAGAGTGAGAGAGACAGCAATATTTTTATTTTTCGACATAATCTCCTTTAAGGTTTATACATTTGTCACATCGATCAATTAACTTACCTAAACCCTCTAAAAAAAAAGATTTCTTTTGCTCCATAAAATATTCATTTACAACAGACTGTACTTCATAGTCACTGGAAAATTTCCGGCCCCTTAGTGTTTTTTTCAAATTGGGAAAGAGAAGTAGTCACTGGGTGCCAAGTCTAGACTGTACGGTGGATGCGGAATTTCCACGAAGCCGCAGTCCTTTAATGCAGCTTGAGCAATATTAGCCTTGCGCACTGGTGTATTGTCGTGAAGAAGCAAGATTTTTTTCCTAACTTTCCTTGGCCGTTTTTCCCGGATCGCTTTTTTCAATTTTCGCAAAACCTCTGCGTAATATATGCCTGTGATTGTGGTTTTCGGTGGCATATAATCGATTATCAAAATTCCTTCAGCATCCCAAAAAATTGTTGCCAAAACCTTACCAGCAGACGGTTGAGTTTTGAATTTCTTTGGTGGTGGTTCACTACGTTTAATCCATTGCATCGATTCTTGTTTGGATTCCAGATCCCAGTGATGAAGCCATGTTTCATCGCCTGTTATTATGTTACCCAAGAAATTTTCTGGATCTGCTTTGTACATATCTAAAATCGCCTTTGAAGTTTAAACACGCATTTTTTTTTGTTCAGCATTCAACAAACGGGGAACCCATCGCGCACTTACTTTCGACATGTGAAGGTGGTCATGTAATATAGTATATGTGGTACCGTATGAAAGAGAAAGTCTCCACGCTAACCGCGGAACAGAAATACGCCGGTCCTCCAATACAATAGAATCAGCCAAAATTACGTTTTCATGGCTAATAGCATCTGCTGGCCGACCCGAGCGGTTATCGTCTTATAATGACTCCCAACCACTTTTGAATAATTTTACCCACTTTGTTACTGTGGCATATGATGGTGCAGATTCGCCGTAAACTTTTGATATATAGTTGAATATATAAATTGCATTTCGTCCATCTTTATAGAAAAATTTAGTAACGGCGCGATATTCAATTTCATTCATTTTAAGAAAAATTCAAAACACATGTTACTAAATTGACAAAAACAAACGAACCGTAAAATTTACATCGAAATGTTCTTCTAGAAGTTTCATCGTGACAAAAAATGGTTTTGAAAAATATATTTTTGTCTCACTCACTCGTTTTTTTCATATGATATTGCAAGACTTTTTGATATACCCTCGTAAGATACAAAAAGTAAGGCACACCCAAAAATGTATGAAAAACACATTTGTGGTTTGTTCGCCATGCTAGATTGCAAAACAAGTCCCGATTTTGAGGTAAAATTAATAACGGAAGTTATAACAATCAACAGTACATTTAAGTACATTTATTGTGAACATTTTATAAATATACATACCAAAAGTGTAAATGGAACACATGATTTTTAAGTTGCCATTACCTTGAATTCTGTTTAGTTTTTATTTTGTTCTTGTTTCTAGATAATACATTTTGCCAAAAAAGTAACGGGGGTTGGTAATTTAAAAACTCGCTTAAAGTAAAGGGATTGCAAAAAAATTGTTTGTCGCTAAGTTGGCACAACTTTCCTATCTTAACGTGAAGTTTGAGCGCGATCTGTCATTTAATTTGTTTACAGTTATTTTGTCAATTCATCTCAAGTGTATTCTATTATTTTTATAATGAATAAAAATATCGAACAAAAAATTTGTCTCAAATTTTATCTTGTAAATGGAATTTCGTTAGCCGAATCGCTGAAAATGTTACAGATGGCTTACGGTAACTTATCAGAAACACGTACATATGAGGAAGATTTGCTTCGCTCTGGTCGGCCTCAACTGAAAACATCAATAAACTGAAGGAAATGGTGACGAAAAATCGTCATTTAGGTTTGAGTGAGATGCTACTAAACTTTCCGTGCATCACGAATCAATTCGTACCATTGTACACGATTGTTTGGGCATGAAACGCGTTGCCGCTCGAAATTCCAAAAGACCTGATTTCCTTCAAAAACTCAATTGCGTAAAGGTCACTGAATTTGCACTGAATTCTGACCCCATATTCATAAAACTCATTATAACTTATGATGTGACATGGGTTTACGAGTTTGACATGTAAATCAGTCAAGAAGCTTCTGAATGGTGCCTTCCAACTGAGTCGAAACCGAAAAAGCGACGACAAAGTCGATCAAAACTCAAGTTAATGTTTGCTGTTTTCTTTGATTATCGCAGAGTTGTGCACTCGGAATTCTTGGCAGAAGTTTAAACGGTAAATAAAGAATATTATCTGGGCGTTATGCGGCGTTTGGGAGGAAAAATTTGTCGAAAAACGCCAAATTTATGGAAATAAAATGCATGGACTGTGTACCACGACAACGCATCATCCCACAATGCTATCATTGAGAACGAATTTCTGGCCAAAGACTCAACAACTATCATCGAACAACCACCGCATTCACACGATATGGCTCCGACTGACTTTTTTCTCTTTCTCTTTTGTCTGATATTTTTATTCTTTATAAAAATCTTTAAACACACTTCAGATGAACTGACAAAATAGAGCACTGCAAACAAACTAAATGTCAAATCGCGCTCAAACTTCATGTCAAGATAGAAGTCAGTTGTGTCAACTTAGCGACAAAAAAATTGTACAATCCAGAAAAAAATTACAGGGATAATGATAAAAAAGGTTTTTGTATTACGTTATTCAAAAAATTGTGTTTAGCCTATTTTAGTTGATTTATTTTCTCAGCCTTTCAGTTTTAGGTCCTACAAGAGTAATTTTAAAATTGTGAAATTTAAAATTTAGTGTAGAAGTATGGAATAAAGCTATACACATCGTAATCTAACTCATAATTAAATGGACTAAGCAGTAGAAATGTTTCGAGGTGACAGAAGCCAAGCAGATGTTGTTCGCCGTTTTAATGTGTCCCGTAGCGTTATATGCGAGCTATGGCAACGGCAATGTATGACTGGGAGTCCGTACGCACAGCATAGCATTCAGATCGATTAAGATTAGCAACTTCAGTGCAGGACAGTTTTATTCAACTGCAAGTCGGCCAGGAGCCCAACAATTACAGTCACGCTTATGGTCAACTGAAAACATTTATGTTAGTAGCCGAATCATCAGGAATAGACTACACAAAACAACCTCCTCTATCGTTGCCCGTTGAAATATCCACCGATACGACATGAAAATCGACAGCTTAGAAATAATTGGTGAGAATATCATAGAAAATCGACGAAGGGCAATGGTCCAAAGTATTGTTCACTCATGAGTCAAGATTCGGAGTTCATCCAGTACACAGGTGCAGTGGAGGCACTGTTATGGTATGGGCTGCAATTATGAGTGATAAAAGATCTGATTTCGTTTTTTCATGAGGTAACTTATCGGTAGCCAGTTACATCAATGAGATACTGGAACCTGTCGTGTTTCCATTATCAACACAAATCGGATCAAAATTCACGTTAATGCATGGCAACGCCAGGCCACACACAGCGAGAATCACAACAGACTGGTTGGAAATACAGGAAACCTATGTGTTACCATGCATGGCCAGCACACAATCCCCGCATCTATCTCCAATTAAACACGCATGGGATCAACTTCGACGAAGCATTCTGCCACATTTAGCATCCATAACAAAGCGAGTACAACTATGCAATCTCCTTCAAGGTCACTGGAGACAAATTCACCAAGACAGCTTCGATACGTTGATTAATCCCATGCCCAGAAGATGCTAATCAGTCATAAATGCAAGAAAAGGCACTTTTTGGGAAAAAGAAAATATCTGTACTAATTAAATGAATTATACTGTGTGCCAAACTTAAGGTAAAAGTCAATTTTAAGTAAATTTTTCGGTAAATTCAATTATTTCTCAAAAACTGTGGCAAACTGTTCGAAAAGCCGGTTTTTACCGTAGTAAACAATTTACCTTAAGTTTGGCACACAGTCTTAAAAAAAATTCTGAATTGGGCAAAATTCGTAAATTTGTGTTTTTCTTCTATTATAATAATAAAGGGCTAGTTATATAGCCGAAAACGAAAAGGACCGAAACTAACGAATTGAATACATGAAAACATACTAAACCAATTATATAGAAGAAACGGACGGAGAAATAGATTCAATTCAATTTGTTTTCGTTTCGTCTTTGCGGTTATACACTATCGGTTATGTTTTTTTTGTTATCCTTAGTAGCACTTATGTCAAATTGTCAAAATATTTTATATTTTGTATAAATTTACGTATTTTGTATATTTCTATTTAGTTCGCCAAATATAAAATGGATTTTTCAAGTTAGTTTTCATACACACGAGAAGTAAACTTCAAATAATATAAAATTAAAAACAAATATGAAAATGTCAAAACCGTTTTCACCAATTCGTCTATATAACCACATCTCTTTCGTCTTTCGTTTCATTTCATTTCAGTCCGTTTCGTTTTCGTCTATATAACTAGCCCTTAAAATAACCGGTTTTACCGTTATCTCTGAAAAAAACAAAACCAAATTCAAGGCAATGGCAATCTAAAAAACCATGGGTTCCAATTTCACTTTTGATGTGTGTACGTACAGTAGTGGTCAGATAAATTACCATCCAAAAAATTTAGATGTTTCGAAAAAAAATTAAATTTTTAACCATTTATTAAATCCATTTTCTGTAATAATAGACGGAATAGTAAATTACTAAAATGGAAAGGAAGCTAATTATGGAAAAAAGGATGTTGAACAAAAAATATTTATTTAAATTAAAATTAAAGGTATTTATTTCTTAGCACAATCAAGTGATTCATTACAATAAATATTAGTAAAAATGAAAACAATTTTTAAAAACTTTCGAATAGTTGCAAGTATGACCATTGAGAAGTATTTTAATATTTGGTGTGCCTTCCCCGGGGTTTGATGGCGGTTGAAATCCTATATATCCTCCCCTTCCCCCTATCGGACATGGAGTTAATAAGATTCCTTCAATATTCCACCGATATCTCGTTTTCCCAAGCTTCAATTAGTGCTTGCCTTAATTCTAATTTAGTTTTTGAGTTTTTCCTATTGACCCGCTTCTTTAAAATTGCTCAATAATTTTCAATCGGGTTCAAATCGGGACTGTTCCCAGGCCAGCTCAGTTTTTCCATACCTATTTGTTGGACATATTCATTCACCTGTTTAATGTAGAAGTAGATACATCGTCCATTACAATACAATTCGATTGCCAATATGATACACTAAATTTTAAAAAAAATAACTACCTTTTTGGCTCGATGGCACGGAGCAGAATCATCTTGGAAAATCGGGTTAATGGTTATTGGAAACAGCCTTTCAATTGAGGGATCCAAAAAATAGTTTAAGATGTCAATATACCCGTTAGCGTTTAATGTTCCATTAATAAACGCCAAGTCTCCACATCCATAGTAGCTGATACATCCCCAGACCATAAAACTTGTTGGAAATTTATTTCGCGTTATTATAGTGTCCTGGTGTAAATCTTCATTTACCTTTCGGTGCACGTATGTGATACCATCTGATTGGTTTATACTAATTTTAGACTCATCTGAGAAAATTACTCTCTTCCAGTCATTTTCAGACCAATTCCGGTATTTTTTGCAAAATCGAGCCGCGCAATTTGCATTTTTTTTTTGTCAAATCCGGTTTCTTCTTTGGTCTTCGCCCATTGAGACCCATTTGTTGCAAACTTCTACGAACTGTTCTTGCGCTTATATTTATTCCAAAACGTTCTCTTGCCTCATTACTTTATTCATTAGAAGTAGAAAATTTGTTTGTCAAACACAAGTTTTTTATTTTTCTGTCTATCCGCTGGGTTGTCTTTTTGTTTGATTTTCCTGTTCCCGCGGCTCTTTCTTTTGTATTTGTAATAGCAAATTTTTTTTATTAATTTAAAAACCGAAACGTGACTACATACCACTTTATTTGCTATGTTATGTATCTTGCAGAAAGATTTTCCTCTCGCAGAACGCAGATTACGCTTTTTTGCTCAGAGTTTAATTTTCTCATTGTTTTCGTACTACACTTGCGCAGTTTTGATCACAACTGATGAAATTTCAGAGCAAAACAAAAAAATATTTTTTTGATCCCGTTACTCCTAAATTTATAAAAAACAAAGTATACACAAAAAATCTAAGGTAACCTTGAAGCATTTCAACAAAAATGCATTTGTATGAACAACTTTGAATATTTTTCGTATGGTACATTTATCTGACCACTACTGTAGCTCTTCTATACGTTTGTACCTGATGTTCCAATTATTTGAGGCTTTTTTCATTTATTTTGTATATAATTTGTGAGTTGGTTTAATTTCATAATAAAAAATGTCCCCAATATTTGGAGATTTTTATTTTATTTTGGGGCATTTTTAATTGTGGCCGAACTGCTCAACACCAATTTCTAATGTAAACGATCGTGAGATTATTGCCAACATTTTTCGCACAGTATAAGCTAATACACATTAGCACAGTTCTATATGATAGCACAGTTTAATAGAAACATAATGTAATGTAACAAATTTGACAATCAGTTTTCGTTTTCTCGCGCTTTCTATTTCTAAAATTGCAACATGTCAAAAAATAAATAAACAACATATTTTTATTGGAAGTCATATGGAGGTGCGCAAAACATAAACAAGTCCGCTGGTGAAAATAATTGTTGTTTGCGGTTTCTGGTGAAATAGTTTGTTTAATAAGAAGTTGTTATCACTGTATACAATTAATATTCCGTTTTATATTGTACATTGGTGAGTTAAAACGGGAATCATATTTAGTTTTACCACCATTAACTCTATAGCCGTATAGCGAACATTTTAGCTATACAGGGGGTCAAGTCGCGTTCCGTGAAATAATGGAAAAGAAAAATTTTTTCCATTGGCAATCTAGTAGTTTGAATTATTCGCACGTAATTTTAAATTTTACCGTGTGAAATCAAAATTTCTTATGGGGAATGCAAACCTACTCGATTGCTTATGAAAAAAACTTTTCATTTTCATTATTTCACGGAACGCGAATTGACTCCCAGTTTATGAAATCAATTTTAAATCTGGGCTTGCTCTAGTTCAACCGTTTTTGATTCTATCTATTAATTTTCTCTATGGATTTTAATTTTTATTGTTGTTTCTTATAAGAAAATAAATTCGAAAAGACTAAACTGATAGAGAATAAATTTAATAAATAAATAAAAATTTGGAATAATATGTGTTGAGTTCGGGTTTTTTTTTATCTGCTTATCATTCGTTTTATTCGCAATCCAATGATGCAAACCTTGCTTGACTCAGCAAAGTTGTAACATATCTTGATGCTTGATCTGATCCGGTTCAGTTCATGTTTCATGAAACTACGAAAAGCCGCTTACTAGATTTCAAATCAAAATTTGTGATCTAAAATAAAATTTGGATCAGGTTTTCCATAAAATTTGAACCGATCCGGATCAATGGGTATCATGAAACACGGCAAATAAAAATTTGATACTACATCTAAAGAATCAAATCATTGGATGGATAGTCTCAATATTGTGGAAATGCAGAAAACGGGTTAGAATATTTCGCTAATGACCTATTCGAATAAATTTGCAGTATCTTTTTACAAATTCTCTTGTTGCCTTATTATTTTAATCCTTTCAGGTTCACAAAAAAAAATTGTTTGCTTCCATTTAAGACTATACACAAATGTGTATGTAAATAACCCCAGTTTGTTACATCTTAGTTAGATCGGAATCCTTTTTGAAAAAAGTATAATAATTTGATAACATATAAATTAGATCACATATTAATTATTTTATTATTATTATAGTTATAGCACAGAATAGACAGAAACGTCATAACACTATTTTTATATGGAAAAATATCGACTCATTTTTTTGACGCTTCGCGAAAAGGTAGGAAAAATTACAGAAGAAAACATTCGTTATTTTTGAGTTTTAAATTTGAAATATATAATTAATAAATATTAAGTAAATTATTAAAATTAATAAATAATTACAGTCCAGAGTCATAAAAAAGGTACGAAAATGGTCGATAGATAATTTATTCTTAGGCTACTCAATGGCGCTTCAAGATAATATTTATTCTGTGGTTATAATATTATTTTTCAGACGAAAACAAGTTTAGAAGGAATACACAAATGTGTATGGTTGGGTAAAATGCATACAAAAATCAATTTTTGACATGATTCTCTTTCGTACAGGAATTTTACATACACCATTGTGCATGGGTCCGGAAAAGGGTTAAAAAGAATTGTGTTGTAAAAAATTAACAAATGATTCATGAAATTTGTTTAACACAGAAACAAAATTGGGAGCATGGTTCACGACATGTCCTCGATTGCATAATGTTCAAATTAGGTGTAACAGTTTCTGTAGCTCACATCTTTGGTTGGTTGTGGTATTCTTGATAGTGTGTCCCATTTAAAACGAAACACTCTGAATTACTTCCAAAATATTTCTGTGGAATTAAATAAAAAAAAAAGATATCTGTCGATAATTTCGCTATTCCAACTTTTATGTTTTTGCAGTTATCCTGTTTTTGTTTAATTCCACAGATTTATTTTTACGAAAAAACAGAATTAATTTTGGACGGGACAATTTTTGACATTAAAATCATCATAGGCGGAGAATTTCTTCCTTCGGGGCACGCGTGATTTGATTAAATTATTTTCACTTTGATAATTTTGTCGGCGTCTAACGATTAAAGTTCATTCCAGGTCAACAGCTAAAACATTAAAGTAATTTTCTGTTTTAGTTTCCAGATTTTTTTATTTTTCTCGTTTTAATTCGAATTTTTTGTATTTCCCATTAATTAGTTGAATTATTGGAACAGTAGTGGATTTTATTCTCAAAAATATTTTCGTTTTAAACGAATTCGAGTTTCGTTTTAAGTTGATTCCAAACATACGACGTAATGCATATGCAACGACTGAACAGTTTTTTTTAAACAGTTATTTCGAGAATTTAGTTCATAAATACATTTGGCATGCATATCGATAATATGCCTAATGCGCGATTTAATGCAGTCATTTTGAAAGAATTGCTATCAGTGACAATCGTGAACGTAAACATGAAATTATTGTAAAGCGATTTAGTATCAGACGTACATTTGCTGAAATCCTAATTGATTACCTAGTTTTGTGTGTTCTTCTGTCTATAGTTCTTTCTACGGTCCAAATCTCTGAAAGAAAATCAAAATCAATCTTTCTGAGAACCTTAATATGATTTTCATACGTGTCGGTGTCAATAAATCATGACGTCCACGCTGGCAGTTAGCTCTTCGAATGCAATTGAATCGAATTACTGTTCGGAAACTCAAACAAAATATCAAAAAAATAATTCCGAATAGCGGAATCTCACTTCTTCCTTGAGCGATCACCTGTAACTACCTTGTAACAATAGTAAGATAGTAAGCATAACAGGTGATCGCAGGGTCCGTCTACAGGTTTTACATTTGGCTTGAAGTTTGACTTACTAGCACTATAGGATAAGGATAACAAAGTTGATTTAAAGACAGATTTTTATTTTTCGACATATGTATTTTACAAATTATATTTGTGCACTTAGCTTTCATGAACGTGACTTTAACAACTCGGGTGAAAGAGTTTAGGGCGAAAGTTTTACACTGTGAAATTCCAGTTCCTTTCTAATGATCGTTATTTTTTCTATGATTTCCAAAGTTCAAAATATCCCACTCCATTGATATGTTTCCTGTTCTTTGCAGCTTGTTTGACTTGAGGGTATGTTGTAAAACCGACCAGTAAAGTAGAAATGGTTTTTCCCCTAAGTATGGAAAGGCGAGGTATAATTTTATCGAATAAATAAGCGTTGATGTGATCAAAGCCACTATTGAGGTTTGTTTTTGTTCGAGTATGTTAAGACAGATGCCTATTAAAAGTAGTGGAACACGATCTTTGATGATGTGTTTGTGGATGTCACAAGTATTGCATTAATAATCGCTTAGACTATGTCGAATAATTCCGCGGACCAATCGATTATTTGTTTGGGGTTATAAACAAAAAAATCTCACTAATTTTGGTTAAATGGCATTTGAACTCAAATGAGTTTGGCTCAATTAAAAAAATTAATGGGAAACCGATATGAATTGAAATAATGTCGCATTTTTCGTCCTCAGATGGTTGGCAAACGTATGTGTTCACGTTACGACCATCAACTGTCAACTTCATGTCATAATTAATGTTTTGCTCTCGAATAAATTGTTTTCTGATTATATACGATCGAAATTCATTGCGCCATTCTATACCACATAAACCCTGATGGAGAAAGGGACATTGCTAATAACGAAACATTCCAGATTATTTTAGAATATTTTTATTTTGAACCAGAAAACCGATTTCTGATTTTCCGTAAAAATATTTTCGTTTTAGAATAATTTAATTGATCCATCTTAATTCTTGATCGAATGCTACCGTTATTCTAATAAAACTACTTTGTTTTAATGGGAAAAATTACCGTTCAAGCAAAGCGATGGCTTGGTAAGTGTAATAGGGACTTTGCTTCATCGAAAGCAGCCGTCGGTTTGCTGAGTGAAAGAAAAATGTTTTTTAGTAGATAGCCTCAGAACTTAATGAGTGACCTGTTATTTTTATAATTTCATATCTACGTACAAATTGATAGCTCAAATTCGCAGTCACAACATGATTTTTGCAGTATTTAATTATTAGTAGCACAAAATTGACTACTTTTAGAATTAAAATTAATAATATTTTTTTTATTTTACAGAAATTTGAAGACTTTTACAACTGCCATGATAAATATTTAACGGACTCAACTGAAAAAGTCACAGAATTTTTTATATATTTACACGGGCTACTACAAAACATTGAACTTGAATATATAAATAGAATAAAAGAATCGTACAAAGGGATTCTAAATGAAATAAATGTTGTAGAAGCAACATTATCAGAAAACGAGATCTTTCTTACGAAAAAAAGTGATAAACTACATTCCTACAAAATAGAAACGCCCAAATGTGTGTACATATTGTCAGAGTTACAACAAATTGAGAGAACCATTGAACATATGCCTGTTTCGCTAAATTTTAAGAATCAGTCGGTTAATCCAATTTGGTAATTTATTGCTTTTGAATTAATTAAAACAATTATATAATCATATGCTTTAATAATTTTAGTTGCAGTTTTAAAGAAGTAAAATCATTTAAAGACCAAATTAGATCATATATTCAACTGGACATTGAAAAAAAATTATTTAAAGACTTTTCCAAGCAGATTCTCAGACCGTCGAGCCCTACATGTGATACTCTTACACAAGAAAAATTTGATAAAAGTGAAATTAGCATGAATATAACATCAGCTTCTTCATCGACCATTTCAGCGGAGGTAAATCTAACCACAAGTATTTTAAATGAACATTTTTATAAAAAGAAAGCCTTAAATAATAATAAAATGTCAATAAAACCAAAACCAAAAGTGACATCTGAAATGGTTCACGTTTCGCATATCGTAAATGCTGGAAAATTTTATGTTCAGAATCAAGCATTCTTGGGACAATCTCAGCACTTTATCGAAATATGTAAAAAAGAAGGCAATTCTGCAGAGCTGCCAACAGAAATAAAATTAAACGAGATGTATTTGGTACATAATTTGAAAGAAGATGCTTTTTACCGTGGTATCGTAACACTTAAGAGTAAAGTTAATTGTACTGTCTTCTTTGTTGATTATGGCAAATGTGAAAAATTGGTGGCAATAAACCGGTAATATAAAATTTAAATTTGTAATCTCAATTAAGTATAATGTGTACGATTATTTTTAGGCTCCGGACAATTTCTCAGTATCTATTAAAATATCCGAAAGCGGCAAGGCTCTGCTCCTTTTATAATATTACATTTGAAAATATAAAAATATATGACCAGATACACCTCATGTCGGATATAATTAGAGAGTAAGTATATAAGTTGTTAAGGCGAATTATATTGAACAATAATCAAATATTGTATTAAAATGTCTAGCCAACTGATGACAATGATCACCCTTTACGAAGAGGATGGCACAAATTTTGTAGATTTATTTAATAACTGCGAAAATAGAATATCATTGCGAGATGCTCTTTTATTTTGTGGAACAATCTCAAATAGTAACAAGAATCCAAAGGTCGCAGATAAAATTAAAAATCTCGAAGATTATAAAAAAGAATTCATTTATTCGAAAGCTAGGAAGAACATTTTAAATAATGTTTTTAAAATTGGCGAATGTTTTAAGATTTGTGTAAAGCACATCGTTTCACCGGCTAAATTTTATGTGATGAAAACCGATCATGTTGATATGATCGCCGATATGAATCGCAAACTAAATGAGTTTTGTGAAAAATCACCGAATTTTATTTATTATCCTCAAGTTTTAACTAATTGTGCTGTATACGGGCCCGATAATTTATGGCATCGTGGTTTAATAAAAAAAATTCTACCGAATAACCGTATAGAGGTTAAATTGGTCGATTTAGGTCTTAAGCAAGAGGTAGATCGAAAGAGTTTAATGTACCTGGATCGAAGCTTCACTAAAATTAGCGAGGGTGTAATAAAATGCCAGCTAAGTGATGTGCAACCACAAAAAGTGGACAATTATGCATTTTCAGAAAATATAATACAGAAATTCAGGGAATTATCATTGAGTACAAATTTACATGTAACCATAAATAAGATCGTGAAAGATAAACTTATCGTAGTTTTGCATATCATACTAGCAAACCAAGAAACTTGCATTAATGATTTATTAAAGGGTGATGATGAAGAAAATAAGTATCTCGAAGAAATGTCAATTTATCGGACAAGTGGAATATCTATCAAAAATTTTGATATAACACTTAAATCTGACTCGAAACCTAGCCAACCAACAATTTCCAACTCGGGAGGCATTAAGCGGACAAAAATAAACATTCTAAATATATGTTCACCAAGTGAAATTTATGTAAGTCTTGAGAAATTCCTTCCCGGTCTAAAAAAGCTTCATATAAATATTCAGAAATTAATGGAAACCAATAAAAATGATTTAAAAACGAAGCCGAACTGGGCTCCATATGAAAAATGTTTCGTCAATACAAAGTTGGATAAAAATTTTCAAAAACAATGGTATCGCGGAATTATCCAAACGGCCGATAAAACTGACGAAAACAAATATGTAATTTTCTTACGGGATAAAGGGTGCTACGTGACTGAACACTTTAAGCACATTACAGAAACTAATGATTTACTAGGAAATATTGGATGTGGCGCATTACATTGTGCGCTTTCTTCTGTACGGCCCACTGGTTGCAACCTAAACTGGCCATCATATGCCATAGGTAAGTAATCTATTGTAAAATTATTAATATTTATTTATGTTACACCCGCCATTAGTTTAATCAACGTGTAACGCAATTTAAAATTGTTTAACCATATTTTTTTTTGGTTTATCTTAAGCGATTATCAGACCGTCACCAGCGTGGAATACAGCCCGAAGATCATCGTATATGTAGTCAATAGACGAATCCAATCAGTCAGATCCAACTAGTCAAGTTAGATAGGCTCAAATGGTTTTTATTTATTCGACCTCTACGACAATATCATCCCATCTCATTTTAATATCGTTATACACGTTTAGATAATTATATCACCTTATCAAACGCGATGTGATATTTTAAAAGAGACTTACGATTTCTTGCCACCAACAAGACCTCATCATAGCGATTGCACCAAAATGAACCCATGAAGTAATAATTTCTTTGGGTCTAGACTGTCAAATGGTGTATTACACACATCCGTTTAATTTTTAACTGTATCTCGTTATATCATCAATATGAAACCATCACGCATAAAAATGTCTTTAAACAGTCTATCCTGTGCCCCCTAATGCCTTTGGTCTATGTTTTGGCTCAAACTTATCGGTTCCATCTGATTTTTTTAACTCCCATATTGACTAATAAAACGTCACGGAGATTCATTATCGACTCCTTTGGATTTTTAATCGAATCCTACTACCAATGAAGCTCTTTCAATGTTGTGATAGCCACTATTCGCCTTTAAAACTAAGCCTTGCGTGAGTGGATGCGTATCAATTGCTTTCTGAGTTTGCAATACCGAATAGCTTTTTCTTGACAAGCTGGCTCGTTTTTAATATAATTGCCGTTTGCTTTGAAAGTGCGGTATTGCATTCAATACTCGTTATTGATAGTGGCCAATCCATTTTCTATTAAAATTCTAGTGGAATGCGTTTTAATTCACGAGTTGTCCTTTTATTTTTATTTCTCATGATATGGCCGTTTATGTTTCACCTCATGTTAGAATCACCCTTGTTTTTACATTGTCATTCATATTCGAATTCCAGGTGTTATAAAGCATATGCGTCGATGAATGCCTTATTCCGTTCCGCCTGTTTTTTGCGATAGGGCAGCCATTGTATCCTAATTTATCAACATCTTATATGGTTTCTTGCTTTCATAACATATCTTTCTGTTGTTAATTTTGGGAATGTCTCTCTGTATCAAATCTTCTAGAATTTTTGCTCCATATCTAGGCATTTATATTCGTCTGTGTAGTTCAGAAATCATTGTGTCGATTTACTGGATTCCATTGAATACTATTCGGGGTTGCACTATCTAGTTTGCACACCGCAGTGTGCAGTAGTGGGGGGTGGATTAGACAAAATGCCTTTTTAATTAAAGCATTTTGGATAGTCGTAATTGTTTTTTTCATGTTTGGTTTAGTTGTAAACATGCAGCTTTGCTATTTCTGAAACCCGGTCGAATTGGCACATTTCATTACTGCATGTCCAAAGATGATTGTTTCTGTACCTTATGAAATGTTTCAGTTTCCAATTCGTTTTTAGGTACGGTAGCCAATGAACGATGTTATTAAGTACAAAATAAAATATTTGGTAGCCGTGAATTATTTATTTTTTCTACGATTTTACAAAACAAAACCGAAAGTTCAACGAACAGAAAATTTTGCAAAATACCCAACTCAGTTATCCCTTTTACTACCATAAAATAAAAATTTGGCTCAATTTAAGTCCAAACCACACAAATGTGTGAATTAAAAAACATAGTATGTAATGGCGTTTCGATAAAACATTTCGTTTGATTTGAAGCACAACCAACACGATTGTGTGTATAGTTATAGTGTTTGTTTCGGACGAAATAAGTTTGAAACGAATGCACAAATGTGTAAGTTGGTTCAAACACATACAAAAATAAATTTTTGACGTGATTCTTTTCCCTTACCCACACAATTGCGTGGGGAGGCAGGAAAAGGGTTATACTATTGGGTAAATAATGGTTTTATAGGTTTGAAATGAATTTTGAAATTTCTTGAAGTAGGTCAACTTCGGCCAATAATAATAAATGCTCCGGCAACATAGCTGTGAGTATTAACGAAGTGGAATTCAATAATGATTTATGTTGTACTTCGTTATCAGCAAACTTATTTTGAATTGCACAGGCGATGAGAGAAAATACAAATTTTACGAACAACAAATATTTGACATGATACGGGGAAATCAGGAGGTCAAAATAATTATACAATGGATACCGGGACACTGAGGAATAAAAGAAAATGAGAGAGCAGATAAACTAGCTAAAGAAACAATAGAACATCCCAACGAAATAATAAACAACCCAATAACCATAAAGGACTCGTATCAAATAATAAGAAGTAACAATAAGAAACAATAAACAAAGAATGGTAAATAAAATACAACAAATGGACAACAGTTGGAAAATAACACAAAACTATCAATATAGCACCTCCAACTAAACCATGGTATCATAACTCAAGTCTAAGCGCCTATAATATAAGACAAATAAATAGACTGAGATCGGGACACGCTTGAAACAGCTAATAGCAAATTAGTTGAACAAACTAAAGTTATGTTATTCGACGTAAAGGACCCCGCACAAAATGTATGGAAATTGAATTTCGGTCAAATGATTTGAAATTTTCAGAATAGTTTCTTCAAGTCATGCTGATCAAAAGTCTCCATGGGCACAAAGTGCCTAGATGCTGTTGAAGTCGAGTTTTAAGCGATGGAAAGTTGAAAAACTCGCTCGTGCACGCGGCACAGATCTATTACACAGCCCCACAAGAAATAAAAAAATGTCGAGATCCGTGGGACGGACGATGCTAAAATCGCACAAACAAACAAATTACAACCAGATGGTGCATATATTTAAATAAAAACAAAAAACACAAATATACAAAAAAAACTAATGGAAATTTCCAATTATTTTACGTTTTACGGCGGAAAAATATGATGCGTATAATGATGCGTATAATAATGAAGTTTTTCAACTTTCCATCGCTTAAAACTCGGCTTCAACAGCATCTAGGCACTTTGTGCCCATGAAGACTTTTGATCAGCATGACTTGAAGAAACTATTCTGAAAATTTCAAATCATTTGACCGAAATTCAATTTCCATACGTTTTGTGCGGGGTCCTTTGAATTTGCCATAATGAGCCATCATGCTAAAGTGAAGGAATCAATCGTTAGTGAAAAGTAAAGTTCAAAAGAAGTGAGGAAAACTGATGTCTTTAGCTCCAGCTCCTGTAACTGACATACAAATGAACAATGATGGAAATTTTTAATACGAATATGAAGATGCATGCGGTAGCACATTTCTGACAGACAGTCAGGTCCCGCCAGTTACAGGATTGCGATGTTCATCGAGAATACGAAAACCATGAGCATTTAATATTTATATTACATATCCGCAACACATCATTGAAATTGTTGGTGAGCCATCTAGAGTCATATAAGCATTATATTACGACGTCCACGGGAACTAAAAAGCCGTGCATGAAACGAAATATTGATCAACTAGATGATGTTAGTTGTGTTCTCTTGCAAGGAGACTTAGAAGAAATATGGTTTAAAGCAAAGCAGTCGTACTTGGAATGAAAAACTAGTCACAATGCTAAAACATATACTAAGTTGATATACTAAGTATATCGTTAAAATGAAGGATTTGAAGGAACAAGAAAATCACATATCGGATTACGTATTACATACAATGGTGCAATTTTGGAAAATTTCGAATGGAAAATTATAAACCAACCATCGCCATCGAAATTTACCTGTTTCCATGTGTCCTCAAACAGAAGGAGAAAAGTTGGGCATGACAAATATATTGTAACAAGCTGCTATTGATTTTTTATTGTACATTGTACAACGCACATTGTACAAGCCAAGTATGTACGTACATTGTACAAGCCAAGACATTGCTTTCGCAGTCAATGAAGCTAGTCGCTTTAATTTAAATAATGGACAATCCCCTTGAATGGCAGCTAAACAAATTATTCGTTAGTTACGTGGTACATTGGATTATAAGTTAAATCATTCGAGATCCGATGTAAATGATCTCACTGGCTATTCCGATATTGAATAATGTTGCAAAACGTAGAAAAATTAAATAATTTGCTCCCGTTTACCAAATCATTTATTTAGTTTTTTAAAACTCGTTTCTAAAATTAATTTTGATTTCATCTTAATGAATTTTCACCATAGTCTTTAACTGAGTATTGGTTGTTTTTCTTTCGTCATCCCTGCCGTTTATTGCGTTAATTCGTTAAGAACTCATCATTTCCGCAAGGATTTCACGGGATTCAGTCAAGGTGACTATTTCGTCAAAATGTGATGACCAATCCTCAGTTAACGATTATATATAGCGAACGAAATTTGATAAAAGGGGATGATTATATTTTAATGGGGTTCTACGCAGGAATTTTTCTCCTCAAATTTTAATTAATTATTTACCGTTACAATCCTAACATCCCCATCCCTGTGCTAAAAAGACAAAGGTCGACCAAATTTGTATTAATTCAAGCATCGTTGCGTAGTGAGTTGCTCTCTTCTTATTCTCCCTATCATTCGCCATCTAATATTTAAGATTATTCTCTTCTTTCTTCTTGGAGAAGGTTACTACCTTCTTAGTAGTTGTTATTGAGATAATTATAGGACCTGCTTGTTTTACTTTTATAATGGATGAGGTTTCACAAATAATATAGCTGCCGTGAACTTCAGCTGGTTTTGATTTTAGCGATTTGTTTCCCAAGTTTCTCCTAAATATCTTTCATTTCGACACAAAAATGTTTTGCCATTGAGAAATGGTTTTCTCAGTCATTCAGCATTCCATCTTCAGTGTTGTTGAAAATACGAGGGTAAAAGTAAAATATTTTAGGTTCTTTGGGACTGCAAGTTAAGGCCTTCATAAGCTACTTAGTCAAAGAAGGAAGCATCAAATTTTATGGACACTGAGAAGTGATCGCTCGACTTTCTCTTCTTTAGAATTGTGGTTTCAATCCAGATCAACCTTCAAGAAACGGGAATAAAGTTGTACTTTTAAAACATTTAGTAGGTTTTCGAACAGATCAACAAACAGTCAACTCTCCTCTCATACACGTGAAATAGGCAGTCTCTTTAATCGAGTCAAGAGAAATCTATAGATTTTCGTGGTGGAATGATGTCTCAAAGAGGTCCTAAAAATTCTCCAAGGATGTGTTTTTCATTCGTGGGGCTAATAGTACCATGGAGGCCCCTTCCCATAAAAAAAGAAATTTTTTAATAATATATTAGTTATTTCCCCATTATTTCAATTTGATGATAAATCCAATATCCTATTTAGTACCGAACTAAGGAATCGACAATAATGGGGCGATCCATCTGGAGGATTTTGTATAGATATTTTGACTTTTTGTGAAATGCTTTAAAACAAATTGCCCTAAACGAATTACACTAAAAAAGATCCTAAGATTCAATTCTCCAGATTCAATTCTCCAATCGGATTTTTGTAGTATTAAATAGTAGCACAAAATGGAAAGTAATATTACGATTGATGCTATTTGGCGGCCCCAATACGCTGAGCGGTTAAAATTATGTAAGTTTTTGTGTCACTGTGGATGCCGGCCGAAATCATTGCTCTTTTAAAGATTTGAGAGCGGTGGCCATTTGCCAGTTAATATTTCACATCGAGTCATTCATTCTTCTTATAAATTGTTTTCCTTGCGATTCGGTGATATCCTTTATTGTTTAGGCTCATTCACGTCCAAAAGACCCTCGTACATAGTCTGTGGTCTTATTAATTGGTAATTGTACTAGACTTTTACATTTTATTTTAATTTCTCTTTTATTTTCAGATGAATTTCGTGAATTGGTAAATTCCTATCAAGAGCATGCCGTAACACTATACGGCGAAAAATTTGAAACTGGCATGAAAAAATGCTACAAGGTTATTTTATGGGGACTTTCAATTGAATGCGAAGATGCTCTGTCACCTGCTGAGCTGCAGTGGAATAATATAAATATGATTTTATCGGACGCTGGGTTATGTCATTTGACACAAAAATTCACCGAAATCGAAAAACAAGTCGAATTGGAAACAGAAAATATTGCAAATGATATAACCGCATATTTAGAAACATTTGAGAAGCAACAAGATAAAATGTCGGGGCTATCCTGTGATGTGTCTAATCTGAATATTAATAATACAATTGCTGATTCTACCCATATCAATGCTCAAATTAATGATAAAAATTTTACTGATGTATATACACCAATTGACAGCTGGCTTAAATGCGAACGAATTAAAAAATCGCAATTTGTTGCTAGGCCAACCTACGTAGATAACGATGCCGTTATTTATCTTCATGAATACGACGCCAAAGCGACAATTGATAAAATAGCGAAAACAATAAATGAAAAATATAAGGACTCACAATCAGAACCGAATACGAATTTAACATGGTGGGTTGGTCAACCGTGTATGGCAAAGTACCATGTAGATAATTTATATTATCGGGCTAAAATAGTTCAGATGAAAAGTGATACAGCATATCAAATTGAATTTATCGATTATGGTAACGTAGAAGATTGCAATCCGTGTGATTTGCGAAGAAACATTATCTTGGGTAACGTGCCCATTCAAGCGCACAAATATTGTTTAAACGATGTCGAACCAATTACACCCGTTTGGACAACACAGATACTAGATATTATTCATTCCAAAGTTGTCCTTAAAATGTGTACCATACGTACGAGTTGCCAATCATACGAAAACGAGGAGCTCGACATAGTGCCATGCCAAATAACAGTCGACTCATATGATTTGTCAAAATTTCTAGTTGCTCACAAATTTGCTAATTTTAAACTTGATAATGTAAAACCTACATTAATTTACGAACGGTTTCTATCACATCGGCATTCAGATAAAATATATAACGGTCCATCGGTCAGTAATAAGCCGAATGTGATGGAGCGTACCAAGGATAAGGAATCACTTTACACATTATTAAACGACTCGTCATCCGATGTAGTTATAATTGATAGTGGCGAGTCCGCCGATAGCGATGCGGACGATAACATATCATTTAATGATAGTAACTTTGAAACGTCTACCCAATATTTTCAAATGTACGAATTTTCACCATATAGAATAGCCGAAATACAACGAGACGTACACGGATTTCATGGTACGGTTATAAAAGTGTTGTCGCCAACAGATATCATTATCTCAACAAAACTCGAAAAATCGCTCTCAAAATACAAGGAAATGATGGATACGCTTCAATTAAAGGCACGCACATGTGAATCCTTAAAGAATATTTGCATCGGACTAAGTTGTATTGCCTGGAATGAAATCGATAATTTGTGGCATCGCGGATTAATTAAAGGTTATAATCAAACCAACGAAATGTTTACTATATTACTCGTCGATAAAATGGATATGATTAAGGTGAAATCGAGCCACATAAAGAAATGTCCAACCGGATGTCTAAATTATCCCTTGCTCTATTTGAGAGTGGCTTTAAACCGGGTTAAACCGAATCGGAGATTACGTGAGACTGATATAACTAATGAAATGTCCCCCTTACTAGTGGGAAAGATGTTCTACGTTAAAATAATAAAAATTAAATCACAAATACCAACCGTTGAGTTTTACAAAGACAATAAATGCGAAGATCTGGTATACCAGTCGCTAATCGACGGGAATTTTCTTACATATAACTAAATACCTATCCAATATATATTTTTTTAATTAAATGAAATAATCTTATTAGTTTAAGTTTTTGATGTAAAATTTTCATAATATGAATTTTGAATTTTATTGTTTTTTTTTTGTTTTTTTGAAATAAAATATAAAGTGTCAAGAATTGAGTAATAAATAAATAAATTTGTTTTCTTGTTCATTCTTCAAAAGTTATCTATATAATTGTTTTCTACGCTAAAACTACGCTAAATTCAGAAACCACACTTACAAAAAACCTAAATACGATTACATTGGGCGTTTTCAGCACATCCAACAGTTAGGAACATCTCAGCAGGACAGTCATTGACAACACATCGTCAAATAGAACTTTCGTGTGTGACATGTCCTGATATGAATCGTACATGACATGCCTAGGACGAATCGTTAGTGAGAAGTCATTTTTGATAGTGCTATGATGCTTATAACGAATCTTGGGTGACACGTCTGAGATGAACTGTATGCCATATCTGAAATGAATCGTATATGACATGTCTGCAGTTTTTACGAATATAAGAAAAATAATTTTTTTAGTTATTTGAAAATGTTATATTCGCGATTGAATGAGAAACATCACAGACTTGTGATACATGTTTTGCTTAGGACACTGTTACGAAAAATGAAATATACCTGACATGGACCACACTAGAGTGTTGGATCATAGATAGTCATTAGACGCCTATATTTCAGAAACTAATGATTTGTCACATATTAGTCATTTATTCTACTTACCATCAAACAACAAAGGAAAAATATTTTTTTCTTGTACACATTTAGAACAAACGTTGAGGAAAAGCGTATGTTTTTCGTAAACAGCAAACAAACAAATTTCCAAATGGGTTATTGAGTAAAATCGCGGCCACTGATCTATATACAATAGTAATATAGATAATATAGATCAGTGATAAGTAATATAGATCAGTGATCGCGGCCAACGTTATGAAAATGTTTGGCGCTATGAAATTTTCATATCAAATTGATGGTGATTTTTTATTTTATGAATCATGAACACACACACACACATTTTAATTTTCTTTTTTCTTGTTCAAAATTAGTGATTTAATCAGAATAACTAAATGATTCGCTATTACAGGTAACCCTCCAAGAACACGGATACCGCTTTTCTTTTTTGTAGTCTCGAACAACAAGGTTTCAAAGAACACGGAACGAATTAATCGTTTTCAACACGGAGTTTTTGATCACAAACCGTTCAAACACGGAGTTTTTTGATAGGTGCTTGCTTTGTGAAATGACTCGTGTCGCCTGTTTACGTTTACAACAGCTGCTATTTTGTACAATATAGGATTCTTAGTCTATGAATATTTAACGTCATAACATCTCTCCCGGATACTGTAATTATCGAAGAGCCGATTTAAATAAGTTCGAGTGTGAGAACTTACAGTTTAGCTATGTCATTCAATATTTGGCGCTGTTGTTCTTTGTAGCATTTTCACCAAACTGAGATGATGCTGGTGGTGGAAGATGCCACGTTATCCCATCTGTAGTCAGATGATCTGCCGTAATATTGTTAAATTTAGTTATTGCAGATGTTTGCATCCGTATTAGCCGATTGATTGTTATCTTCAACGAAATTTGTTGCATTGTCGCTACATACCGCCGTTTTCCATTATAAGCCGCACCACTCTAATAAGCCGCGGCTTCTTCCACCTACACATTTTTGAAAAACTGTTTGGTGGCCTCTATTAAGCCGAACTTGTTTAATAAACCGCACTCTCTAATAAGCCGGGAATACCCTTTATGAGTAAAGGTGAGTATATGGTCGTTCAGTGTCGGAGTTGAAAGTGGTATTTAGGTTTCCTGATAAGGACAAGCTTTCGGAACTCCTAAGCCATCTTTACTGAGTGAGAGGATGGTCATTTTTCAAGGGTGAATATTTCTTCGGCGAGAAGTTTCAGGAATCCCTGCCAGTAATTCACACTAGAGACAAACGATTATCTTGTGCTTTTAACTTCTCTTTAGTACAATCTTCTCTCTCAACCCTACGCGGCGGTAATGGTTTCTACAACTCATTCCAGGTCCTCCACTGTCTTTCCCAGCTTAGGAATTCCAGGTGGGGTTCTCCAATATCCCCTTGTAGTTTTTCTTGCTATGATATCTGAATGTTCTCCGGGAAGCAGAGTAAATGTCAAGATTATACGTGCAGCGTCCGGTGGTTATAAAAGGGGTGCTCTCCGTAATTCAATTCTTAATCGTACAAAAAATACAGTCGAAGAAGAGTCATTTCGAAGTTCATCTCTCTTCTCGTAGTCATGCTTATTGTGTTGGAGTCGATTTCCCTATAATTGCGAGTCCGACGTGATTAATTCTAATTCGTCGGATTCATCGAAAATCGAGGCCATTAATTTTTGTGAGTAACCACTTATATACAGCCACTTATATATCCCTTACTCTTATCCCCCTTTCCCTTATCATTTGGTCGGGATTTCAACCTTGTTGAGCGACGTAAGCTTTAACCTGATTATGAACCACTTCTCCATGTTAAATACCTGTGTTTTCATTATTCAAATATTGATCAATTTTGTCCACCCATTAATTATAGTTTTGATCAACTCCCTAATGCAATGAGTGGAGTGTTTGCGTCCTTACTTTCCTTTTGTAAGCGACCGAATCTATTGAAGTTTTAATGCCGTGTTTGAGTTTAAAAGTTCAAGTGGCTCGGTATCACATGATGGTGTCCACGCGTTAGAACTCTAATAATACTCCTGGAAATTGAAACTTAGACTTTACAGATACTATACTTGTCACATACACCCGTATGTTGTAGTTTACACGCTATGTGCTGAATGTCCTTAGAAACTGATTAAAATAATTTAAATGATGAAACTGTCGCGGATTGGCCTTACTTGTTTGTTTGAACACAGGCAACAGCGGTTTGCGGTTAGTGAACTGCTAGAGTGACAGTTTTTACACACGCAACAATCGCAACATCAGAATTGTGTTTGTGTACCCTTTTATGTTGAAGAAGTCGTTTTGAGAAAAGTTGATTTACCTTACAATTTTCTAGTTATTGTTATGCCTTACGATAGTCGTTGCAGAGATACTCAAAGGGACATCGTTCATCAACGGTGACGGCCTTCAGTCACTATTCACTACATTACCATATGTAGTGGACGGGTCCCATTTGAAACGCGACATTTTAAAACGCGAATTATCAAAACGCGATACGGTACAAAACGTGATATGGTACAAAACGGGAGTTTAGTATCGGGTTATATCAGGCGGGTGAAGGGGAAATTTAATTTCAGTTTATAGGAATTTAAAAATCGATAGGAGCGATAGTATATAGGATCGGTATCAGGTGGGTCGCTGCGCTCCCGTCGCTTCGCAACGCATATTCTGTACCATACCACGTTTTGAAATATCGCGTTTCGAGCGGAACCCGTAGTGGACCGGTCTAAGTCCTTTTATTGCGTAGACATATGTCCAATTTGAAATGCTTGATTATTTTGAAGTCAGTTTTTTGCGATCCGTAGTATATTTATTTATTGAGTTACTTGTACAATTTGAGCAGAACCGCACACGCCATTTTGAGCTATAAAACTAATTTGTAATATAGTGTGAAGACTGGTAAATTCCTAATGTTATGTTCCCAATCATTGTTCGTATGAAATATCCATTATGTTATTGTCCTGCTATTTTAATTATGACATTGATATGTGTAATGCCATCTGGAAGAGTTCATCAAGTTCTTGTTAATCCCATTAAAATCATTCATTGTCTTTTTGTGACACACATTGACGGGAAATGAATTATAATGAGTTTTCTAGGCACTCTCATTTTTGATTTTTTACTCTTATTTTTTAGTTCATCTTCTTTCAAAAGCCTTGCCTTTTAAGGAATAGGATAAATATTTCGAATTCAAAAAATTCGTACGAATTTTATATTTAAATTGCAGGGGGCAGATTTAGGTCGAAAAATGAGTGTAAAATTTGAAAATTTTACTGTTGTTTTATTTACGTACAGACGTATGTGAAACAAAGGTAAAATTCCTAGCCTATAGTCTCAGTTTTCGACCAAAATAGGGCCCACCTGTGGCCCTATTCTGGCTTTCCCAGGGAATTGGGAAAATATTTTGCTGTAATTACAAATTACAATAATTCCCAAATATTTATTTCCCGTTCCCAAATGTATATTCTGGTAGACTGGGAATAATTTTTGGGGGAAAATTTTTTGTTTTGGTTTTTATAAACTAACACGCATGTTGCGACTTTATTAAAAGTTTAATTTATTTTTAAATATAAATTTATTAGAAAAAATAATATTTAAAAATTCTTAGAATTTTTAAATATTATTTTTACTAATAAATTTATATTTAAAAATTCGAAAAAGTACGAATTACAATTCCCTAAAAAAATAATGGGGAAAAATTAACGTCAAAACTGCTATAAAATGGAATTATTTTTTTCCCAATAAAAAAATTCCCAAACGCCAGAATACACTTTGGGGAATAAAAAATTCCAAACTGCTAGAAATACGTCACTAATTCCCAATTCCCTATTCCCGGGGAAAACCAGAATAGGGCCACTGGTTGCTGTGATATTGGAAACTATATTCCAAATTCGCATTTGGTAGTATGAAATTTGCGAATTCGAATAAAATTATTTTCGATTCGGAAAACGCGTTACCCCCTCTATGTTTGAGTACTTGACTAGAGCCAGATAATTTATCTTCTCGTTCTACTAGACGCCTAAGCTCCGTTTTTCTTCGCGCCTCTTGTCTCGTGACTCAAGTCGCGACTAGATTTGCAAAGTTGCCAAGCTTCCAGATATTGACATTTTTTGCACTATTTCACTTTAATGTTTAATCATTTAGCATTTAGAGTGAGTGACCAAACTACAGTTAAACCAGATATACGTGACCATTGCAGTTTATGATCTGCTACTAATATCATGAACTTCGTGGTCTAATTGATTCCAAAATTCCATCCGATATTAAATCCTTTTGCGAAAACTTGTAATAGTTACCACGGACAAAACACAATAAATGAAAATATTGAGTACTTAGTCGTCGCAGTTTTCTTACCGTTACTTTAATTTATATTTATGTAGAATGTGTAAACATCTAAAACATACAGAATATGATTAAGATAACGACTTTAAAGTAAACTTAAAAAGAAATCAGGCATTAAATTATGCACATTTCCAGGATGGCAGGCGTAATGTGTTAAATCAGTTACCCCAATCGATTTTAGGACATCCGCATCAACGAAAAAGTTGCCAGTGCTAGTTTTCGGATCACGTGTTAAAATTTCGTAAGCTGCATCGGCCATAATTTCAGGTTTACGTGAAACTTGATCACTATCCGTTCCAACTAACATTTCAATAGCTGCCGTATGAATCGCTGTTGCAGGCCACAGGGCATTTACCCCAATATTAAACTCTTTAAATTCTTCTGCCATCCCTAGTACACACATGGACATTCCATATTTAGCGATTGTATACGCCACATGATTTTTAAATCCATTCGGCACCATACTTAATGGCGGTGATATATTTAAAATTTGGGCATGACTACTTTTTTTTAAATGCGGTAAACAGAGTTTTGACGTAAGGAATGTACCTCGCGCATTAATCGACATCATTAAATCGAATCGTTTCATATCTGTTTGATCAGTTGGTGTTAACGATATAGCACTAGCGTTATTTACTAAAATATCAATGCCACCAAACTTCTCGACCGCTTTTTGAACAGCGGCTCGTACTTGATTTTCGTCGCGTACATCAACAATACAAGGGAGTGCTTTTCCGCCAGCATTTTCAACTATATACAATTAGAAAAATTATATTTGATTATTGGATTTATTTACAATATTTTGTGTAAATATTTACCCTCTTTAGCTGCTGTATATATTGTTCCTGCTAGTTTCGGATGTGGTTCGCCGGTTTTAGCCGCAATCACAATATTGGCTCCATCTCTAGCAGCTCTAAGCGCGATTGCCTTACCGATACCTCGGGACGCTCCCGTAATAAACAATGTTTTCCCAGCTAATTTACTTTTTATTATAAAACATAGAAAATGTTAGTTTTTTAATAAAATAATGTAGTATAAACAAACTCGAAAATTTACCCGGTCATCTCGTATGTAAGAACTTAATGCTGTACTAAACAATATGTATGATTAGTATTTAATTACGTATTCGTATAATATTTTTGGAAGTACAATTTTTTTTTTCTTATCATCTTGAATTATTTATCAATCCAAAGTTCGTATTAACTTATATACCATATACAACAATAATTTTTTCAAGTTCGGCTATGGCGATTAGCATATGTAAAATATTCGATAGTCGTGCCTCTCGTATATTGCTTATCTTAATGATTACGAGATACTGATATAACTTGATTGAATGAATTTTTAATGTTTATGCTTGATTTACGAAAATAATGCTGATCGTTAATTTATTAACTTGTTTTAGATTTGTCCTCGAGTCAAATGAAATATTCGTGTTGTTCATACTCTTACAGATAGCAACAGATCGGTCATTTTCTACAAGACTTTTTGTCAACGATGAAGTTGAAACCTATATTGTGATAAACTGTGCAATCAAATCTTACGAGTCATACGTATGAGTAATTAGAATTACCGATTATTTATACAAACGAAGATTAATTAATACAAGCAAACGAATTTAAAATATGTAATAAAATATTTAATACCTATGAAATATACAGCAGTCCTAGCCAAGATCGGACCAGTGCCATCTTTAACTATGGCCAGTGACAACATTGATTGTTTGCTAATGGGGTCACTAATGGCGTCATAATTACCCAATATTGAGCAAATCAAAACATAAGAGAAAAATAAAGTTCAGTAGTTTCAGTTTTATATTCAGTGTAAAGACACTGGCCGTGAGTGAAAATGGTTATTCAGTGCATAGATGCAATGCAGCAGTAAAAAATGAAAAGACAAAAACGTTTATTCAACAGATTTACTATTTGGACTAGAAACCTCCTTTACATCCTCCGCAATTGTGGAACGTGCCCTAATGTAAATAAGACCCTACAACTGCCGTTATATATAAAAGGTGGTCCAAAATAAATGCCTGTCTCTCCTGCAGATGGATAAGAAAAATACCCTCTGCGCCTGGTGTTTTAAAATAAAGAGGAATAAGAGTAGTCGCTACATCGTAATCGTAGATTTTATTACCTATACTGTTCTCGCTGAGAAATGGGTATCCAATAAAAGTTCTAAAGTCTCTTGAGAGTTTCTTATAAAAGTTCCGTCTATCCTATACAGAGTTCCTATGGTAATTTTATGACCGCAACATACATCTTCCTTAAGTTGAGCAGTTGCCTCACAGGAAAAACTCCATTTTAACTTTCTTTCTATTTGGTTATTGTTATGTCCCATAATAATAATAAACCGGGCTGGCAACACTGCAGATAATAATGTAACTGTCATGAGCCTGTCTAGTTGTATTGTACTTGACTTCTAATAAAGCACAAAAATAAAAAAAAATTATTAATACATAATGAATAAAGAACAATTCGAACAATTATTAGAAGTTTTCTGTAAAACTCAACACGATTTGCTGCAACAAATAAATGTAAATGCTATTTTTCAACAAATGCAGCAACAACTATAACCGCAGCAGCCGCCATTGCAAGTGATGCTACCACCATTTGAGAATTTCGATGCAAATAAAGAAAATTTTAAATTGTATCGACAAAGGTTTGAAAATTACCTTACAATGAAGGGTGTCTACACAAACAAAACACTATGCTATCAAATGCTTGTGAATTCCATTGGAGCTTCACACTTCCAATTACTTGTATCATTGATTGCCCCCAGGAGTATTTCAGAGTTCTCATACGATGAGTTAGTGGAAAAACTGGGAACACATTTGTGCCCCAAGAAAAACATGTTGGTAATCCAACATCGTTTTCTTTCAATATTTCAAAGCGAAGAGTAAACAGTAGCTAGTTATGTTGCATTACTCCGGCGGGATATACGTGAATGTTCATTTGTGTCAACATGTGAATGCAAGGCTGATATTTCAAATATTTTTCTTCGAACACAATTCATTCGAGGCATTACAGATAATACGATACGTGAACAACTCCTTCAATCTGAGGAGTTAGATTTTGAAGAGAATGTGGAAAAAGCGTTATCTTTGGAAGCTTCTAAAATTGACAGCCGCGAACTCAATTCAAAACAATCTAGCAGCATAAATGATGTCAACAGAATTCATTCTAGGCCTACAGGTTCAAATCATCGTAGGAGTCGATGAAAAAATCGTTAATCGTCAAAACCATCAATGCGTTCAAAATCCAAAGTGAATTACAACCAATTGGGTATCGAAAATGTATGTATACGATGTGGAAGAGCCAATCATAAGACAACAGAATGCCGCATTAACAGACATAACCTCAAATCCAATTCATTTGATAAGAAAGGCCATGTGCAACAAGTTTGCATAAAAACTTTAATGAAGTCATCAAACAACAGTTCAATTTATAAAAATGATGGTCATGACGACGAGATCCACCAGGTTTATGGAATAAATCAGATTGTCGACATTCACAATAATCAGCATTACATTGACAAAGGTGATGTTGGTAAATATTTCATAACAGTGCAAATAAATGGGCGGCCTCAAAAGTTTGAACTAGACTCCGGCGTGCGTTGTACTTTAATTCCACGAAATCAATTCGAACAGCTCAACATTACAACGACACTACAACCAATTTCAATAGCATTTCGATCTTATACTAAAAATATTGTGATTCCTGATGGTAAAGTAAATGTTGAAGTTAAAATACAAAGATCGTCGGTCGATAATGAGTATGACGCTCTATTGGGACGTATTTGGATCCGACACTTAAACGTCAATCTCCAGCAAGTGGACAATCTAGGTGTTAACAAAATAAATGCTCAAATTAATAATTTAAAATCAATCACGCTTCAACTTCGAAAAGATACTGAGCCAGTTTTTTACAAGGAACGTGGAGTTCCAAATGCACTTCGGGATCGTGTCGATAAAGAGCTTAAAGATTTGGAAGCTTCCGGAATTATTTCCAAAGTTGAAAGGAGTGACTGGGGATTTCCACTAGTAATTATTCCGAAAGCTGACGGTGGCGTTCGACTCTGCGTAGATTACAAAGTTGAGGTAAATCCACAACTTATATCTGCAAATTACCCAATCCGTCATATTGGTGAAATTTTAAACAACCTCAAAGGGTCTAGATTTTTCTGTCGTCTTGATTTATATAAAGTGTATCTGCATCTTCGAATATGTCAAGAATAGTGTAATATTCAAGTAAATTGACTTTCATTTGGAATAAAAACAGCACCATCAGAATTCAATCGTATCATTGAAAAAATACTTTCCGGTTTGAAGAATACCATGTCATACTTCGACGATATCATCGTACATGATGCAACAGAAGAAGAATACAGAAATCATTTAATTCAACGTATCCAACGACTAAAAGAACATGATCTACACCTCAACAAAAGTAAATGTTCATTTTCTCAAACTCAGATAGAATATCTGGGTCACGTTGTTCAATTTAACAAAATTTCAAAATCGCCAGCAAAAATTCAAGCTATTGTCGACATACCAGGTCCAGCTACAGCAAGTGATGTTAGAAGATTTTTTAGGTATGGTTTCCTACTACTCCAGATTCATACCAGATTTATCTACAATCACGTTTCCATTACGTCAGTTACTTCAAAAATAAACAAAATTGTATTGGATGCCAAATTGTGCCTTTTGATCCAGAAATACCAGTGATTGTAGCATACATCCAGATCGTTAACATCAGTTGAAAGGGATTAAAGTCAATTAGATCGAGAAGCTCTAGCAATTATATTTACAATTAATTAATTTTTTATGTACTTTTACGGTAGAAAATTTCAACTGGTCACAGACAATCGTCAATTAAATCGGATTTTTCATCAGCACAATAAGATGGCTGCAATAACATCATCGAGATTACTGAGTTATGCCGAGTTTCTGTCTACAAAATAGTCTATAACAAGGGATCGGAACCACACTAACGTCGATTGTTTATCTCGTTCAACGCAGCTAGTGGCGGAAAAACCGTCTACAGAAAAAATCATAAACGAATACGTAAATGCGGAAGCATTAGCATCAGAAATGGCTAAAGATCCAGATCTTTCTAAAATTTTGTCAAATTTACTCAACTCCGATGAAAGTGAAGACATCTATACACTCAACAACGGCATTATCTTCAAGGGTCAACGAGTGCTGATTCTAAAAATTCATCAGGAGATATTGTTTTTGGAAAGGAATGATCGGGATATTGAGAGGATGGTGAGATCGTGTGAAGCATGTGTCCAAAATCAATTAAAACCAGCAGAGGCTCGGCTCCACTTCACCAGTAAGAGGAACCAGCAGAAAACTGGGAAAGGATACACATCGACTATGCAGAACCTTTTCAAGATCTTTTTTTTCTAATCGTCGTTGATTCAAAACCCAGATGGGCAGAAGTACGAATTATGCGATATGCTCCTACGACACAAACGTCAATAAATCTTCTCTCTGACATGCTACTCATGGTTTTCCGGTAATAATGGTATCAGATAATGCAACCATCTTTACTAGTGATCAATTCAAAATGTACTGCAACAAAAACGGTATTTTTTAAAAACTTATTACTCTAGATCATCCTATAGTACAAATGGGTTAGCAGAACGCAACGTACGTCAATAGTAAATTGAAAGCGATGTCATTAGAAACAGGTTTTCTACGTCATCGCACAAAACCACTCAATACAGGGAAAAGTCCGGCAAAATTATATTTCATTAGACGTATTCGAATTCGTCTTGATGCATTGAAATCACCTATAAAATTTAAACCTACAAAACATATGCCAGCGGTGCGACAAATAAGAGTAGGAGAAAGAGTTCAAGTTGTGCACACTCGAAACAATAAAACAGTATGGAAGATGGGTACTGTTCTACGAAGATTTGGAGACCTTTATTATCTTGTACAACTCGATGATGGCTACACACTAAAACGACATATCGATCAATTAAAATCTACCAAAGTTCAACAACGTGAAGTTCATTTTGTTTCAGATATTGTAACTATCACGTCTACACAAAATACTATGTAATAACTATACTCAACGCCAATCCCAACCAACAGTTCCTCAAAATCAACCTGAGTCAGTGAGTCAAGAAGCCAAATTGCCGAGTAGTCAAGAGTCGCCTAATGAGCCTCAAAGAAATCAACAGCAAGTAGTTCGTAGATCTAAACGTATACGCAATAGACCTACCTATTTAAGAGATTACATTTCCAATTAAATAATTATTAAATTTCAATCGATGTCACATAAAAAAAATAATATTACATTTCCACTAGCTTAAATTAAGCGTGGGAGATTGGTATGTCCCATAATAATAATAATAATCTGGCAACATTGCAGATAATAATGTAACTGTCAGGACCAGGAGCCAGTCTAGTTGTACTTGACTTCTTATAAAGCACTCGAATGAATAAGACGCTTGTTTCAATTATAGCAAACAAGCTATAACAGTTACATTTTGGTGCTCTCTCTTAGAGGCCATTTGTAATAGCGAACAATCGAATTTTCTTGTAAAATTAATTCTCTGATAACCTTAATTTAGTTGGTACTAGGTGCCAATTCCATTGGAACCAAAGATTGTTCTTTTGTAAATCGTTGCTGAAATAAAATTCCACTCCCTTTATATTCAAAATCGTTTTTTGTTATTTCTTTAACCCTTTGCACTCGATTTATTTTCAAAGTTGTTGAGTGTCAACTTGTATTATTTACTAGCTAAATGAATTAGGTAATATAATTTTCAGTGTTAGACTTGAACGTATTATATTTATTTAATTTATTACCTACTATTATTTTATAATAGTAATAAATGAAATATAAATAGTTTTCATTTTTGTAATATTTTACAGTGTGTTACTTTAGTAAATTTATATTGTCACTTCCAGAGTGACATACGAGTCAAAGGGTTAAACGACTAGTATTCTAATAATACATTACAACTTCAGTTTTAATTCTCGTTCAGCCCGCTCGACGCCCAAATAGAAATCACGCCTTAAATTATTTGCATTCTTCGGATAACAAGCATAATGGGTGAAATCCTTTATTCCAATCGAGTTTAATACATCTTCATCGATGTAAAAGTTGCCGGTGCAAGTGGTTGGATCACGTGACAAAATTTCGTAAGCTGCATCGGCCATGATATCGGGCTTCCGACATATTTGATCACTATTTTCTCCAACTAACATTTCAATAGCTGCCGTGTAACAAGATGCTGCTGGCCACAATGCATTCACACCGATATTAAATTGCTTAAATTCTTCAGCCATGCCTAACACACACATGGACATACCATACTTAGCTATTGTGTATGCAACACGATTTTTGAACGCGTTAGGCGGCATAATAAGCGGCGGGGAAATATTTAAAATGTGACCAATGCTACTTCTTCTCAAGTATGGCAAACAAAGTTTTGATGTCAAGAACGTGCCACGAGTATTAATCGACATCATTAAATCGAATCGTTTCATTTCTGTGTCTCCGATTGGGGTTAACGATATGGCGCTGGCGTTATTTACTAAAATATCAATGCCACCAAATCTGTCAATCGCTTTTTGAACAGCGGCTCGTACTTGATTTTCATCTCGTACATCAACAATACAAGGGAGTGCTTTTCCGCCAGCATTTTCAACTACAATTAGATAAATTATTTTTGATTATTACATTTATTTACAATATTTTGTGTAAATATTTACCCTCTTTAGCTGCTGTATATATTGTTCCTGCTAGTTTCGGATGCGGTTCGCCAGTTTTAGCCGCAATTACTACGTTGGCTCCATCTCTAGCAGCTCTAAGCGCGATTGCCTTACCGATACCTCGGGACGCTCCCGTAATGAACAATGTTTTCCCAGCTAATTTACTATTTGTAATCAAACGCAAACGCAAAAGTATTCATTAGATAAATAAATGAAAAAATAAATCATTAAATATATTTGAAAAACAAACCCGGTCATCTTCCAATTTAATGCGACTACTGATAAATATCATTTCAAAAGTTTGTACAATTTTTTTGGTAATTAGGTAGATAATGAGCTTATCATCTTGAAATATTTGTCAATCCAAAGTTCATAGTATACTATGTATAAAGCACATAATAGACGAAGCGATTTATCGTACAATAAATTGGAAGATTATGGATTGATTAACCAGCTGTTGCCACCGACCATTTATTTATTAATTATGCCCAATGCCATTGAAATAAAATACAATTTCGTTAAAAGTATCCAAAATAGTTTTTTGTGATTTATTTAGAGTATATTTTTTACTTAATACATACTAATTATAACGCATTACAACTTTGCTTTTAGTGCAGACATTAACTTTTCGAGCTTCATAGCTTTTTGCATATCACCAGAGATTTTCAATTTTCCGGTCATAAAGGCCGATGCTGGTTTTAATTTTCCGCTAAACATAGCGTTTAAATTATGTGAATCCATCTTTAGTATAGCATCTGGTTTACCCGGTGCTTTCCCTCTGCCACATTTACCGTTATCATTTTTTAAGTCTAAGAACCATTGACCTGCTTCTGCTCCAGTCACTTCAAATTCAAAAACTGCATTAGTTTTTTTCATCACTTCCGGTGTTATGAATGTTTCAATTCTTTTAAATAAAGCGGGTATAGTTTCTACGGTAACATTTGATAATGTTACTGGTGTTTCGGTACTTTTTGGCTTGTACGCTTCAGCCGAATGACTACCCGCTGTTGCGAATTTTGTTATTTCGATTGGTGAGACATCCAAAAAGAAATCAGGCATTAAATTATTTACATTTTCAGGATGACAAGCATAGTGCGTTAAATCATTTATTCCGATCGATTTTAGGACATCTTCATCGACGAAAAAGTTTCCGGTGCTAGTTTTTGGATCGCGTGATAAAACTTCATATGCTGCATCGGCGACAATATCAGGTTTACGGGAGAACTTAGCACTATCTGGCCCGGTTAACATTTCAATAGCTGCCGTGTGTATAGCGGTTGCGGGCCACAGTCCATTCACGCCAATATTATACTGTTTAAATTCTTCAGCCATGCCTAGAACACACATTGACATGCCATATTTAGCCATTGTATACGCGACATGCATTCCAAACCAGTGCGGCTGCATGTTCAATGGAGGCGATAAGTTTAAAATGTGGGCATGACTGCTTTTCTTTAAGTGCGGTAAACAAATTTTTGATGTCAAGAAGGTGCCTCGAGTATTAACTGACATCATTAAATCAAATCGTTTCATATCTGTTTGTTCGGTTTGCGTTAGTGAAATAGCACTGGCATTATTTACTAAAATATCAATTCCACCAAATTTGTCGACCGCCTGCTGAACAGCACTTCGTATCTGGTTTTCATCTCGTACATCAACAATACATGGTAGTGCCTTTCCACCAGCACTTTCAACTAAAAAATAAAAAAATAATTTTTAGTGGTTTGGTTCAGCACACATAAAAGCTTAAATTGATCGTGGTAAAATCACGTGTTCGATGGGATTAGGGCATTATACGTACTCTCTTGTGCTGCAGTATAAATTGTTCCTGGGAGCTTAGGATGTGCTTCACCAGTTTTCGCTGCGATTACTATGTTGGCTCCATCTCTAGCTGCTTTTAATGCTATTGCCTTTCCGATACCTCGCGATGCCCCCGTAATGAACAAAGTTTTCCCAGCTAATTTACTATTGATTTTTGAATAGAAACAATATTTATTCATTAGATAAGTAAATAAATCGAATATAAATTGCAGGAAACACACCCAGTCATCTCTATGGTTATTCAAATATTTATTTTTACAATTTAGAATATTGTGCTAATTTTGGCCAGCAAAGGCTGATTATTATTTGCTTTAAATTGAAGTCATGTAAAAATTTACTGATAACACTAGACTTTTGATATCTAGAATATCATCTTGTTATTAAAATCATTCCAAAGTTCATAATACCGTAACCATTGAAAGTTCGGTTATTATGAATAAACAATAGCCACGCCTCTATGTATATAATTAGGTATTATTTATTCAGGTAATTTAGTAGAACAGTTATAAGACCGCATATCTTAAATTCCTCAAGTGATTCCCAAGGCAACTGTGCAGTCATTCTATCGCTGCTCCAAATTTATATAGAATTTCTTTATAGTTTTTAATAATGATATGTCGATCATTTGCAAATTTCATTAACACTTTAAAACTTGAACTTTGTATTTTGATCTCGGATTTCCACGAAAAATATAACTCACCTTGTATTGATCATTATGGATCTCCCGATATATTTTTGATTGGAATATAAAAGTAGTAAAAATAATTATAGAAACAATTAATGATGAATTAAATTTTGTGTAAGATGGGAACTGTACGCGATATGAAGGACAAATTTAATAACAAATTGTTTAATTTTCAATTAAATTTTATAAACGTAGAATGTACAAGTAAAAAATAAAAACATTGACGTGTTCTTACACTATTTTTGACAAAATGCCACTTGGGTCTAGCAAATACTCAAACCATTGTCAAATATTTTTTTTAATGGGTGCCAGCAAGCCGCAAATTGTCATCGCAGAAATAATAGCAAGGTATAGTTACACCGATAGAATTATATGCTTAGAATGGTTGTTAATTTTTTCCCCATATAAAATTTGCTATTTCATCTGTCACACGTCAGAGCAGGATCTGCGGTCTCATATGTCAAAGAAAAAGCTAACCAAACAACTTTTTGTTTTTGTAAAAAATGACACGCTAAATTTTGTGTTCTTAAAAAATCTTGATATTATTAATTAAATAAAATAAAATATTATAAAACAGTTAGTGGATCGTGTATTAGTGTATCGTTTGTTAATAAACATTGAAATGAAGTGAAAATAAAATGAAAATAAAATGTAAATTATGTTAAAAGGAAAGTGATTTGTGATAAAATTATTTTTAATTTAAGTTATAAATCAGAAAAATGTAAGAAACGAATTTTGGTTATTGTTGTTGTTGGGAGTTTTCTTTTTGTAAACATATGTGATATTACATTGTCGCGAGTCGGCGATTGATCGTCGTCGAGGAAAGACGTGTTTTTGTCGCTCCTTGAAATAAATAAATAATTTAATTAAAATGTGTTGTAGTTAAATAACTAATAATTATATATGAGTTAATTAAATAACTATTATAATAATAATTTGTGTAATTTAATTAGTAAAGTGAAAAGTTTTACATTTTGCATATTTATATTAATTTGTGTATGGTGCGCGTGCATTGGTGTATAATATGTATGTACGTAACTTTTTTACTTATATGTATTTTGATAGCGTTGCTTGAATGCATTATACGCATTGTATGTAAATCTTCAATATGTACGATTTTTTTGATTCCAAAGGATGCATAAGATAAGTGTTTTTCATTTATTCATTGTTTTAACATATATTTTATTTATTAGTACATACTTTTTCCATATAAATATAAATAAGTATATAAATATTTTAACTGTATTTTATAACTCATAAAGGTCTAGAGTTCTAGTATTGTCTTCTAGTGGGGCATTCGAGTATTGTTTGCGCGAGATGGTTTTTTTTTAATTCCGTTGTTCTTTTTTTGTTACACTCGCTAAACAATTTTTGTTGTTGTTTTGCGACGTTTATTTTTCGGGTTTTTAATAGTAAATGTAATTTCAAACTCTACCTTTTGTTTTGTATGTATACATATTTAATCGTACATTATATTTTGCTTGGAGATTAGTATAGAAGGTGTAAAGCGGGATATAAATTTCAATAATCACCCAAAAATGTGGTTTTGCAATGTATATAGCTTGTTATATACTTTTATCTGTGCTATGTTGGATATGTATGTATTGGTTACGAAGAAACAATTTACAAGATCATGGGAGTTTTTGTTTTCATTTTATTTTATTTATGTGATTACATAATTATATTTATTATATACATAGCTATTTACTTTTTGTGCTTGGGCGTGGAAATGTTTTTCTATATGAAAAGACATAAATTTTCTTTGATATTTGTGGTACAGTGCTTTGAAGGGGTTTCGTTCATGATGAGTGGTTGGCCGGTGTCTGCGGTTTGTAATGGTTGTTCATTGAACATTGTGTTTCTCAACTTACAAAGGATTGTATTCATATAATATGCTCTGTCGTTACCTGTATTTGTAAGCTATTTTTGGCTATGTTAAATGGTTTTGTTTGGGAGTTGATGTTGGTATAAAAAGGTAAATTTGCAGTTTGCATGAAACCATTTAGGTTTGGATTTGTGTGTCCAGGTTGGTCTTTTTGCTGAATATTATAGATGTTTTTGTTGAAGTTTGCCGTCAGTTTCGCGAGAGTGGAGTCATTTTTGAAATTTTAGGATGATCGGTCGTATGCTGGAGTTTTTGAACTGTAGGATTGCCACGATACTTTTATAATTTGTACTGGATGCGTCACGACTTTGTGAAGCATGGGTGTTGTTGATTAGTGATGTTGGTGGGAGATTGCTAAGTGAATGATAAAGGTTTCACGGAGAGAGGATTCGAATCGTGTATTAGGATTGTTTCGGAAATAACTTTGTGTGTTGCAATGTGTTTCGTTTTTGTTCTAGAGGGGGCAGGTATCGAGTACTCCTAGATAAACATTACATATTTTTTTGGTACATTTTACTATGATTATTTATGAAAATGATTGTTTTCAAAATGTGATTTCAGAGATTAACTAATTTTACTAATATTCCTTCATCCAATTATTCAGAGTTTGAGTATTAAATTATTATATTTTAATTTGATGAGCAATTTAGAGTTATCGAGGTTTATTAGGTGTTTATTATTAATAGGTACTATTATTCAATTTCATCCATAATGGGTGTCGGGTTTCTAATAAATTGGATATTTCAGCGGATAATTACTTTTTGAAATTACTGATATCTTGGAAGATACAGAGAAAATTTGAAATGCAGTTAGATATTGCTGTACCTAGATAGTTTTTTAGGGATCATGGCATTTCTTTAATAAAATTATTTTCTAGGTTGTTTCGGGAGACTGCAAATTGGTGAAGGCTTTGATTAGCTTGTTCTAGGTTGGATACATAATTATCGCTGGTTGATGTTTTTATGATTTATGATTTATTTAATACGATTGGGTTATTTGGTTATCAAGGATCCTGCAGTTATGCTAACTACTTAGTACTTTAATTAATTCTGTTATCTTACAGATTCCTGATTGCTTTAAAAGTTTTATTTAATTGGGGTTCTAAAACTATGCCAAACATCCATTATTGATATATTACCTCACATATTTCAGATTAGCTGTTTTTGAAGCCAGATTTCATTTAGTCATTTTTATTTTTATGAATAAACATATTTGTATTAGATTAGGGATGGCAAGGACAAGTAACCTTCACTTTATATAATTTTTTTATTTAACTATTTTATAAATAAATACATTAAATTAACAGATTCACAAAGAGTCAATCCGTTGAAGATGAAGAGATCGTTCCCGCTTTGATAGTAGATCGTTCATGCGAATTGAGAGTTGGGGGTTTTTCTATTGTTTTATTAGCACACTAGATGTAAATATACAATTTAATTATTATTTACATCAATCAATAGTAGTATTAATTTTGTGCATCTAGTAGGTTAGTGAAACAGCAGCAAAATTCCCAACTCTCAAGTCTCAGTTTTCGAACAAAATCTGTACTCGGATGTTATCTCAAAGAGTCTAAGGCGACGAAAAAACGAACAAACTAGCAAAGTACGTTTGTTAATGGAAAATTGTGTTTTTCTAAAATTATTACATCTAATTAGTAATATTAATGGATCGTCTATTAAAAATCTTTGCAAATATAATCGAAGATCGTAAAAGTTAATTTAACGATTTTTTACATTTTGGCTATACAAGAAGTTTTCTTTCAATCTAAATCTAATTAAAATTGTTTTTCATTCGAATAAAATATCTAAATATTCTAAACTTCATGTGGTCGCGTAGAACAGTATTTTTAATTTCATTTCTTTAATTTGCAAAAATTTGCAATTTTTTATCATATTTTGCCAGTTCCCAAAGAACTTAAAATTGCTTGTTCTTTGTTTTGATGTCAGTGTGTAGGTAATAGCGGGTAAGCGTCCATCTTTTGTTGTTTGTTTTTTATGCATAGATCAAGTTTTGACAATTCTCAAAGAACGTGAAGAAATATATTTGTTTACATGCATTTGTGCAACACAGACAACTACGGGTTTGTTGAAAAAAAAATATGGCATAACATATATAATAAATAATACTAAAATATGGTTATTAATTTGTTTAATATATTAATTTACATAAAACACATTTGGACACAGCACACAAAAATACATAAATAACAAATTATAAAAATGGCGCACTTTCGTGTCTTGTTACTTGTCAAAAATTGACAATAATGTTTGGTTGGTGTACTGTCGATCAAATCGAAAAAATATCAAATCTTTCAAAAAATTACAATTTGATTGCAGTCAAATATATCTGTCGTTTTTGTGTCGCATAGAACGGAAAAAATTGATTTCGATCAAACATTTTTGATTTACATCAAATATTTTTTTTTCGAAAGAACTTCACGTTCGTTAACTTTGGAGTGAAATGAATTTATTTTTTTTAACGTAATTATGAAAAATTAATGAGTTTCATTCCGCCATTCCACACTTTGACTCGTTCGTCGTGATTCTTTCCTGGTTTTCCTTCGCCTTCACCATCAAACTAACAACAGTGTTTTGGTGAAGAGGAAGGAAACGAGGAAAGAATCAAAAGTAGTGTTGCTTTCGCTAATCCGCTTAGCTTAGCTAAGAAATGTGAAAGCAACAACTTTTGACTTTAATTTTTTAATGCGTTTTAATTTTTCTGTGTTGGTTCATTTTCTTAATATTTATTTTATTTTTTTTTTATTTTATGAAATAGAACAAATTAAATTCGGTATTTTGCTATCAAATAACAAATGCTAAATTATTCTACAAGATAAATTTTTCTAGAAAAATAGAAAAAATAACGCCTTGCGGTAAACACCATAACCATAAAATGATTTTATTTCCCCTAATCCTAAAAATTTTTTTCTTCACATTTAAACAATCGGCTTGAATACAATGCAATTGTTGTTTTAATCTTTTGAAAGCAACACAGCTAAAGTGTGGAATGGCGATTTGGGCCAAGCCACACACAGTTTCAGGGCTTCAAACTAAGTCGTAATAGATTTTTTATTGCTAATTTAAACCCTTATTTTATATTAAAACACCAATTTTGTTGTATTGTTTTATTCTGCTCTCTCGAAAATAAAATTTAAACAAAAATCTACATCTCAAAAATGGCTTTAAATTTTTTTATTTTCATTTCAGTTTTTTCATTTCGGGAAAAATTTTCCCAATATGTAATGCCGACGGAATTCCGTTTACATTCGCGTGCCAAATCCGCACTTTCTATGGATAGAACCATGTTGAGCACACAGAAATCTGTACTATCCGCCAAAGAAGTGTCATAAAAATTCCGGTATCGGTGTGAACCCAACTAAAAAGAGACAAAATCAAATAGATAAGAAAGTGGAATTTAGTTAGAAACTCGGATTTTTTTTATACACTTTTCCATACTAATTTTAAACACTTTTCTACGTAAAATAAAACCTATTTCCTTAGTATTTTTCATATGAAACTAGCAATAATTTTTTTTTCCCGAAAATAAAGATTTTTGTTATTTATGACAACAATTTACGTCGTCTCAAATATATTTAAATTTCATATGTGTATGGCCATATTAAAATAGATTTTTATTACCTTTCTAGTACAGTACATCGTTGATGAATCACTTATAAAGCACTATTATTATTATTATTATTATAAAGCAGTTTATAAAAAATTCTATTAATAATTAAAAACATTATAGATAAAAACAATAAGAACGTAATATATTGTTAAAAAATTTGCACACACAACTGTGCGCGTAGTTATTCACCAACGTGCAAATGTAACTGAAGAGTGCAGAGGAAAGGAGATACAAAATAAAAGCTTATAGCATTTTCTGTGGCAGGAAAATATTGATCCAAGTGACGTCATTTTTGATCCAACATGGCTTCTTGTTTACATTTTTTGTCTTTTTATTTTTTGATCCCGGATCAATCAAAAAATCCAAACAATTCGTTGGATTTTATTGACGTTTACTCACACATTTTCACAATAGGCGTTTTCGGATATATCACATGGTAACTTTTGGGTAACTTCTGACAAAAAATTACCAAATCCGAACATGTAGGGTAACTTTAGATAATTTACTTTTAGGTGTTTTTTTTTAATTTCTGTCTCTGACAATTTGTATTAAATTAGTAGTGTCAGAAAAATCAATGCACAAAATTTCCAAGCATAAACTATTAAAAAAATACAACAAATATGTACATATCTGTTAAAATACGTAATTTAATTTTTCTGAATACAAAATTACCACGCTTAATGTAATTTTACTTTTTTGTATAGCCAGGGTAACTTGAGTAACTTTTGTTACCAACATTAGAAAAATTAAAATTACTGAAAAGTTACCATGGGATCTATCCGAAAACGCCTAATATGTGTGAGTAAACGTCAAAAAAATCCAACAAATTTTTTGGATTTTTTAATATATCCGGGATCAGAAAATAAAAAGACAAAAATGTAAACAATAAGCCATGTTGGATCAAAAATGACGTCATCGGGATCAATATTTTGTTGCCACAGAAAATGCTATTATAAAATAAAAACCAATATTCAAAGAAGTTAAATGTACAGAATGAGTCTAAGCAACTGTCAAGTGTCACAAATTCGGAGGGTAAAAGAGAAAGCATCTAAATCAACGGGATTACAACAACAAGAAACCAATATATGCACCCCACGCCAACAACCAAAATTGTTTTCTTAATTTTTTCTGATTTTTAACATAAAGTAAAGATAAATTTATCACAAATCACTTGTTTCTTAGCACAATTTACATTTTATTTTATATAAACACTTGATAAATTTGCTGGTGGTAAGATATTCCTTCTTGAAAATTTTTAGGCGTATTTTCGCATTTTTTCACGATACAGTTCATTTTGTACAAAAGTCTGTATTTTTTGTTATCACATCATACACATCATGTTATCATACACCACTATATAAACAAATGACTATTTCATAAAGTTTGTATTATTTTGATGAATTATAATTGATAATTTTAAAAATTTATAATTTATAATTTTACTGCGCAAAATTAACACGTCACTTCATACAGCAACACAAATCGGTTTGACGGGTGCATATAGCGAAATATGAGTAAACCATATGGATTTTATATATAACCATCCTATTCTGGCTTGTGACAGTTGAGATAGCAAATTTTATATGGGTAAAATATTGTCACCTATTCCTCAGTATTTTAACTTCCTTGCCAATATTATTCAACATAATTTCTCTCCAATTTGATTTTAAAATCAATGGCTGTATTTTCTTGAGAACTAAAACATTTTTGCTTTAGCTGAATCAGCGCTATTCAACTATTTCAACTAATGCAAATCTGCATTATCATTCAGCCAAAGCAAAATTCTAAAATGCTTTAGTTTTTGCTTTAGCCATTGTGGTGTTGTTGTAATTGTCTCAAGAAAATACAGCTAATGTGTCTGATATTTTATAGTATGGAATTTGGTACTATTTTTTCCACATAGTGGATAAATTGCATACTGGGTTATTACGCTGGTAAAGTAGGTTGGTAAAAGGTGAAAGAAAGGAAGATGAAGCCGGTTTTTTGAAACCGTGTGTGGTTTGGCCCATTTGTAAACGATTGGTGTTTTGAAGCCAAGTTCATAAGCGTAGAGATAAGTATAGCTTTGTAAATTGACAGATGTCATGTCAATAAAAAATCTGGAAGCTGTAAATTTGTTTGAAATTTTGTTTGTCGACCACAAAATATTAAATGTAATTATGAAAAGTGCAAAATTTATCCAAATGCTAAACTTTATTGATTTAGAAATGGTATTACTACTATAAACATTGTATATAATGTAAAATCTCGGTATTGACATCGAAATTTGTGAAAATATAAATAGCGAGTTTTACCGCCAAAAATTTTGTACGTAATTATTATTAAACAAAAAACTTTGTTTTGAGTGCAATTTTTCTTAAAAGATATCATTACAATGGAAGTGATACTAAATTCTGAAATTGCCCGACTTGTATTAGGTAAGTTTAAATCTGATCTTGTAATCTAAATTATTTCGTATTAATTTTTCTGTTGTTACTATTCGGATAAAGGATACCTCAAAGACCAGAATTTGGACAAAGCGCATCGAAAATTCTGCCAAACAAGTAAATATCTAAAGGATGAATATGTACTGCTCAGTCGCGGATATCATCCCGTAAGTGTTTCGAATTCTAATTTGATTGATATCATTAAGGAATATTGCGAGATAAGGTCGACTATCAATCAATTTATAAATTTATTTCCCAATGTTGTTTTGGATAATATACAATCTCAGCCCAGTTTGACAAAGCGTTTGGAGTTCATTCTCTCCAAAGCAAAATGCGAGCTTTTACGTGAAGCGGATGCAGAAAAATCCAATGCAACCAAGCGAAAACGGTCGAATAATGAAACATCAGCAACGTCCGATACATCAGACCATGAAAGCAGTTTTGGCAAGTCGAGTGGCTTTTACAAGAAAAGCAAAATGAGTAAACCATCTTCAACGAATATAGACTACACTGTGCTCAGTCCAAAAGACCAAATGAAAACGCATATCCCACGAAATAAAATGAACAGAAATATTGATGAAACCGAGAGTGAAACATTGCACAATACTGATCTTACAGCAATGAAGGAGACGTTATTGGAAAATACTGAATTTCAAAATAAATTGGCCGATAATATTAATAAAATATTGAACAATAGCACAATTGATAAAAAAGATGATGAACGCAACAAGGCTAACGAAAATCCAGACCAATTGAATCGTGTTATTAGTAATGCGATCGATAATATTATTAACACAATAGAACAGGATCCTATTTTCGACCATATTGTCTATGATGTTGTAAATCATCAAAATTTTTTATTTGATGCAGATGAAGAAACAGTTAATAGCGGGCAAGTAGAGTGTAACACAAATGTCGAGCTCGGTCTTAGCTCGGATTGTAAACTAACTGGCATATCTCGCAATTCAACACCTAAAAACGAAGGAGAAAGTATCAATTTTACAGAGGCCATTAACATTGATTTAACTGAACCAAAGGAAAATGATAAAGAAGTTCAAATCGTTTCAGAGAGATTCGACCTGGAAGTCGTTCCTAATGAATCGTTTAAAGCAGATTTATTGCCAAACTTACAAAATTTAACTACTAGTATTCCACATTTTATTGTTACACCAAAGTCGATCACGACCCAAGCCCAGCAACAAAATCTTCAATCGAATTTAATATTTATAAATGAACCCACGTTTAATTCGGCAATGCCTGTGCTAAATCTAAATAGTACTTCATCCAATCAGTTTCCATTTTTAATGTCATCAGCAATGCTAAATGAATCGAATTTAGGATTACCTTTTGTTATGAATTCATCACCTTGCGTTCCAGTTTCCGGGGCATCTCAGTTCCCCTTAAGTTTTGTATCGCAACCAGCTCTCCCAAAAGCTCTACCACCTGGTATGGTACCTGTGCGTAGAGGTCGACCTAGAAAATTAATGGCACAGCATCCAACTGTAACAAACACACTCTCTTTTCAACCTCAAATGACTAAACCAATCGCAGAAGTAACCCAGAAAAATGCAATAGAAACTAAATCTGTAGTTAACGTAAGCGCTCGGCCTACGATTAATTCATCGTCCAGCTTAGTCACAATAGTTACATCATCACAATGCGCAACATCTACAACTGTAACCAGTATTACACATTCAACATCTTCAAAATCAGAAAGTAACATTATTTCTGTAGAGCCCATGCCTGTAATCGTTCATTCAAACATCGAAATTGAAGAGGAAATAGCTAAATCATGTGCGTTGAATGATGAACCAATAGCAATAGATACGGAAATTATAAAACAACCGAGTAATGAGACTACCGCATTGGAAGTAAAACAAAATATAATACCAACCGTAACTGAAACCGCAAGAAACTCTTCAAGCAATGAAAAAAAATATTCTGCGACTCCGCAGCAAAGTGTGAAACCGAACGAGAATTTAAAGATTAAAAGTAATTCTACTCCACGGCGAAAGTCACATGTCCGAATACTTGATTTTACAACGCCGGGTAGGTCTGAATATTTTGTGCAACCAGTACCAAAAACGATCGAACGCAGCACACATTTAAAGTCGACTGGATCAAATATTACCGAAAAACGCCTTCAATCCAATCAAGATGGAAAGCAGCAGGGCCCACCAAATCAACATGGTATAACTGCAACACCAAAGGTGAAAAAGAGTGCATCGAAATGTGTTAGAGTACTTTCGCGTTCAGCCAGCGCCGAAAATTACGAAAAAGAAAATGGCAATAATTGTGAATTGAGGAATAATGAAAATGTTGTACAAGAAAATACTATGAAAATTGGTGATGTGAAATTAGCCTCCCAACTATCTCCTATGGATGAATGGAAGCAATTAAGGAATATTTCGCAAACCAAAAATTGGGATGACTATCTTCGTTTTGTGACAGCCACTGATAATATTAATAAAGCAAAAATGAAAAAGGCGGAGGAATTGGCAAGAAGGAAAATGCATAAATTAAAAATGATGAAAGAGCGCAGACAAAATAAACTAGTTGCAAAGCGCCTAAAGAAGCCAGTTCGAAAATCGCCAAGGTTGCAGAAAAAGCGAGCAGGAAAAATGGCGAGGAAATCAAAAAATATAAAACAATCAACGAAAGAATTAAAGTGTGAAAAGGAAAAGGAATCTGTTTCTAAACCAATTGAATCTCCTCCTTCTCTGAAAGAAGATGTAGATCAAATTTCAAAAGAAGTTGCAGAAATTTTAACTTTCGAAAAATTGGATGAAATAATAGTTGCACCGAACAAAGACATTGAAGTTCCCGTAATACACCCTCCTCATTCTATGGCAGCACTCCTGGAAACTCCTTTTAAAACAGAAACAATGCCAATGATTCCACCAATTACGCCGCGTTTTCTGCCTCCACCTGCTGTTGAAGATACGCCAATGACAAAAATATTAAAATCCCTGAACAAACATTTGGGCAGCGAATTAAAGAACGATATTTTTACACCAAATTTTGCTATTACACCCGGTTGTAATCTGACTCCGCCCAAATCATTAGATATAATGACACCACAGAGCGGTCCTTACAACAGACCAACAGATTATTCGTCAGGCAGTTCGTACTATCGTCCTGATGAATCTGACGATAAAATAGAATCGCTGGCCTCAACGTCCCGTAATATATCCTCGGTTCACGAAATGGAATACGAAACAGTTTCAGCGAAAGTTGCTCAAGCGAATGAACAAAAAATTGTAGTAGAATGTCCTGGTGTGCTTGAGAAAGTGCAGTCATTTTCAGAAAATTCTAATCCTAAACAAGACAACGTTGTTCCCCATTATACATTTAATATACCTGATGAAAGTGCAGAAGTTGCAGAGGCTGACTCAAAAGATACTGATACATCAAGTTCTTCTTCGTGTTCGTGTAGCTCTTCGTCATCATCGTCATCTTCTGACAGTTCAAACACATCTTACCATCCAAAAACAGAACCGGAACCAGTTACCGCCAAAATTATGGATGAAAGTGGGGAAATCCGTTATCCTATTCGAACGTGGATAACGCCGAAAAAAACAGAGAAAGTAGAAGGATCGCCAGAGCGAATTAAACCTTCCACGTCTAAATCATTACCAGATAAACGATCAGTGCTCAATGATCTAGAAGAAAAACGCATTCGAATGAGGGATAAAATTAAAATTTCCGAAAATGCCAATACCCAATATAAAAAACCTAAATCCTTTGCTGGTAATTTTAAATCTAAAAAAAATATTAACCCGCGGCAAGGAATGAAACCACCAACAAATTCATCAAAATCGTCCACTTCATATGCGGCAGAGAAAATTAAACCACCTCGCAAAAATCCGACACCTAAAAAAATCGTAACTCCACATAAATCGAAAAAATCTCAACCGATTGCAGAAACATCGACCTCCATTAAAGAAGACGTAGATGAATTAATTTCCGTGTTGTCCGATGATCGGGTTAACATTCGCAAAGAAAGCACGAAATTGAGTGATAAAACAAGTGTAAAGTCGGAAGACACAGAATTAGCTGACGAATTTAAAAATGTATATCAAAACGCTACGTCCGAATCCGAGGATGGTGATGACGACGATGAATGTGAAATAGTTTTACAGAGTGATGTAATAAATTATGTGTATGATGAGAAATCACATTCGCAGACTAAAGAAAATCAATCTCCAAACGACTATTCGCTGTTACTAAAAAATATTCTGAATGTAAGTATTGATGATCGGAAAATACAAATAGCCGCCTGCGAGCCATTGAATTTGTACGAATTTGCACCAAATAAACACAGTAAAAGCCATGCGCCAAGTTTAGACCGCGCGAAGCCTAATGAGCACAATTCAAAAATGGAATCGAAAAAATCAGAAACAAAGAATAAGAGTAATGCGAAAGAAAAATATGACATGAAATCATCGAGTGCAAATAATAAGAAAAATTCAAATCGGCCGCTACATAGTAGCGGGGCAAATGAAAAAAACATTAAACGAGATAATCCATTAGTAGTTGCAGCATCGGAACCAACAATTGATAGTACTAAACCGCAGACAACTACGAAAGCACAATTTAATTTAAAATATAAAATCCCTAAAAATGTGAGTTCGGCTAAACCAATGAAAAAAACAGTTCTACTTAGTCAAGCGCCTGGAAGTGCAACCACTCTCACAAAGGAAACTGTGCAGATGGGTAATACCGAAAAAAAGGAATTAAGGTAGGTTTTTTAGGTTAGGTAAATCGTAAATTACTTAAATTTTATTCTGTATTTTCAGCCAATCATTTAAAGTACCAATCAAACTTGAAATGAAAAATAAACTAAAATCATCCTCAAGCGATACGATTAACGCTGTATTGGCGCATTTACATGGCACAGAATAAGTTAGAAATTATTTAAGTACATATATAAGTTCTATTTATTAGAATAGTTTATATTATATTAGATATTGAATGAAGTAGAATTATAATTTTAACGTTAAAAATTTAAATCAAAATAAAATGAAGTAAGTAAACCAACTTTTTTATATAATTTAATATTCTGTGTCGCAATTAGAAATTAGCGAATTTTTTTGTTTCCCAATTTCTATTTACTATTTTAAAAATTATGTTATTGTTGAAAGTAGTAATTCCAAATCGTGAAATATTTTAATTTAGCGATTTTATATCATTTACATTTACAGTGTGTAAATATAAATAATAAATATTTTAATGTGTGACAAAATTGTTTTATCCAGTTCAACACAATAAAAACCTTGATGAAACTGAACGCAGAGCCAACTGAAAATAACTCTGGGGCCTAGCTATTGAATTTGACATTCATTTCCGACGGAGCTATCGTTTTCCTATAGCAAGCGTAGAAACAAACGAAAAAAGAATAGTAAAAATTACATACATTTTTCTTCTTTTGACTGCTATTCGCTTGGAGCTTTGATTTAACGCCATCTTGCGCCTACTTTATGGCCGTTTTTATATTTGACAGCTACAAACTTTTAAATAGTAAAAAACATCTTATAACACGGCTTTCTCGAATAATTTAATGTTTATTATAAAACGTAATAAAACTTGAATAAATTTGGGGTAAGCCAAGTGTGTGGCAAATACTTCTATGAGTTGTATCCTCCATTTTAGAAACCGAAACCCGCTTCCATTAAATGTGATATTTTAGAATTACCTGATGGATCTCCTTTACGATCAATGATGCTTGAATCAGCCAAATGTTACAATTAACAACATAACAAATACTGAGACATATTTAAAAATTATGTATGCACTTCTATTTCGTATATAGACGTCAAATGAAATTTATAAAATGTCCTATTTATTTCCAAATTTCGACTTGGCGAGCAGTACCAGTATTTTTGTTCTCCCTTCCACACAAACGCTCTAAGCGAATAGGAAAACGGTAGCGTTCCAAAATGAACGTCGAATTCAATAGTTAGGCCCCTGGCCTTATCGAAACTAGAATTGGTGGTGTATGTTTGTATTTCTATTTGCTGAGCGTTCCAGAATTAGTGCAAAGTGGGAGGATTATGATGATAGTGTGATTAGGTACAGAATGGACTATTAAAGATGTTTGTGTTAAGGATAACTTCAAAAAAATCAAAATTTGCATTCTATTTTTTAAACATTATCTCCCCACATCGTTTACAGTAAACTATCTATGCATTCCCAGCCACATGACAGTTTGTAACTCGACATGGAATGATGGATCAGCTCCGAGACCTGCACTCTATCTGATTGGCCTTTAGTTGTGTTTATTAAGTCAATGATCGTAACCGATAAGTAAATTCAGTTCTACATTGTGCCTCTGTGGGATTCAGATTCAGCATCCCTCGCTCGTTCAAGTACCGAACCTTTAACTATTTAAATTTAATTATTAATATCATTTTGATTAATAATCTTCCCGTAGCAGATGATTCTACTATGGTGAAAATTTTTGTATAGGATTCATTAAGGATACGTGTATGTCCTATAGGGTTTATTAAGGATTCTTGAAGCCCCTACCTAACATAGGGGGCTTGCAGGTCCTCTATCATGATTAGTAAAATAATCGCTAATTTCATAGTCAAAACATTTTCATAGCGTTGGCCGCGATTTTACTCAACATGTTGCTAACTGTTGGGTGCCCTGAAATCGCCCATAGTCGTCGCGAGTATAATGCTTATTAATATGCTTAGGTACCACAGACTATAAATAATTATAAAGACAGCCACGCGAGCCAATAGTACATTCAAAAATATCCGGGGACCTATTATGAAATTTTTTCGATTTCGTAAAATTCGATCCGCCACGAAAATTCGTATTATGAAATTTTTTTGCTTTCGGAAAATTCGAAAATCGTTAATCCGCCCTATTAAAAAACCAAAAAAAAATCGAAATCGAATTTTACGAAAATCAAATGTCAAAATTCGACTGCTCTATTATTGGCGATTTTCATCGAATGTAGATAGCGTTGCTTTCTACGTCTTCAAGGGGGGGGGGGGGGGGGGGGGGGGCGAGAATTGATTCATTGTTATGAAGGTTTTAACCCCCCTTGCTTCAAAGCAAACTATGATTTATATTTTGTTCACCAGATGTCAGCTACTTTGTTGAAAATCGCGAATAGGTGACGAATATCGTATTTACGAAAACAATAGTTATTTTTTTTTTAAATAAAATACTTTAATTACTGTTTAAAACGTAAGTTACTCAATTATTTTATAAAAATGGACTAGTTTAATTTATTACAATCTATTTGAAACTTTATTATTGTATTTTCTGTAGGTCAATTACCAATGGTCGCCAATTTCACATATTACCTAATTTCTTTTATGGAAAAAATGTTGGCACAGTCAAATATTTTTTAAATGCGCCTCAATATAAAGACCCTACCCAACATTTGTGGAGCGAAATTATAAACGAATTAAATTCAGTCGGCCCATCTAAAAAATCTGTTGATGATTGAAATTTTAGCTAAAACAACACAAAAACAGCAAATTTCAAGGTCTTAAATTTTACGACGAAAAAAGGTTTCATAATAGGAATAAACGCGGCGGATCGAATTTACAATTTAAAAAAAATTCATAATAGTCCCCCCGTTTTTGAATTGCCAGTGGACCACAGACAAGAATATTATTCGTGTTTCTCTGTCGTCATCTTTCGTTTATTTTTATTATTTTGTTGATGTATTTTTAGCATTTTATTCTACTTTTTCGTTTTTATTTGCGAACCGTTTACGATCTACAAACGAAGACTACACTTTATACAATACTTCGCAAACGAATCGTTTTGCCGTGTACAGTGTTCCTTTCACGAGATAATTAGACTTTTTATCGAAGTTTTCGTTCGCATAATGTTCAATTTTAGCGATTCATTAAAGTATCGATTTTAATGAAACGTTTGCTTATCGCCTTTAATAATACGCAAACGTAACACGTGCGATTCACTAACGCAACACTTTGCGTATGATCTCCAATAATTGTATGAAGTTTAGAAGAATGTTGTAATAATTTATATTATTTCTATTTTTCATACTTAAGATTTAAATTTATAAAACGAAAAATAGCAATATTTTATAATAAAAATTCCACAAACCATTGTGCTATGTCGTTCTCAGAACAAATCTTGTGATGTTTCGATATTCTTTTGTTGACAATTCGGTTTGGATTATATTTGATTTAGGCACATATTTGAACCTAAATTTTAAGACTCATCCATCAAATCGGTTAAGTGGCTCATAAAATTTTAAAAAAGACACATTGAGAGATCTGTACCATTAATTTTATAAAAGCAGATACTCATATTTAAAACTCAAAGATGAATATTTTTCCTGTTATAAAATTATTCAAATAAAATGAGTTTTGGTACTCTTTATGCTCCGATTGGTATTTTTTTCCAAAATTCAAAAAATTTAGGAAAGTATCCACAACAAACTCCTTTAGTATTAAGATCTTTCAATATTTGTAACAAGTTCATGCAGAATATTATCACACGATTTTTCAACTATGTAAGCATGTGGAGTGCTACTGAGCGGAAGGATAGATACATAACGATTTCTAATACATCCGTCAACATCTCTTTCCAAAGCTTTAAGGAAAGTTGATGTTAAGACTAATGGGATGAAATGCCTTGGCCGGTAAAATTTTCCTGTTCCAAAAGAAGAAGTAAGTTATCTCGAATGAGAGCAACCCAATGCTGTAATTGAGCAGGAGAAACCCCATTCGGAGCATGTGATTTATAAGGTGGGAAGGACAATAAACTCCAGCGCAAAATGTCGAGAATAACAAGCCTACCAAGTAAGTCCCAAGTACTATTAGATTGTTAAGAAGCAGGAAAATCAGGATTGATAACGTTGCAACTGGAAAAATTAACAGGTTTCATCCGGAAGTCGCAGTACATCAAGCCTGCAAGAATCATTTTAAACCAGAGACCTAAGTCTGGCGATTCTAAAAAGTAGTTTTCCTACGTTTTTTAAGATCAGTACACCAAAAAGGAAGGTTCTGATTTGTTTGCTTGGTAATAAGAGGGCAACATTTTTCGAATGCTAATGTGATTGCGTTCGTCCAATATTCCTCCATTCAATGTCATCGCTCTAGCTTTCACATCCCATGAAAAGCATTTATCGCTTGCACTATATGGTCCTCCCTTCATCCATCTCGATTCATCGCTCTCGTCAACCAGTTTTACGTCCTATTATACGTAGATCTTGCTCGACGTTGTCACGCCAGCGCGGTCGAGGTTTTCCTCTACGACGCACACTGGTTGGTGTTGGAGCCATCTAGCTCGATTGGATTTGATGAATCCGATCATATCGCTACATCGGTGAAGTTTCTTTATCTCGTGGTTTGAATCCAGCTTACGCTTCCGAAAGCCAACTCACTGTGGCACTATTCTGGTAATTCCCAGCGAATAGGGAAGCGAGGAAAGAATTGATATGTAGTTTCTGTTCAAATATTTTTTTTTCGGCCTACTGTCGAGAAAAGTTTGATGTAAATATTTATAAATTGGGAATAATTTTTCCATATCTACCGGGGAACTACCAGAATAGTGCCACAAGGTGTTATAAGTGCATTATAAAGCACGAGCTTGCACGACTGCAAGATGTTTAGATCGCAATAACATTGGTTCTTGGGCTTCTATTTCTGCCTGTTTTTCATTTCCAACTAACCCGATGTATTCAAAATTTCAACGCTTTCAAAATTATGGTCGCCAATTTCGAGATATGCCATGGAGATACTTCTGGGTGTTGCTAATAATTTGGTTTTACTACTGTTCACACTACAAAGTGTTCTTCGGTAGCGATCGAACGGTACGAAACAGTCCTTGATGTCGCTATGTCTTCGGCCAAGAAGCACGATTCCATTTGCATATCAAATAATTTGACCAGACTTATTAAATATAGAGCGCGAAGTTTCAATGTTGCTTTTCCTTACTACTTCCTCTCCTCCTCCATGAACCCGGGTCATGAAATTCTCGTAGTTTATACTTTCATATGCCTGTCGGAAGTCTGTATATAGATAGAAACAGACTACTCCCAAAATGTTTCCAAAATCATCCTCATAGTAAAACACTGGTCAGTGGTCGATCGGTTGGGACGAAAACCACATTAATAATCGCCAATGATATTTTCGGCGAGAGGAATTAGTCTGGCAAGTACAATGTTAGCCAAAACTTTGAAGGCAGTGTTCAATAGTCGACCTTTTTGTGCAGCGTACGTATGAGCGCGGTCTTTCATCTCTCCGGCAGCTCTTCTTGGCCCCAAATAAAGACGATGAGATCGTATATATTTGGTGCAAGAGTAGTGCCTTCGAGCTTTATTCAATCTAGTAGATAGATCAGATTAATTGGTCGTTATTTCGATTTAGCAGATTTTGAAAGTAGATTTGCCATACTGAGGGAACATCCGCATTTTCGATTCATGATTTCATTTGCCCCCGCAATTCAATGTCATCAGTCGACCGTATCTCATCCAAAGAAACCAGAAGAGGAACCAGCCGCTAGAAAGAATAACCAAGTTGGTTAGCAAATATTATTAATTAATTCACGCACATACCACTCATTCACACAATTACAGTATACCCCACCTGCAGATTGCAAGCTCCATGTCAATCTGTACACTTACATGGACGACGGCTGTGTTTATTAACATCACCGATCGTAATCGATGACGAAAATTTGGCTTTGCATCCACATGGTGGGATTCGAACCCAGCACTTCCCGGTCCAAGTGCCGAAGCTTTAACCACTGCACCACTTTTCCGGTATCATTTTAATATTATTTATTACGTTAAGGTTTAAGGGTAAGTCACTTTCTAATTAAAGATCAAATCGATAACATAGAGCACAAACTAATATCAATCACTTCACTCCTTACTGAGTTGACAAAAGTTGGCGCACAGCTCTTGTTAAGGATTCCAAGCTCAGAGATAGAACCACCATGCTTAGATAGAACCACCTCAATATTCCTCATGGTATCGACAACTTTATTTTGCTACTTTATTCTCCTAGTGGTGCTTTTGCCTTGGGGGCTTTCTTAAGTTCCTATTTGTTGTCCAATTCATAGACGAACTAAATTTTTCTTCATTGGATTGAACTTTATTACTGCGAGAAGAATTTGAGTCTATTATCGTTATATAATCCAATCAACAACTTCTACAAGTTTGAGAAAAAACTGTAAAAGAAAATGTTCCCCCAGATGCTTATCAAACCTGCACAACTTACCCTTACTTTAGTAATAAACTCTTAACTTTACAATTTCACCTTCCTCTGGGGCAGAACCATCGCTTGAACCATAAAAAAATTAAATAAATTTAACATCATGGCCATAAATAATTATAATAAAAATATTGGTACTGTTAAATAGGTTTCAGTGGTTGATACTTAGGCCATTTTCGGCCCATTGTGATACCACGCATTCACGCCACATCATTAACCCATTTACCTACTCACACAACTACAGTATACCACCTGCACATTGCAAGCTCCATGTCAACCTGTGCATTGGACGGTGGGTCGGCGCTGAATTCTGCACTCCATCACAGGGTCTTAGTTGTGTTTATTAACATCACCGATTGTGATCGATGATGAAAACCGATTTGCCATCAGAGGCTAGAATAAATCTAGCCTCTGATGGGATTCGAACCCAGTACCTCCCGGTCCAAGTGCCGAAGCTTTAACCACTGCACCACTTGTCCGGTTACTGTTAAATAATAGACAGCTCATAATTTTTTAACAATATATTAATTTTATTAATGTTTCTCTCCCAAATTCTTACATTCATTCATTCATCCAATTTTTCAACATATTTACAATATGCATATTTTGAAAAAAAAAAAACTATATAATTATTTATTGCAAGGAACACATAATACATAAATGACAATTTTAAAAAAATAATATTAACATAAGAGGTACGGAATTAAAAAAAAAAACATTATTTAAATTAAATCAAATCAAGCAAAAATGGAATATAGTTTTGTTTACATATTGTTTAAAATTATAATTATGTTGTTGGAGGAGCTCTCGGCGTACTTTTACCCATTAACCAATTAAATAATACAGATGACGGGCTTTGGGATGTGCGCGCTAAAAGAAATGTTGAATTAATTATAATTAGGGAAATGCTTTGTATAATTCGAACTTACATAGTGTATAGTCAGCGCCCACTAAGTGGGCTACTGCTTCTGACGGTATATTAGAGATATCCTGCTGTAGTTGCGTCATTTGCCTCTGCCTATTTTCACGGTCTTCTTGCAGTCGCTTGTCACGTGCATGACCTACACCATGTAATTCAGTTAACCTGTAAAATACAAAAAAAAATAACAGAATATGTAAATTTTCCGTTGAGTTAAGCACGTGGTATTACATACTTTGATTTCAATTGTATCGTATCTAAACTAGTATTTGTATCACATTTTGTTATGTCCATTTGCGTTTCGGCCGAATCCTGCGACCTCGATGTACTTAAATTAGATTCAGTATCGCTTTCGCTAATTCCGGCTTTTCGACGAATTTCCTCAACTTGTCGTAAAGAATTTGATAATTTTAATTGTAAGGTATCACGTTCTTCTAATAAATGTACTAGCTCCAAAGTTAATTCTTCACATCGCATGTCTCTCTGATGTAGCATGTATAATGCTAAATCTAGTTCGGCACGTGGTATAACCTCACCCGTTGCTATATTTTGGTTATTACTACTGGTACTAGCTTCTGGAGAACTAATTTTACGCTCTCCGCCGGTAATTTTTATCGATGATGAGAATTGTCCGAAAGGATCCAAATGTGACGCTAAACGTGCATACTCCGCACTACGAATCGCTAATTGTTCTTTTAACGTTACAATCTCGAGTTCTTGCGATTCTAAAGCATCTTGCATTTTTGTTATCGTGTCTTTATAATTAACATCTTTTTCTTCATCTTTTATGGTGGCTTCTTCTACGTGTGTTTGTACTATAGGTTGCGATTGGGGTGGCATAATGTATCCTCCTGGACTTAATTGAGCAAGCGAATTTTTTAATTCATTTATTTCGATTGTTTTACAATCGAGCTCGAGCACAACCGATTTCATTTTGTCCTCGAGCTCGAGACTAGCAATCACCTGATCGTTTAATATTTTTAATTCATTTTCCATATCATGTTTTTCCTGTTTCAAACCAATAATCTCGCTCGTTTTCGTTTGGAGCTCTTTATTTAGTTTTATCATTTCCTCGTGCGTTATTTGGACACTCAAATTATTTTCGAGTTCTTCCCGATCCTGTGTTAAAGTTTGCACCTGTTGCTTCAACAAATTTATTTCGTAATTTTTAGTTAAAATTTCTTGTACCAGTGACTGGGTCTGATCCTCTTTTATGATGTCGGAAATTTTTTGATTTAAATGCAGAATTTCCGAATCCTTGTACTGAAGTTGACCGGTTAAATTTTGAATTTCTGTTTCTAATTCATAAATGCGAGTACTATCAATAAGCTGTGGATTAGTCACGGTTGATGTTGAAAACTCTGGACTTTGGAATAAACTTGCAGTCTTCATGCGTTCTATTTCATTTTTCAAATTAGAATTTTGCTCATTTAATTCCTCCAAATTACTTTCCAACATTTTTAGTTTTTCTAATTTGCCTTCTAGAATTTTATTATTCGACTTCTCCTCTTCCAAAATTGCTTGCAATTCATCATTATCGATCTTCAAATCGTTAATCTCAGCTTTAAGCGATTTTATCGAATTTTCCAACTCTTTTACGTCTACATTTTGAACCACGTGCGTCTCTTCATTATAATTCTTATCGTCCCATTGTTCAAGTTGTTGCAATTTGTTATTTAATTCTTTAATCGTATATTGATAATTCTTAGCATCTTGATCTTGACGCTCCTTCATTTCGGTCATACGATCATTTGCAGATGTTAACACATCAATCCGTTTATTTAAACTTTCTTTTTCCAATGTGTACTTATTGATATCAATTTCCGATTCCTTTAATTTCTCCTCTAAATTTTTAATTTGATTGCTTAATTCTTCTTGAATTGCCACGTCTAGATCACTAGTAGTTGATTCCACCGACGACGATTTCCTATAATCTCGTTTATCCATTTGATTTTTGTATTCTTTTAGCTTTTTGATTAATTTGCCGGATTTAACTTTAAGCTGTACAATTTCCTCATTCATACGTGATTTTTCCATTTCCAATTCCTGAATTTTATCCTGGTATTCTTGAATCTCGATTTGAGATTGTACATTGGCCGGAACAAGTGATTGTGCAACGTATGCCGTTGATTTTTGTTGTTGCTCGGTCACAACTTCATTTGACGTGTCAAAGCCCCAGCCATCATCATCGGGTGTACCACATACGTATGCATGTTTTGGTACAATCACTTCCTCAACAACGGGTTGTGCATCTGCAAAGAAAATATTTTTATAAATTTGATGCGTTAAATATTTTTACTACGTACCTTGTCTTTCCTGTTCTAAAAATGGTTCCGTGTTCATATTGAAAAAGTCAAAAGCCGAAACTGGATTGAAAGTTGGTATACTTGTCGAAATCTGTTGTGATTCAACGACCGATGTATGCGGCATGTTTCGGATGATTTCATTTAGTCGTTCAATCTCCGCTTTGTATTCACAATTTACGTTGCTCAAATCAGCAATTTGAATTGTTTGTTGGCGTGCTATTTCCGCATTCCCCTGTGTATATTCATCTAATTCTTTGATACGATTTTGGTACTCGTATATCAATTGATTTAATCGTTCTACCTCTTGTTGATATTGATAAAGTTGCTGCTGAAGTTGGGAATAGCTTTGTACGGCTTGTTCTAGCTGTGTAACACGATTTTGATAGTCGAGATTGGTTTTCGAAAGTTCTTCGCATTTTGTTTTTGCATCATTATTCGCTTCCTCCAATTTAGCAATTAATTCTTCATTATGTTTGATTTGATCAAGATACTTGCCGTTCTCGATTAAATATTTTTTAGCCGATTCTTCTAACCGTGTGATTTCATTCTGGTGCTTCGTATTACTCGCATTCAACTCATCGCATCGAGCTCGATACGTTTCAAGTTGATTTAAACTTTCAGAATTATTTGAAATGATTAATTCTAATTTCACAATCTTCTCATTGTATGTCGAATTTAATTGGTTCAATTCTTGCAGCTGATAATTACATTGACCAAGCTGAGTTAAATTTTCTGCATTTTCATCGCCGAGTGATTCTAACTGCGATTTAAGATTTAAAAGTTCTTCCTGGTTTTTCGTGCAACTCGAATTTAATTCAAGGTTTTGTAAAGAAACATTATTGAATTTTGTTCTCCAATCATTTAGAAGGAAGTGCAATTCTCTATTCTCGTTCTTCAGTTCATCAATTAGTTTCTCATATGCTAAGTTAGAATTTTGATGCGGCATAGATTCTAAACTTTGAGGTTCAGCTTCCCAACCCCAACTCTGATCATCGAATAATATTTCCATTGATCCGCTTGGTTTTACATTCTCAGTTTTTTGACCTCTTACTTCATGTTCACTAGGTCCGCATAGATATGCCTTTTTGGGTACAATAACTTCTTCTACAACTGGCGCTGCTTGATGAACGGCACCTGCAGCTGAAGCAAAATTATCAAAAGGACTATCCGTTGCTTCGGTATGTGATGATTCGAAAAATTTCGTTAACTTGTTAGTATTTATATTCGGTTGTTGTTTAGTTTCAAGCTCATTAATTCGTTTCGAATAATTTTCGTTAAGCTGACGTATTTCATTTAGTTGCGCTTGCAAATTATTGCGCTCCTCTATCAATTGTTGAATTTCACGTTCGAATTTCAATTTGATATCGGCAATATTGGTGGTATCAGGAACAAATGGTACCGCGGCTGTTTGTACTGATTTAACACTTTTCACTTGTATTTCTTCATCAAATGGTGTAACAGAGTGCGATTGTCCAAAGAACATAGAACTATCGAATGAAGGAACTGCATCTATTATTTGTGGTGCCTCTGATATCGTTGGAACAGTGCTCATTGATGGCTGTTGCTGGGCAAGTTTTTGCTCCAAACTTTTATTCGTTTCACGCAAATCATCGTACAGCCGAGTTTTTTCGGCCAATTTTCGAAGCGATTCCTCACGAATTACATGTACATTATTAAATCGTTCTTCCAAATCGTGCGTATATCTATTCATGTTTTCAATTTCGCTTTCTAAATTCTCGATCGTTTTTGTATAATTTTTAATGTCATTCTCGTACTTTAGTCGGGATTGGGTCAATTCTTCCCAATCAAAATTTTTCAACACTGGACTATTTTGAATTTGTTGCACACAATCTTCGGCCGCCGACAAAACGGAATCGATTTCCTGCTGTGATGTTTGACGTGCTAAATTCCGTCGGGTTGATTTTATTTCGTCCTCTTTTTGTTTTACGATCTCTTGTAAATCTCGTATTTTTGCTTGTAGTTCGGCATTTTCAACTGACTGGTAAGCTCGTTGGTGGAACATTTCAATTTCATTTTCCTTTTGGACCAATAATTCACGAAGTTTTGAATTTTCTTGTTGTATCATTGCTTGGTCATCCGTCTGATTTTGGCCGACAGCTTCATAATTTTGAACCATCGCGTTATTCTGCTGTCGTAAAAATTCAATTTCGGTATTCTTTTCGCTTATTTTAACCATAAGCTCTTGTATTTCCATCTGATGGTTTTCATGCTGGATCTTTAAGTAACTCAATTCTTTATCCAATTCTTCTTTGTGTAACTCCAAGTTGTTGTTTGTTTCACGCAATTGCAATATCTCATTTTGTATATAATTATTTTCATCGCGAAGCTTCTCGTTAAGCTGCTCAATCTCTGTCTTATCCTTTTGAATCCCGTCTATCGTAATCGTATAATTTTGCTCCATTTCATCGATTTCTATTTTGCTGTCATACATTTTTTTCTCGAACTCTGAATGAATTCGTTTTATTTCCACCTTCTGGATCTCGACTTGTTGCAACAAATCACTATTAATTTTGTCAAGCTCCGGAATTCTCGTTTCTTCCAAAAAGGTTACATGATTTTGAAGATGATGTAGTTTACGATTAAGATCTTCGTTTGAGGTTTTACTTTCTTTTAGGATTTCGCCAATTTCGATATTCTCGTTTTGAACTTCTTTAAGCCGTTTCTCCATGAATTCATCATGCTGTGATAGGGCCGTTAATCGCTGTACAAGTAGATCTTCGTTTTCACTGAACTCATGAGTTTTTTCTTTCAATTCATTATCCAATATATTGGCCTGGCGCTCTAAGCTTAATCGGCGATCCTCGATATTGCGAATTCCATCTTCCAACTTGTAAATTTTTTCCTTAAACTGGGAATTCTCCATTTCGATAGTTTCAATGTATAATAAATTCTCTTGAACCTTAGCATTAAGCCGTTCTATAATTTTTTGTTCACTGTGATCTTTCTCTTGATCTTCGTAGATTTCAACCTTTTGCTGCAAATGTTCAATTTTAACATTCATATTTTCAATGGTGTTGTTCAATTTCTGAATTTCTTTGTTCTTCTCTTTGATTATGGCTTTGCATTTATCAATTTTTATATTCTTACTGGCCAGATCTTCAGCCAATGTTTTATGATCCTTCTTTAAATTTTCTAACTCCACCTTATACGTATCAATTAGAGTTGCTTGTTCTTGATTTTGATTGTTCATGCGATCAACATCCTCCTCGAACAAATCTAAAGCACGTTCACGTCTAGACAAATCTAATTTTAAATCATTTATTATTTTATTTTGTTCTAAATTAATTTGATTTAAATTTGTGATTTCCGATTGCAACTTATTAACTTCAGCAAGTAATTCTTTAACTTCATCCTGTGAATTTTGAGACTGTTGCAGATTAACAGAAGTCTTATTTAATTCACTCTTAAGTAAGGCGATTTCTTGTTCTAGTGTGGCAACAAATTGTACTTTTAGCTCGAGCTCATGTTTAATTTCATTGTTTTCTCGTGCCTTGGCCAGCATTTCCTCTAATTCTGTGCATTGGACAACCTTCTTTTTCAAATTTGCTGCATACTTTTTCAATTTATCTAATTGTTCCTTATTTTTGTGTTCCAAATCGCTTACAGTTTTTTCCAGCTCTTTGACGCGACTATCAGTAGCACCTTGTTTTTCATTTTGATTCAACTTTTCTTTTAGATCTTTGATTTCTAAACTCATTTCGCTTTTTGCGTTATTATTTTCGTTCAGTCTTTGTGTAAGCTGTTGGATCTCTTTTTTAAGTTGTTCAATGTTATTCTGCTTTTGGTCTAACGTATCCTGTATTTCGTTTTGATGCTCTGTCATTTGATTCGTTGTTTCCTCCATAGTTTTGTATAAATCAATTATTTGTTTATTTAAAGTATCGATAGTTTCTTGTTTATAATGCAAGTCTTCTTCTTGTCGATTTAACATCGATTTTAAATTATCGTTATCGTTGTTTCGCGCAAGTTTTTCTTTTAGAGACTCAATCATATCCTGTTTTTCTTGAATTTCCTGTTCATGCTCCGTAAACGTATCAATTAATTGTTGCTTCTGTTCTGAAACTAGAGTTTTCAATATTTCGATTTGTTCAGTCGATGATTTAAATTTCATTTGATATTCGTCGATTTGTGTCTCGATTTCTTTTATCGTATTTTTCAAACGTTCGTTGTCAACTTTAAGGACTGCGACGGCATTCGTTAACGTGCCAACTTTGGTTTCGGAGTCTTCATTTTCTAATTTTAGATGTTCAAGGCGAGTATAGAAACTTTCATTTTCATTTTTCAATGCCCGTATCTCATCATCAAATTCTTTTTTGGATTGCTCAAGTTGCTCCTCCCAAGTCTTTCGGTCAATTTTGTTACTCTTCGCCTCGAGAAGTAACGAATTTAATCGATCGATTTCCTCCTGTTCTTTAAAATGACTACTATCTTGCAATTCTTCGTATTTCTTAGTAACTTCTTTAAATCCCTGTTGAATTTCATTAGATTCCGCTAACACTAATTTATGAGCATTTACTAGCGTCTTAGTTAAGTCACATACCTTTTGTGATTCTTGTAAAAGTTTCTTGGTTTTACTTTTTAAAGTTTTATCCTTATTTTTCTTAATATTTTCGATTTCAGTTTCTAATTGCTTGATAGTTGAAACACACGTTTCATCTGGAAACTGGATATCATCCCTCCTGGCACATCGATCTTCATATTCCTTTAGTGTTTCTTTGAGTTTTGCATTTTCAGCAGTTAGAATTTCCATTTTTTCAAGTACTTCGCACCGTTCCGTTGTGAAAAGATCAATTTTGTGTGATAATTCCGAGCTCTCTTCACGCAATTTAATTAAGCTGTCACTTAGCGCCGTATTTTCATCATCGATTACAAATGCAGCTTTCGACTCTTCGGTGGCTGATTGAGATTTTTCACGTAACTTTTCATACTCCTCGATTTCCTGTTTCTCTTGTTGTGTCAATTTTTCGACAATTTCAATCGATTCATTTGAACTTCCGCGCTCCAATTGCAACTGATCAATTTTATCAACCAGACGTTGATTTTCAGCGGTGACACTTTCTAAAGCAGTTTGAAGGTTAACGATTTCTAATTTTAATTTTTCCAATTTTTCTTCATATTCAATTTCATTGTAGTGTGTAGTCACTCGCGTTGTTTCTTCCTGATCAATTTCATTTAAATGAACTTTTAGAGTTGATAATTCTTCTTTTGTTGTGACTAGATCCTGGGTCATTTCAACCTTTTGCTCTTCAAGTAACTGAATAGCTGATGTTTGATTTTGACAAGTTTGCTCTAATAGTTTTAATTTATTCTCCACCTCTGAATCAGACGAATGGTTGCTACTATCATCTTGAACTAGTTTTAGCTGTAGTTGACCTTTTTCTTCTTCCAGCTCGATAATTTTTTGTTGTAGAGATTGTGTTTCTTCAGTAAGTCGCACTACCTCATTGTTCAAATTTGATTCTTTCTTAAAATTGTCTAATTGCTTTTGTAGTTGTTTTATTTTAAGTTTCATTTTTATGCTACCTTTATTGGCGTCGTCTAATTGAAGTTTCAATTTTGTTATTTCCGCTTCGGCTACTTCATCAGTCGATTTTGAGAATAATGATTTTGGGGCAGAGGCAGATAATTTCTCTTCTAATACGGCAAAATTAGCTTGCAGTACATTGTATTCTATCGACTTTTCGGTAATTAGTTCTTCGAGGGAATTATTTTTTTCTACTAATTCGGAATTTTCAGCTTCTAGTTTTTTATACCGAGCTTCGAGCTCTTCATATTTCTCAAGTAAATTATTGTCAGACAATTTTATTTTCTCCTGTAATTTGATTATTTCCTCTTCTAACAAATTAATTTTGGTAACCTGATCATCTTTGTTTATCTCCTTAATTTCTGCATCGGATATAATATCCAGATCATACTTCTGATTCTCTGATTCGTTGACACGACCTTCCAATTCAGAATTTTTCACAGTCAACTCGTAACGAACATTTTCCAAAATTTTAATTTTTTCCTCTAAATTTTGTATTTGATTTGATTTCTCTTCACTCTGAATTTTAAGAACTTCAATTTCGGATTTAAACTCATTTTCGGAATGAATGAAATTATTTTGCATCTTAACCATTTCCTGTTTGGTATCTTCAAGCAGATCAACTGTATTTTTTCCTTTAAGTGATAAACTTTCGGACATTAAACTAACAGCACTCGTTCGGGCTTCAATAACACTTTCTTTCTCGCGAAGATTTTCTTCTAAATCTAAAATCTTATTCTCAAGTTCTTTTATTTTCTTTGTTTGGTCTGATTCGGAATCAGTAAAGTTTTCCTTTTCCTTTAGTTTATGTTCTAAATTTAAACATTTCATTTGTAAATTGCGAATTCGCTCTTTATCTAAATTGGTCGTTGTATGTGAAAGGTCTGAAGTCGATTGATGTATTCCACCTTTGGCAGAAATTAATGATAGGTCACCAATTGATTTGCCTAATTCTGAAGATTTCTCCAAACTCATTTGGGTTATATCGAATTTGGCTTTTAGTTGTGTAACGATGTCCGCGAGTCCTTTCTTCATAATTTCCCTTTCTGCCATTTTCTTTCGATTTTCTTCCATTTGAGTACGGAGAATTTCAATCTTTTCACTACCAAGGGCTTCTGATTTTGCCCTAGTATGTTGGGGTAAAGACATGGTGCTAACCGAACTTGAAACTGAGCTTCTGTCATAGGACAGATTTGAATCCGTTTCTTCAGATTCATAGTTCCTATCTAAAAGGGCAATTAAAAGTGATTAATATGTTTATTTATGAAGTTGAAAGTACTGAAAGGACACATACCCGATTGTTTAGATCTCGAAGCCTTCGATTTGATATGGGTCAATCTTTGAGCAATGTTTCTAATCTTCTCTTGGGCATTTGCAGTATTTTTTCCCTGTTCTGCGTTTCTAACTAACTCCTTCAATGCTGTGATTTTAGCCTTGGAAAAAAATTTGAGAAATTATATCAAGGCAATTCACTTACGTGTTACAAAAACAACTTACTTGCTGCTGGCTAAAAGTTTCCTGTAAATTGGTAATATTGGGAGAACCTCCTCCCGGATCTGCGCTTGACATGCTGTGCAATTAAATTAGATGGTTTTAACTAAGATTTGGTAGGTAAAAACATAAATCATATATCCAAAACTGCAATAATAAAATAACAAAGAATTAAGTCAGTGACGTCATATTTTAAATTTTCATTTATCTATTTAATTGGCCAAATATTGATTCTACAACTGTTTAGAAAGAATGCACAAACCATTATCAATTAAGTGTTAATTAAATATGGTTTAAATAAATTAATATTATTACCGAATTAAAGAAATTAAATTTCTATTTTTTTTGTATTACTTCCATGTCACCACGTAAGAATTTTTCACTTTGTTGTTAACTTCATGTATGTTGTTCTCATCAAAATTTATAAAGTAACCCTATATACCAGTTTTTAGTAAAAATTCTACAAACAAAACCCAAGGAGCCAAAATTTTACTTACCGTACGTCCTGACGGAATTTTTTGAAACTATTGCGAGCTTTTAATTGAACCAGGTAGGCTGCTGCTACAATTGAAAAAATCATAGAATAAAGGCGGTGATACATGCACAGATTTTGCCTTTAAGGCATAAAAATTATGCGCGTTGATTGGTTAAATGTCGGCCATCTTGAATCGCCTTATAGGCAAAAATTTTAAATTGAACATTTCTCAATTTTGTATAAGGCAAATTTTTTTGCCTTAAAGGCAAAATCAGTGCATGTATCACCGCCTTTACACCCCTTTTACATGTAGAAAATTGTTTCGGCTGCAAATTTTTGTAGGCTAATAATACCTCATTTACATGTGAACACTTTTCTTCTGCAAAATGAAAGAGATATAACATTGTTTTTTTGTACATGACAGAGAAGAAAAGAAATATATCCCAACAAAATTTGTACAGATTTTTGAGCCATTACACTGCCAAAAGCACTATAAAATGTTGCCATAAAAATAAATATTGCCATAAAATATATTCGATCTGAGTATTTTTATGGCAACAATTAAAAAAAATATTTTGTATTTATAAATGCTTACGAATCATAATAAAGACGCCATCGATGTAAATGTAAATTTCGCATTGAATTCATTAAATATAAATTAATAATGATCCTATACAAAAATTATGGCATTACTATATATGTTTAGTTCTTTCTGGAATATTGAATATTTTTATATAGCGGGTGCTTCTTATTTAAGCATAATGCCCGGTTTACATAAGACCAACATTTTTCTTCTGCAAAATGAATAAGATATAACATTGACTTTTTGCACATGAGAGACAAGAAAAGCAATATATCCCAACAAAATTTTGCAGAAGAATTTTTGAGCAAAAATGACCATAAAAATGAAAATGTTGCCATAAAATATATTCGATCCGAGTATTTTTATGGCAACATTTTTAAAATCAACAAGAAAAAAAAATTATTTTGCATTTATAAATATTGAGGATTCATAATAAAAACAGACGCCATAGATAAAAATGTAAATTTCGCATTTGAATTCATTGAAAGTAAATTAATAATGATCCTATAAAAAAAATTACGCCATTACTATATATGTTTATTTCTTTCTGGCACATTGATTATTTTTATATAGCGGATTCTTTCTTATTTACCTGCAAAAATTTGCAGAAGAAAACAATTTTCTCATGTAAACCGGACATAAGAAGCATCCGCTATACAAAAATATTCAATATGCGAGAAAGAAATAAACATATGTTAATAATTTATTTTTAATTAATTCAAATCCTTAACATTTATAAGTATAAAATATTTTTTTTTTATTAATTTAAAATTTGTTGCCATAAAAATACTCAGATCGAATATATTTAATTGCAACATTTTCATTTTGATAAAGGTAGTGGCTCAAAAAGTGTTCTGCAAAATTTTGTTGGGATTTATTTAAAAAAATTATTAAAAAATAATATATAATGATAAGTTTTTTAATAGATTTTGATGTTGTAATTGTAAATTTATGAAAAAATTGCAAAATTTATCTCTTAATTTAGAAATTTTCCATAGTGTTTCAAAATATTTTCAGAGTGTTTCAAAATATAACAAAACAATCCGAACGATTTTTTGGTACACCTTTTTCTTTTTTACTATAGCCTTTCTTTTTTTATGTATGTGCGTAAAATTATGTTTTTTGATTTATTCGTATAGTAAAAAGTATTTATTATTTGCTGCGAAAATTGCTTCCTTGGTTGAAAAAATATATTTTTGCACTCGAAGCAAACATTAAACTAAAATTAACCAAAACACGACAAATAAACAAGATGTCCTTGAAATATTTATCTACGTAATAGTGCGAAGAAATCAGTGAATCAAAAAAAAATATTGACGAAAAAAGAATCAACAATTTCCCCGCCAAAAAACTAGTTTGTGGGTGAAGGGGAAGAAACGAAGAAAGAATCACGCTGAAAGAATTAAAGTGTGGAACGGCGGATTGGATTTTTATAAAAATTAAACACTGTCGCGGGCTATGTTTTTCATAATTACTAATTAATTAGTACACTAATATACGTAGAATGTAGATGTGTGTGTTTGTGGGCATTTCTTTTCTTTAAAATTTGTTTATTTTTTGTATTATTCCTATTTATATTGTAAACTTCATTAATCCGTTTGTTTGTACTATTTTTTAATAACAAATTGTAGAATTGTAAAATCGGTTTTTAAAAATTAGTACACTACGAACAAATAAAATTAGTACACATTCTGCTTTATTTATGTTAAGTGCGGCAACCCCAATTTAATGTCATTATTTTCTCATATTTGTCAGAAGTTGTCATTGCAATGCAAATATATTTTCGCAATTGAATAATAAAAAGCATAAAAAATAGTTCTAATTAAAAAGAAAAATTTATTTTATAGTTCTGATTACAAAATAATGTTTAAAAATATTTGACTGAAATGTAAAATGGGTGCTAAAGATTCAAAACCGTCTTGTATTAGTTATGATGATGCTGTTAAAAGAGGTTTGTAATTTTTTTTCCATCATAATTTTTTTTTTATTATTATTTTTTGATAACAAAATAACAAAAACGTAATAAATTTTATTTGCACTCCTATTAGTTATTGTTGCTAGTTTTGTTTCAAGTCCAATCTGTATAATTTATTTGATGTTTTCATATAATTAATTTAATTATAACATCACTTAAGAATTCTTAATTTAATTAAACCGAATAATTATTTCTGCAACTTTTTAATTTATGAATTAAGTGAAAAAATTCTTTAAAATTGTATTGGAATAAGCAGAAATTCCTCTGGCAAATTATTTAATTGTCAATTTAAATTATGGGGTCATGCAATTTATATAATTTATTACTAATCTCTCTGGATTCTATATAATGGAAAATTCTAAATTTTCCTTTTTATTTTGGTTATCTATATTAATAAGAATCACGGTATGTATATTTTCTAGATAAAATACTGTAGACGACATTTCATAAGTAAATATTTAATAAAATGAAGTAAAAAAAAAAATATTTTAGAATTATTACAATAATTTTAATTGTTATCAATGTCGTTGAAATTTGATTGTAGTATATATACTTGTATAATAGCGCAAACACTATTACCATTTAATTGGATTAAAACAAACAAAAATCATACATTATATTCTATATATGTGCAACATACACAGAGACATTCCACCAGCAATATTTACTTTTGGTGTACGATGCGATGAATGATGATGATTCCACCGCACACCGACCGCACACCACATATAAAACATAATATATAATATGAAAATTGCACGTGAGCCCAACGAATTTAATTGATACGAGCGAGGAGAATAATAGTCCGTCATTCGGAAGTAATAATAGCTAAATATACATAAATAGAAATTAAATCATTTAAGAATAAAACAAAATAAACATTGTACACAGAGTACACTACACATATTACTTTGTCGGAAAGGGAAATATTAACGTAATAATTTTGTTTTAATTAATTTTTATTACAAGTTGTGTACTGGAGATAGAATACGAGCAAAATAGAGATTGTTCAATAGATTATTATTATTATTCATGGTTATCAACCTATCACTAAAATGATATCAAAAACATTTTCCGTTTATTTATAGTCTCGGATGCTGAACTAAGACGGATCAAAGAAGCTTTTAAGCGTTCAACAAGTGCAAACGGAACATTCCTAAGTAAAACAGCATTTAATCAAGATGTCTTATGTGAAAGTGTACCATCAGTTGTTGCCGATTGGTTATACACCGCCTGTGGCGGAACCTCGAAAGGAATCCATTTTAAGGAACTTGTATGTGGATTAGTCCTATTGACACGGGGCACAACAGAGGAAAAGATAAAGTAAGCTTTTTTTATGTGTTTTCTCTAATGTACTAAAGTGAGTCAGGATTCGTCTAATCAATAACTTGATAGCGGAAGCTAAATTATTGATTAGTAATTTGATCGTTAATACGAAACACAAAGTAGTTTATAAATTTTTGGTTTTCTTAGCTTTTTAATTAAATTGTTTACAAGAATTTTATTTGTGTATTTTATTCATTTAACAAAATTAAGTCGAGAGGTCGTACAATGCGTGCGGTAGTTTAGAACAAAATTTTAATTAAAATTTGGCTCAATAACCTCTAGGCGTGAACCAACTTATCATCGAAAAGATTTAGTATTAAGTTTAAAAACTTCCATGATGCTGCAGGCAGAAAAAAAACAAATGATTTACAACGTGAACTTACCCGTCAAGAGTGATCCACGACCCCCGCGTAATCTAAAACCTTTATAACAATTTTACTTACTACGTGCATTGAATAATTTTTTTTTTGGTGTATGATGTCATGAACTGTGAATACCCATTCTGTTAGAATTTATTAGGAGTGATTTGGATGTTTAGTGAAAAAGTAGGAGATAGAAAATCTAATCGAAATTATAGATGTTATTGATTTTTCAATTTCTTGAATTTTAATTTACTCATGCAAGTACATACATATAAAATTAACATATCTAACCGTCGACTCTTAAAATGTCAATAGATAGGTTTAGTCGGAATTCGGAAATACCCCACAGTACACGACATTTTGCAAATATGCAGTTTTTATTACGTAATTATTATCATTTTTATTGTTTATGTCATTAGATTTACTATAAAATATTAAATAATTTTATAGGTCCGTCTTTTGGGCGACGCGAACTAAACTTATTTATCCGCAGTCGGTGCTGTACGAGAGCCATCGCCCTATTGTTGGCGAAAATTGCATGTTTAGTAAAAAGTTTATAAGCATTATTGTGGTGATATCATTCAAACCTGATCGCATAACATTAACAAGGTTTTCCCAAGTAATCAAGCAATTTTAAGGAGAATTCGAGTTTACTTGGAAAATAAAAATATTTAAGTGCGAATGGGTAATTATTTGAGTGATGAAATATCCATGTTTAGGCTTCAATACTCAGGTTGTGTGTTAGTTTTTTCTCTGTTTATGAGTTGTAAATACTTTTTATGTTTTTGATATAAGGCTGTCGATTAGTTTTTCCTTTAGCAGATTATATTTTGATCTTTTAGCATCATCTTTTTTATTTGTTTTCATAATGTGATCATTGCTTCCGATTATATTGCATGTTTCGCAATAATTATTGTTTTCTTTTCCTATGACGTATTCGTTTTTATTGCTCCGGTAAGTTCTATTCTAAGTAATCAGTTGTCTTAGTTTTGATACATCACACAAAAAGTGTTATTTTAAATTTCGTAAAATTTTTGGATGACTAGAAAAAACATAATGCCGGCCGGGTTCACACCAAGCCGACAAAATAGAAACAAAACCAAAATACAGCATTTTACGACACACTGGACTACTGGAGACATTTTGAAAACAATTCTCCGACCTTCTTGTGTTGCTTTTACCTTGTTGTTTTTACTTTACATTTACTAAGAAAGTAGAGTATTGTAATCGGGCGAAAATTAACAGTGGATTTTTTGAGAACACTGAACATTGAACATTTTGAGATCATTTTTGAGGTGGTAATATCCGTCCGTCTGTATGTTTGAACATTAAGCAATATAGCTTACTAATTAATACCGCTAAGGCAATGCAAATTTTAGTTTATCTAGCAAATTTTAGTCTAGACAAAACAGACCAACTTGAGGATGAAATAGAGAGAATAAATGGAATGTGCACTATACATGTAAGAAGGAATGAATGTACGGCGAAAGGTTGGTGGAATAATGAAATCCAGTATTGGTATGAAAAGAAACGGATAGCACTGAGAGAGTTCAATACGTGTATATGTTATGAATGTAGAATAAATTATGGAAGGATGAATGGAAGATTGAAAAAGGCTATTCGTAGAGCGAAGAGGAAAAGTTGGCGGGATTATGTGTCCAAAATAACACATAGGACCACAACTAAGGATGTATGGGATAATTTTAATAGAGTGAGAGGTTATAGATCGAAAGGCAGAAATGCAGTGTTAGATGGCAGAGAGGAAGGAGGTGTCTTTTTACAAATGATGATGGACGTTAGAAACGATTTGAGTGATAGGAATGAAGTTTTGTTACGTGATAATGAAAGAGAATTTATAAATGACATGTGTAAGGAGTTTGAATGGGATGAGTTCCGTGGGGTTTTAGAAACTTCCAAATCTACTACCCTCGGAACTAACAGAGTGTGTTATAAAATGATTGGGAGATTGGACTTCGAAGCCAAGGTGGCCTTGCTTCGAATTCTCAATCAAGTATGGATGAGTATTCAAATAACGGAAAAATGGTAGGAAAGCAGGGTGGTACCCATTCCAAAAAGAGATCGGGACCAAAATCTGGCAACAAATTACAGGGGAATATGTATGTTGAATGTATTTCTCAAAATAGTGAATTATATGATGAAAAGTCGTTTGGATAAATTGGTGAATGAGGGTAATTTGTTGCCGGAAACCACCTTTGGGTTCCGTTGTAACCACTCAGCTAATGAATGTGCAGAAAAGTTTGTATGGGAAGTAAGAAAGGAAAAGAAGTATGTTGTGGCGGTATTTTTGGATATAGAAAAGGCGTATGATTACGTGGTTCCGGGAAAACTTTTTCAGGTCCTTATGGACCTGGGGTTTCCTTGGAAAATTTGCAAATGGGTGTATAATTTCACGAATAACAGAAAATTAGTGTTGTGTGGTAGAGGGTATAGGTTGGAGGGAGCGGTGAATATAGGCCTCCCCCAAGGCAGTAAAATCTCACCGACTCTCTTCAATCTATACACGAGCTTGGTGCATAGGTTTAACGCCCCGGACAAAGTCATTTTGCAATTTGCAGATGATTTTGTTCTGATGGGCAAGGGGAAGACCATCGAGGAGGACTTTAGTCGGGCTCAAGAATGTGTGAATCAGGTAACAGAATGTTTGACTGAATTGAATTTGTGTGTAAATTCGAGGAAATGTTGTAGTATGACTTTTCGAACAAATCGTATGGTAGATGTCCGAGTATATAATGAGAGAGTTGAGTGTGTAAATTTGACTATGTATTTGGGAATTGGGATTGATAAGCCGATTGAATTTTAGAGTGCATATGGATAAATTAGCCGATAATTGCAAGAACAGATTGAATGTGATTAAAAGAGGGAGCAAACCGAAATGAGGAGCTTAACCTAATGTGACTGATATGTTGCGAAAGGCGCTAGTATCATCCAAAATTGCGTATGGAAAGAGTGTTTATGGAGATGGGTCCAAAGTCGTGTTTAAAAAATTGATGACTGTCGAGAATGCTTGTGCCAGAGTGGTATTGGGGCGATTAATTTAACCCCAATACACACTCTGTGGTCTGAATTGGGTGACTTACTTCTCAACTATAAGAGGGAGTGGATCACCGTGCGAGAGACTGTGCGGATGTTGACTAAGGACAATAAATTGGTAAATGAAATGAAAGAGAGGTTCCAAAAAGGGACAGATTACCAAAGGATAGCAAGGCAAGGGTGATCTTGGAGAATATGAATGTATTCTCCAAGATTCTGCCCGTAAATCCGAAAGTCCCTCCGATCAATCTAATTGTGCGTTTGAAGTTTGGAGATACAACAAAAGCGATGATGAATGAGTTATCGGTTAAGAGTGAGTTTTTAAATATGCGAACAAATTATGTTGCACATGTGGAAGTTTATACAGATGCTAGTGTGAGTGGTGATCGAGTAGGTGTAGGAATTTTTTTTCCTTCAATGAGGAAAGAGAAAATACTACGAGTGAATGCCAGCATCTGTATAATGAATGCAGAGTCGATTGGAATTATGGAACGGATCAAGTTGGCAATGACACAAGGGAGGAGGAGAGTAGCTTTATTTTCCGACTCCTAGAGTTGGTTAGAATTAATTAGTAAGAGTGGGGGAACTCATGGTAATGTGTATGTAGAAATGTTGTATGAGTACCTTCAATCTTGTAGGAGTCAAGTCATTCTTCAATGGATACCATCACACCTACAAATTGAAGGTAATGAAAGAGCTGATATGCTTGCGAAACGGGGTTGTTTGGTTGAGGATGTAAATGAATATGAATGCATGGATGCAAGAGATGTACTTCGCATGTTTCAAGTGAATCTGTGGAGATTAATATTAGAGGGAGTTTGTTGAAAAATGTCAGGGGAAAATCAAGAAGTACTTTGAGGTGGTTAGTTCTCCTTTGAGCCAATCCTTCTATAAAGTGCTCAAAGGAGATACTAGAATGATAAGAACGATGGAGCGCATACGATTGAATCATGGTAATTGGAAAGAATGCTTGAAGAAACGCAATTTGATTGAGAATTTATGCGAAAGTTGTTTGGTTGTGAACAGACAAATGTTCGATGTTCTCTTGAGAGCAAGGAACATGACTCAGATCGCTCCAGTAGTATGCGAGCTGTAAATCGTGGAAGACTAAATTTCGAAAAAATCGCATTACGAGAACGAAACGTACTTCTAATTTTTGGTTAATAAGGATTGTGGTGTGGTTGTTTGGAAAGCTTTTAGTACCTTTTCCTTAACCAAGAATGGCAATTCTTTTCTTGTAATGCAAAAAAGGTTAAATATTAACCGCGTGATTTCTTGGTCAATTTTCAACCGCAAGACTTCAAATTTCATATTAATGTGCTATTGCTAAGGTTTGCAAAAGTTTGCCTTTTTCCTCGGCCGATAAGTATTTTCCACGTGGCATTATTTTTATACAACATTTGGCTATTTAGCAAACCGAATAAAACTAAAATATTTACTCATTTATTAGGCTTAGCGAGAAAAATATAATCAAAAGCTGCTGTGGTTATATAGTTCTGGAACTACGCAATTTTGAAAAAGGTGTTTTTTTCTCAAAATAATTAAATCCTGAAACGAGGTTTTCCATGACGAATCACATTCATATTTTAATTTTTTTTGGCATTAATTTCTGGATATTTTCTAAATCAGTTATTTAAAAAAACGAAAAAACAGATGATATATAGTCATAGAATATATCAGAAACGACAGTTAGAAACAACAATGCTTTTTTTGACAATACTAAAATAGTTCCCACGTTCGCCAATAGATGGCTCTAAATTTGAAAAAAAAACATTTGTAAACATTAATAGCAAGTTCTTTCCAAAAATAAAAAATAAATTGATTTTTTTGTATGTCAAAGAACACGATACACGATTGATTTGTTTTTGGTAGTGTATCTGTGATAAATTGACATTTTATTTTCAAAAATTTTATATTGACAGTTTATTGTCAACAAATTATCAACACAATTTTTTGTCAACACAATTATTTTAACACAGTGAAAACGAAACAATAAAATTATTTCGAAAAATAAAATTATTTCGTATGTCAAATTCTCTCGGCCACTAGTAAAAAAGTTATAATGTTTACGTTTATATTTTTTGAAGTGTTTATGTTTATATTTTTGACGTGAACATATTTATGTGTTTGTAAACGTCAAAAAAAAATCTAATGAAATATTGAGATTTTTCAAAATTGATTGCGATCAAAAAAAAAAATCAATTTTTTTAGTTGGAAAGAACGTGCAACGGTAATTCGATCAAAATTTTTTGATCTAAAATCAATTTTTTTGATTTATAAATCAGTTTTTTTTTGGAAAAAAATTGCTATAAAAGTTTTTAGTAGTGTAGAAATAAATTTTCTCTCTTCGACTTTTGTCAAATTATTCGCGATCATTTGTCAAACAATGAGCATTATTATTAATGAAAATTATTCGGTTAAGGCTAAAAATTTAGCATGGGCACGGGCACAGAATATATTATATTCTTTGGCACGGGATCAAATATTTTTGATCGAATATGCCCAGATTGAGTAAAAAATATTGTCTCCACGGATTACGTGATCAGAATCTACCACACCAACAGATTTCACCGAATAATTTTTTGTTAATTACTAGCGCTATCTATTATCTACCATTTAAAAAATTTTACCACTCTTATTTTAATTAAAAAAATCAAATATTCGAGTCCAAAGAAATTCATATAAAAATGGATTTATGTCGCTTCTGTATATATTCTGTGATATAGTTGTGGATCGCACTGTTTATTTAAATTCTGGGATTAAGGCCCTTTCCGAAACTGCAACTTATTGCATACTTATTTAATTATTGGCCGCCATCCCAATTGATTTTGCGTACTTATTTGCTGTGTAATGTCAAAGAATAAGAATCATTTTGTTTATCATGGGAAAATAAATCTTTCTGACACGTTGGTCATATGCTAGTAGCGTTTTGAGAAAACCGGCTAAACATTTTTTGTTTAGACACTTTTGAGCATACTTATTTGAATAAATAAATCTCCACATATAAGTATTCGATTCGGAAAGGGTGATGACAAGAGCAGAGTAGCGTTCCAAACAATCCACACAAACGAGTTTCCAGAAGAATAGCAGTTTGTTTGTTTTAGTTGGAAAATCGAATTGGGCCAATTTTATTTAGGTTATGAGTAGCAGCGGAGAGAAAGCTGTTTTGCTGCTGGGTGTGAAACCGATAACTTCGGCGGCAGATGTAATTCAATGTGTTTTTTTAAATTTAAATTTTTCTATTAAAATTATTTGATTTCCTTTCACCTATGCTAAGGAAGACAAAGAAATGTTAAAATTATATTATTTCGATTTTTACGCTTCTTATAGACAAACGGCAGCTTTTGAAATTGCGGTAGAATTGCATAGTAAGGTCCCTGATTTACGTTTCAAACTCAAGCGTTTGAACTCAACTCGATTCTATGAAATTTTTCGGTTTTCGTAAAGTACGATTGGTGGTGGATATTCCAAACGAAATGTTAAAACTACAAAACGCAATAATGATGTTTTTCATTTTGTGTTCTTATTAAATAACTAAAAACTTGTTATATTCTAATACATTAAATATATTTTGATATAAATTAGTTTATCAAATTTTAGTTAGGTATATCAAAACTTTAATAAATATTCATAAAAACACTCAATTTCCATTTCCTTTTTTCCGATATTAACCTAATTTTTATAATATTAAAATTTATGTTTAATTTTTATGGTATTTATTTTTGTTTAAATTGATTGGAAAATTAAAAATATAGTCTAATTACGATAAATCTATGACGTATCGAATTTTTCGGTATCGAAAAATTTAAAACCAAATGTCTTTAAATTAATTTGCGTCGACTCGAATTTTTGCGATATCGAAAAAATCGAAATCGAACATTTCTTCATGGTGCAGCTTAGTGAAATTTAATTGAGTATATCTCGACAGTATATCTGCGTTTTCACTTATAGTGTTTAAAAAATTTTAACGATTAAATTCATCATCTTGTGTTCGAATAATTGTCAAGTTATGTCTGTTACATATCGGATTTTTCTTTTACCACTATAATATTACTTATCAATTATCATTTTTGTATCATTAGAAAATGTTTGTTTAGAATTACTATAAAATATTTATTCGTTTGATATATTATGTCTTAAATAAGCAAAAATAAAAAATAGTTTTTACTAACCAAATTAAATTTATAATTACTTCGATAAAGTCAATTAATTTTAATGTATTGTCATTATCGCAGTAAATGAAGCAAACATTTTTTTTTGTACATTATTCACTCGATTCAAGGTGTATTTGCGCTGGTTTAGTAAGCTTACAAAGTTATTTTTACTTTCTGGGATAATATAATTATAAAAAAAATGTTGCTGTATGCAACGTTACATTACTTAGAATATATTATTTTTAGGCAAGATTTTTTTTCTAGATTTAACAAATATTTGTATTATATTTCGACCGGCGCTATTAAGTTGTAATGCATAATTATGAATTAGTTTCTTACACTCGATAACGAATATCGCTCAAGTCAGTTCCTACAGGTTTATCGCAGAATTTTATTTATCCAAAGAATTGTTCTTACCCAAACTTCAATTGGAATTGTTTGCATTTTACAGGTATAATTTAAATTTTTTGTGCTGCTGTATTGCGTAATTTTAATACATATTTGAGTTGACATCAAGGTAACTTCAATGATTGAACCGAAACAAAATTCGGTCGTTCGCTTATCTATAAAATATTACCAAGTTTAGTTTAGACTTAGATGGCAGCGTTTGAGATTTGTTAAGCATGTATGTTTAACTAAATCTCTGCGAACTCCTTACTCTTAGGGTTCAATTACGAATGATACTAAGTAAATAACAAGCTGATGTAGAATTAGTATTACGTAATTGTGAATAAGCGGGATTTCCTCTACAGCTCGCTTGTATTATTAAGCGTTACCTAGAAAGAACGAATCTAGACGATAAAATATGAATGCCATACAATTTTGATCAAATTTGATATGCTATTCGACTTTTACATTATAGGCATTTTAATCTTTACCTTGTCTTGTCCAACATTGTGTCGTAAAGATCCACTGGTGGAATGTTTCAACGGTATTGAATATTATTGAAGTTGCAAGCAATAATTCTGATAACGATAATTATACAAATTCAATTGTATTCTTCTAATGGATACTTGTAAGTGGTTTTACTGCTATTTTAATAATATGGTCGGTGTTGCGTATCATGCGGGTAATATGCAAACTACCTACTACGCCTATGTACCAAATCTTTGATATTGTGTGTTTTCATTGACTACTGATTTTGATGCTATTATGCTGGTGAAGTTTATTGTGATTGTGGTGCTAATTTATTTAATTCTGCTATCACATTTTCTGTTTGTTGCTAGACTGTCTTGATCACGATCCCAACTGTTTTTAGAATGTTTAGATGTTTACAAATAATCCAAAACCATTCTCATAGGTACTTGTAAAACGGGCTGAGTTTTGATGTGTAGCTTCTCATTAGGTATGATATAATTGTAACCTAACTCTCTTCAAACGACAATGGCTGGTATCCTTCGATTTACCTTCTGTAAAGTGATGTCTCCAAGTTTCATATTCTACATGCATGGGGTTTTTAATAGACTTCCTATCGTTGTAAAGATAAATTATGTTTTCCGGTCCTGGTTCGATCAGATTCTTGAGCAAATCCAATCGTGAACTTTGTTTGAACACAAGATGCTACCGTGACAATTTCTCTCATTCATGAGTTATGTCGTTCCCTACAATCAAACCGAAAGTGTTTCGGAAATCACATATCCTAGGCGCGAACAAGCGAAACAAAATCTTCCTATAATGAAAGATGGCATATCACCGCTAACACCCTTGCTAGCTGTAGGAATAAGCATCAAACCAGAGGTTTGAAAATAAACTTCAATATTTTGAAGATGTCAAAAATTTCTCAAATGCTGTTCTACTTTGCCAGAGCAGAGTGAGAGAAGGAGCAAGCAGCTCACCAATATTTTTTCTAGTAATAACCATGAACTATCTTACCCGGATTAAGGTGAAATCCATACCCCCACAATGATGAGATTGCACTGCACTAAGATAATGACTAGTCAGTGACAATGATGATGTCAAAGTAATACATGCTTCATGGTTAAAATAGTTGTAGCAAGTAATCCTGAATGAAAGTCGTTTTGTAATTCAATCGAAAAAATTACATCAGGATTATTAGTCTTACTACTTGAGGTAAACCCCAATCAACCCCAGAAAAATGGGAAAATGAAGTATTAATTATTTAAGGTTAGCAGTCAGGAATTTTCTATAAAAACCAAAATAAATTAACCATTACGAGTTATATATCGAAATTAAAAATGTGTACGAGTAGAACAACAAAAAACGTCCCAAATACGACCATCCAAAATGCATTAAATAAAAAAGTCGTTTGACCTAATTTGTCATAGTTCGAAATTCGTAATGCATGCGTTCATAATCAACTGTTAAGGTCGGTTCACATTTATAAAAATTTGTGGCGAACGCATTTGGAAAAAATATTTTCGCCGCAAATGTTTAAGCCGACGAGTGCTGGATCGTGTGCTTTGAATGTGGCATATATTTTTGTGTCGTTTACGTCAGCCGCACACGTCCACACTTCCAAATAGATAGATTTTTTACACTTTACTACATTTTGACGAAGAATATAGCATTTTGCTTATACACCTAAAGCAACTCTCAAATATTTTAAATATAGCATCAGTAGCGTCACCTAACTATTAATTCAGGAAACTCCCATTGTTTAACTATTAATGTTTTTTGCTATGATACAAGATATGCACAATTTGTTAATTTTTACGTATAGCAGAAATTTATTATTCGATTGGGTTTTTATAAAGAGATGAATAAAATAAACTAGAAAGAACAAAACAAAAAACTTCCTGGACTTGATTTGTACGAAATCTAAATATAAGGTATGATTGATAGATAAATTTTACGTGCTGACGGCCGATAAAGATAATGATTTTGTTGTAATAGTTTGTAGAAGCAAGATTTAAACGTAGAAACGCAAACGAGAAACGAGCGGTTTACATTTTACGGAATTTCTAGATAAATATGTTAACTATAATATTGAATAATCGTTACACAATTTTGTGCTTCTAAAACATACTAAGGAATATTAAACAGATACATAATTATCATAAAATTAACCGATAACTAAAATATAAAATTACACTAAACTGTTATCTATTTACTTATCGGTAACTAAAAATGTTCGTATTAAAATAGCTAAGCATATTATCAAATTAATAAACAATTAAAAATCTTTATCTCAAAATTATTTTTATGTTTTGATTTTGTAATTTGTTTTTTACTTTTGTATAGATTTCTTTGGAATCTTTATTGCAATGATTCGGGAACACAAATAATAAAGCAAGAGTTTATACATTCGCTAAACTTGGAGCAAGCTTATCATTCGACGAATATTTTGTTATCAACAAATACCAACAAATTAAGTCAACAATCGATTCGAACAATTTTAATATCGCTGTTCGGACAAGCCGAGCGTGTAACATTCGAACAATTTAAATCATGGTTAACAATACAAAAAGAGGCTACCGTTTTATCGAGATGGCTTCTTGTCGACACAACCGTAAATTTAAGTTCCGAATTGGAAACGCCAACGTTCTATCAAAGTTTAGCGGGCGTCACACATTTAGAGGAACAGGTGAATAGGCTTTGGTTGTTTTAAATTACAGGATTTTTTTTATTGTTGAACATTTATTTAGGATATTGGAGATCTAGAGAAAGTATTCTGGCTATTAAAAGGTTCGGCAAAAACGGGACAGTTGGACCTTGAATCTATGGGTCCATTTTTTAGTCCGCCAGTTCCGATACTAGCATTGCCAGGTGTGTTTCTGGCATTTGATGAAAATCGCGATGGACATATTGATTTTAAGGAGTTATGCTGTGGTGTGAGCGCAGCGTGCCGTGGACCAAGTGTTGAAAGATGCAAATGTAATACCAATAATTAGATATTGTGGGCGGTACTAATTGAATTATTTTTCTTTCAGTCTGCTTCAAAATTTTCGATACTGATCGTGATGGAATTTTAAGTTTTAATGAAATAAAGCAAATGATTGATATATTATTAATGGTCGCAAAGGAGTCTCCCAGCTCAAAAAATTTTCTAAATATTTCAACAAATAATATAATAAACGAATTGAATAGTAAATATTCAAAAGGGAACAATGGATTATCGGATGAATCCGTTACGAAAGATCCACTTAATAATGAAAATAAAGTTTCCGAACTTAACGATAAATTTTATCTGACACAAGAAGATTTTCTTATGTGGACCGTTGAAAGTACGTTGAATTTGGTGCAACCCTTTTTAGATTTGTTATTTGAAATGTGTCATATAGTATTAGGGCTACGGCCCCAATGTAGACATCTTGAGCATGACATAGGTAAGAACACATTTTATATGGTCAAGAGTTAAAACTTAAATTTGTTTGTTTTCCAGTAAGGGGATGGCGATCTCGTGAAATTCGACGAGGTTACAAGGTGGGTCAATTCTGGTATTTAATTAGTTCGGATTGGTGGCAAAATTGGTTGCACTACACTCATACAACATCAAATGCTCAGTGTACATATTGCAAATCAACATCAAATTATTTAAATAGTCGAATAGACGAGGCCATGGTGTGCGACGAAAGTTTTACATCAAACTCTATTGAATCGATGGGAGATTTGCTGGGCACTGGTGATTCGTCAAGTATGGGAAGCGGAAGTAGTGGCATTTCGTGTGGTCGAAACTCATCGAGTCCTCCTGGTCAAATTGACAATTCATCGCTAATTGCGGTTCCAATAAACAAGAATATACAAACTCTTACGGGAGAAGGGGGTCGATTAAAACGAGATTTGACGTTAGTTGAACATAGAGATTTTGAGTTGGTACCTGATTCATTATGGAAGGCACTTTCGCAATGGTATCGAGGGGTGCTTCCGTTACCAAGACAGGTTATTCAACCGCCTCATTCGGAAGAAGTCGAACTAGAATTATATCCTTTAAATTTGAGAGTCCTGAGACATCAAAATCCACCAGCAGCACAAAATAATGCTGCTTGGGGAGCGGCCGTTTCAGGTGGATATGGCGCACTTGCCTCTGCTGGCAGTTATTCAACAATGTCTAGTGTTCCACAAGTTTTACAGCCACCAAAACGATATTTGGCATACACAGCCGCGTTTAGTCGACTGGCAACGGTGAAGCAAGTTGCAGAATTCTTATGCCAACGATTAAAATTAAAAGTTGAAGACGTTCGATTATGGCATGTTATCGGCAATAGTATAAGCCCATCCTCTTCACTTCCTTCAAACGAAATTCCATATCTGCTGGAAGAAGATAATATGACACTGCAAGAATTGTCAATAAACGATAATGATCAAATCCTTTTAGAAATACGAAACAAAGATTTAACATGGCCCGAAGAATTGGGTGCTCTTACATTAACCCAATCAACCGGTGCGATCAATCAAGAGAGGCGATCTACTATAGTGTCAATACATGCACCTGGGGCGACCGGTTTACATAATTTGGGAAATACCTGTTTTATGAACGCGGCCTTGCAAGTTTTATTTAATACTCTACCGTTGGCCCAGTATTTTAAGCAAAATATGCATATGTACGAATTAAATGTAACAAATAAATTGGGTACAAAAGGACAACTGGCATTAAAATATTCTGAATTGCTAAAAGAAGTATGGACAGCATCAGCTCGGTCAGTTGCCCCGCTAAAATTACGATTTTGTGTAACGAAGCATGCTCCTCAATTTGCTGGAGGTGGTCAACACGATTCTCAGGAGCTTTTGGAATGGTTTTTAGATGCGTTGCATGAGGATCTAAATCGCGTTATGGAAAAACCTTATATGGAACTAAAGGACTCCGACGGAAGGGCAGATGCAGTTGTCGCAAGTGAAGCCTGGTCGTATCATCATTCCCGAAACCAAAGCATTGTTATCGATTTATTTTACGGACAGTTAAAATCCAAAGTTAGTTGTTTGGGCTGTGGACGAGACTCGGTCCGCTTTGATCCATTCAGTTTGCTAAGTTTACCGCTGCCTGTAGAAAATTATACATATTTTGAAATTCTGGGTAAGTTAGTAAATATTATTTACAAAAATTCAGTCTAATTTTAATTGTGTTTGCCAGTTATACTTCTTGATGGATCAGTTCCTATAAAATATGGATTACGATTAAATTCGGATTCCAAATACATCGATTTAAAAACAGAATTATCATCAATTTGTGGTCTTCATCCAGACGTAATGCTTATTAGTGAACTATCCGGTTCCCAAATAAAATCAATATTACACGATCATCATAAAATTAGATTATCGGGCGCAACGGAATTGTATGTTTATGAAATTCCACGTGGATACGGACGGCGAAAATCGAATTCGGAAAATGGTGTAAATATTGAAAAAGGTTTAAAAGATATTCAACGAAACCCAAGTAAAATAAATTTCTGTTCTTTTATTAATAAAATTACTATTTAAGATTTTAATTTGTTATGTTAGATTTACTATTGTCACCAGATGCTCATCAGCTAACCACAACTTCGTCTGCATCAGGCTCTTCCACGGAGGACACCACACAAGGAGCTCTATTAAATATGGATAAAAATAATAGAAGAACCTCCAAGGTAAGCCGGTGCTTTGGAAACACCATGTGCATGCCCCAGAATCTGTTGTGCTTCAAGGTACGGCTGTATACTTATAATTTTTGTAAATTTTTTGTTTAATGAATTTATTTATAGTTTATTTTTTTGTGTATTTGCTTTTTACGTACAAATAGTGAAGTACTTGGTGGCGTTCCTTTTATAATCTTGTAAATCAAATTATACAATTACGGTATAGTTTTAATTTAATTAAAATGAGTAGTTTCAAAGTCATCAATTAGTTTTTGTCACCGGTTTTTAATAAGTTTTGTGTTTTATGTACACAGATTTGTTGTAATGCGCATGTAAATATTTTTTTTAAAGAAGTTTATAGAATATCTATGCTTATATTTCATTTTCTAATTTTTCTGTAAATGAAGACATACAATGTCTGCGAACGAATTTATACTACATATCCGCTTTCTACACGTGTTCGTGCTCTGTAGATCGTAAACGTAGTAACGTTTTTTTAAAGCATGAAATTACTGATTTTTTTTTACAAACTAAATTTTCAAAATTGTGTTTCGTTACTTAATTTACATGTCAGTTTCGATTTATGTAAATTAGATTTAGAGTTTTTGATTTATCAAATTTTTAGCCGATTTTGATATCCTTGTGATAATATAAGCGAATGCTCTTAAATTACAGAGCTTTGCGAATATGATACAACTGGCCGATAAATTTTATCTATAAGGTTTTGCGTTAAACGATACTTCAAACTATATTCTCAGATTAATTGTTTCTTTCATACGTTCCTCGATGACTTTCGATTATACCATAGTTTAAGCAACAATGCTCCAATTATAATAGTCCGAAGTGTTTTTAGGTGTGTTCTGTTTTTAAATTTTCTGGTGGAGTCCGATCATCGAATTCCGAATTTAATTATTCATTTTTATTGGCTAGGACTTTTTTTGTATAATGTAGTTTTGATTTTCATCACAGAAGCTAAGTGACTTAAGAATTTTAATGTGAGTTCCTGATGATTTGTTCGTGGTGGACAATTACAAAATCTCCACTTAATTCGACTGGCGAGCAGCTCCGTTTGTGAAGGAAGAATGTAATGATAGTAGATTTTTTTGTGTGTCTGTCGTAAACAAATTCTCATTTATTTTTGGATAGTTTTCCAATTCTTTCTCTTCTAAGGAAATACAGCATATAATTGATAATACTTTATCTTGATGTCAAAGGTTTAATCAGCTTTGTATAAAAAATATAGCAGAGGTCCTAGGAGAAAAGCTCGAGGGACTATCACTATTATTTTGTAAATCTTTGTTGAAATGGTTGCACATATCTAAACTTACTTGGTTTAATAGTTTTTAAAGTTTGATGCTTTATTGAAACGGTAAATTTTTTTTTCATTTTTTCAATGGTGGCAGTAAACGCGTTAAAACAGGGCCGTAAATATTTAGTAATATTAGCCTTGATTAAAATAAATTATAAATTTTTAATTTATTTTAATTAACCAATGTTTCAACCAAATGAAACTAGTGGGGCTGCTATTGCTATTGATTTTATATAATTTTATTGAAGGCATATGCCTCCATTATCAAATGTTCCTGACAGTTGAATGGCGTTAAATCATCGGTCAAGAACATTATCAACATGACTTATTATACTACTATTGAACTTAGTATTCAGTGTGGCACATAACGCCATTTCTGATTAACAATCGATTTTCGTCAAAAAACTTTGGAACTAAATTTAGTTTTCCCCAATTTATCCAAGATTAACATATGTATATGTAGTTAGTTCTAAAGCAGGGAAATTTTAAATTTGAATAGTTTAAGGTATACTCTAGTAGAAAATAGTTGTTGAAAATACTTTATCTCTAGTAGATAATACTTTATCAGTTAATTCAGGAGCGTAATAATTTTATGCTCATCAAATCATTTCAAATCAAGGTGTGTTGTTTATGGATTCGGGCACCCGCGGGTGGGGAATAATTGAGATTTTGAAAAGCAGGAAAAATATAAATAATATCATTATTCTTCATAAAGGAAGGTTTTAGTCGATCTATTGACGATTGGAGCATCACGGATTCCATCTTGCGGATTTGCAATAAACTTCAATAACTCCAAATTTTGACATTTCTGCATTCGCGATAATTTATTCGTTTTACTTTGCTAGCTTAACTTGGTTTAATTTTGTCAAAAATTATGATTTATAACAACCAGTATAAAATTAATTACAATAAAAGTTTTATATAATTAATGATTCTGTGTTATATATAATAAAAAATAATCCTGCTTGATTTTGTCGCCATTTCAATCTAAGCCATTTTTTATAATTAAGTTAGTTGCAACAAGATCCTCTAGCGGTGCTTTTCTAACTTTTACAACCGTCAATAGATGTTGTTGCCGCTCCGATGGCAAAGTGGTCAGCATGCTTGCTCCAGCGACCGGAGGTCCCGGGTTCGATTCCCGGTGGTGACAATGGAACAATTTCACGGTTGGTTTAGAATCAATGAATTAATCACTCATTATCCGAAATGAAAATATGATTATGAAACCTTATTTGAGGCGGCCAAATCCCTTGATGGGATATAGTGCCAGAGAGAGAGAGAGAGAACTAGATGTTGTGATTAATTTTTCATTCACATCTATAGTGTAAAACTTATCATTGCGTTTAATAACTTTATTCGAACCGGTAAAAGGAGCTTGAAGACATTTCCAGAGAACAGGTCATGAGATCTTTACTGATAAAAATTTTGGTATTGGAATGCCTGGATGCCGAAGTAGTCTAATTTCGTTACATTGTTTTTTTTAAATTAATTGCAATAGATTGTGCAATTTTATTAGCCAAAGAGTTGTTTTAAGCTTTTCACTATGAGCTGATCTATATCCTAAGGTTACAGTCGGTATTAAGTTCACCCAGTCTGGACGCTGTCCTGACTCGTTTAAATCCAATTAATATTTGAATTCGCTAAATAAATATGATTCGAATTGCCCTGATCTGTATTGGGAGCGATCCATGTGGAGTACACATGTTGAAGCAAATACAACAGTAGCCACAGTAATAAATATCTGTTACTGGACCTGCCCAGCCCATATTGTATATCGATCGATTAATTTTCGCTAAATTTTCGCTAAATTTCGCTAAATTATCAGAATTAGGTAAAGGACCAATGATGTCTAAGTGAATTTCTGCTAAGCGTCGCGAAGTTAGTTTATAAAATTCGAGAGTAGAAATGGTATGCCTTGATTTTTTTTGTTTTTAACACGCTAAACTGCATTGAGTCATGGTTTTTGAATCTTTTGAGATAGATGGCCAGATGAGTTTTTTTGTCAATAACTTAACAGATGGCTAATGCCACGATGAGACAAATTTTGAAAAGCTTCAAAAAAGCTTTCCGAAATTCAATTGGCTTAAAAAGCAGATGAATAGCAGGCGAAACATCACAATAAATTGTTTTATGGGAATTGAAACTTATGCTGTGGGCTTCAGGGCAATTTTTTCAGCTAAATTATGAACTAAACTTTTTGATGTGACCTTACGCTATTTGTCGCCAGGTTACAAATGAAAAGTCTCCTCGCGAGGTAACTTTTCAATTTAGTTGTCAAATGTAATTTTTAAACATTTCCTTATTTCATTTCTTAAATATTTTTATTTTTAAACATTTTGTAGTTTATAATAACATTTGCTTATAAAGCAATTTCCATAATCCTTTTTCAACCACGAAAACAAAAAATTGGCTCAATTTTAGCTCAACCCACACAAATGTGTGAGTAATAAACCATAGTATGTAATGGCGTTGTTGATAAAAAATTTCGCTTGATTTGAAGTAAATCCAACACAATTGTGTGTATAGATATAGTGTTTTTCTTCGGACGAAAATAAGGTAAAAAGGAATTCACAAATGTGTAAGTTGGTTCAAAAAACATACAAAACTAAATTTTTGCCATGGTTCTTTTGCCCTACCCACACAATTGTGTTAGTAAATCACAAAAGGAAAACAACTTTCGTTATTTTAATTTAATTTAATATTTCCTTTGTCCACGAAAAGTCGACAATTTAGGATTTCGATTAGTCATGCATAGTTTGATTTGTGGATATGACTGCCACCTATTTATTGTGAATTACTGAGCAATTTAGTTTAGCTCATAATTTAGTCGAATAAGTTACCTGGCACACACTGCATTCGTGGAATTTGCATAAACTTAAATTACGTATTTTCACGTAAAGGTTCTTGAAAAAATCATTTCTAGATGATCTAGATGGTTCTTCATAAGATTTAGAAGCTATTAAAGTATCATCTAAATAAACAAAAACAAAATTTAATCTCAAAAGAATGAAATAAATAAATAAATAATTTTTTTGCTGTGTTCCTGATATAGAAGGTCATTTTAATAAGCTCGAATAAACAGTTGAAATGGCTGTTTTAGGAATATCAGACGGTTTAATCGGAATTTGATGGTAAGCTTGGACAAGATCCAATGTTCAAAAAACTGAACAGTGTTGATATGAAAAATCTTGAAGGTGTACCACGGTAATCTCTACATGGTCTCCAATCGTCGTTTTTCTTTAAAATCAGATGTGGACTAGACTATGCACTGTTACTTGGTCAACAAACACCACTTGCCATAAGATTTTCGAATTCTTTCTTTGCAATCTACTTTAATCGGTGCAAAACGTCTAGTTTTACAAGAAACAGGAGCTCCGGACTTTTCACGTAAATTGATGTTTTACTGGTTTAATATTCAAAGAATTTGTCAAAACATCCAAACATTCAACAGATTGTAAATTTTGAGTTTGAGAGTTCATGTGCCACCTATCCAATTGCGGTAATGCTGACTCCTTTCGGAGCCTGATGGCGCTCCAATCGAAGGAAGTCTTTGTTTGTGCAAAATCACAATCAGTCCTGTTTCTCTAAGATCAACACCGATAATAAATAGGTAATGACACGTCCGCATTAAAGAACTCCCATTTAAAATTTCGAGGAAGTCTAAAATCTACATCCAAAATTTTTGTTCAGTATGCCTGAAGAGGTGTTCATTAGCCGCAAATAATTTGAACTACCGACACATCAGCTCCAGTATCTATTAAAAATATTGCTCTTGATATAAGTTGTAAAATTAATAGACGACTGGTATTTACTTCATCAGGAATGGTCGCCACATTCCGATGAAAATTTAAAAAATCTGGATATCTGTGAACAGACGTGAACAGAAGATTTATCAGAATTGATTGCGTGCACTTGAATTTGAGGAATCACGTGTATCATAATGTCGGCTCGCTCAGTTAAAACGAGTTACATTATTTTCAAAAGTTGTTAGAACAAAGTTGTTGTTGTCTTAAGAATTTTTTTGATTGAAATTGTTACCGGCATTTAAACGAACCAAATTTGACAACTGTGATGGCTGCTCATGTACGATTGTTAATACGTTATTTAGCCGATTCTCCTAAAACCCTGATTACTTACTCTTTAAAAACCCTATACGGAAGTGCACCTTTATCACGGAGTATCACGTCTGCGAATTGATCATGCAATCGAGGGGTGCCACTACATGGGAAAAATTAATTGTATCGGAACGAATGTTTGCTACGAAAAATTGAGACTCTAAAATAGAAAACCAAACCGTGGGATTCTAACCATGTAACGGTTGCGGTGGTTTGAATCTGATAACACACATTCTGAGAATTTACGTCACCAATATCACCAAAAAATTTCTACATGCTCCGATGGTTGTGAAACAACTGGATTACTATCACTATTATTTTATTTTGAAAAACTGAAAAATTCTGAACTGAGGATTTGCTGTAACAGCGTTAACAAAATTATCCTCATTCACTGGAGGGTTAACGGAACCTTCCAAATTAGACATTTTAATTTCAATAAATTAAATAAACTAAACTATGTATTAGCAGCCGTTGTCTTGATTAGCGACCGTCGATTTAGTGAGCGGCCGTTGATTTATTAAATTACCGTGGCCGATTTGTTGTGGCTGAAGATATAGTATTCAGTGATTATAAATGGCTGTAAATGCCGTTGGTTTAATTATGATACGGTTGATTAATACAGTCTTTGAATTTAAAAGATAACGATCGTTGATTGTAATAGGCCAGTAATATTAAACGGCAGGCGTTATTAAATTTGATACCGTAGACTTTAGAGGCTCTTAAGCCTCTAAGAGCCATAAGCTTTTATGCAGCCGTAACTTTTCGCGTCTAATTAATTTTAGGTGGCCCCTGATCACGTCGGGGTCCCCAAATTTGGAGGTATAATTTATCTACAATCTACAATTTATTATCCATTAACATTAAGGGAATTCCACATTTACTATCACCACGATAATTTAAGTCACAAAGATATTTCTTTTTTTTAAACTACAATATTTTTAATTTATTTTTGACTGTATGTATTTTTTTAACCAAATTTTCTGTCGACTATATTTTTAACAATTTTTCTTCAACAAAAAACCATTTTTTTAAAATTGTTTTTTCATTTCCGACTTACTACGGCAAAGTGTCCTTTCCATAATTTCATTAAGTTCTAATAAATTTCAAAAAGTAAAATTTAAACGAAACGGAATTTAAAAAATCGTATTTTTATTTTTGTTGCTGCAAACACAAACAATTTTTATTCACATCTACCAAAATATTTTAAGGTAAAATTATTCAAACAATCTCGGCAATAGACTATTTTGACATCTGAAGCGAATCGCGAGATAACTGGGATTAGTTTAATTTTACAGTTGTATCCTAGCGGTCGAGTATCTAGTCCAGTATCTTAGTGTCCATAAACTTCTTACGATCGAATGCTCGCTTCCTGGTCTTTAATTCCGATTAGGAGTAAATATCAGTTGACATTTTTAATTTAGCTTTTTATGTAAGTTCAGATGTAATCAAAATATTTACAAATTGTTAATTAACGAACGAGCAAAATAAAATCTCACAAACGTTAAAAACTCTCCTTAAAAGTTGACTGATAAGAAATACACGACATTTAATTTTAATTTAATTATACTTTTTTATGACACAGTAATTTTTTGAGTTATTTTGCTGTTGAAAATAAACAATTTTTTAAAAGTAGCTTGTAGATTTTAGTTTATTCATTATTCATTTAATTAAATTTTTTATTTCAGTAAACATTTGTAAATAGAATGAAATAATTAAATAAATTATGTATACGGCCGTTTGGTAATTTATTTTCGGTGATTTTTATTTTAACATTTTTACTTTTTAAATAACAATTTTAAAAAAATAAACTTCTTTATACTATGCTTATTTAACGAGCTATAATAAACATTTAAAATAATATTAGGCAAATAGAAATATTTAATAATTATTAATTTCAGCTAACTATAATTTTATAATTTATTTTACAAGGATTTAAATTAATTTATTAATTTAGTAGTAATTTTTAAATGAGAAAAATATGCCACTTCCTAAATTTAAACCAATTAATTTACCTTTTCTGTATATGTATATCTATTTTTGAAACGCTAAATAATTTAGGAAAATTGGGTAAATTTTGTTTTTTTTTGGTAAAAGGTTTTTTAAAATTGTCCATTGTAATATATGTAAATTATAAATAAATTTTTTAAAATAACATTAATCTAGTAGCCATGATGGTTCACGAATTATTATATATTTAATCTGTTTGATTTTACTTTGTAGCAATCTGAAATAAGTACAAGCCCCGTAGGAAGCCCATTCGTGCACACAATAAACAGTTCAAATGATGATAAAACAATTTCAACGATAAATCTACTAACAACTGATAGCGTGTCGGCGTGTAGTAGTTTAGACGATAATATTCAAAATAATTTAAATACAATAAATACAGATGATATTGATGATGTATGTGATAATAATGATGATAAAAATTCAAGTGCAATTAAAAATAGCAATTTAGAAAATCGTACAAGTGGTTATTTAATAGCTGTACATAGAAAAATGAGCCGACAAGATATTTACTTTTTGTCGCATCATAAAACTAGACCAAGTTTATTTGGTGTGCCACTTTTAATTCCGTATTATCAGGGTGATACAAATAAGGATTTATATTGTGCTGTTTGGATACAAGTAGCAAGGTTACTGAGTCCCCTACCTCCTACGCCACCGGATCAAGCAAATCATGCAACTGACTGTGATGATAGCCTTGGTTACGAATTTCCGTTTACATTGCGCGCTGTTGCTGAAAGTGGACGAATATGTGCAATTTGTCCGTGGTCTCGGTTTTGTCGAGGGTGTGAAATACCATGTAACGACAAACCAATTTTAAGCGGGATTGAATCAGATACCGTTAGTAATACATCTACACCGAACCTAACCTCGCGAAATAATCATTCATTGTTGGCCTGGGATAATGAGAATGGCAATGAAAATAATAATAAAAATTTAATAAATATAGCTATTGATTGGGATCCAACAGCCCTGCACTTGAGATATCAAAGTACTAGGGAAAGGGTAACTAAGCAAATGTCGACAAGAAATTTATTAAATTTAAATAATATTAATTTATTTGTAGGTTTGGACGGAACATAGATCCGTTGAAGTTTGTCGAAAACAACAAACTGAACCGGTCGATTTAGATCACTGCCTTCGCGCGTTTACATCCGAAGAGAAATTAGAACAATCATACCATTGTAGTCATTGTAAAGGAAAGAAGCCAGCCACGAAAAAATTACAAATATGGAAACTTCCACCAATTCTAATAATACATTTAAAACGTTTCAATTGTGTTAATAACAAATGGGTTAAATCTCAGAAAGTGGTTAATTTTCCGTTTGATAATTTTGATCCTACGCCATATTTAGCATCAGTGCCACAAGAAACAATACTGCGTCACCAAGAAATCCTAGAACATCATCAGGAAACAACGAAAAATGAATGCAATCGTAATTGTAAAATAATAAATTATGATTGTGAAGAGGAAATAACCGAATTTGATCGTGGTTTAATGCAATCAAATCAATTAAATAATAACAATCATAATAATAATAATAATAATGAGAATCGTTATGATATAGTAACAAACGGTGATATTGATACGGTTGAGGAAGATAATGACGATGAAGAAAATAATGAGGGTGAATGTGATAATAATGATGTAGAATACAATTCTCATACAAATAAAGTGAAATTAAAATCAAAACGACCACCAACCATTCATACACTCGAGAGGCGAAAACGTTTAGTTTCGACAAGTTTAGCAAAAACGCCTGTTATTGATGGAGAGTTTACAGATTTTCATAATCATCTCTTAAAACCAGGACATGATAAATTTGATTTGAAGTATAATTTATATGCCGTTGTGGTAAGTTATTTATTTTATTTATAATTTATTATTAATGGTGTTGATTCAATGGAAAAGTTTCATTTTTATTTTTAAATGGTGCCTTAGTTCACTTTTTCTCTCTCTGGCACTATATCCCATCAAGGGATTTGGCCGCCTCAAATGAGGTTTTATAATCATATTTTCATTTCGGATAATGAGTGATTAATTCATTGATCCTAAACCAGCCGTGCAATTTTTTCCTTGTCACCACTGGGAATCGAACCCGGGACCTCCGGTCGCTGGAGCAAGCATGCTGACCACTTTGCCACCGGGGCTGCAAAGTTGTTGGCAAAGTTGGGCAGTTCACTTGTTGGTCTTCAACTCCAGGCCTTTTTTCATGACTTTACAAATACAATTCCAGGCTGTTTTAAGGTGATACGCAAGTCTTCTTGTGTAGATGTTGCTCTAGGTCGTTCACTTTGTTTTTTAGAGTTCTAACTTGCAGTATTTCTATACTGCTCAATAGTCCCGTGAACTGCTGTCTTTGCAACACGAAGTTCTTTAGTGATGTTCTGCTCAGGGTCGCCTTGTGTATAAAGTAAGCTAACGCTTGCCAATAATTTCTTATTTCGTGCCATGTTTTATTACTATTTAGATTTAATGGCTAAATTATAATTTTCTTTGGCTGCGTTTATACCACAGGTAAAGTAGCAATGCTACAGTTGTCAATATTATTTAGCTTGCGTTCATACTGTATGTTGCTATAAATGTCAAAAACAGACAATTTCACTTCATTTCACGTTGCATAGTTTTCGCCTTTTTTCATTTTAGGGTTTTGTTGTTTTTTTCTAAATTTTCCGAAAGACCAAAAATATTAAATTATTTTCAGCTACAAAATATTATGCAAATTTATTCAAACTTTTTTTGTAAACAATAAACTAAAAACTGCCATTTTGATAAGTGTAGCAATGTTGCTTGTTTATACCGTTGCTACCGAAGCCGCTCACTATGGCACATTTCAAAACAGGATGTAATAAAACAGGACATCACAAAACAGTACATGGTACGGAACAGGACCGATAAAAACAGTACATCACAAAACAGTACATGGTACACTAAAGTACGTGGTACGAAACAGGACTGATGAAAACAGTACATCACAAAACAGTACATGGTACGCTACAGTACAAGGTACGAAACAGGACCGATAAAAAGAGTACATCACAAAACAGTACATGGTACACTAAAGTACATTTTACTGAACGTTAAGCTGGAGGATTTTTTCAGCTTGATTTGTTAAATTTTTTTATTGAATACGTTTAGTAATTAAGATATTATCAAGTGGATATTTGCCTTCACCTAGAGTAATTAGACAGTATACTATATAGAATTATAATTGCTTTAAGTTATAATAAAATATCCCTTCACCTAACAATATATAACATTATTTTTATATAAATCGCTAATACTTGATCGTTGCAAAATAGATCAAAATTTAAGTAAATATATAAATAAATATATCCCTTTTTTAACAAAAAAAATGGCTCAATTTAAGTCCAAACCACACAAATGTGTGAGTAAAAAACCATAGTATGTAATGGCGTTTTTGATAAAAAATATCGCTTGATTTGAAGTACAACCAACACAATTGTGTGTATAGTTATAGTGTATTTTCGGGCGAAAACAAGTTTGAAAGGAATGCACAAATGTGTATGTTGGTTCAAAAAACATACAAAAATAAATTTTTGACATGGTACTTTTCCGTACCCACACAACTAGTTATTAAAACCATAAAATAAAATTGACTATTAACTATTTTGTGGTGTTCTCTTTTAATATGTACTGTTTTGCGATGTACTCTTCCGTACCATGTACTTTAGTGTACCATGTACTGTTTTGTGTTGTACTGTTTTAATCGGTCCTGTTTCGTACCATGTACTGTAGCGTACCATGTACTGTTTTGTGATATCCTGTTTTGTGACATCCTGTTTTAGCACATCCTGTTGTGAAATGTGTCGTTTCGTATGAGACCCCGTTGCTACAGCTGTCATTTGCGTTTAGCATTGCTATTATACACTTTGGTGCAGAACTATAGACGCATCTACTTTTTTAGGATACTCTTTGTTTCCAAGAAAGTTTGAGCTGAAGCCAATGGTGCAGTATAAAAGGGCATAGTAAAATAAAATAATTTACAAAGGAAATTGGGAAATGTATTTTATTTTATTCACCGTAATAATTCAATGTTTAGTTTTCTAGTGGTGCACTACTATAGACCATATATTTCTTCGTCCGAAACAATTCGGCTTTAAAACAGTCTTCATACCTTGCTTGATAACAGCTTAACTCTGTGTCGAGATTATTGCCTCGTCAAAAATAAACCCGCCGAACGAAGAAATATGAGTACGGGCTGGAAAAAGGTAAACCATTCTCGCAGTTTGAAAACTATACATATTTATTTTAATATTTTAAATTTCCTTTAAAAAAATGTTTAGATTATTTTTTCAGATGAGAAAATATGTAAATTAGACGGTCTGGACGGTTTTGATTCTTACTGGAGAGATCTGTGCAAAAAAGCATGCTATTTTTGTAATAGAAATTTCGATGGTGATTCCTTGATGGTTTGGGGAGCTTTTTGTATCGATGGAATGCTAGAGTTAGCTTTTCTATGCACCCGCGTGAACTCCAGAGAATACACAACATTATTGAGAACCAATCCCCTTCCATATTTAGGGACGCGCAGAACAGAAAATATAACTTTACAGCAAGATAACGCTTAAGTGCACAAGAGAAATGCGACTCCGTTCATGGCTTGAAGCGCATAATGTTGAGGTATTTCTCATTAGACCAAAACACTATTGAAAACATCTGGGGAATCATAGTTCGAAAAATCTTTTGCTGAAAACAAGCAATATGAAAAGGTTTTGGGCTTGAAAGTGGCCGTAATTGAAGCGTGTGAGTCAATTGGTGAAGATGTTCGAGTAGCTTGGTTGAGAGTATGCCGAACAGGATATTTGAGCTTATTAAGAACAAAGGAGGCCCTACTCATTATTAATTTTATTTTAATTTTAACTAAAGTGGATTAATTTTTTATTTTATGTTCCCTATTAACTTGCGTCTATAGTTGTGCATCACTAGAAAACTAAACATTGAATTATGACATCGGAAATAAATGGTTCCATACTAGTTCGGAAAAAATTCGAAAAAAAACACGCCTATTAGTTGCGAACTCGAGTTGAAATTGTTTTAACTTTGTTGTTGTTTTAATACATTTTGTGTGATACCATGGTATTTTTCCGAACTAACTCACGATGTCATGAGTTCACTATTACTATGCTCTTTTATACTGCACCATTGGCTTCACCACAAACTTTCTTGGAAACAAAGAGTGTCTTGAAAAGTAGATGCGTCTATAGTTCTGCACCACAATGTAGCTATAAACGCAGCATTCGATAATTTAAACTATGCTGAGGACGAACAATTTTCTGCTCTTTGTATACATTAAAAAAAATAACGGGATTTTCAAATTTTTATATTTAGGGAAATCCCGTGTTTTATTCCCTATAATTTTTTTTTGTAGTATAATGTTATTTGTTTAAAGATTTTAAAAATAAAAAAATAAATCATTTTTTGAGCATAAAAAATCGCAGGCGATTCCAGTATAATAAAGAATTGATACAATCATCTAATCTAAACTTTTAAATTTAGAATATGCTTGTTGAAAAGTCATTTCACGTCATTTTTTGCAGTGGTCTTAAACATTTGGGCGGGAATGTAAATTACTCAAACAGGTGAAATGGCCATGCCATACAAATTAAATAAAACATTGAGAATTATGGGGACCGCTGGGGGCATGGCTGAATCCATGTTAACTTTTTTATTATAAGCGGAGACGAGTCAACTTGTGGTTAATTCGACTCGATCCAAAAAAATTCTTAGGTCGAGTAAACCTTGTTTTAAAATTTCTATTATTTTCGAAAAAGTCGAATAGTTGAGTCGATAAACGTCGATAAATTTTTAATTTTTTTGTTTAAAAACGAGCGGCGATTTTTAAATACGGCAGTATATTTTTTCTTTTTTTTCCGATTTTATTTTACTAAGTTTTTCTTTAAATTAATTGCATTCATCTAGACATTTTTAACCTGGTTTCGACTCGATCCTAAGATAATTTTCACTTATAAACGCCAAAAAAGAAAACTACAAGTTAACCTGAAGATAACTTTAACTTGAATCGATTCGCATTGTGTCTATTTTCTAATTCAACCCGAGCAAGCAGAGTTAACCTGGGTATATGTACACCAAGCAAAGGTTGTACAGGGCCAAAAGATCCGGTTTGCATAGAGTAATAAATTATTATTCATTTTGCATGCTCTTCGTATACTGACATTCATTTCTGAGTAAAATTTAAAAAACCGAGTATGCACAAGTTCACAAGTTAAAAGGCAGTGTGAAGGTTAAAAATACTCAGCTTGAATAAAGAAACAGTAATTTTTGAAAGCGCTGCTCGTAGAATTAAAAATACACCCATTGTAAACAATGGAAATTACGATTACATCAGACACGGTTTGTTTAACGCCACCTAACTGGTATGAACTAACCGTCAATTTAGTGAATCGGCCATTTGGACAAAAAATTGGCAGAACGCTAGAAGATAAAAGTTAGTCAACTCATTGTTTTTTTCAGAATGTATTGATTAGCGAATGGTTTAATGTCCAAACTATGTTACTGTTTTATGATAAAAAAGTTTTAATTTTACAAAACAATTGGGTAATAATATAAGTTTTGTTTTGAGTCAGTACCTAAAAAATTAATTATTATAATTTTTTAATTACAGTCACACTCAGGTATGTTAAATGGTGGCCACTATATATCGTATGCAGCAAATCCAAATGGTTCATGGTACTGTTACAACGATAGTTCGTGTCGTGAAATACCAAATCGTCCAAATATTGATCCAGGTTCAGCATATTTATTATTTTATGAAAGACAAGGTCTTGATTATGGGCCGTATTTACCAAATGTTGAAAATCGAACGATACCAAATGGTAATTTATTAGAGTCGGAAGATAGTGATAATGATATTCGTAAACTATGCGTTTTAGCATGATTTTCCTTCTTGTTTGTATATTGTATCTTAACGAAAACAAAATCATTTTATGTTTACGCATAAATATGTAATAAATAATTCAAAATTCCAAAAATTGTTTGTAAGCGAAAGGGCTTTAATTTTTTTTTTCATTAAATTTTTTAAATTATAATAAATTTATATTGTTATGTTAATATTATATTATGTTGATTATTCTTGTATTGGTTTATATTATTATTTTTTGTTTATTTAGTTAATAATTATATTTTTAGTTTTAATATATAAATATAATTCATATCTATTTAAACAAAATATTTGCTTGTAAAACCTAAATATCATTTACTAATTATTATGTATATTTGATATAATTTATGTAAAAAGTGGCAAATTATTATTTTTTTGTTATTTCTGAATGTATATTTTGTTAAGCTTAAGGCCATTTGATAAAGGTTCTCTTTAAATATTGATGTGTGCATTAAATTATTACTCAAATTTATAACGTAACGCATGAGCATATGTAATTTACTTGCAAATTTTTATTATTTAGAAAAAATGCGATAGAACACGTGCCATTTATATAATTCGATTTTGAAAACACGGTTTTGCTTTATATTACGTATTTATTACCTATAATACTACTGAAGAGCGTGATAATAATTAAATAAAACCAATTATCATAAATTTACATATTTTATACATTATTTATTAATGTATGTATAAAAAAATAAAACACAAACAAAATAATAATCGGTGCTTCTGAATTTATTGTAAACATTTATAAACTTTGTAATTACACTAAAATATTATATTTACAAATTACACTATTAATTAGGGAAATTATAAAACAAAAATACTGTCGTTAATTTTTTTGTCATAACTATTATAATAAGAACTAAGCGAAAATCCGGGAAATAATTTAAAATATAAAATAAAAATGTACCAGTTTATATTTTGTTACTACACACATACCTACTTTAAATCTGTACATACGACTATATTTATAATCTTTAATATACACATACTTACAATACAGCTTTGTTAAAAACAAAATTTATTTGTAATTTTCCAATTGGATTTAATCAGTCTCTGGGTTTATTTCAAAAATAAAATAATCAAATTTACACTGCCCACTTTAAATATTTATATATTTATTTCATAAATAAAACAATAAATAAATTGATATTTTACTAAATATTAAACAGTAATATTAATTATAGGAAAATAATTAATATTTACTATTCAATTTCTAAATTAGAATAATAATTAATTTATAAATTTCTGAGTTGCAATAATTAGTAATATAACTATAATAAAAGTAATAAATTTACAAAATAATTTATTAAATTAAATAACAAACATTGAGATCAAAAAATAAAAAAATAAGACAAAATTAAATAAAGTAAAAATTAATTATTTTAATCTTTGATGTATTCTTAAACTAAGTCGATTTTCAAAATCATAATTTTTTATTGAATCTGCTTTTTGGAGGAGTTCTTTTGCTTTGTGATGGTTTATCTAAAAAATAAAATAATTATAGTTATAATTAATATATTTAAAGTATAATATTAAAATTAATTTAAAATGAAATTGGAATTACAAAATAATATTAATTTAAATCCAATTGATCGATATGAATTTAAATTACCTACATACTACTTATAAATTAAATTTAATTAAAATAAAAATATTATTAAAAAAAAAATACATAAAACCAGAAATTATATAGATATATGTTATAATATATTACTTATTATTATGCTCATTTAATTGTACACGAAAGAAAATTGTAATTGTCAAACTAATGTCAATATACATATTCAAATAAAACAGCAAAATATAAATAAGTAAAATAATTTGTATTTTTAATTATAAATAATTAATTTATAAAGAAGTACAAAATGGAGTTTGAAAATCTTAATGTGTTGGATACCGTGACAAGAACAGCTGGTAAATTCGATGCTTAGCGGATTCATCTAGTCAATATGCAATGAAGTCAACAAAAAATAATAAATACTGCAGTGACACTATTCTGTCCCCGGGAATAAGGAACTGTGTGGCACTATTCTGGTAATTTCCCGGGAATAGGGTATTGGGGAAAGAATTTATATGTAATTTTTTTTTTAAACATTTTTTTTCCTGGCCTACTAAGGTAAAACGTTAGTATGTTAATCCTTTTGAAAACAAAATTAATTATGACATTTTTCGTATTCTGCGCATAGTCTTAGTTGGCGTTGATGAAAAGTCTCATAATTAAGAGTAAACCCATAGACAAAAATTCTTACCTAAGACCATTTTCAGTCAGTGACTGTGCTTCAGAATCGGGGTGTATATCTTTGTTCAAAAATTTTTACACCAAACTGATTCCACCAGTAAGCCAGGAAAATAAAATTTAAGCAAAAATGATTTGAAAATATTTTTAGGGAATCAGGTTGTATTCCAGTGGAAACACTGGGAAGATTCAGTTATTACACAACTAAACAAACCAAATACAAAATTAATTCTAAACGGCCGGAAAGTTGACATGGGGCCTCTGTAATTGCTCTGTCATAAGTCAAAATACTATTGAGACAACAAATTCATATTCAGGTTAAAATACGTGCCCAAAATATGTGAAGTGGCTTATTTTTAATCTTAATTTTCAATGTACATAGTCATTATGCTTCTCAAACCAATATAACTATTGGCGTAGAAATATTATATTACCCAGATTCTCGGTACTTCTCGTCCACATTATCTACCGATAATCGATAGAGTATCCTTTTTCATGTACATAGAATAAATTAATGTCATTGAAAAGCCTTAAGAGGAGCAAAAGTTTCTGCATGCACCTATACATTAAAGTAATTCCTTCCTAAACAGTAGAATCCTACTAACAAAAATATACTTCAGGGACTCTATGCCGGTTTCGGTTTGCTTTGAATAATTGTATTATAATGCAATAGCTCACATAATTAATCGCTTCGTCAATCTTGCAGACACAGTTCTAAGAGATTGTATTGCTCGCGTCCCTTTTACTGATAGATCCACCACAAATGTTTTAAATTTTATTTATATAGCTTAATTCGTTGTTTAAGAAAATTAATCAATTTTATATATTTTAAACAAAACTAATTGAAAAATGTATGAATTGAGAACTCGTAATAGGGCTCCAGGTTTAGCAATAGAATGAATACTTAATTTTATTTTTGGTTATTCTAGATGATAAGCTAATATTTGCTTGGTAATCTCATCTCGATGTAGAACGAATACTCTGAACTTGAAAAACTCAACACATCAATACATTTCCACAAAGAAGTGTACTTGGTTGGTTCTTTTTTACCTATTATAGGCATACCCATGAAATATTTATTACGATTAAAAAATTATCAACTCTAACAATAGAAAAGCCTATCCAGTATATAACAAAGAAATCCCTATATGGAAAATAAAAGGCTAATTAAATGTTCCCATTAAAAATCTGGGCGCAAATTAAATTTTTGAAACCAATGGTTAACCAATGGTTTACTGTTGCTAAGTTCTATGGATCTGTTTCACCGCCGCTCCTAGAAACGATATGACAAGGTAAAAGCACCATGTTTTTAAAAAAGGCTACATTTTACTGGAGACGGCTGTAATGGCTTAGAGCACTTAAACGTTTAAGTGTTTTAGCCGAATCGAACTGACCTTTCTTGTGTCGTTCACATTATTTTTTCGTATTGGTGCCTACTTAAGAAAGAAGTTATCCCAAATAAAGTGAAATTTCGTGTTCAGTTATAAAATCTAACCCGAGGATGCTTGCGTTAGTTAGTGGCTAGTAATAAGACGATATTTGCATATTATTGCTCCGCCTTGTACTCTTTCGGTTTCTTCAGAGGTCGTTCCCAAATTGTAAAACCATTCATTTCCCTTGCGTTTTGTTTTGATCAATTAATACTCTCTTTTCAATCTCACATTCATCACCCATTCCCGTTGTTCACTTTAATAAATTCCTGTACTAAATTATCTACTGAGAACTGACCAAACAAATAAAACGTGTTTAATGTTCAAATAACACATCAGAAGTAGTTTTTATTCTATTGTTTTAATAGTATGTCTCCTTTGCGTACACTGTCATCATTATTTGTTTTGTACACTGTTAACACTCCGCCTCGATTTATGTTAGTTACAAAAATCGCACAATATACAAACTTGATTAAAATATATAACAATTCATTTTCTGGCGTGAAGCGCACTATCAATTCCGCCAATAACATTTTATTGAATTATATCAAACCCAGATTTCGTCGAAGTTCAACATAAGTTGCAGTTGGCAGTGCCTTAGTCATCACATCTGCCAGTTGCTCTTTGTTTCCAATGTATTTTACTTCGATATCACCACGCTCAATTACATTTCGTAAAAAGTGATATCGAATATCGACATGTTTCTTTTCCACTGGATGCAATTATAATGCACCCCTGGTTTCCTCGTAGATGGTCGTGAGTTTATTAACATCTTCACCCATTTCGGATAACAAACCCCATCCAATTTGCCTCACATGTGGCCGAACTTAACGAAACATATTTGGCCTCAGTCGAAGATAACGCGACAGTTGTTTGTTTACTTGTAGACCATGATATTGTGTTCCCGAATACTATAAAAACGTATCCAGAAACAAATTTTCTGTCCACGACATCACTACCCCAGTCTGAGTCAGCATATCCAGTTAATACTGCCGTGTTGTTTCCTTTCACATATTTCAATTTGAGATTTAATGTTGATTTGACATATCGAAACATTCGTTTTAAATGAGCCCAATGCTCATCACTCGCACCAGCTTGAAATTGACTGAAGTATCCAATAGTCGCACATAAATCAGGTCGTGAAGTTGTTGCTGCGTACATCAAACACCCGATTAATGCTCGATATGGTTGACGGGTCAGGATTGTACTCTCATCTGTTACTTTCACCAATTTTAAATTGCATTCTTTTGGTGTTGAAAATTTTCCATTTTGAACCTCTTGAGCATATCTTCCAGGTACACCCGTTGGTCAATTTCCAATCTTCCATTCGATCGATCACGTTTCATTGTAATTCCCAAGAAATGACGAACTTCTCCAATGTCCTTCATTTCAAATTCATTTGAAATTGGTTTCTTGATTTTAATGATGTTTTTAAGCAATTTCCCAACCAGAATGAGATCATCAACGTATAAAAGTAGATATAATGTTCCATCTCCCAATCCTTGAATGAAAAAACATTGGTCAAATTTTGATTGCGTAAAACCAATGCTAATTATGAATTTTTGAAATTTCTCATTCCAAATACGTGATGCTTGTTTTAGCCCATAAAGTGACTTGTTTAGTTTGCAAACGAGTCCATCCTTGATAAAACCCTCTGGTTGCTTTATGTAAATTACTTCGTGAAGGTACCCATTCAGAAATGCCGTATAAACATCCATTTGATGCATTTCATAATCCCGTTCAACAGCCATAGCCAATAATAAACGAACGGTAACCATTCTTGCCACCGGGGAATAAGTTTCAAAGAAATCAATTCCCCGGTTTTTGAATAAAACCTCTCGCAACCAATCTTGCTTTGTAAATTGTTGGTCGCCCAAATTCATCACGATTCCTGGTGAAAACCCATTTCGAACTAACAAATGAACGTGATGGTACTTCCACCAATGACCATGTTCGATTCTTCATCAACGAATTCATTTCAGTATTGGCAGCCTTCATCCATTCATCAGCATCTTCTCTTCCTTCAATGTCCGAAAACTGCTGTGGCACAGAACAATATCAACATATGCCATCGCATTCAATGCAAATATGGTCATTTCTTCATTTTCTTCATCCAGAAGACGATCATGATCCATTTACATAACCATCATAACGAGCTGGTGGACGACGCTCTCGTTGGGGTCGTGATGAAGCTGCAACATGTTGATTTAATTCAACATCTTCCCTCACGATCTGATCTTCAATCTCCGCCTCGTCGTCAGCACTGGCCGATTCATAAGTGCTTGTGTTTTCCACATCAACATCCGACATGGACTGTGCCTGAACTTCACATTTTTCGACCTCAACAATGGAATGTGAATTTTTCTTGAATTTGCACTCATCAAATTTTACATCACGGCAAATAACAATCCGTGAAACATCCGAATCCCACAAACGATAGCCTGTTTCGCATATCCAACCATGGTCATTGGATTCGATTTGTTGTCCAATTTCGCACGCAAGACATCAGGGATATGTGCATATGCCGTTGTTCCAAATACTCGAACATTTGATAAATTTGGTGTTTTTCCAAATCAAATTTCTGCTGGCGTTTTATTGACATTTAATGCCCGCGTTGGGCTTCGATTTGTGACATATGTTGCACTCAATACGACCTCGCCTCAAAATCTCTTGTCCATTTGAGCTTCTGCAATCATCGAACGTGCCTTTTCGATTCATCCTTTCTGCCACACCATTCAATTCAGGACTGTACGGAATTGTATATTCAATTTGTATTCTAGAATTTTCACAAAATCGTTTAAATTCGTTAGACTTGTATTCACCGCCATTATCACATCGCAAACGTGAAAATTTCACTCAAATTGTGCAGATACCATTTTTGAAAAAAAACGACAACATTCTTCAAAACCTCTGATTTCTTTTCCATCAGATAATCGATCGTGAAATGAGTAAAATCGTCAACGAATGCCACAATAAAACGATTTCCGTCCCATGTTGGTAGATTGATTGGGCCGCAGACATCGGTGCGAATTAATTCCAACACCCTTGATGATCTCATTCCACCATAATTATTGAATGGCTTTCGTGTTTGTTTGCCGAAATTACTCGGTTCGCATGCACCCCTCAAGTCGTTGTTGAGTAGACCAATTCCATCCACCATCGATGACAATCGTCGCACATCATTTGAATTTAGACGTCCCATTCGCCTATGCCAGAGTTCCATACTTGCTTGATTTTTCTTCTTCCCGCCTAGTAATGCTCGGCCATTTGTTTTGTTTTTCACCTCACAGCGCTTGGCAGCTTTTATTTTGCTATCTTCTTCTAAGCTCTCGCCTACGCGATTAACCACCAATGATTCACGGAAAATACCCATTTCAAATTCATACACATTTCCATTGCGCTTTCCGACAATCAACTCGATGTCATGTTTTCGAACATAAACTTGGCCTTGAATGAACATAACATAAAATCCAGTCTTTTCTAACCGGCTATGAATCCGAATAATGATTTGCTCCAACGAATCAACGATGCTTTTATTGTACCAAACTTTAACTTTTCTGATTTATTGTAACCAATGATCTTGTTCTATAATCCAAGTCTCTGCTTGATAGTCTAGTAGCTGTGGAAAGAGAACCTTTTTGACATTGTCTTCACCATATGCCTTTGTATTTATATTTACATCTTGTCGTTTTTAAATAAAACCGTATAACCTATTTTTCCGTTTTGGTATAGTACAGGGCGACTCTTAAGTAAGTCAATTAAATTCGGCGGCGATGGGGGACGCTAATCTAAGAACAAAAAATTCTATAGCAGCACATATCCTATCTGTAACCGTCATAGAGATAATCAAGGTTCTACTGTAAAATCATTCACTTTGAATTTCACTAATAACTTAAAAATTATTACTCAGAAATTTCTCAAATAAACGTTTTCTGAGATCAGGAACACCATCCCTCCGGCACCCCAGCATACTAATATGCCTCGTTCAGCAGATCTGTGAGCTGGGTGGGATTCAATGGAATAACCAATCATTAATCTGTAATAGAAATAAGGCAAATGAAGTGGTAAAATTGGTTAATCTTGCAGTTTCTCCTTTCACATTAGATTTTGAAATATCCATTTATGAGGACACAAAAAGTAATTTGGGCCAATAGATGTGAGATACCAAGTTTCAACAGATTTCTAAATAAAATATGGGTCACTCACACATGTTAACAGTGCAAATCTACTTAAGCAACTTCGTTATAACAAATAATTTAAATAACAAAAAAATCATCTACGGTTACCTGTTCGTTTTGTTTGAGCAACACATCCGCCAATTCGTAGTGGGCAAATGCTGTCAAATGTAAATCATTTGCGTTTCCATTTTCATTCTCGTACTTTTTTCGAATATCAATGCATTCCGTGTACGCTTTGATTGCCGTTTCATAATTATTTCTATAAGCCTCACAGCATCCCAGCAACAGTTTTGAGAGTCCCACCATTGGATCTGTGACCGTATTACCCTCAATCGCTTGTGTACAATCCGCAATGATTTTATTTAAATTCTCGAGATTACAATTAATAAGCGTATTCCATAAATACAGCATTTCGTATGCCAAAATTTTCCAATAAATTTCGTTAAAAACTCTCGTATTACTCTCGTCATACGTTTTGGGTAGTTTATCGACGCGGCGCACAATAAACTTTTCAATTTGAGCCTCTTTTTGATTCGAATACGACAATATGTTCAAAATGTTTACGTAAATTAAATTGTAATGTAAAAAATTACCGCATGCACCATGTAATATAAGGGTTATATAAAAATAAAAACTCTTTGAAAATTTACTATTACGGGCTAGAGTATAAAAATTCTCTAATGATTTTCTAAAATTTAATTCGATTAAATGGCACCAGGCGATCTCGTGTAAACACAATAATTTTATTTCGATTTGAACCGAAATATTATAGGCATTTTCGTAGGTTCGCAGCGATTCGGCAATGTTCGATTGTAATTTTTGTATGCGACCTTTAAATATTAAAAATAGGGACGATTCGGGATACTGTTCAATTGATTCGTCGATTATTGTAAGGGCAAATGATAAATCGTTGGTGTAATTGGTTTTATCCTCGAGGCCAAACAGTTGTGACCCATCGGTTAGGTACCATAATAATGCTAATCTGTAATTAAAATTTGTATACAGATAAAAAATATGGCATAAGCAAATGATCGTTAAGTATATACGTTGCGAGTGGCGATCGAACATCGTTACTAAGGCGGCAGTATTTCAAGCAGGACACACCAAATTTACGATCACCATCGAATCCAAAAATATTTATAAATTTTAATATGTTTGGCGGGACCAGCGATATTGCCAAATGGAAAACGCCGTAACCAAAACATACGGCGCCCATTAGACGTTGAATTGTTTCTAATTCACTAGCGCTGTAATGGATAAAACAGATTAACAAAATTTGAAAATATTTAAAAAATGTAATCTTGCCTAATCGAACTATTATAATCGAACTTATTACAGCCATGTTTTGGTAAATTTTTGAAACCTAATTTGGACGGATTATTAATTTCATTAAAATTTATTGTATTCGATTTTATTAATTGGTTCCCATTAAGATTTATTAAATTGCTATCATTATTTATAAAAATATTATTAAATAATGCAGAATTGTTGTTACGATTTATGTTACTAAAATTATTATTGTTTAAACTGTTATTATCCTTAAAAAATTCATCGAGTTTCTTGTGGATGATGCTGGAGAGATTCGTTGTTGATTTACTTCGATTAATTAAGTATATTGAATTAAAATTGTTTTGTCCTGTTCCCATTGGTGTCGTCGCTGGTGTTAAATTTAAATTTACGTCATCACACGCCGGTGTCGGTATAGACCATTCACAAGACGTTGCTGAAGACGATGATGACGACATTGATGTGCTGAAAGTTGAAAAAAATATATTGATTAGAAATATCGCGAAATTTTAGAATTAATTAGACTTAAGCTTGATGGAAAAGCTTATCATTTAATGAAGTACAAAACACTTGATACATGGTCAAATTTTAAAAAACTTCTCGAAAATAAATTTTCTGACACCAGATCTATTCGGCATCTTCAGATGGAGCTTTCTTCTAATCGACAAATGAAAGTGTCAACACCTCTACGAATTGTGTTTAATCCTGACTTCATGACTTAAATGAAGCTTGTATTGCTTCTGTAGGGACTAATGAAGCCGAAACCATAAAAAATGTAATGCCAACATAGCTTTAAAATCATTCCAAGAAGGCCTCGATGGTTTTACTAAGTTAATAGTTAAAGCATGAAGTTTTACAAAAATTTCTGAAGCGATCAATAGAGCAGTGGAAGAAGAGGCTTCTCTCAACCAAACATTAGAATTTTCTAATGATAAATTTGATATTCGAAAAAAATCAGAATTTTGTAAAATTTGCAGAAGGTCTTTCCACTCAATAGAAAAATGTTTGCTATCAGTCCAAATCATAATAATGCATCAACATCAAACTTAAACGTTAGGTCTATCAATTCAGTTTCATCTATTCCTTGTGCTTATTCCAAAAAATACTGATCTGGACAGTACTTGATCTGGAGTGCCTCCAGATCAAATATCAATCCGCAATAAATGAAACCCAAACCGCAAATCCTTCATTAACCTCTTTGGAAAATAAACTTTCGACAGTAGAATTGAACAAAATCACTAATCATTCTAATACTTTTAATAAATACATCATTTAAATCTCGACATTTGCAAGTTCAAAAATGTTCCTTTTATGGTTGATACTGGAGCTGAAATATGTCTCACAAAGAAGTCAGTCCTGTACGAAGATTCAACAGTTTATAAAGAACCTAATTGCAAATTGAAGGCTATATCAAACGAAACGCATGAAACTCTTGATGAATGCGATGCGATAATCAAATTACTTAATGACAGTGAAATAAAAATGAATTTTCAAATCGTACATGATACGTTTCTAATTAGCGCTTGCTGTATAATTGGACAAAACTTCCTAAATCATTACAAATGCAACATAAATTTTCAAAATCTATAAGTCGAAATTTCTATTAATCATGAATTAGTACCTTTACCTTTATCTTCTGATATGGAAGTTGAGGTTTTACAATTTATAGAAATTTTTTCTCGGTGTGAACAACACATTTCAATCCCAATTAATCTCCCTAATGGATTTGAATTTGTTTGTCCTGCACAAGAGCCAGCTTCTTGTATATTTATAGCAAATTCAATTCACAAAGTTCATAATAACTATATAACTCTACCTATTTTGAATTTATCAGATGATATTTTTAGAACCGAACGACTTAAATTTAAAATAGAAACAATAATTATGAAGATTATGATTTTACAATTGAACACAGGCCTGGCAGTCTTATACAAAACGCTGATTCTCTAAGTCGAATAAAATAGGCAATTTCCGAGCCAACCTTATCCATTAATAATTGTAATATTATTACCCGATCGATGTCATCAAAACCTAATTCTGATAATGACAATATCGATAAGTTAAATTTACTTTCGGGCAAACGGGAGTCAAATGATCAGCGTGAATTTGAAAGTGAAGATACTCGTACCTCTCAGGAAATTACATTAGGAAAACAAAAATAATAATACCTTAATAAATCAGGAAAATATGTACTAAAATTAAATATATAACAGACGAATCTGAAGTTAATCAACTGATTAACGAATTTCATACATCACCTCTTGGTGGACACCAAGGTGTGTATCGCGAATGCGGTAATATTATAATTTTCCGAATACTCACTCGAAAATTAAACAATTTATATTAAATTGCAAACTTTGCCAAATTAATAAACATAGCAGACCTACTAAAGAAGCTCTAAAAATAACAACAACGTCCTCCAAATCCTTCCAAAAAATGTTCCTACACATCGTTGGCCCTATGTCATCTTAATATAAAAAAAAATAAATATATACTTACTCTTGAAGATGACCTTACAAAATACTCCCTTGACTTTCCTATCCTTTCACAAGACGCAAATATTGTAGCTCAGACATTTGTTGAACAATTTATATGTGTGTATGGTATACCTGATGAGATATTAACTGATCAGAGTACCAACTTTATGAGTAAATTGTTTACACAAATTTGCAAATTACTGAAAATCAAAAATATTGCGACAACAGCTTACCATCCTCAGAGTAATGATGCTCTAGAAAGATTTCACAGAACTCTTGGTGAGTACTTGCGTAACTTTTCTCAAACTGATATTTTGAATTGGGACTTGAAGTTAACTTACTTTACATTTTCGTATAACACTTACACCACACAGTTCAACTGGATTTATGCCCTATGAGCTATAGTATTCGGATTTAAACGCAATATTCCTTCGTCAATTTCCAAAGAACCTGATCCTGTTTATACTTTTGATGATTATTATCATGGCGTTAAATATCTTCTGCAAACTTCCTTTACAATTGCAAAACAGAATTTAGCAGAAAAAACGTTAAAAACTAAATCCTATTATGATCATACCATTAACCCTGTTCAACTTTAAAAGGAAAATTACGTACTTATTACTAAAAAACGAGAACATTCAAAGTAAATTATCTCCTCTGTGGCTTGGCCCATTCGAGATAGACGAAATAATATCTCCAGAAAATTCTTCCATTAAAATCGGAAAATCATCGAAGGTATAATTCATAACAACAGATTAAAAATTTTCCGAAACGAGTAAAACATTTATCTGAATTCGTCTGTATTATTACTTTAAAAATTTTCGGCTTTTTTATAGATAAATATTATTTTCTATGACATTCACAATGTTTGAGACCTTTCGGGCCACCAAAAAAAGAGGTTCTTCCCTTCAGTGTACAACCAGAGCCTAAGCTCGGAATACTCTTCTTGATATCTTTGTAGAAAATGGCTCTTGTTGACAAACGATACTGATCGTACGTTCAGCTGGAACGGAAAAAAAGCAATCTGTAATCACTTAGTTGGAGATCTATGTATCGGGCATGTTGTTCGTCTTCTTTTCGACCACCTCGCATTTGTTATTCACTCTTTCTTGTCGTAGCAGGAGCAGTTCACATAAAACATCATCATCTTCTTGATTCTGATGCATAGCCTGGGTTAACTGGCATATGCTAAAGTCGTTGATGCTGATGCAGTTTTGCCATTCAGAAGTTGTCATTGAAGAATATGTGTGCCGATGCAAATCTGTCACAAGAAGTTCCATTTGTGTCCGTATAAATATAGATGGACTGTTGGGGGTAGGCACTGCGGTATGGGCTTATATATTTGGTATATTTCCTTATATACTAATGACAGCTTCATCTCAAATATCTATTTCCTTGCAGCCTTGTCTTGGCTGTCATGAGCTGGTTTAGTGCCAATATGTCATCAGTATCATCGATATTGGGTATTCTAAGTTCAGGTGGGTCGTGGTAATGACTCTATTGTGCGTATCCAATACGCTCCTTTTTGTTTGTTCTTTTATATTTGAAATCTTATACCCAAAATTGTCGAAAACTGGAGCCTTATCACCGACTCCGCCAGCGTTCGTTGGTTTTCGCATCCCCTAGTGAAATCATACCACGAAAAACGCAACGCTATCCGGCACTGAACTTGTAATTTATCTGTCAAGTATGTAGTGTTTGTGGTTAAATTATATAAATATAAAGGTTTAATTCACTTCATGGATTCAATCGCTCATTATTTTTTGGAACACTCCAGCGAAGAAGAATTTGATCGGAAAATTGAAGCTAATTCTTCTCTTATTTTTCCAAAAGCAACGTTAATAAAATAACATTTACATATATTTTACATTTTTAGTGCAAATACATGAATGACATTAGTTTCAGATAGTTATTTCGAGGATCAAACGAAGCGTTTAAATATTTGTTGCTGGAAATATCGGGGAGAAATACTTCTACTAGTAACCAAAATGCTTAAATTTACGGCACAAAAAATGTAAAAGCGAACCAGCAACGAACGCCAGTGGAGTCGGTGGTAAGGATCCTGGGTTCCAGATAATTATTCCGAGCGTCTTAATTGTTTCATCGTTGTTTATGTAGTATAGCCCATCTTCTTAGATTGCCTGCCTTTAGCAGTTGTATGAGTTGTGGTTGCAGATCGACAACATAGAAATCTCTTAACGTTATTGTTGACGCGATTGGGTAGTTCTTTATTTCATCTTGTGCTATTTGACATAAGACTCTAGTGGCTGTTTTAAGTTTAATCGTGTTGATTTCTTCTTTTCATGGTTCTCTCCACAGCAGCCGTTGATAATTTTGATCTTCTTCATTGATTATGATCTGGCGGAACATCTTCTCTATGCCAGCTTTGATAGCGAATTTATGTTTTCTCCATCGCATTAGAATTGATATTAGATCCTGTTATAACGTTGGACCGTTTAGCATTAAGTCATTCAATGATGCACCGGACGTTGTTTTTGCCGACCCATCGAACATGACTCTAAGTTTTGTAGTCGTGCTGTTGGATTTAATCCCTGCGTGATGTGGAAGATAATATGCTACTGTTGAGTTTTCCTCATCTTTTAGTATCTTCATTTAACCAAGTTGTTCATATTCACGCATAAAATCTGTATATAACTTTTTCTGAGATTTGGTTCTCTTGACAACCTTCTTTCGACTTGAAGGAACCTTCTGGAATGGAATACGTAATTCTTAGTGCCCATCTTTCAGTCGCCTGTGCGTGTCACGAAAATTCCTCACACTCCTCTAGCTTTGTGAGAATGCGTGGGGATGCATTTCTTCTAATTCTCAAAATTTTTTTAGTTGTTCATCTACCTCAGTCGATGAGACATGTGAGTTGTATTTTAGCTCTGTTTTCTTGTTGGGTGTAGATATTCTTCTTAAAATTACCCATCCGAATTCCGTGAGCTGCGCAGCTGGTTCGTTTTTATTTCCTTTGATGCACTGTGGCTTCATGACCTGCGTGTAATAATCTGCACCCAGTAGTATATCAATCGGTGCGGGAATCTTGTAGTTCGGGTCATAAATGGTGTTTCTGGCAGATTTTTGCTTAGTTTGGCTAGTACTAGAGCTTTAATTTCTATTGAAAATGTTGACGGATATCTTGGTTGTAGGTTGATATTTACAATACTATTTGCTCTGCCAGCAACTTGTCCGCCTACACCATGGGTCTCTGCACTAATTTTACGACCTACTAGATTTAAACGCTAGGCTTCTGTTGTTATGAATGATGTTTGTGAGCCGGTGTCGATCAGCAATCTTAAAAGCTCTTCCCTTCCATCAAACCTTGTGGTTTTGACAAGTGTGGTTGCTAAAAGTGTTGTCTCATGTATTTTCATCGTACTGTTGGTTGAAATGCTTCTTGAAGTTGTAGTTGTAGGCTGCTTTGTATGAAGTAGATTGTGGTGTTTGCATTCTTTACATCTTGATTGACTATAACATTGTTGAAAAATGTGTCCAGTGGCTAAGCACCTTTTGCATAAATCATGATCATGTAAGTTGACAAGCTGCATTCGTTTTATGTAACTCATTCTGTTAAACTTGTGGCAGCATTTTAATTTATGATTGCCCGAACACAAGATACACGATTGATTTTTTATCATTGTTGCACTGAATGCTTGTTGTTTATGGTGAAGGCTATCGTTTGCCGTCGTTAATTTTTGGTTGTCGTAAGGTTTCTAGCAGTTGATATCGCTGTTTCAGAAACTAAAGGTGGATTTACATATGCGACGTGTGACGTGTGACGGGTGCCTATAGCCAATCATAAACGACTATTTTGACATTCGTCACACGGCACACGCTACACGCCGAGAATGAACAAATTTTATCTTTTCCGTGACGGTCACACATACATAAAAAATTAGAAACATGCAAACAAATTTTTAATTGTTTTGCCACAGTGTTTTTTAGTGACGGAACACAATTAATATACACCACAAAAAATATTTAATTAGTGTGCGTGGCGGCATCCGTCGCAAATGTAAATTGTTGTTAAGAAAGCGTCACGTTAATTTCAACTTGTCACACGTCACACGTCGCATATGTAAATCCACCTTTAAGCAGTCGGTTGGTGGCCACCTTTAAGCAGTCGGTTGGTGGATTGAAGCTCCTTTGGATTTTTTTAATGACATTTCATATGATTTGAAAGTCTCGTTGTCTAGTTTTTTCGTTAGAAATGGCACTAACCAAGTACCCCAGGTCGCAATGTCGACTCCTAAATTATTTATTGCATGTATATTTTCCCTGACGGTGTCATGCAATATTCTAATTGCAGATGCTGCTTCTTGTTGAATATTGTGTAGGGCAAAAATAGTGTTGATATAGCGTTTACTGGCAACCTTTTGTTTTGATATTTGTTAGCTAGTATTGCCATCGCTCTTTTATAATTGTCTCCTATGGGATGCAAATGTTGGATAATATTGCTCACTGCTCCCTCCAAATGTGCTTGGAGATAATTGATTTTGTGTGTATCTGTTAGACTGTTGTTTATTTATTTATTTATTTATTATTTAAAGAAATCTATTTTGTAATATACATGTATGATTTCAGATTATTTACAGTTATAGTTAAAATTATATTACAACAAAAAACTTTAGAACAGAAAAAGAAAAATATAAACCAAATTTTGGTTTAAACAATTAAAAATTTAGAAAAAAATCTTTAAGGATATTTTTAAAGTTGTCCTTTGATAAGTTGAAGTCAAATAGGTCGTCGATTAAGTTGAAAGATTTAGACATCCTATTAATGGGGTTGTTTTCTCCATAGTTGGTGGAATGGTGTTCAAGTGCTAAAAATTCATGGTTTCGAAATGTTCTGCATGGCACGTGAATTGATATGTTTTCCAAGATGTAAGCTGAATCAACGTGACCAAGCAAAACGTTACCAATAAAAACCGCGCCCAAAAGAAGTCGTCTATTTTCGAGCGTGCATATTTTGTAATCCGTGCATCTTGTTGTGTATGGAGGTAAGCGAGCCACATTTTCATGGAATGGTAAGTTGTGGTCGTAATCCCAGTCACTTTTCTTTAATAAAAAAATCTGGAACTTCTTTTGAATGCTTTCAATTCTTTTTATTTGTACAGCATAATATGGGTTCCAGACCGTTACAGCGTATTCCAGTTGTGATCGAACATAAGCGAAATAGAGTGAACATAAGGTTTGAATATCTTTAAATTCACCTGTCCATCTTTTAACAAATCCGAACATGGCATTCGCTTTCGCATTACAATTTTCAATATGCCTATTGAAACTGGCGTTTTCGACAAATGTAACACCTAAGTCTATAATCTCATTGACTCTTTGCAGTACTTCGTTGTTGACTTTGTATGAAGTAATAACCGGATTTCTTTTACGATGGAAAGACATGATTTTGCATTTCTTAATATTTAAGTATAGTGAGTTCCGATCACACCACTCACTTAATCTATCTAAGTCTTCTTGAAGTTTCTCCGTATCTAACAATCCATTAATAGTACGAAAAATTTTCACATCATCTGCAAATATGAGCACGTCTGAGTTTTTGATTATCTCGGTTATTTGGTCTATGAAAACAATAAAAACCCAAGGCCCGAGGTGTGATCCTTGGGAACACCAGATGTAACTTTAATAACGTTTGATTTCTCATTTCCCATTATTACAAATTGGCACCGGTTTGATAGATATGATTTAAACCAATTTATGTAATCGAGAGAAAAACCAAAATTGAATAAACTCTGGAGTGCTTTATGATGACAGATAGAATCAAATGCTTTACTAAAATCCGTGTACGCTACATCAACTTGACGGTGTTTTTCTATCTCGTTAATTAGTTTACTGGTGAATTCAACCAGATTAGTCGATGTGGATCGGCCAGGCATAAACCCATGCTGGTTTATTGATATATGACGTGCAATTGTGGATTTAAAGCTGTTGCATAATACTAACTCAAATAATTTTGGAATTGATGATGTAGTTGATATTCCTCTGTAGCATGAGATATCATCACGTTTACCCGATTTAAAAATTGGAGTAATTTTTGAAATTTTCCATTTTTCAGGAAACACGCCGGTGTTTAAGGAATGATTGAATAGATAACATAATGGAATTGTTAAAATTTCAGCGTACTCCTTCAGAATAGAAGAGGGTATATCGTCAAGACCGCAACCATCTCCAAACCCCCTTAAAACCGATAAAATGTTGTCCTCAAAAATAATAGGAGGAGTTATTGATGTGTTGTTGTTGGGTTTTTCGTACAATCCACTAGTAACGCTTGGTTTATAGACTGATTGAAAAAACGACGCGAACATGTTAGCTATATCTTTGGCGTTTGAAGAGCAGGTATTGTTGTACGTCATATTAGCAGGGTATCCTTCAATTTCGCGTTTATTCCTAAAGTATTTCCAAAATTGTTTTGGATTTACTTTGATGTTGTCTTGAATTTGATTAAGATACGACCTGTATTTTGATTTGAAATAAATTTCAAATTCATTACTATGTTGTAGAAACGTAGTTTTGTCCGCTTCTAACCCACTTTTCAACATTTTGGCATACGCTTTCGACTTTCGATTTTTTAAGTTAACTAGTCTATCATCGAACCAATGAGGGTGAGCATTTTGTGTTTTACAGCACATAGGTACATACAAATCGAAGCCTTGAAGCATGATGTCATTAAATTTATCCACATTTTCGTTTATATCATTGGAATTGAGAGTTATTTGCCAGTTGATGGATTCCAGGTAGCTTTGTAGCCCCACACGGTTAGTTTTTTAAAAGTTGTATTTCATTGGTTGTAGGTGTTCAGATCTCGCCATTTTAGTTACGTCAAATACAATATCCAAAGATTTGTGATTAACATCATTTATGACAAAAGGTAATAGGGATTCAGAAATTTTAAAGGTGTCAATGTCGTTGCTGAAGACAAGATCCAATAATCTATCACGATTATTAGCAATTGTGTTTATTTGGTTCAAATTATAACCAAGCATGGCGTCCACAAACAAAGATTCCGCATCTGTTGTTACATTGCAAGGTAAAATACAGTTTATAGTTCTGGGTCCAAATTCCAAGTTATATTTAGAAGATTAAAATCTCCAAGCACAAGAACTAAATCTGACGAGTTTGTTGTATTAATAACTTCATCAATCGCATCAATGCAAGTTGCATAATGATCACTATTTGATTGAGGTGGTATATATGCTGCGTAGATGATTAGATTGGTTTGGTTGATTTTGATTTTTACACCGATCTGTTCGACTCTCGATGGGGCTAAAGTTACTGGAGCATTCCACAGTTTAGAATGTACTGCTATCAGTACGCCACCACCCGATTTCTTCGAACTAGTTTCAGGAGACCGATCGCATCTATAAACAACGTAGTCCTGGCCAAAAAATTCGCTGCTCCTTATGTCGGGTTTTAATGAAGTTTCCACAATTACGTATATAGGGTAGTTTGTTTGATGAACAAATCGATAGAATTTGGATGCTTTTGATGCCATTTTATTTTCATTCTGATAATAAATTGTAATGACATCTTTGCCTGAATTTTTACACGGTTTTGAAGATGGTTTGGTAGTATTTGGTGATTTGTAAATAGCAGGACAACTGTTGTTAAAATGGCGCGCCTTCATCACTAACGAATGGAGTAAATCATCTGCTACAGGTGCGAAATATTTAAATGAACACGTGTGCCTCGATATTGCAACTATTGCGTGTGGTAAACTACTGAAAAGTTTAATCGGATGAGTGTTTGTTCTGACGTATATAACATTTGGTGACGTTAGTCCTTGTGCCTCATGATTAGTTAAAACTTTACTGGAAGATGGTAAGGTAAGCCGGTCCATTAATAAGCGCTCATCTGCCTTGGTAAAAGTTAGATAATATGTATTATCAATTACAGGCAATGATGATAAATCAGGTGGTAGTTTGAAGAATCCCATTGATACCTCTATAGGGTTTTTGGTACTGATATCAGGATAATATTCTTTTAGTGCTAATGTAACATCAACAGGACATCTAAATGTAATGTTTAGCTGATCTGAATTCGTAATAAATTTATTAGCATCGTAAAATTGAATATTAACATGGTGTAATCTGTCGATGAATGGAATTTGATTTTTATCCCCAAGAAGATATATTTTTGAACATTTACTGAGCATGGCCACCAGTCCAATATAACCTGCATGTATCATCATATATTCATCAATAAACACTGATTCATAACGTCGGGTTCCATTAATTAGGTATGAAGCAATCGTTTTATAGTTCAATTTTGTTGAAATCCATCTTCTCCTTAATACAACGGGTGGCAACTTTAGATTTGAGATCGGCAAGACCTTCCTTAGTGGCACATAAGACCAGATCATAGCCTAGTTTGTGATTGTTTATGATCCATGTAGATTTTCCACAGCCTGGAACACCCTGGATACCAGTAACGATAGGCCGCATGATGTTGTCTATTGCATAGATATGTTATAAATTTGAATATGTCAGGAGATCGAGCATAATTTCCATAGTAGGAATCTGCGCTAGTATCAGCATAGTATGAAGGAGATAAAACTGGCACATTGTTCTTGATGGCAGACTTCAAAAATCTGGAAGGCTCACCAGTGATCCAACGAGACGACAAAGCTCTTTCAAAAGATGTTGACATGTTAAACGGTATATTTAGAACCCATTTGATATTGGAGCATGAACAGTTGTAGATGTAATCCAGAGCCAGTTTAAGTTTATCTACGAAGCAGTTGATGTCAAGCGTGATAACAAATGATTCCTGCTTATGTTGTAAATATGACCTTAATGTATCTAACACATAGATTAAATCAGTGCAGTTGGTTTTATCTTGATGTGAGACAACTATAACGGATTTCCCTTCAATTAAGTATACTTTTGTAACCAAGTTTATAGATTTGGAATAGCAGTTTATCAGTTTCAGTTCTTTTTTGTTAAGAATTCTTTTATTTGACATTTGTCTAATTTGGCTTGCATAGATGCGCAAATCATACCAGAAGAACATGGTAAATAATTCCCCTTTATCCAAGTGGTAATTTGAGGTTCAGCATAATCAAATGATTGAGGAGGAATCCGTTGAATGAAATCGTATCCATTTGTGAAATCCTCATGATAGATAGATTTGCCGCCCTTTTTTGGAAGTAACTTGGTTTTTATACAATTGAGGAATGATTTGTTCGTTGATTGTGTTGACACAGCTTCCTCCTCAGTCTGAGTTTCAACGTGATTGGATTTGCCATTGCACTTCTGATAACGATCGTTTATATATTCTTTGGTGCATGAAAAGTACATTAAGCCGCCATTAACATCACAAAGTGCATCAATTAATTTAGTAGAGGTTACTGGTTGTGTTAAATATGATGATTTATCCGCCGTACGGACAGTAGTAGAGAGTACACCATTAGTACCGTAGGTAGTGGTATTTTTTAGATCTTTGCTAGCAGTCAAGTAGTTTGTCTGGTTGGCCCCGAAAAGCGAAAATAATTACTTTTTCGAGCAAATTCAAACTCTTTAATAAATATGCCAGACGGCCAAAGTTTAGAGTTTAATATGGTGGTAAATATTTCGTCTTCAACACTGAAACGATAGGATACATATTCATACTGGCCTCCGTGTTTAGCCTTTGGAACCAGTCTGATTGCATTAACCGTTGTAAGCTGGAAATTATCATTTAAAAAGCCTTTGAATAGTTCATCAGTAACAGATGAGTGTATCCTACTAATAAAAATCCATCGTCTTGGTTTAACTACGCTGATTGAGTTAATGTGGTTTGTACCAATCGGCAAGGACGAACAATCCGAATTTGATGTTGATGCAGTCGAAGATGACGTCGAAATTTGTGGTGGTGGAACAACAATGATGGCGTTATTCGCCACGGTATCATCTTGGGGTAATCCCATATTTATAACTCCTATGCTTGTTTATTATTAACCTCCGGTGTAGATAATTTCCCGCGCGATCGCGTTACTGGTCGTTCATTAATATTGCTGACATGGTTATCAGTGGTCACTATATCACGATTTAGTTGAATACTATTTAATTGGGGGTTCAACACAGAATCTAACTTATCAATCTTATTCGAAAGTTCCTCGATTTTATGAAATAGAACTTGCACATTTCGATCACAATCAGGGCAGAACCATGAAATCCCGTTTGCATTTATAATCGCATTTTTAAAGGTAGTTAATGATCTAGATTTAATGCCAGCACATGTATAATGCGCTATATGATCACAAAAAATTCCTTTACAGACAAAAAAATTATCAAACACACCATCAGTCTTGCAAATGCAGCAATTTTTTTCACACATATTTTAAATTTTTTAATAAATAGGTCACTAAAACACTAAGAACTCAGTTTAACAACACACAAAAATAGCACGTGAATGATCAATTAAAAAAAAAAAAAAAATTAAAACTCGTCATGAATTTTGGTAAAAACAATTTAAAAAATTAAAAATTATAAAATAATGAAAAACACGTCCGAATTGAACGATTGTTAGGTATAAACTCCAGGTACATAACTGTTGTTATGTACCTCCTGTTTTAGCCTAGCAGTACACTCTTCCGCACGGTTGCTAATCTCGAAGTAAATGTTGTTTTTAAAATATTCTTGATGTTCTAAGTCTTCTTTAGTTGTTTCTAGCAGGATTTTTTCGTGCAGCTCATCTATTTTTTCCCTCGTCGTATTTAGTTATTTACTTTTTTGTTTCATGTATTCAGCTTCTTTTCTTCCGTTTATAAGGCCGTATGCTTGCGTAATTTCTCCATTATAAATTCTTGTTGTTGTTGTTGAGCGTTTCACCTAGCGTGATTCTTTTCCCTCGAAGGACCATTTATTCATCCGGCTCGAAGGACCATTGTTTGACCGTAGTTTGGTCAAATCATAAATTTGATAGTTGACAATTACTTAAAATGTTTCTCGCTTGCTATTGGTCAGGGCTAGACAGAAACACGTTGACTGTTGTGTAAGAACTAACCTTTTATACCATAATTTATTTAGTTTATAAATACAAAAAAATCATTTATGAAACTATTGACTATGCAAAAATAATACCCCTATTATGGTTTTCGCCTCGCCGAACGATTCACGGTGAATCTTAAATCCGTGTGAGTTGGGTTTTCGTATTATGGTTTTCGCCTTTATTTTGGCGAGTGCACATCTAGTAACTCTAGCCGAATAATAATTTTTATAATAATTTTTTTCACGTTTACGGTTTTTGTCAATAATTGTGTTGTTGTAATCATATATGATTCAGATTTTGTGTTTATAAATTACGTTTTTTTTCAATTAATCTAAAATCAGTTTAAAATTATGTTAACTAGTGTCGTTCTATCTTTTTCTGATAAACCAGATGAAAATATTAACATGGCACAGATGCGAAAATCGTTAAGGGAGCAATGTCATCCGTTTACTCTGCCTGGTACATTATTTTATAGGAGGCCCCAAGTTATTCAACATTACTGTCAAATCCTTCCAAAACAGGATTACGAATTGTCTATTTTCCCAAAGCTGGGAATTCCCCTTGCAATATCGGTATTTTTCTTCATCTCCCGTTAATTTCGAAATTTGGGTGGGATTTGTTGTTTTCTACATGTTAGAAAAATATAATTACTTACACGTGAACCTCCATTGTTTGATTTTGACTGTGAAATGAAAACAGAAAACCAATTTTATAAGATTCGCCTACAAAAAGTTGGCGAATCATTTCGACAGTTCAGCTCGTTTAGATGAATATCATAATACCAAAAATGTGAGTTGGATTCGCCGGGAATGTCAAATGCGAAAACCATAATACCAAATTGTATATTTGACGAGTTGCATTCGCCGGGAATGTAAAATGCGAAAACCATAATAGGGGTATAAATGTATATGCCCTAGTCAATATAAAAATCGATATATTCCATGTCATCAGTATTTAATGGATGTATACGTATATGGAAAAATTGATATATTCAATGTCATAATTTTATAGCAGTGGTGTTGTTGTTATAACAGGTACTGTATATATAACACGCTGAGCACGAAACTACCGGTAGGATGCATAAGGAAAGTGCGGTTATTGGAAGTTTTGCAGAATTTCAACGACCACCTTTGTAATCGAACCAGGACTGCAGGCGAATAAGACGACATATTACAACGGATTACACGTAGATCTACTCAAAATTACGTAATTATTTCTTAGACGCAGGTGGCAGTCTAGTCATCAAATATCATAGTCCATCTAATTCCGCAAAAATTTGTTTTTTATTCACAAATTTACCAAATTTAATGAACCCTTTACCGGGTTTCCCCGTTTTAATTGGTTAAATTTACTCAATTTGTATGCTTGAAAAATAACCAGGTAATTTTAATCGGAGGTAACAATTATTAATCGATATTTTTGGAACGAAAATCGTACAGATAACAAAAACTATGAGAATATTCGCCCACATTCTTATATATGCTCATCCTACTCGTCCTACTTTTACCTAATAAAGGATATACATATACACATTTTACCCATGTTATGTAAGTTTTAATTTTCCTTACCTGTATAATCCGTGTTTATTATAGTTATAAATCGGATTATCACTTTCGCTATCATTAAGTATAAAAATATTTTTGTATAAATCATTTATTTGCGTATAGGTTTTCTGATAAATTTTCCATGATTTTCGCAGCAGCCAACTTCCTTTCATGTAACCGCGAAACTCTTGGGTCAGAAACGTTAATATGCCCAGACAAACTTGTGTATCGGCCAGTATAATTTGTTTTTCCAAATTTTCCAATAAATTTTCTAAATTATTTAAATTTTCATCCGATTTCAGAAATAGTTTTGTTCGTATCGTTTTCAGCCAGCCAATGTCGTTTGCACACTTTTTCTCTAGTTTGATCAGCATTGTTTGAGATTCCTCGATTTTATCCATTTCGTACGATATTATGCTGTTCTGGAAATAAATCAAAAACAAGAAACATTTAACATCTTATTAGTAAAAAATTAAATTTGGTTATAAATTATAATTGTAAAGGGAAAATTTATAGGGATTACTCCAACTCACAACATGGGTAAATTTCTGACGTCCAAATTTGGTCTTTATGTGGCTTGGTGGAATTAGATAATATTTGATGGTTTACATGCAGGGCGGCGGTTAAGCTTGAAGAGAGTAACTCCAAATTATCTACATAGACATGATACATGAGGGGGCCCCCGCAAAGTTTGGGAATTCGAGCTAGGTTTGCTTATCAATATTTAAACCTGTTTTAAGACGTTCTGATGTCTAAAAGTTTCACCAAATTATTAAAGCTCATTGCCTAAAACGGATAGTGTAAAATAGTTACCAACTTATCCTGTTTCATAAAGAACATCGACGAAATTCTAATAATGTCTAGACCCCATGTCGCAACTATATAATTTTATTGTTTTTTTATTTTTCTTAATATTTTGTTGGCGAAAGCTTTATGCATAGAAAATATCAAAAAAAGTTATTTGCTTGGTTTTTTTGAAATTTGAATAATCCACTTTTTTATGTTAATAATGTTCTGATGAATAAGTTTGGAAAATTTGAATTTATAGACCAAACTTGAGATAGTGGCGGATTTACTCTGCTTCCCACATCGTTTTTTTGTAAATGCATGCAACTTTTTTTACCCTGAAAAATCTTTTAGAATGAAAACAATAATTTTTCCACCCAAACAAAATAAATCGATAGATGAAACTAAAGCTTGATGACGATAAAGTAAAACAAAAATTAGCAAATTAAAGTTCTAAATTAAATGTTGTTTTGAGAATGTTTAGAAATAGGTCACAATGATTAGGATGACATTTATCGTAGTTTGTAAAATTGACCGAATATGGCTACCTGGGGCGAAACTCGGCCATTCCTTCAATTTTCAATTAAATTTTACGTCAAATACTCGAATACTTAATACAAACTTTAATACTCGAAATCGGGCTGCGATCCTCGATGTTATGTACAAACTGCAGTTTGTTTAGCTACCCCGTTCCTAGATGTTTGTCACCCAACCGAAAATCTCTGCATTTTGACTCCTTGGAATAATCAAATATTTCGCCATTGCTTTCTTGATTTGTAGCTCAAATATGTTGAGCTGATAATGCCAATGGAAAGAGAACTATTTTATGGAAAATTGTATTGGGACCAATTATATAATGTAAGCTAATAGCTGACTGACTCTGTTATGATACAAACAACTGCGCTGGGCTACGTTTAGCTTTGGGTTAAACGAAATAAAATTTGTTCCTGGGGCCCTATTCTTGAAATCGGCGGACATTTTCGTAATCGGAATACAGTTTGCTATGAAATTCTTTATATTACTAAACTTTTTCGCCGGCTACTTTAATCATTTTTTTAAATTTCTTATCTTTTTTAAATTAAGAAACATAATTTTTCCCCCTACTAAGGGAAAAATTCCAACTGGGTAAATCGATTCAAAATTATTCGCTTAGTAGAGAGGCAAATATTAGTAAACTTGAAAAAAAAATTAAAGTAGTCGGCGAAAAATTTTAGTAATATAAAAAATTGCATAGAAAATTGTATTCCGATTACGAAAGTTTCCACTGATTTCAAGAATAGGGCCCCTGGACGTTGAAATTTAATTTCGGTTCTGCAAAGTCTTTGCGAACTACGCTGCTACGTATGTTCGCATTTTCGTTGTTAAGCACTTGTTGATTGTACCATTTACACATATTTCCGCCTGCACAATCGGTCGGAAAATTTTCTCGCGGTCATGCGACCTAGGTGAAATTATTTTGTATTTTGAGATAGGTTTCGCTGACGCCCGCGAGTTTTATCCCAGAAGGCTTCCTTGTAGTGGATCTCGTTCTAAAATAGAGGCATCCTTGATCACTGATCCTTGGCTGCAGACTCAAGAATTGATTGAATCAGTTAGTATGATCGAAATATTTCAAGTTAAGATGATTATTAAGCGTTCCAGTAATCTAACGGGCGATTAGAACGTTACATGATGATGAATTTTTACGTTGTATAAAGATGGAAGAAATATTTCGTTTCTACTTGGCTCCACGTTTATAATTCTAGTGAAATTTTATGAGTTTATGGATATAGGAAATATGTGGTAGCAATCAGCAAATTGTAAAACACGACTAACTCTGTGGATCATGTCCCGTTGTTGTTTAATAACAGAAAGTACTGAGTTCGAACTGATGGTGCCGCGATATACCCCGTGAGCGCCTCAGATTTGAACATTTGAATCACCCACTAATATTTTGATGTCGTATTGTAGAAATTTGCTCAAGGAATCGTCTTGCTCTCGTCAATGAAGCCTGAATAAGCAAATACGATGGCTAATAGGTGTGAAAGTAATCACGAATATCGATTAGTGATGAGTAACCCTACTCCAAATTTGGGTTTGTTGATTTTATTACTTTCATAGAGTGTGTTCCACAGCTGGTATAATCGACGATGCTATTGCCAATTGATGTTGTTTCCGTTTTTTTCTCACATAAACATTAAGTTTGTTTGACGGAACAAGAGGGGATAAAGCTCTAGATTTATGTCTCGTCATAGTGGTCGCTAGACAACTCTAAATTAATAAGGCGGTGTAATGAAAACTTATCAAAGGAGAAATCCAAGGGGGAAATCCTGCTTATAGTCAATGACTCTGCAAGTCAAGGCGACTATATCAGCTTCTGTTCTCCAGGTTAGAGGCGGCGAAAGCAGAAGTTTCTCTTGTAACAAACGGACCACTATGTAAACGAGGCTCAGGTAAAACTGGATGTCTTAACATCCTTCACCAGTACGTGACTCAAACACGTAGTAAGTGGGTTGAGCGACAGGCCAACTACCTACTCTCACAAACAAATCAGTATACGAATTTTGTTCGAAAACAGGGATGAAAGTTGGGAATTTTTCTGTAGTTTCATCAGCACACTATAGATGTAAATATATAATTTAATTATTATTTACATCAATCAACAATAATATTATTTTTGTGGATCTAGTAGGTTACTGAAACAACAGCAAAACTCCCAACTCTCAAGTCTCAGTTTTCGAACAAAATCTATCTACGGGTTATAAACCATACACAAACCCCTCATATAAATTTATGGTATTCATTAGAACAACGACTTCGGCAAAATTACTCGGGAACATGAAACATGGTAAGCCTTTTAAGAATTGGAGATCTTCATACCCTTTCGAACCTTTCGAAAATTAGACTTTTGACGTACTTGAAGTGCTTAGCCATCAGAAAAAAAGAAGAATAATATTTAGAATCGGCTTTCGTATTCACCAGGGAGCGAGTATCTTCTTCCAAAAATAGTTTTAGGGCCGCATTTCAATCTAACATAACAGGTTAGGGCACATTCTCTTTAATCGTTTAAGAAATGGCTGAGTTCTGAGTTCCAAACATAAACAAAATCCCATCATAATAAAAATAACAGGCCCAAGTGGTCATATTCCAGAAATTTCTCCAAAAATCATTTTAGAATCCCATTTCCGCCAAACATACCCCATCCCATCATAATTGTTTAAGAAATGGCTGAGTTCCGTCCCATGTGGCTACATTATAGATCTTCATCCCAAAATTAATCCCATTTCCCTACAAGATACGAAATCCCATTATAGTCGGTTGAAAAATTGCTGATCTCATCATTACTGGTTAAGAAATGGACATTTTCTTTTACGAAATTTACAAGTGTGTGGTTATCCCAGTATTTCATTTCAGAAAAATAAAAAAATGTTTATCAGGCAATACTAGTTATATCCTACTCCAGGATTTCCAAATTCATCTCAAAAATTTTTGAAATGAACAAAATGTGATAACAATTGATCTAAAGTGTTTATTCTTCAAATATCTTTATGTTGAGATTGGCGCTGAAGCATACTGGGATGGCCCATTTTAAATGAAATATACATTTGTTACGACTTCATGGTCTTAACATTGTTGTCCAGCTTTGTTTTGGATTTTAATTTCATTGTAGTCGGTTGATTAATGCCTCGTCCAGAGCCTGGTCTAAAACCACTTGAGCTGTCGTGACATTGTTGTGATACATTTTTTTGTATTTTCTTTTTTGTTTGTACAAGCGGGTGAAATGTAGATTGATACTTTTGTTTTTTATGTTTCTTGTTTTGTGTTTTTGGGTGCGTCACGTGCGCTCTCTTTTTTTGCGCCACGCCCACGCATCATCGGCTTGTGCGAGAGCAAGCAAGACACGGAAAGCAAAAATATTTTCTGAATTTTTAGTTTGTTTGTTGGTGCCGTTGTGTGAGCCGAGAATTTTGTTCTTAAAATTAGTCTCGTTTTGGTTGTCATAGAGTTGAGTTGTGATTTTTTTTGGAACGAGGATTTTGATGTAAATTTTCTAGTTCCATAGTTTGTGAAAACGCCATCTTATTTTAAGATGTAAATTTATTTGATTTTTTTTGATGATTAAAAATTTTTAAGATTTAATTTATATGCGTTAAAAAAGAACGAAATTAAAAATTTGTAAAACAGTTTATTTAATTAAAAGAATAAATAAGTTTGACTTTTGATACGTAAGTTTTTGAAGTGATTAATTAATTGGTTGGTTTGGTGTTTTTGGGTTTGCATTGGGGAAGACGCCGCAAATATTACGGGCGGCTTACACGCAGCCCACTTATTTGATTTTTGAATCAAGGTTGCCAGTCGGGACGTTATTTCAATTGTGGTGGTAATTTGAGGGTGGCCAGGGGAGGCCACTTTATTTTGTTTACGGCGGGCCCTGTTTGGGCCAAGTTACTTAACTTCGGGTGGGCGACACGAGGTGCGGTATAACGGTGCTACCACTTTTCTCTTGCCGCCATTTATAAGGCGTGTACAAACATAACGAGTGGCCAGTTGAGGCATTCATATGGTATTTGGAATAACGGCGTAAACGCGGCAACGAATGGTTCTCTGATCAACCTCAGAGATATCGATTGGACATAACGTGTACTACCTTAGAAAAAAGGGTAAGACCATCCGTATGTTAGGATTGGCGCTTTGGGGGCATATGGGTTTCTGAATGAGTTATTGATTTAAATTATTGGTTCCCGGGAACTACGAGTCTCAATTCTGATGTATTATGATTTCAACATGGCTTTATATCCGCAACTCCAATAACAAAAGGGTGACCAAGAATTAAGGACATATTATCGCATTTCTCTAGCACGCCAATTCTGAAATTGGAGTTTCTTGTAAACTTATTAAAGAGCATTTTCAAAAATAAAAAAAAGAAACGGGATTTGTGAATCACATAAGAATGCGGAGGCAAAACCCCGCATCGGACCAGACTGCCCTTGCAAGTTAGATTTTATTTTTCTTGCAAAATTCGCTCATTTAATTATGTAATTAAAGTTAATCCAACAACAAAAAATATAAATAATACAGTTCTTAAGTTTTGTCACCACGCCCGCAGTTTATTTTTTGGAGAGAGGCTATGTCAGAGTCTTAATATTCGTTTTTAGTTCGTATAGGATTTATTTATTTCATCCGTCTTCAGCTTTTAATCATATGACTTGTAATCAACATTTTTGGGTTAGATCCGATCGATGACTATATATTTTACAAGGTTCTTGCCGTAAAACTTAGTTAACACCTCCCTAAAGCTAGCAGAACCCATACAGCAGAACACTACAAGATATAATGGAGTCTATCCCTTTCAACTACTACAATGGATCCTGATAGCTTCAGGAAAAATTAGCGGAACCCATATAAAAAAAACAATTGAAAAATCATAGGTTAATTTTAGGCTAATTATAAATGCTCTAATAATTTTTTTTTATTCTACTCGTTCTAGAAAAAGCATTAGGCTTTTCACTTCAAAGGTAGCAGAACCCTAATCAAAACTCGGAAAAAACCGAAATTAGAACGAGCTTTGGAACGAAGTTTGGTCAAAAACCAATGGAGTCCAAAATTGTTTAATGGAGCATTTGTTTAGGCTAACACGAGCCTAAAATTATTTGACTGTCGATTGACCTTGTTACGCGTTTTCGGTGTTGGTTCTGCTAGCTTTAAATCAAATTACCTGAAATTTCGTCAAAAACGAGTGGAGCCCAACATATTTTAATAAGGCATTATGATCAGCCTAAAATTATTTTAATGTCGATTGATCTTGTTTTACGTTCTAATTTCTGGTTTGGTCCGATTTTCGAATTACGGTTCTACTATTACGGCCTTAAATTAAATGACCTGAAGTTTGGTCAACAACGAATGGAGCCCAAACATTTTTAATGGAGCATTTGATTAGGCCAACACGAGCCTAAAATTATTTGTACGTCGATTGATCTCGTTATGTGTTCTAATTTCGGTGTTGGTTCTACTAGCTTTAAATTAAATGACCTGAAATTTGGCCTAGAACGAGTGGAGCCCAAAATTGTTTAATGAGGCATTTGATTAGGCCATAATGAGCCTAAAATTATTTGTATGTCAATTTATCTTCTTTTACGTTCTAATTTCGGTTTTGGTTCGATTTTCGATTTGGGTTCTGCTAGTTTTAAATTAAATTATCTAAAGTTTGGTCAAGAACGAATGGAGCCACAAATTTTTTTAATTGATTAGCCCATAATGGACCAAGAATTATTTGTGTGTCAATTGAAATTGATATGCGTTCTAATTTCGATTTTGGTTTGATGTTCGTTTTTGCTTCTGCTCTCAACCATATGTGGTCCAAGCAGAGTAATATGTACTATTAGCATGGACTGCAATATGCGTTCAAAATCTTGATGTTCATGTGTTCTTCAGTTCACATAACTTCACGTAGTTTGCTGCGTTTTTCATCGACCCACGAGCCTAGTGATCCGCTTTAAATTAAATTATCTGTGATTTGGTCAAGAACGAGTGGGGCTCAAAATTTTTTAATGGGACATTTCATTAGGCCATAACGAGCCTAAACTTATTTTTATGCCGGTATATCTTGTTTTACGTCGTTATTTCGGTTTTGATTCGATTTTTCGTTTGGGTTCTGCTGCTAGATTTTAAGTGATAAAGCGTAGGATGTGGAAAGTCATTTAATCTTTCGTTACTAAGTTGCTTCTTGGCAGTAGTATTCAATGTGAATCTAAGAAATACATAAAAGCTCAGAGAATAGCTCGAATTGTGTGCCTGATCAGCCAGTAATTTGACGAATACTCCGAATCTAAAGTAATTTTCGGAAGCCGATCGCTAGTGAGGGTGAGGCTTAACCGAGTTTGCTTGTTTATACGTCTAACTGTCGATCGTAGCTAATTGTTATGATGCCGTGAGGGATATCTGTCTAGTTGTATAGACAATCGATCGAGAATAACCGCAGCATTGTGCGAGTTAAGAAACTGGTGTAGAGGGTCGGGGTCACTGGAGTAACATAATATATAACATAATATATAAAGAATACTATACAATTTCGTTTACTTCTGTGAAGTATTTTCAAATAAATACTGTGTACATGAGGATATGATATGGGTAAACCCATTATGTCGGTAAATAATGTAAAACGAGAAAACCCGGTATATACATGCATTATATACCACACTCGTACATAACGGTTATGCTTGTTAATAATTTGAGAACATTTGGGTAAAATCCCAGATTTCGTTCAGCAGAAATCAACTGTAGCGATGAATGAGAATTTTAATTATTTACTTTCCAGTATTAAACATTTAATGCGAACGATAAATTTTAATTAGGACAAATGAAAACATTCTTGCATCATCCTTCGAAATCGAGAACAACAAACATTTTATAAAAGGCTTTTCGTTAATTGCGGTCCAAAATATTTTTATTATATAAACCCCAATATTTTGTGAAATGGTGAATCTCATTCTGAATTAGTAATTTAATTTTTCGAATAGCGATAAAACTTTATTTTCCAAAGATTAATTAGCATGCATTATAGATGCAATTAATTATTCATAAAACGATATACGAATAAACGATAAAAGGATTGGATACACACTCATGTTATCTTAAATAAACAAATCTTTTATGGCATAACATCCACTTTATGCATGTTGCTACAGTATAATGTTTTACTTTGTGAACGTGACAAGAAACGTTTTTATTTTGTCCTCTCTTGTAAGAATAGAGAAAATCTAGATAAAACTTATCCATGTCATGTATCAAAAAATATCAAAAACTCTTCTACCTTTATGAATGAATAAATCATAATTTTTTCAGGAAATAAAACATTTTCCAAAGAAGAAATATGCATATTTTTACATACTTTGCTTCTAGATTTTGATAACAATTTTCCTTTTAATTAAAATGATGTTAGAAGAAGAGTTGAGCTTTGGATTTTTTAGAATAACAAGGCTTGGTAAAATCTGATGAAATCCATGAACAAAGATGGTCAAAGGATTTTGTCCCAAAATAAATATTTATGATAATTTTAATTTTTAAATCCTTATTTTGAAAAAATAAGGAAAATTATGAAAAGTATGTAAAATTTTTCACTATGACTCACATTTTATGTTTAAATTCAAGTAAACATTCAGACAATACAGGAACAGTTCTCTTGTACAATTTACACTCTACAATTCACTTCGCAATTCAGTTGCGTTTCTTGGTGAAATTCCATCTGGTATTTTTATTCTCTCAGTCAAAATTTAGATAGTAATCTGGTTTATTATTACTACTGACTTCAAAAGGTTCCGCCTGGTCTTGTTATGGCTTTGACAGAAAGCTTATATACATGCAGTCAACAAAAATGCATTGTACTCATTTTCCAAGCGCCTGATAACTACATTAACACAACCAATTCAAAAGGCATGTTGTTAGTTTGGCAAGCAAATGGTTTTGTTTGGAATTGTATTGTTTTCGGGTAATATTTTAGAAAGCACATAGTAAAACATATGGTATAGTATTCATTTTGGAATTATATTGATGGTTGCCACTGAATCGATATGGTTCTGCCCTGCTTATGATGGTTCAGACTGGCATCTTAGTGATACCGACTGACTTTATTACGATGTCAGTTGAAATGTTATCTGTTTCACAACCATCCAAAATACATTGTGCCCAATTAGGAAGCGCCCGCGGTTTTGATTTGTAAAATCCTAATTATGGCTGGCCATCAATGGATAGTTTTAAAATTTTAGATAGTGCACGTAACCTAGATCGCACAGTCTGCATTCTGTAATAGTAGGATTGGTCCTACTGATACTGACTTGTTATGCATCCGGATAATTTTTAATTGTTTAGCTTGCGGCATTTAGGTAGTTTCGATACTCAGATCAAATACTGTAAAAGGTAGTTACTTCATCATGGGATCATACCCCACCGGCATGCCAGTATGCATCCTCCAGCAGTATTGTGTCCCTTTCAAGTGCCCTGGGACCTGACTAGGATTCAATGAATTTATCAATCTTTCAAACAGCCAAGTCGCTACATGGGATGTAGCGCCAGTAAAATAAAATAAATAAACCACGAGTAGCAAAATATGCAGAACAAGCGAGTCCGAATGTGACGCGATTTAACTTGTAATGTCTTATTTTTTCATTAGGATGTCCGCAAGACACGTTGATAGTCTGTATCGTTAGGGAATATTAAAACTTGCCTATACATTTTTCGATGTCGGCAGTGATCGCGCTTCGGTGTTGTCTAAACCTCATAAGTGTAGCCCATAATGTTGGTTGAATGGTTGGACCAACCATCAATTGGTCATTTAGTGAAATGCCTGTTGAGCTCTTGCTTGAACCATCGAAAACCACTCGAACCTTTGTAGTGTCAGTAGTTTCTTTGATCACAGAATGATGTGGCAGATAGTACAGCCGCGAATCATTTATGGTGTCAGGTTGAGAAATTTCCATCATATGCCCCATTTCGATATACTCTCTGATTTGATTGACATTCTGTTCCTTTAACTTCCAATTATAGTTTAGCTTGCGTTCCAGTGATAGGAAACGGTTCGTTGCGACAATTAATGAGTTCCCCAATTCTGGCGATTTAGTTTTAAATTGAAGTTTAACCATATATCTGCCATCTTTCTGCCTTTTATGTGTGTGGTCGTAAATTGCCTCGCATTCAGCTTCCTCGGAGAAACGTTGTCACCATTTGGTATCTCTTCAATTTTGCAAAATCGTTAAAGAACTTCGTCAACATTTACATCAATTTGCACATTTAGAGACGTGTAGGAACATAAAGCATCCTCAGCTGGTGCAGATTTCGGTTGGCCAGATACTATCCAACCAAACACAGTTTTCTGTGTTCCAAATAATGGAGTTAAATTGCCTTCTGCCATTCTCAAGAATTGTGAAAAATTTATCAGCTCCAATTCGAAAGTCTATAGGACCTGGTGTGTTGAAATTGATGTCAGCCAGTTCCATATTTTCAATAAATCGTTTATCCTGAACATCAATACGGTATCTTGGTAGATTAAACGGTAACTGGCTGATTATCGTGTTCAATTCTATTTGTGTATTGGAATTATATAACAATCTCATGATTATACAAGCCTTTCCTCTCGAAACCATCGAACCAGATGTGATACCTGTTATATTCACATTTGTTCTTTTCCTTTCTATTTGTAACCTTTGAGCGCAATTCTCAGAAATAAATGAACATTGGGATCCTGAATCCAGCAGTATTCGACATTTATGTTGCTTTCCAAATTTATCATTCACTAAAACAATTGCCGTTGGTAGAATCGCTTGAGGTTGTCCAATCGGTAAATATTTCACTTTTAACATCGCATTGCAGCTTGTTGATTCTTGTTGCTCCGTTGAACAAACCGTTGACTTATTCTCTTGATTTTCCACCGTAGGCTCAGGATGTAACGTTAAATGATGTCTTCGTCTGCAAATTCTGCAACCATATCTAGATTTGCAATTCGTTGATTGGTGAGTAGACGACAGACAGTTGAAATACAATTTTTTGTCTGCTACTAACTGTTTTCGCTTAGAACTGGGTGAATGTCTTGCATTTACCTAGGTGTTCTCCTGAACATAACGGACAAACAACTGTGTATGATTGCGACACCAAAAAACTGAGTCGTTTCGAAGCATTGAGGTGTTTTATTTGGCCTGCATTTAAACTTTCTAAAGCATCGCTTCTTTTATTAAGAAATTTAAATAGTTGATTGAGAGTAAGAAAGTCCATCTCAGCAGTCTCGTGGGCCCATGCCTCTTTCGTATCGACATCTAATTTATTTGTTAAAATATAAATTAGCCACGGATCACGGCCTTCAGCTTGATCCCTAAGAACCTTTAGTCCTCTCATTACTTCATCGGAGATATCTGACAAATGACGAAGTGATTTTGCGCAGTTTGGTAATACGTTTGATTGCTCCATGAATTGTTTTAACCCCTTGCCTTATGAATCGAGCAACGATGAACACAACTCTTATATTGCAACTGTAACAAACAATAACGCAAAAACAAAAACATTATCGCGTAAAAACAATCACGTGTCTGATACGAGCTTTTCACTTTTGACCAGAAAGAATCATCACGTGTGTAATACGAGGTTCTCATTTTAGGCACAGCAGTACGATCACGTCTCCCATACGTTGTTTTAAGGCAAAGGGTTAATAACGCGTGCACTATACGTGTTTACGTTTGTCGTACCTTGCCTTTATCTTGTCCCATACTTCACCATAATTCGCGTCTGTAACAGTAAAGTGATTAATCAATGCGTACGATTCTCCTTTCAGTAGTCCCTTTAAGTAATGAAGTTTATGTACTTTCGAAATATGGGTATTATGATGGATTGATGCCACAAAAAGATCGCGGAGCGATGGAAATTCGGAATATTCCCCACTGAATGAGGGAATATTTACGCGCGGCAAACATGCTTCACTTTCTCTTCTATTAATCGAGGATATTTCTTGAATAAAATTGCTTTGGTTTAATAACAATTCCTCCATCGTCAATTCTTTCCACCAATCGGATAATATAGCTAAACATGCTCTAACTTCATTTATGCGAGTATTCTCGGTGAATGTTACAACTTGCGCTTTAATTGATTCGTAACTTTTCAGAATACGCTTTAAAGCTCTTGTTTCCACCATTTCAATGATTCACCAAAAGTGGTAAAGAATATGCGGTAATTTATTCACAGTCAATTCACTTTTTATGCACACAGATTTCTCGATATTATTAAAAGAATTATTAAGAGTTCTCGGTTGAAATTTCTTTCTTTCAAACACTATTTCGCGTTTGTATTTGGCACTTATAAATTATTAATGATCTTACTTACAGTTTTATCAAAGACTGGTATTTGGCGCCGATCCGGCTCGAAGGACCATCTTAAATACGCCAATGAACCTGGTTGGGAATTATTATATGCTAGGAAATTCCTTTTAATTGTTTAGCTGCGGCATTTTGGTAGTTTCGATACTCAGATCAAATACCGTAAAAGGTAGTTACTTCTTCATCGGGTCATAGCCCACCGGCATGCCAGTATGCATCCTCCAGCAGTATTATGTACTTTTCAAGTGCCCTGGGACCTGGCTAGTATTCAATGATTTTATCAATCTTTCAAACATCCAAGTCGCTACATGGGACGAAATAAAATAAATAAACAACGAGTAGCAACTGATAAAGTGATAGGCTAGGTCAAGGCACAACGCACAAGGTTTAATGCCACCGTAATTTTGTTTGCACATCTAGGCTTGGTTCGTATTCATTAAATATGTACACAAAAATAGAAACAAAAAATTTAACCTTCGTCAGTAATGCCGGCAGCAGGGAATTATTTAATTCTCACGTCGTATTTTTTTAGTGAAATGTAGAAAACTACAAACTAAATAAAAGTTTTGTTTTTATTTAAACAAAAATCAATAAATAAAAATATATATGGAAAACTACCTTGTACATATATAGTTTATTTTTATATACATATTTTGAAATTTTCCTACGTTTTCTATATTATTTTTGTTACGGGAGGAAATTGTAAATCGGAAAACAAAAAATAATCAGGAAAATAAAAACTTATTGGGTGGAAAATAATTGGAAATTGGTGTAAATTTATGTTGGTGCATCATTAATTTTCATCAATGTAAAAGGATGTAAGAACGGTATGTAAATTAATTAAGAAGCATATAGTTTAACAGGATGATGAGATAAATTTTAGCATTTTTTTCCAATCAGTGTACAGTTTTAGGATATGTATTACATTTACGTAATTTTATTGATTATGTGATTATAATTCTTACGTATTATTTTAATGAGTTATAATATACTTATACATGAGTGTGATTATACCGGGTGGCTTTTTAATAAATACCAGGTTTTTCTCAGAAACGGTGCTAGAGGACCGGTGATCTTGAATGACCTCGAAACTCATTAATTTGGGTGATGACGAAAGATAGTTTTTTTTAAAATTAGAACCTAATTTTCTCAAGTTTTAATACTGTTTCGTTGTAACGAGAAATAAAAATAAATAAAATCAATTCTTGTTTGACTTATTAAGCAAATTAAAGCAAAATATTCATTTTCCAAATCAATTAATTTAATTAGGCTTGATTTTACATTGCAATTACCTCCGTAATTTCTATTTAAAAATCAATAAAAAATTGTTTTTAATTAATGTTGTGTTCGACATGTTGGCTCCGTTAGGTGTGCGTTTGCACTAAGATCTCGAAGTATTTTAGACAATTGAAATACTGTTTAACATAACTTTTCACCTTAACTTTTATTTAACTCTAAACCTACCGACATTTCATGTATACCTAATCCTACCATGAGCGGTCAAATGACCGCTTTAAAAAAACATGTATTTTAGTAAAGTAGACTAGATATAATATATGTAATTTGTTTTCGGAAACTAAACAATAAAAAAAGTTGTAAACATTGTAAAATAGGTTGTTTGTATATTTTAGGAAAAGATAATAAGCCACATGATGATAAAGTAACGTTGTATGCGAGAAATATTAAACGAAATTTTTAAAACGGTCATTTGACCGCGGCATGGTAGGTTTAGTGTTAACTTTTTATTTAAAAAAGAATGAAGTTTATTTTATTTTGTTAAGTTATTTTTATACAATATTTAACTTTATTAATTTCATAAGATGCAATATTTTGGGTTTCACTATTAATTACAATTGTGTGTCTAACTTGATTAAGTATCTTCTTTTTTTTAAATGAGGATTTTCTCCGTTTATATATGCTTGGAGACAGCGCCAAAAATTCAAAGGTTGAGTAAACCGGGCACCAATCCGGGGCAGTGCTGAATTCATCATACATGTTCGGAGTTGTTTTCGGTATCATTCGGGATACATTTAAATTTTTTTAAAGAGATACATGTTAGGTATTTAATTTAAAATACTAATTATTAAAATTTACAAACTAGATTTTTATTTTTTTTAAAATAATTTCAAAGTAATTTCAAAATATAAAAACTTAAATTATTAAAATTATTAATTAATTAATATATCATAAACATTTTATTGCTTATCATAAAATGGAAAATATAAAGTACATTATACAATAATCTAACAAAGTGAAAAACACTGTGGCAAAACAATCAAAAATTTGGTTGCATGTTTCTAAATTTTTATGTGTGTGTGACCGTCACGGAAAAGATAAAATTTGTTCATGTCTCGGCGTGTAGCGTGTGCCGTGTGACGAATGTCAAAATAGTCGTTTATGATTGGCTAAAGACACCCGTCACACGTCACACGTCGCATATGTAAATCCACCTTCACGGTCATAATAAGTCTTGGAATTCCATTTTGATTGTAGATCATTACTTCGTGCTTCTGCATAAGTGGTTTGCATTTTATGTTTAAAATCTATAAGGTAGTCATCATAATTGTACACGATATTTGGTTCCTTATGAAATGATAAGTTTTTTAATATTCCAAACACTAACTCATAAGGCATGAACTTTGTGGTAGAATGGGGCGTGGTATTGTATACAAACATAGAATATCTAATCCACGAGTCCCAATCCATTCCATTTTATTTTTTTCTATGAAATGCCTCAGCTATTCGATGAGAGTCCGATGTGAACGTTCTAAAGCTCCGTTAGTTTCGGAATGGAAAGTAATGGAATTAATTTTTTTAATTTTTAAGAACTTGCAAAGGTTTTGGAAAACAGCCCCCATAAAATTGGCACCCTGATCAGTCAATATCGATTGAGGACAACCATAAATGCATATGAAACTTTTAAGGAATGTATCGGCAATAGTTTCGGCTTCCTGGTTTGCTAATGGAACCGCAATGGCATATTTAGTAAGGTCTTCCATCATCGTTAAGATGTATTTATTTTGCTGGTAACTTGATAGTAAAGGACCAACAATATCAAGAAAGGTTCTTTCGAAAGGTTTAGTAGATGTCGAGGTTATAGCCATAGGCATTTTTGTTGGACGACTAATTTTATTTTTTTGACATGAGCTGCAAGATTTAATAAAAGTTTCGATCATTCCCAACAATTTCGGGGAATAATAATATCTTCGCATTCTCTTATACGTTCTCTGAATGCCTTGGTGACCACCAAGGGGAGTGTCATGGAATTCCTTTATAAGTTTCAATTGTTCCTGAGCATCAACGATTTCTAAGACGCTTGTTTTTTTCTCATTAAGATAATTTTTAATTGCTCGAGGGGTGACTTGTCCTTTTAAATTTTCTGACGTTTCAAGATGTGTGGATGGATTACGTTGTGCCGTATTATTTGGCAAATTATTACTGTTATCCGACAGATGTGAGGTTTGCTGTTTGCTTTGTGCTCGGGTAATAGCTTTAATATGAACCGAAGAATGTTGTGTGTTCAAAGTAACTAAGTCCTGATTATTTAAAGAGTTAGAATGCAACGTTTTATCGTCAAGAAAATCAGGCTTGTTTGTTGTAATGTTTGTTAAAAGTTTGGAATTTTCAATTGAAATGCGACTGAGTGCATCAGCATTTTTATTTAGTGTACCAGGTTTATAGGAAATTTCGAAATCATATTTTTCTAATTCTAAACGCCATCGCATTAGACGGGATGACGAATTTGACATACCAAATAACCAAATTAATGGCTTATGATCGCTAATAAGTTTAAATTTTTTTCCATACACGTACAGTCGAAAATGTTTTATAGACCAAACAACCGCTAGCAATTCTTTTTCAATTACCGAATAGTTTTTTTTCAGCTCTAGTCAAAGTACGACTGGCGAAGGTAACAGGAAGCTCGCGGGAATCAGAATATTGAGAAAGCACAGATCCGACGGCTATGTCGCTTGCGTCTGTAGTGATTATAAAAGGTTTTTCGTAATTAGGGAATTGTAGGATTGGTGGCTTAATGATTATCGATTTAAGAATTTTAAACGCTTCATCACAAAACGGAGACCAAACAAATGGTACACGTCTTTTTTTAAAAGGGTAGTTAAAGGTAGCGCAATTTTGGAAAAATCTTTAACAAAGCGTCTGTAGTAACCTACAAATCCAAGAAATGCTCGAACGTCTCGTTGATTTTTAGGCTCTGGATAGTTTATAACGGCATTTACCTTACCTGGATCAGGCTTAACACCATCGGGTCTAACTTTATGTCCCAGATATGTCAACTCTTAGCGTAGGAATTGCCACTTTGGTGGATTCAATTTTAAATTGAACTTGTGTAGGCACTCGACAACTTCTTAAAGCCTTTTATTATGTTGATATAAGTTTTGCCCATATACGACGATATCATCAAGATAAAATAGGCATTAAAGACCAATAAGACCGGCGAGGACGGTATTCATAAGATTTTGGAACGTGGCAGGAGCATCTTTTAATCCAAAAAGCATGCGGTTGAAATGAAAAAGACCATTCGTAGTGTTAAAAGCTGTTTTTGGCTTTGCCTCATCATCAAGTAATACTTGGTGGTATCCGTTAGTCATATCCAATCTGCTAAAGTAAGATGCCTTTCCCAGTTGGTCCAATATGTCCACAATGTTGGGTAAAGGAAACACACGGTCCAGTGTTATATCATTTAAGCGTCGAAAATCGACTACAACTCGCCATTTACGCGCGCTATCATTACTCTTTTTTGGGACGGCTAAGAGCGGAAAATTCCAAGGGCTAGAGGTTGGTTCAATTATCCCTTGTCCTAGCATTTCGTCTACTTGTTGGTTTATTTCATTCTTGATCGTATCCGGCATGCGATAAAATTTTTGATAAATAGGAACAGATTCAGGAATTGTTGGTATACATGCTTCATACCCTTGGTCACAGTTAATACATCGCCATCTAAATGAAAGACATCATTATATTTTCAAATGATTTCTCTAATCGATTCCAGTTCTTGCTGATTAAGATGCGCTAAGCTAATTGATGACTCGAGAGTTTTAATCGATCTGCACAAGTATTTGACCAAGCTTTTAAAGAAAAAATTTCGTAATGAACCAATTTATCAAAAAACTAAATCTTTGGTTGATATTAACACAGATTTCTAGTTGCTATTTATCAAGTTATGTGAAATTGAATTATCACGAGATTCAACTATTGTATTTCCAACAAATACTCCAGGGACTATTTCTTATGATAGGCACTGGTATTCAGTATTGTTGTCAATGTTGTTACACGAGATAGTTGCAATTTGTTCACTTCTTGGAGGAATAAATATTTTGGATAAAGAGGTTATCAAATCCAATGTAATTGGTGGTATTTCTAGCGTAAGTTTTTTAAAATCAATTTTACATTGATATCGAGTAAAGAAGTCCTTTCCGAGAATACCACTACAGGGAATTGGAAAATCGTCCGTTACTATTTGAAATTTATGTGGAAGGCGAAACTCATCCGTAAAAATTATGTTGGAGGGAAGTAATCCCAAAGATTCGGCGATACCACTTGTCACGCCTTTAATTTGGCATTTTAGGGTAGGGTAAAAGATAGAAGAATCAACCACACATGCTTGTTTAATGACACTTACATCGGCGATAGTATCAATTAGAAAATTGAGGAGATCCAACATCCATCAAGGCACAAACGAACATAAATATTGTCTTCTACTTGGTTTGATAAACAAATATTGAAAATTTGAAGGGTTGGACACTCTCTTATTGTTTTGTTGGGGCTCGAATGGGAGTACTTTTGTGTCTTCCGAGTCCTGCTATGTTTTCCTGTATCTCAGGTTTATTTGTTGAATTAGTATTGGGGGTAGTGGTAGCAGTGTCTTTTTCTTCATTTGGATTGTCTATCCGGTTGCGCAAATCATAGTTCTTGTTTTTAAAACATTCGTTAATATGATGCCCTTTCTTCTTACAATAAGCACATGACATCACCCTGATTGAAGATCGACTGAAAGAGGTAGAAGGCTCTATACGAGAAGAACGATGATTGTTTGAGTTTGCATATCTGGAGAAATAAATAGAGGCTACATGTCCATTCTTTTGGCAAATTTGGCACCTTGTCTATTGTGATTTCAATTGATTTGAATTGGGTTGGATCGAAATTTTGGATTTTAATTGAGTTTCCTCTACCAAAGCCTTTGCAATTGCATTTTTTAAAGTTTTGAAATCGCCTGCTTTTATAATAATCCCAATAGGTTCTCGAAGCCCATATTGCCCGTAAGACAGTTTTCGAATTTAACTGCTGTACTTCGTCGGTTAGTTTGCCTTGCGTCTCAAGGCAAGCTTCGTTTAGCTCTGCTAAATAAGTTTCAATCTTATTTGCAAACGTCTACACAGGTTCATCCTTTGCTTGGGTAGCCTTGATCAAATCTAATTGAATGCATTCCATAGAACGAAGGGTTTTGAAGTTATGGTTCAAGGCAGTTTTCAATTCGTCCCAATTTTTGAAAGTACCAAAGCGATATACAGAATACGCTTGGCCATTTAATTTATGAGGAATAAATGTTAAGAAGGTAGATTTTAATTCCTTAGGTAACACTAACATTCCGTAAAATCCATCGCAACAGTTGATAAATTTATGTAGAGGAGTTTGGTGATCGCCACCAAACTCAGGTATAACCTTTACACTGCCAGATTATAGTCGAATTCCATTTTGACTGATTCGATTAATTCGTCAGATTTAATAGAAGATGACGAATCTGTACGAGTTCTAAGATAGTATGGTTTATGAAAATTATCGGTCATTCAAAAATATTAATTCGAATACTTGTTAAAATTTCGCGTCATACTAAATTTTGCTCACAGTAAATCTAATAGATATTGTAACCATTTGAACTAGTTGAGTACGGTTGAGTAAACCGGGCACCAATCCGGGGAGTGCTGAATTCATCGTGTTGTTGGTTCTTATTTGAACTGTTATTTTTGAAAGTGGTATAAGTCCATTTTTTCATGTATCGAGATATTTAAGGGTTTGCATTTGAATTAATTTAAAAATATTGGCAAACGTTAATCAATTCGTAATGTTTTTAACACTTTTACATTTTCTTAAATTTTATTATGAAATAATAATTATTGAAAATATTTAAAAAAAAACGTGTTTTTTAGGTCCAAATGGACTTATACCACTTTCAAAAATAACATATTATAAGAAATAAAAACAAGAAGAAATTTATGTCCAAAATTATCTTAAATAATTAAAATGAGAAGTAGTATTAAACGTAAATAGTAAATCAGTAATAAACGAATAATGAGCGAATAAAAAAAAATAAAAGGATTGATGATTTTTTGTTTATATGAGCGAACGGGATTTACTACAGAAAAACGTCGATTTAACCCTTTCCTGACCCGCATACACAATTGTGTATGTAAGCGACAACCTATTATGTCAAATATAGAATTAGGTGGTAATTGAAGACCAACATACACATTTGTGCAACCCATTTAATTTTGTTTTCGTCCGAAAAATAACAGTAACTATAATAATGATAAAATAATTAATATGTTATCAAAAAAAAATTATTAAGATGTTATATAATTAATTTGTTATCAAATTATTATGCTTTTTTCAAAAAAAAAATTCCGATTTAATTAAGATCCGTTAAAATACGGAAGACATTACAGCCTGTCATTATTTGCATACACATTTGTGTATGGTGAACTTATATTGAAGCAAACAAATTTTTTTTTTGAACCCGAAAGGGTTAACGGACTAATTGGGGAGTCCATAAAATCCGAATGTTTTTAAATTTAATCGACTATAGATTTTACACTTGTTCTGGAATATGGCAACCTAGGGCAGAACTCGTTTATCTCAACCGATTATCAAGGAATCTTGTTTGTTGGACAGAAATGAGGTGCACAAACAGTTTTTGGAAGAAGTTCTAGAATATGGCCATCTGGGACGGAACTCATACATTTCTTAGCCGATAGATCATAATCTGATAGATCATAATCTGATCTTAGATCATAATTTGATTGGGTTTGCTGGTTGGAAATGGGATTCTTAAATGATTTTTGAAAAAAGTTCTGGAATATGATTACCTGGGACGGAACCCGTTCAATTCTACCCGATTATGATGGGATTGGGTATGTTGGATTGAAATGGAATTTTTAAACGATTTTTGGAAGAAGTTCTGGAATATGGCCATATGGATTATGCACTCTTGTATTACAAGCACCTCAAAAGTGTAAATTTTCGCTTGGTTGGTTCTGAAGATCTTATGATCTTAGAAGACAATATATTCCATGTTCCCGTGAACAGTTTTCGAGGTGGTTGTTGATAAGAATAATATAAATTTATCCGTGCCCTTTGTGTAGGGTTCATAACATGATTTTTGGGGAGCACAAGTAGTTGATCTGCCGCTCATGGGTGGGTTACGTACTGGCGATAGATGTTAAAGCATCCAGCCTTATCGGAAACATGTTAGCATCATTAGCCGCTTGCTACAAGAAAAACGGCTGCTTATTATCGAGTTCCGCCCTAGTTTAAATTACCGAGTTTCATGGCGATATTCCAGAATTTCTTAAACAAATCATTTAAGAGTTCTTTTTCCATTCGACCAATACCCAATCCCATCATAATCGGTTAAGAATTGATCAAGTTCCGTCCCAGATGGCCATATTCCAGAATTTCTTCCCAAAATCATTTAAGAATCTCATTTCCATTCAACATACCCAATCCCATCATAATCGATAACCAAAAAATGGAAAATAAAAAAATTGTCCGTTAAATCGAGGTCTCTTAACTCGAGCGTCCGTTAAATCGAAGTCCGTTAAATTTGTACTCTTTTGCTTTAACAAACACAACTAGGTTTACTGTACTCTTTTGCTTTAACAGTCAATAAAGCGAACGTTCATTGTAGTAGTGAATAGATAAAATATTTATATTATTTTCTTCATTGATTGATCGAATAGTGAATATAACTTCTTTCTACATTATTCTTCATAAGTGAATAGTAAAACAAAATATTTTTTGTTGCTTTTCATTATTCTTACTGATCAGTATTACAAATAACACTGTTCGATCACTAAAAAATGAATAATTCATTTTAACGAGCGAATTTTTGCCCATTATAATTATTAGGAATGGACTTATTCCACTTTCAAAAAAAAAGTTTTTGCGATAACATTTTATAGCCAAAATTCTTTTGCTTACTTTATAAGAAAACCGTACTCTATTGAATGTATGATTATAAATATGGAGAGAAGGTGTCTATATCTTCCTAAAATTACCGTTAACTCAATTTTTTTGAAAAGTGGACTTATACCACTTTCAAATAAAACACTTCATTTATTCTTTAATATCAATAGTTTCTATCTATATTATAGTAGATTCGCGAAATTTATTTGTATTTTATTTGAATTTTACGTACAATATCATCCCTTGGTCATTAAATATTTCTCTGCAATTAAAAAGGTAATATACGATCTTATCACTATACCTTTATACCCAATTTGCATATAAAATTATTTTAATTTTTAAAATTCGTTATAACGAGAGTTTAACCAGTACATACTCATTTCAAAAGGTTAGAACAAGGTTAGGACATACTTCACACCCGTAAAAAATCAAATATCATTGCTACAACAATTATCAGCAAATAATTTTATGAACAGAATTCAATTTTATCATTGGGTGAAAGCATTGAAAAAAAATCAAACTTTGTTCGACATGTCTAGTATGAACCACTTAACTTGTATGGATTTTTATTTATGGAGAAATGTGAAAGACATTTTCATATTTTGATGTAACCTATCACAGCAGAATATATGAAACAAAGAAAAAGAAATTTTCAGAAAATGAATTGGACAGTTCAAATTAATATTGAAAGACGTTAAAAAACTGTTTAGAAGTCAATGGTAGACGTTTTGAACATTTGCTAAAATAATTAAAAATTTGCTTAATGAATCGAAAAAGTTTTATATGGTGTTACAATGAAACGGTACCTGAACTAGAGAGAAAGAAAGATTGTTGCCGTAGTCCAGAGCAATTTTTGCTTATAACTATGAAACAATATATTCATTCAAAAGTGTATTTCCCAAACTAATGAGTTTCAAGGTAATTTCAAGGTCATTCTGAGATAAAAGCCTGGCACTTAGCCTGCCATAAGGAAAATATAATCTGATGATTCATAACCCTTCATCTAACTAACCCTCTATTAAATTGGTATTGTCACATTGATGTCCAAATGTATCAGTTTACAAAGCTAACCAAAACCAGCATAAGCAAACCGAAACCGTATATGAAAAAATGCATCTTGCTCATTCTGCAACGCCGAAACGTAAAAATATAGGTCAGGCACCGCATCTTGTTCTTTGTCCAACGGTTCTGATGATTTCCATTGACTTTATTTGGTTTCGGCTTACATTGCAGCTGACTTTATTTTTAATAGCTTTTTCGAAGTCGTTCATCACAATTTGTCATGTTAAATCTGTTCGTAAATTTGCAGAGACCGGATAACACTGGACGTCCTAACATCGAACAAAAATGACATTTATCCTAAATAACATCAACCCAATGTAACGTCGAGTAACAACATAAACCAAAACAAGACCGGGCCTTGCACTACTTAGTTGCCAAAAATTACATTTTCGTGGTAGGATCTTGAACCAGGTAACGACACACTACGAAACAAGTGGCAGCCCCGAGTTACAAAGGACTACTGCTTTATCGCTTCCCATCTAAACAGACTGTTACAGACTATTGAGAGGCACAAGATGAGGTTAAATATGTATGATCACAGTAATCGATTGAAGCACAAGTACCTCGAATCGCTTCAAATCTTGATGGCGACTACATAAACTAGACAGAATTCCAAAACTTATTCGTTGACCTCACTCACAATAACCAACGTTAAAACTGTATTATCTCAAGGTGAACCTAGCTGGAGAAGAAATTTGTGCATTTTATAAACCATTGCATATCCAGTAATTGGAGAATAATACCATCTGATATCAATTCTCTATACACGGTCTAATGAAGGTCTTATGTATCTATGGAGAACCTGATGCGTGGGTTGCACGTCCCTTGCACTAGGAAAAGTTATTTGCACTAGTGCAGTAGTTTAAGGGATCAGTTTTATCACAATCACCATTCAGAACTGGTTGACCATCGCACTCTTCCAGACTTTCGAATCCTTGCTTATATGAAAGACCTTGCTAGGTCTTAGGATAGGAAAGTCGAAAATTTTTAGTTAATATTGGACCCAGTTCATTCGACAGCTTTATCAATATTCGAACTTGAATTCCTTTCGATGTGAAGAAGTTTGCCAATAAGTCGGCAAATATGGATCTACCACCAATGTTTTAGAAATATTGGCAACCAATGGGATTTGACCAACCAGATTTTTTTAAAAGCATTTCGTGTGGCTTTATATTCTTCAAAATAAATTTTCTTGCGCTTGCATTACTTGTGCGAGCACTTTTATGTTGTCTAGCAGCTTCGGCGGTTTCTGATTAAAAGATTTTAAAATTTCGATTGGGATATATTTATTCATTCCATGTATAACACGGTCTCTGTGAAATTAGAAACGGCATGAGGTATTGACTGTTATAGAAACAATGGCTTTCTCAAGGTAAATGATGAAAAAATTCGTAAACCAAAGACACCTCGACTGCTCTCTGAAATCCGGTGATGTTTCCAAATCCAGTCGCGTCATGCGCTTTCATGGAATGGGGGTTTGTTGTGAGATAAAGATTCAGAATATGGACTCTTGTAGAGTTTGTACAAATGTGGGATCACTAACAATCTCTGTGAGGTCAAGCGAAGCGGTAATCCACTCCGCTCGGCCATTCTTTATGGTAGACAATAAAGTCACCTATTAAAATTATTTCGCAGTAGTTATCTTGTTTGACTAAACTAACTAAATTATCGTAGAAATTCATGTTTTCTAGAATCCGTCTGATTAAAAAAACCAGTTTAGGTAGGGATATTTTAAACACAATAGTTTGAGTGGTCTTTGTGAAAATTTCGTACTTCTGATGTTGAACGTATACAGTATGTGGTCTTTAATGAACATGCAGATTCCACGTTGTACCTCGAATGCTTATTCGAACTGGTAGCGCTTGAAGTAGAATTCCTTCCGGTGAATGCTATGAGATAATTTTCTTAAGGAAAAAAGGAAAAAAGTTTTACAGAAGTAGATGAAGCCTAACAATCCAAGCATTTTCGCCGCCTCTTACAAGCAGTGCGTGCTCTTGTGGAATTCTAGACGAACCCCACAACCACGCAGAGGGGAAATTGCAACATTTCAATTACTTAATATGATTTCCATGTCCCGAACCAACTCAAATTGTTCACAACCTTCCAAAGAAGTTCCGCTGTCACTGTATTCGTCGACCATCTCACATACTTGACGCGTCTTCCTCTCGTTCGAACGACTTCCCTTTGGACTCTCACACATCTACATCTCAAGTTTGAGGAAAGAATTACAACGTGTTTCAATTCTCTTTCATAAGATCCATATCCTGGCAATTGCGAATACAACAAACAAAGATTGAGCTATATCGGTTCAGCCGTTCTCAACTGAAAAACACCATTTTTCGATTTTCCAATTTTTTCGACTTTTCCGGTCGATTTTCCCAACATTTTCTTTCGTAAGAACCATCTCCTGGCAATTTCGAACACAACAAAGAAACATTGAGGCAAATCGGTTCAGCCGTTATCAACTGAAAAACATCATTTTCGATTTTCCAAATTTTCCGACTTTTCTTTTCCTAAAATTTTCTTTCTTAAATACCATCTCCTGGCAATTGAAACCAAACACAACAAAAAAAGATTGGGCGAAATCGGTTCAGCCGTTCTCAACTGAAAAACACCATTTTTCGATTTTCCAATTTTTTCGACTTTTCCGGTGGATTTTCCCAACATTTTCTTTCGTAAGAACCATCTCCTGGCAATTTCGAACACAACAAAGAAACATTGAGGCAAATCGGTTCAGCCGTTATCAACTGAAAAACATCATTTTCGATTTTCCAAATTTTCCGACTTTTCTTTTCCTAAAATTTTCTTTCGTAAGTACCATCTCCTGGCAATTGAAACCAAACACAACAAAAAAAGATTGGGCCAAATCGGTTCAGCCGTTTTCAACTGAAAAACTTCATTTTTCGATTTTCCAAATTTTCCAACTTTCCCGGTGGATTTTTCCAAAATTTTCTTTTGAAAGCACCATCTCCTGGCAATTGCGAACACAACAAAGAAACATTGAGGCAAATCGGTTCAGCCGTTATCAACTGAAAAACATCATTTTCGATTTTCCAAATTTTCCGACTTTTCTTTTCCTAAAATTTTCTTTCGTAAGTAGTATCTCCTGGCAATTGAAACCAAACACAACAAAAAAAGATTGGGCTATATCGGTTCAGCCGTTATCAACTGAAAAACATCATTTTTCGATTTTCCAAATATTCCGACTTTTCCGGTGGATTTTCCCAAAATTTTCTTTCGTAAGAACCATCTCCTGGCAATTTCGAACACAACAAAGAAACATTGAGGCAAATCGGTTCAGCCGTTATCAACTGAAAAACATCATTTTCGATTTTCCAAATTTTCCGACTTTTCTTTTCCTAAAATTTTCTTTCGTAAGTAGCATCTCCTGGCAATTGAAACCAAACACAACAAAAAAAGATTGGGCCAAATCGGTTCAGCCGTTCTCAACTGAAAAACACCATTTTTCGATTTTCCAATTTTTTCGACTTTTCCGGTGGATTTTCCCAACATTTTCTTTCGTAAGAACCATCTCCTGGCAATTGCAAACAGAACAAAGAAACATTGAGGCAAATCGGTTCAGCCGTTATCAACTGAAAAACATCATTTTCGATTTTCCAAATTTTCCGACTTTTCTTTTCCTAAAATTTTCTTTCTTAAATACCATCTCCTGGCAATTGAAACCAAACACAACAAAAAAAGATTGGGCGAAATCGGTTCAGCCGTTCTCAACTGAAAAACACCATTTTTCGATTTTCCAATTTTTTCGACTTTTCCGGTGGATTTTCCCAAAATTTTCTTTCGTAAGAACCATCTCCTGGCAATTTCGAACACAACAAAGAAACATTGAGGCAAATCGGTTCAGCCGTTATCAACTGAAAAACATCATTTTCGATTTTCCAAATTTTCCGACTTTTCTTTTCCTAAAATTTTCTTTCGTAAGTAGCATCTCCTGGCAATTGAAACCAAACACAACAAAAAAAGATTGGGCCAAATCGGTTCAGCCGTTCTCAACTGAAAAACACCATTTTTCGATTTTCCAATTTTTTCGACTTTTCCGGTGGATTTTCCCAACATTTTCTTTCGTAAGAACCATCTCCTGGCAATTGCAAACAGAACAAAGAAACATTGAGGCAAATCGGTTCAGCCGTTATCAACTGAAAAACATCATTTTCGATTTTCCAAATTTTCCGACTTTTCTTTTCCTAAAATTTTCTTTCTTAAATACCATCTCCTGGCAATTGAAACCAAACACAACAAAAAAAGATTGGGCGAAATCGGTTCAGCCGTTCTCAACTGAAAAACACCATTTTTCGATTTTCCAATTTTTTCGACTTTTCCGGTGGATTTTCCCAAAATTTTCTTTCGTAAGAACCATCTCCTGGCAATTTCGAACACAACAAAGAAACATTGAGGCAAATCGGTTCAGCCGTTATCAACTGAAAAACATCATTTTCGATTTTCCAAATTTTCCGACTTTTCTTTTCCTAAAATTTTCTTTCGTAAGTACCATCTCCTGGCAATTGAAACCAAACACAATTAAAAAAGATTGGGCCAAATCGGTTCAGCCGTTTTCAACTGAAAAACTTCATTTTTCGATTTTCCAAATTTTCCAACTTTCCCGGTGGATTTTTCCAAAATTTTCTTTTGAAAGCACCATCTCCTGGCAATTGCGAACACAACAAAGAAACATTGAGGCAAATCGGTTCAGCCGTTATCAACTGAAAAACATCATTTTCGATTTTCCAAATTTTCCGACTTTTCTTTTCCTAAAATTTTCTTTCGTAAGTAGTATCTCCTGGCAATTGAAACCAAACACAACAAAAAAAGATTGGGCTATATCGGTTCAGCCGTTATCAACTGAAAAACATCATTTTTCGATTTTCCAAATATTCCGACTTTTCCGGTGGATTTTCCCAAAATTTTCTTTCGTAAGAACCATCTCCTGGCAATTTCGAACACAACAAAGAAACATTGAGGCAAATCGGTTCAGCCGTTATCAACTGAAAAACATCATTTTCGATTTTCCAAATTTTCCGACTTTTCTTTTCCTAAAATTTTCTTTCGTAAGTAGCATCTCCTGGCAATTGAAACCAAGCACAATAAAAAAAGATTGGGCCAAATCGGTTCAGCCGTTCTCAACTGAAAAACACCATTTTTCGATTTTCCAATTTTTTCGACTTTTCCGGTGGATTTTCCCAACATTTTCTTTCGTAAGAACCATCTCCTGGCAATTGCAAACAGAACAAAGAAACATTGAGGCAAATCGGTTCAGCCGTTATCAACTGAAAAACATCATTTTCGATTTTCCAAATTTTCCGACTTTTCTTTTCCTAAAATTTTCTTTCTTAAATACCATCTCCTGGCAATTGAAACCAAACACAACAAAAACAGATTGGGCCAAATCGGTTCAGCCGTTCTCAACTGAAAAACACCATTTTTCGATTTTCCAAATTTTCCGACTTTTCCGGTGGATTTTCCCAAAATTTTCTTTCGTAAGAACCATCTCCTGGCAATTTCGAACACAACAAAGAAACATTGAGGCAAATCGGTTCAGCCGTTATCAACTGAAAAACATCATTTTCGATTTTCCAATTTTTTCGACTTTTCCGGTGGATTTTCCCAACATTTTCTTTCGTAAGAACCATCTCCTGGCAATTGCGAACACAACAATGAAACATTGAGGCAAATCGGTTCAGCCGTTATCAACTGAAAAACATCATTTTCGATTTTCCAAATTTTCCGACTTTTCTTTTCCTAAAATTTTCTTTCGTAAGTAGCATCTCCTGGCAATTGAAACCAAACACAACAAAAAAAGATTGGGCCAAATCGGTTCAGCCGTTCTCAACTGAAAAACACCATTTTTCGATTTTCCAATTTTTTCGACTTTTCCGGTCGATTTTCCCAACATTTTCTTTCGTAAGAACCATCTCCTGGCAATTGCGAACACAACAAAGAAACATTGAGGCAAATCGGTTCAGCCGTTATCAACTGAAAAACATCATTTTCGATTTTCCAAATTTTCCGACTTTTCTTTTCCTAAAATTTTCTTTCGTAGGTAGCATCTCCTGGCAATTGAAACCAAACACAACAAAAAAAGATTGGGCTATATCGGTTCAGCCGTTATCAACTGAAAAACATCATTTTTCGATTTTCCAAATTTTCCGACTTTTCTTTTCCTAAAATTTTCTTTCGTTAGTACCATCTCCTGGCAATTGAAACCAAACACAACAAAAAAAGATTGGGCCAAATCGGTTCAGCCGTTCTCAACTGAAAAACATCATTTTTCGATTTTCCAAATTTTCCGACTTTTCCGGTGGATTTTCCCAAAATTTTCTTTCGTAAGAACCATCTCCTGGCAATTGCAAACAGAACAAAGAAACATTGAGGCAAATCGGTTCAGCCGTTATCAACTGAAAAACATCATTTTCGATTTTCCAAATTTTCCGACTTTTCTTTTCCTAAAATTTTCTTTCGTAAGTACCATCTCCTGGCAATTGAAACCAAACACAACAAAAAAAGATTGGGCGAAATCGGTTCAGCCGTTCTCAACTGAAAAACATAATTTTTCGATTTTCCAAATTTTCCGACTTTTCCGGTGGATTTTCCCAACATTTTCTTTCGTAAGAACCATCTCCTGGCAATTGCGAACACAACAAAGAAACATTGAGGCAAATCGGTTCAGCCGTTATCAACTGAAAAACATCATTTTCGATTTTCCAAATTTTCCGACTTTTCTTTTCCTAAAATTTTCTTTCGTAAGTACCATCTCCTGGCAATTGAAACCAAACACAACAAAAAAAGATTGGGCGAAATCGGTTCAGCCGTTCTCAACTGAAAAACATCATTTTTCGATTTTCCAAATTTTCCGACTTTTCCGGTGGATTTTCCCAACATTTTCTTTCGTAAGAACCATCTCCTGGCAATTGCGAACACAACAAAGAAACATTGAGGCAAATCGGTTCAGCCGTTATCAACTGAAAAACATCATTTTCGATTTTCCAAATTTTCCGACTTTTCTTTTCCTAAAATTTTCTTTCGTAAGTAGCATCTCCTGGCAATTGAAACCAAACACAACAAAAAAAGATTGGGCCAAATCGGTTCAGCCGTTCTCAACTGAAAAACATAATTTTTCGATTTTCCAAATTTTCCGACTTTTCCGGTGGATTTTCCCAAAATTTTCTTTCGTAAGAACCATCTCCTGGCAATTGCGAATTCAACAAAAAAAGATTGAACCAAATCGGTTCAGCTATATTCAACTGATACACACATATATTTTTTACACCATTTTTATATATTTAAATAAAGAAAGGTATCTGGGCTCACCAGACGACTTCAAAATCGCTGGTGTGAAAGAAAAGTGAAAAAGGGTCTGAGATTAAAACATTATATAGATAACATGCTACAAATCTATATTGTCACTAATAAAAACAAATATTTTCAACAACAAAAAAAACTGCGATTAACGTAATCAAATAACATTTCACCGTAACACAACCAGAACAACATGGTGCAACATTTCTTAGTATGATGGAACATAACACCAGACATCTAACTGAGGCAAAACACAAGACCCAAAGCGAAGCAACATGACTCAATATGGTATAAAAACGCGCAGCATGGTGCAACGACATACAACTTGGTGCAACTACATGCAACATGGTCCAAGACCTAGCAAAGTTCTACTACTTCAAGCAACATTATGCAACATGTCACACATACATATTAAATATTATGGACAAAAGCCGTAACTACTATGGCTGGAAATTAGAAATGAACGAACATACACCTAAAACACGTCAAAAATACCCAGTCGAATTATGGTGCAATATGACGCAACATAATGCAACTTCTCGATGGTGCAACATAACGCAACATTGATGGTGCAACATCATGCAACGCCGAAATGGAAAATTGTCATATATTCTTAGTTCTGATCCTCATTATTTTTTTCTCAAATATTTCGTAAGCAACATTTTTTACAAACGAAGATTTCACATGCATAATTGAAGAAATAAACTTCCGAAGGCGTCACAACTCACAGACTATAACAGGGTATTAATTTGCATTATGAATATATGTTCATAATTATTATTTTATAATTTATGCATGAAATATTCCATTCATCCGAAAAATCTATTTTATATCCAATATTGTTTTAAAGGATAATACAAAAAAAAATCATAAAATATAAATATTTAATTAAATTGGAAAATAAAATTGGGGCAAATTGATATTTTTAAACAACAAATAGCGTTGAAAAAAACTCTAAAATGTAATATCCATAATGTAACTGTGTTGATTTAATATTAATTGAAAACAATTCATTCGTATAAAACAATTCTGTGAGGAAGATTATAGTTATTTTATCGGGTTGTTCGATGCGGGACCTACATACGAGTATATGTACCGTTGTCGTTATATAAATAAATAAATCCGTAAAATAAAAGTAAACGATTTTTTTACATTATCCCATTATTCGAATCTATAATGTAACTATGTAAGTATTTATATATCAAGATCCTTTATGTATACTTCCACTTTGGTATGTATGTGGATTCTATATAAGCTCTTTATTTATTATTACAACATGTATATGTAGTTAGTTACTCTTATGTATATTACATACTCGATTCGAATAAATAATTTCACAATCACAAAAGATAATCGATTTTTCTTGAAATCAGTTATAGTTGTGAAGGAGGGAAATATTTTATGGTAAGAATGCTGACTAAGTATGCACATATGTGTACAAATCACTTCATTTATGAAAATAATATGCTTTGTCGTAACTTATGGCATCAACTGCCATGGCACATTTTATCCATCATAAAGTTATAAAACTAAACGAGATGCGAACTAAAAAAAAGTTTTAAAGTTATCTCGTAACATTTTAAAATATGCAATCTTAAATAATAATTTTCTAATTTAGTGAATATGTAGAGTAGAAAAATGAGTCTTGTGGGAGGTTGACATACGAAGATTAGTTATATGTTAAGTATTTTTACGCTTTGGGCGAGCGAAACACTTTAACATTTATTTAATTTTGTCTCTTCATCTGTAGCTGAACGAGCAACAAGAAAATTTGTAAATTTATTATTATCAAACGAACAGTTAAATAAGTAGAAATTAGTCTAGGGATTTTTTCGATCCTCCAGCATACCAGCCCAATTAAATTTTCTCGATTCCCGAGAAATATTTTATCTATTTCTCGAGAATTTCGAGAATCAACTCAAGACAACATCTTTCGTTTATTCTACTAAGAACTTTCAATTTTTTGCCCCCGTTTACAACCCTCAGCTCCCAGTTTGACCAGAAATACCAAAGTATTTTCGTAACGGATATCATTTTCGTATCGAATACACTTTCGTATCGTATTCAGGAATAGGGCCCCAGACACAACCTAAAAGAGATATTTCATCCTTTGTAAACATAAAAATTTATGCTGAGTTTAACATTTGCAGCAAGTTTGGTTATATTATACCATGTTGCTTGATGTTTGATCTTATTGGGGGATGTTGCGTGATGTTCCACTATGTTGCGTCATGTTGACTTGGGGGCCTTCTTTTAATATTTTATTTGGCTTAAAAGATATTGATAAAATTTGGCGGGACAGAGTTTTCGAATTCAAGGGGTTCCCATTTCTTGATAATTCATTTACGAGTCCGCTTGATCGGCCGTCAAGGCCCACCGTGCCACGTTGCACAATGTTGCATGATAATAAAATACAATATTTATAACCTTTATCATTTGTCCTTATGTACTACAGTTATTTTTATATACTTTGGTTTCTATTTTGTTATATACTTCTGTACATACTCGTACAAAAAAAAGTTGTTACATAAAAATTACATTTATTTTTGAGTCTGCTCATCAATCGGACGTTTTTATATATTGTGCTCCTTTAATAAATATTGACCAGATAATATTATCCGGTCCCGTATGTTATATAAGTCCCGTGTGTTATATAAGAGATATAACAATTTGGGAACGAAGATGGATGAAGAATTTAAACAATTGTTAAAGCAAATTTTGCAACAGAAAACTCCGGAACAAAGTCTACCACTATTTCACAATTTTGAACAAAACCGGCACTCATGGTCTTCATATTTATTGCAGTTAGAACAGTTTTTTATTGTTCATGGTGTCAAGGATGAAACAAAAACGGGCAGTACTACTGTCTAACGTTGGAGAATACATTTTGGATGTCTTAAATAAATTATTCAGCGATATGGTAAGTAGGACATATACAGATTTAACTAAAGGCCTTACTGAATATTCCTCATCTAAAACCCAAGTGCTTGCATCACGGCATGAATTTCATAAGACTGCTATGAAACCACATCAGACATACGCCGACTGGGTTGCAGATTTGCGCGGTATCGCAAGGAATTGTAAATTTATATGCAGCAAAAGTACATGTGAAACGTATGTAGATGTGTTAATCCGTGACGTCTGCATGTCTACAAAAAACTAATCCATCCTTAACTGAAGTTTTAGAAATCGCCCGTGTTTATGAGACAACAGTGAAAACATGTGCTACGTTAAAGGGTGAAGCAAAACCGTCTGATGTTTTTAAAGTAAATTCATCAATTCACAATAAATCGTGTTATAAATGCGAATATAACCATAGTCGTTCAATAATCAATACAATAAAAAGGGACATATAGCTATACTGTATGTATGTCTCGTTTACGTGGTCGATCAAATAATTATAATTCGAGACGACGATATAGATCTAAGAGCCGTAATAGATCACATTCTCGCATTAGCTTAAATTGCCCGAGGAGAAATACACATTCAACAAATTCCGTGAGGAACGCCGATACCTGTCAAAGGAAAGATTAATATAAAAGTAGCATTTAAAGATTTTAGTGGAGAATTATCGTTGATTGTATGTGATTCAGCAAATTGCAGTAATATTCTTGGCATGGATGGGTTCGATGCTTTACATTTTCGTATTATACACAATGCAGAATATATTTTTGGAGTAGAATCAAGCGATGAATTGAGACAAAAAATCCACGAATATTGCAAAAAATATACTAAACTTTTTGATGCTACAGCTATAGGAAGGTGCAATTCACACAAAGCCGATATATTAAATTAAAAAGCAATGCACAACCAAAATATTTTAAACCATGTGTTTTACCTTTCGCCATTCAAAAATCCGTCAAAGATGAACTATCGCGATTGGTTAGTTTGATATATTGAAACCCGTGCAAACTTCGTCAAGGGGTACACCAATAGTACCAGTTGTTAAGCCAAATGGAAAAATTCGCATTTGTGCTCACTAGAAAGTCACGTTAAATCCTCAAGTTGATGTCGATCGTCACCCTATACCACGTATTGAGGAATTGATTTATAGATTGCAAGGTGGTCGATTTTTCACAAAAATTGATCTCAGAGATGCGTATCTCCAACTTGAACTCACCGACGATTTAAAAAAGTTTTTAGTAATTATCACACCATTCGGATTATATGAATTCCAACGTATACATTGAGTTTCAAGCGGGCCCGGCATTTTCCAGAGGCTCATGGAACAAATCACATCCGATTTAAATTTTTGTACCGTATATTTAGTTGATGTGATCATATCGGGCAAAACAAACTACGATCATTTAAAGAATTTAAGTATGCTCTTGAACTCTCACCGACACACAAAAACGCTACTCACAAATTGAAAAAGAAGCACTTTCAATTGTTTACGGTGTAACCAAATTTAATCAATATCTTCAGGGACGAAAATTCGAGCTAGTTACGGATCACAAACCGTTAATATCACTGTTCAACCCAAATAAAAAATTACCAATTCATAGTATCAACCTTCTACAGCGTTGGGCAATTATTTTAAGGAACTACGAATATACAATAATTTACAAATCTACAAATTATCATGGAAACGCCGATGCATTATCAAGACTTACTTGGGGTCTAGATTAAAAGTTTGACAAAAATGTGAATGTTTGCAACAACGTATCAAAATATAATCGATGATTATCCTATCGAATATAAGAGCATTGCAGAGCACACATTATAAGATCCAGTATTATGTAATGTATCAAAATTTTTCTTAAATGGTTGGCCAAAAAAGGCCACCTGTATACGACGAAATGTCCTACTCCCATTTTTTCAACCGCAGCGAAAGTCTGAATATATAATAATGTTATTCTCTTGCAGACTTAACAAGTCTTCAACAAAAAACGTTAAATCTTTTATACGAGGGTCATTGGGGCATCACAAGAACCAAACAAATTGCACGTCGTCATTGCTGGTGGCCATCCATCGATCAAGACATCGAGAAATTAATAAAAGCATGTGAAAGTTGTCAATTAGATGTTAGTTCATGCACAAAACAATTCAGACCATGGCCAACAACTGAAAAGCCTTGGCCGAGACTACACATCGATTTTGTTGGTCCGTTTTTGGGAAAAATGTCCCTGGTTTGTGTAGATCATATAGAAAATTTCCATTTGTCATAGCCATGACACAAAGCACATCTGCCAGTACCATACGTGCACCTCAACAAATTTTTGCTACTGAAAGCTTTCCATCGACGATTGCTGAATTTGAACAATTTTTTAAAGCCAACGTTATTGAACATCTCACATCTGCGCCATTTCACCCTCAATTCAATGGCGAAGCGGAAAGGGTTGTTCGAACATTCAAGACGTCTAAGAAAATTTTGCATGATGGTATTAATGTTGATATGGCATTAATGAAATTTCGTTCAACATATCGAACCACACCACTACCAGTTGGTGATAAATCTACATTCGAACTACTTCGTGGACGAGAATCTCGTACATTACTGGCAATCATCCCAGTAGCAATCAAAATAACAATCATAGAATTTAAATTTCTGCAAAAGCTGACTGGAATAAATTATATCTTACATTTACTGTATATTTTACGGTACCATTTAAAAAATAATCACAATGAATTATTACGATTGCTTTTGTTGTTACGGAAACTTTTTGAAATTGAATATTTCCGAAGCGGTATTATACACCTGTACAAATTACTTAGAAATTATACAGTTTCGGAAAATGTTATAAGTATGTATAAAGACATTTAGGTGGCAGAAATAGGAAAAACTCGGAAACTGTTATCTTAGAAAAGGCACCACATTTCACTGTGCACGACAATAGTGTAAAATAAAAAAACACAACTTTAGAACAAAAAAAGCGAAATAACACATTAATATCCTGAATCGATTTTATATTTCGCCACGAAAAGTTTTTGTGCGCTAAATTTTTGATAAACATCAGAATATTTTTTTAAAATATCTCCGGGTAAGTTTATGTTTCAGAGATTAATGTACAGCGATAAAGTTTAGTGAAGAATTTTTTTTATTTTTTGTCATGTAGCCATTTTATCTAAACTGAATACTGAGTCACCGTAAGGCCCAACAATGTAAATAAATAATACAAGCAATAAATCGAAAATGCTGAATTTTTTAGGAAATTTGTAGTGTTATTCTCATATTCCATACACAACAAAGTGTATCTATAAATCGTTCAGAGTGGGAGATTTATGTGCAGTCATGATTGTTATGCGACCACTGGGGAATTTTTGATTTGATATTACGTCTCTTATCTTTGATAAACGTATTTAAGGTTATGAACATGAATTTACTTTGCTGTATTCCCAAGAATACGATTATTTACTTTTATTGTCAGCGGCAAGCAACAACGTGCAACAAGCACAATCAAAACAATCAGACAAGTTTCTATATGTTGAGCTAATCTCCTATAACCTCTTCCATTATTAGATAGTTTTAAGGTTGTTGGTTGTTGGCCAAAGTCATACACGATAGAGTAAGTTGCGAGTTAATGCAACTTCTATATGAAAATACTTTAAGATTTGACAACAAATATTAAAAAAGAATAACATATTTGTGAACGCTAATATTATATATGAAAATATGAAATGGATTTACTCTGGCAATTTCAAAGACATTGAACCTTTTTGTTGTTCGGAAATATTGATTTCTGTCTGCAGCAATATTTTCAGTTAACTTTATACTTATATGCGATACACTCAGTTTTCTTCAACGATATTCAAGTGCAGCGTTATATTTATTGGAAAAACTTTTTTATATATCGCAAGGTAAAAATGTTTGCTAATTAATTAAATTGTTGGTAATGAGTTAATGATGAATTCTGTAGCACGACAATTCACCGAAATCGGCCATTCACTAAAAAAACAAATCACCAAAATCGACAATTCGCCGAAATATTACTAACGACGCCCCTCATCGAGAATACGGTATGTATGAAAATGCGATTACCGGTAAGCTTAAGCCTCGATCAATCGAGAGTTTGTGGTGTACCCCATAGTATTCTTTGTTATACTATTCTAAGCCCTCAAAATGAAAATTTAATAAGTGCAGTCCAATTAAAGTTAAGTAATAATAGACTGAGGCCTGTTTTCATATTGAACTCTACATCTATAAATTAAAACTCGGAAATTTTAAACTCCATTTCCACCCAAAATAAACAATTTCATCGGTCATAAAATTGACTCTTTCAGTCTCAGCCAAAACTAAATTTAGAATCAATTTCTATCCTAAATACCGAATTTGAATCACGTTCTCATTATACATTCACAATGTCATAGTTATCGGTAAGGAAATGTCCTAGTTTTCTTTCAGTTGACTATATTCCAGAACAGCTTCCTAAAATCGGTTTAGAATCCCATGCCTATTATTCATACCCAAGTTCATTATGTTAAGGAATGGCCTAGTTACGGTAGAATTCCATTTCTATTCTACAAACCTAACCTCATCATGATCGGCTGTGAAATAACGTAGTTCTTGTTCTCCACATCTAGGTCTTGTTGCGAAATGCATTTTAGAATCACATATGAATTTATAATTTATACCATATTTCATCATGTTCATTGAGTTTTGAATTCAAACTCGAATATAATTTTCGGAAATAAATCCACTTTGACTACGAACAAAAATGCAAAACACGTAGTGTAAACTTTGAAATTAGGACTTTTGGTACACGAACGACTAGGTAAGTCTTAGGTTGTCTTACTATAATTAGTCGAAAGCGACAACTCTCAGAGAACGACAATTCAATGAAGACGATAATCCACCGAAAACGACTATTCCTTTGTACACTTTCCGATTGTTCCTTTTAAAAAGCGAAATCTAACTGATTTGTAATAATAAATTGAAACAGAAAACATAATTTTTATTATTAGAAACTATTCGCTTTAATTATGGGATCGTACTGGAAAATCGAAACCTTAAATCCAGAAAACGAAGAAATCCTGACAAAAATATTTTGCACAATACTGAAACATAAATTATGAAAAGAAAAATCTCGAAATTTAAAATACCTAATTCCCTTTACCGCTCATAGTTTTTAATATACAGTAAACGCTCGATTTAACAGACTAATTGGGGGTGTCTGTTAAATCCGAATGTCTGTTAAATCCGAATGGAAAATTTTTAAATTTAATCAACTAAAGATTTTACACTTGTTCTGAAATATGGTCACCTAGGACAGAACTCGTTTATCTCTTAACCGATTATGATGGGATTTTGTTTGTTGGATGGTAATGAGATTCATAAACAGTTTTTGGAAGAAGTTCTGGAATATGGCCATCTGAGACGGAAGTCAGTAGTTTCTTAACCGATTATGATGGGATTGGGTATGTTGGATTGAAATGGGATTATTTAATGATTTTTGGAAGAAGTTCTGGAATATGGTCACCTGGGACGGAACTCGTTCAATTCTTAACCGATTATGATGGGATTGGGTATGTTGGATGGAAATGGGATTGTTGAACGATTTTTGGAAGAAGTTCTGGAATATGGCCACCTGGGACGGAACTCGACCAATTCTTAACTGATTATGATGGGATTGGATATGTTGGATGGAAATGGGATTATTGAACGATTTTTGGAAGAAGTTCTGGAATATGGTCACCTTGGACGGAACTTGTTCAATTCTTAACCGATTATGATGGGATTTGGTATGTTGGATGGAAATGGGATTATTGAACGATTTTTGGAAAAAGTTCTGGAATATGGCCATATGGCCGTATTGCAAATATCTCGGGATTGTGTAAATTTCCGCTTGGTTCGAAAGTTTCTGAAGATCTCAAGGTCTTAGAAAACGTCATATTCCATGTTACCGTGAACAGTTTTTGAGGTCGTTTTTGATAAGAATACAGTAAACTCGATTTAATGGATACCGGTGTGAAGTTTTTAACGAAAAGTGTAGCTACACAAATTAATGAAAAGTGTAGCTACACTAATTAACGAAAAGTGTAGCAATTAAAAGTGTAAATAAAACACCTTAAAAAAAATAAAAAAGACCTGGAAAAATTGAACTAGCTGAGAAATTAAATAAAATTAATAACATGGAGAAAATTAAAAGACCTGGGGTTGCTTCACGGGAATTTATGTATCGGTAAATTTAATGAATTTTCTTATATTGGTCAAAATACCTGCTAAACTATGGCCGATCCCAGAAAACTCAGAGATGTTTATCAAGTGTGGGCATATATTTTCGAAAAGTGGATGAACCGTCCTGTTCGAAACAGTTAACCACATCAAAATAAAAAGACCTGGGGTTGCTTCACGGGAATTTATGTATCGGTAAATTTAATGAATTTTCTTATATTGGTCAAAATACCTGCTCCACTATGGCCGATCCCAGAGAACTCAGAGATGTTATCAAGTGTGGGCATATGGAATCGGCCATAGTGTAGCAGGTATTTTGACCAATATTAGAATATTCATTAAATTTACCAATACATAAATTCCCGTGAAGCAACCCCAGGTCTTTTTATTTTGATGTGGTTAACTGTTTCGAACAGGACGGTTCATCCACTTTTCGAAAATATATGCCCACACTTGATAAACATCTCTGAGTTTTCTGGGATCGGCCATAGTGTAGCAGGTATTTTGACCAATATAAGAAAATTCATTAAATTTACCGATACATAAATTCCCGTGAAGCAACCCCAGGTCTTTTAATTTTCTCCATGTTATTAATTTTATTTAATTTCTCAGCTAGTTCAATTTTTCCAGGTCTTTTTTATTTTTTTTAAGGTGTTTTATTTACACTTTTAATTGCTACACTTTTCGTTAATTTGTGTAGCTACACGTTTCATTAATTTGTGTAGCTACACTTTTCGTTAAAAACTTCACACCGGTATCCATTAAATCGAGTTTACTGTATTCTTATCAAAAACGACCTCAAAAACTGTTCACGGTAGCATGGAATATGACGTTTTCTAAGACCTTGAGATCTTCAGAAACTTTCGAACCAAGCGGAAATTTACACAATCCTGAGATATTTGCAATACGGCCATATGGCCATATTCCAGAACTTTTTCCAAAAATCGTTCAATAATCCCATTTCCATCCAACTTACCAAATCCCATCATAATCGGTTAAGAATTGAACAAGTTCCGTCCAAGGTGGCCATATTCCAGAACTTCTTCCAAAAATCGTTCAATAATCCCATTTCCATCCAACATACCCAATCCCATCATAATCAGTTAAGAATTGGTTGAGTTCCGTCCCAGGTGGCCATATTCCAGAACTTCTTCCAAAAATCGTTCAATAATCCCATTTCCATCCAACATACCCAATCCCATCATAATCAGTTAAGAATTGGTCGAGTTCCGTCCCAGGTGGCCATATTCCAGAACTTCTTCCAAAAATCGTTCAACAATCCCATTTCCATCCAACATACCCAATCCCATCATAATCAGTTAAGAATTGGTCGAGTTCCGTCCCAGGTGGCCATATTCCAGAACTTCTTCCAAAAATCGTTCAATAATCCCATTTCCATCCAATATACCCAATCCCATCATAATCGGTTAAGAATTGATCGAGTTCCATCCCAAATGACCAATTCCAGAATTTCTTCCAAAAATCGTCTGTTAAATCGAGCGTTCGTTAAATGGAGCGTCCGTTAAATCGAGCGTTCGTTAAATAGGGGTCCGTTAAATCGAGCGTTTACTGTATGTATTTTTAAATTCAGAATTTCAAAGTTCCGGGATTTATTTTTTCAGTATTTTTTTTTTAAACTATCACAAATCCTTTAATAATATGCAGAGTGTTTAAGGCTGTATGATACTCAGCTTGTCAAAAACGATGTTTACTAAAAATCAGTTTTTGACCATAAAATATTACCATTTGACCTAATTCTTTCTTTAGTATGAACTTAGACGTATAATTGAGCGATTAATACATGATTATCTCAATAAAATGTTTAGATTGTCTACGGCTATGTTTCAAAGTTTATCGTTTTTTTGAAACGCACAAATGAATTTTTTCAATATTTTACTTCTAAACAGTGAAGAAATTTTACATCAAGGTGTTAAGAAACATAAAATCGAGCTATTAATACAGGATTATCATGATTAGTCTTGAAATGACGTAGAAAATGGAAAAATTAGTTTCTCAATGATACGATCGAAAAATTACGTTAAACGATAAGTTTATTTGTTTTCCGCTAGATGGCAAATCACGAAATAAAAATTGTGTCCAAGATAAGTGGTTATTAATTTTATTATAATATGCAATGTTTAGAACAGAAATAATGAATAGTAGATAGTAAATTTAATTTAAATAATTTAAATAATTTAAATAATAAATAATAAATAGTAAATTAATAAAACAATATAAGTAAAGTTTAATTGAGACTTGTACCCCTGTGCTCTCGCGGAAAAATTTATTACTATGAAAAAGAGTTTAGTCGGGCTTTCCTAAGAATTATCTATGAAAAGTAATCTTGGAAAGTTTAATATTATTTGTATATTGCATTAAAATATAAAAACTATAAATTTATCTACAATTAATATTAAAATTATCAATTTAAAAATGGAAAAGTGTCTCGGGTGTATCTGAAGCAAGCTTCATTTTTTTCCACTGTGGCACTACTCTGGTAATTCCCTGGGAATAGGGAATTGGGTAAAGATTTTATATGTAATTTGAATTTAAAATGTTTTTTTCTGGCATACTGAGGTAAAAAGCTAGTGGTAATTTTTTTGAAAACAAAGTTAAATTGGGAATAATTGTCCCTACCAATTTAGATATGGAAAAATTATTCCCAATTTATAAATATTTACATCAAACTTTTTTCCTTAGTAGGCCGGAAAAAAACATTTTAAATAGAAATTACATATAAAATCTTTCCCCAATTCCCAATTTACAGGGAATTACCAGAATAGTGCCACTGCCCAGTATGCAATTATTCCACTGTGTGGAAAAAACTGCTCAAATGTCGTACAAAATTCCGTACTACAAAATATCAAAGAGAAAAAAATATTGATTTTGGAGAAAAATAATTGTTTTTCTCTTTCTATTTCGCGGTAATATTATTTTCGTTTTATAAGTTTCGATTGTATCTTTTATTTTCAGTTTCTTCTGACAAGTCGACGTGCACGGTTGCACTACATAATTAAATTTTTTTTCTTTAAAGTGTTGTGTTTCATTATAATGTTTTCTATTTGTTAAAGTAAATAGTTTTAAATTTAAGTATAAAATAATAATTATTAAGTTATTTAGTGATCGCGATGTACAAATTTGGACTAAAAAGGTAATAGAAATCTGACTCACAATGGCGTCGTCGCGAAATACATTTACGTTGTAAATTTTCAATAAATTTTTTTCTTTTCAAGATCGGTTGTGCTTGTTGGGATGTTCAATTGGATGCGCGTATGGTGAACAAACCAGACGTATGGTGAACGTGCTTAAAATTTAATTTATAAAATTTGTGTTATAAAATTTAATTGTGTATTTTTGTGCTAATAAAAAATTAATATTTATTTTATTATAAATGGAAAATTTTGTTTTATTTCAAATAAGAATTATTATTTATTCCAATAGGAAAATATATACAAACACGTGCTTTTTGTTTCTGTGGTTTTTTCTCTTTTTATTTGGGATTCACACCGACACCGGAATTTTTGTGACACTTTTCTTTGGCGGGGAGTACGAATTTCCGCGTGATACACATGGTTCTTTCCATAGAAGCAGTGTGGTTTTAGAACGCGAATGTAAATGGAATTCCGTCGGCATTGCATATTGGGTTAGTTTCTAAATGATAAAAATTTCGATTCTTATCGATCGAAAAATTACGTTAAACGATAAGTTTATTTGTTTTTCGCTAGATGGCAAATCACGAAATAAAAATTGTGTCTCCAAGATAAGTGGTTATTAATTTTATTATAATATGCAATGTTTAGAACAGAAATAATGAAAAATAGTAACAAATAGAAAACATTATAATGAAACACAACACTTTAAAGAAAACAAATTTAATTATGTAGTGCAACCGTGCACGTCGACTTGTCAGAAGAAACTGAAAATAAAAGATACAATCGAAACTTATAAAACGAAAATAATATTACCGCGAAATAGAAAGAGAAAAACAATTATTTTTCTCCAAAATCAATATTTTTTTGTCTTTGATATTTTGTAGTACGGAATTTTGTACGACATTTGAGCAGTTTTTTCCAGACAGTGGAATAATTGCATACTGGGAATTTTTCCATTTTCTACGTCATTTCAAGACTAATCTTGATAATCCTGTATTAATAGCTCGATTTTATGTTTCTTAACACCTTGATGTAAAATTTTTTCGCTGTTTAGAAGTAAAATATTGAAAAAATTCATTTGTGCGTTTCAAAAAAACGATAAACTTTGAAACTTAACCGTAGACAAACTAAACATTTTATTGAGATACTCATGTATTAATCGCTCAATTATACGTCTAAGTTCATACTAAAGAAAGAATTAGGTCAAATGGTAATATTTTATGGTCAAAACTGATTTTTAGTAAACATCGTTTTTGACAAGCTGGGTATCATACAACCTTAAATAAATTTCAGTAAATTATCGTTCTCGATGAATTGTCGTTTTCGGTGAATTGTGTTTTCGAAAAATTGTTGTTTTTCATCAATAAATTTTTAAACAGATTATTACCATGAGGTGTATAATTTATCTTGTTATAAGAGTATCACTAACCTTTTTCAAAAATGGTTTAAGAATTTTATTTCCATTTATGATACTCAATTTTATTATGATCGGTTGAGAAAGGTTAAGTGCTGTCTCAGTTGACCTTATTCCAGAACTTCTTCTAAAAATCGTTTTAGTTAGTTTATTTCAATCCATCATAAACAATTTCATCATAGTATGTTCAGAAATAATTTTGTTCCGTCATCATGATCGGTTAAGAAATGACTTAGTTTCGTCCCAGTAGGTCATATTCCAAAATTTTTTCGTAACTTCTTCGTAAACTGTTCAGAAATAACCTTGTTCCGACCCAATTGGCCATATTCCAGAATTTCGTTCAAAAATCATTTTAGAATCTCATCCATTCTTGGTACCCAACAATTTAATCATGATCAGGTAAGAAATAACTTTGTTCCTACCCAGTAAACTATATATCAGAACTTCTTCTAAAAATCATTTTAGATTCTTATTTTCAGTGAACACAGAAACAAAGCTTGTTCCGTTCCATATGATCACATTCCAGAATTTCTTTCAAAAATTTATTTAAGTAGCTCATTTCCATTATCATACAAAATTTCATCAAAATCTATTCGAAAATATTCTGATTACATCCCAGATGACATTATTCCAGCACTTTTTCCATTTTTTTTTTGTTTTCAGTGCACTGTTATATCGGTGAAGTATGTTTCAGTAAATTCATCGGTGAATTTTTTATTTATAAAGAGGAAAACCACTAATCGATCTTCAGTTCAATTCCACTTCAGCAATCCTGAACTGCGGACCACAGATTGGGGAGGGGCCAAGTTCGAAAAACCAATGGCAAATTATAGAGAGTCGCTGGCTGCGCTGGCGAGAACTAGTGATTTAATTAGCTTCAGCGCAGTCACAATCAAGATTTATGAGAAAGATGAGAGTGAGATCTTGAAAACGCCGATACCGGTAGAGGCCCCGACTGACAACTTGACCATAATGGAAAAAGGTGAGGAGGTAGAAACACTCTCTATAGACACGGAGATGTCTACTTCGATGGGATTATTTTGTTAGACCCCTGAAGGAATCACAGTAAGAGGAGGACTCTGATGCAACTGTGGTGGAGGTTAAAGTAAAGGAACAAACCTAATGTTCAAGTTTCTATAGAATAACCCCCGTCTTAGTTCAAGAAATGTAAGTCTATGGTGACTGGTTACTTGCACTTCAAACTTCTAAATATAAACTGCAATACGCAAAGAAGGTAGATAAAATTCATTCCTGCATTCTTGATAAAAATAATATGAATATCTTTCTGTTATCAAATTACAGTAATTCAGATGTGGCCACAATAAGCATTGAGATGGATGGTCAGAATCTCTGGCTAATATCAGCTTACCTTCCACATGATGGGGAAGATACCCCACCTGCTATTTTAGGAAGCTCATTAAAGGAGGTTCTAAATAAAAAAATGAAACCATCCCGGGAAGTGATGCAAATTCACATCACACAATTTGGGGAAGCACTGATACGAATGAACGACATTACATTTGATTCAGATGCCATTTTGGATAGTTTAGTGAATTGGAAGGTGTTGAGAGATCATTACTTTTCTGATCATTGTTAGCCCATATTAGTTGCGTGTCCTCCTAGTAGACCTCTGGATAAACCTCGATCACCACGGTGGTTCATATTCCTTCAAAACACCCGTAAAATACCCATAAAAAATGCGAAGGACAGTAGTCCCTGTGAAGAAGGTCAATGAAGTCCTAAAAACATATAAATACGATTTAGGATTGCTAAAACAAATGCATGAAGGCTATACTGTAGTAAAATAAAGGAGTTCATTGAGATGTCTAGGCTGTGTAAAGTACTATCTCTAAGTCTCAACACTCTGAGTTTTTTCAAACAACCGGACGGTTCTTGGACCGTTACTAGTTAAGCAGGAGAAAAATCTTGTTGACTATAAATAGTTTTAAGCCTTATAAGTCGGCAAGACCCTATGTCATTATACTGGTGGATGTCCAACAAACGACTGACTTAACCTTAACCTGGCTGGAAACTATCTTCAAGGGCGGCCTAGAACTCTGTCACATTCCTAGTAAATAGATTGAAATAATTGTAATATTTATACCAAAGGCGGGAAAAAAGCTCTGATTCCAGTCTCAAAGACCACAGACATATAAATTTAGCCTCTTATCTGCTCAAAATAGAAGACAGAGAGAAAAACACATTAGGAATTCGATTAAGCCAAGTAGGTTATCGAAATCCTAACATGCATATGCAAGGGGAAATCTGTAAAAACTGCTCCCCAATCCCTTGTTGCTCCTATCGAGAAATCTCTTGAACTAAGTATATTCCATGATCACTTTTCTGTATATAGAGAGGGCCTTTAATAACATCAGACCAGAGGCGAAAGTGCAGGCACTTTTCTCTCTGTCCGTGGAAGCAGTGTTATGACAACCAGCCTGGTTGGGTTCTCCAATAGCAGATTTGCGAACTTGACCTGTTAGGTTTAATAAATGACCTGTTATTAAACCTGAAAGGGTGTGACTATAAAGCGGTTGCTTATGCAGATAATGTTGCGATTGTTGACTTCGGTAAATATCCGTGCACCTTCCACGGACGCATGCACACTACGCTAGGCATTCTCTCCAATTGGGTTAACGGTTGCGGTTTGAATGTGAATCCACACAAAACTAAGTTGGCTCTTTTCTCCAGTGGCAATATTCTGGCTTCCCCGGGTATTGGAAATTGGGAAAAACATTTTCTAGCATGTTTGTCTAAATTGTATTTTTCTGGAATATCTAGGGCATAATTTTAGTGTAAATATTTTTGAAACAAAGTTACAAGGGGAAAACCGGACAAGTGGTGCAGTGGTTAAAGCTTCAGCACTTGGACCGGGAGGTACTGGGTTCGAATCCCATCAGAGGCTAGATGCAAATTGAATTTTCATCATCGATTACAATCGGTGATGTTAATAAACACAACTAAGACCCTCTGATGGAGTGCAGAATTCTGCGCCGACCCACTGTCCATGTCAATGTACAGGTTGACATGGAGCTTGCAATGTGCAGGTGGTATACTGTAGTTGCGTGAGTAGGTGAATAGGTGAATGGGTTAATGATGTGGCGTGAATGCGTGGTATCACAATGGGCCAAAAATGGCCTAAGTGTCAACCACTGAAACCTAACCTACAAGGGGAAAATATTTTTCCCTACAAAAATTTTATGGAACAAATGTTTCTCAATTAACTTTAGCTGTTTTGCTTTGGCAAAGTCCGCTTAGTTTTGAAAAATAAAAAGTTAGAGAATTTCCAGTAACGGAAAATCATCATAGTTAGTTATATAGTTACAAGTAAATTTTAAAATATTTTTGGCAACCTAATTTGAAGCACATATATACTCAATAATGTACTATACTATAAAATCAATTTAAACTTGGAAACAAGCTACTAGTCTACGAACAATTTTCCAGAACGATAAACACAACGAGATTTTTCAACAAACAATAAAAGCAGCTAACGTGAAGTCTCAATTGATATTTCGCCTGTAAAGTTGTAATTTTTCTCTGCGAATGGGCAAAAGCACAGATGTAGTTGGACTTGCAATCTTGCTTGTTTTTGTCCGATGTCAGCATATAAATTTGCTTGAAGAGGATCTTCTTTTGTGGGAATCATTGCCAAATAATATAACTGGTGGCGAAATATTTAATGTCGTTAATGATGTTTTATGACTTTTTTAATAACCCCAATCTTTAGAATCATTATGTCAAAATTTGATCCTGATATCTGCATCAAATATACATTTGTGACGATCTTTTTTAGTAAAGGTTTGCTGTTTTCACTGTTCAATGATACACTTTTTAGTAGTTACTCATTTCATTGCATGCTTGCTCCCGCGACCGGAGGTCCCAGGTTCGATTCCCGGTGGTGACAAGGAAAAAATTGATGGCCAAATCCCTTGATGAGAAATAGTGTCAGAGAGAGAGAGAGAGAGAGAGAGAGAGAGAGAGAGAGAGAGAGAGAGAGAGAGAGAGAGAGAGAGAGAGAGAGATTGAGAGGTTTAGATTGGAAAAAACTGTGTTGATATCTGCACGGATGGTGCAAAGGCAATGGTAGGAAAAACCGCTGCCGCTGTTGCTAAAATCAAGAATTTAGCACCAAACTGCACCAGTAGCCATAGCATTCTTCAATGCCAAGCACGAAGAAAATGCCAATGTCTTTGAAAAATGTCCTTGACGAGTCTGTAAAGATCATAAATTCCATCAAACCGAGACACTTGCAAACACGGCTTTTTAAGATTCTTTGCGAAGAAATGGTCAGCTTTCATAAAGATTTATTGTTCCATACTGAAGTATGATGGTTGTCACGAGGGAAAGTTCTTGTTCGACTATTCGAGCTCCGTATTTACAAGAAAGACTGACCGATAAACTGTATAGTTGTTTCGACTTGGATACCTCGCCGATATTTTCTCAAAGCTAAACAAAGTGAATATGTCACTTCAAGGAAAACAAGTAACAGTGTTCACAGCCAATGATAAGATTCAAGCTTTTAACAAAAAATTGGAGTTTTGGATCATTTGCATTCGCGCTCGTGAGCTAGATAGTTTCCCAATACTTAAAGAATTTTTCGATGAAATTAATGGGGACATTGAAGAAAGCGACTATTTTTTGTTGTGTGATGAAATTCGTCAACATTTGGAAGATACTCTAAACTCAGATAAACAGTATTTTTCAGATGAGCAGAATGAAAAGCTTAAAAATTACACATGGATTCGAAACCCATTCATAGTTCAGAAAAGACCAAAAGAAAGACCAGCGCGTTGCGCCAAATGACGTCGTTTGAAAGCAATTATTGTATTGCTGGATATGAGTCAAAAAATGTTTAGAATCTGGCCCATTTGCGGAAACCAATGAATGTAACGGCTCTGGTGGCGGTGCCAATGGCGTCAATTTGACTTGGCCCCTGGCGCAACACAATCCATGGGCTTCATTTTTAAACATTAATGCCTTGCAATGTGAACACACAACGTCCATGGGTCCTAAAGCAACGATTTGAAGTGAACTGTAATCGATAGACACGTTATAATTGAATGCAGCTCAATAGATTCCATCATAACTCTCGATCACGGAACGTCGAAATACCAGGCGTATGCTGGTATCACGCAAATTACGACAAACCGCGAAAATGTCGGCAACGAACGAATGAAACTATACGAATAACCGATATTTTATATATGACAAAAATAATAACCTGAATTTTCTTATAGACACCGGGAGCTGACCTTTCGGTGCTACCTGTCAGACGTTACGATACCTCATCATTTTTATTGAATTTGAAATCAGTCTAGTTTTATCAGCTGGCAATGGCTCGAAAATCAATAATCAATACCTACGGCACAAAATTGCTCAAGGTTAATATCAAACTTAAACGCCCGTTTGCTCATGCTTTCGTTTTAGCTGATGTAAATCGTCCGATCATTGGCGCTGATTTTCTCGCTCTCTTAGTAGACATTAAAGGAAAACGGCTGATTGTTTCAGCGACTCAGCTGTCAATCAATGCCACATCGATCAGGGTCGATACAATATGGTCGGCTACTAAAGAAGTTTCCTTTTCTAATAGCCAAATTAAACTACAATTTACCAGTCAAACATTCCGTGGTTCATCATATCGTAACGACAGGTCATTTACCTGTATCGCGACCACGAAGACTAGATCCGATTCGTCACAAAGCTGCGTATATCGAATTCCAACATGTTGTGGAATTAGGGATTTGCCGGGCATCGGCATCGCCCGTCTCTTGCCCTCTTCACATGGTACGAAAGAAAGATAACGACTGGAGACCATGTGGAGACTATCGCCAACTAAATTCCGTAACGATACCGGATCGTTACCCGATACCACACATCCAAAATTTTTCGATGAATTTACATGGATGTTACCGGACAAGTGGTGCAGTGGTTAAAGCTTCGGCACTTGGACCGGGAGGTACTGGGTTCGAACCCCATCAGAGGCTAGATGTAAATCGAATTTTCGTCATCGATTACAATCGGTAATGTTAATAAACACAACTAAGACCCTCTGATGGATTGCAGAATTCTGCGCCGACCCACCGTCCATGTCATTATACAGGTTGACATGGGGCTTGCAATGTGCAGGTGGTATACTGTAGTTGTGTGAATAGGTGAATGGGTTAATGATGTAGCGTGAATGCGTGGTATCACAATGGCCAAAAATGGCCTAAGTGTCAACCACTGAAACCTAAAACCTACATGGATGTTCGAAATTTTCAAAAATCGATCTCGTTAGAGCCTATCATTTAATTTCCGTGGCTTCCGAGGATGTATATAAAACGGCAATTACGACTCCATTTGGCCTTTACGAATTTACACGCATGTCATTTGGTTTAAGAAACGCCGCTCAAACCTTTCAACGATTTATCAACGAAAATTTGGTGTTGCGTTATTGGTTCGAACTCTCTCGATTTCCTCAGTCACACGATCACGCCGAATAGTATTCTGCCGTCAAAAGGTCAAATTAATGCCATTACGGATCTCCCACCCCCAACCACGATCAAACACGTATTCAGTAATTTATCGGCATGGTAAGTTACTACCATCGCTTCATACCGAAACTAGCTGAAACACTCGCCCCAATCCACGAATACTTGGCTGCTCTACTCAAGAATTTGAGGATTTGGGCACAGTCACGTTATTGACACATCCGCTGAACGACACAAAGTTCAATATTACGACGGATGCATTGAACACTGCTGTCGGAGCAGGGTTACAGCAATACAATAACGACTGTTGGGAAGCATTGGGATTCTTTTCGAAGAAACTCACGAATACCGAAAGAAAGTATTCTGCATTCGATAGGGAATTACTCGCGATCTATCTCTCGATTAAGCATTTTAGATATTTCGTTGAAGGTCGGTACTTCATCATTTACACCGATCACAAACCTCTAACTAGAGCGATTCAGTCTAAGACTGAACGTAATCCACGACAAGTAAGGCATTTGGATTACATTAGTCAATTTACGACGGATACTCGACATGTGAACGGTAAAGATAACGTTGTCGCGGATACGCTATCCTGCACGATCGACAACGAAACGGCAACATCGAACGAATGAACGACAATCGAAACGAACTTTGACTATCAAAAAATAATAGAGACACAAAAAGCAGACCTACAACTTCAGAATATACTTTCTGGTTCCGAATGTCACGCTGGTTCGACTTATAAACTAGAGCTTTTTAAATTGCCCGGAATCGAATTATACTGCGAAACATCGTCAGGCACGAATCGCCCATATATCGCAGAGCCGTTACGACGAAAAGTATTCGACACGTTACACAACATTTCACATCCCGATATCCGTGCTACTCGTAAATTGATTGCCGCCCGATATTTTTGGCCAAGCATAAACAAAGACGTAGGTAATTGGGCACAAGCTTGTTTATCTTGCCAGCGATCGAAAGTCCAACGGGCATACAAGGGCGCCGATTGGACGATTCGAAATACCACCAGGTTGATTCGAGCATATCCATTTGGATATAGTTGGTCCGCTTCAACCGTCCAATGGATATACTTATCTCGAAGCTTATTGCATGACCGATAAGTCTGCAAACACCATTGCCAAAACATTCGTAAGCAAATACATATCTCGATCCGACGTTCCGCAAACGATAACAACCGAACAAGGTACGTAATTCAAATCTAAATTGTGCGCCGAATTAACGAAACTCCTTGGTTCTAATTGAATACACACGACTACGTATCATCCGCAAGCGAATGGCATGGTCGCACGCTTTCATCGACTGCTCAAAGCTGCTCTCAAGGCCCGAGAAAACACGATTCACCGGAGCTCCGAAATTCCCATCGTATTATTTGGAATTCGAGCTACGGTTAAAGAAGATCTCAAGTGCTCACCAGCCGAAATGGTCTACGGACAGATACTTAAACTACCTGGTGAGTTCTTTTCCGAAAATCCTCTCTCTCCTCCAACAACAACCAACACAGTCGTGTTGGTAAAACGATATTTTTGTCCCGAAATCGCTCGATAATTGCGATTATGTTTTCGTACGAACGGATAAGATTCGCACCGGACTACAACCCCCATATACGAAGGCCCATATAAATTCATTCGCCGGTTACATAGATACTTTGTCATTTCGATTAACAATAAAGAGCAATCAGTATCTATCGATCGATTAAAATCGGTCTACGGAATACTTTGCTCGGCAGAACGAATTCCTGCATTGAGAATACGAAAATCCGTACGAATCATGGCCTAAACAATCCACTCCTAACTTTTAATCGTTTTCCAAACCAGGAGAAGGGGTACTGTAGCAACTCAATTGAAAGAAAAGAAAACCAAAGAAAATAGGGATTCATTTATAGATTTCTAATTTTTCTACTCTTTAACTCCAATTCAAATCTATGGCTTTGCCTTGTTTTCAGTTTTATTTAGTAGTAACCTGTATAATGATGCGAATTTATAAACATCTTGTTACCTATATACGAAATGAACTAGAAATAACTTGCTGTAAGCGAAAATAGCATGTAAAATCTAACAATTTTTTGATTTTACAAAACATTTTTGCTTGGAAACTGCACCCCCTATATAACAAATCGTATGATCTAGTTTTTGGTAGAATTCCTAAACGTTGTGGTTCTATAATGAAAACTGTACATTCATGTTATATAAAAATATTGATTCTAAGCTTTTGTTGGAATTTAGCCCGGAAAATAAATCCACATTAATGTTAATATTTCGTCTAATTACACTGTGCTAGTTGAAAAAGGTGACAAGCTGGGCACCCAGTGGGTAAACCTAATTCGAGTACGCTGAATTCAATGGTCCCATTTCAAAGTTAGTCCCCAATTTTCGACATGTTTTGGCTCTGAGTCAAAAATTTGTCAAAATATATACTCATTTTCACGTTGATAGTTCTTGAACCATTAAGATTTTCGTTTACCTTTTTTCAGTGAAGTTGTTCCTTCTATTCTGGCCAAATTGCACCCAGTGGATTTTTTTTTTATAAAAAATGTCATAAAAAAAGGCATTTATGTCCTGTTGCATAAAATTTTCATTTTTAATTTGACACCGATTACTTTACCTTTGTGTAACGATAATGGCAAAACGTAATAAGAAATCCAGAAGAGAAAATGATGATGACACATTGAATGAAAAATCATTTTTTCGACTTTTTCGGTCGAGTTTAGCGAGAATCTCGAATGATTCGCATCAAAGTACGTCACTCGGATTTGAACTTAGCGGTGAAGTCTTACAACAGTTAAATGAAATGCGTTGTAACTTGAATGTTATAAAAAATCGTGCAATTAAAGATGGTGGAGATGAAAATGGTGGCACTCAAGGACACGATGTTGGAGATTAAAATGGTGGCACTCATGGGCACGATGATGTGGAGTATGAGCGACAAATAAAATATCAGGATGTTCGAGATTCTATTACTATTTTTGACGGTGAATCGAATTACAGAATTCAATCTTGGATAGAGGAGATTGAACAGTCGGCGGATGAAATGGCTCCCAGGCAAACGGTGGTATATGCAAAGAAAGCGTTATCTGGCCTAGCTAAAAGAAGTTTGAAGTTGAAACCTGATCTTACAATTTTTGGAAAATTGAAAAGTCATTTGATCTCAGAATTTTCTGTGAAAATAAGTAGCACGGAAATACACCAACAAATGGCAGTCCAAATCAAGAAAAACGAAGAGACGTTGGAAAACTATTTTATGTCAATGCACGAACTAGAGGCGCTTGGTGGGGTAGAAGACCAATCTGTAATAGAATATACTATTAAGGGCATCGTGGACACTGGATCAAACAAATTGTTGTTGTATGATAACAATTTTGAAAGGGAAAAGCCAATTACAGTAAGATCCGGTATATTGTGTTACAATTGTGGTGGTAAGGGACATTCGTCAAAGAGATGCCCAAATAGAAGAAAAGGGATTAAATGTTTCGGATGTAATGAGTTCGGACATATCGCCACAAAATGCCCCGGGAAGACGAAGCAAATCCAAAATGAAACCAAGTTTATTCAAGATGATTTATTGACTAAATTAAATCAAAAATCAATTTATTTAAACAATGAATTAGTTTTAGACTCGATTGTCGACACAGGAAGTGATCTAACCTTATTACGTGAAGATGTTTACGTGGAAATGGGATCACCAACGTTAGATGAAGGAACGACGAAGGTTCTTGGAATTGGCGACTGCAGAATATGTACACGAAGGCGTTTAAAGGCAACCTTACAAGTCGATAAAGTTATCGAAGCTGCTTCTGTTAGTATCGTCCCTGTAGAAGCAACTAATGTAAAATGTACCATCGGAAATAACTTCTTTACAGAGAAAAAGATTGTTCTTGGTCCAAATCAAGTAAAAATCGAGTTATTACCTAAAGATGAATTCTTAGCATGTTACAGAGTCGAAGAAATAGAAGAAGATTTAGTAATTGGGAAACAACTACAGGCCAGAAAAAACAAAGGACACTAATATTACGCTTAAAATCCTATTGAAAGGCGAGAAACCTGTTTGGCAACACCCAGGACGGTTGTCGCCGGTCGAAAATGCATGTTGATAAGCAGATTGAGGAATGGCAGCGACAAAATATTATTCGCCCGAGTGTGTCCGAATTCGCAAGTCCCTTCGTATTGGTATCGAAGAAAGATGGATTCCAGTACGGACCGTCGCAGAAAGCAGCATTTGCAGAATTAAAACGATTATTAGCTACGAAACCGTTGCTTTATATTTTACGACCTGAAGCCGAGACCGAGCTCCATACAGACGCATCAAAATTTGGGTTTGAGGCGATTCTGTTACAAAAAGGTCAATATGATGGTCAATTCCATCCTGTTTACTACTTTAGTAAAAAAAAACCTCACCATGTCAAGAGAGGTATTGTCCATATGAGCTGAAGGTACTTGCCATCATAGCATCGTTAAACAATTTCGTGTTTATTTGCTGGGAATTAAATTTAAAATCGTTACGGATTGTACCTCGTTCAAATCAACAATGACGAAGAAAGAAATTACTCCGCGAATTGCTGGATGGGCGTTGCAGCTGGAGGATTTCGACTATGTGTTAGAGCGTGGAGCTGGTACCAAGATGAAGCACGTAGATGCTCTCAGCCGTAATCCTGTCACTTTGTTAATACAGAACGCATTCCTAGAAAGAATAAAAAAGGCATCATTTTACTGTAATTATAAAGATACTTGAATACGAACCCTACGAAAGTTTTATAATAGAGAGAGAGGCGTTCTGTATAAAGGAGACGACGAAGTTCGGAAATTATTGTGTGTTCCGAAGAAAATTCAAGGCGAACAAAGAAGATGATGGAGATCATTTCCAGAGAATACTTCATCCAGTGTGACAGTTATCGCAGTAATTGTATTGCCTGTATTCTAGCCGAACGTAAGTCTGGGAAACAAGAGGGTTTCCTGCACCCGATTAACAAAGATAAGTATCCTTTAGTTACATATCATATCGACCACTTAGGGCCCATGCACCCCACTTCCAAACAATACAAATATATTTTTTCAATTATAGATGCTTTTGCCAAGTTTGTCTGAATATACCCGGTAAAAACAACAACAGCTGATGAAGCAATAAAGAAGCTAGAAGACTAATTTTGGAAACCCAAAGAGAATTATAAGTGACTGAGGACCATCGTTCCGGTCAAATGAATTTTTCGATTATTGTACTCAAAATCAGATCGATTTGATACATATTACATCAGGAGTGCCCAGAGAAAACGGCCAAATTGAACGAACTATGCGACTGATAATTCCAGCGTTAACCAAATTGGCAATTGACTCACCGGAAAATTAGTATAAACATACAGATAGACTGCAGAGATACATAAACTCTACTTGGCAAAGAAGCATCGGTACGACGCCATTTCAGGTATTGTTTGGGGTGAGGATGCGAAACGTCGAAGATCAAAGGATAGCCGTAGTGATGGAAGAAGAACTGATTTGATGTTAGAAAACGATACGATCAGAGAAACGGCAAGAAACGAAATTATGAAGGTCCAAGAGGAAAACAGGCGTGTGTATAATCGAAAACGGAAGAAAGCGTCAATATACAAGATTAGAGATATTGTTGGTATTAAGCGTACCCAGTTTTGTTTTGGACTCAAATTAATGCCAAAATTTTTTGGTCCGTATAAAATTACCGAAGTTAGTCCGAACGACCGCTATAAAGTCGAAAAGCTTGGAGAGCATACGGGTCCTGTTCACACGAGTACCAGTGCAGATTTTATGAAGAATTGGAGAACTTCTTATCATGGTGGTGACGATACAGATGACGATGAAGATTCCAAAGAAGACAAGCTTCCCGAAACGGAAGAAGTTATTCAAATGAATTGAAGATGAAGTTTACAACGAAGAACTATAGAGAATATTGCCCTTGATGATTTTTTTTTTGTAAAGCAATTGCAAAGACGAAGAGCTGCAAAACGTGGAAGTGTAGTCAAAGAAGACGTGTAATCGCAAAAGTAGATGTACGGTTCAAACTCGAAGACGGCGTTGCTGAGGAGGATAACTTGTTCGTCGGGACGACGAAGCTGCAGGAGAGCCGATTTTGTAGGATCACCCTGTCTCTTAAGATTAAAGCAATAATATGTGTTGTACTTGGCTATATAAACTTGTATTCTTGAATGTTATTAGTATTGGTAACTGTAACGTTTTGTTGGTACGCAGAAAAAGTTAGTTGATAATCGACAACGAAAAAATAAAGATTATAAATTAAAATAATTGTTGCGTATTGTAATTGCGATTCAAGCACAGTGTAACAGCAAGAAGGAATTACAAAACAAAAAATTTAATAGTAGCTTCAGGATACTGCTGTAAGCAAATTAAACAAATTTACATTGTTTAACGTTGCCGTAAACAATCAAACATTTTTATTATAGACAATAATAATATTTTCGAAATGTTAAAATAATTCTTGGAATTATCTTATTCTGGTACATGAATTTTATTTCCCAAATAAAATTTTGCCAGCGGCAATAAATATATAAAATTGTATTTTATATGATTTTGATTACGGGTGTAATGTTACGTTTTTATGGCTTATAAAATATCTAACCCGAAATTGTTTAGGTGTACCAGAATCTGTAAATTTAAATTCTCTTCGAATATTATGTCGATACTTATTTTCGTTAGACAGCATTACGAGATCGTTATAACAATAAAACAACAAAATAATGTCTGTGATAAATGTGAAACCCATAAACGTGACTTAAGAATCAACGACCGAAGTTTAATGTTCTTCTACATTGTGTGTGTGTGTGTTGTATACATTTTCATTGCAGATTATAAATTTTTTATTTTATTTTCCATATTATTGTTTTTTTATTTAAATGTCTTTTCCTATTTTCCGATTCTATAATAAAGAGTAAGATGTTCGTGAAATCGCATTTTTATTAAGTAGAGCGAACGTATATAAATTTCAAGGATGATATATATTCTGCAACCAAGGATATAAAGTGCGGCAGCCGCAGATAATTAAATGTTAAAGAGAAAGAATATGTATAAGGCTTACCACACATGTTAAAAAAGCGTATCCAGCCTCAATTTGTATGCTGCCACTCCGTTCACAATTTTTAAAATGCTCCTCCGCCGCCTCTAATCTATTATTTAGCCATAGTTTTATACCTTCTTTTGTATAATCTAAATCATTCATTTTTAAAACTTTTCTAATTGGCTCTATTTATAAAATAAACTATCGAATATTCTATTCGCACACAATTTGCTTAAACACCAGAATTCACAAATAAACACAAAATATTACAATTAACACATTTATATACGTATTGGTTATATAATAAACTTCCTTATTTTTCACACATACATCCAACACAAAATAGTTTATACTTTATTCAAAAAATATTAATTAATTCTAAAACTGACAATATCTCGAGAACTTTTCAATATATTTCTATAAACTCGACGGACAGAACAGTAATTTATGTAAGGATTATCACCCAGAGAGATTTATAACCGAACTAAATGTCTAAAAGCTTTTATGAATGAAAATTTGTTGTGTTCAAGTTTGGCGCATGGCAATTAGAAAATTATTTTTGACTTTTGAATCATTTAATTTTTTGCTTTTGTTTTACACTCGGTCGCAAAATTGTTAACTTTCATGTATAAGCTTATATAAAGTTTGATCCGTTTCAAGTGTCGGTTGAAATATTACCATCCAATTTTTTAATATATTTTGGCGCCCTCATTCCGGTTCCTTAATAAAATAATACTGAAAAAATTATCTTTGAAGTTGTAAATAAAGGAAACATACAAACAAAGGATTCGAGTTTATTTATCTAGGTCACTGGGGTGCCAATGATTTAGACATATGGATTGTAATTTGCATCTTTAATGTAGGCTTTGGAATCTGGAGTTGAATAAAGTCCGGACAAATGCTAGCCAGACTCGTCCGCAGGGCTTGCCAGATGATATATTGTTAGTGTTAATATTAAATGTCAATGTTTCTCAAATGAAAAGGATCGAACACTTCAAATACAGTAACGTCAGATAAACTAAGCCCACTATTTCAAGGGGTTTAAACAGGTAATAACACTTCCTTCCATCCTATCGTCCATCGCCTATCGAGTCAAGTACTTTCTGAGTCGTATCTATGTAAACATATACCCAAGACCCAGACGTCTGTATCAAAATGGTTTTAGGTAATGTATATAACATGTTTAGCCCAAAACTACCAGTTGGATGCGTAATGGTAGCGCGGTTATTGCAAGTTTCGTATTTTGAAATTCGACCACATTTGTATAAACGAACTTGGATTGCAGGCGAATGAGGTGACATATTGCAGCAAATTTAACGTTGATCTACTCATACTTACAGTAATAATCCAAAATAACCGAAACATTCGGAATCGGTGACAATAAATTTTATCCGTTCAAAATAAGTAAGGCTAACATCAGGCATTTTCGCAAAAAATTGAAAACTTTTTATTGTTGAAATTCCGGTTCAAAATGATTATAGGTAATGTATATAACATGTTTAGTCCGAAACTACCGGTAGGATGCGTAAAGAAATTGCGATTATAGCAAGTTTCGTATTTTGAAATTCGGCCACATTTGTAATCGAACTTGGATTGCAGGCGAATGAGGTGACATATTGCAGCAAATTTAACGTTGATCTACTCATACTTACAGTAATAATCCAAAATAACCGAAACATTCGGAATCGGTGACAATAAATTTTATCCGTTCAAAATAAGTAAGGCTAACCATCAGGCATCTTCGCAAAAAATTGAAAACTTTTTATTGTTGAAATTCCGGTTCAAAATGATTATAGGTAATGTATATAACATGTTTAGCCCGAAACTACCGGTAGGATGCGTAAAGAAATTGCGATTATAGCAAGTTTCGTATTTTGAAATTCGGCCACATTTGTAATCGAACTTGGATTGCAGGCGAATGAGGTGACATATTGCAGCAAATTTAACGTTGATCTACTCATACTTACAGTAATAATCCAAAATAACCGAAACATTCGGAATCGGTGACAATAAATTTTATCCGTTCAAAATAAGTAAGGCTAACCATCAGGCATCTTCGCAAAAAATTGAAAACTTTTTATTGTTGAAATTCCGGTTCAAAATGATTATAGGTAATGTATATAACATGTTTAGCCCGAAACTACCGGTAGGATGCGTAAAGAAATTGCGATTATAGCAAGTTTCGTATTTTGAAATTCGGCCACATTTGTAATCGAACTTGGATTGCAGGCGAATGAGGTGACATATTGCAGCAAATTTAACGTTGATCTACTCATACTTACAGTAATAATCCAAAATAACCGAAACATTCGGAATCGGTGACAATAAATTTTATCAGTTCAAAATAAGTAAGGCTAACCATCAGGCATTTTCGCAAAAAATTGAAAACTTTTTATTGTTGAAATTCCGGTTCAAAATGATTATAGGTAATGTATATAACATGTTTAGCCCGAAACTACCGGTAGGTTGCGTAAAGAAATTGCGATTATAGCAAGTTTCGTATTTTGAAATTCGGCCACATTTGTAATCGAACTTGGATTGCAGGCGAATGAGGTGACATATTGCAGCAAATTTAACGTTGATCTACTCATACTTACAGTAATAATCCAAAATAACCGAAACATTCGGAATCGGTGACAATAAATTTTATCCGTTCAAAATAAGTAAGGCTAACATCAGGCATTTTCGCAAAAAATTGAAAACTTTTTATTGTTGAAATTCTGGTTCAAAATGATTATAGGTAATGTATATAACATGTTTAGTCCGAAACTACCGGTAGGATGCGTAAAGAAATTGCGATTATAGCAAGTTTCGTATTTTGAAATTCGGCCGCATTTGTAATCGAACTAGGATTGCAGGCGAATGAGGTGACATATTGCAGCAAATTTAACGTTGATCTACTCAAACTTACAGTAATAATCCAAAATAACCGAAACATTCGGAATCGGTGACAATAAATTTTATCCGTTCAAAATAAGTAAGGCTAACCATCAGGCATCTTCGCAAAAAATTGAAAACTTTTTATTGTTGAAATTCTGGTTCAAAATGATTATAGGTAATGTATATAACATGTTTAGTCCGAAACTACCGGTAGGATGCGTAAAGAAATTGCGATTATAGCAAGTTTCGTATTTTGAAATTCGGCCACATTTGTAATCGAACTAGGATTGCAGGCGAATGAGGTGACATATTGCAGCAAATTTAACGTTGATCTACTCATACTTACAGTAATAATCCAAAATAACCGAAACATTCGGAATCGGTGACAATAAATTTTATCCGTTCAAAATAAGTAAGGCTAACATCAGGCATTTTCGCAAAAAATTGAAAACTTTTTATTGTTGAAATTCCGGTTCAAAATGATTATAGGTAATGTATATAACATGTTTAGCCCGAAACTACCGGTAGGATGCGTAAAGAAATTGCGATTATAGCAAGTTTCGTATTTTGAAATTCGGCCACATTTGTAATCGAACTTGGATTGCAGGCGAATGAGGTGACATATTGCAGCAAATTTAACGTTGATCTACTCATACTTACAGTAATAATCCAAAATAACCGAAACATTCGGAATCGGTGACAATAAATTTTATCCGTTCAAAATAAGTAAGGCTAACATCAGGCATTTTCGCAAAAAATTGAAAACTTTTTATTGTTGAAATTCCGGTTCAAAATGATTATAGGTAATGTATATAACATGTTTAGCCCGAAACTACCGGTAGGATGCGTAAAGAAATTGCGATTATAGCAAGTTTCGTATTTTGAAATTCGGCCACATTTGTAATCGAACTTGGATTGCAGGCGAATGAGGTGACATATTGCACCAAATTTAACGTTGATCTACTCATACTTACAGTAATAATCCAAAATAACCGAAACATTCGGAATCGGTGACAATAAATTTTATCCGTTCAAAATAAGTAAGGCTAACATCAGGCATTTTCGCAAAAAATTGAAAACTTTTTATTGTTGAAATTCCGGTTCAAAATGATTATAGGTAATGTATATAACATGTTTAGCCCGAAACTACCGGTAGGATGCGTAAAGAAATTGCGATTATAGCAAGTTTCGTATTTTGAAATTCGGCCACATTTGTAATCGAACTTGGATTGCAGGCGAATGAGGTGACATATTGCAGCAAATTTAACGTTGATCTACTCATACTTACAGTAATAATCCAAAATAACCGAAACATTCGGAATCGGTGACAATAAATTTTATCCGTTCAAAATAAGTAAGGCTAACATCAGGCATTTTCGCAAAAAATTGAAAACTTTTTATTGTTGAAATTCTGGTTCAAAATGATTATAGGTAATGTATATAACATGTTTAGTCCGAAACTACCGGTAGGATGCGTAAAGAAATTGCGATTATAGCAAGTTTCGTATTTTGAAATTCGGCCACATTTGTAATCGAACTTGGATTGCAGGCGAATGAGGTGACATATTGCAGCAAATTTAACGTTGATCTACTCATACTTACAGTAATAATCCAAAATAACCGAAACATTCGGAATCGGTGACAATAAATTTTATCCGTTCAAAATAAGTAAGGCTAACATCAGGCATTTTCGCAAAAAATTGAAAACTTTTTATTGTTGAAATTCCGGTTCAAAATGATTATAGGTAATGTATATAACATGTTTAGCCCGAAACTACCGGTAGGATGCGTAAAGAAATTTCGATTATAGCAAGTTTCGTATTTTGAAATTCGGCCACATTTGTAATCGAACTAGGATTGCAGGCGAATGAGGTGACATATTGCAGCAAATTTAACGTTGATCTACTCATACTTACAGTAATAATCCAAAATAACCGAAACATTCGGAATCGGTGACAATAAATTTTATCCGTTCAAAATAAGTAAGGCTAACCATCAGGCATCTTCGCAAAAAATTGAAAACTTTTTATTGTTGAAATTCCGGTTCAAAATGATTATAGGTAATGTATATAACATGTTTAGCCCGAAACTACCGGTAGGATGCGTAAAGAAATTGCGATTATAGCAAGTTTCGTATTTTGAAATTCGGCCACATTTGTAATCGAACTTGGATTGCAGGCGAATGAGGTGACATATTGCAGCAAATTTAACGTTGATCTACTCATACTTACAGTAATAATCCAAAATAACCGAAACATTCGGAATCGGTGACAATAAATTTTATCCGTTCAAAATAAGTAAGGCTAACCATCAGGGATTTTCGCAAAAAATTGAAAACTTTTTATTGTTGAAATTCCGGTTCAAAATGATTATAGGTAATGTATATAACATGTTTAGCCCGAAACTACCGGTAGGATGCGTAAAGAAATTGCGATTATAGCAAGTTTCGTATTTTGAAATTCGGCCACATTTGTAATCGAACTTGGATTGCAGGCGAATGAGGTGACATATTGCAGCAAATTCAACGTTGATCTACTCATACTTACAGTAATAATCCAAAATAACCTAAACATTCGGAATCGGTGACAATAAATTTTTGCCGTTCAAAATAAGTAAGGCTAACCATCAGGCATTTTCGCAAAAAATTGAAAACTTTTTATTGTTGAAATTCCGGTTCAAAATGATTATAGGTAATGTATATAACATGTTTAGCCCGAAACTACCGGTAGGATGCGTAAAGAAATTGCGATTATAGCAAGTTTCGTATTTTGAAATTCGGCCACATTTGTAATCGAACTTGGATTGCAGGCGAATGAGGTGACATATTGCAGCAAATTTAACGTTGATCTACTCATACTTACAGTAATAATCCAAAATAACCTAAACATTCGGAATCGGTGACAATAAATTTTTGCCGTTCAAAATAAGTAAGGCTAACCATCAGGGATTTTCGCAAAAAATTGAAAACTTTTTATTGTTGAAACTCCGGTTCAAAATGATTATAGGTAATGTATATAACATGTTTAGCCCGAAACTACCGGTAGGATGCGTAAAGAAATTCCGATTATAGCAAGTTTCGTATTTTGAAATTCGGCCACATTTGTAATCGAACTTGGATTGCAGGCGAATGAGGTGACATATTGCAGCAAATTCAACGTTGATCTACTCATACTTACAGTAATAATCCAAAATAACCTAAACATTCGGAATCGGTGACAATAAATTTTTGCCGTTCAAAATAAGTAAGGCTAACCATCAGGCATTTTCGCAAAAAATTGAAAACTTTTTATTGTTGAAATTCCGGTTCAAAATGATTATAGGTAATGTATATAACATGTTTAGCCCGAAACTACCGGTAGGATGCGTAAAGAAATTGCGATTATAGCAAGTTTCGTATTTTGAAATTCGGCCACATTTGTAATCGAACTTGGATTGCAGGCGAATGAGGTGACATATTGCAGCAAATTTAACGTTGATCTACTCATACTTACAGTAATAATCCAAAATAACCTAAACATTCGGAATCGGTGACAATAAATTTTATCCGTTCAAAATAAGTAAGGCTAACATCAGGGATTTTCGCAAAAAATTGAAAACTTTTTATTGTTGAAATTCCGGTTCAAAATGATTATAGGTAATGTATATAACATGTTTAGCCCGAAACTACCGGTAGGATGCGTAAAGAAATTGCGATTATAGCAAGTTTCGTATTTTGAAATTCGGCCACATTTGTAATCGAACTTGGATTGCAGGCGAATGAGGTGACATATTGCAGCAAATTTAACGTTGATCTACTCATACTTACAGTAATAATCCAAAATAACCTAAACATTCGGAATCGGTGACAATAAATTTTATCCGTTCAAAATAAGTAAGGCTAACCATCAGGGATTTTCGCAAAAAATTGAAAACTTTTTATTGTTGAAACTCCGGTTCAAAATGATTATAGGTAATGTATATAACATGTTTAGTCCGAAACTACCGGTAGGATGCGTAAAGAAATTCCGATTATAGCAAGTTTCGTATTTTGAAATTCGGCCACATTTGTAATCGAACTTGGATTGCAGGCGAATGAGGCGACTTATTGCAGCAAATTTAACGTTGATCTACTCATACTTACAGTAATAATCCAAAATAACCTAAACATTCGGAATCGGTGACAATACATTTTTGCCGTTCAAAATAAGTAAGGCTAACCATCAGGGATTTTCGCAAAAAATTGAAAACTTTTTATTGTTGAAATTCCGGTTCAAAATGATTATAGGTAATGTATATAACATGTTTAACCCGAAACTACCGGTAGGATGCGTAAAGAAATTCCGATTATAGCAAGTTTCGTATTTTGAAATTCGGCCACATTTGTAATCGAACTTGGATTGTAGGCGAACGAGGCGACTTATTGCAGCAAATTTAACGTTGATCTACTCATACTTACAGTAATAATCCAAAATAACCTAAACATTCGGAATCGGTGACAATAAATTTTTGCCGTTCAAAATAAGTAAGGCTAACCATCAGGGATTTTCGCAAAAAATTTAAAACTTTTTATTGTTGAAATTCCGGTTCAAAATGATTATAGGTAATGTATATAACATGTTTAGTCCGAAACTACCGGTAGGATGCGTAAAGAAATTGCGATTATAGCAAGTTTCGTATTTTGAAATTCGGCCACATTTGTAATCGAACTTGGATTGCAGGCGAATGAGGCGACTTATTGCAGCAAATTCAACGTTGATCTACTCATACTTACAGTAATAATCCAAAATAACCTAAACATTCGGAATCGGTGACAATAAATTTTTGCCGTTCAAAATAAGTAAGGCTAACCATCAGGGATTTTCGCAAAAAATTGAAAACTTTTTATTGTTGAAATTCCAGTTCAAAACGATTATAGGTAATGTATATAACATGTTTAGTCCGAAACTACCGGTAGGATGCGTAAAGAAATTGCGATTATAGCAAGTTTCGTATTTTGAAATTCGGCCACATTTGTAATCGAACTTGGATTGCAGGCGAATGAGGCGACTTATTGCAGCAAATTCAACGTTGATCTACTCATACTTACAGTAATAATCCAAAATAACCTAAACATTCGGAATCGGTGACAATAAATTTTTGCCGTTCAAAATAAGTAAGGCTAACCATCAGGGATTTTCGCAAAAAATTGAAAACTTTTTATTGTTGAAATTCCGGTTCAAAATGATTATAGGTAATGTATATAACATGTTTAGTCCGAAACTACCGGTAGGATGCGTAAAGAAATTGCGATTATAGCAAGTTTCGTATTTTGAAATTCAGCCACATTTGTAGTCGAACTTGGATTGCAGGCGAATGAGGCTACTTATTGCAGCAAATTTAACGTTGATCTACTCATACTTACAGTAATAATCCAAAATAACCTAAACATTCGGAATCGGTGACAATAAATTTTTGCCGTTCAAAATAAGTAAGGCTAATCAGGGATTTTCGCAAAAAATTTAAAACTTTTTATTGTTGAAATTCCGGTTCAAAATGATTATAGGTAATGTATATAACATGTTTAGTCCGAAACTACCGGTAGGATGCGTAAAGAAATTGCGATTATAGCAAGTTTCGTATTTTGAAATTCGGCCACATTTGTAATCGAACTTGGATTGCAGGCGAATGAGGCGACTTATTGCAGCAAATTCAACGTTGATCTACTCATACTTACAGTAATAATCCAAAATAACCTAAACATTCGGAATCGGTGACAATAAATTTTTGCCGTTCAAAATAAGTAAGGCTAACCATCAGGGATTTTCGCAAAAAATTGAAAACTTTTTATTGTTGAAATTCCGGTTCAAAATGATTATAGGTAATGTATATAACATGTTTAGCCCGAAACTACCGGTAGGATGCGTAAAGAAATTGCGATTATAGCAAGTTTCGTATTTTGAAATTCGGCCACATTTGTAATCGAACTTGGATTGCAGGCGAATGAGGTGACATATTGCAGCAAATTTAACGTTGATCTACTCATACTTACAGTAATAATCCAAAATAACCTAAACATTCGGAATCGGTGACAATAAATTTTTGCCGTTCAAAATAAGTAAGGCTAACCATCAGGGATTTTCGCAAAAAATTGAAAACTTTTTATTGTTGAAATTCCGGTTCAAAATGATTATAGGTAATGTATATAACATGTTTAGCCCGAAACTACCGGTAGGATGCGTAAAGAAATTGCGATTATAGCAAGTTTCGTATTTTGAAATTCAGCCACATTTGTAGTCGAACTTGGATTGCAGGCGAATGAGGCTACTTATTGCAGCAAATTTAACGTTGATCTACTCATACTTACAGTAATAATCCAAAATAACCTAAACATTCGGAATCGGTGACAATAAATTTTTGCCGTTCAAAATAAGTAAGGCTAACCATCAGGGATTTTCGCAAAAAATTGAAAACTTTTTATTGTTGAAACTCCGGTTCAAAATGATTATAGGTAATGTATATAACATGTTTAGTCCGAAACTACCGGTAGGATGCGTAAAGAAATTGCGATTATAGCAAGTTTCGTATTTTGAAATTCGGCCACATTTGTAATCGAACTTGGATTGCAGGCGAATGAGGTGACATATTGCAGCAAATTTAACGTTGATCTACTCATACTTACAGTAATAATCCAAAATAACCTAAACATTCGGAATCGGTGACAATAAATTTTTGCCGTTCAAAATAAGTAAGGCTAACCATCAGGGATTTTCGCAAAAAATTGAAAACTTTTTATTGTTGAAATTCCGGTTCAAAATGATTATAGGTAATGTATATAACATGTTTAGCCCGAAACTACCGGTAGGATGCGTAAAGAAATTGCGATTATAGCAAGTTTCGTATTTTGAAATTCAGCCAAATTTGTAGTCGAACTTGGATTGCAGGCGAATGAGGCTACTTATTGCAGCAAATTTAACGTTGATCTACTCATACTTACAGTAATAATCCAAAATAACCTAAACATTCGGAATCGGTGACAATAAATTTTTGCCGTTCAAAATAAGTAAGGCTAACTAACCATCAGGGATTTTCGCAAAAAATTGAAAACTTTTTATTGTTGAAATTCCGGTTCAAAATGATTATAGGTAATGTATATAACATGTTTAGCCCGAAACTACCGGTAGGATGCGTAAAGAAATTGCGATTATAGCAAGTTTCGTATTTTGAAATTCGGCCACATTTGTAATCGAACTTGGATTGCAGGCGAATGAGGCGACTTATTGCAGCAAATTCAACGTTGATCTACTCATACTTACAGTAATAATCCAAAATAACCTAAACATTCGGAATCGGTGACAATAAATTTTTGCCGTTCAAAATAAGTAAGGCTAACCATCAGGGATTTTCGCAAAAAATTGAAAACTTTTTATTGTTGAAATTCCGGTTCAAAATGATTATAGGTAATGTATATAACATGTTTAGCCCGAAACTACCGGTAGGATGCGTAAAGAAATTGCGATTATAGCAAGTTTCGTATTTTGAAATTCGGCCACATTTGTAATCGAACTTGGATTGCAGGCGAATGAGGTGACATATTGCAGCAAATTTAACGTTGATCTACTCATACTTACAGTAATAATCCAAAATAACCTAAACATTCGGAATCGGTGACAATAAATTTTTGCCGTTCAAAATAAGTAAGGCTAACCATCAGGGATTTTCGCAAAAAATTGAAAACTTTTTATTGTTGAAATTCCGGTTCAAAATGATTATAGGTAATGTATATAACATGTTTAGCCCGAAACTACCGGTAGGATGCGTAAAGAAATTGCGATTATAGCAAGTTTCGTATTTTGAAATTCGGCCACATTTGTAATCGAACTTGGATTGCAGGCGAATGAGGCGACTTATTGCAGCAAATTCAACGTTGATCTACTCATACTTACAGTAATAATCCAAAATAACCTAAACATTCGGAATCGGTGACAATAAATTTTTGCCGTTCAAAATAAGTAAGGCTAACCATCAGGGATTTTCGCAAAAAATTGAAAACTTTTTATTGTTGAAATTCCGGTTCAAAATGATTATAGGTAATGTATATAACATGTTTAGCCCGAAACTACCGGTAGGATGCGTAAAGAAATTGCGATTATAGCAAGTTTCGTATTTTGAAATTCGGCCACATTTGTAATCGAACTTGGATTGCAGGCGAATGAGGCGACTTATTGCAGCAAATTCAACGTTGATCTACTCATACTTACAGTAATAATCCAAAATAACCTAAACATTCGGAATCGGTGACAATAAATTTTTGCCGTTCAAAATAAGTAAGGCTAACCATCAGGGATTTTCGCAAAAAATTGAAAACTTTTTATTGTTGAAACTCCGGTTCAAAATGATTATAGGTAATGTATATAACATGTTTAGTCCGAAACTACCGGTAGGATGCGTAAAGAAATTGCGATTATAGCAAGTTTCGTATTTTGAAATTCGGCCACATTTGTAATCGAACTTGGATTGCAGGCGAATGAGGTGACATATTGCAGCAAATTTAACGTTGATCTACTCATACTTACAGTAATAATCCAAAATAACCTAAACATTCGGAATCGGTGACAATAAATTTTTGCCGTTCAAAATAAGTAAGGCTAACCATCAGGGATTTTCGCAAAAAATTGAAAACTTTTTATTGTTGAAATTCCGGTTCAAAATGATTATAGGTAATGTATATAACATGTTTAGCCCGAAACTACCGGTAGGATGCGTAAAGAAATTGCGATTATAGCAAGTTTCGTATTTTGAAATTCGGCCACATTTGTAATCGAACTTGGATTGCAGGCGAATGAGGCGACTTATTGCAGCAAATTCAACGTTGATCTACTCATACTTACAGTAATAATCCAAAATAACCTAAACATTCGGAATCGGTGACAATAAATTTTTGCCGTTCAAAATAAGTAAGGCTAACCATCAGGGATTTTCGCAAAAAATTGAAAACTTTTTATTGTTGAAACTCCGGTTCAAAATGATTATAGGTAATGTATATAACATGTTTAGTCCGAAACTACCGGTAGGATGCGTAAAGAAATTGCGATTATAGCAAGTTTCGTATTTTGAAATTCGGCCACATTTGTAATCGAACTTGGATTGCAGGCGAATGAGGTGACATATTGCAGCAAATTTAACGTTGATCTACTCATACTTACAGTAATAATCCAAAATAACCTAAACATTCGGAATCGGTGACAATAAATTTTTGCCGTTCAAAATAAGTAAGGCTAACCATCAGGGATTTTCGCAAAAAATTGAAAACTTTTTATTGTTGAAATTCCGGTTCAAAATGATTATAGGTAATGTATATAACATGTTTAGCCCGAAACTACCGGTAGGATGCGTAAAGAAATTGCGATTATAGCAAGTTTCGTATTTTGAAATTCGGCCACATTTGTAATCGAACTTGGATTGCAGGCGAATGAGGCGACTTATTGCAGCAAATTCAACGTTGATCTACTCATACTTACAGTAATAATCCAAAATAACCTAAACATTCGGAATCGGTGACAATAAATTTTTGCCGTTCAAAATAAGTAAGGCTAACCATCAGGGATTTTCGCAAAAAATTGAAAACTTTTTATTGTTGAAACTCCGGTTCAAAATGATTATAGGTAATGTATATAACATGTTTAGTCCGAAACTACCGGTAGGATGCGTAAAGAAATTGCGATTATAGCAAGTTTCGTATTTTGAAATTCGGCCACATTTGTAATCGAACTTGGATTGCAGGCGAATGAGGTGACATATTGCAGCAAATTTAACGTTGATCTACTCATACTTACAGTAATAATCCAAAATAACCTAAACATTCGGAATCGGTGACAATAAATTTTTGCCGTTCAAAATAAGTAAGGCTAACCATCAGGGATTTTCGCAAAAAATTGAAAACTTTTTATTGTTGAAATTCCGGTTCAAAATGATTATAGGTAATGTATATAACATGTTTAGCCCGAAACTACCGGTAGGATGCGTAAAGAAATTGCGATTATAGCAAGTTTCGTATTTTGAAATTCGGCCACATTTGTAATCGAACTTGGATTGCAGGCGAATGAGGTGACATATTGCAGCAAATTTAACGTTGATCTACTCATACTTACAGTAATAATCCAAAATAACCTAAACATTCGGAATCGGTGACAATAAATTTTTGCCGTTCAAAATAAGTAAGGCTAACCATCAGGGATTTTCGCAAAAAATTGAAAACTTTTTATTGTTGAAATTCCGGTTCAAAATGATTATAGGTAATGTATATAACATGTTTAGTCCGAAACTACCAGTAGGATGCGTAAAGAAATTGCGATTATAGCAAGTTTCGTATTTTGAAATTCGGCCACATTTGTAATCGAACTTGGATTGCAGGCGAATGAGGCGACTTATTGCAGCAAATTTAACGTTGATCTACTCATACTTACAGTAATAATCCAAAATAACCTAAACATTCGGAATCGGTGACAATAAATTTTTGCCGTTCAAAATAAGTAAGGCTAACCATCAGGGATTTTCGCAAAAAATTGAAAACTTTTTATTGTTGAAATTCCGGTTCAAAATGATTATAGGTAATGTATATAACATGTTTAGCCCGAAACTACCGGTAGGATGCGTAAAGAAATTGCGATTATAGCAAGTTTTGTATTTTGAAATTCGGCCACATTTGTAATCGAACTTGGATTGCAGGCGAATGAGGTGACATATTGCAGCAAATTTAACGTTGATCTACTCATACTTACAGTAATAATCCAAAATAACCTAAACATTCGGAATCGGTGACAATAAATTTTTGCCGTTCAAAATAAGTAAGGCTAACCATCAGGGATTTTCGCAAAAAATTGAAAACTTTTTATTGTTGAAATTCCGGTTCAAAATGATTATAGGTAATGTATATAACATGTTTAGCCCGAAACTACCGGTAGGATGCGTAAAGAAATTGCGATTATAGCAAGTTTCGTATTTTGAAATTCAGCCACATTTGTAGTCGAACTTGGATTGCAGGCGAATGAGGCTACTTATTGCAGCAAATTTAACGTTGATCTACTCATACTTACAGTAATAATCCAAAATAACCTAAACATTCGGAATCGGTGACAATAAATTTTTGCCGTTCAAAATAAGTAAGGCAAACCATCAGGGATTTTCGCAAAAAATTGAAAACTTTTTATTGTTGAAATTCCGGTTCAAAATGATTATAGGTAATGTATATAACATGTTTAGCCCGAAACTACCGGTAGGATGCGTAAAGAAATTGCGATTATAGCAAGTTTCGTATTTTGAAATTCGGCCACATTTGTAATCGAACTTGGATTGCAGGCGAATGAGGTGACATATTGCAGCAAATTCAACGTTGATCTACTCATACTTACAGTAATAATCCAAAATAACCTAAACATTCGGAATCGGTGACAATAAATTTTTGCCGTTCAAAATAAGTAAGGCACCATCAGGCATTTTCGCAAAAAATTGAAAACTTTTTATTGTTGAAATTCCGGTTCAAAATGATTATAGGTAATGTATATAACATGTTTAGCCCGAAACTACCGGTAGGATGCGTAAAGAAATTGCGATTATAGCAAGTTTCGTATTTTGAAATTCGGCCACATTTGTAATCGAACTTGGATTGCAGGCGAATGAGGTGACATATTGCAGCAAATTTAACGTTGATCTACTCATACTTACAGTAATAATCCAAAATAACCTAAACATTCGGAATCGGTGACAATAAATTTTATCCGTTCAAAATAAGTAAGGCTAACCATCAGGGATTTTCGCAAAAAATTGAAAACTTTTTATTGTTGAAATTCCAGTTCAAAATGATTATAGGTAATGTATATAACATGTTTAGCCCGAAACTACCGGTAGGATGCGTAAAGAAATTGCGATTATAGCAAGTTTCGTATTTTGAAATTCAGCCACATTTGTAGTCGAACTTGGATTGCAGGCGAATGAGGTGACATATTGCAGCAAATTTAACGTTGATCTACTCATACTTACAGTAATAATCCAAAATAACCTAAACATTCGGAATCGGTGACAATAAATTTTATCCGTTCAAAATAAGTAAGGCTAACATCAGGGATTTTCGCAAAAAATTGAAAACTTTTTATTGTTGAAATTCCGGTTCAAAATGATTATAGGTAATGTATATAACATGTTTAGCCCGAAACTACCGGTAGGATGCGTAAAGAAATTGCGATTATAGCAAGTTTCGTATTTTGAAATTCGGCCACATTTGTAATCGAACTTGGATTGCAGGCGAATGAGGTGACATATTGCAGCAAATTTAACGTTGATCTACTCATACTTACAGTAATAATCCAAAATAACCTAAACATTCGGAATCGGTGACAATAAATTTTATCCGTTCAAAATAAGTAAGGCTAACCATCAGGGATTTTCGCAAAAAATTGAAAACTTTTTATTGTTGAAATTCCGGTTCAAAATGATTATAGGTAATGTATATAACATGTTTAGTCCGAAACTACCGGTAGGATGCGTAAAGAAATTCCGATTATAGCAAGTTTCGTATTTTAAAATTCGGCCACATTTGTAATCGAACTTGGATTGCAGGCGAATGAGGCGACTTATTGCAGCAAATTCAACGTTGATCTACTCATACTTACAGTAATAATCCAAAATAACCTAAACATTCAGAATCGGTGACAATAAATTTTTGCCGTTCAAAATAAGTAAGGCTAACCATCAGGGATTTTCGCAAAAAATTGAAAACTTTTTATTGTTGAAACTCCGGTTCAAAATGATTATAGGTAATGTATATAACATGTTTAGCCCGAAACTACCGGTAGGATGCGTAAAGAAACTCCGATTATAGCAAGTTTCGTATTTTGAAATTCGGCCACATTTGTAATCGAACTTGGATTGCAGGCGAATGAGGCGACTTATTGCAGCAAATTCAACGTTGATCTACTCATACTTACAGTAATAATCCAAAATAACCTAAACATTCGGAATCGGTGACAATAAATTTTTGCCGTTCAAAATAAGTAAGGCTAACCATCAGGGATTTTCGCAAAAAATTGAAAACTTTTTATTGTTGAAATTCCGGTTCAAAATGATTATAGGTAATGTATATAACATGTTTAGTCCGAAACTACCGGTAGGATGCGTAAAGAAATTCCGATTATAGCAAGTTTCGTATTTTGAAATTCGGCCACATTTGTAATCGAACTTGGATTGCAGGCGAATGAGGCGACTTATTGCAGCAAATTCAACGTTGATCTACTCATACTTACAGTAATAATCCAAAATAACCTAAACATTCGGAATCGGTGACAATAAATTTTTGCCGTTCAAAATAAGTAAGGCTAACCATCAGGGATTTTCGCAAAAAATTGAAAACTTTTTATTGTTGAAACTCCGGTTCAAAATGATTATAGGTAATGTATATAACATGTTTAGCCCGAAACTACCGGTAGGATGCGTAAAGAAATTCCGATTATAGCAAGTTTCGTATTTTGAAATTCGGCCACATTTGTAATCGAACTTGGATTGCAGGCGAATGAGGCGACTTATTGCAGCAAATTCAACGTTGATCTACTCATACTTACAGTAATAATCCAAAATAACCTAAACATTCAGAATCGGTGACAATAAATTTTTGCCGTTCAAAATAAGTAAGGCTAACCATCAGGGATTTTCGCAAAAAATTGAAAACTTTTTATTGTTGAAATTCCAGTTCAAAATGATTATAGGTAATGTATATAACATGTTTAGCCCGAAACTACCGGTAGGATGCGTAAAGAAATTCCGATTATAGCAAGTTTCGTATTTTGAAATTCGGCCACATTTGTAATCGAACTTGGATTGCAGGCGAATGAGGCGACTTATTGCAGCAAATTCAACGTTGATCTACTCATACTTACAGTAATAATCCAAAATAACCTAAACATTCGGAATCGGTGACAATAAATTTTTGCCGTTCAAAATAAGTAAGGCTAACCATCAGGGATTTTCGCAAAAAATTGAAAACTTTTTATTGTTGAAATTCCAGTTCAAAACGATTATAGGTAATGTATATAACATGTTTAGTCCGAAACTACCGGTAGGATGCGTAAAGAAATTCCGATTATAGCAAGTTTCGTATTTTGAAATTCGGCCACATTTGTAATCGAACTTGGATTGCAGGCGAATGAGGCGACTTATTGCAGCAAATTCAACGTTGATCTACTCATACTTACAGTAATAATCCAAAATAACCTAAACATTCGGAATCGGTGACAATAAATTTTTGCCGTTCAAAATAAGTAAGGCTAACCATCAGGGATTTTCGCAAAAAATTGAAAACTTTTTATTGTTGAAATTCCGGTTCAAAATGATTATAGGTAATGTATATAACATGTTTAGTCCGAAACTACCGGTAGGATGCGTAAAGAAATTCCGATTATAGCAAGTTTCGTATTTTGAAATTCGGCCACATTTGTAATCGAACTTGGATTGCAGGCGAATGAGGCGACTTATTGCAGCAAATTCAACGTTGATCTACTCATACTTACAGTAATAATCCAAAATAACCTAAACATTCGGAATCGGTGACAATAAATTTTTGCCGTTCAAAATAAGTAAGGCATCAGGGATTTTCGCAAAAAATTGAAAACTTTTTATTGTTGAAATTCCGGTTCAAAATGATTATAGGTAATGTATATAACATGTTTAGTCCGAAACTACCGGTAGGATGCGTAAAGAAATTCCGATTATAGCAAGTTTCGTATTTTGAAATTTGTAATCGAACTTGGATTGCAGGCGAATGAGGCGACTTATTGCAGCAAATTCAACGTTGATCTACTCATACTTACAGTAATAATCCAAAATAACCTAAACATTCGGAATCGGTGACAATAAATTTTTGCCGTTCAAAATAAGTAAGGCTAACCATCAGGGATTTTCGCAAAAAATTGAAAACTTTTTATTGTTGAAATTCCGGTTCAAAATGATTATAGGTAATGTATATAACATGTTTAGTCCGAAACTACCGGTAGGATGCGTAAAGAAATTCCGATTATAGCAAGTTTCGTATTTTGAAATTCGGCCACATTTGTAATCGAACTTGGATTGCAGGCGAATGAGGCGACTTATTGCAGCAAATTCAACGTTGATCTACTCATACTTACAGTAATAATCCAAAATAACCTAAACATTCGGAATCGGTGACAATAAATTTTTGCCGTTCAAAATAAGTAAGGCTAACCATCAGGGATTTTCGCAAAAAATTGAAAACTTTTTATTGTTGAAATTCCAGTTCAAAATGATTATAGGTAATGTATATAACATGTTTAGCCCGAAACTACCGGTAGGATGCGTAAAGAAATTCCGATTATAGCAAGTTTCGTATTTTGAAATTCGGCCACATTTGTAATCGAACTTGGATTGCAGGCGAATGAGGCGACTTATTGCAGCAAATTCAACGTTGATCTACTCATACTTACAGTAATAATCCAAAATAACCTAAACATTCGGAATCGGTGACAATAAATTTTTGCCGTTCAAAATAAGTAAGGCTAACCATCAGGGATTTTCGCAAAAAATTGAAAACTTTTTATTGTTGAAACTCCGGTTCAAAATGATTATAGGTAATGTATATAACATGTTTAGCCCGAAACTACCGGTAGGATGCGTAAAGAAATTCCGATTATAGCAAGTTTCGTATTTTGAAATTCGGCCACATTTGTAATCGAACTTGGATTGCAGGCGAATGAGGCGACTTATTGCAGCAAATTCAACGTTGATCTACTCATACTTACAGTAATAATCCAAAATAACCTAAACATTCAGAATCGGTGACAATAATTTTTTGCCGTTCAAAATAAGTAAGGCTAACCATCAGGGATTTTCGCAAAAAATTGAAAACTTTTTATTGTTGAAATTCCAGTTCAAAATGATTATAGGTAATGTATATAACATGTTTAGCCCGAAACTACCGGTAGGATGCGTAAAGAAATTCCGATTATAGCAAGTTTCGTATTTTGAAATTCGGCCACATTTGTAATCGAACTTGGATTGCAGGCGAATGAGGCGACTTATTGCAGCAAATTCAACGTTGATCTACTCATACTTACAGTAATAATCCAAAATAACCTAAACATTCGGAATCGGTGACAATAAATTTTTGCCGTTCAAAATAAGTAAGGCTAACCATCAGGGATTTTCGCAAAAAATTGAAAACTTTTTATTGTTGAAACTCCGGTTCAAAATGATTATAGGTAATGTATATAACATGTTTAGCCCGAAACTACCGGTAGGATGCGTAAAGAAATTCCGATTATAGCAAGTTTCGTATTTTGAAATTCGGCCACATTTGTAATCGAACTTGGATTGCAGGCGAATGAGGCGACTTATTGCAGCAAATTCAACGTTGATCTACTCATACTTACAGTAATAATCCAAAATAACCTAAACATTCGGAATCGGTGACAATAAATTTTTGCCGTTCAAAATAAGTAAGGCTAACCATCAGGGATTTTCGCAAAAAATTGAAAACTTTTTATTGTTGAAATTCCAGTTCAAAATGATTATAGGTAATGTATATAACATGTTTAGCCCGAAACTACCGGTAGGATGCGTAAAGAAATTCCGATTATAGCAAGTTTCGTATTTTGAAATTCGGCCACATTTGTAATCGAACTTGGATTGCAGGCGAATGAGGCGACTTATTGCAGCAAATTCAACGTTGATCTACTCATACTTACAGTAATAATCCAAAATAACCTAAACATTCGGAATCGGTGACAATAAATTTTTGCCGTTCAAAATAAGTAAGGCTAACCATCAGGGATTTTCGCAAAAAATTGAAAACTTTTTATTGTTGAAACTCCGGTTCAAAATGATTATAGGTAATGTATATAACATGTTTAGCCCGAAACTACCGGTAGGATGCGTAAAGAAATTCCGATTATAGCAAGTTTCGTATTTTGAAATTCGGCCACATTTGTAATCGAACTTGGATTGCAGGCGAATGAGGCGACTTATTGCAGCAAATTCAACGTTGATCTACTCATACTTACAGTAATAATCCAAAATAACCTAAACATTCGGAATCGGTGACAATAAATTTTTGCCGTTCAAAATAAGTAAGGCTAACCATCAGGGATTTTCGCAAAAAATTGAAAACTTTTTATTGTTGAAATTCCAGTTCAAAACGATTATAGGTAATGTATATAACATGTTTAGTCCGAAACTACCGGTAGGATGCGTAAAGAAATTCCGATTATAGCAAGTTTCGTATTTTGAAATTCGGCCACATTTGTAATCGAACTTGGATTGCAGGCGAATGAGGCGACTTATTGCAGCAAATTCAACGTTGATCTACTCATACTTACAGTAATAATCCAAAATAACCTAAACATTCGGAATCGGTGACAATAAATTTTTGCCGTTCAAAATAAGTAAGGCTAACCATCAGGGATTTTCGCAAAAAATTGAAAACTTTTTATTGTTGAAATTCCGGTTCAAAATGATTATAGGTAATGTATATAACATGTTTAGTCCGAAACTACCGGTAGGATGCGTAAAGAAATTCCGATTATAGCAAGTTTCGTATTTTGAAATTCGGCCACATTTGTAATCGAACTTGGATTGCAGGCGAATGAGGCGACTTATTGCAGCAAATTCAACGTTGATCTACTCATACTTACAGTAATAATCCAAAATAACCTAAACATTCGGAATCGGTGACAATAAATTTTTGCCGTTCAAAATAAGTAAGGCTAACCATCAGGGATTTTCGCAAAAAATTGAAAACTTTTTATTGTTGAAATTCCGGTTCAAAACGATTATAGGTAATGTATATAACATGTTTAGCCCGAAACTACCGGTGGGATGCGTACGGAAAGTGCGTTTATAGCAAGTTTCGTATTTTGAAATTTGGCCACATTTGTAATCGAACTTGGATTGCAGGCGAATGAGGCGACATATTGCAGCAAATTTAACGTTGATCTACTCATACTTACAGTAATAATCCAAAATAACCTAAACATTCGGAATCGGTGACAATAAATTTTTGCCGTTCAAAATAAGTAAGGCTAACCATCAGGGATTTTCGCAAAAAATTGAAAACTTTTTATTGTTGAAATTCCGGTTCAAAACGATTATAGGTAATGTATATAACATGTTTAGCCCGAAACTACCGGTAGGATGCGTAAAGAAATTGCGATTATAGCAAGTTTCGTATTTTGAAATTTGGCCACATTTGTAATCGAACTTGGATTGCAGGCGAATGAGGCGACATATTGCAGCAAATTTAACGTTGATCTACTCATACTTACAGTAATAATCCAAAATAACCTAAACATTCGGAATCGGTGACAATAAATTTTTGCCGTTCAAAATAAGTAAGGCTAACCATCAGGGATTTTCGCAAAAAATTGAAAACTTTTTATTGTTGAAATTCCGGTTCAAAATGATTATAGGTAATGTATATAACATGTTTAGTCCGAAACTACCGGTAGGATGCGTAAAGAAATTCCGATTATAGCAAGTTTCGTATTTTGAAATTCGGCCACATTTGTAATCGAACTTGGATTGCAGGCGAATGAGGCGACTTATTGCAGCAAATTCAACGTTGATCTACTCATACTTACAGTAATAATCCAAAATAACCTAAACATTCGGAATCGGTGACAATAAATTTTTGCCGTTCAAAATAAGTAAGGCTAACCATCAGGGATTTTCGCAAAAAATTGAAAACTTTTTATTGTTGAAACTCCGGTTCAAAATGATTATAGGTAATGTATATAACATGTTTAGTCCGAAACTACCAGTAGGATGCGTAAAGAAATTGCGATTATAGCAAGTTTCGTATTTTGAAATTCGGCCACATTTGTAATCGAACTTGGATTGCAGGCGAATGAGGCGACTTATTGCAGCAAATTTAACGTTGATCTACTCATACTTACAGTAATAATCCAAAATAACCTAAACATTCGGAATCGGTGACAATAAATTTTATCCGTTCAAAATAAGTAAGGCTAACATCAGGGATTTTCGCAAAAAATTGAAAACTTTTTATTGTTGAAATTCCGGTTCAAAATGATTATAGGTAATGTATATAACATGTTTAGCCCGAAACTACCGGTAGGATGCGTAAAGAAATTGCGATTATAGCAAGTTTCGTATTTTGAAATTCGGCCACATTTGTAATCGAACTTGGATTGCAGGCGAATGAGGCGACTTATTGCAGCAAATTCAACGTTGATCTACTCATACTTACAGTAATAATCCAAAATAACCTAAACATTCGGAATCGGTGACAATAAATTTTTGCCGTTCAAAATAAGTAAGGCTAACCATCAGGGATTTTCGCAAAAAATTGAAAACTTTTTATTGTTGAAACTCCGGTTCAAAATGATTATAGGTAATGTATATAACATGTTTAGTCCGAAACTACCGGTAGGATGCGTAAAGAAATTGCGATTATAGCAAGTTTCGTATTTTGAAATTCGGCCACATTTGTAATCGAACTTGGATTGCAGGCGAATGAGGTGACATATTGCAGCAAATTTAACGTTGATCTACTCATACTTACAGTAATAATCCAAAATAACCTAAACATTCGGAATCGGTGACAATAAATTTTTGCCGTTCAAAATAAGTAAGGCTAACCATCAGGGATTTTCGCAAAAAATTGAAAACTTTTTATTGTTGAAACTCCGGTTCAAAATGATTATAGGTAATGTATATAACATGTTTAGTCCGAAACTACCGGTAGGATGCGTAAAGAAATTGCGATTATAGCAAGTTTCGTATTTTGAAATTCGGCCACATTTGTAATCGAACTTGGATTGCAGGCGAATGAGGTGACATATTGCAGCAAATTTAACGTTGATCTACTCATACTTACAGTAATAATCCAAAATAACCTAAACATTCGGAATCGGTGACAATAAATTTTTGCCGTTCAAAATAAGTAAGGCTAACCATCAGGGATTTTCGCAAAAAATTGAAAACTTTTTATTGTTGAAATTCCGGTTCAAAATGATTATAGGTAATGTATATAACATGTTTAGCCCGAAACTACCGGTAGGATGCGTAAAGAAATTGCGATTATAGCAAGTTTCGTATTTTGAAATTCGGCCACATTTGTAATCGAACTTGGATTGCAGGCGAATGAGGCGACTTATTGCAGCAAATTCAACGTTGATCTACTCATACTTACAGTAATAATCCAAAATAACCTAAACATTCGGAATCGGTGACAATAAATTTTTGCCGTTCAAAATAAGTAAGGCTAACCATCAGGGATTTTCGCAAAAAATTGAAAACTTTTTATTGTTGAAACTCCGGTTCAAAATGATTATAGGTAATGTATATAACATGTTTAGTCCGAAACTACCGGTAGGATGCGTAAAGAAATTGCGATTATAGCAAGTTTCGTATTTTGAAATTCGGCCACATTTGTAATCGAACTTGGATTGCAGGCGAATGAGGTGACATATTGCAGCAAATTTAACGTTGATCTACTCATACTTACAGTAATAATCCAAAATAACCTAAACATTCGGAATCGGTGACAATAAATTTTTGCCGTTCAAAATAAGTAAGGCTAACCATCAGGGATTTTCGCAAAAAATTGAAAACTTTTTATTGTTGAAATTCCGGTTCAAAATGATTATAGGTAATGTATATAACATGTTTAGCCCGAAACTACCGGTAGGATGCGTAAAGAAATTGCGATTATAGCAAGTTTCGTATTTTGAAATTCGGCCACATTTGTAATCGAACTTGGATTGCAGGCGAATGAGGCGACTTATTGCAGCAAATTCAACGTTGATCTACTCATACTTACAGTAATAATCCAAAATAACCTAAACATTCGGAATCGGTGACAATAAATTTTTGCCGTTCAAAATAAGTAAGGCTAACCATCAGGGATTTTCGCAAAAAATTGAAAACTTTTTATTGTTGAAACTCCGGTTCAAAATGATTATAGGTAATGTATATAACATGTTTAGTCCGAAACTACCGGTAGGATGCGTAAAGAAATTGCGATTATAGCAAGTTTCGTATTTTGAAATTCGGCCACATTTGTAATCGAACTTGGATTGCAGGCGAATGAGGTGACATATTGCAGCAAATTTAACGTTGATCTACTCATACTTACAGTAATAATCCAAAATAACCTAAACATTCGGAATCGGTGACAATAAATTTTTGCCGTTCAAAATAAGTAAGGCTAACCATCAGGGATTTTCGCAAAAAATTGAAAACTTTTTATTGTTGAAACTCCGGTTCAAAATGATTATAGGTAATGTATATAACATGTTTAGTCCGAAACTACCGGTAGGATGCGTAAAGAAATTGCGATTATAGCAAGTTTCGTATTTTGAAATTCGGCCACATTTGTAATCGAACTTGGATTGCAGGCGAATGAGGCGACTTATTGCAGCAAATTTAACGTTGATCTACTCATACTTACAGTAATAATCCAAAATAACCTAAACATTCGGAATCGGTGACAATAAATTTTATCCGTTCAAAATAAGTAAGGCTAACATCAGGGATTTTCGCAAAAAATTGAAAACTTTTTATTGTTGAAATTCCGGTTCAAAATGATTATAGGTAATGTATATAACATGTTTAGCCCGAAACTACCGGTAGGATGCGTAAAGAAATTGCGATTATAGCAAGTTTCGTATTTTGAAATTCGGCCACATTTGTAATCGAACTTGGATTGCAGGCGAATGAGGCGACTTATTGCAGCAAATTCAACGTTGATCTACTCATACTTACAGTAATAATCCAAAATAACCTAAACATTCGGAATCGGTGACAATAAATTTTTGCCGTTCAAAATAAGTAAGGCTAACCATCAGGGATTTTCGCAAAAAATTGAAAACTTTTTATTGTTGAAACTCCGGTTCAAAATGATTATAGGTAATGTATATAACATGTTTAGTCCGAAACTACCGGTAGGATGCGTAAAGAAATTGCGATTATAGCAAGTTTCGTATTTTGAAATTCGGCCACATTTGTAATCGAACTTGGATTGCAGGCGAATGAGGTGACATATTGCAGCAAATTTAACGTTGATCTACTCATACTTACAGTAATAATCCAAAATAACCTAAACATTCGGAATCGGTGACAATAAATTTTTGCCGTTCAAAATAAGTAAGGCTAACCATCAGGGATTTTCGCAAAAAATTGAAAACTTTTTATTGTTGAAACTCCGGTTCAAAATGATTATAGGTAATGTATATAACATGTTTAGTCCGAAACTACCGGTAGGATGCGTAAAGAAATTGCGATTATAGCAAGTTTCGTATTTTGAAATTCGGCCACATTTGTAATCGAACTTGGATTGCAGGCGAATGAGGTGACATATTGCAGCAAATTTAACGTTGATCTACTCATACTTACAGTAATAATCCAAAATAACCTAAACATTCGGAATCGGTGACAATAAATTTTTGCCGTTCAAAATAAGTAAGGCTAACCATCAGGGATTTTCGCAAAAAATTGAAAACTTTTTATTGTTGAAATTCCGGTTCAAAATGATTATAGGTAATGTATATAACATGTTTAGCCCGAAACTACCGGTAGGATGCGTAAAGAAATTGCGATTATAGCAAGTTTCGTATTTTGAAATTCGGCCACATTTGTAATCGAACTTGGATTGCAGGCGAATGAGGCGACTTATTGCAGCAAATTCAACGTTGATCTACTCATACTTACAGTAATAATCCAAAATAACCTAAACATTCGGAATCGGTGACAATAAATTTTTGCCGTTCAAAATAAGTAAGGCTAACCATCAGGGATTTTCGCAAAAAATTGAAAACTTTTTATTGTTGAAACTCCGGTTCAAAATGATTATAGGTAATGTATATAACATGTTTAGTCCGAAACTACCGGTAGGATGCGTAAAGAAATTGCGATTATAGCAAGTTTCGTTTTTTGAAATTCGGCCACATTTGTAATCGAACTTGGATTGCAGGCGAATGAGGCGACTTATTGCAGCAAATTCAACGTTGATCTACTCATACTTACAGTAATAATCCAAAATAACCTAAACATTCGGAATCGGTGACAATAAATTTTTGCCGTTCAAAATAAGTAAGGCTAACCATCAGGGATTTTCGCAAAAAATTGAAAACTTTTTATTGTTGAAATTCCGGTTCAAAATGATTATAGGTAATGTATATAACATGTTTAGCCCGAAACTACCGGTAGGATGCGTAAAGAAATTGCGATTATAGCAAGTTTCGTATTTTGAAATTCGGCCACATTTGTAATCGAACTTGGATTGCAGGCGAATGAGGCGACTTATTGCAGCAAATTCAACGTTGATCTACTCATACTTACAGTAATAATCCAAAATAACCTAAACATTCGGAATCGGTGACAATAAATTTTTGCCGTTCAAAATAAGTAAGGCTAACCATCAGGGATTTTCGCAAAAAATTGAAAACTTTTTATTGTTGAAACTCCGGTTCAAAATGATTATAGGTAATGTATATAACATGTTTAGTCCGAAACTACCGGTAGGATGCGTAAAGAAATTGCGATTATAGCAAGTTTCGTATTTTGAAATTCGGCCACATTTGTAATCGAACTTGGATTGCAGGCGAATGAGGTGACATATTGCAGCAAATTTAACGTTGATCTACTCATACTTACAGTAATAATCCAAAATAACCTAAACATTCGGAATCGGTGACAATAAATTTTTGCCGTTCAAAATAAGTAAGGCTAACCATCAGGGATTTTCGCAAAAAATTGAAAACTTTTTATTGTTGAAACTCCGGTTCAAAATGATTATAGGTAATGTATATAACATGTTTAGTCCGAAACTACCGGTACGGAACTACCGGATGCGTAAAGAAATTGCGATTATAGCAAGTTTCGTATTTTGAAATTCGGCCACATTTGTAATCGAACTTGGATTGCAGGCGAATGAGGTGACATATTGCAGCAAATTTAACGTTGATCTACTCATACTTACAGTAATAATCCAAAATAACCTAAACATTCGGAATCGGTGACAATAAATTTTTGCCGTTCAAAATAAGTAAGGCTAAGGGATTTTGATCAGGGATTTTCGCAAAAAATTGAAAACTTTTTATTGTTGAAATTCCGGTTCAAAATGATTATAGGTAATGTATATAACATGTTTAGCCCGAAACTACCGGTAGGATGCGTAAAGAAATTGCGATTATAGCAAGTTTCGTATTTTGAAATTCGGCCACATTTGTAATCGAACTTGGATTGCAGGCGAATGAGGCGACTTATTGCAGCAAATTCAACGTTGATCTACTCATACTTACAGTAATAATCCAAAATAACCTAAACATTCGGAATCGGTGACAATAAATTTTTGCCGTTCAAAATAAGTAAGGCTAACCATCAGGGATTTTCGCAAAAAATTGAAAACTTTTTATTGTTGAAACTCCGGTTCAAAATGATTATAGGTAATGTATATAACATGTTTAGTCCGAAACTACCGGTAGGATGCGTAAAGAAATTGCGATTATAGCAAGTTTCGTATTTTGAAATTCGGCCACATTTGTAATCGAACTTGGATTGCAGGCGAATGAGGTGACATATTGCAGCAAATTTAACGTTGATCTACTCATACTTACAGTAATAATCCAAAATAACCTAAACATTCGGAATCGGTGACAATAAATTTTTGCCGTTCAAAATAAGTAAGGCTAACCATCAGGGATTTTCGCAAAAAATTGAAAACTTTTTATTGTTGAAACTCCGGTTCAAAATGATTATAGGTAATGTATATAACATGTTTAGTCCGAAACTACCGGTAGGATGCGTAAAGAAATTGCGATTATAGCAAGTTTCGTATTTTGAAATTCGGCCACATTTGTAATCGAACTTGGATTGCAGGCGAATGAGGTGACATATTGCAGCAAATTTAACGTTGATCTACTCATACTTACAGTAATAATCCAAAATAACCTAAACATTCGGAATCGGTGACAATAAATTTTTGCCGTTCAAAATAAGTAAGGCTAACCATCAGGGATTTTCGCAAAAAATTGAAAACTTTTTATTGTTGAAACTCCGGTTCAAAATGATTATAGGTAATGTATATAACATGTTTAGTCCGAAACTACCGGTAGGATGCGTAAAGAAATTGCGATTATAGCAAGTTTCGTTTTTTGAAATTCGGCCACATTTGTAATCGAACTTGGATTGCAGGCGAATGAGGCGACTTATTGCAGCAAATTCAACGTTGATCTACTCATACTTACAGTAATAATCCAAAATAACCTAAACATTCGGAATCGGTGACAATAAATTTTTGCCGTTCAAAATAAGTAAGGCTAACCATCAGGGATTTTCGCAAAAAATTGAAAACTTTTTATTGTTGAAATTCCGGTTCAAAATGATTATAGGTAATGTATATAACATGTTTAGCCCGAAACTACCGGTAGGATGCGTAAAGAAATTGCGATTATAGCAAGTTTCGTATTTTGAAATTCGGCCACATTTGTAATCGAACTTGGATTGCAGGCGAATGAGGCGACTTATTGCAGCAAATTCAACGTTGATCTACTCATACTTACAGTAATAATCCAAAATAACCTAAACATTCGGAATCGGTGACAATAAATTTTTGCCGTTCAAAATAAGTAAGGCTAACCATCAGGGATTTTCGCAAAAAATTGAAAACTTTTTATTGTTGAAACTCCGGTTCAAAATGATTATAGGTAATGTATATAACATGTTTAGTCCGAAACTACCGGTAGGATGCGTAAAGAAATTGCGATTATAGCAAGTTTCGTATTTTGAAATTCGGCCACATTTGTAATCGAACTTGGATTGCAGGCGAATGAGGTGACATATTGCAGCAAATTTAACGTTGATCTACTCATACTTACAGTAATAATCCAAAATAACCTAAACATTCGGAATCGGTGACAATAAATTTTTGCCGTTCAAAATAAGTAAGGCTAACCATCAGGGATTTTCGCAAAAAATTGAAAACTTTTTATTGTTGAAATTCCGGTTCAAAATGATTATAGGTAATGTATATAACATGTTTAGCCCGAAACTACCGGTAGGATGCGTAAAGAAATTGCGATTATAGCAAGTTTCGTATTTTGAAATTCGGCCACATTTGTAATCGAACTTGGATTGCAGGCGAATGAGGCGACTTATTGCAGCAAATTCAACGTTGATCTACTCATACTTACAGTAATAATCCAAAATAACCTAAACATTCGGAATCGGTGACAATAAATTTTTGCCGTTCAAAATAAGTAAGGCTAACCATCAGGGATTTTCGCAAAAAATTGAAAACTTTTTATTGTTGAAACTCCGGTTCAAAATGATTATAGGTAATGTATATAACATGTTTAGTCCGAAACTACCGGTAGGATGCGTAAAGAAATTGCGATTATAGCAAGTTTCGTTTTTTGAAATTCGGCCACATTTGTAATCGAACTTGGATTGCAGGCGAATGAGGCGACTTATTGCAGCAAATTCAACGTTGATCTACTCATACTTACAGTAATAATCCAAAATAACCTAAACATTCGGAATCGGTGACAATAAATTTTTGCCGTTCAAAATAAGTAAGGCTAACCATCAGGGATTTTCGCAAAAAATTGAAAACTTTTTATTGTTGAAATTCCGGTTCAAAATGATTATAGGTAATGTATATAACATGTTTAGCCCGAAACTACCGGTAGGATGCGTAAAGAAATTGCGATTATAGCAAGTTTCGTATTTTGAAATTCGGCCACATTTGTAATCGAACTTGGATTGCAGGCGAATGAGGCGACTTATTGCAGCAAATTCAACGTTGATCTACTCATACTTACAGTAATAATCCAAAATAACCTAAACATTCGGAATCGGTGACAATAAATTTTTGCCGTTCAAAATAAGTAAGGCTAACCATCAGGGATTTTCGCAAAAAATTGAAAACTTTTTATTGTTGAAACTCCGGTTCAAAATGATTATAGGTAATGTATATAACATGTTTAGTCCGAAACTACCAGTAGGATGCGTAAAGAAATTGCGATTATAGCAAGTTTCGTATTTTGAAATTCGGCCACATTTGTAATCGAACTTGGGTTGCAGGCGAATGAGGCGACATATTGCAGCAAATTTAACGTTGATCTACTCATACTTACAGTAATAATCCAAAATAACCTAAACATTCGGAATCGGTGACAATAAATTTTTGCCGTTCAAAATAAGTAAGGCTAACCATCAGGGATTTTCGCAAAAAATTGAAAACTTTTTATTGTTGAAACTCCGGTTCAAAATGATTATAGGTAATGTATATAACATGTTTAGTCCGAAACTACCAGTAGGATGCGTAAAGAAATTGCGATTATAGCAAGTTTCGTATTTTGAAATTCGGCCACATTTGTAATCGAACTTGGATTGCAGGCGAATGAGGCGACTTATTGCAGCAAATTCAACGTTGATCTACTCATACTTACAGTAATAATCCAAAATAACCTAAACATTCGGAATCGGTGACAATAAATTTTTGCCGTTCAAAATAAGTAAGGCTAACCATCAGGGATTTTCGCAAAAAATTGAAAACTTTTTATTGTTGAAACTCCGGTTCAAAATGATTATAGGTAATGTATATAACATGTTTAGTCCGAAACTACCAGTAGGATGCGTAAAGAAATTGCGATTATAGCAAGTTTCGTATTTTGAAATTCGGCCACATTTGTAATCGAACTTGGATTGCAGGCGAATGAGGCGACTTATTGCAGCAAATTCAACGTTGATCTACTCATACTTACAGTAATAATCCAAAATAACCTAAACATTCGGAATCGGTGACAATAAATTTTTGCCGTTCAAAATAAGTAAGGCTAACCATCAGGGATTTTCGCAAAAAATTGAAAACTTTTTATTGTTGAAACTCCGGTTCAAAATGATTATAGGTAATGTATATAACATGTTTAGTCCGAAACTACCAGTAGGATGCGTAAAGAAATTGCGATTATAGCAAGTTTCGTATTTTGAAATTCGGCCACATTTGTAATCGAACTTGGATTGCAGGCGAATGAGGCGACTTATTGCAGCAAATTTAACGTTGATCTACTCATACTTACAGTAATAATCCAAAATAACCTAAACATTCGGAATCGGTGACAATAAATTTTATCCGTTCAAAATAAGTAAGGCTAACATCAGGGATTTTCGCAAAAAATTGAAAACTTTTTATTGTTGAAATTCCGGTTCAAAATGATTATAGGTAATGTATATAACATGTTTAGCCCGAAACTACCGGTAGGATGCGTAAAGAAATTGCGATTATAGCAAGTTTCGTATTTTGAAATTCGGCCACATTTGTAATCGAACTTGGATTGCAGGCGAATGAGGCGACTTATTGCAGCAAATTCAACGTTGATCTACTCATACTTACAGTAATAATCCAAAATAACCTAAACATTCGGAATCGGTGACAATAAATTTTTGCCGTTCAAAATAAGTAAGGCTAACCATCAGGGATTTTCGCAAAAAATTGAAAACTTTTTATTGTTGAAACTCCGGTTCAAAATGATTATAGGTAATGTATATAACATGTTTAGTCCGAAACTACCGGTAGGATGCGTAAAGAAATTGCGATTATAGCAAGTTTCGTATTTTGAAATTCGGCCACATTTGTAATCGAACTTGGATTGCAGGCGAATGAGGTGACATATTGCAGCAAATTTAACGTTGATCTACTCATACTTACAGTAATAATCCAAAATAACCTAAACATTCGGAATCGGTGACAATAAATTTTTGCCGTTCAAAATAAGTAAGGCTAACCATCAGGGATTTTCGCAAAAAATTGAAAACTTTTTATTGTTGAAACTCCGGTTCAAAATGATTATAGGTAATGTATATAACATGTTTAGTCCGAAACTACCGGTAGGATGCGTAAAGAAATTGCGATTATAGCAAGTTTCGTATTTTGAAATTCGGCCACATTTGTAATCGAACTTGGATTGCAGGCGAATGAGGTGACATATTGCAGCAAATTTAACGTTGATCTACTCATACTTACAGTAATAATCCAAAATAACCTAAACATTCGGAATCGGTGACAATAAATTTTTGCCGTTCAAAATAAGTAAGGCTAACCATCAGGGATTTTCGCAAAAAATTGAAAACTTTTTATTGTTGAAATTCCGGTTCAAAATGATTATAGGTAATGTATATAACATGTTTAGCCCGAAACTACCGGTAGGATGCGTAAAGAAATTGCGATTATAGCAAGTTTCGTATTTTGAAATTCGGCCACATTTGTAATCGAACTTGGATTGCAGGCGAATGAGGCGACTTATTGCAGCAAATTCAACGTTGATCTACTCATACTTACAGTAATAATCCAAAATAACCTAAACATTCGGAATCGGTGACAATAAATTTTTGCCGTTCAAAATAAGTAAGGCTAACCATCAGGGATTTTCGCAAAAAATTGAAAACTTTTTATTGTTGAAACTCCGGTTCAAAATGATTATAGGTAATGTATATAACATGTTTAGTCCGAAACTACCGGTAGGATGCGTAAAGAAATTGCGATTATAGCAAGTTTCGTTTTTTGAAATTCGGCCACATTTGTAATCGAACTTGGATTGCAGGCGAATGAGGCGACTTATTGCAGCAAATTCAACGTTGATCTACTCATACTTACAGTAATAATCCAAAATAACCTAAACATTCGGAATCGGTGACAATAAATTTTTGCCGTTCAAAATAAGTAAGGCTAACCATCAGGGATTTTCGCAAAAAATTGAAAACTTTTTATTGTTGAAATTCCGGTTCAAAATGATTATAGGTAATGTATATAACATGTTTAGCCCGAAACTACCGGTAGGATGCGTAAAGAAATTGCGATTATAGCAAGTTTCGTATTTTGAAATTCGGCCACATTTGTAATCGAACTTGGATTGCAGGCGAATGAGGCGACTTATTGCAGCAAATTCAACGTTGATCTACTCATACTTACAGTAATAATCCAAAATAACCTAAACATTCGGAATCGGTGACAATAAATTTTTGCCGTTCAAAATAAGTAAGGCTAACCATCAGGGATTTTCGCAAAAAATTGAAAACTTTTTATTGTTGAAACTCCGGTTCAAAATGATTATAGGTAATGTATATAACATGTTTAGTCCGAAACTACCGGTAGGATGCGTAAAGAAATTGCGATTATAGCAAGTTTCGTATTTTGAAATTCGGCCACATTTGTAATCGAACTTGGATTGCAGGCGAATGAGGTGACATATTGCAGCAAATTTAACGTTGATCTACTCATACTTACAGTAATAATCCAAAATAACCTAAACATTCGGAATCGGTGACAATAAATTTTTGCCGTTCAAAATAAGTAAGGCTAACCATCAGGGATTTTCGCAAAAAATTGAAAACTTTTTATTGTTGAAACTCCGGTTCAAAATGATTATAGGTAATGTATATAACATGTTTAGTCCGAAACTACCGGTAGGATGCGTAAAGAAATTGCGATTATAGCAAGTTTCGTATTTTGAAATTCGGCCACATTTGTAATCGAACTTGGGTTGCAGGCGAATGAGGCGACATATTGCAGCAAATTTAACGTTGATCTACTCATACTTACAGTAATAATCCAAAATAACCTAAACATTCGGAATCGGTGACAATAAATTTTTGCCGTTCAAAATAAGTAAGGCTAACCATCAGGGATTTTCGCAAAAAATTGAAAACTTTTTATTGTTGAAACTCCGGTTCAAAATGATTATAGGTAATGTATATAACATGTTTAGTCCGAAACTACCAGTAGGATGCGTAAAGAAATTGCGATTATAGCAAGTTTCGTATTTTGAAATTCGGCCACATTTGTAATCGAACTTGGATTGCAGGCGAATGAGGCGACTTATTGCAGCAAATTCAACGTTGATCTACTCATACTTACAGTAATAATCCAAAATAACCTAAACATTCGGAATCGGTGACAATAAATTTTTGCCGTTCAAAATAAGTAAGGCTAACCATCAGGGATTTTCGCAAAAAATTGAAAACTTTTTATTGTTGAAACTCCGGTTCAAAATGATTATAGGTAATGTATATAACATGTTTAGTCCGAAACTACCAGTAGGATGCGTAAAGAAATTGCGATTATAGCAAGTTTCGTATTTTGAAATTCGGCCACATTTGTAATCGAACTTGGATTGCAGGCGAATGAGGCGACTTATTGCAGCAAATTCAACGTTGATCTACTCATACTTACAGTAATAATCCAAAATAACCTAAACATTCGGAATCGGTGACAATAAATTTTTGCCGTTCAAAATAAGTAAGGCTAACCATCAGGGATTTTCGCAAAAAATTGAAAACTTTTTATTGTTGAAACTCCGGTTCAAAATGATTATAGGTAATGTATATAACATGTTTAGTCCGAAACTACCAGTAGGATGCGTAAAGAAATTGCGATTATAGCAAGTTTCGTATTTTGAAATTCGGCCACATTTGTAATCGAACTTGGATTGCAGGCGAATGAGGCGACTTATTGCAGCAAATTTAACGTTGATCTACTCATACTTACAGTAATAATCCAAAATAACCTAAACATTCGGAATCGGTGACAATAAATTTTATCCGTTCAAAATAAGTAAGGCTAACATCAGGGATTTTCGCAAAAAATTGAAAACTTTTTATTGTTGAAATTCCGGTTCAAAATGATTATAGGTAATGTATATAACATGTTTAGCCCGAAACTACCGGTAGGATGCGTAAAGAAATTGCGATTATAGCAAGTTTCGTATTTTGAAATTCGGCCACATTTGTAATCGAACTTGGATTGCAGGCGAATGAGGCGACTTATTGCAGCAAATTCAACGTTGATCTACTCATACTTACAGTAATAATCCAAAATAACCTAAACATTCGGAATCGGTGACAATAAATTTTTGCCGTTCAAAATAAGTAAGGCTAACCATCAGGGATTTTCGCAAAAAATTGAAAACTTTTTATTGTTGAAACTCCGGTTCAAAATGATTATAGGTAATGTATATAACATGTTTAGTCCGAAACTACCGGTAGGATGCGTAAAGAAATTGCGATTATAGCAAGTTTCGTATTTTGAAATTCGGCCACATTTGTAATCGAACTTGGATTGCAGGCGAATGAGGTGACATATTGCAGCAAATTTAACGTTGATCTACTCATACTTACAGTAATAATCCAAAATAACCTAAACATTCGGAATCGGTGACAATAAATTTTTGCCGTTCAAAATAAGTAAGGCTAACCATCAGGGATTTTCGCAAAAAATTGAAAACTTTTTATTGTTGAAACTCCGGTTCAAAATGATTATAGGTAATGTATATAACATGTTTAGTCCGAAACTACCGGTAGGATGCGTAAAGAAATTGCGATTATAGCAAGTTTCGTATTTTGAAATTCGGCCACATTTGTAATCGAACTTGGATTGCAGGCGAATGAGGTGACATATTGCAGCAAATTTAACGTTGATCTACTCATACTTACAGTAATAATCCAAAATAACCTAAACATTCGGAATCGGTGACAATAAATTTTTGCCGTTCAAAATAAGTAAGGCTAACCATCAGGGATTTTCGCAAAAAATTGAAAACTTTTTATTGTTGAAATTCCGGTTCAAAATGATTATAGGTAATGTATATAACATGTTTAGCCCGAAACTACCGGTAGGATGCGTAAAGAAATTGCGATTATAGCAAGTTTCGTATTTTGAAATTCGGCCACATTTGTAATCGAACTTGGATTGCAGGCGAATGAGGTGACATATTGCAGCAAATTTAACGTTGATCTACTCATACTTACAGTAATAATCCAAAATAACCTAAACATTCGGAATCGGTGACAATAAATTTTTGCCGTTCAAAATAAGTAAGGCTAACCATCAGGGATTTTCGCAAAAAATTGAAAACTTTTTATTGTTGAAACTCCGGTTCAAAATGATTATAGGTAATGTATATAACATGTTTAGTCCGAAACTACCGGTAGGATGCGTAAAGAAATTGCGATTATAGCAAGTTTCGTATTTTGAAATTCGGCCACATTTGTAATCGAACTTGGATTGCAGGCGAATGAGGTGACATATTGCAGCAAATTTAACGTTGATCTACTCATACTTACAGTAATAATCCAAAATAACCTAAACATTCGGAATCGGTGACAATAAATTTTTGCCGTTCAAAATAAGTAAGGCTAACCATCAGGGATTTTCGCAAAAAATTGAAAACTTTTTATTGTTGAAATTCCGGTTCAAAATGATTATAGGTAATGTATATAACATGTTTAGCCCGAAACTACCGGTAGGATGCGTAAAGAAATTGCGATTATAGCAAGTTTCGTATTTTGAAATTCGGCCACATTTGTAATCGAACTTGGATTGCAGGCGAATGAGGCGACTTATTGCAGCAAATTCAACGTTGATCTACTCATACTTACAGTAATAATCCAAAATAACCTAAACATTCGGAATCGGTGACAATAAATTTTTGCCGTTCAAAATAAGTAAGGCTAACCATCAGGGATTTTCGCAAAAAATTGAAAACTTTTTATTGTTGAAACTCCGGTTCAAAATGATTATAGGTAATGTATATAACATGTTTAGTCCGAAACTACCGGTAGGATGCGTAAAGAAATTGCGATTATAGCAAGTTTCGTTTTTTGAAATTCGGCCACATTTGTAATCGAACTTGGATTGCAGGCGAATGAGGCGACTTATTGCAGCAAATTCAACGTTGATCTACTCATACTTACAGTAATAATCCAAAATAACCTAAACATTCGGAATCGGTGACAATAAATTTTTGCCGTTCAAAATAAGTAAGGCTAACCATCAGGGATTTTCGCAAAAATTGAAAACTTTTTATTGTTGAAATTCCGGTTCAAAATGATTATAGGTAATGTATATAACATGTTTAGCCCGAAACTACCGGTAGGATGCGTAAAGAAATTGCGATTATAGCAAGTTTCGTATTTTGAAATTCGGCCACATTTGTAATCGAACTTGGATTGCAGGCGAATGAGGCGACTTATTGCAGCAAATTCAACGTTGATCTACTCATACTTACAGTAATAATCCAAAATAACCTAAACATTCGGAATCGGTGACAATAAATTTTTGCCGTTCAAAATAAGTAAGGCTAACCATCAGGGATTTTCGCAAAAAATTGAAAACTTTTTATTGTTGAAACTCCGGTTCAAAATGATTATAGGTAATGTATATAACATGTTTAGTCCGAAACTACCGGTAGGATGCGTAAAGAAATTGCGATTATAGCAAGTTTCGTTTTTTGAAATTCGGCCACATTTGTAATCGAACTTGGATTGCAGGCGAATGAGGCGACTTATTGCAGCAAATTCAACGTTGATCTACTCATACTTACAGTAATAATCCAAAATAACCTAAACATTCGGAATCGGTGACAATAAATTTTTGCCGTTCAAAATAAGTAAGGCTAACCATCAGGGATTTTCGCAAAAATTGAAAACTTTTTATTGTTGAAATTCCGGTTCAAAATGATTATAGGTAATGTATATAACATGTTTAGCCCGAAACTACCGGTAGGATGCGTAAAGAAATTGCGATTATAGCAAGTTTCGTATTTTGAAATTCGGCCACATTTGTAATCGAACTTGGATTGCAGGCGAATGAGGTGACATATTGCAGCAAATTTAACGTTGATCTACTCATACTTACAGTAATAATCCAAAATAACCTAAACATTCGGAATCGGTGACAATAAATTTTTGCCGTTCAAAATAAGTAAGGCTAACCATCAGGGATTTTCGCAAAAAATTGAAAACTTTTTATTGTTGAAATTCCGGTTCAAAATGATTATAGGTAATGTATATAACATGTTTAGCCCGAAACTACCGGTAGGATGCGTAAAGAAATTGCGATTATAGCAAGTTTCGTATTTTGAAATTCGGCCACATTTGTAATCGAACTTGGATTGCAGGCGAATGAGGCGACTTATTGCAGCAAATTCAACGTTGATCTACTCATACTTACAGTAATAATCCAAAATAACCTAAACATTCGGAATCGGTGACAATAAATTTTTGCCGTTCAAAATAAGTAAGGCTAACCATCAGGGATTTTCGCAAAAAATTGAAAACTTTTTATTGTTGAAACTCCGGTTCAAAATGATTATAGGTAATGTATATAACATGTTTAGTCCGAAACTACCGGTAGGATGCGTAAAGAAATTGCGATTATAGCAAGTTTCGTTTTTTGAAATTCGGCCACATTTGTAATCGAACTTGGATTGCAGGCGAATGAGGCGACTTATTGCAGCAAATTCAACGTTGATCTACTCATACTTACAGTAATAATCCAAAATAACCTAAACATTCGGAATCGGTGACAATAAATTTTTGCCGTTCAAAATAAGTAAGGCTAACCATCAGGGATTTTCGCAAAAAATTGAAAACTTTTTATTGTTGAAATTCCGGTTCAAAATGATTATAGGTAATGTATATAACATGTTTAGCCCGAAACTACCGGTAGGATGCGTAAAGAAATTGCGATTATAGCAAGTTTCGTATTTTGAAATTCGGCCACATTTGTAATCGAACTTGGATTGCAGGCGAATGAGGCGACTTATTGCAGCAAATTCAACGTTGATCTACTCATACTTACAGTAATAATCCAAAATAACCTAAACATTCGGAATCGGTGACAATAAATTTTTGCCGTTCAAAATAAGTAAGGCTAACCATCAGGGATTTTCGCAAAAAATTGAAAACTTTTTATTGTTGAAACTCCGGTTCAAAATGATTATAGGTAATGTATATAACATGTTTAGTCCGAAACTACCGGTAGGATGCGTAAAGAAATTGCGATTATAGCAAGTTTCGTATTTTGAAATTCGGCCACATTTGTAATCGAACTTGGATTGCAGGCGAATGAGGTGACATATTGCAGCAAATTTAACGTTGATCTACTCATACTTACAGTAATAATCCAAAATAACCTAAACATTCGGAATCGGTGACAATAAATTTTTGCCGTTCAAAATAAGTAAGGCTAACCATCAGGGATTTTCGCAAAAAATTGAAAACTTTTTATTGTTGAAACTCCGGTTCAAAATGATTATAGGTAATGTATATAACATGTTTAGTCCGAAACTACCGGTAGGATGCGTAAAGAAATTGCGATTATAGCAAGTTTCGTATTTTGAAATTCGGCCACATTTGTAATCGAACTTGGGTTGCAGGCGAATGAGGCGACATATTGCAGCAAATTTAACGTTGATCTACTCATACTTACAGTAATAATCCAAAATAACCTAAACATTCGGAATCGGTGACAATAAATTTTTGCCGTTCAAAATAAGTAAGGCTAACCATCAGGGATTTTCGCAAAAAATTGAAAACTTTTTATTGTTGAAACTCCGGTTCAAAATGATTATAGGTAATGTATATAACATGTTTAGTCCGAAACTACCAGTAGGATGCGTAAAGAAATTGCGATTATAGCAAGTTTCGTATTTTGAAATTCGGCCACATTTGTAATCGAACTTGGATTGCAGGCGAATGAGGCGACTTATTGCAGCAAATTCAACGTTGATCTACTCATACTTACAGTAATAATCCAAAATAACCTAAACATTCGGAATCGGTGACAATAAATTTTTGCCGTTCAAAATAAGTAAGGCTAACCATCAGGGATTTTCGCAAAAAATTGAAAACTTTTTATTGTTGAAACTCCGGTTCAAAATGATTATAGGTAATGTATATAACATGTTTAGTCCGAAACTACCAGTAGGATGCGTAAAGAAATTGCGATTATAGCAAGTTTCGTATTTTGAAATTCGGCCACATTTGTAATCGAACTTGGATTGCAGGCGAATGAGGCGACTTATTGCAGCAAATTCAACGTTGATCTACTCATACTTACAGTAATAATCCAAAATAACCTAAACATTCGGAATCGGTGACAATAAATTTTTGCCGTTCAAAATAAGTAAGGCTAACCATCAGGGATTTTCGCAAAAAATTGAAAACTTTTTATTGTTGAAACTCCGGTTCAAAATGATTATAGGTAATGTATATAACATGTTTAGCCCGAAACTACCGGTAGGATGCGTAAAGAAATTGCGATTATAGCAAGTTTCGTATTTTGAAATTCGGCCACATTTGTAATCGAACTTGGATTGCAGGCGAATGAGGCGACTTATTGCAGCAAATTCAACGTTGATCTACTCATACTTACAGTAATAATCCAAAATAACCTAAACATTCGGAATCGGTGACAATAAATTTTTGCCGTTCAAAATAAGTAAGGCTAACCATCAGGGATTTTCGCAAAAAATTGAAAACTTTTTATTGTTGAAACTCCGGTTCAAAATGATTATAGGTAATGTATATAACATGTTTAGTCCGAAACTACCGGTAGGATGCGTAAAGAAATTGCGATTATAGCAAGTTTCGTTTTTTGAAATTCGGCCACATTTGTAATCGAACTTGGATTGCAGGCGAATGAGGCGACTTATTGCAGCAAATTCAACGTTGATCTACTCATACTTACAGTAATAATCCAAAATAACCTAAACATTCGGAATCGGTGACAATAAATTTTTGCCGTTCAAAATAAGTAAGGCTAACCATCAGGGATTTTCGCAAAAATTGAAAACTTTTTATTGTTGAAATTCCGGTTCAAAATGATTATAGGTAATGTATATAACATGTTTAGCCCGAAACTACCGGTAGGATGCGTAAAGAAATTGCGATTATAGCAAGTTTCGTATTTTGAAATTCGGCCACATTTGTAATCGAACTTGGATTGCAGGCGAATGAGGCGACTTATTGCAGCAAATTCAACGTTGATCTACTCATACTTACAGTAATAATCCAAAATAACCTAAACATTCGGAATCGGTGACAATAAATTTTTGCCGTTCAAAATAAGTAAGGCTAACCATCAGGGATTTTCGCAAAAAATTGAAAACTTTTTATTGTTGAAACTCCGGTTCAAAATGATTATAGGTAATGTATATAACATGTTTAGTCCGAAACTACCGGTAGGATGCGTAAAGAAATTGCGATTATAGCAAGTTTCGTTTTTTGAAATTCGGCCACATTTGTAATCGAACTTGGATTGCAGGCGAATGAGGCGACTTATTGCAGCAAATTCAACGTTGATCTACTCATACTTACAGTAATAATCCAAAATAACCTAAACATTCGGAATCGGTGACAATAAATTTTTGCCGTTCAAAATAAGTAAGGCTAACCATCAGGGATTTTCGCAAAAATTGAAAACTTTTTATTGTTGAAATTCCGGTTCAAAATGATTATAGGTAATGTATATAACATGTTTAGCCCGAAACTACCGGTAGGATGCGTAAAGAAATTGCGATTATAGCAAGTTTCGTATTTTGAAATTCGGCCACATTTGTAATCGAACTTGGATTGCAGGCGAATGAGGTGACATATTGCAGCAAATTTAACGTTGATCTACTCATACTTACAGTAATAATCCAAAATAACCTAAACATTCGGAATCGGTGACAATAAATTTTTGCCGTTCAAAATAAGTAAGGCTAACCATCAGGGATTTTCGCAAAAAATTGAAAACTTTTTATTGTTGAAATTCCGGTTCAAAATGATTATAGGTAATGTATATAACATGTTTAGCCCGAAACTACCGGTAGGATGCGTAAAGAAATTGCGATTATAGCAAGTTTCGTATTTTGAAATTCGGCCACATTTGTAATCGAACTTGGATTGCAGGCGAATGAGGCGACTTATTGCAGCAAATTCAACGTTGATCTACTCATACTTACAGTAATAATCCAAAATAACCTAAACATTCGGAATCGGTGACAATAAATTTTTGCCGTTCAAAATAAGTAAGGCTAACCATCAGGGATTTTCGCAAAAAATTGAAAACTTTTTATTGTTGAAACTCCGGTTCAAAATGATTATAGGTAATGTATATAACATGTTTAGTCCGAAACTACCGGTAGGATGCGTAAAGAAATTGCGATTATAGCAAGTTTCGTTTTTTGAAATTCGGCCACATTTGTAATCGAACTTGGATTGCAGGCGAATGAGGCGACTTATTGCAGCAAATTCAACGTTGATCTACTCATACTTACAGTAATAATCCAAAATAACCTAAACATTCGGAATCGGTGACAATAAATTTTTGCCGTTCAAAATAAGTAAGGCTAACCATCAGGGATTTTCGCAAAAAATTGAAAACTTTTTATTGTTGAAATTCCGGTTCAAAATGATTATAGGTAATGTATATAACATGTTTAGCCCGAAACTACCGGTAGGATGCGTAAAGAAATTGCGATTATAGCAAGTTTCGTATTTTGAAATTCGGCCACATTTGTAATCGAACTTGGATTGCAGGCGAATGAGGCGACTTATTGCAGCAAATTCAACGTTGATCTACTCATACTTACAGTAATAATCCAAAATAACCTAAACATTCGGAATCGGTGACAATAAATTTTTGCCGTTCAAAATAAGTAAGGCTAACCATCAGGGATTTTCGCAAAAAATTGAAAACTTTTTATTGTTGAAACTCCGGTTCAAAATGATTATAGGTAATGTATATAACATGTTTAGACCGAAACTACCGGTAGGATGCGTAAAGAAATTGCGATTATAGCAAGTTTCGTATTTTGAAATTCGGCCACATTTGTAATCGAACTTGGATTGCAGGCGAATGAGGTGACATATTGCAGCAAATTTAACGTTGATCTACTCATACTTACAGTAATAATCCAAAATAACCTAAACATTCGGAATCGGTGACAATAAATTTTTGCCGTTCAAAATAAGTAAGGCTAACCATCAGGGATTTTCGCAAAAAATTGAAAACTTTTTATTGTTGAAACTCCGGTTCAAAATGATTATAGGTAATGTATATAACATGTTTAGTCCGAAACTACCGGTAGGATGCGTAAAGAAATTGCGATTATAGCAAGTTTCGTATTTTGAAATTCGGCCACATTTGTAATCGAACTTGGGTTGCAGGCGAATGAGGCGACATATTGCAGCAAATTTAACGTTGATCTACTCATACTTACAGTAATAATCCAAAATAACCTAAACATTCGGAATCGGTGACAATAAATTTTTGCCGTTCAAAATAAGTAAGGCTAACCATCAGGGATTTTCGCAAAAAATTGAAAACTTTTTATTGTTGAAACTCCGGTTCAAAATGATTATAGGTAATGTATATAACATGTTTAGTCCGAAACTACCAGTAGGATGCGTAAAGAAATTGCGATTATAGCAAGTTTCGTATTTTGAAATTCGGCCACATTTGTAATCGAACTTGGATTGCAGGCGAATGAGGCGACTTATTGCAGCAAATTCAACGTTGATCTACTCATACTTACAGTAATAATCCAAAATAACCTAAACATTCGGAATCGGTGACAATAAATTTTTGCCGTTCAAAATAAGTAAGGCTAACCATCAGGGATTTTCGCAAAAAATTGAAAACTTTTTATTGTTGAAACTCCGGTTCAAAATGATTATAGGTAATGTATATAACATGTTTAGTCCGAAACTACCAGTAGGATGCGTAAAGAAATTGCGATTATAGCAAGTTTCGTATTTTGAAATTCGGCCACATTTGTAATCGAACTTGGATTGCAGGCGAATGAGGCGACTTATTGCAGCAAATTCAACGTTGATCTACTCATACTTACAGTAATAATCCAAAATAACCTAAACATTCGGAATCGGTGACAATAAATTTTTGCCGTTCAAAATAAGTAAGGCTAACCATCAGGGATTTTCGCAAAAAATTGAAAACTTTTTATTGTTGAAACTCCGGTTCAAAATGATTATAGGTAATGTATATAACATGTTTAGTCCGAAACTACCAGTAGGATGCGTAAAGAAATTGCGATTATAGCAAGTTTCGTATTTTGAAATTCGGCCACATTTGTAATCGAACTTGGATTGCAGGCGAATGAGGCGACTTATTGCAGCAAATTTAACGTTGATCTACTCATACTTACAGTAATAATCCAAAATAACCTAAACATTCGGAATCGGTGACAATAAATTTTATCCGTTCAAAATAAGTAAGGCTAACATCAGGGATTTTCGCAAAAAATTGAAAACTTTTTATTGTTGAAATTCCGGTTCAAAATGATTATAGGTAATGTATATAACATGTTTAGCCCGAAACTACCGGTAGGATGCGTAAAGAAATTGCGATTATAGCAAGTTTCGTATTTTGAAATTCGGCCACATTTGTAATCGAACTTGGATTGCAGGCGAATGAGGCGACTTATTGCAGCAAATTCAACGTTGATCTACTCATACTTACAGTAATAATCCAAAATAACCTAAACATTCGGAATCGGTGACAATAAATTTTTGCCGTTCAAAATAAGTAAGGCTAACCATCAGGGATTTTCGCAAAAAATTGAAAACTTTTTATTGTTGAAACTCCGGTTCAAAATGATTATAGGTAATGTATATAACATGTTTAGTCCGAAACTACCGGTAGGATGCGTAAAGAAATTGCGATTATAGCAAGTTTCGTATTTTGAAATTCGGCCACATTTGTAATCGAACTTGGATTGCAGGCGAATGAGGTGACATATTGCAGCAAATTTAACGTTGATCTACTCATACTTACAGTAATAATCCAAAATAACCTAAACATTCGGAATCGGTGACAATAAATTTTTGCCGTTCAAAATAAGTAAGGCTAACCATCAGGGATTTTCGCAAAAAATTGAAAACTTTTTATTGTTGAAACTCCGGTTCAAAATGATTATAGGTAATGTATATAACATGTTTAGTCCGAAACTACCGGTAGGATGCGTAAAGAAATTGCGATTATAGCAAGTTTCGTATTTTGAAATTCGGCCACATTTGTAATCGAACTTGGATTGCAGGCGAATGAGGTGACATATTGCAGCAAATTTAACGTTGATCTACTCATACTTACAGTAATAATCCAAAATAACCTAAACATTCGGAATCGGTGACAATAAATTTTTGCCGTTCAAAATAAGTAAGGCTAACCATCAGGGATTTTCGCAAAAAATTGAAAACTTTTTATTGTTGAAATTCCGGTTCAAAATGATTATAGGTAATGTATATAACATGTTTAGCCCGAAACTACCGGTAGGATGCGTAAAGAAATTGCGATTATAGCAAGTTTCGTATTTTGAAATTCGGCCACATTTGTAATCGAACTTGGATTGCAGGCGAATGAGGTGACATATTGCAGCAAATTTAACGTTGATCTACTCATACTTACAGTAATAATCCAAAATAACCTAAACATTCGGAATCGGTGACAATAAATTTTTGCCGTTCAAAATAAGTAAGGCTAACCATCAGGGATTTTCGCAAAAAATTGAAAACTTTTTATTGTTGAAACTCCGGTTCAAAATGATTATAGGTAATGTATATAACATGTTTAGTCCGAAACTACCGGTAGGATGCGTAAAGAAATTGCGATTATAGCAAGTTTCGTATTTTGAAATTCGGCCACATTTGTAATCGAACTTGGATTGCAGGCGAATGAGGTGACATATTGCAGCAAATTTAACGTTGATCTACTCATACTTACAGTAATAATCCAAAATAACCTAAACATTCGGAATCGGTGACAATAAATTTTTGCCGTTCAAAATAAGTAAGGCTAACCATCAGGGATTTTCGCAAAAAATTGAAAACTTTTTATTGTTGAAATTCCGGTTCAAAATGATTATAGGTAATGTATATAACATGTTTAGCCCGAAACTACCGGTAGGATGCGTAAAGAAATTGCGATTATAGCAAGTTTCGTATTTTGAAATTCGGCCACATTTGTAATCGAACTTGGATTGCAGGCGAATGAGGCGACTTATTGCAGCAAATTCAACGTTGATCTACTCATACTTACAGTAATAATCCAAAATAACCTAAACATTCGGAATCGGTGACAATAAATTTTTGCCGTTCAAAATAAGTAAGGCTAACCATCAGGGATTTTCGCAAAAAATTGAAAACTTTTTATTGTTGAAACTCCGGTTCAAAATGATTATAGGTAATGTATATAACATGTTTAGTCCGAAACTACCGGTAGGATGCGTAAAGAAATTGCGATTATAGCAAGTTTCGTTTTTTGAAATTCGGCCACATTTGTAATCGAACTTGGATTGCAGGCGAATGAGGCGACTTATTGCAGCAAATTCAACGTTGATCTACTCATACTTACAGTAATAATCCAAAATAACCTAAACATTCGGAATCGGTGACAATAAATTTTTGCCGTTCAAAATAAGTAAGGCTAACCATCAGGGATTTTCGCAAAAATTGAAAACTTTTTATTGTTGAAATTCCGGTTCAAAATGATTATAGGTAATGTATATAACATGTTTAGCCCGAAACTACCGGTAGGATGCGTAAAGAAATTGCGATTATAGCAAGTTTCGTATTTTGAAATTCGGCCACATTTGTAATCGAACTTGGATTGCAGGCGAATGAGGCGACTTATTGCAGCAAATTCAACGTTGATCTACTCATACTTACAGTAATAATCCAAAATAACCTAAACATTCGGAATCGGTGACAATAAATTTTTGCCGTTCAAAATAAGTAAGGCTAACCATCAGGGATTTTCGCAAAAAATTGAAAACTTTTTATTGTTGAAACTCCGGTTCAAAATGATTATAGGTAATGTATATAACATGTTTAGTCCGAAACTACCGGTAGGATGCGTAAAGAAATTGCGATTATAGCAAGTTTCGTATTTTGAAATTCGGCCACATTTGTAATCGAACTTGGATTGCAGGCGAATGAGGTGACATATTGCAGCAAATTTAACGTTGATCTACTCATACTTACAGTAATAATCCAAAATAACCTAAACATTCGGAATCGGTGACAATAAATTTTTGCCGTTCAAAATAAGTAAGGCTAACCATCAGGGATTTTCGCAAAAAATTGAAAACTTTTTATTGTTGAAACTCCGGTTCAAAATGATTATAGGTAATGTATATAACATGTTTAGTCCGAAACTACCGGTAGGATGCGTAAAGAAATTGCGATTATAGCAAGTTTCGTATTTTGAAATTCGGCCACATTTGTAATCGAACTTGGATTGCAGGCGAATGAGGTGACATATTGCAGCAAATTTAACGTTGATCTACTCATACTTACAGTAATAATCCAAAATAACCTAAACATTCGGAATCGGTGACAATAAATTTTTGCCGTTCAAAATAAGTAAGGCTAACCATCAGGGATTTTCGCAAAAAATTGAAAACTTTTTATTGTTGAAATTCCGGTTCAAAATGATTATAGGTAATGTATATAACATGTTTAGCCCGAAACTACCGGTAGGATGCGTAAAGAAATTGCGATTATAGCAAGTTTCGTATTTTGAAATTCGGCCACATTTGTAATCGAACTTGGATTGCAGGCGAATGAGGCGACTTATTGCAGCAAATTCAACGTTGATCTACTCATACTTACAGTAATAATCCAAAATAACCTAAACATTCGGAATCGGTGACAATAAATTTTTGCCGTTCAAAATAAGTAAGGCTAACCATCAGGGATTTTCGCAAAAAATTGAAAACTTTTTATTGTTGAAACTCCGGTTCAAAATGATTATAGGTAATGTATATAACATGTTTAGTCCGAAACTACCGGTAGGATGCGTAAAGAAATTGCGATTATAGCAAGTTTCGTATTTTGAAATTCGGCCACATTTGTAATCGAACTTGGATTGCAGGCGAATGAGGTGACATATTGCAGCAAATTTAACGTTGATCTACTCATACTTACAGTAATAATCCAAAATAACCTAAACATTCGGAATCGGTGACAATAAATTTTTGCCGTTCAAAATAAGTAAGGCTAACCATCAGGGATTTTCGCAAAAAATTGAAAACTTTTTATTGTTGAAACTCCGGTTCAAAATGATTATAGGTAATGTATATAACATGTTTAGTCCGAAACTACCGGTAGGATGCGTAAAGAAATTGCGATTATAGCAAGTTTCGTATTTTGAAATTCGGCCACATTTGTAATCGAACTTGGATTGCAGGCGAATGAGGTGACATATTGCAGCAAATTTAACGTTGATCTACTCATACTTACAGTAATAATCCAAAATAACCTAAACATTCGGAATCGGTGACAATAAATTTTTGCCGTTCAAAATAAGTAAGGCTAACCATCAGGGATTTTCGCAAAAAATTGAAAACTTTTTATTGTTGAAATTCCGGTTCAAAATGATTATAGGTAATGTATATAACATGTTTAGCCCGAAACTACCGGTAGGATGCGTAAAGAAATTGCGATTATAGCAAGTTTCGTATTTTGAAATTCGGCCACATTTGTAATCGAACTTGGATTGCAGGCGAATGAGGCGACTTATTGCAGCAAATTCAACGTTGATCTACTCATACTTACAGTAATAATCCAAAATAACCTAAACATTCGGAATCGGTGACAATAAATTTTTGCCGTTCAAAATAAGTAAGGCTAACCATCAGGGATTTTCGCAAAAAATTGAAAACTTTTTATTGTTGAAACTCCGGTTCAAAATGATTATAGGTAATGTATATAACATGTTTAGTCCGAAACTACCGGTAGGATGCGTAAAGAAATTGCGATTATAGCAAGTTTCGTATTTTGAAATTCGGCCACATTTGTAATCGAACTTGGATTGCAGGCGAATGAGGTGACATATTGCAGCAAATTTAACGTTGATCTACTCATACTTACAGTAATAATCCAAAATAACCTAAACATTCGGAATCGGTGACAATAAATTTTTGCCGTTCAAAATAAGTAAGGCTAACCATCAGGGATTTTCGCAAAAAATTGAAAACTTTTTATTGTTGAAACTCCGGTTCAAAATGATTATAGGTAATGTATATAACATGTTTAGTCCGAAACTACCAGTAGGATGCGTAAAGAAATTGCGATTATAGCAAGTTTCGTATTTTGAAATTCGGCCACATTTGTAATCGAACTTGGGTTGCAGGCGAATGAGGCGACATATTGCAGCAAATTTAACGTTGATCTACTCATACTTACAGTAATAATCCAAAATAACCTAAACATTCGGAATCGGTGACAATAAATTTTTGCCGTTCAAAATAAGTAAGGCTAACCATCAGGGATTTTCGCAAAAAATTGAAAACTTTTTATTGTTGAAACTCCGGTTCAAAATGATTATAGGTAATGTATATAACATGTTTAGTCCGAAACTACCAGTAGGATGCGTAAAGAAATTGCGATTATAGCAAGTTTCGTATTTTGAAATTCGGCCACATTTGTAATCGAACTTGGATTGCAGGCGAATGAGGCGACTTATTGCAGCAAATTCAACGTTGATCTACTCATACTTACAGTAATAATCCAAAATAACCTAAACATTCGGAATCGGTGACAATAAATTTTTGCCGTTCAAAATAAGTAAGGCTAACCATCAGGGATTTTCGCAAAAAATTGAAAACTTTTTATTGTTGAAACTCCGGTTCAAAATGATTATAGGTAATGTATATAACATGTTTAGTCCGAAACTACCGGTAGGATGCGTAAAGAAATTGCGATTATAGCAAGTTTCGTATTTTGAAATTCGGCCACATTTGTAATCGAACTTGGATTGCAGGCGAATGAGGCGACTTATTGCAGCAAATTTAACGTTGATCTACTCATACTTACAGTAATAATCCAAAATAACCTAAACATTCGGAATCGGTGACAATAAATTTTATCCGTTCAAAATAAGTAAGGCTAACATCAGGGATTTTCGCAAAAAATTGAAAACTTTTTATTGTTGAAATTCCGGTTCAAAATGATTATAGGTAATGTATATAACATGTTTAGCCCGAAACTACCGGTAGGATGCGTAAAGAAATTGCGATTATAGCAAGTTTCGTATTTTGAAATTCGGCCACATTTGTAATCGAACTTGGATTGCAGGCGAATGAGGCGACTTATTGCAGCAAATTCAACGTTGATCTACTCATACTTACAGTAATAATCCAAAATAACCTAAACATTCGGAATCGGTGACAATAAATTTTTGCCGTTCAAAATAAGTAAGGCTAACCATCAGGGATTTTCGCAAAAAATTGAAAACTTTTTATTGTTGAAACTCCGGTTCAAAATGATTATAGGTAATGTATATAACATGTTTAGTCCGAAACTACCGGTAGGATGCGTAAAGAAATTGCGATTATAGCAAGTTTCGTATTTTGAAATTCGGCCACATTTGTAATCGAACTTGGATTGCAGGCGAATGAGGTGACATATTGCAGCAAATTTAACGTTGATCTACTCATACTTACAGTAATAATCCAAAATAACCTAAACATTCGGAATCGGTGACAATAAATTTTTGCCGTTCAAAATAAGTAAGGCTAACCATCAGGGATTTTCGCAAAAAATTGAAAACTTTTTATTGTTGAAATTCCGGTTCAAAATGATTATAGGTAATGTATATAACATGTTTAGCCCGAAACTACCGGTAGGATGCGTAAAGAAATTGCGATTATAGCAAGTTTCGTATTTTGAAATTCGGCCACATTTGTAATCGAACTTGGATTGCAGGCGAATGAGGCGACTTATTGCAGCAAATTCAACGTTGATCTACTCATACTTACAGTAATAATCCAAAATAACCTAAACATTCGGAATCGGTGACAATAAATTTTTGCCGTTCAAAATAAGTAAGGCTAACCATCAGGGATTTTCGCAAAAAATTGAAAACTTTTTATTGTTGAAACTCCGGTTCAAAATGATTATAGGTAATGTATATAACATGTTTAGTCCGAAACTACCGGTAGGATGCGTAAAGAAATTGCGATTATAGCAAGTTTCGTTTTTTGAAATTCGGCCACATTTGTAATCGAACTTGGATTGCAGGCGAATGAGGCGACTTATTGCAGCAAATTCAACGTTGATCTACTCATACTTACAGTAATAATCCAAAATAACCTAAACATTCGGAATCGGTGACAATAAATTTTTGCCGTTCAAAATAAGTAAGGCTAACCATCAGGGATTTTCGCAAAAAATTGAAAACTTTTTATTGTTGAAATTCCGGTTCAAAATGATTATAGGTAATGTATATAACATGTTTAGTCCGAAACTACCAGTAGGATGCGTAAAGAAATTCCGATTATAGCAAGTTTCGTATTTTGAAATTCGGCCACATTTGTAATCGAACTTGGATTGCAGGCGAATGAGGCGACTTATTGCAGCAAATTCAACGTTGATCTACTCATACTTACAGTAATAATCCAAAATAACCTAAACATTCGGAATCGGTGACAATAAATTTTTGCCGTTCAAAATAAGTAAGGCTAACCATCAGGGATTTTCGCAAAAAATTGAAAACTTTTTATTGTTGAAACTCCGGTTCAAAATGATTATAGGTAATGTATATAACATGTTTAGTCCGAAACTACCGGTAGGATGCGTAAAGAAATTGCGATTATAGCAAGTTTCGTATTTTGAAATTCGGCCACATTTGTAATCGAACTTGGATTGCAGGCGAATGAGGTGACATATTGCAGCAAATTTAACGTTGATCTACTCATACTTACAGTAATAATCCAAAATAACCTAAACATTCGGAATCGGTGACAATAAATTTTTGCCGTTCAAAATAAGTAAGGCTAACCATCAGGGATTTTCGCAAAAAATTGAAAACTTTTTATTGTTGAAATTCCGGTTCAAAATGATTATAGGTAATGTATATAACATGTTTAGTCCGAAACTACCGGTAGGATGCGTAAAGAAATTGCGATTATAGCAAGTTTCGTATTTTGAAATTCGGCCACATTTGTAATCGAACTTGGATTGCAGGCGAATGAGGCGACTTATTGCAGCAAATTCAACGTTGATCTACTCATACTTACAGTAATAATCCAAAATAACCTAAACATTCGGAATCGGTGACAATAAATTTTTGCCGTTCAAAATAAGTAAGGCTAACCATCAGGGATTTTCGCAAAAAATTGAAAACTTTTTATTGTTGAAATTCCGGTTCAAAATGATTATAGGTAATGTATATAACATGTTTAGCCCGAAACTACCGGTAGGATGCGTAAAGAAATTGCGATTATAGCAAGTTTCGTATTTTGAAATTCAGCCACATTTGTAGTCGAACTTGGATTGCAGGCGAATGAGGCTACTTATTGCAGCAAATTTAACGTTGATCTACTCATACTTACAGTAATAATCCAAAATAACCTAAACATTCGGAATCGGTGACAATAAATTTTTGCCGTTCAAAATAAGTAAGGCACCATCAGGCATTTTCGCAAAAAATTGAAAACTTTTTATTGTTGAAATTCCGGTTCAAAATGATTATAGGTAATGTATATAACATGTTTAGCCCGAAACTACCGGTAGGATGCGTAAAGAAATTGCGATTATAGCAAGTTTCGTATTTTGAAATTCGGCCACATTTGTAATCGAACTTGGATTGCAGGCGAATGAGGTGACATATTGCAGCAAATTTAACGTTGATCTACTCATACTTACAGTAATAATCCAAAATAACCTAAACATTCGGAATCGGTGACAATAAATTTTTGCCGTTCAAAATAAGTAAGGCTAACCATCAGGGATTTTCGCAAAAAATTGAAAACTTTTTATTGTTGAAATTCCGGTTCAAAATGATTATAGGTAATGTATATAACATGTTTAGCCCGAAACTACCGGTAGGATGCGTAAAGAAATTGCGATTATAGCAAGTTTCGTATTTTGAAATTCGGCCACATTTGTAATCGAACTTGGATTGCAGGCGAATGAGGTGACATATTGCAGCAAATTCAACGTTGATCTACTCATACTTACAGTAATAATCCAAAATAACCTAAACATTCGGAATCGGTGACAATAAATTTTTGCCGTTCAAAATAAGTAAGGCACCATCAGGCATTTTCGCAAAAAATTGAAAACTTTTTATTGTTGAAATTCCGGTTCAAAATGATTATAGGTAATGTATATAACATGTTTAGCCCGAAACTACCGGTAGGATGCGTAAAGAAATTGCGATTATAGCAAGTTTCGTATTTTGAAATTCGGCCACATTTGTAATCGAACTTGGATTGCAGGCGAATGAGGTGACATATTGCAGCAAATTTAACGTTGATCTACTCATACTTACAGTAATAATCCAAAATAACCTAAACATTCGGAATCGGTGACAATAAATTTTTGCCGTTCAAAATAAGTAAGGCTAACCATCAGGGATTTTCGCAAAAAATTGAAAACTTTTTATTGTTGAAATTCCGGTTCAAAATGATTATAGGTAATGTATATAACATGTTTAGCCCGAAACTACCGGTAGGATGCGTAAAGAAATTGCGATTATAGCAAGTTTCGTATTTTGAAATTCGGCCACATTTGTAATCGAACTTGGATTGCAGGCGAATGAGGTGACATATTGCAGCAAATTTAACGTTGATCTACTCATACTTACAGTAATAATCCAAAATAACCTAAACATTCGGAATCGGTGACAATAAATTTTATCCGTTCAAAATAAGTAAGGCTAACCATCAGGGATTTTCGCAAAAAATTGAAAACTTTTTATTGTTGAAATTCCAGTTCAAAATGATTATAGGTAATGTATATAACATGTTTAGCCCGAAACTACCGGTAGGATGCGTAAAGAAATTGCGATTATAGCAAGTTTCGTATTTTGAAATTCAGCCACATTTGTAGTCGAACTTGGATTGCAGGCGAATGAGGTGACATATTGCAGCAAATTTAACGTTGATCTACTCATACTTACAGTAATAATCCAAAATAACCTAAACATTCGGAATCGGTGACAATAAATTTTATCCGTTCAAAATAAGTAAGGCTAACCATCAGGGATTTTCGCAAAAAATTGAAAACTTTTTATTGTTGAAATTCCGGTTCAAAATGATTATAGGTAATGTATATAACATGTTTAGTCCGAAACTACCGGTAGGATGCGTAAAGAAATTCCGATTATAGCAAGTTTCGTATTTTGAAATTCTGCCACATTTGTAATCGAACTTGGATTGTAGGCGAACGAGGCGACTTATTGCAGCAAATTTAACGTTGATCTACTCATACTTACAGTAATAATCCAAAATAACCTAAACATTCGGAATCGGTGACAATACATTTTTGCCGTTCAAAATAAGTAAGGCTAACCATCAGGGATTTTCGCAAAAAATTGAAAACTTTTTATTGTTGAAACTCCGGTTCAAAATGATTATAGGTAATGTATATAACATGTTTAGTCCGAAACTACCGGTAGGATGCGTAAAGAAATTCCGATTATAGCAAGTTTCGTATTTTAAAATTCGGCCACATTTGTAATCGAACTTGGATTGCAGGCGAATGAGGCGACTTATTGCAGCAAATTCAACGTTGATCTACTCATACTTACAGTAATAATCCAAAATAACCTAAACATTCGGAATCGGTGACAATACATTTTTGCCGTTCAAAATAAGTAAGGCTAACCATCAGGGATTTTCGCAAAAAATTGAAAACTTTTTATTGTTGAAACTCCGGTTCAAAATGATTATAGGTAATGTATATAACATGTTTAGTCCGAAACTACCGGTAGGATGCGTAAAGAAATTCCGATTATAGCAAGTTTCGTATTTTAAAATTCGGCCACATTTGTAATCGAACTTGGATTGCAGGCGAATGAGGCGACTTATTGCAGCAAATTCAACGTTGATCTACTCATACTTACAGTAATAATCCAAAATAACCTAAACATTCAGAATCGGTGACAATAAATTTTTGCCGTTCAAAATAAGTAAGGCTAACCATCAGGGATTTTCGCAAAAAATTGAAAACTTTTTATTGTTGAAACTCCGGTTCAAAATGATTATAGGTAATGTATATAACATGTTTAGCCCGAAACTACCGGTAGGATGCGTAAAGAAATTGCGATTATAGCAAGTTTCGTATTTTGAAATTCGGCCACATTTGTAATCGAACTTGGATTGCAGGCGAATGAGGTGACATATTGCAGCAAATTTAACGTTGATCTACTCATACTTACAGTAATAATCCAAAATAACCTAAACATTCGGAATCGGTGACAATAAATTTTATCCGTTCAAAATAAGTAAGGCTAACCATCAGGGATTTTCGCAAAAAATTGAAAACTTTTTATTGTTGAAATTCCGGTTCAAAATGATTATAGGTAATGTATATAACATGTTTAGTCCGAAACTACCGGTAGGATGCGTAAAGAAATTCCGATTATAGCAAGTTTCGTATTTTGAAATTCTGCCACATTTGTAATCGAACTTGGATTGTAGGCGAACGAGGCGACTTATTGCAGCAAATTTAACGTTGATCTACTCATACTTACAGTAATAATCCAAAATAACCTAAACATTCGGAATCGGTGACAATACATTTTTGCCGTTCAAAATAAGTAAGGCTAACCATCAGGGATTTTCGCAAAAAATTGAAAACTTTTTATTGTTGAAACTCCGGTTCAAAATGATTATAGGTAATGTATATAACATGTTTAGTCCGAAACTACCGGTAGGATGCGTAAAGAAATTGCGATTATAGCAAGTTTCGTATTTTAAAATTCGGCCACATTTGTAATCGAACTTGGATTGCAGGCGAATGAGGCGACTTATTGCAGCAAATTCAACGTTGATCTACTCATACTTACAGTAATAATCCAAAATAACCTAAACATTCAGAATCGGTGACAATAAATTTTTGCCGTTCAAAATAAGTAAGGCTAACCATCAGGGATTTTCGCAAAAAATTGAAAACTTTTTATTGTTGAAACTCCGGTTCAAAATGATTATAGGTAATGTATATAACATGTTTAGCCCGAAACTACCGGTAGGATGCGTAAAGAAATTCCGATTATAGCAAGTTTCGTATTTTGAAATTCGGCCACATTTGTAATCGAACTTGGATTGCAGGCGAATGAGGCGACTTATTGCAGCAAATTCAACGTTGATCTACTCATACTTACAGTAATAATCCAAAATAACCTAAACATTCGGAATCGGTGACAATAAATTTTTGCCGTTCAAAATAAGTAAGGCTAACCATCAGGGATTTTCGCAAAAAATTGAAAACTTTTTATTGTTGAAACTCCGGTTCAAAATGATTATAGGTAATGTATATAACATGTTTAGTCCGAAACTACCGGTAGGATGCGTAAAGAAATTCCGATTATAGCAAGTTTCGTATTTTGAAATTCTGCCACATTTGTAATCGAACTTGGATTGTAGGCGAACGAGGCGACTTATTGCAGCAAATTTAACGTTGATCTACTCATACTTACAGTAATAATCCAAAATAACCTAAACATTCGGAATCGGTGACAATACATTTTTGCCGTTCAAAATAAGTAAGGCTAACCATCAGGGATTTTCGCAAAAAATTGAAAACTTTTTATTGTTGAAACTCCGGTTCAAAATGATTATAGGTAATGTATATAACATGTTTAGTCCGAAACTACCGGTAGGATGCGTAAAGAAATTCCGATTATAGCAAGTTTCGTATTTTGAAATTCGGCCACATTTGTAATCGAACTTGGATTGCAGGCGAATGAGGTGACATATTGCAGCAAATTTAACGTTGATCTACTCATACTTACAGTAATAATCCAAAATAACCTAAACATTCGGAATCGGTGACAATAAATTTTATCCGTTCAAAATAAGTAAGGCTAACCATCAGGGATTTTCGCAAAAAATTGAAAACTTTTTATTGTTGAAATTCCGGTTCAAAATGATTATAGGTAATGTATATAACATGTTTAGTCCGAAACTACCGGTAGGATGCGTAAAGAAATTCCGATTATAGCAAGTTTCGTATTTTGAAATTCTGCCACATTTGTAATCGAACTTGGATTGTAGGCGAACGAGGCGACTTATTGCAGCAAATTTAACGTTGATCTACTCATACTTACAGTAATAATCCAAAATAACCTAAACATTCGGAATCGGTGACAATACATTTTTGCCGTTCAAAATAAGTAAGGCTAACCATCAGGGATTTTCGCAAAAAATTGAAAACTTTTTATTGTTGAAACTCCGGTTCAAAATGATTATAGGTAATGTATATAACATGTTTAGCCCGAAACTACCGGTAGGATGCGTAAAGAAATTCCGATTATAGCAAGTTTCGTATTTTGAAATTCGGCCACATTTGTAATCGAACTTGGATTGCAGGCGAATGAGGCGACTTATTGCAGCAAATTCAACGTTGATCTACTCATACTTACAGTAATAATCCAAAATAACCTAAACATTCGGAATCGGTGACAATAAATTTTTGCCGTTCAAAATAAGTAAGGCTAACCATCAGGGATTTTCGCAAAAAATTGAAAACTTTTTATTGTTGAAATTCCGGTTCAAAATGATTATAGGTAATGTATATAACATGTTTAGTCCGAAACTACCGGTAGGATGCGTAAAGAAATTCCGATTATAGCAAGTTTCGTATTTTGAAATTCGGCCACATTTGTAATCGAACTTGGATTGCAGGCGAATGAGGCGACTTATTGCAGCAAATTCAACGTTGATCTACTCATACTTACAGTAATAATCCAAAATAACCTAAACATTCGGAATCGGTGACAATAAATTTTTGCCGTTCAAAATAAGTAAGGCTAACCATCAGGGATTTTCGCAAAAAATTGAAAACTTTTTATTGTTGAAACTCCGGTTCAAAATGATTATAGGTAATGTATATAACATGTTTAGCCCGAAACTACCGGTAGGATGCGTAAAGAAATTCCGATTATAGCAAGTTTCGTATTTTGAAATTCGGCCACATTTGTAATCGAACTTGGATTGCAGGCGAATGAGGCGACTTATTGCAGCAAATTCAACGTTGATCTACTCATACTTACAGTAATAATCCAAAATAACCTAAACATTCGGAATCGGTGACAATAAATTTTTGCCGTTCAAAATAAGTAAGGCTAACCATCAGGGATTTTCGCAAAAAATTGAAAACTTTTTATTGTTGAAATTCCGGTTCAAAATGATTATAGGTAATGTATATAACATGTTTAGTCCGAAACTACCGGTAGGATGCGTAAAGAAATTCCGATTATAGCAAGTTTCGTATTTTGAAATTCGGCCACATTTGTAATCGAACTTGGATTGCAGGCGAATGAGGCGACTTATTGCAGCAAATTCAACGTTGATCTACTCATACTTACAGTAATAATCCAAAATAACCTAAACATTCGGAATCGGTGACAATAAATTTTTGCCGTTCAAAATAAGTAAGGCTAACCATCAGGGATTTTCGCAAAAAATTGAAAACTTTTTATTGTTGAAACTCCGGTTCAAAATGATTATAGGTAATGTATATAACATGTTTAGCCCGAAACTACCGGTAGGATGCGTAAAGAAATTCCGATTATAGCAAGTTTCGTATTTTGAAATTCGGCCACATTTGTAATCGAACTTGGATTGCAGGCGAATGAGGCGACTTATTGCAGCAAATTCAACGTTGATCTACTCATACTTACAGTAATAATCCAAAATAACCTAAACATTCGGAATCGGTGACAATAAATTTTTGCCGTTCAAAATAAGTAAGGCTAACCATCAGGGATTTTCGCAAAAAATTGAAAACTTTTTATTGTTGAAATTCCGGTTCAAAATGATTATAGGTAATGTATATAACATGTTTAGTCCGAAACTACCGGTAGGATGCGTAAAGAAATTCCGATTATAGCAAGTTTCGTATTTTGAAATTCGGCCACATTTGTAATCGAACTTGGATTGCAGGCGAATGAGGCGACTTATTGCAGCAAATTCAACGTTGATCTACTCATACTTACAGTAATAATCCAAAATAACCTAAACATTCGGAATCGGTGACAATAAATTTTTGCCGTTCAAAATAAGTAAGGCTAACCATCAGGGATTTTCGCAAAAAATTGAAAACTTTTTATTGTTGAAACTCCGGTTCAAAATGATTATAGGTAATGTATATAACATGTTTAGCCCGAAACTACCGGTAGGATGCGTAAAGAAATTCCGATTATAGCAAGTTTCGTATTTTGAAATTCGGCCACATTTGTAATCGAACTTGGATTGCAGGCGAATGAGGCGACTTATTGCAGCAAATTCAACGTTGATCTACTCATACTTACAGTAATAATCCAAAATAACCTAAACATTCAGAATCGGTGACAATAAATTTTTGCCGTTCAAAATAAGTAAGGCTAACCATCAGGGATTTTCGCAAAAAATTGAAAACTTTTTATTGTTGAAACTCCGGTTCAAAATGATTATAGGTAATGTATATAACATGTTTAGCCCGAAACTACCGGTAGGATGCGTAAAGAAATTGCGATTATAGCAAGTTTCGTATTTTGAAATTCGGCCACATTTGTAATCGAACTTGGATTGCAGGCGAATGAGGTGACATATTGCAGCAAATTTAACGTTGATCTACTCATACTTACAGTAATAATCCAAAATAACCTAAACATTCGGAATCGGTGACAATAAATTTTATCCGTTCAAAATAAGTAAGGCTAACCATCAGGGATTTTCGCAAAAAATTGAAAACTTTTTATTGTTGAAATTCCGGTTCAAAATGATTATAGGTAATGTATATAACATGTTTAGTCCGAAACTACCGGTAGGATGCGTAAAGAAATTCCGATTATAGCAAGTTTCGTATTTTGAAATTCTGCCACATTTGTAATCGAACTTGGATTGTAGGCGAACGAGGCGACTTATTGCAGCAAATTTAACGTTGATCTACTCATACTTACAGTAATAATCCAAAATAACCTAAACATTCGGAATCGGTGACAATACATTTTTGCCGTTCAAAATAAGTAAGGCTAACCATCAGGGATTTTCGCAAAAAATTGAAAACTTTTTATTGTTGAAACTCCGGTTCAAAATGATTATAGGTAATGTATATAACATGTTTAGTCCGAAACTACCGGTAGGATGCGTAAAGAAATTCCGATTATAGCAAGTTTCGTATTTTAAAATTCGGCCACATTTGTAATCGAACTTGGATTGCAGGCGAATGAGGCGACTTATTGCAGCAAATTCAACGTTGATCTACTCATACTTACAGTAATAATCCAAAATAACCTAAACATTCAGAATCGGTGACAATAAATTTTTGCCGTTCAAAATAAGTAAGGCTAACCATCAGGGATTTTCGCAAAAAATTGAAAACTTTTTATTGTTGAAACTCCGGTTCAAAATGATTATAGGTAATGTATATAACATGTTTAGCCCGAAACTACCGGTAGGATGCGTAAAGAAATTCCGATTATAGCAAGTTTCGTATTTTGAAATTCGGCCACATTTGTAATCGAACTTGGATTGCAGGCGAATGAGGCGACTTATTGCAGCAAATTCAACGTTGATCTACTCATACTTACAGTAATAATCCAAAATAACCTAAACATTCGGAATCGGTGACAATAAATTTTTGCCGTTCAAAATAAGTAAGGCTAACCATCAGGGATTTTCGCAAAAAATTGAAAACTTTTTATTGTTGAAATTCCGGTTCAAAATGATTATAGGTAATGTATATAACATGTTTAGTCCGAAACTACCGGTAGGATGCGTAAAGAAATTCCGATTATAGCAAGTTTCGTATTTTGAAATTCGGCCACATTTGTAATCGAACTTGGATTGCAGGCGAATGAGGCGACTTATTGCAGCAAATTCAACGTTGATCTACTCATACTTACAGTAATAATCCAAAATAACCTAAACATTCGGAATCGGTGACAATAAATTTTTGCCGTTCAAAATAAGTAAGGCTAACCATCAGGGATTTTCGCAAAAAATTGAAAACTTTTTATTGTTGAAACTCCGGTTCAAAATGATTATAGGTAATGTATATAACATGTTTAGCCCGAAACTACCGGTAGGATGCGTAAAGAAATTCCGATTATAGCAAGTTTCGTATTTTGAAATTCGGCCACATTTGTAATCGAACTTGGATTGCAGGCGAATGAGGCGACTTATTGCAGCAAATTCAACGTTGATCTACTCATACTTACAGTAATAATCCAAAATAACCTAAACATTCGGAATCGGTGACAATAAATTTTTGCCGTTCAAAATAAGTAAGGCTAACCATCAGGGATTTTCGCAAAAAATTGAAAACTTTTTATTGTTGAAACTCCGGTTCAAAATGATTATAGGTAATGTATATAACATGTTTAGCCCGAAACTACCGGTAGGATGCGTAAAGAAATTCCGATTATAGCAAGTTTCGTATTTTGAAATTCGGCCACATTTGTAATCGAACTTGGATTGCAGGCGAATGAGGCGACTTATTGCAGCAAATTCAACGTTGATCTACTCATACTTACAGTAATAATCCAAAATAACCTAAACATTCAGAATCGGTGACAATAAATTTTTGCCGTTCAAAATAAGTAAGGCTAACCATCAGGGATTTTCGCAAAAAATTGAAAACTTTTTATTGTTGAAATTCCAGTTCAAAATGATTATAGGTAATGTATATAACATGTTTAGCCCGAAACTACCGGTAGGATGCGTAAAGAAATTCCGATTATAGCAAGTTTCGTATTTTGAAATTCGGCCACATTTGTAATCGAACTTGGATTGCAGGCGAATGAGGCGACTTATTGCAGCAAATTCAACGTTGATCTACTCATACTTACAGTAATAATCCAAAATAACCTAAACATTCGGAATCGGTGACAATAAATTTTTGCCGTTCAAAATAAGTAAGGCTAACCATCAGGGATTTTCGCAAAAAATTGAAAACTTTTTATTGTTGAAACTCCGGTTCAAAATGATTATAGGTAATGTATATAACATGTTTAGCCCGAAACTACCGGTAGGATGCGTAAAGAAATTCCGATTATAGCAAGTTTCGTATTTTGAAATTCGGCCACATTTGTAATCGAACTTGGATTGCAGGCGAATGAGGCGACTTATTGCAGCAAATTCAACGTTGATCTACTCATACTTACAGTAATAATCCAAAATAACCTAAACATTCGGAATCGGTGACAATAAATTTTTGCCGTTCAAAATAAGTAAGGCTAACCATCAGGGATTTTCGCAAAAAATTGAAAACTTTTTATTGTTGAAACTCCGGTTCAAAATGATTATAGGTAATGTATATAACATGTTTAGCCCGAAACTACCGGTAGGATGCGTAAAGAAATTCCGATTATAGCAAGTTTCGTATTTTGAAATTCGGCCACATTTGTAATCGAACTTGGATTGCAGGCGAATGAGGCGACTTATTGCAGCAAATTCAACGTTGATCTACTCATACTTACAGTAATAATCCAAAATAACCTAAACATTCGGAATCGGTGACAATAAATTTTTGCCGTTCAAAATAAGTAAGGCTAACCATCAGGGATTTTCGCAAAAAATTGAAAACTTTTTATTGTTCAATTCCGGTTCAAAATGATTATAGGTAATGTATATAACATGTTTAGTCCGAAACTACCGGTAGGATGCGTAAAGAAATTCCGATTATAGCAAGTTTCGTATTTTGAAATTCGGCCACATTTGTAATCGAACTTGGATTGCAGGCGAATGAGGCGACTTATTGCAGCAAATTCAACGTTGATCTACTCATACTTACAGTAATAATCCAAAATAACCTAAACATTCGGAATCGGTGACAATAAATTTTTGCCGTTCAAAATAAGTAAGGCATCAGGGATTTTCGCAAAAAATTGAAAACTTTTTATTGTTGAAATTCCGGTTCAAAATGATTATAGGTAATGTATATAACATGTTTAGTCCGAAACTACCGGTAGGATGCGTAAAGAAATTCCGATTATAGCAAGTTTCGTATTTTGAAATTTGTAATCGAACTTGGATTGCAGGCGAATGAGGCGACTTATTGCAGCAAATTCAACGTTGATCTACTCATACTTACAGTAATAATCCAAAATAACCTAAACATTCGGAATCGGTGACAATAAATTTTTGCCGTTCAAAATAAGTAAGGCTAACCATCAGGGATTTTCGCAAAAAATTGAAAACTTTTTATTGTTGAAACTCCGGTTCAAAATGATTATAGGTAATGTATATAACATGTTTAGCCCGAAACTACCGGTAGGATGCGTAAAGAAATTCCGATTATAGCAAGTTTCGTATTTTGAAATTCGGCCACATTTGTAATCGAACTTGGATTGCAGGCGAATGAGGCGACTTATTGCAGCAAATTCAACGTTGATCTACTCATACTTACAGTAATAATCCAAAATAACCTAAACATTCGGAATCGGTGACAATAAATTTTTGCCGTTCAAAATAAGTAAGGCTAACCATCAGGGATTTTCGCAAAAAATTGAAAACTTTTTATTGTTGAAACTCCGGTTCAAAATGATTATAGGTAATGTATATAACATGTTTAGCCCGAAACTACCGGTAGGATGCGTAAAGAAATTCCGATTATAGCAAGTTTCGTATTTTGAAATTCGGCCACATTTGTAATCGAACTTGGATTGCAGGCGAATGAGGCGACATATTGCAGCAAATTTAACGTTGATCTACTCATACTTACATTACTACCCCAAAAAGTACGAAACATTTGGAATCGGTGACTATAAATTTTATCCGTTCAAAATAAGTAAGGCTAACCATCAGGGATTTTCGCAAAAAATTGAAAACTTTTTATTGTTGAAATTCCGGTTCAAAATGATTATAGGTAATGTATATAACATGTTTAGTCCGAAACTACCGGTAGGATGCGTAAAGAAATTCCGATTATAGCAAGTTTCGTATTTTGAAATTCGGCCACATTTGTAATCGAACTTGGATTGCAGGCGAATGAGGCGACTTATTGCAGCAAATTCAACGTTGATCTACTCATACTTACAGTAATAATCCAAAATAACCTAAACATTCGGAATCGGTGACAATAAATTTTTGCCGTTCAAAATAAGTAAGGCTAACCATCAGGGATTTTCGCAAAAAATTGAAAACTTTTTATTGTTGAAATTCCGGTTCAAAACGATTATAGGTAATGTATATAACATGTTTAGCCCGAAACTACCGGTGGGATGCGTACGGAAAGTGCGTTTATAGCAAGTTTCGTATTTTGAAATTTGGCCACATTTGTAATCGAACTTGGATTGCAGGCGAATGAGGCGACATATTGCAGCAAATTTAACGTTGATCTACTCATACTTACAGTAATAATCCAAAATAACCTAAACATTCGGAATCGGTGACAATAAATTTTTGCCGTTCAAAATAAGTAAGGCTAACCATCAGGGATTTTCGCAAAAAATTGAAAACTTTTTATTGTTGAAATTCCGGTTCAAAACGATTATAGGTAATGTATATAACATGTTTAGCCCGAAACTACCGGTAGGATGCGTAAAGAAATTCCGATTATAGCAAGTTTCGTATTTTGAAATTTGGCCACATTTGTAATCGAACTTGGATTGCAGGCGAATGAGGCGACATATTGCAGCAAATTTAACGTTGATCTACTCATACTTACATTACTACCCCAAAAAGTACGAAACATTTGGAATCGGTGACTATAAATTTTATCCGTTCAAAATAAGTAAGGCTAACCATCAGGGATTTTCGCAAAAAATTGAAAACTTTTTATTGTTGAAATTCCGGTTCAAAACGATTATAGGTAGTGTATATAACATGTTTAGCCCGAAACTACCGGTGGGATGCGTACGGAAAGTGCGGTTATAGCAAGTTTCGTATTTTGAAATTTGGCCACATTTGTAATCGAACTTGGATTGCAGGCGAATGAGGTGACATATTGCAGCAAATTTAACGTTGATCTACTCATACTTACAGTAATAATCCAAAATAACCTAAACATTCGGAATCGGTGACAATAAATTTTTGCCGTTCAAAATAAGTAAGGCTAACCATCAGGGATTTTCGCAAAAAATTGAAAACTTTTTATTGTTGAAATTCCGGTTCAAAATGATTATAGGTAATGTATATAACATGTTTAGTCCGAAACTACCGGTAGGATGCGTAAAGAAATTGCGATTATAGCAAGTTTCGTATTTTGAAATTCGGCCACATTTGTAATCGAACTTGGATTGCAGGCGAATGAGGCGACTTATTGCAGCAAATTCAACGTTGATCTACTCATACTTACAGTAATAATCCAAAATAACCTAAACATTCGGAATCGGTGACAATAAATTTTTGCCGTTCAAAATAAGTAAGGCTAACCATCAGGCATTTTCGCAAAAAATTGAAAACTTTTTATTGTTGAAATTCCGGTTCAAAATGATTATAGGTAATGTATATAACATGTTTAGCCCGAAACTACCGGTAGGATGCGTAAAGAAATTGCGATTATAGCAAGTTTCGTATTTTGAAATTCAGCCATATTTGTAGTCGAACTTGGATTGCAGGCGAATGAGGCTACTTATTGCAGCAAATTTAACGTTGATCTACTCATACTTACAGTAATAATCCAAAATAACCTAAACATTCGGAATCGGTGACAATAAATTTTTGCCGTTCAAAATAAGTAAGGCAAACCATCAGGGATTTTCGCAAAAAATTGAAAACTTTTTATTGTTGAAATTCCGGTTCAAAATGATTATAGGTAATGTATATAACATGTTTAGCCCGAAACTACCGGTAGGATGCGTAAAGAAATTGCGATTATAGCAAGTTTCGTATTTTGAAATTCGGCCACATTTGTAATCGAACTTGGATTGCAGGCGAATGAGGTGACATATTGCAGCAAATTCAACGTTGATCTACTCATACTTACAGTAATAATCCAAAATAACCTAAACATTCGGAATCGGTGACAATAAATTTTTGCCGTTCAAAATAAGTAAGGCACCATCAGGCATTTTCGCAAAAAATTGAAAACTTTTTATTGTTGAAATTCCGGTTCAAAATGATTATAGGTAATGTATATAACATGTTTAGCCCGAAACTACCGGTAGGATGCGTAAAGAAATTGCGATTATAGCAAGTTTCGTATTTTGAAATTCGGCCACATTTGTAATCGAACTTGGATTGCAGGCGAATGAGGTGACATATTGCAGCAAATTTAACGTTGATCTACTCATACTTACAGTAATAATCCAAAATAACCTAAACATTCGGAATCGGTGACAATAAATTTTTACCGTTCAAAATAAGTAAGGCTAACCATCAGGGATTTTCGCAAAAAATTGAAAACTTTTTATTGTTGAAATTCCGGTTCAAAATGATTATAGGTAATGTATATAACATGTTTAGCCCGAAACTACCGGTAGGATGCGTAAAGAAATTGCGATTATAGCAAGTTTCGTATTTTGAAATTCGGCCACATTTGTAATCGAACTTGGATTGCAGGCGAATGAGGTGACATATTGCAGCAAATTTAACGTTGATCTACTCATACTTACAGTAATAATCCAAAATAACCTAAACATTCGGAATCGGTGACAATAAATTTTTGCCGTTCAAAATAAGTAAGGCTAACCATCAGGGATTTTCGCAAAAAATTGAAAACTTTTTATTGTTGAAATTCCGGTTCAAAATGATTATAGGTAATGTATATAACATGTTTAGTCCGAAACTACCGGTAGGATGCGTAAAGAAATTGCGATTATAGCAAGTTTCGTATTTTGAAATTCGGCCACATTTGTAATCGAACTTGGATTGCAGGCGAATGAGGCGACTTATTGCAGCAAATTCAACGTTGATCTACTCATACTTACAGTAATAATCCAAAATAACCTAAACATTCGGAATCGGTGACAATAAATTTTTGCCGTTCAAAATAAGTAAGGCTAACCATCAGGGATTTTCGCAAAAAATTGAAAACTTTTTATTGTTGAAATTCCGGTTCAAAACGATTATAGGTAATGTATATAACATGTTTAGCCCGAAACTACCGGTGGGATGCGTACGGAAAGTGCGTTTATAGCAAGTTTCGTATTTTGAAATTTGGCCACATTTGTAATCGAACTTGGATTGCAGGCGAATGAGGCGACATATTGCAGCAAATTTAACGTTGATCTACTCATACTTACAGTAATAATCCAAAATAACCTAAACATTCGGAATCGGTGACAATAAATTTTTGCCGTTCAAAATAAGTAAGGCTAACCATCAGGGATTTTCGCAAAAAATTGAAAACTTTTTATTGTTGAAATTCCGGTTCAAAACGATTATAGGTAATGTATATAACATGTTTAGCCCGAAACTACCGGTAGGATGCGTAAAGAAATTCCGATTATAGCAAGTTTCGTATTTTGAAATTTGGCCACATTTGTAATCGAACTTGGATTGCAGGCGAATGAGGCGACATATTGCAGCAAATTTAACGTTGATCTACTCATACTTACATTACTACCCCAAAAAGTACGAAACATTTGGAATCGGTGACTATAAATTTTATCCGTTCAAAATAAGTAAGGCTAACCATCAGGGATTTTCGCAAAAAATTGAAAACTTTTTATTGTTGAAATTCCGGTTCAAAACGATTATAGGTAGTGTATATAACATGTTTAGCCCGAAACTACCGGTGGGATGCGTACGGAAAGTGCGGTTATAGCAAGTTTCGTATTTTGAAATTTGGCCACATTTGTAATCGAACTTGGATTGCAGGCGAATGAGGTGACATATTGCAGCAAATTTAACGTTGATCTACTCATACTTACAGTAATAATCCAAAATAACCTAAACATTCGGAATCGGTGACAATAAATTTTTGCCGTTCAAAATAAGTAAGGCTAACCATCAGGGATTTTCGCAAAAAATTGAAAACTTTTTATTGTTGAAATTCCGGTTCAAAATGATTATAGGTAATGTATATAACATGTTTAGTCCGAAACTACCGGTAGGATGCGTAAAGAAATTGCGATTATAGCAAGTTTCGTATTTTGAAATTCGGCCACATTTGTAATCGAACTTGGATTGCAGGCGAATGAGGCGACTTATTGCAGCAAATTCAACGTTGATCTACTCATACTTACAGTAATAATCCAAAATAACCTAAACATTCGGAATCGGTGACAATAAATTTTTGCCGTTCAAAATAAGTAAGGCTAACCATCAGGCATTTTCGCAAAAAATTGAAAACTTTTTATTGTTGAAATTCCGGTTCAAAATGATTATAGGTAATGTATATAACATGTTTAGCCCGAAACTACCGGTAGGATGCGTAAAGAAATTGCGATTATAGCAAGTTTCGTATTTTGAAATTCAGCCATATTTGTAGTCGAACTTGGATTGCAGGCGAATGAGGCTACTTATTGCAGCAAATTTAACGTTGATCTACTCATACTTACAGTAATAATCCAAAATAACCTAAACATTCGGAATCGGTGACAATAAATTTTTGCCGTTCAAAATAAGTAAGGCAAACCATCAGGGATTTTCGCAAAAAATTGAAAACTTTTTATTGTTGAAATTCCGGTTCAAAATGATTATAGGTAATGTATATAACATGTTTAGCCCGAAACTACCGGTAGGATGCGTAAAGAAATTGCGATTATAGCAAGTTTCGTATTTTGAAATTCGGCCACATTTGTAATCGAACTTGGATTGCAGGCGAATGAGGTGACATATTGCAGCAAATTCAACGTTGATCTACTCATACTTACAGTAATAATCCAAAATAACCTAAACATTCGGAATCGGTGACAATAAATTTTTGCCGTTCAAAATAAGTAAGGCACCATCAGGCATTTTCGCAAAAAATTGAAAACTTTTTATTGTTGAAATTCCGGTTCAAAATGATTATAGGTAATGTATATAACATGTTTAGCCCGAAACTACCGGTAGGATGCGTAAAGAAATTGCGATTATAGCAAGTTTCGTATTTTGAAATTCGGCCACATTTGTAATCGAACTTGGATTGCAGGCGAATGAGGTGACATATTGCAGCAAATTTAACGTTGATCTACTCATACTTACAGTAATAATCCAAAATAACCTAAACATTCGGAATCGGTGACAATAAATTTTTACCGTTCAAAATAAGTAAGGCTAACCATCAGGGATTTTCGCAAAAAATTGAAAACTTTTTATTGTTGAAATTCCGGTTCAAAATGATTATAGGTAATGTATATAACATGTTTAGCCCGAAACTACCGGTAGGATGCGTAAAGAAATTGCGATTATAGCAAGTTTCGTATTTTGAAATTCGGCCACATTTGTAATCGAACTTGGATTGCAGGCGAATGAGGTGACATATTGCAGCAAATTTAACGTTGATCTACTCATACTTACAGTAATAATCCAAAATAACCTAAACATTCGGAATCGGTGACAATAAATTTTTGCCGTTCAAAATAAGTAAGGCTAACCATCAGGGATTTTCGCAAAAAATTGAAAACTTTTTATTGTTGAAATTCCGGTTCAAAATGATTATAGGTAATGTATATAACATGTTTAGTCCGAAACTACCGGTAGGATGCGTAAAGAAATTGCGATTATAGCAAGTTTCGTATTTTGAAATTCGGCCACATTTGTAATCGAACTTGGATTGCAGGCGAATGAGGCGACTTATTGCAGCAAATTCAACGTTGATCTACTCATACTTACAGTAATAATCCAAAATAACCTAAACATTCGGAATCGGTGACAATAAATTTTTGCCGTTCAAAATAAGTAAGGCTAACCATCAGGCATTTTCGCAAAAAATTGAAAACTTTTTATTGTTGAAATTCCGGTTCAAAATGATTATAGGTAATGTATATAACATGTTTAGCCCGAAACTACCGGTAGGATGCGTAAAGAAATTGCGATTATAGCAAGTTTCGTATTTTGAAATTCAGCCATATTTGTAGTCGAACTTGGATTGCAGGCGAATGAGGCTACTTATTGCAGCAAATTTAACGTTGATCTACTCATACTTACAGTAATAATCCAAAATAACCTAAACATTCAGAATCGGTGACAATAAATTTTTGCCGTTCAAAATAAGTAAGGCTAACCATCAGGGATTTTCGCAAAAAATTGAAAACTTTTTATTGTTGAAACTCCGGTTCAAAATGATTATAGGTAATGTATATAACATGTTTAGCCCGAAACTACCGGTAGGATGCGTAAAGAAATTCCGATTATAGCAAGTTTCGTATTTTGAAATTCGGCCACATTTGTAATCGAACTTGGATTGCAGGCGAATGAGGCGACTTATTGCAGCAAATTCAACGTTGATCTACTCATACTTACAGTAATAATCCAAAATAACCTAAACATTCGGAATCGGTGACAATAAATTTTTGCCGTTCAAAATAAGTAAGGCTAACCATCAGGGATTTTCGCAAAAAATTGAAAACTTTTTATTGTTGAAACTCCGGTTCAAAATGATTATAGGTAATGTATATAACATGTTTAGCCCGAAACTACCGGTAGGATGCGTAAAGAAATTCCGATTATAGCAAGTTTCGTATTTTGAAATTCGGCCACATTTGTAATCGAACTTGGATTGCAGGCGAATGAGGCGACTTATTGCAGCAAATTCAACGTTGATCTACTCATACTTACAGTAATAATCCAAAATAACCTAAACATTCAGAATCGGTGACAATAAATTTTTGCCGTTCAAAATAAGTAAGGCTAACCATCAGGGATTTTCGCAAAAAATTGAAAACTTTTTATTGTTGAAATTCCAGTTCAAAATGATTATAGGTAATGTATATAACATGTTTAGCCCGAAACTACCGGTAGGATGCGTAAAGAAATTCCGATTATAGCAAGTTTCGTATTTTGAAATTCGGCCACATTTGTAATCGAACTTGGATTGCAGGCGAATGAGGCGACTTATTGCAGCAAATTCAACGTTGATCTACTCATACTTACAGTAATAATCCAAAATAACCTAAACATTCGGAATCGGTGACAATAAATTTTTGCCGTTCAAAATAAGTAAGGCTAACCATCAGGGATTTTCGCAAAAAATTGAAAACTTTTTATTGTTGAAACTCCGGTTCAAAATGATTATAGGTAATGTATATAACATGTTTAGCCCGAAACTACCGGTAGGATGCGTAAAGAAATTCCGATTATAGCAAGTTTCGTATTTTGAAATTCGGCCACATTTGTAATCGAACTTGGATTGCAGGCGAATGAGGCGACTTATTGCAGCAAATTCAACGTTGATCTACTCATACTTACAGTAATAATCCAAAATAACCTAAACATTCGGAATCGGTGACAATAAATTTTTGCCGTTCAAAATAAGTAAGGCTAACCATCAGGGATTTTCGCAAAAAATTGAAAACTTTTTATTGTTGAAATTCCAGTTCAAAATGATTATAGGTAATGTATATAACATGTTTAGCCCGAAACTACCGGTAGGATGCGTAAAGAAATTCCGATTATAGCAAGTTTCGTATTTTGAAATTCGGCCACATTTGTAATCGAACTTGGATTGCAGGCGAATGAGGCGACTTATTGCAGCAAATTCAACGTTGATCTACTCATACTTACAGTAATAATCCAAAATAACCTAAACATTCGGAATCGGTGACAATAAATTTTTGCCGTTCAAAATAAGTAAGGCCAACCATCAGGGATTTTCGCAAAAAATTGAAAACTTTTTATTGTTGAAATTCCAGTTCAAAACGATTATAGGTAATGTATATAACATGTTTAGTCCGAAACTACCGGTAGGATGCGTAAAGAAATTCCGATTATAGCAAGTTTCGTATTTTGAAATTCGGCCACATTTGTAATCGAACTTGGATTGCAGGCGAATGAGGCGACTTATTGCAGCAAATTCAACGTTGATCTACTCATACTTACAGTAATAATCCAAAATAACCTAAACATTTGGAATCGGTGACAATAAATTTTTGCCGTTCAAAATAAGTAAGGCTAACCATCAGGGATTTTCGCAAAAAATTGAAAACTTTTTATTGTTGAAATTCCGGTTCAAAATGATTATAGGTAATGTATATAACATGTTTAGTCCGAAACTACCGGTAGGATGCGTAAAGAAATTCCGATTATAGCAAGTTTCGTATTTTGAAATTCGGCCACATTTGTAATCGAACTTGGATTGCAGGCGAATGAGGCGACTTATTGCAGCAAATTCAACGTTGATCTACTCATACTTACAGTAATAATCCAAAATAACCTAAACATTCGGAATCGGTGACAATAAATTTTTGCCGTTCAAAATAAGTAAGGCTAACCATCAGGGATTTTCGCAAAAAATTGAAAACTTTTTATTGTTGAAATTCCGGTTCAAAACGATTATAGGTAATGTATATAACATGTTTAGCCCGAAACTACCGGTGGGATGCGTACGGAAAGTGCGTTTATAGCAAGTTTCGTATTTTGAAATTTGGCCACATTTGTAATCGAACTTGGATTGCAGGCGAATGAGGCGACATATTGCAGCAAATTTAACGTTGATCTACTCATACTTACAGTAATAATCCAAAATAACCTAAACATTCGGAATCGGTGACAATAAATTTTTGCCGTTCAAAATAAGTAAGGCTAACCATCAGGGATTTTCGCAAAAAATTGAAAACTTTTTATTGTTGAAATTCCGGTTCAAAACGATTATAGGTAATGTATATAACATGTTTAGCCCGAAACTACCGGTAGGATGCGTAAAGAAATTGCGATTATAGCAAGTTTCGTATTTTGAAATTTGGCCACATTTGTAATCGAACTTGGATTGCAGGCGAATGAGGCGACATATTGCAGCAAATTTAACGTTGATCTACTCATACTTACAGTAATAATCCAAAATAACCTAAACATTCGGAATCGGTGACAATAAATTTTTGCCGTTCAAAATAAGTAAGGCTAACCATCAGGGATTTTCGCAAAAAATTGAAAACTTTTTATTGTTGAAATTCCGGTTCAAAACGATTATAGGTAGTGTATATAACATGTTTAGCCCGAAACTACCGGTGGGATGCGTACGGAAAGTGCGGTTATAGCAAGTTTCGTATTTTGAAATTTGGCCACATTTGTAATCGAACTTGGATTGCAGGCGAATGAGGTGACATATTGCAGCAAATTTAACGTTGATCTACTCATACTTACAGTAATAATCCAAAATAACCTAAACATTCGGAATCGGTGACAATAAATTTTTGCCGTTCAAAATAAGTAAGGCTAACCATCAGGGATTTTCGCAAAAAATTGAAAACTTTTTATTGTTGAAATTCCGGTTCAAAATGATTATAGGTAATGTATATAACATGTTTAGTCCGAAACTACCGGTAGGATGCGTAAAGAAATTGCGATTATAGCAAGTTTCGTATTTTGAAATTCGGCCACATTTGTAATCGAACTTGGATTGCAGGCGAATGAGGCGACTTATTGCAGCAAATTCAACGTTGATCTACTCATACTTACAGTAATAATCCAAAATAACCTAAACATTCGGAATCGGTGACAATAAATTTTTGCCGTTCAAAATAAGTAAGGCTAACCATCAGGCATTTTCGCAAAAAATTGAAAACTTTTTATTGTTGAAATTCCGGTTCAAAATGATTATAGGTAATGTATATAACATGTTTAGCCCGAAACTACCGGTAGGATGCGTAAAGAAATTGCGATTATAGCAAGTTTCGTATTTTGAAATTCAGCCATATTTGTAGTCGAACTTGGATTGCAGGCGAATGAGGCTACTTATTGCAGCAAATTTAACGTTGATCTACTCATACTTACAGTAATAATCCAAAATAACCTAAACATTCGGAATCGGTGACAATAAATTTTTGCCGTTCAAAATAAGTAAGGCAAACCATCAGGGATTTTCGCAAAAAATTGAAAACTTTTTATTGTTGAAATTCCGGTTCAAAATGATTATAGGTAATGTATATAACATGTTTAGCCCGAAACTACCGGTAGGATGCGTAAAGAAATTGCGATTATAGCAAGTTTCGTATTTTGAAATTCGGCCACATTTGTAATCGAACTTGGATTGCAGGCGAATGAGGTGACATATTGCAGCAAATTTAACGTTGATCTACTCATACTTACAGTAATAATCCAAAATAACCTAAACATTCGGAATCGGTGACAATAAATTTTATCCGTTCAAAATAAGTAAGGCTAACCATCAGGGATTTTCGCAAAAAATTGAAAACTTTTTATTGTTGAAATTCCAGTTCAAAATGATTATAGGTAATGTATATAACATGTTTAGCCCGAAACTACCGGTAGGATGCGTAAAGAAATTGCGATTATAGCAAGTTTCGTATTTTGAAATTCAGCCACATTTGTAGTCGAACTTGGATTGCAGGCGAATGAGGTGACATATTGCAGCAAATTTAACGTTGATCTACTCATACTTACAGTAATAATCCAAAATAACCTAAACATTCGGAATCGGTGACAATAAATTTTATCCGTTCAAAATAAGTAAGGCTAACATCAGGGATTTTCGCAAAAAATTGAAAACTTTTTATTGTTGAAATTCCGGTTCAAAATGATTATAGGTAATGTATATAACATGTTTAGCCCGAAACTACCGGTAGGATGCGTAAAGAAATTGCGATTATAGCAAGTTTCGTATTTTGAAATTCGGCCACATTTGTAATCGAACTTGGATTGCAGGCGAATGAGGTGACATATTGCAGCAAATTTAACGTTGATCTACTCATACTTACAGTAATAATCCAAAATAACCTAAACATTCGGAATCGGTGACAATAAATTTTATCCGTTCAAAATAAGTAAGGCTAACCATCAGGGATTTTCGCAAAAAATTGAAAACTTTTTATTGTTGAAATTCCGGTTCAAAATGATTATAGGTAATGTATATAACATGTTTAGTCCGAAACTACCGGTAGGATGCGTAAAGAAATTCCGATTATAGCAAGTTTCGTATTTTGAAATTCTGCCACATTTGTAATCGAACTTGGATTGTAGGCGAACGAGGCGACTTATTGCAGCAAATTTAACGTTGATCTACTCATACTTACAGTAATAATCCAAAATAACCTAAACATTCGGAATCGGTGACAATAAATTTTTGCCGTTCAAAATAAGTAAGGCTAACCATCAGGGATTTTCGCAAAAAATTGAAAACTTTTTATTGTTGAAATTCCGGTTCAAAATGATTATAGGTAATGTATATAACATGTTTAGTCCGAAACTACCGGTAGGATGCGTAAAGAAATTCCGATTATAGCAAGTTTCGTATTTTGAAATTCGGCCACATTTGTAATCGAACTTGGATTGCAGGCGAATGAGGCGACTTATTGCAGCAAATTCAACGTTGATCTACTCATACTTACAGTAATAATCCAAAATAACCTAAACATTCGGAATCGGTGACAATAAATTTTTGCCGTTCAAAATAAGTAAGGCTAACCATCAGGGATTTTCGCAAAAAATTGAAAACTTTTTATTGTTGAAACTCCGGTTCAAAATGATTATAGGTAATGTATATAACATGTTTAGCCCGAAACTACCGGTAGGATGCGTAAAGAAATTCCGATTATAGCAAGTTTCGTATTTTGAAATTCGGCCACATTTGTAATCGAACTTGGATTGCAGGCGAATGAGGCGACTTATTGCAGCAAATTCAACGTTGATCTACTCATACTTACAGTAATAATCCAAAATAACCTAAACATTCGGAATCGGTGACAATAAATTTTTGCCGTTCAAAATAAGTAAGGCTAACCATCAGGGATTTTCGCAAAAAATTGAAAACTTTTTATTGTTGAAACTCCGGTTCAAAATGATTATAGGTAATGTATATAACATGTTTAGCCCGAAACTACCGGTAGGATGCGTAAAGAAATTCCGATTATAGCAAGTTTCGTATTTTGAAATTCGGCCACATTTGTAATCGAACTTGGATTGCAGGCGAATGAGGCGACTTATTGCAGCAAATTTAACGTTGATCTACTCATACTTACAGTAATAATCCAAAATAACCTAAACATTCGGAATCGGTGACAATAAATTTTTGCCGTTCAAAATAAGTAAGGCTAACCATCAGGGATTTTCGCAAAAAATTGAAAACTTTTTATTGTTGAAACTCCGGTTCAAAATGATTATAGGTAATGTATATAACATGTTTAGCCCGAAACTACCGGTAGGATGCGTAAAGAAATTCCGATTATAGCAAGTTTCGTATTTTGAAATTCGGCCACATTTGTAATCGAACTTGGATTGCAGGCGAATGAGGCGACTTATTGCAGCAAATTCAACGTTGATCTACTCATACTTACAGTAATAATCCAAAATAACCTAAACATTCGGAATCGGTGACAATAAATTTTTGCCGTTCAAAATAAGTAAGGCTCACCATCAGGGATTTTCGCAAAAAATTGAAAACTTTTTATTGTTGAAATTCCAGTTCAAAACGATTATAGGTAATGTATATAACATGTTTAGTCCGAAACTACCGGTAGGATGCGTAAAGAAATTCCGATTATAGCAAGTTTCGTATTTTGAAATTCGGCCACATTTGTAATCGAACTTGGATTGCAGGCGAATGAGGCGACTTATTGCAGCAAATTCAACGTTGATCTACTCATACTTACAGTAATAATCCAAAATAACCTAAACATTCGGAATCGGTGACAATAAATTTTTGCCGTTCAAAATAAGTAAGGCTAACCATCAGGGATTTTCGCAAAAAATTGAAAACTTTTTATTGTTGAAATTCCGGTTCAAAATGATTATAGGTAATGTATATAACATGTTTAGTCCGAAACTACCGGTAGGATGCGTAAAGAAATTCCGATTATAGCAAGTTTCGTATTTTGAAATTCGGCCACATTTGTAATCGAACTTGGATTGCAGGCGAATGAGGCGACTTATTGCAGCAAATTCAACGTTGATCTACTCATACTTACAGTAATAATCCAAAATAACCTAAACATTCGGAATCGGTGACAATAAATTTTTGCCGTTCAAAATAAGTAAGGCTAACCATCAGGGATTTTCGCAAAAAATTGAAAACTTTTTATTGTTGAAATTCCGGTTCAAAATGATTATAGGTAATGTATATAACATGTTTAGTCCGAAACTACCGGTAGGATGCGTAAAGAAATTCCGATTATAGCAAGTTTCGTATTTTGAAATTTGTAATCGAACTTGGATTGCAGGCGAATGAGGCGACTTATTGCAGCAAATTCAACGTTGATCTACTCATACTTACAGTAATAATCCAAAATAACCTAAACATTCGGAATCGGTGACAATAAATTTTTGCCGTTCAAAATAAGTAAGGCTAACCATCAGGGATTTTCGCAAAAAATTGAAAACTTTTTATTGTTGAAATTCCAGTTCAAAATGATTATAGGTAATGTATATAACATGTTTAGCCCGAAACTACCGGTAGGATGCGTAAAGAAATTCCGATTATAGCAAGTTTCGTATTTTGAAATTCGGCCACATTTGTAATCGAACTTGGATTGCAGGCGAATGAGGCGACTTATTGCAGCAAATTCAACGTTGATCTACTCATACTTACAGTAATAATCCAAAATAACCTAAACATTCGGAATCGGTGACAATAAATTTTTGCCGTTCAAAATAAGTAAGGCTAACCATCAGGGATTTTCGCAAAAAATTGAAAACTTTTTATTGTTGAAATTCCAGTTCAAAATGATTATAGGTAATGTATATAACATGTTTAGCCCGAAACTACCGGTAGGATGCGTAAAGAAATTCCGATTATAGCAAGTTTCGTATTTTGAAATTCGGCCACATTTGTAATCGAACTTGGATTGCAGGCGAATGAGGCGACTTATTGCAGCAAATTCAACGTTGATCTACTCATACTTACAGTAATAATCCAAAATAACCTAAACATTCGGAATCGGTGACAATAAATTTTTGCCGTTCAAAATAAGTAAGGCTAACCATCAGGGATTTTCGCAAAAAATTGAAAACTTTTTATTGTTGAAACTCCGGTTCAAAATGATTATAGGTAATGTATATAACATGTTTAGCCCGAAACTACCGGTAGGATGCGTAAAGAAATTCCGATTATAGCAAGTTTCGTATTTTGAAATTCGGCCACATTTGTAATCGAACTTGGATTGCAGGCGAATGAGGCGACTTATTGCAGCAAATTCAACGTTGATCTACTCATACTTACAGTAATAATCCAAAATAACCTAAACATTCAGAATCGGTGACAATAAATTTTTGCCGTTCAAAATAAGTAAGGCTAACCATCAGGGATTTTCGCAAAAAATTGAAAACTTTTTATTGTTGAAATTCCAGTTCAAAATGATTATAGGTAATGTATATAACATGTTTAGCCCGAAACTACCGGTAGGATGCGTAAAGAAATTCCGATTATAGCAAGTTTCGTATTTTGAAATTCGGCCACATTTGTAATCGAACTTGGATTGCAGGCGAATGAGGCGACTTATTGCAGCAAATTCAACGTTGATCTACTCATACTTACAGTAATAATCCAAAATAACCTAAACATTCGGAATCGGTGACAATAAATTTTTGCCGTTCAAAATAAGTAAGGCTAACCATCAGGGATTTTCGCAAAAAATTGAAAACTTTTTATTGTTGAAATTCCAGTTCAAAATGATTATAGGTAATGTATATAACATGTTTAGCCCGAAACTACCGGTAGGATGCGTAAAGAAATTCCGATTATAGCAAGTTTCGTATTTTGAAATTCGGCCACATTTGTAATCGAACTTGGATTGCAGGCGAATGAGGCGACTTATTGCAGCAAATTCAACGTTGATCTACTCATACTTACAGTAATAATCCAAAATAACCTAAACATTCGGAATCGGTGACAATAAATTTTTGCCGTTCAAAATAAGTAAGGCTAGCCATCAGGGATTTTCGCAAAAAATTGAAAACTTTTTATTGTTGAAACTCCGGTTCAAAATGATTATAGGTAATGTATATAACATGTTTAGCCCGAAACTACCGGTAGGATGCGTAAAGAAATTCCGATTATAGCAAGTTTCGTATTTTGAAATTCGGCCACATTTGTAATCGAACTTGGATTGCAGGCGAATGAGGCGACTTATTGCAGCAAATTCAACGTTGATCTACTCATACTTACAGTAATAATCCAAAATAACCTAAACATTCGGAATCGGTGACAATAAATTTTTGCCGTTCAAAATAAGTAAGGCTAGCCATCAGGGATTTTCGCAAAAAATTGAAAACTTTTTATTGTTGAAATTCCAGTTCAAAACGATTATAGGTAATGTATATAACATGTTTAGTCCGAAACTACCGGTAGGATGCGTAAAGAAATTCCGATTATAGCAAGTTTCGTATTTTGAAATTCGGCCACATTTGTAATCGAACTTGGATTGCAGGCGAATGAGGCGACTTATTGCAGCAAATTCAACGTTGATCTACTCATACTTACAGTAATAATCCAAAATAACCTAAACATTCGGAATCGGTGACAATAAATTTTTGCCGTTCAAAATAAGTAAGGCTAACCATCAGGGATTTTCGCAAAAAATTGAAAACTTTTTATTGTTGAAATTCCGGTTCAAAATGATTATAGGTAATGTATATAACATGTTTAGTCCGAAACTACCGGTAGGATGCGTAAAGAAATTCCGATTATAGCAAGTTTCGTATTTTGAAATTCGGCCACATTTGTAATCGAACTTGGATTGCAGGCGAATGAGGCGACTTATTGCAGCAAATTCAACGTTGATCTACTCATACTTACAGTAATAATCCAAAATAACCTAAACATTCGGAATCGGTGACAATAAATTTTTGCCGTTCAAAATAAGTAAGGCTAACCATCAGGGATTTTCGCAAAAAATTGAAAACTTTTTATTGTTGAAATTCCGGTTCAAAATGATTATAGGTAATGTATATAACATGTTTAGTCCGAAACTACCGGTAGGATGCGTAAAGAAATTCCGATTATAGCAAGTTTCGTATTTTGAAATTTGTAATCGAACTTGGATTGCAGGCGAATGAGGCGACTTATTGCAGCAAATTCAACGTTGATCTACTCATACTTACAGTAATAATCCAAAATAACCTAAACATTCGGAATCGGTGACAATAAATTTTTGCCGTTCAAAATAAGTAAGGCTAACCATCAGGGATTTTCGCAAAAAATTGAAAACTTTTTATTGTTGAAATTCCGGTTCAAAATGATTATAGGTAATGTATATAACATGTTTAGTCCGAAACTACCGGTAGGATGCGTAAAGAAATTCCGATTATAGCAAGTTTCGTATTTTGAAATTCGGCCACATTTGTAATCGAACTTGGATTGCAGGCGAATGAGGCGACTTATTGCAGCAAATTCAACGTTGATCTACTCATACTTACAGTAATAATCCAAAATAACCTAAACATTCGGAATCGGTGACAATAAATTTTTGCCGTTCAAAATAAGTAAGGCATCAGGGATTTTCGCAAAAAATTTAAAACTTTTTATTGTTGAAATTCCAGTTCAAAATGATTATAGGTAATGTATATAACATGTTTAGCCCGAAACTACCGGTAGGATGCGTAAAGAAATTGCGATTATAGCAAGTTTCGTATTTTGAAATTCGGCCACATTTGTAGTCGAACTTGGATTGCAGGCGAATGAGGCGACTTATTGCAGCAAATTCAACGTTGATCTACTCATACTTACAGTAATAATCCAAAATAACCTAAACATTCGGAATCGGTGACAATAAATTTTTGCGGTTCAAAATAAGTAAGTACCATCAGGGATTTTCGCAAAAAATTGAAAACTTTTTATTGTTGAAATTCCGGTTCAAAATGATTATAGGTAATGTATATAACATGTTTAGTCCGAAACTACCGGTAGGATGCGTAAAGAAATTCCGATTATAGCAAGTTTCGTATTTTGAAATTCGGCCACATTTGTAATCGAACTTGGATTGCAGGCGAATGAGGCGACTTATTGCAGCAAATTCAACGTTGATCTACTCATACTTACAGTAATAATCCAAAATAACCTAAACATTCGGAATCGGTGACAATAAATTTTTGCCGTTCAAAATAAGTAAGGCTAACCATCAGGGATTTTCGCAAAAAATTGAAAACTTTTTATTGTTGAAACTCCGGTTCAAAATGATTATAGGTAATGTATATAACATGTTTAACCCGAAACTACCGGTAGGATGCGTAAAGAAATTCCGATTATAGCAAGTTTCGTATTTTGAAATTCGGCCACATTTGTAATCGAACTTGGATTGTAGGCGAATGAGGCGACTTATTGCAGCAAATTTAACGTTGATCTACTCATACTTACAGTAATAATCCAAAATAACCTAAACATTCGGAATCGGTGACAATAAATTTTTGCCGTTCAAAATAAGTAAGGCTCATCAGGGATTTTCGCAAAAAATTGAAAACTTTTTATTGTTGAAATTCCGGTTCAAAATGATTATAGGTAATGTATATAACATGTTTAGTCCGAAACTACCGGTAGGATGCGTAAAGAAATTGCGATTATAGCAAGTTTCGTATTTTGAAATTCGGCCACATTTGTAATCGAACTTGGATTGCAGGCGAATGAGGCGACTTATTGCAGCAAATTCAACGTTGATCTACTCATACTTACAGTAATAATCCAAAATAACCTAAACATTCGGAATCGGTGACAATAAATTTTTGCCGTTCAAAATAAGTAAGGCTAACCATCAGGGATTTTCGCAAAAAATTTAAAACTTTTTATTGTTGAAATTCCAGTTCAAAATGATTATAGGTAATGTATATAACATGTTTAGCCCGAAACTACCGGTAGGATGCGTAAAGAAATTGCGATTATAGCAAGTTTCGTATTTTGAAATTCGGCCACATTTGTAGTCGAACTTGGATTGCAGGCGAATGAGGCGACTTATTGCAGCAAATTCAACGTTGATCTACTCATACTTACAGTAATAATCCAAAATAACCTAAACATTCGGAATCGGTGACAATAAATTTTTGCGGTTCAAAATAAGTAAGTACCATCAGGGATTTTCGCAAAAAATTGAAAACTTTTTATTGTTGAAATTCCGGTTCAAAATGATTATAGGTAATGTATATAACATGTTTAGTCCGAAACTACCGGTAGGATGCGTAAAGAAATTCCGATTATAGCAAGTTTCGTATTTTGAAATTCGGCCACATTTGTAATCGAACTTGGATTGCAGGCGAATGAGGCGACTTATTGCAGCAAATTCAACGTTGATCTACTCATACTTACAGTAATAATCCAAAATAACCTAAACATTCGGAATCGGTGACAATAAATTTTTGCCGTTCAAAATAAGTAAGGCTCATCAGGGATTTTCGCAAAAAATTGAAAACTTTTTATTGTTGAAATTCCGGTTCAAAATGATTATAGGTAATGTATATAACATGTTTAGTCCGAAACTACCGGTAGGATGCGTAAAGAAATTGCGATTATAGCAAGTTTCGTATTTTGAAATTCGGCCACATTTGTAATCGAACTTGGATTGCAGGCGAATGAGGCTACTTATTGCAGCAAATTCAACGTTGATCTACTCATACTTACAGTAATAATCCAAAATAACCTAAACATTCGGAATCGGTGACAATAAATTTTTGCCGTTCAAAATAAGTAAGGCTCATCAGGGATTTTCGCAAAAAATTGAAAACTTTTTATTGTTGAAATTCCGGTTCAAAATGATTATAGGTAATGTATATAACATGTTTAGTCCGAAACTACCGGTAGGATGCGTAAAGAAATTGCGATTATAGCAAGTTTCGTATTTTGAAATTCGGCCACATTTGTAATCGAACTTGGATTGCAGGCGAATGAGGCGACTTATTGCAGCAAATTCAACGTTGATCTACTCATACTTACAGTAATAATCCAAAATAACCTAAACATTCGGAATCGGTGACAATAAATTTTTGCCGTTCAAAATAAGTAAGGCTAACCATCAGGGATTTTCGCAAAAAATTTAAAACTTTTTATTGTTGAAATTCCAGTTCAAAATGATTATAGGTAATGTATATAACATGTTTAGCCCGAAACTACCGGTAGGATGCGTAAAGAAATTGCGATTATAGCAAGTTTCGTATTTTGAAATTCGGCCACATTTGTAGTCGAACTTGGATTGCAGGCGAATGAGGCGACTTATTGCAGCAAATTCAACGTTGATCTACTCATACTTACAGTAATAATCCAAAATAACCTAAACATTCGGAATCGGTGACAATAAATTTTTGCGGTTCAAAATAAGTAAGTACCATCAGGGATTTTCGCAAAAAATTGAAAACTTTTTATTGTTGAAATTCCGGTTCAAAATGATTATAGGTAATGTATATAACATGTTTAGTCCGAAACTACCGGTAGGATGCGTAAAGAAATTCCGATTATAGCAAGTTTCGTATTTTGAAATTCGGCCACATTTGTAATCGAACTTGGATTGCAGGCGAATGAGGCGACTTATTGCAGCAAATTCAACGTTGATCTACTCATACTTACAGTAATAATCCAAAATAACCTAAACATTCGGAATCGGTGACAATAAATTTTTGCCGTTCAAAATAAGTAAGGCTAACCATCAGGGATTTTCGCAAAAAATTTAAAACTTTTTATTGTTGAAATTCCGGTTCAAAATGATTATAGGTAATGTATATAACATGTTTAGTCCGAAACTACCGGTAGGATGCGTAAAGAAATTCCGATTATAGCAAGTTTCGTATTTTGAAATTCGGCCACATTTGTAATCGAACTTGGATTGCAGGCGAATGAGGCGACTTATTGCAGCAAATTCAACGTTGATCTACTCATACTTACAGTAATAATCCAAAATAACCTAAACATTCGGAATCGGTGACAATAAATTTTTGCCGTTCAAAATAAGTAAGGCTAACCAGGGATTTTCGCAAAAAATTGAAAACTTTTTATTGTTGAAATTCCGGTTCAAAATGATTATAGGTAATGTATATAACATGTTTAGCCCGAAACTACCGGTAGGATGCGTAAAGAAATTGCGATTATAGCAAGTTTCGTATTTTGAAATTCGGCCACATTTGTAGTCGAACTTGGATTGCAGGCGAATGAGGCGACTTATTGCAGCAAATTCAACGTTGATCTACTCATACTTACAGTAATAATCCAAAATAACCTAAACATTCGGAATCGGTGACAATAAATTTTTGCCGTTCAAAATAAGTAAGGCATCAGGGATTTTCGCAAAAAATTGAAAACTTTTTATTGTTGAAATTCCAGTTCAAAATGATTATAGGTAATGTATATAACATGTTTAGCCCGAAACTACCGGTAGGATGCGTAAAGAAATTGCGATTATAGCAAGTTTCGTATTTTGAAATTCGGCCACATTTGTAGTCGAACTTGGATTGCAGGCGAATGAGGCGACTTATTGCAGCAAATTCAACGTTGATCTACTCATACTTACAGTAATAATCCAAAATAACCTAAACATTCAGAATCGGTGACAATAAATTTTTGCCGTTCAAAATAAGTAAGGCTAACCATCAGGGATTTTCGCAAAAAATTTAAAACTTTTTATTGTTGAAATTCCGGTTCAAAATGATTATAGGTAATGTATATAACATGTTTAGTCCGAAACTACCGGTAGGATGCGTAAAGAAATTCCGATTATAGCAAGTTTCGTATTTTGAAATTCGGCCACATTTGTAATCGAACTTGGATTGCAGGCGAATGAGGCGACTTATTGCAGCAAATTCAACGTTGATCTACTCATACTTACAGTAATAATCCAAAATAACCTAAACATTCAGAATCGGTGACAATAAATTTTTGCCGTTCAAAATAAGTAAGGCTAACCATCAGGGATTTTCGCAAAAAATTTAAAACTTTTTATTGTTGAAATTCCGGTTCAAAATGATTATAGGTAATGTATATAACATGTTTAGTCCGAAACTACCGGTAGGATGCGTAAAGAAATTCCGATTATAGCAAGTTTCGTATTTTGAAATTCGGCCACATTTGTAATCGAACTTGGATTGCAGGCGAATGAGGCGACTTATTGCAGCAAATTCAACGTTGATCTACTCATACTTACAGTAATAATCCAAAATAACCTAAACATTCGGAATCGGTGACAATAAATTTTTGCCGTTCAAAATAAGTAAGGCTCATCAGGGATTTTCGCAAAAAATTTAAAACTTTTTATTGTTGAAATTCCAGTTCAAAACGATTATAGGTAATGTATATAACATGTTTAGTCCGAAACTACCGGTAGGATGCGTAAAGAAATTGCGATTATAGCAAGTTTCGTATTTTGAAATTCGGCCACATTTGTAATCGAACTTGGATTGCAGGCGAATGAGGCGACTTATTGCAGCAAATTCAACGTTGATCTACTCATACTTACAGTAATAATCCAAAATAACCTAAACATTCGGAATCGGTGACAATAAATTTTTGCCGTTCAAAATAAGTAAGGCTAACCATCAGGGATTTTCGCAAAAAATTGAAAACTTTTTATTGTTGAAACTCCGGTTCAAAATGATTATAGGTAATGTATATAACATATTTAGTCCGAAACTACCGGTAGGATGCGTAAAGAAATTCCGATTATAGCAAGTTTCGTATTTTGAAATTCGGCCACATTTGTAATCGAACTTGGATTGCAGGCGAATGAGGCGACTTATTGCAGCAAATTCAACGTTGATCTACTCATACTTACAGTAATAATCCAAAATAACCTAAACATTCGGAATCGGTGACAATAAATTTTTGCCGTTCAAAATAAGTAAGGCTAACATCAGGGATTTTCGCAAAAAATTTAAAACTTTTTATTGTTGAAATTCCGGTTCAAAATGATTATAGGTAATGTATATAACATGTTTAGTCCGAAACTACCGGTAGGATGCGTAAAGAAATTCCGATTATAGCAAGTTTCGTATTTTGAAATTCGGCCACATTTGTAATCGAACTTGGATTGCAGGCGAATGAGGCGACTTATTGCAGCAAATTCAACGTTGATCTACTCATACTTACAGTAATAATCCAAAATAACCTAAACATTCGGAATCGGTGACAATAAATTTTTGCCGTTCAAAATAAGTAAGGCTAACATCAGGGATTTTCGCAAAAAATTGAAAACTTTTTATTGTTGAAATTCCAGTTCAAAATGATTATAGGTAATGTATATAACATGTTTAGCCCGAAACTACCGGTAGGATGCGTAAAGAAATTGCGATTATAGCAAGTTTCGTATTTTGAAATTCGGCCACATTTGTAATCGAACTTGGATTGCAGGCGAATGAGGTGACATATTGCAGCAAATTTAACGTTGATCTACTCATACTTACAGTAATAATCCAAAATAACCTAAACATTCGGAATCGGTGACAATAAATTTTTGCCGTTCAAAATAAGTAAGGCTAACCATCAGGGATTTTCGCAAAAAATTTAAAACTTTTTATTGTTGAAATTCCGGTTCAAAATGATTATAGGTAATGTATATAACATGTTTAGTCCGAAACTACCGGTAGGATGCGTAAAGAAATTCCGATTATAGCAAGTTTCGTATTTTGAAATTCGGCCACATTTGTAATCGAACTTGGATTGCAGGCGAATGAGGCGACTTATTGCAGCAAATTCAACGTTGATCTACTCATACTTACAGTAATAATCCAAAATAACCTAAACATTCGGAATCGGTGACAATAAATTTTTGCCGTTCAAAATAAGTAAGGCTAACATCAGGGATTTTCGCAAAAAATTGAAAACTTTTTATTGTTGAAATTCCAGTTCAAAATGATTATAGGTAATGTATATAACATGTTTAGCCCGAAACTACCGGTAGGATGCGTAAAGAAATTGCGATTATAGCAAGTTTCGTATTTTGAAATTCGGCCACATTTGTAATCGAACTTGGATTGCAGGCGAATGAGGTGACATATTGCAGCAAATTTAACGTTGATCTACTCATACTTACAGTAATAATCCAAAATAACCTAAACATTCGGAATCGGTGACAATAAATTTTTGCCGTTCAAAATAAGTAAGGCTAACCATCAGGGATTTTCGCAAAAAATTTAAAACTTTTTATTGTTGAAATTCCGGTTCAAAATGATTATAGGTAATGTATATAACATGTTTAGTCCGAAACTACCGGTAGGATGCGTAAAGAAATTCCGATTATAGCAAGTTTCGTATTTTGAAATTCGGCCACATTTGTAATCGAACTTGGATTGCAGGCGAATGAGGCGACTTATTGCAGCAAATTCAACGTTGATCTACTCATACTTACAGTAATAATCCAAAATAACCTAAACATTCGGAATCGGTGACAATAAATTTTTGCCGTTCAAAATAAGTAAGGCTAACCATCAGGGATTTTCGCAAAAAATTGAAAACTTTTTATTGTTGAAATTCCAGTTCAAAACGATTATAGGTAATGTATATAACATGTTTAGTCCGAAACTACCGGTAGGATGCGTAAAGAAATTGCGATTATAGCAAGTTTCGTATTTTGAAATTCGGCCACATTTGTAATCGAACTTGGATTGCAGGCGAATGAGGTGACATATTGCAGCAAATTTAACGTTGATCTACTCATACTTACAGTAATAATCCAAAATAACCTAAACATTCGGAATCGGTGACAATAAATTTTTGCCGTTCAAAATAAGTAAGGCTCATCAGGGATTTTCGCAAAAAATTGAAAACTTTTTATTGTTGAAACTCCGGTTCAAAATGATTATAGGTAATGTATATAACATGTTTAGTCCGAAACTACCGGTAGGATGCGTAAAGAAATTGCGATTATAGCAAGTTTCGTATTTTGAAATTCGGCCACATTTGTAATCGAACTTGGATTGCAGGCGAATGAGGCGACTTATTGCAGCAAATTCAACGTTGATCTACTCATACTTACAGTAATAATCCAAAATAACCTAAACATTCGGAATCGGTGACAATAAATTTTTGCCGTTCAAAATAAGTAAGGCTAACCATCAGGGATTTTCGCAAAAAAATTAAAACTTTTTATTGTTGAAATTCCGGTTCAAAATGATTATAGGTAATGTATATAACATGTTTAGTCCGAAACTACCGGTAGGATGCGTAAAGAAATTCCGATTATAGCAAGTTTCGTATTTTGAAATTCGGCCACATTTGTAATCGAACTTGGATTGCAGGCGAATGAGGCGACTTATTGCAGCAAATTCAACGTTGATCTACTCATACTTACAGTAATAATCCAAAATAACCTAAACATTCGGAATCGGTGACAATAAATTTTTGCCGTTCAAAATAAGTAAGGCTAACCATCAGGGATTTTCGCAAAAAATTGAAAACTTTTTATTGTTGAAATTCCGGTTCAAAATGATTATAGGTAATGTATATAACATGTTTAGTCCGAAACTACCGGTAGGATGCGTAAAGAAATTCCGATTATAGCAAGTTTCGTATTTTGAAATTCGGCCACATTTGTAATCGAACTTGGATTGCAGGCGAATGAGGCGACTTATTGCAGCAAATTCAACGTTGATCTACTCATACTTACAGTAATAATCCAAAATAACCTAAACATTCGGAATCGGTGACAATAAATTTTTGCCGTTCAAAATAAGTAAGGCTAACATCAGGGATTTTCGCAAAAAATTTAAAACTTTTTATTGTTGAAATTCCGGTTCAAAATGATTATAGGTAATGTATATAACATGTTTAGTCCGAAACTACCGGTAGGATGCGTAAAGAAATTCCGATTATAGCAAGTTTCGTATTTTGAAATTCGGCCACATTTGTAATCGAACTTGGATTGCAGGCGAATGAGGCGACTTATTGCAGCAAATTCAACGTTGATCTACTCATACTTACAGTAATAATCCAAAATAACCTAAACATTCAGAATCGGTGACAATAAATTTTTGCCGTTCAAAATAAGTAAGGCTAACCATCAGGGATTTTCGCAAAAAATTTAAAACTTTTTATTGTTGAAATTCCGGTTCAAAATGATTATAGGTAATGTATATAACATGTTTAGTCCGAAACTACCGGTAGGATGCGTAAAGAAATTCCGATTATAGCAAGTTTCGTATTTTGAAATTCGGCCACATTTGTAATCGAACTTGGATTGCAGGCGAATGAGGCGACTTATTGCAGCAAATTCAACGTTGATCTACTCATACTTACAGTAATAATCCAAAATAACCTAAACATTCGGAATCGGTGACAATAAATTTTTGCCGTTCAAAATAAGTAAGGCTCATCAGGGATTTTCGCAAAAAATTTAAAACTTTTTATTGTTGAAATTCCAGTTCAAAACGATTATAGGTAATGTATATAACATGTTTAGTCCGAAACTACCGGTAGGATGCGTAAAGAAATTGCGATTATAGCAAGTTTCGTATTTTGAAATTCGGCCACATTTGTAATCGAACTTGGATTGCAGGCGAATGAGGCGACTTATTGCAGCAAATTCAACGTTGATCTACTCATACTTACAGTAATAATCCAAAATAACCTAAACATTCGGAATCGGTGACAATAAATTTTTGCCGTTCAAAATAAGTAAGGCTAACCATCAGGGATTTTCGCAAAAAATTGAAAACTTTTTATTGTTGAAACTCCGGTTCAAAATGATTATAGGTAATGTATATAACATATTTAGTCCGAAACTACCGGTAGGATGCGTAAAGAAATTCCGATTATAGCAAGTTTCGTATTTTGAAATTCGGCCACATTTGTAATCGAACTTGGATTGCAGGCGAATGAGGCGACTTATTGCAGCAAATTCAACGTTGATCTACTCATACTTACAGTAATAATCCAAAATAACCTAAACATTCGGAATCGGTGACAATAAATTTTTGCCGTTCAAAATAAGTAAGGCTAACATCAGGGATTTTCGCAAAAAATTTAAAACTTTTTATTGTTGAAATTCCGGTTCAAAATGATTATAGGTAATGTATATAACATGTTTAGTCCGAAACTACCGGTAGGATGCGTAAAGAAATTCCGATTATAGCAAGTTTCGTATTTTGAAATTCGGCCACATTTGTAATCGAACTTGGATTGCAGGCGAATGAGGCGACTTATTGCAGCAAATTCAACGTTGATCTACTCATACTTACAGTAATAATCCAAAATAACCTAAACATTCGGAATCGGTGACAATAAATTTTTGCCGTTCAAAATAAGTAAGGCTAACATCAGGGATTTTCGCAAAAAATTGAAAACTTTTTATTGTTGAAATTCCAGTTCAAAATGATTATAGGTAATGTATATAACATGTTTAGCCCGAAACTACCGGTAGGATGCGTAAAGAAATTGCGATTATAGCAAGTTTCGTATTTTGAAATTCGGCCACATTTGTAATCGAACTTGGATTGCAGGCGAATGAGGTGACATATTGCAGCAAATTTAACGTTGATCTACTCATACTTACAGTAATAATCCAAAATAACCTAAACATTCGGAATCGGTGACAATAAATTTTTGCCGTTCAAAATAAGTAAGGCTAACCATCAGGGATTTTCGCAAAAAATTTAAAACTTTTTATTGTTGAAATTCCGGTTCAAAATGATTATAGGTAATGTATATAACATGTTTAGTCCGAAACTACCGGTAGGATGCGTAAAGAAATTCCGATTATAGCAAGTTTCGTATTTTGAAATTCGGCCACATTTGTAATCGAACTTGGATTGCAGGCGAATGAGGCGACTTATTGCAGCAAATTCAACGTTGATCTACTCATACTTACAGTAATAATCCAAAATAACCTAAACATTCGGAATCGGTGACAATAAATTTTTGCCGTTCAAAATAAGTAAGGCTAACATCAGGGATTTTCGCAAAAAATTGAAAACTTTTTATTGTTGAAATTCCAGTTCAAAATGATTATAGGTAATGTATATAACATGTTTAGCCCGAAACTACCGGTAGGATGCGTAAAGAAATTGCGATTATAGCAAGTTTCGTATTTTGAAATTCGGCCACATTTGTAATCGAACTTGGATTGCAGGCGAATGAGGTGACATATTGCAGCAAATTTAACGTTGATCTACTCATACTTACAGTAATAATCCAAAATAACCTAAACATTCGGAATCGGTGACAATAAATTTTTGCCGTTCAAAATAAGTAAGGCTAACCATCAGGGATTTTCGCAAAAAATTTAAAACTTTTTATTGTTGAAATTCCGGTTCAAAATGATTATAGGTAATGTATATAACATGTTTAGTCCGAAACTACCGGTAGGATGCGTAAAGAAATTCCGATTATAGCAAGTTTCGTATTTTGAAATTCGGCCACATTTGTAATCGAACTTGGATTGCAGGCGAATGAGGCGACTTATTGCAGCAAATTCAACGTTGATCTACTCATACTTACAGTAATAATCCAAAATAACCTAAACATTCGGAATCGGTGACAATAAATTTTTGCCGTTCAAAATAAGTAAGGCTAACCATCAGGGATTTTCGCAAAAAATTGAAAACTTTTTATTGTTGAAATTCCAGTTCAAAACGATTATAGGTAATGTATATAACATGTTTAGTCCGAAACTACCGGTAGGATGCGTAAAGAAATTGCGATTATAGCAAGTTTCGTATTTTGAAATTCGGCCACATTTGTAATCGAACTTGGATTGCAGGCGAATGAGGTGACATATTGCAGCAAATTTAACGTTGATCTACTCATACTTACAGTAATAATCCAAAATAACCTAAACATTCGGAATCGGTGACAATAAATTTTTGCCGTTCAAAATAAGTAAGGCTCATCAGGGATTTTCGCAAAAAATTGAAAACTTTTTATTGTTGAAACTCCGGTTCAAAATGATTATAGGTAATGTATATAACATGTTTAGTCCGAAACTACCGGTAGGATGCGTAAAGAAATTGCGATTATAGCAAGTTTCGTATTTTGAAATTCGGCCACATTTGTAATCGAACTTGGATTGCAGGCGAATGAGGCGACTTATTGCAGCAAATTCAACGTTGATCTACTCATACTTACAGTAATAATCCAAAATAACCTAAACATTCGGAATCGGTGACAATAAATTTTTGCCGTTCAAAATAAGTAAGGCTAACCATCAGGGATTTTCGCAAAAAAATTAAAACTTTTTATTGTTGAAATTCCGGTTCAAAATGATTATAGGTAATGTATATAACATGTTTAGTCCGAAACTACCGGTAGGATGCGTAAAGAAATTCCGATTATAGCAAGTTTCGTATTTTGAAATTCGGCCACATTTGTAATCGAACTTGGATTGCAGGCGAATGAGGCGACTTATTGCAGCAAATTCAACGTTGATCTACTCATACTTACAGTAATAATCCAAAATAACCTAAACATTCGGAATCGGTGACAATAAATTTTTGCCGTTCAAAATAAGTAAGGCTAACCATCAGGGATTTTCGCAAAAAATTGAAAACTTTTTATTGTTGAAATTCCGGTTCAAAATGATTATAGGTAATGTATATAACATGTTTAGTCCGAAACTACCGGTAGGATGCGTAAAGAAATTCCGATTATAGCAAGTTTCGTATTTTGAAATTCGGCCACATTTGTAATCGAACTTGGATTGCAGGCGAATGAGGCGACTTATTGCAGCAAATTCAACGTTGATCTACTCATACTTACAGTAATAATCCAAAATAACCTAAACATTCGGAATCGGTGACAATAAATTTTTGCCGTTCAAAATAAGTAAGGCTAACCATCAGGGATTTTCGCAAAAAATTTAAAACTTTTTATTGTTGAAATTCCGGTTCAAAATGATTATAGGTAATGTATATAACATGTTTAGTCCGAAACTACCGGTAGGATGCGTAAAGAAATTCCGATTATAGCAAGTTTCGTATTTTGAAATTCGGCCACATTTGTAATCGAACTTGGATTGCAGGCGAATGAGGCGACTTATTGCAGCAAATTCAACGTTGATCTACTCATACTTACAGTAATAATCCAAAATAACCTAAACATTCGGAATCGGTGACAATAAATTTTTGCCGTTCAAAATAAGTAAGGCTAACCATCAGGGATTTTCGCAAAAAATTTAAAACTTTTTATTGTTGAAATTCCGGTTCAAAATGATTATAGGTAATGTATATAACATGTTTAGTCCGAAACTACCGGTAGGATGCGTAAAGAAATTCCGATTATAGCAAGTTTCGTATTTTGAAATTCGGCCACATTTGTAATCGAACTTGGATTGCAGGCGAATGAGGCGACTTATTGCAGCAAATTCAACGTTGATCTACTCATACTTACAGTAATAATCCAAAATAACCTAAACATTCGGAATCGGTGACAATAAATTTTTGCCGTTCAAAATAAGTAAGGCTAACCATCAGGGATTTTCGCAAAAAATTGAAAACTTTTTATTGTTGAAATTCCAGTTCAAAACGATTATAGGTAATGTATATAACATGTTTAGTCCGAAACTACCGGTAGGATGCGTAAAGAAATTGCGATTATAGCAAGTTTCGTATTTTGAAATTCGGCCACATTTGTAATCGAACTTGGATTGCAGGCGAATGAGGTGACATATTGCAGCAAATTTAACGTTGATCTACTCATACTTACAGTAATAATCCAAAATAACCTAAACATTCGGAATCGGTGACAATAAATTTTTGCCGTTCAAAATAAGTAAGGCTCATCAGGGATTTTCGCAAAAAATTGAAAACTTTTTATTGTTGAAACTCCGGTTCAAAATGATTATAGGTAATGTATATAACATGTTTAGTCCGAAACTACCGGTAGGATGCGTAAAGAAATTGCGATTATAGCAAGTTTCGTATTTTGAAATTCGGCCACATTTGTAATCGAACTTGGATTGCAGGCGAATGAGGCGACTTATTGCAGCAAATTCAACGTTGATCTACTCATACTTACAGTAATAATCCAAAATAACCTAAACATTCGGAATCGGTGACAATAAATTTTTGCCGTTCAAAATAAGTAAGGCTAACCATCAGGGATTTTCGCAAAAAAATTAAAACTTTTTATTGTTGAAATTCCGGTTCAAAATGATTATAGGTAATGTATATAACATGTTTAGTCCGAAACTACCGGTAGGATGCGTAAAGAAATTCCGATTATAGCAAGTTTCGTATTTTGAAATTCGGCCACATTTGTAATCGAACTTGGATTGCAGGCGAATGAGGCGACTTATTGCAGCAAATTCAACGTTGATCTACTCATACTTACAGTAATAATCCAAAATAACCTAAACATTCGGAATCGGTGACAATAAATTTTTGCCGTTCAAAATAAGTAAGGCTAACCATCAGGGATTTTCGCAAAAAATTGAAAACTTTTTATTGTTGAAATTCCGGTTCAAAATGATTATAGGTAATGTATATAACATGTTTAGTCCGAAACTACCGGTAGGATGCGTAAAGAAATTCCGATTATAGCAAGTTTCGTATTTTGAAATTCGGCCACATTTGTAATCGAACTTGGATTGCAGGCGAATGAGGCGACTTATTGCAGCAAATTCAACGTTGATCTACTCATACTTACAGTAATAATCCAAAATAACCTAAACATTCGGAATCGGTGACAATAAATTTTTGCCGTTCAAAATAAGTAAGGCTAACCATCAGGGATTTTCGCAAAAAATTTAAAACTTTTTATTGTTGAAATTCCGGTTCAAAATGATTATAGGTAATGTATATAACATGTTTAGTCCGAAACTACCGGTAGGATGCGTAAAGAAATTCCGATTATAGCAAGTTTCGTATTTTGAAATTCGGCCACATTTGTAATCGAACTTGGATTGCAGGCGAATGAGGCGACTTATTGCAGCAAATTCAACGTTGATCTACTCATACTTACAGTAATAATCCAAAATAACCTAAACATTCGGAATCGGTGACAATAAATTTTTGCCGTTCAAAATAAGTAAGGCTAACCATCAGGGATTTTCGCAAAAAATTTAAAACTTTTTATTGTTGAAATTCCGGTTCAAAATGATTATAGGTAATGTATATAACATGTTTAGTCCGAAACTACCGGTAGGATGCGTAAAGAAATTCCGATTATAGCAAGTTTCGTATTTTGAAATTCGGCCACATTTGTAATCGAACTTGGATTGCAGGCGAATGAGGCGACTTATTGCAGCAAATTCAACGTTGATCTACTCATACTTACAGTAATAATCCAAAATAACCTAAACATTCGGAATCGGTGACAATAAATTTTTGCCGTTCAAAATAAGTAAGGCTAACCATCAGGCATTTTCGCAAAAAATTGAAAACTTTTTATTGTTGAAATTCCAGTTCAAAATGATTATAGGTAATGTATATAACATGTTTAGCCCGAAACTACCGGTAGGATGAGTAAAGAAATTCCGATTATAGCAAGTTTCGTATTTTGAAATTCGGCCACATTTGTAATCGAACTTGGATTGCAGGCGAATGAGGCGACTTATTGCAGCAAATTTAACGTTGATCTACTCATACTTACAGTAATAATCCAAAATAACCTAAACATTCGGAATCGGTGACAATAAATTTTTGCCGTTCAAAATAAGTAAGGCTCATCAGGGATTTTCGCAAAAAATTGAAAACTTTTTATTGTTGAAACTCCGGTTCAAAATGATTATAGGTAATGTATATAACATGTTTAGTCCGAAACTACCGGTAGGATGCGTAAAGAAATTCCGATTATAGCAAGTTTCGTATTTTGAAATTCGGCCACATTTGTAATCGAACTTGGATTGCAGGCGAATGAGGCGACTTATTGCAGCAAATTCAACGTTGATCTACTCATACTTACAGTAATAATCCAAAATAACCTAAACATTCGGAATCGGTGACAATAAATTTTTGCCGTTCAAAATAAGTAAGGCTAACCATCAGGGATTTTCGCAAAAAATTTAAAACTTTTTATTGTTGAAATTCCGGTTCAAAATGATTATAGGTAATGTATATAACATGTTTAGTCCGAAACTACCGGTAGGATGCGTAAAGAAATTCCGATTATAGCAAGTTTCGTATTTTGAAATTCGGCCACATTTGTAATCGAACTTGGATTGCAGGCGAATGAGGCGACTTATTGCAGCAAATTCAACGTTGATCTACTCATACTTACAGTAATAATCCAAAATAACCTAAACATTCGGAATCGGTGACAATAAATTTTTGCCGTTCAAAATAAGTAAGGCTAACCATCAGGGATTTTCGCAAAAAATTTAAAACTTTTTATTGTTGAAATTCCGGTTCAAAATGATTATAGGTAATGTATATAATATGTTTAGTCCGAAACTACCGGTAGGATGCGTAAAGAAATTCCGATTATAGCAAGTTTCGTATTTTGAAATTCGGCCACATTTGTAATCGAACTTGGATTGCAGGCGAATGAGGCGACTTATTGCAGCAAATTCAACGTTGATCTACTCATACTTACAGTAATAATCCAAAATAACCTAAACATTCGGAATCGGTGACAATAAATTTTTGCCGTTCAAAATAAGTAAGGCTAACCATCAGGGATTTTCGCAAAAAATTTAAAACTTTTTATTGTTGAAATTCCGGTTCAAAATGATTATAGGTAATGTATATAACATGTTTAGTCCGAAACTACCGGTAGGATGCGTAAAGAAATTCCGATTATAGCAAGTTTCGTATTTTGAAATTCGGCCACATTTGTAATCGAACTTGGATTGCAGGCGAATGAGGCGACTTATTGCAGCAAATTCAACGTTGATCTACTCATACTTACAGTAATAATCCAAAATAACCTAAACATTCGGAATCGGTGACAATAAATTTTTGCCGTTCAAAATAAGTAAGGCTAACCATCAGGGATTTTCGCAAAAAATTTAAAACTTTTTATTGTTGAAATTCCGGTTCAAAATGATTATAGGTAATGTATATAACATGTTTAGTCCGAAACTACCGGTAGGATGCGTAAAGAAATTCCGATTATAGCAAGTTTCGTATTTTGAAATTCGGCCACATTTGTAATCGAACTTGGATTGCAGGCGAATGAGGCGACTTATTGCAGCAAATTCAACGTTGATCTACTCATACTTACAGTAATAATCCAAAATAACCTAAACATTCGGAATCGGTGACAATAAATTTTTGCCGTTCAAAATAAGTAAGGCTAACCATCAGGGATTTTCGCAAAAAATTTAAAACTTTTTATTGTTGAAATTCCGGTTCAAAATGATTATAGGTAATGTATATAACATGTTTAGTCCGAAACTACCGGTAGGATGCGTAAAGAAATTCCGATTATAGCAAGTTTCGTATTTTGAAATTCGGCCACATTTGTAATCGAACTTGGATTGCAGGCGAATGAGGCGACTTATTGCAGCAAATTCAACGTTGATCTACTCATACTTACAGTAATAATCCAAAATAACCTAAACATTCGGAATCGGTGACAATAAATTTTTGCCGTTCAAAATAAGTAAGGCTAACCATCAGGGATTTTCGCAAAAAATTTAAAACTTTTTATTGTTGAAATTCCGGTTCAAAATGATTATAGGTAATGTATATAACATGTTTAGTCCGAAACTACCGGTAGGATGCGTAAAGAAATTCCGATTATAGCAAGTTTCGTATTTTGAAATTCGGCCACATTTGTAATCGAACTTGGATTGCAGGCGAATGAGGCGACTTATTGCAGCAAATTCAACGTTGATCTACTCATACTTACAGTAATAATCCAAAATAACCTAAACATTCGGAATCGGTGACAATAAATTTTTGCCGTTCAAAATAAGTAAGGCTCATCAGGGATTTTCGCAAAAAATTGAAAACTTTTTATTGTTGAAATTCCGGTTCAAAATGATTATAGGTAATGTATATAACATGTTTAGTCCGAAACTACCGGTAGGATGCGTAAAGAAATTCCGATTATAGCAAGTTTCGTATTTTGAAATTCGGCCACATTTGTAATCGAACTTGGATTGCAGGCGAATGAGGCGACTTATTGCAGCAAATTCAACGTTGATCTACTCATACTTACAGTAATAATCCAAAATAACCTAAACATTCGGAATCGGTGACAATACATTTTTGCCGTTCAAAATAAGTAAGGCTAACCATCAGGGATTTTCGCAAAAAATTGAAAACTTTTTATTGTTGAAACTCCGGTTCAAAATGATTATAGGTAATGTATATAACATGTTTAGTCCGAAACTACCGGTAGGATGCGTAAAGAAATTCCGATTATAGCAAGTTTCGTATTTTAAAATTCGGCCACATTTGTAATCGAACTTGGATTGCAGGCGAATGAGGCGACTTATTGCAGCAAATTCAACGTTGATCTACTCATACTTACAGTAATAATCCAAAATAACCTAAACATTCAGAATCGGTGACAATAAATTTTTGCCGTTCAAAATAAGTAAGGCTAACCATCAGGGATTTTCGCAAAAAATTGAAAACTTTTTATTGTTGAAACTCCGGTTCAAAATGATTATAGGTAATGTATATAACATGTTTAGCCCGAAACTACCGGTAGGATGCGTAAAGAAATTCCGATTATAGCAAGTTTCGTATTTTGAAATTCGGCCACATTTGTAATCGAACTTGGATTGCAGGCGAATGAGGCGACTTATTGCAGCAAATTCAACGTTGATCTACTCATACTTACAGTAATAATCCAAAATAACCTAAACATTCGGAATCGGTGACAATAAATTTTTGCCGTTCAAAATAAGTAAGGCTAACCATCAGGGATTTTCGCAAAAAATTGAAAACTTTTTATTGTTGAAATTCCGGTTCAAAATGATTATAGGTAATGTATATAACATGTTTAGTCCGAAACTACCGGTAGGATGCGTAAAGAAATTCCGATTATAGCAAGTTTCGTATTTTGAAATTCGGCCACATTTGTAATCGAACTTGGATTGCAGGCGAATGAGGCGACTTATTGCAGCAAATTCAACGTTGATCTACTCATACTTACAGTAATAATCCAAAATAACCTAAACATTCGGAATCGGTGACAATAAATTTTTGCCGTTCAAAATAAGTAAGGCTAACCATCAGGGATTTTCGCAAAAAATTGAAAACTTTTTATTGTTGAAACTCCGGTTCAAAATGATTATAGGTAATGTATATAACATGTTTAGCCCGAAACTACCGGTAGGATGCGTAAAGAAATTCCGATTATAGCAAGTTTCGTATTTTGAAATTCGGCCACATTTGTAATCGAACTTGGATTGCAGGCGAATGAGGCGACTTATTGCAGCAAATTCAACGTTGATCTACTCATACTTACAGTAATAATCCAAAATAACCTAAACATTCGGAATCGGTGACAATAAATTTTTGCCGTTCAAAATAAGTAAGGCTAACCATCAGGGATTTTCGCAAAAAATTGAAAACTTTTTATTGTTGAAACTCCGGTTCAAAATGATTATAGGTAATGTATATAACATGTTTAGCCCGAAACTACCGGTAGGATGCGTAAAGAAATTCCGATTATAGCAAGTTTCGTATTTTGAAATTCGGCCACATTTGTAATCGAACTTGGATTGCAGGCGAATGAGGCGACTTATTGCAGCAAATTCAACGTTGATCTACTCATACTTACAGTAATAATCCAAAATAACCTAAACATTCAGAATCGGTGACAATAAATTTTTGCCGTTCAAAATAAGTAAGGCTAACCATCAGGGATTTTCGCAAAAAATTGAAAACTTTTTATTGTTGAAATTCCAGTTCAAAATGATTATAGGTAATGTATATAACATGTTTAGCCCGAAACTACCGGTAGGATGCGTAAAGAAATTCCGATTATAGCAAGTTTCGTATTTTGAAATTCGGCCACATTTGTAATCGAACTTGGATTGCAGGCGAATGAGGCGACTTATTGCAGCAAATTCAACGTTGATCTACTCATACTTACAGTAATAATCCAAAATAACCTAAACATTCGGAATCGGTGACAATAAATTTTTGCCGTTCAAAATAAGTAAGGCTAACCATCAGGGATTTTCGCAAAAAATTGAAAACTTTTTATTGTTGAAACTCCGGTTCAAAATGATTATAGGTAATGTATATAACATGTTTAGTCCGAAACTACCGGTAGGATGCGTAAAGAAATTCCGATTATAGCAAGTTTCGTATTTTGAAATTCGGCCACATTTGTAATCGAACTTGGATTGCAGGCGAATGAGGCGACTTATTGCAGCAAATTCAACGTTGATCTACTCATACTTACAGTAATAATCCAAAATAACCTAAACATTCGGAATCGGTGACAATAAATTTTTGCCGTTCAAAATAAGTAAGGCTAACCATCAGGGATTTTCGCAAAAAATTGAAAACTTTTTATTGTTCAATTCCGGTTCAAAATGATTATAGGTAATGTATATAACATGTTTAGTCCGAAACTACCGGTAGGATGCGTAAAGAAATTCCGATTATAGCAAGTTTCGTATTTTGAAATTCGGCCACATTTGTAATCGAACTTGGATTGCAGGCGAATGAGGCGACTTATTGCAGCAAATTCAACGTTGATCTACTCATACTTACAGTAATAATCCAAAATAACCTAAACATTCGGAATCGGTGACAATAAATTTTTGCCGTTCAAAATAAGTAAGGCATCAGGGATTTTCGCAAAAAATTGAAAACTTTTTATTGTTGAAACTCCGGTTCAAAATGATTATAGGTAATGTATATAACATGTTTAGTCCGAAACTACCGGTAGGATGCGTAAAGAAATTCCGATTATAGCAAGTTTCGTATTTTGAAATTCGGCCACATTTGTAATCGAACTTGGATTGCAGGCGAATGAGGCGACTTATTGCAGCAAATTCAACGTTGATCTACTCATACTTACAGTAATAATCCAAAATAACCTAAACATTCGGAATCGGTGACAATAAATTTTTGCCGTTCAAAATAAGTAAGGCTAACCATCAGGGATTTTCGCAAAAAATTGAAAACTTTTTATTGTTGAAATTCCGGTTCAAAATGATTATAGGTAATGTATATAACATGTTTAGTCCGAAACTACCGGTAGGATGCGTAAAGAAATTCCGATTATAGCAAGTTTCGTATTTTGAAATTCGGCCACATTTGTAATCGAACTTGGATTGCAGGCGAATGAGGCGACTTATTGCAGCAAATTCAACGTTGATCTACTCATACTTACAGTAATAATCCAAAATAACCTAAACATTCGGAATCGGTGACAATAAATTTTTGCCGTTCAAAATAAGTAAGGCTAACCATCAGGCATTTTCGCAAAAAATTGAAAACTTTTTATTGTTGAAATTCCAGTTCAAAATGATTATAGGTAATGTATATAACATGTTTAGCCCGAAACTACCGGTAGGATGAGTAAAGAAATTCCGATTATAGCAAGTTTCGTATTTTGAAATTCGGCCACATTTGTAATCGAACTTGGATTGCAGGCGAATGAGGCGACTTATTGCAGCAAATTCAACGTTGATCTACTCATACTTACAGTAATAATCCAAAATAACCTAAACATTCGGAATCGGTGACAATAAATTTTTGCCGTTCAAAATAAGTAAGGCTAACCATCAGGGATTTTCGCAAAAAATTTAAAACTTTTTATTGTTGAAATTCCGGTTCAAAATGATTATAGGTAATGTATATAACATGTTTAGTCCGAAACTACCGGTAGGATGCGTAAAGAAATTCCGATTATAGCAAGTTTCGTATTTTGAAATTCGGCCACATTTGTAATCGAACTTGGATTGCAGGCGAATGAGGCGACTTATTGCAGCAAATTCAACGTTGATCTACTCATACTTACAGTAATAATCCAAAATAACCTAAACATTCGGAATCGGTGACAATAAATTTTTGCCGTTCAAAATAAGTAAGGCTAACCATCAGGGATTTTCGCAAAAAATTTAAAACTTTTTATTGTTGAAATTCCGGTTCAAAATGATTATAGGTAATGTATATAACATGTTTAGTCCGAAACTACCGGTAGGATGCGTAAAGAAATTCCGATTATAGCAAGTTTCGTATTTTGAAATTCGGCCACATTTGTAATCGAACTTGGATTGCAGGCGAATGAGGCGACTTATTGCAGCAAATTCAACGTTGATCTACTCATACTTACAGTAATAATCCAAAATAACCTAAACATTCGGAATCGGTGACAATAAATTTTTGCCGTTCAAAATAAGTAAGGCTAACCATCAGGCATTTTCGCAAAAAATTGAAAACTTTTTATTGTTGAAATTCCGGTTCAAAATGATTATAGGTAATGTATATAACATGTTTAGTCCGAAACTACCGGTAGGATGCGTAAAGAAATTCCGATTATAGCAAGTTTCGTATTTTGAAATTCGGCCACATTTGTAATCGAACTTGGATTGCAGGCGAATGAGGCGACTTATTGCAGCAAATTCAACGTTGATCTACTCATACTTACAGTAATAATCCAAAATAACCTAAACATTCGGAATCGGTGACAATAAATTTTTGCCGTTCAAAATAAGTAAGGCTAACCATCAGGCATTTTCGCAAAAAATTGAAAACTTTTTATTGTTGAAATTCCAGTTCAAAATGATTATAGGTAATGTATATAACATGTTTAGCCCGAAACTACCGGTAGGATGAGTAAAGAAATTCCGATTATAGCAAGTTTCGTATTTTGAAATTCGGCCACATTTGTAATCGAACTTGGATTGCAGGCGAATGAGGCGACTTATTGCAGCAAATTTAACGTTGATCTACTCATACTTACAGTAATAATCCAAAATAACCTAAACATTCGGAATCGGTGACAATAAATTTTTGCCGTTCAAAATAAGTAAGGCTCATCAGGGATTTTCGCAAAAAATTGAAAACTTTTTATTGTTGAAACTCCGGTTCAAAATGATTATAGGTAATGTATATAACATGTTTAGTCCGAAACTACCGGTAGGATGCGTAAAGAAATTCCGATTATAGCAAGTTTCGTATTTTGAAATTCGGCCACATTTGTAATCGAACTTGGATTGCAGGCGAATGAGGCGACTTATTGCAGCAAATTCAACGTTGATCTACTCATACTTACAGTAATAATCCAAAATAACCTAAACATTCGGAATCGGTGACAATAAATTTTTGCCGTTCAAAATAAGTAAGGCTAACCATCAGGGATTTTCGCAAAAAATTTAAAACTTTTTATTGTTGAAATTCCGGTTCAAAATGATTATAGGTAATGTATATAACATGTTTAGTCCGAAACTACCGGTAGGATGCGTAAAGAAATTCCGATTATAGCAAGTTTCGTATTTTGAAATTCGGCCACATTTGTAATCGAACTTGGATTGCAGGCGAATGAGGCGACTTATTGCAGCAAATTCAACGTTGATCTACTCATACTTACAGTAATAATCCAAAATAACCTAAACATTCGGAATCGGTGACAATAAATTTTTGCCGTTCAAAATAAGTAAGGCTAACCATCAGGGATTTTCGCAAAAAATTTAAAACTTTTTATTGTTGAAATTCCGGTTCAAAATGATTATAGGTAATGTATATAACATGTTTAGTCCGAAACTACCGGTAGGATGCGTAAAGAAATTCCGATTATAGCAAGTTTCGTATTTTGAAATTCGGCCACATTTGTAATCGAACTTGGATTGCAGGCGAATGAGGCGACTTATTGCAGCAAATTCAACGTTGATCTACTCATACTTACAGTAATAATCCAAAATAACCTAAACATTCGGAATCGGTGACAATACATTTTTGCCGTTCAAAATAAGTAAGGCTAACCATCAGGGATTTTCGCAAAAAATTGAAAACTTTTTATTGTTGAAACTCCGGTTCAAAATGATTATAGGTAATGTATATAACATGTTTAGTCCGAAACTACCGGTAGGATGCGTAAAGAAATTCCGATTATAGCAAGTTTCGTATTTTAAAATTCGGCCACATTTGTAATCGAACTTGGATTGCAGGCGAATGAGGCGACTTATTGCAGCAAATTCAACGTTGATCTACTCATACTTACAGTAATAATCCAAAATAACCTAAACATTCAGAATCGGTGACAATAAATTTTTGCCGTTCAAAATAAGTAAGGCTAACCATCAGGGATTTTCGCAAAAAATTGAAAACTTTTTATTGTTGAAACTCCGGTTCAAAATGATTATAGGTAATGTATATAACATGTTTAGCCCGAAACTACCGGTAGGATGCGTAAAGAAATTCCGATTATAGCAAGTTTCGTATTTTGAAATTCGGCCACATTTGTAATCGAACTTGGATTGCAGGCGAATGAGGCGACTTATTGCAGCAAATTCAACGTTGATCTACTCATACTTACAGTAATAATCCAAAATAACCTAAACATTCGGAATCGGTGACAATAAATTTTTGCCGTTCAAAATAAGTAAGGCTAACCATCAGGGATTTTCGCAAAAAATTGAAAACTTTTTATTGTTGAAATTCCGGTTCAAAATGATTATAGGTAATGTATATAACATGTTTAGTCCGAAACTACCGGTAGGATGCGTAAAGAAATTCCGATTATAGCAAGTTTCGTATTTTGAAATTCGGCCACATTTGTAATCGAACTTGGATTGCAGGCGAATGAGGCGACTTATTGCAGCAAATTCAACGTTGATCTACTCATACTTACAGTAATAATCCAAAATAACCTAAACATTCGGAATCGGTGACAATAAATTTTTGCCGTTCAAAATAAGTAAGGCTAACCATCAGGGATTTTCGCAAAAAATTGAAAACTTTTTATTGTTGAAACTCCGGTTCAAAATGATTATAGGTAATGTATATAACATGTTTAGCCCGAAACTACCGGTAGGATGCGTAAAGAAATTCCGATTATAGCAAGTTTCGTATTTTGAAATTCGGCCACATTTGTAATCGAACTTGGATTGCAGGCGAATGAGGCGACTTATTGCAGCAAATTCAACGTTGATCTACTCATACTTACAGTAATAATCCAAAATAACCTAAACATTCGGAATCGGTGACAATAAATTTTTGCCGTTCAAAATAAGTAAGGCTAACCATCAGGGATTTTCGCAAAAAATTGAAAACTTTTTATTGTTGAAACTCCGGTTCAAAATGATTATAGGTAATGTATATAACATGTTTAGCCCGAAACTACCGGTAGGATGCGTAAAGAAATTCCGATTATAGCAAGTTTCGTATTTTGAAATTCGGCCACATTTGTAATCGAACTTGGATTGCAGGCGAATGAGGCGACTTATTGCAGCAAATTCAACGTTGATCTACTCATACTTACAGTAATAATCCAAAATAACCTAAACATTCAGAATCGGTGACAATAAATTTTTGCCGTTCAAAATAAGTAAGGCTAACCATCAGGGATTTTCGCAAAAAATTGAAAACTTTTTATTGTTGAAATTCCAGTTCAAAATGATTATAGGTAATGTATATAACATGTTTAGCCCGAAACTACCGGTAGGATGCGTAAAGAAATTCCGATTATAGCAAGTTTCGTATTTTGAAATTCGGCCACATTTGTAATCGAACTTGGATTGCAGGCGAATGAGGCGACTTATTGCAGCAAATTCAACGTTGATCTACTCATACTTACAGTAATAATCCAAAATAACCTAAACATTCGGAATCGGTGACAATAAATTTTTGCCGTTCAAAATAAGTAAGGCATCAGGGATTTTCGCAAAAAATTGAAAACTTTTTATTGTTGAAACTCCGGTTCAAAATGATTATAGGTAATGTATATAACATGTTTAGTCCGAAACTACCGGTAGGATGCGTAAAGAAATTCCGATTATAGCAAGTTTCGTATTTTGAAATTCGGCCACATTTGTAATCGAACTTGGATTGCAGGCGAATGAGGCGACTTATTGCAGCAAATTCAACGTTGATCTACTCATACTTACAGTAATAATCCAAAATAACCTAAACATTCGGAATCGGTGACAATAAATTTTTGCCGTTCAAAATAAGTAAGGCTAACCATCAGGGATTTTCGCAAAAAATTGAAAACTTTTTATTGTTCAATTCCGGTTCAAAATGATTATAGGTAATGTATATAACATGTTTAGTCCGAAACTACCGGTAGGATGCGTAAAGAAATTCCGATTATAGCAAGTTTCGTATTTTGAAATTCGGCCACATTTGTAATCGAACTTGGATTGCAGGCGAATGAGGCGACTTATTGCAGCAAATTCAACGTTGATCTACTCATACTTACAGTAATAATCCAAAATAACCTAAACATTCGGAATCGGTGACAATAAATTTTTGCCGTTCAAAATAAGTAAGGCATCAGGGATTTTCGCAAAAAATTGAAAACTTTTTATTGTTGAAACTCCGGTTCAAAATGATTATAGGTAATGTATATAACATGTTTAGTCCGAAACTACCGGTAGGATGCGTAAAGAAATTCCGATTATAGCAAGTTTCGTATTTTGAAATTCGGCCACATTTGTAATCGAACTTGGATTGCAGGCGAATGAGGCGACTTATTGCAGCAAATTCAACGTTGATCTACTCATACTTACAGTAATAATCCAAAATAACCTAAACATTCGGAATCGGTGACAATAAATTTTTGCCGTTCAAAATAAGTAAGGCTAACCATCAGGGATTTTCGCAAAAAATTGAAAACTTTTTATTGTTGAAATTCCGGTTCAAAATGATTATAGGTAATGTATATAACATGTTTAGTCCGAAACTACCGGTAGGATGCGTAAAGAAATTCCGATTATAGCAAGTTTCGTATTTTGAAATTCGGCCACATTTGTAATCGAACTTGGATTGCAGGCGAATGAGGCGACTTATTGCAGCAAATTCAACGTTGATCTACTCATACTTACAGTAATAATCCAAAATAACCTAAACATTCGGAATCGGTGACAATAAATTTTTGCCGTTCAAAATAAGTAAGGCTAACCATCAGGCATTTTCGCAAAAAATTGAAAACTTTTTATTGTTGAAATTCCAGTTCAAAATGATTATAGGTAATGTATATAACATGTTTAGCCCGAAACTACCGGTAGGATGAGTAAAGAAATTCCGATTATAGCAAGTTTCGTATTTTGAAATTCGGCCACATTTGTAATCGAACTTGGATTGCAGGCGAATGAGGCGACTTATTGCAGCAAATTCAACGTTGATCTACTCATACTTACAGTAATAATCCAAAATAACCTAAACATTCGGAATCGGTGACAATAAATTTTTGCCGTTCAAAATAAGTAAGGCTAACCATCAGGGATTTTCGCAAAAAATTTAAAACTTTTTATTGTTGAAATTCCGGTTCAAAATGATTATAGGTAATGTATATAACATGTTTAGTCCGAAACTACCGGTAGGATGCGTAAAGAAATTCCGATTATAGCAAGTTTCGTATTTTGAAATTCGGCCACATTTGTAATCGAACTTGGATTGCAGGCGAATGAGGCGACTTATTGCAGCAAATTCAACGTTGATCTACTCATACTTACAGTAATAATCCAAAATAACCTAAACATTCGGAATCGGTGACAATAAATTTTTGCCGTTCAAAATAAGTAAGGCTAACCATCAGGGATTTTCGCAAAAAATTTAAAACTTTTTATTGTTGAAATTCCGGTTCAAAATGATTATAGGTAATGTATATAACATGTTTAGTCCGAAACTACCGGTAGGATGCGTAAAGAAATTCCGATTATAGCAAGTTTCGTATTTTGAAATTCGGCCACATTTGTAATCGAACTTGGATTGCAGGCGAATGAGGCGACTTATTGCAGCAAATTCAACGTTGATCTACTCATACTTACAGTAATAATCCAAAATAACCTAAACATTCGGAATCGGTGACAATAAATTTTTGCCGTTCAAAATAAGTAAGGCTAACCATCAGGCATTTTCGCAAAAAATTGAAAACTTTTTATTGTTGAAATTCCGGTTCAAAATGATTATAGGTAATGTATATAACATGTTTAGTCCGAAACTACCGGTAGGATGCGTAAAGAAATTCCGATTATAGCAAGTTTCGTATTTTGAAATTCGGCCACATTTGTAATCGAACTTGGATTGCAGGCGAATGAGGCGACTTATTGCAGCAAATTCAACGTTGATCTACTCATACTTACAGTAATAATCCAAAATAACCTAAACATTCGGAATCGGTGACAATAAATTTTTGCCGTTCAAAATAAGTAAGGCTAACCATCAGGCATTTTCGCAAAAAATTGAAAACTTTTTATTGTTGAAATTCCAGTTCAAAATGATTATAGGTAATGTATATAACATGTTTAGCCCGAAACTACCGGTAGGATGAGTAAAGAAATTCCGATTATAGCAAGTTTCGTATTTTGAAATTCGGCCACATTTGTAATCGAACTTGGATTGCAGGCGAATGAGGCGACTTATTGCAGCAAATTTAACGTTGATCTACTCATACTTACAGTAATAATCCAAAATAACCTAAACATTCGGAATCGGTGACAATAAATTTTTGCCGTTCAAAATAAGTAAGGCTCATCAGGGATTTTCGCAAAAAATTGAAAACTTTTTATTGTTGAAACTCCGGTTCAAAATGATTATAGGTAATGTATATAACATGTTTAGTCCGAAACTACCGGTAGGATGCGTAAAGAAATTCCGATTATAGCAAGTTTCGTATTTTGAAATTCGGCCACATTTGTAATCGAACTTGGATTGCAGGCGAATGAGGCGACTTATTGCAGCAAATTCAACGTTGATCTACTCATACTTACAGTAATAATCCAAAATAACCTAAACATTCGGAATCGGTGACAATAAATTTTTGCCGTTCAAAATAAGTAAGGCTAACCATCAGGGATTTTCGCAAAAAATTTAAAACTTTTTATTGTTGAAATTCCGGTTCAAAATGATTATAGGTAATGTATATAACATGTTTAGTCCGAAACTACCGGTAGGATGCGTAAAGAAATTCCGATTATAGCAAGTTTCGTATTTTGAAATTCGGCCACATTTGTAATCGAACTTGGATTGCAGGCGAATGAGGCGACTTATTGCAGCAAATTCAACGTTGATCTACTCATACTTACAGTAATAATCCAAAATAACCTAAACATTCGGAATCGGTGACAATAAATTTTTGCCGTTCAAAATAAGTAAGGCTAACCATCAGGGATTTTCGCAAAAAATTTAAAACTTTTTATTGTTGAAATTCCGGTTCAAAATGATTATAGGTAATGTATATAATATGTTTAGTCCGAAACTACCGGTAGGATGCGTAAAGAAATTCCGATTATAGCAAGTTTCGTATTTTGAAATTCGGCCACATTTGTAATCGAACTTGGATTGCAGGCGAATGAGGCGACTTATTGCAGCAAATTCAACGTTGATCTACTCATACTTACAGTAATAATCCAAAATAACCTAAACATTCGGAATCGGTGACAATAAATTTTTGCCGTTCAAAATAAGTAAGGCTAACCATCAGGGATTTTCGCAAAAAATTTAAAACTTTTTATTGTTGAAATTCCGGTTCAAAATGATTATAGGTAATGTATATAACATGTTTAGTCCGAAACTACCGGTAGGATGCGTAAAGAAATTCCGATTATAGCAAGTTTCGTATTTTGAAATTCGGCCACATTTGTAATCGAACTTGGATTGCAGGCGAATGAGGCGACTTATTGCAGCAAATTCAACGTTGATCTACTCATACTTACAGTAATAATCCAAAATAACCTAAACATTCGGAATCGGTGACAATAAATTTTTGCCGTTCAAAATAAGTAAGGCTAACCATCAGGGATTTTCGCAAAAAATTTAAAACTTTTTATTGTTGAAATTCCGGTTCAAAATGATTATAGGTAATGTATATAACATGTTTAGTCCGAAACTACCGGTAGGATGCGTAAAGAAATTCCGATTATAGCAAGTTTCGTATTTTGAAATTCGGCCACATTTGTAATCGAACTTGGATTGCAGGCGAATGAGGCGACTTATTGCAGCAAATTCAACGTTGATCTACTCATACTTACAGTAATAATCCAAAATAACCTAAACATTCGGAATCGGTGACAATAAATTTTTGCCGTTCAAAATAAGTAAGGCTAACCATCAGGGATTTTCGCAAAAAATTTAAAACTTTTTATTGTTGAAATTCCGGTTCAAAATGATTATAGGTAATGTATATAACATGTTTAGTCCGAAACTACCGGTAGGATGCGTAAAGAAATTCCGATTATAGCAAGTTTCGTATTTTGAAATTCGGCCACATTTGTAATCGAACTTGGATTGCAGGCGAATGAGGCGACTTATTGCAGCAAATTCAACGTTGATCTACTCATACTTACAGTAATAATCCAAAATAACCTAAACATTCGGAATCGGTGACAATAAATTTTTGCCGTTCAAAATAAGTAAGGCTAACCATCAGGGATTTTCGCAAAAAATTTAAAACTTTTTATTGTTGAAATTCCGGTTCAAAATGATTATAGGTAATGTATATAACATGTTTAGTCCGAAACTACCGGTAGGATGCGTAAAGAAATTCCGATTATAGCAAGTTTCGTATTTTGAAATTCGGCCACATTTGTAATCGAACTTGGATTGCAGGCGAATGAGGCGACTTATTGCAGCAAATTCAACGTTGATCTACTCATACTTACAGTAATAATCCAAAATAACCTAAACATTCGGAATCGGTGACAATAAATTTTTGCCGTTCAAAATAAGTAAGGCTAACCATCAGGGATTTTCGCAAAAAATTTAAAACTTTTTATTGTTGAAATTCCGGTTCAAAATGATTATAGGTAATGTATATAACATGTTTAGTCCGAAACTACCGGTAGGATGCGTAAAGAAATTCCGATTATAGCAAGTTTCGTATTTTGAAATTCGGCCACATTTGTAATCGAACTTGGATTGCAGGCGAATGAGGCGACTTATTGCAGCAAATTCAACGTTGATCTACTCATACTTACAGTAATAATCCAAAATAACCTAAACATTCGGAATCGGTGACAATACATTTTTGCCGTTCAAAATAAGTAAGGCTAACCATCAGGGATTTTCGCAAAAAATTTAAAACTTTTTATTGTTGAAATTCCGGTTCAAAATGATTATAGGTAATGTATATAACATGTTTAGTCCGAAACTACCGGTAGGATGCGTAAAGAAATTCCGATTATAGCAAGTTTCGTATTTTGAAATTCGGCCACATTTGTAATCGAACTTGGATTGCAGGCGAATGAGGCGACTTATTGCAGCAAATTCAACGTTGATCTACTCATACTTACAGTAATAATCCAAAATAACCTAAACATTCGGAATCGGTGACAATAAATTTTTGCCGTTCAAAATAAGTAAGGCTAACCATCAGGGATTTTCGCAAAAAATTTAAAACTTTTTATTGTTGAAATTCCGGTTCAAAATGATTATAGGTAATGTATATAACATGTTTAGTCCGAAACTACCGGTAGGATGCGTAAAGAAATTCCGATTATAGCAAGTTTCGTATTTTGAAATTCGGCCACATTTGTAATCGAACTTGGATTGCAGGCGAATGAGGCGACTTATTGCAGCAAATTCAACGTTGATCTACTCATACTTACAGTAATAATCCAAAATAACCTAAACATTCGGAATCGGTGACAATAAATTTTTGCCGTTCAAAATAAGTAAGGCTAACCATCAGGGATTTTCGCAAAAAATTTAAAACTTTTTATTGTTGAAATTCCGGTTCAAAATGATTATAGGTAATGTATATAACATGTTTAGTCCGAAACTACCGGTAGGATGCGTAAAGAAATTCCGATTATAGCAAGTTTCGTATTTTGAAATTCGGCCACATTTGTAATCGAACTTGGATTGCAGGCGAATGAGGCGACTTATTGCAGCAAATTCAACGTTGATCTACTCATACTTACAGTAATAATCCAAAATAACCTAAACATTCGGAATCGGTGACAATAAATTTTTGCCGTTCAAAATAAGTAAGGCTAACCATCAGGGATTTTCGCAAAAAATTTAAAACTTTTTATTGTTGAAATTCCGGTTCAAAATGATTATAGGTAATGTATATAACATGTTTAGTCCGAAACTACCGGTAGGATGCGTAAAGAAATTCCGATTATAGCAAGTTTCGTATTTTGAAATTCGGCCACATTTGTAATCGAACTTGGATTGCAGGCGAATGAGGCGACTTATTGCAGCAAATTCAACGTTGATCTACTCATACTTACAGTAATAATCCAAAATAACCTAAACATTCGGAATCGGTGACAATAAATTTTTGCCGTTCAAAATAAGTAAGGCTAACCATCAGGCATTTTCGCAAAAAATTGAAAACTTTTTATTGTTGAAATTCCAGTTCAAAATGATTATAGGTAATGTATATAACATGTTTAGCCCGAAACTACCGGTAGGATGAGTAAAGAAATTCCGATTATAGCAAGTTTCGTATTTTGAAATTCGGCCACATTTGTAATCGAACTTGGATTGCAGGCGAATGAGGTGACATATTGCAGCAAATTTAACGTTGATCTACTCATACTTACAGTAATAATCCAAAATAACCTAAACATTCGGAATCGGTGACAATAAATTTTTGCCGTTCAAAATAAGTAAGGCTCATCAGGGATTTTCGCAAAAAATTGAAAACTTTTTATTGTTGAAACTCCGGTTCAAAATGATTATAGGTAATGTATATAACATGTTTAGTCCGAAACTACCGGTAGGATGCGTAAAGAAATTCCGATTATAGCAAGTTTCGTATTTTGAAATTCGGCCACATTTGTAATCGAACTTGGATTGCAGGCGAATGAGGCGACTTATTGCAGCAAATTCAACGTTGATCTACTCATACTTACAGTAATAATCCAAAATAACCTAAACATTCGGAATCGGTGACAATAAATTTTTGCCGTTCAAAATAAGTAAGGCTAACCATCAGGGATTTTCGCAAAAAATTGAAAACTTTTTATTGTTGAAATTCCGGTTCAAAATGATTATAGGTAATGTATATAACATGTTTAGTCCGAAACTACCGGTAGGATGCGTAAAGAAATTCCGATTATAGCAAGTTTCGTATTTTGAAATTCGGCCACATTTGTAATCGAACTTGGATTGCAGGCGAATGAGGCGACTTATTGCAGCAAATTCAACGTTGATCTACTCATACTTACAGTAATAATCCAAAATAACCTAAACATTCGGAATCGGTGACAATAAATTTTTGCCGTTCAAAATAAGTAAGGCTAACCATCAGGGATTTTCGCAAAAAATTTAAAACTTTTTATTGTTGAAATTCCGGTTCAAAATGATTATAGGTAATGTATATAACATGTTTAGTCCGAAACTACCGGTAGGATGCGTAAAGAAATTCCGATTATAGCAAGTTTCGTATTTTGAAATTCGGCCACATTTGTAATCGAACTTGGATTGCAGGCGAATGAGGCGACTTATTGCAGCAAATTCAACGTTGATCTACTCATACTTACAGTAATAATCCAAAATAACCTAAACATTCGGAATCGGTGACAATAAATTTTTGCCGTTCAAAATAAGTAAGGCTAACCATCAGGGATTTTCGCAAAAAATTTAAAACTTTTTATTGTTGAAATTCCGGTTCAAAATGATTATAGGTAATGTATATAACATGTTTAGTCCGAAACTACCGGTAGGATGCGTAAAGAAATTCCGATTATAGCAAGTTTCGTATTTTGAAATTCGGCCACATTTGTAATCGAACTTGGATTGCAGGCGAATGAGGCGACTTATTGCAGCAAATTCAACGTTGATCTACTCATACTTACAGTAATAATCCAAAATAACCTAAACATTCGGAATCGGTGACAATAAATTTTTGCCGTTCAAAATAAGTAAGGCTAACCATCAGGGATTTTCGCAAAAAATTTAAAACTTTTTATTGTTGAAATTCCGGTTCAAAATGATTATAGGTAATGTATATAACATGTTTAGTCCGAAACTACCGGTAGGATGCGTAAAGAAATTCCGATTATAGCAAGTTTCGTATTTTGAAATTCGGCCACATTTGTAATCGAACTTGGATTGCAGGCGAATGAGGCGACTTATTGCAGCAAATTCAACGTTGATCTACTCATACTTACAGTAATAATCCAAAATAACCTAAACATTCGGAATCGGTGACAATAAATTTTTGCCGTTCAAAATAAGTAAGGCTAACCATCAGGGATTTTCGCAAAAAATTTAAAACTTTTTATTGTTGAAATTCCGGTTCAAAATGATTATAGGTAATGTATATAACATGTTTAGTCCGAAACTACCGGTAGGATGCGTAAAGAAATTCCGATTATAGCAAGTTTCGTATTTTGAAATTCGGCCACATTTGTAATCGAACTTGGATTGCAGGCGAATGAGGCGACTTATTGCAGCAAATTCAACGTTGATCTACTCATACTTACAGTAATAATCCAAAATAACCTAAACATTCGGAATCGGTGACAATAAATTTTTGCCGTTCAAAATAAGTAAGGCTCATCAGGGATTTTCGCAAAAAATTGAAAACTTTTTATTGTTGAAACTCCGGTTCAAAATGATTATAGGTAATGTATATAACATGTTTAGTCCGAAACTACCGGTAGGATGCGTAAAGAAATTCCGATTATAGCAAGTTTCGTATTTTGAAATTCGGCCACATTTGTAATCGAACTTGGATTGCAGGCGAATGAGGCGACTTATTGCAGCAAATTCAACGTTGATCTACTCATACTTACAGTAATAATCCAAAATAACCTAAACATTCGGAATCGGTGACAATAAATTTTTGCCGTTCAAAATAAGTAAGGCTAACCATCAGGGACTTTCGCAAAAAATTTAAAACTTTTTATTGTTGAAATTCCGGTTCAAAATGATTATAGGTAATGTATATAACATGTTTAGTCCGAAACTACCGGTAGGATGCGTAAAGAAATTCCGATTATAGCAAGTTTCGTATTTTGAAATTCGGCCACATTTGTAATCGAACTTGGATTGCAGGCGAATGAGGCGACTTATTGCAGCAAATTCAACGTTGATCTACTCATACTTACAGTAATAATCCAAAATAACCTAAACATTCGGAATCGGTGACAATAAATTTTTGCCGTTCAAAATAAGTAAGGCTAACCATCAGGGATTTTCGCAAAAAATTTAAAACTTTTTATTGTTGAAATTCCGGTTCAAAATGATTATAGGTAATGTATATAACATGTTTAGTCCGAAACTACCGGTAGGATGCGTAAAGAAATTCCGATTATAGCAAGTTTCGTATTTTGAAATTCGGCCACATTTGTAATCGAACTTGGATTGCAGGCGAATGAGGCGACTTATTGCAGCAAATTCAACGTTGATCTACTCATACTTACAGTAATAATCCAAAATAACCTAAACATTCGGAATCGGTGACAATAAATTTTTGCCGTTCAAAATAAGTAAGGCTAACCATCAGGGATTTTCGCAAAAAATTTAAAACTTTTTATTGTTGAAATTCCGGTTCAAAATGATTATAGGTAATGTATATAACATGTTTAGTCCGAAACTACCGGTAGGATGCGTAAAGAAATTCCGATTATAGCAAGTTTCGTATTTTGAAATTCGGCCACATTTGTAATCGAACTTGGATTGCAGGCGAATGAGGCGACTTATTGCAGCAAATTCAACGTTGATCTACTCATACTTACAGTAATAATCCAAAATAACCTAAACATTCGGAATCGGTGACAATAAATTTTTGCCGTTCAAAATAAGTAAGGCTAACCATCAGGGATTTTCGCAAAAAATTGAAAACTTTTTATTGTTGAAATTCCAGTTCAAAACGATTATAGGTAATGTATATAACATGTTTAGTCCGAAACTACCGGTAGGATGCGTAAAGAAATTGCGATTATAGCAAGTTTCGTATTTTGAAATTCGGCCACATTTGTAATCGAACTTGGATTGCAGGCGAATGAGGTGACATATTGCAGCAAATTTAACGTTGATCTACTCATACTTACAGTAATAATCCAAAATAACCTAAACATTCGGAATCGGTGACAATAAATTTTTGCCGTTCAAAATAAGTAAGGCTCATCAGGGATTTTCGCAAAAAATTGAAAACTTTTTATTGTTGAAACTCCGGTTCAAAATGATTATAGGTAATGTATATAACATGTTTAGTCCGAAACTACCGGTAGGATGCGTAAAGAAATTCCGATTATAGCAAGTTTCGTATTTTGAAATTCGGCCACATTTGTAATCGAACTTGGATTGCAGGCGAATGAGGCGACTTATTGCAGCAAATTCAACGTTGATCTACTCATACTTACAGTAATAATCCAAAATAACCTAAACATTCGGAATCGGTGACAATAAATTTTTGCCGTTCAAAATAAGTAAGGCTAACCATCAGGGATTTTCGCAAAAAATTGAAAACTTTTTATTGTTGAAATTCCAGTTCAAAATGATTATAGGTAATGTATATAACATGTTTAGCCCGAAACTACCGGTAGGATGCGTAAAGAAATTCCGATTATAGCAAGTTTCGTATTTTGAAATTCGGCCACATTTGTAATCGAACTTGGATTGCAGGCGAATGAGGCGACTTATTGCAGCAAATTCAACGTTGATCTACTCATACTTACAGTAATAATCCAAAATAACCTAAACATTCGGAATCGGTGACAATAAATTTTTGCCGTTCAAAATAAGTAAGGCTAACCATCAGGGATTTTCGCAAAAAATTTAAAACTTTTTATTGTTGAAATTCCGGTTCAAAATGATTATAGGTAATGTATATAACATGTTTAGTCCGAAACTACCGGTAGGATGCGTAAAGAAATTCCGATTATAGCAAGTTTCGTATTTTGAAATTCGGCCACATTTGTAATCGAACTTGGATTGCAGGCGAATGAGGCGACTTATTGCAGCAAATTCAACGTTGATCTACTCATACTTACAGTAATAATCCAAAATAACCTAAACATTCGGAATCGGTGACAATAAATTTTTGCCGTTCAAAATAAGTAAGGCTCATCAGGGATTTTCGCAAAAAATTGAAAACTTTTTATTGTTGAAACTCCGGTTCAAAATGATTATAGGTAATGTATATAACATGTTTAGTCCGAAACTACCGGTAGGATGCGTAAAGAAATTCCGATTATAGCAAGTTTCGTATTTTGAAATTCGGCCACATTTGTAATCGAACTTGGATTGCAGGCGAATGAGGCGACTTATTGCAGCAAATTCAACGTTGATCTACTCATACTTACAGTAATAATCCAAAATAACCTAAACATTCGGAATCGGTGACAATAAATTTTTGCCGTTCAAAATAAGTAAGGCTAACCATCAGGGATTTTCGCAAAAAATTGAAAACTTTTTATTGTTGAAATTCCAGTTCAAAATGATTATAGGTAATGTATATAACATGTTTAGCCCGAAACTACCGGTAGGATGCGTAAAGAAATTCCGATTATAGCAAGTTTCGTATTTTGAAATTCGGCCACATTTGTAATCGAACTTGGATTGCAGGCGAATGAGGCGACTTATTGCAGCAAATTCAACGTTGATCTACTCATACTTACAGTAATAATCCAAAATAACCTAAACATTCGGAATCGGTGACAATAAATTTTTGCCGTTCAAAATAAGTAAGGCTAACCATCAGGGATTTTCGCAAAAAATTTAAAACTTTTTATTGTTGAAATTCCGGTTCAAAATGATTATAGGTAATGTATATAACATGTTTAGTCCGAAACTACCGGTAGGATGCGTAAAGAAATTCCGATTATAGCAAGTTTCGTATTTTGAAATTCGGCCACATTTGTAATCGAACTTGGATTGCAGGCGAATGAGGCGACTTATTGCAGCAAATTCAACGTTGATCTACTCATACTTACAGTAATAATCCAAAATAACCTAAACATTCGGAATCGGTGACAATAAATTTTTGCCGTTCAAAATAAGTAAGGCTCATCAGGGATTTTCGCAAAAAATTGAAAACTTTTTATTGTTGAAACTCCGGTTCAAAATGATTATAGGTAATGTATATAACATGTTTAGTCCGAAACTACCGGTAGGATGCGTAAAGAAATTCCGATTATAGCAAGTTTCGTATTTTGAAATTCGGCCACATTTGTAATCGAACTTGGATTGCAGGCGAATGAGGCGACTTATTGCAGCAAATTCAACGTTGATCTACTCATACTTACAGTAATAATCCAAAATAACCTAAACATTCGGAATCGGTGACAATAAATTTTTGCCGTTCAAAATAAGTAAGGCTAACCATCAGGGATTTTCGCAAAAAATTGAAAACTTTTTATTGTTGAAATTCCAGTTCAAAATGATTATAGGTAATGTATATAACATGTTTAGCCCGAAACTACCGGTAGGATGCGTAAAGAAATTCCGATTATAGCAAGTTTCGTATTTTGAAATTCGGCCACATTTGTAATCGAACTTGGATTGCAGGCGAATGAGGCGACTTATTGCAGCAAATTCAACGTTGATCTACTCATACTTACAGTAATAATCCAAAATAACCTAAACATTCGGAATCGGTGACAATAAATTTTTGCCGTTCAAAATAAGTAAGGCTAACCATCAGGGATTTTCGCAAAAAATTTAAAACTTTTTATTGTTGAAATTCCGGTTCAAAATGATTATAGGTAATGTATATAACATGTTTAGTCCGAAACTACCGGTAGGATGCGTAAAGAAATTCCGATTATAGCAAGTTTCGTATTTTGAAATTCGGCCACATTTGTAATCGAACTTGGATTGCAGGCGAATGAGGCGACTTATTGCAGCAAATTCAACGTTGATCTACTCATACTTACAGTAATAATCCAAAATAACCTAAACATTCGGAATCGGTGACAATAAATTTTTGCCGTTCAAAATAAGTAAGGCTAACCATCAGGGATTTTCGCAAAAAATTGAAAACTTTTTATTGTTGAAATTCCAGTTCAAAACGATTATAGGTAATGTATATAACATGTTTAGTCCGAAACTACCGGTAGGATGCGTAAAGAAATTGCGATTATAGCAAGTTTCGTATTTTGAAATTCGGCCACATTTGTAATCGAACTTGGATTGCAGGCGAATGAGGTGACATATTGCAGCAAATTTAACGTTGATCTACTCATACTTACAGTAATAATCCAAAATAACCTAAACATTCGGAATCGGTGACAATAAATTTTTGCCGTTCAAAATAAGTAAGGCTCATCAGGGATTTTCGCAAAAAATTGAAAACTTTTTATTGTTGAAACTCCGGTTCAAAATGATTATAGGTAATGTATATAACATGTTTAGTCCGAAACTACCGGTAGGATGCGTAAAGAAATTCCGATTATAGCAAGTTTCGTATTTTGAAATTCGGCCACATTTGTAATCGAACTTGGATTGCAGGCGAATGAGGCGACTTATTGCAGCAAATTCAACGTTGATCTACTCATACTTACAGTAATAATCCAAAATAACCTAAACATTCGGAATCGGTGACAATAAATTTTTGCCGTTCAAAATAAGTAAGGCTAACCATCAGGGATTTTCGCAAAAAATTGAAAACTTTTTATTGTTGAAATTCCAGTTCAAAATGATTATAGGTAATGTATATAACATGTTTAGCCCGAAACTACCGGTAGGATGCGTAAAGAAATTCCGATTATAGCAAGTTTCGTATTTTGAAATTCGGCCACATTTGTAATCGAACTTGGATTGCAGGCGAATGAGGCGACTTATTGCAGCAAATTCAACGTTGATCTACTCATACTTACAGTAATAATCCAAAATAACCTAAACATTCGGAATCGGTGACAATAAATTTTTGCCGTTCAAAATAAGTAAGGCTAACCATCAGGGATTTTCGCAAAAAATTGAAAACTTTTTATTGTTGAAACTCCGGTTCAAAATGATTATAGGTAATGTATATAACATGTTTAGTCCGAAACTACCGGTAGGATGCGTAAAGAAATTCCGATTATAGCAAGTTTCGTATTTTGAAATTCGGCCACATTTGTAATCGAACTTGGATTGCAGGCGAATGAGGCGACTTATTGCAGCAAATTCAACGTTGATCTACTCATACTTACAGTAATAATCCAAAATAACCTAAACATTCGGAATCGGTGACAATAAATTTTTGCCGTTCAAAATAAGTAAGGCTCATCAGGGATTTTCGCAAAAAATTGAAAACTTTTTATTGTTGAAACTCCGGTTCAAAATGATTATAGGTAATGTATATAACATGTTTAGTCCGAAACTACCGGTAGGATGCGTAAAGAAATTCCGATTATAGCAAGTTTCGTATTTTGAAATTCGGCCACATTTGTAATCGAACTTGGATTGCAGGCGAATGAGGCGACTTATTGCAGCAAATTCAACGTTGATCTACTCATACTTACAGTAATAATCCAAAATAACCTAAACATTCGGAATCGGTGACAATAAATTTTTGCCGTTCAAAATAAGTAAGGCTCATCAGGGATTTTCGCAAAAAATTGAAAACTTTTTATTGTTGAAACTCCGGTTCAAAATGATTATAGGTAATGTATATAACATGTTTAGTCCGAAACTACCGGTAGGATGCGTAAAGAAATTCCGATTATAGCAAGTTTCGTATTTTGAAATTCGGCCACATTTGTAATCGAACTTGGATTGCAGGCGAATGAGGCGACTTATTGCAGCAAATTCAACGTTGATCTACTCATACTTACAGTAATAATCCAAAATAACCTAAACATTCGGAATCGGTGACAATAAATTTTTGCCGTTCAAAATAAGTAAGGCTAACACCATCAGGGATTTTCGCAAAAAATTTAAAACTTTTTATTGTTGAAACTCCGGTTCAAAATGATTATAGGTAATGTATATAACATGTTTAGTCCGAAACTACCGGTAGGATGCGTAAAGAAATTCCGATTATAGCAAGTTTCGTATTTTGAAATTCGGCCACATTTGTAATCGAACTTGGATTGCAGGCGAATGAGGCGACTTATTGCAGCAAATTCAACGTTGATCTACTCATACTTACAGTAATAATCCAAAATAACCTAAACATTCGGAATCGGTGACAATAAATTTTTGCCGTTCAAAATAAGTAAGGCTCATCAGGGATTTTCGCAAAAAATTGAAAACTTTTTATTGTTGAAACTCCGGTTCAAAATGATTATAGGTAATGTATATAACATGTTTAGTCCGAAACTACCGGTAGGATGCGTAAAGAAATTCCGATTATAGCAAGTTTCGTATTTTGAAATTCGGCCACATTTGTAATCGAACTTGGATTGCAGGCGAATGAGGCGACTTATTGCAGCAAATTCAACGTTGATCTACTCATACTTACAGTAATAATCCAAAATAACCTAAACATTCGGAATCGGTGACAATAAATTTTTGCCGTTCAAAATAAGTAAGGCTAACCATCAGGGATTTTCGCAAAAAAATTAAAACTTTTTATTGTTGAAATTCCGGTTCAAAATGATTATAGGTAATGTATATAACATGTTTAGTCCGAAACTACCGGTAGGATGCGTAAAGAAATTCCGATTATAGCAAGTTTCGTATTTTGAAATTCGGCCACATTTGTAATCGAACTTGGATTGCAGGCGAATGAGGCGACTTATTGCAGCAAATTCAACGTTGATCTACTCATACTTACAGTAATAATCCAAAATAACCTAAACATTCGGAATCGGTGACAATAAATTTTTGCCGTTCAAAATAAGTAAGGCTAACCATCAGGCATTTTCGCAAAAAATTGAAAACTTTTTATTGTTGAAATTCCAGTTCAAAATGATTATAGGTAATGTATATAACATGTTTAGCCCGAAACTACCGGTAGGATGAGTAAAGAAATTCCGATTATAGCAAGTTTCGTATTTTGAAATTCGGCCACATTTGTAATCGAACTTGGATTGCAGGCGAATGAGGTGACATATTGCAGCAAATTTAACGTTGATCTACTCATACTTACAGTAATAATCCAAAATAACCTAAACATTCGGAATCGGTGACAATAAATTTTATCCGTTCAAAATAAGTAAGGCTAACCATCAGGCATTTTCGCAAAAAATTTAAAACTTTTTATTGTTGAAACTCCGGTTCAAAATGATTATAGGTAATGTATATAACATGTTTAGTCCGAAACTACCGGTAGGATGCGTAAAGAAATTCCGATTATAGCAAGTTTCGTATTTTGAAATTCGGCCACATTTGTAATCGAACTTGGATTGCAGGCGAATGAGGCGACATATTGCAGCAAATTTAACGTTGATCTACTCATATTTACAGTAATAATCCAAAATAACCGAAACATTCGGAATCGGTGACAATAAATTTTATCCGTTCAAAATAAGTAAGGCTAACCATCAGGCATTTTCGCAAAAAATTGAAAACTTTTTATTGTTGAAATTCCGGTTCAAAATGATTATAGGTAATGTATATAACATGTTTAGCCCGAAACTACCGGTAGGATGCGTAAAGAAATTGCGATTATAGCAAGTTTCGTATTTTGAAATTCGGCCACATTTGTAATCGAACTTGGATTGCAGGCGAATGAGGTGACATATTGCAGCAAATTTAACGTTGATCTACTCATACTTACAGTAATAATCCAAAATAACCGAAACATTCGGAATCGGTGACAATAAATTTTATCCGTTCAAAATAAGTAAGGCTAGCCATCAGGCATTTTCGCAAAAAATTGAAAACTTTTTATTGTTGAAATTCCAGTTCAAAATGATTATAGGTAATGTATATAACATGTTTAGCCCGAAACTACCGGTAGGTTGCGTAAAGAAATTGCGATTATAGCAAGTTTCGTATTTTGAAATTCGGCCACATTTGTAATCGAACTTGGATTGCAGGCGAATGAGGTGACATATTGCAGCAAATTTAACGTTGATCTACTCATACTTACAGTAATAATCCAAAATAACCGAAACATTCGCAATCGGTGACAATAAATTTTATCCGTTCAAAATAAATAAGGCATCAGGGATTTTCGCAAAAAATTGAAAACTTTTTATTGTTGAAATTCCAGTTCAAAACGATTATAGGTAATGTATATAACATGTTTAGTCCGAAACTACCGGTAGGATGCGTAAAGAAATTGCGATTATAGCAAGTTTCGTATTTTGAAATTCGGCCACATTTGTAATCGAACTTGGATTGCAGGCGAATGAGGTGACATATTGCAGCAAATTTAACGTTGATCTACTCATACTTACAGTAATAATCCAAAATAACCGAAACATTCGCAATCGGTGACAATAAATTTTATCCGTTCAAAATAAGTAAGGCTCATCAGGGATTTTCGCAAAAAATTGAAAACTTTTTATTGTTGAAATTCCAGTTCAAAATGATTATAGGTAATGTATATAACATGTTTAGCCCGAAACTACCGGTAGGTTGCGTAAAGAAATTGCGATTATAGCAAGTTTCGTATTTTGAAATTCGGCCACATTTGTAATCGAACTTGGATTGCAGGCGAATGAGGTGACATATTGCAGCAAATTTAACGTTGATCTACTCATACTTACAGTAATAATCCAAAATAACCGAAACATTCGCAATCGGTGACAATAAATTTTATCCGTTCAAAATAAATAAGGCATCAGGGATTTTCGCAAAAAATTGAAAACTTTTTATTGTTGAAATTCCAGTTCAAAACGATTATAGGTAATGTATATAACATGTTTAGTCCGAAACTACCGGTAGGATGCGTAAAGAAATTGCGATTATAGCAAGTTTCGTATTTTGAAATTCGGCCACATTTGTAATCGAACTTGGATTGCAGGCGAATGAGGTGACATATTGCAGCAAATTTAACGTTGATCTACTCATAATTACAGTAATAATCCAAAATAACCGAAACATTCGGAATCGGTGACAATAAATTTTATCCGTTCAAAATAAGTAAGGCTAACAACCATCAGGCATTTTCGCAAAAATTGAAAACTTTTTATTGTTGAAATTCCGGTTCAAAATGATTATAGGTAATGTATATAACATGTTTAGCCTTAAACTACCGGTAGGATGCGTAAAGAAATTGCGATTATAGCAAGTTTCGTATTTTGAAATTCGGCCACATTTGTAATCGAACTGGGATTGCAGGCGAATGAGGTGACATATTGCAGCAAATTTAACGTTGATCTACTCATACTTACAGTAATAATCCAAAATAACCTAAACATTCGGAATCGGTGACAATAAATTTTTGCCGTTCAAACCATCAGGCATTTTCGCAAAAATTGAAAACTTTTTATTGTTGAAATTCCGGTTCAAAATGATTATAGGTAATGTATATAACATGTTTAGCCTTAAACTACCGGTAGGATGCGTAAAGAAATTGCGATTATAGCAAGTTTCGTATTTTGAAATTCGGCCACATTTGTAATCGAACTGGGATTGCAGGCGAATGAGGTGACATATTGCAGCAAATTTAACGTTGATCTACTCATACTTACAGTAATAATCCAAAATAACCTAAACATTCGGAATCGGTGACAATAAATTTTTGCCGTTCAAACCATCAGGGATTTTCGCAAAAAATTGAAAACTTTTTATTGTTGAAATTCCAGTTCAAAATGATTATAGGTAATGTATATAACATGTTTAGCCCGAAACTACCGGTAGGTTGCGTAAAGAAATTGCGATTATAGCAAGTTTCGTATTTTGAAATTCGGCCTTATTTGTAATCGAACTTGGATTGCAGGCGAATGAGGTGACATATTGCAGCAAATTTAACGTTGATCTACTCATACTTACAGTAATAATCCAAAATAACCGAAACATTCGCAATCGGTGACAATAAATTTTATCCGTTCAAAATAAGTAAGGCATCAGGGATTTTCGCAAAAAATTGAAAACTTTTTATTGTTGAAATTCCAGTTCAAAACGATTATAGGTAATGTATATAACATGTTTAGTCCGAAACTACCGGTAGGATGCGTAAAGAAATTGCGATTATAGCAAGTTTCGTATTTTGAAATTCGGCCACATTTGTAATCGAACTTGGATTGCAGGCGAATGAGGTGACATATTGCAGCAAATTTAACGTTGATCTACTCATACTTACAGTAATAATCCAAAATAACCGAAACATTCGGAATCGGTGACAATAAATTTTATCCGTTCAAAATAAGTAAGGCTAACAACCATCAGGCATTTTCGCAAAAATTGAAAACTTTTTATTGTTGAAATTCCGGTTCAAAATGATTATAGGTAATGTATATAACATGTTTAGCCCGAAACTACCGGTAGGATGCGTAAAGAAATTGCGATTATAGCAAGTTTCGTATTTTGAAATTCGGCCACATTTGTAATCGAACTGGGATTGCAGGCGAATGAGGTGACATATTGCAGCAAATTTAACGTTGATCTACTCATACTTACAGTAATAATCTAAAATAACCGAAACATTCGGAATCGGTGACAATAAATTTTATCCGTTCAAAATAAGTAAGGCTCATCAAGGATTTTCGCAAAAAATTGAAAACTTTTTATTGTTGAAATTCCGGTTCAAAATGATTATAGGTAATGTATATAACATGTTTAGCCCGAAACTACCGGTAGGATGCGTAAAGAAATTGCGATTATAGCAAGTTTCGTATTTTGAAATTCGGCCACATTTGTAATCGAACTGGGATTGCAGGCGAATGAGGTGACATATTGCAGCAAATTTAACGTTGATCTACTCATACTTACAGTAATAATCCAAAATAACCGAAACATTCGGAATCGGTGACAATAAATTTTATCCGTTCAAAATAAGTAAGGCTAGCCATCAGGCATTTTCGCAAAAAATTGAAAACTTTTTATTGTTGAAATTCCGGTTCAAAATGATTATAGGTAATGTATATAACATGTTTAGCCCGAAACTACCGGTAGGATGCGTAAAGAAATTGCGATTATAGCAAGTTTCGTATTTTGAAATTCGGCCACATTTGTAGTCGAACTTGGATTGCAGGCGAATGAGGTGACATATTGCAGCAAATTTAACGTTGATCTACTCATACTTACAGTAATAATCCAAAATAACCGAAACATTCGGAATCGGTGACAATAAATTTTATCCGTTCAAAATAAGTAAGGCTAGCCATCAGGCATTTTCGCAAAAAATTGAAAACTTTTTATTGTTGAAATTCCGGTTCAAAATGATTATAGGTAATGTATATAACATGTTTAGCCCGAAACTACCGGTAGGATGCGTAAAGAAATTGCGATTATAGCAAGTTTCGTATTTTGAAATTCGGCCACATTTGTAATCGAACTGGGATTGCAGGCGAATGAGGTGACATATTGCAGCAAATTTAACGTTGATCTACTCATACTTACAGTAATAATCCAAAATAACCGAAACATTCGGAATCGGTGACAATAAATTTTATCCGTTCAAAATAAGTAAGGCTAACAACCATCAGGCATTTTCGCAAAAATTGAAAACTTTTTATTGTTGAAATTCCGGTTCAAAATGATTATAGGTAATGTATATAACATGTTTAGCCCGAAACTACCGGTAGGATGCGTAAAGAAATTGCGGTTATAGCAAGTTTCGTATTTTGAAATTCGGCCACATTTGTAATCGAACTGGGATTGCAGGCGAATGAGGTGACATATTGCAGCAAATTTAACGTTGATCTACTCATACTTACAGTAATAATCTAAAATAACCGAAACATTCGGAATCGGTGACAATAAATTTTATCCGTTCAAAATAAGTAAGGCTCATCAAGGATTTTCGCAAAAAATTGAAAACTTTTTATTGTTGAAATTCCGGTTCAAAATGATTATAGGTAATGTATATAACATGTTTAGCCCGAAACTACCGGTAGGATGCGTAAAGAAATTCCGATTATAGCAAGTTTCGTATTTTGAAATTCGGCCACATTTGTAATCGAACTTGGATTGCAGGCGAATGAGGTGACATATTGCAGCAAATTTAACGTTAATCTACTCACACTGACAGTAATAATCTAAAATGACCGAAACATTCGGAATCTGTGACAATAAATTTCGGGCAATTTCGCAAATCGCCTTCGCTCTTGTTCTATCTTGAGCTAGTACTGGTGCCGAAACCATTTTTTATATGTTTAAAATAGAATTCGAGGATGAATTTCGAATGAGGGCTGGTTATTTTTCATAGAATGTAAAGCTGAACCAAGTTGTGCGTAGTTTTTATGTTCCAGTAGGGTAAGGCGCCGAAAGAGAAGGTTTTGAACTGGAAAACTGTTATTGTGGCTTGAACCCAATTTTGCCGAGCGGGTCTCCGTGCTTTAAATACATTCTTTAATTGTCTGCAAATATGTTGATACTACGGTAAAATTAAGAAATTTTTATAAAAAACATCTGACAAATAAATTGATAGGAAAGATACTAAAATACTACTTACTGTACCTACTGTACGTACAATATACACATGAAATCCTATCTAGGAAATACTTATGTACATAAATGTATCTATTATGTATTTCAGATCTAGTTAGTACATATACTGTTTAATGTAGGACAATTTGAAAAGGAGAAAAGGTTTTTATAAATCATCTAAATTGGAAAAGTAAATTTACTTTAAACATTTTTCTTGAACTCCGTTAAATTAAGATTTAAATCCGACGATCCAAAGGACAAAATTGTCATTATGCCTTTCAGCTCATAATACAAATTTATATAATAAAACCTAATTTTACTTTGTAAATTATGTATGCTTGTGATTTTCGGTATGAGTTTTACATAAAATTATCTAACCCCCATCATTTGAATAATACTTGGGATACATACATGCATGTGTAAATATATTTAGCATCATAATCCCAAAACATATTACAATATAACATAATTAAATATTCCATGTTTACAAAACTCTTGTATCCTGTGCTCATCAAACTCAATTATTTTAGTTCCATTTGCCAAACAACACACACGTACAAAATATGAACCACTTCAACCCCGAAACACATCAAATTATAGGAGTATAAGAAGGAATGTGTACAAGAGCCAAAATAAAAAGACTAAAAATACGCGAATGGATAATTAATAATCCTTATGGGAACAATTAAGTAACGCAGCTAGTTATATTTGGGCACGCCATCGTAATACGTGATTATATGTACTGGGTTATATGAAACCAGGCACAGTGGAGGGGTACCAACATAAAATCTTATTCTTAAGAACTGTACCGATCATTTTTTATTCCCATATCGACAAGCAAATCAATGGTATACTCAAATCTAACTCAAATCCAATTAAAAACAAAAAGTTATTTTTGTATTAAGGGTTCGTAATTTATTTAATTACATAAATAAGTTATGTAATTAGCAATAAACATGAGAAAATTTAACGCAAGGCCAAGATTAAGTAAAACGGAAATTTTTTCCTATTTCAGTGCTTTAATTTTATATTACCGAATAATAAATAAACTTGCGCCTACCCACCTACCTCACCTCTATATAGTTTTTTCATTTTCCTTTTACTCGTATAAAGTTATTCATATACATACATATTTTCATTCACAATGACCTTCCTCGTTGGTGGAATTAAATTTTCATGAAAACATGCAAAACTTCAAACAGCTACATCAAAACAGAAACAAGTGCAGAGGTATAACCAAAGCATAATATTTACAATGCCATTCAAATTATGTATTTTGCTAGAGGGCAAATTTTTGTTATACTTGAGCCATGCATGAATTATTTTTTATATAATTTGTGCGGAACGAACAGGAAATTCAATTTGGAATATTGTTATGGCCGCCTTTCAAGCCCATTCACATCTGCATATGCCGTTTGCTTCTATTTTGATTGAATTCGCCGAGCTTTGATTTCAAAGCGCTCAGAGGAATCGTGGCTTTTTGTATGTAATTTGAACAGCAGGAAAAGTCTGCGACGCATATTACGATATTCAACTGCACAGCTTCATTTAATCAACAAGCGTCGGTGGCAAGATAATTCACGTTGTTAAAATTAGTTGAAAGTTTCCAGTCGAAAATTAAAAAAACGAACGGGATTCAAACTCCAGATGAACCGCAAATGTTTGGTAAAATATAAGGTCTTTCTCATAAAGGTATTTTTTAGGAATCCCATTTCCATTCAATATACCCCAATCCCATCATAATCGGGTAAGAAATGATCGAGTTCCGTCCCAGGTGGCCATATTCAGGCACTTCTTCCAAAAATCTTTTAAGAATCCTATTTCCATCCAACATACCCGATCCCAACATAATCGGCTAAGAAATGCCTGAGTTCCATCCCACATTCAATTCGATCGAATAGATTAAATTTAAAAACATTCCGATTTAACGGACAATAGGATTTAATGGAGTTCCCAATTAGTCCGTTAAATCGAGCTTCTTCTATATAACATTTAACGTTCAAATGCCATGTAATCAACGCAACAGTTTAACGCAATACTTGACATAACATAGTATTTAACGCAGCGTGTAGGTTAGGTTAGGTTAGGTTAGAGTGGCTGCTATCGCACACTTAGGCCAATAATGGCCCATTGTGATACCACAGGATCCAATCTCCCCTTACTCCCGCTGAAACCAACCAGAGCTACTAATGTAGCGTAAAATATCTCGCACCCTACAGTCCGCGAGTTCAGAAAGGCTGTCCATGTTGTACACACCCAAGTACTTACGTCTTTTGTATGATAGTGCCGGACATGAGCATAGGAAGTGAACTAGCGTCTCTTCCTCCTCTTCGTCCATACAACTTCTACAAAAGTCATTCGTCTCTAGACCCAGCCTTCTCGCATGTTCCCCAAAAAGGCAGTGTCCTGTTAGTATCCCTACGACCAATCCTAAATCTCGTTTTCCCAGGGATACAAGTGCCTTGGAGCGCCGCAGGTCCAGTTTTGGCCAAACCTGTTTTGCTACCCTGCACGTGAGAGTGTTGGTCCACCTCTCATCTGTTAAGGCGATTGCCTTTTTACTGAGCGTCAATTTGAGCGCTGCTATAGGCCTCCCCAGACCTGCCCTTTCCGGTTGCATCTGGAGAGTCGTACCGTACCTAGCTAGTTCGTCTGCCCTGCAGTTTCCCGTGACGTCCGAGTGACCAGGGACCCAGATCATCTGGATACTGAAATACTCGCTCATCTCATTAAGAGATGAGCGGCAATCCAGCGCCACCCGTGACTTCAGAGAAACCGCCTCTCACGCAGCGTGTAACATGAACCCAAAACTAGTCCGCTAAATGTTTTACCAAACCAACGACTTTTTTATTCTACAGGATAGAAATCGTATTCATCATACCCAACATACACATGCCATTACAATAAAAACCTCCATGCCAAGGTAATACGGAAGTTTGGGATGGTCATCTTTGACCAGACCCTAAAAAAATATTGCACACATCCTCGGATGGAATTATACGACCCACCCTCCAAAAGCCCTTTTAATTCGGCTTGGGGTATGGGGGTCTGGGACTCCAGTCGTCAGTATGTTCCATGGCTTGCAAGCCATGACCTAGTGATAGCGGGAAAAACGAGAAGGCATTGATCCTTCGGACCATCGGTACTTAAAGACTTAAAGTTTAAGCTTAATCTCCAAATTACAAATCAGTATGTGTTCAGAAAGTCCCAGGAAGACAGTATGGCGTGTATATAGGGAGGTATTGGAGGGCATCATTCCATCTACAGTTCCAGGGCTCCCCGACACGGATAGTGAACTGGATTCAATGATGGATACTCTTGTACTAGGGCCTGTAATTCCTCCATGAAGGAAGCTTAATGGAAATCAAAAAGGAAAAATGTTTATCCTGAGTGGATAAACTTTCAAAGTTCGTAAAGTTCTTTCACATAAAGAATAAACCACTTTTGCATAGCATACTCGTGGAAGGATAATGAGAGAATCTTTGAACTTTCTACTTCAAACAATTCAACCGAAAAGATAGCTTGTATCTGATTCATAATACTCAATGAGGCACATGGTAGTAATGACATTCATACACCAATAAGTTAATTAGTCCACAAATATATTCCACACCTCCGAAACAATCAGATACTAATTAGGAAAATCGACAAGAATAAAAATATAAGAGTTCAGTCACGAAAAGCACGACAAAATATAGAACTCAATCAGTAACGACAGCTAAACCAAGGTTAAAGATTACGATAAAGGAGAGATATTATGGATATGGAGCTAGGAGATGCAAACTTTGGCGACCCCCCTGCAAACTTCTGACGGACCCCTAGGGGGCCGCGGCCCCCCTGTTAATAATCACTGCTCTAGGTGACCATAATCTTTCCATTTCTTCAACAAATTATTGAGTTGTGGTAATTTTTACTTTATTTCTGACATGAAAAATATAAATTAATTATTATAATGTAAAAATATTAATAAAATATTATATTTTTAATACCAAAAATACTTTGTCACTTGACTCTCACCATCATATTTTAGGTGAGCATATATAACATTAGACTCGCTCACTGTGAGAATTATAATACCAAAAATTTTATGCGCGATGATTTCGAGTCGCCAAGCGACAAGCATGTGACGATCACTCGCTCACTGCGAAAATCATAATACCAAAATAGAATTATAGTGACGGCTGTTCACTCGGTGACGAGTAAGTGAGATTCATAATAGACCTTTAAATCCTAAAGACTTGGTGATGGTAAAAAGTGAAGCACCCGTGTCGGGATTCGGGGGAGAGTCGTAAATTGGCTTCACAGTATTGTGTCCCCTATGAGACTGTTAAATATATCGGCAATGATCTTTATTTAGTGCAGGGTGTGGAAGGCGAACAGCAGTCTGGCCGTATATACAAGGGCATATTATCCATTGATCGGTTGAAGCTGGTTAAAAGAGTGAAGGCAATAGATTGATAGAAATCCTTATTTTTTTTTTAATTCAACATGTAAAATAATGTATTTGATGACAAGTCATTAACAGTCAATCGTGCTGGATTAAAAAAGCATTTTATAAACACCTAAAATGCACTTCGGTCATATAGACCCGAAAGGCTGTAGAAAAAGGTTAATCAAGCCTGTAGCCGTTTCAAAAAATTACTTAGAACAAAGTACGATTCTAGCTCACTCGAATTTGTTCTTGTGGATTAAAATCTATCTCTATCATCAATTACAGAGTACCCGCGATTTATGTACATTCGTGGTAAAATAATTGTAGAGGGTTGGCACATCACATCCCTCTAATTTTTAACTATTTAAAACGACCGTATACAGTGGGCCGAACAACCACCTGATTAGGATCAAAAAATAATTACGTTTTTTGTATGAAAAAGCCTCGGGCATTTAAATTCATCATTTTAATTGTCATAAAATCCGAAATTATATGTTAGAACATAAAACTATAGAACTATGCACAAAAAAGAAATCTAAGATTTAATTTAACTGGATTTTTGATCAAAGCGAAAACGTTACATACACGAGTATATAAAAAATTTTGTTCTCTTCTAGTCTTTCACCACGCGATATAAATACATCATAAGCTTATAGACAATTTCTTAAGGTAAATCTTACCAAGCAACTCTGTTTTTTATACTCCTCCAATATTTATATATCATTGCGTAAAATAACGGTTACATTCATGGTATGATGTTTAATAAAAATGATTTTATACATTTAGTACCAATCGAACATTCTTCAGTCGTCGGTGTAATATAGAAATTTTAATCTCTAAAATTTGTGAATTTAATTAATTATTTGCAAAAGGATCAAAATGCAATTATTGCTGGTCGTTTTGTTTGGGGCAGTGCTTGTACTCGACGTAGAATGTGCATCGTTATCTAATACCGGTGAGTAAATTGATTTTTTTTTTCAACTTTGTGATGAACTACTTAAGACCGCGAGAGTCCGTATAACGATTCGTAGAACACAGTAATAAACTATCGTTTAAATTCTTGTGAATTTGCATAAAATATATTTTAATTGGCAGCGTTATATTTTTATTATCATGAGTGTACAGTGTTTTATTACATAAATAAGATTGGCACAAATTCCCATATGCGACTCCCACAACATTTTGTTTGTTATATTTGGTCAACAAAAAATTACAAATTTCACTTTGAATATATACAGAACGAAATTACAACTTTTAAGAATCTTGATTTGTTTCAAATAAATTAGTTCATTGAACTAGATTCACCTTAATATTATATTTTGTTTTAGAATTCATATACGATATAGTTTTACGGTACGAGAATAAATATGAATATTTTATTTGCAGCTGGAAACATAAACAGTTTAAATTTAGTGCCGTCATCGAGACAAAATCCATTTTTTAGAAATTCGGGCTGCCCACTATGCGATTCATCCGTATACTCGTATTGTTCGCACAAAATGTTTCATGATGCGTGTTGCTGTGGCACATCTTATGGACCGGGTAAGTTTCTCAATAAAAATTATGTATGTCACATTTAATTATGAATATTTTTTTGTTTTGTCCAGGACTAGGAAGCTATCAATGCCAGTTTTCTAATTGCCATGCCCTTCACGCAAATACCTGCTATGAGCACAATTTGATAAGAAATTGCTGTTGTGAGTCACCATACAGATAATTTATGGTTTAATTACTAATTATAATCTAATTTATTGCGTTCTGAACTAACGTTTATGTTTAAAAACTACTATTTTATAAATTATTATAATAAAATGTACTAATTTTCAAGTATATAAAATAGTTTTGTAATATTTGCTAGAAGATCAATTGGAATCGAAAGTGTCCATCCGATTTTTAGTAATTGACAGACCATTGTGTAATGACCCGTGATTCACCGAGTTGCGTCGTCTCTTTTTTTATACAAAAATGACACTCTCTCGCTTTCTCTCAAACTAGATGTTCGAAAGAAAGCAATGCTGGAGTTTATGCCTGTCGCGGGATATTTAAACATGTTATATGTGACTGGAGGTTGCCATCTTCTCCACTAACACAATTCAGTTCTGGGTGTTGATCGGAATTTTATTCTATTGCTATTCACTTTCAAACCAAATGTTTTACCGAAAGCTCTCACTCATACCCTGAAATTCTCATGGTTGACGCTGTCATTTGCCTCCTGAAAGCCAATGTATAATTTCTGTAGTTTTGTCACCGATAATATTTTTGGCGTGAAAGAGTGATTTTCACATATTATGTGGTAAAGCATTCTATTAGTCCCACATATACGACGAGAATGACAAGATCTGAGTATGATTCAAGAGTAGTTTATTATTTATTTCACTGGCGTGATCAAGAGAGTGTTTGATGGTTTTAGAGCCCCACCAAGCTTTTAAATAAGTTATACACAAAAACCACTAATATTTTAAGGATATTATTTTAAATTAACATTTTATCTAAAAAACATAAAGGTTTCTTTTAAATTATATATGTAGGATAGCTTTTCTTCGTTTTATTATTCCACGCGAATTACAATAAAACACATTTGTTTTGAAAAATCGTATTTTCCTTTTATTTTTTCCTTTTCAATTCAACGGTTCCTTTTCGACTGAATCTATTCTATTTTTATGTAGTATCTATGTTTTTCACAGAGGCGGTGTAATTTAGTATGGGTCAAATGCTACAGTGACGTTACTTACCCCACACTCGGCCATCCTTCAAAATCTTCCGTCCCGGAAGATTCGGTACCCCCACCGTCATACGTCACCCAAGGCTTCATTACATCCGCAGACGTTGAAGTTTTTAGCGGTCCTTCGCCATCACCTATTTTCCTAACATCATATCTATCATTCCCACCAATGGCAGTTACTTCATATGGTCCTAAATACTTTGCGCGAATTTTCAATCCTGTCCCAAACTGCGAACGACTTATTGCAACTAAGCCACCTTTATTATACTGTGTAGACATCTTCCTTTTCTGATTGAAAGATTTTTTATTCACGTCCTGTAGGTTTTTAATTTGTAGCCTAGCGTCTTCCCGCAACCTTACCCTCTTGTCATTGAACTCATTAATCAATTCTTCCTCGATTATTTTGGTCAAATCATAATTTTCTGATCTAGACATATCAACTCCAAACATAACCTTAAAAGGTGTGTTGTTGGTACTTCGGCTAACCGTGGAATTTATCTGCTTCTGTAGAGTTGTAACTTGTTTATACCATTTTAAAGGCTCTGCCAAAGACAATTTAGTCAAAATTGGTATAATTATTCCATTAACCCGCTCGACCTGTCCATTGCCCCTTGGGACACCTGTTGTAATTTTTACATGCTGTATTTTTTGTTGGGCGCAATATTTCTCAAAATTATGCGAGGTAAATGCTGTTCCCCTATCCGAAATTATTCTTTTTGGATATCCAAATATGGCTTGCTGCTGATCAAGTTTTTTTAGTACCTCCTCAGTTGACGTCGTCTTAACTGGATATATCCATGTGAACTTTGCAAATCCATCAACAACAACAAACAAGTATTTGTAATTCTTTGTGGTAGAAGGTAATGGCCCTAGATGGTCCACGTGATATGTGTGAAGCGGAATATCAAACTTCTCAATGGGATTAAGGTAACATTCCTGTTCTCCGTATTTTTTCGTTGCTAAAATACAATATATACAATTAGAAACTATTTCATCGACTCTCTTACCCAACTTTGATATGTCGTAGTCGTGCTTCGCTATAGTTTCCACTTTCCGTCTACTTATATGCCCATTTTCATGAATGTTTTTTAGTATCTCATGCTGCATAATTCTAGGCACAGTGACTACGTGACTTCCGTTACTAAATTTAAACACAATTCCATTTCTCAATACATATCTTTTATATTCCCGTTCTTTCAAGATTTCTGTAATCAACTGGCATTCCTTGTCTTGATTTTGTGCATTTCTAATTTTTTGCAAAATTCCCTTCTCAATTATAAAGACGCTCGGGTTCCTACTCAGTGCGTCGACGTGACGCATAGAACTCCCAGACCTATGCAAAATTTCACAGTCATACTCTTCTAAGTATATTGCCCACCTGGCTATTTTGGCACACAAATCCTTTTTTTTCATCGTTAGCTGAAAAGCTTTACAATCTGTATATATTTTAAACTTCAGTCCTAACAAATAAACCCTCAGTTTCTCCAGACATTTTACAATAACCAGAACTTCTAATTCATAACTACACCGTTTGGCCTCCGCTTCTGTGGTTTTAAAACTTACATAAAATACTGGATGAAATTTCTGATCCTTTGGGTTTTTCTGTAGAAGTACACCACCATATCCTTCTTTACTGGCATCCGTATGCATTTCAGTTTCCAGTTTCGGGTTGTACATCTTTAAAATTGGTTCATCACATAGCTTCAATTTTAGTGTTTCAAACGCCTGTTTTTGGCAGGGACCTAATTCAAATTTAGTATCCTTCCGCGTCAAATCACTCAACGGCTTCGCGGTAGCAGAAAAGTTTCCTATAAACTTTCTGAAATATCCCGCTAAACCGAGGAAACTTTGAACTTGTTTGCTCGTTTTTGGTTCTGGAAAATTTCTAATGCTTCTTGTTTTTTCCACGGACGGCTTGATTGATCCATTTGAAATGATATGTCCCAAGAAACCAATTGAAGATCGAACAAATTTGGAGTTTTTAAAATTTATTTCTAAACCATTGTCTTCTGCAATTTTAAATATTATTTCTAATTTTTTAAAATTTTCGGCCTCACTAGTAGCTGGAACCATGATATCGTCCATATAAAGAAGCATAATCTTATCCCTTATCAATGGTTGAAATATTGTGTTTATGTACCTCTGGAAAACTGATGGCGCGTTGCAAAGCCCAAAAGGTACTTTTAAAAATTCATAATGCCGTCTGGCGTAACAAATGCTGTATACTTTTGGCTATTTTCCTTAACATCTACATGGAAAAATCCGTTTTTTAAGTCTAATGTAGAAAATATCGTCGCATCATATAGATTTTCTATTATATCCTCTATTATCGGCAATGGATATCGATCCTTAATTATTTTTGAATTAATCTTTCGGTAATCGATACATATTGTTTTCGAACCATCCTTTTTCCGCACCAAAACAATAGAACTTGCATATTCAGAATTTGAATGTTTAATTATACTCTCCTCAAGCCACTGATTTATTTGCTTGTTAACCTCATCCCTTTCCACCTGAGGTAATCTTCTCGGATTTTGATGTACTGGTACTTCGTCTTTGAGTGTAATTTCAAGTTGTACACACGATTTTTTTGGTTTTTTGGGTGTATAATATATAGTTTATTAAAGCTGCAACTCCCCGTTTAATGCTAGAATTTTGAATATTCGCTATGCACTCTATTTCATTTTCAATGGTAAAAACTGACGAATCAATAGCATTAATATCATTCTCTGGAATGCCATGACATTTTTTTTCTTTTCGCAATGTAACTTGTCCATTGATTATGTTTACTTCAACCGTGTTTAGTAAATCTTTACCAATAATTAAATCGTGGTTCATAACAAAATCATCCACAACATATCAATACAAGTCAAACGATTCGCAGTCGATTTTTATTGGTAAACTTACACAACCATACGTATGTGAGATTTTCTTGCCCAATCCGGTTAATGTTATATTTGCTATATCCAATTTACGAAAATTATTTAATTTACTTAAGACCGATTTTCTGATTAGGTTTACATCACTACCAGTATCAATTAGCCCTATGATACAAATGCCAAACATTTCAACACTGACCTGCATACTAGTTACTGCTACATGACCTACGTCTTTAGAAGTGGTTGGAACTAAGGCTGAACAATCCTTGGCAATGTGCCCGAAGTTATTGCACTTGAAGCACCTAGTTCCTCTACTTTTATTAGGACAGTTTTGTGTAATATGGCCAATAGCTCCGGAATTAATGCAACAAGTTCCCCCGTTATTAACTTTAGGTTTTCCAAAATTTAAATTTTTTGATTTTTGCAAAACAGTATTATTTTCCAATATTTTAGCTTCGATAAATTCTTTATACACGTCTAATTTTTGTCTTAACTCACGAATGTTTTTTGCATCGTATAACACCATTTTATTTGAGCTTGAATCTGGTATTCCTGCAATAATGTATGACACCAAGGACTTTTCATCAATTAAACTGTTCGCCATTTTTTTCATTTCAAAAATATATTCTAAATATGTTTCTTGGCTTTGTTTCTTCCTAGAAGATAATTTTCTGTGTATGTCCATACTAGATAGTTGAGCTGCGAATTCATCCCGCAGTAACTTTTTCAGCATATCCCAGTCATTTATTTCTGGGGTTGCTTCTACCTCCAGCTTCGCCGCACCTCGCAAAAGTTTACGCAGATAAACATATTTCTGTATGTCACTCCATTTGAACGCGATCGCACTAGCTTCAAAAGCCTCTATTCATTTATCAACATCTTGGCCTGATTCCCCGTCAAATGTCACCATCGATTCCTGAACTTCGCGAAGTGGTAAGGTATTATACACAATCGATCCTTCTTGCCATTACTGTTTGTAACTTCAATAGTTCCAGAACTACCCTCTCCGTTTGCATTTCCTCCCACCATCATAGTACTTTCTATGAAATTTGTTAATCGTTCAACTAACTCTGACTTTTTTTTTTAAATAAACGGGTAAATTATGCTTCTTCAAAACTGTTTGTATCCGTTTAATTGTCAGCAACTTTAAGGAATCATCCATACAGAATAAATTCGTTTTTCGTTTTCACTTTGCCTTGTCTAATTTGTAGGTTAACGGTAAAACAAAACTGTTGCGTTCTTTTCCTTTTCTTTTCAATAGCTTGATTTACAGAAACTTAGCGTCATCTGTCTTTATAAAATACGGCTTTTCTTTACGAACTTAACTTTACGAATTACTTCAAGAGGTACACCCCCTTTTAACGACGAATGTTCTGGAACAATTTGATACACTTATCACGGTTAACTTCTAGAACTGTATATTTTTTTCGATTTCTAAACCCGTTTTACTGTTAACATGTGGTTATACCGCCAGGTCGACCCTTCGGAGCAGACAATCACATTTATTAAAAAAAAACTATATATTTAACCTAAAAAAAAACACGTGTATCTCATTGATAATTTTCCACTTAGGTATATCTATACTTTTCCCGGTAATACCAACAAAATTATCAATTTTATTTTTTAAAATTGTTTAGATTGAGCCCCCAAATTGTAGGATAGCTTTTCTTCGTTTTATTATTCCACACGAATTACAATAAAACACATTTGTTTTGAAAAATCGTATTTTCCTTTTATTTTTTCCTTTTCAATTCAACGGTTCCTTTTCGACTGAATCTATTCTATTTTTATATAGTATCTATGTTTTTCACAGAGGCGGCGTAATTTAGTATGGGTCAAATGCTACAGTGACGTTACTTACCCCACATATATTTTATATCTTTATATTTTTTCTGCTTATTTTTCGCGGAAAAACAAAAATTACTGAACTTTTCTTTTTTCACAGCTTGTTAAGAAATTTTTATAATCAAACCAACCAGACGCACACTACAACATTTTACCAAGAGTTGGTTTATACCAAACTAACCATTCAGGTGCTAATCAATTTAAATAATTTTATATGATGAATTTTGATACAATGTGTGAAGGCGCAACAATACTCCCCGCCCAGCGAGATATAAGATCTATCGATAAAGTAAGAATCTGGTAGGAGTCCTGGATACATGACCTGACATTGTAGTTGTTTTAGGATTTGGTGAAAGATCGAAACGAACGTTTTTGCGAACTTTCGGCTCCTCGGTAAGTAATTTAGGTCCGTCAGCCGAAATAATGAGTTCTTATTCGTGAGTCGGTAAAAGTAATCCAGTTTTTATAATTGGTGCGTCCGTAATTTCTGATTGATTGTCAGAGTAACACGGTTTGAGTCGATCGATGGAAATTTTAGCTTGTCGTCCGTTTAGATCCAAAGTGTAAAATTTGACTGTACGGTCGATAACAAAATACGGTGAAGTATATGGTGATTGCAGTGATCTGCGTACTGCGTCAGTCCGTAAGAAAATGTGCTAGAAAGTCAGCAGATTTTTACTGATGAAAATTTAGTCCGCATTATGTCGAGAACCCGGTACAGGTCGAATTTCATAAAAGTGTTGCCTTAAGTCCATAATAAAGTCCGATTGTAAAATTTGATTGTTCGTAGTATCTAAAAATGTGTCAGAAGCTCGAGTTGTACAACCGTAAACCAGTTCACCTGGAGTAGCGTCACTGTAAGTCATTCGTAGTCCAAGTAAGATTGCAGGAAGAACACTAGCCCAATCAGATCGATATCGTAGCACATAATGGCAGATTTGATGACTCGATGCCATATCTCAATCATGCGAATACATTTTGGATTGTAACTAGTTGATCTGCTATGTTCAAAACCAAGTAAGTTAGCTAGTTCGTGAAAAAGTTGTGATTCGAATTTCATGCTTTGGTCCGTGACAATGAACTCTGGAACACCAAAGCGAGCTATTCAATGCAAGTAAACAGCGAAAACAACGGTTGCAGCAGTTATATCCATGTAACGCAGTACCGCTGATTATCAGAAACTGGTAAAGGACCAATAATATCGAGGTGAATAGTCGAGTTGAGAAGTTAATTTATAGTTACCAAGTGAAGCTTTTGTATGTCGAGAGATTTTAGTCTTTCAGCAAGCTACACAACTTTGAACCATTTTCTGAACGTCTTTTTGACATTCTGAGTCAAAAGTTTGATAGAAGTTTTGACACCAGGATGAGAAAAATTATGAAAAGCTTCCGAAAGTTTTCGGAATTTTAGGGGAATGAATGGCCTAGGTGTAGTGGTAGAAATATCGCAATAAATTAATTTTTTTGAATTGAAACGGGAAATTTCGCAAATTAATGAACATAGGTTAGGTTAGGTTAGGTTGGAGTGGCTGCTATCGCACACTTAGGCCAGTAGTGGCCCATTGTGATACCACAGGATCCTATCTCCCCTTTACTCCCGTTGAAACCATCCAGAGCTACTTATGTAGCGTAATATATCTCGCACTCTACAGCCCGCGAGTTCCGAAAGGCTGTCCATACTGTACACACCTAAGTACTTATGCCTTCTGCGTGATAGTGCCGGACACGAGCATAGGAAGTGATCCAACGTCTCCTCCTCCTCTTCGTCCAAACAACTTCTACAAAAGTCATTAGTCTGTAGACCCATCCTTCTTGCATGTTCCCCAAAAAGGCAGTGTCCTGTCAGTATCCCTACGACCAATCCTAACTCTCGTTTTCCTAGGGATACTAGTGCCTTGGAGCGCTTCAGGTCCAGTTTTGGCCAAACCTGTTTCGCTACCCTGCACGTGAGAGAGTTGGTCCACCTCTCATTTGTCAAGGCAATTGCCTGCTTACTGAGCGCCAATTTGAGTGCTGCTATAGGCCTCCCCAGACCCGCCCTTCCCGGCTGTATCTGGAGAGTCGTACCGTACCTAGCTAGATCGTCCGCCCTGCAGTTTCCCGTGACGTCCGAGTGACCAGGGACCCAGATTATCTGGATGCTGAAATACTCGCTCATCTCGTTAAGAGATGATCGGCAATCCAGCGCCACCCGTGACTTCAGACAAACCGCCTCCAGTGACCTGACTGCCGCTTGACTGTCCACATAAATTGCGATATCCCTCACGGATACCACATTATGCTTCAACCATGTCACGACTTCGCCTATCGCCACCACTTCAGCCTGGTACACGCTGCAGTAGTCAGGGAGACGAACGGAAATATTAACGTTAAGCTTCTCACAGAAGACTCCGGCTCCTACCTTACCGTCTAGCTTAGAGCCGTCCGTGAAAAATTGCAGTGCCTCGTTTTCCAGTATTGATCCGTCCCTCCAAGATTCTCTCGAAGGACAGATGGTCCGGAAACCTTTATCGAAGCACAACGTTGGCTTAATATAATCTAGATTCGCCAGTTCTTCCCTTAGCGATCTAGTTATCGTCGAGTGTCCCGCGTGAAGACACTTCCACTGAGAGACAGCCGAGAGTCTCGTAGCCACATTGGCTGCTATCTGTTTACCAAAAAATTCGATTGGAAGAAGGTGGAACATAACCTCCAAAGCGCGTGTAGGTGTTGACCTAAGTGCCCCGCTTATAAGCATGCAGGCCGTTCTTTGCACCTTTTCCATCATTTTTATATATGTTGCCTTCTCCAGAGCTGGCCACCACACGCCTACCCCGTACGTCAGCACTGGTCTTACCACTGCCGTATAGAGCCAGTGCACCAGCTCTGGTTTCAGACCCCATTTCTTACCTATGGCGTTCCTACACGAGTAAATGGCTACATTAGCCTTATTCACCCTTTCCACAATGTTAGGCTTCCAGCTGAGCTTACTATCCAAGATTATGCCCAGAAATCTTGCTCTGTCAGCAAAAGCCAGCCTAATGCCGTTCACGGTAGGAGGGCTAACTACCGGAATTTTATACTTCTTAGTAAATAGTACCAGCTCAGTCTTGGAAGGGTTGATCCCTAATCCACATTTGCTGGCCCATTTCGTAACGATCAGGAGCGCATTCTGCATAACGTCCCTAATCGTATCCAGATATTTGCCAGAGACAGCCAACGCTACATCGTCTGCATATGCTACAACCCCTATCCCCTCTCTCTCCAGTTCCAACAGCAAACCATTCATCACCGCACTCCAAAGAAAGGGGGACATTACACCTCCTTGAGGGGTTCCTCTAACCACCCGCCTTCTAATGGTGGCCTCCCCCAGTTCCGAAGTAATAATCCTGCTTACCAGCATCTGATTTATCAGCCTTATTATGGGGTAATCCACGTTCAAAGGTAGCAGTCCTTCCATGATCGCCTCCGTTTTTACATTATTAAAGGCGCCCTCAATGTCGAGAAATGCTACCATACAGAACTCTTGCGAGTAGATTGACTTCTCAATCATGCGTACCAGATCGTGCAGAGCTGTGTCCACCGACTTACCCTTACAGTACGCATGCTGCGACGTTGCCCAATTCCTGGGCTCAATTTTTGATCGAGTGCCTACATCTACCAACCTTTCCAAGGTTTTCAACAGAAAGGATGATAGAGTTATAGGTCTCAGGTCCTTTGGATAGGCATGTGAGCTTTTTCCCGATTTCGGGATAAAGACCACTCTGACCTCCATCCATTTCCTAGGAATATAAGCTAGTCTCAGACACCCTCTGAAAATACCCTCCAGCCAGGGGAGGATGACTTCCGAATTCCTTTGGATCTCTGCTGGTATAATCCGATCCGGGCCCGCCGATTTATACGGCTTAAAACCGTTCAGCGCCCACCGGATTCGCTCCCTGTTCAAGATGCCCTCCATCTCTAATGAAGGTGTTGCTCGATGAGCTCCAGGCTCCATCGAGTCTTCAAAGCTTCCCGGAAAATGGGTCTCGATAAGGAGCTCCAATGATTCCGCACTTGAAGTTGTCCATGACCCGTCTGGTCTAATTAAATAACTAGGACTGGTTGGGTTAGTAGCTAGAATTTTCCTAAGGCGAGAAGTCTCAGAGACCTCCTCCATCCTACAACAGAAGAGTCTCCAGGACCCCCTTTGTGCCTTATTCAACTCTTTTTTGTACTTTCTTAGGTCCTCCTTATAGAGGTCCCAATCCCGAACCTCCCTTGTGCTCTTAGCTTTGTTAAAAGCTGTCCTACACACTCTCCGATACGTTCCCAGCTCTTTGGTCCACCATATCGGCTTCTGCCTGCCCCTAGGCTTTATCAGGGGGCACGCAGCATTAAATGAAAGATTGCACGCTCTTGTGACAATATTCACCATGCAGTCTAATTCTTCTACCGTCGCCGGAAGTCCCGGGACCTCCAGCGGCAGTAGTTCTCCCAACACTTCCCTATATTTGTTCCAGTTTGTCCTTCTGGGATTCCTGAAGGCTTTCCGGGCTACAGGTTTAATTTCGAGGTTATACGTTACATATCGATGATCAGAGAATGAGTGCTCCTTCGCCACTCTCCACCCTCTGATCATATGAAAGATCGTTTCCGACGCAAAGGTCACATCTAGAACCTCCTGTCGATTTTTAACAATAAATGTCGGTTCTCGTCCAATATTGCAAACTAAAAGGTTGGTATTTAATAAATAATCAAAAAATAACTCACCCCTCTCGTTGATGTCTGTGCTTCCCCATATGGTGTGATGTGCGTTTACATCACATCCGAGTATAACACCTACCCTTCTGTGATTTGCTTCCCGGATTAATTCCCCCAGGTTATCCGGTGGAATCCCCTTTTCACGATCCATATAGGCTGAGGCCAGCCATAATTTTTCACAGCCAGCCTCAACACTCACTGCTGTAACATCACCGCTACTAAATTGAGGAAGGAGAAAAATATTCAAGTTATTTTTCGCTAAAATACAGGATCTGATCTTGTCAGAGTTGCTTGAGTATAGTAATTTATACCCTTTCATTCTGAGGCCACAGATCCTATTATTGTTAATCCAAGGTTCTTGGATTAACACTAAGTCGTCATCAGACTTAGTCAGTCTGAGCACGAGAGCTGCCGAGGCAGCCTTCGTGTGATGTAGGTTTATTTGTACAATTCTAAACATTGTAGTCAACCTTACTCACCTCTACCTGCACCCCCTGCATCGGGGTAGTGCCATCTGACTCGTTGTTCCGGCCGCTATCCTCCTCTCGTCGAGAGCCCGACAGGATGTCCCCATCAGACTCCAGTGAGAGGAGGCTACCTCCAGTAACGACATTTCCTGCGTCCGAAGCACTTTCCCGGCTGTCCTCAGCCCGCTTGACCGTCTCCTGCTGAGCCCGTTCACCGTCACTCCCAGGCTGGTCTTTCGTAGTCGCCTCGGTCTCATCTTTTTTATATATTTTAAGGGTGATCGACCCGAACCCGAAGTTGATCACCCCCTTTAGTTTTGCGAGGGAAGCCAGGGACTCTTTGTTGATCAGCATGATTGCCAATCTAAAGCCTCCCTTAGCCTCCTCTCGCTTTACAATCTTCCAGTCTTCGGTCGGAAGATCGGGATTGCTGGCCCGGATGATCTCGAGGATCTCTTCCGGCTTTTCCGGCTCGGTTGGCAGCCATACACGTGCCCTCGGCCTGCTCGGGATTTCCTCCCTGCAGATTGCCTCAAGCCTCGCACCCTGCCATACCTCGCCTACTTCGGCTACCGCTCTCCTATACAGGTCAGCCGATCTCTGGTCTGAGCACGCAGTCAACTTCACGCGCCCCTGGTACCATCCCGCATCTCTGTAGGATGGAGGGGATCCCGGATTTTCTCTCAGGATCCGTAGAAAAATGGAGTTTAGTGCATTATGCGCTACTCTCCACTTCTCTGACGTGATGCTCCCATCTTCTTGACTTCTGTCAATGACGGCTAGCACCAGCACGTGCTCCTTTAGGATCTCACTGAATAGCTTCAGTTTCCGATCTCTAGGAGCACCCGACGTCTTGTCTGCCTGCACCTTGGCCCGCTTACTGTCACCCGGTTCCAACTCATCCTGGGACCTCTGTCTTTTAGACCCAAGGGCCCTTTCCGAGCTGTCACAGCCGACAGTTTCCTTAGCCCATGCTACAGACTTACGTTGTTCGACTGTAAGCTGCCCCTCAGGGGTCGCAGCCAGTCTTTCCAAAACCCTGAACGCCGACCGTCTCTCCCTGTATCGACGCTTCGAAGGAGGGATCTCCTTCACTCCCCCCTTATCTCCTTTGACGGATCCACTTCCACCTGGCTTCGATGCCAAAGTGTCGCTTACCGTTACTCCTAAAGATGTAGCTCCACCTTCGCGGTTAGAGTTACTCCCTTCCTCCGGTTTTTGAAGGGTGCCGGCCCCTTTATTTTGTTTTTTTTTACTTTTTTCCATGTTGTTCCCACGAGTGTCGGAGAAATATAAGTCGACCTGCGCAGAGATCCGTGTACGCAGGCAAGGCTAAATACAACTGGAGGTCGCCAGGTATCCAGAGGGCTCCGTTCACGACTGGGCTTTGTTAAATGGGCCCCCAGTCTAGCCGATTATCAGCACGGGTCGCGTAACACCTTAATCCAGCCCATTGGTTCGCCGAGCACCCCGCCCCCCGCACCCCCGTCTTCCTCCCGCATTCACTCCCTCATTCACCATTCATATGGATATCCCAAGCCAATGGGACCCACTTCATTCATGAGATGCCCGTTTATAGGGTTCCCCATTCGCTACCTGAAGGCTCGGGAGCACAAGGGGACGGACGTTCGGTTCACCGTGGTTGTGGTCGATGGTTTTAAGGCGCCATCAGTTCGCCTTTCCCTACTGGGTATCCTAGGCACTCAGAATTTAGTGAGCGGAGGTTAACCATTCCCCCGTTCTCTGAGACTCTCCTCCCAGCAGAGCTGCGGTTGGGGACGGCTTATTTAATTCACCGCTAACCTACCTATCGATAGGCCGTTCACTATCCACCACCTGTGACCCCCCCGATAGCTGCAGCTCGCCACGGGTAATGAACATAGTTACTCCTTAAAATTTCTTGAAGTTCCTCGTCATCGGTTTGAGCATCTGCGATGATAGCATAATCAATACTTTCGGGAATAGAAATATGATTAATGCGTGTAAGAGAATCTGCGACAACGTTATAAAGATCAGAGATGTGCTGAATATCGGTCGTGAATTGACCAATGAAATCAAAGTGTCTAAATTGGATGATGATGGATGAATAAGTAAAGTAGCGTCCGTAAGTTTATTTGTACAATTATCAGACGCTTCGATTACCACCATTACCATTGTATTGGAACTCGACGGTTCTTAGTGTAACCTTTTAGCTAATCATTCAACAATGCCTGGTCAGCAGCAGCACCTGGAATGAAGCGTCGATAAAAGTTGATCATGCCTAAAAAGCGTTTCAGTTGTTTAACAGTTTGTGGTCGTTCGAAATTTCTGATGACTTGAACCCATTCATGCGACGGTAATATACCTTATCCAGTTACCAAATGGTCAAAAAAATAATTTCGGTTTTTGCGGAAACGCATTTGTCAACATTTACAACCAGTCCGTGTTCTTTTAATTAAAAAAAAATACTTTTTAAATGTTCGAGATGTTCGTCATAATTTCGAGAGGTAATGAGCACGTCGTCCAAATATACAAAACAGAAAGCAAGTCCGCGTAGAGCTCAATGCATAAGACGTTGAAATGACTGTGCTGCATTCCTAAGGCCGAAAGTCATTCTACAAATTTCAAATAGTCCGAAAGGTGTTAAAATTGTTGTTTTTGTAATGTCCCTCGGTTCAATAGGAATTTGATGGTAAGCCTGGACAAGGTCTATGGTTGTAAAAATAGTGCAGCCCTCGAGTCGTTGTGTAAAGTCTTGAATATGTGGAATCGGATACCTGTTTGGAATTGGGACTTTATTTAACGCACGGAAGTCTCCACACTGTCTCCAAGTTCCATTCTTTTTGGGCACTAAATATAGCGGGCTGGACCAAGGACTGCTACCAGGTCGCCAAAACCCGAGTTTCATCATGTTTTCCAATTCTGTCTTCGCGATATGGTATTTGTCTGATGCTAGTCGTCGTGGTTTGCATGCAACCGGTGGTCCATATTAAATATTACCGTGAATAACTGTTAAAATTTTTGATATAATACTGAAAACTTCTGGGTCCATTGTTGACTTGTTGATAAACCAGAATAAGTCGACACTTGGATTCTGAACAAAACGGGAGCTAGCACGACTGAGACATCTGCACCTGTATCAATTAAAAAATGACTCCGAAGAAAAATTTCGTAAATTAAAAGGCGGCTGGTTTTAGAACCGTCATTACACACCGCCAATTGTGAATGACTATTTATATTTTTGAGATATTGTTATCGGAGTTATTTGATTCAAATTTACGAAATTTTGATTTACAATTTGGTTTACTTTTTAACGCTTTTGTGCCGAAATGATGATGATAAAAACAAATAAAACTATAGTCAGCCGAAGGATCACCATAAAAAGGATTGGAAGAATTTCGAAAATTTGGCGAGTTTTTCCATGAATAATTATTTCTAGAATTTCACCGCAAATTGTTACGACTACGTGAATTTGAACTAGATCTTGATCTATGATTTTGATTAAAAATTTCTGAAAACTCCGATAATGTCTTTTTGAATTCAGAAAGTTTATTGTCTCGAGAAAAAGTTGACTTTGGAATAGAAGAACAAGATGCAGAAGTCTCAATAGAACTTATTTGTGCCTGAGCCCTATTCTCGCATGCACCTTGTCAGCCCGTTTTGCAAGGACTGTCAGGGATACGTCATTTTCGAATGATGTGAGCACCATTGGAACTGACTGGTGCAACCTCTTCGTCCAAAAAGGACGAAGAGTCGCTTCGTTAAAATTATCACCAGCATTCAATTTCATTATACTCAACGACTAGGACGGCTTCCTATCCCCAAGTGTCAAGCCATGCATCAGATTATTGAGCTTCATCTTTTGTGATTCACCAAGCACCCGAATCATCTCCGCCTTGAAAGTAGAATAAGGTGTATTAACCTTCGAGCTAGTAATAATATAAGCGAATGTGTTGTGAAGTCGTGCATCCAGCGCTCCCACCGAATGAGCATAAAACTAAATTGTTGTCTTGATCGTAACCCCTGCCAATGTGAACTGCTGCCCCAGTATCTCAAACGACACATTAGGGTTTTGAGAGTGCAGTGGCTGTGGGGGGTTTGAAAGCCATTCGAGCAACAAGTCCAGCACCGAAAGGCAAATAATTATTTGATTGCGAAATCTCTGGTATTTCATTTGAATTAATATTAGCCCGTGAGACAGCCTTGGCAACAGCATCATTAATAAGCCCAACCAGCTCAGTGGAAGTTAACGTGATACTAGCCTCCCTTGTTGAACCGCTGCTTGATGCCGCTGACAAGTCTATGTATCATTCGTCGATGCTAGGGAAGTAAGTGGATCGTTCACACCTTGCACCACACGCCGAAACAAAAAAAAGTGAAAATAAGAAAAATTACCGAAAACACAAATATTCTAAAAGCGAAATACATTTTAATTAAAATTAAATTTAAAAAACTTATTTTTGAACAGAAATTTCTTATTAACAGCACCGTAAATAATTAATTATGGGTATACTGACAATTTTGTTTTGTTTATCCAATTAACAGATGTTACAGAGACACGATATTTAAGGTATCACCTCGGTATCTGGTAATATGTTGAAAGCGGCTGGTTATGTGGCTGACGATTCTGCGATCATCAATAATCCAGTATGAAGGCACGTTTTGATTAAAAGCACTAATTGTAATCCATCCAATTATAGCAGTTTATAGTTTAGTTTAAACTAATGTTTCGACACAGCGATTCGTTCTTTTCTCACATAAACTTTCAGCGGACTTGAACAAATTTACATTTCGAAATAATTTTTGTCATATTGTTTTCAAGAACACCGGCCGATTTGTTATTTTTTAAAATCAAGGAAATAGAAAAAAAACAAATATGGATATGGAAATTGCATTATTCATTAATGTGATTATAACGGAATTTAAGAATGAGATATTTCCTTTTCGACATTTTTACTCGTATGCATACGATATAAAAATAATAGAAACAGAAAATGAAAATGACAACTAAATAGTCAAGCCACCTCACCAGGAATCTAAATGATAAAACCTGGCGGCTAATAGCATAACTACTCAATAATTTAGTTGGCAATTTAGTCGACAAAATCGTTCTTAGGCACACAGTCTAAGAATGAAAATTTTACAAAAAGTTGGTTTATACCCAACTAAAGGTATAAACAGAACCGGAGATATAGCGACAAGATACAAAGCCTGTTAAACTAAAATACACATAATCCATAGATGCTAGCACAACCAATGTCGCTGGCAACGACGACATTCTCGCCGATTTTTTTTTAGAATCTATTCTTATTTTGTCGCCGGCGCTGCAGTATTATAAATATAAGTTTCAGATTATTATGTTGGTAAACATTTTTTACAACTGTTTTTAAATGAATTTCAGCCAAATCTGAATGCTGTACACAATATATGTAAAAAAAAAATTAAATAGAGTCGATAAAACGATAAATGAAATATGTTAGGGTTAATTTATTATTATTTTACTTGTTTTGTCGCTTAAACGCTCACGCGCCTGTTGTGTTTACCAAAACGACATCGCCAGCAGATAAATGTATTTTGTCGCTGTATCTCTGGTTCTGTTTATACCTTAACCATTCAATTTCGATAGAAGGTGTGAAGACGCCATAAATCAATCAATTATTAGTTGATGTATTTGACGTGGTTTTGGTAAGCGATGTATGCTACGATTGTTCTAAAATAGCTAAACATTATCAGTAAATGTACAGAAAGAGCACTAGCATTATTCCGATCTAATTTATTTAGTTTTTACTAAACACCTAAACAATACGTAAACAAGTTAAACCAGAATTAAATCAAATTTTTTAAGTAATCAGGAATCTGTAAGATGACAGAATTAATAATAAGTAGCTAGCACAACTGTAGGCTTCATAAAAAGAAAAACAAGCAATAATTATTTATCCAACCTAGACCAAGCAGCTAATCAAAACCTTTACCAATTTACAGTCTCCCGAAACAATCTAAAAAATAATTTAATTAAAGAAATACCATGATCGCTGAAAAACTATCTAAATATAGCAATGTTTAACTGCATTTCATTTAATCTGTAGCTTCCAAGATATCTGCAATTTCAAAAAGTAAATATCCGCTGAAATATTAAATTTTTTAGAAACCCTTTAGCTATTATGATTAATAGAACTAAATAAATTAGCTTAATCAGGAACTGCATTGAATAATAGTAATAGTAATAAACAAACACCTGATAAATCTCGATAACTCTAAATTGCTTATCAAATTAAAATATAATAATTTAATACTCAAACGTTGAATAATTGGATGAAGGAATATTACTAAAATTAGTTAATCTCTCAAATCAAATTTTTATCAATAGTCATAGTAAAATATAGCAAAAAAAAAATAAGTAATGTTTATCCAGGAGTACTCGATACCCGCCCCCTCTAGAACAAAAAACCAAACACACTGCAACACACAAAGATATTTCCGAAATAATCCCAATATACCGTTCGAATTCTCTCTCCGTGAAACCTCGACCATTCACCAAGCGATCTCCCACCAACATCGCTAATCAGCAACGCCCATGCTTCACAAAGCCGTGACGAATACATGACAGATTATAAAAGTATCGTGGCAATCCTACAGCTCAAAAATTCCAGCGTACGACCGATCATCTTAAAATTTTAAAAATGACTCAACACCCGCGAAACGAGCAGCAAACTTCATCAAAATCATCTATAATATAAGAGATCAACCTGGACACAGAAATTTAAACTTCAAACAAGGGTTCCACGTAAAACTGCAAATTTATCTTCTTATACCAACAATTGATAACCACATCAACTTCCAAACAAAACAATTTAAAATAGCCCAAACTAGTTACAAATACAGGGGGTCTATTATGAAATTTTCGACGCGCGTATTTTTTTCGACGTTGTCGAAAATTTGATATTATGAAATTTTCGACCGCGTTTTTTTTTCGACGTTGTCGAAAATTTGGTATTATGAAATACTCGACGCGTTTTTTTTTAGATAACGTCGACTATTTTACGACAGCTCTTGAGGTGTCGTGTACATAAAAAAAAAAAAATGTTAAGTATTGAGAAATATAAAAAATTTGTTAGTAAAAATAAATAAATAATTTAAACTTATAAAATTTTAATTAATAAAAATTAATTAATTTAAATTTAATAAAAATAATTAATTTAAATTTTCACATAAAAAATAATTAATTTCATTTTTCGACATCGTCGAAAAAAAAAATTCGTAATAGCGATTTTCGACGTTGTCGAAAAAAATACGCGCGTCGAAAATTTCATAATAGACCCCCAGGTAACGACAGAGCATATTATATGAATACAACCCTCCGGAAGTTGAGTACACAATGTTCAATGAACAACCATCAGAAACCGCAGACACCGACCAACCGCTCATCATGGGCGAAACCCATTCCGCGCACTCTACCACACATGTCAAAGAAAATTTATTGCAATACAGTTCCACCATATCTCGCCGCCTGTAAATTGATCACACAAATGAAATCAATGAAAAGACGAAAAACAAAACAATGAAAACAACAACAAAAATCTATGATTTGATCGTTTGTTTTTTGTGTTACATAAATAAAATAAAATGAAAACCAAAACTACCCTGATCTTGTAAATTGTTTCTTCGTAACCAATCCATACATACCCAACGGCCAATATAGACACAGCTAAAAGCATATAAAAAGCTATATACATCGCAAAACCACATTTTCGGTGGTATTGCAATGTATTATATCCCGCTATACGCCACCAATACTAATCTCCATGCAAAATATAATGTACGAGCAAAAAAATATACAAAATAAAAGGTAGAATTCAAAATTACCAGCAAAAAAACGAAAAATAATCGACGCAAAACAACAACAAAAATTAAAATGGATTAAAAAACCCTTTCTCGCTCAAACAATACTCGAATGACCCACTAGATGAGAATACTCCTACTCTACACCTTTATGAGTTATACAGTTAACATGTTCATATACATACTTAAAATTTATTTAGAAAAAGTATGTATTAATAATTAAAATATGTGTTAAAACAATCAAAAAAATGAAAAAACACTTATCTTGTATGCATCTTTGGAATCAAAAAAGTCCTATGTATTTAAGAATTACATACAATGCATAAGATGCATTCAAGCAACGGTATCAAAATAAGTACATATAAACGAAAATTATTATGTACAAATTCTACACCATTACAAGCCCACCATACACAAATGAATATAACTGTACAATACGTACAACTTTTCACTAATTTAATAATTACACAAAATATTATTAATATTATTATTTATTTATTTATGGGCACATACATATTAGTTATTTGACTAGTTAATTAAAACACATTTAAATTATAATTTATTTATTTATTTAGAGGAGAGACAAAAAAACACGTCTTTCCTCTGTGACGTTCAATCGCCGACCTGCGGCGGGAGTCCAAACTCCATATAAAAAAAAATTTAAATCATTAATTTCAACGCAACCTTACAAATGTGGATCTATTTTATATGGATTTTGAATTCCCGCCGCAGTAAATCCGGCGAGTTTTATAATCGACGTGATTAAGTTTTATATTCATTATTCTTTCACATTGAATAGTCAGAACATTTTGTTAGTGATCGCGTAAGTCCGAGTTAATTTTTTATATTTTTAATTTTTTCGTTTTTCACTGGGTCAAATTATTCAATATATTTTTATCCACATACATCGTTAAATGCTGCTATTTTTTATAGGTAATTTTGATTTCGTGTGTATTATACCATGCTGACTGTTGTTTGTATAACATGAATGTTTCAAGTTATTCATCCAGTTGTTCCGTCTTTTTTAATAAAGCCACATTCCACTTTATTCTATTACTTCGTTCTTTTTTGAATCCTTTCTAAACAAACAGATGTTTATTTGTTAGGGTAGGATTGTTTGGTTTGAACATTATTTTATCACTGCGAGTAAGTAGTATGGAAGAGTGGTCAAAGAGGTTGGATTCGAGTCCCCTACTCCGATGAGCAGCTCATCACCACTACTTAGTTGAAACTAGTCTTGATCCAAAATGAGCATGTTTTGCATTAAAATCTCGTGCAACAATGAACTTCCCTCCTAAACTTTTAAGGAACTTTATAAAGTCCCTAATGTTGATGCTGGTTGCTTGTATTTCTTGTTTCATATTTTTGCGCTTCGTAATGATAAATATTGTTTTTAACTGTTTTAGCACTTCTAAAACGTGTTTCAAATTTGAGGCAAATATAAATTTTTTAGATGTCCAATATGATGTGTAATGAGCTGTTCCGACGCTGCTTTCCCGTTTTGTGGGTCTTTGGATAATGGAAAACTTTCCCTTGTACTGCCAATAGTTTTTTCTTGTCACTGCACTCGCACCCCATTTTCTCTAAAATTTGCAATATTCGAGTATAGCGAGAAATCAAAACTTTTTTTTGGTTTTCTTGGCTCTATAGCTTTGACTTTTACTATTCACGGAAGTCAAATAATTTGATTTAATCATTTTACTCGATTATGATACGCAACTCTCCATACCTGATTTTCAAAGTGGCGTTTGGAGATTGTTGTTTTAGCATTTCTCGTACTAGCTCGTTTATTCTTCAATTGCAGCTACAATCAAAAGTATTAGGCACCTTACAATATTGCCAGTTTTAGGGTGATTTAGCATAGGAAATGTAAATAAAACTGAATATGGGATTATTATGATTTATTTTAATAAAATAATATTTTTTCGGTTCACTTTTCGATTTAATGACAGCAACCACTCTTTTCGGCACTGTCTCTACCAGCTTAAAACATTTTTCTTGGTATATCTGTTTCCACTCATGCTTTACGGCGGTCAATAGCGATTGCTTATTACTTATTTTATGTCTTCGGATATTTTTCTTTAAAATGGACCAAATGTGTTCAATCGGATTGAGGTCTGGTGATTGTGGCGGCCAGTCCAATAGATCAATTCCGTTTTGAGTCATCCATGTCATGGTGTGCCCTGATTTGTGGCAAGTGGCGTTGTCTTATTGGAATTTTACGCCGTCGATGTTTATATCACCGAAAATTTGCATTATCGATGGCACTAGAGCTGTTTCAAGAACTTCAGTGTATTTCGCACTGTTCATTAGACCCTCAAACAACACCATTTCGCCCACTCCATCGGCACCCATACAACCCCAGGTCATGATTGAGCCCCCACCAACTTTAACAGTTGGCACTACACATTCTGGGTTGTATTCTTCGCCCACCCTTCGCCTAACATAAGTCAACCAAGTGGTTCCAAACATTTATGCAAAAAGAAAAAAAAGATTTAGTTTAAGATTTAATTATTTTTCCTTTCAGAGCGTGATTTCAAAGACGTTGACATGTTCTAATATAATATATAAAGTAAATAACAATACCTCAAAGTTAGATTCATCTGGCCACAGTACATTGGACACATCTTCCATTGTCCAATCTCTATATTTGAGGGCCCACTCCAACCGATTATTCTTATTGTTCTCCGACAGCCACGGCTTCTTCTTTGCCTTGCAACCTTTTAATCCAGCATTAACAAGCCTTCTCTCTCACAGTATACACGCTCATTGATTTGCCTTTTGATTCAGATAAAGCTGAAGCAAGTTCTAAAGCAGTTTTCTTGCGGTCCTGTTGGGACTGCCTAATCAACAATCGGTCATTACGATCTGGTTATTTTTCTTCTGCCTGTTCTTGGCCTATTTTCATGGGCACCGGTCTCCTTGAAGCGATTTAGTGCATATTGCCCTGCACAAATCGAGCAATTCACTTCTCGAGCTATTTTCACTTGAGACATGCCTTGTTCATGCAAAATCGCTGTTGTTAGTCTTTACTAATATGGTAGCAATAATTGCTAACAACACGTGTATGTTCACTGCAAGCACTGATAACAAACAAATTCGAAAAAATACCGTCTTAAAACACAGCTGGGTGTCATAATTATTTTTTTTTATTTCTGTGTATTTTCATTTCAATAGTAAAACCACAAAACCATAAAACGCATATCTAACCACTAATTGTTGAGGCAATGAGCTGCAGGCACATCGTTTTGTTGGTGTTCCAGATGAGGATTATTGATCGAATTGATGTGTGTTGATTGTTCTAATAATGTGGGTGGTGTTAGTACGTGCATACATGGTTAACTATTATTTAATAATAAAATATGCTAGTTCCAGCTAAAATAATAAAATAAAAAAATAAAATATGCATTTTTCAAATTCATATTTTTATTTCATATATTTTTAGTAAAAAAATTGATTTTATATATTTTATTATATTGAAATACAATACATATTATTATATTTTTTAATTTTGTTAATTTATGAAAAAGTTTTACTTCCAATCTTATATCATTAAAAATTGTTTTTTTTTAAATTTAACTGTTGTTCTTGTTGTTACACAAAACATCATTATTATTGTTTTTAAATTTACAAATAATTATTTATTTTATAAATTCCGAAATAATTATGATCAATTTAATTAAATAGTTTATTTATATTATATTAGTTTTATTGTATAGAATAAAAATGATAATTATTTGGGCCCCAAAAGTTTTTTATAGTTTTCGTTTTAATCTGTTTAAAATAAATTTAATTTTTAGAAATATATCACCAGTTATACTGCCAATAAGATATGTGTTTAATTTAATAATTTTTCAGCGATCATAATTATTTCATTTAATTTTATTTTTTGTTCAATATGAAAATATATTATAATTCTACAATACACACAAAATATTATTTAACATACATCCTAAAAAATAATAAAATTTTTAATTTTTTTATTTTATTGAGCTGCAGCTGAACCGTACTATTTTAATAATTTTTTGTTTAATGTTTTGTTATAATTTTTTTTTGTAATAATTAAAAGCAACACCACATCCCCAATAGAAAACTAATGATTTTTGCCTTACAGAAAAGTATGAAAAAAAATTTGAATAAAACAACTTTTTGTTCGTTAGGTTGGTAGTTCCCTTATGAAAAAAGTTAACTATTAACTTTTGCCTTATGAGGAATACAACAAAGTTAACCGCATTTTGGATTTAATGCCAATTATTTATTATTATAATTCAAAAGGAGCGATATCCGTAACAAAATATAAAATTCAAAATATAAAACATCTTTTTGTGGAGGTTAGAAATTAGTATTTCAAAATTTTGTAACAAATAAATAATAATGAAGTAAGGTTCAGTTCGAGTTTTATTCTTTCTCTTCAGAAGGTAAAATTAAAATGCAAAAGTCACAAGGAAAAGTTTGTTGCATTGGAAATTGGGTGCAAGTTATCCTAAAATGTCAATCTTAAATTAATATAATTTTCGATTGTTTAATTCAACCCATAAAATATATTTATTTTATTTCAGCACATTTTTACAAAATTATTTTACCAATTTTTTTGTTTGTTTGTTGGTTTGTAAAGTTTTTAAAAATTGTTTATAACATTTTTTTACGCACATATTATAAAATACTCATTCACCCGTTTTAAAAATACTAATCATATATGATTTTTGTTTTAATTTTTTTTAAATATAATATACAACAAAAAAAAATTAAAATATCTTAAATTTTAATGCACCATCATATTTCATTATTAATAAATAAATTTCATAAATTTTTATTTCATTATTGTAACTGCAGCTTGATTTATACTAAAATATAGAAATAAAGTAAAAATAGGTAGTATACACGAAACTAATTCTACAGAAATTCGTCATACAACAATTTACAGAAAAACAATTCGAAGAAAAACAATTAATAGACGATTAAAATTCAAATCTCATTCGCTACATCCCACAATTTGCAGAAATTTCTATATTGAAAAATTGACGGGGTGCCGACGATACATTAATAGGCCAATTGAACTGAAATAGTTTCGTTATTTAAATATGCAATATCATCTCGCTTTATATGTATAAAAACAACCAAATCACATCGATAGATTAATAGAAAATTTAGTGTTACTCCACTTAAATTTGCATTAGGATTACTTATGTTTATTGTGTATTAATTAAAAAAAACTACTTTTAAATAAGGTTTATGGATTTAAGTAGTACTTGTTTTTTTACCGAATATCAAATATTATGATTAAATTATATTGTTTCAAGCAGTTAACGTTTATACAGATATCCGTATTACGCGGACATTTATCTTAGAAAATAAAATTAAAAAAAAAGCTACTTATATTTAAAAAAAAAGTAATTATATAGTAATAGATCATCATTTCTCATTCATCCTCGTCATCTTTCCATTTCTCCTTTGCCTCAGTTCTGGCGTCCGGAACAAGCTGATTTCTAACGCCACCTAACACTTTAGATGTGGCTTGGGTTGCCAACACAATTGGTCGGACAACAGTTGGTGGAATTTGTCGTACAACAGCACCAATAGCACCCGTGTATCCTTTTTGATCGTGTTCGAGAGCTGCCACCTCAACAATTTGATGGGCCGTTTCGCCAATACCATCTTTTACGATTTGATACGCGGATGCTACACCCTCACGAATATCTTGCGGTGGATTAAAACGTTTTCGCTTACCTTTACGATTGCCGCGGCTACGACGAACTGATGGTCCTGGTGACACCATATCATATGCGGTTTCTGCTGTTATCTGTTTTCATAAAAGTAAATAAATGTATTATGGAATATATTTACTAAGGAGATACTAGGTAGGACACTTACTTGTAATAAATGAATAATTCTTGTGGTAATTTCTAATGCCGCTAGTGCGGTACGAGCCGTAAAACTTTGAGCACCAAGCTGTAAACCTCGTACTATTCGCCCATCCTTTTGATACTGCTCGATGGGCAACCAAAACAGATCACGAATTCCTTGGACTGCAATGAATATTAAACAAAAGTTTAGATTTGCCGATACATTAAAATGAAAATAATTTTCAAAATTTCTACAAATAACAGTTAAGTACTAAAGTTCCTTATAGTTTTATATATTTCGGACAAGTTAAATTTAGCAAATTACAGTTTCGCAGATATACACTAGCGAGCAACTAAATCTACTCCAACGTTCAGCGCTCACAGAAAGGAGAATTTTTTTAAAAGTACTTAACCGATTTTCACTAGACATTATTCTTTGAAAGCCTGATATTTTTACTTTAAAATGACACTATTTTCAATAAAATTGATTCAGTATTTTTTATAATGAATTTTGAATGAAAACGCAACCAAAATTGATGATTATGATAAAAATATTATTATAACGCTGCTTTTAAATCGCGATACCATCACTCTATTATCCCGTTCGCTACTGGGTGATATGCCGTTGTTCTTATTCTTTATATCCGAATAGCCTTCCCAGTTCCTTAAAGAGCAAGGATTCGAACTGGCGTCCTTGAGCCGTAGTAATTTTTCAATCGACAAATCCAATTTTCATACATTGCTCGTGCTACACTTTCCGATGTTATATCCGTCATTCGTGTTTCCTCTATCCATCGCGAGAATCGATCTATGCCTGTTAGCAAGTAACTGTAACCTTGTGATCTAGGTAGTGGACCAACTATATCTATCTACACATCAAGTGTTGAAAGCGACTGTCGAGCAGGACATATCTTTCTAGAGGACTCTTCGTATGTCTCGATATTTTTGCATTTTGATATTTCAAACAGCCTCGCACCCAGTTTGCGCAATCTTTATTCATGGCGGTTCACACATGTTACGTATTCTTCAAGGTAGTAGAAGCCTATACCCCTGGATGGGCTATATTGTGGAACATCTCTAGTCGTAAGCTCTTCGGCAGCTACGGTCGTATTCTGTTTTCCTTTACTACGCAAAATATGTTTCTACCACTACCGGGCAGCATTATTGGTGTTAATTTAAAACTCATCTGGTTTTGCAAGTCACAAATTAGTTTAAGCTCGTCGTCTAGTATTTGCAAATCCGCTAATTCATCGACGTCCACCATTATCCTATACAGTCCAATTGGCAGAGTTGTCGTGGTAATGCCTTCTCCGGTTTCCACTGAAAGGCAAACGTTAACGGCTTATGATCCGTGTATATTATAAAATTCCGTCCTTCCAGCATAAATTGAAAATGTTTTACTGCCGAATATGCAGCCAACAATTCGCGGTCGTAGGCGCTATATTTTTGTTGTGTCACCGTTAGCTTTCTCGAAAAAAAACTAAGCAGTACCCAATCTATACCTGACATTTGCTGGAATACAGCTCTCATAGTATAATCGGACGTGTCGATCATTAACGATAGTGGTTCTGTTGATGATGGATGCAGTCGGTAGTCTAGTTGATCTGTGTTTTATCATTCTTCTTGTTACCCTTCATGTACTCTAACAGTGTAATCTGAATTTTTGCAGCGTCACGTAAATCGACGATAAAAATTACCCATTACTAGGAATCGTCGCAAACCTCTAAAATCAGTTGGTTCTTTATATTCCGCAATAGCAACAACCTTATCAGGCAGTGGTTTCATACCCGATTCGGATATCAAATAATCTAAAAACTTCACCGTACTCTTACCAAAAACAGATTTGGACATGTTGATTACAATCCCGTGTTCACTAAATCGATCGAACACTTGGCGTAGGCGACCCATATGTTGTTCCGTGTTATCGGAATAAATCAACACAACGTCCAGGTACGGGAAAACGAAATCGAGCCCTCTCAATACAGCATGGATGAACCTTTGAAAGGTTTGAGCAGCGTTGCACAAACTAAAGATCATCCGCGGAAACCGAAATAATCCGAATCGCGTTATTATCGTTGTTTTCTCTATGTCCGCTGGTCGATGGGTATCTGATAGTATGTCTTTACCAGATCGATTGTGGAAAATATGAATTTTCCATGCAATCCGTATGCTAAATCCTGGATATGCGGTAATGGATATCGGTCCGCTACTGTAGCATAATTAAGTCGGCGGTAGTCCACGCAAGGTCGCCATTCCCCGTTTTCCTTTCCCGTTCGAATCCCACCAGAGGCTGGATGGAAAGCGAATTTTCTTCATCGATTACGATCGGTGATGTTAATAAACACAACTTAGACCTTCTGTTGGAGTGCAGAATTCAGCGCTGACCCACCGTCCATGTCAGTGTGCAGGTTGACCTGAAGCTTGCAACGTGCAGGTTGTATACTGTAAATGTGTGAGTAGGTGAATGGGTGGGTGAGTGCGAGAATGAAAAAGGGAGTATTAATTGACCTTAAAAGGACATTAAATCTATTGGATAATTAATACTTTCTTTGAAATAAAAAAAAAAAAAAAAAAAAAAACTAAGTGCAGAAGGCTGGCCCACGGATTTTTGGATGGCCTACAAATTCACAGCTTCATCATGTTGTCAAACTCACGTTTTGCAATAGTGAGTTTTTCGGCTGTTAGCCGACGATACTTTGAATGTAACGGAGCACACTTTGTTCCAATAACGTGGGTTACGTTGTTTCATCGGACCCATGCCAGCATTTGGGCGCGTTAGCTCCTTATATTGCGTGAGTAATTCAGAGTATGGAGCATCAACCACCCGTAGTGTAGTTATATACTCGTTGTTTGGCCATTCGCTACTCTTCCGATTGAACTAAGATTGGTTGTGCTGTCAATTAGCTTTTTCCGTTTTAAATCCACGACTCACGAGTAATTCAAAGTGGCTTATTAAATCGGCGCCTATGATAGCTCTATTGACATCGGACATGATAAAAGTCCATGTAAAACTTCGTCGCAAACCGAAATCGACTGTGATTGTCTTGTTTCCGAAAACGTTAATTTTAGTTTGGTTAGCTGCGTATAATTCTATCGGGAACGTCTCTAATTTTTTACATCTTAACATCTTCGCTAGTCGCCATGAGCGATCGTCTCTCTAGTGTTCCGAGTTATTTGCGAATTCACAAGGTGGATAGCATTTAGTAGCCCTACTTCCGAGGGGTACCAGCAATTTTTGTACTCAGTACGCTTGCGAGAGGTTGACCGCAAACTGCAGTCATTTTGCACTCACCCGGTGTACGGGAACGTTTGGGCCCCATTTCAGTCATTTTCCTAGTCAGCGTGTCGATTTTCGCTTCCAACGATGATATAATAGAATTTTCAGAATTTGATCTGCATTCATTTATTTTACTGCATATATTCAAATCCGACCCCTTTGTTTTTTTTTTTTAAATAAAAGAAAGTATTAATCACCCAATGGATTTATCATCCAATGGATACTCCCCTTTTCATTCACACACTCACCCACCCATTCACCTACTCACACATTTACAGTATACCACCTGCACGTTGCAAGCTCCATGTCAACCTGCACATTGACATGGTTGGTGGGCCGGCGCTGAATTCTGCACTCCAGCAGAGGGTCTAAGTTGTGTTTATTAACATCACCGATCGTATTCAATGAAGAAAATTTGTTTTACATCCTGCCTCTGTTGGGATTCGAACCCAGTACCTACCCGTCCAAGTGCCGAAGCTTTAACCACTGCACCACTTGTACGGTTTGTTCCTTCCATAATACGATCTGCCATCGTAGTTAGCTTATCCAAATCGTCGCTGCTAACTGATAAAATGGCCTGCATTTGTGTAGGGAGCTGCCGCATTTCTCGCAAAGAATGCGACGATCGTTGATATCAAAAATATTTGTCGTGTAATAACTTTTTTAAGCGGCTTTCTTTCGATTCCGTAAAGTACTCGTTCAACCGGTTTTTAGTGTTAAGTATTTGTTTGCTTTCGGTGGATTTAATACTACTTCATCCACCAGAGAAAGAATATTGCTTTCGATCGCGGCTACACCGTATTGTTTTTTGTTTCGTCGGCTGTTATATCACTGGTTTCGAATTGTGCTTCTAATTGGCAAAACCAGAATGGTGGATTCGAATTCCAAAATGGCGGATTTCTTACCACAACACTCGCTACTCCGGTATAATTATATATTTTATCACACTAAAAACGTATTCGTTACAACGGGGTCACCATTTACATATGTTGCGGTGGTCAGGTCTATATACTCTCTGGTAGCCCCAAACTTATTGTCTTTTCCTTCACCACACTTAATAAAATCATATTCGCGACTTTCTATTTAATCATAAAGTTTTTATTATTTAATTATTTATTAATATAAGTTTTTATTTAATAAAAATAACTGCCAAAATATTAAAACGTCCGTTCTGTCGAAATCGAAGATCAAGAATAATTTTCTTTATATTTTTCCGTTTTTTCGTAGATGCCGGAACTACGATGTCAAATTTTCTTTTTATTTAAAGAATTTGACCAACACCGTATTTTAATCGGTTGATAGGGCAGCGTACCAGTACTCTCACCGACGCTCGTTCACGGATTATCCACAACATATTAATTATTTTAATATTATTATAGTTATAGCGTTATTTTTTGGACGAAAATGAATTAAGTGGTATGCACAAATGTGTATGTTGGTTCAAAATACAAACAAAAATAAATTTTTGACATGACTCTTTTGCGTTACGCACACAATTATGAGGCCGGAAAAGGGTAGCGCCATTTATAAAAAATACGCCTTTTTGTACGCGCGGAGGCTTGAATCGATTTAGTTGCTCGCGAGTGTAGTAGTAAAAAAAAATTTTCCGAGTTGGAATAAAAAATAATATTATTTCTTTGCACACCGCCGCATTTATATTTTCACAATTTTTATGGGAACGCCCACCCCTCTAAATCTGGACAGGACAATTTGGCAGAATTTACAAAAGTTACTGAAGTTGTTGAGTTGAAATTGTCACTATTCGTAATACCGGACAAAATAACTAGACGAATCACAACTGTACATAGGTGTACAGGATCTAATCCCGTTAATAATAAAAATTCATATAACAACATAAAAATAATATTCTACTTACACAACTGTACGAGCGAATGCATTGGTCCAACTCCACTCAATATCGATGGCAACTGATTCCGCTTAATGTCATGCAACCATTCCTTTAACATAAAATTCAACAGACGATCCACACCAAGTATGCCATGCCTATGTGAAATTGCTTTCAATTTAATTTCAGAGCACTGCAATTGTCCCAATCCCATGATAAGACCAGCGACTGGGCCACGATTAAATTCAACACGTTTGCCATGATAATCAAGTCGTATGGGTACCTCAGGTCCAAAAATAATATTTCGGAAATATATTGGCGATGAATCTGTCGATATTTCACTTGACGTCTCAATGGTATCACTATTTTTGCATTCTTCCTCTTCCATTAAAAGAAGTAAATTTTCGGAAACCATTTTCCGAGCTTGTAACTCCTGGGCAGCTTCCGGAATTTCAACCATCATTACAGGCGGTTGGTGTGAAGGCGTACTCTGCGGTTTAGTCGAAGCCGTTTCTTCTGAATTATCACCAGCCAAATCAGTAAAAAATGATACTAAAAATTCTAGAGAATCTTGATCGATATTTAATCGGAGCGGTAATAATGAAATACGAAGACAACATTCTTGCACCGGTAATGTGGGATCAGGACGCAAATGTAATGCTTTTAATACAACCATATGTCTTGAACCATGTTTTGCTTTAGGTCCAACCGCAGGATGATATAAAAATTTATTTATATTGGATACTTCGAGTCGATCACGAATTTCAAGCTCTGTCACTAGCAATACTTGGCGTGAAGCCTGTTCTGTATAGCTTGGATACGTTTCATGAGAAAAACGGACTTTATTGATTTGTATTTCCATTAACACTTCGTGCCGCCGTTCATCACCGCCTCGAGTTTTCCAAGTCAATTTTTCACCTACACCACCAATATGAACTTTTGGCGATCCTTTCGAAAATGAAACACCCATTTTATATGCCTCGGACATTGGAAGCGTTTGATATCTGGAAACTGGTCTGGTACGATCCGATTTTGATTTACTTTGTTTTTCCTCGTCCGTTAGAAAATCGTGCCCTCCGTACAGATGCCAACATAAAGACATTTCACATAATGTATAACGGGCGACTGCCATAGGAAATTCTTTTGGTGCCTGCAACAAATCGGGTTTCCCATATGGCAAACTAAAATGATTATCAACAATTCTAATTGGTTCTTCACACATTGCCACTTCTTGCATTCGCCCGGTGTAATCAACTTTTTCCTCTTCCGCTATAAAACAAAAATCATCATCGGTGTCCGAACTAATTTTTCTCGATTTGGCAACGAGTGTTGCGTCTTTACCGCCTGGATTTGTTGTTATTTGTGTTATATCACCCAAGTCACGTGATACTTGTGGAATTACTTCAACCGCTTCAACAGCACTCGGTTTCATACTCATTACGCTTGCCTCAAAATCTAAAAGTTCCCGAATTTCAGTATTTATACTATCGTTATCACCGGTCGCTTCACGACCAAACATATTCGTGAATAAATCATCATCGAATTCTGAATTTGTCGGTACGTGTTTTGGTTGTTTATCGTCCTCCTCAATACTTTCAATCGAATCAGTTAATTCATCACTCGGAGGTTTGATTTGGTCTACTCCTTGTCGTTGTTGTTGTTGTAATTGTGTCATATTTGTTTCGTCCGGGAAGAAAAATATTTCAACCCCTTCGATTGTTGGGGTGCCATCTTCTGCTGTATTAGCCGCCGTTAGAATTCTTAAACTTTCTTCCATCGCATCGGCCATTAATGAATTCACTCTTTGCTGTTGAGAATGAGTTACTTCCGGGATATTGGTAGTGGACGATTTTACGGATAATAAATCACTTTCATTTTCCGACGCTATCGACATTGTGTCTGATTGACGCGATGATTCATCATCAATTTCTTCTAAATCACCTTCAGCCGCAATATACGCAATAAACTGTGCCAGTGCTCGACCCGAATCCGAACACGTTCGTATGTGTATATCACCAATTGATGTTCGCAAATCGAATTTTGGAAATGCTGTTGTTGCCTTGTCGTTCAGCCGCAGTGATATTTCGAGAAGGCCGAGATCCAAAATACATACGAGATCTTCCATCGGTAATACCGTTATTTTATTATTTTCTGTGTTATTTCGTTGTTTTGATTTAATTGAAACGCTTTGTGGTGCTAAGCTTAATGTACAATCTTCAGCTATAAACCGTAATGTACAACCCGTAGATGATGTAACTATGTTACTACTAATCATGAAAGTGCCTACTGTTAATATAGTACGGTAATTAAAATAGAGTGGCCGATAGTCTATTGCACAATCCCAAATGTGTAAATGTAATTCGGTTAGGATGTTATACGGGGTGTATCCTTGAACAGGATAATCTACGACATCGAACATGTCCGTTAATTGGGTCAACCATGTATACTGCGATGCTGTAAAATAATGTCGTAACGTTGCTAATTGTACCCCAGCGGTCACTTTAATTTTTTTTCTACGCTGATCTGGATTTGCCTTTATTTGAACAGCTAACGAAACCATGCCTCGATCACCGGATCCCTTCATTTCTTTTTGCACTAAATTCTTCGGCGTTGGATACATGGTTGATTGTAAATAGTGCGGAATATTCGAATTAATTGTGTACAGTGGTTGCTCCTCAGATGGAGTTGGTATTAAACCTAGAAATAATCGAATATGTAGTAAAATTCTTAACCAATTAAATCAAATTACTTACCACAGTGATAAAGTTCGGCAGACTTAGTTTGCAAACAAAAATAACCAAGATTTTCATTTCCTTGATACCCTGCCACTGAAAATACGTACGCCGTTTTAAATTTTACTAAAAATTCACCCAGCTGTCCTGGTATGACATGATTTAGAGAATCTCGTACGGGAGTAAACATCGATATTACTCCTTGATTTACATTTAAGCGAAACGCCAACGTATTATTAGTTTCCTTTTGTGATGTTGCGGCGGCCAGCGGGCGTTTAATATTTTTCTTATCTAAAATCGAATAGTAAATATCATTTTCACTTTCCGATTCTGAATTGGTCGACGAACTAGATTCACAATTTAATTCGCTTGTGTACATATTAAAAGGCATGTAGATGGAATCCATCATGCCGACATTTAATAGAGTATGCGAGGTTGGTGTTTGTTGTTGATTGGAAGGCGTAAAACTGGGAGCTCGGGACTCCCACATAATTAAATCCGAATTTAGCCGATTGTAGAGTACTTCGTAAATATGTTTTGATCTAAAATGAAAATACATTGATATTTTTTTAAATACTTATCCATTTTTCTACTCACTTTAGTTGTAAACTAACGACGGGTAAATAAATATGCAACTGGATTTTAGAATTTTTCATTGCGGTATGACAAAAGTTTTCCATCTCTGTTGCATCGCCCGGTATTAGGAGTGGTTCCGTTTCATCATCACTCGATTTATTGTGCGGCGTGTCACTTTCACGGCATATCCGTTTTGATGTAAATGGTGTTGGATCCAATTTTGAATCGGTCCCGACATTCTCACTATTTAATTCGTCACATTTTGATTTCTTGTTGTTAACTTTTGTTTCCTTTATAAATTCCAGTACACATTTTGGATAATCTAATATAGACGACTTAAACCGGGTCCCTGTTATTTCTTGTAATTTTGTTTGGGCTAAATGTATCTCACCACTATGCTCATTTTCACAGTAGTATACATTTATTTCATTTGCGGTCAACTCATATTTCAGAGTCGAGTTGGTGGAAATTTTAATTTGCTGTAAAGTTAGTAGCAAATAATCAGGACGGATATTACGTTCCCACCAGGGAACACGTTGCGGATCGTGGATTGGCCGCAAATCAGCTATAGGAAATCGGAGCTTAAAATCAACGCTAGTCGACTCCAAATTTATACTAAACGCATTTTCATTTGATTTTGGGGCACCGCCTTCACCAACTTTACACGGAAACGGCGACGGATTTACTATTCCGCTAATACGATCTATAATTGAGATATCAAATTCAAATTGACACGCAGCTAACGAAAAATTTAAATCTACTTTGGGTGGTGCAAATTTTCTACCATTAGTGCCCCGAATCGCTTTTTGTAATTGCATGAAATTTATTATCACATCTGGCCGCATTTGTTGATTATCATGACGATCACGTGAAAAATTAAGCAACGGCACGCACACATCATTTAAAATTTCTCGCAAATCGAGCCGTCCAACTGAATTTTTAATTTTCAATTGAATCCCATTCGAGTTACGTTGATCCTGGCCATCGATAATTACGGGGCCGGCTAGTAATCGTAAATGATGACTGTTACACGCTTCGTCAATAATTTGCATCGCATTCAGCAGATCATTAGCACCGAGACCAATTTTTATAAAACCTATTTTACTAAAGTAATTATTTGCTTTTAATTTTAATGTTTGTACACTAGTATCACTTAATGGGGTTTCAGCTAATGGTGACGAACATTCCATTAAAATGTCCTCATGCAACAGAACCAACGTTATACAACCGATTTGTATTGTAAAATTTGATATATCGGCATTAGTATCTAAATCGATTTGTCTTCGACGAGATTTACGTGTATAATTGCTGGTAGAAGATGCCATCGAACTTGACATGGAACTATTCGTTGACATTACGGATTCACTTAGGCCCATATGGGACGATGTATTAAATACGGTGTTATCATAAAGTTCACCTAGAATGGTAAACCGATTAGTTACAAATATTATTAAAAAAATATAAAATACGTACCACTATTTTCGGAAGACCATCCTTGATGCAGTCCTATTTCCCCAGACATTGCATTAAATTTTCTCAATCCGAATTTTTTAAAATCTATATCCATCGGAGACTGTTGCATATTTGAGTGTTCCATATTTGGAGGGGGCTGGGATTCCTCATCCACTATACCATCATTCAATAAAACATCACATAAAGCTATTACTAGATGAAGTTGTCGTGGCGACAAGAACAGTGACACGGTACCTAATGAAACTTCCAATTGCACTTTTGGACCAGGCACCGTATCCGCTTGTTTCATTTTTATTCGTATTTCTTGTTTTCCTAGTATTTTTCCTATTACAATTGGATCAGTGTGAAATACTTCAATTTCACTATCATCATCACAGTTTTCTGATTCACTACTATTTGTTTCATCTTTTCCCGGGGCCTGGGCATTTTTATAAAATTCCTCATTATCGGGTAATGTTGACATTGTACTAAAATATTGATTACTTGTCATCATACAACTCTGCTCATTTACCGGAGTACTTTTATTTTCTCCTAAGTGTACACGAAATTCTTCTGAATAAAGTGTTATCCCCTCCATTACGATATTGTGTATCGCATATGTGGATATTAAAATATATTTTTGTTTACTACTAGCTTCTGCATTTTCATCGTCACTTATATTCTCTTTGTCTGGTGGATCATTACCCGCTTCATTTTGATATTCTATATTTGATATTTTAACTATAATTGCAATTCCACGATCTGAATCAGGTGGGAGATGTTCCAGTCTTATTTCGGTATTTGTTAGTCGTGCTTTTACGCGATTTAATACATTGTCTATTGTTTGTGCAAATCGCTCTAAGCCTTCCATTACATTAGATTGTGCGCTAGCTAATCCACCTTCTTTCTCTAAGCATTCTTGTGCTAATTGCATTGAACTACTCATCGATGACCATACCGATTCTAACATAGACGTTGTCTCATCTTTCGGTCGAACGTGCGGTTTCAATGCTATATGCAAATCTGTAACGTGTATAAAACTATCATCTGTCATTAATGCATTCCAGGGCACGGTCACTGTTACTGAACCTATTCGACCGCCGATAACTTCGATACCCCATTCATGGGTTTCACATAATTCATTTAAGGCCTGCAAGTAAACAAAATAATAATCATTAGTGATAAGATCGAAGTACATTGTCTGTCAATAAATTAAATCAATCAACGTGTATTTAAATTATATGGAAATGCCACAATTTGCCTGTTATCATTGTGCAGTGGCATTCTCTGCTTTGATATTATAATTGACCAGCAAAATAAATTATAATTGCACTTTGCAATTCGTCGTAGACAAAATGACGACAAAAACGTATAAATTCTATTCAATAAAATAAAACAAACAAATCAAAATTGTATTTCCTATTATTGGATGCACAAAGAAATTTGCATTGTACGTACTCATCGAATGAACGGCGTTTACAAAAGGTTTGTTTGAATGGAGCTCATTTTAATTAAATCGTATAGAGGCGATATGAACTCAAGTGACATATAGAACACGTTTTGCAAATGATTTTATGTTATGAAATTATCATTTTACAAACATATTACTTCACTTGCATGCGAAGATGAAAGCATGGCACGTTGCCTAATTTCGATACATTTCGACGAATTTAAGCGAAGTTAAGACGTCTATTTAAAATCGCGTTTTGCAACAATAACAAAATGAAATAAACGTGCCAGTAAGATTCACTTTCGTTCGGACAATTTGCTTAATGAGGTATTGAAAGTATGTAGGCGACATATTTATATTATGTATAGACATAATTGTTTGTTAGTCTTTCCTTATTTTAAAGATCGTGGGTGTTTAATAATATGAATGTAAATTCTTGAAACAGTAAGTTGATTTTCCAAAATGTTTGGATGTTAATTGGCTTGGGCCTTGGTTGGTTGGTTTAGTGATGATGTCATGGATAAGAAGGACGAGAAGGAAGAAATTTCACAAAACAATAGAGTTGAAAAGGGAGTTTGGAGAATCAGGGTTTTACGTGAGGTAGAAATGAACAGAAAAATAGTTCACAAGGAAAAACATTTTCGTGGAAACTTAAATTTTAACTTTTGAAGCTTAACAACAGGACATAATGAGTTTTACTGTTAATTATTACTGATTACGACTTTTAATAACTACTGATTATCACTATTTCTTAAAACGAAATTGTTCGTCGTATATACGAAAATTTAGAGGAAATAAAAATATTATACAAGCATTACGGAAAACAAATGTACATTTTCCAAGGACGCAAAGTTGCATTTTCAATTTTGCAACGCAATTTTTTTTATTTTGGTAAAATTTAATGACCTTATTTAACAATGTGGAAAACAAATATGTAAATGTAGCGAGTTTTTCTGGTATATTACACGACATTCCTCCCCTTTTGAGAGAAGTAAATTCTTCTGCAAGAAGATGATTAATTGCGAATTATCTGTTTTCGTTATGTTTTGTCGCACTTCTCGAGTGTCTGACGAGCTACGTATGTTGAATTTATGTTTGTTCTGTTTGATATCGGGTTTGATCAACGTTGCATATGAAAATTTTGGGGTCAAAAATTACGGTTGTTCTTATATTCTATAATTTTCCGTAGGTTGGTTTTTCTTCGTGTTAATTTTTGTATGTGATTGGCTGATAAATTTCGCGTGTTTGTGGTTAGTACTTTTTGTAATATGGTAATTATTGTTCTGATTGTAATAATTATTTTTAATTGTGAGATTTGCTACTAAAAGCTGGTAAATTGGATTTGTTCTGTTTCTAAGTCCAAACTTGTTATGAGAGAGTCTTGGTTGGTTTTGTATGGAAAGGTCTGGATTTTGATGTTCGTTATCTTGACGTTCATTTAACGTCTTGATTTGCTTGATTTTAGTGAGATAATTGAATGATTTGTAAATGGATTCGTTGGCTTCGAAACTACATCTGATGAATGATTTTCTGCGTTTGCTTGATTTATGTCAAGTTTTGTGTTTGATAATTGCTTTTTGGAAATCATTTAGTTTTAGTTTGGAAATGTGTATCCTCCTTCCTTGTCACTGTAATATTGTCTAGATTTAATGTGAGATGAATTAATTTGAAGAATGACTAGATTTGCTTGATTTGTATTTATGTTGTATAATTGTTTGAACTTAGTGTCTTCGCCCAGTTTCTTAATTACCAGGATTGACGGTTGGTTGTCATTGCTGATTTGCCTTTCAATATTGAGTTTTCTGTGTTGAATTTGTGTGTGTGGCTTTCTGGCTTGTACATGTTTTATGGTTGTGTTGCAATGTAACCGTTGGCGTTTGTGCGAACTTTGGTTTAAAAAGTGGTACGGGCTGAAGGTAAGGTAATCAGAACTTCGGTTCGAAAACCGACAACCCGATCACTCAGGAATAAGCTGGTCATCAGGTAATCTACATTGATTTTGTAAAAAATTTAAAAATTTGTAATTTGGTCAAAATTCGGTTTTCAGCAAAGGGAAACTTAGACCAGTTTTCACCATTTTCCATAATATACAACGGGACGAAAAATTAAAACGATTTGGTTTGTTTGAAATTTGGCATATAAAAACAAAGCTAATAATAGAACCTCTTGCACCATCCCCGAAATTTCATGGAAAATTTCAGAATTTTCATTCAAAAAATTCGTGACAAAACGACTCAGAATAATATGATCATCCTTCATTTATTTTGTAACAAATTTGTTTCTTATTATCCGCGATGTTCGACATTTTCACAAGGTTTTCCCGAATTGGGGTAAATTGGAGAATTTCTCAGAATATTTTTTTAACTACATAAACCAATTTTAGGAATCAGATCAGTTTACCCCATAAGTAACTCGATTTCCTTAATTTCTTTTTTCTGTATGGTACTACTTTGCATGTTCCTGGTATTAAGGGCGCTCATAATCAGTTTCCATTTTGCTATACTGAATATACACTCCCCGTCAAAAGTTTTGACCACCACTCATATCTGCTTTTTACGCTATTGGCCGTAGGCACTTGGCGAAACACACTAATACTTAATAAAGACATTTTTATTAATCACTTGTTTTTTGTTTCGCAGTTATTTTGAATAATTTTCAAAAAGTTTAAAAAATCACTCGATCGATTTCGACTTGTTAGGTCATCATCAGGAGTATCTACAGAGAAGATACCGATATAGTAATAGCATCAAAGCGGAATAGAAGATTAACAGCTTGCGAAATCGCAGCCATTACAAATCAAAATCGAGACTTGCCGGTTTCTATATCGACTGACACACGTCGTCTTCTCAACGCTGGACTGCAAGGTAAAAAAGCTGTCAAAAAACCGTGGTTAAGAAAGCAAAATAAGAAAATTTGGGTACTTAAAGATTGGAAAAAGGTACTATGGACTGATAAATCATCATCCCAAATTTTTGATACAAAACATAACATCTATGTTCGCCGTCGCGCCAACGAAAAGTATCTGGACGACTGTATAATCCCATCCGTAAAACATGGAGGAGGTTCTGTCACCATATGGGGTTGTTTTGGTAACAACATAGTGGAAGACCTTAATCGAATAAATGGAATTTTAAACAAGGAAGGTTATCTATGCGTACTACGAGAGCACGCTATTCCATCTGGACTTCGAATTATAGGAAAAGGATTCATTTTTCAACAGGATAATGATCCTAAACACCAATCAAAGTTAAGAATGCCAAAATTATGTGCAGTGGTTATAAAGGCACGCGGAGGACATTTCAATGAAGCCAATATATAAATTTAAGAAAACATATTATGTTTAAATTCAATAAATATATATTTGAAAACCTGAATTTATAAAAAAGAAATTGAAATAAACGTTGAATTTTATTTAGAAACTCTTAAACTAACTTTTTTTTGGGTGATTGGAGGGTTTTAGTTAGTTATCGGAACAGTAGAACCTGCAGAAAATTGTGATGCTAATAAATTGGATTTTTAACGGCAGATCAGCAAAGGACCAGAAGGATGGAGTATTTGAACCGGAGTGAAAAATTCTTCTCATATTGCCACGAACCTTACGATCATATTCTGGTTTGGCTAAAGTTATTTTGGCTAGTTTGGCGTTTGCGAAGATCACCTATAGATTTTCATCTGAAGAGAAAAAGTAGTTTAAATGGGCCACACTTTTTGATAGAAATTGCTGACTGACATTTTACAGTTATTACGTTCTTGTACGTAGTAACAGTAATCAAGAAAAATTTTGATCTCGAGATTATTGCAGATTTGCCATTCGATAAACCGCCAAAGTCCTAAAAAATGGTTTTCAATAGATCTGTTTGTGTGTGTGTGTGTGTGTGTGTGGTACTGCAGACTAAATATTTGTGTCCTCTCTACAGCCCAGAAGGATTGACTGATAAAGGTGCAACTACGTCCTTCAGCTTTTTCCATAAATTGGGAAATTCTAGTGATTTTTGGCCGAAATCGGTCGTCCAACGGAAGTTGTGGAAATGATGATTTTTGACAAAAACAACAGTTTTCAACAAAATTCGATCCTTTACAGCCCAGACGGATTGATTGATCAGGAGGAAACTTCATACCTAAGCTTTCTCAAAAATCCCAGTAATTTTTAGGCGGAATTAGTACACCGGAAGTTGCAGATTCCATAAGAGATTTCCATAAATTTGGGAGATCATTGCGAAATTTGGAGGAAATCTGTGTATCGTGGCAGTTTGCATAGGAGCTTTTTCAATTTTTTTTATAGCTGTTGAAAAGTATAACATTTACAAAAACGAGAAAGAATTAAAAGATACAAATAAATTTAAAGATTAAATTTTTAACAAGGGTTAACCCCTTGCTTGGTTTTCTGAAAGTTAAGGAATAATGAAATTTGATTATACAAGACAGTTTTTACCAAAAGTTCGTTAAGTTTTATTTTTCGCTTTAGAAATTAAGTGTGGTGTATGTATTCGTGTTCTATCTGTACATTTGTGGTAAAAGGAAATTGACCACAACAAATTCTTCGCTCCATTTTTGAATTTGTATAGGTAAAATAAAAATAAACAATGATTTTCCGCTTCCACGTTGCAAAACAGCATTTTGAACGAAAGAATTTGATTCTATGGAAGCGTAAGTTTAAAGAGCTTGAGCGGGCTTAAATTAGAGTTTAATGAATTTTTATTGATAAATCGGACCAAATTGCAAGATTTTGTAAGATGGTTATAGATTTGTTTATGACTACACGATGTAGGATGCTGTATAAGATAGCATAAATTTGACAGCGGAAAATAAGAGATTACAATAGTCGCCGCAAGTGGCAGCACTATCACTAAAGAGAATTTAGTTTGTTATGTAATTACCAGCGGAATATTTTTTATTCATTATGCATCACTTTTTCACTAAATAAAACATTTCAGCGGAATAAAATATTAAAAGTGATCATTTAAATGACAAATTGATTGATTTCCGAAGTAAAGGAACTCGGTATATAAAATCTTGAAATTTAACAAGTCTTTCCGCCATTTCTAAACGAATTATGATGAAATTTGGATAGTATATTGATCAGGGATTTTAAAGTAAATTTTGGACAAAAATCTAGGATCTGTTCGTGGTGGACTAAACTGGCCATTTCATTACCAGTCCTTATGAAAAATGGTATCTGTACATTTTACACGATATAAATAAATTTTCAAATGGAGGGAACTCCGCTATTTCTTAATTAAATTTTGTAAAATTTTCATCGCTTACAGGGACAATTCTGAAAAAAGTATGTTCATTAGAATTTTTTGATTTACTGCTGCCTTTTAAGTTATTTTCAGTTTTTGGCCAATATCTCAAAAACTTCTACTAGTAATCCATATTTTCGGTTGTTTTTCTACAGTACCGAGAATAGAAAGTGCAACACCCCTAAAAATACATAAAAAGATGTATTTTGCCAGTACGACGCACGTTTAAAAAAATAATTGTTTTAGAAATGGTTTTTTGTAATATAACACGTACTTTTTGGCTAAATGGTTTCATTGTTTTTATAATTTTTTAGCATTTTTCAGGTGAAATTAAATTTCAGTTTCAAAAACAGGTAATACATGTTGAGTCACTTTTATTGTAGTTTTTTTGATTTTTACGGTAAAAAATTTTCAGGCACTGATCGCTCAGTCGTTTGCCGGATTTGCGCCTGACGTACTGGATTCCATCCGATCCAAAAAGGTTAAATTTACACTCATTGGAGAATATAACAATTTGCCACTGCTGTAGACTCCAACCAGCGTGATTTCGAGCCCTTTCTAACCGTTTTTGTTTCATTTTGGTCATAAGAAATGTTTTTTTTGCCTGGGACCTGGCCATATATTCTTTTTTACGGAGGCGGTTACGAATCGTATAAACCCCGATTTCTTTGACGGTTTCTGAGTTGAATTCAGCCCGAATATCCATATCAGTTTTAAATCGATTGGATGTTGACATTCTGATAATTTTAGAATCTTCTTGTGCAGGTGTCTTCCTTTTTGGACCTATTCCATTTTTTAGTTCCAATTCACCAGTGGGATGAATTTTTTTTAAAACCTGCCTCTATGACATTTTAGGTGTTCCAGACAATGCCAGAATTCGATTTTTGTGTGACATAGTTAGTTGCGTGTACTTGGCCATTTTGAACAAATTATAATTTTAATAACTTTCTCGTGCGAATAATTATCTCAAACTAATTAAAAACGTAGAAAATGAATGTATTTATACCCAAAAAATAAAACAGCCTCTTATGATAATGACAAATGGCAATTAGTACAATTATACCTGAACAATATTGGTGTTGCACTTTCTATTCTCGGTACTGTAATAACTTAGGTCATGCTAAGACTATGTGGAAAATTTGGGAAAAATTTATGGACGAGAATGGAAATTCTAGTCAATAAATTTTCGTCAAATTTTCAATGTAGTGTAGTCTCAGTATGACCTAGGTTATTATAAAAACAACCGAAAGTACTGATTACTAGTGAAAGTTTTTGAGATATTGGCCAAAAACTGAAAATAACTTATAAGGCTGCAAATAACATTCTAGTGAATATTCTAGACCATACTTTTTTCAGAATTGTCCCTGTTTGGCATGCAAATTTTACAAAATTTAATTAAGAAACAGCGGAGTTCCCTCCATTTGAAAATTTTTTTATATCGTGTAAAATGTACAGATACCATTTTTTATAAGGACTGGTATGAAATGGCCAGTTTAGTCCAGCACGAACAGATCCTAGATTTTTGTCCAAAATTTATTTTAAAATCCCTGATCAATACTACTATCCAAATTTTATCGTAATTCGTTAAGAAATGGCGAAAAGACGGAATATTGTTAAATTTCAAGATTTTATATACCGAGTTCCTTTACTTCGGAGATCAATCAATTTGTCATTTTAAGGATCACTTTTAATATTTTATTTCGCTGAGATGTTTTAGTTAGTGAAAAAAGTGAAACAATGAATAGAAAAAAATCCGCTGGTAATAGTATAACAAAATAAATTCTCTTTAGTGATAGTGCTGCCTCTGCGGCGACTAACATAATCTCTTATTTGCCGCTGTCAAACTTCCGCTATCTTATACAGCATCGATGTAGGCTAGATCTTAATTAACCTAATTCAGTGGGCGAGATCATTAACGCGATATTTTAGCCGATACAAAATTTTATATGAGAAACAACAACAATTTTACCGCTTTTTTTATCCTAATCGGGTGCATTTTTAAGGTTTATGAAACCTCACAATAAAAGAGGTAAAATATTGCTGCTTTTCTTTATAAAATTTGACTATCGTCCAAAATTTCTATGCGGCATTCATGATCATGCCCCAGACTTCTCCAGCACAATTTTTAAATAGATCCAAATTAAATCAAATGGTCATATAGTAAGATTGTAGTGATAAATAATGGTTAGCTGCATCGGATTTCATAGTCAGATCGATGACCACCTAGCAAAATTTAGCAATTCGTTTTGAGAGATATTCGTTTGTGTGATTAAGTGATTCGTTTGGCATTAACTAACCAGAAAGTTTTAAATAATACCACTGTCAGAAATTGTAAATTACACCACTGGCAAAATTTAGAAAGTTTAACAGTTTTATCAGTTAATAATTAGAAAGTTTAGATCAAATTAATAAAATTTTGAAAGATAATTGTAAATTATACGGGGCTAACTATTCATCAATGCCACTATGTTTTTCAGTTAGGCCTAATGTCATTTACATTTTCTAAGTTCATTTCACCTCACCTTTTCACATTATATGGTATCGAATTATTAAAAAATGTAAAGCTTGCACCTTATTAGGGAAATTCGGAAGTTCTGGTTAATATTAAACCACTGTCATTCAGCAAAATTTAGGATAAGCTTCATTACCATCGATCGTACTATTAAATTACGTTAAGAGTCTCAATAAATCGATGAACATCGAATTGACTGTGAAAATTTGTTGAACCTCAACAAATAAACTATTTTACAATTTTTCTTATTTAGAAGACCTAATGAAATATTCAGACATTCATTAAATATTATCAATTCAATCATGTTCCAGCACACAAAAAGGTTATGGCAAGATAATTGGCACATGTTTCTTCTTTTCTTAGACCTCAATTCAAATCCATTGTTCACAGACACGACAACTTATAAGCAAGGAGTAAAAAAAATTTCCAATTTATCTGATTTCGCAAGCTTTACAGAATATTACCGGTACTATTGTAGTTTTATAAAATTTTTATTCGCACATTTATTGATTTCCCACTTCAACCGTAATATATCAATATTCAGTCACCAATACTCTTAACAATGGCAGAAATTGCTTAAATACATAACACCGATTACCTATAGAGTGACGCTTAGCGCTTTGCCGCAAAAATTTAAATAATTAGGATAGAAACGATTAACATTAAAATATATCATTTACATATAATATTTAATTTATACCAAGAAATATTTCCCAACACTGAACACATTAATTCAAATCAAAAGCAAAACGTGACGTTTGTTTTCCAAACTTCGGTGTCTAAATTTATACCGCCTTGTCAGAAAAGTATATAAATTCTCCATACAAATTAATCAATATTTTATTATCACGATGATAGAGCTCTACTAAAGCAAGAACAAAATTTATTAATAGTAATATAATTTTGCAATTAATAATAATTTATAATAGGCTTAGTAAAACGACGAAGAACAATAAAAACTAATATCAATTAAATTTATTCCACTTGTACTTGATAATAATATTATACTAAGTGAGTGATATTTACGGTATAGTTGTTACAGAAGGCACGAGTTTTCTAATATTTTATCATCTGTAAATTAATAATAATTAAGTATTAAAGTGTCGTGTTTTATACCTCGGTGGAACAAACGAAGTGACTGACCCCCAAAGTGTTAAATAAAATAATTAAGCAATTAAGCCAGTTTATTCATTCGGTACGAGCTAATGTGCACTTGCGCGTAACAAATATGAGTACACACGCAGTAAAAAAATATCAACATAAAATATATTTTCTAAACATCCAAATTGATTAAAAAAATAGATTAAGAGATATGAGTACCTACATACAATCAATTTGCAAATCATGTTAAGAAACGCCACCGCACAGATAAAAGTAATATCAACGTGTTAAGATAAAGGTTAAAATACTTAAATTTTAACGAATTTGGAAACAAAACATTATTTTGTCCTGTGTGGTATCTTATATTTTTTTACACAAAATATAACAACATTTAGCATCTAGATAAAAAAAAACTCATCCGAATTGAGTTTCATCATCACTCATAAAAAAAGTAAAACACAAACAATACGAAAATGTTTAAGTCACTCCTTTCGTGTTGTGCGATAGTAAAAAAATAAAATTTTTACTTTGAATTTTATGAATGAATATTAAAATAATAATGTAACAATTTATGCCTTAACAGTTGCCATAAAAATACACAAGTATTTTATGAATAATCCAAAATTTAAATTCAATATTTGTACGAGTGGGAAAAAAAGTTGCCAAGTTCGAAAATATTGTAAACAATCAGATTTGTTATAATCTGAAAAGAAGAACATCTCAGGTACATATGATGAAATTTCTTGATGTTCATGCAGAATTTACATAGGGAATAGGAAAGCCTTTAAACTATTAGATAGTACGACTGATAGCGATGCCAATTTTTCTTCCGGTCGTATTGATTACTATTTTGAAGTTACTGTCTGTTATAAAGCGTTGACATTACGTAAATAAACAAAAATGTTAACGCATTCATAAGTTTAATCTTTCCTCAGGTCAATCGGAAACATATACCCATATATGGTTATGAGGGGTGGAATACGGTTCTTTCATCCCAGAGAACTTTGAATGTCCATCTCTGCGATCGGGTTACAAACCAGTAACTACTATTTTGTATAAATTACGCAGATAAATTTAGATCTACTTTTTCACACAGATGCCAGTAGCTGTCGCTTTTTGAATTTTTTTTAAACTAATATTCAAACAGCTAACTTCATTCTTACCCTATATTTTTGATAATTTTTAACATATGTAATATGATATTAACACAAATGAATTTAAAATACGCGTTGGTCCATATTAATATAAATTGTCCAAGATCAATACAATGAGGTTCAAAAATAAATCAAACAAAATTAAATATTAACTTTTAGCAAATTTTTGATTTGACAAACGCAATTTGTTCTGGTTCACGCATATATTACAAAAATTTGTTTTTTTTTTTTTGAAATTCGGCCAAAAATAATTTTTTATCACACTATTAATTATCGCGGTGAATAACCGATTTAAATTTCATGACGCGGTGAAACTCATGGTAGATTTATTTTTTAAGTTGTAAAAATTTTATTTACTACACTTTTCGGAGCACATGTCTAAATGTTTTAAAAATGTGCCAAAATATTGCGATTTCATGAACTTGATTTACTGGGGAGAGCGTGAGCAAAATAACCAAAATACTTTTGTTGAACTGAATAAATTTTATAAAATTAGAACTCGTTTGATTTGTATACTATATATAAGAAAATGTGATTTTGTAAGATAAATAGAATATACTTCGCAGACCTTCAAATACCTCGTTTTATTTCCTGTACACTATACTCGTAGATATACCAATAATAGCTCTTTATCATTTAATATTTATTAAAAAACAAAAATAATTATTTCGGAAAATCTTAGGCAAATAATTGCGTTTTATTTCAAATATAAGTCGGCTTGAAATTTATTTTTAAATGTAACTGATTAGATATATGTAAGTCAATGGTTTCAGTCACTCAAAAAAATATTTATTTAAAAATCGATAGTTATCTCCATGTAATGTAAAATTACTAGTTTGATTGTTTTAAGGCTAGTAACAAATTGTATTCAAGCTGCAAAATTTCTTTTGGGGACCCTTGGCGTAATATTCGGACGCTTTGATTCAGTAGTCTCCTGAATCTGAGATGTTTTCAAGCGTTGCGAACATCAGGAGATGATTGGGCACAATAACTAGTGCTTCTCGTTTCATAAGCGGAATGAAGAATTCAAAATAAGTAACATAATATATGGTATACTACGAAGTCCCGGTTTTCGAAATCCCGGTTTTCAAAATCCCGGTTTTCTTTTCTTTTAGTTCTAAAGTGTTGATTTTGAAAAACAAATATTTTTTATTAATTCGAGCCGGCCATGCAATAATTGTAGAGGCTGACGGTTTCGATATCTCTCACGAGTACGCGGGAGGTCGCTGCGCTCCCCTCCCCGCTTAGCCTTCCGAGGGGCTTTAGATTTGAACTTCGGGGAATGTAGGAGCCGGGATCAGCAAACATGTCGCATTGCGTGGAGCATGTAGGAACTGAATTCCTCAAAACAATCCATATGAATTCCTACGTCACAGAGACTACATTGCTTGTTAGCATTTTTTTTACACAAGGCACATTTACCTTGTTTTCCTTCAGGTGTCCGGTCTATAATATGACCTGGACCACTTTTGTTCGATTTAACACGCCTCTTGTGAATTGAAAATGTTGAGGGTCTACTCATATTTAACGGATTCGAAACAAAATTTCTTTTGAGATAATTCATTGCAATCTCTCTTTTAAAATTTAAATATGGTATCTAGCTGTGAAACAGCGAATACTGAACATATGCATTATGAATAGCTATCTCAATTCTGTTTGTAAATATACATAGTGGAAAGTACCATTATTTTCCACGAATTTTTATTCGGTGTTTTTGCATGTGCCAGCCCAATTCGTCAACACCTCCCATGTATTTATGTTACCGGCTTATATCAAATAAGGTTGCAGTATATCGACATATCCCTTTTCTGTTTTGCTGTAACGTTTCACCGTTCCGGCAGGTTCAATTTCTTGATGATTCGATAACATTTTTACAAAATGATTGTGTGTATAATCATAAATCCCACGTATTTCCTTTTTCAAGTTATGTGTATTTTTTAGGGCGTTTGTACCTTCGTTTTTCATGCCCATTCGGATGTATCTGGTGTTCCTCTTTTTTTGAACAGCGAAGTCACCAGCTTATAACTGCTGAAGAAATTGTCTATGTATAATTCGTGCTTGGATGGCTCAGTGAATGCCTCGACCATATTCATAGCTACTCTCTCACCAAGTCCAGTAAGAGATTCAATTTTCTCAAACTGGTTATCTTCAGCTTGTTCTTTCCCAGGGGATAAACATTCATTTTAAAACAATATCCTATCTCTCCACAAGGCATACTCGTAATCCACTTTTCAACCCAAATCGTATTGGCTTTCCCCGAATAAATTGTTTTAAAAAATCATGTCCGTAATATCGAACCATTTGTCCATCGATCGATATTTTTTCTGAGAAAACGCTAAATTTTATGAAATTTTTATTGAGCATATCAATGAGCGGGCGTATTTTAAAAACTTTCGTATAATTTCTCTATCGAGATCCTCATCCTCCGACCAATACAACTTTTCTTGAGGGATACTGTTGTATCCCGTATACATTAGAATTCCCATTAACTTTCTGAGACGATCATTTCAAAATTGTGGACATGTTTCAGTCTAGCGTAAATATTTGATTGGTTTACTATATTTAGTATAAGGTCTTCATCAAATGGCATTTCAATCACCTCAGCAGCCGATTTGGATTTTAACGCGTTAGTTATTTCATTCTTTTTTTTCTGATGGAGCTGGATATTGCTTAGAGTACCACGGTTGCATCTGCCTCCATTTTGGTGTATGATAACATATTTTCGTTAGACGATTCAGTGGCTGTTGAAGAGTCGTATACTCTTCCACGCTTGCGTGTTTGTGCTCAATTTACGCATTTACTATTCAGTATAACACGTTTTCATCATCATTTAAAGCGCCATCGTTTACTTCATCCACTGTATTTGGTGGTCCAATTCAACTTTTTGGCGCTCATAATTTGGATGATGGACTTCACAAATAAAAATAAAAGAAACTCTCATTTCTTATTGAATAAATAATCACAGTAGGAGCAGGAACATAATGATATACAATGCAAAAATTTAAGGCGATTTAATCGCAAACACAGTTACCCATAAGTATCGCTACTTCCAACTTATTTCGATTTTTATGGAACAATTGTTGGAACTAAGTTCCACGGTCAAGTTCCATTTTATTACAAGCATTACTATGAACTGTGGAACAAATTCAAAGAACTGGATATTATGCGAGTTGCTTATCTTCCGTTCAAATATCTCAAAAATGTAACGAAAGTTGGAACTGTCAAAATGAGTTTCATTTTATTACACTTGGGTAATAGAATCGTAAGCAGCAGATTTTCTATCTAAATTGATTGAAAATCTGCTATGCAATTTTTTTTTACGGGATTTTATGAAACAACATAATATTGGTAAAATGAGTTTAGTTCTTTAAATATAATAAAAATTAAAATGTTGTAAATGGAATGAATTTTAAGCTTATTTTAAGTGCTGAACCGAGTTTGTTTTCTATATTCCAGAATTTTTCACATCATTCAGATTTTTTTTAGAATTTAAGTTGTATTTAAGGAGACATAGCACCTTCAAAATTGAAAAAAAAAAGTTTTTCAAATATTTTTTTTAATGAAATAATAAGAGATATCTTTTAATGAGACTTTCCATTGACATTTTATTTAACTGAAAGTACAAAAACAATTTTTTTAGATTTTTTTTTAGCCCAAGGTCGTCTGCTACAAGGGTTTTCCAAAAACACTGAAAATTCGCGGCGTGCATTATATCTACTCTCAGAAACGTCTGATTAAACAAAAAAAAACGGGGTTTTATTAAGCATTAAATCGCCCTTGGAATGAACTAAAAGAAAAAAAAAAATGGTTGAAAAATAAAAAAAATAAAAAAATTGCGGCACTTTTTCGAAAATGCAGGTTTTTTGTCCCCCAATTAGCTGTAACTTAAAAAATTGAAAGCCGATTTTCCCTTCCGTAGTTCATTCTGAGCAGAAGTATATGTAGATCAACGTGTTAAAATTTTAGAACGATTGGATAAGTAGTTTTTTCTCAATCTTGCACGCCAACTTGAAAAACGTCATTTCGAGATAACCGCATAAAAAAACGACTATGGCGCGCTTCGCATACATTTTTTTTTTGAGATTTTCATGTTTATATCATTAAAATCATGTTTTAAACGTTCATTCTAACATATTCTATCATAAAAAAAATTTAGAATTTTTGAAAATTTGAAGGTGCTATGTCCTTAATGTACCGAATGTAACCTAATTCCGTTAAGAAATAGCCTATTTCCGTACCAGTTAGCCATCTTCCAGAGCATAAACCAAAGACCATGTAAGAATTTCGTTTTGTTCCTATAAATTACAATTCATCAAAATTGGTTAAGAAATGGTCTAGTCCAAACCGGTTATCATATTCCAGAACTTCATGAAATTAATCCTCTACGCGATTTATCAAAATCGTCCCAGAAATGGCTTAGCCCCACCGAATTTTATTTTACTCCAGAGCTTCATCCAAGAAAAGAAGAAACATTTTAGAAATCGATTTTGATCACACGAGGACACGTCCCACCGCACCGTAATTTAAAAAAATTCTGCTTTGAAACATATCTTATGAACCTCTTACTATCTTGACCCTTATACAGTTTGAAAAAACTTTTTAAAATGTTGAACTTTTAAAAATCCACGTTTAATATACAGAGTGAGTTTTTTAACAAATGCCAATCTTTTACCTCGGAAACGGTGAGGAAAGGGTAAAATTATTTATAATGAAAATTGTTCAGTATCGAGGGGGGCGTTTATTGGTGATCCTAAAATTTTGAGTGCACCTTTTGAACAAGCAGTTAGAAATAAATAAAGACTTTTTGTTCATACATAATTTTTCGTAGTGTTTGGGTTTCGGAGATTTGAGCTAAAATTGGTCTGTATTAAGCAAAACAATTTTCTCTAAGTTCTAATATAAAATCAATTTTTGACTTGTTAAGCAAATTAATCCAAAACATTGTAGGTTCCGTGAAATACCGCAATGACCTTACAGCACAGATATGACCCCAATGATTGTTTCGTTATTACAAATTTGAAAAAATAATAAGGGGGCTAAGATTTTCAAATGTCAGTGAAGTAATGTCCGATGTAGAAGAGTATTTTGATGAACAGAAGAAATCATTTTACTTTGATGGTTTGCACAAATTAATTAGCATTAGCACTAAAAAAATCAAATTTACCGTTGTTTCACATAGATTTACCGCTGCTGAATTGGTGACTAGTGGAATAATTGTTTTTGAGCCCATCAACATTTGTGATATTATTTTTTCTGATAAAAGGTAAATTTCCAATGAAAAAGTTCATCAAATAACGCATTTTAATCATCAAATTTTGGAGAACCAACAAAATTTCTCTACAAATACGATCCTTTGGCGGCCAATGGTGTTACGATGTTGGATGATCCCAGAACCCTCCTAATTTTTTAATTAACATGGTCGTAGAGACCTATAACTAAAAATTGTATAAGGCTGAGACATTTGTAGATGGTAAGGCCGATTAACGATTACCCAACGTGTTTTTGTCTGTACCGAGAGAAGTATTTCCCAAAAGAAAAAATATAAAAATAAGGTTCTGACTAAAAAAATGACTGAATCGGAATACAATTTTGGACGACCATGGAAGAAAAAAACCGAATACTTCGTCCGTTGGAATGGACGAAGTATTTGGTTTCGCCACTTTTATGAAAAGCGCCCCCTCTCCCAGTAATAATCTGCTCCTCGTTTAATGATGGTGGGTTTTCGAGCGAATAACGGGAATGATGACACCAAATATAATTTCAAATCAGTTTCAGTAATAATTTCGCGCGGCAAATGTATTGATGATTACTGGAATGCATTTGTTGCGTTTTCCAATATAAAATTCTGAACTCTCCAAAATTGAAAATGCTGTCAAAATAACCCTCAATATATTTAATCAAACATAAATTTTGATTATATTTTTCAGCAATCATTCGATACCTGGGCTAGGATGTTGTAACATCACCATTTTTTGGTTACTTATCGAAGTTTATTTCTCATTTCTGTAGAATAAAATTTGTCTGTTTTATTTTTTATAAAATTTACCAGCGTGCTAGATTGCAACATTGTGATTTTTCTGCGTTTCTGTCACCAAATAATTTATTTTCAATTCTAGAACGAAAATAAGTGAAATAGATATTGTCCAAATATATTCCAGTAGATTGTGATAGCAATAGAGAAGAAATAATAGATAAACGAAACGGAAGTTAAATTAATTCTAGCAGAAAGAGACGTAGACTTCGATGTAATATCGAAACATGGCGATGGTAGGAGTTTCCATTTGTTTCGCGTACGTATACTAGATGTAAATATTATTTTTTTTTTCAGTTTGTATCAATTAATTTTAGGATTTTTTCCAGTTATAAATCTAGAACGTCATAAAACAATAGCAAAAATTTTAACTTTCAGTCTCAATTTAAAACCAACATACGTGCACTGATATTTGAACTTAGGAGACTACAATTGAAAAATAAATCTGTGTTACAAAAATGTCGATTGTTTTTGAGCATCTGAAAACATTTTCTATCACTATGCCTGATAGTGTTCAGTGGCTACGATTTTTAAAAGTATTATTGTCTCTTTTGTACTTTGCTCAGTGTGATTTTTTTTAACAGGTCTCAACCAGGTCCTCTTTTAGGCAAGGAATCTTTTTTTTTTGGTAAGAATTATTTCGGAAAACTTTTTGTTTAGGAAGAATTATTCTGGAAATTCTGATAGTATTTTTTTTCTGATAGTAGATTTTAGTTTTTTTGGGATTTTTTTAACCATTAACATTTACACAAGTTAATTTATCTTATCCATTGTTTGCAACAATGGAAAAAGAGCAATATCGTTCAAGGGTCCGATTCCTCTTTTTGAGACACTATTACGAAAAAAGGAAAAAAAACTCGTTTCGTTGCCCGACCACGGTAGGTCACATTTAGTTAAGAGTTGGAATTTTTTTTTAATAATTACTATTTGTTTATTGATGTGTTTGCCAAAAATGAAGGTTCTAAAATTTGATCTATTTTAGTAGAAACCGAACCAAGAAGAAGAGAAGAGACTAAAATGCTAACTTAACAAGTCTCCGAGATTATGGCGTTCAAACAAATATTCTGCTTACATATGTAGATATAACCAAAGATTTTCCAAAAAAAAAATGCGTTTAAATATTTAAAAATGCTTATTTTATCCTGATTTATCCACTGGTAGAATTTTTTTTCGTTTTAGGTGTTGTAGCGTTTAATAAATTAAGTAAATAACTATAATTGAGCCATTTGAAAATTTGTATCCATCCTCAGTCAGGTAATATTTTCATCATTTCAAATTACAGGTGGTATCGGTTTAGGACCGATCACGAAAATTCAGATTCACCAAACTAACAAATAACACGAAAGTATCACGAGACGAGCAATTCAAATTTTATGAAATCAAATAAACCTTAATACTTTCAGCATAAAGTACACATCAAGCCAATTGATCAAGACCATCAGAAACAGATAAATTTTTAGAAAACAAATTTTCATTGAGTCTTTGAAAAACAATCGTTCCAAATATTCCTTATTGTTTATAGGGCCGACCAATGAGACCTCTTGGCGCTTTCTGCATATAACTTCAAAACATTTTAACAAACCACTGTCAGTATTGACGATTGTAAAAGTTGGAAAAGTGACGCTGGTGTGTCAGATTGAAACTAACTTAGTTAATATATTTAAGCAAAATTTAACCAAGCAAAGCTAGAACAGTAAAAAGATGAATTATTGCGAATGTTACTGATTGTTTATTTTCTTTATGCATGCGGCATAAATGTCAAAATTTGTAGTCATAATAGTTTAAAAAAATTCCGCTACGTGGAATCCGTGATGCTCCAATCGTCAATAGGGACCTTTTGATTTTTTTGAATAAAATTTTTCTTTGAAGTTTGTGCAACACCTGACCCCTCTAGTATCGACATTCTGGCAATTTCAGCATAGACCTGTCCAGAAACTTCAGTCTATATAGGGCTCTTGTGAATTTTTCGAGAACCTTATTTTCATTGAAGTGTTTTACAACAATCGTTCTAAATTTTTGAAGACTGGCATCAACGACTTGGCACTTTCACTTTCAAGACCTTTTCAGAAACCATTGTCGTAATAGGACGCTTTTTTGAGTGAAATTTTTTAGAACAAAATTTTTCATTGTATATACTTATTAAGGCGACCTATTTTGTCGACCATTTGACATTTTTTTTACAAGTATCACAGCAAGTTCAACGCAGATTTGTTGTGTTATTTATTTTAAATATTTTCTTTATTTTTTTTCTAAATGTTCGCTGTTTTGCATTTAAAGAGTATTTAGGAGCCCGAATAACTACTACCTATATAAGATTAATCATATTCCAAGAACATGTTGTTCCATTAAAAACAAAGAATTTAAAAAAAAAATCAGGCGGAATAAAGTTGATAATTTTTTATGATCCCTTCCGTTCCATGGTTCCGTCATGCTCTTTTGGAGAATCATCAACAATCTCAGTGACCGGAGCTAACAAATTTGGGTACAGCTTTATAATCTGATTATCCCCAGGAACCAACGATATTATAGTGGGCATATTCGTATTATGTGTACCGAATGAAATTTGTGGTTTATAAATGAAGAATTACAAATAAATGGCGAAAATTCACTTTCACGTATCTTCAGTGACTCTGGTAGATGCCCGTTTCAATCTGTACTAGAATTCTTCATAATTTTTTGCAGCTTTAGGCTCTTTTTTCAGTTCTTTCCTTACTAAAGCCCAATATTCGATTCGATAGGTTTCTGGCAAGGCATGTGAATTTCAATTCTTTGAGACAAATTCAATGTTATTGGCTTTCATAAACTCTATTGTTTGTCAAACGGCAAGAAACGTTTCTGAAGGCATTCCTTGATAAAGATTTCGCCATTCATAATACTATTTATTAAGTTGGGGCGAGATTTTAAGCCGCATTGGCAAGCCACGCGCTTTTTGCTAAATTTTTCAACTTGGTACTAACTGCTTCGTTGAGTTCCTTATCTGTTTTTTTTTATGTAATTAATATTAGGAGTCTGGAAGAGTTTCCACCATCGATTTGATTGTTTTGATTTTTCTGGCCAAATTAAGCACAGACCTCGATGTTCGGTAATGACGCTCACAATTTTCTGATCGAACATTTTATTTCGAGCACCTTTTTTTTGCTCCGGATCCAGGCTTACGTGATACATAAAGATTGATTTGAAATTTAGTTTTCACATTTGTGGAATTGGAATATTATTGGAAACACCGGCCAATTTAGCAATTTTTTTATTAGACTGGGAATCACAAATGTCATTCAGTAACCTAATAATAAGTCTACACGCTTAAATGTATCGAAAGAAGATACAGGAAACGGAATCACCAAAACTACGGTTAGCCCTAGGTCCAGTTTTAGTACTCTTTTTAGTACTCAAATAGAACAGCTACTGAATTTTAAAGGAAATAGTTAAAGAAAGTTACCTAAATAGGCGCCCGATTATTCTGGCGTTCTAGGAAACGAGCTGCCATTGATTCTGCAATGCGGCGTGGGAAACATCGTCCTTAAAAGATAAACTTTTTAAAGACCTTTACTGTGCTTTATAAATACAAACGTTACAGTGCCCCCAAGCACATCTTTACTATGAAAGAAATTGGTTTCGTCGCTCACACATTTTTTATTGTTTTCTTGAATATATCGATAAAATATAATCGGAATTGCCAAAACACTTAAAGCATTTCTAACCATTACAACGCAAATAAAATTTAACACCACGAACTATTTTATTATTTTATGTGCCATAATCCAATGTAGATAAATCAGCAGCCAAATTAATCAGTCAAGTAAAATGTAAAATATTTTATTGGAAATAGTGTTTATAATTAAATTTAAGAAATAAATCTGTTTACATTGAAAACTATATAAAAAATTGAGAAATTATATCGGTTGTGAAACTATAAATAGAATGAAGGAAACACGCTATAATCATGTATAACTAAAACGATTTCCTAATAGCGAATACCATGAAAACTATCTAGTTTTTTTAAAGAATATTGAAAAGAAATAATACAGATAATTTCTACTGGCCTTAATTACGTGTTTTAAGAGTTAAGAACACTTGTGATAATTGATAATTAATCCAATTTGTATATATAAATATTAGTTCTACACCAAGTTGTACAAAATACACTATAAATTGTAAAATATTAAGACGATCGATATCTAAATTTGTCACACAAAATTATGAAAAAATATCGTTTAGAGCGACGATGATCAATATTCAAGCATTAAGAAATAGAAAGAAGTCATTAAAGCATTATAAATCATAAAAATTTGTGTGAGTTTAAAAAATATAACCTTTTTATTTACGATTTTTAATTCAATAATCATTACCAGTTGCGGCAGTTTAAAGGTTATCCGCAGCAAAAAAAAAAATGTAAATAAGCACATAGTAATTATTTATTATAAGAAATCAGAGTAAGGAATCTACTTTGAGATGGCATTAAACTGTTGCATTTTTTTTTCTTTAAATATCAGCTGTGACACTGCTGATGACTCGATCATAAATAAAAAATTACGCCTCAACGTTAGTATAACATGATGAAGTACAAGTGCATTTGATTAGAAATTCAACTTTGCCATGCATTCGTCGTATATCATAAAAATAAAATAAATCACGAGATTAGTACGTATTTACCAAAACTATCATATAATACTGGGTGGCCCTTTATTTAGCGGAGTATGTACCCTGTGTATACAATTGACCGTGATATTTCCGATTGTACAAGACTATTGTATTCTTAAAAATGTCGCGTGCTACCTAGTTAAGAATCGTTTAACGTTTCTTTATGTTTATTATATCACGCGAACTGCCACATTTTCTTGCAGTTTTGTTGTTAATGTTATTTTAATATTGATTGTAAATAAATACAAACAAATGACAGAAGCATTTCTAATGTCTAATTGTGCATTAGGTGAAGGAAATTTTTTGAATTGATTTAACAATGTAGTTTGTGGTATAAAAAAAAATACTGGAACGCTATCTCTGCTTGTAAGATTCAATTAAGGTGTATCATGGACAAAACGAAGAGAAAGTGAATTAGCATTTTTTGATAGTTCTCAAGTAGTCTTATCGCCAGTTTTTTCTCAATCTTCAGTGGTAACGATAACTTATAGAGAAATAGGTGCGCGGCAAAGAGGGAGATATAATGCGACAACAACTACCAGTACACCATCAACATCAAAAAATCGTTGCTTGGGTTAATCTAAATTTGGGTGTAATTGTTAAAATAGAAGGAAGCGGGATCATACCCCTCCCACTCCTCTCCTCCCCGACATCCCAGTATGTTTTTTCCAGAGAAACATTATGTCTCTTCGAGCAGTTCTAGAACCTGGCTAGGATTCAATGGACCAATCAAACATTAAAGATATCGGTCACGACACTCGTGGTAATAATATTAATCAATATTTAAAACATAAACTGAGGGTCGTACAAACTATACAATAAACTGATGTGCGTTATATGTAGATCATTGTGCCAATCTCAAATAATACCTTACCTTTAGCATTTATGAAATAGCTATATGGGGCAAAGTAGTTTGTACTATTTTCTACAAAACCATTTCGCTGATATTATTTTACATTGTATGGACAAATTTGTCAATACATCAAGCTGAGATTAAAATTTCTTTTCATTCCTTTTTCTTATAATCGTTATGTTAATTTATTAACATTAACAACCGCCAGTGGAAGGAAATATTATTGTTGATTTTAATATTGGATAGTAAAAAAAATATAATATTCGGTGGTATTAAAACAAAAGGAGTTACATAATTATTTTTTACATTAAAAGTATAATTTTTTATTACTCAAAAGTAGTTTTTAAAGAATTATGCCGCGAGGAACGTATCTATCGACCGATGAACGAGCAAGGATCGAATGTTTTAGAGAATCTGGCGCTACAGTTCGACACAGATAGTCGCAAAACTACGGAATAATAAAAATACAATCTCCAACTTTTAAAAAATCCCGAAACATATGGCAAATAAAATAAAAAGGCAAGGGCCAAAGCCTATAAAGTTGACGCCAGAAGTAAAAGGGAAATAAGTCCTCTTCCAGTGGCACTATTCTGGTAATTCCCCGGGAATAGGGAACTGTGGAAAGAAATTATATGTGATTTCTGTTCAAATATTTTTTTCCGGCCTTTTTTTGGGGAATTATTTTTTTGGCAAGGAAAATTATTTCCAATTTAATTTTTTTTTCAAAAAATTTAACACTAGCATTTTACCTCAGTATGTCGAAAAAAAATATTTCAACAGAAATTACAACCGGTGTGAAGTTTTTAACGAAAAGTGTAGCTACACAAATTAATGAAAAGTGTAGCTACACAAATTAACGAAAAGTGTAACTTTTAAAAAGTGTGGCAATTAAAAGTGTAAAAAGCACACCTTTACTAAAGAAAATCGTCAAAATGTATATTTCATGTAAATATCGGGATCATAATAATTCTAGTCTAAAAGTTAGGGTTATTACGTGTAAAAATATTATTCTTTAAATGTTTGAAATGATATACATACTCGTAGATATGAGACACTATGGCCGAAAAAAAATCTCAGAGATGTTATCAAGTATAGACCTATGCAGACTATAGTGGAAACATTCAGATATTTAAAACAGCTAACCACATTAAAACTAAGAGGCCTGTGCCCTAATTCTCTAAGCAGTAAGATAAGTTGTAAACGTGTAAACGATAATTTATCTTGCCTTTTTACAATATTTGCATTCTGTAATTGCACTCCAAGATAAAATTTAACACGGTTACGATAAATAAATGTCAAAACTTAACACACTCTTATGATGTATGTAGGTTCATATTTAGACTTTGAGGGCCTATAACTAACGTTCCCATTTAAATTTCAACATTATTCTTATGGATATAAGTTACTCTAAATAGCATCTGTTCACAATCTATAGTTCAAGTTGTTACGGGTTGTGGTATGGCTAATTTTGCAGGTGAAAATTTTATACAATATATTATCTTGGCATTTTTAAATCGAATTCTTTAAACAGTTTTTTTACCCAAGATAAACCTATTGACAGCAAGCGAGCAAGATAACATTAAACGTCAAAACGAAATTTTAATTATTTTATATCCTTAATAACTCAAAAAATATAATCTCTAGAAACGTAAATTGTTGCATATAAATCAAAGCCATGTAGAATCACACATAGCCCCCAAAATCATATTGAAAAATAATCGGAGTCGGGTGTCATTTGAAATTCAAATCAAGATACGGTTATAGACTTATAAAACAAACCAAATGTTTCACGAGAACATTACAACAGTCAAAAAATTCTTTACTTCGTATGGTAAAGACTTGTACAATATAAGTCGTGTTTACAATTGATCGATCCGTTGAATTTTGGTTAATGTTGTGTATTCTAATCTGTTTAAAGGTTATTCTTTATACTAAGTACAAAATCGCATTTTTATGTAATTATTATTTGCGATATGTTTTTGAAATCCAATCGAATCTGTCTTAAGCAGATCATAATTTCAGTGTATTTCGTTGATGAAGACCCATTTAGTTCGTTCCGATGCCCTAGTTAGCTCTTTCTGCACATGCGGATCTCGAAAAGTTCGGGATTGTCTTATTAGAATTTTAGAATTTCGAGTAAACTACAAAAAGCTAAGCGTTTTAAGCAACGAAGCTCATTTAAAGATCAAATTTAGTTAGCCACTGCCACTTTTCCGAACTCCACGAGTTGCTCATCCTATTTTTTCTATGTGCCTCCTCAATAACACCGAAAATTTGTTAATCGAAACCGTTTCTAGTAGTTGATGTAGGTCTAGTTATCGAGGGACGTTTTAGTGTTACGATTTGTTTTTTTATCATGAGTTAATTTTTAATCTTTGTAAAATGTTTGGGTTAATCTTAAGGATCAGTAACGAGTAGGAGGTGAGACTTTGATCAATTACCTGCACTTTAGACATCGATTTTAAGCAATATACATCTTGTTTGACCTTAGTGCTTGTTAAAAGCTAAAGTATTTAATGCATATAATATAATTAAATTTTGTACTCGTTCATTATTATTCGAAATTTGTCCTAATTATTAATTTCTCAAAACAAAGATTAATAAATAGTTTAAAATTAAAGCATTGTAAGATCTTATATGTAGACTGTTGAGAGCTCCTAGTGCCTTTAAATGAAATATTAAACAACAACAAACTGAAATTTGTTAACTAATTTAGATTTTCTATAGGCCGTCATATTTATTGTGCTCGTCAGTTATCTTAATTGTGCATCTGTAATGATCAAGTAAAATATTGCAAGTGCCACATATTAGTAAAAAACTAACTGGATAACCATTAAACGAAGGAAATGGCTGTATTTGGAATTTTAATAAACTGCACATTTGAAAACAATCGTTTTACGTGTACGGTTTTATTCTAAATTGTAATGTTAATAAATAAATAAATAAATAAGTGCACACCAAGTTGAAAGCTTTGCTTGCTATGTGGAGTGTGGGTCCATTTTAGATGTTGTCAAATCAGACACTTGAAACACTTGACATTTATATTTAAAAATTGACCAACTAAAATTGCATTTTCTGTAATCCACAGACCACCTCGTTCTAGGATATTCTACCCCTTAAGTCTTTTTCTTCTAATATTAATAGGTACATTATTTATTCCCTATTTTAAACATAAAATTATAAATAATAAATTTATTTGTTTTATTGTTTTTGTGGAAATACTGGAGCTAACCTAAGCAAAAGTATAGGTAAAGTGAAGAAGATCGATTAAAATATTCAAATGTTTGATTTACTGAAAGAATATACCAGTCCACTTTTACATTCTAAATGGAAAGAATTTTATAACTTTTTTATGTAAAGTATCGCAGTTATTTAAATTGTTAGAACTTGGCTTGTTTAATTCCAAAATAAAATTATAAACTGAAATATCAAAAATTGCAATTAATTATTAATAATATCCAAACGAAAGCGTTTTACACATTCAAGCAAAGTTATTCCGCGATAAATTACTTGTGTTACTTTTTGACATAAACTTATCTTGCCACTTTACATTTTATCTTGAAAATTTTTTAGAGAATGCGAGTTTACTAAAACATCACGATATCCAATATAAATCTAGACTTCTACGATAATTTTATTCGTGTGTAAAAGTTATCACTTTTACATTTTACAATTTATCTTGGTTTTTAGAGAATTAGGGCACTGGGGTTGCTTCACGACAACTTATATATCGGTAAATTTAATGAATATTCTAATATTCGTCAAAATACCTGCTACACTATGGCCGATTCCAGAAAACTCAGAGATGTTATCAAGTGTGGGCATATATTTTCTAAAAGTTGATGAACTGCCCTATTCAAAACAGTTAACCACATTAAAATAAAAAGACCTGGGGTTGCTTCACGACAACTTATATATCGGTAAATTTAATGAATATTCTAATATTCGTCAAAATACTTGCTACACTATGGCTGATTCCAGAAAACTCACAGATGTTATCAAGTGTGGCCATATATTTTCTGAAAGTGGATGAATTGACCTATTCAAAACAGTTAACCACATTAAAATAAAAAGACCTGGGGTTGCTTCAGGACAACTTATATATCGGTAAATTTAATGAATATTGTAATATTCGTCATCTCTGAGTTTATAGTCGGCATAGGTCTATTATATTTGATAACATCTCTGAGACTTTTTGTATATCATTTCAAACATTTAAAGAATAATATTTTTACACGTAATAACCCTAACTTTTAGACTAGAATTATTATGATCCCGATATTTACATGAAATATACATTTTGACGATTTTCTTTAGTAAAGGTGTGCTTTTTACACTTTTAATTGCTACACTTTTTAAAAGTTACACTTTTCGTTAATTTGTGTAGCTACACTTTTCGTTAAAAACTTCACACCGGTGAAATTACATTAAATTCTCTCCCCAGTTCCGGGGAATTATAACAGTTTGGAAATATATGCGCCCATTCCAAATAAAGCGTGACTTGCATTTGAACGTCATACTAAACGAAGAATATAACAGATTTTAAAAGAGGATGGGATTTGCTGAGAAATTAAAATGTTGGTATGTAGAGTGGCGATCAATTATTTTTTCGAGTGACAAAATGTTTAATTTTGACGGACCAGATGAATGCCAGAATTATTGGCGCGATATTCATGATTCACCTCAAACACATCATTCGTGCGACTTTCATTGAATGTCACTTATTAAATGAGGTAGTTTCTGCTTTTGGGGCAAAACTACAATTTGTTTTGTTTTCCACGATGTTTTAGTAAATTTTTTGGAAGGCCGCGGGAGGGGGGGAGGGGGAATGTACGGTCAAACTTGGAAATTTCAGCAGGATAATGCTCCTCTTCACGCTGCTAAGTGCACCAAGGGTTTTTTTATGTAACAAAATATACCAGTATTGCAGAGGCCTGCTATTAGTCCGGACTTAGATCCAATAGAAAATCTGTGGAGCATTCTATAGTTAGAGAATCAATAAAAAAGCATTCCAATAATGAGCGTTTCAAAATATATGTGAAGAATTACTCTATATTTGCGAGTCGAATAGTAGAAGATACTAAAAATGCTTATTATTTCAAGAAATTCGAAATTTATAACGGAAATTCAAGACAACAATGGAAACTAGCTAATGAATTAATTAACAATAAAAAATCAAACCACACAATATCGGAAATTCTAACCCCAGATGAAAATATAATGAGATGGCAAATAGTCTAAATGATTATTTTACTTCCATTGCATCTAAACTAAATGAACGGTTTACCAGTGCTATTCTTGATCCCTCAAATAGAGAAGCCGTACTAAGTTGGTTTTACTTTACAACCATTAATACTTTAGAAACCATAAAAATTATCTTTGGTTAAAAATCAAATATAGTTGTGGTTTTGATAATTTAAGTAACATATTAATTAAAAATATTGCTTATTGTATATAGTTGATGACTTAACTTACATTTTTAATCTGAGTGTTGATACGGAAATTTTTCCAGACCAATTAAAATTGGCTGTTGTTCGAACTATCGGCCAATTTTTCTTTTGTCAGTCTTCTCGAAGATTTTCGAAAAAGCTGTCAAAACACGAATTTTAAGTTTTCTAACATTGAACAATTTTCTTTAATAATTCACAATTTGGTTTTAGGGAAGGTATGTCTACTGAATCTGCCTTGCTAGCCTTCTAAAATAATGTCTACTAAGGTATGAATGATGGCCCACTGCTATCTGGAATTTTTATAGACATTACCAAAGCATATGGTTGGCCACAACTTATTATTGAAAAAGTTATATGATGCGGATATAAGGGGATATAATAATAAATGGTTTGCTTCGTATTTAGCCAACAGAACACAAATGGTTAAGATTAGTGATGTGTTCAGTACATCTCGTAATATCAAAATTGGAGTTCCTTTAGGATCTGTCTTAGGCCCTATATTATTTTTGATTTACTTAAATTCAATCTTTTCTATTGAATAAAGTGGCAAGATAGTAGCATTTGCCGATGACATGGATGTAAAATACCGCGTAGAATCAGAGCAACATCTATTAAACCAAATAAATGTTGATATGAAGCTGCTCAGGTTATGGTTTGATACTCATCATATGAGTATCGGGTGACGGTCTCTTTATCGTAAACAATTTATCGTGTTTCAATTTAACGTGAACATTTAACCGTAGAACAGTTAATCGTAGACACAATTTACCGTGGACACAATTTATCGTAAGCCAGTTGTACTTTGTAAATTTGACCGTATAACAAAATGATTTGTAAATAAAAATTAAAGTGTCGTCGATTTATAAAATTTTTATTGAATTCGGCCATTCCCATTTTAATTGATTAATAAATTAAGATGGGATTTTGTAAGTTGGATGGAAATGGGATTTTTAAATGTTTTTTTGAAGAAGTTCTGGAATATGGCCACCTGGGACGGAACCCGGTTGTTCCTTAACCGATTATGATGGGATTGGGTATGTGGGATGGAAATGGGATTCTTAAATGATTTCTGGAAGAAGTTCTGGAATATGAGCACCTGGGACGGAACTCGGTAGTTTCCTAACTGATTATGATGGGATTGGGTATGTTGGATATAAATGGGATTCTTAAATGGTTTTAGAAGGATTTTTGGAATATGGCCACCTGATTTATTGGACAAAGGTCGATGATAAATTGCTGTCCTCGATATTTGATGAAAAAGCCAATTTCTGTTTTTTATTTTTTCTAATAAATTTTCTAGTAAACTGTGAAACCATTGATAGAACAGTTTCTGTGCTATATCTTTTTATATCATATGTGACGATAACATTTGGGAGAAAAGATCTAGGTTTTTAACTCTTTGCGGTGTTGGCTGGTTAGTTCTTAACGAATATGGAAATCGAGAGAAAGTGATGCAGGACGAATTTTGCTTATGGCCTTTGACACCACATATCAGGACGAGTTATGGGCGCCACTAATCCAATACCACATCAGCGTATGTTTTCCAGGCTAGGGGTGGCTGAAGTAGCCGTCTGTGTTATAGCAAGGAGCTTGCTATGTACATGTATATCATTAGTCCGTAATCCACACACGTTTCAACCCAATAAGAGGGTTGAGCGGCAAGCCAACTACCTGCTCTCAAAAAATTTGGTTACAAAATGTACCTAAAGGCCTCGGATAAATTTAACGATTTGATAATAAGAACAACCACCGAAAATGTATACGGGAATATGAGGTGTGTAACGAAATCTCGGTTTTCAAAATCCCGGTTTTGTATATAAAACACCCGTTTTTTATTAAATCCCGCTTGAATTTTTAAAATTTGGCATGTGGGAAAATGGGACTCAAATGATTTTTTGATAAAATTCAAAAATGAGATTGCGATAAAGTACTAGAAACTGGCTAATAGAGATGGAATTTGCATCGAGGGCTAAGTGCCCGTGAGAGTTTTCGAAGTCGTCAGCCTCTACAATTATTGCATTTCAAAATGTTGCTTTAACAAAATATTGCTTTTTTATTAATCTAGCAACCAAAAAATGTTGCAATTACAAAATGTTGCAAGTACCAAATCTTGCAATTAAAAAACTTTATTAATTATTTTGTGCAATTAAATAAAACTAGAAGAAAAAAAAACCAAGATTTTGAATATCAAGATTTCGTAGTACACCCGGGAATATGGAACATACTAAGCCATTTAAGACCTGAGATCTTCAGAACCTTTCAAACCAAGCGGAAATTTGCACTCTGTACGTAGTTATACTACAAGAGCTTAGATGGTCTAAGAGTTGGATACGTAACTTCAGCGATGGTTACAATTACACCGATGGTTAAATAGAATATGACTTTTTCATCCAACAACGAGTGCAGCAATCGAGTGCGGCTTTCGTTCAATCAATCAGGTGGCAACTTTTCCAGAACTTCTTCCAAAAATCAATAAAAAACCGATTTCCATCCAACATACCTAATACATTGTTCTACGATAAATTGTTCCACGATAGACCGTACTACGATAAATTGTTCCACGATAAATTGTTCTACGATAAATTGCTCACGATAAACTGACAGTAAATCATGATTATCAGCGATAAAACTAAATTAATTAATTTTAGTTTAACTGGAAACAGAGTATGTAATAGAATTACATTTCATTCAAATCATACGAATGCTAGCAGAGCCACCTTAATATAAGAGCCGTAATATTCCGCCATTTTTTTCAATGAGCTTTCCATAGAGGGGAAGCTTTTTGTTCTTTTTCATACCAATCGGTGTATTTTAATATCTTTTTTAGAATCTTTTTTGTATATAAAAACATTAATGCTTCGTTTCAATTTTTAATTTGAATGGTTAGTTCAATATTCAGGAAAAGCATATTCTAAAATTGAGTCATATTATGTCGAATTAACGCAAAAATATTCAAATTAGTCTACCACAAAAATTTTTTTTATTGTAGAAATAAGAATTTGTTTATATGTATGTAATTTTTTACATACAATTAGTATAAAGTGTTCCATCAAAAATTTCAGCATTTCTTTCCCAAAACAAACGTTCGTTAAAAATGCTTTTTGAGTAGCTATGTAATATAGGGTTTATTGTGCTCTGGATTCTATTACAACATTGTTGATGAACAAACCTCGAACACTCTTTTTCCGTTATTTGTTAAAAATTGCATCGCAACAAATTCGCAGGCTATACTGTTTCATCCTGTAGTATAAACAAACCGGAGCAAATGAATAAAAACATTATATTATAGAGCTTTTCACAATTAATAAACCAATCAAAAGATGTCGCTAAGTATAAATTAAAGTTAAATATTAAAACCTAAATGTTTGTTAACTAAAGTTTAACAATTTATTATGTATACTGCCTGGTTCAATAGATTATTGAGATCTCCTGGAACTGAAAATAACCGAATACGAACGAATTGAAATAAGAAAAGAAAAAATTTGGAAAAAATGTGACATTTTTCTATTATTGTTTTTCAGCGCGCAGCAACTACGATGATAAATATTTTGCGATGAAAAGCTTTATTTATGCCAACCGAACAATAAATAAAATTTATAATTGTTTTGAGTTTTATTAATTATGTTAAATTATTGTATTAAAGATTTCGCGCTTAGCTTACAATAATAATGGTTTATTTTCGTAAATAGTTATTTAATTATTTTACGCTTTTCTGTAATTTCAAGTAAATTTATTACAGAGACATCTGTAAACGGATTTTCAAATTGCAGAAAGCTCAGTTCTGCAATCGGATAAAATTGAAGTTATTTTCGTTGTCATGACATCGTTGATTTTTTGTATACAAAAGTAATTTTCGTAAATAGATTTTGATGTAAAAATTTTATTATATGAATAATATTATTGTTTCTACATGGTGATTCATAAAATTTCGTTTCAGCTCACGTTTTTTCTTTAATTTTGTTATAAATGGGTAATGTTTAGATTGCTATTAAGTGCGTCGTTCATCTCAAAAATTCTGATGTGCATGTGACCAGAATTTACCAAATAAGTTAAATTTTTATAAAACTAAATTTTAAATTGGATGTAAGAGCAATCCGCGGCAGCACCCGTTACTATCTTACTTTATAAACCTACACAACTAAACGGAAAGCTCATTTTTATAGAAAATTAATAAATTTATGCTCCGCTTTAGTTTAAATTTACCAAATAAATACTACATTATGATGGCTGATTTTCAAATATGTGTTCTTTGAATAGTTTATTAAAAATATAAAATTAAAATTTAGATGATTTGTTTAGTTTTTTATTCATAAATTCATGTTCAAAAATTTTCCAATTACCACGGTTTCTTATAGTAATTCAATAAAAGCTTCCCCTCTACTGAAAGCTCTCTTTTTAATATTACGGCTCTTGAAAATCATAGATGGCTCTGATGCTAGCTGTGATTCTACTTGTTTTATTATAGAGGAAGTTACCAATTTCAAATACTTAGGTTTACTATTGGACTATAAATTGAGCTGGAAAGACCATGTGAACAATCTTAAAAATAAATTACGAATGTCCTTGAGAGCTTTTTATTTTTTAAGCAAAAGTATGTCCATTTAAAGTTATGGCTCTCCTGTATTTTGGATTGACTCAAAATTAAAGCATGCTCTTCCTTTTTGGGAAAGTTTTGAAACTATTTTTCAGGATGAGTGATCATTTAAAGATTAGAATTTATTATCGCTTTACTTTAAGAAAAAAAATAGAATTATTATTTCTAGATCAAGAACATCAGTTTTTAGTAAATATTTTCTCTGCAGCCCCAATTCTTTTTAACAAATTACCTGCGAACATGTCAGATTGTACTTCCTTTTTACGTTTTTCAAAATTATTAAAAGCATGGTTATTTACTGTCAGCAATATAGATACATTATTTGAAATAATTTCATAATTATATTCAATGTTATTTAAGTTTTTTTTCTTTTCTTTCAATTTTCCCCACATTCAGTATAAGTACATTACAATTATTTTTAATGTTGGTACATTTAACACTAAACTTTTAGATTATAAAATGTTCCTAATTTTATTCATCACATTTTCGCCTGAAATTTTCTATCAGTTGTTATTATTATTACTATTACCATCTAACAACTTCTTTGTAATATTTAAATTTCAAATGTCATAAATAAAATTTTCAAAAAAAAAAAAAAAAAAAATCGAAGTTATAAAATCTAATCAAATTAGATGAGAAGAACTTCAATACAATGTGTAGCAGGTGGATCTTGTTCAGATGTTCGTCATAACTCTACACGGAACCTAATTATTAAAACAGAATTTTTTTTGACTACGTTTACTGTTCTGATTAATAATGAAACATCTATACGTGTATATTTGTGGAACCTAGTTTATCAAAGTCCTGTGAGCGGTTTAAATGGATCTAAACAGATTCACCGAGAGACTTAGAGCTTCCTGGTAAAAACTTATTTATAAAGGAAGTCGAAATGCTTGGAACCAATTCAGTTTTATTTATCACACTTTTTCAGTGAAACTCGACTTTCAAACCCAATTTTGAGCTAACGAAACTGTAATTGGTGCATTTTGCAATTTTTGATAGAATGATACTTTATTCCTTCTAAACAGAATCGTTTTTCAGCAAATTGCGGCACTCAATTCATATCGGTGCCGAAAAAGCTCAAACATTTTACTGCCATGATCAGTCGATATTTTAATGTCCTCTTATATTATCGATGTCGTATCGCTATCATGTCGTCAAATGAAAACGCAACCTAATTCAATGAAGTTCGCATATATCACTATATTGGTGTGTGATCAATCAACGCAATTCAGATTGAGCTTATTTTGAAATAATCAATTGTATCAGTAATGCTCTATACATTTCTCGTAATCAAATTCAAGAAGATGATAATTCTCACTTTTTGTTTGGTTTTAAAATTGATAGTTTCCTAATATTCGTAATCAGCGATCGCAAAACCTGTAAAGTAGTATTTTACATCATTTTTGAGATTTTGGCCACATATTATCCTTAAAGTCCAGACTTTATTGCAGCACTTTAATGGTTTGCGTTGTTTGTTTCATGACATACGAAGACGACAACAAATTAAATATTCGACAAACTGTCAATAAAAAAAAATATTTTAATTACAAATTAACTGATTTATGTTATTTGAGTGATTCTCTTATCAAGAACAATAAAAATCTATTATTATATCTAACAACAACAGAAATTAATACAATTTTATTCACAACATAAGTAAATATTGATAAGAATCCAAAAAGAAAAAAAAATCTTAACCTTATATAAACTTATATACAGCCATACCAAAATTTTAATCAATTTGTCAACAAAAATGTGAGTGTTGACCCAATTTATGAAATTCCTATTTTAGTACTTTATTTTTAGTCTCGTACGAGTAGAATAAGCATTTTCGATTATATGAATCATGTTTTGGTTTTTTTCTAGCGCACATCAAAAATAATTTCATTTAGAAATTTAAATAAAGTAAGATTATTAAACAAAGGATATTTTCTAAAAAACAACAACAACATATTACTACTATTTTCAAGATTCTGCCATTAGGCAATCACGTGACCCTTTATTACCGGCTAAATTATTTATAGATCATTCAAGTTGAACAAATGTCATTTTGGATGTTTACTTTATAATACGTAAAGACATCTGCATAACTAATAATTTTTATTTAGAAGGCTTGAGACGAACACAAACGCATTAAACACGATCATACAAGATTAACTCTGCAAAGACCGATATTTTCTTGTCTGATTAGTCACTTTGATTCTAAAAACGAATTTTTATACTTTAAAGCAGTAATGTGTACGAGACGAAAGATGCAACGTACATTAAAAATAAATAGTTTATAGTAATCGTCTTAGCTTGACGCCCTCTTATCTAGCAAGTTACGAGTAAACAATCATTTTTAGTTGTACGTTTTAATATTATCTTACCTCGTGTGATAGTTTACAGTTTACACCAACGCTCAGTTGATAATAAGTTACATCTGCGTAACATTTCAATGTCAAAATGTCTGCGTTGCTCTTGCTTAGGTTTTGATTTTATCATATTCGTTGACTTAAGTGTACGTTTAATTTTTATAAAATATCTTATGAGATTTAATTAGACTGAAAATTCATCTCATTTTGATTTTTGTTTCTAATCATTCAAGACGTCCCAATGTGTTAATATCTCCCAAGTTTGCTCAACATACCTTTCGCAGTTCCACAAGGTAACCTGGGACTGTTACTTTTTACAGTATTTCATAATAATGCCATCCAATGCTTCGAGTTTTGCAAGTGTCTTATGTATGCCGATGACCTAAACATGTATGCTGATATCAATTCTGTGATAAACATTGAGCATATGTAAGATGAGCTTAATATTTTTTGAGATTGGTCCACGCGTAATAAATTGCCCTTGAATACAAATAAGGGTATAAAGTTATTTCGTTTTGTAGATCACGATTTTGATGCGTGTAGGCTCCGTATTTTTTATTAGGTGCTAAATTAGTAGAGTATGTAATATTTGTAACCTTATAAATTATCTAAAAGCAATTTCTGATTAATGTTACGACGTTTACCAAATCTGAGTCAGGGATACGCTATGCTTGCGAGGAATATTTTGTGCTCTAAGATCGATTTCCCGGAGTTGCTTTGGAAATTTTGCATTTACGTGTAGACAAGTATCGATTAATAGTACTTTAAAGGTTATATAAATCAAGTCTTATTTTGTTTTTCGTAAGAAAGGACACTAATCTTAAAATGTTAGATTGGAAAATTATCAAATATCTACATTTTATGCAAATGAAATGTTGGACCGCAACACTTTCTTTAGTTTCAAGAATCAGTGTAACGGGTTTATCGAATCTCCAAATTGGCATGTTCCAAATGATTATCTCAAATCTTTAAAAAATCGTTAAACAACGAATAATAAAATCGTTCCAAATCATTTCAAATCTACATAAATTCGTCTAAAATTGTAATAAACTCATTCCAAGTCGTCTCAAAAATCATTGAAAATTTTCTCAAATCGTTCCAAATTATCATAAAATCGTATCAAACCACCTCATAAAAAAATCTAAACCATCTCAATCCAAATTGTTCAATCTCAATTCATCCAAATTGTTCATCTCAATCCAAATCGTCTCAAATTGTAATCAAATCGATCCAATTTTTATAAAACCGTTTCAAAATTGTAACCAAATCGCTCCCAATTTTAATCAACTAGTTTCAAACCATCTGAAATCCTCTCAAATCAAAATAAAAGCGTTCCGAATCGTCTCAAATCGTTTAAAATCTTCTTAAAGATTACAATTTGAAACGATTTTCTGAGATGATTTGGACCTATTTGATCATAGAGGAAGGATTGAAATGATTTAGGATTTGATTACAATTTCAGACGATTTTATGTAGATTTGAGATGGTTCTGAAACTCTGATTAACATTTTGAGACGATTTGCAACAATTTGAAACGATTTAATGCAGATTTACGATGTCCGATCGTTCAAATAATCTCAAATTTACATAACATGATTTCAAATCGTCCCAAATTGTAATCAAATTGTTGTAAATCTTCTCAAATCGTTCCAAATCATCTCAAGTTATAATCAAATAATTCCAATCATCTCAGATCGTCTCAATTATAAAATCGTTCCAAAATCTCTCAACTTTAAATCTCAAATCATTTCAAATATACATAAATTCACCTCAAATAGTCTCAAAATGAATTCAAATCTTTCCAAATCATCCCGAATCTTTCAAATCGTAATAAAATTGATCAAAATTGTTCCAAATAATCTTAAATTGCAACCAAATTAATCGAAATGGTAATAAAATCGTATCAAATCGCCGCAAATTGTAATCAAATCGACCCAAATTGTAATCAAATCGATCCAAGTCATCTCAAACCAATTCAAAGCTTTATAAAATTTATATAAAACCGATTCGAATTTGTAATCAAATCGTTTAAAACTCGTATGTATATAAAAACGTGCCAAATGTCCCAAATTGTAATCGTTCTAAATCGCCTTAAATTATAGTTTCAAATGTGATATCTGAAATCCTCTCAAATCAAAATAAAAGCATTCCGAATCGTCTCAAATCGTTCCAAGTCTTTTAAAAGATTACAATTTGAGACGATTTTATTATGATTTGAGTCGATCTGAAATGATTTGGAACGATTTGATTACAATTTGAAACGATTTTATGTAGATTTGTAAATTATGTCCGATCGTTCCAAATTATCTCAAATTGCAATGAAATCGATCCAAATCATCTCAAATTTACATAAAATGATTTCAAATTGTAAGCAAATCGGTCAAAATCATCTCAAATTGTTCCATTCCAAATCTTCTCAAATTATAATCAAATATAATTTAATTAAATTGCTTTAATGAAAAACACCTTTAAAAATTTCCTTAGAGTAATGACAATATTTATTTATTTTCAGGAATATCGTTTTCGAAAATTAAATTTCTTTCTTTCAGTTCCTTTTTTACAACTAATACCAAACTAACCAACTAATACCAAAAAAGGAACTGAAGAAGAAATTAAATTTTCGAAATCGATATTATTGAAAATAAATAAATATTGTCACTCTAAGGAATATTTTACAAGTCTTTTATTATTAAAGCATTTTAATTCAATTAAATATAAGTGACAAAAGTTAACAGTAAAGCTAAAAAAATAAAACGATAAAAACAATCAAATAGTTTCAATCACCTTAGAACGTCTAAATTATAAAATCGTTCTAAAATCTCTCAACTTTAAATCTCAAAATATTTCAAATATATATATATAAATTCGCCTCAAATAGAATTCAAATCATCTCAAATTGTAATCAAATAGTTCCAAATCGTCTGAAATTGCCAAATCATATCAACTCGTTTGAAGTCATCTCTATCGTCATAAATCGTAATAAAATTGATCCAAACCGTTTCAAATAATCTCAAATTGTAATCAAATAAATCGAAATGGTAATAAAATCGCCTCAAATTGCCTCGATATCGTTGTTATATCAAATTGTTCAAAATCATTTCAAATCGTCTCAAATTGTAATCAAATTGGTTCAAATCATCTCAATCGTTTGAAATCTTAAATTGAATTAATTTGAAATCTTGAAATTTTATAAAGATTTTCAAATCGAAAATTTTACTCTAATCGTTATAAAATCATTTAAAATCTACAAAAATCGTTATAAATCGTCTCAAATTTCAAATCATTTCTCTCCCGTTTTAAATCGTCTCAGTTCAAAATCAGAATCAGAAATGTTTTTGAATATAAATAAACTTTTTAGGGATGTTCAGAATAATATCGGTTTGTTGAATTTCCAAATCAGCATGTTCCAAATGATTATCTCAAAACTTTAAAAAATCGTTACACATCGATTAAAATTGTAACAAAATCGTTCCAAATCATTTCAATTGTATGTAATCAAATCGATCCAAATCGTCTCAAATTGTAATGAAATCGATCCACGCCGATCCGATTTTTATGAAACCGTTTCAAAATTGTAATCAAATCGTTCCAAAGCTAATCAAATAGTTTCAAATCATTTGAAATCGTCTCAAATCAAAATAAAAGCGTTCCAAATCGTTCCAAGTCTTCTGAAAGATTACAATTTGAAACGATTTTATTACGATTTGAGTCGATCTGAGATTATTTGGACGTATTTGATCATAAAGAATTGAAATTATTTAGAAGGATTTGAATACAATTTGAAACGATTTTATGTAGATTTGAGATGGCTTTGGGATTCTGATTAAGATTTTGAGACGATTTGAAACGATTTAAAGCAGGTTTACGATGTTCGATCGTTCGAATAATCACAAATGTACATGCTCCCGACGTGGTATATGTCACTGCTATGAGATTGACGATTAATGCTTTCGCAATGCTGTTGTAAAATTCAGCATTTACAACCAACGAGAAAGGATTAAAAAATTCAAATAAATTTAAAGATTAAATTTGTTGGTTTTAATGAAACTTCAGCAGGCATAATGAATTTTAATTATACAAGACAGTTTTACTAAAAGTCCAGTAAGTCTAATTTTTCGATTTAGGAACCAAGTGTGGTATATTCGAGATCTTTGTTGGCTAGAACATAATGAAATTATTTTGACGATATGCCAAAGGTGGCATCCAAATATGATATAGAATTTCGTTTACTAACCACAGAAAATCAAAGAAGATTTTTCATTTGAACTAAAAATGTAAAATAAAAATATTTTCGACCATTCCAATGTGATCTTTGTATCTGTGATTTATCGACAAAATACGAACAACACAAAAAACAAAATATTTTTGATTGTTTGTATCTATAGATTTACATAAAATATTTACGTTGTTTACATTTTTACGTTTACGAAGTATAAAATATCTCTTTGAGGTTGTCTCTGTTCTAACGATAATTATCTAGATCATAATTGTGCTGGCAGGCGATCAATAATTTCCAGAATATTTTTTTTCTCTAGAAACATTATTTTGCGTCTCAATTCGAAAAGTTCTTGAAGAAAACTAGGAAACGTCTCGAAAGACATTCACCAGTTGAGGCAATCAATTGCTGTGTTTTTTTATTAGCGCCCGATAGCTGTATCCGGAGCAGCCAATTTTCTATGTGAAAACTTATATTTAGCGCGCTATTATTGCATTTAATTAATTTATTTAAATCTAAACTAAGATTTTTCATTCAACTTTTTAATTAAAAATCGATAAAAAAATATCTCGGCTCACTTATTTATCGGGAGCCGCTATCGGGAGCGCTATCCATTTCAATGGGAAGTTTGAAAAGGCTTTTAATTTTGTAAACCCCTGAAACCATTAGAAACTAAATCTTACAATAAAAAATTAAAACGCAGCAAAATGAATTTTTGTTTATAACGTCATGTCAAAATAAATGTCAATTAATATATTTCAGGTGATAAATGTTTGTTTTATTGATAAATTTAGATTTAATTTTTATAGTACAGCGACACCAGTGAATAATAGCTGCAGTTTCAATGGAAAATTGCCATTTGGCTCCGGATAGTGCTCCAATATTAAAACACAGCAAATGCTACACATTAATGACGTAATATTTTAAGATTATTGTGTTGTGTCAACTGTGTCATTTATAAAGCGGGACCCGCTAGCGCTTAATCAAAATCACAAACAAAACAAAACTAGTCTTATAGTTTTTTCATCATTCAGAAAAATAATTTGTGAATAATTTATTTAAAAAACAATTATTGAACAAAGACCAATTCAATAACACATAAACGGAAGCATAAAAGCGACTAGTAATATTAAAAATAAGAATGGATATGTAGAATCATCGTTCGTTACATTCGTTTCAAATTACGATCCTATTTACCTTTCCATTACAAAAAAAAAACTACAAATCTTATCTATTTATGTGACTAGAAAATATTTATAAAGAAAGTTTTGTATCGTCTTACATTACTCGAACAGAATGTATTATAATACATATATGTATTACGATTCACATTTCATTGTCAATAGTAAAAAATAGTTTAGTATCTCTGGCTAACGTTTAACTTGAATACTATTCATGATACGGGTAAACACCAGCTACACCCACTACACAGATTATGTTTAACGAATTGAAATGTCAATTCGTGCTGTCCAACTGAAACCAAAGATTGTTAATTTACGATTTACTTTATACTTTTTAATTTATTAAACCAATTTTCATTGAGATTTTTATAAATCGTGGTATTCATACCTTCAACTAAATAGATTTTTTGTTAGTTTAAACTAACACCCTGGCTACCTAAATACAAACAATGCCACCGAACACACATGTTAAACTATCAGGAAGTATAGTTAAAATATACATATTATGTGTTAGCCTTCATAATTTCAATAGTTTAAATGTTTTACTACTAGTTATGTGTGACTGTATGTGTTTCAATTTAATGCTTAAGCTAAAAAACGCGATAAAACACTAATTTTGAGTAGTTTTTTTTATGTATACGTCGTGATTACAAAATTGTGGAAATCGTTCATTTGATCAGCATACGATTATTTTATTTATTGCGGCAACTTCTATTTAGTCTACATTTAGTAATCTATAATTAGGTGTTTCCGAGTTATTAAGCATAGAATACTATGTACATATTTAAATAGTACACGAAAGAACTCCGAAACTTATAATCTTTTACACATTATAATTTTTTTGGTAAACCTTGAAATTAATCATTTAGACGTTATAGAATTGTATTTTTTGAGTGCTTTGAATTTTAAGCATATACATTCACTTAGAAGACGATTTTTTTAATAAAGATGTTCAAAAATTTAGCTACAAACAAAATATAATAAATTAGTAGAATGTCGTATTTATCACACACACTTGCACTAATATAAACAAATAATTTGTAAATTAAATTTATTTTTATTGTTAATAATTTAATTGTGTAATTACGATTTTCGATATATAGTAATGCGCAATTAAAACCCCATCTAATTTAAAATCAGACCGTCAAAAATTTCTTAACCCATTACTGTCTTTTAATACAAAGATATTGGGGTTATTTAAATCATATATTAGTAATAAAGTCTATGCATTAAATTAACATTGATTTGCATTTGATTCGCCTGGTTGAAATATAATTTATGACTAAATCTTTTTAATTCTGTTCTGTTGCCTTCGATCTTTTTTCTATATATGGAAAAAATATGATGATTCGACAGAAAAAATGGAATATTCTTAACCAAAGCTTAATTCTTTGTTGTTATAGGAACTGAATTTCGACAATTTCAAACAACATGAGCACGGTGGTCGCAGCATGACTGAAGAGTTTCTACTGTGTGCCAGATTTTTTTATCGACTAGTTCGCTAAATAAACTAAATTGATGTTAGTTCGTTACAGTCAACAACAGATGGCGCAAGATATTATGTATTTGACAATTAATTCACCTGCGATCATAAACCGCTTTTAGTTAGTGATTTACAGTAGGTTCAACACGAGCGTGTATGGCATAATTGTACTTTAAACTATAGGGACAAATATGGGAGGGGCTTAAATCGGTGTTCTATTGATTCCTCTTGGGCGCTTTATGCTGGAGATATACTCGACGTTACTCAGAAGCTTCGAAATGTCAAAAACGCGCTTACGTATATACCCAAGATAAACTCAATATATGAATTCACGTTTTTGACATTTATTTAACTTTTGACTTTCTTTTTATTTATTTTATATTTATTTCATTTTTTGCGAAATAATAAAAATTTAAAATATTAAAAGTTAGTACTTGAAAGAAAAACGCGCAGTTGTTTTTTCAAAAGGTCAAATTGGTAACAAAAATAAAATAAAATTGGTTAATTATTTCATAAAATTTCTGTAAGATGTCACTTTAGTACTAAACAACAACAAAAAGTTAAAGTTAAATCAACTTTTTTGTTATCACGTCTGAGTCGCGTCGAGTATAATTGCTTTAGTATAAATTCTCATAGTTTAACTTTTTATTTTTACTTAGTCACGTCGGTCGCGTCGAGTACAGTAATCCCTCGCTTTACGGACGCTCGCTTAACCGAAATTCGATATTACGGACATGGTTAATTAAGTATCAAAATTTCGGTATACGGATGAAATTGTATTTGCGATTACGGACAAAATATATTTTTTTCTGTGTTGCTTTCCTTTTTTGTGAGGCATCCCAAAAATAAAATAATAAAAAGATGACCCCCTGTGTCGGAGTGCACAACTCATGGGCCGACCCATCTTCCATGTCAGTACTATAGGCTGGCATGGAGCAATGCAATGTGCAGATGGTTCTACGTAAATCGGACCTATAGCCGTACGTCCTCGATTTGGCAAGCAATGCGTAAAGTAGGACGGTAAAAGTAAACTGCGAAAGAGTTGGGAGTGCTTCGGTCCCAGAACAGATTGCATAAAAAACACAAAAAAATAATAATAAAAAGATTTTTAGTACATAAATACAGTTTATGCTTGGTTTTATTATAGGGGGAATCCCAAAATAGTTATCAAAAGTTCTTACGAATTAGTATTTGATGTTATGCGGTATGGTGCAGTGTTAATTTATTTACGCTCTATATTTTTAATTCAATTAAATTTCTCTATAATATTGCTAAAATGTATGAAAAGCGAATAGAGGAAAAGCATGTAAAAAAAAGTGCGAAAATCAATAACATTAGAATTAAAATTAGATATTTTAAGACGGTTTGACGCGGGCCAAAAAAATAAATGAAATCGCCAAAGTGTTGGGCCTAGCTACTTCAACGATTAATATTACCGAACTAATATCAAATTATCTTTCAGAAAGATATCAGTACGTACAAATAGGAAATTGCGATTCACACAAACGTAAACTGACCTGTGGTATACCTCAAGGAGCAATTCTAGGGCCGGTTTTATTTTTAATTTATATCAACGATATATTCGCACTAGATATACATGGCAGAATTCAATTCTTCGCTGATGATATCGCAATTATATATGGCTGTATTAATATGTCCGAATTGAAACACCATATGGTATCTGATTTAATAAAGATAAACAGTTGGCTATACAACAGCAAGTTGAAATTAAACATAAATAAATCGAATTTTATTATTTTTCATCTGCTAAAACCACCTCCAGACATTCTCGAATGTATTGAATTCTCAAACTCACAAATAAAACGAACTGATAATTATACTTATCTAGATTTAAAACTTACTTCGCAATTGTCTTGGACTGACCATATTAACAGCCTGAAGCTAAAAATATCTCCTTTTATTGGAGTTCTTAGAATGGTAAATCGATACATTCCATCTGACTTAAGTAATAACATATATTATAGTTATATCCACTCGCATTTACTATACTTGATACAATCATGGGGCTCTGCTTCTCACTATCAAATAAATGACCTTCGGATATTACAGAATAAAGCTTTAAAGGCAATTAAAAACTTACCGTGGCTTACCCCCTCAAAAATTTTATATAACGATAGTATATTACCCATCTATAAACTCATAAAATATGAATATATAATGACCATTTAGAAAATCAAATATGGCCTTTTAAAATGCAATGTTGATCTTATTACAAATTTCCAAATTTCAGAAAGAACTACTCGCAGTAGTAACAAATTCCGCCTTCCAAATTACAAATTAAGCTCAACTCAAAATAGCATATTTTATAGAGACGTGGAATTATTTAATAACTTTGATGACGCAAACAAAGCCCTTCCTATATCACAATTTAAATTTAAATTAAGAAATGAATTGTATAAAGAATATATATTAGAATATGATGCTCTACGCCATTAGGTTTTGAGACTTATTATTCGTTCCAGCTACTTGTTCTCGCAGTAAATTTGAAATATCAAAACAAATAAATCAGTTACGCGTAGTAGTCGAAAAGTCAAAATAATTAGAACGTTATATGTATATGTGCACAAATATTCATAGTTAGAATACATTTTGTATTTGCATTTAAAATTTAATAAAATTATATAATAATTATAATAATGTTCTCCTGTATAGAAATCATGTACTTCTTTTTGGAAAATAAATAAAAAAATAAAAAAAAAAATAAAAAATACAATAAAGGACAACAGAGATAAAATTTTATCAGTGTCAAGACGTGTCAATGTGTCAAGACAAAGAAGTGAGATTATGGAGGAGATCGAACGGCTGCTTAATTTGTGGATAGACCATCAAACTAACAGAAATGTACCATTAAGCACGATTGTAATACAAGAGAAAGCTAAGCATCTTCACGTTGATTTGGTTACTAAACATGGTGAATCATTTCGTGCGGAGGCTTTTTTTAGCTAGCAAAGGATGGTTTGACCGATTCAAGAAGCGGCATTCTTTGCATAATATTAAAGCTGTAGGGGAAGCGGCTAGTACAGATGTCGAGGGAGCGAAAGCGTATCCAGAACAATTTTTAAAAATTATAGAGACCGGTGGATACACGTCACAACAGGTGTACAATATTGATGAGACGGGGCTTTTTTGGAAGCGAATGCCCGCAAGGATTTTTATCTCTAAAGACGAGAAATCCGCTTCAAGTTTCAAGGCAGCTAAAGATCGAATTACAATTTTGATAGAAGTAAACGCTGCTGGTGATCATTAATTAAAACGGCTGCTCATTTATCATTCGGAAAATCCACGGGCCTTTAAAGGAATAAATAAGTCACAGCTTGGAATCACTTGGCTCAAACAAAAAAGGCTGGATGACAACACGCATTTTTGAAGAATGGCAAAATATTAATTTCCTAAATTCAATTTTGAAATTTAACGCTGATCAAAATATTTCAAACAAAGCTTTATTAATCGTTGACAATGCCCCACTAAATAACGTCTCGGAAAACATAAAAGTGGTATTTCTACCCCCAAATCAACACCATTACTGCAGCCAACGGACCACGGTGTTATTGCTAATTTTAAGGCCTACTACCTTTGTCGATTTTTCAAAAACCTAATTGAGTCTATTGATGGGTTGAACTAACCCTCAATTAAGGAATTTTGGAAAAAATTCAATATAGAGGATGCAGTAGATAATATTATAAAATCATGGGAAGAGGTAAAGCGTGTCACTATGAATGGCGTGTGGATGAAATTATGGCCCAAGTGTACGGATAAATTTCAGTTTGCTGGACCCTTACAAGACATCACATTAGAAATCCAAAATGAAATCGTCGCCATTGCGCATGAAGCCTGGAATGAGTGAAGTAGACACCGCAGGTATATCAGGACTCTTAGAATGTGCTGATGAAGATATTTCCAAAGAAGAATTGTTAATGCTAGTAGAAGAAACCACTGATGTGCGACAGACGGAGAACTCTACCCAGCATGAAAACTCACATATTTTGACAACAAATAAAATGTCAAAAGTCTTTTCTCTTATTGAAGAAGCCATGGAAATTTTTTCTGAGAATGATCCGTCTACAGAAAGGAGCCTTAAAGTATCGAGACAAATTGAAAATTCCTTTCTGTGCTACAAAGAATTGTACCGAGAGTCTACAGCAAAACAAACCTCTCTCTACTGTTATTTTTCCAAAATAACTGAAACATCTACTGTTGAAGAATGTCTTAATGGAAATTATAGCGACAGCTCCGGTAAACTATCGACGCACTTTGAAAACCCTGTAACTTCCCATTATTAGTGTGAATCTATAGTAAAATTGGTTTCTTTTACGGGTATTTTCACTTGCTGGAACGCATCTATCACTTTCCAATAGGATCTCATAGTAATAGCGGTTTCGTTTAGCGGATTTTCGATTTACGGACAGTTTATGAGGGACGCATCCTGTCCGTAAAGCAGGGATTACTGTATATCTCCAGGGTTAAAGAAAAATTAGTTTAACTGCAACTGTTTAGCGGATAACATATGTAGATGAAAGAAATGAATTGCGATTTTTAAAAAACGATTTGGAGCGGAGTTTTCACGTGCACATCCAAAGGACCAAAACTGGGATTACACATTATTCAACATATAAAAATGTTGACGATTTGCTAGATAGACGCAAAATCCGAACCACTACAAGAAAGGGGCACGACGCCATCGTACAGTTATTTGATGAAAAATTTTCGCTTACGCTGGTTGCAGATGTAAAAAAATTGGCGAAAAAGAATATTATTATACCAAAAACAACCATACGAAATAAAATTATGGAACATGGCTACGCATATGGAAATACTTTGGTCAAACCATTGGTAACACAAAAATACATGGAACAGCGGCTGGAGGGGGCGCATGAACATAAAAACAAAGATTGGACGAATATTGTGTTTACCGATGAGTCCATCCTTTTAGGGTTTTAATGTTAAAAAGCCTGTTTGGTCAACTAAGCAACAAAAAAGGATTGTCCGAACTGTGAAGCATCCGCCCTAGCTCCATGTATGGCGATGCTTCACCAAGCAAGTCGTTTCCATACGGAACCTAAACGCACTTTTCATGAATAAAATTTGTTCATGAGGTTTTTTACCAGTTGTCCTTAAATGATTTGGAGCGGTGAACTCTAATTGGATTTTGCAACAAGACAACGATCCAAAACACCATAGCATACTCTTCGGGATTTAAACTCAAAAAGGACATCACAACATTGGAATGGCCATCTCAGTCACCTCCTGATTCCAACCCGTTCGAAATGTATGGGCACTCATTAAGATTACGCTGAAAATGTGCCACATAAAAAATTTAAGCGATCTAGCGCGAGTTGTGAGGAAGATATGGAACAATTTATCATTACAGTATGTATACAATTTGGTTGATAATATGGGAAAAAGGGCCGGGCAATTATTAACAGTAATGAGGACTTTACTATGTAATAGTTGATAGCACCCAAGAAAATACAATAATCTTTCATAATAAAAAACAAAAACAAATCGTAGTTTTATTTTTACTGTTTTTTGCCGTACACGCTTTTGTTGCACATACTGTAAATTTAAATATCAGAGAAATTTAGTTTTATGGGTCCCGGTCGAAATGGCATATGTTAAAACGGCATTTTTCAAAACGGCATTTGCATTTCTTAAAATGATACTTTTCAGAACGTTATTTTTAAAAATTTCGTATTTAATCAATTTATTAAAGTCAATTTCATTTCATTTCAATTTTATTCCAAATCATTTCTAAATTCAACCCTACCATAGGAACATATTATGAAATTTGATATTAATCGACTAAGAAATATTTGTCTATTTTTTCGTTTAGCTTTATCCTAGAATTTAATCCAAAAATCGTTTAAAAATTTCATTCATGTCAAATTTCATCATCTTATCTGTTTATAAATAACCGTGCATGTTGGTCTTAACCCAGAAATTAATGAAAAGATAATTCTATATTGATAATCGATTAAAAGATTCCATTCTACCACGTGCAGTTTTAAAAAATGCCGTTTTGAAAAAAACCGTTTTGAAAACATAGAATTAGATTAAATTAAAAAGAATGCATGAAAGCAGCTGTCAAGTGAGTCAAATTCGGAGGGTAAATAGTAAGTATATAAATCAACGGGTCGTATTTAGAATTTGTTCGATAGATATTAAAAACTACACAAATTCACAATTATTTTTATTCCAATATCCCTTTTTCAACCAAAAAAAATTGGCTCAACTTAAGTCCAAACCACACAAATGTGTGAGTAAAAAATGTCGCTTCATTTGAAGTACAACCAACACAATTGTGTGTGTAGTGTTTTTTTCGGACGAAAATAAATTTAAAAGGAATACACAAACGTGCAAGTTGGTTCAAAACACATAAAAAAATAAATTTTTGACATGGTACTTTTGCCAATCCCACACAATTGTGTTAGTAAAACTCAAAAGGGATATAGTATGCTTTGTTTTTATTTTCCCGTAAAATATTGTACTTATAGTATTCCAAAATAAAAAGTATTTTTGAAAAGAAAAGCACGTAGAATATGTACGTAGTAATAAGTAAAATGTGACACTGGTAATATAACATGTTTACAAACACTAACAAAAAATTAAAAAACCCAATCAAAATTGTATACTTAATTTTCTCTGATTTATAACTTAAATTAAGGATAAATTTACCACAAATTATTTATCATAAATTTACCACAAATGGTAAGAAATTCTTTTTCGAATTTTTCAATGCGCATTTAGCAACATTTCACAAGACACTTCATTTTACTTAAAAGGTTATAATTTTTATTGTCAAATGATGCACTACTCTACTACATAAACCACTAACTATTTCATAATGTTTTTATTATTTTAATGTATTTTAATTAATAACTTTAAAAGCACAAATTAAGTCGTCACCATAGGTTGTCACTGCGTACATAAATAAACAGCTGATTTGGGGTTTTTATGTTGAGATATGAGTAAGCCATATGCTTTTTTATATAACCATCCTGCTCTGACGTATCTCAAATGAAATAGGAAATTGTATATGGGGAAAAAACTAAGTTTCAACTCTACAGAACTTTACCTCTATTTTTGAAAAATGTCATTATGAAAAATTCCGTTTTATAAATATGTCGATTTGAAGCATGCCGTTTTAACCCTTATGCCGTTTTGAAATATGCAGTTTTGAAAAATGCAATTTTGTACCTTATGCAATTTTTAAATATGCCATTTTAAATTATGCCATTCGGAACGGATCGGAACCTAAAAATATGAGCTATAACCTCTAAGCTGGGGTACCATGGATTGAATTTCTTCGAACTATAAACACGGCACTTCACAGCTAGAGTTATATGTTTCGCCTTTCAACATTTTATCATTTTAACAAATAATTTGTTTTCCACCATAATACAGGGTTATCCAATTCGAGGTTGAATAAGTAGAAATCTGTATACCGACATCTGTCAAAGATAAACGTCAAGTACGCTGTCATTTATTTAGTTGACATTCTGCCATTTAAGAATATGGAGCATTTAACAATCGACCAACGCGTTAAAATTATTAAATCTGCTGATGCTGATTTTTCGAACAAAATTTTCTTCAGTGATGAAGCTCATTTTTCATTGGTGGATACGTTAATAAGCAAAACTGTAGAATTTGGGGCTCAGAAAATCCACAATTGATTGTAGAGAAGCCATTACACCCGGAAAAGTCACTGTTTGGTGCGCATTGTGGTCTGGTGGTGTGATTGGGCCGTATTTTTTTGAGAACAACCATGGACGAACCGTTACCGTCAATTCTGAGCGCTATGGCCGCATGTTAACCGATTATTTTTTTACGAAAATCGAAGATTATGATCTTGACGATATGTGGTTCCAGCAGGATGGAGCAATCAGTCACGTAACACGATCAAATCGAGATCTTTTGCAAGAGAAATTTCCTGGACGTTTGATTTCGCGATTGGCTGATGTCAATTGGCCTCCAAGATCCTGTGATTTAACGCCTTTGGATTTCTTTTTGTGGGGCTACGCGAAAGATCGTGTTTACGCAAACAATCCTCAAACTCTTGACGAATTGAAAACTAATATTCGTAAGGTAATGGCCGAGATACCGCCCGAAATGTGCCGAAAAGTCATTGAAAATTACCTCAAAAGAATCAAGGCCTGTAAGAAGTCCCGTGGAGGACATTTGAATGATATCTTGTTTAACTAAAAATGGCAAGGATCAATCTGTAAAATGAAATAAAAATTACAATACATTCCGAATATTTTGTGTGTTTTTTTAAGTTTACTTTATCAAGCTTGAATTGGATAACCCTTTATTTAAATAGATTACACAATACATTTGCACATCTTCACTAACCGTAATTTGTATCGTTTTCTCGATAGTTTCACTACAATAATACACGATTCAAGCAAACTATAATAAAGTTTTGTGTATAATCCAAATAAATGACAAGAACCATGAAATTTTGGGACAGATGGACACATACATTTTGGAATTTTATTAAGTGTGTGCTTTTAGAAGTCAGATTATGTTCTTTATTTTTTCTGGTATTGCACAATGGATCCTATAAACTGGCAGCTTCTTCTATATAGCGTTTAGGCTGTCGATTATTTAATTACATTTCAAATATGCAATCGACAAGTTTTTGTAAATCATATAAAATATAGATTTTTCAGATTAAATGCAGAAATCTGAAAATGAAAAAGGATAATGAAATGGATGGTAATATTTTATTTGTGATAAAATAGAACAAAAATATATAGATAATAGAATTATGCACACTACATAATAATCCGATTTGATTACTCGAATCGCCCACTGCACCTAGAATACCACGCAGTACTGCTTGATATGTCATCAAATTTATGTCTAAACTACAGATGGCAGTAACGTGTGAAAAGTTCTTGACATTTAGAGGTTTCATGAAAAGTTGAATGCATATTTTAATAATAATATGTATTAGTAAATTAACGATTACCAATAGTCCGTAATAAATACTATTGTAAATTTTTTTTTTTTTTTTCACTGCGATTAACGAAAACAATATTCACGAAAAAATTATACTGCCATCTATAGTCAAAGATTGGAAACGTTGACATAAAAAGTTGTCATATAGCAAAATATTTAGCGCATGAGGGAATTAGTTTTTATAGGTGCACTGACTCTCAAAACACTCTACAATGGAATATACAATTTATATTATGAAGCATTACACATATTACCGGTTTTACTATTTTTGTCGTTCTGTATTTTTTAAGCTTATTTGCATTTTACCGATATTTCATCCAGTGACATTATTCTCACATCTCCCGGCTAAATAAAGATAGGAAAAAATATAAACATATTGACGATTGGATAATTATGAATTCTACCTGGCGAAAAGTTTTTAAACTTAACTAACTGATAATTTATTCTTAAATTTTCTTCTAAAAATAATTTCTTCTAAAAACTACTTTCTTATTTTAAATTATTCGGTTTGGAGCTTACATCGTCTCATAGAAATCATTGTCATTTTATCTGATGCGTCATTTTAATTTTTTCCCACGAGAGGCGCTCATTCTACTTTTACAATCATCAACAGTTTCTGACTATCCTAACTCTTCTTTGTCAGTAGACAAGACAAAAATGACTTTAAACAAAACGTTATATAACTTCGCCCATTTGCCTATTCCCAGGAAAACAAGTATAATGTATACAAACTGCCGCGGTAGATTTTTTTTTCTAAAAAAACTGTTCCTGATTACATTTATCGTTTAGTTTTTAGTTTTGAGACTTGCGGGCCGAAATTCTGATGTATCGTTGGGCATAATCTAGAACTTAATTATGTATTTAGCTATAGTCAGTGGTGTTAGATTCACTCGATTTTGACCAACAAATTACACTCTCCTAGAACGGCAATGTTTGCCACCACTATCTCCGAATTATGCTCAGGACAAGATAAAAAAAACCATATCTATTCAAGTCACGTGTCATAATCAGTTTCCATCACCAGAAAGAAACCGGAAAAATTTGTATGTTTCGCTAAACCCATGTTCCCAAAATAATATTCTACCTTCTGCCAACAAATCATCCTCGTGTATGAGTTAAACAAAGAGATTGAAGCCGCGAAACCTTGCCTCGACAATTTTCGAAAACTATTTCTATAATTTAATTCTTCGTTCAATAAATTTCCGGGGAAATTTTTTCTCGATAAATTTCTTGAAATGTATAAAATAAATGTCAAGGGGTTAAGAAACATAAAACCGAGGTATTAATACACAATTATCCAGATAAGTCTTGAAATGTCGTAGAAAATGCAAAATTTCGTTTAAAAATGCTAAAAATCTCGATTTTTATTGATCAAAAAATTAAGTCAAGCGATAACTTTATTTGTTTTTACGCCGCAAGGACGAGTATTTTTGGTAATTTTTGATATTCCTAGGTAGGCAATCACGAAATAAAGTGTTCAGGGTAAGTGGTTATTAATTTATTATAATATGCAACGTTTAGATCAGCAATAATACAAAAAAAAAACAATTTATTGATTAATTGTAGACATATAAACAATATAAGTAAAGTTTAGTAAGCAAATTATGCAAAATGTTGGTATTCAAAATTATTTAAGGAACAAACCATTGCACACTTTTTAGGGGAATTTAAATATCGATACTAAAAAAGGAATTTGTTTTCTCAGTACCATACAGCCTTACATAGATGGCACAAAATAGACAGATTCTGATGTTAAATTTAATGTTCAGTTTGCATTTTGGAATTAAATATCAGCAACATTTTAGTTTATGAGCATAAAAGACAACTATTAATAACTGGTGTGAATCAACAATCAATTCAATTAATCGGAAATTTAGACAAAAAACGGTGGCAGCTACACAGTACACAGCATAAGTATATCGTTAAGGTATTCAATACCGATATTTTTAAATCAAAATATCGAAATTTTGGTATTTTTATGTTTATCAAGGTTTTCTAACATTTCATAGGCATTAGTCGATCGAACTCCAGTAATATAGTATAGCACCCTTCTTTTTAATTGCTTTAATTGTTTGTTTTGTGATTCACGCAGTTTTTTTGTATAAATTCCCAATGCAAGTTCATACCAGTTATGGATAGATGTCGGTAATGTTCATAAACCAAAATGTGTCAAAAATTTATTTTTAAACTGCCAAATTGGTACAAATTTATAAATAGCTGATTATAAAAAGTACCTAAACCGCTTAATGACGATAGATCATCAAACAATCAAAAACCCCCAAGCATTCCGGATGACCAAGACAAAAATAAAAAATATGCTGCAGACGAATGACAGTCCCTCAGTAGTGGTTCATTCAACTGGACATCAAACTTCGTCAACAGGAAACAAAAAACCCGAGCCAAGCATTCCGGATGACCAGGATACCATTAGTGTTGCAAAACCGAGACGATAGTTATTTATAAGCAGGATTGACTCTTCCGTCACTGACGACCAGTTCGAGAGATTCATCACGAACAAATTTCACCTGCAGGATATAAATGCCTTTTGAATGGTTTCTAAGGCTAAAAATGAATTCAACCTTAACTACATATCTTATCGTCTCAGTGCTCAAAGAAAATCTTTTTTTACGGAATACCGGACCCTACAATGTAACAACGTAGGTCAGCAAAAGAACAACTTCAACAACAACAAAATAGCTGAATCGGAGGATGACAATACTCTATCCAAGAAACCAATCTACTATCAAAATGTCAACAGAATGGCCTCTAAGGCGTCAAAATTTCACAATTTTGCGTTAAAAACCAAACATCCTATCTATGCGATTAGTGAAACTTCGTTCCATCTAGGTATCCATAGCTCGGAGTTTTTTCCTAATGACTAGATAATTTACAGATGTGATCAGTCAACTAAGACAAGCGAAAAAAAATCTGGTGAAAGCGTTCTCATAGCCATTCATACGTCAATTAGTAACGAGGAATTAATATTATCTTCATCTTCCGTGGAACACACATGCGTTAAAATATCAATGGCAAGAAAACAAAACATTTTCATATATATATATTGCCTATATTCCACTGCTATCCAGAAGTGAGTTATTTACTAAATGTTGCGATACAATCGGTGACATTTTTAATGCTGCAGAGCCGTCAGATCTTGTTCTTGTAATTGGCGATTTTAATCTACCTAGTACCGAATGGACGTTCGATAAGGATGTTAACTGTTGTCTACTATCCAATTTGACCTCTGATGAATGCTTGTTTGTCGATCAATGCTAAGATGCAATTTGAATCAAATTAACCATATACTAAATTTGAATGGACGGATGCTGGATTTGGTATTTACTAATGAATTAAATATCATCAGCGTATCACAATCCCTGGCTCCCTTTGTTCTGAATGATCAGCATCACATACCTATGGAAATCCTATTTGAAGTGCGGGAAATGTCGATTAATATAGCAACCATCAGTCTGATGCTATGACATACAATTTTAGAAAAATTAATGTAAATGAATTCAATCAACAATTGGGAAACATCAGTTGGCATGACGAATTTACCGATAATATCAATATGAATGTTAACAAATTCTAAGATATCTTGTCTCGATGCTGCGACCGGACAGTACCATTAAAAAAGATCCAATCGAATAATAACCCTCCATGGTACGATAACGCTCTGATAAATTTAAAAAATTTAATAACTAAGGCTTATCAAAAAATGAAAAAAGCAACTCTGAAACTGACAAAATGGCATTCATCGACATCAACTCCAAATTAGAAAGTTACTTTAATATCAGACACGAAAATTACATCCAAATTATTCAAAATTCGATTAAATCCGATCCTAAAACTTTCTGGAAATATTTTGCTACAAAACGTGAAATTAAAGGCTATCCTGCAACAATGTACCTAGGGGAATCAAAATCATCTTCCTCTCACGAAATAGCGAATATGTTTGCTAAATTTTTTCAATCAACATACAAGCCGGAAGATATTCACGCGATTTCAAAAATCTGCAGACATCTAACAACAGCTCCGCATCGATTACAATGCCTACTATTGGTGAAGACGATTTAACTGAAGCAATAAACCACCTTGGCAATGGTTGTGGGCCAGATGGGATCCCATCTTTTATGCTAAAAAATCATGCCGAACAATTTACTCCACCTCTATGTATACGGTTTAATATGTCACTTAGTACAGGCATTTTTCCTACTAGATGGAAATCCTCAAAGGTTTCGCCCATCTTCAAATCAGGAAAAAGGAACGATGTTTCATGCTACAAAGGTATCTCAACCACATCAATGATACCAAAGCTGTTTGAAATAGTAGCATGCAAAACCTTTAAATCTATATCCTACGTCACCTTTCTAACTGTCAACATGGATTTATATACCGGGTAGATCGACCACAATTAAACTAGTTGAATTTACTTACTCATACCTCTCTGATAGATCTCAAATTATCGTCCATGGATTTTCCTAATATTTATTAATGACATAGTCAATGTTATTGTCAATTCCTTGGTTCTTTTGTTTGCGGACGACCTAAAGATTTTTAAAATAATTGCAAATGAACATGATTCAACTTTACTACAAGACGACATTAATAAGATCAGTGAATGGTGTGAAGTCAACCAACTCCACCTTAACATTAACAAATGTAAAGTCATGTCATTTCATCGAAAAGAATCACCAATAACTATGGATTATAATATCAATGGCGCCATCATCAATAGAATAGGCGAATTAAAAGACTTAGGAGTAATGTTTGTCGGAAATATGACATTTACCAAGCATATGGATTTAATTATTGCCAAAGCCAATTCCATGTTCGGCTTTATCAGTCGATGGACCAAAGCAATAATGGATCAAAGGACATTGTTCATACTATACTTCAGCTATGTTAGATCCCAACTGGAATATGCAGCTCAAGTATGGGTCCTTTCTATCAAGACCACATTGATAGACTAGAAAGTATCCAGAAACAAGCTTTGCTGTTTATTATGAAGAAACCTGATTGGGACTATGACCATGACAATCCTTACTACCTCAACGTTGCTCGTCTTCCATCCTATCCAGTAAGATGTAATAACCATAAGATCCCCACACTGGCGAATAGACGAAAAATACTGGGGTCAATCTTCATTGCCAACGTACTCCTACATAAAACGGACTCACCTTATATACTTGGAAATCTGAATATTTGCACTCCTACCCTTTCAATATCTAGTGACTGCTTCAAAAATAAATTGAAAAAACATTTTTTGTAAATTTCCTTTTTCAACTTTTGTCGCTTTTTTGTTATACTTTTAATATATGTACTATAGATAGATTTTTTTTTCTGAAATCATCTGTACTCGATTTCTTTAAGTTTTTAATAAATAAATAAATAAATAATAAATATATGGGCAATGGATTAATCTTAATTTAATTAGCAAAGTTTAATTAATCATTAGACACAATTTGTTTTCTGCCGTCAATCACACAGCATATCATTAATGGACAATTTTAATAAAATTCAATTTAATTCCAGTTATTTAGATTTTTCGAAATTTTTGTGTAATTTTCAAAATTTTCTGAATTTTGGTGAATTTTAATTGAGATTCGCCATAAGCATAAGCAACACAGTTATTTTTTTATGTCGTCCGGTTCAACGTGATTCATACAAAATTTTAAAACGCGAACCGGAGAAACTTACGTAAATACTTCACAACTTGCATCGAGTGCTGCCACTCATATGTGTGACTTTTTAATTGAATCGAACGACCACTCTTACCCTCTTTGTCGAAATAAATAAGACATTGTTTACCTTTTAGGTATAGATGCTTAAGTATATCATTAACAACTGTAATCTAATTAGTAAACAAATAATAAGGAAATGGTACGAGTTGTAGCACATAAATCATTTATTATAATTTACAAGAAATTTAAATACTAAACAATGCGTTAACTAATCTAACACATGTACTATTTTATGTAAAACATGTTTAATTATAAAATATTTAATTTTATTTATTTAATGATGATGATATTTGATTTATTTAAAAATATTAATTTTGTTTAGCGATTTATAAATGTTAGACGTTAATTAACGGCCAGGTCTCACTCAGCCAAACAAAATTTTTAACGACTTGAACAAATTTTATAGAAAATTTACAATACATAATAAAAAATACAAATTTCCAATTACACACGAATTATTATTTAATCTAATTCTGTGAAACATTTTTTTTTTCCTATAAATATGTTCAATAAACCATCAATGTTTACTTCTTTGTTGTCTGATATTAGCATAAATTCAATGTAAATAATGAGAAATACGTACAAGAAGAAGAAGTTAACAACAAAAAAAAATAAAATACAACAGAGCGAAAAAAGTAAATATTGTGCTGTTTGTACATTTTTCACAAAAAAAAAAAAACATAGTTTTTCCGCACATATGATAAAAATTGTATTGTGCTTTGTGCAATACACACACACATGAAAATCAATATTTATGATATGATGTTACGATATACTTAGCTTTTATGCGAAACTTTAAATAAATTGTGTAGTCATTAAGCTTCACCATTGATTTTAAGTTGTCCATGAATGAGATTGTAGAAATCATTTCCTTGTTTAGTTCTCGATGCATTTGACATTTCTCTTTCATTACCAAGCTTTTTTAAAAACTTTCATTTATCGCAAAAAATAATTATAATGATCTGGTGTGAGGTGTGTAGACACGGTGTATTATAATTTTACATGCATGACCTATTTCTCAACACATTTTAGATCAATTTTATATAAGTCAGCAAATCAATAAAAAAAAAGTTTAATAATTTGTAGTTTTACTTTCATATTTGGAGTTTAAATGTTTTATTGTTTATAACGTATACGGTGTACATTCACCAAATACGTTGGGGTTCATCGTCTTTTTCCAGACTACACATGACCATGCAACCCAAGCGTCCTCAGCTGGGGGTTTTGAAAAGGATAAAAAAAATTGAAACCACCTTCAAAGTCACACTTACAAGCGTGCCCAATTTTCCAGGGAGACACAGAATTTTTTGCTAATCGGGACAAGCAATCCAATTACCTCAATAAATTGTATATGAACAGAAGGCAACTAGGAAAGCATTACCCTTCGCAACTAATATACTTCTACGATATTTAGTTATTCTTGATCTGTGCCCCTAAATAGTAGAGCAGGGCGGAAGCAACCAACTAACAGTTTTTTTTTTGCTTTTTAAAAGATACTATTTATTAAATTTTCGAACCTTCATTATCGATTTTTCCTCTTTAACGCACTTCCTATTTCCACAAAAGCGTACCGGATTTTTTTTGATGGACTTAAACTAGAGTTTTTAGAAATTTAGTATTCACAGTATTAAACAAACCAACCATAAACTAATTTAAAAAAAATATTTTTTAATTTTGCAAATTCCAGATCCAGACTTCCAGAGCAATAAAACTCAACAAAATTCGAAACAAATTGAATAGTAATTAAAATAAACATTTAAGAAAGAAAGTGTAATTTTTCTTGAGGTTGTGGAAAGCTATCAAGGAGGAATCACGAGCGGCAAGCGATATTGCTGGGCGCCTGGAAAATCTAAATCAGAATTAAAAAAGATAGAAAATTTCAAGACAAAATTACAAAATAATATTCGTTAAACAAAAATTACACATACATGGCCAATAAAGGCAAGAAGGAAGGAATTTGAAGAACAAAATCGGCAGGAGCTTTCATATTTTATTATTTTTATTTTATTTTGACTTCTTTTTTTTAATATATTTTATATTTTACCTTTTTAAATTTGAAATCATAATTGCAATGTACTAAATCGATTTCCTTTAAAAATTAAATAAATAAATAAATAGATTAAATTGGAGATTTGGTATTTTCTGGAAAACAGGGGGCCTACTATGGAAATCGACCGCCGTCGATTTTTGTTCGTTGTTTATATTCAGCAATAGTAATTACTATTACTGAATATAAACAACGAACAAAAATCGACGGCGGTCGATTTCCTTTCCATAGTAGGCCCCCAGTTCCGGTCACAACAATGGATTAAGTCTGCAAAACAAACAAGGCGCAAAGATTGTTCCAATCTGCTACCTGGCTTTTGATTTTGTACACTATTCTCACGAAATTCTCATGAGAATTTCTATGGTAAACGTAAAAAAATTCTCATGAGAGTATCGTGAGAATAGCGTACTAAATCGCACAGCTGAATCAAAAAATTTAATAATTTTATTGTAAAAGAAGAACTGATTGTTACTACGTATATATTACAGATTCAATCCGGATCGAATCAACTTAGAGTTAACTTTGGATTGAAACTGGGTTATATTTTTAGCGTATATATTGACACTTATGTTGGGATCGAATTGAAACCAAGGTGAGATAAACGTCACAAAAAATTATTCTTAATACATATTTCTAAATTTATTTAAATTCAAACAAAAATTAAAATATTCGCAAATAATCATAAACGAAATAAAAATGACGTTTTTTTATTATTAATATTTTTATAAAAATTTGTTGTTGTTCTTCGATTTGACTCCGTATATATTGGTGTTTTTAAGGATTGAGTTAACACGATTCTACAAATTTGGTGGATCGAATCGAGTTAACGTGAAGTTGAATCTGAACTGTGATTCTCATACGTAGTATGTGACCTGTGATTCTCGGAGCAACAGAAAACGGTGTGGCGGGAGAAGACCGCATAGGAACAGCAACAAACAAATTGTGAATTGGAAGGAAACGAGATCATAAGACATGCCAGTATACCTTATCCAGCAACTCGAGGCTAGCATTAAATAGCAATATCAATCCAAAAATAAATTTATTATGTGTAAAAAGGAGGTAATTCAGTGTTTGGTTATAACGCTTTAAATATCAACAATCTGGAAACAATAATAATTTGCAAAAACAACAAATGATAAGCTAATACGAGAGATAAAAGGAGTGAAAAAGATAGAAAATACATAAAAAAGTGTGACAGTTAAAAAAGACTACCTAATTATTACATCGGAGATTGTAAGCAGCATGAGACTAAAAATAATCCTCATAAGATTTTACCAGGATTATAGAGCTAGTGATAGAAAAACCCTGAAGCCTAAATGTTGGGTCCATTTTCAAAATCAGAGTCCAAATACACATTTGAATGGCTATATACTTCGCTACACTATGGTAGTTAAACGTCAGAGCAATCGCTCTTTGAACTTGTAAAAAATTAATTGTTTTTATTTTATTATAAGCCTAGAATAAATCAAAACTCGAAACATGGAATGTTAAAACTCGGCATGTGATGTGCTCACTGAAACGCACCTCTAGTTTCACAGGTATCCCAATAGAAGTTAGATTTCCTAACTTTGCCATGCTAATTGGTAATAATATCGTTGATTCTAATCACGTAATGAGTTAACACGAATTTGATTAGCATCAAATATCGCCAATTTGTGATTGATTTCACGAGCTTTGTTTTAACATAAAATAGGGCTTGTCTAAAACTATTGAAATTATCAAAAAAAAAAAAATCGTGTTGATAAAATATGGGTTTTTGAGTGAAAAAGTACCGTTTACGCAAAGTATTGCCTAGATTACTGTGATCCTGATTCTTTTGTAACCAATTCAGACAAAATCTTTTCCTATCGGAAATTGTCCTGATATTGCTCGCGCTATGCCTCTCAGTGACCTGGTCAATCGGGCCCATAAGACATGTTCGAAGCTCGTTGGAAAATATTATACTCTGTTGATATCACAATACAATAAACTTTTTATTAAGAAAATGCTATGATCAATGCTATCGTTCCAACTGTAGAACATTTGGAAAAAGGTACCATTTTCCAAGTAGGACATGAATTGGGTGCCGTTCAGCCTTTAGTTTGCAAGTTCATTAATATTATTTTTTTATTGGGATAACATGAGCTTCTTTCCAGACCGAGGGAAAAGACGAGGTAGCCAGCGCACAAGTTATAATGTGAAGGATGTTACGCGAGTAACTTGGATTTGATGAAGGGGCTGCAATAAAATATGCCTTTCATTAAGTTCTCTCACTGGGCTAAATAAGAAATAAAATAAATAAAACAAATAAAATAAATAAATAAAACTATCAAACAAAACTAAAAGAACGTCTTTTCTGGCGTGGAAATAGTTAATACAAAGGCCGCAATACAATAAGATAAAGGGCTAAATGGCCTAGCAAGAATGTCAGCAGAGCGCTCTGGAAGAACCTGAAGAAATCTGTGCTGATTGAAGGAGGATCTAAAAGTAAAAACCCCAAACAGAGTAAGTAGTATGTGTTAGCAGACGATGTCGACCGCAAATGCACGTCGCATAGTCCCAACATATCCAGCGAACAGCTGTGTGGTTTGTCGAGAGAAATGATAGTAGTTATTATATTCCCTTATGTGTGTAATGTAGAAATACAACATGTGTTGGTCTTGAAGATCGCTTTGCATTGTTCGGAACAAATAGTAATCTGATGGGGGACAATCTGGTGAATATCTGGTGGCCATATCTACGCTAAATGTAGCTGAGCTAACGATTGATAAAGTTCGTAGCCGTTTACTTGAAGAAAAATTTAGAAAAATGACGATAAAAATTTCTCCGGACTGACATGATCAGAAACACTCCGTAACAATTCGCTATTACAACTGTAATTACATTGGACATAAGGCCAATAAGTGTCCAAAACCAAGCATGTGTCAATCAATGAATAAGTAGCAGAGAAACCTCCAATAAACTTTCTAGTTGATTGTGACTTGAATTGGTGTCGGACAAGAAAAAAATAATTCCATTTGAAATTCAAGTCGCCAAAAAGGATGAAACATTAAAGGTTTCCAGTTAACGCACAATCTACTGACGGCTAGCAAACTCGATGATGGCGACTTTAGCAATGTACATATTTCAAAAATTGTTCATCAAGAGCAGCGGTAAAAAACAAAACCCCACTCAAAATGTCGTAAGACCAACCTGGTCCTATCACATATTAGTGTTTTTGGATCGAGATTCATCGCTCATATTCCGAAACAAGATAAACGTTGACAAGCATCAGGTAGAAATTCCGAATATATGGATATCGCATATTTTCAAAACGGTCGCATATTTGCGAAACGTGATGTAGTCTGAGATGAATTGATGCAGTGCAGAATTCTAGCTCACACAAATCCACAAAATACAACAGTTCACTAAGAACAGCCTAGCAACAATGGGTAGAGACATGTCGAAAATATTAATGTGGTCAGAAAGATCGGATCACAGTAGAAAACTCGTCGTATGTAACTCCTAATGTCACACAAATTTTTATAAATATTTTATATTATATTTATAAAAATAAATATGTATTATACATTTTTTGTATCTGTTAATTATATAAAACATATTAGAAAATATATATACAGATATGCATACAGAAAAGAGAAATATGCATACAGAAAATCAATTTTGGTCAAAAAAATGATCCAATGAACCAAAAAACGTAATTTATTAAATTTTTCTCAGATTAAAACCCATTTGTTAAACAGGAATCGCAAATTATATGGTAATGGTAAATGACTGGTCGAAAATAAAACCATTCCCATTTCCCATTAACATTTATCATTGAACCGGAATACGGGTGCAGGAGGATATTGACAGGCTCGATAAGGCTGCTTTGTATAATTCCAATGATATTAATACTAAAGTATTGCTACTAAATCGGGATATTTTGTCCCTTATGGATAAGCATACTCCACTTGTTACCAAAAGAATTGATACAACCACCAACTTCGAGACATGGCTTATAAAGTTTGGAAATTGGCTCGTCTACCTGAGAATTAACGTATACTATTATATTATGATAAAAAGGTGAAAGGTGTTCCTAATGTAAGTTCAGTTCCTCATATCAATCAAATTTCCACTTGCCCACCTGATAATTTTATCGGTGTTGGTCACTCGAGTCTTGCAGCTTGTGTGGGCAACGCCTTCCAATTTTCAGAGGTTGATGAGGATGTAGTGTTTAAAGCAATCTCATGCTGTAGGTGATGATGGTATTTCTTTGAAATTTATTAAATGTTGCATTGCGGCCATATTACCTTTATTGGTTCATATATATAATTATATATTAAACACACAAATTTTTCCAAAATGTTGGAGAATAAGTAAGGCGATTACCATACCTAAAAAAAGACCCATTAGTGCCAACTGACATGCGGCCTATATCACTTTTACCAGATAAACCAGTCTCTCTCTAAATTTCAATCGGGTTTTCGTCAAGCGTATAGCACAACTTCACTGTTGATGCATGTAACTGATTTTATTAGATCGTGTGCTGACAGAAACCGTAAGACAATCCTGATTCTTTTAGATTTCTCGAAATCTTTTAATTCAATAAAATTTGATATACTCGAGAATAAACTAAGAACGAAATTTTGTTTACCCACTGAGTCTATCAACTTAATTTCATCATACCTGACGGAAAGATTTCAGTACGTTGTAACCAATAAGGGTAAATCTTCTCTGTTACCATTGTCAGCTTGGGTTCCTCAAGGTTCTATCCTGGGGCCGATTATTTTCTCGTTATATAAAAATGATATTTCGGGATTACCGTTAAGTTGTAATTACCATCTATTCGCGGATGATGTCCAAATATTTAAAGAAATACTTAATGACATCTTGTCTCACATTACCATTGATTCGCTCAATAAAGATCTTGATATGATTAAGGAGTGGGCACTAAATAATAGTCTTGCTAACAATGCGTCTAAGTCTCAAGCTATCATTTTTGGTAAAAGAATTGATTATGATATGTTTCCACCTGTTAAAATTAGTAATGAAATTATACCTTATGATAGCTCTGTTAGAAATTTGGGTATTATAATGTCTAACGACCTTAGTTGGGACAAACATGTTGATCAAATTTGTCAAAAAATGTACATGACTCTTCGTTTATTACGTAGTAAACGACTAACTACTACACTAGATTATTACTAGTTCGGTCTATTGTTATGAGCCACTTATTATATTGTGATACCGTTTTTTCGAGATTGAACCTTTCAGTGATGAATAAAATTATAAGAGTGTACAATGGTTGCCTCCGTTATATATTCGATTTAAGAGCTTTTGATCACATTTCGCATATCAGAAACGTAATTTTTGGCATGCCCTTGAAACAATTTTTTGATTACTGAGTTGCTTTATTTATTTTTAAAAATCTTCATCTTCCATACTCCACAAAATATATAGTTGATGGATTTAGGTTTGCCCGATCTGAGAGAACTAAGAAACGAATTGTATTGACTCATAATTCGACGTATATGGACGGTGCCCTCTTTGTTCGAGGCGTAAATATTTGGAATAGTCTACCTTTACAGGTGAGAGAGGCCAAGTCTGTTCAAATATTTAAGAAACGTTATTTAGATTACATCATGTCACAGTAACAATACGATTTGTAATCACATATATGTATATTATATAATTTTAAATTTTTATATTCTACATTTATCTGTGTATTATCGGATCCGAAACGCGATATGGTACAAAACGCGACATGGTACACAACGCGATATTTCAAAATGCGATATTTCAAAAGGTGATATGGTACAAAACGCGATATGGTACAAAACGCGATATTTCAAAACGCGTTATGGTGCAGAATGTGCATTCCGAAAGGACGGGAGCGTAGCGACCCGATTTATACCGATCCTATATACTCTCGCTTCTATCGATTTTTAAATTCCTATAAACTGAAATTAAATTTCCCCTTCACCCGACTGATATAACCCGATCCTAAATTCCCGTTTTGTACCATATCGCGTTTTGTACCATATCGTGTTTTGAAATATCGCGTTTTGTACCATATCGCGTTTTGTACCTATCAGGTTTTGAAATATGTAAATAAGAATTTTCCGGATAAAGATTTTTTTTTAATGATTTCACAGTAAACAGCATATTTTAATATTTTTTAAACTTCAGTGTCATTTATTAAGATTTTAAATTTAGTTTAGTTAAAAATAAGCTAAATAAAAGAAAAAATGAAAGAATACGAAAAAAACGTTTTCCGTATATTAGATGTTATTCCGGATAAAAGAGGTTTGTATGTACATACCATATTTTAATGAAAATATACCATTTCCATAAAGTCGATAAATGCACTAACATTTCAAACTTGTATTGTTTTGTTTTTAAAAACTGACGTAATGTCGATAGACATACTTCAAACGAAAGGTTTAAACAAAACATTTATATTTTTTTGAGGTTTTTGCGTTTAATTTCATGACAATTCCTTTAGATTGAATAAGACAACATAATAATTTAGAACCCATATATATAAATTAAAACCATAATTAATCGTAATGGAATATATAAACAAAAGAAATATAAAATAAAGGTAAATAAGTAAAAACAACAAAACGTCTTACCTGGCAATACAATGTAACATCATTTACAGTACCAGTACCATTTGTTATATCAACATTGAGCTGCTCCAACGTGAGTTTCTCCTCTAAAAATTGTCCCAGATACCGTTGCAGTAAGTATCTGCACACCTTTTTCTTAAAAATATCGGGCAAAAAGCTCGGTGAAAACCAAGACATTTTTAACATATTTGCTCCTTTGTTGTCTTTTTTTTATTAGAACTCGAACCAAAAATATTTTTAGGTAAACTTTGAATTATAAAATCCAAAGTATTATTCAATTGTGAATATTTTGTTTGTTATTTTATAAATTATAATATTTTATATAGAACACTTCAGTAATTTACGCGAGACACAAAAAAAATTATAAAAACTCGTATATAGAATACGCAAACACGCAATAAATTTTTTGTGTTGTGTTGAAAACAAAGAAACTGATGTTGCAATAAAAAAAAAAAAATGAAAACGTCAAAAACACTTTAAATATCGTTTCTTCATGTTCAACCTTATCATATTTGTACACGACACTATATTAACAAAATTAATTTAATTATTTTATTGATCCGTGTATTAATTAAATCTTAAAAATTAAAATTTTCAATCAAAATATTTTTTTTTTCACTATGTTCACTTTATTTTACAAGGTACGATTTTCCTCTATTTCCGTACTCAACGAGTTTTGACGATTGTATGAAGAGAATTACATGAATGGTAGGTGATTTGTGTATGTTAGAAAGAAAAAAATATAATCAAAATGATAATATTATGTGTTGTTTCACTCGTTTTTTGTTGTGATGATGGAAGTTTACGAGTGTTGTTGTTGTAAAAATCATATGTTTTTGTATGGTTCAAACAAGAACGGACGTACGTTTATTATGTTATTGTTTTTCTCGTTTTGTTTATTTTGGTTAGACAGCACTTTGAACGGCAAATGAGATAACTACTACAATTATTTGAACGAGTTGATGTTATTCCAAATTACTAATTCAAACTCACATTATAATTTTCCGAATACTATTAAATAACATTTTTTATTTCCTAATTTACAAACATTTTTACTTTATTCAGCCCCCTCTTGGATCGCTGGCGCATTTTTCTTCGGTTTACACTCTGGATACTTGGCCGTATGGAAACTTTTTAGTTCGCCTTGATGTGTTAGCATGTACATACGAATTTTATCGTGATTCCTAACCCGTTCCTTTTTGCGGCGATAAATGTCCCAAGAACGGAATTTTGTATAGAATGGTGGAAATTTTTTCTTCTGTAGTACAATTTTTCCGCCCATTACGTACTGATTGAAATCCATGATTTCATCTCGTTTTATTTCGTCGGCGGTGCGACACACTGCCGGGCTAGCCACAACATTAGGAAAATCATCGTGCTCCTTGCGCAATTCAACCAGATGTAATTGTTTCTCTTCGGCCAATTGTTTGTGGCTCTTCTGCTGGAGGAGTCCCACAAAAAATGCTTTAACAACATGCTGGACATTTGTTGAACCTTCAACTTTAGCGTATATATCCTTAATACCCAATACTTGGCAAATTGTTTTTATAGCACGATGGCACACCAGTCCATACCCCTCCGGCTTCTTTTTTACATAGATTTTCGTAGACCCGAACTGGCAGAAGAAATCATGAAGTACCGTATGATTATTAGATAATTCGATGTGCATTAGTTTTTGAGCCGATCTATTTCTCGCTTTTCTGAGGGCCGCTTTCGTCTCCACCGCTTTTCCAAGCGCAAATCCGGCTAATCCATTCCCATTACCGCACACCACAAAACATGATAACCGCCGTTTTCGTCCTAGATTGCCTTTCATGATGAAAACCGTTTTCAACTCTATAACGCGAGTATCAAATCCGTCAAATCTATCCTCACCGATTGGATCGGGTGCCCCAATACTGCGACCGGGCATACGACTACCGGTCCAACCACGATCAATCGGATTTATACGCATTATACGAAAATTGCCCATTTCATCGCGAATTTTACGCAATTTTGCGTCATGATCTGGATCTTCGGGCAGCTTTTGCTGTTGTATCAATTCACGGCCTCGTATAATGGGCGAATTCAAACCGGGCCATACGATATTCGATCGGCCGACACCAATAACTTGTCCCTTATTTAAATCTTTTGCAATCCGTCGACCAACACCTTTACCACGTCCTCGTTTCTTACCCGCGTTACTAACCGATGTAACACCCTTCCACAGATCATCGGCCGGTACTAAAATGTTTTACAGAAATATAATATTTGATTATCCATTCGTAATGCACGACAATGAGGTTATGTAAAATGATCACTTACGTTTATTGAAAAAACTTGTATTTCTAAATGCGGTTATGCATGGTAATGCAGTTTGAGTTAATTTATTAACATTTGTAAAACTATTGACACTCGTTAATTTAAGATTATTAAATGATTTAATAAGATTTGCGGATAAAATTCTTGCTGCCATATTTTATGGGTGGCCATAAGAATTGAAATTTCAATGTGTCAAATGTTTGACAGGTATTGAGAAGTTTGGTTTTCTAAACCTAGATGGCCACTTTTTAACGAAGGTTATTTTATTGGATATTGTAAGTAACATGACGAACAATAGGTGGCGGAACTATATTTGGTGTTTGTACTAGATAAATTATTTTTATGGTAAAAAGTTGAGATTTTTATTGTAGGTGTCACTGTGGCCATCGCCGGAACCATAGAGTCACAAAGAGTATGTGTTTTAAGAAGAATTATTAAAGTCGTCCGTGAATTTAATTTTTTTTAAGGTTTTTTCGGCTTTTCGAACAAAATATCATTTTAATGGACACCCATACAATGTTTACGACAATTTTTGTCGCAGAAAACAAAGAGGCCATTTATTAACAATATTTCTACCACAAAAGTAGAAAAACTTTTTTTTCTACTTTTGTGGTAGAAATATTGTTAATAAATGGCCTCTTTGTTTTCTGCGACAAAAATTGTAGTAACATTGTATGGGTGTCCATTAAAATGATATTTTGTCCGAAAAGCCGAAAAAATCTTAAAACAAAGTATGTGTTTTATTTCACTCATAATTTATTTTTAATTGAATCGAATTAAAAAAAATACAATTTAGCATAGCTATTTCGTAGAAGCTGAATATCTAATTGATATTTTCCTACCGCTCCTAGTGATAATAGAATTGTATTTGCAATTGACACGAGCGTTATTAACTGTTGAATTTGTATGTAGAAACGTGTTCTGATTCGATGCAACGTAATTTGCAACTGATTCTCTGGATAGAAATGATTCTGCTATAATTTCGCAAATTCATAATATTTTCGACCAATTGAATATAATAATATTTTCTTCTTTATTAGCTGGATATATTGTTGTGTAGGTTCTATTTACCTTCGCATTTTTTTGTAGTGACTGTTTTAACATTGAAGGCAGAATGATGGCTTTTGTCCAAACACCGATTTATTTGTGAAGATCAACTTATTCAAATAAATCACTTCGTGAGGAGACTTATGCCCGGTTTACATAAGACCAACATTTTTCTTCTGCAAAATGAATAAGATATAACATTGACTTTTTGCACATGAGAGACAAGAAAAACAATATATCCCAACAAAAGAAGAATTTTTGAGCAAAAATGACCATAAAAATGCAAATGTTGCCATAAAATATATTCGATCCGAGTATTTTTATGGCAACATTTTTAAAATCAACAAGAAAAAAAATTATTTCTCATTTATAAATGTTGAGGATTCATAATAAAAACAGATGCCATAGATAAAAATGTAAATTTCGCATTTGAATTCATTGAAAGTAAATTAATAATGATCCTATGAAAAAAATTACGCCATTACTATATATGTTTATTTCTTTCTGGCACATTGATTATTTTTATATAGCGGATTCTTTCTTACTTACCTGAAAAAATTTACAGAAGAAAACAATTTTCTCATGTAAACCGGGCATTATTTGAATAAGTTAAAAAGACTGACCTGACGTCTGTCGGAAAACGATCTATTTTCAATTGAAGCCGCTAGATTTGCACGATTTACATGTTCCAATTTTTTTTCCAGTAAAAAATGAAAGGTTAAGTATATTACGATTTTCGTTTGCGAGAGGAGCACCAAACAAATTCCAGTAAAATAAAATTGGATTTTTTTCTTTTTAATTTGAGCAATTGTTGGCATAAAACTGGGAATGTTGCCATAAAATATAGTTTCTACGAGTATTTTTATAGCAGTAAAATAAAAAAAATTCAAAAAAGTTTCAAATAAACATCAAACAGCGATAAACATCATTCAAACAAAACGAGCAAACATGAGCGGTAATTAAATATTTTATTTTTACTTTCAATTCGATGTTGTTCGTTATCTAATTTAAACGCAAGCTGTTCAAACTGTCAAAATTTATGGGACATACAAAAAAATTATAGCACTGCCTTATTTGTTTATATTGCTGACTCTTTTTAACTAGTAACTTTTTTTTTATATGCGTGCAGCTCTATTTTTCAGTAAAAAATTTGTTGGGGAAAAAAATTGGAACATGTAAATCGTGCATCACTGTGGCCATCGCCGGCACCATAGAGTAATCATAATAAGAGTATAGTAGTATTCAAATCTCGCTGGAATTCTGACAGTTCTCGCGCAGGCAAAATATGGCGGATACGCAGTGATGTATTAAGTATAATAATACCAGTTTATTGTTTACATTTTTATGTTGTATTTTTATTACTTAACTGTATAAATTAACTTTGTAAGAATCACTGACACTTTTGAAATTAATATTTAATTCGATAAGCAACGAATTAATTCATAATTCCATTAAATTGAAAACCTATTTTGCTTTTTTATGTTGTTGTGGTTTTGTTCGATATGAATGACATTTGGTTATTTATTTTCCCTAGTTCGTACCAAAATTAAATGTTGACATTGTTTCCAAAGGCGTGCAATTTTTTTATAGATGTATTAATTTTCACTTGAAATATCATTGTAATAACATAAATACATGATCATTTTGAATATTTTGTGTATTAAAAGTGAAATATAATTCTTTTTAATGGTTATTGATTATTTTATTTAGATTTACTATCTAAGATAAATGCGACCCATCAAAATGTTTATAATTTTTTTTTCTACATCACTGAAAGCTGCGCAGAACAATTAAAAAAATTTTTTTTTTAAGATCTGAATAGGACTATACATATGTGTTTTATTTCACTCATAATTAGTTTGTAATTAAATCGAATTAGAAAAATTACAATTTACTTATAAAATTTATTAGCGTGGCAGTCACGATACACGAGCATATTTCGTATAAGCTGAATTTCTAATTAATATTTTCCTACCGCTCCGAGTGATAACAGAATTGTATTTGTAATTGACACTATAGCGCTGTTCACCGTTGAATTTGTATGTAGAAACGTGTGCTGATACTGATGCAATGTAACACTGCATCCCCAATGAAATTCCTTTAACTTTTTCCTTACAGAAAAGTATGAAAAAAATTTTGAGAAAAAAAAATTTTTTTTTGTTAGGTTGGTGATTTCCTTATGAAAAATGCAAATAACTTACAATTCTATAAGGGACATGAATTGAAAAAATTCTCCCAACATAGCAAAAGTTTCCAGGCGGCAGCACTCAACATTTTTAATAATACTGTTTTCTGTGGCACACAAATTTTGATCTATTTTTGATCTTTTTTTGATTAAAATTGGATTTGTTAACATTTTTTGTCTTTTTCTTTTTGAAAATGGATCAAAAAAAAAATCCAACAAATTTTTTGGATTTTTTTTTGATCTATTTTCAAAAAAAAAGACAAAAAATGTAAACAAATCCATTTTGAATCAGAAAAAGATCAAAAATAGATCAAAATTTGTGTGCCACAGAAAACAGTTATTAAAAATGTTTAGTGCTGCCGCCTGGAAACTTTTGCGGTACTTGTTTTTAACGAAATCATGTTTGTCTGCAGGTTTACTATGGAATGTCCCTTATAGAATATTATAAGTTATTTGGAAAAATGTTATCAAACTTTTAACTTTTTCCTTATGAGACATACAATGAAGTAAACCGCATTTGCAAAATCGGTTGTTGTTGTTGTTTTTCTGCTTGTCACAAATTAAAAAATATTGAATGCATGTTTGTATTTTAACAATTAGTGTTGTATTTTGTGTCCTGTGAAAAAGTAATAAATAATATATAATATAATAATATAAAATAACAGGTAAACAACAAATAATTTTGTAAAATGAAGTTAGCTTTACTTTGACTTTTCCCTATTCATTGGGTATGCTCTTCATAAGGAAAAAGTTAAAGGAAAAAGTTAAAGGAAAAATTATTTTGCATTGGGGATGCGCGGTAATTTGTAATTCATTCTCTGGATATAAATGATTCTGCTATAATTTCGAAAATTTATCTTAATCCTTTTAGATGGGTGCCATTTAATTCGACACAAAACAGTAATATTTCGAACCAATGGAATACCTATAGTAATATTTTCTTCCTTCTTTGCTGGAGATATTATTGTGTAGGTTCTTGGTCTCAAATTTTTTCCATTAAAAAATTATTATAGTGCCTGTTTTGACATCGAAGGCCGAATGATGGCTTTTGTTCAAACACCGACTTATTTGTGAAGATTAAGTTATTCAAATAAGTCACCTCGTGAGCAGACTTATTTGAATAAGTTAAAACGGCTGATCTGACGTCTGTCGGAAAACTCGATCTATTATCAATTGAAGTCGCTAGAGTTCTACTCATACAAATTTCAATTATTATACGAATTTAAAATACTCTAATGGTGGATTGTATTTTATGACTAAATTTTAGTCTGAGAGTAACGATTAATAGTCAACCGAGAATTTGCATAAAAATGGTACTACCATATATTAAATAATTTATATATAGAACGTTTGTGTTCTTTTTTTCTCTTATCCTATCGTAATTAGATTTTTTGACACGGTGTCATTTTTGTCGTTTTTTTTCAAACTTCGAAAAAATATTCGAAGTAATCATGCTGTTCATCTTCCTCCTGTAGTTGAATCACCACTTGAGGACGCAACAATTACATCATAAATAATTCCTATGGATTAGAGTCGAACATAATGACATTGGTTTTGATGACCGATTGGTTTTGATACCGAAAATATCTGACAATGATAAAATTTCATAAAGGGGCCCCAATTTTGAACTAGTGTATTTAGGAAGCAAGAATATTATTAAATTATAGGAGCCTATTATATTGCAAAATATTATTTCGTTAAACAAATAGCTTCAGATAATTATTTTTATTAAAGCGATGTCCGATAGGAACTAGAAGAAACTCGTGTTTATAGTTGATAAATTTGAATTTAGTTTGATTACTGTAATTCCAAAAAGTTCAATTATCCGCTGAAATATCAAATTTATTAGAAATCCCGATAGCCCCATTATGATTATTCCTACCCACAAAAAGTCATGAAAATAATTTGCAAGCTTCTTAAAAACTACTAATTGGAATTAAAATTAAAATCAGACAAAACAAAAATATCGCACTAAACAAAATTTTACGTAAGCAACTAGAAATCTAGTTTAAAAAGAATGACGCCAATATTTCCTCTACATTCATTTTTGCATTATAAATACACATATTACGTTTCGTTAAACACTCCTTGACTGTTAATACAAGAGAAAAATATACAACTGTTGGCTATTTTTACAGTTCATATAATATGCAATTAAGATAAATAAAACAAATATAATTTGTTTAAACAAAATGTTAGTTCAATCACGTTGACTATTCGATCATTAAGGATTAATATATACCTATGTACATACGAGTATTCACCCAGTTGCACAATAGATGGCCTTACTTCAGAACTTCTTTTAAAAAACATTTAAAAATCCCATTTCCATCCAACATACCCAATCCCATCATAATCGGTTAAGAAATTACAGAGTTCCGTCCCAGATGGCCATATTCCAGAATTTCTTCCAAAAATAATTTCACAATCCCATTTCCATCCAACTTATCCAATCCCATCATAATCGGTTAAGAAATCACCGAACAACGTTTGTACGTGAAGAGGACGGAAACGAGGAAAGAATCAAGACGAAAGAATCAAAGTGTGAGACGGCGAAGGTTTTTTTCCCATGAAATTTTAGCACGGCATACTTTATGGAAATAAAAATTAACAAACAAAAATATACCGTACAAGTTTAATTTTTTTTGCTGTCAGATCCACATAAGGACTAGACGCACCAAACGTCGACGGCGAGCGGCGAATTTAAATATGCATTAATTTATTTATGTATTATATATATAGAAACGTCCGACCATATTCAAATATTCACATTCCTTATACAAAAATATCTATTGTTTATTCACAATATAGGCTGCGGGCCAATAGTCGGGTAAAAGTCAATTTTAAGTAAATTTTTCGGTAAATTCATTTATTTTCCAAAAACTCTATGGCAAACTGATCGAAAAATCTGTTCTAAATCCGATTTTTACCATAGTAAACGATTTACCCGATTATTGGCCCGCAGCCATAATAGAAAAATTTAGGATATAATAACTTTAAAACAAAAAGACTTACCAAGTAGGTAAATGCATCCTAAGTAGGTAAATGCAAATAATAAAATAAAATTTTTATTTAATTTAATTTGATAGTCGACTGTTCTCGTCGACGGTCAAACAGCAACTGTAAAAATATGACAGCATGAAGTTAAAGTTTATAACAAAATAATACGCCCTACACGCTACACATGACCTGATTTGGTTAGGTCGTCGGGCTGATTAGATCAGATCAGATATAAAATCAGGTCGTGTATAGGTTTGTCGTATGGCAATTTTTCTGTCAGGTGATGTCAGGTGGAAAATCCATCCAACCGTCATCCAACCATCAAACCGCCTGATCAAATCAGGTCGTGTGTAGCGTGTAGGGCGTATTATTTTGTCATCAACTTTAACTTCACGCTGTCATATTTATACAGTTGGTGTTTGACCGTCGACGAGAACAGTCGACTATCAAATTAAATTAAAAAAAAAATTTATTTTATTATTTATTATTTTTAAATTTAATTCAATTTATTTGAATTTTGTATTTGTGTAATTAATTATTGATAAAAATACATAAGTGAAGTGAACGTTTCAGTTGTGATTGTGAGTTATTATTTACAAGGATGCATTTACCTACTTGGTAAGTCTTTTTGTTTTAAAGTTATTATATCCTAAATTTTTCTATTATATTGTGAATAAACAATAGATATTTTTGTATAAGGAATGTGAATATTTGAATATGGTCGGTCGAGATAATATTTATTAATATTCGTACTAAAGTACAAATGGCGTAATTTTTCAATTTCTGATTTGTCATCTTTTTTACAAATATGTAATTGGAATATATTTTTTATACTATCGTTTCTATATAATACATAAAAATTAATGCATATTTAAATTCACCGCTCGCCGTCGACGCTTGGTGTGTCTAGTCCTTAAGTGGATCTGACAGCAAAAAAAAAAAAAAAATAAACTTGTAGGGAGCCTGTTCACGAGATTTACATTGTTACAATATTGTTAACAATGACAGCTTAAAATCGTTCATGAAACTACATTGTAACAATGAACACGTGCCTTTTTCGTTCACGAACTCTACATTGTTACAAACGTCATTCTCAACCCAACTCGAGACTGAGAACAAAATTCAATTTTTAATATATTTATTTTAAATAAATTTGTGTTTTACGGATACACTGATTATTTTGATGCTTCATAATACTATGATTAGTTCGTACTATTGGTTTATTTTTTAGTTACGATTCGTACTTTATGGAAAAAAATTTAAAAATTGTCCTCTAGGCAAATCGAACTTTACAAAATCATAAAACGTGCACAATAGATCGTTAGGAATCTTAAGAAGTCTAATAGTATCTTGAACGAAAGCCGCATCATCTTCTGTGATGTCACAGTATTAAACTGCGACACGAGATTGTTTGGCAGCTGCCTCGGCTGCTTGATATTCTTCAATCTATAAATACAATTTTTATTCTAGTCTTGTATTTTATAAAGGCCGCTCGGTCTTACCGGTTTGGTGAGTTTGCGGTCACGTCGTCTCTCAGCACGGATTATACCATCTGTAATAAGTGCTTTGCCGCCATCGACATTAGTGGCAAGATCGGACAGCGTAGCGTAGACCAAAGCAGCAATTTTAAACTCAACATTTAAGTTTAATGTCTTGTTTACAACCTCTTGGGCAAACGAACGACATTAGTCTTGTCGTCTGCATCGGCTGGGAGTACGGCTAATGCAAGAACATATTCCTGTGCATATGGTTTGTCAGATGATAAGGCAGGTGGTAAATGAGCTTAAACGACTGGCGGGTAATGCATGGAAAACAATATTTAAAGTTAGTCTCCAGTTTTGATTCCCTCGGGATTAATTTAATTAAATATTACTAATTTTTTAAAAATATTGCAATTCAAAATAATAATTAATAGAATCTGCCCCAGAATTGCTTCTCCGTTTGAAACTTATATTGAAAATTCACAACAAACTCCTTCGTACCACAATAAAACATTGCATTGCCAGAAAGTTCATAATTTATTTTGTCTACGCAAATCTAACAAATTTTACTGCAATCTCAGTTTTAACAATACATTTTTTTATCTTAATTCTGTGGTTATGTTTTTAACAATGTTTTGACACTTGGGATAATCTCATAGTTAACTATTACGTCATTTCTACAATGACAGTTGTTACGATATTGTAACAATGTAAATCTCGTGAACATACTCAGGGTATATTTTTGTTTGTTCATTTTTATTTTCATAAAGTATGCCGTGCTAAAATTTCATGAAAACGAACCTTTGCCGTTCCACTCTTTGATTCTTTCGTCGTGATTCTTTCCCCGTTTCGTTCCTCTTCACGTACAAACTGTTGTTCGGTGATTTCTTAACCGATTATGATGGGATTGGATATGTTAGTCGGAAATGAGATTCTTAAATCATTTTTGGAAGAAGTTCTGGAATATGGCCATCTGGGGCGGAACTCGGTAATTTCTTAACCGATTATGATGGGATTGGGTATGTTGGATGGAAATGAGATTTTTAAATTATTTTTGGAGGAAGTTCTGAAATATGGCCATCTGGGGCGAAACTCGGTTACTTCTTAACCGATTATGATGGGATTGGATATGTTGGTCGAAAATGAGATTTATAAATGATTTTTGGAAGAAGTTCTGAAATAAGGGCAGCTGGGACGGATCTCAGCCATTTCTTAATCGATTATGATGGGAATGGATATGTTGGATGGAAATGGGATTCTTAAATTATTTTTGGAACAAGTTCTGGAAAGTGGTTATCTGGACCGGAACTCTGCAATTTCTTAACCGATTATGATGAGTTTGGGATGTTGGATGTTCTGGGATATGGCGATCTGGGTCGAAACTCGGTAACTTCTTAATCGATTTTGATGGGATTTGATATTTTGGTCTAAAATGATATTCATAAATGATTTTTGGAAGAAGTTCTGGAATTAAGAGCACCTGGGATGGAACTCGACCATTTCTTAACCGATTATGATGGGATTGGGTATGTTTAATGGAAATGGGATTCTTAAATTATTTATGGAAGCAGTTCTGGAATATGACCATCTGGGGGTGGAACTCGGTAACATATTAACCGATTATGTTGGAATTGCATATGTTGGATGAAAATGGGATTCTTATACGATTTTTGGAAGAAAGTCTGGAATATGACCTCCTAGGACAGAAAATGGGCATTGTAGATGAAATGAGATTATCAAATAATTTTAGGAAAAAGTTTTGGAATATGGCCATATGGATTATGCGCTCTTGTATTGCAAATTCCTGAAACGTGTAAATTTTCGCTTGGTTCTAAATGTTGAGATTCATAAATGATTTTTGGAATAAGTTCTGAAATAAGGGCATCTGGGACGGTGCTCGGCCATTTCTTAACCGATTATGATGGGAATGGATATGTTGGATGGAAATGGGATTCTTAAATTATTTTTGGAACAAGTTCTGGAAAGTGGTTATCTGGACCGGAACTCTGCAATTTCTTAACCGATTATGATGAGTTTGGGATGTTGGATGGAAATAGGATTCTTAAATGATTTTTGAAAGAAGTTCTGGGATATGGCCATCTGGGTCGAAACTCAGTAACTTCTTAATCGATTTTGATGGGATTTGATATTTTGGTCTAAAATGAGATTAATAAATGATTTTTGGAAGAAGTTCTGGAATAAGGGCACCTGGGACGGAACTCGACCATTTCTTAACCGATTATGATGGGATTGGGTATGTTTAATGGAAATGGGATTCTTAAATTATTTATGGAAGAAGATCTGGAATATGACCATCTGGGGGTGGAACTCGGTAACATCTTAACCGATTATGTTGGAATTGGATATGTTGGATCTGGATATGTTGGATTGGATATGTTGGAATGGGATGGAATTGGATATGTTGGAATCATAACTAATGTACCCTATAAAGATGCGCACTCGAATATTATGCCGCGGCTGTATTCGTAGTGCCTCAGAGCTATCGTTCATCGCATTGGTTGCCATGGTAAATGTTGACTCGATGACTGCGTTAATGCTTGCGCATTCAATTCATCTCCGGTAAAGAAAGCTGGCTTTAACTGGTATATTGAAGTTCGGTTGTTTAACTGGATGACAAAACACTTTTCATGACACCTAATAATTTCAAACGGACCATCGTAATGTTGTTGAAGAGCTGAGCGAACAGCATCGTGTCTTACAAAGACGATGCGTAGTACTCGTTAATCTCAAAGAAATCATTGCTTCGTGAAAACTGCTGATGAACTCTGACTGCGGTATCGTCGTCTTATCATCACTTTCGAAAAATTGCACCGGCAGTCGTAACGTTTGCCCATATAGCATCTCTGCTGGTGTAGAATTGATGTCTGGTTTGTACGTTGATCTCAGACCAAGTAATATTATCGGCAAAACCGCTAACCAATTGTGCGTTTGATGAAACATGATTGCTGCCTTCAATGTCCTATGCCATCTTTCCTCCAACCCGTTTGATTGTGGGTGGTAGCTCGTTGTCTTAATATGCTGGATACCTAATAGTTTAGACAATTCGCACGAAAAAAACTCGATTCGAATTGTTGACCTTGGTCTGTCGTGATGATTTTCGGAATTCCGAACCGTGAGAACCATCCTGAAATTAAGTTCCTAGCAACCGTCTCTGCCGTCATGTTCGGGATTGGAATTGCCTCGAGCCACCTTGAATAACGATCGATTATGGTAAGACAATAATTATACTCGCCTGATGTTGGCAATGGCCGATTAAATCAACGTTGATATGATCAAATTGTTGGCTTGGTGGCACCGTTGTTAGAACTTCTGACCGATTGTGCTGGGTGACTTTCGATCGTTGGCACGCCGCACAATTTTTTACGACTATTATTTACCACTAGGTGCTGGGTACCCCTCACTCCCGGATGTGACAGATTGTGGACACCCTCGATTACCATAGTCCTGAATCTTGGCGTAACGTAAGAACGAACATTACCATTAAAAACGTCACAATATAGTCGCTGATTGGAACCTCGTCGTTCACTGCATCTTTGTTGATCTAAAGCTAATTCGTTGTAGTCAATCGGTTGTGTGGTACGTAACTCGTTGATTCGTCAAAATCGGCTGATACGTTATATTATCCAAATATATGTCGAATATCTGTGGAAAACTGCGACACAAAATCCAAGTGGCAGATCTGCCTTGGAGAAGCCTTGTCCAACCGCTGGTATATCGCCAACAGATGACGATCGCACGTGCTGTATTTGCTTTGCGTATCGTCTAGCTTTTTTGAGAAAAAGCCTAAAGATTGCTGCTGTTGATTTACAAACTGATGTAAAACGGTACCTACTGCGTTGCCTGATGCGTCAACTAGTAATGCTAGTGGCACATTTGGTGATGGATGACATAATAACGTGGATGTTGATAGGTCATGTTTACATTGACTAAACGCTGCAATCGTAGTGTCGTCCCAAACACGAGGTGTTCTATCGTTTTTCTTATTGCCTTTAATCATCTTTTGCAGTATCATCTGGTGCTTGACTGCGTTCGGGATAAACTTTCTATAATAATTTATCATTGCCAAAAACTGTTTGAGGTCCTTGGCAATCGTCGGAAGGTTAAATTATCGAATAACTTACACTCTATCTGGCAACGGATGAACACCAACGGACAAAATTCTATGTCCAAGAAAATCTATCGCTATCTTTCCGAACTCGCACTTCGATTGGTTTATATACAGCTTGGACTGTGGTAGACGTTGAAACACTTGGCGAAGATGATTACGATGTTCCCCAATGTTGGATGAAACAATCAATATGTCATCGATATATGCGAATACAAATTCCAATCCTCACAAGACTGACGATATGAACCTCTGAAAGGTTTGCGTCGCGTTACAGAGACCAAATCGGCCAATCGGCCGACCCAATCGGCTGGATCTATCGGAACCTGATGAAATGCATTCTTCTTCATTACCGTATGCAGTGGCGTTGACCAATTGCTTTTCGACAGTCGACATATGCCTAGCCGCATTAATTCTTCGAACTCGGCCTTTGCTGATTTGTATTTTTCCGACGACAGTGATCTCGCTTTGGCGCGGACCGGATGCCCTGTCTTCTCGATCTGATGTTGCACCATAGTATTCGCCATGCCGATTTCGTCGCTGAATCGCGTAATGTCAACAAACTCATGTAGTAATGAAGCAAATTGATGATATGCATCAAAAGTTTTAATTGCTACATCGTGCAGACTATCGATTTCTCCATGCTTTTCGAATGACGTCACCTTCTCAATCAATTTATTACTTGCAATGTCCACAAGTAGATTGTAGTGCGATAAAAAATCCGAACCGATTATTGGTTGCTTAACGTCGGTTACCGTAAACGTCCACGTCAGCGATCTTCTAAGCCCGAAATTCAATTGAAGGCGCTTTTCACCGAAAGTTGCAATTGTAGTGCCATTGGTGGCGTACCATAATTGTATTGTTGGCATAGATGAACGTGGTGCGAAAGATTTGAGGAGCACCGATATATCTGCTCCGGTGTCAATCAGGAAACTAATTTTGCTCGAATTGTCGTGAACACAAAGCTGATTAACACTGATTGAATCGCGCAGGGGTGTTGATGATGTCGACTGGATAACGGCACTCCTATTACTACCACGGGATGATGATTTCGATGACTTTGAATTGTTAGTGTTACCAATAACTTTGCTGTTAGGAAACGCTATGCTTGCTGTGCTATTACTTTTGATGATTAGCTATGCTTTATGAGGACTCGGTTTCGATGGCTGTGCAAAATCACACGGCGATTTGAAGGCGCTCCATTTTGTCCATGAAACCAGCTGTGAGCTGGTGACTTTGATCTAAAGCGGCCTGAAAACGATGAGGAGCGATCCACAGAGAGCTGTTGTACCTGTAATGTTAACTCCTGCAATTGCCGCTGGATTTGACACTGGTCATACTGGGGTTGGACGCAAGATGCTTGCGGTGGTTGATTTATTGGCTGTTGACTTATATCATTTTCTGTGACAGCAAAATATTGATCCCGGTGATGTCATTTTTGATCCAACATGGCTTCTTGTTTACATTTTTGGTATTTTTTATTTTTTTATCCCAGATCAATTAAAAAATCCAAAAAATTTGTTGGATTTTTTTTGACGTTTACTCACACATATTGTGAAATTGTGTGAGTAAACGTCAAAAAAAAAATCCAACAAATTTTTTGGATTTTTTAATTGATCCGGGATCAAAAAATAAAAAGACAAAAAATGTAAACAAGAAAGCATGTTGGATCAAAAATGATGTCACCGGGATTAATATTTTGCTGTCACAGAAAATGATATTTGTAGATTTACTGAGAGATTCTTTTCTCTCTTGTCAAATATGTCCAAATCGAGTGCAAAAATATTGAAACACATGTACTACAGTCGCGCGCGTAAATATTATATCCTGTAATATCGAGTCGCCACAATCTCATGATCTTAGAAGACAACATATTCCATGTTCCCGTGAATAGTTTTCGAGGTCGTTGTTGATAAGAATAATATAAATTTATCCGAGCCCTTTGTGTAGGGTTCATAACGTGATTTTTTGTGAGAGTAAGTAGTTGACCTGCCGCTCAACCCACTAAACCCATGAGTGGGGTACGTACTGGTGATAGATGTTAAGGCATCCAGCCTTACTTAGAAACATGTAAGCATCACGAGCCGCTTGCTTCAAGAAAAACGGCTGCCGATTACCGAGATTCATTGCGATATTCCAAAATTTCTTAAACAAATAATTTAAGAGTTCCTTTTCCATTCGACCTACCCAATCCCATCATAATCGGTTAAGAAATGACCGAGTCCTGTCCTAGGTGGCCATATTCCAGAATTTCTTCCAAAAATCATTTAAGAATCCCATTTCCATCCAACATACCTAATCCCATCATAATCGATAACCGAAAAATGGAAAATAAAAAAATTGTCCGTTAAATCGAGCGTCCTTTAAATCGGGGTCCGTTAAATCGAGGGTTTACGGTATTATTGTAGTGTAAAAAAAGCTAATTCGAATAGTGGCGTATTGCCTATAATCCTTAGTGATGGATAGAAATTTAAAGAATAAATTTGATTCGATACATGGCCTTTGTGAATCTGGTGCGTACTTATCTTTGAACTTAACTGGTGCGTATTAAGTGAATAAGAGCCAAGAGGAGAAATGAAATTGGCTTGTTTTGTCATCGATGGGTCTTCGATAATGGTTGATAGCTTGATTTGTAAATCGGTCAATTGAATTTTCTCTGAATTTTGCATCTAACCCTACAGATTCTTCAAGCCTACTCAGTAAAACAAGCCACCAAATACCAACCTAGTTTGTGCAATATTGATGTTAATTGATTTTCAACAAGTTCCCATTTTACATTACAAAGATTCGAAAAATATACGGCCTCAGGAAAATAAGATATTTGGGATAAGACGACTTCTTAACACAGACAGACTGTGAACATTACTATTACTCATCTTCAATACAAACGTGAAATTAGTTCTCCTGTATGGAGGATGTTAGCAATTTATATGCAATTGAAAAATAATAGTTGTAAATAAATTACAGTTTTTTAATGTTTTTTGTCCGATGATTGATGTGAGCAAAAATTATTTATATTTCATATAAAATACTCGCACATCATAAAATTCATAAAATTTAAATTTATCGCATCCATGACAAATTGTGGTCAGTAATAAATTATTTTAATTTCCAAATGAAAATAAATGAAAAATGGTTGCATTGGAAATAAAGGAGTTATTCTCATGCAGACACGATGACGTATTACTTTAATTAGCATTTGCATTAGCAAATATTTTGACCATAGTTTCTTAAAATTGCGATGGTGCTAAATTATTGATCCATATTATAATTTGGCAATGGTGCGACATACATCCACTTGGTTATAGAAATATTGTCATCAATTTATTCGATTAAAATACGAATTGTCTAGCCTATGTTTACTAATACGCTACCCAGATATAACACTTGGAGGTGCAGTGGTTAAGGTGTGCACTACAAAGTGTTATCAATATTACAGTCGCGAGTTCGAGTCGATTCGAAGTCCATAATTTTGTATTCCTCCAATATTGATTGGGAATTCGATTTTAGAATGGCGGCTCGTGCTTGACTATCTGGGCCTGGATGAATCTCGGAAAATTGGTCACATTAAATTTTCCATTTTATAAATTTTCTTCCTGGATGATGATAATTTTTCTGTTTTTTTAATAAGATAAGAACTCAACACTATCTTCTATTTCTTTAGTACAGGATAACTCTTGTATCAAACTCTACAGATTCACAAAGGGCATTCATGCCCTTGAATTAGCACTGCCTCAAGTTGTTTAATTAATATTGTTACGATTTTGCCCTGTCAAATTTGGTTTGTTTCACTGGATTCAAAATTACAACTATTTATTCGATAATATAGTTGTTATTTTGAACTGAAGATGAAAATATAGTTTTCGAAGTCGATATTCAAAATAATGTCACTATAAGGTACAAATAATTGCAAAAGTGTTTTAACTATTAAATTTCAAAAGTGACAACCCAGTATGCAATTTTTACACTGTGTGGAAAAAAACTGTTGTAATTCCATTCTAAATTCCGTACTACAAAATATCAAAGACATAAAAAAATCGATTTTGGAGAAAAATAATTGTCTTTCTCTTTCTGTTTCGCGGTAATATTATTTTCGTTTTATTGCTTGGTTCACGTATGCGATCAAAAAATGATTCGCGAATCAAAGGAAAATTAAATCATTGAAAACATATACAAATTTCCCCGCCGAGATGAAATAATTTTAGCTTTGGGAAAATTTTGATCGGAAGCATCTAACATAATAAAAAAAAATAACAAATTATGATTAATAATGCGAAATAATTACGCTCAAAGATTGGTTTGATTCGCGAATCATTTTTTGATCGCATACGTGAACCAAGCATATAAGTTTCGATTGTAACTTTTATTTTCAGTTGCTTCTGACAAGTCGACGTGCACGGTTGCATTACATAATTAGTTTTTTTCTCTTTAAAGTGTTGTGTTTCATTATAATGTTTTTCTATTTGTTAAAGTAAATAATTTTAAATTTAAGTATATAATAATAATTATTAACTTGTTTAGTGATCGCGATGTACAAATTTGGACTAAAAAGGTAATAGAGATCTGTCTCACAATGGCGTCGTCGCGAAATACATTTACGTTGTAAATTTTCATTGCATTTTTTTTTCAACATCTCAATATGCTGAAGATTAATAATCGGGTAGCACGTGGCGGATGCAATACAATACACAATTTATGAAATTTAAATATATAAATAAATTTTCTATGTATGTTTAGATAAATAAAATATAATAATTACCTTCACAAAACCAAATGATAATAAAATCTTTTATTTCGAATTCAAGTTTTATGTGAAAAATACTAACCAAATCTGCTCTTATTCGCACAGAAACGTATTGGGAATCAGTATAGAAAAGTGTATGGAAAAATCCCGAATTTCCGACGAAATTCCAATTTCTTTCCAATTAAATTTTTTCTCTTTTTAGTCGGGATTCACACCCACACTGGGGTTTATTGACACTTCTTCCGTGTGCATAACATGGTTCTTTCCATAGAAAAAGTGTGGTTTTTGAACGCGAATATAAACGGAAGTCCGTCGGCATTGCATATTGGGAAAATTTATACAGTAGTAGCCTGTTCCATTCTAATTCGGCTATAATCTGCAATAACACTACACTGTAATAAAACTTCCTCTAATGCTACTACTCAAACCTAGATGTCACTAACTTAAAAAATGGATAATAATAGCCGTGTTTTATTAGCCGTGTTTTTTTTTATTAACGCCCGATAGATGTATCCGGAGCACCTAATTTTCTATGTCAAAACTTATATTAAGCGCTCTATTTTTGTATTTATATAATTAAATTAATTTAAATAAATAAGATTTTTCATTCAACTTTTTAGTTAAAAATTGATATAAAAATATTTTGCTCTACCAATTTATCGGGAGCCGCTATCGGGATCGCTATCCATTACAATGAGAAATTTGAAAAGTCCTTTATTTTGTAAACCCCTGAAACCATTAGAAACTTAATCTTACAATAAAAATTAAAAACGCCGCAAGATGAATTCTTTATAACGTCATGTCAAAATAAATGTTAATTGGTATATTTCAGGTCATTAAATGTTTGTTTTATGGATGAATTTATTTTTAATTTGTATAGAACAGCGACATCAATGATTAATAGCTACAAGATCAGTAGAAATTTCTGATTCCAGGCCGGATAGTGCTCACATAATAAAACACGGCTATTATATAAGAAAGTTTTTAATTGACGTTTGGTTTAAAACTTAGGTAGGTTTCATTTATCGAAATTATATTCATTATTCTTATTTTTGAAATTTGGGGTGTCTGTGGATTCTAGCACTAGATCCCACGGTAGGCCCTCATTTCAAAGAAACGATTCGCTTTTAAGGCCAAAGTGTGGTCTGAGTCTCTAACATTGGCAAGATGAGGGCAAATTAGGGAAACAGACCTGCAGTAAGAGATCTGGATGGCGATCGCTCTCCACGCTTTTTCTGCACTTCACTGCTCTGTGTTAGTTCATGCACAACCCTGACATATATGTTCCACATATTTTCCTTTTTCACGAAGATTGTGCAAGATTCCCTTTTGATGTTTGCAACTTCTGCAAAAATCTCTCTGTGTAGCCCTAACAGTCACAACTAGTGTGCCATCTCTTCTAGAGATACATTTCAGTATTCTATCCAACGGAACCTCATCGGATTCTAAAATGACCGCTCTGATAATCTCATATCGATTTGGCCTGCATTCGTTCAAGTTATGTCTCTCTATTCCGCCAAATCCTAGTTGTCACAATTGCTCATCGGCATTATCCGAGAGCATCGGACCAACGTCCTTCAACCGAGCTTCTCTTTTTTGTGGAAGTCATACTTACCAACATCATTCATGCGTTACAATCTTTGTGTAATTTTCTTGGTCGCCTCCGCACCTTCAGCATCAGCGTTATTACTTTTATCAAGTTTGCTGCTGTAATGAGAGCGACTAAGTCGACAAAGGAGCGATAGGAATGCTTCAGCTTCGCCGGTTGATTTTGGCTCTGTTCGCAGAATTCCCCTGTAGTATATAAGGTGACTTGCAGCACGTTTGCCGACAAGACGGAATAATATCTCGGTTTTACCGGTTGCGCTTGACCAATATCAATTTTGTGCGTTACAAGGTGCGTCCGTCCCAAACCCAACTTATCGCAAGATGGAAACTAATCAATGATCTTCAAGAACTTGGCTTGCTGTGAGGCATTCATATCATGTTTGTCTGTCACGATTAGTATTAAATGATTAGACTCATCAATTTCAGTTACCATCATTGGAGCTAACCCGAAATCATCCCAGAAATCAATGCCCAAATACAGAGGTTGGCTGAATCCAGGCGCTATGTAGACTCGAAGAGTTTTGGTTTTTCCAGCATATGAGATCTTTGCTAAGACGTGTCCTATAACACGTTGAGTTTGTCCACTGGCTGTCCATAAGGTCGATGGTAATGAGTTAATTTTTATATTATGTGTGTTCAGAAATATTACTGAATTGCAGCCTAATAAATTCACATTTGCTGCGCTGTCTAAAATTCCGCGATAAGGTACTCCGTTGATGAGGACGTCGGCATAAGGCCTTGAATCGCTGGTATTAATAACTGTCTCGGAAACCATTCTTTGCACCTGATTGCGAAATTTAAAATATTTAAGCGCACGATCCTGATTGTGGGTTAAATGTTGGTGTTTGGGTAGACTTTTCGAACGTCTGTTTTAGCCATCCGTCTTTGTATTGGAAGTTCTCTTCAGAATCGTTCAGTAGAACTTCGGGTCGGTGTTCGTAGCCACATTTTCTTGTGTTTGTCTGGGTGGTAAGACTGTGGATATTTGGGAATTCAGAACACCAGGATTTCTGAAACCCCTCATCAGGTTTCCCTTCGGAGAACTTTGACAATGCTTACAATGAGTTTTCAAAATATTCGGAGCCCCGCATCCAAAACAAAATCTATGTTTGATTGTTAGTGGACACTCTTTGTAAAAGCGGCCAATAGCGAGGCGGTTCCAGCCCGAATTGGGAGAGAATGATTTCTGAAAGTTTGTATAATTTTTATCTTTCGTATATGTACGATTGACAGATTTAGCATTTGAAACTGCACAAACAGAATCAGAGTGTTGGGATTGCTCAGAATAATCATACCCAAAGGAAACCAATCGATATTGCCAATTGTCACCAATCACCTCCAGTTTGTTGACTAGACGTGGTCTTCCTTGGTGATATATTTCAGGCGCCCATCATAGTCTGTTCCAAGTGTCTTCCGCCACTACACACTGACGTACCATTTCCGAGATGCTTGAAAAATATTGTCTTGCATCATTTTTGAAGTCATCTCCATTCACTAATAACACCAACCCTCCTGATTCTTGTTGACTAATAAATGGCTCTCTATGTGGGGAAAAACCAAAAGATGGAACACCCTTTAGTATTTATATTTATATATAATTACAATACTGCAACAACAAGTTGATTTTACAGTAACTATCAAATCCGTTATTAGCGACGAATCATTATCAATGTGTGTGTAATCATCAGTCGTCAATCGTAATTATAAACAAAATGAGTGCGTCAATTACGTGAATTTAAAAAAATAGTGAATAAATAATAATTTGTAGTGTTTAGTGTTATTGTTAATTATAGTGTAGTGAGATTTAAGTGTATAAATAGTGCATAAAATAAGTGAATTAACAGTACCTGTTGTTTATGAGATTTGATGTAAGTCGTAAGTAATTTTTTTTTGTTTTGATGATTTCTAAGTCTATTATATTTTCGATTTGAAAAGCTCTGGGCTTTTTTGTTTTCCTATGTAGAATGTAAAATATTTCTTGTTTGTTTTTTATGGATGTGAGTCTCACACAATAATAAAATTTTTCGGTGTTCTACTGACTGATCGACGGGTCACTATGCATATTTTTTTACAGAATCGCGCTGTCTTGTATTTTAGTGGTGGAATCGAATCTTTGTGCTCCTGAATAAGGATTGTCATTTGATTACGTAGCTCAACTTAACTTATAGTTGTTTGTGATTAACTTTATTTTTTTAAATATACCTAAATGTTCAATTTTTTATTAAACATGAAATTTCCAAACTCGAAATTTCCCAATTTTGATAAATAGGGCTTGAGTTCGTTTAAAAAGCTTGTCGATGGCAAAGTAGCCTCGGTGGCAAAGTGGTCAGCATGCTTGCTCTAGCGACTGGAGGTCCCGGATTCGATTTCTGGTGGTGGTAACAAGGAAAAAATTTCATGACTGGTTTAGGATCAATGAATTAATCACCGAAACGAAACGAAAATATTATTATGAAACCTCATCTGAGGCGGCCAAATCCATTGCTGGGATGGGATATAGTGCCAGAGAGAGAGAGAGAGAGACTATTTATCAAAATTGGGCAATTTCAAGTTTGAAAATTTTGTGCTTATCTCCACGCTTTTAACCTAACCCTAATATTATTTATCAAAAGTGGTTGTCTCGTGTTTGCAGAACTAACAGTGGTTTCCCGGAACTACTTTAGTAGTTAGAACAGTTTTGTGGGTGAGGTTCACTACAGGGTTTATAGGAATCTAGAAATGTTTAAGAGCGGGTTTTTATGTAGTTCCGGAGTTGAAACAGTAGTTTTTTTTATATTTTTGCTGTAGCCGGTTGTCGTAAACCGAAATGGTTTCCGTTTTCCCAAAAATGTGGAAATTTTTGGCTTACACTTCCTCCACTAATCTTTTCTGTACTTTGTCTTTATTGTCTCCGTCTTGTGTAATTATGTGTCCCAAAAATTCGGTCTCCCTCTTCAGAATTTCACATTGGTCCAATTGTGTTTTAAGATTGAATTCTGCGAGTCGCTTAAAGACAATGTCCAAATTATGTAGGTGGTTTTTAGGTTTTCTCCTACTATGACGATATCGTCGTAACTAAACATGACAACTTTTCCCTAGCAACCCCTATAACATGCGGTTCATGGCACGCTACAATGTGGCTGAGCCACCGACTAAATGGCACAGTGGTTAATGCTTTGGCGTTTGGATCGGGAGGTACCGAGTTCGAATCGCGATAAGAGCAGGATGCAAAAGGAAATTTTCATCAACAGATTACGATCTGTGATTAAATGGAACACAACTGCGACCCCCTATCGTCGTACAAAACTCATGGGCCGACCCATCTTCCATGCCCAGTACTATAGGGTGGCACGGAGCTATGCAATGCGCAGATGGTAACTTAAATCGGTCCTATAGCCGAACGTCTTGGCAGTAATGCGTAAAGCAGAACGGGATAAATGAACTGCGAAAGAGCACGGAGTGCTGCGGCCCCAGAACAGATAGAATGGGTTAAAAAAAAAAAATAAAACTCCCAAATTATCTAAAATTTCTCCTATTTGTGACATGGGGAATTTGTCGTCAATAGTGTTTTCCTGTGGCATCTATCTTCTTTGGAACAGTTAAATGATGCTACTGTTTATCATGTCCCGTACTTGTTCTTCCACGTCATCTTTAAAATGGTGTAGGTATCGATAAGTTTTAGTCGACGGGCATTTCATCTCGTGTATCACTGCCGTTGCTGATAACTTTTCGTTTTCCTTTAACAGTATAGATGGATTTTTGTGGACAATTAGGTATAGTTTTGTCGATTTCATTGAGATGCCCTATTCTAATTGCGTTTTCAGTATCATCACCTTTGCTAATTGTCTCATTTCTAAAAATGGGAATGGGTGTGATAGTTTTAAAGTTGTTAACCGTTAAATTTTAACTTTCATAATTTCTTTGGTGCTCGTGGTTCGTTGCACATTTTCTCTAATTTTATGAAAATAAACGTACACGGTATATAACTCTTGTTTATCACCTAGTGTATCTAAGTAAGTGAGTATCTGTTTCATCAGCTCTTGAAAATCCTGTGGATTTCCGGCCAAACGAAGTGCGTCCTTAACCTTACCTTTTATTTTATTATTTACTGCTTGTAAGTATAATTTAAACTGTGGCTCTGACATTAGCGGTAAAAGCTCATTTAACGTGTCTTTCGCTGTCTGTCTGTAGCCAGACAGTCAATTGCTTCCGATTTGATGGTGTCTGGTATCCTGAATAAGTCGATAGTCAATTGTTGGTTATCGGATTTTCTACCTCTAGATTCCGTATAGCTCGCTTTTGATGGCAGCGGTAGATTCCTTGTAGCTATTTGGCTGACTTATTAAAGTATTTAGTAGATTAGATAAGAGTATAGTTTTGTTACTGAACTGATTTTCCTAAATTTTCCAAGTTGCATTGCAGTTTTCTTCAATATGGCTCACTAATTTTCCAGCTGGCCTTTGAATGTGACTTGTTAGGTAGTTCATTTTGTGCGTGTTAGTAAGTGATTTTTATTATGAACTAACTGTTTAAAAGTGTCTGTGAAAGCAAGCCATTTCGTATAGCCTGCATGAAAACGTGAAAGTTCTACTCGTCGCAGACGAATTTCAACTATTTCGTATTCGTTGTTTTACTATAAGGTGCACAACTAAATCTCCGGGGTTTTTTGAAAAATGAAAAAACGAAAATTTCAATAGAAAAATGGTTTATTCAAAGTATAGTCCTTTGAAACCGTTCATCTAACAAATTTTGCACTTCTTCGAAACTGGCCAAGTGTAGCCCTACCAAGCCATGCTCCATCGCACGGAACAAGTGATAGTCCGAGGGGGCCAGATTTGTCGATTAAGGCGGGTGCGGTAGCAGATCCCATCTCAGCGTTTTGATGTTGTCCTGGACAATGGGAGTACGATGGCATGGAACGTGGTCGTGCTGCAATAACTAACACTCGTTCATGTCTTGTGTCTCATTCAAGCCGTTTTTCGAGCAGTGCATGATTCGTGAAAGCCACGACCATTTGCGTTTGGGATTAATAGAAAAGATCCACTTCTCATCTCCCGTGCGATAATTCGATTAGGGAAGCTGTTTCTTTCATATCGCGAAAACAAAATTTCTCCTCGGTTTTCCTTGTGTCTCTCAGTCAACTCGGCACCCATTTTGAGTTCTTTTGCATTTTTCCCATAGCATGTAAACGTTTGGAAATACCTTGGCGAGTCGTGTTTAATGCCTCCGGAAGTTAACCTTGAGTTTGCGTATCATCTTCATCCAATAACGCTTGCAGCTCGGTGTCTTCAAATGTTTTTGGTCTTCCGGAGCGTTTCTTGTCCTCAATGTTGAAATCGCCACTTCTGAAGCGTTTAAGCCATTCTTCACAGGTAGTTTTCGATGGTGCATGTTCGCCGTAGGCTTTCTAAACCAAATGATATGTGTAAAACCCGGAAATTTAGTTGCGCACCTGATAAGTTTTCGAAGTGTTGTTCTACGAAGTATTTTAAATTCTATTCTGGTCTGGATGTGTTTTTGCTTGCCGGTATATCCTCACTAACGCTGATTTCTCGATATAAATTTCGCATTCGGACGTCTGGTTGTTTTAACTCCGGTCGGAATTTTGGCAGTTCATTTTGTTCAAATTCAGCGTTTATTGAATTGGTTGAATATGATTTTCGGTACCGTTTTTCCTCAGACTGGGCAAAGTTAAATTTTTAAATGGGATTTGATGCATCTGGAGTTGGTGTTGATGGCAAGTATGATCCGAGTAGCCGTTGACGGAATTCATTAATATTTTTTTGTATAGTTTTCCCAGACCGTTTGTCTGTCTTTGTAATATTGTTGCGTCACTTCAAGTTGTGGTTGTAAGTTGTTTATTTTGTTGTTATCATTAACGTACTCCTCATACGTCTTTTTAAGAGTCAATATTTTGATCTAGATATTTCTTGGGTTTCCGAGCTGCACTGTCTTTTTTATAGTTTGAGATGCTCTGCTTTATCTCTTCTCTCTTCTTTATGTTTTCACTGCTGTGATAACTGCTTCATGCCTGTGTTGTCGAATGACTGGTTTGTTTGCCGGTTGTTCTTTCACTATTTTTGGTAGGTGGCTATTGCTTGTACTGTTGAACTAAACACCTTGGTTCGGGCAATTGATAAAACTCTAATTAAATCTGAGATTCTCGCATAAATGAAGTGCCTTTACTGTTTTAATACGATTGTTAACCGACATTGCCAAAAATTCATTGCTGCGTATAATATTTACATCTCGTTTACGTGGATATGATTTAAGTGAGCTCGTTAATCTGGTAGGAAGAGAATTAATAGGCGCTTGTTCGCTGCATTTAGTCTTTGTATCACTATCAAATTTCAAAGGTCAATAAATAAACATATCATCACAGTCAGTTGGCCAGTCAAGGGTTTTAAGTGAGCGTAAGTGTAAATTTGTTTCATCAAGCAGATCCAATAAATTTTGTGAGGTTAATCGTTCAATCGATTTCAAATTGAGTAATGCGCGAATATGTTTTTCCAAAAAAAAATTAAGAAACTACTTATTTCTTATAAAACGAAAACCAAAAAAAATAAAAGAAAATTGATTTCTCCAAAACATTATAAAACCGAATATTTATTTTATAAATAAAAAAAAAGGAAATATATAAAAAAAAAACTCCGAAAATAATAAATGACGTATGTCAGCGATATGTATATGTAAATACAATTAAATCTCCATGGTGATTCCGATTGAAAGAATCCTCATCTGGATCTTATTCGCGTCATCATGGTCCTAAGGTAAAAAAAAACACAATGAGTTAGAACCATCACAAAAAAAAAACTTTTAACTGAAACGCAAATGGAAATTAAAGTTATAAAAAAAACACACTATAAATTATTCCAAAACAATTTTTGTTGATGTCACTTGAAGTTTGTTTTATTTATTTTATTTCTGCGCCATGACATCGACACACTACTTAGGCTCCGGTTAAGCTACAAAAGCGATCCGCTCTCACAAAATTCAATTTAGCGTTTGGTCTTGAATCTCAGTACTACGCCTATTGCACCTCTACTACACCAGAACGTCCATTAACCCTCTTCACGTAAGAGCATCTGGTAGGCACTCTTCTTGATTAATACTTCGGCACAAACCACCTTTCAACGTCTATGACTTGGTTTAGATTGTCAATACGTTTTTTTTTCTGCACACACACATAAAAAAAAATACTATTCGGAATAGTCCCGGTTTCGTATTATAATTGTACTTTTCTTTTTTTTTCACCAAAACGTACGTACGTAAAAAAAAATTTATCCAAAAAAAATATAGTTCACCAACCTGGTACACTTTTGTTACACAACACTAATTTATCCATACAGCCATCTTATCCCTCGATGACGTTGTTTTCGTGTGCGTCTCTGTGTGCCGGCTTATTTCTCCACGTTCAACTGGATGTGTCCGGGTATGCTGCTATCTTCTTTCTTCCAGTAATCGATCCAAGAGCTCCAAGTTTTTATTGACGCGAGTTATATATAGTTCTTTTCTAGGCACTGAACTGGTTTGGAGTATATAGCTCCACCAAGCACCCACGTCTTAGTATACCCAAATTTTATTTAAAAAACTTTTTGTTTTGTATTAACTTGATTTTTTATTATATACATAGAATATAATGGTTTATAAACAACTGATTAGAAATTTATGATTTTAGCACTATTTATAAACGACTTAACCACTTTTTATATTTTCTTACAATTTTTATTAACAACTTAATTTTCATGAAAAAACAGAAAACTGAACTAGCTTTTATTTTTCAAAAGCTAGCTGCGAAAAAAAATAAAAACTACAATATTTTTTTGGATACCCAACTAACCATTTACGGTGCTTGACAATTTAGGAAATTTAATTAGTTGGGCAAGGTGTGAAGGACGCCACAATACTCCCCTCCCAGAGAGATCGCAGATCTATCGCCTCAATCTCTATATCTGGTTGGAGTCCTGGACTCACGACCCGAACTTGTAATCAAAACAGGCCTCGACGAGAGATCAAAACGAACCTGTTTGCGAACTTTCGGTTCCACGGTAGATGATTTAGGTCCATCAGCCGAAATAATAGATTCTGGTCGGTCAGTCGATACAAGTAATCCAGTTTGCGAAGTTGGTGCGTCCGTAGTTTGTTGTTGATTGTCCGAGTAACATGGTTTGAGTCGGTCGATGGAAATTTTGGCGTGTCGTCCGTTTAGATCCAAAGTGTAAAATTTGTCTGTACGGTCGATAACCAAATACGGTCCAGTATACGGTGGTTGCAGTGATTTGCGTACTGCGTCAGTTCGTAAGAAAACGTGCGAGCAAGTCAGCAAATCTTTACTAATAAAAATTTTGTCCGTTGTATGTCGAGAAGCCGGTACAGGTCTAATTTCGTCAAAGTGTCGTCTTAAATTAGTAATGAAGTCTGATTGTGAAATTTGTTCGTTCGTCGCATCTAAAAATGTTCCAGGAACTCGAGTTGTACATCCGTAAACCAGTTCAGCTGGAGTAGCTTTTAATTCGTCACTGTACGTCGTCCGTAGTCCAAGTAAGATTGCAGGAAGAACACTAGTCCAATCAGCACGATTATAACACATAATGGCAGATTTGATGACTCGATGCCATCTCTCGATCATGCCATTACATTTGGGATTGTAGCTAGTTGTTCTCCTGCGCTCAAAACCAAGTAAGTTAGCCAGTTCGTGAAAAAGTTGTGACTCGAATTGCATGCCTTGGTCCGTTACAATGGACTCTGGCACACCAAAGCGAGCTATCCACTGTGAATAGACTGCAAAAGCGACGGTTGCAGCAGTTATATCCGGAACTGGAACCGCCTCAGACCAGCGAGTGTATCTATCAATCAATGTTACGCAATACCGCTGATTATCAGAAACTGGCAAAGGACCGATGATGTCGAGATGAATAATCGAAAAGCGTTGAGAAGTTAATTTATAGTTACCAATCGGAGATTTTGTATGTCGTGAGATTTTAGCCTTTTGGCAAGCTACACAATTTTGAGCCATCTTCTGAACGTCTTTTTTAATTGATGACCAGATTACATTCTGAGTCAAAAGTTTTACGGAAGCTTTGACGCCAGGATGAGAAAGATTATGAAAAGCCTCGAAAACTTGTTTTCGGAAATTAAAGGGAATGAATGGCCTAGGTGTAGTAGTAGAAATATCGCAATAAATTAATTTTTTTGAATTGAAAGAAACAGGAAATTTCTCAAATTTGAGAACAGAGTTACTCCTTAAAATTTCTTGAAGTTCCTCGCCATTGGTCTGAGCATCTGCGATGATAGCATAATCAATACTTTCGGGAATAGAAATTTGATTAATGCGTGAAAGAGTATCTGCAACAACGTTATCCAGTCCAGAGATGTGCTGGATATCGGTTGTGAATTGACCGATGAAATCTAGGTGTCGAAATTGACGAGGAGATGCTTTTTCCGGATTCTGATTAAAAGCGTAGACAAGTGGCTTATGATCGGTATAAAGCGTAAAAGTACGACCTTCGAGAAGATATCGAAAGTGTTTTATTCCCGAATATGCCGCGAGAAGTTCACGATCATAAGCACTGTATCTTTTTTGCGTTTCATTGAGACGTACTGAAAAGAAACCGAGTGGTTGCCAAGAATTGGATACAAACTGCTGAACTACCGCACCGATCGCAGTATCGGAAGCGTCAACCATGATGGCCAGAGGTGCTGATGATGATGGATGAATAAGTAAAGTCGCGTTCGTAAGTTTAATTTTGCAGTTATCGAACGCTTCGATAGCCACCGTTGACCATTGAATTGGAACTCGACTGTTTTTGGTATAGCCTTTTAGGTAATCGTTCAACAATTCCTGGTCAGCAGCGGCACCTGGGATGAAGCGTCGATAAAAGTTAATCATACCTAAAAAGCGTTTCAGTTGTTTTACAGTCTGTGGTCGTTCGAAATTTTTGATGACTTGAACCCGTTCATGCGACGGTAATATACCTTGTCCAGTTACCAAATGGCCTAAAAAAACAATTTCGGTCTTTGCGAAAACGCATTTGTCCACATTTACCACTAGTCCGTGTTCGTCTAATTTAGAAAAAATGATTTTAATATGTTCAAGATGTTCGTCGTAATTTCGAGAGGCAATGAGCACATCGTCCAAATATACAAAGCAGAAGTCAAGTCCACGTAGTACTGAATGCATAAGACGTTGGAACGATTGTGCTGCATTCCTAAGGCCGAAAGTCATTCTACAAAATTCAAATAGTCCGAAAGGTGTCGAAATTGCTGTCTTTGGAATGTCGGTCGGTTCAATAGGAATTTGGTGGTAAGCCTGGACAAGGTCTATTGTTGTGAATATAGTGCAGCCCTCGAGTCGTTGTGTAAAATCTTGGATATGTGGAATCGGATACCTGTCCGGAATCGTGACTTTATTCAGTGCCCGAAAGTCTCCACAAGGTCTCCAAGACCCATTCTTTTTAGGTACTAAATGTAACGGACTGGACCAAGGGCTGCTACTAGGTCGGCAAATCCCGAGTTTCATCATATTTTCGAATTCTGTCTTCGCGATGATGAATTTGTCCGGTGCTAGTCGTCGTGGTTTGCATGCAACCGGTAGTCCGTTCGTCTCAATTTTGTGAGTCACACTATGTCTAGTATTGTCAATATCAATATTACCGTGAATGACCGTTAAAAATTTAGATATTACGTTGAAAACTCCTGGGTCCATTGCTGACTTATCGATCCTAGAAACAGTAGTATCATCGAAGGAGGAAGGAGATCCATTTGAATACAGAGAGGTTAACGGATCTATGAGCCTCTGTCTCTGTATATCCACTAGCAAACCAGTTTTCCTCAAAAAATCCGCGCCGATGATAGGCATCGACACGTCAGCAACTATAAATTCCCAGGAGAATTCGCGGCGCAGTCCGATGTCAAGTCTTAAAAATTTGGTTCCATACGCATTTACCGAAGAACCGTTCGCTGCGAACAATCTGAATGATGGGTCGACCCTTGGATTCCGAACAAAACGGACTGGCAAGACTGAGACATCTGCACCTGTATTTATTAAAAAATGTGTTTGAAGAAAAATTTCGTAAATTAAAAGGCGGCTAGTTTTAGAATCGTCATTACACACCGCCAATTGTGAATGACTACTTATTTTTTTGAAACATTATTATCGGAGCTATATGATACAAATTTACAATTTGGTTTACATTTTAATGCTTTTGTGCCGAAATGATGATGATAAAAACAAATAAAATTATTCTCAGCCGAAGGTTCACCGTAAAATGGATTGTAAGAATTTCGAGAATTTGGAGAGTTTTTACGAGAATAATTATGTCTAGAATTTGATCGCGAATAATTGCGACCACGTGAATTTGATTTTGAACGAGATCTAAAATTTTGATTAATAATTTCCGATACTTCCGATAACAATGTTGTTTTAAAATTGGAAAGTTGTTGATCAAAAGACGACAAAGAATTTGGAAAAACCGAACAAGGTGCAGATGTCTCTAGACTATTCACTTGAGACTGTGTCATAGTCTCGAAGACGTTGTCAGCCCGTTCTGCCAGGACTGGCAGAGAGACATCATTTTCAAATGGTGTGAGCACCATTTGAACGGACTGGGGCAACCTCTTCATCCAGAATTGGCGAAGAGTTGCTTCGTTAAAGTTGTTCCCAGCGTTCAATTTCATGGCGCTCAACAACTGTGATGGCTTTCTGTCTCCAAGTGTCAAGCCATGCATCAGGTTGTTCAGCTTCGCCTTTTCCGACTCGCCGAGAACCCGGATCACTTCAGCCTTGAATACTGTATAAGGTTCATTACCTTTTGGGCTGGTGATCAAATATGCGAAAGTGTCGTGGAGTCGTGAATCCAAAGCTGCAACCGCATGAGCATACCGCGTTGCCTCAGTTCTTATATCCGCCACCGTGAACTGTTGCTCGAGTATTTCGAACCAAACCTCTGGGTTTTGTAAATGTAGTGGTTGTGGAGGCTTGAATGCCACTCGAGCAACCGTTCCGGTGTAAGGAGGAAACGAAATGTGAGATTGAGATGTCTCTGGCAGAGGAATTGTACTATTTCGCCCTACCTGCGCGACGGCTTTAGTGACAGCATCGTTGATGAGTCCGGTTAGCTGAGAGGCTGTCAACGAAAATGTTGGTTCCTTAGAACCGCTGCCCGATGCTGCCTCTTCATCCGTTGATTCCGCAGATAAAGGAGCCACAGGTGGATCGTTCACACCTTGGACAACGCGCCGAAAAAGAAAAGAACACAAAAGAAAAAGGACCGAAAAAATAAAAAACACCGAAACAAAACACATTTTAAAAAGTTTTATGAATAAAAAAAACGAAATTTGAATTTAAAATAAAAATTTATTGAGTCAAGCACCAAAAATAATTAACTGGGTACTTACAGTTTTAAAAAATGTGCCAAAAATCCCTCGATGCAGAGACCCGTTACAATTTGGAATCACCTCGGTCTCTGTGTAGCAGTGATGGGGTTGAAACTTGTCTGCCGTAACTGTATACCCAACCGAAATTTTGTTGGTTGTTGAAATTTGTTGAAACACCAATATAACGGGGATTAAACCAGTATGTTGACTCGGTTCTGGCTTTAAATTTACCAGATTACCAGATGTGGTGAAAGGCGACGTATTTGCAGCTGATTGTATAAGTGGCTGTAGATTATGTGGCCACAATCACGTCGGATGGTTACCAGTTTTTGGAGTATATAGCTCCACCAAGCACCCACGTCTTAGTATACCCAAATTTTATTTAAAAAACTTTTTGTTTTGTATTAACTTGATTTTTTATTATATACATAGAATATAATGGTTTATAAACAACTGATTAGAAATTTATGATTTTAGCACTATTTATAAACGACTTAACCACTTTTTATATTTTCTTACAATTTTTATTAACAACTTAATTTTCATGAAAAAACAGAAAACTGAACTAGCTTTTATTTTTCAAAAGCTAGCTGCGAAAAAAAATAAAAACTACAATATTTTTTTGGATACCCAACTAACCATTTACGGTGCTTGACAATTTAGGAAATTTAATTAGTTGGGCAAGGTGTGAAGGACGCCACACTGGAACTATTTTGCTTAATGAGCTCACCCCATAGTATTCTGCAGTTTTTTTGTTATCACCCTAATGAAATTTTAAGTTAAGTTTTCTAACAAAGTATAGATGGCACAGTGCATCGATAAAAAGTACAAACCCAAAATAAATAAAAATTGGTATTCCCCTAAATGACCACCAAAATTAATCTTATTGAAAAAAAAAAATTAAAATCAAATAAATATTGTTGCTTCTTTATTGCAATTAAACAATAACAACAAATGTGATTATAATTCAAATAAATTTACCGATACCAACCATGATGATCCATTCAATCAGAACCACTAACGAAAATAAAAAAAATCAAAGAAAAATGTATCGTTACATATACACTTCAAGTGCAATAAAAAAAATTTAATCAAATTAAAAATATAATTTGATTAAATTTTTTTTTCTTTTTAACCTAAAATTAAGTATCCCCTAAAAATTTTATTTATAAAAAAAAATTGTTTTTCTCAAAACCCCGAAATTATAAGTTCCCGACGTCAACCCGAAATACATCTGAAAAGTTTTCTAAATGTTTGAGTTAAAGCGCGTAATATACACCATTCGAATACTACTCTCCTTATATAGTTACCCATTACAAAAAAACGGAATATTGAGATCGAATTGACTTCTATACAAATCAGAAAATACATCTTACTATAAAACCGGGTTTGAGAAAACACACATATTGACTGACTTTTTGTTTAAACTAAAAATATTGTTAGTTTATGTGACAGTGGAACTTGTATACTGTCCATAGCGAAATCAATTTTTATTTAAACTGACCACCTTAAAGGATAATTGCAAAATTAATAACTAAAATAAAAATATTAAATTTAATTACTGACTAATGATTGTTTGAACTTTGAACATCTTGCTAATTCAATTTTAAACGATCTAACCAAAAACAATGAATTTAGTGTAAAATCAAGTATCATGATTAGCTTTGAAATCTTTCGTAAGAAATGCCCCCAATTCTTTGTTATCCAATGTCTCAAGCAAAAACACATTACTACCAAGTTGTCTTTTTACTCGACACTTAATCCACTTTGGGGCAAGTTTAGCAGAAAAATGTTTAGATGCATCCGAGAGCTGGAAGTTGCGTTTCCAAACGATATCTCCAACTTTATGAACTGGCGGACGGGTTCGTAGATTGTAGCGCTGTGCATTCTTATGAAATGCTTTAACCAGATTTTGTTTGACAACATTCCGTGTTGTCGTCATATCCTCATTTATTGTTGCAAATCTAGAGGCCAAGGCATCATTAGTTTGGTTTTTATTCAGATTTGCTGAATTTTGAGTTCCATAAGAAAAATGGTAAATTTCTCTACCGAAATTTAAGAAATAAGGTGTAAAGTCACTTGATTCGTGTAACATTGTTCGAAGCGCATAAGCTATTTTATGAATTTTCGTGTCCCATTCCCTGTGATCATTCTTTACATATGCCCTTATGGAGGACAATATCATCCTGTTTATTCTCTCCGCAGGATTATTCTGGGGATGGTACCGAGCATTTTTAAAATGGGTAACGCCGTTGTCCGCTAGAAACTGGCTAAACTGGGCAGACACAAATTGTGGACCATTGTCCGATATTAGAGTTTTCGGTGAACCAAACACTAAGAAAACATTCTCGTTTACTAATTTTATCGTTGACTTGGTGTCCGCATTTCTTAACGGAAAAAGTAAAGTAAATTTTGTAAAGACATCGACTACCACTAATATGAAACAATTCCCTTTCTTTGATCTAGGCAAGAGACCAAGATAATCAATTGCAATCATTGACCATGGTTCATCTGGAATTTTTGGACCTCCCATTGGAGATTTAGGTATGGGTCCATCCTTGATGGCCTTGCAAATATCGCAACTCTTCACATAGTCTTTTACCGTCTTAGCAAGATCAGGCCAGTAAAAATTTTGTTTGACTCGGAATAGAGATTTTGCCGTTCCTAAATGAGCCGACATGGGATCATCGTGACAGTACAATTTTTGAATAGTTTCCCATTGTCGATTTTAAAATCGGAAATTTTTTCAGGATTTTTAGAAATGCCCTCAAAAATGTTCGAATATACCATATATCTGACTTATTATTATTTGTAATGACGTCACAATCAAATGAACGAGAAAGAGCATCCGGTACTAAATGAAATTTGCCTTTTCCGTGTTTGAGATCAAATCGGTATTGGTGTAATTTAAGTGCCCATCGACCAAGACGACCACTGGGATCTCTTAGATTGTTCAACCAAATTAGGGAGGCGTGATCAGTAATCACGGTAAATTTACCACCTTCAATGTAAGGTCTAAATTTTTCTACTGCCAGAATGACAGCTAAACACTCCTTCTCTGTTGTGTGATACTTTTTCTGTTGAGTGCTAAGCTTCTGACTAAAAAATGCAATCACACGTTCCTCTGATCCTTCGCCTTGGATTAAAACTGCACCGACCCTCACATCGGAGGCATCGGCTTGAATTATAAATTCTGAAGAAAAATTTGGATTAGCCAGCACGGGTGGTGAAATTAACAGAGATTTTATTTCTAGGAAACTCTTATTAGCCGATTTGGTCCACAAAAACCGTTTGTTCTTTTTGAGTGTATCTGAGATAGCTGAAGTTACTGTAGCGAAGTTACAAATAACTCGCCTGTACCACCCTGCCATTCCTAAAAATCGTCGAACTGCTTTCGCTGAATTTGGGACAGGGTAATTCAGAACGTCCTCAATCTTCTCAGGGTCTGTACGCAAACCTTCTTTAGAAATAATGTACCCGAGGTATTTCATACTAGTTTGTAGGAACTTTGATTTTTCGAAATTAATTGTCAAACCTGCACCTTTTAATCTCTGAGCCACAATACCCAATAATCGAGTGTGTTCTTCATAGTCTCAGTGGAAATAATTATGTCGTCTAAATAAACGAACACATGTGGTTCTAAATCTACGCTTAATACTAAGTCCATCAACCTAGACTGAGTTTGAGCTGCATTATGGAGGCCAAATGGCATCATCACGAACTGGAAATGTCCCCGAAATGAAACAGAAAATGCCGTCTTCTCTTTCGAGGATTCCTCCAGTGGGATTTGCCAAAAGGCATCAGACAAATCCACGCTGGACAAAAAGTTCGTACTTTTAAATATTCCCAGGATTGTTGAAATATGCGGTAGTGGATACGCATCAGGTTTAGTCACCGCATTTAATTTTCTGGAATCTAAACAAACTCTTAATTACCGTTTGGCTTATAGATATACAAACTAAGGGATTAGACCAAGGGCTACAGGATTTTTCTATTACGCCAAGACGTAACATTCGATTGAGTTCTTGGTCCAATTTCTCTTGAACGAATGGTGAAACAGGATAGTTCCTTTGTTTTATAGGCCTTGCGTCATTTGTTTCAATAAAATGTTTTATTAAATGGGTTCGGCCAATTTTTTCACCGTCTGAAATCAAAAATTTATTAAAGATTTATTTTAAATCCTCAATTTGAGTTTTTGACAGAGAATGTTGACACTGGGCAATTTTGTTATCCAACGGTGACACAGATAAGGTATTTACAACCGGGGTAATGTTGAATGATTTCCAAAAATCAATTCCAAGGATAAGAAGAGTTGTGATTGATGGAACGATCAAAACCGGTAAAACACAAGTTTGATTGTTATAACTAAACGGCACATTAACATATCCTTTTGTCTCATGTTTGGTTCCATCAGCTGTAGCTATTTGAGATTCGATATTAAAAATTTTTAATTTAAGAGACTGAATAAGTACATCACTGTTTTTACCGAAAATGGAACAGCTAGCACCCGAATCTAGCAGACCTTCAATTTGAACATCTAATATGTTTACCTCAATGCATGGTCGGCCGTCGGTTGTAAAGTTAATTATGGAATTCAAACTATTTGAGAAATAACAGAAATTTGATGGAGTCGTCATAGATCCATGAGTTGGCTGACTCCCAATGCCAACCGTATTTACTGGTTTTTTCCTCCGGTGGAACGCAATTCGGACAAAGACTGGAAATGAATCCATCCTTTCCACAACGAAAACAAAATATTTTTGTTTTAGGTGTTTTACATTGGTAATATGAATGACCATCTTTACGACAATTCCAACATTTCATTAATTGCGACAATTTTGTATTATCAACTCGACACACATTTTGTTCTTGATTTAGGTCCACAGGTTCATTCGCATTTTCGGAATTTTCTAATTCCGTTGATGAATCGAACTTGTTCCTCTCCTCAGTTTTAATCTCAGCCAAGCTGTAAATTTTCCGTGCTTTCTCCGGCCTAAGATTTGGACTTCTTGGGTTAGGTTCCCGAGAAACAGTTACCCGTTTTTCGAGATTATATTTTAAATCTTCAATGTTTTTACATATAGACTTCAACTGATTGATAGATCTAATTTTTTTACCGGGAAATTTTTCTAAGTAAGACGGGTGTAAATTTCGAATAATCGTCTTTAACCTTGTTTGCTCTGGAATTGCTTCGATTAAATTTTGGTAAAGCAATTCAATTTGAGCTAGGTACAAAAAGAAACTTTCACCCGTCTCTTGGTATCACTGGTCGATTTCGCGTAGTAACCAGACGTCGTGGTCCTCAGTAAGAAATTCGCTCTTTAATGCATTGACCAACGATAACCAGGTTCGGAATTTTGTATAATTTGCCCTATACCATAATCTAGCTAGACCGTCAAAAAGATAAAAGGCAGATCGTAACAAATGTTCATCTGAAACTCGCTCTGCATTAGACAATAATTTGATCTGTGATAAGAAATCGAGTAACGAAGAACTTCCGTCGCCTTTAAATGTAACGTTCCACTTATGAATGGGATTCGTTAATTTATGATACCCGACCCTAGTTCTACTCAATGCAGTCGAACGATATTGAGGTGGGATTACTTCCCGCTGTTCGCCGTTTATGCTCCTACCTCCCAATGAGTCGGAATCTGATGAACACCTTGTTGGAGTGGATGAAGAAACGGAAGACTTTCGCGTATTTCCCAAACGAGATCGATTTTTATCGGTATTCAGGCTAAGGCTCCGAATTATGTTCAAAGCTTCTTCAAGCTTTGAACTTAAATTCCTGTCAGCTGGAGTATTAACTGTTTTGGTAGGCTCGGACTCTTCCTGACCTGACATTTGTATGTTCGTATCTATGTTAGGACGGATCGATTGTATCATGGAAATTACTTCATTCTTAAAAGTAGAATCAGATAGGACGCTGTTAAGACGTTCCAGACGCAACAATAAATGTAGGAATTTGGTGTTGTATTTCTTACCTTGCTCAGTTCTTATCTTCATCGGTACTCTCGTTAAATCAGCATATTTTGATTTGCAGCTCTGGTACTCTACACTAGTATCCACTGTGCATGTCCGAGGTACTATATCCTCCCCTCTTGCTTCCCGTCGCAGATTAGTTCTCAATTGTCTTCTAGCCTGATTGATGCCTGTGTATTCTCCAGCTTTACGAATTGACAATTCGTAGGTTAGTTCATCAGCACTTAAGTAATCTGTGTTCATGTTTGTATCTGGTATTTTTGTCTACGAAAAATTATTATTAAAAGCTGAAATCGTTCGTTTAAAATCAAAGTTTTTTTTTTTTTTTAAATTAAAAATTTGGATGTTCAAACAATCCTAAACTTTACCAAAATATATAAAAAAATTATTTAAGATTCACTAATACAATCCATTCGTGCCCCACGCTGGGCGCCAAATTATGTAGCGTGTCCTGAACAACAACAACAACAACAAAAAATTTAGAAACTACTTATTTCTTATAAACCGAAAACCAAAAAAATAAAAGAAAATTGATTTCTCCAAAACATTGAATATTTATTTTATAAACACCAAAAAAAAAATCTTATTAAAAAAAAATTAAAAGTAAATAAATATTGTTGCTTCTTTATTGCAATTAAACAATAACAACAAATGTGATTATAATTCAAATAAATTTACCGATACCAACCATGATGATCCATTCAATCAGAACCACTAACGAAAATAAAAAAATCAAAGAAAAATGTATCGTTACACTTTCATTCGTCTCGTAGATGGTCGGTTAGATTTAGCACTCCTTTTCCGATATTTTCTTTTTTACTTCGCGAAATTATCATAAAGGCTGCGGGCCAATAGTCGGATAAAAGTCAATTTTAAGTAAATTTTTCGGTAAATTCATTTAGTTTTCAAAAACTCTATGACAAACTGATCGAAAAATCTGTTCTAAATTCGATTTTTACTATAGTAAACGATCTACCCGACTATTGGTCCGTAACCTAAGGTGTAACCACGATGTTTCAGAAATTTTCTCACCGCTTCGGCTAAAATCGAGTTAACTCTAGTATAGCTGGGCCGTATGTGTGTGAGTATCAGTATGTGTTTATTCGGATCGATTCATTTAATCGATGTAGGCTTCGAGAAATTTGTAGTGGCTTCGACACCAACGAACACTATTTCCTGGTTATTATTAGTTATTTTGACATTTAAACACGTTATAGTAATAAAAGCTGTAACGAAGCATCCGCTTCAAAACGAATAAATGTAATATCATTGTTCACATTTTTTACATAAGAGAAGTAACTCGCTTCGGGCAAAAAGGACATTTAAAATCGAATAAATAATTTTTTTATTGTGCTTGTTTATTCCTTTATTAGCATAAAGCTCATGAGATGATTAATGGATTGAAAATCTATACAAGAAGGCAAAATGTTGTGACAAGATACAAATAAATATGTCATCACGAGTACTTACACCAACAACATTTGTAATTGTCCTTAATCCATCATCATCTTTGTACAAATTCTAATCTAATTTAGTTTAACAATATCTATATACGAGTAACAAGAAGACCAAAAGAAGGACGATAAAGGAAAACAGTAGGATATACAAAACAATCAAAAATATAACAACAAGGATAATGTATAAATTGTAAAATATACTTTTTTGGTTTTGTATTTTGTGTAAAAATGAATTTTAATGCTTATCATCACATCATCATCATCGTCGTCATCCATGAGAAAATTTCCCATTTATATACCGGTATTGGGAGCCGGGGACGACGTCGGCAGATATAATGTAATTATAGGGTTGTTGTAAACAGATTTAGATTATTGATTATGATAGATACAGGAAGGCGTTATATTTTCAATTTAAGTATATTTGAGGGGTTCTCTATCTTTGGAATATAATTTACAAGGTTTCTGATTTTTTTTTTTGTTGTTACTCAAATAGTTTGACATTTATTTTAAATGTGATTATATGTCCATTATACTAACTAATTTGGGTTTAAACGTATTTGTATACTTACCGTTTTTACGTAAGGTACCGTCATTAATTAAGTACCGACAATCGCACAATTACATTTTATTTCGTCTGTGTTTTCTTATAGCTGCAACGGGCCACTAAATTTTTATTATTTCTGCTAGAAAAATTTAACAAAGAGGTTTACATGTGCATTAATATGTTTTATCTGCGAAGAACACGTGCTTAGGTGCCTTTCCTATAGTGCAGCAGTTCTGTTATTTTTAAAGTTTACAAAACTTATCAAGTGGTGTAGTGGTTAAAGTTTCGGCATTTGACCGGGAGATCCTATATTCCGATGCCCCTTGGTCGATGAACGTTTCCTCCCTCAAATAATAGCGCCCTTGGTAACTGCGGATAAATTTTACACAGCATACAGTTTTATGTTATTTATTCTATATTTATAAAGACACAAACTTTATTTTTATAGATTTAATTTAGAACAATCAAAACTTTAATTGACATTTCTTTATAAGATAGTTAAATTTTGTAATAAGTATTATCGAAATCCAAAATTAACTCCATTTCCAACATCGTGATTTATTTCTTAACAGTTCGCTTGTTATTAATTCGTGCGCATTTTACCCCGCTTACCTAGGTCCTAGAGTACCAGCAATGCACCTAGAATAACTTAGAATAGTTATAATAATTTGGTGACGTCATTTTATGTCTGTGACTCCGAACTTTGACTGTAGGTGGCAGTATATTATTTTATTTATTTATTTAGCAATAAATTCTACAAAAATTTCAAATAAAAATTGTATTACGAGCCAATGGTAAGAATTATTAATTTATTACATTATTATAAAATTATGCATTCTTGTGTAACTTTTTACGAACATTACTACCATCTGCAGTTCAGAAACGAAACTGTCGACATAAGTTTATTGGCGTATCAAGCTGAAGTTGATATTTCATTAAATTAATGTCGGCCCCTGATAATGCCCTCGGAAATTTGTCAGCTGAAAATAAGAGATTATGCTACTCGCCACAAGTGGCAGCACTATCATAAAAGAGAATTTCTCTTATTTTATAATTACTAGCGGAAATTTTTTATTAATTAAAAGTGATCCCTAAAATGACAAACTGATGAATCTCCGAAGTAAAGGATTTCGTATAAGAAATATGAAATCTTGAAATTTAAAAATTCCGTGTTTCTGCTATTAATTTCTTAACGAATTTCGATACAATATGTATAGTAGTATTTGTCAGGGATTTTAATGTGAGTTTTGTACAAAATTCTAGGATTTGTTCTTGGCCAACATGTATCTGTACATAGATTTTGAGCTGAAGAGAACACGATTAAATATTAATTAATAATATTGTAACATTTATTTCGCATACAGGGATAATTCGAACAAAACTTATTGATTATAATTTTCTCTGTAATATTTTGATTTGATTCAGTTTTTTGCCAATATCTCAAAACATCCACTACTAATCAATACTTACTGTTATTTTTCTTGAGATTATGAGGAAAATTTGAAAAACATGTATGGATTAGAATTTCACTATAATCTTTTTATTTTCGGGCCATCTAAGCTTTCTCAGTTTCTGGCCAATTAGAAGCACTTATAAGGCCCAGCAAAAAATCAACAAATTATAGTGAAAAATCAAATTCATAAATTTTCCATGTTGCCTCAAAATGACCTTAGCTATTAGAAAACAACCGAAAGTAGTGATTACTAGTGGAAGTTTTTGAGATATTGGTCAGGAACTGAGAAGGATTTATATGGCCGTAGAAAATCAGAAAATTATAGTGAAAAATCTAATCAATAATTTTTTTTACAAATTATCCTTGTATGTAATGCATATTTTACAATTATTAATTAAGAAACAGTCGAAAGTCGGTTCTCTTCAGCTCAAAAACTATTTTAATCGTGTAGAATGTACAGATTCATATTGGCCTATTTAGTCCAGCATGAACAGATTCTAGGATTTTGTCCAAAACTCACTTTAAAATCCCTGACCAATACTACTATTCAAATTTCATCGAAATTCGTTAAATTTCAAGATTTCATATACCGACTTCCTTTACTTCGGAGATCCATCAATTTGTCATTTTAATAAGATAAGAAAAATTCCGCTGGTTCCACTGGTTAATTATATAACAAAATAAATTCTCTCTTGTGATATTGCTGCCACTTGTGTCGAGTATCGTAATCTCTTATTTTCCGCTGTCAAATTTCCGCTATCTTATACAGCATCCCCCGAGGTCAAAAAACTCTTTATTGGGAATTATGGCATTTTAAAATGTTAGATGGATTTCTTAACGAATTATGATGAAATTTAGTTACTAGCATTCAATCTATGTTTCAATCCAAAATTAATCCTTGAAACCAAATTTTAAAATGACTGGTTATGAAATGGTGTAGTTTGGTCCAACATGAACTTATCTAGAATCCTGATCAGTTTCATAAATAGTCATTTTCAAATTTGGTTTCTAGGATTAATTTTGGATTGAAGCATAGATGAAGTTCTGGTATCTGTCCTTGCTACCCGATTACATTTGATTCTAAAATGCACTTTCAAGGAAGTTCTTAAATGTGTGGAGCGTACGTCTATGTTGTAATTCTAATGAGTATTTTGATCAAAATTCTGAAATGAGTTCATATTGGCCGCTAATAGTCAACTACTCTACGTACACTACCGCACAAAAGTGTTTAGGCACTGTCAAAAATAGCATAAAATAAATAAAACTCAGTAAAAATGTGAAAATATTTATTTTTTAGGTACATACATATGTACATATATTTATGGCAATATACTAAATAAATGTCAAAATTAAAAAGCTTAATTTAAATTTTACTTTCATCTATGTGACCTCCCCTTGATTAAACAATCGCAGCGCACAGTCGAATAATATGACAATTAAAATTTTTGAATATTTTTTCTATTAATTCATCGACACTTTTCTTTCGCCAAGCTGCAGTAAGTTCCGTGCAGATAGATTTGAACTGCGATCATTATAACATCGTTTTTGCGCGCATGCTAGTTGTAAGCTTAAAGTCAGCTTTTGTTTCTTTAGGTAACAATGGAAGAGTCTGGCGAGAACCTCCTGATAAGACAATAATTACAAAGCCGATTAATGTCCTCTGGTTTTTCATCTGATATGATGCAATAGTTTACTTTCTTTTTGTTGGTTTTAATTACATTCTTGATTATGACGAATCCCAAAAATTCTACTTCGTCTTGCAGAAATTTGCACTTTGTCAGCTAAATTTTCTTGTTGGCTTTCTTTAGAACTTGGAAGATTATCTTCATGTTCTCAAAGTATTATTGTTGGTTTTCGCCAAATATGACGATTACTACGAGGTATAGATAGCATCGTTTGCTATATGTTCTATAGAAAGGTTGTAACAAAATCTCGGTTTTCAAAATCTCGGTTTTCAAAATCCTGGTTTTCAAAATCCCGGTTTTGTATAAAAAAAACTCAATTTTTAGGAAATCCCAGTTTGAATTTTTAAAATTTGGCATGTGGGAAAATGGGACTCTTAAATGATTTTTTGATAAAATTTAGAAAAGAGTTTGCGATAAAGTTCTAGAAAATGGCTAATATTGCTGGATCGTTCCTCTCTAAATCTTGGTTTTCAAAAGCCTGATTGTAAAAAAGCCTGGTTTTCAAAAGCCTGGTTTTAAAAAGCCTGGTTTTCTACGATTAATATTTTTATTCATAGAATTTTTCTTTTTTTAAATCTTGATGGTTGTTTAGAAAAGAACATTTAATAATTTATGTTTAAAAAATTAAATAAATTAAAATAATATTTCACGTATCAGACTAGAATTTATAAAACCAAATATTGTCTATAAAACTTCATAATTATTTATAAAGGTCAAGATTATAGGCAATATTTTGAAGGTAATCCACTTTGCTTAAATTATCTTGCTGGTTTATTATATTGAAATTTTTCCTATTTTTAATTTGCAATTTTCGTTTGTTTGCCTTTGATACTCATTATATAAACTCTTTCCCCAATTCCGATATTAGTTGATAAACGCCGATATGTGATTTACTTACTACCACCTTTAGCCTTTGATGCCATCGTTCAACAGAATTTTGTGTCCTAGGTAAGTTTGCTTGAGAATTATCCCACACCTACCAGAAATTTGGAGAGTACTGCGGTTTCGATGGTATATTTAATCTTTTTTGAGGATTTCCAGTTAAATAGTTTATCTCGAACCACTTGCCCTTACGTCGAGCATCAGGGTCGACTTTTCTATTTAGTTCCTTGTAGTATCCTAGTACGTCTTCTGTCGGCAAAAAAGCTAAACTTTTTAACATTCTGATCTGGAGGCTAAAATTTTCGATATTGCCGTATTTCACAACATAGCCTTGATTCTGTACCTGTCTCCAGATGATCTGTCCGAAGTGGAACAAATAGCCTTTAAAAGTAGTTTCTGGGAAAATATGTTTTAAAGCTTTAACGCTCGCCTTTTCGAAATCCGATATTACGAATGTTGAATTCATACGTATTCCCCAATTGCATGTCCATCTGCATACTTTGTAGAATAGTTCGAAATATGCCGCTTCACCGGACACCAAAAGTACAGTTGCCTTACCAATTTTGCCATGAATAGTGAACAATTGACGCATAAACGAAGGATTACATCAAACCAGTAAAAATAAAATCAACACAATATAAAATTCGGTTCTTCCCCGCAATAATTTTATTATTATGTGCTTCCCCGAAATTAAAAAGTGTTTCAAAAGAAAATCGGGACTGTCAAGCCAAAGCCTATTTTGTATAAATCTTCTGGTGAAATACCGTGCGTCATGCAATCGGCAGGGTTTTGGTTTGATGAGACATGATACCACTGACTACGAGAAGTGCAAGTTCGGTTTTTGGTTGTTCTATTAGCTATATAAGTTTTCCAAACCTTGGGTGGTTTAGATAGCCAATCTTGGGCTAGATGATGAGGGATATGTAAGAAAACTTACGTAGGCTTCCTTAAGTGGTAAATTGGAATCAAATCGTTTCTTTAGCGACAAATAGCATTGTAATGCTAGATGGTAGCTATCACCGAGGTTTGCCGGATACTTTTTAAATGATAACGGTAATATATTCGGTTATTCCGGTACAAAACGTCGTCGTGGAAATGTTTGACGCAGGTACTTTCGTCATCCGTGAGACTACTAGGGTTAAGAATCCCTTCAGTTTCCCAAAATCGCTGGAGATAATTCTCGATATGTGATAATTCTGGTTGTCCTAGGTTTAATTGGATATGCATTGATCTAGGGCGTATTTGGTATGGAAGGAAGTCCAGATTATTTAACCCAACCAAAACGGGTGTTGCGGGCTCTGGGTCTACTTTCGTGTTCTATTTTACCATCAGTGAGCGCATGGAATAAATGTTCACAGCCAAGTAGAACTTCTACTTGCGATGGTTGATAAAACTGGGGATCGGCGAGCGGATGGATGTATCCAAAATGTGAATTGCTGACATCAATCAACTATGTTGGAAGTTTAGAGCAAATTCTAGGTATAATATAAGTCTGGGTCGAAAGTTTATAGTCATGGTCAACACACGACCCTATCTTAAGATCGGATGCTCCCTTGGCCAGTCCAGCTCGTGACCCAAACAAAGTATCAATTGAAATGCTAGCCTTGGATCTCGGAATACCCAGATAACTAACGCAATTTTCTATTATGAACGAATGAGTGGAACCAGAGTCAAGAACACCACAACATTTTGTCCATCTACCGGAATTATCCTCAATTTCGATCTCCGCTGTCGGAAGCATTGATATTGTTGGCGGGTTTGGAATATGATAATTTTCAATGAGTTCAGCCTTTGGGAGATCATTGTGGATCGCAGGTATCAAATAAATGTTTCCGTTTCGTAAGGTTGATGCGCTGGTTCTGGGGTCACAAAAGACACCTTTTTCTTATTGGTAGAGATTGGCGAATTAGTGACTTCTTCAAGATGTAGCAAGGTGTTATGCCTTTTGTTGCATTTAAAACAGCTTTTCAAATTCTTGCATTGGCTTACGACCTGCTCATCGGATAAACAATTGTAGCAACGATTTAGTGTTCTCATTAATTCTCGTCAACTATCGACGCGCATATTACGGAATTTGTTATGGTAGGAAGTTCGGTGTCAGAGGCTTCGTATCTCCACAGTTGTTTGGACTCCTTATACAATTTCTCCATGGTTAAATAAACAATCCAGGGATCTTGCTTGGAAGCCTCTAGACCTAAGGACTTCAACCCTCTTATGGTCTCATCAACACTATCATAAATCTTCATCAAGCCAGAGGTTGATCTAGTGTTAGGTTGAGTCAAAAAGTCGTGAATGTATGTTTCAACAATCGTTTTCTTTTTATTATATTTTTTATTAAGGTGTTTTAAAGCGTCAACATAATTTACGTCATCGACACGAAAATGACATAGTAGTATACGCCGCGCAATTGGCCTAATAATTATTTAAATTTCTGGGAGGGTGACAAAGTGGTATTTTCATGAACGGTTGAGATAAACACGTCATAGAAGGCCTGCCATTGCTTGTAATTTACATCGAAAACATGCAATGTCAGTCTTGGTAATTTAAAATCCGATCTGAAAATATTCGTAAAGGGTAACTCGCCATCCTCTGTTTTGGAGCCTTGTTGGCCGGTAATGGCAGTTGATTACAGGTTAAAGGCACGGTTGAATGCTTGAGTTTCCGCGATTAAAGGAAAATACTGATCATCAATTTCCAACATGTCAGATTCGGTAGCCAGATCCAATTGGATAACTTATGTTCGATCGCGATGAACTGATTGTATAGTTCACACAATCCTTCCCCTTTGTTTTATTATAATTCGCAATTCGCGTCAACTGACCTTTAATGATTGACTTGCGTTTAACGAAAGCTCTGAGGAGGTCTATCGCACCTTCGTGAGCCAAATCACATAAATAGCCCTTGGCTTACACGTATATAGACGGAATAAAGGTATATGGAGTCACTTAAAAAGATATGGAAAAATGGTTACCTGAGTTTTATATCGGGACCCAAATCGGCTATTCGGTTTCCACTGAACTGGTACTGGAATTGGAATTTCGGAGGGTCTTGCAATTAAAAAACTTTATTAATAATTTTGTGGAATTAAAACTAAAAGAAAAGAAAACCGGGATTTTGAAAACCGAGATTTCGTAGTACACCCGTTGTAGAAATGTATCGTTGAAGGTACTTTGAAATATGGAAGAAGCGTTTTTGAGGACGAAAGAAGAGAGTGAACTCATATTTCTCGTGATTTACCGAGAACGCAGATTTGTCGATGTAGGATTTTTCTTGTCGGAAATCTATAATGAAACATTTATTGTAGCCTAGGTTAGCCAACTTACCGTTATTCTCGAGTTTTGGGTCAGAGTATCACCTGTCAGAGATTGTTGCAAACAATTTTAGTTCTAGTCACGTTAAGTATGTACAGAAGGGTTGCTCTTAGGTCTTCGCATATCCAGTCTCTGTTCATTGAATTATGGACACTATTCGTATTTTGGAAATTCCTAATTTCTGCTATTGTTTTATATTTTAGAATATTTCAAAGTACTAAAATGCATTCAGGAACGTTATAGTTATTAGTTAGCGTTATAAATTACATCCCTCACACAAATTGTGACTGGAGTTAAGCTGCCGCCCGAAATGGTAGACAAGAAGGTTGCTATATATACCTAGAAATACAAGAAGAGTATAATAATTATGCTATTACCGTAAATGAGAGTAAAAATGTAATAAAATAACCTATCGTGGAACATGTGAGATGGCCGACTAGTAAACCTACAAAAATATATACAGATAATCTTGGTCCTCGTACACAGTACACTTCCGCTTTCTTGTGGTACTCCGATACCAAAAGTCGAAACTGAAACACCGTTATTTGACGATATCGACGAGCAAGTGAACTGAAAATAAAATTAAGTGAATAAAAATGCCTCTAAAATAGCAAAAGGCCAAAGACAAAATCAACGCTGGAACATTAGCATCGGGCGTAACTCATAATATTTATAACATGCCACCAAAAATCTCCCTACCTGGAAATAACAACTGCGCGGCATGATTCATCCTCGGCATTCAAATATCGGTTATTAAACCAGTGTTGGAAATCGTAAATATAGTTTGGGTGTCACATCATATGCCGTGATTTAATATACAGTAATCCTTTTTTTGGATCTCATAGACACATTTCACTCTATAGTCGGCAATTGTAGTACTACTTCACATGGTTTATAAAATGGCCCTACTGCCCCCATAGAGCTATCTGGTTTTAATAAAACCGTATTGATTGTTAACCAAATGTGAAGCCTTTACACGTGCTTAATCATTCCCTTTATATGAACGCATCACATAATCGGAATCGGAAATCGCACCGATCAAACTATAAACAGCACATATCCTAATTACAATTTACAATTATAATTACGGCAAACAAATGATATAAAAGTGTACCCGACAAACCTTTCCTATATACACACACACCATAAAACATTTTTATCCATTCATCAGCTGTTATATCATTTTATTGATTTCTCTCGTAAGAGCACTTCAACATTTCATGCACGTGCAATTATTAATTTTTTTTTATTGCCATGTCATTAAAATTCATTCATCTCATCGAATTTAATCAAAAATCAACTATGCAGCACATAAAAAATAAAATATAAAAATGTCAATCTTACAATATTCAGTTTGAATTGGAATAGAGGTTCTCCTTGCGTATATATGCCATCCGCACTCTCTAGTGGGTCTAGTGTTTTATTTATATCGAGACTATAGACGTTATTGTTCAATACACTGAGCAATTAATAATTTAATAATTTAATTCAATTCTGCGTGATATTGAATACTGCAGTGCCAGCAATTTTTAGGTTATGTCGATTAAGGCAAATTGTATCAATTGACCTACCTATTTATCATAATTTTTGTGTATTTAAATACTTTTCACTTACTTTTCGTGAAGCACGCAACCAAAAGCGAAAAAGTCGTAGGATAAAAATAAAAATAATTTTCTTTAGAAAGTGAATATACATCTTAAAAAGTATAAAAGTAATAACAATTGTCTTTTTTTATATTTTTTTATTACATTATGTATGTAGAGTCTATACATAGAACCATAACCATAAAAAGAAACAGATCTGGAGAGTGCTTTTCTTAACGGTCAATGGCACTCATCTAATTTAATGTTTGGAGAGGAAGCTTTCAATATGAACTTGAAATTCTAAATAATACTTGAAGCGCTATTATATTGGTGAAAAATCATGTCTTGTTCATTATTTGTAATGATATCCTTTGTTAGTTGATTGTTTTGGGAAATAATAGTAAAAAAAAAATTGGGAATAGCATATTATCGAATTCGTATACTGTAGTAATTGGTGTACATACGGAAAGATTTCTTATTAGTTTAAATTGGTACCCAGCCGAATAAAAATTTTATTACTCGTAATTTTAAAATTGGACGTACGTGAACCTGGTCCGATTACGATACCCGATTTTGCCACATCCGATTGTACGAAAGAAAAGCATCCGATTTTACGAAAGCTAAAAAACTTGAAATTTATTGCGTATCAAGTCACCGAGAGTTACATAACCCCTCAGAATAGCAGAGTTTATGGTGGTAACTGATAAACAGCACATCCAGCACTGCATTCTAAATGAACTCTAACAAAAAAAAATGCTTCTAAAGTACGGGAATTAATTTGTAGTGTCTTGGTGCTGACGTTGTGGCTTATGAAACTTGTAACTATTTGTACAAACGTTTTAGAATTGGTTATTTCGATCTTAGTGACCATCCGCGCCGGGACAACCACGAAAGTTAGAAGATGCGGAATTGTAAGCTCTATACTGGAAGAAGACAACGCAAATGCAACAAGAGCTTGCAGTTTCAGTGGGAGTCAACCAAACAGCTATTTCCAAGCGATTGCACCGAATGGGAATAATTCAAAAACTTCGAAGATGGGTCCCACATGTCTCAGTCAGGGTATGAACACGTGCATTTCACTGCTTGCTCCGCAATAAAAAAAGGACTTCTTACGGAAAATTGTGGCTGGTGATGAAAAGTATATTTTTTACGAAAACCCCAAACGTAAAAAGTCGTGGACAGATCACGGGAAGCCCAGTACAACGGCACCGAAACAGAAAATCTACTTAAAGAAGGTATCTCCTATGTATCTGGTGGGAGATGAAGCCTGGTCCTGAACCCTGGTCAGACGGAAACTGTGGAACGCTAAGCTGACAATTGAACAAACTGAGCGAAGAACTTGATCAGAAGAGGCCATTACTGGACGAGGAAGCAGGCAAGTCATACTGCTGCATGGCAACGCTTGATCTCATGTTGCTTGCGTGACTCAGAAGAATCTCTTCAACTATTTGCAGCATATTCACCAGACTTGGCCCTATCCGACTGCAACGTGTTAGTGGAAAAACAGTTCAAAACTCTGGACGATGTGTGTACATTTGTCGAGGACCTTATCGTGTCGAAGCCTGCAAGTTCGCGAGAGATCGCGCATAAATACAATGGACAATATATTCCAAGTTTAAATTCGTTTTTTATTTTGGGTGTACTACGAAATCCCGGCTTTCAAAATCCCGGCTTCAAAATCCCGAGTTTCAAAATCTCGGTTTTCGAAATCCCGGTTTTTAAAATCCAGGCCTCCAAAATCTCGGCTCTCGAAATCCTAGTTTTAAGAATCCCGGTTTTCTTTTCTTCTAGTTCTAAAGTCTTGATTTTGAAAAAACTTATTTTATTAATTCGGGCCGGCCGGACTAATAATATTTTAACATAAAAATAAGATATCTTGCCCAAAAATTTACTAGAAAAAACCAAGGCTGCAACATTTTGAAATGCAATAATTGTAGAGGCTGACGGCTTCAATAACTCTTACGGGCACGCGGAGGTCGATGCACTCCCTCACCGCTTACCCCTCCGAGTGGCTTTAGATTTGAACTTCGGGGGACGTAGGAGCCGAAATCAGCAAACGTGCCGCACTGCGTACCACACGTAGGAGCCAAATCGAGCCATAAATGGCCTAGTTCCATCTCTATTGACCGCTTTATCAAAAAATCATTTTAGAATTGAGTCAAAAAATCATTTAAGTGTCCCATTTTCCCATATGTCAAATTTTAAAAATTCAAACCGGGATTTCCTAAAAATCGGTTTTTTTTTCATACAAAACCGGGAATTTGGAAACCGGTTCTCTGAAAACCGGGACAAAATAAAAATTAAGTCATATAAATTTTTAGTTTTATTTTAATAAATTTAAGATTCAAAAAGCCTTTTTAAAAAATATCCGATTTAACTAAAATCCTATTATACGAAAGCAAAATTTTATGTGCCTTTCGGTAAATTGGGTTAATACTGTATTATTTATTTCAAATGTTGCCCGTAACTGCGGCTAACATGGTTCATTCTGAAGTTTCAATTTTCGATGACGCGTTCGAGCATTTCGAGTGGTATTTCGCCAATAACACGAGTAATGTTGACTTTTAATTACTTAGAAGATTTTGAACTTTACGTATTTGGGGCTACAAAGACTAACGGTGTGATATCACATGATCTAGGTGGCCAAGTCGCTGGTCCGGAACATGAAATTTAATGTTCACCGAATTGTTCTCGCAACAAAGCCATTGTTGAAACTAAATGTAGTTGAGATCACAGGCTTCAATTTCAGGCAGCAAATAGTTCGTTATCATAGTGCGATTACGAGCGCCATTCACAGTTACGTTCCGGCCGGCCTCATTTTTGAAAAAATATGAACTGATGATTCCACCAGCCCATTAACCACACCAAACCGTTGCTTTGTCTGGATATAATGGTAGCTCTTGAACCTCTTCGGGTTGTTTTTCAGCCTAAATATGCCAATTTTGCTTATTAACGTAGCCATTAAGCCAGAATTGGGTTGCATCGCTGAACAAAATTATGGTCGAAAAACAGTGATTCTTCCTTCTTCAAGTATTTCAAGAGCCCAAAGACTGAAACGGCGATGATTTGGAATATCGGTCGGCTTCAATTATTACACGAGTTGAATTTTGTATGCTTTTAAACCAACATCCTTATATACGTAAAATACGCCAAGTTACCACAAGCCAAGCTGTTGAGTATGGCGCCGAACCGATTCATCACGGTCATCGTGTACACTTTCAGCTACCGCCGCTATATTTTCTTCACTACGTGCTGGATATGGTCTATTTGGTCGCCTCATCCAATAATGAAAATTGGGTTTCAAATTTTTCGATGGTATAGCCTATTGTGCGTTCGGTAGGCCGATTATGTGGACCATAAGTTGCTCAAAGCGCATGAACACATTCCTCGTATAGAACGCTGATTGTCGTAATACAGCTGAATAATTTGTAGATGCTGTGCCGAGCTTAGTCTTTCCATGATGAAATGTCAAACAATACATACCATAACTGTTTGACACGACTCAAACGTGATCTATGATAAAATCCCTACTGAAAAAAGTACCTCTATATGAATCACCTGTTATTTCTTAATTGAAACTTTTTGCAAAAACCTATTGATTGTGCAACGTTTATTGCTTGCAACAAATTTGGAGTTTTTTTTGGACATATTTCACTTGGGTAAATTTTCATAGTTAAAGTTTTTACAATTATTATTGTACTCGTATATAATAAATGTACAACAGCCAAGAAGCAATTCTTATTTTTTCAAATGTTTCATGAAAATATTATTTTTAAGCAACAATCTCTGACGTGTATGTTTGTAACATTAAAACTTAAGATTGCTGCATCGATTTTGATAAAAATTTGTGTGTATGTTCTAATTCTAAGGGTCGCAAGAAAAGTGTCTTTAGCTGAAAATGGTCCACCGGAAGTTGCAGCTTCCATATCAGCATTTTCGATTGATAAACTCAAGAACTACTGCATTGATTTGTAGTGACGGGTGATTCTGTAATTTATGGCCGAAAACGGTCCAATGGAAGTGGCAGCGTCCATAGGAGCTTTTTCGATTTTTGCAATTATATTGAAAAATTTAAGCGGAAAGACGATTTTTGACAAGAAACTGTTTTGCAACAAAAATTAGGCCCGTGATTTTGGTTTTCTGATGATGTCATTTTCATGGTTTTCGGAACTGCCAATTAGGAATTTGGCATCCGTTTTAAGATTCGGGGTGAACAAATTTTGATTTATGCACACCAGCCTTTACGAGTATGTAATTAAAGGAGGTTGTAATTAAAGCCGCTTTAAGAACAACTATAATATCTTGGTGGAAGTTGCTATTTTGGTTATTGGTCATCGGTCTCACTACGATTTTCTTGATTTCTAAGGCGATACTTGATTTTCAAGTGAAAAATATAAAATGCCAAAATTTTGGTGAAAACTCTTTTGTTATGTCAAATTGTCAACACTCTTCATTCCTTTCCACCTCACGTCACTCCTCGAAAGGAGATTCTTTAAGTTCATAGGCATTTCGGTAGGGATAGAACCAGAACTAGTCGAAAATCATAATGAGATTGATGATCAATACTCAACTTCCATCAAATATTATGGTTCTTCTTAAATCGACTGAATATGGACTATTCTCGGTGTGAGGACCCCATTACAACCTCCTGAGAGGACAGATCAATGGCCAATACCTCAGTTTTCATCAAGATATTATGGTTCTTCTTAAAGCGGCTAAATATGAGCCATTTTCGGTATGAGGATCCTATTACAACCTCCTGAAACTTTTCTCTAATAAAAACTGGAGCCATCCATTTGGATCTATAGTTAATGGCATAGTTAGATACAATGGTATCTATACTGAAGGTTTGAAGATTGCAAAAGTCACACCAATGTTTAAATCAAGTGACTGCATAGTTGTTAATAACTACCGACCAATTTCTGTTTTGTCTGCGTGTTCGACAAAATACTTGAAAATTAATTACAACTCGTATGACTAAACGCTTTAAATTTTTTTTACTGTCATCAATATGGTTATAGACAGGGATCTCGTACAGATACCTCTTTAACTGAGATTACTGATTTGATAGACCGAGCTTTCGATAATCAGGAGCATATTTGTGGTCTATTTCTGGATTTGCATAAAGCTGATTTAAAGCTGATTTACATAAAGCTTGATTTCGCGAATTTTCTTATACAGTATTTTCATATATAATATATTTGACATATATTATAATAGACATAATAACATATATTTAAGAATTTACTAGTACATTTTAATTTATATGCACATTTAAATAATTTTATATAATTTTATTGATTCGATTTACTTTTTTATTTTTAAACATTTTGTTAAATAATTACATATTTTATTTTTCCCCTTAAAATTTGTCGATAATGCGGATTTCGGCTGAATTTTCTGCTAACTTCAGTAAGGTGTTGCTAAGTGGTTTACGCTTGGAGTATATTTTGTTATTTTTAATGCAACACATGCAGCACATAATATGTTTCTGGTCATTCTATTCCTTGTTTTTGTTAGAACGACATTCATTTGTGAAAATATAGGAATTCGCAGTAAATACAGATAATAACGCTATTGCCAACTTTCTGAGAGATGTGAAATTGTTTGGAATGCTTTGCCACACTTTCAATACCTCATCACCCATTAAAAATTCATTATTGTTTCTTATACCATTTTCAATGATGGTTCTTACATTTTCAAATTTTTCACCACCAAATTAGGCTACAATGAAATTCATGCAATTCAGTATCCAACTCATCAAAATTCTTCCAGGCAAAATCGTGAAAATTACCATCAGAATGAACTTGTAAAAATGTATAAAAATTTATGTGTAAAAATTTAATAAAGTTTTTAATTATTTTAACGTGTTTGAGCCGAGTTGCGAAAGATTCCTGTGTTTGTATTAAATACTTCACTAAATTGTGCAGATTTGCACAAACTTGCGACTCCCCTTTTTCAAACACCTCAGTATCTGCCACAAACTTTTTTAAATTGAGGAAATATTTGAGAAGTGGGTAAAACGAACATTCCATGTATTGAGTAACTGCAGCTTCATCTCAAAAGTGGTAATACGACAGAATAATATATCTAAGGATTTTATGTTTAAAGAATATTAGTAAACCCAAACGGTTCAAAATTTTTTATATGATGTGCAACAAGGTGATTCTAGTTTGCCTATATAGGAAAAGGAATTAGGAAAAATATTTTCATAGTATTTTTGTCATTAAATTTTTTTTTCTGGCATACTTTGGTAAACAGTTAGTGTAATTTTTTTCAAAAACAAAATTAAATTGAGAATATTTTTCCGATCTAATTTCGATACGGAAAAAATATTTCTTAAATTATACAATTTTTAGATCAAACATGATTTCTCAGTAGGCTAGAAAATGATATTTTTGACAAAAACTCTATGTAAATATTTTTCCTAATTCCTTTTCCTATAGGAAAACCAGAATCGAGCTCTGGTAATGTTTTATAAGATATGATATTTTTTAAACAATTTATAAACACTTTTACTGTAATGATAAAATGAAAATTGAATGTAAGCTCAAGCTCCACAAACAAGATATCTTAAAAATTTACAGTATAGTAGAATGGTGAAACAGAATGAAACAGAAATCCCGTCATCACCACCCACTTAAACAAAAAGTTAAATTAGGTGAGATTTTTAGTTACCAAATTGAAACAAGTGATGTATTAAAATGCGGATGTTAACTGGTATAGAGCCTATTTATTTATAATTGATAACATTATAACATCGACGTTTCACACAGATATTCTGTGCATCATCAGGACGAAAACTAAAATATTTTTTTACAACAAATATGAAAACGATAAAAATTAATTAATTGACAATAAATGAGAAAACATAAAAATAAGTTAACATCCGCATTTTAATAACAGAAAAAGCCTAATATCCTTTATAATTAAGTGATGTATTTTGTTAAATATGTATTGAAGCAAAAGCTGACAGTGATTTTTATAAAGGGGAAAAATGGGACAATTGGAAATTTTATCACTTAAAATTTTTTTCATTTTTTAAAAAAAAATTATTGTATTGTAATTTTGTAAAATTTTGCTCGAAATTTGCTAAATTTAAAATACTTGCCCACAATGCAGTTATTTCGCGCACGATTTTGAATAATTAGAGGGAACGTTGGTCGTATAGTCAATTTTCATCTTAGTTCCGCCAGCATCTCGTCCCCTAATAGTTTCGGTTGTGACTTTTCACACACATACACCAAATTGTTCCTCAATTTTTATTTACACACATTCATAAGCACAATTTTATTGTATTGAGTTTCGTCCAGTTCCAGGATCTTATTCTAAGTCGACAGTAAAACTAAGTCAGAGTCGAAACTAAATATCTGTCCCGAAATGGTCAACTCGCTTAAGTGACTTTTCATACTTTTTTGAAAATCATGTTTCAAATTTAGGTTTTTGGTGATTACATTTTATTTTTTCGCCAAATTAAACACGATTAAAATATTTCGTAGAATTTTTTTAAAAACAATACAAACGGAAAACAGCTTAAGTGTTACTAAGCGATTATAACTTTTTGGTACAAATATAATTTTACGTTGGTGAAGTTTATCCTAAATCTGTCTTAAAAACAACAATCACAAAATATGTGTATATGTGTTGTATAATGTCTCGATAGAACGAATTTTCCAATAAATGTTACATACAAATATTTTCTAACAAAAATTTTAATTTTTCTGAATGTTTCGGGAATCTCATATAAACCAGTATTAATTAAAGTAACTATTGAGATGCTACTAGGCCCTATCTAATAGAAAAACTAGTTTATTTTATTAAAATTGAGATTTTAGGGTGTTAAGGACAGTGAATTTGGTATCTCCATCTACTCTTTATAAATTACTTGTAAGGATTTAATAAGTTTTCTCGGAAAATCCCAGGAATCCAACACCAAAATAACTTATATTTTAAGAATCTTCAAGGTCACATTTAACATCAAAACACCTCAATTTTGACTAAATTGGGGGATGAGGGTGTTAAGGACAGCGATGTTGGCAACTGCTCTCTATAAATCACTTGTAAGGTTTTCCTAAGTTTTCTCGGAAAATCCTAGGAACCCAACATCAAAATGACTTATATTTTAAGATTCTTCTAGGTCACAATTGTCTTCAAAACACCTCAATTTTGACCAAATTGGGGGATTAGGGTGGTTAGGACAGCGATGTTGACATCTGCTCTCTATAAATCACTTGTAAGGTTTTCCTAAGTTTTCTCGGAAAATCCTAGGAACCCAACATCAAAATGACTTATATTTTAAAAATCTTCTAGGTCACATTAAACATCAAAACACCTCAATTTTGACCAAATTGGGGGATTAGGGTGTTTAGGACAGCGATGTTGTCAACTGCTCTCTATAAATCACTTGTAAGGTTTTCCTAAGTTTTCTCGGAAAATCCTAGGAACCCAACATCAAAATGACTTATATTTTAAGATTCTTCTAGGTCACAATTGTCTTCAAAACACCTCAATTTTGACCAAATTGGGGGATTAGGGTGGTTAGGACAGCGATGTTGACATCTGCTCTCTATAAATCACTTGTAAGGTTTTCCTAAGTTTTCTCGGAAAATCCTAGGAACCCAACATCAAAATGACTTATATTTTAAAAATCTTCTAGGTCACATTAAACATCAAAACACCTCAATTTTGACCAAATTGGGGGATTAGGGTGTTTAGGACAGCGATGTTGTCAACTGCTCTCTATAAATCACTTGTAAGGTTTTCCTAAGTTTTCTCGGAAAATCCTAGGAACCCAACATCAAAATGACTTATATTTTAAGATTCTTCTAGGTCACAATTGTCTTCAAAACACCTCAATTTTGACCAAATTGGGGGATTAGGGTGGTTAGGACAGCGATGTTGACATCTGCTCTCTATAAATCACTTGTAAGGTTTTCCTAAGTTTTCTCGGAAAATCCTAGGAACCCAACATCAAAATGACTTATATTTCAAGAATCTTCAAGGTCACATTAAACATCAAAACGCCTCAATTTTGACCAAATTGGGGGATTAGGGTGTTTAGGACAGCGATGTTGGCATCTGCTCTCTATAAATCACTTGTAAGGTTTTCCTAAGTTTTCTCGGAAAATCCTAGGAACCCAACATCAAAATGACTTATATTTTAAGAATCTTCTAGGTCACAATTGTTCTCAAAACACCTCAATTTTGACCAAATTGGGGGATTAGGGTGGTTAGGACAGCGATGTTGACATCTGCTCTCTATAAATCACTTGTAAGGTTTTCCTAAGTTTTCTCGGAAAATCCTAGGAACCCAACATCAAAATGACTTATATTTCAAGAATCTTCAAGGTCACATTAAACATCAAAACACCTCAATTTTGACCAAATTGGGGGGTAAGGGTGTTTAAGACAGCGATGTTGGCATCTGCTCTCTATAAATCACTTGTAAGGTTTTTCTAAGTTTTCTCGGAAAATCCTAGGAACCCAACATCAAAATAACTTATATTTTAAGAATCTTTTAGGTCACAATTGACTTCAAAACACCTCAATTTTGACCAAATTGGGGGATTAGGGTGTTTAGGACAGCGATGTTGGCATCTGCTCTCGATAAATCACTTGTAAGGTTTTCCTAAGTTTTCTCGGAAAATCCTAGGAACCCAACATCAAAATGACTTATATTTTAAGAGTCTTCTAGCTCACATTAAACTTCAAAACACCTCAATTTTGACCAAATTGGGGGATGAGGGTGGTTAGGACAGCGATGTTGGCAACTGCTCTCTATAAATCACTTGTAAGGTTTTCCTAAGTTTTCTCGGAAAATCCTAGGAGCCCAACATCAAAATGACTTATATTTTAAGAGTCTTCTAGCTCACATTAAACTTCAAAACACCTCAATTTTGACCAAATTGTGGGATTAGGGTGTTTAGGACAGCGATGTTGGCATCTGCTCTCGATAAATCACTTGTAAGGTTTTCCTAAGTTTTCTCGGAAAATCCTAGGAGCCCAACATCAAAATGACTTATATTTTAAGAGTCTTCTAGCTCACATTAAACTTCAAAACACCTCAATTTTGACCAAATTGGGGGATGAGGGTGTTAAGGACAGCGATGTTGGCAACTGCTCTCTATAAATCACTTGTAAGGTTTTCCTAAGTTTTCTCGGAAAATCCTACGAACCCAACATCAAAATAACTTATATTTTAAGAATCTTTTATGTCACAATTGACTTCAAAACACCTCAATTTTGACCAAATTGGGGAATTTAGGGTGTTTAGGACAGCGATGTTGGCATCTGCTCTCTATAAATCACTTGTAAGGTTTTCCTAAGTTTTCTCGGAAAATCCTAGGAACCCAACATCAAAATGACTTATATTTTAAGAATCTTCTAGGTCACATTTAACATCAAAACACCTCAATTTTGACCAAATTGGGGGATGAGGGTGTTAAGGACAGCGATGTTGGCATCTGCTCTCTATAAATCACTTGTATAAGGTTTTCCTTAGTTTTCTCGAAAAATCCCAGGAACCCAACATCAAAATGACTTATATTTTAAGAATTTTGCATTTCACATTTAAAATCTAAACAGGAGAGTAGATGCCAACATCGCTGTCCTAAACACCCTAATCCCCCAATTTGGTCAAAATTGAGGTGTTTTGATGTTTAATGTGACCTAAAAGATTCTTAGCAAATATGTTTATGTAACTATTTATTGTAAAATTCGTTTTATCGCGACATTATACAAATACATATACACATATTTTGTTATTGTTGCTTTTTAGGACAAAACTTCACCAACATGTACAGAATTGTGAAGTTTGTCCTAAACGAATCTTATTTTTTTTTTTTTTTAGGACAGATTTAGGACAAACTTGACGCGAATTATAAGTTTTTAGAAAAAATTCGAATTTTGTTATACTTGGGTTACACATTTGTTAGATTTTTTTATGTTCGTTTGTTTTCGAATTAAACGTTACTTTTATTGTTGTTTAAAAATATCGAAAAAGCGTGACAAAAGTTGCAGTTTTAGTTACGTCAAAAAATATGGTTTTCGAAAATCTATTTCGAAAAAATCAACAACTACATCTGAAAGTTGTAGTTACGTCTGTCGATTTTGGCCTAAGAATCATAACTCTGTTATAGCATATTCGATACATTAATAATTTGCAAAATCCATCTATTCCAACTACTTTGTAGCCAAGCCTTCATTTTTATTTATTTAATTTAACCGAAATTAATAATTTTTGTTTTATGTTTCTTCAGAATATGATAGTTAATCGAAAATTTGATAATTTCACATTTAAAAAATAGCAAAATCGTTAAAACTTTAGATGTAAAATATTTTTTGAGATTTATAGAAAATCAACTAAGATGGAGTAAACCCCCTTTTAGGGAAGGGGCTATATAGACAATCATAATTTATTTTTTGATCTACGTTCCTAAAATTTAAAGTCACCAAAATTCACTAAAATTTACAAAATTGCGTGCTTTGTAATGTTAATTATGGTATCATTTTTGTTAAAATGAAAGTAGTGACGCTAAATTAAATCTCAAATATTGTTTGAGAAACAGTTTTTTACAATTTTGAAAACATAATTATTGATGATAAAATTATTGATTAAATTGGAATAACCAAAATCACTTTAGAGCAGAAGAATCGTATATTGTGAAAGCTCGGCTGGTTTTCATAAAACGCCAATATAACTGTCACCACATTAAGATGATGTTAAACCACACACCACCAATTTTAATAAGGCAAATTAAAAATTCACTAAAATAAAATCGCGCACAACTTTTTCAGCACATCAAATTTGGTATCCACATTAAGGTGTATAATTTATCACATTTTCACTAAATAGCGGTAAAAAAAGAATCAATTTTCTAACACAGCACAAAATTTGAAATAATTTTCCCAATCATTTATTTTGTCGAGCTACAACTATTTTCCAAACAACAAAAAAAAAACAAATAAAATCTTTACAATCAGCAGTATGCACGAAAGTAAACTAATACCGCCCGTATATTTATATATATAGAGAGATGTAAGTAGGTGAAAATTCAATCTATATAACCGTAATTTTCTTATCATCACATTTTTATAGTTTAAACATAAATGAAAAGAAAATTACATTATTATTATTGTATTTTAATCAAATTTATATTACATAGACATTTTAATTCATTTGAGATTAAATAAAAAAAAAGTTTCGCAAAGTGTTTGTATTAGAAAAATAACAGACAGGCGAAATGATGAAAATTTAAAGGAAAAAAAAAGAAATCCGCACACAACTATATAACGGTAATAAAATTAATTTTCCACCTTTTTTGCATGTGTTGAAAGATCATCCCCATCTATATATATATTTATGCAATTAGTAGCTTTTTATTTCATTCTTGTTTTGTGCGCACACAACCATACACAAATTTTATAATTCGTACGTAATGATAATACAACCATAAACCAATTGTTATATCAAAATAAATTTCGTATAAAACCAATTTGGTTGGATAGTTTAATTATACGTTCCGCCCCCCTCCATATACTTAATGGTGAATTATACATTTTTAGCCAATCGTAAAATTTATACGTACATATAAATATGGGTTGGGCTTATGTAAATTTATTACGTTAACGCCTTTTTTAGTTTCTTTCTTGCTTTCGTGTATCTTGTTGGATGAGGCTGCTGTATACATATTTCTTGGTTCTCTGTGTAAAAAATGTAAGATTTTTATATTTTCGTTAAAACGAATAAGCAATGAGTCAAGTGCAGTCACAATATTATCGTCATCATAAATGTGTGTTGCCATAAAAAAAAAACAAACGAATTTAATTTTACTTTTTCTTAAGTTTTTTATTTTTATTATTAGTTTTTGTTTTATTTATTAGTGTGTTGTTGTATTTTGAAATAGCGGAAGGAAGGAAAATTGTGAATTCGGATTTTTTTTTTTACTTTTATTAATTTTTTTTGAGGACTATTACATGCAGCCTCTGAAAAGCACTCATCAGTTATAGTCTAGATCTCTTGTTTCATTTGACGGTTTCGTGTCGAGTGGATATCGTCCACACAATAAAAAAAAAATAAAATAAGTGTAATTATAATAATAATAAATATAAAACAGCCATAAAATTAAATAATAAATAAATATCTAGATATAACGAACAATAATAAATAAAGTTTAATTATTTAGTGTGCCATATTGTATTTTATATAATTTTTATAATTTTAATCGTTTTTTACAAATAATAAGTGTAAAATATTTTTATTTATCTGAATTAAACATATAGTTTTTAAGTGCTTAGTGTAAATTAATTAATGTAAGCGTCCGGTTTAGTGTTTTATAAATGTGGAATTGGAAATTTGGTGAATTTTTTTATGCTAAAATAAATGTATACGAATTGTGATATTTAAAAAAAAAAAAATTATAGTGATTTTTATTTATATATATAAAGTTTTGTTTAAATAGAGAAAAAGTTACTAAAAATAAAATAAAGGGAATTAATAAAAAAAAAAAAAAAATTATTGGTGAATTGTGATTGGTTTGTTTGTTGCGTGCGCGTATGTCAGCGACACTAGGACAAAATTCCGGAACCTTTTCGGAGGATCCTGAGCAAGAACACGGTATATTACCAGAATTAAATGGCGTTGATTTGGTTATGAGCTTATCGCCAAAATCAAATTCTGGTCTAACGAGTCTACATCATTTACAAAATTTACAGCATCATAATTCATTGCACAATCATTCGACACCATTTAGTGTAACGGATATATTAAGCCCAATTGAGGAATCATATAGAAAATTGGAATTGAACGGTAATCCACCGTCACCGTATCGGTAAGTCGCTATATATTTATTTTTTATTTTTATACCAACGGTGATTTATATATATGTTATTTTGATTGTAGATCAAATTCAAGCGGTAGCAGTGTTAATTCACCGAGTACATTAGGTACAAGCGCCGCCGGTATGGCAAATCCTTATGCAATGGGGCCATTATATCATAGCCCCGGTGTACAAAGCTATTGTACACCAACTGATAATTTATCGTTAGCCGGCCATTATACCGATATGCGAAGTTCGGCCGGATGGTATGGTTCAACAGCAAACGATCCAAGATTTGCGAGTGAATTTAATTTAGGTAAATACCTTTTACAATCATTTTATTTTATATATTATAATATTTACACAAATCATTATATTGTGACGCAAATAAATCGGTAGCGAAACGTACCGTTTAAAAAATATTTATGCAAACACATTTTCTATATTTATATTTATGTTTACAATAAATATAAGCATAAGTACATAAATCCCCTTCAAAATCGTTTTTTTTTTGTTATCTGTTTATCACAGAAAAACAATTTTGTATCAATTATTTTTCCGTACCCATAAGGGTACCGATCGGATCGTTTCATATAAAGATTATGATCTATATATATACATAAAAAACATATTATGCTGCATTTTTATGATGTGCTTGCCAATACAAAATCCCATGTATATATAATATGTGAAATAATTTCAATGCACATATAGAAAAGTTTTCTTTCGCCTGTGTCTATCTCTTTCTCAGATGCGGATGAAAAATGAAATAAAAAAGCAGAAAATGGTGCTTATAAATTTAAGGGTGCTTATCAATTTTTTTCTAATATTCTTCACAAAAAAAAAATTGAAGAGCATATTTTATATATTTAAACCATTTTTTTTTTTGGTCAAGGATATAATTTGCAATTCTCACTTAAATATTAATTACTGCAGTGTAAAAAAATCTTAATGTACACATATAGTAATGTGGCATTCAAATGGTGTTTGATAAAAGTTGTTAGTTGGTTTTTATTTTGATATCGTATTGTTTATATGCACTTTTTCACAAGTGCTGTGAAATGTTAATGACTTTAAGGTGAAATATTTTGAAAAAAAAAAAAAAAATTATTTTATCCCTTTTGTGTATGTGGTGCAGAATTGGTCATCGTGATATTTTTTTTTGAAGTAGTTTCACTATGTTTTGCCGAGTGTATACTAATTTTTGAAGTGATCAGAATAATATCGGAGTTAAGTTTATGCCAAAATAACAAAATATACACTGTGTCCTATCACTGAGAGAAAGATCCAGTCATATTGAAAAAAAAAAAAAATACAATCGTAGTCATAAAAATATTATTAATAATGAACCGATCATGATTTCAATTAGTACGATAGAATAAATCATTAAATTGGGACTATATTTTCTTTGACAGCACACACTTGAAAAAAAGTAGGCATATGTAATGCAACCGGTAATGTTTATAGGTCCAGCGCAAAACTGCTTTAAAATTTAAATAACACCTTGCATTAAAATACATTTAATGTAAGATTAAATTACAATCATCGAATTTTGTATTAAAATGTAATGTAAATGTTTTGCTTTAAAATGTAAATTATTTCTTATTAAAATATTATTGTAACAGGCAATACAAATTGAATTAAAAAATCAATCTTCTATACTTTAAAATATAATGCATTTGCATGATAAAAATTAAAGCAATATACATTAGTTAACATTTTTAACTGCTTTATTTATTTAATGCAAAACAGTTTAAATATTAATGTGAAAATGAATTATAATTAAAGAACTTAAATTAAATTAATTTTACATCCCACAAGTAGGTTTTGCTATTTTGGTTACAAAACATTCCTTCGTAACATTTCTGACAGTGTTGCCAACAATTATTTTCTGTGAGTGCTAAGTTGCTGTCAAAGTAGTGCTAAATTATGCTAAACACGTTTATAAGAAGTGCTAAATCAGTGCTAACCTTTTTATCTTAGAAAAATTATACATTTTATAAATTTCAGTCTATATATTAACTTTTTCAGTTTAATGTACTATAGTACAATTTTTGTACATATGTAAAATTACAATAGCTTCCAGCTAAATTAAATTATAAAAAAAGTAAATAAAATTTGTAAAAAATTAATTAAATTAACCAAAAATAAAATTCGTTTAATATTTTTTAAATAATTAATATTAAGTCACATATCAAACTATGTTAATATAGATCATTGCATTGCAAATTAAACAGTTGGAAAGCCTTGTACAGCGATAGGTAATTCCTCCTCTTCCTTATTGTACGCGGCCGTTGTTCCAACTTTTTTTTATTACTTCCGAAGGTAGTGTATAATTATTGCAGCATTGTCCATAACTTTGTAAACCGAATCGAATAGTGAGAATTGAGTTTAATGTTTCTAATTGCATACGATTGCGAGTTTTATTTTTGACTAGATTCATTTGGCTAAACACACGCTCGATATCGCCATTAGAATCTGGAAGGATTAAGAGTTTTAAAGCAAATTTAGATATATTTTCGAATGGATTTTGACCAGCAGAGCCTCGGTATTGATCTACTTCTATCCACAATTCTGTGGTTGTCGTTGATTGCCATCTTATCGTATCTAAGTTATTATACTGAAATTCAGTTACAGTTATTATGGCTGGATCGGACTCAAAACATTTTAGTATGGGTAATATCGACTCTTTGTGCCTGGATAAAACTTTTTCGATGCTAATTACATAAATCTGTTTTAAACGTAAGATATTGTCTGGTAATCTATTCGTCAATTCGATTATTAAATTTTTAAGAAATGTTATACAATTCTTTCTAACATTGTTGTTCTAAAAAAAAAATCCGGTAAAATTTTAATTTCATTTTTGAAAGCGTATCCCAATTGTGACGACCAACCTATGAAATCAGTTACGATCATCTCTAACACATCAAAAGTACGGTTGTAAACAATTTTCCGAGCTAAGAATTTTAATAAATTTACAATGTCGTTTAATAATTTTGAAGGATCGACGGACATTGACTGAAAGGCTAAATTAACGTTTGAAACTTCTTTTAAAATCGGTGCTAAAAAATGAAATATATTTTATAAACATTATTTGAAAACATTAGACTTAAAATTTCCGCGGATTTGCATTCTCTTTTTTCAATATTAAACATTGTACTTAACTCTAACCACGCCGACAAAATCGTTTTTATCGCCTTTTCAATCGAAAGCCATCGAGTATCTGATATTCTGGGAATATTTAACGGATTTGCATTATCGTTGATTAATTTGTACAATTCCTTATATTTATGCATTCTGAGACTAGAATGTGCAAACCAATTATAAGTTTCTCTCAATAGATATTCTAGCTCTGTCGGAAGACATTTGCTTGCATAATGTACCGCTAAAACAACGGAATGACATGCGCATCGAATTAATATAAGAGTTGGTGCTTCTTGTTTCAAAATTGCATGAACACCATTGTTGATACCAGTCATTACCGCCGCATTATCCGTCCCTATTCCCAAAAGATTTTTTTAAATCTAAACTGGAATTAAATAAAACTTTCTTTATGGCATATACTATCGACTTTGCATCACAAGATTCCAACTCGCTTAATTCCAAATACGTAGAAATAATTTTATGATGCCGTCGAGAAAAATAAATTATGGCCATCCCTAAATATTGAGTTACACTAATGTCGTTAGACTCATCAATTAAAATACTGTACGGTGAATTACCAACATCGTTTTTTAAATTGGTACGAAAATGTGGCCCTAAGACATTTTGTATTATATTAGCATTATGTGGCCCTAAGACATTTTGTATTATATCATAATGTTCGAGTGATGAAAGCCGAATTCAATTCACAAAGTTTCTGATATCAAATTTGTGCCGAAAAAACAATTGCATTCGATTTGTCAACGATTTTTCGGAATGTTAGTGCATTCGGCGCATTTGTTTACATTTTTCTTTCTAGCTGTCAAAAACAACAATTTGTCATCGATTTTTCGGAATGCGCCGAATGCACTTACATTCCGAAAAATCGTTGACAAATCGAATGCAATTGTTTTTTTCGGCACAAATTTGATATCAGAAATTTTGTGAATTGAATTCGGCTTTCATCACTCGAACATTTACCTCGTATAACAGACACGCCACTTTGCATACCAAAAAGTTGAAAAAATTCAAAAATAATCTGGGATAGAAAAATCCGAGATTTTTATCCGTCGTATGTTTCTGTGATTGAATGGCGCAGTGACATTTGATGGTTGATATATTGATGCAGATGTTTCTTAATTTACGTGTATAATTTACGTGATGTAATTGGTTAAAACGATGGGATGGAAAAATCCAGGATTTTTATCGCACTATCGCAACGGCACGCCATCATTTTGTCAAAGAGAAGAAAAATGTTAATTTTTTAGGAATTTTTTTTAGGAAAAATCACCATAAAATCAACTGAATCGAATTAACTTTCTTATAAATAGTTTCTATTGTATCTATATTTGTCGATGCAATGTTTATTTGATCGATTCTACTCGAATTAAATTCAACAAAATGGTAAAAATGATAAAAACAGTGTTTTTCGTCGAAATGAAAATCAAAAAAAAATAGATGTGGTTTTTCGGTCTTGATATGTTCGGCAAAGTTGTTGGTCTTGATCTGCGCAACAACTTTGCTGAAGAAAGCATAACAACAATCTTAATGGTTCAAGAGCTATCAACGTGAGAATGAGGGTATATTTTGACTCAGAGCAAAAACATGTCGAAACCGATATCTCAAAAATGGGGACTAACTTTGAAATGGGACTAGCACCGTTGAATTCAGCATACTCGAATTAGGTTTACCCCCCGGGTACCCAGCTTGTCACGAAAATAAGTTCGCAATTCAAGCACAGTGAATTATAAATGTATTACACAACTTAATTTCAACTTCATTGAAAACTAAATTATAACGAAATTGAAGTAGTTTCACTATGTTTTGCCAAGTGCATACTAATTTTTGAAGTGATCAGAATACTATCGGAGTTAAATTTATGCCAAAATAACAAAATATGTATACACTGTGGCCTATAAGTACTTAGAATTGAAAAACACTCAAAAATTGGTTTTTCATAATAACATTTGAAAATTTTTAATAAAAACGAATATTTCTATACTATGTAGAAAACATTTAATAGTTTTGAGTGAATTTTATAAAATTAATTTTTTTAAAACAAAACAGAACTTCGAACAAAACATACCGTCGAAAATCTCTGAAAAATAAAAAAGAAATCAAAATTGAAATAACAAATCTCTGATATTTTTGAGAAACACTTCGATCACCTCTTTGTGATCCGTAGGGGCCGAATTAAATAATATCAAATGTTTAAGAATTTTCGTATTACACTCAATTATATTTTCTCTGAAATAAAAAAAATCACTGAGATTTCCGATTTTTGTTAATGTTTTTTATAATGGAATTATAACATCTAGGCAACACTAGAGGATTTTTGTCTTGTTTTTGCTTATTATGAATTCTTAAACTATATTTATTATAATGCACTCAGTACCAATTTCCGTTTCTCCATAATCGAACATCTGCTTTCGATAGTTAAGATTTTTGAGTGAAAAATAAGATGAATTTTCAATATAATGCAGTAAAATTTTGGAGATATCATATCTGCAAATGCCTTCAAAAATATCATGCATTATATCAAAGTAAAACTTCTCCGTAACATGAAAAGATTCAATTTCATTGAAAATTGAATTTTCTTTCATGCCTGTTATTTTTTCGTCGTTGATTGCAATATCAGCTTCATAGTTATCAATGTTTCACAATGAATCGCAACATTCTATCGTGTCTGTTTGCATTTGAGGCTTATTTCTTTTGCAGGACCGACAGTAAAAGTTTAAATTAAAACTTGTAGAAAACCCCAGAAAAGTATTAAGTTCTAGATTGTCACCTAGAACCAAAGCTAGCACATTGGTTACGCCTTCGGTTTCAAATTTTTTGATTTGTTCGATAAAAAGTCTTAAAATATAGAGATTCTCAAAACCTGAACGATCCTTTGTTTTAAAAAATCCGGCTACAAAAATACTATTCAGTTTGGAAAAATGATGCTTTGGCATGGTTGGAAAAGTATAATATATGCCGCAGACTGATTGTTCTTTTGTGTGACAACCTAATGGGTTATCAACCGCGAAATCATCAAAATATAATAGGTAAAGCCTGCATTTTTTATTTCCATATGCTACCATTAATTAAATTGCAGTATACTCCTGTGCTACTTTCATTTATCTGCTTCGTGTTATTTAAAGTTTTTTTCCAGCACATTTCCACATTCAAAACATTTTTTGAATTGGAATTCTAGAGGCATAATGATTCCCGTTGATTTATTTGAGTCGATTGTTGGCGAATTATTAACAATTATTTCGCAAACTTCATTATTAATTATTAAATGTAACGGTTTTATAAATAATCCCTTGTTTTCAAGTTCTTGAATAAGTTTGTATTCAGAATTAATATTTCTAAATGGATGAAAAAAATCATTCACAATTTTTAAGGCAGTTTTTCTATTTTCAGGACTTTCAATTAATGGTAAAATTTTTGAATTTACTATTTGTGCTAAAGGATTAATTATTCGTTGTTCTATTGCTTTTGAAATAAATGATACATTTTTTCTATTAAAATTACTATTATTATGTAAATTAAGTGCAAAAGAAATACCACTAAATTCATTTTGACAATTTAAATGATTTGACGATTCAGTTTCAGTATATTCTGATAAAAATATTGTTGAGCAATCGCTTACGCTTTGAATAACATTACTATTCTGACATATCTTTTGCCATTCATAAATATTCGAAATTAATTAGAATTATTATTTCATTAAAAAATTTATCAAGTTTACTATGTTCGGATTTTTAGTAGTTTTAAAATTATAAAAGAAATTTTCTAAAAAGCAGTAAACGTTTTTACCTTCAGTGGGGTAATTGAAATTCATAAAGTGAAATAATTTGAATGTTGTATCTAAACATTTCAAAAACGAAGAAAACTTGTAGAGTACTCCATCATAATAAGTATAAAAATTATTTAGACAACATTCTTCTGGCCCAATTGCAATGATGATTGGTTGGAATGACATACCTTTTTCATAGTATTTTGATTTGATTTGTTCAATTTTTTGTTCGTACTGACTGACACAAACTATGACATACACTGTGTAGGAGATTTGTGTAGGAGTTTCCATTTAAACGATTTATTGTTCCTCGCGATAACTGAGGATTTGAGGACAGCATGTAATAGTAAAAATATTATGCAATCACGCGAATCTAGAAAAAACATAAATAATTAAAAAATAATCGATTTAAAATCTTAAGCTGAAATGCTACTATTTGGTTGCAAGTTTGTCTTTAAGATTTTGATTAAAAAATAAAATAATCTTTTCTACGAATATTGGCCAATTACTAAACAAAGTTGATGTATTTGTTGGGAAAAATAATTGATAATCGATTTCGACCTGAAATTAAATTGTTTATTATATATGGAAATATTTGAAGGTAAACATGTAATACCAAAGTATGCCCAAGACTATGTTTGTAAAGCGGCCACTTTTTCAAAAGTTTTGGGTTATCCAGTAGCGCATCCTGACGTCTAATTGCATGTACTTCTTTCCATTTATTTTCCACTTCAGACCAAGGCTCAATGACGGTGATGAAGAATTTCCTAAAATCTTCCTAAATTTAAATTATTTGATAGTATTAGTGAAACTTCAAATATTGCTTATAAAAAAGCATTCAACAAAATAATTGAAAATAACAATTATAAAAATAATAAAATTTATTATTAACAAGCGAGAGGTTTAGTAAAGAAGAAATATTGTTAAAAAATCATAAATAACCAACTAAAAAATAATAATAAAAAATAAACAAAATCATTTTTATTCTAAAATTACTATTCAAACTATAAAACAGCTCAGAAGAACTAAAATACATAGTACAATTGAATCGTTTTGCAGTAATAATTTGCTTTTCTAAATCGCTTTAGAGTTCGAAGGCTTCAATAAGCGAATATTTGGTAGATAGATATTGGTCAGCTTGGGGCTATGGGGGTCAAATTTGAATAAAACTCTAATAATTGAATTGCAGATCAATTGAATCGTTTTGCGATCAATTGAAACAATTCAATTGATCTGCAATTCAATTATTGGAGTTTTATTCAAATTTGACCCCCATAGCCCCAAACAATTTTCTTGAAACTTTTTGCATAGCTTAAGCTGACCAATATCTATCTACCAAATATTCGCTTATTGAAGCCTTCGAACTCTAAAGCGGTTTAGGAAAACAAATTATGAATGCAAAACGATTCAATTGATCTGCAATTCAATTATTGGAGTTTTATTCAAATTTGACCTCCATAGCCCCAAGCAATTTTCTTGAAACTTTTTGCATAGCTTAAGCTGACCAAATATTTGCTTATTGATGCCTTCGAACTCTAAAGTGGTTTAGGAAAGCAAATTAGAAATGCAAAACGATTCAATTGATCTGCAATTCAATTATTGGAGTTTTATTCAAATTTGACCCCCATAGCCCCAAGCAATTTTCTTGAAACTTTTTGCATAGCTTAAACTGACCAATATCTATCTACAAATATTCGCTTATTGATGCCTTCGAACTCTAAAGTGGTTTAGGAAAGCAAATTATAGCTGCAAAACGATTCAATTGATCTCCAATTCAATTATTGGAGTTTTATCAAAATTGACCCCCATAGCCCCAAGCAATTTTCTTGAAACTTTTTGCATTGCTTAAGCTGACCAATATCTATCTACCAAATATTCGCTTATTGAAGCCTTCGAACTCTAAAGCGGTTTAGGAAAGCAAATTATGAATGCAAAACGATTCAATTGATCTGCAATTCAATTATTAGAGTTTTATTCAAATTTGACCCCCATAGCCCCAAGCAATTTTCTTGAAACTTTTTGCATAGCTTAAACTGACCAATATCTATCTACAAATATTCGCTTATTGATGCTTTCGAACTCTAAAGTGGTTTAGGAAAGCAAATTATAGCTGCAAAACGATTCAATTGATCTCCAATTCAATTATTGGAGTTTTATCAAACTTGACCCCCATAGCCCCAAGCAATTTTCTTGAAACTTTTTGCATTGCTTAAGCTGACCAATATCTATCTACCAAATATTCGCTTATTGATGCCTTCGAACTCTAAAGCGGTTTAGGAAAGCAAATTATTACTGCAAAACGATTCAATTGATCTGCAATTCAATTATTGGAGTTTTATTCAAATTTGACCTCCATAGCCCCAAGCCATTTTCTTGAAACTTTTTGTGAAAATCGAAAAATCATGTAACGAGTATACATTTTCCAAAAAATTTTATATGTAGAATTGTTTATTAACTAAAGCTAAATTTTTCACTTCCCACCTTAAAAATTTTTCACTTCCGACCTTAAATCTTCGCTTTTCCAGAATTTATACAATTCTTCAAGTATCAAATTATATCTATAATTTTAAACTATTAATTAAAAAAAAAATTAAAAAATTTCAAAATTTTCCTAGAAAAATTTAATTACATATTTTTTGAATAATTTTCTAAAATCATTTCCTAAATAAGATTAAAAATCATTTCATTTAATTTTTTTTACTTTTCTTAAAATATATTGAAAATTAATTAAGAATGGCACATATTAAATCAACTTCTATTATTTCATTTTTATCAACTTAGCTTTAATCATCAATCAATTAAAAACATTTATTTAAATTCAGAAAAAACACTTTCATTAAGAAACATTTCTTTATTCGGGTAGCGGTTGATCAGATTTGTTGAATTCATCATTGAATCAATCGTTCATCGTGTAATCGATCTATTTTTGTGTATTATACTCACTAATACTAAGATACATTAGTAGAGTTTTAGGAAAAACTTCACATTTCTATATAGGCATGTGAAGTATTTCCTAAACTATTACTAATTTTTGTTTTTGTTTTTAGGAAATATTTAGGAAAAAGTTCACACGCATTTATCGAGCCTTGTTATCCGCCAACCAAATGATATTTGCTTCTTCTTTGTCACTTACAGCCACTGCCGAAGATGATGACTCTTCTATATTGTAAACAATAATAAATTGAATTTGAAATACATATCACAAAATGTAAATATGTAATAAATGCCTAATTTACCTTTTAAATCAACAGAAGCTTTTTTTTTGTTTATATTTTTAAGCTCGCATTTACGGCTCTGTCGTGCAATTTGCCAGTAGGATTTTGTCCTTTGCCTCGTTTGTTTAAATAATATTCCTTATGTTACATTGAAAAGTTTAAAGAAAAAGAATTAAAATGATTTGAAAAATTAAAAAAATTTAAAAGCGTAGAATATTTCTCACAGTGGACTCGGTTGGAAATAATGTCTTAATAGCGTTGGTGCAGTTTACTATATCTGCCATATTCATTCTGATTTGATTTTGCGAATAGCTGTCTACAATAATGTAAACTAAAGCCTCTCTATGACAATCACTTAAAGAGTTCACTTTCGCGTAAAATTCCGAAACTCAATGCCTCTCTCGGACTTCGCTAATAAATGTGACATCACTAAAGGTGCAATTTCTTGTGATCGTCACTGAACTGCTACCTGATATCGTTATCCAGGCTCTACATGAGTCAGTTACTGAAACATTATTGGCCTAAACAAAAAGTTTAAAAAAGTTTTATTATATCTTCAATACAAAATAATAGAACTAAATTTTATGTTTTGTCTCCATAAGTTCAAATGGTATCTAAATTTTGCTCTGGTACCCAGCTGTTCCATAGGGAAGAGGTCTTCTATATCATTTTCAGTTAGGACTAGAAGTCCTTCAACGGCTTGACACAAGCTTAATAAAAAAAAAAAATTCTAACCGTACTTTCTAGCTCAAAATCTATGAGTCGTTCTATCAAATCTAATAAGTTGTAAAAATGAAATTGTTAATTTACCAATAACGCGATCAAACACATTCTCGGTAAAGCCAAACTTGCCACAAATCAGATTTTTAAGTTCAATATGTTCTGAACCATCATCGACCACAGGTTCAGGTTCACTTCCACCCTCGTCCAAGTGCTAAAATTCTCGCATAAAAGTAGTCGCGATGTCCTCCATTTTTGTTTCTTACCAATTCAAAATGTTCTCCTTATTATACACTATAATTTTTGCACGATCACTGTTTTTAGTAGGTATATAATTTAGATTTTTGTAGTTTCTAACTTGGTACTTTTCTTGTTAAATTTATAGAAAAAAAAACAATTTACTTTTGCAGAACACTGGGTTTTCTTATTCGTATATAAATATCAATTTAAACTAATTTTTATCATTTAGTTTTTAACACCTAAAGTAATTGTTTTGTAATTTATAAATTATATTTTTTATGAAAAAACAAACCAATATATTCGTTCCTTGCATAAAAATTACCAAATGGCGCAACACAACAGAAATCAACCAAAATGGGATTTTGAATCTCGTTAGCATTATAATTCAATAGTATACAATATAATTTTAATAGGATTAAACAATTAATTCAGTAGTAATATACTATTAATTTTTTTTTATAACATGATCCTATATTAAGTCAAACGGTGCAATAGTATTATACTATTATGTTATGCCTTATATAATTAAAAAGATCATATAATACATTTATAGGGATTAAAATGTTTAATAACCAACAATATTTATAATGTTAAATTTATCGTATCATACTTTAAATATAAAAGTATATTTCACATTAAATTAATGCTCTGTCTAATTAAATTTATAGTTACAACAATTATTTTTGATCAATAGTAAAATACTGTTAAATTCAAATCAAAATTATTAAATTGATAGGAAAAACCAATTAATTTCAATACTATTAAATTAATAATGGTCCTATTAACAACTTATATGATGTTTTTCTCTGATTCTGCATTGTTAACCTCATTAATCAACTGTTATTTGATAATATTTATTTAGATAACCATATGATACTCTAGTAAATTGTAGCTCATTTTTGTACTTATAATATTTTAGGACTATTTTATTTTATTTATTTTTGTAGTATTTTGATTATTTTTAGTGAACAAAATATTTTCTAATTTATATTTCCTCATCTTTTTTACGAAACATTCTGGAACTTTGTATGACTAATTTAGGGATAAATTCGTGTGCAGCCTCCTCTTTAATTAATAGCACTGTACTTAAGGCTTGAGGCTTAGTACCTCATTTTTAATCACTCGCAGCATTTTTCCTAAAATTGATGAGATAAAACTTATAATAAATGGCGTGAACCTTGTTATACTTTGTTTTGTTGAGGCGTGGCTTCATGATCGTATTCCTGATGCGTCCATTTGTATTCCTGGATATAATTTGTTACGGCTAGATCGTAAACAACACTGTGCTCACAATTTGGAAGTTTTTGTAATTGAATTGTCATTTGGTAGCGCAGTTCATCACATTGATTGAAAATCAATTATAAAAACCGATCAGTGTTTCATATTGATAGAATGCTTTATATTGAAACTATCATAGAGATAGAACAATTAAGTTATATTAATAGTTTTAAAATTTGTACTTTCTATATGATAGTGTATATTTCCATATAAAAGATAAAATTTCGTATACGTAATAACAAAATTGGTTAATTATTGTACATAGACATTTTATTAAATATATGTAATAGTTATTAGTTGTCATTTAGATAGCAGTTCGTTCAATGGGATAGCGTTGATCTTCGCATAACTTGAGCTCTTCTCAAAATTAAATTGATAAATAAAAGTCATAAACTAATTCAATTAACCAAATCTCTTTATTCTTATCGACTAATAATAATTATAAATGTATTACCCAACTTCATTTCAACTTCATTGAAAACTAAATTATAACGAAATTATAACGAATAATATTAATACAAAAATTAATTTTTATCAGCGAGTTTCTGAATTACTAAAATATAATATTGGGATGAGTTTTATCAAATTCGGTTTCAATACCATAGAAAAACTTTTAAATAAAATTCCATACTAAAATAGATGCTACTGGATACTGCAAGTTAAATAGCATAAATATTTTGAAGCACGCCTCTACAGCCTGTAAAATGCAATTAAACTTGTATCTAACTTCATCAAAATATATTATAAATGATTTTGAATTATGTAAAGTCCCAAGCACGAAACAGTTGAACAAGCATTTTAGAATCCTTTAGTTTTTCTATGTTCTCTTCACACTCCAAAACCGATTCTCCAAATATAAACATTGCATTTTGGGAATCTTTGATTGAAAATTTCAAATTTGTTTGCTTAGACGAATCGGGATTTTCTGCCAATGGTGAATCACATAATGATTTTTGTGATCTGAAAAGAATGTAAATGTAGCAATTTAAAATTTTATAAGTTTCAACAATACGCGAAATGCGATCTTACTGCGTATTTACTATGGCGCAGTCCAAACTCTTGAACATATAAAAAATTAAAAACCAATACTAGTTTTATTTTCATAAAAATCAAATAAAAATGTTCGTTCAAAATTCGCAGCAAAAATACTACGAATAGTTAGCGGATCATAAAAGCTGAATTATATGAAAATAAAACAGTTTTCAATGCGCAACAGTGATCGAAATTTATGATTTAAATTTTTTTATATATAGTATTTGGAGTCCCGCCGCAGTTAATCAGCCGAGTTCAATAATCGACGCCAATATAATTTACAAAACTTTTATTACATTTATATTTTAGATGGAAACGAAAAGATTACACCAGCTGAATTTATTTCGGACACTATATTTTTCATACTTTGTTCTTTTAGCTGTCGTTGAATTTAATAGCACCGTATAAATGTGTGTACTCAATTGATATCTGAAATATATAAATCCAAGCTAATGAAATGAGTCAATGTTTAGCTTAAAAAGAAAATTACCAATTTATATTCCAAACTAGGCCAGGCACTAAATCTTTCAGATGTCGTGTTTTTCCCGTTAAGGCTTGTACTATATGAATATCCTTAATTCTATAGTCACAAGTCCGTCGCCAATAAACTTCAAGCTCTGAAAAATTACAATTTTCTTGCTTAATAGCTGTCAGGTCCTCCTCAATTTCACCTTCAATTTCTGGAATTAGTATTATGTTAATATTAATCTTAGTATTCCGAAAAATTAATAACTAAATTTTACTAATTATTTTTTCATTTAATATTAAACTTTGTTTAATTTAAATTATTTTTTGGTGTCGAGAATTAAAATACCTATTTTGTAAGCCTTGGAATTCCGAACATATACTTTCTTACTTGCATATGGAGAATGAGGTCTTTTTTCTATTATTCCGGATTCTTTTAAAAGCAGCTGAGAGTTAAAATACTTATTGTATAATTTACACACCATTTTGTTCCCCGATTGTTTGACATAATACGTTCCCTGAAAATATAAAAAAATAATTTATGGATTAGAATTTTATCATTTATGGTACACAACATTTGGAGACAACTTACAATCTCTTCAGATGGAAATTTTCTGACAATTTCTTCTGATAATGACAGCGTTGTCAGCAGTCATTTTCTTCCCGTGCACTTCAAAATAGTTCGTTATAAGCGTGAAAAGAACTGTCCGGCAGACGCTTCAAGTCTGTAAATGTTGAATGTTTCCGGTAGTTTTCTACAATTTTTTTACTGGCAGCAGTGTCTTCTAAAATACTGTCCAAATTAATTGAATTGGAAGTACCACCGCTTCCACTGGAATTTCTTTGAGTACCATCCACTTTTATTTCATCCGTACTATTTTCACCTGCCATTTTGGCTTTTAATAACTTAAGTTGTTGCTCTACTGTTATCATTGTTCCTACGTTAATTTTATTTTTCCAACATAATAGCATGTTTTTTTTTATTAGCGCCCGATAGATTTATCCGGAGCATCCAATTTCCTATGTCAAAACTTATATTTAGTGCGCTATTTTTGCATATAAGTAATTTATTTAACTCTAAGCTAAGATTTTTCATTCAACTTTTTAGTTAAAAATCGATAAAAAAAATTTTACTCTACCTATTTATCGGGAGCTGCTATCGGGAGCGCTATCCATTTCAATGGGAAATTTGAAAAGGCCTTTATTTTGTAAACCCCTGAAACCATTAGAAACTTAATCTTACAATAAAAAATTAGAACATAGCAAGATGAATTCTTGTTTATAACGTCATTTCAAAATAAATATCAATTCGTATATTTCAGGTGATAAATGTTTGTTTTATGGATGAATTTAATTTTAATTTTTATAGCACAGCGACACCAGTATATAATAGCTGCAGTTTCAGTAGAAAATTGCCATTTGGCTCCGGATAGTGCTCGAATAATAAAACACGGCTAATATTCCTTTCATATGAATAATATCATGTTTATAGTATGTATTGTAAAATAGATAATCCTAAAAATCTAAAATAATTTTGATAGAATAGATTTATGTTATTGAAAAATATTACTATCAATATGTTAACATTTATTTATCAAATTGTCAGCGCAAGGAATAATTTCTAGATACATATATTTCTCATCATAGTGATTAACTGTTATCATGTACATAAAAATTTTGGAATTTAACAGTCGTATTTACAATATAATAGATCGCAACTATAGGCAAAATTACAATTTCATTTTATGAATGCAACAGCAACATTTCTCTCAGTGTAGGTACTTAGAATTGAAAAAAACACTCAAAAATTGATTTTTCATAATAACATTTGAAATATTTTAATAAAAATGATAGTTTTGAGTGAATTTTATCAAATGAAATTTTTTAAAACAAAACATAACTTCGAACGCACCTCGTGATCACCATACAACGCACCTCGGTGATGTAAGAATCAAATCTTATTTATTCACATGCTCGGAAATCTCTGAGATTTTTGTTATTTGAGAGAGAAAATAATTGAGTGTAATATGAAAATTCTAAAACATTTGAAATTATTTAACTCGGCCCCTACATACGGATCGCGCACAGAGATGATCGAAGTAGTTTTCACCACATGCTCGGAATTTCTGTATTTATTCCAGGTTGTCACCTTGATGTGGTTAGGTAAGATTTGTTTCTTATACTATAAATGCTACACGGAGCTAATTTGCTACACAAATTTGCTTAAATCCAGTGTGTTGGACTTAATTGTTTGAAAATAAAATATGACCTTTGAATTCTTAAACTCAGAAAATATTTGTTTGAGAATAGTAACTAAATAACTTAAATCTAGTTCTCCTGAACGATCTTTGAGAAATGAAAAGCGAATATTCAAATCTAAAAAATTTTAATTTAAGAACTGTAAGGTGCGATACTTGTGCATATTTTAATTTTGGTTTAGTTTAATTTGTGTTTTTAAGACTAACAGAATCTTCAAAAATACTTGATTTGCGTTTTTCAATAATTAATAAATGGGACTATTGTACTGAAACTGGGTCTAATTTATTAGCATAATTAAGCAACATCATTTCAGCCTATGCTTATTACGAATAAATTTACTAGAATGTTATTCTAAATATCAAGAACAAAAGCTTAATTTAAAGTTATATCAAGAATGAAAAGCTTAATTTTGGCGGTTTTAATAAAATATGCTAAATGTTATTCTTAAACTAGGCTTTATACTTTCTGGAATAATCAAGCAATGGAAGCTTGTGACATGCTACAAATGCTCACTGATAAATTAGACCCATATAATTTTGGATTAACCGGGTGGCGTCTGCTATATTAGTTTTTATTCATACATGCTGAATTTTGTATCTGAAATTCTTGAAATGGTTTGTAATAAAAAATGGTGGTTTCTCGAAGTAAAATTTATTATAAAGGTTCAGTTCTTCAAAACAATTAAAGTGTTTTATTTTAATTTGATTAAGAACTAAAACTAAATAAATATTGCCATTCAACAAAATTAAATCTTCTATTCCAGTGGTTCTTAACCTTTTTATCCTCGCGGCCCACCAAATAATTCATAATTTTTTTGTACCCCCCCCCCCCCCCCCCCCTTTTTTAATAATAATTATCTATAATAAATTAATTTTTTTCATTATTTCTTTATTCTTTTTTATATAAAAAAAAGTCGCTGTTGTCCGCGACTTCGTTCGCGTGGTTTTCAATTGAATGCGATAATATATTTAGTATAAATCCGGAGTTGCATTACAATGCCACACAAAGACAGAAAGTTTTTTTGTTATAGTTCTGTTTGTTAAAGTCCTTTTGGCTACACAATATTTTTTTTTGTTTTTCCGTCAGGTATGTACACAAATAAGTCAAACGGTTTTCCGACAAGTGAGCATGTAACATATAGCTGTCCATGTGAGCAGAATGGATTTTATAAATTTAGTTCACATATTTGTAGCGATTGTGCCTGTGATTTATTGATGGTTGCAAATCCGAGTCGCACCGGAAACTACAAACGTTTTAATGCTAATGGCATATCTGTCTGAATCATTGGGATTCGTGGCAACAATATTTCTTCGGTTGCAAAGTCGTGGTAGATAGATATATCAGAGAATAATGATAGCCGCCTATTTTCAATGTTAAAACAGTGTCCCTGGCAATTCAGGTGTATTCAAGAATTCAGTTGGATAATTGACAACTTTGTCTTGATTCACTCCATTAGCGTCGGACTTAAATGGTGTCATTAAATGATGTAATTGATGGTATTGGCATCATTGCTTTTGGCTGCTAACTTAGCATGTGCACTGAGTAAAACATGATTTTCGAAAATTCTGTGCGATATTTAGGAAAATTTTGTGAATCAATTCGTCTGTGGTTGCCGTGAGTTTAGAAAAGTTTGTTAGCAATGTAATACATTGTATGGATTCGTAAATTGCTATTTTACCATTTCCAATATCCAACAATTGTTTTGCGAAACGTAGTGGATGCATTATGTTGTAGTTGAATACGTATCGCCATACAATTGATGATTTGACACATTAAGTTCATCAGTCTGTTGAAAGTGCTATAACTGGTAAAGTTTTTCGAAAATCATCAGATAATAAAATGAATGCACAAACGACGAGCTGATAATTTTCTCTCAAATGTTTTAGTATTCCATGAAGCGCTTCCAATGCTTTTTTGTGCGCCGATGGCAGTTTCAGTCCTGAATGTGCTATTCGACCACTATTCAAAAAAGTTATATCTAGATGACGCGATTGAGAGTGCAATATTTTTTAGTGATCGTATAGTTGCCAAAATAAACGAAATGAGAAAAGTACTGCTTGTGACTCCGGGCACATCTAGAAAATACAATCCGTCACGTCAATACAAGTTCTGTAGATTAGTTTGAACAAATGTATCCAATTCTTGGACATGAAAATATCTTTCTTGTTGCAAATCCCAATCGAAAATGTCGTTTGCAGATCCACTCGGCCCAGTATGCATCATTTTCAAGAAGATTTAATTCTTGTCAAGCTAATTCACGATAAGTGGCACATACTTGACCGTTAAGAGTTCCCAATTCTTGGTAAGGCGTCGGTTCACATGCGTTTATTACAGTGTGGGTATGTACGCACGTCCTAACACGCCGTTTGAATATAAATTGGGATATCAATTAACTGCCTTACCGTGTTTGTGACGTTGAAGTATTTTCGCTGATGCATTCCATGTGTTTATTACACTTGGTACTTTAGAGATAAAACGCGTCTTTGCAAACATATCAAATGATTTGTCATCTCTAACTACAGCTTCGTATAGTCATCAGCTGGCATTTGTTCAAAGGCAATTCTAACCAATCGAATTAATTCTTTGTGTTGATCGAATAAAATTTGTAAAGAACGACAATTTCTAGTTTGAAATAGATTTGAACAAATTTGTAATTTTCGTTCGGTATAGTGGTAGTAGTTATAAATTTGGCATGTACTTATTGTGCACGATAGTTCTGGTAATTTCACATTTCCTACTGCGCAGCATATTCTTTGTGTTTTAATTTTGAATTTGAAGACACTTCTTGTATTGATTGCACAAATTATCCATACGACGGATAAAAATCTCGGATTTTTCTATCCCATCGTTTTAACCTATTACATCACGTTAATTAGACAACAGAGACACTTTTCCAACACAAAAAGATGAAAAAATTGAAAAAAATCCGAGATTTTTATCCGTCGTATGACCGCCAGTGAAGTTCGTGATGCCCTGTTATTTCGTACGTGAGGTGTATAACGACCAATTACTTGTCGTTTGGCAAACATAATTGATTTGATAGCTACGGCAATGCTTTGGATGACTTCGAGCCCATCAATACTTTAATTTGATTTAAAAACTAATAAAAAAATACTTTTTCAATAAAATAAGTTTTTCGTTCGCTCACCGTATTTCCAAAATAGAATAGGATATTGTTTTGATTTTTTGTATAGCTACAGACACACCATCGATTGTGTTTTGGTTATCATTATACTACTCATTTAAATGACGATGGGCTCTGTTTGATCGGGTCGGGATATCGCATTCAAAAGTATCGTATCGCCTTCCATCGTATTCAATTGGATTGTACTTAACGATTTCATATTAATATGCAATTAATGCGCAATTAGTATAATTAGGTATGAAAATCCACCATCTCGACTTGCGAAAAACAAAAATCAGTTACTTAATTTGTACCCTGAAAATGACATTAGCATTATTGGTGTAGATAGTAGGTAGGTACCAAAATTGACCACCCCCTCCACCACACTTTGTGAAAAACCAAAGGTGAGTAAAGTAATTAGTACCTCCAAAATTAACACCCACATTGGCGTTGATAGTATAGGTGGCCACCAAAAAGGACACCGCTTCCCACCTTGAATTCAGAAAAACATAAGTCGGTAACTTAATCAGTACCGCGAAAACCCCAAAAAGGACACTCATATCGGCATTATCGCCGTAGATAGTAGTTAGGTACCAAAACAACACGGTCGCCCTCTCCCTTCATCACGACTTGCAAAAAACAAGTCAGTAACGTAATCAGTATCCTAGAAACCCCAAAAATGAGAATCATGTCAGCATTATAGGCGTAGATATTAGTATAGGTACTATAGACACCGCCCCATCTCACCTCGCACAAAAAAAAATTTCTCCATCTCGGACCTTAGAACGGATGCCATATTCCTAATTAGCACTCGAAAACCGAAAACCACGAAAATGACCTCATTGGAGAAAACTAAAATCACGGGCCGAATTTTTGTTGAAAAACAGTTTCTTGTCAAAAATCGTCGTTTCCGCTAAAATTTTGAAAACCTGATTTGGACCTGTATTGTTGCAAGATTAATTTAGAATCTTTTGCTCTTAGTAGTTTCTCTTGTAAATGATACACCTTTCAATATAATTGCAATAAACGAAAAAGCGCCACTTCCGGTGGACCGTTTTCGGCCAAAAATACAGAATCACTCCTCACGACCCATAGAATACATATGTACATTTTTATTGAAATCAGTACAGTATTTCTTGAGTTTATCGATCGAAAATGATCCTATGAAAGCTGCAACTTCCTGTGAGAACATATACACAAATTATTATCAAAATTGGTGCAGCAGTTCTTGAGTTTTAATGTTACAAACACACGCGTCATTTGTAAATCTATATATCGCTCATTTGCTGGAACAGTGACACAACTTAAAATTCACTCATCTCTAAGATATTCAGATCAAACGATTCCCAATAGTTCATATTTTGATTATTTTGTATCAAAACATACGCTCTTATGTAGTTATTTCTACCAAATTAGGTAAAATTCCATATAAAAAATCACTCAATCTTCGAAAGAAATTAACATTCTAAGATATTGGAAACTATCCTAAGAAAATTTGTAAAATTTTAAAGAATTATAAAAATTAAGATCCGATTGACCGACCAAATGGCACAGTGGTTAAAGCTTTGGCGTTTGGATCGGGAGGTACCGGGTTCGAATCCCGATAGGGGCAGGATGCAAAGTGAAATTTCATCGTGGTGAAATGTAACACATCTATGACCCCCTGTCGGTGTGCAAAACCCATGGGCCGACCCATCTTCCGTGCTGGTATAAGCTGGCATGGAGCTTGCAATGTGCAGATTGTCTTAAATCGGTCCTATAGCCGTACGTCCTCGAGTTGGCCGCAAGGCGTAAAGTAAGGACGTTAAAAGCATAACCGCGGAGCAGGGTGAGCCTTGAGCCCCAAAACAGATCGCATAGTTACCAATAAAAAAAATAAAAAAATAAAAAAAAAAAAAAAAAAAAAGATCCGATTGAGGACGTAGCAATAGGAAAAAAATTATTTTACTAATCAGAATGTATTTTTATTTACTTTTTAAAAACGCCGTTTTTACGAACAATTTTGAGTGGTATTTTCAAATCGGTCTAGTGAAAAATTAAAAATTTTGAATTTTGTCACTCTTGCAGCAAATAAGCGATATATAGATAATAATATAAAAAATAACTACCTATATTATTTCAATATCTATATTTTAACTTTCATGCTTCACAATTTGGTATTACGGTTCGCATATTTGCATTTATTTCTTTTGTACTAACAAAGTTGTATTTAGGAAGAAATATGAAATATAAAAAAAATAAGAAAACTTTATGACCCTGCTAAGAATCACTGTTCTATCCTATAAAATGTATTGCTCTTAAATAATATATAATTAACTTTGTACAAAACTGAATCCACATTAACTGTGGTACAAAATTTTAGATGAAGTTCTTCAGAAGAAAAGAACGTTTTTGCATATTTTGAAATACATTTTTATTAATATTTATACTATTATTAAACATTTTAAATAGATTAGAATTTTTATGAGTCCCTATATGTTGCATTTGCATTAAATAACAAAAACAGCAATCGCAAATGCTCAATTTACTCGACTGCCACATACATTAGTGTACGTTTTTAATCTTCGGTTATTGGACTCAAAACGCATGCACCAGAATTTGTAATTATTATTGGATAGTGGCTAATTATATAGTACTTAGGCTTTATCGTTCCATTTCGTAAATTTGTTAATTGGTCAATTGAACAATAAGACCTGAAACAACTGTTGGCGTTACTTACAAATTTATTTTAAAAAATTATTTTTGATTAAATTGCCATAGGTACAACTTTCGATTCTAGCTGATACAAATTAAGAATTGAAATGACCAAATTATTATTTAAGTGCTTCCTCTTTAAAATTAACATATTATTCTTATTTTAAGCTTACAACACGTAGATCAAGCTAAGCAATATATCCCTTTATCAACCAAAAAAACAAAAATATTGGCTCAGTTTTAGTCCAAACCACACAAATGTGTGAGTAAAAAACCATAGTATGTAATGGCGTTGTTGATAAAAAATTTCGCTTGATTTGAAGTAAAACCAACACAATTGTGTGTATAGATATAGTTGCTGTGTTTTAATATTGGAGCACTATCCGGAGCCAAATGGCAATTTTCTATTGAAACTGCCGCTATTATTCACTGGTGTCGCTGTACTATAAAAATTAAAACTAAATTCTTCAATAAAACAAACATTTATCACCTGAAATATATTAATTGACATTTATTTTGACATGACGTTATAAACAAGAATTCATTTTGCTGCGTTTTAAATTTTTATTGTAAGATTTAGTTTCTAATGGTTTCAGGGGTTTACAAAATAAAAAGCCTTTTCAAATGTCCCATTGAAATGGATAGCGCTCCCGATAGCGGCTCCCGATAAATAAGTGAGCCAAGATATTTTTTTAACGATTTTTAACTAAAAAGTTGAATGAAAAATCTTAGTTTAGAGTTAAATAAATTAATTATATGCAATAATAGCGCGCTAAATATAAGTTTTCACATAGAAAATTGGCTGCTCCGGATACAGCTATCGGGCGCTAATAAAAAAACACAGCAAGTGTTTTTTTTCGGACGAAAATAAGTTAAAAAGGAATTCACAAATGTGTAAATTGGTTCAAAAAACATACAAAACTAAATTTTTGACATGGTACTTTTGCCCCACCCGCACAATTGTGTTAGTAAATCACTAAAGGGATATATTTTTATTTCAATTTCTGTATGTGCAATTCTAGTAACATTTTCTAATTTTATATAAATATCATCAAATCCTTAACATTGCCTATGTCTATACTGTAATTGCATCCCAACTGCTGGCATTAATTAAATACTTCCAAATTTTCAATTTGCTAAATTTAATATATAAAATATTTGCTAAATTTAATTTTATAGTTTTTTCTCCGTGTAATTCAGGACCATTTTGATCATCTCTGTGCGATCCGTAGGAGTCGAGTTAAATAAGTTAAAATGTCTAAAAATTTTCGTATTATACTAAATGATATTCTGTCTCAAATGTCAAAATAAATTGGAATTTTTTATTATTTATTTATATTACATCGATCTCCTCAACCACAGAGGTGATCGAAGTAATTAAATTATAATTCCAAATATTTGGGAATTTTATATTACACTCAGCGATATTCTCTGTCAAATAACAAAAATCTCAGAAATTTCCGGGCATGTGGATAAATAAGATTTGTTTTTTTTTACATCCATTACTAGTTTAGAACCACTTCGATCACCTCTGTGCGATTCAAAATGTGTTTTATTATAAAAGAATTTCGTTTTAAAAACTCACTCAAAATTTTTCACAATCAAATGTTTTCTATGAAATTATTATTATGAAAGCTCAATTTTTGAGTGTTTTTCAATTCTAAGTACCTATAGGTCACAGTGTATATTTTGTTGTTTTTGCATAAACTTCACTCCGATCAGAATACTATATAATTAAAATTGATAGCTTCTATTAGAACTATAGTGAAGTTTCCCACAAACTAAAAATAACAACAAACTTTACAACATCCCAAAAAGTATAAATCTACACTTTCAAAATAACTTTGTTTTGCAAAACGAAATAAACTGTTAAAAAATTCAGTTCTCAATGGCAAATTAACTTAGCCACAACCATGAGCCAAAACCTATCAATATGTTTTCTAGAAGCCAACAATTTATGCGGTGGGGTAGTCATACATTTTTTTTAATTTTAAAATTTTTCATCGATATTTTTAGAGCAATTTGACTTTAACAGTAACTTGGTTTTTAAAAACTGTTGCTAATGTCTATTTCTATAATTGCGCTTTCTTCTAAGATCTTTATTGTACCAAAGAGGACTTGGAAATATGATCTTTTGGCGAGGGTATGATTGGTTGAAATACATTCAAACTTTTCATAGTAATGACAACCAGTCTTAATTTCAATGTCATTATTTTTATTCAATAAAATCAATGTTAGCCAATAGATTACTGATTTTTTTCGAAATACGCACTTCCTTCTTTATAACAAATGAAGATTGAGAAGGAAGGATGGTATTGATGATCTCTGGTGGATAAGGATAGATTAGCTTCTATAACGACAATTTTAAAGGCGTTAGAGGAAAATACATAATCAAGCTGCTTCTCTTAGTTATTTTGAATATAGCTGATCTGAAATAATTCTGAATTCAGCTTACTATCCGCTACTAAAGTATCCTTTACAGTGTGAGCGCTCATAGTATGTAATGGATAGTCCGAGCGTGACTACATAAGTTAAGGCAAATTCAAGTCGCCAATGAGTAAACAAAAAGGCCATCCTATCAATAATGTTCAACAGCTCCCATAATAAGCTGATAGGTGCCAACTAGACTAGTGAGGCGAATGGAGCGTCAAAGAATACAAATATTTCTCCTATTAGTGTTATACTCACACAAGGCATAATTTTTAAGAAGTTAGCAATCATTAAGAATTGTCTTAATTACATGATTTCATATATCGTTAAGCGTAGACATCTCTACGATGCCTTGTCATTGACCATGGCCTCAACACTTTTTACTATAGCAGTACAAACATTTAGCAGCAAACATTTAGGTTTTAATACTTAGCTTTAATTTATTAAAGGTGACATTTTTGATGGAACACTCTGTACTAATTTCTTATTTTCTTTACATACACATATAAACAAATTCTTGTTTCTACAAAAAAAAATTGTGTTAGACTAATTTAAATGTTTTTCCGTTAACTTGACATAATATGGCTCATTTTTTAAATATGCTTTTCCTGAATAATGTATTGAAATTGAAAATTCAAATGAAGCATTTATGTTTTTATATACAGAACTTTCTAAAAAAATATTAAAATACACTGGTTGGTATGGAAATGTACAAAAAGCTTCCCCTCTATGAAAAGCTCATGCAAAAAATGGTGGAATCTTACGGCTCATACTTAGGAGGCTCTGGTGTATATTGTAATCATTTAACATAGATATAAACAGAGCTTTAAGCCCTTACTCTAACTTATTTTTTACATTAATCAAATTTAACTTTTATTCTGTGTAATAACTTGTGATGTACATGTTGAACTAGCGAATTTTTTAATTATTTCAAAACATTTACTAAATTAGATAAAACTTAATTTTTGTGTATGAATAATTTTTTATGATTTATGTTTTTAAAATGTTGTTTTCGGCGCCTTCTCCTTAAATTTAAAATCTATCTTATATAACTTCCGCCCGACGGGGTAATCACAAAATATTATTTTTTTAAATGGGTTTCAAACTTTATTAAAATTTTCTTTCAATACTTTCCATTCTGTACTTCTAAAATACCTCGGAAGATCTATGAATGTCTAGAGTAATTTGTATCGTCGAAAAAAGAGAAAATGAAGCAATATCTAGAATAGGCAGCTAAATTATTTAATATAAATTGGTTATTTATTAATTATCAAATATTATTTAGTGTTTTAATGCACAATTTTTAGGCGTGAACGATTGTTTGCCTTTTCGATAGCACTATTTCAATTCGTCAGTGGAAGGGAATACGTTTTTTTGCCATATGTGTGTTGCGGCAGGTCCGTAAAAAATTATTCCTAATTCTAATTTGACGTTTTGAAGTTAAAACAAGATAAATTAGTTACATGATGCCTTGTCATATGATGCCTTGTCATTGACCATCGAACCGCCACTACAATTTTTACTATAACAAAATTTTAAAAGTAAAAAAAAAATCTATGACTGCCGCCCCACCTCCAAAATATGTTGGCTTCTAGAAAACATTAAGAATAGTCTAAATAACATGATTTCATATACCGTTAAGCGTATATATCTCTACGATGCCTTGCCATTAACTTTTAATCCTCATCACACATGATTAGTGTAGGTTACATTTAATCAGGATATTTATGATTACCCTTTTAAGGGTTTGTAAGTTTTTTTTGTCAATTTGTTGGAAATTTCACGCTACCCTATTAGACTATATATTATTTAGTTTTTTTTGTTTAGATTCATTGTTCAATTGGTTTTTACAATACCCAACAAGCAGAGCCTATGGAAAGCAAGCATGCATTTTTTCTGGCTTGTCTGTTTGTCCGCTCTAGTTTCGATGTCCAGTTTTTACACGTAAACTATACTGCATAGATTTTAGTAAGACAAGTTTATAATTGTCAACCATCGCAATCGGCATTTAATAGTGTTTTTCTTGATTCCTATTTGTTTTAATTTTTTTTTATTCAATAGTTGTATAGCGAACTGGTCATAGATCCGTGACTCTAGTCTGGGTTTCTCTGGAAAAAGGGAATTGAGAAAAAAATATTCTTTACATTTATGTTTAAATTGTATTTTTTTGGCCTGCTGATGGAATATGTTTAATGAAAAAACAGATTAATTGGTAATGTTTAGTTCCCAAAAATTTTTATATGAAAAAACAATTCTCAATTTAACTTTGTTTCATAAATATTTGTATCAAACATTACCATCAGTAGAATGAAAAAATACAACTCAGACAGAAATGCTATGCAAACAATTTTCTCAATTCCTCATTCCTAGGGAGAGTCATGATAGTGCCACTTGTGGAGACAAATTTAAAGTTGGTGCGTTATTTTTTATATGAAATTTTTTATTTTCATAAAGTGTGGAATGCTAAAATTTCATATAAAAACACTAAATAACCTCTTTGTTAATGGGCTAGATGTCACTTCCCTAACTTTACTAGTCGTCAATAGAAAATACATCATTTAAATCAAATTTCCGTCGCCTTATTAGATTAAATGAATTTTGTTGAGAATTAAAATATTAGAGGTCAGTTTTAGTAAGTAGAAAGTAGTAATTAGAAGCATATTGGCGATTTTCAGCGAAAGTAGATAGCGTTGGTTTTTACGTCTACAAGAGGGATGAGAATTGTCAAATCGATTGTTATGACAGTTTTGATCCCCCTTGCTTCATAGTAAACTACGATTTACGTTTTGTTCACCAGATGTCAGCTACTTTGATGGAAATCGCGAATAGGGGTATATACTCGATCGGCTAGCAAGCAAGCAATTTGCTAGCCAAAATCCTGGCTACTCAATCATTTTTACCAAGAAAATTTGAATTTCCAAATTATATTTTTTATAAAAGTTTTGTTTATTTTTGCAACTGCACAGTAAAACAACACAAAAATGTGCTGTTCATTTATTGAACCGCAAAATTTACTGTGCAATTTAAAAAAAAAACAAAAAAATTTGAAAAACTTAATTTGAAATTTCAATTTTCTTGGTAAAATTGATTGAGCAGCCAGGATTTTGGCTAGCAAATTGGCAAATGGGATTGTTTCTGTCCAATAATACATATTTTGCTTATTAACAAAGCCATTAAGCAAAAAATGCGCTTCATCGATGAATGATTTTTCGATGAAATTCAGGATTTTATTCAAACTTTAGCAGAGCCCAAACGGAGATGTTTCAAATGATCAAGAGGCTTCAGTTCTTGAGTTAATTTGATCTTGTGTGCGTGTGGAATGGGAACCATAATCTGTGCACAAAATTCGCAACAATGTGGTTTGAGAGACTTCCAAATTCCTGTGAATGCCGTGGAATCGACTGATTTAACTCATTTTGAACTGAAGCATTTATGGATGCGATATTTCTGGTACTTTGTCTCACTGACATAGAAACATCCAATAGTGAATATTTTGACTCGAATTTATCCACTACAGCCTGCACATCCTGTCTCGTGGGTCAATTATTACGACCGAAAATTGGAGTTAAAAAAAAAAATAAAAAAAAAATCTTAAAATTCGTAAACTTCAACATGAGAATAATGTAAACCTTGACTGACGTTTTGACGTTGATAGATCATAAAAACTTTCAAGGGTGCGTATATGGTGATATTAATTTTTTTTCTTCACTTGATTGCCTGATATATACAGCCGGCCTTCGCTCAAATTTCCGCATTAGAGGATTTTTTGGACAAAATATTATTTTTAATGGCATTTATACAATGTTTACAACTTTTCTAGTCATTGAAAACTATCAAACCTTCCTATGACTAGAAAAGTCGTAAACATTGTATAAATACCGTTAAAAATAATATTTTGTCCGAAAAGCCCGAAAAAAATCTTAAACAAAATTAATATCAACGGACGATTTTAAACAAAACTTCTTAATTATTCATTATAATTCGTTGACATTTTCACAGTTTTGTTTTTGGTTTACAAATTTAACTGTTATAAAGATCTGACAATTATTAAAAGTGTTTTTTTTTGGTTTAAGAAATACTACATATCGATCTCTCCATTTGAAAACTTTAGTTCAAATTTTTAAAACGTGCGGTATGAATGAAACTCTCCACCTGGCTCCAAATTACTTAACCAACCTGAGAATTTTGCTGATTGCTCGACATTTTCTACATTGCCGACGCCATTTTTTAATTATCACAAAGACTGTCTACACATGTATGAATTTCAATTAACCGCACACATGACAAACAGCATTTTAGCAATAATTTAATATTTATTTAATGCATTCATCGTGTCATCGATTTATATGGAGTTAAAAGTGCTAATTCCGGATTTTAACAGAAAAACACTCATTAATCACTAATTGAGAAGCTCTGCACGTTTATTATAATTTTTGCTACGAGCACACAGCATAACAAGTACGATCATTACATAATTCTCATTAAAATTTAATTTAATTCTCTATTTACACTTTAATATCGTAGAAAAAAAAATATTTAATAGCAATAAAAAACTGCATATTTTAAAGTGTTCAATTACAAATATTAATTATTCATAATCAAATAACAAATTTAAATAAAAATATTAAAAAAAAAAAAATCTAACTACATACAAAATAATAAATAAATAAAATCTAATATAAAATATTGTGCTTATATACATAATTTACAAAGCCTTGAAAGTAAAAATGTAGTTTTATATAATAGATAAATACGAATATAAATAAACTATTAAATTTTTTTATTTAATAGTAAATATAATAAAAATATTTTATTTATCTCGTATCTGTGCATGTTATACTGTCTGTGTTTATTTAAAATTTACATTAAACAACAAACTATTTTAATTACATCATAAAATTAATAATTATTTTAATAGGATGAAATCATTATGTATATAGAAAAATAAAATTAATTAATTTACATAAATGTCGTTTGGTAGTTTTGGTCAAAACATTATTTATAGTGGGTGGGATGATGAAACTAAAACCAAAAAACATTGTTAATAATTTACAAAATCAATTTTATAATATTTAAATATTACTTAATCGTTATAAAATAAATAAATAGTATAAAATTTTTATTATTATTATTTGTTTGCTTTCCACTTTTAATAAAAATAATAATAATCAACGGATATAATTTAATTTGGTCATTGAATTAAAAAATAAATGATTAAATTTAATGTGTGGGGGTTTATTCAAATAATGAATATTCCATAAAATATATGCGGTTAATATCGAAAAACTATGATTATAAAAGTGCGCACCCACACTTATGATAACACTTGTATTGTCTGTACTATTACTTACTTATAAAAATTGTGAAGTACCTGATGTGAATAATAAATTGAATTAAGAGTAATTTATGGTAAAACGAAAAATTACTTGCGTTTATTGTAACATATTTGTTCGTCAATTTTTACTGTACTGTGTCATTCTCATTTTGTTAGAAAATTATTTGATCTTTACAGCGGCACCATTAGGAACTCAGGGACTTCTCTAATATACATGCTAAAGATTATCTAAAAATGTTTAAATTTCACAACAAATCATATCCATTTGAAATATTTTTAAATTTAACAGTGTACATTTTACGTATTATTTTTGGTATGTATTTGACAATCATGAGCTAACACTGACTCCTACCACTTCCTTGAAATTTCAAAATACACTTATTGAACAAGATTTAACCGTCGCTGACAACGAAACCCGCGTCGACAACCACATTACCAGGCTTAACTTATAACCTATCAGAAAATTTTGAAAACCAACCACTCCTCGATTCTGCGAAATTCGGGTCTTAGAAACATAAAAAAATAACTACAGATTTCCAACCTCGTAGCAGCACTATACTGAACGAATCTGGAGATTTAGTACTGCGGGTCAATTCGCGTTCCGTGAAATATTGAAAATGAAAAGTTTTTTTCATTGGCAATCTAGTAGTTTGAATTATTCGCACGTAATTTTAAATTTTACTGTGTGAAATCAAAATTTCTTATGGGAATGCAAACCTACTCGATTGCTAATGTAAAAAACTTTTCATTTTCATTATTCCACGGCACGCGAATTGACCCGCTGGACACTGTTTATGTTTTGTTATTGTTTTCGTGCTTCATGATGGTGGCAAGTGTAAGTCCTGTTATAGTGCGAATGGTATTGACGAACTGGCTGAACGTAAAATTTATTTTTGTTTTGCCGCTTTTTCGTTTCGTTTTTGGAATACTCGTCATAGTGTTCCCGTTGTCTTCGTGCTTATTCATTTTTGTAAATATGTTGTTTATCAATATTTGTGGTAAACAACGTGGGTAACAATTTGAAAACGAGTCACTTTTTATGTTGTTTACGTTCTTCAAATGTGGCGCAACTATATTTCGCCTCCCTTTTAAATCGACCGTGGTACTGGTCTTCTAGTAAACAATTATCCCCCTTATACCAGTCCGACATTTTTACTGAAATGATACCACAATCGTACAATGAAATACGTAACGGGATGTTAAAAATTCAAAGCGACAAGGATTATGGTGAAGATGTAATTTCATGCTAATGCTTGTTTGTATGGATGCTACGAAACCCAAGAATATTTGAGGACGTTGCCCACGAGATTGCAATTTATTTCCTGCTGAACAGCATTGCCAAATAAAGGTTATAAAGTTTTATCAATGAAGACCTTCTCTCTGAGGATTATATTGGAGAAATGTTTTACGACAGCATACAGAGGAATACGCTGTGAGATATCTAGGGGGGATGTGGGACATCTAACCTGCAGGATACTTCAGCAATCAACAGCTAATCGTATTGACGTTCAAATAGCGAAGCAAAATTCATACTCCGATAAAACATCAAAAATCGTAACTATCGAGCATTGTACGAAATCATTAAAATCTTAAAGTCTTGCAACATTTCTCATAAAACGAAAGTTAACATCAAAAAGGCGCTTATTAGGAAAATGATCATCTTTGGTTGTGGATCTCGACGCGAACCTTAAGATACAGAAACTTGTTGTATTTGAATTCAAAATAATTAGAATGATGCTCGGGCCAATAAAATAAAGCGGTCACTACAACGCCGCGGGTTTTACAATTTTCGGTGAATTGCCTTGTGCAATGACTTTTGGAGAATTATCGTCTTAAAATGAAATTTATTTTTTTGTAGAATTGTTATGATTGGAGAGTCTAATGTCAAGCAGTCATTTTGGATTCAGAAAAATAAATCGTGATTTATTCTATGTTTTGAGGGAGTCCCATTTGAAATGCGATACTTCAAAACGCGAAATTTCAAAGCGCGATATTTCAAAACGCGATTCTAGAAAAGAGGAAATTTAATTTTTCGTTTTGAAGGAAATTTAAAAATCGATAGGAGTGGATTTTTTATTTTTTGTTTTTTGATTTTTGTATAATTTGGGTCGAAACACAACCAAAACAACTAAATCACTCTAAAAACAAATTTACCGAAAAGTTTAGTTGTTACTCCATTGAGTTTGAAGTCTACCATTAGAGATGGATACACAAAAATTTTGGAGGATTTTGGTCCAATTTTTTGGTTTCCATTTGGCGAGTTTTGTGCCTGATATATTTTTGGTTTTAATTTTTCCCAGGGTATTCTTCTGGCATATTCTATATTTTTTCAGACAGAGTTTTACGTTTATTAAGTGCATCATTATTATTATTCATCCGTCAAATTGTTCTTTTGAAGGATAAGGAAAATGGCCGAGTACACAGTCAATTTTCCGATAACTATTAAATTTGATAAAAGATGGCGCAAATGCAATGAAAAATGAATATTCATTCCTCGTTTACTTTACAGTATGTAAAATAAAAGTGTATACATTTTACATGTAAAAACCATGTAAATTACATTTTGTAATTTACACGCCCAACTCTGGCCATTAGTAATGGCAATGCTAAAATGTGGCTGTCCATTATTTTCCGAAGTTGCTAGAATCAACATTGCCTGCATAATTGCATTAGGATTGGTTTGTTTCCGGTTTTTCAATGTATTGCTGGCAGTGTTGTGCGTGTATGCGTATTTCGGAATTATCTACTTGTTAGTGTCGAAAATTGTGTCGATAATTGGCCTACATACTGAGGCAGTTCGTAGAAACTATTCTTGTCCCTTGTTTGTCGTTTTTAAGTACGAGGTTGCCATCTTATAGCTTCCCATTGCAAATTGACGTTTTATATAATTTTTTTTTTATTTAATTTATACAAAACAAATGGATGAGATTAGTACTTGTAACGAAATGAAATTAAATTCCGCTCGGAAACTCATCCCATCAAATTTTCAGTAAGAGCTGCGGGAATCTAAGCCTCACGGATCCTAAGGTCTGCATTTGCGTAATTTTTCGCTTATCTGTGCCATACTTTTAAATAATTTAAAATATTAGGAATATATTGAAATATTTACAAATTTTTTATTCGCAATGTCATCTGTATTAGTCATTACTAAACTCTATATTACATAGTATTTCGAGTGGTTTCGCTTACCAGAGTAATTACCATTTTTACCACAGATGTCACTATTTCATCATTTATGTTTTAAAATATAAAAATTATGAAAAAATATTCGAACTGTTAAAGAGTTACCTGCCACCTGAAAAAATAATGACGGCAGATAGAAAACCACCAGCTCCACCTGCCTCCAGTGATTGAAATTAAAATTATCGTTAAAATTAGTACTAGTCCCGAAAAAACGGGGAAAAATTTCAAATTTCGCTTGAAAGACGAAACAAATAAACCCATTTTCTAGAAAAAATCAGATTTATTTTAGCCTAATTTTAAAACTTTCCAAAGGCAGCTACTTTGACGAAAGTTGTGCTTATCATAGAAATATGATTTTGATAAATTTCATTCATAAATTGAGGAAAAACAAACTAGCCCCTAAAAGATACTATATTAAACAAACAATATACAGAGGTATACCGTTCAATAATATTTTTGCTGAGCAACCAATTAAAAAATAGAAATAAAATAACAAGAATAAGCAATTCAGATAGCGTATTCCTGTCAGGTATGTTGATCCAGAATTGGCCCAATTCCGTTGGAACCTCTGTATTTTGTTTGTTTAATATAGTATCTTTTAGGGGCTAGTTGGTTTTTCCTCAAGTTATGAATGAAAATTTATGCAAATCATATTTGTATGATAAGCACAAATTCGTCAGTGTAGCCGCCTTTTGAAAATTTTAATTTTTTTTTCTAGAAATTGGGTTTTATTTGTTTCGTCTTTCAGGTGAAATTTGAATTTTTTCCCCTCGTTTTTTCGGCTACTGGACTAGTAGTATTTTTTTCCCGTGAGCACTAATTAGCTCAAATTGGGCTTAATCGGTATGCAAAGCTTCATCATGAAATTCGAAAAATTCTCTGCTGCAGTTACCCACACAATATAATTGTATAAGCAGCTACCAGCACCAACACAGTGGATTTGTAAAATCGCTGATTACACAATTGTTACTTTTTCCAGGACTTTGAAATGATTATATTGGAATAATAAAAGTACAACTGCTTCCAGTTCAAGTCCTTTTCAAAGATATACGACAAGTATATATTCGTATATAAACGGTGGATTTCGGAACTAAAGTTATATCAAAAATGTTGTCTGATGCAAGACCTTTCAAACGATGTACTCTTAAAAAGTCACATGCCTCTCAGGAATATATGGAAAAATTGTATAGCAATATCTTAGTATTGAGTGATATTTTGGCCGATTTCATATAGCAGGTACCTGGCTCCATAGAGGTAGAGATCCCAAAAGTTTTTCATCTCTCGGAATTAAAAAAAAAATATTCGTTAATCCATCCAACCATCAATCCGCGCAGATATCCAAACGGACGTTGAAAACGGATGTTGAATAAAAATATTTATATAAGGAAATATTTTCTCGGTCACTTCAAGTTTTGTCAAACATCTTTAACTAGGGAACGAATAGTGTCAGTTTTCAGTTCAAGAACGTAACCTACGGTAGATCTTCCTTTAACATTTCTTCAACAATATATCTGCACTATTTCTACTACCCAGGTTTGAGGGGAATTCTTGGTTCCATTGTTTCACAAAATATTAGTTTGCCTTTTTCCTTTTCTGTCAATCTAGGAACTATCATCGTTCTTACAATATAAATGTATTCGGTAATTTCACAGTTCCCGTTTTAAACTTCTAAATTCAAAGTTTAGCATTTTTCACAAAATTGACAGGTTAAATCGATAATTGAAGTACTTCTGCTAAATGCTAGCTCTGATTTCGCAAAAAAATTCAACGTTTAAATATTTATGTCCCTCGAAATAATATGCGACTAAAAAAATATAGTTTAACGTCAAATCAAATAAGGGGAACTAAATGTGGCTACGGATGAGTTGCATGGACGGGAATCAGTTTAGGAAATCGAGTATATGAAACTAGTATACCATGCTTGAAACTAAGGTGAGGTCCTTATAAGTTTCCACACCATTCAATAAATCGTTAGAATCAAACGTTGCATAAGAGTTTTATACCAATATGCGCATGGGTTTCGTAATAGTTTTGAAGAGAATTGCCCCCGGGTCTAGGCGCACCTATATAACTTGTTTCCAAAATGTAGATTTTTGTAAAACCTTTTTTTAAATTAATCACAGAAATTCCTTCAGGCCTGATTTCATTTACTCAAATTTACTACGTAAGCATGGAAATGGTGACCACAAAGTAATGAATCTAAAATGGAAATTCCTTCCAAGAAAATGTATATGTGGCCACTTCTCTGTAATAAGGGGAAGGTGATGTTTCTGTTTCTGAATTCAGCAGAACACATATGATTGTAATTACAGTGAAGTCGAGAGATTTTCTGCAAACTATTCAAAGTTCAAAATAGTTGTAATTTCTCCTGAGCAACGCTGAGGTATAATTCAGTTAATTGCATAATATTTTGCGGGTTTTGAAAAGACGATTATGTTTTACGGCCATAATAAAATATTTCATTTAAATTTACTAACTATCTTCGTTTCTAATCTATTAAGCAAGAGGTTCGCAAATTAAAAAAAAATAACAAGGATCTCGAGTGAGCTTAGATAACAAGTAATTAAAAAATATTGTAGATATAGCTGTAACAATTTACCTGGTCTTGAAATAATAATAAGAACTAGTATTGGTAAAGTTACAAAACTACTGATACTACCAACAACCAACCAAACTATTTTAAAACTCCTGAACATGAATTTCCCGAAAATTTTGACAGCACAACAAAGTTGGTAAAGTTTGGTAAAATCTGTCTGTATATAGTCAAAAATGCTGCTACTTTCGGCGTCCAAATGCCTAACAATTTCGTAAGGATCTCTCTTGTATGGAATTTAGTTTTGGAGTTTCATTCCACATAGTCAATCCATACTTGGATTGTAGAGATGTCGAATTATGGTGTAATAAATTTTTTTTATCAAAACTATCACTCGTCATTTTCGTGAAATTTAAATAAAATGATCAGAACATCAGTTTTTCTTATATGCTGTATTTTTTTTAAAATATATGTCAACAACGAAAAAGCTGTGACTTCCGGTGGGTCGATTTCAGCTAAAAATCGCTGGGATCTTCTAATTTGTGGAAAAAACTAAAGTAAAATGTTTCATCTCGATCAATCAATTCATCTGGACTGTCAAAGGGCCAAATTTGGTTGATAAATAGTATTTTTTTTTGTCAAAAATTGTCATTTCCGCTTTAATTTTGAAAAACTGATCTGGACCGGAATAATTATAAAATTAATTTAGAATATTTAGTTGTTAGTCGTTTTTCTCGTAAATGATACATGTATTTTTCAAAATATTTGCCGAAAGTGAAAAAGGTCCTATTGCTCATTTGCGGTCCACCAGAAGTGGCAGCTTCCATAGGAGCTGTTTCGATTTTTGCAAATACATATTTTGTATGATCGATACGATTAAAGTTAAAAAATTGTAGATTAAGTTTCAGTAAAGTTCAAGATCAGGTTATTTTTTAAAATTTTAGCGGAAACGACAAAAACAATATTTTCACCAAAATTCGGCATCTCTGCAGTTCAGGCTGATTGACTATTCGAAATCAAACTACATACTAGAGCTTTTTGAGGAAATGTATACGTTAGTTTTATCCATAATTTGAGAGGTTCTAGTGAGAAATTTTGCGAAAAGTAGTTTACCAGAAGTGGATTTGGAAGCTATCGTAGAAGGTTTTTTAATTTTTACAATGTTGTTGAGAAATTAATGAAATTTTTTAGAAGGTTTAGCATTGTAGGTTTTCTGAAATTGAGAAACGGAGGAGTTTGGTTGAACAAGTCACTGTTTTACTAAAATTCTGGTTAGTTGTATTTTTCGCATTAGAAATCAAGTGTATGGTGTGTGTATTCGAGACTGATTTTAACCGTGATAAAATTATCTCGGGTGTGGGCCACAACATATACAACCTTCTTTTGTAGCGTAATGTCAATAAATTTTTTTTCTGTTAGTTCTATCGATGAAATTTGTACGGTTTATCTTAATTCGATGTTAAGTTCAACTCATTTTGAGAATTCGTTTAATTTACGAGTATATCGTTCGTTTTTGAACGTCCTGGTTCATTTATCATTCTACTCATTAACAAATATTTTTTGATCTGAAAGCGCCCAATGTCAAAATTATAGGCGAGTAATTTTGATATAAAATTCGCACAGTATAAGAAGTCTTCAGGGAAATTACAGTGAATAATTCCGCATCGATTTACCCAGTCTTGTAGGAAAATAAATAATAGAAAACTTGCAATCAAATTTGTAAAAATAATTAAAGCAGCCGGCGACAAATTCGAAAATTATAAAGAGTTTTAAGACAAACTATATTCGAATGCTGAAATTTCTACCGATCTCAATAATAGGGGCCCTGAAACGAGAAAATCGTTTCACAATGACCAATATTCTTATTTTGCTCATTATATTTGAAATATTTTTTATTTTACTAATTTTTTTTATTGTCCCTCCAACATGGCGTAAGTCCCACACGTTGATAGATAACAAATGGTGATGGTGTTACACAACAGTTTGTGTAGACCATAAAGAGGGCGGTGATCAACTGGAAACAACGATAAATCGATTACCACCACAGCTTATGTTAAAATATTTTCGTTTGTCTTCTTTGTGTTCCTGTATTTCATCGAGTCGTTTTCGGCCTATACATATTTTATGCTTATCTTCCCCAACCAATATGTCGCTGAATTTGTATTAATTTCTTATGTGACACGTCAGCATTTTTTATTTCCTGAAATACCTCCAACACCATCCAATTGAAGGTCAATTGCAGTGTTAAGATGTCTTTGAAATTTTCGTATAGATTGGTCTATTGATGGTAACAAATTACATTTTTCAAGGTATAATACTTTCGTCTCTGATTCAAGTGGAATTAGACTCTGCCTCCGAGAGCTTTTTATATGTTTAAAATAAATCACTAACACTGTTGTACCTCTTCTTATGTAATATTTTGCTTTATACCAAGTTTTTTTTAAAATTCACATATTTTCATGCACATATGTTCTCTAATTTGCCGCCGGTCCATAAATACTAAAAAGAATCTGGTTCTTCAATAAATTTGATTGACGAAACAGATTTATCAATCTAAATTACTATACTTGTGAATTAACAATCCCAACTATCAAATACGTGTGGCTGAAACATTCGATTATATTCCATATACATACAAGCGCTTTAATGCTTGTTGAATTAGCATTAAAAGAAATAAGATACAAATTTCTTATTATTTGTTAAAAGATTTAAAATCGATTTAGAAAAATAAACAAATGTACGGAAAAACATTAAATGGTGTGAAAATCTTTTCCATTTATCATATGGGGGTATAAAGATGTGTATACACAAATTATTTATTTTCAAATCCTGCACATATCGATGAACCAGCATCCAGCATCCAGCATCTTGGTCTCCATTTTAAACCAATTCTTTTGTCCAGTTCAACGGCAACGACAATTTAAAGAAAAAAAAATTCTGTCATCACAACAAATATACAAAGAATTATTTTCATATTATTTTTATTTATTTATTTATTTTGTATTTTTGCAAACGCAATTTTAATGTGTGCAGAATATATAAAAAAAATTATACATGTATTTATTAAATAAATATTTACAAAATGTCCAGTTTTTCAATCTAAAAAATTGAAAAATAAAATAAAAATGTTTATCTTGGAATATTTTCCTTTCGTCTTAACAATTTTTTGTTTTCTTTTAAAATGTACATAAAATTCAAACGAAATTTCTTAGAATTGGGTTTTTGTTTATGGTATACGATGTACGGTATATAGCATTTTGCAAACTTTTCTTACAAATATAGAATTTTTTTGTTGGAAATACATAAATAACAAAAATGTAAAATGGCTTAAAATTTGATTAATTTTATTTCAATATGTAGGCACAGGGATACTTGTAAGAGTTTCCAGTTTCAGCAAACATTTTGTTTGCAAAATAATAATAGTTCCAAGATTGTGTTTTGAAAACAAACCTTATTCATGATGGGTAAATCAATTATGAAAGGGTTAAATTTGTGTTGGAAGCATTAAAAATTACGAAGACGAAAATATCAAAATACTTTGTTGACTTTATCATTTTTGTTACATGTCTAGTCAATTTTTAGTTTTAAGTTAATTTTATTGATTATTTTTTATATATTTCTGCAAGATATTTGGAAAAGCCTAACCTTTCATGATAAAGTTTCTAGATGTCAATGCAATATAGTCTTATAATGAGGATTTGAATCTGATTTGTCAAAATCAGTCAATTAAAGGTTATGATTAATTATGCTGTGGACAAGGCTTTGAAATAGTTTAAAGCGGCTACTGAAAACTGGCGCGCTTGTAAAATTAATAATGGTACAAATATTAAGAGTAATTTAATTCCGCTCGCAAATAATAAACGAGCTAGAGAAAGTGGTCAAGCTTAATCTTATGTACTTATGCTACTAGATCGAAAAAAAGAACGCGCAAAGATCAAACAATTAATTCAGTGTTAGAAAACCAAATCTGTCATAAATTCGATGGTAGGTACTTTATAAATAGCCAACAGCATCTCGGTTTTCCGAGAATGACACAAAATATGATCTAAAGTGTTTATTCTTCAAATATCTACTAAAAAATGATAGGACCTTAACACAACATACGGTTTTGTTGAGGTTGGCGCAATGACCCATATCTTCCCGGAAACATCGAGTGTCGTAACCAATCTCTTCCGATTTCAACACGACATGTGGGATCATTATGGTTGAGATTGGCGCTAAAGCATCCTGGGGTATGTCCCATATTAAATAAATTAAAATACATATTAGATTTAAATGAATAGTTTCCTAAAGTGTCGTAACCAATCTCATTTGATATCGATTGGACATAATGTGTACTACCTCTAAATCTACTAAAAAACACCCAGATCAACCGTATGTTGAGATTGATGCAATAAGCCCTTGTATGAATGGCTCATTCTGCTTATATATCAATTATTGGTTCAAATTAATGGTTCCCGGGAACTGCGGGTGTCGTGACCGATCGTTCGTGATGTCCGCTATTTAACATAAAATTCACATGATGATTCGTACGTTGAGATTGGCGCTAAAGCGTTCTGGGATGGCCCATTTTAAATAAAATATACATTTTAGATTTAAACGAATGGTTCCCTGGAACATGAAGTGTCGAAACAGGTTTTATTTGATATTGATGGGACATAATGTATATACCTTCAAATAAAAGTCCAAGACCATCCGTGTGTGTAAATGGCCGAATACATTTTAAGAATGCAATTCGAATTAAGTTCTTAAACTTCCAAAGGTTCCAGAGAACTAGTCATTTGTACGACTACAGCGTCTGTGCTATAGCGCCAATCTGAACATTTCGATCGTAATGTGAATTTTTTTCAGGATCGCGGTCACGATGCTGTATTGAAATCAGAAGAGATCGGTCTCGATACTGTGCGTTCCTGGGAACCCTTATTTCGAAATCCATAATTCAGTATAAACTGAATGGCTGTCACCTGTAGGCCTATTTCTTCATCCTTAACATATATTGGTCTTAAGATTTTTTTTTTTTGTAGATAGAAATCATCATGTTGTATCGAAATCAGAAGAGATCGATGATGACATTTCAGGTTCCTGGGAATCACTAATTTAAACCCGAATTGTGTTCTTAAAAATGATTCGGCCATTAACACATATGACCCCATATCAACAATCTTAACATAGGGATGGTCTTGGACTTTTATTCGAAGGTAGTACACATTATGTCCAATCGATATCAATGCAGATCAATTCATTGATATGAAGCAGATTTTAAGGAGGATTACTGTAATCAAACGCATAATTTATTTGAATCAAACTGAGTTGCTATAATAATTCGAACATTTGGGGAACTTGAACTAATTAGTTCAAGAAATTAGTTGATAATGGGACAATATACCATTTCGTGAGGAGGAAAATTTTATTTACATTTTTTTGTGACGGGATCGAGTTAAGTTCGAAAAGCTGCATTTAGAACTACTCATTGTAAATTCTAGGTAATTGACATAAATTTGTTATTTAACATACGAGTAGATATAGGTTTTGCACTTCAAATTCACGATTTTGCACTTCAAATACACGATTTTGCAAATCATATTCAATTTTTTTTATTTCAATCTCAACTTTTTACAAGTCAACATCAATTTTTTACAATTCAATCTGAATTTTTTATACTTCATTGTCAATTTTTTGCAAAGCAAATTCGTGTTTTTACAAACCAATTTCAATTAAATGATTAAATGCAAAGCAAATTCAAGTTTTAATATTTCAAATTCGTAAATTTTTTGCAACTTTTTGCAAAACAAATTAAGTGCTCCCAATTCTTAACCGATTATGTTGGGATTGACTATGCTGGATGGAAATGGGATTCTTAACTGATTTTTGGAGGAAATTCTGGAATATGGCCATCTGGCACGGAACTCACTTATTTTTTAACGGATTTTGATGGGATTAGGTATGTTGGATGGAAATGGGATTCTTAAAAAGTTTAGGAGGGAATCCTGGAATATGGCCACCCGGGACGGAACTCAATCAATTCTTAACCGATTATGATGGGATTGGGTATGCTGGATGGAAATGGGATTCTTAATTGCTTTTTGGAAGAAGTTCTGGAATATGACCATCTAGGACAGAACTCTGATATTTCATAACCGATTATGATAAAATTGTACATTGTGGATGAAACTGATTAATGATTATTAAATAATTTTAAGAAAAGTTCTAGAATATGGTCATCTGTGGCTGAATTCGGTCCATTTCTATTCGGACTCGACAATTCATTTCCCCTCATTGTAAAACTTAAGTAATATTTTTTTGGACTCTAAACTTGTCCTTTTATAATTCTCGCCGTATCTCGTTTGACGAATTGTACGTGACTCATGCTCTTCTGACCTTTGCGAATCACTCATACCACTTTCATTTCCTGGATTTTTTTTTTCTGCTTGTTGGCACTTTTCTAATATGGGAGTAGCGCGTTTAAATTAAAATACAGAACGGCTGAAAAAAATAAAAATATGTATATCAATCTAGATATGGTTCCGACCAATTATCCAAGTACATTCGGAAATACATAGATTTGTCATTCACTAGAAAAATAACTCCAGAACTTCTTTCATCGTTTTGTTACTTTTCATATCATAGACTAATTCTTCATAAAATTGTGATGTAAAATAATAAAATGTTTTAAAAATGTAATCTAACGCCCCTTGCGGCTATGTCACCGAACAGAGTCTACCGCATTTTTTGTGAAGAGCACTGAATTTGTCTTGCAAAAAGTTGATTTTGAATTGTAAAAATATACGAACTTGAAATAATAAAACTTGAATTTGTTTTAAAATATTTCAATTTACTTTACATTTAATTGAAGTTACTTTGAAAAAACATAAATTTGCTTTGCAAAAAATTGAGGTTGCGTCAGAAAAAATTGACAATGAAATATAAAAAATTGTGGTTGACTTGTAAAAGTTGTAAATAAACAAAAAAAAATTGAATATAATTGCAAAATTGTGAATTTGAAGTGCAAAACTTATATTTATCCAACTTGTCGAATTCCATCATTATCGGTTAAGTAAAAGCCGTGCCCGTTATATATGGCCATATTAAACAATTTCGTCTATAAATCATTAATGAATCTCATTTCCATTAAATTATGTAAACCCATGATCGTAATCGGTTAAATTACCTGAGTTTCGTTCAAGGTTTTAATATTCCAACATTTCTTCCATAAATCATTTAAGAATACCATTTTCATACAATAAGCCCAATTACATACATTACAATTGGTTAAAAATGGCCGAGTTCGAGGTGGCCTCTCCCAAAACTTCTTCCTATAACATTTTCGATCCCATTTCAATCCAACATATCCAATTCCATCATAAACGGTTAAAATGGACCGAATTCAGCCACAGATGACCAAATTCTAGAACTTTTCTTAAAATTATTTAATAATCATTAATCAGTTTCATCCACAATGTACAATTTCATCATAATCGGTTATGAAATGACAGAGTTCTGTTCTAGATGGTCATATTCCAGAACTTCTTCCAAAAATCAGTTAAGAATCCCATTTCCATCCAGCATAGCCAATCCCAACATAATCGGTTAAGAATTGATTGAGTTCCGTGCCAGGTGGCCATATTCCAGAATTTCTTTCATAAATCAATTAATATTCCCATTTCCATCCAACATACTCAATCCCATCAAAATTCGCTAAAAAATAAGCGAGTTCTGTCCCAGGTAGCCGTATTCCAGAATTTCTCCCAAAAATCTGTTAAGAATCCCATTTCCATCCAGCATACCCAATCCCATCAAAATCCGTTAAGAATTGATCGAGTTCCGTCCCGGGTGGCCATATTCCAGGATTCCCTCCTAAACTTTTTAAGAATCCCATTTCCATCCAACATACCTAATCCCATCAAAATCCGTTAAAAAATAAGTGAGTTCCGTGCCAGATGGCCATATTCCAGAATTTCTTCCAAAAATCAGTTAAGAATCCCATTTCCATCCAGCACACCCAATCCCAACATAATCGGTTAAGAATTTGGAGCACTTAATTTGTTTTGCAAAAAGTTGCAAAAAATTTACGAATTTGAAATATTAAAACTTGAATTTGCTTTGCATTTAATCATTTAATTGAAATTGGTTTGTAAAAACACGAATTTGCTTTGCAAAAAATTGACAATGAAGTATAAAAAATTCAGATTGAATTGTAAAAAATTGATGTTGACTTGTAAAAAGTGGAGATTGAAATAAAAAAAATTGAATATGATTTGCAAAATCGTGTATTTGAAGTGCAAAATCGTATATTTGAAGTGCAAAATCGTGAGTTTGAAGTGCAAAACCTATATGCTATAGATCTTCTTTTATCTAAGACGTTTGATGATATAATATCTAGTAGCTGAGATATGATTTTCCACGTCAAATGCATCAAAATCTTAAAATACTCTTGAAAAATATATTTCCTATATATGCCCCATGCCATGAAATTCACATGGGTGTTATCTGCAATTCTGAATAATAAGAAAATCGACACGAGCCAACGATCTCTCAGGCTACTGTTTATTTGACAAAACCTAAATGTCCTTATCTGTATACGGATCTCTACATAGGTGAACCGATACTCATAGCACTATGAGGGAAAATAAATATTTAAACTTAATCGAGCCGATGACATCAGTTCGCGCCAAAGGCCAGATCAATTCCGGGGACTGACAGTTTTAAGCCGAAATAACGATACGCCACTCAGTTTTTAGAATCCAATGCAGGTTTAGTTTTCCCCTGGTGGGACAAGTACAAAACTTTTTAAATATTTTAAAGTAACATTTTGTAAACGCAAATTTCGGCCGTTATGTTTTTTTAGGTAGCTAAATTTCCGACGACCAACGTTTATCTGTTCAATAACTACTTCATTAGTGGATTGTTCTAATTTGAGTTTCATTAGAAACTTCCATATGTGTGGATGATCAAATGTGAGAAATGACAAATTCATACTAAAGACGATTCATATTAAAATTGCATTGGTATTCCAATCGTGATATTAACGTATGTAAATTATTTAATGCTACTAATTTTTGTTTTTTCACAAATAATTAAAAAAAAAAGAAATTTGAATTCATACAAAAATTATTCCTACAAAAATTAGATTGTTCAAACCAAACAAAGTAAATGTATATTTATGTGTAGAAATTTAAAAACTATACTATCAAATTAAATATGGATGGCTTGTGATTGGAATTTATCAAATTTGACAGAATTTTCGAATTATGATATGAATTTACCATGAAATCGAAAAATGGAAAGAATCGGGGAGTCTCGAAAGTGTGATTCCTATCACCAAAATTACAAAAATGTTTCCATGGGTTTCCATAAAAAAAATTATTTTGAATGTACTGCTTTCACTGTGACTCACTGTATTTAGATCGGCAACTTTATCGAAATCATTTAGTATCCGCAACACGGGTTGAATAACTAAAAACTTCAACCATGATATTTAAATACAAATTCACAATCTTGAAATGTACAAATAAAATATTATTGTAAAACTTAGTATATTGACCGCCCACTCACCAATTGCGTTATTGCATAAATATAAATCATTTTGATTTTCCAAAACTTTCAAAACAACAAACAAATATCATTTGGAAAAACTTTCTTTTTCAACATCTTGCCGTTCGTTGTTGTTGTTGCTGTATTTCATTTTAATAATATTCTTGGATTGAAATCTAAAACTTTTACTACTTCTTGTTAGGTGGTGTGGTTTTGTTTTTGTGTATTTTTTAAAGGATGCTTCTTAAGACTTATTTGCGGTCCAACACAAACTCTTTTTTTTTGTTTTATTCTTTTAGAGGTTGTGTTGTGTTTTGCGGTTGTTGATTTTTTTTTCGGTACATGTCATCTTCAGATTCCCGACATTATTGCGGTATCTTATTACAATATGTGTAAAATAAATATTTAACTTTTCTTAAATTTTGATACAAACAACTTTGCATATTTTGCAGTTCATAAATACGCGCGGTTATTAAGACTTTATGGAAACGTGTGGAGTTTAAAGTAAAATTCTGTTTTGTTATATAAATTTAATATTAACAAATATTTAATTTCATTAAGCAAATATAAATTATATTAATGCAGTCAAATATGTACATACATTTTATTTTATGGTATTTGTAATTACTCGTGGATTATATAATTACGTGAAGTTTTAGCTCGGCCTAAACCCTACCATTTTTACCTTCATTATAAATTTTTGCAATCAATGCCATATCATTATCAATATTACAAAAATATATTTCAATTTCAATATGTGCACAATGCAAATTTGCAATACTAAAATGTGCATACAGTCAATTTTTTTTAAAATTACAATCCAAGGTAATAATAATATTTTCTACCTTCCATTGTGCGTACCAATCTATTTACATGTTTTATTCTGTTGTTGTCATAATATTAACCCTTTATTGGAGTATAATGTTAAGTGATTGTAAGTAGCTTTGTTGTTTGTTAAATGTTTATTTTGTTAATCACTTAAAAACAATAAGTGCACGATACTCTCGAAGACGAGTACATAGCGACGTAGTTTAATCCATTTAGAATCTCTTTAATTTATGTTGTGAAGTTATGACGGCGATGTGTACGGCAAACATTCTAGAATCATTACGACATGCAAGTGTTAAAATTATTATTTTTTAGTTCCAATATATTGACTTTATTGTAATTTTAAAATTATATTTGCTTTTCAAAAAACATGCTGAATATGGAAAAATGAAATATAATATTTTATTATGTTGATTTTAAATGACAAATACATATCCGTGATTTGCATTTGTATTTTGGATAATATTTTCTATGCCGCATAAATTTTATTTATGAATAGGTTCAGTAGAAAACGAACAAGAACTGAAAGATTCTAAATTAATTTTGCAATAGTATCGGACTGGATCATTTTTCCAAAATTTAAATTTTGATTTTTAAAAGGACCGTAAATTAGATGAAGACACTAAGTTTGATCCCTAAAACTAGCAGAACCCATACAGCAGAACATTAGAAGATAGTATGGATAACTATAGGCTAATTAAATGCTCTATTAAAAACTCTTGGTCTCCATCCCTTCCAACTAAAACCGTTGGTTCTGGTAGCTTTAGAAAAAATTAGCAGAACCGATATCAAAATATGATTTAGAAACAATTGGAAAATTAAAGATTAATTTTAGGCTAATAAATGCCATATTTAATTTTTTTTATTCTGCTCGTTCTGGAAAAAGCATTAGGCCCTATTACATCAAAGTTAGCAAAACCCAAATCAAAACTCGAACCAAAACCGAAATTATAACGCAAATCAAGATTCAAGATAAACATACCAATAGATTTTGGCTTATTATGGCTTATTTAAATTCCATGGTAAAAAATGTTGGACTCCACTCATTCTTGACTAAGCTTAAGGTAATTTAAAGCTAGCAGAACCCAAACTGAAAATCAGAACCAAAATAGAAACGAAATTAATAAAAACAATTTTAGGCTCATTATGGCCTAATCAAATGGTATATTAAAAAAATTAGGGCCCCTCTCGTTCTTGATCAAACTTGAAGTGGTCAAGAATGACTGGAGCCCATACATTTTTAATGGGACACTTCATTAGGCTATCGATTTTAGTTTGATTTTTGATTTGGGTTCTGCTACCTTTGAAGTAACAGGGCCTTATGTTTTTTCCAGCACGAGCAGAGTAAAAAAAATTTGCATTTAATTAGCCTAAAGTTAACCTTTAATTTTTCAATTGTTTCTAAATTATTTTTGATAGGGTTTCTGCTAACTTTTTTTAAAGATATCACAACCCATCGTTTTAGTTGGGAGGGATGGAGCCCAAGATTTTTTAATTGAGCATTTAATTAGCCTATAATTATCTATACTATCTTGTAATGTTTTGCTGTATGGGTTCTGTTACTTTAGGGACGTAAAAACGCTTATCGTTGACTCATAAATTGTGCATACTACCTTGGAATGTCAATTTCAAAATTTTAAATAAATTAGATTGTTATAAAAATTGTTCTTCCCTTTTGATTTCACCATTGTAAGTTTTAAATGACAGAATGACGATTTCAGAACTGAGATGCGTTGCTGTTATTCCCAGTTACCATAATCCACTCAATAGGAGGGACATTATGTTTTTTAAACAAAACCAGTGGCCCAATTTTAATGTCTGCCATTTGTCTGTTGGACCTCATTAAGATAATTAGTTAAACACCATTAAGATGGCGCGGCGAAGTAATGGGGTGTCAATCAAAAAATGAGCAGGTGTTAAGGCTGCCATATCTTAAGATATTTTGACATCTGTGTCAACGTTCTTGAGTTTATTTATTTATAAATGTTGCCTACAGTGATTACAATCGGCACAACAAAACAATTAGTAAAAAATTACGGCACGTAAGCTCGACTTCAAAAGATTATATAAAGCTTTCGTAAATGAATTCCTTGACAAGTGATAAACAAACGCTTTGTAAAAGTTGTTAAATACCCGCAATACCCTCGGAATTGGATCAAAAGACCGTAGTTCGTCACCGCTCGGTCGATGTATAAAGCTCCATCGCGTTAACGCATCCGACGTTCGGGAGCATACAAGTTGAAACGTGCAAATAACTCGATATAACCGACACGGGAACTGATGATATCACGCACAAGAGGATATGTTGTTAATTGGCCAACTGCAAAAGTGGTCATCTTGTAACATTTTGCAGACTAACACGCTCGCGACCCGAGCAAAAATCTTCATGTCATCCCGCGAAGAGGAGGCAGTTGGGAAACTTAAAACAATTTACAACGTCGTTAATAAATAATGAAAATAACAGTAGGCCGGAATGACGCAGGCACGAAATAATGGGGAGAAAGAATCCAGAATCCCAACGGATTGCCAGCAATCTGAGTGGGAAAACAATTCACCGAAATCAACAATCCACTGAACCGTACAATTCACTGAAAATGACAAATCAGCGAAAAAGCAATTCACCCAAACGGCAATTCACCGAAAACGATAATAATTAACTGAAAACGACCACTTTACGGTTGTTCCTTTAATCTCTTGCAGTGCACCATCAATTAGTTGGAAGAAATGTGCCGATCCGCACTCATAGAAATTCCAAATGAACTCCTCCTAAATGGCTGAACCGATTTTAATGAAATTTTGTGTGTGTGTGTTTGAGTGGGTTCCTGGATGGTTAAGATTCACAATTGGACCAGGTAGGTGGCACTGCAATCGGGTTGTTGGAAATTGTATTTTGATGATTATTTTTCTTTCTTTAGTTTTTTCGCATAATCTCAAAATTTCACGACCCCCCCCCCCCCCCCCCCCCCCCCCCCCCCCCCCCAATTTTTATGTATATAAAATTCTTCTGTACGTGTATTCAATTTAAAATTTATTATTTCGTTTACTTATATTTTTTCGACTCTCTTCCAAAGTTGTTTATATTTTATATGGATATTATTTTACTTTCTTTTTGAAAAAAAAAATCGTTTACTATTTTCCTCCTCCCTGTCAGAATCCACGATATTGTTTTTTATTTCTATTCGGTGAGAAAGGAAAAAAAAAGTTAAAATATAAATTCTTTCTTTTGTGAAATGTAAAAATAACAAAGTCAAATTCGATCGTAGACGTACGCTGTACGTCATTTTCAGAAAAGAAAAAATTACTAAAGACGAACATTGAACGTCAAAATAGCGCAAGAGGTTAAAAGACTAAACTAGAAAAGAAATCCATTGCCTATTTCTATTCAACATTGTCGAGTTTTAGAACTTTGTCCAAAATTCATTTTGGAATCTAAATCTGCTTTTGAGTACAAAATTGGACACTAGTTGGCTGACAATTGACCAAATTCCATGCGGAATGGTTGAATTCCAGAAATTCATTCAAAATTCACGTTAAAATTAAAATCTTGTTTTACATACTAATTTTAACCATAATTTGATCACAAATTGCCTAGGTACATTCAGTATGACGAAACTTCCGAACGAATTGGGTACGATTAGCCACTGCCACAATTCCAAAATCAAAACTCAAAACAGCAAAATTCCAGAATCAATAATTCCAATAAAAAAAAAAAAAAAACAAAATTCCTAAACAAAATAATTTCAAAATTCGTATATACAAAAATTCATAGTTTAGTTTCATGCTCATAACAATATGAAAGGTGCGCACCTCTCCTATAAATAATAATTTAAAATGGAATTCATATTGAAATTTTAATCATTTTTGGTAAAAACGTTTGAGTATCTATTTATTTATGACCGTACCAAGGTATATTTGTAGGGAAACAGTTCGGGATTCCGAAAAACCGTGTGGGTAACTGCAGCAGGGAAACTTTCGAATTTCAAAATGAAACTTGGTATACCGATTAAGCCCAATTTGTGCTAATTAGTGCTCACGGGAAAAAATTAGTGCTAGTCCAGGAGCCGAAAAAACGTGAAAAGAAAATTTAAATTTCGCCTGAAAGACGGAAAAAATAAAACCCAATTTCTTGGAAAAATCAGAAATAATTTAAGCCTAATCTTAAAACTTCACAAAAGCGGCTCCACCAACGAAATTTGTGCTTGTCATAGAAATATGATTTTGATAAATTTTCAATTATATATTGAGGAAAAACAAACTAGCCCCTAAAAGATACTATATTGAACATACAAAATACAGATGTGTACCGTTCAATATAATTTTTGTTGAACAACAAATTAAAAAATGAAATAACTTATTATAAAATCAAAGAATAAGCATTTCTGATAGCATATTCCTGTCACGCATGTTCATTGCCGTCCGAAAAATATAGAAGCTCAATTTATGCTAATCCAGAATTGGCCCAATTCCGTTGATCGACAAAGACCGTCGAATGAACAATTTTCTGACAAAAAATGTTCCACAAACCAATGAAGTTGGCACTTCTGATTGCACATTCCTAACAGGTATGCTCATTGCCATCCGAAAAATATAGTGGCTGAATTTGTGCTAATCCAGAATTGGCCCAATTCCGTTGATCAACAAAGGCCGTCGAATGAACAATTTTCTGACAAAAAATGTTCTACAAACCAATGAAGTTGGAACTTCTGATTGCATATTCCTAACAGGTATGTTCATTGCCATTCGAAAAATATATGCGGAAATGAACATGCGTACCAAGAATATGCTATCTGCAATGCTTATTCTTTGATTTTATAATAGGTTATTTCATTTTTTAATTTGTTGTTCAACAAAAATTATATTGAACGGTATACATCTGTATTTTGTATGTTCAATATAGTATCTTTTAGGGGCTAGTTTGTTTTTCCTCAATATATTAATGAAAATTTATCAAAATCATATTTCTCTGACAAGCACAAATTTTGTCGGTGGAGCCGCTTTTGTGAAGTTTTAAAATTAGGATTAAATTATTTCTGGTTTTTCCAAGAAATTGGGTTTTATTTTTTCCGTCTTTCAGGCGAAATTTAAATTTTCTTTTCACGTTTTGTCGGCTCCTGGACTAGCACTAATTTTTTCCCGTGAGCACTAATTAGCACAAATTGGACTTAATCGGTATACCAAGTTTCATTTTGAAATTCGAAAGTTTCCCTGCTGCAGGTACCCACACCAAAAAACCCTAACCCTATTTGTAGATTCACGAAGCGGTATTTAATCTGGTAAAATTCTGGAATCATGTTTGTGTATTAATTGGTTAGAATAATTAAAATAAATTTAAATAATTAAGAAATTTCGAGAAATAATATTAAGCGTTCTTTTCCAAAACTGCATTCAAAATTTAAGTTAGAATCTCAATTTTATTCTTTCTACATATCAAATTCGACAATTATTGGTTGAGGATTTTAATATGTTTTAAAAGAATCCTGCTTTTTGACAAAGTTCCGCGAGAATTAGAAAAACGAAGAAGAGAGATTTTAAAAAGCGGAATTTTGATAATTCGGGATTTTGAAATTGGAGCTTTCGTACCGCTCCCATTTAAACTTTTCGCACTGTCTAAGATCAACAATGATTTTAAATTAGTACATTATTAAAGCTCATCCGTCAAATTTCCGGAATTGTTTTAATCCTTTGCAGTAGTATAAAACCTAAAACATTTGTCACGTACGTCCTCCGGTTAGTATTAACGTTCGCGAAAACGATTTTGGCTAGCAAATTGCTTGCTTGCTAGCCGATCGAGTATCTACCCCGTTGCCTACATTGTTGACGTCAGGGACAGAACAAATTGTTTTGCAATCTACGTACTAGATTAAGGCTCGTTGCACACTTCAGCTAAGCTAAGCTAAGCAATGTTTAGCTCGTACTTGTAACTAATGATTTTGATTGTATCGTTGCACACTACGCTAAGAGCTAAGGTGTGTGACATATGTTGCTCAATTTTGAGCGCACAGAAATAACTTAGCTCGAGATGTCTTTATCCCACTATGGATAGCTACATTGCTCACTCATACTTTGACAATAAATATGTATTTATTTGTGACGCATAAACAATATTGAATGAAATGAAATGTAATTCTGTCAAAATATCTTATTTTAAAATTACATATAACACATACATATAATACCAGAGTACTTATATCGTTTTCTGTGGCAGCAAAATATTGATCCCGGAGCAATAATATGACGCCATTTTTGATCCCGGATCAATTAAAAAATCCAAAAAATTTGTTGGATTTTTTTGACGTTTATTCACACAATATCACAATATGAGTGAGTAAATGTCAAAAAAAAATCCAACAAATTTTTTGGATTTTTTAATTGATCCGTTATCAAAAAATAAAAAAGCAAAAAATGTAAACCAAGAAGCCATGTTGGATCAAAAATGACGTCATATTATTGATCCGGGATTAATATTTAGCTGCCACAGAAAACGATATAAATTATATTTAAAAAAATATATTTTTCGTATTAGAAAATAAAAAACTGTTAAAAAAATAATTATTTATTATGTGAATATATCACGTTTTGTGAAAAACCTTGATGGCATGTATGTTGTAAAAACTAATTGATCTTTTTTCATCTTAGCTACTTATCGTACATACAAATAAGTAACCAAAATTTTTTGGAACACTCGAGACAGGTGACTTACAAAATAATGTCGTCTGAACAGCTAGAAGTAGAAATTGATCTGTCAGATTATGAATCGGATTCTGAAGATTTTGAAGAAGACATTATGTTACATATTTTGAGTAAAAGAAAGAAACGAATAACTTGGTGTTCTCATTTTTTATCGAGGCGCTTAGAGACCGGCGAGTTTCATTACCTGTTACCGGATTTATCGGATCTTGAATTTTTGAAATATATCAGATTAACAAGAAGTCAGTTCGAGGAAGTCCATGCAATAATCGAAAATGAGATAAAAAGGGAAAACTCATTTTTCTGTCCGTCTATTTCTATAAAGGAAATTTATAAAACTTGTGGAAGTATCCGAAAAATTAATTTTTAAATTATTTCAGATATTTTTCTACAGGGAGTTCTTTCGGTGATTTAAGCTTTGATTTTCGTCTAGGAGAGAGCATAATTAGAAAAGTTGTGGAAGAGGTTAGCGAGGATATTTGCATCAAGAACAACGAAAAGAAATGTCGGTGCCAGACGAGGCTTTTTGGCTTGAAAATTCCCAAAGGCGTATCCGCCCTTGATGGGAAACATGTAGTCATTCGAAAGCCCATAAATTCAGGATCATCATATTTTAACTATAAAAAACATTTTCTGTTTTCCCCCTTGACTTTGTTTTTTCACTTTCACTTACTTTTTTCATTTTTAATTTATTTTATTATAATTTGGTACGTTGGTGTTCTCTTCTTCTGTGCCGGAACACAATTTTTATGTAATATTGTACATCGTCATGATAGTGAAGAAGTTTGTGCTAAAAAATTTATTAAAAAATTACACTGTTAAATTTATTATTTTTCCTATTGGAATTTATTTTCAAAAGAAAATTATTAAATTCCACTCATTCCTAATGTTATGCCGTCGTATCTAGAAATATCTACAGATTTTAGCTGCCATTTTTGAGAAGGTAAAGTATACACCTATTCTTAAGATTTAAGTAAAGTATATTTTTGAGATTCGTTCTATTAAAAATTATACTTAGAAATTGAGCATTTTTGACGGGTTTCAAATAATATTCCAACCAATTCTGGAAATGTCCACGGGGTTTTACTAACATTTTCAAATAGATCATACAATCTAGTAAGTCTATAGTGAATGGGATAAAGTTATTATGGGTTTTACTATGTTTTAAAGATGTTAGAAACTTCATAATTATGATAAATATTTCAAGTTTAATAAAGATCGAGCTAATTATATTTAGAGGTCCTGGACAAAAAACTCCGTTTTTTATACCGCCGATCGTAGAGATGTCCACAGGTTCTCACCCACATTTTCGAATAGATTACACAATATTCTATCGTTATAGTGATTGGCGTCCGATTCTAACGGGGTTGGCTATATGCCTATAATAGAATTCATATTTTCATTTGTACTGCCATTACCAGAGTTGTCTACTGAAGTCAAATTTTTAGCAAATAATAAAAACTTTACATGTATGCGAATATACAAAAATACGCTTAGACGGAATACTTTGGCAACAATTGTTGCATGGTTAAAACAAATTAATAATTAAAATTAATTAATCCAATAGTCCCATATTTAGACAAGGTTTTTATGATGGCCTTAGTATGCATTTTAATACAACAATATGAAATGGTCGGTCCCTGGTGTCGGTCATATGAATAACAAACAACTGCCACAGTTGTTACACGAAACTTCAATGAAAAATTTTATTCTACAGAAGTCAAGATGTACTTTAATACAAAACATGCCGTTAGAGATGGATAATGCGAAATAATTTTACATTTTATATATTTAATAAACGACTTCCATTTCTCTGTAAATCACAAGCTTATCCACCAATTATCAAAAACTTATAATAATTATTAAAACAATCCAATCAAATAAAATCCAACAAAACAAACAATTAAATATGAGTGAACCAAATTTTAAAATTTTCCATAAATAAGAAGTGCTTGCTGGGTTCACGTTTTTAGAAGCCGGAACTTTTCGTATTTGTTTACACAGATCGTCGTGTTCCTCCCAAAGTTCGTTGGGTCTGCCTATAAAACTTTTATAATGTTTTATTTTTATGTCATAATTTATGACCCCTTTTAAAAAAAGTACTTCCTCTGATAGACGAAGTACCTGTTGTATCTTATTCAACTCAAAAGAATATATTTCCTCAATATTTAATGACTGAACATCTACGACTAGAAACCCAATTAAATTCAAGTTCATAGTTTTTGCAACATTTTTTTCAAATTGGACATTTTATAAATTATATGTCAATTCTGTTTTGAATGTTCATAAGATCTATTTCACAAAATTGTTTTAAATTTATTGGGAGTTCAAACTCTCTTTTTCGAAGAGTTACAAATTAAATTAATTCTGACTGTCTCTGGGATTAAGTATGTTCAAAAATGCAGGACAATTACAATTTCCCTTTTCGTATCATTATTAATATTCAAATAGTCTATCATGATAAAGCTTCGCTCTACATAAATGATTGAAGTTGGATGATGCTGTTTTAAATAATTGTCTAGAAATCAAAAAAATCTGTTTGGACCTAAATGCGCAGAATATACATTTTGAACGTATTGGGAATTAATTCCCAACACATAAAAAATTTGGGCAATTGAGCCAAAAGCACATAAATTAAACGCAGAGACGAGTTTTTCATCACTGCCTCTATATGGGAAAAACGGTTTTGTGGCAAACTCAGTGGCTCACTAGCTAATTTATTCTCAGTATAATTTTTATGGTTCTTTCTGACATTATAATTATTATTATTAAATATGTCCTTTAAGATTTCTTTTTATGACTCTTTGGCCCATATGTTTTGGAGTGCGTGGTTTCGTAGGCCTTTTATTCCAATTTTCTTCTTGAGTTATATCATCGGGCTCGACTTCACTTCTGCATTTTTGATGAAATTTCATTTTTCGTGAAAAAATATTTTTAATTTTAATTCTTTTAGGATCTTAGATGACCCTTCCTCCATCAGATTCCCAAAACGTCCAATTTTTAAAAACTTATTATCTATATAATGATATTTTACAAGCCGGAACCAATTTTCTGCATTTGTATTGGATACTCGACCTTCAAAACTGGACCCAGACATTGTTAAGTGAACCCAAAATGGTTCAAGTAATTATTCAGAATGTCCGGAAAGACATTTTCAATTAATTCATATTTTAAATTAACGATAGTGCATAGATTGTCTTGCAATAATTTAATGCATTGTGTGTTTAGATGCAGTGCGATATTACCGTTGCCAATACCCCAATACGAAACGGTCTCTACGCTTCGTCATAGAAATGATTGTTTTAAACATGCGTTAATCTCATCGGCATAAGTAGAGCGTGGAATCACGGGCAATTTCTGTCGGAAATCACTGGATAATAATAAGGTAGCACCACCGAATAGTTTGGTGTTGCCGGTTAAATCTTGTATAGTTACATTGCTATGCAATGCTTCGAGTGAATGTTTATGAGCCATAGTTTATTCATCCCAGATAATGATCGAACTTTTTTGCAGCACTGCAGCCATTCCGCTGTTTTTTAATGCTACACATTACGTTCGGTTTGTTAAGAAAGTCTAATGGCAGTTTGAGCGCTGAATGTGCCGTTTGTCCACCATCTGATAAAGTGGCTGCAATGCCTGACGATTCAATTGCAAAATCAATTTTATGCTGAAATGATGAACGTATCTTTGCAAGGATAAGTGATATTAAAAACGTCTTGCCGGTTCCGCCTGGTGCATCCATAAAGAAAAAGCGGTCTTGCTTTGCAGCAGCAGTAAGCATACACTGAGAGAAATTCTCCTTTCGTATTGAAAATTTGAAATTGTAATTATTGCTATAAAATGATACTAAACAAGCTCTAAACAAGCAATTTCTCATATTAATCGTAGTTTGTTGATATGACCATAAATTGTTTTATTAACAACTAATATTCCTCGATATACATGTTGTCACATTAACAGAACAATTGTAATCTTTTTTGTCATTAAAGAACAAATTTGAAAGTAGTTTCTCGATATGAAAAATTTTTTGTCAATTTTTTTTATTATTTTTATGATAAACAAACTTTCATATAGAAATCGCATGTATGCATGCATTAATTACAACCAAATTCAAGGTTACTAGGAGGTTGACAATTGCGTAGCGAATCATAATAATTCGCTAAGGCAGTGTGATGATACTTTGTATGTAAGTTCAAAGTATTTTTAATATTTTTGTAGTTTGGTCACTGCAGTATGATGAGATGTCCGAATTTTTTAATATAAAGAATTCAATGTTTCATAGTTCGAAACCAAACTCCCAACGTCTTGGTAACCTCACCTCGATGTAAAAAAAATTCTGATTTTAATATCTGTTTATCACTCAGAATAAATCAACATTTCATATAGAAACATTTTTCTTGCAGAAATAATGGAAATTATGTCTAAATAAGCAATGCCTGTTTTCATATGGAACTACTTGATCATCGATATGATATGAAATACAATTACTTTGACAGAAATGATTATCTTTATGTGTCTTTCATTCGATCGAATCTAAAGAATTATGCTGTTATATAGAAAATTCGTTTTATTGAATCGAAATTTTATTTTATTATTATTCTGAAAGTATACTGTCAAATTAACAGCAAACAAATTATAATGGAAGTACTATCATTATAATAAATATTATGATCGGTTGACTATCGATAGCATTTTTTTTTAAAACGATGGTAATTTTTTTAATGCGATAGTGTTTTTCTCTCAGTGTAGTTCGACCATAAATACTTTTTTGTTCAGCAGTCATTAATGGCTCATTCTTCGCAATAAATGTAGCTAATTTAACATTGTTATGCTGTTGTTATCTCTGCACATCACTCTTAACTAAGTCGGCCGCCGGACGATCAGGCGATAGCATACCATAATGATTTATTGGCCAATATGAAATTAAAATACACAAATCCTCGATCAACACTAAAGCTTCATTATACATTTCTGGCGTGTAATCATTGTTTAGAACTTGCTTTGTGTATCTAACTCGGTGTAGCATGTCTTCAGCCATGTAATTCTTGTATTTTTCCTACAAAGCCGATGATTGTGTTTAATAACTTGTCGTTAATAAAACTGCGAACAGTTGACGATGTGTCAGATCCCAAAGATTGTCGTCTTCCAGCAATTGCATCTCGCGACATGCATCTTGATATGTATTGAACACTTGCACATTGACTGTTCGCAAAAATTTATAAAGACGTTAGTCCTGGAACATTTGCCAACAACAAACGCAAAAAGAAATATTCATGTTGTTTTGGATGTACTGTGTAAAGTCGTCCCAATGTATTGGCTTTGAATACGCCTGCGATTGTTGGATGTGGTTCGCCTTGTTTAAGAGGATCCCATTTTTACCTGACTTGTTCCATGTAAAATAACGTGGAACGTCGGTTTATAAAATAATGGTTTTGCTAATTATCCGAAAACATCAGGTTTTGGCAAGGTTAAATAAATTCGCTAAGTGTGGTTTTTGGTGGCTCAATGCTCGTTGGAGAGCATTTTCGTCAGTGAAATATACACGTTGACCGTTTTCAAGATGAATCCCAAGGTGCTCGACACTTGGGTTTCGTTCGAGTATGGAAAAACGAATAATACGCCAGAAAGATTCGTTAAATTAAATTAAACATTTTCTCAAACAACTTGCACTAAATTTTTCATAAACTTTTGGTATTTTAATTTTTTCCCAATTTTTTTTTAACACGTATAGAAATCTGCACACAATAAAATGACAATTCAATATTCAACTACAATTTACAATACTTCGGATGGGCGTTTTCGGAGATTAGCGTGTACGAACATTGTGACACGTGATTTTTATATATATATATATATATATATATATATATATATATATATATATATATATATATATATATATATATATATATATATATATATATATATATATATATATATATATATATATATATATATATATATACGAATGAAGATACTGATGATATACTTTCAACGAATGAAGTTTAAGCTAAAAATAGGATACATGCATTGCAAAGTTGCTGTAAATGATTTCATGGTAGCTCCGAATCTGCATAACTATTCTCTCTATCACAAAAACTTACTTTCCCACATGCAGTTACTTTCTCAGGTGACAAGAAAATTCTCATAAACCGTCCATATTTAATCAACACAAAGCAGTGTAGGCGTACACGACGTATTTCAGAACTGTCTATATCTTGATGACGAAAATAGCGTAGACGATTGATATTTATGTAGAAAATGTCGACAATTGGTAGAGTATGTAGATAAATATTATAGACAATGTCGATTTTTGGTTTTTTGTTATTATTTAATTGGTATTTTTATAAGTAGGAAGCCATTTTACACACTGAGAGAAAAATCCAGTCATATTGAAAAAAATACAATCGTAGTCATAAAAATACTATTAATAATGAACCGATCGTGATTTCGATTAATACGATAGAATAAATCATTAAATTTGGACTATATTTTCTTTGACAGCAGATCATCACATTGATTGAAAATCAATTATAAAAACCGATCAGTGTTTCATATTGATAGAATGTTTTATATTGAAACTATCATATAGATATAACAATTCATTTATATGAACAGTTTCAAAATATGTACTTTCTATATGATGGTCTATATTTTCAAATAAAAAATAAAATTTCGTATATGTAATAACTAAATCGATCAATTCCATGGACATTTTATCAATTATAATAGTTATTAGTTGTCATTTAGATAGCAGTTCGTTCAATGGGATAGCGATGGTCTTCGCATAACTCAAGCGTTTCTCAAAATTAAATTGATAAATAAAAGCATAAAATAATTCAATAAACCAAATCTCTTTATTCTTATCGACTAATAATAATTATAAATGTATTGCACAACTTCATTTCAACTTCATTGAAAACTAAATTATAACGAAATTATAAGGAATAACATTAATACAAAAGTTAATTTTTATCAGCGAGTTTCTGAATTATTAAATTAATATTGGGATGAGTTTTATCAAATTCTGTTTCAATACCGTAGAAAATTTTTTGAATAAAATTCCATACTAAAATAGATGCTACTGGATACTGCAAGTTAAATAGCATAAATATCTTGAAGCACGCGTCTACAGCCTGTAAAATGCAATTAAATTTGTATCGAACTTCATCAAAATATATTATAAATGATTTTGAATTATGTAAAGTCCCAAGCACGATGATAAACGGTTGAACAGGCATTTTAGAATCCTTTAGTTTTTCTATTTTCTCTTCACATTCCAATACAGATTTTGGGAATCTTTGATTGAAAATTTCAAACATGTTTGTTTAGACGAATCGGGATTTTCTACCATAGTCCTTGATACTGGAGGTATCAAATGATGAAGAAGATAAATCACATACAGATTTTTCTGATCTGAAAAGAAGGTAAATGTAGCAATTTAAAATTTTATAAGTTTCAACAATACGCGAAATGCGGTTTTACTGAGGATTTACTATAGCGGAGTCCAAACTCTCGATCATAAAAAAAATTAAAAACAAATACTAGTTTTATTTTCATAAAAATCAAATAAAAGTTCGTTCAAAATCTGCAGCATAAATATTACGAATAGTTAGCGAAAAGAGTTTTCAATGCAACAGTTATCGAATATCGGTATTTGGACTCACGGCAGTAAATCCGCCGAGTTCAATAATCGGCGCCCATAATTTAAAAAACTTTTATTCCTTTTATATTTTAGATGGAAACGAAAATATGACAGCAATCGCAATAAGTTCCACATATTGTGGTTGGCGTATCAGTTTTTTACTTACTTTCAGTGACATCAGCTGAATTTATTTCGGACACTAAATGTTTCATACTTTGATCTTCGGTTGTATTAAATTCAGTAATGTGTCACGACTTGTTGTAAATCTGTCGTTAAATTTAATAGCACCGTATAAATGTGTGTAATCAATTGATATCTGAAATATATAAATCGAAACTAATGAAATGAGTCAATATTTAGTTTAAAAAGTAAATTACCAATTTATATCACAAACTAGATTTATAACTAGGCACTAAATATTTCAGATGTCGTGTTTTTCCCGTTAAGACTTATACTATGAATGTCCATAATTCTATAGCCACAAGTTCGTCGCCAATAAACTTCAAGCTCGGAAAAATTACAATTTTCTTGCTTAATAGCTGCCAGGTCCTCCTCAATATCACCTTCAATTTCTGGAATTAGTATTATGTTAATATGTATATTAATCTTAGTATTCCGAAAAAATAATAACTAAATTTTGCTGATATATTTGTTCGTCTAATATTAAACTTTGTTTAATTTAAATTATTTTTTGGTGTCGAGAATTAAAATACCTATTTCGTTAGCCTTGGAATTCCGAACATATACTTTCTTACTTCCACCAGGAGAATGGGGTCTTTTTTCTATTATTCCGGATTCTTTTAAAAGCCGCTGAGAATTAAAATACTTATTGTACAATTTACACACCATTTTCTTCCCCGATTGTTTGACATAATACGTTCCCTGAAAATAAAAAAAATAATTTATAGATAATAATTCTATCATTTAGGGACTATCAGCTTTCAAAAAATGTTTAAAATATTTAATGTGCACAACATTTGGAGACAACTTACAATCTCTTCAGATGGAAATTTTCTAACAATTTCCTCTGATAATGACTTAGCATTGTCAGCAGTCATTTTCTTCCCGTGCACTTCAAAATAGTTCGTTATAAGCGCGAGAAGAACTGTCCTTGAAGCGTCTGTAAATGTTGGATGTTTCAGGTAGTTTTCTACAATTTTTTTACCGGCACTGGTGTCTTCTAAAATACTGTCCAAATTAATTGAACTGGAAGTACCACCGCTTCCACTGGAACTTCTTTGGGAACCATCGACATTTATTTCGTCCGTACTATTTTCACCTGCGTTAATTTTGTTTTTCCAACATAATAGCATGAGATGATCCCTCTCCATATTGCGAAGGGCATCTACATTAATCGATTCTTCTAGAATGGTAAAAAAATAAATTGTCAGAAATGAAAATTTAAATCAACCACAAAGACAAATTTATATACGCACCTAGAAACATTTCAAACCGAGGCTCACATCTCAATTCGGCTAATACTTTTTTAAGCTCGTCTTTTTCTTTGCCTTGAATTATGGGCCCAACAATTTGTAATGTATTTTGATGTCCTTGATACTCGTAATTATTTACCAGATTCAATAAATTTGTGTTTGAATCGGTCACTATATATTTAATAACTGGCGTTGACGATCCTAGTTCAAAACTAGTTTGTTCGCAAGGAACTGTGTTTTCCTCCATGATATTTTACTCAGCTTAATAAAATGTTACTGATTTTTGATATTTTATTTTTGAATTTCGCTTGGTACCGAATTTCTTCTAAATTACTATTATACTTGATCTTAAAAAACCATTTATGGTTTCTTAAAGTGGATTTGAAGGTTTGCAAAATAGGGTTTCTTAAAGAAACGGTCTTAAAAATCTGGCGGTACACGGAAATACCGAGTGTTATTCACAGTTGTATGCGAATTAAATGGTGGTGATTTGAAACGGTTTATATCATATATCAAGTTATTTGAAATAGTGAGATTCTCTTTATCAATTTCAAATGCAAGTAGATGTCTATTAAATCTTTTAATCAAAATTTCATTCAAACTTAATAGCGCCCTAAATTGATCAATTATAAGTATTGCAAGAATTTGATATAAATGAACTTTATCTTGTATTTTGTTTGATAAAAAATACCCAGATTTATATGTGGTTCCTTTATATTCAACCTCTGAGTAAGCCGACATTTTATCAAATGAAAATAAACTTGCAACTTTTATATTTGAGTAGCCAATTAATCTGTGCCTCTCACTTATTATTATGTTTTCCTCAATTGGTTGGAGTAGAAATTCGGCAAACTTAAGTTGAATTTTTTTGGCAAAACTAACTAGAATGTTTATTCTGTTTGACGAAGAACGGGCATATGTTTTAAACTCTCTGTGTTTCGCTTCAGATTGCTCTATTATTGTAGGATAATGCGTCAGAAAATGAAATTTCGGTTTTAAAGTGTCATTGAAAAGTGATATGTATAGGGAGTTGTGTTTTTTAACAATGATTTTAAGATGGTTTAACATGTCTGAAGTAAAATAACTAGACAACAGCAAATCTATTAATTCAATTAAGCATAATAAAAATTTCCAGACAGGATCGGTTACTGGAACTAAATCACCAATTATAAGTGGTAAATAGAAAACAAAACACTTCATTTCGCTTGCACTCATTTGTAAATGATTTCTATCAATGTGGTGCATTTCAATACGTTTAGAAAAATTTCCAATGCTTATTGCACCGTAATTGAATGTAATTTTTCGTTCATTCAGAAATTGTAAGTTAAAATATTTTAACTATCGTTAGACTCCAAGGTCAAATGTTTTCTGTAATTTTCAATGTTACGTAAAGAAGTAACTAGTTCCACGCATGTAGTTTGTGTCGTGGATTTAGGGAGATAACAAAATCTACAGAAAAAATTTGCAGAAAAAGATTTTGCAAATTCTAATATAGTGTTTACGCCTAAATTATCCCCGATAATTAAGCCCAGCACAAAATTAATTTTTGTATGACAATTTTCACTAAATATATTAATTCCTTCTTCTTCTAGTTCTTTCAATTCAAATATTAATCGCTTTATGCATGCATTTGTACCGTATTGCTTCATATCTGAAGACTTTATCAGTCCCGCACAGGAAATATATTGTAATTTGGAACATCTTCTATCTGGAAATCCATAGTAACTTTTTCAGTATGGGATCCGAGAGGATTATTTATTTCGAAGTCGTCAAAATATAAAAAATATGGGATACATGTTTTATTTTTAAATTGTTCTAAGCGGCGCTGCCAAAGCTTTCCTTCGAAAAAACTTGAAATTCCATTAACATTTTTGTATGAATTACGGTCAATGAATTTAGATAAATTAAATTTGCCTGTTTCGAACATTTTACGTAATTGAAATTTAATTGGAAATAAAACACCACAGTTTTTGATTTCGTCGTAATTGGCTTCGCCATTGACATATTTGTAGTTTACGGAATTATTTATCGTAAAAACGAGAAACTTATCTAATAAATCTAATTTTCGTAATTTCTCGAAGAGTTTATATTGAGTATTGCTACTTTCGAATGGATCTGATAAAGACTGCAGTACTTCAGTAATTTCCTGTTTTACTAACGTATCGTTAGTTAAACTCAGAAATCTTGTTGCCATATTATTTTGTAAAGGATTTAAAATTTTAGCTGTAATTAAATTTAGGACCATTTCAATGTCTTTTAAAGCAAATCTGTTAGAGCTATGTAGGGCAAGACTGACTTCTAATGCGGCTTGGTTAATATTACTAGAAAATGGAATTAAATTATTTTCTGAAACGTTTAATGGTTGTTCGATCAATAAATTATCTAAAGACCCACTACCCGTGTGGCTTGAAACTAATTCATTTGTAGGTAATGAATCTTTTTGTGGTGGATGTAGTTCAGGTTGAAAAGGACTGGCATGACTAACTATATTGTTATGTATACGGCTTAAATGTCGTTTAAAAACATTGAAGCCGTGAAACTCTTGAATACAGGAGCCCTCAGCACATTCATACCAAGAACAATATGTAAGATTATGCCACACCTTAAAATGATGTTTCAATTGAGATATATCGCAAAAATTTCTTTTGCACTTAAAACAAATCATTTGCAAATAAAAATGAACACGAAAAACCAGGAAATTCTAACGGAACTCCAATAAAATAAATATTTTATTTTAACACAAATATTTTTTTAAATGTAATTCAGACGCACTAATTTAACTTACAACGAATTTCACTGCTTAGCATACCACAAATTAATTGTGTAATAACACGCACAATAAACAGATTAAACTGATACTAAACAAATAAATTTAATTAAAATTTTTGCACAAATCTAAACCCATATGGAGACGAAGACGATAATACTGCGTTTGACTATACTCGTATAACCAATTTAATGTGGTCAGCATTTTTCGTATTCTGTTTCGTATTTCGTCGTTTAGTACCATTACATTAATAGTATTCCTTCATACCAACAATGTACGCTATCATATTGATGGTAAATGTTAAAGAATAGATCAACATTTCTATCAAACATAATTTTGATATCATTATCTTACCATATTGATAAAATTTACTATCGATAATTACTAATGAATTTATCAATGTAAGAAATAGTCTATACACAACAACTATTCAGTATTTATAATATTCCTTCCATATGAATAATATGCGCTATCATGTTTATAGTATGTATTGTAAAATAGATAATCCTAAAAATCTAAAATAATTTTGATAGAATAGATGTATGTTATTGAAAAATATTACTATCAATATGTTAACATTTATTTATCAAATTGTCAGTGCAAAGAATAATTTCTAGATACATATATTTCTCATCATAGTGATTAACTATTATCATATACATAAAAATTCTTAGAATTTGACAGTCGTATTTACAATATAATAGATCGCAACTATAGGCAAAATTACAATTTCATTTTATCAATGCGACAGTAACATTTCTCTCAGTGCAGCTATCCATTACAAATTGGGAAATTAAATTTTTGCATTAATCAACAATTATATACAAATTAAATTTCAAAATGTTTATTAGGACTGTAATCTCTTTTAGTCATTAACAAACACGATAACTTAATACTATAGTCGGCAAATCGGTGACGTCTTTTTTAACAGAGAAATTACATTTTTTCCGAAGGGGTCACTATTTTATCATTCATTCTCCCAAGTTTAATAAATTTGAAAAAATATTCAAACTAAACTTCGTCAACTGCCACCTGCAAAATACAGAAATAACGGCAGATAAATGACCACCTGTTTCTACTTCCGACACTAATTGAAATTAAAACTTTATTGCTTTAGTTCTCTAAATAAAATTTAGTAGATAATATAAAAAACTCAGCAAAGTAAGTGGTTAGTAGTTTTATATAAGTTTTCTCAACCTTAGCGTTACCCGGAACCAACGAGGTGAAGTGGACGTGTTGGGGAATGGTTCCATTTTTTCTGGTTTTTGTTTTTTGGTATTTTTTTATATTTAAAAAAAAGAAAGTGTCGGCGATGTGGCTTGTTGGTCTATGGTTGTGTCGGCGATCTGGTTGTGTCGGTGATGTTGGCTTGTCGGCCATCTGGCCGGTCGGCTATATTGTTGTCGGTGATATGGGCGGATTCCGTTTTGAGTTATAATATACATATGACCGGGCTAGCGAGCTAAGCTAACTATGTTTCATAGCTTAGCTTAGTTGAAGTGTGCAACAGGTCTACGGGGTAGATACTCGATCGGCTAGCAAGCAAGCAATTTGCAAGCTGAAATCCTGGCTACTCAATCAATTTCACCGAGGATATTTGAATTTCAAAATATGTTTTTCAAAAAATTTTGTTTTTTCTTTTGCGATTGCACAGTAAATTTTGCGGTTTAAAAAAATGAACAGCAAATTTTTGTGTTGTTTTACTGTGCAATTGCAAAATTAAACAAAAATTTTATAAAAAATATAATTTGAAATTCAAATTTTCTTGGTATAATTGATTGAGTAGTCAGAATTTCGGCTAGCAAATTGCTTGCTTGCTAGCCGATCGAGTATCTACCCCTACGTGTCGATAATTACATTGCGTAATCTACCTCGCCGAACCCTGAACATGTTGACAACAATTATGTTAACAAACTACAGATTTTCAGCGCGTGTTGAAGAAGTTGAGGTACTGAGCCACCAATATCCCGCAATTGATTTTGCTTCTATTGTTCGTATATACGCCAATAAAATTTAACACCAAACCAATTGTTGTGACATGATTCACATTTAATTTTGTATAAAACCCAATCCATCTAATTTTCAGGCCGTGTACAAAGATCTCATTCCTTTTGTTGAATCAAGATCATATTCTGTATTTTACTTTATTTGATTGTTGGCTTTTGTGTTCTGTCGAAAATACGAATAATATAAAATTAAAGTATCAAATTACGGCTTTGTATTTCGCAAATGATTTTTAATTTAAACCAGTGCTCTATATATACGCGCAGGCATATACCGCACACATCAAATAGTAGGTGTGATTTCATAAATGGTTTTAAGAGGGCGAAATGTTATTATTATATCAATTACATATCACCACTTTAAAATCAAAATGTTGTATGTTTAAAGTTTTAAAGTTGTGAGTGTCATAAATATTTGCCGAAATGTGTGTATAAACGGAAACCCAATATTTTTTGTGCGTGTATCAATTAGCGATTGTGTTTCGGGGCAGGATCTGCTCGATATGACATCATCACAAATCATTATTATTACAGCTCGATAAATTTTTATTGTTTTTTAATCGGCCCATAAAAACGTAATCTAAATTACATGCCAATTGATTACTGTTTTCATATGCGCTCGTTGAGGGGTTAATTTTCGGATTATATTGTATCCTGTTTTTTGAATACAATTTTATGTTAAATTGTAACCCCTTTTGTCGATTATATATACAGAATATATGTTATTTTGTATAAATATCGAAATATAATAGAGTTAATATAAAAATAATATATGTTTTATTGTGTGTTGAAATCGGGAACTATACAACCGTGGTTATAGTAAAAATTTTATATGAGGGTTAAATGAAATTTTCTTTTCATTGCCATTCTATTTGGGTGGTCTATCGCTTTAATTCACATTATTGAGGTTCATAAAATTTTGATTATATCCGTCCGATTTTTATCGGGAAATATTTTGTTTGTGGATGCACAATGTTTACATATTACATAGCGAATGGTGGTGGTGGTACTGTGGTACTATCTTAGGAATTTGGAAAGACAAATAAAAATAAATTTTCCTCAAACGAAATTTGATTCCCTTTTTTGATTGTTTGTCGAAATTTACGGTGCATCAAATATTTACCAGTTGAAATGGAATTTATTCTTTATGTGTTGAGATACTCACATTTGTTTGCTTAATATGAGAATATAACAAGTGGTTTTAGTTAAGGTGTACTAAGCGATATTTTAGAATATTGCAAATCATACTCTATGTTCTCGAAACTAGTTAGTTGAATAAACCCCGGGGCAATGATGGTGTGAAGCTCATCATTCGAAATTTTTTTCACTAGATACCATTTGTAGTGTTTTAATGAACTTTACTCCTGCCTCCCAAAAGCCACCGAAGTGAGATCAGAATGAAGTTTCAAATGGTTTGATAATTCCTCATTATACCTGGAACGTAATTGATTCAATCTGTCGAGTACACGCTCATCTCCACGCCTTGCAAATAATCGATCAAATTCAGCCAAAAATGATTCAGTTGTCAAATCCGTGGTGGCGTCTAAATGGAAAATTGGTTTCGTCAACTCCACTCTTTCCAAAGGTAGCACACTCATGTTCTGACCGACGGTTTGTGGGTTTTTTTTGATGTACCCTACACAGTTCCGAAAAACTCTTCTTATTGTACTTCGTATCCAATATTTTCTCCTCAATAGATGACTTACGTAACATGGACCGCAAGACAAATCCTTACATGCTGATTAATTTCTTTAAAATTGGATTATGCTTTGGTTACACAATCAGATGCGCATATGCTCATAAGAATTTGGAGCATTTTCGATTTGACCTCCTAATCATAGTAGCTCAAGATCATAGAAAAATGGGTTCAATGAAATCAATTTACTACCTCGATGAATTCAAATTCCCGATTTCAATTATTGTATCTCCATATATTAAAGTGTTTTGTGCTAAGGTGCAACATGTATGCCTTTTCGCTGGCGTGCGAAAATCCGTGAATTAGGGCATTACTATAAATATAACCTAATCATCTCGAAAGTTTGATTTTTTTAATATCTAATATCTCTTGCCTTATATTAAACCATTCTTAAGTTGTGTCCTTTGCGGCAAAGGCTCATTTAAGACACCACAACTGCTGGAACAATACTTTAATCCGCATGACAAAAGGTGCAATTAAACTCAATGAATCGAATGTTCTTCTGAATTCAGCCACCATCTTGCGATTTGTAGATGATGACTTTTCATTAATTGAATTTGGTACGTAAATGAATCGGCCTCCGGTGACCATTGCAAATCCCAAACCTGAGTTACCTCTGCCCGATTTAAATCAATTGGTGACTGACTGATCATTAACTTCATAGCATTAATAATAGCCTTGAGAAATTCTGATGTATTAGTAGATCACAACTTTCTGAGATTCACTCCTGCATTGTTTTAAATATCATCGATCTCTCGACTCACTTTTATTGCAAGTTTAACTGATCCTGCGCGCCACTCATTACGTTTTCCATGTATACTTCTCGCATTGTATGGCTTGTGCAGCCCGCCCTAATAGCGTACAAAATCCCAGTACTTGAATAATGATTCAAACAATCATTCTGTGGATCAAACAATCTACCTAATTGGTTGAATTCCTCATTGGTTGCTGGAAATCTCTTCTTGGTGGGTTTGTTTGTTTATAAACAGTGTTCCTTTTTGGCTCCTTACACGTGCTTGATATACTTAAATCGCGCTTATTGCGCTATAGAGTATGACAATATTTATATTGTTCTGATCAGGCGCGTACGCAGGATGAAGCCATGGGGGGGGGGGGGGGGGGGGGTTCAGAAAACATATATAATTATTTTTTTCACGTAACTAGCTAATACATATTATATTTTATTTTATTTCACTATAAAAAATTTTTTTCTTTTCATAATTACCTACTACAAGCGAATTTCTAATTTACGTGAACTTTTTGCTAGCTCATCTAGAACTGCATCAACAGAAACCGCGACATTACGATGAATATTAAGTAACGCTAGTCCATTTAGCCTATCTTCATTCGTTGTGTTGTGTAAATACATTTTGAGTCGTCTCAATGTTGAAAAAGATCGTTCACTGCTTGATGTTGTAACCGGTAGTGTTACACACACTTGAAGTAATTTTCGAACAGTTGGGAAAATTGATTCGTCGCATGATAAAAATACAAAATGAGCATTTTTTGGTGTATTCGAAGAATTTATAGCATGGCGCCACCATAGCTTCAGTTCACCAATGCCCACAACTATGCTGCAGTTCGTAATACTTTTATATTTATCCAAAAGGATTTTTGCAGATTTTTCGTGCTTCAATGAAAAATTTTCTTCATTATAAATATTTAATATATACATACGAGTACATACATCTATCTTGGAGCATAAACCCCCCAGGGTTTAAACCCCCAGTAACCCCCCCCCCCCCCCACCTGCGTCCGCCCATGGTTCTGATTACTCGGTTGATTTTCCCTTTATCTAATAGGTTGTTATTGATATCTTTGATAAGCATAAGTCGTATAAATAGTATTTGTTCCATTCGGTACATTTAAATGTCCAATATTTTTATGGTATTCACTAAGCATTTGTTGGGATATGTCGATTAAAACCTCAACCAGTCAAACTTAAGAGCTTTGGACCACCAAAATTTTAGAGACCAGTTGTTTATTTTTAACGAGGAGCCTATACAATTTTGGTGATTGTCTTACTAACCGCAGTGGTGCAATCGGCGTGTAACTTAAGCTCTTAAGTCTGACTGGTTGAGGCATAAGACTTTGTTGATTTTATATTGGTTATTATTGACGACTGTTTGGTCCCAATCCGTGGCGTCAGGTGGCCCTGCTATCCAATTCCATGCACTTCCAATCCGACCTATTGATTTTTTGGCCTTCGGTTTGGCCTCTATTCTGATAATTTCTCGGGAATAGGGAACTGGGGAAAGATTTACATATAATTTAAGTTTACATAATTTTTTTTTCGGCATACTAATGTAGTTTTCGGTGGTAAAAAAAAAAGTTGATTCCTCTTTTGGATCAATTTTTTTTTTGCCAAAGAACACAAAAAAAAATATCTCACTTTAAACACAACTTGCGCTTTAAACAATCACAAATATAATAATATAGAAATGGCACGACGTCTTTTTTTTTCCAATATCACATGACGTTTAGTTTTTTTTACATGTGTGAATAAACGTCAACCCCAACAAATTTTTTGGATTTTATAATTGATCCGGGATCAAAAAATAAAAAGACAAAAAATGTAAACAAAGACATGTTGGATCAAAAATTTACGTCAAATTATTGATCCGGGATCAAGAGTTTTGTGCCACAGAGAACGCTATAAGGTAAAAGGTTAGTGATAATTTTTTTGAAAACAAAATAAATTTGGAAATAATTTTCCCTACCAGTTTCACTATGAAAATATTATTCCTAATTTATAAAAATTTATATGAAACATTTTTCAGTCGGCCTTATAGTCTGATATTACAGATTTATACATAAAAGCTATATGTAAATTTTTTCACCAATTCCCTATTCCCAGGGAATTACCAGAATAGGGCCACTGAAGGAATAAGTTTATATAGTAAAAACTTTTCAAAACGTAGTTACATAATTGGGAAATTTTTACTGCACAAAATTTTTCTAGGGAAAACACACAATTGTGTGGGGAAGGCAAAATATACATGTCAAAAATTTATTTTTGTATGTGTTTTGAACCAACTTACACATTTGTGCATTCCTTTCGTTCGAAAACCCATACACACAGTTGTGTTGGATGTACTTACATTTTTTTTATCAAAAACGCCATTACATACTTTGTTTTTTATTCACACATTTGTGTGCGTTGGACTTAAGTTGAGCCAATTTTTTTTTTTTTTTTTGTAGAAAAAGGAGTATGTAATTTCAGTTGACATATTTTTTTTTCCGAGCTACTGAGGAGAAAAGTTTGATGTAAATATTTATAAACTGGGAATAATGTTTCCATATCTAAATTGGCACGGACATTTTTTTTCTTTCAAAAAAAATTACCACCAGCTTTTTATCTCAGTATGCTAGAATTTTTTTTTAAATTGAAATTACATATAAAATCTTTTCCCAATTCCCTATTCCCAGGGAATTGCCAGAGTAATACCACTGGGCGAAGATTCCTGAAATCGGTGGAAGTTTTCGCATGCGGAATATAATTTGCTTTATAAAATTCTTTATATTATTCGTATTTTTCCCCGGCTACTTCTACCGTTTTTTTTCAAATTTGTTTGCAAGTTTTCTATTATTTACTTCCCTACTAAGGCTGTGTGCCAAACTTAAGGTAAAAGTCAATTTTTATCTCGATGAATTCGATTTCCCGATTTCAATTATTGTATTTCCATATATTAAAGTGTTTGGTTTTGAATTGATTTAAACATCTTAACGGAGTTCACATCAACTCTTCCCGAGAGTATTAAATAGTTCGGGTCCATGCTATCATAATTGAAAATTCCCCAATTTGCTGGGAGGAATGCCGCGTGCAACATGTGCCTTTTCGCTGGCGTCTGGAAACCGTGAATTAGGGCATCAATAATATAACCTAACCATCTCGAAAGTTTGATTTTCTTAATATCTGGTATCTCTTGCCATATATTAAACCATTCTTATATTGTGTCCTTTGCGGCAAACGCCGCCAAGACTAAGACACCACAACCGCTGGAACAATACTTTAATCAGCATGAGAAACGGTGCAATTAAACACAATGGGCACGTAAATGAATTGGCCACCGGTGACCATTGCAAATCCGAAACCAGATTTATGTCTGATTTAAATCAATTGGTGACTGACTGATCATCACTTCATATCATTAATAATAGCTTTGAGAAATTCTGATGTATTAGATCACAACTTTCGGAGGTTCACTCCTGCACCACTCATTACGTTATCCATGTAAACATCTCGCATTGTATGGCTTGTGTTGTGCCACCTCTGGATATTGGGTTTGATTTCCAACTGCCACCACAAAACATAGATAATTTTACATATCTTTCTTTAATATACTATATACATATACATCTCTAGAGAATAGCCTTACTAATTGAATTAATCTGGCAATTGCCATTTTTCGTGATTCTCCTAACTTCGTTACGTTTTCTTTCAGAGTTATGTTTACAATATACCAGCCATTGAAACCACATCGCACGGTTTTTAAATTTTCTTTTGTTTTTATCTCTTCTTCCGTCAGCGTTGTACGATCAGCTATCCCGTGGTTCTCTGCAAGTAGCTGTAATTACTCACTCAGCGATTTTGTTGATATATTGCGCTAGTTCAAGTTGCTTGATTGGTTCTTGGAGTTCTCGTTCATTTCCCTTTATTATGTTGTTCGTCTCAATTGCTGGATAATAGACAGCTCCAATAAAAATGTCGATTTGGCTTGAGTCATTATGCTCAAATGTCAGGACTAGATCGAAAACCTTGCATTTCTCCAAACTCCTGGTTTGAATTCACCCATTCCTGAGCTGGAAAGACTCCCCGTTTTCTTCCTTACATTTAGTAGACTAGCAGCATCTGAATTCCCTCATCAGTTTTGACGTTTTATATCATCTCGCTCTGCACATGACCGCCTAATTTTCCTTACCTCTGAAAGTTATTGTCCAAAATATACTTTTAGTATTTGTTCAGCATTTGCTACCTCGTTGTTAATTCTTCAGATTCTTACTAGCTGCAAATCAGATGCAAACAGATTTAAGTTTCATCAGGAACATTGCATTATTGCGACTCAGATGCGAATTTTTGATCCGTCCCCTTCTGAAATGGTATGTGATGATTTTTTGCCGATAATGCAGGTGTTTGCGGTGGGTTTATACTCAATATCCCATGAAATTCAGCAACATTTTTTTTACGGATGGTTGTCTTCAAATTTTGCTACATCTGGTTTAAATTGGTCATATGTTTCAACGAATTTTTTCCACAGTTCTTTTATCTGATTTTTTTTCCTAAATATGTTTTGCTTTTTCTATTCAAACTTTCTTATTTATAATTCATCGAAAGTTTCTCGATTTGATCTGTAATTTCGGTCTGATTTTGAAATTCTGGTTTAGTTTGTTTTAACATTGTAATACTTGAGGCCACCTGTTTTTCGATTTAGTAAGCTTAAACACATTAGGCTCGAAGGACCATCAATAGTTCAGTCTATACTTGAACGAGAAAATTTAACTTTTTGCTTAGAAATTAGTGCACCAGTCCTCGCGACCAAGCAACCTTAAAATAAAATATATGTTAATCTGTTACAGCTATTCAGTTACCTGAAAAACAGCTTAATATGTTATATTGACACGACTCAATATTTTCAAACACAATCTGACAGACGATAGAGAACCACCGCAAACTCCCAAACTCTCTGACTGTGAACCATCGGAATACTTCCATTGCACCCAACCACCCAACTCAGTGAACAGCCCGAGCACAATCGACAGCGATCACTTCTCCATTTGACAACTGTTTGTTTATCGAGCAATTTTAAATAGTAATGAGGTAAAAATTAAATTTCGAAACCCTTACCAGATTAATCGATGCTCTTAATGGAGTATGTTGCAAATATGTATTTTTGAATCAGTCTAAATTTTTCGGTCGTGTTTTATGATTGCCTCTTATTCTTTATACGAGCGAAGTTTAATAAGTCAATGACTTTTTGAATTTCCTGCGCAGTAACTTTAAATGCAACACTGCTCCCGTCAACTGCCATCTATTAATAGACTATAGTGTCAAATTTTGAGTAAGCGTCATTTATTTTGTGTTTGACAACCAGTGGAAACAGAAAACCTCGTGAATTTTAACGAAAATGAAAAAAAAATTAATTTCATGAGCTTGATTAAGAATTCATTTTAGTGTAAAAAAAACATCACCGAAACAAGGGAAAGGCTTGATAATATGGGGACTTTGCACCATCAATTTCAATAGTAAAGAAGTGGTTTACTGAGTTCCGTTGTGGTCATATCAGCACAAGTGACGCCAAACGTTTAGGTCACCCATAAAAGGTCATCACGCCAGAAATATTCGATAAAATCCATGGAAAGATATTGGACGATTGGAGAATGAAAGTGCGTTAGGTGGTTGAGGCTTTAGATATCTCATCTGAGCAGATTCACCACCTTTTACATGCATATTTGGAGACGAAAAATCTATCGATGGGTGTCGCGATTGCACACGCTTGACCACAAGTGCAAACGTGTGACCACTTTATTGGATTGTTTGGCGTTGTTCAGCTGCAATGCAAACGAGACTTTGCGTTGTTACACCAGAGACCAAAGAACAATCAATACAGTGGGTTTCTCCGGATGAACGGACACCAAAGAAGGCCAAAGTGGGTCTGTCGTCTAACAAGGTTATGTCCACAGTTTCTTGGAATACACACGCAGTGTCATTCACATTGGTTAACTTGAATCAGGTAAAACGATCACCGGCGAATATTATTCAAAGTGTTTGGACAGATTCGATGTTGATTTGAAGCAGAAACGATCGCATTTGGAGAAGAAAAAGTGCTGTTTCATCAAGACAATGCACGGGTGCGCACTTATGTAGTCACAATTGCAAAAATCCATAAATTGTGACTATTTCCTGTTTCCAAACCTGAAGGAATGGCTGGGCGGTAAAAGATTTGGGTCTAGCGAAGAGGTAAACTGAAACAAACGGATATTTTGAGGGTCTTGAGAAAATCTATTATTTGGTAGGAATAAAAGATTGAAAAAACACTGGACTAAATGTATCGAGCTTAAAGCAGACTATGTTGAAAAAAAAAACGTTTTTTTGCCGAAAAAAATATCTTTCATTCACTGACAAGTCACTGATATCAAACTGCCCTTACCATCTACTATAAATACTAATTTTTTCAATAACTAAAAATCATATACATACTAACAATGCGGACTACAGTGACACTTTTCTGGTCCCCGGGAATAGAGAATTGGGGAAAGGATTTGAATGTAATTTCTGTTCAAATATTTTTTTTCCGGTCTACTGAGGAGAAAAGGTTGATGTTAATATTTATAAATTGAAAATATTTTTTCCATATCTGAATTGGCAAAAACTAACTTTAACATTTTACCTCAGTATGTCAGAAATAAAATGGTTAAATAAAAATTACATTATAAACTTGTTCCCCATTTCCCTATTCGCGGGGAATACCAGAATAGTGCCACAGGTGTGATAAATGTTTTCAGAATTATAAATAAATAAATAATGCAGTATTGAAATGTTCTGTGCTTTTTGATTTAGGACAATCTTCAACCTTGTACAGAAGAACTCCCGAAATTTGTTCTAACTTTGGTTTTTGTAATTTTAGAACAACATTAGAGTATTGTCGTGCTTTACTGGAATTCAAAATGTGATAAGAAACGGCCAGTTTTATCTATCCTAAACTTCCAACTAAAATTCATGTTGTAATCCCAATCCTGATCTAACATAAAGACTATTTGGCTATAATAGTTTAAGAAAAAAATCTTTGGTAGACTCCGGAATTTTAATTTCCAGAGTTTTTTTTTATAGAACGCACTCAAAACACTATTCGGCTTGCCAAGAAACTTTAACCAAGAATTGTTTAAGACATTTTTTGAAACCCCGAATTTTTTCTCTTTTAAAATTGATGTTTTGAAATACGGGAATTCGTAAGAATTCTGGATTTTGATTTTTGGGATTTAGGTTTTCGAGATTTAGGATTTCGGGATTTTGGTTTCTGCATTTTTAATTTCCGCGATTCTGATTTTTCGCAATTTTTAAATTTGAATTTGAGTTTTGACAACTAAAAATTGCCAAACAAGCTTAAATTTGGCTTACATTTGGAAAAAAAATTCTGACAAATTAGTTCATGGTAAAAAATAAAAAAAAGTTTGGTTGAACACAACTATAGGTTTATTTTTTAATTCAACCCGAGCATGCAGGCTTACCCCGGGTAGTGAACACCGAGCAAAGGTTGTACTGGGTAAAATTATCCGGTGCGCATAGAGTAAAAAATTGTTTTTTACTTTGCACACTCTTCGTACACTGACATTAATTTCAGAGTAAAATTTGAAGAACCGAGTAAGCTCGGTGTAAGCACAGTTCACAAATAAAAACGCAGTGTGCAGAGTAAAATTACTCAGGTTGAATAAAAAAACACAGAGTATTTTTTGACAGCGCACTGCTTGCTCAGGTTGAATTAAAAAATAGGCCCTATATAAGGAGTGCGGTTTATGATATACAGGGTGTTGTATTAAATGCGCATATTTCAGGTGTTCGTTGTTTAGAAATAGAGTGATTCTATTATCAATACTCATAGATAGTTAGGTCAACGAGCCACATAGATATGTTATAGAAATGCCTAGTTAAAAAATATTTCTTCGCAACATTTGTTTCCAGGGCTGACATGTTGCAACATCGAAAATTTCGATGTTCGATGAAATATCACATTTTCGATAGTTTGGTATGTTGTAACATTTTCGACCATCATATTTTTCGATCGTCTATCACTTTTAAATTTCATCACGAATGTCAGTTGGATATTATAAGCGTTATTAATTGTTTCATTTAAACATACAATCTACAATGTAAGTGTTGAATAATAATAAAATATATAAAATTTTAGAAGTTAAATAACAATTTTATTTTATTAATATAGGGACAAACAAAAAAAAAATAACCACAAATCAAAAATTTGAGGAAATGTTGGTTTTTTGGAAAACCACAGCGAAATGGTCACTGGGAAGTTTATTGGAATTAATTCCAAGGCAGAATTAAGCGATTTATGGAAAAATTTAAGTGTAAATCTGAATTCGGTGGGACCACCAATTAGAGATGAAGACGGATGGAAAAAGGTACGTAATAATAAACATTTTATTTAAATAACACAATAATATTTACATGTATTTGATTTTAGGTTTGGGCCGACTTAAAAAACAAAATTAAAAAAAAGCTTGGGAAAGAAGCTATTGATATTAGCAGGACAAGAGGGGGCGAAAGAACTGTCACTTTAAACCCGTCAGAAGAGCGTGTGGTACAGCTGACAGGAATGAGAGAATGTGTGGTTGGTCTGCAAGGAAACGTATTTGGCTATAGAGAAGATGCCTAAATAATGGAAAATGCTCGAGTACTCGACCATACGGAGATCGCCGAAGAAATTTTACCAACCCCAGGTACAAACAGGGAGGCAGTACGAACGCGAGTACCGAAACGACGAGTAACCACCCAACAAAAATTTTTAGATGAATTAAAAGCGTAAGGGAAAGCCAACATAGCCCAATTCGCCCAGCTCAAAGAGATTGCTGAAAAAGGCTAAAAATTGAGGAACGACTTTTGGTTCTAAAGGAGGCGAAATACGCATATTTAAATGTATAGTTTATGTATGTATTATGTAATTATAGTACTGGAATAATTTATGATTCGTTATATTTCTGTTAAATTAGTTTTATTTTATAATACCACAAAGAATTAGAAAATCAAAGAATACATGTACATAGATAATGAAATATTATTTTGATTTTTAAACTACCCAATTAACATGATTTTTTATTCTTATTACAATCTTTAATTTTTTAGTATTTCTAAAAACAATTTAACAAACTATATTTTATTTGAGCGGCAGTTGGTTGATCTTCCATTTCGTCTTATTCGAAGTCATCCTCTAACATATTACCAATATGTTCTCGCTGTAATACTTCATCAGCCATTTGGATTTTATTTATAATACCCAAATTGTGAATCGCACAACAAACGTTGACAATTTGAATAACCTTTTCAGGCGAATAGCGCAACATTCTTTCACCAAGTAAGCATCGATAAGTATTTTTTAATACACCGTTGCACCGCTCGATAGGGTTTCTAGTTCGGGCATGTAGTAAATTATAACTTTTCTGATTTTCGGACGGGCTTCGGTATGGCGTCATAAGCCATGGCTCTAGTGGATAACCAGCGTCACCTAAAAGCCATGTATTGCGCTCACCATTTAGAAATGAGTTCTCAAGCTTTTCTCAATCCCTCGAAAGTGCCCAAATGGCGGAGTCGTGAGCAGATCCTGGGTATTTAGCACACACTGATAAAATCAGTAAGTCATAGTTACATATCTGAAAAATTTCCAATCAGTTTTAATTTTATCGTAAAATACACTCACTAACAATATACTTAGTAATTGCACATTCAGGGAATGATTTCCCTTTCTGTCAACGAAAATGTGTTCATTTTCTCTTGGGGCGATTATGTCGATATGGGTACAATCAATGCAACCAATAATTCCTGCATGAGATGTTTTCTCAAAGAAACGCTGTTTATTTAAGGTTTTCCCGGCTTCATCAGGAAATTTAATAAACTTAGGGCAAATAATGCACTCTAAAACCTTCGTTATGTCACTTATTGCTCTACATATTGTTGATTGATCCATTGAATGCAGTAATACATCTCCAACAGTGCGCTGGTAGGATGCTGTAGCGTAGAAATTGAATACTGCAGCTAATTTGGTGGTTAAGGGAATTTTTGTTGTACGAATTCCATCAGCAACATGAGGTTTAATTTCATTTAAAATAATTTTAAATATGTTTTTTGTGACGCGGAATGATTCAATAAATCTAAAAACAATAACAATAGTAAAATGTTATGAAAATTAAAGTTACATATAGTATAACAATTTAACACTAACTTTGCATCGGCCATATCCATTACATCATACCGATCCCTCATGAAACGCCGTGTAATGGTATAATTTATATTATACTCATCGTCAAAATTAACCGAAACAAAAAAAACCACACGAGCACACGTATTTAACATTACAACAATGTTTATTTAAATTTAGAATATCAATTTTGCAGTCAACAATGTGATAGCAAAAAATATTTTGACATATAAAACTAAGACCATAACTGTCAAAAACACATCGAAAGAGGGTTACCATATTGTAATATCGACTATCGAACGTAATAGTTATAACATGCCGAAAATTCAATTTTTCGCTTCGATCATCACTAACGAAGCGAATCGAAGTGATGTTGCAACATGTCAGCCCCGGTACTTCAATAAAAAAATTCTCACAAACGCTGTTTCTAAATTTATGATTAACATGAAGTATAATTAGAAAAAAATTAATTTTACGTTTCGCTAAGTCGATTTGGCAGAAAAAAAATTTGAAACGAACAGAAGGAAGCAGTTTTTTCATCAAAATTATATTGTTTAGGTGTGCAAATTTGAGAGTATAGGCAGCTAATCCACATCAAAAAGTTTAAACTACTTTTTTAATTTTAACTTTACTAAACCGAAGAATGACTGACTAAAATTAATTAATAATTAAAAATGACATACTTTTTATCAGCCTAATAAAATTGTATATAAATAAAATAATTCAAGTTATTTTATTTTTGAGATGCTTGATATTTTTAAAAATTTTATTAATTTCGTACAAGATAAACTTTCTTGTGTCTCTCGAAAAATAATTTACGAGTCGCGAATATAATAAATGAATATTTTATAGCAAAGCATATTTTAAAAAAACATTCCTAATTAAATTACTTGAGCAAACAGGAGTATTATTACGGGGGAATTGAATGATTTCTGACAACGTTTCATATACGAGGGTATATCAAAAAGTCTTGCAATATCATATGAAAAAAAGTGAGTGAGAGAACAATATATTTTTCAAACCCATTTTTTGTCGCGATGAAACTTCTAGAAGAACATTTCGATGTAAATTTTACAGTTCGTTTATTTTTGTCAATTTAGTAACACTGAGTGTTTTGAATTTTTCTAAAATGAATGAAATTGAATATCTCGCCGTTATTAAATTTTTCTGTAAAGATGGACGAAATGCAATTTATATATTCAACTATATATCAAAAGTTTACGGCGAATGTGCACCATCATATGCCACAGTAACAAGGTGGGTAAACTTATTCAAAAAAGGTCGGGAGTCATTAGAAGACGACAACCGCTCGGGTCGGCCAGCAGATGCTATTAGCCATGAAAACGTAATTTTGGCCGAATCTATTGTATTGGGGGACCGGCGTATTTCTGTTCCGCGGTTAGCATGGAGACTTTCTTTTTCATACGGTACCACAAATACTATATTACATGACCACCTTCACATGTCGAAAGTAAGTGCGCGATCGGTTCCCCGTTTGTTGAACGCAGAACACAAAAAATGCGTGTTCAAACTTCAAATATTTTATATATGTACACAGAAGAACCAGAAAATTTCTTGGATAACATAATAACAAGCAATAAAACATGGCTTCATCACTGGGATCCGGAATCCAAACAAGAATCGATGCAATGGTAAGGTTTTGGCAACAATTTTTTGGGATGCTGAAGGAATTTTGATAATCGATTATATGCCACCGAAAACCACAATCACAGACAAATATTACGCAGAGGTTTTGCGAAAATTGAAAAAAGCGACCCGGGAAAAACGGCCAAGGAAAGTTAGGAAAAAAAAATCTTGCTTCTTCACGACAATGCACCAGTGCACAAGGCTAATATTGCTCAAGCTGCTTTAAAGGACTGCGGCTTCGTGGAAATTCCGCATCCACCGTACAGTCCAGACTTGGCACGCAGTGACTACTTTCTGTTATCCAATTTGAAAAAAACACTAAGGGGCCGGAAATTTTCCAGTGACTAGGAAGTACAGTCTGTTGTAAATGAATATTTTATGGAGCAAAAGAAATCTTTTTTTTTAGAGGGTTTAGGCAAGTTAATTGATCGATGTGACAAATGTATAAAGGAGATTATGTTGAAAAATAAAAATATTGCTGTCTCACTCACTCTTTTTTTCATATGATATTGCAAGACTTTTTGATTTGCCCTCGTACATCGATGGAAATGTAAATAATTTGTAAAATCGGGAAAATGTGTCCTGAACTTTTGTCTATTTGTTTTTAATGCAATGTTATTTATAAATATGATGAAATAATATTATACATAAGCCATATATTCATACATAATGTAATATTTATTATAGATGACGCAGAACAAGAATTTTTTTTTTGTTAACCTCTTCAAATTTAATAATATGGTTCTTATTTTATTTATTTATTTATTTATATTATATTTGATATCCCCAAAAAAAAATTTGTTTATTTATTTCTATAGAAAATGGTATACATTTCATTCGAATGAAAATAAGACCCTTCTGTTTTGATTTTCAACGTTGGATTTGTCTTGTTTCCATTTTTTTTGTAGAAAATTTAATTGGAATTATATTGTCTTCAGGAACAAAAATATAAATTTAATTGGTGACAGTGTATGGTTGATAAATAAATTATAATATAAGATTAAATTGGTTTTGAGAAAGTATAATTAAAACAGTCTATTAAATGGATTGGTGGTTTGGATCGCTTTGTTTTATTTGTAAATAAAATAGCTTTTTGCAGGACGACTATTTCGTATTTTGTGGTGAACTCATTAATCTGGTAATTGATTTTTGAGGCAACTGATTACAACGTTCTGTAATCTTACTCTCTACATTATTATTAGTCGTGTTTCTATCTGGTTGATAAAATTACCGATTGATGTTACTCGGAAATAGTTAGATTGCTTTTGAACGTGGCAGCGCTAAAAAATAGGCGGGAATTGCTATTGGGGGTACAAATTAGTTTTGAGATTTTTTTTATAAATTCGGAGCTTTATTCACAGATGTACCACCAATGGGTAAAACAAAAAACCAGAGCTTTGAAAATTGGGATATTGTAGTAGCATCTTCACAACACAAGCATAATATAGTATTTTATTGCATTTGTGTTCAGCGTGGCATTTTGATTTTTCGACAACACTGCCTGTTAGGTAATTGGATCTTCTTAATAATGTTACTAGTTACTACCAACGGACATATTTGCCTTCCATATTCAACTGTTCATACATATCATAGACATCGCATTCTTCAACTAAGTCACTCATTTTTAAGACTTCAGTGGTACTATTCTGGCTTTCCCTGGGAATAGGGAATTGGAAAAAATATTTTCATAGCATTTTTATCTAAATGGTAATTTTCTGGCCTACTAAGGGAACATGTTTGGTGTTAATATTTTCGAAACAAAGTTAAATGGGAAAATATTTTTCCCTATACAAATTTTGTGGAACAAAAGTTTTCCAATTCACTTTGTTTTAAAAATTTTTACACTACACTTACTGCCGCAGTAGGCCAGAAAAATATAATTTTGACAAAAATGCTATGAAAATGTTTTTCCCAATTCCCTATTCCCAGGGTAAGCCAGAATAGGGCCACAGGTCGTATTTTTTCAGATTAAAAGTCAGTTTCATAGTATTTCCACTTTTGATTAAACCTACGAGGGTATATCAAAAAGTCTTGCAATATCATATGAAAAAACAAAGTGAGTGAGACAACAATATATTTTTCAAAACCATTTTTTATCGCGATGAAACTTCTAGAAGAACATTTCGATGTAAATTTTACAGTTCGTTTGTTTTTGTCAATTTAGTAACATGTGTTTTGAATTTTTCTTAAAATGAATGAAATTGAATATCGCGCCGTTATTAAATTTTTCTGTAAAGATGGACGAAATGCAATTTATATATTCAACTATATATCAAAAGTTTACGGCGAATCTGCACCATCATTTGCCACAGTAACAAGGTGGGTAAAATTATTCAAAAGTGGTCGGGAGTCATTAGAAGACGACAACCGCTCGGGTCAGCCAGCAGATGCCATTAGCCATGAAAACGTAATTTTGGCCGAATCTATTGTATTGGAGGACCGGCGTATTTCTGTTCCGCAGTTAGCGTGGAGACTTTCTCTTTCATACGGTACCACATATACTATATTACATGACCACCTTCACATGTCGAAAGTAAGTGCGCGATGGGTTCCCCGTTTGTTGAATGCAGAACAAAAAAAAATGCGCGTTCAAACTTCAAAGGCGATTTTAGATATGTACAAAGAAGATCCAGAAAATTTCTTGGATAACATAATAACAGGCGATGAAACATGGCTTCATCACTGGGATCCGGAATCCAAACAAGAATCGATGCAATGGATTAAACGTAGTGAACCACCACCAAAGAAATTCAAAACTCAACCGTCTGCTGGTAAGGTTTTGGCAACAATTTTTTGGGATGCTGAAGGAATTTTGGTAATCGATTATATGCCAACGAAAACCACAATCACAGGCATATATTACGCAGAGATTTTGCGAAAATTCAAACAAGCGATCCGGAAAAAACGGCCAAGGAAAGTTAGGAAAAAATCTTGCTTCTTCACGACAATGCACCCGTGCACAAGGCTAATATTGCTCAAGCTGCATTAAAGGACTGCGGCTTCGTGGAAATTCCGCATCCACCGTAAAATCCAGACTTGGCACCCAGTGACTACTTTCTGTTTCCCAATTTGAAAAAAACACTAAGGGGCCGGAAATTTTCCAGTGACTAGGAAGTACAGTCTGTTGTAAATGAATATTTTATGGAGCAAAAGAAATCTTTTTTTTAGAGGGTTTAGGCAAGTTAATTGATCGATGTGACAAATGTATAAACCTTAAAGGAGATTATGTCGAAAAATAAAAATATTGCTGTCTCACTCACTCTTTTTTTTCATATGATATTGCAAGACTTTTTGATTTGCCCTCGTAAATCACAAATAGTCCTGATATCTAAATAGACGTTGTGAGCGTTGTTAAATTCTAAACCTTCGTGAGTCTTACACACCTCTGCTGTTGTAAAAATGTTCATTTTTGGTTCAGGATGATTGATAGTAAATTTATAATGCTGTAAAAGTGAAGAATATTTGCAATGACCATATATACAATTACATATTTGGTTGAAATGTACTTCTTTTCCGGAATGTTTTGAATGAAATAACTGTATTTGATATCGCTGACCGTATTTCCTCTTTCATGGCTAATTTTTTTTTCAGGACTAAGGAATATAATCTATTTCTAACAATCATTTTATTCCTCTATATAGTGGATTATAAAGATAAATTTCTTCAGTTTGCATTTGTTGATATTTTTCAATTTAAAAGAAATTGTCACTATATAAAAAATTATGATGAGGAACACGTACAGTTTGTACAGTAAACGGAACTGGAATCGGTTAAAAGGATATACTCAAAAATGCGAGTAGAGGTCAATATTAAAAAATACAAAGCACAACGTCAGAACTAGAATTGAAAATGGCGAGAATTTATTTCTTTATGTACTAACTAAAAAGAAAATTCGTTAAAATTCGGGGCCTAGGGCCCCATAAACATTCCGTAGGATCTAGATAATCCCTGATAGTTCATATAATATGTTGGTATATCCAGATATTCTTAGCCATCTCAAATGAATTTGTAAAACGGCGATTGATAACATTCTCCCTTCTCAGAATATTGTTGTTGTAGTGTGATATTGTTTTCAACTTCGATTAGGAAAACAAAGTTATCCCAGACTTTCATTCCATAAAAACCAAATATACGCTCTAGGTAATACTATAAACAAACGATCATGATATTGTGTCATAAATATTATACTATCACGACACAACAATAGAAATTTAAAATATAATAACAATAATTATTATTATATTTTAGGTAACGAAAATAATAATTATTACTATTATACGACTGACTGAGATTAATATTGTGTTTTAAATGTGGAATATAAACATTTTCATACTGGATCAGTTTCATGAAAATTATATGCGTCCGCAAGCGGCACAATGGAATTTGGACGCGAATGAGCATAAAAATACGTAAATTAATGATTTTCGGGGCTTTATATTAAATTGTGCAGCTTGGACGCATACAAGTTTCGGGAAACTGAGGCAGTATGACGATGTTAGTATACATTTCCCCAGAAGGCTGTACCATAGTTCAATAGAGTACTTGCACATAATAATTAATATGCCATAGTTAGTACATCGTGAGAAACTAAGGTTCTCAACTTATACAAAAAACTACTAACCACAAATAAATATTTCAATTTAATTGTGTATCCTAAAGGTGTTCTTAATATTTGTAACTTGTTACTTTTTCAATACAAAAGCATTTATATGAACAACATAGATACTGTTGTGAAATCTGATTTTATGGTCAAAACTACTACTCACTACTCACAATCATTTGGGATCCATTTAACCACAAATGCAATACCTGCACTGCATATTTGAAAACTAGTAAACAAAATTCTATCTTAGTTTGATACCGTAAATCCGATAGATATGATCAAAACCAGCCATACACCACACCACGAAAATCCAGCGTTTTTAAAGTAAAGCGACGCCATATTTCTTACTGTTCAAATTTAGGTATATGGAATTCATTAACTATTTCTCAAAATTTTTAGAAAACAGGAAAAAAGCAGATGAGCCTATAATTGTTTAAATCGGTTTTAGTCCATTTCTTAAATATAGGTATAAATACACCATGCTTAAAATGATCTGGAAAAATTCTGGTTTGCAAGTTCATGTTAAAAATGTGTACTAAAGTATTAGAATGTTTATTCTTCGCAGAGTTTTAATAGCAATTTCAATTTCTTCTGGTTTGAGGGGCTGAAGGAATTTTATGATGAACGGCAAGAATAGACCGGTGTAGCATTATTAACTACATTACATAATGTCATTGACAAGGGGCCGTTGTTTCTTGCTATTCACTTCAGAGTTCTGGAAGTAATGCAAAAAAAAAAAAAAAAATCAAACTTGTTGCATGCAACAAATATGGCACAAAAAACTAAAAAAGTTTAACCATTATTGCAAAGCATTCCGTTATTGTTTTTGTTTCATATTGCAAGAACCCATTTGTAAAAGACTCATGATTTATGTCACCGACCCTAAGAATCGTTCGATTAGTTTGTCCCGGTATAAGAACGTATGACGGGCAATTCAGAAACCGATTTGTTGAACCGATTTCTTAATTGAAATTTGATGCAACAACCCGTTGCAAAAGACCAGTTTATAGATATATCGCTGACCCCATGAACGCCTACCCACATGTCAATATTTTGATAGTGGTTGAACAGATTTCGTAATTGTAATTTGATGCAACAACCTATTGTGCGACGTTTATTGCATGCAACAAATTTGGATTTTTGTGTAGGGCATATTTCACTTGGGTTGAAAGTATAGTAAATACGTTTCCGATTTTCTATTTAAATCTTTATTTCAAGTTTTTCTTCTATGTTTTTTCAATCCAATAGCTTTTTCCACTGAAATGGATGTACTTTTGAAAGTTATTACTATTAACTTGATAATCAACTATATGAGTCTCTGCCAATATTTTAACTTCAGGTATCACTAAAAAAAGTGATACTTTAAAAAATGTTCGAATACTTCTATTCTATTACGGAAATTCATATATATTCATACTAACAAAGAGTATGTAATGTTATGAAGACTAATGAACCAGAGGAAAAATTTTCGTCACGAACTGCGTGTGTTATGCAATTTAAATGGTATGATTCCATTTTCTTCAATTTCATGTGTGAATTTTGGTTGAGCTCAGATTTTTTGACGACTGCAGCACATCATCGACATATCTTAACCAGATCCTAGGGAATAAATTGCAGGAACTGAATTTTCTTCGAATTTGCTCATGCAGACATTGCTGAAGTACGATGATAGTTTGCTTCCCATGCACGTCCCGAAGGTCTGTTTAAAATACCTTCCTCTAAACTGGAAGAAGCTTTGTTTCATGCATATTTCGGCTACTTTTCAAAATATCTCGTTTTTGTTGGTATCGATGTTAAACTGTTTCACATAGTCGACCATATAGTTAATTGCGATATCGACCTGAACATTCGAGCACAGGGCTGTCACATTGAAGGAAACCATAATCTCTTCTTCAGTCAGCGACATATCTGTGACACATATACATTCCGGACGGTTCTGGTATTTTACTGAGTTCTGCGGCGATCCAAGTTGATAGTTTCTCCGTTGGTGTGTTGATGTTAGAAACAATAGGCCTCATTTTATTTCCGGTTTTATGAACTTTTGGTAGAGCATAAAGACATTGGACTTTAGGGTTGGCCATGGTCATTCTGAAAAGGAAGTAAGGGACCTACAAAATTTCTTCCATCAGCAAAGCTATTTCCTTGACGGATTTGATCATCTGTGGGAGTGGGTTTTTTATGTTGCCATTCAAGTATTTTAACTCCTTATATGGGCCTTCATCTATCATTTTTAAAACTCTGTCATCATATTCTGTTCGGCCGAGAATTATCAACGAATTGCCTTTATCCGCCTTAACGTATGTTAAATTTTTTTAGCTTGAGTAATCGTATGCACCTCCACATTTGATTACTTTTGTTTTTTGGTTTTGTATTATCTTGTAGGTTGATCTTTTGAGTGTGGAACCGAATTGCTGACTTTTCCTGCATTCTTACTCTGGAAATCTCTGTCTTCAAGTTCGTTACAATTTCTTCCAAGGAAGCTTGTGATGGTATTGGTGCAAACGTCAAGCCTCTATTTAGCACATTAAGTTTCTTCTCGGTGAAAGCCACTGATGATTGATTAAAATAATTTAAACTGTATTTTGTGCAATAATTTGTAAATAATTTATGTTTTAAATATTGTATTTTAAAAAATATTTCCGACTGAAAAGCCAACGAATCCACAACACTACGGGTGCACTACGAAATACCGGTTTCAAAATCTCGGTTTCAAAATCTTGGTTTTCACAATCCCGGTTTAAAAAATCCCGGTTTTAAAAATTCCATTTTCCAAAATCCCGGTTTTCTTTTCTTATAGTTCTAAAAAATTATTACTTATTAATTCGGGCCGGCCAGTCTAATAAAATTTTAACATAAAAATAAGATGTCTTGCCCAAAAATTTACTAGAAAAAACCAAGGCTGAGAAGTCAGAGGAGGTAGTCGGTGCTATTTTATCAGAGTCGCAGTCTGAAAAAACTGAAGTACCATTTTTGTTTGTCAAATTACAACAACAGTGCCATATATTGACACCCGCTCTAGAATTAGTCGAATTCCTAGTTTTTGGTGGTTTTCGATAATTGAAATTGCAATTCCAAGTTCTTGAAAAATAAAAAACGTATATAACAAAACTAAAACAGTAAAATCCGTTTATAGTAAAAAAAAAGTAAAGGATCTGGTTGACGGCTTCGATAACTCTCACGGGCACGCGGGAGGTCGCTGAGCTCCCTCTGCTTAGCCCTCCGAGGGGCTTTAGATTTGAACTTCGGGGGACGTAGGAGCCGGGATCAGCAAACATGTCGCCCTGTGTGCCGCACGTAGGAGCGCGTTATATAAAGTAGAATGACACCTACTAAAAATTGCACAATTTTATTATACAATATTTTGTTATTGCAACATTTTTAAATGCAATAATTGTAGAGGCTGGCGGCTTCCATTTCCATCGCACGTGTTATAGAATTTCAACAAAATCGGTTTAGAAATGGCCTAGTTCAATCTCTATTGACCACTTTATTGCAAACTCATTTTTGAATTTTGTTAAAAAATCATTTTAATTACATTTTCCCACATGTCAAATTCAAACAGGGATTTCTTAAAAATTGGGATTTTTTGTATACAAAACCGGGATGTTGAAAACCGGGATTTTGACAAACGGGATTTCGTTACACACCCAATTAAAAGACGTGGTCGGTAAGGAGTATAGGTAAAATGAAAGTCTGCAGCACTATAAAATTTAGTTTGAATAAGTTCTCGATAGCAACACAAATATTCTGGAATGAATTTAAATATTAAACATCTGAACTAAAGTATAAGATGTTAAATTTGTGAAAATGTGCGTTTGAATTGAGGAACACATGCTAAATTTGAGCAAATATAAGTTTAGTGTTAAAATCGATGCATAGTAAAGTTTTGAGAGACTCGTAAAATTTATTTTGTTTTATTAGAAATTCCTAGGAACTTGGAAAAATCAAACCAGTATAAAATTTGGGTCTTATGTATCTCTTGGTGGACTCACTCATTAAGGTCAGATCTCCCTATTTTATGGATGGCCTTTGAAAGCACTTTTAGCATTTTAAAACAAAGTGCAATAACAACGAATGACGTCTAAAATACCGTCTACTAAGACCAATAAACTGGTTCTTGAAGGCTAACCTTTCTTGATTATTCTGTTTTCTTATTTTGCTTCAATCAATGGTTGCTTGGCATTGTTGATGAAGTTGTTGTCGTATTGTCCCTCTCTGTAACGCGCCCCATATTTTATATTGCTTTACTAATCAATTGGTGAAATAGTTTTAATCGCCTTTTACAACTTCTAACAAATTAGTTAATCAAACATAATATTTACTTAGAAATTGCTAGTTTGAAAAAATATAAACTAAGTTTCAAATCGCGCAACATTATAACTTTCGGTCTAATTATACCACTGTGCAATTGCATGTGCAGTATGGTAATTTACAGACATAAATCTGTTTTGTTTAGTTGAGGGTGACATACATAACTCAGACTGCCTATATCTATATCAATTACGTCATAATTTTTCTCTAATACTTAACCTTAACCAAGCAAAAACACTAAAACTTATAATCCAAATTAATTTTTTTCGTTCTAGAATACTGCAATGACAACTGGTATAAAAGTGAGCCACAACTTTCTAATATATTTTTTGACATTGTTATTCTTCTTAGTACATTAATGGACCGTATTATATGTCGCAAGAGATAGCGTTTTAAAATACTACCATGTGGACCTGGGAACTTTGCTGTGGTTGGTTACATATCGTTAAGTATATGCTTCGGCACAGGTTAGATATCTGTTATTTGTTGATTTTAAATATACATTTTTCGAAGCTATTTAAAAACGTATGTTTATAATTCACAGCCGTAGACCGCAGGTTAACCATAAACTGTGTTTTCGAGATGTGTTGCTCAAATTGATTTGGTCTTTTAAACTCCTATCTCTTTGACGATATAATACGGACATTTAGATTATAGTTGTTTTGTAAAATTTGCTTCGGTTTAACTTTACCATTTCTATATTAACCCTGTATCTAGGCCTCCCAATATTCCAATATATTTAATTAAATTCACCTTTATACCGCTGAAGCAAAAAATAATATAATTTCAAGCAAACAAAATGAAAATTGCAAGCCAGGCCAAATTAATGTAATCCGCACATAAACAAAAAATAAATGGCCAAAAATTGAATTATTCATAGAAAATGAAATAAACTAAAACCAGAACGATATAATGGCTGGGTATATACAGGATACTGCTACCAAAAAATGTTAAAATATCGATTGAGCAAAACAAAAAAAAAATTTTGTTTTTTTTTTCATTTCCACCATCATCAGCATCAGTAAAAACAATTTCCATATTTTCCATAAAATAAATAAAAATTTTCTATTCTATTTCGGTAACTTTATCAATATATTCCGTTTTTTTTTTTTACATTATTTTATTTTAATGAAAAAAGCGAATTCAATATAAAATGCAAATTTTTTTGTTGCTGATTCTTGATCGAGTTTAAAGTTTACAAAACTCTTGAAATTGCAAAATTTTTTAATGATTTTTCTGTTTCTATAGTTTACGTTATCAATTTTAAATTTCGCACAAAAATAATTTATAATAATTAAGATGTACATGAAACTATATATAGTTTATAGCAACACACACAATAATTTCTGTATACCAAAGCTAAAAAATATTTTTGTATGCGCACACTACTTAGCTCGCGCGCGGGGAGATATGATGAGATGAAAATTGACGAGATAATAAAATTTTAAAATAATGAAGAATAAGAATAATTTTGCTGATGTTTAAGAATTAAATTTTTTTTTATTCGTTTTGTTGGTTAAATCGTTTAAATTTTGTCTTTTTGTTTTCTTATTTTTATCTTATTGTAGTTTCAAGATTAATGGGAAGCTCGGCGGGTGGTTCGATGGGCCATGCAATGACAAATATGGGAAGTTTAGCAGCGTGTAGTGTGGCCGATGCAAAACCAATGCAATTTCCTTTAGCACAAAGAAGAAAGCGGCGAGTGCTGTTTACACAAGCCCAGGTTAGTTAAAATTTCCTTATTAAAATTAATTAATTATAATAAAATACTTTTTTTTCACAAATTATGCCAAGATTACATCCTTAGATTATTTAATTCAATTTAGTTATTTTAATTTTTTCTATCGTCGCAGACCATCAATTTTTGTGTATTATAAAATTGATAAGACACGTTTTAATGATTGTTGCAGTTTTTATCCCATGTACAGTATACTCGTATAGAGATGTTGCCTTGTGATTTAAATTATAAAAAAAAAATACGTACGTGATGTTAAGAATATGATGTAGACCCGCATTTAACTGAAATTCAATCCAAATTATTCAATTTTAATTTATATAAGACGTTTATTTTCCGGTTGAATAATGTGTGACAGTATATTTTATGATAAACGTGATTAAACATTGGAATACATATGTTGAGGGAAAGTGGTGATTTACTTGTTTTTTTAAGAGAACGATTTATCTATTTCCGTAAAAAAAAATCAAACCAAAAAATTTTTAACCACATTTAACTCTTTTAGTCTATTGACGAATACAGAAGGATATCCTTTTCATAAGTTTGTATTAAAATCATCCCTTGGATTTCTTTTTCAGTGTTGTCCACGTACACTGGGTGTCATTTGTGCTCTCAAAATTAGTGCGAACATTTGTAACGAAGTGACTGAGACAAACAAAAATCTCAGGAAGTACTGTTAGAATAGTAGTTCGATTTGCTTTCGATACGAGCAAAAAATAATTTTTTTATGGTTGGCCGATGGTCAACTAGTTTTTATTTCATATATTCCTACTTTCTAATAAGTAGTAGAACCCCCATGGTTGGAAATAACTTCCAAAACAACATTATACATATAATCATAGAGTGCCTTCAAATAATTCAACGAAACCTTTGCCCACGCTGTTTTTATAGACTGAAATAAGGATTCTCTATCTTGAACATGTGCTCCGTTTGCGTAGATCTCTCTCACTAACTATCCTCAAACACTCTTCATTATGTTTAGGTTCAGGATGAACAATTGACATGGCCAGAGTTCCACGTTTTGAGCTTGAATCCAAGATGTTACTTGTTTTGCGGTATAAATCGGGACATTATTAGTGTACAATGCAATTTGCCACTTGCTACTTGTTCCACGCTAGTTAGGTTACGGTTGATATAGTTGCTTGCGTGACGAGTACGAAATTTCAGCATCATAGATTGTCGTTCTAACCAGAGGTACATCGTTTGTCTTGTTGTAAGAGTTTTCAAACTCGTTTGATAAAATTTGGGAAAATCAAGTCACTAACACTAATTAAATAGGGCTCAATAAATATATGTTCATGGCTAAATTGTCAATAATAAATTGGATCTTGTTTTGGTCCGGGTGGAATCTTCTAATCGAAATTTTCCGGCTAGCTAGAGAGCTCAAATTTTCGAAGGAGCTCAGTGCCCGATGACAATGCATGTATGAATCAATTATACCATGTTATACGAGCAGTATTTGACGCCATTTTCAATAATTACGTCACCATTACGTGTGTAATATCAAGTTTGTTGTTTTCATTTTATGTAGAGGTTGATGTCTTTCGTTTATATGTAATTTATTATTATCAAAGTATCATGTGGTTTTAGAATAGTATAGCGAACAGCTCATAATGAATAGATTGCATTTATACGTTGTTTTGATCCTCCAACCTGGTTTCTTACTTAGAGACATGTGCAAAGATTTTTTGATTGTAGATAACATACCTAATGAAGATCCTAACCAATTAAATCTTGTGAAGTACAACATTTACAACATTTTATTGAATCATATCCTGTTGTGATTGATTTGATTTGATTGAGATGTACGGCCAAGTCATTTGACAAGTAATCCGAGATATAGCCGGGGCCCACCGTACACCTTTATTACACATAACAAAATCGAGGGATAGGAAAGGTTATGTTAGTAAGGAGAGACTCGACCCGGTTACAGACACCTAAGTAGTCGATAGTTAGTAACACAATGACACAATTCTAACTACGAAATAATTATTAATCATGTAACTGAAAAACTTCCAGTCATCTGAAAATTAAAAATAGTTATTTAACTCTGCAAACTTATCTTCTTGAATTTTCGTTAATACCTATTTTTAATAAAATCTAAAAGAAAGATCTAAAATAATAAAAAATTAAAATTAATAATTATTATTAAATACCACCCACTGGATGCAATACTAATAATTAAAAAAATCTTACTAAAACGCCTAACTAAAAAAGGAGCCAAGCCATTGGAAAAACAGAGGTCTCTATACTACAAAATAGTCCAATAAAAGTTTTTAACTGCTTCTGAAATCGGAATCTAATTTTTAATCATAACAGCATATCTATCGTGTAGCTAATTCCAAATGGTTTCAAAAAAAGCTAATCTGCAATATAAGTTCAATAATGGATGTTTGGCACAGCTCCAGAACCCCAACACCTAAACAAATTAAATAAAACTTGATAGAATTAATAATAAGTAGCTAACACAACTGTATGATCCTTCATCGTATCGTATCAGCTAATCGTATTAAATAAATCATAAAATCAACAACCAGCGATAATTATTTATCCAACCCAGAACAATATAATCAAAACCTTCACCAATTTACAGTCTCCCGAAACAACCTAGAAAACCATTTAATTAAAGCATATATTTTTACATATGATGAACTAAAAATTATACAGTCCATACTGACCTTATGGACTGTAGGATCTTTATAAAATTATATTTTAGTACAATATCATAAACTTTAATTAACTAGCTACTTTAAAAATTCATTCACTCTTTCAAAATTTAGAACGAAACTATCTCGAACTAAGTAATAAACATTTACTCATTCTCAATCAAAGAAAACAATATTAATATAATTACTATTAGTAATATACATAAATCCAATTGAAAATGGTGTCGCTAACAACATTCGGTCACAAGAAGTATTTTGATGGTTCGTTAGATTGAGATGAAGATTTGAAAAAAGAAAAAAAGAAATCATAAGGATATGAATAAACTGATGAATGATCCTAATACAAAATACCTCATGGGTCCGAACGTTGAAAACTTATATTTTATGAATGTACATTTCTGTATCTATTTATTACCCTCCCACAAAACACTAAACTCAAATTAATGTATACACACCTGCGGAAACCATCACGGCACAAATACATCGCACTCGCTCCCGCAGGTATAAATTCATACGTGAATTACGTATTTAACTTTTTTAATTTCACAAATAAATAAAAAAGACTAAATTTATTTTACAATTATTATTTATTACACAACATTTATTTTGTAGGTGTTTTAGGTTTCAGTGGTTGACACTTAGGCCATTTTTGGCCCATTGTGATACCACGCATTCACGCTACATCATTAACCCATTCACCTATTCACCTACTCACACAACTACAGTATTACCACCTGCACATTGCAAGCTCCATGTCAACCTGTACATTGACATGGACGGTGGGTCGGCACTGAATTCTGCACTCCATCAGAGGGTCTTAGTTGTGTTTATTAACATCACCGATCGTAATCGGTGATGAAAATTCGATTTGCATCTAGCCTCTGATGGGATTCGAACCCAGTACCTCCCGGTCCAAGTGCCGAAGCTTTAACCACTGCACCACTTGTCCGGTTTTGTAGGTGTTATTTAGTATACAACCAAACTGGTAAAGAGTTAATACAATTCTGTTCTTACTTTCTTTATTTTGTTCAAATGAAACGTTATGCACATTAATACATGCAGATAATAAAAAGTGCAAGCTTGTATAATACATTACAGGTATCTGGTTTATTTATGTTTACAATTTCTAAGTATTTTATTTATTATTAAGATGGATTATATTTATTATGTCTGGTGGGAACTTGATATCGGTGTGAGTGGTACCACCGATGTTGGTGAAGTCATGTGTGTGGTATCATGACGTAACTCCTCCCCTCTAAGAAAGGACCAAAACGAGATTTTTGGGCCGTTGTCTGATGTCGCTGGAACTGGCTTCCTTTTAAAAATTTGATTCTTTACTCTGAGGAATACATAACATAAAATTAGTATGCATAATATTGTTATTATGCCATAGAAAATTGTTGTGTGCACTTTTTGTGCCGTGTTGAAATGGGAAAGGTGTTCTATTTGTTGCACGTGTTGAAATGTTATTATTTCCAATTCTTCTGGGTTAATTGGGATTTTGATTTTTCCAGGTATTATGTCATTATATGGTAGTTGTAATGACTTCTCCTCATATGTTTGTTGTGGTTTGGATGTAAATGTTTTATTCATAATTTGGATGGTGCAATTGTGAAATTTTATAATATTTTGACCTATTATTCCCTTTTGATGTTGGTTACAAGTTGATGAAAATGGAGTTTGTTTTTTGGTAAAGATGTAGATTAGTCGCTTGTCGATTTCTTGTGCTGATTCTCCCGTAGTTTCTTTTGTTAAGTTGCATTGTGCAGGGATATTGTTGATAATTGCTGGTGCACATGTATTTGCCACTGGCATTATTTCTTCGGTCTCACAAGATATGAAGTTTTTTGTTGTAATACAGGGTTTATTGATGTATTGGTAAAATTGTGAATTGATTAGGATTTTAGGATTAGGGACCGGTATGGTAAATGAATTGTTTATGAACGTCTGCGTGAGTTCATAATATGTGAAATTTAAAGGATTATATTCGGGAATTTGGATTGAAAAAATTAGTTGTGTATGATTTATGTAAGCCTGAAGCCATAAAAGATTATAAAGGTCTTCTTCTGTTTCTATAAGAATTCCTTGTTTAAGCGTTATATTTTTAATTATATCGATTTCATTCTTGTCTAAAATGTGTTTAGAGATTATTTTGAGCTTAGCAAATGTTATGGAATCTACTATATCGTCGAAATGATTTTGTAGTGTTTCAATATTAAAAAGAATTTGATGTAAATGTTGGTCAATTTTAAATAATTTTGTAACTGTCTCTGTTGAGTTAGCTAATAATTTTGTATCGAATTCTATAATTCTAGCCTGTTCTGTCACGTATTTCTGTATTTTCGCGAACCTGTCTATCATCATATTGTTAACTTGTATTTGTTGGTTTAATTTGTCCATGAGTTTATCTTCGTTTCTGTTAATTTGGTCGATTGCCTTTTCAAGATGCTCTAAATCCGTTTGATCTAAACTTACCTGTTATTGAGTTTATAACATTCCCTAGACCATTTATTAAACCTCGTTTTTTTCTAGTGATAGGCTGTAAATGCTCGTAGGTTTCTTTTAGTTTGTTTAATCTTTGGTGTATTGTTTTAATTTTGAGTTTAAATATAACGTTTGCTTCTTTATTTATTAAGGCGTTTACATGATCAATATTTCTAATAATTCGGTCTATATTTGTTTGGTATCTATCTAGATTTATAATATGGAGTAACCTTGAATACTTAGTGATAACTTTTGCATCAGTGATTCGGGTTGGTATTATTCCCTTTGTATCATTGATGTTCGTTATTGTTATTGACTGGCCCATCGTTATGGATGTTAATCTGTAAAGGATATTTGAGTTTAGCTTTGTGTACTTTTCCTTGATTTGTTTGAACAGTAACTTTATTATTTTTTAGGACGGTCAATTTATCGAACTGGGGTGTAACTTTATTTCGGCGATTCGTTTTTCTGTAGATAGTATTTCCGATCTTTAAACTAAGAGGTTTACCCGTCTTTGATTGGCTTTATCCATTAATTTCCGCTTGGTTTCGATATTTCTATTTTCTATTAATTTCAAGATTTGTTCGTAGTCTTTTCTATGTTTCTCGACTAATGGCCCTATTCTGTCTTTCCCTGGGAATAGGGAATTGGGAAAAATATTTTCATAGCATTTTTGTCTAAATTATATGTTTCTGGCCTACTGAAGGAATAAGTTTAGTGCAAAATTTTTTAAAACAAAGTGAATTGGGAAACTTTTGTTCCACAAAATTTTTATTGGGAAAAATATTTTCCCATTTCACTTTGTTTCAAAAATATTAACACCAAACATGTTCCCTCAGTAGGCCAGAAAAATATAATTTAGACAAAAATGCTATGAAAATATTTTTCCCAATTCCCTATTCCCAGGGAAAGACAGAATAGGGCCATAAGTGTTTAAAATTTTTTGGTATAGGTTCAGGAATTGTATTTCCCTGGAAATAATGGCCGTTCTTCAGTTCTATAGGCGTCATGTGTGTAACTGAATGGATCGAGTTGTTGTACGTGATGATTGCATTAGTCATCAGTGTTTGTGGAGGGAAATCTCTCTACAGTCGAATTTCCTGTCGAATTTCTAGGGGTAGTAAAATGTAGATTTATTTTGTGGAGTGCACACAGTTCCTTGAAATTGTCATTTTTGAATTCTTTGCCGTTATCAACTATTAATTTATTAGGGTGACCATGGGTCATTACATATTGCCTAAATATATGTTGAAAATTTTTTGAGAGGTAATTTCATTTTCGTTAAGAATTTGTGCTGTTCCAAATCTGGAGAATTTATCTAATATAGTGAGAAATTGTTTATTTTCTATGAAAAAAATATCCATATGGAGTATTTCCATTGGCCTTGTGGGGTTTTCCGTAATTTGTAATTTGATAGGGTTTTCGTTCCTATTATATTTTAAAGTTTGGCAGATCTCGCAACTGTTAATTAGGGAATTAATTTGGGTTTTTAGTTTAGGGAAGTAGTATTTCCTTTTAATACGTTCAGTATTTTCGGAGATTCCGCGGTGATTACTATCGTTGTGTTCTTCTAGAATGAGACGGTGCTGCATATCAAGATCTTGTATATCTATTGCGAGATGTTTGCAGCGGATTAATTTGGTTTGTTTTGTTTTAAATGTAGTTTTGACCAGTTTATCAAGTGTTTTAGCTGTGTTTTGGTCTGCTATAAAACCTGTGTTTATGTTTGGTTGCGTATAATTGTTTAGTATTTATTTCTGTTAGGATTTTTTCGTCATACTGGTCTTTTTCGAATGTATATCGTTTTTTTGATTCGAATAGAATCTTAAAGTCTACGTTATATATGTTTTTACAGTAGGGTTTATTTTGAAAACTAGTTGTCTTTTGAATTCATTCAAGACCGTGTCAGTGACTGGGATTTTATCTTTTTGGTTGTTTGAATATGTTGTTATTTCCGATGAACTAGAATCGGAGTTAATTGTATTTAAGTTTAATTTGTCTTCCGGAATTGACCTAGATAATGCATCTGCGTTTGTATTTTTAACTCCCTTTTTATAAACGATATTATAGTCGTATTCTTCTAGTTTTAACCGCCACCTAACCAACTTAGAATTTGGCTCTTTCAATGAAAAGAGCCATGTAAGTGGTTTATGGTCCGTTATGATGGTGAATTTTCGCCCAAATAAATAGGGTCGAAAATATTTTACGGTCCAAACAATGGCTAGAGTAGTTTTCCTCTGTTTTAGTTCATGTCCTAGAAGCAAAGCAGATTGGTAGATCTTGACCAATAATACCTTTGGATAATACGCCGCCTATAGCTACATTGCTAGCATCGGTTGTTACTAAAAAGGGTCGTTCAAAGTCTGGGTATTGTAAGATAGGCTCTTGACATAAGAGTTTTTTACATTTTTCGAAACATTGAATATAATTATCGGTTAACTTTATTTTACAATCTTTGCGTAAACATGCGGTCAATGGTTTTGCTAGATCAGAGAAATTACTAATGAACTTCCTATAATATCGCAGTAGCCCCAAAAAAGATTTAATCTGTTTGTCTGTTCTAGGGATTGGGAAATTTTAGATTGCCTCGATTTTTTGAGGGTTTGGTTTAACGCCTTCTGGGGTTACTATGTGTCCCAAGAATGCCACTTCCATTTTGAGGAATTCTGACTTGTCGAGCTGGATTTTAAGATTAGCTTTTTTCAGACGTTTGAAAACTTGTGTTAGATTTTTCCATTGTGCTCCTGGAGTGACGTGGAGTAAATAATTATGTCATCCATATAGCACAGGCAATTGCTGCCTTGGAGTTCTCCGAGAACGTTATCCATGACCCTTTGAAAGGTCGGTGGAGCGTTTTTTAGCCCGAATGGCATACGCGTAAATTCATAGTGTCCAAAGTCCACTGTGAACGCAGTTTTCTCTGAATCCCGGGGGTTGACTTCGATTTGATGAAATCCACTTGCGAGATCTAGAGTGGTGAAATATTGACATTTCCCTAACTTGTCCAAAATATCTGTGATATTTGGCAAGGGATATCGGTCCTCAATGGTTTGCTCATTAAGTTTCCGGTAGTCAATTACAAGTCGCCATTTGGTTTTACCACTTGCGTCTTTCTTCTTTGGGACTATCCAAATAGGGGAAGACCAAGGTGAGAAACTAGGTCGGATTATGCCCTGTTCTAGCATTTTGGTAATTTGTGTTTGAACTTCCTCTTTATGGACATAAGGGTACCGATAGCTATTTGTATATATTGGTTTGTTGTTATTTAGGATAATATCATATTTTACTTGATTGGTGAATGATAAGAGAACGTTTTCCTGTTGAAATATATCAGAAAAGTTTTCGCAAACTTTAGTTAGAGAAGTTTTTTCTTCTGAATTAAGGTGATCAATTCTAATTAGGTTCATGATATTATCTTGAGAAGTTTGAGTTGAGTCGACAATATTTAAAAAACTGTTAGTTCGGTAATCAGTTAGAGGGTGAACTTCGATAGGTTTGTCGAATAGAAATATCTGTTCTAAATTTGAAAAATTGATCACTTCCATAACAGCGTTATTATTATTTGACGTATAAACTCCTTCTGGTATAATGAGTTGATCACGAATGATGATTGGCTTGGTGTAGAATTCTCCTTGAGCTAAATGCACAGGTATTTTCACTAATTGTTTCGATCGTCCTTCTATTTTCATAATGGGCGATAAATATTTTGGAGTAGTAAGGAGGGGCATTTTAACCCTATTGGTTTCAAGTTGAAGATTGGTTATATCTAATTTAACGTTAAGTAATTTCATTATATCTAGGCCTATCAGCCCATCGAAGAACTCATGAAACCTAAATAGATAAAATTCGATTGGGAGCTTTGTCTTGAATTCAGGAAGTCCTTTAAGGATTATTGATTCTGAAATTTGGTGCGTTTGGAATACGGTTACTATTTTTATGGGTTTGATTTTTAGGCGTTGTGAAGAATGTATGAATTGGGGATTAATGAAAGACTTATCGGAACCTGTGTCGATTAAAAATTTGAGAATTTTTTGGTTTATTTTTAATGTAATATAAGGTAAGGTGTTTTTTGTGAAAGTATGATTATTCAGGAACCCAATGGGATTTGAGAGGCATTGTCCCGAAAATCCTCATCATCTACTTCTTTGGGAAGTGGAATGTAGCTTGGATCCGGTTCGTAAGGATATTCCAAACTGGCCATTCCTTCAGGATTCGAAATACTTTGTTGTTTCAGGATCTATTTCTATATTATATATTTCTTTTGACTTAAACCTTGGTGATCCACTTGATTGAAAATTGAACTTATTTGAATGTTGATTGACGTTAGGCAATCTATTTTGAGGGGGATAAATGCTATATTGTTTGTATGGTTCTTGGATGGATCTAGTATCCATAGGTTCTAGATTAGATATTTTTGGGGGAAGTATTGCTGGAGGCTTAAAAGTTGGTTGGAAATTATGTCGAAATGTTGTATTGTAATTTGGTTTAAAGGGTTGATGATTATAATAATTTGGTTGGTTTTGTTTCTGTTCGAAACGATTTTGAAAAATTTGAGGGTTCAAATGAATGTTTCTTGAAGGTAATGGAGGTAAAGGTTTTTATATTGGTTATTGTTAGATGTTGTACCTGTTGTGATTTTATTTTTTAAATAGAACATATTTTGTTCGGCAATGCATAGATTGTATGCATCTGCGATATTTGTGGGCTTTCTAGCTCTTATCATTGAACCCAAAGGCTCTTTTACTCCAGCAAGGAATGAATTTAAGCACATCTCAGTGTACAGAGTTTCTTTTGCTTTTCGAACTGTTTCGTCTGCGTCATGTAATTTTACATGTGTGATTAGGGCAGATTGAATTTCGATAGTTCTAGAAAATAATCGTTCTATCGTGTCACTTCCCTGATATAATGAATGCAAGTCCTTTATTAGGCTTGTTTCATTTCTCTTATCAGAGTAATGGTTAACCAAATTGTTTTTAATGGTTTCCCAGCGAAGTTCTGTACCATACATGGTAAGAACCTCGTCCGCTTCTCCTTGGATTTTATTTCTTATCGCTTGGAGGTAAGTCGATGGTATTTTACCCCTTCCTATTAATTCTTCACATAATTTTACGATTTCGTCTACATTCTCAATGAAATCGTGTAATCCCGTCCTGTTTCCTCTATATACTGGAAGGTCTTTTATGCAATCAGGTAATTTTAAATGATTCACTTGGGTGTTTAGCTGTTGTTCCGTCATTTCTTCTGTTAGGTCTATTTTGTTAACTAAATTAATCAAATTATTTATTTCGTCGATATCGATAACTTCTACTTGCATATAATCTATTTATTTCTTTTAATTTAAAATTTCTTAAAATTCTTCTTTTTTTCCCTTCTTAAAACACAATACACAAAAACAAAATATTTATTAACCGTATTAATGCTATAATTCCATAAACCGTGTAATTGTCTATTCTAATTTTTTCTATTAACCGTAGAAACTTAAACTAGTATTCTTCTACAATTTGAGCGGAAGAAAATCTTCATAAGCCGTGAAGATGATGTTGTGAGAATGTATGTTAGTTGTTTGCTGAATATATGTTAAATGTTAAGGATTTTACCAATATCATAACTCACCCAGTAATAAATAACAAAACGTAGGTATGTCTGCTCAGCATTCCGTGTAAAAGATGTTCGATGTGGGTAATAGCACTTTTCACGTTATATCAATATTCCTTTGATATTAATTAACTGTTCACTGCACGAATTTACAAAGTTCAATTGAACAATTAATTACCACTAAAACACTTTACGAGATTTTACTTTAACACTACTTTTCTAAGCAAACAGATTGATATTGAAATACCAATCCTACCGGCTGCGCCAATTACGTATTTAACTTTTTTAATTTCACAAATAAATAAAAAAGACTAAATTTATTTTACAATTATTATTTATTACACAACATTTATTTTGTAGGTGTTATTTAGTATACAACCAAACTGGTAAAGAGTTAATACAATTCTGTTCTTACTTTCTTTATTTTGTTCAAATGAAACGTTATGCACATTAATACATGCAGATAATAAAAAGTGCAAGCTTGGATAATACATTACAGGTATCTGGTTTATTTATGTTTACAATTTCTAAGTATTTTATTTATTATTAAGATGGATTATATTTATTATGTCTGGTGGGAACTTGATATCGGTGTGAGTGGTACCACCGATGTGCGAGCGCGACTTCTTATGAAATTAACACTAATTAACAAATTAACACTTCTTATGAAATTAACTCTCGTTTAACACAGTATGTCATTCGCTGACAACGAAAAACAAAAACAACTAAAGGAAAATTTCAAACAAAACACCACAACACAATGGAAAAAGAAGGCCCCAATTAGAAGGGCTCCACCACCACACAGGCCAACGGCCACACACAAATAACACCAATAAAATTATATAATACACAAGAAATCAAAATAACAGAACACTCAGCTGTATCTCCCCAGGTTGATTCGATTGGTGCAGTCCATCCCCCACACGTGTTGATCGGCCCTCGTGGTAACACCGGTTTTCTATATATCGCCTTGTCGTTAATGTGGTAGTGGTAGATGAAAAACCCGTTTCCTTTATTGACTCATATTTATTTCCAGAATCGGTTTTATCCTCACTTTTTCCTCCAGCAGCTGTACCCGTTGTAGTCGTATCCGTTTTATCAGGTGCTTTAGGTTGACCGAATTCTGGAGACGGAGCCATTTTGAAATTACACGAATTTCTTGCTACACGATTTTTTTTTATATATGGCGAAAAATTCTTCAACTCACAAATTCACTCTATGGAGCCATAAGTCATGTTTTAATTTTATGATTTTTATGTTTTGAATGTGTAGCCTTGATTAAAACAAACATTTTGAGTCGCTTAATTTTTTTTGGTTGTTGTTGTTGTTAAAGATATAGGGTGTCAAATTTTGAGAAAAACGATAATCATGATGTTGTATATATGTCAATAAAAAGAAAGATAATTGTCCGATAATTATGATTTTGGGCTCATTTTAAAGGTAAGTTAATAAGGATTTATAAAACAATTAAAAAATAGTATATTGTTTAATTCCTTCTTCTCTAAATTTCGCGCCAAAATGTTCTTTTTAAATTTTCTCAAAAACCTATTTTTTTTTAATTTTTTTTTTTTTTATAAAATTTGACAATTAATATATTACAACATATCAAAAAACTAGAATGCCGTTATTTTTTGTTTTCTTGCAAAATTCGTTTTAGTGAGAGAAGTATTTCATTTTTATATGGAAGGCTATATAGATTTTTCTCGGTGTTTTGAAATTGTTTACAAAAGACGTAGTTCACTTAATTTGTGTGTTTGGTTTATTATTTATTGTACAAATTTGTGTCATATTTAAGTATGAGTCACAGAATTATGAGGTGCCACCCCTGGTTTATATCGTTTGGTTAGTCGTAAGTACTACCATAAATTCGTTTTCTTTCTTGGGATATTTTATAAAAGAGTAAATAAAATGTTGTTTTCCCTTTTTTTATTGGGGGTTGATTATTTTTACTTAACGCAGGCGTACCTGTTAAACGATGAGTAATTGTTTTGAAAACAAAAAATGAACATTGTTGATATAAATAAGAGTAAAGATAATTTGTATCTCTGTTCAACGAGCTACGACGAAAAATAGAACTAGAGTTGTCACCGGGACCGTCGTAGTCGCGGGACCATCAACAAGATGTCCTCTAACACCTCAAATAGCCGATAACGATAATAGCAGTGATAGTGAAGAGTGTTATTTAAAAAATGTGTCTGTTTTGGAAAAAATTAATGAAGTGTTACCCTTTCTTGCAAAGTCTCCTATATATCCGAGTACGTTAGAAGCCAGGCCAAAACATCAGCAGCAAAAGTAATAGATTTAGCTTCAATAACACCATAAACATCTTTGGTTCCGGGAATCATGCCGCTTTTGCATCAGTCAACCGAAGATCAGAGGAAGGTTGCACTATATGATGAATTGATTGGTGATCTAAAAGCTAAATTCGAGAACTGGAGAAAACCAGTGATAAGATTCAGTTATTTACTATATTGCCAAAATCATTAACCATTCAAGAAATCCAGAATGAGTTCAAGGCAACGCAACATATGGTGTGAACCGCTAAAGATCTACGAGACAATACTGGTCCACTAAGTCGTCCAGCAGGTAATATATGAAAGCGAATAAGTGATGAGCTGAAGCAAGCAGTATTATCTTATTATACTGATGATGATGCTAGTCGTATAATGCCAGGCAAAAACGATTGTTTAACAGTCGATAAAGCTAAAGTGCAAAAGTGGCTAACGATGTGTACATTGAAAGAGTGTTACGAAGGATATAAGACGATGGATCAGGATGACGAATCAAAAAAAATTGGATTTTCTAAATTTTCGCTACTTCGTTCAAAATACTGTGTACAACCAGGTAGTTGTGGAACGCACACAGTCTGCGTATGTATCATACATCAAAATGTAAAATTAATTATTTATGGCACCAAAATGGAAAATATTACCAACGGAAAGATAGCGCACTACCGGGATTGTTTTTCAGCTATTTTATGTGATGAGCCTACACCAACATGTTACCTTCTACAAGGCGAAAGCTGCCCAGGACTGGATTACTTTAAAGAATATAAAATGCATTTCGGGAACATGGCTGCGAGGATGCTGAGTTAAAATTTAATCAGTGGGTTTCTACCGATAGTTGCAATCTGGAGACCATTTCTCAATCGTTTGATGAACTTCTGGATTATTTCATAAATAAGCTGAAGAATCTGTTACCTCATTGCTTCATTCCACTTCAGAAGTCCAGCTTTCTTAAAAAATAAAAAAATGGCGCTGAAGTCTACGGAGGTGATAGTTTTATGTGATTTGCAGAAAATTATGCATTTATAATGCAAAATGCCACGCAAGGCATTTCAATGGAATAATAAGCAAGCGATTATTCATCCATTTGTAATTTACCAAAATTTGGAAGGCAAATTACTTCACCACACGTTCATTATAATATCGGATTGTCTTCACCACGATACTGTAGTGGTTCACTTATTCATTGAAAAATTGATGCAGTTCTTGAAAACTAAAATATCCAGTTTATCTACAATTTATTATATTACCGATGGCGCAGTCACGCATTATAAAAATAAAAAAATTTTTAAGAACATTTAAAAACACAAAGAGGATTTTGGAGTTGATTGTGAATGGCATTTCCATGCAACAGCTCATGGAAAAGGTCCATGTGATGGAGTAGGAGGTACCATCAAAAGAAAGGCATCCAGAGCTAGTCTCACAATGAAATACAGCAGTACAATAACCAATGCAGATGCATTATTTAAATGGGCTAAAACGTTGAAGACAGATATCAAATTTGGATTTTGTTCAGACGCAGAACATAAATCCAAGCAAATCAAACTTGCAACTAGGTTTGAAAATTTAAAAACAGTAAAAGGAACTCACGGTATCCATGCAGTTATTTCAACAGAGGATGGCTATTTGAATTGTAAAAAATGTTCTAATTCTGACGATTATGTTAAATTTAAATTGTAATTTTTAATTTGAATAAGATTTAATGTTAACAATAAAAGAAAATTCTCAAAAGAATTTGGATTTGAAATTTTAAATATATGCAATTAAATTTGAATAATAAATATCAATAATTTAACTGAACTATCCTTTTTGTAAACAATTTCAAAACACCGAGAAATATCCACTGAAATACAGTTTTTCCATATAAAAATGAAATACTGCTCTTATTCAAACGCATTTTGCAAGAAAACAAAAAATAAAGGCATTCTAGTTTTTTGATATGTTGTAAAATATTAATTAACAAATTTTATAAAAAAAAAAAAAAAAAATTAAAAAAAAAAGGTTTTTGAGAAAATTTAAAAAGAACATTTTGGCGGGAAATTTAGAGATGAAGGAATTAAACAGTATACTATTTTTATATTTTTTTATAAATCCTTATTAACTTACCTTTGAAATGAGCTCAAAATAATAATTATCGGACAATTATTTTTTCTTTTTATTGACATATATACATATCATGTATCGTTTTTCTCAAAATTTGACACCCTATATCTTTAACAACAACAACAACAACAACAACAACAACAACAACAACAACAACAACAACAACAAATTAAAATATTTCAATTTTTTTTTTCAATCAAGGCTACACATTCAAAACATAAAAATCATAAAATTAAAACATGACTTACAAAAATTTGTGATTTCACGTTTTTTTCGCCATATATATTAATCACGACACACACGACATGTTCGTACGCGACAGCACACAATAGCTGTGTTCCAATGGAAACAATTTGCTACTCACAAGTACTTGTGAGTAGATAACCAAAGGAACGGGCAAAATTATGACAGCAACGATTTTGTTGTACAAAATCAAATTTGTTTGAATATTTTCAGACAATTTGGTAATACATAATGTCAAAAATTGGACATACCATGAAGGCAAAGCCTTAATCTGTGCGTACGCTGGCAGGAAAGAGGAGTATTGAGGTTCTAATAGTGAAAATGTAAATAAAATTAATTTATATATATTTATTATAAAAATCCACCGCTTTAATAGTCGAATCAATTCCATCAGTTTAATAATTTTAAATATGTATATATATTAGGATATTTATAATTGGGTCAATTTAATAATTATAATTAGTAGCTAATTGTAATTTTACAAATTTTATTGCAATTTGATAAGTAATTTTCCACAATAATCCCTTATTGTCAATCAATCGAATATAAACAAACAAAAAATTGTAATAAATCTGACATTTCAACATAATCAAACCATCACAAAGCCATCTGTTAGATTTTTTGAAACTAATATACCTACCGTCAAATTTATGCGTAACTACTTTCAACATCTACACCACCATTTGAGCATGGGTAGCTGCGAGTAGTTACAAGTACTTGTGAGTAGTTTGCTTTCTCCATTGGAACACAGCTATTATATTCACTTTTGCAATCAGGTAAAATATGCATTATTATTATAAAATTTGCGAATTAAAATCGACTTTTCACTAAAAACACTATTTTCCTTTTCGTTATGGTATTTTGCCCAATATCAGTAATAGATTTCTAATCTCCATGCAAAATATAATATACTAGTAAATTCGTATATAAAAACCTCACTAACAATTATAATTTATGATTTATAAAAATTTAAAAATTTAAATTTAAAAACCGCAAAAAAAAATCGAAAGAAAATATCAACCGTTTGACTCGAAAGTCAAAGCCTACCTGAATCATATCCTGTTGTGATGGGCTAATAGTATTCCCATCGCGTCGATACTTTCATGAAACGTGTCAGACGAATAACTCTGAGTCATGTTGATTTGCTTTTCCTCGCGAGCCATGTTGACAAACTCGTCTTACTGTACCGCCAAATTCAGATGAGTTTATTCGAAATGGCGGATGATTCCACACTTAAAAAAAAAAAAAAATAATATCAATTTTCCCGTGTCAATTTGCATATCCATACTAGAGTAACTAGAATCCGGTAACTTCTTAGTTGTTTCCCCCTTTACCTACAAAACCGGTTTTGTCGTGGATTCTTATTAGGCCTCGGCCACACTTTAAGTCTTTCGTCGTGATTCATTGATTTGAAAAAATCGTCCACATTTGATTTCTTTGCGCATTTCTTTTTTTTTTGGTATGTGCGTAAAATGCGTAAAATTATGTTTTTTGATTTAATCGTATAGTAAAAAATATTTATTATTTGCTGCGAAAACTGCTTCCTTGGTTGAAAAAATACATTTTTCGCACTCGAAGTAAACATTAAACTAAAATTAACCCAAAAACGACAAATAAACAAGGTGTCCTTGAAATATTTATCTACGTAGTAGCGCGAGAATCAGTTGAATCAAAAAAAAATATTGCTGCAAAAAGAATCAAAAATTCCCCCCCCCCCCCCAGAAAATTAGCGGATCTAAACTAAAATTTATGTAGATTCAAAATTTCAACAGACCAACAAAAATGAAATAAAAAAAATCTCATGGTCATTTTTTTTTTATTTTTTCTTAAATAAAATTAAATGATTAATAAAACGTTTTTTTTTTGTTAGCATTTTTACAAAAACACATAGAAAATTTAAAAGTTGCCGAATTCAAATAAAATGTGTGTCGACATGAAGGGTGTAAGCCTTAAAAGCTACCAGATTCAAGTTACCGTAGTATGGATATGCACAATCGAACATGGAAAGGAACTTGATGTATTTTTCCTCGTGGTAGAAATTAGGTTTTATTTTGTCCAATCCGATTACTGTGATGCCAAAAATGACATATTCCTTTTTCCACCACAAAAAAAAACAAAAATTTGGCTCAATTTAAATCCAAACCACACAAATGTGTGAGTAGAAAATATAGTATGTAGTGTCGTTTTTTGATAAAAAATTTCGCTTGATTTGAAGTCCAACCTGTCACCTGAATTGTCACCTGAAAACATAAAAAATAGCATTACTGATAATATATAAACAAATTTACCAAAACTCTTAAATAAACAAAAGATTCAATAACCAGAAAAGAAGAAGGAAAATTAACAAATTTGTTTAACTGCAGAACTCATAAGACGATCAAGAAAAGGTCAGTACTAAAATTTAACTTGCATCTAGTAACTATGACACAGGACACATGCTATTCCTTTTCTAATATCAAACGGCCCATACATCACACATAAGTAAGGTAGAGTAGGTAAAAGATAAAAATTGGGTAGAGTTGGAATACTATGACTTTAACATGGCTGTTATACTGAATCTGTACCATTAGGCAATAAAATAAATAATAAAATCTGTATCAATAATAAATAAAATTAAAAATTATACTTTGTCCTTATTAAATACTTATCATAATCTGCTTACATATAATAGAAAAGCAAGGAGTGGCATCCAGAGGTTCAATCTCGTTGAATTTTGAGTTGTTCCTGACTGAAAAAAATATATACAGTATAAATTAATTATAATGAAATTATTTGAACGTATTTGGTATATAATTACAGGATATTGACGTATCATCAATTCTAAATTTTCGTTGAAATTTTGTGTTATTAATTCCAGAACTTTAAGGTCATCGTCTGTTGAAGTTCATTGAAATTGTTTCTTTTTTTTTGTGATAACTGATTTGTTTTTATCTTGAGATTTTCCCATCATTCTAGGAAAGTAGTTTCTTTTATATCCATTAACCGTTCGAAATGTATTATCATGAAATAAGGTGACAATAAATGAGGCCAGCATTGTCGCACTTCAATTATTTTTGGATCTTGCGTTAAAAATTTTCTTTGGGTCATAAACGTCTTTTGGAAAACGGTTATTATTTCTTCCCTTAATTCGTCGTTTGAAATTTCCATTTTAAAATGTTCTTTGAGCCATATTCGTTTTGCTTCGCTTTCCTCTTCTGAATAAATGTCAAGATCTTTGGCGTAAAAATTAGGGATACCTTCCGAAATACTTATATTCCGTTTCGTTGGTTTCATTAAACTTTTTGTTGTCCTTTTTAGGTAATTATTATGATTTACTAGCTTTGTTGCTAGACCAACCGACTCGTCCGAAACCAGGTCGCCAGCACTATTTAAAACTCCCAGACCTTTTGGAAATATTATGACGACTTGTTCAGCAATTTTGCGGAATATAGTTTGTGGGATATAAAAGGAAGTTCGCCGCATATCTGTTACTATATTGTATGAACAAAATCAGTATAATACCGGCCCAAAGGTTTTTGGTCATTCAATAAACTGGTTAATTGATCAGACATTTTGTTATATGGTATTTGGTATCCTGCGAATAACTTTTGAGCGTTCAAAATGCCAATATTATCAGATCTTTCGGAGTTAAGCGAAGAAATTCGCCCGCTAGACATTGAAATTGTTGAGCTTAAAGGTGAATCTGGAAGTTCTACAATCTCCAAAGTAGAAATAGTATTTGATTTTGCAGAAGTATTAATCCAGCTTATAATAGCATTACTTGTGTCAACATCTGTCGCAGTCTGCTGTTCAGCCACGCTAGTTTCGTTTTTGTTTTCTAGTGAAGAGGCTAGTGTCCATTTTTCGTTTTCCGGGTATAATTGAAAAATTTCGTTTTTTTCACCATAGTATTGGAGTACTTCTGCATCATCTATTTCAGTTCCATCGGATTCAAGAACTAGCTTGGATCCTTCAATTCCTGCAGCGTTTGCTGAAAATAAAAAATTAACTCAATTGAAAGTTTTTATAGTTTTTTTTTTGTTGAGTGTATACCTTTTTCTATAATAGTGGACAATTGACCAGTAAATACGAAGCTTTTTTGATGGTTCGACTAGTATCCCAAATTTTAACGACTAACCGTGCGGATGACATAATTTAAATTCAATCTAAAGAAAAAAAGTTATTTAATAAACTATAGTAATAAAATGTTTAAACCTCACCAAAAGTGCGGTACAGCCCATGTTAATGTGGTGTACTCGATTTGCTCAATTGTACAGGTCGTGAAAGGAAAAGGAGAGGATAAATCGGAAGGAACGACTATTATGTCATTTGTATATATATATTATTGATTTCATATAATCCTAATTTGTAATTAAAAATCATCGAAAACACGTTTCCATAAAAGGCTAAATTTGTAAAATTTTCATTGATTAATATGTTTTTTATTGTTAGAGCTTTAACAGTCCCATTATGGTTATTAGATATCGCCAGCGACTGGTCCAAAAAATAATCAACATTTTTAAATGTGACTCGGCTGGTTTGATATGGGAACTGTTTTGCAACTGACAAACATTTTGTTTGTGAAAACTTTTTGACTGCAACATCAGCAGAAAATCTTTGGCCATCTAGGGTTGACTGCAAAATTTGATGTCTTTGTGTTAACGATTTTGTTAAATTAATAAAATTTCGAGTTTTTGCAGCAATTTGTTTAAAATATTGATGTTTGCTTTCAAATCTAAGTGTTGAAAATTTTACTAATGGACCATACAATTTCATAAGTAATGGATAATGCTGAATGTAATGATGCTTTCGAATCAGACTTTTATTTGGAAATAATAAAATTCTTAGTTCGAGATATCGATCAATTAATCCTTCTAAACAATTGATTTGGGTAAAAGTGACATGATGTGATGAGATAATTTGAGTTATTTCCAAAAGTAGTGTTACCATTTCAAAAACACTATCATTTAAATTTTTAATTTTACCATTAAGTACTAATGGTAGTAAAGTGAGTTGATTTAAAATCCTCTGCTAGATTCCCTAAACACTAAATTTGAAACATCATCGTTATACGAAAACTTGGTTCTTAAATCTCGGCGCGTTCGGTAATTAATTTTAAATTCTGGTAATGTTATGTGACTATATCTACAAAAATATTCAGTAGAACTGAAGTTTTCGAGGAATCCTCCAATTTGATGCAAACCTAAGTTATCACCACAAATTGCTATGATTGATCCTTTTATCGACTCTGTAGCTCCTCTAATAGTTATACCATCTTCTTCTAATATCTTCAAATCTGATATAACATTTTCGCAAAGAGAATTAAACCCAAATGTTTTTAAGTGTGATTCAGTACATAATAAACAAAACATTATGTTATTGATTTGTGACCTGTTGTGAGCATGTAAATTTCTAAGAACAAAATAAACGCCTAACACCTTGTGTTTTAATTTAGCTGAACTTAATGGATTGCACACTTCAAATGCGTCTACGTAGAACAAAATCTCAACACGCTTTTTGTTATAAAAGAAATCGTTATTTTTGTATAATAAACCGTCTTTGTAATCTTGAAGTTTAGTTCATCAATAATCTTTCGAACTTGGATTGTTAACACTTCTGAGTAATGCGAAAGTTTCTCAGCAATACAAGAAATAACACGTTCGGGAATATTATGTTCAGTTTTTAGTTTCAATAACAATTCGGATGTTCACTTTTTAATGTCTGTCTCAGGATCACTATGAACACCTTGTAGAGTAAGTAAATTAGATTGGGGATTCAGCCCTATTTTAGAATGCTCTGATAATTCTGGCATTGAATGTTCTGGTATAGCAGCTTCATGTCTATCAAACAAAACATCACTGACAACAGAATCATTTTTTAAAATTTTTAATTTATGTACAGAATTTATGTGATTACGAAATGTTTTTTCGTGTGTAAATTTTTTTACACATTTTGATATTGGGCATTTGATTTGATGGCTCTGAGGATTTCGGAAATGTTTCATAACACGACCTAAATAAGCAGCCGTGTTCAGAACAACAAAAACTGTTTCCAATTTCTGTTTTTTCTTTTGGGGTTTTTCTGTGATTTCTGTAAACGTGAGAAAGGTAATTATTATGCCTATTGAAAACTTGTTATAAACAGTTATTGTACAGGCACTTGAAAACAGCTCTTGTTTCTAATATATGAATTCTTAAATGGAAGCTATATTTTAATAAAGACGCACAAATTTTATAACAATTTACACAAACGAACATTATAGCGCTATTGAAAGGAAAGTCATAAATATTAAAAGGACTATCACAATTACGATGAAGTTCTCTCCAAGTCAACAAATCCTATTTGAAAAGTTTAGTTTAATTAAATTTAGTAAAGACATTGTACATTACGGCTAAACTTTAATAACACGAGGATTACCTAACCTTAAATTTATTGAATTGCTAACGTACCTATTCACAAACAACCTTATTTCACTTTCCAACTCTACACTGAATAATTATTAATTTTAATAATTAATTATTATTAATCACTTTTTAACTTTTTTTTTAAATTTAAATATAAATTGAACTTTATTATAAAATATTTTTTATTTCACATCTGCGTGGTATCAACTGCGTGGTAAAATGGTAAAATGAGATTTCATCATATTCGTTTGTTCGGTCGTGCATTTTACTTTTGTTTAATATATGTACGAATTTCGCCGATCTCATATACATTTATTTAAAAAAGTATGTAATTTTACACACATTTTCTTGCAATTTTAAATTTATTTTTACAAATACATAAAATGACTGTAATATTATACAACAACAAATAAAATTGTTATTTACCATTACAATTCGAACGAAATTATTGTAAATTAATATGTGTAATAAACTTAATTTAATTTTACATACTTACACGATTACTATTTATACTATTTTCAAGTAAATTTCAATTGTAATTAGTTAAAATTACAAACTGAATGTGATATTCAAACTAAAATCCTGCAATATGATATTTTTATTGAAGTTTACTGAAAAAATTTATTATTGCACGAAAGTTAAATAAAAAAATAAGAAATTGTGTAATTTTACGTAGAATTAGTAGTTTTGTGGTGAAAAGCTTGTAAAATGCAAGTTGAAAATTCAATTTTTTTTTACTGTGATAAGGATGTCCTGCGATAACGTTCCCCATTCAGTCTAAGGGCATTTTCCTGTTCGTTTTCAAAGAAAAACGGCCCAATGATGCCACCAGCCGATAAACCACACCACACAGTGACTCTTGGAGGATGAACTTCTGTTTCGTGAATAACTTGAGGATTTTCGGCTTCCCAAATTCGGCAAATTTGGTTATTGACGTACCCAGTAATATGAAAATTAGCTTTATCGCTTAAAATGATTTTTTAGGAAAAGCTTATTTCGTTCAAGCATCCAATTAACAAAACGACGACGATTAGTTGAGTTAGTTGAATTTTGTATGGATACAAATGAAGATCAAAGATGTCTAGTTGATGTGCTTGATTTATTACGAACACTTTCACTAACAGCTGCCACTCTATCAGGAATACGAAGTGGATAAACATGTTGATATGGTCTACGACCTTCCACTGAACCAGTTTTTTTTTTCAAAACTCTCATGTAATTTACGAAATGTTGTTGTTTTGGAACAATTATTTTCATACAGAGAATTTGTGACGACGCGGCGACTGAGACAAAAAACAATTTTTGATAGTACTGTAAGGGCACAGACAAATCACAATGTGACAAATTAACAGTAATATTGTTAAAGTTAGCCAAAATTTTCCAGCCCCAAGATAATGCAAATAGTGTCTTTGCTATCCAGCCGAAAAATGGAATGCAGTTGTTGTTTTGTTTTTCTATTCCACCCGAAAAAATATTTTATAGCCGAAAGATATATTATTTAAACCTAGTTCTACTGTCATCTCCAAATAACCAGAATACAGCAAAAATCTGTTTGGAACTAAATAACTTTATAGAATTGGTCCAAATTCTATGACATGTAAATTACAATCCGAAACTAAATTAGTGAAACGTGCTGTCTTTCTTTTTAGTTACCCACCTTCTCATCAATTCTACTAAGGCCATTATATAGGTTATAATACTAGGTACGCCCAGGCGTAATTATGAGAAAGTCTGAAGGGGTTACGGGGTGTAATTTGGTGTATTGTAATGTACCAGAAAATCCAAAATTTTCGAAACTAAATTAATAAAATGTTCTGCAACTTTTGAGTTACTCACTTTTAATGGATCACTGTAACAGTCTGAAATGCATATTATACCGTGCACATAAAACGAATTGAAAGTGTTCAAAAGGAGTTTCTTGTTTTTTTATTAAAGAAAAGTGTCTGGGATTATGACCAAAATGTATCATTAAATGACAATGTAGCCCAGAACAGATTGCAAAGATTAAATGTTGCGACAGCCATTAATTAGTTGGTGCTGGCTTTATATTGGCTCCAACTGATAAATCCGATAGTGTACAATGATGCACAATACATTGTACTTTTGGTGCCGTATTGTTGGTTTGATTCTAAAAGGTAACTCTTAAGTTCGGGAGGACTCTAATCTGAACAAATAATATATGTATAGTTCTACTGAAAAATTAGTCACTTTGAATTTTTCTTATATAACTTAAAGACTATTCTAATTTTCGTTTAGCTATATACGAAGTGACATTTGACTTTGAGTTGGACATTTCAATGTTTCCGTTTCGTCATTGTGGGATTTGTTATTCGCCAAAACAAAATCAAAATATAAATGGAATTTCTCATTATGCTACTCCATTCAATTCTCGTGTCATGGTCGGACGATATTTGGTGCTTGTCATTGGCGCGTGATGCAAAAAAGATATTGCTGTTGTTGTATGTGTATAAAAGTCTGAAAGTTGTGCTTTTTTGTATGTATTAGCTGTGTGGAACTCAGTTAGTCCGTGAGCTCATAATGGATCTACAGATGACTGATGATGTGGCGACTCATGAAAATGGATGCTTTTACGCTGTGAATCCACTGAACGTACACCGAAGATGTGACGCCTTACCATTAAAATATTATTCAAATTTGGACGATTTTCATTTTGTTGTTGCATTCCCGGTAAATCCAGTGAATTCAAGAATTCAACAGGATAAGGTTCAACAGGTTAACGCTTCGTCAGGATCAAGAACCGTGTTGATAGATTTGAACGATATTTCATTGCCAGGCAATGTTGTATTTTAAAATTAATAGCTTGCTTACGTAGCCACGCATTATTAATGTGTTTAGCATGCAAATCTGGGAATATGCTCCATACCATGTTGCAAAAATTGTCTGACAATTTGATGCATTGTGTATTTCCATGCAATTGAATTTTTCCATTGCCAATGTTAAGCAATTGTTCGGAGAATGGCATTGCCAATGGATCGTTTTGTAGTTGAACACGGATATTTATGGCGTAATTTATTGACATTTCGCCATAGGTATGATTGTTTCAAACATGCGTTAATTTGGCAATGTCTCTCGGAAATCACTGAACAGCAACAGCAGAGCGCCACCGACAAGTGCTGGTATTATCGTTGAGATATTTCATCATTCTATCGAGAAGTGAATGCTTGTGTGCCATAGTGCATTCATCCCAGATAATAATTTTTCAATTTGGCGTTTTAATGGCGTACTGAAATGAATGAGTGGCATATTCGACATGAGAATGCAAATATTCTCAATCTTTATTAACGCCTCGTTGTATATATCCGGCGAAAAATCGATTTTGCGATCTTCATCAGTGGTGCAACGGAAAAGTTCTTGTCAACAATATGACGAATAATTGGCGAATTTGATGAGGAGAGGAACTGCAGTACTGCAAGTGTGAGATCCCAAAGGTTGTCTTCTTCCAGAAAATACAATTCACGACACGCATCGTGGTATTTGTCGTACAAAATACCATGAACTGTTCGCAATTACTGAAAGGAAACCAGTCCAGGAACGTTAACCAACAACAAACGCGAAAAGAAGCATTCTCTTTGATTCGGATGGACTGTATATAATCGGCCTAATGTATTTTCCATGAATATGCCGTCGTATCCTTGGACTTTGAGGCACATCAGTATACATTAATGTCTGTCAGAACTGACCGAAAATACCTGGTTAGTTGCATAGTTCAAATAACTCAGTTAGTGTATTTTTTGGGCAGTTAATGCTTTTTGTAGTGCAGTCTCTTCCGTGAAATAAACACGCTGCCTATTTTCAAGGTGCACAGCCAAATCTATAACGGCAGGGTCTTAGCCGTTTATGGGAAAACTCAAAATGCGCCAAACTACTTCATTGGTGCTAATGAATCTGCCTATTTGATAACGTGTTATTTCATCGTTATCATTTAAATTTTGACAGCAAATGCAGCCATATCGCTGCCCTTATGAACGTACTCAAATGTATTTGATGGACTTCACCGAACTGCAGAACTCAACGTTTATGTGTGCTTTATCGGTTTTGCATAGCAATGGCGAATACAGAACCACCCAGCGATTGTCAATGTCAACCGTTCCGCCATTGGCAGAATAGATCCAATTGGCAGAACAACGCCAAGCTGACTTGCGCATGTATTTATGTGTATATAGCGGTGTTATTCGGTTTTTATTATTTAAGTTAACAACACTCACTATATTTATATTATTATATAAACTGTTTACCATTTATTTATAAAGTTTTGGTACACGTTTTTCTTACAATTATTGTTTTCTTAATATTAAGTTCACACTATAAAATGGTGAACGATTGTTCGGCACTTTCACACTTTATATTATTATTTGTAAGAGACTGTGTCTCTTGAGATTCTAAAACGCGACTGATCCTTTTTCGTTTCTTGTTTTAATTTTTTTTGGTAAGTTTCTCGATATTTATCGATCGTCGATAATTATCGAGATTCGCGGAATTCATTTGTAGGTGGTGAAATAGCTCTATTCAGCAAAACGAGCTATGCCTCGTAGTTAAGCGGTGCGGTGTATAAATAGTTTTGCTACGAGGAGTGCCACGAAGTGAAAATGATTTTGAGCCGCTACATGTACGTTAAGTACCCCGGAGTTTGACATCAACAGAAGTTCAATTATTCATGAACTTCTCAGAATGTTTTAATGGTCAATTATTCTTGAACTGATCATTTTTTTTCATTTTATAAAATATTTGGTGGTGGTGGGGGGAAGGGGTGACATTTTGGGGTTATATGTTCCAATATGGGAAAAATCTTAAAAAAATAAAAACAAACATTTCTGGAACACAATCGCAGCTCCGTAAATTTAAACCATCTAGGGACCTACTCAAATACACATAAAATATTTCATTAAAATCGATCCAGCCGTTTAAGAGGATGTCATTTACATACACACGAACAGAAGAATATAAAAATTGGGGGTGGAGGGCGGGTGGTGAAATTTTGGAAAAAGCAGTAGGGGAATACTTGGATGATTCATTCCCAAACTTGTGTATTGGTAGGGGTGGCCCTATTCCTTGGCTCGCACAGTCCCCAGACCTCAAATCCATGGATTTCAACAAATGTACCCATCAGAGACATTTTAATTGAAATGATAAGCGCCACATTAGAAAAAAAAATTAAATGGAATGCAACTTCGCACAATAACCGTGGAGATAAGAAAAAGATACCTTGCATGCATACGGAGTTGAGTAGGTCATTTTGAACAAAAACTAATAAATGGAGTTGATTAAAAATTTATCAATAACTAACCCGTGTTAAACAGTACCTCTTATTTTGACCACGAAATGAAACCGGTGTGAAGTTTCTAACGTTAATTAAAAGTGTAGCACACGCAACAAATATTCTGCAGCGTATGCAACTTATCTATGCAGTGTATGCAACTTATTTAACATGTAAATAATTTATAAGAAAAACCTCAAAAACTAACATTTTTCGAATTAAAAACAAACGAAAAATATATGTACAAATATGTATTAAAGTTTTCAAAGTTTTATCATACACTAATATTTTCCAATTGAGGTTAAACACATAATTAACACTCCATCCTAGAGTTTTCGCAATATAGCCACTAGTATTCTCAAATAGTAGATATTCTAGCCTATTCAAATTTGTATAGCCCGTACATATAAAAAGGTTGGGCTCCTCTGACAAAATTTCATATTTTGATAAAACATGTATATGGAATCAGTACCTACAATCCCAATTAACACTCCATCCTAGAGTTTTCGCAATATAGCCATTATTATTATCGAATAGTAGACATACGAGCCTATTTAAATTTGTATAGCCCGTACATATAAAAAGGGTTGGGCTCCTCTGAAAAAACTTCATTTTTTGATAAAAAAATTATATGGAAGCTGTACCTACACTCCCAATTAATACTCCATCCTAGAGTTTTTGCAATATAGCCACTAGTATTCTCAAATAGGAGACATTCAAGCGTTTTCAAATTTTTATAGCCCGTACATATAAAAAGGGTTGGGCTCTTCTGACAAAATTTCATTTTTTGATAAAAAAATTATATGTGTACTATTCGATAATAGTAGTGGCTATATTGCGAAAACTCTAGGATGGAGTGTTAATTGGGAGTGTAGGTACAGATTCCATATAATTTTTTTATCAAAATATAAAATTTTGTCAGAGGAGCCCAACCTTTATTATATGTACGGGCTATACAAATTTGAATAGGCTCGAATGTCTACTATTTGAGAATACTAGTGGCTATATTGCAAAAACTCTAGGATGGAGTATTCATTGGGAGTGTAGGTACAGCTTCCATATAATTTTTTTTATCAAAATATGAAATTTTTTCAGAGGAGCCCAACCCTTTTTATATGTACTGGCTATACAAATTTGAATAGGCTCGAATATCTACTATTTGAGAATACTAGTGGCTATATTGCGAAAACTCTAGGATGGAGTGTTAATTGGGATTGTAGGTACAGCTTCCATATAATTTTTTTATCAAAATATGAAGTTTTTTCAGAGGAGCCCAACCCTTTTTATATGTACGGGCTATACAAATTTAAATAGGCTCGTATGTCTACTATTCGATAATAATAATGGCTATATTGCGAAAACTCTAGGATGGAGTGTTAATTGGGATTGTAGGTACAGATTCCATATACATTTTTTATCAAAATATGAAATTTTGTCAGAGGAGCCCAACCCTTATTATATGTACGGGCTATAAAAATTTGAAAAGGCTTGAATGTCTCCTATTTGAGAATACTAGTGGCTATATTGCAAAAACTCTAGGATGGAGTATTCATTGGGAGTGTAGGTACAGCTTCCATATAATTTTTTTTATCAAAATATGAAGTTTTTTCAGAGGAGCCCAACCTTTATTATATGTACGGGCTATAAAAATTTAAAAAGGCTCGAATGTCTCCTATTTGGGAATACTAGTGGCTATATTGCAAAAACTCTAGGATGGAGTGTTAATTGGGATTGTAGGTACAGCTTCCATATAATTTTTTTATCAAAATATGAAGTTTTTTCAGAGGAGCCCAACCCTTTTTATATGTACGGGCTATACAAATTTAAATAGGCTCGTATGTCTACTATTCGATAATAATAATGGCTATATTGCGAAAACTCTAGGATGGAGTGTTAATTGGGATTGTAGGTACAGATTCCATATACATTTTTTATCAAAATATGAAATTTTGTCAGAGGAGCCCAACCCTTATTATATGTACGGGCTATAAAAATTTGAAAAGGCTTGAATGTCTCCTATTTGAGAATACTAGTGGCTATATTGCAAAAACTCTAGGATGGAGTATTCATTGGGAGTGTAGGTACAGCTTCCATATAATTTTTTTTATCAAAATATGAAGTTTTTTCAGAGGAGCCCAACCTTTATTATATGTACGGGCTATAAAAATTTAAAAAGGCTCGAATGTCTCCTATTTGGGAATACTAGTGGCTATATTGCAAAAACTCTAGGATGGAGTATTAACTGGGAGTGTAGGTACAGCTTCCATATAATTTTTTTATCAAAATATAAAATTTTTTCAGAGGAGCCCAACCCTTTTTATATGTACGGGCTATACAAATTTAAATAGGCTCGTATGTCTTCTATTCGATAATAATAATGGCTAAATTGCGAAAACTCTAGGATGGAGTGTTAATTGGGATTGTAGGTACAGCTTCCATATAATTTTTTTATCAAAATATGAAGTTTTTTCAGAGGAGCCCAACCCTTTTTATATGTACGGGCTATACAAATTTAAATAGGCTCGTATGTCTACTATTCGATAATAATAATGGCTATATTGCGAAAACTCTAGGATGGAGTGTTAATTGGGATTGTAGGTACAGATTCCATATACATTTTTTATCAAAATATGAAATTTTGTCAGAGGAGCCCAACCCTTATTATATGTACGGGCTATAAAAATTTGAAAAGGCTTGAATGTCTCCTATTTGAGAATACTAGTGGCTATATTGCAAAAACTCTAGGATGGAGTATTCATTGGGAGTGTAGGTACAGCTTCCATATAATTTTTTTATCAAAATATAAAATTTTGTCAGAGGAGCCCAACCTTTTTATATGTACGGGCTATACAAATTTGAATAGGCTCGAATGTCTACTATTTGAGAATACTAGTGGCTGTATTGCGAAAACTCTAGGATGGAGTGTTAATTGGGATTGTAGGTACAGCTTCCATATAATTTTTTTATCAAAATATGAAGTTTTTTCAGAGGAGCCCAACCCTTTTTATATGTACGGGCTATACAAATTTGAATAGGCTCGAATATCTACTATTTGAGAATACTAGTGGCTATATTGCGAAAACTCTAGGATGGAGTGTTAATTGGGATTGTAGGTACAGCTTCCATATAATTTTTTTTATCAAAATATGAAATTTTTTCAGAGGAGCCCAACCCTTTTTATATGTACTGGCTATACAAATTTGAATAGGCTCGTATGTCTGCTATTCGATAATAATAATGGCTATATTGCGAAAACTCTAGGATGGAGTGTTAATTATGTGTTTAACCTCAGTTGGTAAATATTAGTGTATGATAAAACTTTTAAAACTAATCCATATTTGTACATATATTTTTCGTTAGTTTTTAATTCGAAATTATTAATTTAATGTTAGTTTTTGTGGTTTTTCTTATAAATTATTTACATGTTAAATAAGTTGCATACACTGCATATATAAGTTGCATACGCTGCAGAATATTTGTTGCGTATGCTACACTTTTAATTAACGTTACAAACTTCACACCGGTCGAAATGAATGATGTCTTTGACACGTAGCATACCGTTGGAAAGAGCATAAACTAGAGAAGAGACAACCTCTACTTGCATTTATTTAGAAGGTAGATTTTTTTTTTACTTTTACACATTTTTTACGATTTGGAAGCCCATAACTCATTTTTCTTAAACCCATTGTATTAAATAATTATTTATTTAGTTATTTCGTGTTTTTTCGACTAAAAACAAAAAAGTTATGACCATTTAAATGTGAGATTTTGGGTAATTTAAAAAAAAACTTAAAAATATCATATATCAGTTACCGTGACACCTAGACATCAGCTCCATGGGATGAAAGCTTTCAAATGACCCCTCCCCCCCTTAATCTGTCAAAATGATATTTTGTCGTTCCACCTCCCAAACACCCTGTATAAAGATAATGAGGGCCAATAATAAGGTAAATTTATAATAAGATCCGTTATTATGCTTACTTGAGAGTCACTCTGTGTAGGGTATTATTCCGGCTGGTTTTATAAGGTTCCCGCTAAAAATTATAAAGTGCGAAATGATGCACAATGCATAGTGCTACTTGTGCGATAGCTGGTTTGGTTCCGGTTAGCATGACACACATGAAATTTCTAATTTTCGTCATTTTCGGCATATTGTCTTCAACTTCTACTGAGTTGACATAATTTTTTAATACATTGTCTACATGTGTAGAATATTGATTTAATATGCGGTGCAGATAATATAATAATTTGAAGTATTTTCTTTTTTTTTCTTTAAGGGCGAACACTCGAAAATTTTAATCTTATTTCAATCACGGACTGGAGATCTGCAGTATAATGGAATTTTCAAACCAGTTGTGATCTTAAAATGACGTATCAACGTACGTAATTTGATACCCAAATACCCAATATCCTAGTTTTACATAAATATAAACGGTGTACGAATAATTTTATGAATCACTGTATATACATAATATGTATATAATTTTATTTGTTTATTTAGTTATGTGCTTGAGTCAGTCAGTTAGTATAACGTACGTTGTTTCTATATAATATTTATACATACACAACTCACATTGAGACATACATCTATATACATAAATGTGTATTTATATTGTGTATATCCGTTTTTTGTTGTATTTCATTATTTTTGTTTTATTCTACGTACGAGTATATTATTTATATACACTGCCGTATTAGTTTGAAACTTGGCATTTCAAGTGCTTTGTAAATAGACATTCCCTCAGTTTTGGACTACTGACAATTTCATATATAAATAGATTTGTAAATGTGTGCAGTGTGTATACTACATTCATGAATACGTCGTCGATATACGTATGTAGAGAACCCAACAATTTTTTTATGTACTTAATTGAATCAAAAAAAAAATAGTAAACACATATTCGAGACACAGAATCATATAAACATATAAAAAGATAAAATGTCATTGAAGACACTGTACATTTCGGATCTTTCAAATTTTCCATTTAATGTAATTTAAATTAATTTTATTATGTAGACGTACGAACTATATAGATGTATAGTGAATCATATGAAAAACTAAACCAATTTAAATTGAATAAAATTTACAAATAATAATAATTTTTTTAATCTGAATTTAATTACATAAAATGAACATTAGTTTCGCATTAGTAACATTATTTTTGTAATAAAAGCAGATTAAAAGGTATTTATTATTGGGATGGGGAAATGGAAGGAAAATAATTTTCTAATATAGGAAATACCTTAGTTCTTAATTTTCGCTCTACTCGTATATAGGATACGTGTATTATAGTTATATCGTGTGTTTTTCAGAATACGATAAAATAAAATCCGTAATTGTTGCTCGGTTACCGATAATAATTGCGATGGGTACCTGTATATAGTGCTACATGGCAGCAGCAGAAAAAGAGGATTTTATTTTTTCCTAAATTCAATCCCTATATTTAATAAAAATATGTACGGAATTTTATGTTTCGTTAGTCGATCGATCTGGTGGATGGCTGTTGTCAAGCACCAGCGAAAATACATAAAAATTTAAAGCACAATTTTTGGATTGTATTTTGATCCGATAGATAATGTTACGGGTAAATTACTACGGGTTTAATCATGTAATTTATTTGTGACACGTGTTATTTCTAGTAGCCATTTTGAAGTTAGCTGTTTTTGTCAGTATATCTTTTACTAAGATAAGTTTGAAACTCCTTGCGGTTATAGTTGAAAAATGTAAGTCAACATTGTTGATTCAAATACCAGAACTTAAAGGTTAGTAATTAAATCGACAATGCGCTTAATTTATTTAAAATTGAATAATTAAAGGCATTTTGAAATCACAAATCTTATTTTTCTTCGTTGGCACTACATCCCATGAAAGGATTTCGCCGCCATAATAATCATCTACTAAATAACTCTTTATGCAACAAGGAAGCGCTATAGGCACTACAACCAAGATTTTGAGCGTCCTGTTCTATATCGTTCATCCATTGTAATAGGGTGCTGACTCCAGAGTCTGTTTTATGGTACGGGTTTGAGAACGAAGAACATTGCCGAGCTATCTAAGCCTTCTCCTTCTTTAATTGGACCTTACACCATTCGAACTAATTTATACGCTTATAAAAACGGCAAGGTTTTTAAAAGTATCTAGGGGTCTTATCAACACTTTGTATAGATACTAAATTTCATTTTTTGCTATATATTACGAGACTTTAAAATTTTAATTTAAGCGTACAATGCTTAGCAGTCTGCTGCAATCCGCCGTGATATGTCCGCAAAGACTGAGTTTTGCACATTTACCATTGATCCCAAGTATTTAAGCGTATTCTTCTTTTCGTATTATGTGGCCTCAGCTAAAAAATCTCCGCGTATTTGCCATTTCACGATAGTCATGTTGGTAATTGGTTTTCGCTTCGACAATATGGTGGCCAATTTTTTCGGCTGTTATTTCCAACGGAAAAGACACGATGTTACGACCCAGGATGCATATGTCGTCCGCGTAAGCTAATCTTTGACTTAATTTGTAATACGCTATGTTAAGCTTTCAAAAGACGTCTTCTAACGATAAAGTGGGCTATATGTATATGAAGCTAGCCCGATACTCAGCCTGAAAAAACGCGATGGCAACACTAAACTATCACTATCGTGACAGATTACTATCCCAGCCCGAAAAAATATCACTATCGCGACAGTAAATAGTGTCACGATACAATGTCATATCATTTATAACATTCAGCCCGAAATTTTAAAATTACTTTTATGAATTTTTAAGATATATTACTTTTATTTGGTAAATGAAGCTAGCCCGATATTCAGTTGAAAAACCCCGTTAGCAATACTAAACTACAACTATCGAGAAAGTTTTATATCCCAGCCCGAAAACTACCACTATTGCGACAGTAAAATGTGTCATGGTAATCTGTTATGACATTTAGAGCATTCAGCCCGAAATTATAAATATAACTTTTACGTATTTTTAAATTATCCCCTAAATTGTTTGGAAACCTACACAGCCCAAACCTAACATGAAAACGACAACGCGGAAACTTAATTAGCATTACGTGATTGAACACTATGAATATAGCAAGAAATTTCAGCCCGAAATTTTGTTTTGTTGTTTATATATAGTCGATTGAAGTTTTGCTACAACCCAATATGCAATGCCGACGGAATTCCCTTTAAATTCGCGTTCTAAAACCACACTGCTTCTATGGAAAGAACCACGTGTATCACGCGGAAATTCGTACTCCCTGCCAAAGAAAAGGGTCATAAAAATTCCGGTGTCGGTGTGAATCCCAACTAAAAAGAGAAAAAACCACAGAAACAAAAAGCACGTGTTTGTATATTTTTCCAATTGGAATAAAAAATAATTCTTATTTGAAATAAAACAAAATTTTCCATTTATAATAAAATAAATATTAATTTTTTATTCACATTATTTTTTATTTGTGTACAAAAAAACATAGAAAATTTATTTACATATTTAAATTTCATAAATTGCGTTTTGTATTGCATCCGCCACGTTGTATTGCATCCGCCAGCATATTGAGATCTTGAAAAAAAAAATCATTGAAAATTTACTACGTAAATGTATTTCGCGACGACGCCATTGTGAGACAGATCTCTATTACCTTTTTAGTCCACATTTGCACATCGCGATCAATAATTAAGTTAATAATTATTATTATATATTTAAATTTAAAATTATTTACTTTAACAAATCGAAAAACATTATAATAAAACACAACACTTTAAAGTAAAAAAACTAATTATGTAGTGCAACCGTGCACGTCGACTTGTCAGGAGAAGAGAAACTGAAAATAAAAGATACAATCGAAACTTATAAAACGAAAATAATATTACCGCGAAATAGAAAGAGAAAAACAATTATTTTTCTCCACAATCAATATTTTTTTGTCTTTGATATTTTGTAGTACGGAATTTTGTACGACATTTGAGCAGTTTTTTCCATACAGTGGAATAATTGCATACTGGGAAACTGAGAGATTTGTAGAAAAATTCTATCTGGAATTATCTAGATATAGTCGTTTGAATCTCTACTCACAGGCGATTCACGAGCACTTGGCGTATACTTAATAATTTTTCTACAAATTTCTCAATTTTTAGTCAAAACTTCAACGAATCCGTGGTATATACCAAGTGCTCGTGAATCGCCTGTGAGAAGAGATTCAAACGACAATCCTGTAAGGATGTTTCAGGAAATATTCTAGTTTTGTAGCCAAGATTTTAACGAATTCTTTTGTATAAGTGAAGTGGTTGTGAATTTTTCGTAAGGCGATATTCAAACGACTATATCCAGATAATTCCAGATAGAATTTTTCTGAAATTCTGTCGGTTTCTAGTCAAATCTTTAGCAAGTGTGATGTACATAGGTCAAGTGCTCATGAATCCTTTATAAGGCGAGATATAATAGAATTTACTCCAATTAATATCCGATAAAGTTTTTCTCAAGCAGAATTTAGTTCCCATAATACCAGTGAAATTTTTTTTGAAAACTTAACCTAATGATTTTTTTAATTTGATGTTACAGCAGTAATATTTTTTTATTATTTTATCAAAATTTAGAAGCCACGATTAGTTCGATATTTATTTAATACACAATTAATTAATAGTTATAATTTGCGTGTGACACAAATTTGCTTTATAGTTATAATTTGCTTATATTTTGTGTCATGACAGAAGTTGTATTGCCATACGTAAAAAATTAAAATTTCGGGTTGAAAATTCGGGCTAGCTTCACGGAGGTAGTCAACTGGATTTTCCAAATGCTCAATGAACTTTAATAAATCATACCGCCATAATGATGACACATAAACGTTGTCGATTCCGGCCCCGGAACATTCTGATTTTTTACCTTTTTTAGCTCCTTTCTAAATGCACTACGTAGTGTGTTAATTTTCCCTTTCACATCTTCAACAGTTGCATTAACTTTAGCTTTCTTTAAAATGTCAAAAATTGTCATTTTAAATGATAATGTATATGCTACTTTATAGTCCGAATTTTTTCAGTAGCACAGTACTAAGAAGAAATATTCCGTCTTATTTAAGAACGTTATCTCCATGGTCACGATACTCCTTCCGGCTGTTGCGAGTAATCACATGTAGACGTTTATTCAGAGGTTTTTGACGATCGATTAGAAGGAGAATATTTCCCGACTATGAGTTAAAGCCTCAGCATAATTCTCTGTTGTTGTTCCCTCTACGAAAAATGATTCGTGTGATTTGTGTCACCGTCCTGCTGACAACACATATTCTGGACATCCATTTCTTCCAATTTGTTAAACAAAAAATTCTTAATCATATTCCAAACCTATATCGAGCTTCATTTACAGTAACAGCAATCCGAGCCTCATTTTAAAAAAAATACAGTTCGATTACTGCAGTAGCCCAAAAACCACACCTGGCAATCACATTCTGAGGATGCATCGGTTTTTCCATTATTCCTGATGAATTTTCTTCACCACGATTTTGGCAATTAGCCATACAAGAAACGGATACTTTTCGATTCCATATTCTGACTAACTTTCACAAAATTTAAAATAATTTGTAACTGTAAATATGCGTTGTTCAATCGAATATCTCGATCTAGACACGCTTAACCTATATAGTGTAGGTTTCCCTGTCAGAGAGATTTCCTCAAAATTGAAACCTTACATTTATAGATCTTCAGCTTTTATTACCTCAAGGTTGAGTTCAAAATAATCGCTCTTAGAGTTCTGGCAATGAGTCCATTGGCCCTTTGCCATTGTGAATTGTTCACCCACGACGCTTCAATTAGTCGGTTGAAGCTGCACCTAGAGCTATCGCTTTTATTTAGCCATGCAATCCTTTGATACACAATTCCATAGTTTTTTGTCAATTATTCACTGGTTTCAATCAATAAAAGAAATATTAACCCTTCAATGCATGATTTTTTCTATTTTGTTGAAAAAATTCCACATTATAGTTTCTGCAATCCTTATTTATAATATTAAAATAAGAATTTCTAATTATTTGTAGTTTCCTCGGAAAATTGATTTTCGTGGTTGTATCATATATGATACGGCATGCATTTACGAGTAAAAAACAAACAAAATTTTTTTTTATTTCTTTTTTTTTTCAAATTTTTTAAATAACTAAAAATGTTAACAAATGTTAACAAAACTATTTAATAATAAAAATTAAAATAATAAAGGACATAACACAATTTCTGTCTTTGTTACAACAAAGATGTATGTTACATTTTTCACACATTATAAAAGTGAGTTTGGAACTTCCAGGTAACTTACACCGCTGTTTTTCCAATGTCCAGTTGAGAAAATACGATACACTGACAGACGTCTATTGCAGCTATGTGACTTGCGTAGGGCTTTTTTCGTTTAACGTCTATCTCAAGACTAATACTATTGGTTGATGGTCGGTCGGGCTCGTTTTAAATAGTTGTAATTATCATTGACTCAACAGGCTTTCAGCAAGTTGAATTCTAAAGTTTATTAGAGCGAAATGTTCCTTTCCTAAATCACCACCGATTCTTTTAGAAAGTAGCCATGAATTTACCACCGTGATATCTTAAAGATGGTAAATATTCGTATGCACCATTTCTTGGAGCGTTTTTGTGGTGACCTATTTTCCCTTTAGAGCACGTTAGGTTGGTAACTTGCTTGAAAATAGTCTGTCACGACGTACTGTGCCAATTGATTGAACACCTACTTTATTTAGTTCTAAAACCAATGGTACGCCCGTGTAATAATAATCGAAGTAATCGTGGTGGTTCGCATTTCTTGGTACATTTCATAGTAATCGAATGACCAAATTTGATGAGCTTCCCAAACCTTTTTCTGATGAAATACGTTTATCATTTTCTTGCCCCTAAAATTGTTCAAAATTGTACGTAAATCCTGAATTTTCACTGAGAAGAAAAAATTTGTAGCCCTATTTATGCGGCTTCATTGGCGTGTACTACTTCAAGTAACTTCTATCTTTAGTAGAGCACATCTGTTCATCAATAGATATATTTTGCTCGATTGGAATCTTCAGAAAGTTTTTAATGAGAGCATCTATTGCCGGTCGTATTTTGAACGGGCGATCGTGATTTGGATTTGCGTGCGGCATATTGTTCTCATTGGATTGCAATGAAGAAACTGACGAATTTTTTCGAAATGCTCTTCCGTATTATATTGTTCCACTTTATGGTACCAGTATCAGCGCAAGCTTGTTAGTTGGTACATGAAAGTTAAAATACACACCTCGAGAAATTTTTCCAAATCCTACCCGTTTATTGAAAACGTATTTTTGATGTTAGTTTCCATTGCATAGTTATTTGATTCTCTAACGCTATCACCATTTTAATTAGAATTGAAAATTTCAAGAGGCCTTTGTAGTTCTAGAAGTTCTTGTGGTTATTCATCACCGTTAAATTTATATTTATCTAATGAAACATTCAAATTTTACTTTCCAAATAGTATTATTATACAACTTTTTTAATTCCTTGACCTCCCTCGTTTCACTTGTCACCTCAATTGCGTTGCCAATATCAGGATCTCTTAATTCAATCACAATATTATCACTATTTAGTAGTATCACAAGTATATTTTGAATGTCTAATGGTACGTCGTCATCCATTTCAAATGGTCGTTTAATTCGGAAGTGGCACTTTGTTGCATTTTAATTATAAAAATCATCGCCACTGTCTTCTTTCTCATCACTGTCAATAGAATTACATATTAATAAACTCCTCGATTTCTATAGCATTTAAAAACTAGCGTTGATCAGTCTTCTTTAACTACCAAAAATGTTAAATAAAATTTGTTATTAAAGAAGAGTTCCAACTTATCTTCAATTTATACGGTTGTATCAGATTTGATACAACCAAGAATTGTGCTGTAATTGCATGACGTATCATATATGATACAACCCATGTTTTTCAATATTTACAATGATAATATAGACATATATATGTCAAAATGGTTGAAACACATAATATATTTACAAATATTTAATAAAATATTTTTATTATGTGATATAGTTTATAAATACCCTAGAAAAAAACGACCAACAATCTACGTTGGTTGTGACAAACTAATTACCAGAGCAAGTGACACTCAACCGTCATTATTCCATAAAATTACGCGGGAAAACTAAATTTTGTGTTGGTATAGGTGTTCAAAATGTGTAGAAGAATATTATTATATGAAGCAAATAGGAAATTTATATGTATACATGTACTTTTTTGTAATATGAAATGGTTGTATCATATATGATACAATATGCATGGAAGGGTTAAAAGGCAGAAAACCAAACAATGGCAACCTAAATACCATGTGTCCCATTTATACTATTGATGTGTTTTTGATGAGATTACAGAAAAAAGTAAACATTTTGTGATTTTTTTAAGTAATCCTACTTCGCTAGGAGCTAAAATAATTAACCTATTAACCATAAAACTTTGGTTTGAACGGGTCTTTTAGAATGCATCACTATTCCAACAATAAAAATTTTAATGGACAGTTAATAAATGTAGTGATCGTTTAAATAGCATCAGATCGACAAAATTGCTAGACATCGCGTCCAGTTAAATAGACCCAAATTTGAAAGTTATATCTCCTTTAAACGGATGGTTGATATTGAGAACTTTGCCATTTTGAGGGGACACTGTATGTGCTGCCTTTAAAATGTACTACCTGAATTCTTTGTTATCTCAGAGTTCCTTAAGAAAAAAATTCATTTCACATGTGACCGTCACAAAATTTTACACTTGGCTCAACATATTAAGCTATACGTTACCATAAAACGGATTAAATATCTTAGTCTTTATTAGAGAGTGAATTGGAGCAGTTGAACGCCCTGAGTTCTAGAAACGCAATGATTGCGTTATTGGTATTTTTTCTTCCATAATGTCTCATGATTGAATTACGAATGATATTCCCTGAATTTTCTCAAAAGTATCGAAGAAAGTACTACGAGTATATAGTATCGCCAATATCATCCCTGATATTTATTTTTAGTGGCTATTCCATATTTGTAGGTGGATGTCTCTATTGTCGTAGAGATTTCAAATTTATTTTAAATTTTTAGTTAAAGAAATGCTCGTAATAATTAGTTTTAATTAATTGTTAATCCAATTTTCACGTAATTTAATAGTGCGCAACTACTTGATAATGTTGGTCCACTTAGCTTAGGGGGTCGGTTCATATACTAACGAATAATTTATTTGATTATGTATCGAAATATAAAGTTGTTTTACTTCTATAGAATATTTAGGCAATTAGACGGCAACTTTATCAGACTACTTTGCGTAATCTACTTCGCCCATCCGTAAATAATAACTTACGTTTACAAGTAATCGAGTAAAAATAAAGTAGATTAGGCGTAAACGCCCAACTCTGATTATCTTATTAAAAAAAACTATTTAACTATTTTCTTTCAGGTATACGAACTGGAAAGGAGATTTAAACAACAAAAATATTTATCAGCACCTGAACGAGAACACCTAGCAAGTTTAATACATTTAACACCGACACAGGTAAGTGCGCATATAAATAATTGTGTGTGGAAAGTATCCCATTTTCTCCCATTTCGGAAAATGTTCTATTTGTTAGTTTTTGCCTAAACTTTCTGAATTACTAAACGCCCTGTATATTCCATAACTGGGCCACTCTCAAATTGTGTTAATTTTTAATCGAACGCTTATTTACGAGACAACGGAATATTCACCTACTTCCATAAAACGATGCGATTAATTAAGTCTGCTGCGCTTTGAATATAACAACGAGGCATGACATGGTCATTTAATGTGTACGCATTCCAAAGCCGTGATTGTCTTTATGTATATTTTTGTGTTTGTGGAATCGAAACAATTTAACTGTTCAGCACCAAAAAATCAATAGTCATGCCCGATTAATTCCACCAGAGATTTTTTTTTCAACTATTAACTACTTTACCGTCGGATTATAGAATTAAAAATATTTATAAATAATTTTTGGTAAATTGATCATCAAAATTTCACATTTGGATTATAAACTTCCCGCATTTAAAATCGGATTAATGCTTTAAAAATAAAATGGTGTATCGCATGCAACCCAAAAAAAAGTAACATATTTTTTATGTTCACATTGTTAAGTGGTTTACCATTGTTGCTTTCTTTTATACAAAAAGGCTTATGTTAATGATATATAATATTTAACAAAATACATAAATGGGAATTGGTTTGCAGTTCAGAAAGCACAAATCGACCTCATCATCAGATATAATTTCAGTTTCTATGAACTGTGCTGTGTGGTACATTTTTTTTTTGTTTACTAATAATTTATTTCTTTATAAAATAAAATGTAGGTATATCAAAAAATATTATTTTTAACGTATGTACGAATAAAATAATAAAAAATGGCGAATGGCATCAAGTACCCTTAAACATCTGGTCTCAAATATTTTTCTATGCGCTCATATGTATAACACAATAATAATGTACGGTACCAGTATATAACGTATACACAATATAAAATAACCCAAATTTATTTTTTATTTTATATTTGTCTAACAATTTATTGTTTGCTCTCGTTGAGTTTCCCCAAGTTTTTCACTACAGCAAAAAATTATTGTTTAAACACGCGCTTACGTAACAAAATATTTAACTGTGAAAATTATTTTGACACTATACGAGTATACTGATAGTTTTAGTAAATTGCTTTAAGGTCTCTGATACATAAATTCGTAGTAATCTAGTAAAATTGGATAATTAGAAGTAAATAGATAGAGTTATATACCAGGTACTCCGTGTAATAGGATTAAATTTGATTTCGATTAGTTTTGGCTTATTTTCATTGTTATTATATTTTAATTAAAAATAAGTGGATTAAATTTGTAACAATAATGGATTTTAAATTTTATATAATTACTATACAAGTGGAAAATTTAGAACACGATTAATATTATTAAAATTGAACAGGGTGTCCCAGACCGGTGTGAAGTTTTTGGACAAAAATTTACGCGAGTGTTCTTTGTGAAGTTTTTGGACACAATTTTATTTCTTGGAGAAAATTTTTTGGAAGTGTGCAATTTTAACAGTGTATTTATTTTATATTAAAATCGAAACAATATTAATAATAAATATTGATAAAACAAAAGAAATTGTTTAACATTAAAAAATCTAAAATGCTCATTATTATAAATTTTTCAATTAATCACGTAACCTACTGTATAAAATGATACACCAAATAGCAAAAATCTCAGAGATTGGCTCGCATAGTGACTATATACGTTCGAAATTGGATACTTTGAGATATTTAAATCAGTTAGCCCCATCTCGAAATGATGAACTGGGCTCATGTATTGAATGTTTAAAGTTTTACCAATACAGCGAGTCAGCGTGTCCACGGATGTTCTACTATCCTAAGCCAAATAACAAAAATCTCAAAGATTAGCTCGCATAAAATTCAGGGATGAGCCTTATGTTCCGAAATAAAAATACCGCAGCCAAACAAAGAACATTTTAAATTTTATTTTTCTTATACCACTCCTAAGTTGTATAGTCAATTGCCACCCGATATTATGAATGCAAATAGTCTGAAAGGATTTGTCTGTCTATTAAAAGATTGATTATTTAATGTTGAGGATATCGAACTTTTGTTCTAATCGTTTGATAAATGACGTTTTTTACTGGATGTGCTTCCAATTTTGCGATGTTATGTTATTTAAGCCTGTGTGTTAAATAGATAATTAAATTTTTATTGTTCTATACCATAATGTTAATATTTTGCTTTCTTATATAATTTTTCCAAACTGTAAATAATGTTCGTCGTTTGAAAACTTTACATTTATAAAATTTTATTTTTAAATATTGTAATATTGAATCGTAACTCCGAAACATTTTTCTTAAAATCAGGAGTTCACTAGAATAGTTTTTTCTTAATTTATATATTTATCGTAATGTTAAAATTTGTATGTATACATTTTAGAGAAATAAACTACATATTTATTTAAAATAATAAAAAATAATAATTCGAGTACAAAAAATATAATGCACGAAAGTATAATTTTGGGAAGCTGCCGCGATACAGACTTATTGCCGCGATTGTTCTTTGGTGTTGTAAGCAAGGTTTGGAATTTCCAGTTTAAAACTAATAAAAAGGATAATCTATTCAAATTTTGAAAACGGAACAAACTAAAAAAGGAAAAAAGGAAGATGACGAAAAAATTCTTAATTTCTTTAGCCAAAACATTATAAAACAATTTTTTCTTTCTTTCATTAAATGGGGGCGTCTTAAGTCGCCCTTTCTGATTATATTCCTTATAGGATTCTCAGGTAAATAGTTTCTTATCATTAAATTGAATTACTGATATCGAACAAAAGTGTTCGTATCCATTATATCCCTTTTTCAACAAAAAAAAGCTCAATTTAAGTCCCAACCACACAAATGTGTGAGTTGAAACCATAAGTATGTAATGGCGTTTTTGATAAAAAATTTCGCTTGATTTGAAGTACACCCACTAAATGACCCCAAATGGTTTTAAATGACAATTAACCCAAATGCGAAAAAACATTTTCTTTTTTCGAACCACAAATGCTTTTAAGATTATTTTAAATCATTTTATTCCTTAAGATTAGGGGCTACCGACCCAAACCCCGGCTTTTATAAAAACAAAAAAAAAATATTGTTATATCAATTATTTTATATCAATTTTTATTTTTAATCCACATGCGGGAAATTTAACCGTTTGAATCCCAGGAGGTATTAAAAAAACACTGTCGAAGAATTCCAAACAGCGCAACGGCGCTTTTTTTAAATGAAAGAGGAAGATAAAATAAATGAGATGAAAAGGCAATCAATTGAGACAAACCTGTTGTAAAATGTACTATTTACATTAAAGGAGCTGTGAGATGTACTTGCTTCCGTAAATATAAACGCGCGGTTTCGAAAATCGGTAACTCACCATCAGCTGTCGACAATGTTTGAAATATGCTGGGTTTTCTCGACATAAAATCTCAAAAGCGCGATCACGTCCATTCGAACGTATATAGTCAGCTTAGAGGAGTAGAACATCCGTGGACACGCAGACTCACTGTATTGGTAAAACTTTAAACATTCAATACATGAGCCTAGTTCATCATTTCGAGATGAGACTAACTGATTTAAATATCTCAAAGTATCTCCTTTCGAACAGAAATAAAATTGTGTCCAAAAACTTCACAAAGAACACTCGCGTAAATTTCTGTCCAAAAACTTTTGTCCAAAAACTTCACACCGGTGTGTCCCAGTTGGTATAGTATAAACCTTTACGTCAAGATACGGAATATTGATTCTATCGTTTTTTGTTTGAAAGAAAAGTGATAACTTTAGTGTGAAATACAAAGTGATAAAAGTCGTCAGCAATAAATCATGTTTTCCAACAGATGCCAGATCACTCGTTTTATTAGTTCAAGATTTAAAAAAAAAATTGAGTGGAATTATCTGAATGCTATCGCATGAACGTCACCTCATTGGCCATTCACGAGCACTTGGCGAATACCACCAGATTCGTTGTAGTTTTGAATACAAAACTGAGATTCTAAAAAAATTTATATGGAACTATCTGGATACCGTCGTTTGACACGCGATTTACGAGCATTTAACGTATTCCACCGAACTCTTCAGTCTTCACTTCAAACTGAGAGATTTTCATAAAAACTCTAACGGGAATTATCTTTATACTGTAGTTTGAATTTCATGTTTCAGGCGATTCCCAAACAATTGGTATATAGCACCGAATTCGTTGGCCGCATTATATTACTCGTGAACCGCCTGTGAGGTGAGATTCAAACAACTATATCCAGAAAATTTCTGATAGAATTTTAAAAATATTTCAAATATCGTAGCCGAAAGTGACTAACTAACCTGCAAAATCAGCTGAAAACATATATGTATTATAACAAACAACAAATACAATTTTCAATTTGACCAATATTAATTTATTATTTTATATCATTCATATTTAATTTATTAAAACTTAACGTTAAAAGTGTTACAGTCAGTCAAGTAAGAGCGTGGTCGGGTTAATTTATAAAAAAATTTATTTGGTGAAACTTTCATATTTATAAATATATTGTACACATTACAAACGATGATGCAATTCGGTTAATATTGGGTCCAGTCACCATCGGCGTCGTTAACTGCCTGACATCTCCGAGGCATGCTTTCTACTAATTTGACGGCGTATTCTAGTGGCAACGATCTCCAGATCCGACGAATTTCGCAATAAAGTGTGTGTGCGTCTTCCACGAAGTTTCTGTTTAATATATGCCCACACATTTTCAATAGGGTTTACATCGGGCGACTGCGACGGCCAATCCAATGTAACGATGCCAGATTGAGTCTTCCACTCAGTACAGAGCTTGCTGAGGTGTTTAGGATCGTTGTCCTCTTGCAGAATTAAATCTTCATTTTTGCTGATGAACCAACGTTTGGCAGATGGCAGTAAAGCCTTTTTGTAGATTTTAATCATTTTTTCGGAATTTAGGTTGTCGGTAAAGAGGTACAAAGTGCCAAATCCCTGCTTTGAGAAACAGCCCCAAAGATGCACCTTTATTCCGTGTTTTACGGTCCGCTGAACAAGCCTATTGGTGGAAGTTGACCAGGCTCGCGTGAGGACACAACGTGCCCATACAGAACATTCATCAGTAAAAATGACATTTTCAAAATCTCTATCGATATTCTCATGCGCCCAAGCGAGTTGCTTTTTCACATGTTTTCCAGTCAACAGAGGCTTCTTCATTGTGTTGCGCCATTTCAGGTCATGAGTACGGAGATGGGTTCGGATAGTTTCGTAGGATATATCTAAACCTTTTGCCTTTAATTTTGCTTGTCCTTGCCGCAGTGTTAAACCCGGATTCCGCGAAAACAGATTCACTATTCTTTTTTCATCTTTTTTGTCCACTTTTCCTATCGAGCCACGTTCTGGTAAATCATCGACATTTTTAGCCACTTTATATCGCTGTACCCACTTATGTACAAATGCCTTCGACTTTCTGATATATTTAGCAGCCGCTGATTGCGACATTTTGGGACCTTTCGGGTGAGTGCAAAGGAACACAGCCTCGTAGCGCTACGCGTATTTAGCACTCATGGCGCTTAACGTGATTCTCTTTCAAAAGATCAACGACAACTGAATCTTTGTTGACAATGCATCAAGGACAAAGCTTCCCTCTATCGGCTCGCAAAGGAATTAGAGCGAAATCTTTCATTACCTGTCGGTAATGACGACCACGCTCTTACTTGACTGACTGTATGTTTGGAAAAGGTCTCATTTGAAGAGGTTTGGAAGAGATTTGTAAGTGGTAATATCTGCTTCATACAGCCGAAAATTTCCAATAAAGAAGTTTAAAAATTATCAAGCTTGAAATGGTTTGGAATTATTAAAGTGGTTTGGAATTCAAGATTATGCCAGACATACACAGATCTGACTATGCCAATTCGATGGGCGGTGATCATAGGCAAATTTTAAATATGTGTAGGGTCCCGAAGAGGTTATAGGGCTGACATTTTGTTTTTACCCTTCTTATGACAATAAAATCGTGGTTAGGGTTGAGTCTGATGGGGTGTAAGGGGTGAATTTTGATTTCCCCCATTTTTCAACGATAAAATCGTTCGTCATTCGTGGTTTTGACATATAGATACTAATCTGACTATGCCGATTCGATAGCCCATGCATATAGGTAGATTCTGACTATTGGTTTGGGGTGAGTCTGAGAGGATTATAGGGGTGAAATTTTTATTTTTCCATAGTCAGATATGGTGTCTATATGCCAAAATCTCGAATGACGAACGATTTTATCGTTGAAAAACGGGGAGAATTAAAATATCATCTCTATTATCCCATCAGACCCACCCCTTACCTATAATCTACCTCTAATCTATAAATCTACCTACGGTCGTGGGCTATCGAATCGGCATAGTCTATATGCCTAAATCTCAAATGATGAACGATTCTTGACAATGCTTGATAATTTTCAGTCTTCTTTATCGACTACTCTCGGCTGTATTAACCAGATATGCCATTTCATTCCTATAACCCCATCAGACTCACCCCTAACCTATAATCAAAATCTACCTCTGTTCATGGGGTATCGAATCGGCATATTCAGATTGGTGTCCATCTTGCAAAATTTCAAATGACCAATGGTTTTATCGACTAAAAATGGAGAAAATCAAAATTATATCCCTATGACCTCATCATCATCAGACCCACATACCTAACCTATTATCAAAATCTACCTATGGCCATGGGCTATTGAATAGGGATATTCAGATCGGTGAATGTCTAGCATAATCTTGAGTTGCAAACAATTTTAACGACAATTAGTGCTTGATAATTTTTAATCTATTTTATCGACTAGTTTCACCTGTATGAAGCAAATATGGCATTTCATCTCTATAACCTCATCAGACCCACACCTAACCTATAATCAAAATCTACCTATGATGGGCTATCAAATCAGCAGTCAGATTGGTGTCCATTTTGCAAAATCTCGAATGATGGACAATTTTATCGTCGCAACAACGGAAAAACCCACTCCAAACATATAATTAAATTCTACTTAGGGTGATGGTTATACTATTAAAGTTAGCCAAAAGTTTCCAGCCGAAAGATAATGCAGATATTGTATTTGACACCCCTAGCTGAAAGATGGCAAGGCAGATAGTGTCTTTACTATCCCAAGCCGAAAAAATAAATTATGACCGAAAGATCCATTACTTGGTGTAACCTAGTCCTATATTATTTATACTATGTTTATCGGTTAAGTCATAATCCTAATCCTGGAAATATGGGGCAAGGGGATAGAGGACCCTCTTCTATTGCCTTCAGACTTGCCCAGGTCATAGACTTATGTAAGCCTACACGAAATTTTGATCAAGTCTGAAGGGGATAGGGGGTGTAATTTAGTATAATGTCCAGAAAGTCAAAATTTTCAAAACTAAATTCATTAATTAATAATTCATTTCAGACTTGCCTCTCACTCCACCTGGGATTAATTAGGAATATGGTTTTACCTCCATATTTCTCTACATTTAATTGAGAACACATCATCATAAATATTTAACCAAATGGTCATATCATCGTAAAACCAGTTAATCGTTTTAGGTCAAGTAATTAATAATTAAAACATAATTAAAAAGAAGTCCGTGGTATTTATTTCGGACTTTCTGGTACATTATACTTTACAGTCCCCGTCTATCCCCCGATCCCCTTCATGCAAATATCAAAAGTACATAAGTTCTGGCACATTATACTAAATTACACCCCCTATCTCCTTCAGACTTGCTCCAAATTTCGCGTGGGTTTACTTAAGCCTATGACTTTTCTAATAAACCTAGTGGGATCGATGGTAAAGTGGGCTGCTCATACGTTACAGAACATTTCATTAATTTAGTTTCGAAAATTTTGGCCTTTCTGGTACATTATACTAAATTACACCCCCAATACTTGACCCAAATTTCGAGGATTTGGATTATGGCCTAACCAATAAACATAGTATAAATAATATAGAGCAAGGTATTTCAAGTAATGTAACTTTCGGCTATAATTTATTTTTTCTTCTGGGATAGCAAAGACACTATCTGCATAACCATCTTTCGGCTGGAAACTTTCGGCTAACTTTAATAGGGTGTCACGGTTCATCAAATTAGTACAGTCAGATCGTCGTTCATCGGTCTTGATATACAAACCAGCTAAACGTGACTGCGTCTCATGGCTATTGTATAGATTTCTGTTATTGACAGTCTATGTTACAAAATTGATGATTCATTTGTTACTTTTAAATCTGTATTGTCGGCATTTTTCGGTTTCAATATTGAAGTTAATCTTCTTTATCGATGCAACCTGCATTATCGGCATTTAAAACTATGTTTGGTTGGGATAGCAAAATGGATATCTACATTGTCATCTTTCGCTGGGATATCGGAGGCACTATCTGCATTACCATATCTCGGCTAAAAACTTTCGGATAACTTTAACAGTATTATTTTTTCGTCTTGCAAAAGCAATAGCTGCATTACCATCTTTCGGCTGGGCTAGCAAAGATACAAACTGCATTATCTTTCGGCTTTAAACTTTCGGCTTACTTTAACAGTATTATGGAAAGAACCATGTAAATTACGTCGGAAATTTGCGTTTTTTCCACAGTCTCTTCCATACTGTTTTCATACACTTTTATGTACGAAACAAGAAGAGTATATATTTTTCAAGTTTGTATATATTTTTCAATCGGAATAGATAATAATTTTTATTCGACATAAAACAAAAGTTTGCATTTGTTAAAGAATCAATATTCATTTTTATTGGCATAAATATGCACTTAATATTAAATTTTATAAAATCCAACCATATTCTTCCGTACGCGCTATCCATTTTTACATCCTAATATGCACAACCAAATTTCCATCGTCTCATTTATTTATGACGAACTAATTGAAATAGACACAAAAAACACAATTTAACATGATCAAATAAAAATCGCGGCAAACACAAGAATGTGCGTGTTATCCTCTTAAGTGCTATTTAAACTGAAGATACAAAACAATAAACAAAACTAACAAAACAAATTAAAAACTTCGCGAATGAGAGAGATAGATTTTTTTTGCCTCAAATCAATATTTTTGTGTCTTTGATATTATTTCTAGTACGGAATTTAGTATGGAATTAAAACAATTTTTGCCACACAGTGGAAAAATTAAATACTGGGATATTCAGAAAGCGTCCAGCAAGCATGTTCATTTATTGGCGTATTGCATACGAAGTAGTTTATGTAATCTGTGGATTCTTTGCTATATTATTGTACGATAAATACTGGAATGGGATTTTGCACAAAAAGCGAGAAGCGAGTTTACATTTGATTTCTCGCCTTCTAGTTTTGTCCGACAATTTTTGAGCGACTATGCACAAATCGACAAAAGTAATAATCGAGAAAATTGAGCAACTATGGATTTAGCTGTCAAATGTCATTTTGTGTTAAAATTATTTGTGTCATTTTGCGGTTGAATTTTTTTTTTAGATTTTAGTAATATTTTAATAAATTAAAATAATTATACGAGTGGACAATGGTGTTTGATAAAAAAAAAACAATATGAGAATTATCCGGTCTCGTCTTAAAAATGATTTAAACCCTTTTGACATCGATGATACAAGGTGGTTAATAATTAATCTTATAGACCTTATTTATATATTTAATCTAAAGATTCCCGGAAATATTCGACTTCCGAAAGGTTTATTAATTAATTTAATTAATAGTATTGCGGAATATTCTCCAACCCGTATGTATCATACCGCTATACCGAAAAGAAGTTATGTATGTATGTAAATAGTACTCAAAAATATAAAAATGACATGTATTATCTTACCGACATCCAATTCAAATAAAGTTTATTCTTTTTGACGTGTAGTATGAAAAAAAGATTATTCTTCTCTAGATGCCGTGGTGAGGTTTGTATTATATGTTTTGCCAAATTGATTTTGTTATCGACAATAGTTGTTTAATTTTTGATGAGAGTCAAGAGATAATTCTCATCACTGATAATTTGTTCAAAATAGGATTTATACTTGTCAGTTTCTGGCTGGGTGAGTACTCCAAATAGGTCTTCTAGTACCAGGCCCACTGTGTCACCGAGACCTCGCTTCACTCGTTTACGTTCATTATTATTTTGGTTGTCAGATTGGAGTTTTGGAGTCGTCGCATCACACGGAGTAAGCCTTCGCCGTCTAGAAAGGGGTTTAATGAAAGCAGCTTACTGTCCTTTTCTAGCCTTCTGTACTTGGTTATGCGGGCGATTTCTGTTCCGAAATCTTGCTCTTGGGTTATTTTTATAATTGTTGTTTCTGCTGCCTTAACTTCATTACCGGTTAGCCAACCCTTTATAAATTGTTTATGAATCGTAAATAATATGCGACCGTCCGCTTAATTTTGCTGTATGTAGATAGTCTGTTAAATAGCTCTGCAAGTATGTGCGATTTTTTATTACCGTCGCCAGCCCTCTCTTTTCTTCCAGCTCTGCTCGTAAATCTGATGGTGGGTCCGGAACGGGTTCTTCAATATTCCACTGCGGTGGCATAGTTGTTAGACCGCGGGATTTTCGTGAGACTTCACGTGATGCCAGATTGTTGTTGGTAATGTCTTCTTAATCGCCGAGTTTCTATTTGCCACAAATGTTTTGAAGCGGCTTGGGTCTCCTTTAATCCACCAGAGTGTTATTGTTGAATCTGACCAAGCGTATGTATTAACATTGTCAAGCTTCATGGTGTCTTGAACGTGTTTCATTATTTTTGCCAATAATAAAGCTTCATTTAACTCGAGGCGAGAGATTGATAGCTTCGTTTTGATTGGCGCAACACGTGTTTTGGACATTAATAGATGAGCTGCCGGTTTACCGGTGCCAACCACTGTCCTACAAAAAACCACTGCCGCATAGGCGTGCTCTGGCGCATCAGAAAACCCGTGAATCTATCGGGTTCGAGCTATATCGAATTCGAAAATATCTTCCGCCGGGTTGTATAGTATTCCCAACGTTTTAATGGTTTCATTTAATTTTATTTGAATATTTCCGTTGGCTTTTTGCTCTCTAGGAATGCTTTGCACTATTTTGGGAGAGTTGAACGCCCATTTTCTCAAATTGAATCCATCTTGTGCTGTGAGGGCTTGCAGTTCTTGCAGCATCAGTAGAGCCTCCTCAATGCTATCTGCGCCAGTGAGTAAATCGTTCATATAGAAGCCGGTCATCATTATTTTAGCTGCGTTTTGGATCCCTTCTTAACCAACTGAATCAATATTCTTACCGCTAGGAAGCTGGCAGCGGTAGTTCAGTACGTTATTTTTCTTTAGCCTATATGGTTTGGTCCCGTTTCCATAATACTCGGTGATAGTTCTGATCGTTTGTGTTGAGCCAGATTTGAAGGGACATTTTCTCGATTCAACATGTACACATATTTTAATTTTACATTATGTTATATTTTTATATTTTCATTTTATTTAATCTTAAAAATTCAATCAACAAAATGTAAAGTAAATATCACATGCAACTAGTGATTGCAATCACTAGTAGCCTCTCTTAGTTAAATACAAAAAAGCTACAAAATTAAAACAATGTCATTATTGATATATAAAAATGAATAAATTCTTTACATTTTTTTACTGTATCTTCTTTACTAGAGGAGTGAAAAAACGAAATGAATCAAAGAAAGACTCCTCTAAAATATTTTACGAGTTTTTTGACAGATATTTCCAAATAATTCGTTAAAGTCTTAGATCACTTTGAGCTCGATATTTGCCAAGATAATTTCTCGAAATTTATTTAATACTCTAATCCTCTCCAATCAAGCCATCTATAAATATTACGGCCTATTAAAAATTACGTATAGTTGTGTTGCTTGCTGACACACCCATTTTCATATTGAACGCATCACCAAAAATAATTTTACACCCACCAATCGAATAAACGTAAGGCTGTCTTACAATTTTTATAATTTTCAGTTTTGTTTTAGTTTATATCGCATTTCGTATTTATACGAGAGCAATTCAATATTTTTCAAGTAGTATTAAGATTACATTTTGACTTAATTTTTTTGTCTTATAAGTCACGAGTATTAATTCATTCCTCGTGTTGGAATGTCGATTATGTAGGTAAAAAATTGATGCCAACTAAAAGTTAATCCCTGAACGATTTTATGAATGAATATCAAAATCCCTTAAATTTTTATTTTATTTTATCCTAAAAGGAAGTTAATGTAATTATAAATGAATGTTTACATTACCGATTAGTTGGATTAACTTGTCTTTATCATGCATAGATGTATTACAATTGCTTTACAGCACGGAACAAAGGGTCACCACAGGTGGGTGGGTTTTCTTATTTCGTTTAAAATTATTTTACCTGAAAATTATGAAAAATAAACATAATTATCCCTTATCCTTTCCATTTGGTTGGGTTTTTACAAAAAAAAAAAAAAAAAAAAATATTAATAAATTGTCGGTGCGGTTACCTTTTCCCACGCAAAAATATTTACTTTTTGTATTTTCGACTTTGTTGCTGTATTAGATTATTAGATTAAAAGTATAAAAATTGTACATCACGCTCAAAAGTTTGATTTGCCTAAATCATAAAAAATAATTCGCAGCTACCCCCCGCTGTTATCACTATATATATATATATATAGTACGAGTATATATAAACTCTCGATCTCGAGCGAATGATAATTTTTGTTATTTTAAGGGGTATATTGCTTCTGAATTGTTAAAAAATAAACTTATTTTTAGTGCTTCAGAAAATAAGGGTGCGGATTTCTATTTTGATTGTTAATATGGGATGTATGTATTTTCTGTTATGTGTCGAAATCATACCTATTATTGTGACTTGGTACGAAACAAAAAAAATTCAAACCCTCCGGGCGTAATTCTCGAGGTTTCTTTTATTGTTGTTGTATTTAACCTATTGTACTGTTGTTTCACGCATCATTTACTCGTTGATGATCTGCTTTTCCTGTTGGTATAACCTCTTTCAATCTCCCTTTATATACATATATATAAATCAAATATATATAGCAGATTGTAAACGCATCGATAATAATTGTTTTTTTTTTGGAAAGGTATTCGAAAATCGGTTTTGCTGACGAAAGAAATTAAGTTTGGTGTTATTTTTGGAGCACCTCCAGCGTTGCGCCGCCTGGTTGTAGATTTGGGTAGTCAATTGAGGAGAGCAATTAACTACACTAGATACAAATCTGTGATAAAAATCAGAACAATCCCAACACTATAGTTTGTGTTTTTAATAGTTCCGAAATAAAATTACATTCTGCCGCCGTTCATACACAATTTAACGCCCTTCATAAACAAACAAACAGACCATAATAAAATATTATAAATTTCCTTTTTTGGATGGCAGAAACCGTTTATCTCGAAATACATATATTTATTGTAATGATAAATGAAAATTTATTAAAAATAATAAATTCTAAAATAATCATAATAAAAATAATAAACGCGTGTTTCGGATCATCTACTATGTAGAGAGATAAAATAAACCAAAAAATATTAAAAATGAATTATGCCATGTAAAATAAAAGTAAATATTTAGAGTGTACAAATTTTGTGTTGGCCACTGTTTATTAGACCTGTCAAAAACACAAATAAAATATTAATTTATTATAAATCTCTAAATATACAACAACAAAAAAATTTAATCCTGGTGATTTGACATTTGCTATGTCATGTGATAATTAGTACGGTATTGTGCCGCCGCGTTCAACACACAAAATAATATAATTAATTTATTTTTAATCTGGCTTTTGTTCGTCTAGGTGTTGATACGCATTGTACCGTATATACATTTCGTATACAGCAGATTCCAAAGAGTCGGCCTCGATTACTTTACACCACGCACATTTTATTATTAATTAAAAATATAAATATTTAAAATATTTAATATCGAAACGATATAGGAAAATGTTGTGTTAGCGAAATTTGTAATAATAAAGTATATTTATTGTTATTATTACTGTTATTTTTAATCTATAAAATAAATAAAAGCAAAATAATATTTCATGGGTACAAAAGGGTTTGATGTACGGGAGATAAAAATGTTAATGTTGATTTTTGGAAATATTCAAAATATTTTGTTATGCGAAATTGTTGTATTTTTTTTTTGTTTGAAGATGTTGTTTGTTTATTTATTTATTTTAACCGGTACTCTTGTACTGAATCTGTATAAATATGAGTGTACCAAAATAAATATCTTTTCAGCATATAGATTTAGAAAAGTATACTGCAGCAGAGTAGTAATTAAAATACAAAGGGTTAAGTTTATTGATGACTTTTGAATTTATTTTAATGTATCAATTTGTTTACCTTTCTAGATTTTAATGAAACATTTTTAAATAGATACAACTTTAAGATAGTAAAAATGTTTTTTTTTTAAATGTGATATTCCATAAATTTATTAGATTTAAACATAAAAACTAGTAACCAAAAACATACTTTCGAAATTTATCGCAAAACTAGAAATTGGCCAATATCTGACCAATGGACAGGGAAACCTGAAAAAATAATAGGGGAAAATCTACAAAAAATACTAGTAAATTTAACTTAAAATCCCTGTTGAAATTGAGCCTAAATAGCGGGAAGTAAACTTTACAAATTATGAAATGTGAAATTATCTTCATGCTATGTAGTAATATTAATTTTACAAAAAAAACTAGCTGAGTTACCCGGCGTTGCACGGGAGGCATATAATTTAAATACCTTGATTGTGATGCAAGAATTTTCTCTTTACATCGCTGTAGTTGCAATCACATATGAAAAGAAAATTATAAGTAGCTGAATTCAGTAACGGGTGCCTCCGTCAATGCATCCAGGCGAACTTTTGTAATGATATTATTGGACATCCTGTTTGTGAGGATAGTTAATTAATTTTGGTTTGGTATTTGTTACCAATTGCCAAATAATTATACTCCATTTTTACAAACCTTCAACCAGATCAAATAAATATAAAGATATTTTAGTTAATAATTTTTTTTATAAAGCCTTTTGATAAACACCATTTTTGGTTTTTCCATTTGGTGTGTAAATAAATAAATTTTTTGGCGTTCCCACTCTGAAGCAAGCAACATACAGTTAGTCGTGTGAAAAGCATGAATTTTCCAAAATAACACCAGCTATTTTCAATAATTGCCCCTGGGCTTTGTTGATTGTCATTGCAAAAGCAAGGCGTATTGGGAATTGTAGTCGCTTGAATTTACCGGTAATAATCGTTGCTTCAATCACATTCGGCATCAATTTATTCACACAAAGCCGTGTTCCGTTGCACAATTTCAGTGGATCTAAATTTCGGAGCAGTATTATTGGTGAACCCTCTTTTAAAAATAGTATGTGTGGTCGAATACCGCAGGTGGCTCCAAAGAATTAAGAAATTCTATATTGGATAATTGACGGATATATCCACATCAGTAACCGTGTCGATAGATTTGTATTTCATTAGTGGCCCGGGTAGTTGCGATTGAATTTCATTATTTAATTTATAAACGCCGTCATTTTTGGGAGCTAGGAATGCACGTTCGCACATCCAATCATGATTTTTGAAGTTATTTGGCAGATTTGGGAATACTTTCATTACCACGTCCTGTATTGATGGCAGCATTTGACTAAAATTTGGCGGGAACGATATCTCACATGTTACATGGTCATTTGGCAATTTCCCGTTACCCATGCCCAAAAGCTGCCTGGCAAATGTTTTAGCTGTACCATTGTGATGTAAATTCACACGCATGTTTGTAGATAGTGTGATTTTCGTAACGTGTTTCCAAAGATGAGACGCCTTCAGGCAGGCATTAAGTTCATCAGCGGGTGTTGATCGTGGAATGACTGGCAAAGTTTGACGAAAATCACCTGCTAGTAGTGTTAGATCTCCTCCCATTTGTCGGTTATTTTGTCGCAAATAATGATTTTACATGTTTTTAATAACGTGGCAATTCCCGAATTTCATGTTATATTGCAAGAAAAATTATCCGCTTGATTCAAATTCAATGGTAGTTTAAACGTTGAATGTGCTGTGCGTCCTTCGTCGAGTAAAGTGGATGCAATTCCAGATGATGCAACAGCGAGGCCGATTGTATTCTGCTGTCTTACTTCAGCAAGTATCAAATTAAGAAGAAATGTTTTTCCAGTGCCTCCGGGTGCATCAAGAAAAATAATTCCTCCATTACGTTTGCTATGTATTGCATCACTTTAGTGTATACCTGTCTTTGATCATCCACTAAAAGGCTTTTTTGAGTCTTAGCGAAAACTCGTATAACTGACCAACATCGTAATTTTGTACTCGTAATAGATCTCTATCACAAACAATGTTTCCATGGCGTGTCGGTGCTGGCAACCCAAGTTGGGAAATGACTTTGTTATTCATGTATAAGCATGCATCCTCGAGTAATATAAGTGCTTCATTAAATATGTCTGCTGAAAACTGTATTTCCATATCGGGATTTTTTCTACGTGCTTGCCAAAGTATATCTTCACTAAGGCTTTCTTTGTGCTTTTCCCAAAGACCTTTAGGATCGGAAGGTGTGCATGTTGTTAATATGATTGCAAAGAGCTTGCGTATTTGTGTTGGACGACACATAAGACATGCTTCGGTTAGTTTTCTATCCCAGTGTTCATCATTTTCAAGTAAGCCCAGTTTAAGACATGCCTCTCTTGTCTCTGTAGGTTTGACATACTTTGCCATTTACAGTTCTCAGTGTTGGTCCTCTTACTTCATGAAGCAACATTCTCAGAAAATAACACTCCGTATTGTTAGGATGAACATTATAAACTCGACCCAAGGCATCAGAACCACGTATTCCAGGGTACTCCCGAATAATTGTGCCTTGCTTTCTTCTGAAAAACTGCTTCTTCAACGTGTTCCATTTATAATATTTTGAAACTTCATGATACAGCAACGTTTTTACGAATGAATCTGTTCCGCACAATTAAAAAGGCGGTTAATGTCGTATTCGTTGGTTGCGCAGCTCTCTGTAACAGATTTTCGTCTGTAAAGAAAACTCGTTGTCCATTTTCTAAGTGTACACTAAGATGTACAACTGTTGGATAATGCTCGTGAATATTAAAACTCAGAATTCGCCAGACAGCTTCATTACTGCTGATGTAACGTCCTATTTGAAATTGCGTGACTTCATCGAATGGTGAATTTGTATTCCAAAGTCCAAAAAGTACTATATCACTGCCTTTATTGACGTATTTACATATATATTTAATTGACTTAGCCGAGTTGCAGTACTCAACGTTAATATGGACTTTAAATATTTTCGACAGTAACGGAGTGTAAGGAACAATCCAGCTATTATCTACCTCATGATGCACATTGTTTACTTTGATAGTGGTTGTGTGTCCTCCGTCATCGGGGTTTCGTCTCCGGTATTGTGGATATCCGTCGTCACCATAGTTTCTGTTTCCTGATACATCTTTCGGGGATATTTTTTCGAACACTTTCCGTCTTTCATGCAAGGTGAATTGGGATTCACGGCTCCACATGGCCCATGTATCATGTTTTTGCTAACGATTTCAAAAAGTATCGAATCTTCTTGGGGATTGGGTATTTCAGCTGATATAACACTATCAATTTGAGTCGGAGTAATCTTGTCCTTTAACCAAATCAAAATGTGAACATGTGGTAGGCCTCTTTTTTGCCATTCTATAGAATACATCCAGCAGCGAGTTTCTCCATAAATATGATTTTTAGTTGTGAGGTTCATGAGATTTATGAGTTTCTGTTTGAAAACTCTAGCTGTCAGATCATGCCGATGGGTCGATAATTGCCCAATTAGAAGTAAATCTATAATCTCTGTGCCTTGGACTTCCCGTATACGTAGCTGGTAATATGACCAGCACTTGTTGTTGGTTTAGTTTGCATCACGTTGAAATGATAACCACCTTCTCCTTGCCAAAACAGTATTGGATACTAAAGTGCATCATACGATCTGTGTGTTTCAGTAACACGCTGTAGACTTTCATTTTGTCTATGGATAATAATATCACGTCGGTTGAAATCCGTTCCGACCATAACAATAGCAACTTCGTTGATTGTTGGAGCATTGAATCGTTTTTCATGTTGACCAGACGGTGTTTTGTCTGCTCGAATAACTACTCTGTGGTCATCTGATGGCATTTGCTCCAATGCAGTTTTGAATAAATTTACCAGATGATTGCGTTCATGGAATAAAATCTGTAAACTTGATATTATTTCACGTTTTGTTCCGGGACTAATAGCACAACGTTGATAAGTCTCCGCCTCCTCGTTGCTCATGAAGTAAATTTGTAAAAACTTATGGAGTGGTTGTTAGAGCGAGGAAGAAGTGATCCAATTTTATGATAAATTTGTCCTTATACTTTAAACGTGGGCATAAAACCTCCATCCTTAACAATTTGGGTTGCTCCAAAGAAGTCATTTGAAAGCATGAGTTGTATTTTCGAATATTTTGTAGAAAATGTCTGGATAACTCAGTAGTTCCGGAGACGTAAGCTAGAAGAGGTTTAGGTGGATCATCCAGAGGAGGCAAATTCACTTTTCCATTTGAACAACACATTCCAGGCGATTCATTGTGAAACTTTAAAGCATGACAATACCAATAAATGTTTTCCATTTGCCCAATTGAAACATTGTAATCATAGTCTTTCTCGTAATTGAATGCTGCTAACTTTAAATCACCTCTAAAAGTTTCTATTAATCGTCCATATCGTAACCGATCGACTTCCAGCCGGACTTCACGATGTTCAATGGTTTCAATAGCTCTAGAAGAAGACATACTGCTTCGATCGTTTTCAAGTCGTGCTTCACGCTGTTCGCTTGATTCAGCCACCTTTGCGACTCTAATCTTCTTCGACTTTGCAGTTACCTGCCTAATTTATCAAAACGATTTTAATGTTCCCTTCGATACGTTTCACCGCGAACTGTGTTTGAAAATGTCTTTACATAATTGTTTTTTAATCAAAATCAAATGTTATCTACAATCAAAAAGTAATCATACATTAACATGTTTATAAACTGAAAACTTAAATCTAATAAGAATGTATATTCATTTGAAATAATATTTAATACCTGGAAAATAATCACCAACAATTATTTTATTGCAATATAGCTAACTAATCGAGAACAACAGCATCCGAAACACAAATTAATATTAATTTATTCAAAACGATTAAAACTACGTCCACTTCGATAGGTTTTACCGCAAAATGTGGTTGAAAATGACATTTCGAAAAATAAAAGAAGTTTTTTCAAACTAAGGCAATTTTACACGTACAATAATTTGAATGCAAGGATGTTTCTCGTAGAAGATGCTATTTTCAAATATAAAATGCTAGTACTTTTCAAAGTAAATCAGTTTATACGTACAATATTTTTTAGTACCTTTCCTATAACTGATTTTATGAAACAAGAATTGATTTTTTAAGTAATAAACTAAAAAAGTAATAAACTATTGGCGTTTAGTATGAAACTACTATTTTCACATTTAGAACATTTTATGTGGAAATTAGAACTCGCTGACTATGGTACATTTCAAAACAGGATATGATAAATAGGATACCACTAAACAGTGCATGTCAAACCAGTAAAAATGGATTATTAGTATGGATAATATAAGTGTTCAGAAATTTGTCTTCAGTTAAAGTGATGAAAGATTGTCTTAAATTTAAATTAATAAAATTAATTTGAATAATTAAATCAATTATAATAGAGGTATGATTTGTGTATAACAATCGCACGCTAGATATCCTTTTTGGTGTCTAAATTTGCGGCTAAGGCGTTATTTCGTAACATTTAAATAATTGTATCTATACATGTAAAAATGAATTCTTGAACCATGGCAGACTTCCGGATTGAAGCATGTCACTAATTTCATATAACCCCTTTCCTGAAATCATTCCCATCAAAAAATTGAAATTTGAGAAAAAATTTGTACCACAGCTCCTAGACCCCGGGGTACAGCCCCTTCAAAAATATCGTGGGCTTGGTCCTAAACATGCAACATATACATGGTAAAAATTTCATGGCGATCGGTAAAGCGGCTAAGGCGTTATTTCAGAACAATCAAATAATTAAATCTTTACATGTAAAACTGAATTTTTGATCCAGGGGCGGACCCCCCGAATTCGAACATGTCAGTAATTTCATATAACCAGCCCCATAAACTCATTTTCGTGGAAAATTTTTTAAGAAAATTAAAATTTTCGAAAAAATTTGTACCGCAGCCCCTAGACCCCGGGGTCCAGCCTCTTCCAAAATATCGTTAGGTTGGTTCTGGATATGCAACTTGTACATGGTAAAAATTGCATGGTGATCGGTTGAGCGGCCGAGACGCCCAAACATGTATGTGACACTGATTAAATCCGAAAATTTAGATAACAACGAATTCAACATTGAGTGTGAATTACGTCAGATCAGTGGTTCAATTAACGAACGGTTCCGACTTTTAGATGAACAGTTAGAAGCCGAGCAGGACGATCCAAGTTTAGCCCCGAAAAGTTTACACGCTTTGGCCAATTTGTCGCCTCAGGCAGAGTTATCAATCTGCATTTTGAAACTGCAAAATTTACTCATGTTAATCTCATTAAATCGTCTACTGAATTAGAAGAGATTGCAATTTTTCATTCTCGATTGTTACATCTCTTAGGTTGTGCAAAACGAGTTGCTTCGATATCTATTGTGCAAGATACAGCAACATAGTTATCCCACTTAATTTCTAGTTTATTGCATGTATGTGGGAAAATTGTTAATAAATCGCAAGATCCAGACAATTTTATTACTGAGCTTGAATAAACTAATCCGTCTAAAATTCTAGTAGATTTAATGTGTTTAGATCCAGTAAAAGTAAATCCGGCATTTGATAGTTCTAGACCTAATTCCGTAACTCCCCGAAGGTCAAGCCCGATAAATGTTAATGTTTCGGTATATACTAAACAACATTCAAATTATTTCAACCCGAACCAGCAGAACACCAATATCAACCAGTTTCCAAAACCTGGACCATCGAGAACGCGGTACAATGTGCAGGAACTTCCAACGGAAACTTCACTTATTCCCATTCCAAGTTCAGGTTATAATCAAGTTCGCGGCTACCAATTACCTTATGCTGCGTCAATAAATAACGTAACTATACACTTGCATGCAAATCAGGGGGCCATTCGACAGCCCGTGCCACACAGAACCCTTCAGTATCCACTATAATGACAAATATACAGGTGCCCAAGTTTCAAATGCCATATTACCATCCGCCGCAGGATTACGGTTTTAATACCAATTATTTATCACGTCCACTCGTACCCAACATGCAATTTGATCAAGGAAATCCTCCAAATTGCAAAAACCCCATATACGGATACCCCTCAAAATATAACTCGCTTTAGAAACCCCGTAAATGTTGTCTCGAAGCGGAATTTCGATACTTATCCGACAAAAATGGACAAATGGAAATTGTCATACGACGGAACGGATATTACGGTGGAGAAATTTATATTTCAAGTTGAGCACTTATCATCCACCAATAACGTTTCTGAGTAGCAACTGGTCAATGGGTTACATTTATTCTTAAAGGGACTAGCGCGGAGCCATTATTGGGTAATGTTGCAGCAAAACCCTCAGAGCACTTGGCAGGAGCTTAAGTATTCATTGCTGCATAGGTTTAAAAAATTCGTCGTTCGGATAGTGACATTCGGCACAGCATCGACAACCGGAAACAAAAAATTGGCGAGCGTTTCATCGAATTTTATTACTCAATTCAAGAACTAGCTCAGCCACTTATGTATCTGCTTAATGATCGAGAACTTTCAGAAATTTTGAAACAATATGCTCCGTGAATTGAAAATTCATCTGGCGGGTAGATTTATTCAAACCATTACTGATCTACTTAGTATATGTACGAATGTTGAGGATGTTTGGAAAAACGCCAACCACATTCCTGAAAGGCTTCGCATCAGACCTCCGCAAATAAGTGCGGTTTACAATGACGTAGAAGATCTGGACGAAATAAGTCAACCAAGGAATTTTTACGATGCAAATATTGAAATATTTCGGCGATGCAGTCTACTAAGCCGTTAACATATGCTTCGGATCAAGATATGTCAAGCAAACCTCCTGTAAAATGTTGGAATTGTGGAAGAACCGGTCATGTTTTGTGGAATTGTGATGTTTCCTTGCGAATTTTCTGGAGAAATTGGAGATCGGGAATGAGTCGGCATGGGTACCACCATTCCCAAATGTAAAATCGGAAACCCAATCCCAATCTATCTTCTGTACAACCAACCCAATCGAAGGAGAATGCCTCTCCCAACGATCACTAAACACGATCGTCCCAAATACGATAATTACTTGCATTCAAGATTCTAACCGAGTTCAATCTAACAACACTCAGAAAAAATATTACTACCAAATACTTAGTTAAATTAATTTGGTTGTTTTAACACAAAATTCTGAGCTAAATAAACCAAATCTCTTGTTTAAATTAGAAAGTTGGTATTTTCTTACTTGGTTACTACAAAAAGTGAGTGAAATTTGAGTTACCAGGATGTTGGTACGTAGTTTTGTTTAATTTAACCAAAAAAAAATTTGTTAGGTGAACAATATTCTTGTTATAACTAACCAAATATTTTGGTTTATCTTAATTAGTTATTTTGACCTATAAGTTTTGTCATATAAACTAAGACTTAAATTCTAGCGAATTAATAAAATTCGCTAAATCATTGTGATTATATTTTGAATGTAAGTTCAAAGTATTTTCATTATTTTTGTAGTTTGATCACTGCATTCTGATGAGACGCTCGAATTTTTTTGATGAAATGTGTTTAACCTTAAACGTTTGCAACATTTACCGCCATTTTTGTTACAATTACTAAGAAAATTTGGTAGAATTAAACTAGTAAAATAATAATAACTAATTATTAGTAAAATAATTTTTTCCCTTGGTTAATTTAACAAAATAGTTAGTCACTGTTACCAATTATTTTCCATTTCTATCCATTAAATTAACCATATGTTTTTGGTTATATTAACTAAGTTATAAATTAAATAAGCAGGATTTGGTTATTTTAAATTAAAATTTTATTCAACTAAGATCTTGTTCGTTTTTTAACTAGGAAATTTGGTTGATCGAAAATCACCAATATTTTGGCAAAATAGACTCAGATTTTTGTTTCTTTTGACCCAAGTTTTTCTCTGAGTGAAGCACAAACTTCGATCCATCCGGCATTTTAAACTCCGTCGTAAACTTCGAGCGCAAATATCAGAATCTGTGTATAGCTTATAGATTACCCCGCAGATCTTGGTTGTGATTTTTGGGGGGCTTTTAATTTGAAACCTACGGTAATGTCAGAATTAAATAACATACCCAATTACGCTTTAGAGAACCCTGCAGAGTGTCTTACAACCTCTAGGGAAAGCAACGCTAATGCATCCTCTAAAACCGGGCCCGAATTGTCCATAACTATAATGCAAAACATTACGTGCTAACTGAAGAACAACGCGCACGACTTGACTCCGTCATTCAATTTCTTCCTGACTTCCACAAATTGGGACTCGGAAGAACCTCCTTGCTTTGTCACGTAATTGACACCGGAGATGCCGTACCAATCAAACAGAAACACCACGCCGTATCACCTGCAGTTCAAAAAGAGTGTGGTAGTTGGTGTGGGAGGATTGCGACCCGATCCGTCCAGAGTGAGGGGTATTACAGAGTTCCCTAGGCCGAAAACCGTTCGACAAGTGCGTCGGTTCCTGGGAATGGCGGGCTGGTATATTCAATTTTTCAAAAAACTATGCAGGATTTGCTGCTCTTCTAACGATCTTCTCAAGAAAGGAAAGCGTTTTGTGTGGTCTAATACAGCTCAAACTTCATTCGATCAGCTAAAATCATGCTTTTTTCTCCTCTCCGGTTCTAGTTCTACCTGATTTCGGAAAAAGGTTTTACATTCAGTGCGACGCCAGTTCAACCGGCACTGGTGCAGTTTTGTTCCAAAAAGACACTGACGGGTTCGACCATATGCTGTATAAGATAGCAGAAAATTTGCAGCAGAAAAAATGTGTTTTGCTATTCACCGCTAGAGACATCACTATTACAAAAATGAAATTTTTTCTGCTGATATTTTTTTACAACAGCAGAAAATTTTTGATATTTTTATGCAAATTAAAAATTCTCAGCAGAAAGTTTTATGAAAAATCAGAGAATTTATGAAAAAGAAGAGAAAATGTATGCTTAAAACTTTTGCAGCGATGAAAGTTAATTTTCTTTAAAAATAGATTTCCGAATGTGTAGTGTAAGCACTCTTTAAAAATGTATGGAGTGCTTTCTACAATGGCCATTTTTTTGATGTTGCCCTGTGTTTGCATAATGATGATTATGATAATTTAATGATGTTTTATGTCACATAATTAAATTATCATAATCATCATTATGCAAACACAGGGCAACATCAAAAAAATGGCCATTGTAGAAAGCACTCCATACATTTTTGAAGTCATTTTACTGTGAACTGTTTTCAGTTTTTTAACAAAAGTGTTAGAAAACCCCCACTGTAACTACTTTGAATCTTATGTTGCTCATGTATATAGAATATGATCTCAGCTACCATAAAAACATACACCCAGGGTAGTTACAGGGGGGTTTTTCTAACACTTTTGTTAAAAATCTGAAAACATTTCATATTAAAATGACTACAAAAATGTATGGAGTGCTTTCTACAATGGCCATTTTTTTGATGTTGCCCTGTGTTTGCATAATGATGATTATGATAATTTAATTATGTTTTGAGAGTGCTTACACTACACATTCGGAAATCTATTTTTAAAGAAAATTAACTTTCATCGCTTCAAAAGTTTTAAGCATACATTTTCTCTTCTTTTTCATAAATTCTCTGATTTTTCATAAAACTTTCTGCTGAGAATTTTTAATTTGCATAAAAATATCAAAAATTTTCTGCTGTTGTAAAAAAATATCAGCAGAAATATTTCATTTTTGTGATAGTAATGCCTCTAGCGGTGAATAGCAAAACACATTTTTTCTGCTGCAAATTTTCTGCTATCTTATACAGCATTTCGACCATCCCATATCGTTTATGTCTCGGAAGTTGAATGGCGCTCAACGCAATTATTCAATTACTGAGTTGGAGTGTGTGGCGGTATTCAATACGATCAATAAGTACCGAGCATATATAGAGGGTCTACCAATCACTATTTTCTTTCGATTAATTCAAGTTTCTTCAAATTCTGGTCGGGGTAATACTAGAATCTCAATTATGCGGTTTATCAAGACTTCGTTCAACCCTTGGAAAGCCCACCCCTTAACTCCTGAGCTATAGCCTCGCTCAAAAAAACCGCCTAAGAGCAATGAACTTAGTAAATATGTATATTTTCTGACAACGAAAAGACGTACAACGAAGCAAATGTAAGAGAATTGCCCCTATGTAGGTTTAGGTTTCAGTGGTTGAGATTTAGGCCATTTTTGGCCCATTGTGATACCACGCATTCACGCCATATCATTAACCCATCCACCTATTCACCTACTCACACAACTACAGTATACCACCTGCACATTGCAAACTCCATGTCAACCTGTACATTGACATGGAAGGTGGGTCGGCGCTGAATTCTGCACTCCATCAGAGGGTCTTAGTTCTGTTTATTAACTAACATCACAGATTGTAATCGATGATGAAAATTCGATTTGCATCTAGCCTCTGATGGGAATCGAACCCAGTACCGCCGGGGTCCAAGTGCCGTAGCTTTAACTACTGCACCACTTGTCGGGTAGTGCCCCTATGTAATTTATATATAAATTTTATATTGAACGGACATATAATAATAATGGTAAAAATAAATAAGTTTAATAAATTTTGAGATGAAATTCGTTTATTTGAACGAAAAACAAAAATATACAGAATTATTTCATTCTTTACATTTCAAAAAAGTAAAAAAGGAGTTACGCTTGAATGATCATAGAAATGTCGTCGTAATTTTCTTCGACTTCCTCCTTTACTGCATCCGTGATATAAGACTTCTCGCAAACCCCAATATATGTTTCGTGCATGAAGGTATGCCGCACAAATCACATATCGCTGTTGTTTTCTTATCAGTTCGATTACTTTTTCTGTCCAGTTTCCATGTTTCACACCGTCTTTTTTCTTTTGTATTGGACCGTATTTTAGGAAAACCCGTTTCCTTTGCAAATTCGTATCCAATCAGTTGCATAGCAGTTTTTACTGAATTTTATAGACTCGGTTTTTGAACTCTAGTTTTGATATGGTTGGCCGCAAGTTCCATTGCAAGCGATTTTAGGAAGGTTTTTCTTGTATTAGAGTTATTTTTTGTATTCCACACTAGGCTCTCAAGTCAAGAAGGTTATAAAATAACGTAACAGGCCACCGATTAGTTTTCCGTTTGCAGCTGTTGCACTCTGTTCATTTGGTCAAAAATGTCTACCCCGCTTTTCGTTTTAGTATTGTATTTACCAGGTTTACTCGGAATAAACTGACGGAATGAACATTTGCCTCTTTCCTAGATTTTTCTGAACCAACATACATACAACAATACAGCTATGTATGCGTATATTTTGTCTTCACCTGTGTGTGTTATAGCAATGACGCAATTGTTTTGGATTTTGAGATAATCGGTTATTCTCATAATACCTTTTCGCTTTTCTGTTCGTTTCGAATACGATAGTTGAATAAGGACTACTGGAAAAAAAAGTTTGAATGCATGTAAAGTGACCACCAAATATCTGAATGGTTGCGGTTCCTGGCAATATACCGCATTTCATGGTTTGGGGCTTCGTGTTCCTCCTCAACCACTTCTCGTTAGCGCAGTTCTACGTTAGATTGACGTATCTGAATCTATTCTTCTTCTGCAATATTATCACCCACTCGTTCGACGCGTAAGTCCTAAATGGCTGGTCGGCTCATCAGCGAGATGGGTTTACATTCTTTGTGTTTTTTTTTCTTATTTCACCCCACTTCTGGGTTTGAGACCCGCCGAAATGAGGAATATACAAAACGGTAATTTTAACATATTGGTGCAAAACATTCGAAGTCTACGTGCAAATTTTGATACGTTTACTGTTTATGTAGCCAGCCTTAATGCAATTCCTGATTTAATTTTTGTGACTGAAATATGGATTTATTCTAAAGAATGTTGTGAGTTTAGTTAATTTTAGGGCCTATTGTAATGCCCGTTACCGTTCTGGTGGAGTTGGTGTTTTTATAAGCGAAAATTTTGCAAATTTTTCAATCGAAGTTTTCAAATGGATTACAGCTGATATTATTCGTTTAAATCTTGATCTTGCAGGGAAAAAGTGGTCATTCATTTGCATCTGCCGATTGAATAACGGGTCAATTAATGCTTTTTGTGATGATTTGGAAAATTTATTGCGTACGCTTACAAAAGATAACGTAGCTATATTGGAGATCTTTATCTAAACCTGTTAGATATCAATGAATCGTACGGTTACCAAACAATGTTGGCTGCATATGGTTTAATCAGCTTTTTAAACGAACCAACTAGAATGCAAGCTTGTTTAGACCATTCCTCAAAAGTGAACAAATATTTAACATTAACATTAGCAACCTTCCTATTCAAATTTCTGATCATGATTAAAGTCCATATATCACCATCAACATTGTAGCGTCGTTGAGTAAATAAAATGCTAGTTCTCAAAGTTAAGTTTATTAGCTCAGGTCGTTTATTATAAAAATTTTGTTATTTTAAATTACATGCGACTCGTTCAAAGTTTTATAATCGACTCTCCAAGAAAAATCCTGTTACATAAAAATTCAGTTATAATTTACGAATTACGATGCATACATACATAATATATAAAAAAATAAAATGAGAGTGTAAGAGAGTATAACAAACAGATTACCTCGCACACATACAAAAAATTGAACAAAAATTGAATGCGAGAATAAAAACAGAATAATATGAAAATAATGGAAAATAAAATGAAATCTACAAGTTTATTCCCTGCTCACACTTAGGCGTTCGTAAATTTCAAAACAAAAACAAATCCTCAAACAAGTATAAATGACAAACTTGAACATAACCGGCCCTCTTAAAAGGCACAGCTTTCAATATAAATTTAATTCAAAATGCTAAGTGTCAATTGGTAATTTGGTTAGTTAGTTATTAGTTCCACTACTCTTACGTTACCATCTAATCCTGGTGATGTTGATACCACAATAGAAAATGGCCATTTCGTTGGCGGGAGATTCTCTTTAATTAATAAAACGACATCTCCTTCTTTTATATTTGTTTTGGACGATTTCCATTTCGAACGCGTTTGCAAATTATGAAGATATTCAAGTGAGTAGCGTTCCCAAAACGATTCCACCATTTTGCTGGTCTCCTGCCAATTCGATAGATGATTTTCTTTGATACCGTTGTATGATGGTTCGGGGAAGGTCGAAACAGGCCCACCGGTTAAAAAATTGTTTGGGGTCAAAGGTTCTGGGTCTGTTGGATCGTTGGAGATACAAGTCAAGGGTCTGGAATTTAAGATCCCTTCTATTTGGACCACTAAGTTGACAAATTGTTCGAAATTCAAAATTTTGTCCCGAATTCCTCTTTTGAGATGCGTTTTAAATGATTTAATTGAGGCTTCCCACAAGCCGCCAAAATTGAGAGCTCCTGGTGGAATAAACTTCCAACTTATTCTTTCATTGGTGTAAAAGTTGCTAATTTTTAGTTGTTTGGTTTGTGTATTGAAAATATCATACCATTCACGCAATTCGTTTTTGGCACCGCGAAAATTAGTTGCGTTATCTGACCATATAGTATGTATTGTACCTCTTCGACTAACAAATCTTTTCAAACATGATATGAAAGAATTAGTACTTAGATTTTGTACAATTTCAAGGTGTACCGCTTTAGTACAAAACCAAATAAAGGAATCAACATACATCCGTTGGGGTAACGTTTTTCTGTTGCTAGACATTCTTACAGAAAAAGGTCCGCAAAAGTCATCACCTGTATTGAGAAATGCCTTGAATGATTGAAAGCGCTCGGGTGGCAAATTTCCTATTATTTGCTGACACGATGCAGGTTTCGCTCTAAAGCACTCGACACACGACCGTACTGTCTGTTTGGCTAAATTTTTGCCATGTATGGGCCAATAATGTTGACGAACGAGTGATACCAGTAATTGAGATCCTGCATGACAGTTAATCTTGTGTTCATATTGGAATATCAATTTCGTTAAGGTGTGTTTTGGTGGAAGTACGATTTGGTGTTTTATATTGTAGTTCAATGAATTTGTGTTAGCCAATCTACCTCCCACACGAATTATGTCGTTATCATCAAGGAATGGATGTAAAGTATTAAGTAAACTATTTTTACTAATTTCCTGTTTTTTCTTTAGAGATTTAAATTCCTCTGAGAATGATTCTCGTTGTACAGCTTTCATCAGTAATATGGTACTGGTTCTCATTTCATTAACGGTAATATACACGGTCTTGTCGATTTCTTTATGTTTTTTAATATTGATGAATCGTAAAACATAAGATAATACACTATTAACTTTCCAATGGACTCATATTTGGGGATCAACTCCAGAATGACTTCTGAACTTGCTATCAAGAGCATTGACACTTGCTCCTGTTTCAGTTCAGTTTTTGAATTGTCGAAATCATTTAAAGATGTTGTAAATATCGAACTGTAGTCATTTGACTGAAGCATTTTTGGACCATGCCACCATAATTCTAAATTATGGAGATCGTTTGGCATTATTCCTCTAGTAATGAGATCTGCAGGGTTATTCGTAGTATCGATATGTTTCCACGTGAAATTTAAAGTTAATTTTTGAATTTCATTGACCCTATTAGCAATGAACGTTTCTAATCTGTGTGGTGGAGTCTTAATCCAACACAACGTAATGGTACAATCTGACCACAAAATTATGTTATCGAAAAGTAAATCAATAGCTGCGATGACCGAAGAAACTAATTTTGCAAGGAGCAAAGCGGCAGAAAGTTTCAGTCTAAGAAGTGATAACGTTTTTAAAGGAGCCACTCGTGACTTACTGCAAAGCAGGTTTACGGAAATATTGTTATCTGAATCAATAGTTTTTATATACAGACATGCGCCATATGCCTTTTCTGAAGCGTCACTGTAGCCATGGAGTTCTGTACGGGTAATAACATTCTATTTTGTGTAACCCATGACATTTCTGATAATACGAACTTGGGATATTTCATTCAAGGTTGTAGTGTAGTTGTTCCATGTCTCGTGCAAATGACTTGGAATCAACTCATCCCAATGTAGTTTGGATTGCCATAAAGTTTGTACAAAAATTTTTCCCGCTGGAGAAAGAAATCCTAAAGGATCGTACAACCTTGCGATATCAGAGACAATCTTCTGTTTCGTTAATGGTTTGTCACTGTCGAACGTTGGTGGTTTGAAGACAAAGTAATCCTCTTTAGGTTGCCATAGTAAACCTAACGCTTTTACATAATCTTCAAAACTAAATTCGTTGAATTTTAATTTCTCTTGATCTTGAGGTGGAATCTAACAGGCGGGAATCGTTTGCACACCACTTGTGAAGATGAAAACCACTTGAATTGAGCATCTTAATCATTTTGTTTTGTAATTGTTTTGCTTGCACGATATTATCGCAGCCTGTTATAAGATCGTCCACATAAAAGTCTTTTAATGCGACCTTAGACGCTATTGGATAATTTGCGACTTCATCCAAAGCAAGCTGATTAAGTGTTCTTGTGGCTAAATACGGAGCCGACGCTGTGCCGTCTGTGTGTCATTAATTTGTATTTGTCGGTACATCTTTGATATATCACTTGACATGGCATATTTGTGCGTTCTAAATCTTAAAACTGTTTCAAAAAGATTGTCTTGTACCGTTGGGCCGACAAGCATCAGTTCATTAAGGGATTTATCTGACGACGTCTTAGCAGACGCGTCAAAAACCACGCTAAGTCTCGTCGAAGATGACAATGGTCTTAATACCGCATGGTGGGGCACACGTAGATTCGTTTGAATTATCGTTAACATTTTCGGTTACGATTCTCATATGTCCCAAATTCAGGTACTCGTTTATAAATTCAACATAAGGTTGTTTTAAATCATCGTTTGCATTAAGCTTCCGTTCCAGATAGTGAAATCTCTTTAAGGCGTTTTGTTTTGAATCACCTAGACAATTGAGTGGTTCACGGAAGGGCATCAAAACTGTATAGCGGCCATTTGGCTCACGTTTTGTTGTTTGAATGAAGTACGATTCACACTTCTTTTCCTCTTCAGAGAGAAAACGTTTTGATGGAATATTTTCAATCTCCCAGAACTTTTTAATACGTTCGTCAAGCTGTTCGTTTTTATAACAGCACTACTGCTCAATTCATTTAGAAGAAAGTTATGTTCAACTTTCTCTAAATGTTTTCCAAAAACTACCCATCCAAACATTGCCTCTTGAACGTTTGGATGTTCTAATGAAAATTGAAAACGATTTTGTAAAAGTATTTCTGGGAACATCTCAACACCGATCAGAATATCTATGGGTGACGCGATGTTGAAAAATAGATCGGCTAGTTTTATATGTTTTGGAAGTTGCCAACGAGATATATCGAACGTATTCGATGGAAGTCTATTTGAAATGTTGTCAGTTATTGCAAATTCCAATTTAACACAAAAACGTTTATAATTCGAGTGTATGTTCGTTGAAATACTTTGTGATATTGAGGATTTTGAACCATTTAGACCATTCACTGTCAAAATATTTTCATTTCGAGACGTAAAGTTAAGTTTTTTGACGAAATGATCAGTAATAAAATTTGACTTGCTTCCAGAGTCCAGTAACGCTCTGCATTTAATTAATTTGCCTGCACTGTCTTCAATAGAAACAATCGCGGTAGGAATAATTGTCGTTTTTTCGTAATCTTTCATTCGATAAATGATAATTCGTTGTCTGACTTGATTCCTGTTTCTCAAATTGCGAGTTTACCACATCGTCCGAGTTTGATGGTTTTGTGACCGTTTGGTCGAAATGTAGTAAGGTGTGATGACGACCTCTACAAATTTTGCATCCCAAAGATTTACAATCAAACACGCAATGTTTTGGATGCAAACAATTAATACATGCATTTAGTGCCTTGATTTTGTCGTAACGCTGTTGCGGTGTAAGGCTGTGGAACGCTGAACAATTAAAATAGGCGTGATATGGTATGCTACACATACCAAATTTTCCGTTTGAAAAATTAGTTACTTTATTAGCCAAAATATTCGATTCCCGTTTAGGATGTGCTTTGTTGAAATGCGACTTAAACGGAACTTGAGGGTTTGAATGCGAAGTTGAATCGTTCGGTATTTTAATTATTAAATTTTCAGATTCACGTAAAACGCGACATTTTCGTTCCAGAAATTCAATGAAATCTTCCCATGTTGGGAGTTGATGGGGCTCAATATTTTCTTCCCATTCGCCACGTGTGACATTATCATGCTTACGAGTAATTAATTTCAATATTATTACTTGAGATAACGTGTCAAGTTCGTAACCATTGGCGCTCAATGAGGAAATATGAGAAAGAGCTCCGTTAAGTAATTTTCGCAATTCTACTTCTTTACGTTTATGTACCTGATCGATATCTATGAGTGCTTCTATGTGTTTATCTATTATGAATCGATGATCGTCATAAATTTTTGTCAATGTTCACCATGCTTTTTGATATCCCGTTTTGGATAGCGTTATGTGTCCAATAGATGCCTTAGCATCTCCTCGAAGTTTATCCATAAGATAAGTGAATTTAACAACTTCGTCAATCGACTCATTATTGTGTATTACCGTTACGTAAGTATCACGAAATGTAGTCCACTGAGTAAGATCAGTACCATCAAAGTATGGAATTTTAATCTCCGGTAATTTTAACGATTGCGATTGACTATGTTTAAAAAAATCGATTGATTCAGCTTTATTTTCACCTTTGTGATTATTTTCGTTTGAATTTGCTATTGAATTAAGTTTTCCTATCATACTGTGAAAACGATTTTCGAAATCGGCAAGAGGCTCTTCAAATTGTCGAAATTCGGTATCGGAAATTATTTCTATTAAACTATTAAGAAGCGAATTATAATCACCAAAATATTTTTTAAATATTGACATTAACTCGCGAGATATATAATTGAGGTTATGTCAGATTTGTCAAATTATTACCAAGGATATTAATTTATTTATATACCAAGATTATTAATTTATCTGATAATAAATCACGTTTAATAAATCCAAATCCGTGAGATGGACCAAATTATGTAGCGTAGTTGAGTAAATAAAATGCTGGTTCTCAAAGTTAAGTTTATTAGCTCAGGTCGTTTATTATAAAAATTTTGTTATTTTAAATTACATGCGACTCGTTCAAAGTTTTATAATCGACTCTCCAAGAAAAATCCTGTTACATAAAAATTCAGGTATAATTTACGAATTACGTATTATATTATACATAATATATAAAAATATAAAATGAGAGTGGTAGAGAGTATAACAAACAGATTACCTCGCACACATACAAAAAATTGAACGAAAAATGGAATGCGAGAATAAAAACAGAATAATATAAAAATAATGGAAAATAAAATGAAATGTACAAGTTCATTCCCTGCTCACATTTAGGCGTTCGTAAATTTCAAAACAAAAACAAATCCTCAAATAAATATAAATGACAAACCTGAACAAACATCAAGCTCAGTTACTTTCAATGGTAGGTCAAATTCACTCATTCCGTTTAAAATTGATAGTGAATGTATCAAAGCAGGTAAAAGTTGACGTTCGTACTACAAAAAATCTCTTCTACAAGAAGAAATTTGATTCATTCATTAATAATTCCAAGGTTACCTGAAAAATAGTGGATGAAGTGTTAGGACGTATTTCTCAAAATAGGCAAATAACTCAAATATATCAATTCCGAACTGAAAATAACGTTACGTGTTCAAAGTTCATTTCCAACGAATTTAATAACTTTTTTATAAACGTATCCCAAGAAATAAATTCTAAATTTAGTACGACAAATAATGAAAATACTGAACATAACAAATTTATCTTTGGGTCCCTGACAAAAAATTATGTCTCATCATGTTATTTTGAGTTTATAACTACTCCTGAAGTTCTTAATGAAATTAATAAGTTAAAAAACAAAAGATCTAAAGGTTCGGATGGAATTGATAACTTTGTTGTTAAAAGCTGCGCTTGGTACTTAGTAGATATTTTAAAATTTTTGTACAACTTGAGCCTAGACAATGGAGTTTTCCAAATATTCTAAAATTAGCAATTGTAATTCCAATTTTTTTAAAAAGGCGATGAATTGCAATTAAACAATTACAGACCAATTTCTCTAATAAGCACCGTATCTAAAATCTTTGAGAAACCAATAAAACGACGATTAGTGTGTTATTTTGATAAAATTGACTTTTTACACAATAAACAATATGGATTTACTGCTGGTAAATCCACTGAAGAAGCACTAATTGCACTAAAATTCGGTTTTGTGTATCCATATTTCTGTACGACTAACAGCTATAACGAAATAAAAATATGTATAATAATTATTTACCAAAAAAAACGCTCCACTTGAACTGCAAATATTTGGTAAAATATAAGATCCCTTCTCATAAAACATACCATCCAACATACCCGATCCCAACATAATCAGCGAAGAAATGCCTGAGTTCTGTCCCAGATTAAATTCGATCGAATAGATTAAATTTAAAAACATTCGGATTTAACGGACAATCGAATTTAACGGACTCTCCAATTTTCCGTTTAATCGAGGTTTTTCTGTATAATATTTTAAATTAAAATGTCACGCAACGCAACATTTAGCATGATATAGTATTTAACGCAGCGTGTAACATGAACCCAAAACTAGTCCTGTAATGTTTTACCAAACATAAAAAGACCGAGGCCATGACCATACTTACCAATAAACTCTATTATTAGTACACGATAATTCAGTAAAACACAAATACACCATAGATATGCGTACTCGTATATATATGTAGAAAGTTACCGTAAATGGAAATTTTCTATTACTGAAAAAGAAAATTTTAAACCGAATTATTTTCATATTTAGGGGAACAACCAAATTATACATTTATTACCAAATAAAACAACATTGTTGTATATAAAATGTATCGTAATCTTACATGGGGGCACTGAGTGCCCTAGTACACGATAACATGTGAGAAACTTCAAATCATCGGCAGCCATTAAAACAGCTAATAACCGTTTCTTACTTTTGTGATCATTGTGAGCACATATTTCTCAAAATCATGAATAATAAAATGAACCAAAGGAAAACTAAGAGGAAATTTCAGTTTGAAAATTCTTTGGGGCATTCAATACCAACTACACGGGTCTAGGGTTAATGGAAAAACCCATTTTCGGTCAAATGATATTACGTAATTCGTAATTCATCGACCATCAGTATTCCAACGCTTCGCACCGTCACTTCATTAGGGCTAACTCACCTTTAATACGAATTAAAACTACACATAACACTTATTTTGATACCTCCGGCTTGTTTTCATTCGGAAAAGTATAAATAAAATATCTGGACTGGGCCAACTGCACACAAGAGTAAATTGGTGGTCCGATTCATAGGTCAGTGTTGGAATAACATCAAATACGTAAATCAAGTCATATGTAGTTTCTGATTAATGGTTGGTTCACGTACGTGATCAAAAAAATTTGATCACAATATGAAGTTAGAAACAAAAGCTATTGCTCTAAATATTAAGCTATTTTACTTGACGTTTCATTTGTCATTTTCAACCATTTTAATTTGTGTGTTGTGTGTGGCTGTGGTGACGACTGATAATTAAATAAAATAAAATAAAAACATTCATTTCATTTTTCATCAACATTCGTTCATGGTTGAGTTTGCTAAAACACAAATCGAATGAATGAGTGATAAATTGATGAAAATTTTTGGAGATGACCGTAACAATCCGTTTCAATTTCGGCATTTGCAGTTGTATCATAATTTGGTGGATTTAAGTAAAGTTCCGAGCCCAAAGATCGTGTTAGCTTCTACTTCCGATATTGAATGTGGATAAGCACGTGATTTGTTTGTACAATGAGCATCAAATTCTAAAGCATTATTCTAACGAATCGTAGGTCGCCTGGGACTTTTGCTCGCGATTTAATAGAAAACGGTTTGAATGGGCGTAAAATTATTATACGAACAATATGCGATTGTATAAATATAAAATAAAATATGTATCTCATTTTTCATAAAATAAAGACAAAAGTGGAAAAAAATTTATTTAATTCAGTCTTGTCCGATCTAGCCAATCTAATTATTTATTACTCTACCCTTCACTATTCTGCTTATTGTGGTAAGGGGTTACAATTGGCGCCGTGCATCGGTGTGATCATTTTATGGTGGCTAGTTAAATTCATTTGTACCAGCTGGGCGCCTATATCTACGCTTTTTGAATCCTTCGTAGTACGTCCAAATCGCTTAAATTATTGCTGTAATATTCATTCAAAAGTTAAATGGAGATAATTTAGTGATTTAAACAAACGATCTACTCACATGACTACAGCCGTTTAAGTTTTCAAGCACATCTAATTTACGTTTATGATTATCCTGTTTTACTGTAATATTAGCGATGTGGCACAGAATCGCTTGAAATGGTAAGTGATCGCATCGGCTGTCCTATTTCCGAATTTTATTCAATCTAATAATTCCGCAATTACACAACATTTTAGTACACAAGATATTTTGAAAATACGTCGCACAAAATTACAAATTGTTTTCACAATTTTAATACATCTATTAAATATTAAAATTAATTAATTATGTAAACGCACGACAAAATTAAAACATCAAATGCCGACAATGAACATGGCGCGTGTTTTGTTTGTTTTTGATATTGACGTGAATCATAGAAATGTCAGAAAAACAGCAAAATTATTTATCCCTTTTCCCACTTACCCACACAATTGTGTGAGTAAGACAAAATTATCATGTTTTGTATGTGTTTTGAACCAACTTACACATTTGTGCATTCCTGTCACACAGTTGTGTTGATTGTACTTCAAATCAACCGAAATTTTTCATCAAAAAGCCATTACGTAGTTTTTTTACTTACACATTTGTGTGGTTTGGACTTAAATCTAGCCAATTTTGTTTTTTTTTTGTAGAAAAAGGGATATAATGAGCGTCATTGTTGCTCATAATTTATTTTTTGTTTTTTCTATGTTGGATGCTTGCGATCAAAAATTTGCCCAAAGATAAAAATATTTCATCTCAGGCGGGGAAGTTCCAACGATTTGATTGGCTTGATTCGCGAATCATTTTTTGATCACGTACGTGAACCCGCGTTAAATACTAGAAGAAATACAAACATTTTGTGGGGTGTAAGTACCTTTATACATGGTGCACATTTTTGTTGTGCGCCAGAAAAATGAAGTGCACAAAAAAATAAAGTAATATTGTATTAATGATTGAATGAAATTTTTACAATTTTTTTATTCATTAAAAGCAAATATTTGTATTAAACTTAATGAAAATAAATATAAATTTGATGGTGTTTTTATTGTTATATCACCATTCAAGAACATAAAAGTCATCTTAACGAGATAAATTATTATTATTATTTTTATAAAGTTTTGTTGTTATTTATTCAATATATGGCATGCATGTACATACGTATATATGTCTACATACGGTTGTGTACCTTGTTTATATGTACCGAAGAACAAAAAATTCATTTACTTAATTCAGTCAGATAAATACCATTTTCGTGAATAAACAAAAAAATGGAAATCAGTTAATTTTTTTTTCATTTTATTAAAAATGTAATATATTAAAACATATGCTACTGCTAAATTTTTATAGATAGAAGTTTAAAATTTTAAAACGAAGAAATAAAATAAATAAGTAAATTAAATATTTATTTAAAAAACTATTCAAGTGGTTATTTTTTGGATATTTAAAGTTTTTCTTTCATTATTAAAATCGAGCTTCTGATTTACTGTACGTACGTACGTGTACTACTAGGAATGTTTTGTGTACTCAAGAGCGACTGACATTCTAATGATGTAGTATTGTACATATGGTACTACAAAGAATAATTGTGATCGGTTATCGTTATTTACAATGTTCGGTTAATTAAATAAAACAAGGCAATATATAAAGTTTTGTTGGAATTTTTAGGTTTTGGTTTTAATTTTTTTCTCGTATTGATTACATAATCGTACAATTGATTTGGTACGTTACTGTACTAATTCTTTTTTAACCTAGTTAAATTCACCGCATAAGTTAAAAACCATTATAAATGTTCCGCTATAGTTATGATCTCGTAAAGTCGAGCAGGGTCGAATTAGGTAATCCGGTGGCGAAGTGTTTAGGTAGCACAGACTGTCGTTAACTCTTACAAAAAATATATTTAAGTTTGATGGAAAAATTAAATGAGCTTTCATCATCATTACATTTTGAACATTTTAAGAAAATCCTAATTATATAGAAAGTGAAGAAAAATCATTGGAAATAATATATAATAAGATTATGGCTTAAACCAAGCAAAAAAGCTCACCCATATACCGCCACCGACAGCTCGAATATAAAACACATTACCTTCCGCAAATTCATAGCGAATAATCCAGTGTTTGTTCTTTCACTGCGAGTTTATACATGCGCAGAGGTAAATTTACAACTCGGGATACCTATGTATAAACTCACACAGTGTCGAGTAAAATTTAAATATTACCGGATTATTTCGGGCATTTCCCGAATTTTCCGGGGATTTCCCGGAAATCCTGGCCATCCCCTATTTTGAAGTGTTCGTCATATCTTTCATAATGAAGTGGGGCTTATCATTTATTTTCAAACATTGAACTGCTTTTTTCCCCGATATTTTTAAGAAACCTTTTGGTGAGTAGATACATGTGACAGGTTGCACGTTCGTGGACGTTCTTTACCGCCATTGAAGAACATTTTAGTCTCAATAATTTTTTGTCAAATTTAACAATTTCAAAGTTATTAAATTTTTAACTAGAATCGAATTTAAATATTTTGAAATATATTCCTAAACTATTTCTTGGGTCATTCATCCACTGTCAGAGATTCTTATTGTCTAAGTTGGCTGGTAACGACTTCAGAATTTCTTTTGTTGCTCGTTTGTGCGAAAAAATTATCATCGTCATAACGGATTGACCATCTATCTATTATATTAATACTCCTAATTTATTCATTGTAATCCTTTTTTAACCTATTTGCCGTGCGCGTATCTTAATGAAACATATATCAGGTGAAAGGTATTTTTTCATATATGTGCAGAATATCTATATTTTATTAAGGAACGTGCACGGGAAATAGGTGTAAAAGCCAAGTAATGTTTTACCTATACTGAAAATTGTTTTTAATCACATACGAACTAAAACACTGTGCCCGCGCTGTTCATCAAAGGAAACGGGAAGAAAATTCTATTTTTTCAGTGCAGATGTTACTTTCTTCTTTATTCTGCTTTGTTACTTGAGCTGTCAAGTGCAAATTTTACAAGTGCCGTTTTTTTCTTTTAACTTTAATAGAGTTAACGCTAATTATAATTGCGCCAACGCTTATTATATTCGCGATGAGTATTCTCCTTTTCGATTTTTTTATATAGGCCAGTTGTGTTTTTGAATTAACGCAAGAATTTTTGTGTTCTATTATGGCTCGACGGCTTACATTAACCGGTCGGATTGAACGACGAAGTCATAGAAACGAAGTTAGATCAATTCGAAATAGAAATAGGAATGAAGATATTCACCCTTATTGCGAATGTCGTATCGACATCGATATGATGCCGATTGACAAAATTGTGATTGTGAATGTCGATATCGCTATTTTTTGTCGATCGATCTGTCAATCACCCCTATTGTGATTGTCGTGTCGATGTCGATTTTCCGACGACTGTTAAAATTGGTATTATGAATGTCGCTATCGCTCGACGTTTGTCGTAAAAACGCCATTTTTGAAGTTATACTTCTTTGCGCCCGTTGGAGACTTTTTGGAATGGGTGCTGGTCGAGAAACCGCGTCACGCTAAAAAGTAAGACAATTCGATGATTGTACGTTTTTGTATAGGTTTACAAAAATAAGTTTCTATTCAATAAATAGCCAAAGTCTCACTGCACATGCACTCGATCTGAATGACAGCGTATTCAAAAAATGTACAATAATTATACTATCGGAAACACATGGAGATGGGCAAAACATCGACATTCCGAATTTTCATTGCATAGCAAAGTACAAACGGGAAAATGTTCCTGCGGGGGTAGTAGCTATTTAGCACAATGCAAGTGACCATAATAATACAGTCACTTCTCACATGAATGTTCATTCGGGGGCATCAAAATCTCTTGTTGCAGCACAGTCTGCTATTGGTGAAATTTGGATCAGTAAATGCGTTCCAGAAACTGGTCGAGAATTTGTAGTTGTGGCGATATACATCTCCCCTGGTAAAACTGTTAACCAGATCATGAAGTTTATACACCAAAACTTATTAATGTATACTAGAGAAGGTTCCGCACTACTCGAGGAAAATTTTCATGAAATCCCAATGATAATGAGCGGCGATTTCAACATAAATTTTTCCGATGCAAAAACAGAGCCATTGATACATTTCCTAAAAGACAAGCTAGACTTGGTAATGTCGAATGATAAGAATCAAAGTACGACCAAATACGGAACGACCATTGATGCTATGTATTTAGTAGATATCTTGAGAAGTTTGAATCTAGAATATTTGTTAGTTACTTTAGTTATCATAAACCGATTGTGTCTTTCGTGGAATATAATACGATTTCTAATGAGCAACCAGAAAATAACCAAGATGAAAGAATGATTATAGAAGAAATTACTGATAATGATAATGTATAGGTGTATAGTATAATATTGAAGTTATTTATAATAATATATTGAAGAGAAATATATTGAATAACAGAGGAAAATGTCTTATATTTCATTTACATATCCTATCTGTCTGTGTGTGTGTGAGTGGGCGTGTGCAAATGGCCAAAGAAGTATAACTTCCACCGTCTGGTCCAACGCAGACCCAGTTTTTTTTTGTCGATGACATTTTTGCTCGCGACTCGCAAGTATTGTGAGCCGTTTTTAACACAAAAAATAGTTTAACATAAGTAAAATGATTTTAGTTTTAATAATTATTTATTAAATATCTTAAATTTGTTAAAACCTGCATAAATTTACCGGAATTGAACAAAAAAAAAAAAATTATTTCTACAACCACATAGCTAAATTTATTACATGTTTTACCACCGAAATTTGTTACATTTTTGACCATCGAAATTTATATTTATATTTTTTTTGTGGTAAATAAATATTTACACACTGTTTGTCTATTTTCTAATTTTAGACAACTATTTAGATCCTAAATTTGGACAAAATACCTAAATATAAAGTAATTCAGCTTTTCTGACAGGCGGCTGACAGCATTTTTGACAAAATATATTAAAACAACTAGTCACGATTGCTAAGTTAATCGAGAAGTTCACAATAGCATGAATTTTTTCAACGTTAACCTGGCAATACTCATTAGTCGATTCGTGATAGTTACGCAATACAAAATAAAAATCGACACGACAAGACAAAGTCGTGTCGTTTGTCGATCGACACGACAACCACAATAAGGGTGATTATTTTGTCGATGCCATTTTTACTAACGACTGCGTTATATATTTTTGCGTGTTAATATATTTTCAAAATGTTGGTAGTAATAATTTATAATTAATTAATAGAAAGTAGAAAACAATTAAATAAACCATAACTTTTTATTTTTATAATCATACGTATTAGGCTGCACAAAATCACAAACAAGCCCCAATTTGAATGTCTTGTACGTTTAATGCAAGAAAATGTGGACTTAGCCAGGGGAATTAATAAACAGGGAGGAGACTATAGAGTTCAAGTTAAAAAAAAATGGGAATTGTTTAACACTGAACTAACCAGTTTGGGGCCACCAACACGAGATGTGGATGGATGGATAAAAGTTATCTTGTGTAAAACTAACGTTAGATGTATGCTACAATTTTTGTTTTCTAGGTTTGGACCAATTTAAAATTTAAAGTTCGTAAAAAATTGATACGCAATTAAACAGAGTTGAAGGCAACAGGTGGTGGTCCGAACAAAACTTTTCAGCTGTGGAAGAAGACATCATTAATTTATTAAATTTAAATACAGTTTTAAACCCATCTGGTACAGCCATAAAAGACGGGAAGTACAGCCATAAAAGACGGGAATGGAGAATTGAGAACAAACGTGGCTGATGTTCTCTCAGTATGGCAAACCTACTTTCAAAGTCTGCTAAACCGGTATGACGAAGTAACCCCCATTAGAGCAATAGCTCCGCCAGGTGAAGAGGTCTTTGTTGAATATCCCACAGTAGAGGAACTAAACGCAGCTATTAGTCGATTGAAGAACGGCAAGGCACCTGGTCTCGATGGAATCCCCGCAGAGTTAATTAAACTCGGAGGCGCTACTCTTGCAACAAGTTTATACGATCTCGTCGTTTGTATTTGGGACCAAGAAGAGTTGCCGGAGAATTGGAAGACCACGCTCATATGTCCGTTGCATAAAAAAGGCGACCGTCATAAATGTGAAAACTTTCGTGGCATAGCTCTATTGAACACTGCTTACAAAGTGTTGGCTAATGTTGTACTTGCCAGGCTCATCCCTTTCGCCGAAAACATCATTGGCGACTATCAGTGTGGCTTTCGTACCAACCGATCGACCACTGACCAGTGTTTTACCATGAGGATGATCTTGGAAAAATGTTGGGAGTATAACATAACCATTCATCAACTATACATAGACTTCCGGCAGGCATATGACAGTATAAACCGCGATAACCTTTGGGCCGCGCTCATATGCCTAGGTATTCCAGAGAAACTTGTTTCTCTGTGTAAATTAACAACGTCTGGATCTGCATGTAGAATTGTAATTGAAGGATCTGTATCAGACTCTTTTCAAATAACATCTGGTGTTCGACAGGGAGATGCACTCGCGCCTGTGCTGTTCAATTTGGAGCTTGAGTACGTAGTGAGGAAAAGCAACATTGAAACCTCGCGCTGTATATTCAATAAATCAGGCCAAATTTTTGGATATGCAGATGATATCGTGCTTCTTGGCCGAAGACCTAGCGACATCAAGGACAGTTTCATACCGCTCAATCGCTGCGCAAGAAGACTTGGTGTGGAGGTGAACAGTAGCAAAACGAAATTCTTAACAATACCCAGGAACATCTCCATGGCAAATCTCGAAATTGGCAACCATAACTTTGATAGCGTCGAAAATTTTAAATACCTTGGGTCACTTATAACATCCTTGAATGATATGCAGGCAGAAATAAAAGCCCGAATCGCTGCCGGACAACGAGTTTTCTACGCCCAATCAAAATTATTGCGATCTAAACACCTATCGCAGTCGTGTAAGCTCGCACTTTATAAAGCACTTATAAGACCTGTGCTGACTTTCGAAAGCGAGAGCTGGACAATGACCTCTAACGACTGTAGATTATTATCTACCTTCGAAAGGAAGGTCATCCGTTCAATTTTTGGTCCTATTAAAGTTGCGAACAATGAATATCGGATTCGCATGAACCACGAAATAAAGCAACTTCTCGGAGGTAGCGATATTATCGGCTTCATCAAATCTAATCGAGTGAGATGGCTCGGCCACGTTGCAAGGTCCCCACAACAACGAATGATTCACAAAGTGTTCCATCAACAACCAGCCGGAGTACGTCGTAGAGGAAGACCCCGACTGCGCTGGCGTGACGACGTCGAACAAGACTTACTCGTATTAGGATGTCGAAATTGGAGGACGAGAACGATGGACCGAGACGGATGGAGGACCATAGTGCGGGCGGCAAAATCCCTTCATGGGATGTAAATGCTAGAGAGAGAGAGAGAGAAACCCATCTGGTCAAGAATTTGGAGGAATCGAGATTTACATGTTCTGCAGAGTTGGAGATGGAGTCATCCGGACATTCATCATCCGTCTCGGGTACTTTGTATATAACACACATATTATGAAGAGAAGCACATATATTTGTTATTTGTGTGGCCTTTTGTGGTGAATAGTGCATTTACCTTGCACTTAATAAACATCTGAATCTATTTTTCAGAACACCAATAGTCCGTTCGACTATGGCTTTGGAATGTTTGTCGTTAAAACGTGACTCTGGAGTGTTGGGTTCAGGATCGCGAACTGGGGTAATGAGAAACGGTTCTAGTGGATAGCCCGCATCCCCTGTAATAACATATTCAGTAAGATATTTTTATATAATTAAGATTACGAGCTACATTACCAAGTAGCCTGGAATTGGTATTGCTTTCATATGCATTTTTAATAATCCTTTTGGCTCCAGAAACGTTCCACACCAGTGCGTCGTGACAAGAACCAGCGTATTTATCATTGATAAACCTAATTTTTAGCTCATGGTCGCATACCTGTATTACATACTTATTTTATTATCAATGAAATTTAAGAAATTTGTACATATTATTTAAATACTTACTATCATTGCATTCAAACTATGATATCCTTTTCTGTTAAAATACAAATGTTGAATTTCTGGATTTGGCTTTATAATTCGGATGTGCGTCCTATCGACACATCCAATTATGCTTGGGATTCCCGATTTTTCATAAAAATACAGCTTCACGGCTCTTTTCTCATCTTCAGAATAATTTAAACAGATCCATTTTCGAAATATGTGTGTCTCCATTAGGGATATCACATCTTTTAAAACCAGCGAAAAAGTTGATTGTCCCATCGCAATGTTGAAATCATTGTCAGCTCCTCGCTGATATCCCCCTTCGGCGACAAACCTAAGTAGAGCACTAATTTTTAAAATATTGGGTATTGACGTGAATCGTATCATTACTGTCATGTGAGGATTAAGGTCATCCAACAATTGTCGGAAGCACTCTTTCGATAATCGAAAATAAAGTCTAAAACTAAATAATTTTTTATATTTATATAAAAAATATTTCTATCTACATAATCTCATTATATATTTACGTTTGATCATTTAATTCTAAGGGATTCGACAAGTCTCTTAACAATTTACGGCTTCGCTTTAATTCAAGAAGTCTTGATTTATCTGTATCCTCATCTTCAAAAAATAGTTCAGTGGAACTCATTTATATATTATTATATTACTATAAATTATTATATATTATATATTTCAGGGTAATATTTTATTTTCAATTAATTTTCACCAAATTTGTGAGGCTAGATTTTTGTTTTGACATATAAATATGAAACGAATAAATCGCAATCGTTAAGTTATACAATTTATTCACAATACTATTGTTTTATTTTAATCATCTACGGCAATACTAAGTAGTCGTTTCGATAAAGTTAGACAATACAAAAATTAAACAATCACGACAACTCAAATGAGTGTCGATTGTCGATTGAGACGACTTTCGCAATAAGGGTGATTACAAGAAATGTATATGCATGGTAATTAGATCAAATAAAAATGTTGATATTCGACGTTACAATGATCCGATTGCTACTGATGTAGCTGTTGTATTCAATAGTGTCAAATAGAGAACCACCCTTTGAACGTAACATGATTTGCTTTTCGAAAATGAATAATACAGTTCGCAATGTGCCTGTGTTAGATTTATCTTTAGACCCGTTGGCTTATCCTCTTTTATTTCAAAATGGCGATTTTGGGTGGCATGTAAATATATATGGTTCACAATAGACCTACAATTTCAAATTTAAATATGTCCAGAAACTATGTTACAGTACACATCTTATAGACTTGCTATTCGCGACGATTTTAGTATTTTACATCATGGATAAAAGTTGGTCTTGCAATGGATTGCCGATATGTATGTTCGCATTAGAAGGATTTAGATTATACATTTTATTCGTAATAATCAAACAAACCTTCGTGCACAGGTCTATAATAATTTGACAGATTTTTTGAATTTGCATCCAAATGGTGGTGATAATATTCATGCCGTAGGGCGAAGAGTTGTTTTACCATCATCTTTTTTTGGTATGCCAAGAAATATGTATCCAAACTATTTAGACGCTATGTCCACTATGCAAACCATCAATATTCATAACCATGAGTTGCAATCCACGTTGGCCGGAAATTATTGAGTACATTGATAATGATGAACGTTCTAATTTTCATCCGGACACTGTTGTTAGAGTTGCATTGAATTTTCCTGGGAATGCCTAATGCATTACGGGAACAATTTAAAAAAGATTTGAGTGAAGATTTTCTCTGAAATCATAATGAAAATTATTTATTCAATTTAGCATTACTTGAGTTAGAAGAAATATTTATGTCACATAATACATCCTGTCAACAAGTTGGTCTTCCAACACCATTGCATGTACAAAATTTTAGAATTATGCATGAATTTGATACAGACGAAGCTGCTTTACTTTCTACAGAGTTTTGTGATGTTGCAAATAATGAACAACGTAATCTTATAGACACAGTTTTGCGTGAAGTGACGCATCATGATACCGTTTTAACAGCTCATGCAGGCTGTAGAAAAACTTTTATTTAAACAGCGCAAATACACAAATTATATTCTCTAAATTTAGTTTGTATTTCTACTGCATTTAGTGGAATTGCTTCAACTCTACTTATTAACGGCCGAACATTACACAATATATTTAAATTACCAATTCCAATTTTAGAAAATGCAGTTTCGAGTGTATCTCTCGATAGTAATCAAACAAATTTCATAAAATCCGCTTAATACTCTTAACTTTTTCATACTCTACCCTAAAATAACCCCTAAATATGATCCGATCAGTTAGTGTTTTTGAGGGTACGTCAACATAAATATTGCGCTGTGCGTAGGTTGGTTGCAGAAAACTACCAAGGTTTTGTGCGCGTGAAATCTTGCAACATTTGAGAATTTAATTTTATGGGACCACCGAAAAGCCAATTTTTTTATTCAAATTAGTAGCGCGCGATTCAAATTCAAAGTTGCAAAAATGTTGGCGCGCGATTCAAATTTAAAGTAGCGGATACAAATAAGACTGGATTGAAAATGTTTTAAAAAAGCATGCTATTAACTTTTTAAAGTAATCTTTTATTTACTTTATTATTTACAAAAATAGCGATTTTCAAATAGTAATAAAAATGCATTGAAATGTAAAAAACGACGCAAGTGACCAATTTTGCGATTTTCAAATCCATACTAAATTGAATAAAAATCAAAATATTTTTATTTTGCAGATTTTAATACTGAAATGTGACAGAAATTCGAAAGATAAAGCCGTACTCATCAATTCAAGCCTCGAATATAAATAAAGCACCACTTTGAACGGACCGCTCGTTCAAAGTGGTGCTTTATGAGAGTCATTAGCATTTCTCACCTCAAAGAGTCTTGAACAAAACGCTTTACATTTTTCTTCTTTCTTCTTCTTTTCTTCAATCAAGAGACCCTCGAAAACGAAAAATATACGTATATGATCCCGAGCGCGCGCTTCCCGTTTGAGAAAGAATATTTGACTTGGCACGTAAGACATACTGTGTGGTATATTAGCTGAATACGATATCCACGGCACGGAAATATAATGGTCATCAATTGTTTCGGGCACCATAATAAATTGTCTTTCAGTGTATGCGCAGCCTGGACAACATTTTCATCCTGCACGGCTGATAAACATTCTTAAAATTTCACAACAATTAAAAACCAACCGCAGCCTTGAGCGGCGATTAAAATAAATTCATATCCTTTCCACCTGGCCTATCTTGGATTTGAATTGTTTATCTTTATCGGTGTCATTATATTAACCAGTATTCCGAATCTGGAATTGTAGTTTTCGACGACTGTTTTAGCAATGTTATCTTTACTGCAGTATATAGGCTTCTGGCCACCGCGTAAACCGATCAACCCAGGTTATGTGGATGTGATTCCATTAGATGGTACAAGTGGTTCGACAATATCTATATGAATATGCTTTAGTCTACTTGGAGGAATTTGGATATTCCTGTGAGGTGATTTGGTGTGTCGTAGCACTTTATATTTTTGGCAGGATAAAAGAAATTTCGCCACAGGGTTACATCTTTATTTGTACTGGGGAAAAAAATATCTTAAAGTGAAAAGTTTTCTAGTGGCTCATACACATGTATACGGGCGATTGTTGCCTGTAGATATTTCACAGAAATTGATGAATCTCTCTTTTTCTCTCTGGCACTATATCCCATCAAGCGATTTGGCCGCCTCGAATGAGGTTTCATAATCATAGTTTCATTTCGGATAATTAGTGATTAATTCATTGATCCTAAACCAGCCGTGAATTTTTTCCTTGTCACCACCGGGAATCGAACCCGGGACGTCCGGTCGCTGGAGCAAGCATGCTGACCACTTTGCCATCGGGGCCCCGGCTGGTTGAATCGATAATTGATGAATCGACTAATGGAAATTTTTCTAATCACCACTTGTAAGGGCGCCGATTTGTAGAACTAGAAGGTAAATTTTCTATTTATATTTCTTCTATTCTATTTTCTTCTATTTTTCCGGCCAAAAATAAAAGTTTTTTTTTTATTTACTTTATCATTTATTAAAAAAAGTTTTAAATTAAATTTTCATTTTTGTTTGCCACATTCAGTGGGTCCTGGCTTGTTCGACGACTTAACTTGGCGGCTAATATGGACGAACTGCTTGAATGTAAAATTTATTTGGTTATGTTTTCTAGTAGTAGGCAAATAGAAAAAAGATAATAGGTTCAGACAAAATTTCCAACTTTATTGTCAACTTCAATTATTTTTTCTATGATATGGGCGCTTCCGGGGCATCAAACGGGTTGTCAACTGAGTAAAATCACGACCAACTCTATGATCTATTTGAACTCTTTGAAATTTTCAAATCACGCTTTCACTAATCATGATGCCAACAGCTGGCGGATCTGAAAGCACTCAATGATTCGATAATCTTTACAGGGCAGATCGTTTATTTACGATGGTAACGTATGACAAAAGATTTTAGAAAATGTATCGAATTCGAGAGTTAGTTTCTCCCCAAACTCACCCTACCTATGAATTATGTGAAAATTCCAAGTATTTTATTTAAATCATTTTTAATTTCGTAATTGACGGTACCGTCGTAGTTGATGTTATGCCCTTAAAAATGATGGTGGTAATTTTGAACATAACATTTTTACAGCATCACTCACTGGGTGAGATCTTATACGTACAACCAACAATTCTTCCTTTGGGCACTTTTCTTATGAGCTATGTGCTTTCGATGAAAAGACGGTACCACCCAGCCATCCTAAGTAGTGTCATACCTATTTCGTATTAGTCGGGGCTACAAGTCGGTGAAGTTAGCCGAAAGTCGACCCGTAGTCAACCCGAAAAAAGTGTAGTCGTTTCAAAAATGTAGTGCTATCCCGCGAAACCCCAAACTTTTTGAGCATTTCTTGCATAAAAGCAATTGTTACATAAAAATATAGGATTATCCTGAAATTATAATATACTACAAATTTAAATTTAATTTACACATTTATAATAAAAAATTTTTGAAAACTGTCAAAAATTGTTGCAACCTCTTAGTGTCCGTCACGCCAGCCGGAACCATATCAGCCGGAACCAAACAACTATGGCCCAAGTAGCACGATGCATTGTGCATTTTTGAGCACTATATGTTTTTCAGCCGGAACCTTAAAATTCCAGCCGGAATTTTATAAATCCATAAATATAAGTTTTTTAGGGAAAAAAACCTTACAAATTAAGCCGGAACCATCTCTAACCTCTACAGCCAAACTAACTACAGCACAAATAGCACGATGCGTTGTGCATCATTGTGCACTATATAATTTTTCAGCCGGAACCTTATAATTCCACCCAGAACCTTACAAAGCCAGTCAATACCATATAACAGCCAAAAACAACTTAAGCACAAGAGCACGATGCATTGTCCATCATTGAGTACATTATATTTTTTTCGCCAGAGCCTTATAAATCCAGGATTTTCCGGGGAAAAACCTTACAAATTCAGCAGAACCCTACAGTCAAAAAAACTATATCACAAGTAGCACGATGCATTTTTGTGCATTGTAGTGAATAACGTTTTGATCGTTCCGGAAAAATCATATGTTGTGCTATTTATGTAAATATTTTGTTTTGACTGGATTTTTATGATTCTGGATGGCATTATTGGTTGGCTGCAAAAACATATAGAAAACTACTAAATAAAATTATATAGTGCACAATGATGCACAATGCATTGTGCTACTTGTGCCATAGATAGTTTGACTGTAGAGGTTTTGGCTCTGGCTGAATTTGCGAGGTTTTTTCACGAACAATTGCATACTACTGGATGTATAAGGTTCCGGCTGAAAAATTGTATAGTGCAAAATGATGCACAATGCATTGTGCTACTTCTGCTATAGTTGGTTTGGCTGTTGTACGGTTTTGGCTTGCTTTAATATTTATTTTGGCTTGCTTTAGTGTGGTTTTGGCTAGATTTATTAGATTCTGGTCGAAACTATAAGGTTCCGGCGAAAAAAATTTGTTGTGCTCAATGATGCATAATGCATCGTGCTTTTGTGCTTAAGTTGGTTTGGCTGTTATATGGTACTGACTGGCTTTGTAAGGTTCTGGGTGGAATTATAAGGTTTCGGCTGAAAAATTATATAGTGCACAATGATGCACAACGCATCGCACTACTTGTGCCATAGTTAGATTGGCTGTAGAGGGTATGGTTCCGGCTGAAATTGTAAGGTTTTTTTCACGGAAACTCGTATATTTATGGATTTATAAGGTTCCGGCTGAAAAATTATATAGTGCACAATGATGCACAATACATCGTGCTACTAGTTCCCTAGTTGTTTTGGCTGTTGTATGGTTCTGTGTGGCTTTATCAGGTTCCGGCTGGAATTATAAGGTTCCGGCTGAAAAACATATAGTGCTCAATGATGCACAATACATTGTGCTACTTGTGCCATAGTTGTTTGGTTCCGGCTGATATGGTTCCGGCCTCCGTGACGGACACGTATATACAGCTATTTAGGTGTTGGCTGTGCCCAACAAACCCTGCGGATTTTATTTTTATATCAGGTGGAAAAATGATGTAAACGTTGATATGCATTTGAGGTATACGACGAATGATGGTGAATGGTAGTGAGTGCTAGACATTAAATTCTTGTTTTTCGCAAATGGTGAATGGGGTGGTTAGGTGGTTTAAAAAATGAAATGGTTTTTGGTAAAGTGGTTTATGTTAAATGGTGAATGATACGTATATTGTAAGTGGGGAACAATGCTAAATATGGGTAAATTGTGATTGATCGTAAATTATAAAAGATGGTAAATGGTGATTGATGGTATAATGATAGCATATAAAAGTATGTCTTTAAATTTTTTTCTCGATTAACTTGTTTTTAGGTATTTGTTGGAATTTTTTAAATATTATCATAGATGTTTTTTCACATTCTTAGCGATTCATTGGGTGGGGGACTTCTTCTAGGCATTCTCCTATTTTTGACACTCCTGGGTTTGCGTATTTCTCAGTATTCAAATAAGTAAGAGGACGTTTTTCTGTTTCATTTGTATAACAGTTGGCTCATTCTAACGTGACCTTTAAACTAGTAAACATTTCAAAAATTTTCTTACAAATATTAAATAATTCTGTGGTATAATCGGACATGAATCCATATTTTTCAACCAAAATTTCTTTTCTCATTTTATAAATGTCATCCAAATCATTGTTAAGCAATGACTGCAATAATAATTTTATCCGACAGCTGCTTAAATTATTTAAAATGTAATCATCCTTCCCTATTGAAAGGGCGATGGCTTGATAAATTGAGTCTGTGGCACAGGTGTTTTTGAAAAAGCTACAAGGTTTTATTGCATTTTTTATTAGTGGAATTCCTGTAGGATCCGGTTTATCCTTAAATTTTTTTTTAGATGTTGGCTGTGTTTTCCTCTTTTGTGTATTAGAGTTTTGGCTCAATATCGGCATGGCAATTATAGTTTGGTCTATTTCACAAAAAAAAATAAAATCAAAACTGCTCCGCGATTGCTTCTTTTTACAGCTTGCTGGGGATGAATACTTGCTCTTTCGTTTCCAAACCGAATGGCTGCTTTGAACATCTAACAATTTTCAGGGACGATTGTTAGGTGTTGTGCTACAATATTTTTGCGACAACGAAAATTTTGGTACAGACATAATTTTCTACGTGACCGTTGCTCAACCGAGTACCATTGCGTAATATGCCGGTAAATAATGGTATAAGAGTTCTTCAGTACTTATTTCATGTAAGTCCCGATAAAAAGGACTTTGTTTGTAAATTGGGCTAGAAAAGTGTTTGCTATCTAATTGTTGATTACCATCAATAGTTTTATTTGATTCAAATAAATTTAATTCTGGTTCTAAAATATTTGCTCCAATTAATTCAATTAAATTATCAAATGCTTGTTCCTTGTTTAACCTGCCCATTAATGCTTCTCGATTGCAGCAAAATTAATAACTTTCCCAAATCTCTTTCAAATTTTGATAGTTGGTGGCTAATATTAAAGAAGCCATAACTTCTTTAATAAATTTTTGAGCTTCAGGTGAGTTTTAAAAATATTTGTGTATATCACCATTCACCAGCAATTGTATGTGATATATGTGAACAGCACAAGTGCAATTTAACTATATTTTCCGGATTTTTTTGGCAATTAATATTATTTGCCGTGACGTATTTAACTAGGTCCATTCTGTTAAACACATCGTGAACGGAATGAATTTCTGTATAACAGAAGTCAACAACCACATTGTTGAAAACTGGCCAACATTTTACAGTGTCTCCTACAAATAGTCGGTATTCTCGCAGCCAATTACCGATAGTGTGTGTGTTTTGTGGCTGGAGCGTATCATATCACAAATTGGTAACGAGGTAAATGTGTCTTTCGATTGTGTCTTAACTGGTAAAACGATGGCATAATACATAACAGCTTTGCAAGTCTTATACGGTTTTGGAACGAGCCCGCCATAGTGGCATCTAAATATACGGTTAAGTCCCCATGGTCACGCTGTTCTTTTATTTTTTTCAAAATTAGGCATTGGCTTTTACTGCACGTGGTCAGTTTTTTCCTTTTCCAAATGAATATTTTCGATATCATCCGAGTCGTTATCGTTACATAGAAGTTGCTCAAATCTAATTTTTTTTCAAAACTCTTCTATCGTTTAAAAATTGCGCAGTACTGGTTTTGTTGAAAAACCTAATATTTCTTCATTAACAAGATTTTCTGCAATAATCTCTACCGTACTGCGAGTTACTTTCTGTTAAAGGGATGGTAAATTTATCGCCGGTATTAGCTCAACAGAATTTTAAAGTTTGCTAGAAATTCTCACTCGAGAAGTCTTTATGCACACAAATACATACTTGGTTTCACCAAGAAATACACCAAAAAATTCGTGATGGATTTTCGGGCTAACTCCACGGACTTGGGGCAGCCAGGTTCTTTTCGCATTAAGAATTTATTTTTCTCTGTGTTAGTCCAGTTCTGTCAATTCAAGGTGTTTTCTCAAATGTGCCGTTAATAATTAATAAATCGGCACATCGATTGGGCTGCATTATACGTAGCCTAAATGGCAACTCCTATGGCACCCTGTACTAATATTATGGTCGCCCGGTATTGTAAAATCTGTTTTGTTCCTAGCAGGTTCGGCAAGCGGAATCTGTCACAATTTATTATTATACGAATATCTTTTGTTTTTATTCTGCTCTACATTTAGGATTGGACGGCCACAAACACGCCACAAGTAATAAAACTATCCGTTTATTCATAAATCCTTACATTCTTATACCATAAATAGTTTTTGGTATAATAAATATAAATAATATTATATTATAAAGGGGTTGAGTTGAGTTAAACGTGTTTAAAAAAAAAAACATTAAAATAAAATATTTTCCTTTTGTCACAAAATACGAAATGTTGAATTCACATTTTTTTTTAAAAGGTAGACATGCGAGTACAATGTACAATGATTTGATTGTCAGTTCGTTTACGATAAGAAATTACATACGAGTATGCCTATATATAACACATTATATGTTCCTATATATGTATACGTATATACATGTAATATGTTGAATGTGAATGAAATGTATGTTGTGTATAGAAAAGGAAAATTGAATTGCTAAAAAGGGGTTGATTTGATGCAAACAAAACCTACCTATAAAATGTAAGTAAATTTTTTATTTCTATATGTATTGGATGTAGAGCGCTCGGTATATTGGAAATAAATATATATTTTAAATTAGGAATTCATGAATAATAATTTTTTTTTATTTATTATTCCTTTATTCATGAATTTTAGATTTTATTCGTAAAATTTAAGAATATGATTTATTTTTTAAGTTTTATTATTTCGATTTGATTTTCAAGTTGAACTTTTCAAAATGATTCATATTTTACTTTTTTATATTTTTAATGCTATTTTTGATTTGAATGCAGATTACTGGTGATTTTATTTTTTTGCTTCGTACGTTGACAACAATCGTTTGTTCGATAAGTTTTGATTTGAAGTTTTATTGTTAAAAATAGTTTTTAGAAATGTATGCATAGGTACGGAGTATGTTAAAATAAAATATTGTAGGTCATCGTGTTTAGTTAAACTGATAAGAACCTCTATTCAATTGAGTTTTTAGCGTTCGCGTTGAACAACATCGAGTGCCCAATTCCGATGCCTGTGGAGATTACAGTATATAAATACAGAACCTTTATATTCCGGAAAACTAATTTCTCTGTTACCCAGAACCAGTTGGAATAATGGAATAAGAGTCAACTTTAAAGTATTACTAGTATTCCACCACCTCCTCCTTATTTGGAGCTTTCCTTCGTTTTAGAATTTTTCTCCTTAATCGCCATTGATATGCTGTTTATTTCACTGTAATTCATTTTCTCTTATAATTGACTCATCCCCAACATAGCCCAAAATATAGGCTAAATATAGGCTATCAACTACGTTGATCTAATTACACGAATGCCAACTTTTATACATGCATTCCCAAGTCTCAATTAATTGTTTTCAGCTCAATATATAGTCCTGGCCTTTTAAAATTACCTTCCTTTTGGGTTGAACTGAACATTCGTTACTTAATACTTTTTACATTATTTGCCATAGGCACTTGGCGAAAAACACTTACAATTAATAAACACATTTTATTAAACACTTGTTTTTTATTTCGCAAATTTATATTTTTTGAATATTTTCAAAAGGTTTAAAAAAATCACTCGATCGATTTCGACTTGTTAAGTCATCATCAGGGAGTAGATACTCCTGGTGATGACCTAATAACTCGCAATCAATCGAGTGATTTTTTAAACCTTTTGAAAATATTAAAAAAACATTAATTTGCGAAATAAAAAACAAGTGTTAAATAAAATGTGTTTATTAAATGTCCGTTACTTAATGTCACCTAATTGTATAAAACTAGCTGTTACATAATCTGAGCAACATAGTACAGTTGAAAACGGGAGTAAGGCTGATTTGTTATCATTGAAAATGTTTTACGGCCCAAGCCTATGAAAAAGAGTCACGAAAAATCGTTTTAGAATATGTCACGAAAATGTGTTATGTTAGTAAAAAAAACACATAATTCTCCCACATTCTCTCTCTTTGTTTTTGTATTTTGTTTATTTTTGTCATCGACTGTTGTTTTGTATTGTGTTTATTGATGAATTCAGTATGATTGGAGCGGAATTGTTAAATACATTAAATTGTAGATTGCAACAATTTACAAGTGGATTTAATAAGCCATTTAGTGAGATAAATATGGTTTTTTGTGGTGATTTGCGGCAGTTGCCACTTGTGCGCGCCACGCCGGTATATAGGCGTCCAAGAATGGTTGTTGGAGAACCAGAAGATATATTGTGGCATCAACTTAAATATTCCCCATTATGGATAAAGTTGTTCGTCAAAGCGACGTTTTGTTTAGTTCGGGATACTCTCATAAGTCGGTAATGCTGATATCTTCTCCGATGATGGATCGAATAATATTCAGGGCAGATTCGTCAATCTTGAGAAAATTCAAAACGTTTCTTTAGATGGCATACGTGTATTCTTTCATAATGCTTTTTTTATTTATTTATTTATATTACGACTGAGTTTTGTACCATCCATTTAGTAATGTACCAGTGCCTATGTATGTGTATACGGCCGTCTTTCATTATATACGCTTTATATGTATGCAGGCCCAAAAAACGTAAACACGAAAAATCACTTTCATACGAATGCTATGAAAATTTTCTGTTCAATTTTTTTTTTTGGCTTTATTTATCTATATCTCGTAATTGCGGCAGAAAATTAAATTTTCATTCCCCTGAGCATGAACTTTGTTTATTTATGAATAATTTTGGTAAATTGTTTTTCATTTTTAAGGTAGTTTTCATTTAGAATTTAACCATTTTCCGGTATCCTACCTTTTATTTGTTGAACGTTGGTTGAACGATGTATACACGAAGCAAAATTTGTGTGTATGCAAGAAGAGTAATCAACAATCAACATATTATAGAGAAAAAAAATTGAATGTCAGTCAGTGTAGTGTATTTAATAACAAGTGAAATTAATCGTCGTGTGTTGAAAAAATGTATTTAATTGTAATTACATAGTTGTAATTATTATTAATACATAATAATATTTTCGTTTATACGTCGCAAGGTAAGAAATCATATCGTAATTAATATTAAAATAAACCATTTGTTGGATGTGCATGTGGTACATTATATTTTATATTTTTTGCTCATGTTATTTTTTTGTGTTTTTTTTTAGGCAAATTCCATGAATTGTTATGTGGTATTATATACCCTCCTGTAAGGTGGTGAGGTATAATAAGTGATATAATATTTATAATTTATTAATTTGTGATGCACGATTTTAGTGTAAATATTTTTTTAATTGTTTTTCTTATTTCCAGTTGCAATCCAGTCGTAGTGTTTTAGTGATCTGACATAATGACAACTTTCAACCAAATTAAGCATCGAAAATATTGATTTAGGGGACAAAAGAGTTAACTAAAGAGGTAACTAAACCGCTGCCAACATTCATGTTTTGTATTAAATACAAGTTTTATTATTTTTATTTCATTACAGTTGATATCAACAAGCTTTTGATAAAAATCCTAAATACACTATGGAACCAGTAGCCCATGAATTAAAATATCTATTCGACTGTCATATGCGATTTTTGCTCGATTGTATTATTTTTTTGAAAAACATTCGTTTCTATATCTAAGAAGAAGATAAAGCGGTTGATGACTTGATGAGCAAGGTAAAAAAATTAAAGCGGATCCTACCAAAGCTAAATAATTTAGGGCAAGTTTATGTGTATGTGAATGATGCATTTGGTAATGCACATCGGGCTCACTTCAATGAATACGTTGCATTGGGAACCGTTAAATACGCGTTGGATAAAGTTGAAAAATCAATTGTACGTGTCCAATAACATTATATCACGGTGTTTCCGAAAAGTAATTCAGTATTTAATTAGTTTTGTGTATTTCAGGTTTATATGAATAATGCATTTGGTATTGCACATCGGGGTCAAAGTTCAATGATGGGGGAGGTATTTGAAACACGCACTGCCGGTCTTTTTTGGAGAATAATTCGAAATTTTTCTCACGCACTTTGACGATTCTCCGCGTCCTTTTTTGGCTATTTTAAGTAGTGCTAATGCTGGAAACAGACGTGCGGAAAAACGCGTGCATTTAAATTAGAATACACTACTTCAAATGAAATGAAATACATGTATTCCGCATAGGCTGCGTTTTTCCGCAAGTTGTCTCTATTTCTAAAAAAAACGCACCGCAGCAGTGTTGACTACATAACAAAAAAAAAATAACATGAGTTAATATTACCATCACGTTGGCTTTTCAATGTTTTGACAGAAATTCCATAACAAATTTTATATTGTTTTTTGAAAACTCTAGCGAAAAATAAAAACGCAATGTCAGAAAAATACGCTCATGTAGTTAACTTGCGTTTCCGCATGCGTATTCGCATGCGTAAAATCCGCACGTCTGTTTCCAGCATAAAGTTGCCGATAAAATTTCGCTCATCGATAAACTTTTGGATATGGTTAATGAGAAGACTTTTGATGGCGGAATGATATTCACATGCCTTAAAGTTTTAAATAACATAGACATTGGTGATTCACTATTTGATTCACAAAATGTGCAGCCAGCAACTCGGTAGATAAGGCAAAAAATAATGTACAAATATAATTTCGATATTAAAAATATTATATTAAAAATAATAAATTTAAATAATAAACAATAAAACTTGTAATTTCCAGTATAATGTGAAACAGCTGATTTTAATTGCTTTGCTATTTCTACTTGACGTTTTTAAGGATCTAAAGGGTAGGTAATAATGGTGTATCATCTGTAAATGTTAGGAAGGTCTACTGTATAAATTAAATATAACAATGGACCCAGTGTAAATTCCAATCCTTTCTAGCAAAACCGGAAATTATTTAGAAATGAAAGCAGAAAATTCTAATAAAATTTGAAATTATTACTCATTGACATTTATGATTGAACCGGAATTTACGAAATTGAACTTCAAAAATGAACTCTCCATAGCAGAAATAATATCCGTGATTCATCATCACTCTTCATCATTACTGCTACTCAAGGAGGGCCTACACGCAGTCGGACTAAAGGGATTTTATTTTACTTCCCACTATTTAATTTATGTGGCTACACATACCACAGTAACTGACTACAACACTAATACAGTAACTGGCAGCCAATAAGACACAAATCAATTCACCTCCAAACAATGCTAATTTTAAATTTATTCGGAAAAATATATTCCTCATAAGATTTTTTATTATTATTTTTACTTAATTATTCTACACAAAAATAATTGACTTGAAGCTTTTTATTTTTTTCTTATTTTGTGAAAAAATAATCGAACATTTTTTATTTTTTAATAATCACAACCTACGTCGATAGACCACTGATATGAATACACTGGTATTCATATTAGTGCGATAGACCGAGTTTTTTGGTTCTTCCATATTTTTTAGAGTTCATTAAATTCTTACAACTGACTGATGGTCAAATTTGTAAATATCGCCACAGGACTATAGTTCCATGGTACAAATCGAGGAGATATCCCAATTCGCAATTCCACTCTGCTGATCTGACAAACTGCATGAGCTTGAACCAGACAGGAAGAACAACTGACAAACATTCAAAGATTTTTAGACAAACTGCATCCGACCTCGGTGGCAAAGTTGTCAGCATGCTTGCTCCAGCGACCGGAGGTCCTGGGTTCGATTCCCAGTGGTGGCAAGGCGGCCAAATCTCTTGATAGGATATAGTGCCAGAGAGAGAGAGAGAGAGCGGATCAGACTTGCTTGAAAGCTGAAGAACTTGTTGAAGTTCAATTTCGTAAATTCCGGTTCAATCATAAATGTCAATGAGTAATAATTTCAAATTTTATTAGAATTTTCTGCTTTCATTTCTAAATAATTTAGAAGCGTTTCAGCTAATAATTAATGCGTTCCAAACCATAAAATGGAAATTTTGTAATTGAACAATTTGGATTTAAACATAGCATTAATAATTAAAAGAGTCCCCTTCAAAGTTCTGGAATATGGTTCATATATAGTGTAATGGAACATAGTATAATATTGGAGAGAAGGGCCGGGAAATATAGCGATCAAAAAATTGTATGTACTTAAAACCATCAAAAATTTATTTTAAAAATTAGCTTAACTCTATTATGGTTGGTCGATTTATTTAAAATAAATATAGTTATTATATTATTTATAATACAGTCTATTCCGCTTAATCGGGACATATCGGGACTAGTACAATTTGTCCCGATTAAGCGGCTGGCCCAATTATCCGAAGTTCCACAAAAATTCTAGGATTAGTAATTTTTAATGTATTTTGTATAAATCTCAAAACTATACGTATCCATACATATGTATTAAAAAATTATATTAATTCAAAAGCATGTATATGTACATATATGTATACATATCCATATGTACACAATAAATATGTATGTACAAGAAAAATAAGGTTTACACTTTAATTAAATTTTTTGAACAAATTCGTCCAAAGAGGTTTGCCTTTTGTTTTTGCTGGATTGTAGCTGAACAAAATCAGAGCACACATTTAATGCTGACATGGGACTTTCGTCATTTCCATCTTGCATAAAATAACACTGTAATCTGTCAACACATTGTTTTGCCTCACGGTTAGTTACGAGCACAGGTTCTTCATCATCACTGTCATCGAATTCCACCAATGTTTGATATTTTGATTTAATTGTTGCTACAAGTGCGTCCTCACAATCCTCATTCTCATCATAACACGGTAAATTGACGTCAATTGACGAAAATTCCATATCAATAATACCTGGTGAAATTTCATTTAATTCGTCGCTGAGCTCTGCAATCTCCATAGATTTTAAGCCGCAATAACTATAACAATTTTGTTATTTTTGTTCTATTTTTTAATTTTTTTTTCTATGAGTACATTTTTTTGTATGATCTGTCCCGATTAAACGAAATATTGTCCCTAAAAAGCGAAGTAAATTTGTGTTATTTGCTTGGTTTTGTTTCCGTTCTTTAGGATTTGTCCCAAATAAGCGGCTGTCCCGATTAACCGGTGTCCCAATTAAGCGGAATCGACTATTTAGATTTCCTTCAGTTTATAGTATTCGATTGTTTTAATTTTATATAATAAATAAAGACATATTTAAATTATGTATTTGTTTCTTTAACTAGAGTTTATAATTTAAATTAAATAAAAAAAAAATGAAATTAAATTTTTATTAAATTAAATTATTATGTCACTTTGATTTGTTCATTCTTTTCCATGTTTACGCTTCCGGGCACTATCACCTCCCGCGATTGTTTCTGCTTTATTTGTATCAGTTTCATTTTGTACTTCTTCAACATTCTCAACATCATCATCATCTTGATTATCATTGGGGCCTTCATCTTCCTCCTCAGACTCTTCACCTTCACCTGCACCATCTTCATCGTTTTTATCCTCATCAGGTGTTGGTTCGTCTAAATCAGATTTTTTTGGTTTAAGACTGCCGGATTTTTCGCTTTTTCCATCACCTTGCTCATCGTCATTGGCAGGTTGATCATCATCTGGTGAATATGCGTCTGTTTTTTGGTATGTAATTTCTCCTAATGCAATTCAAATTACGATTAATTATTATTAAACAGTTAATAAATAAATTGAAAATAATTAAGGCATTTAAGTATTCAAAGCGTTACCTTATTGGACATGAAAAATACAATTAATGCTAGCGGGATTCCTACAACAATTGCATACACAGCCCACATCCATGGGTTCTCATTTGTAAATGTCGTTAATCTAGTAAGGAATGTTTCCTATAATTAAAAAATGTATTTTGTAATGCAAGCAGTATAATGGATTTTAATAAAATTAAGGAGGGTAGCAAGGGACGCAGGTAATATTTTTTGGTAAACCTTGTCGTCGAAGGTCCGTCGTCGTAAGTACCAAATATAAATGATCACTGGAATCGAACAGTAAATGAAATAAACAGCCCACCAGCCTGGCTTGTTGTTTAAATGCTTCATCACTTTACTATAAGTTGTACTCTAATTGTCCATTCGAGATAGTTTCCCGTAAAATAAAATTAAATGGTTAAATAAGACGTATTACTTACAGCATCCTTATCTATTTGCTTGCGTTTTAAATTGTAAGTCTGCTCAGCCCACAAATCCGCTACCGTTACATCATCAGTAATTACAAAATTATCAAAAAGAATATCATTTGACATAGACCACAACTCTTATGCCCACAGCTGAAATTGGCGCCATTTTGAATGGGTTTAGGTCTTCAAAGAAATCTGGATTAAGAATTTTTCGTGGAGCCTATTTGCCCTGATAATTTGGATTATCCAATAATGGAGCCCGCCATTTTCCTTTATAATTTGGATTCGCAACGAGTGGTGCACTCCATTGACCGCAACCAACCGCCTTTTCACATGCTGGATTTGGTATTAAAGGTGCTTCCCATTCCCCATCCATATCGGTATCCCAATCTCTCGGTTTTTCAGCATTTGGATCTGGAACCATTTCTTCCTCATTGTCTAACTAGCCATCTGGTTTAACCGCATTTTCATCTGGTATTTGTGGTGGAGCATCTTCATCCCAATCTTCCGGTTTTTTGGCATCAGGATCTGGAATTTTTTCACGTTCATCCCAATTTTCTGGTTTTTTATCTTCCGGATCATCAATTTGACGTGGAGGATTAACAGCAGGATTAAATTCGGCCAATAGACTTCCCTCATTCACAACTTTGTTATCTACACTAACCGTGAATGTATTATCAGGATTTATAATTAACTGATATAAATGTGGTTCCTTATCTTTAAATGGTTCTTCTAGCCGCTCTCTACAACAAAATCAATAATGTTAATAAATACCACGCTTTACTCTAACTAAATTATAACTTACTTTGGTTTTTTACAGTGTTTCGGTTATTGTACCATTGTGGGGATTAACGTTTCGGAAAATAAAATGTAATTTAATGTCATTACCACATTTATCTGGGCCAAACATAATCGTATAAGGTGTTTTATCATGAAATTGTTTTAGATCAGTTGTATCATTCCCAGATGATAGCAATTTGATATACGCTCCTCCACACTCTTGCCCATCTTGTTATGTAACTTCGTATTGAACGACTAATGGTTTATCCGTAAATATAAATGGTCTGTTTAATCTAGATGACTAGATGATATGGCAGCATGTTTGGCTTTACTTTTTAGTATAACACCTAAATCACCGCGTAATATTTGCCGTTGTGGTGCCTCAACAGCCCACACACCATCATATTTGGCTATATCTTCGGATGCATCATCCTTTTTAGCTTCAGATTTAATCCATCGTTTTTCAAATTTATCTAAATCAGTGCGTCGATTTGTCTAAATCAGTTTATCTAAAAGCAGGAAATAAATAAACAAAAAAAACAAAATTATCTATTTACACAAAAACATTTACACTAAAATCGAGCATCACAAATTATGTCTATATAATTTTATTATAGCTTACCATAGAGGAGCGTATAAATTAATTAGATAAATATATTATAATGTTAATATTTATAACATTTTTTTTAAAATTATGTCATTAATATTAACATTATAATAATATAGATTAAAAGAATTATTTTTCTGTCACTACACTTCACTCCACTGACAATTGACATTCAATTTTGTTGATTGTCACTAAACTACTTTGTTCAATTTTTTTCTGTATAATGCGATTACTCTTCTTGCATACACACGAAACTTTGAATCGTGTGTTATACGACGTTCAACAAATAAAAGGCAGCATGCCGGAAAATGGTAAAATTCTAAATGAAATCTACCTTAAAATTAAAAAACAATTTACCAAAATCAATGATAAATAATCAAAGTTCGTGCTCAGGGGAATGAAAATTTAATTTTCTGCCGCAATTACGAGATATAGATAAATAAAGGCAAAAAAAAAACATTGAACAGAAAATTTTCATAGCATTCGTATGAAAGTGTTTTTTCGTGTTTACATTATTTGGGCCTACATACATATAAACCGTATTTTTTATATTTTTCTTCTACTTGGCCGTATACATACACGCAGTGAATGTACATTGCAAAATAAATTATTTTGATTAGTCGGCGTAATCAAGTGATTATCACCAGTTTCGTGTAACTCCTCCTCAGATTTTTCGCTAGGTGCAGACGTTGTAGGTGTTTTATATGCCACCATATGTCCATACAGGTTTCAGAATTTGTTTGTATAGCAGCAGTTTGTTTAGTTCTTCTCTCATCTTTTTTATGTGTTCCTTCCATCTAAGTTTAGCATCTAAAGTCATGCCGAGATATTTATCAGTGTTTGCATACAGTACACCAGCTATCCAGTTTATCTTTATTGGTATATGATTAACTTTTAGATTTGTAAAGTTCATTTGGATTGTAATTTACTAGTGGTGTCATTGATGTTTTTTGCTGTTGCAAGTATTAGTCATGTCATTGGCATAAGTCGCCATTGTTGCTTCTGTAATTGATATATCTCTAGTATATAGGAGATAAAGGATTGGCCCAAGAACACTCCCTTATGGTACTCCTGCTGTTATTTTTTTTAGTTGGGAGTATTCATTCTCATAATTTACTCGAAAATGTCTCTCTGATATGTCTGATTTTAAAATTTGAAAAAATTGCTCCGGAATATCTCGATGAAGTTTGAATTCTAACCCCTGGTGCCATACTTTGTCGAATGCTTGCGCTACATCAAGGAATATAGTTGAGCATATTTGCTTGATTTCTAGTGATTTTTCGATTATATCAGTAATTCGATGTGCTTGTTCTATAGTAGAATGTTTTTCCCTAAATCCAAACTCTGATGTGAGGGAATAAGATTCCTTTCTTCGATAATTGGTTGGTCCTTTAAGAAGTACTTTTTCAAATTGTTTCGATAATGTTGGCAGCAAAAAAATTGGCCTAGACACATTTGGAGGTTTGTCCGGCTTAAGTATCATAATTACTTCGGCAACTTTCCATTGTCTTGGTACATATCTTAGTCGAATTGCTGCATTAATTATATGCACTAGTTTTCTCAACGCTTTCTACGGTAACACTTTTATTATCTGACCCGTTATAAGATCATATCCTGGAGCCTTATACGCATTTAGATTATTCTTGATTTCCCATTTTAGTTCTTTCAATGTTACAGGTGTATTTATTTATTTTATTTTTATATAAATGTTAGAAGTTCTTATGAATTTATTACATTAGTGGCAACTACTTATTTTAATTTATTTCTAATTTATTTATTGAATTAACCTATAGGGGTGCGGCAACATTTTAGCGATTCATCAACTTGAAAAAAGAAAAATAGAATTTTGATATTATTAAGCTGAAGAAAAGTATTTTTTCCGAAACACGGCAGGGGATTTTTTTTTTCTTAACGTTATTACTTAACGAATTCCACATGCTAACTCCCCTCACAAAAAATGATGAATTCATCAGATTAGATTTGTTAATAGCCGGAGTCAAAAGATGAATGCGACGATTAGATGACGAAACTAATTACCCTACAATATAGGTGGGTTGTTTATACTTTAAGAACTTGAAAATGTATAAACAAACCCCAAACCAAATTTATTCAGATAAAAGCGTTTTCTGGCACCTTTAATCATTTTATCATAATATAACACATTTATTCTCAACATTAGGATTCAACTTCCAAATTTTATAGACTAATGTGCGAATCTGAATCAAATTTAAGACATAACTATATTCATTCGTAGTTTACTATAATTAATCTTACGTCTTACAAATAACGGTACGTGTTTATCCATAAGAAAGAGCAGTTCGTTATTCAAGATATCGACTTTAACATCCACATCATCAGATCCACATCATCGTAAAGTCTAACAAGACCAATATTTTCGAAGTAAAATTCAATTTGACCGCCACCATTTCGTGATCAGAGACCCCCTCATACTGAAAAAATCATTAATATGACTTAAAAAATTGACCAGAATTAAATCAATGAGGGAATCACCATTTTCAGTAACTCTGGTAGGCTTTATTTGAGGTGTAGAGAGATTGTATTGGGCAATTAGAGATTTAAATCTTCTATACTTTCTGATGATTTACGCAGGTCAGTATTAAAATCACCCAGAGAATACAATACCAAATCCAGCTCATCCAACGGCAACCCTTTATGATGAATATACGCAACCCCAATAGCCAGTTTATAACAACCTAGACAACACTCCAAAACAAGATGATCAAGATTAAAGCTAGTCCCTCTATCAACGATACTAAGTTTTGCAGACTGAAATAGATCATTGCGGACGTAAAAAGCTACCCCACCACCACCACGCCCGGTTCTATCCTGACGATACATCTTATACCCATCAATTTTTACCGATTTGTTGGTGTTATGAGATTTCAGCCAATTTTCGGAAATACCAATAATGTGATACGAGCGATTTCGGAATAGCACTTGCAACTTCCCAAGTTTAGCTGGAATGGAATTTACGTTTAAATGACAAATCTTCAAAAAATCGACACTACGCCTGTTTGAAATATAATTTCTAGCGGAATACATAAATGAAAACAATGGTAACAAAAAACTGCAAAAAAAGCAATAAAAATATAAAGCATAAATTCATGTACTTATTACAAACTATATACATTGTAATAATTCACACAGAGCAAAAATTGCAAGAATGCAAAATCAATCAATTTATTTTAATTTATCCAGAATTTCCATGGAGTCCACAATGGTGAGATTGTCATCCTTCATTTTTTTTATCATCATAGCTGCATCCCTAATATACACGTTATTAATTTGCTTGGCCTTCTTGAGCCGTCTCGCGGCAAAGAAAAGGCCCGAGGTCGTTTTTTCCAAGTGTTCGTTGATATAAATTGCTGATGACGGATAATTATCATTCAACATTTTTAAATTTAGGTTATCCGTCTTGATAATATTTAGATATTTTCCGAAAAATTCCCATTTAATTGTCGGTTTAGAAAAGCGTATAATAACCGCACAAATTCGATTGCCACTCATACTACTTTTTATAATTGCGGTGATCGATGTATAAAAAATGAAAATAAGTAAAAATTCAAAAAAAAAAAATTAATTTAAATTAGTTTGTTTATACCATACAACCTTTTTAATGTTCTTTCTTTCAGTCTGCTTATCAATCTCAACCAACTTTTTAATCCCCCCCCAATCACCCCGCATTGAGATGATTGAGATGAAGTACTTTTATTGTGAAAGTTGGCACTTAGGTTTTTACCGCCGGTTTAGGTTTGGCACTTATTTTTTTTTTGAGAAAAGCGACTGAGGCCTGTGAATTTATAAGCCGCTTTTTAAATTCCGAAGGTTTTTCGACATCAAATCCAAAAATTCAATTTGTCATTTTAAGAATCACTTTTAAGAAGTGAAAATGTTCGCTGGTAAATATATAACAATACCGACCAAACGTCACAGTGATTAAAGCTTTGGTGTTTCAATCGGGAGGTACTGGGTTCGAATCCCGATATGAGCAGGATGCAAAAGGGATTTTTCATCATCATATTACGATCTGTGGTGAAAATGAACAGTACTATAGGCTGGCATGGAGCCATGAAAGGCAATGTACAGATGGTTCTTTGAAAATCGAACCTTTAGCCACGATTTGCCAGCCAGACGACTGTGTAAGGTGAGGACTGTAAAAAGCGCACTGCGAAAGAGTTGGGAGTGCATCGGCCCCAGAACAGATTGCAAAGATTAAATACAAAAAAAAAAACAGTAAAGATAAGAGAAAATATGTGTAAACGTTTTGAAGCGAAAAAGTTAATTTTCTTTAAAAAACGATTTGCGTATATATAGTGTAAGGACTCTCAAAATATACTAAAATTACCCTAATCAACATTATGCAAATTTAGGGCAACATCAAAAAAATCGCAATCGTTGATAGCACTCCATACATTTCTGAAGTCATTTTAATGCGAAATTTTTTCAGTTTTTTAACAAAAGTGTTAGAAAAACCCCCTGTAACTACCCTGGGTGTATGTTTTTATGGTAGCTGCGATCACAATCTAGATACATGAGCAACATAACATTTTTTTTTTATTTCGTTGCATATTCTTGGGACAAAATTTCGTTGCATTTTTCTATATAATGCGACACCAAAAACATCTTCGATGTTAAAAACGGTTTGTACCAAAACGTCTAGTAGCTACAATTAGGAAGATAATGATTATAAATACAATTACTTGGCTCTCCCTAGACTAGAAAGTTGTTTCAGTCAATATTATAAAAAAGTGTTGCCGCCAAAACCCGATATAATCGGAGACTGGAGTAAACTCAAGTCGTACATACATTGTCTATTTGTTCGTAATAATTTGTTTTAACTTTTTTGTATTTTGTACCGCCTGTTCCACCCTTTATAAATTATACATATGTAAAACCTTCACCTCTCAATCTTTCCGCACTGCTTTCGTTTTTAATAAATTTTTTTAAAATAAAAATTGGAAACATAAAAAAAATAAATATTTTTTTGTATCTTTTAGGTGAAAATATGGTTTCAAAATCATAGGTACAAATGTAAAAGACAGGCAAAAGAAAAAGCAATGGCGGAACAAAACCAACACAATCAGGTAAGCATAAATTAACTCTTTCCTTATTATTTCATAATACTAACACGATATTTTATTTTGCATATTTATTTATTTAAACAGTCAGCGAGTTCTCCGCGACGAGTGGCCGTACCTGTACTTGTAAAAGATGGTAAACCATGCTCAAGTAGTTCAAATTCAAATCAGCAACAACAGCAGCAACAAATGAGTTCCAGTAATACCTCGGTAACAAGTGGTAATAATTTAGTTTCAGTTGATACGCCAAATACCCATTCGCCCGATACATCGTCAACCCTCCTATCAAGTTACAATGGTGGACAACATTCCCAAATGCTACAGCAACCATGTAACAATACACTTATGTCAAATAGTTTAGCAATGGCTTATCGTAATCAAAATAATTTTATGACAAATAGTCATCAACAGCAATGTGGTAGTTATTTACCACTTCAGGGTAGAGCATGGTAATATTAGTTGAAACTTTTTAGTTTTATTATATTTAGACATATAAAATATGTTTTAGTTTTTATTTAAAATTTAATAACAAAAAAAAAATGAAATCCACTTTGTAATAAAATACTGTCGACCTTAATATACATAAATTAGGATATTATATAATATATTTAGAAGAAAAATGGACAGGAGGATGATTACCTAGATACTCTCTCTCGGTGTAATATGGAATTTTTATTTTTATTCATATTACCTTTCTAAAATACTCATTTTCATAACCGTACCAATTTATTTTTAATTTTGTATTTTGTTCAAAAACATTTTTAATTTTAGGATATAACAATATTATGTTTGTGTTTAAAAAAAGAAATTAGTAAAAAAATCGTGCAAGGTGCAAAGTAACCCGGTGAGATATTTTTCATATCAAGTTTCACAGAAAGATAAACATTGATAAAAATATATATTTAAATTTTGCGTGTTGGAAATCTTATTGATAATATTGTCCGAATTTTCGAAATCTCATTTTCAATTATCAAGAATAACGAATGCGTAAACGTAGTCTTACTATGCAAAGGGTGGGATACTCGTATGAGAAGAATCTCTTTATACCAAACATGGGATAAATAGTGGGTTTCAAATTTTTTAGTTGACCACTGCTTTGTAATTTCGTAAACACAGAACTAATTTTTTAATATTTCCAGCGTCTTATCCAGGCGGCCACAATTCTTATTCCGTTAAACGGTTCATCCTTTCAAATATGTTTCATATTTTTATTTAATTTAACCAGCCGGCACTGTGTTTCCACACCATGTACAATAACGCAGCAATACACTAACAATTTTTATTTTAATGTTTTTGTTATGTGCTTTAAGTTAAGTTTTTGGTCCTAATTAAAATGAACTAAATGTTGAAGTTTCTTCTATTGTTCGGCCAATTGAAATGACCGTAAATTGACGAGCTTACTTTTCGACAACGTTTCATTTGTTTTTTTTTCATTTTGGTCCATTTTGGTGTCTCAGTTTTCTGCTCCGCCTTCAATGTTAAACATGTCTTTATTTTGTTGCACAAACTCAGTGAATCAATAAAATGTTACATACATTTTTTCTCTATTTCCTCCAATCACTTTCGTCTAACCACTTTCGAGCATGTTTAAACTTGAATTTGCTGCGTAATACGTGGCGACGTCATATCGGTCTTGCAATTTCAGCCGCGTGGCGTAAATGTTCTAAGCATATTAACTGAGTCCCGTAAAGCGCACATCGCTTGCTCAATCCTATAGTTAGAACCAGAATCGACTGACAAGTTTAATCCCGAGCTGTTGGTTTTTCAACAACTTTCGGGTGAGACGGTTAAAGCGCCCACACCAAAGTTTCGATGTGGATTGAAGTTTTGTCCTCCACAGTAACGAGGTCTTGATATAGCTGACTAACAGTAACTTGTCGTGCGTTCGATTTGCTTGCAATTAAAACATTTATTTTCGAAAAAGGGGCAATTGCCCAACTTTGTCGACATAGAAACATCGCTTTTGGTGTTCTGCTTCGTCTTTTGTTAGCTCCTATTCCATACTGCATTTACCGATGAATTGCCAACATTTTACCATTCGAGACGCCTGAGCACAAAACCACCGACTTCTCGACTTTTAAGCTGCTTAATCGTGTCTGGCTGCTTAATTATGCTGCATGTCTTGGCTGTCCAACTTGTTAAGAAATTGGAATCACAATCCGCATATTTGCCAGATTTGTTGTTTATTGTTGCTCTCCTGCATATAGAGCCAACCGTGCCATCAACATTGTGATCGTTTCATAAAATTTTTCCTATCTTTCAACCATCATTTTACCGAGTTCATTAATTTCAGCAATCCCTCTCGTTTTTTATATATTTTTTTTTGTAAAAAAGCACTTTACTGTGATCCTTTACTGTGATCCTGTGAATACTCATATGCTTTCGATGTTTCCTTTGTCTGTTTATTTAATGATTATTGTAACCGTCCAATACCGTGGTGTAATTCCACTGTTTTTATGTACTCGTTCCCCAGCCTGCTGTTTCCAACCCGTGTTGCCAGCTCACATCAACAGGCTCCTCTCACAATGGTTGGAGAGCTTTAACTGGTTGTATTTCAAAAATAAAAATAAATTTGAGGTTAGTTCAAATACAACTAAAACAATTTAAGCTTACATGAACATCACAGCTTCTTTGACAGAATATTTTCTCATTGTCTGTTGAATGGTGTTCGGGCATTTTTAAAAAAGATCAATTGTCCACATCTCATGTAGGCAATCTCACGTAGACTACATTAGGTAATTTACACGTCAACAACCTGGGGCGGAATCAAGAAATACAGCCGGAAAAATTTTAACGGATTTAAAAATATTTTCAAACTATTAGATTAAAAGTATTCAAATTTACTATGATGGATGCAGACTGATGTATAAATGCAACTTCTATAATATTGTAAGAGCAATGGTTAATCTCCTACAAGATTTTCGAACTTCATTTCGAATTTCAAATTTCTCGTACCAGGTTCGTCGCCACTTCATTTTATGAGATGGCATTGAAGTCTTTTGTATTTCAAAATTGTAAAATTTCCGGAAATATTTAATTATTTTGATGTAAACAGGGGCAAGATCATGAAATCCGACCGAAAAAATTACTTTTTAGAAAATATTTCAATGGACAAACACAAAAAAATTCGAAAAATGGTCCAAGTTGGCGTAAATATTTTGTATGAAAACTCAAATAAATGAAAGTTTAACATAAAAATTTAATTCGACAACTATTTCATAATCGAGCAGTTTTAAACGGAAATGTTGTACCGGTAAAAAATGAATTTTGAAAATTTTGTTGGAGATTAGCCATTGCTCTTCAAATATTATAGAAGTTGCATTTAAACATCAGTCTGCATCCATCATGGTAAATTTGAACACTTTTAATCTAATAAGTTTGAAAATATTTTTAAATCCGTTTAAACTTTCCGGTCGTATTTCATGATTCCGCCCCTGGTCGATTAGCGGATGTAGTCTACGATCACGTCATTGGTTATATTATGATATACCCCTTTGCTGACCAAGAAAAAAAAAATTTGGCTCAATTGAAGTACAAACCACACAAATGTGTGAGAAAAAAAAACATAGGATGAAAAGGCGTTTTTAATAAAAAATTTCGCTTAATTTGAAGTACAACTAACACAATTGTGTGTATAGGTATAGCTGAGACAACGTAAAAGAGATATTTCATCCTATGTAAACGTAAAAATTTAAACTGCGATTTCATTTTCTGTAAATAGCCGCATACAATTAAATATATTTTGTTTTTTTGCGTATACGTATACGCAGTTTAACGAAAAATCACAGATACCAACGATGACATTGGAATTATCAGAAATATATTTTGTTTTCATTTTTTAGTTCAAATGAAAAATTTGATTTGATTGTCTGTGGTTATAGTGTTTTTTTTCGGACGAAAATACGTTAAAAAAGAATACACAAATGTGTAAGTTGGTTCAAAACACATACAACCATAAATTTTTCACATGATTCGTTTGCCTTACCCAGACAATTGTGTGGGCAGGCCGGTAAAGGGATATAATATTATCTTATTTTAGTGACATCTGTTTTACATTTCACGAACTTCTTCTCTCAATTTAGTTAATTTAGTTGATTGAGGCATACAGTATTACTTTGCTATTTTGAATTAAATAACAAATTCATTTTAGTTTGGAAATGTTAGTGACATCTTACATTAAACTGATATGACCTTAATAAAAATTTGGCGTTCAATATTGTGCATGAACCTAATTTTTTGACTCTTTGAAATGTTAAATAATTATAACCTGCAAGTTCCACCAACTTTTCCCTGATTTTGTCTACAAGTAAGACGTTAGTTCTTGTTACAAATTTTCGGTGCAATTATAATTTTTCTCTAAAAATTTGTATTGGCCACTTCAAGTTTATATGATTGCTTGTATTTAATCTTTGCAAACTATTGGGACCCATCTGCTTTTCACATACTTACCTTGTACAGAAGAAAAATTGGGGGCGTGCGGCTCCAGATCCGGTTTTGTTCATTTATCACCGTTCGTAATCAGTTGATTAAAATTAAATGCTGCTCCAGATCAATTTTGTTTGGGTGCCATTGTGTTTTGGATGACATTTGTCAGATCGCATTTGACAGTCGTAAAGAGTAGTCGATAACAATTTATTATGGAGCATCTAATCATTTTTGGAGGATGCTAGAAGCATAGCTGTAACTGCATTGGCGGAGTCATTTTTGAGCATGCTAAAGGCTTTGCTGTAATAGTTACGATGACCGGTAACCGCTATCGGGACATGTTAGAAAACTTTACTTTTCCTGAATTGGATCAATTAGACCTACAGAAAATGTGCTTACTGGTGATATCGATTGGTTCCCACAGTCCCCTGATTTTATCCCTTCCGATTTCTTCCTATGAGCACTTGAAGCAGAAGTCTCGAAAATATTATGAAAAATGTGTTTAAACAGCTCGCCTTTGCGACTAGGCTAGAGCCGGCCACTTGACTGGCATTATATTCCACACATAATGTTAAAGACCATATAATCAATCAATAAAATATAAATTATAAAATTTTATTTCATTTAAAAGTTATTAAAAAAAACATCGGCGTGGCCCTATTCTGTCTTTCCCTGGGAATAGGGAACTATTATTATACTAATATTAACTATTATTAATACTAACTTTGTTTCAAAAATATTAACACCAAACATGTTCCCTCAGTAGGCCAGAAAAATACAATTTAGACAAAAATGCTATGAAAATATTTTTCCCAATTCCCTACTCCCAGGGAAAGACAGAATAGGGCCACACATAAAAGGCAGGCTATTAGTTACAGTTCAGTTAATTTCCCAACCGCATAGTTCTGTAAAATACTCCAAAAGCTGCTGTATGGCGAAGAGCCAAAAGCTGGTTATTTGTTAATATCAAAATTCTGGAGTTAAAAGGTTGATTAGAAGACCCATTGACTGTCATATTACTGGTAACTGTACTGCAAAAATAAATTCAGTTTTCGTACACGAAATGAAGTTTTTCTTTTCTTATAAAAAGAAAGTATTACTTGTCATTCATACAATTACAATACACCACCTGCACATTGCATAGAGCTTGTACAGTGTCAACCTATACAGTGACATAAATGGTGGGTCGGCGCTGAATTCTGTACTCCAACAGAGGGTATTAGTTGTGTTTATCAACATCACTGATTGTAATCGATGGCGAAAATTCACTTTGCGACGCTTTAACCACTGCACCACTTCTTTGGTTGGTCTGGTTTGAAGCAACCCATTGCGGTAACCCGATTAAAATTCTAGTGGGGCTTGCGTATCTAGGGCGATATTCAATTGCAGAACGGAACTTCTTAGTAAATTTGATTCTAAGAAAATTCGTATCTCAAGATTTCGTTCTTCAATTGAATGTCGTCTTAGATACGCGAGCCCCATTAGAATTTTAATCGGGTTGGCCCAAGTGGAGTACACAAATAGGTCTACCAAAATATTATAGTGGCAATCTTGGTGAAAATCTTGAGATATGAATTTTCTTAGAATCAAATTTACAACAAAATTCCGTTCTTCAATTGAATAAACGATAGATATGCAAGCCCCATTAAAATTTTCTTTGGGTTGGCAATAGTGGAGTGCACATATAGGTCTACCAAGTTGTTATTGTGGCGAGTTTGGCGACCTATTAAAATTTTGATGTAGGAACTTATTAAGAATCAAGATTTCTTGGAAATGCCAGGTGTCACAAGAATGTCGTTTTAGGTATTTCATCCATTATAATTTTATTTTGGCTCGCACTATTATAGTAGAGTACTTGTATAGGAATTTAAATCATCTATCTTTTTTTAATTTTGAGTAAAATGCACAATAACTTAACGATTATTATTTTCCGAAAATTCCCACTGTTGTTTGACCCTACTATTATTTTTGATTATTTTTTTTTTAATAAAATCTTTGAACGATGTTTAGTTACTTCTAGTGTTACATAATTTGTCCACAATTTTGTTGTTATTAGAATAATGAATTTTAATCAAATTGAACCTAAATAAACATTGTGAATTTAAATTATTTGTAAACCGAACAATTTTGTAAATCCGCCTAAATGTTTGCAAATCACATTTGACATATTTTACGTCCCTTAAGCTAGCAGAACCCATATAGCAGAACATAACAAGCTAGTACGGATAATTATAGGCTAATTATAGGCTAATTAAATGCCCCATTAAAAAATTTTGGGCTCCACCCCTTCCAACAAAAACGCGGGTTCTGCTAGCTTAAGAAAAAGTTAGCAGAACCCATATCAAAAACTGATTTAAAAACAATTGGAAAATTAACGGTTAATTTTAGGCTAATTAAATGCCCTATTTAAATTTTTTTATTCTGCTCGATCTAGAAAATGCAAAAGGCTTTATCATTTCAAATCTAGCAAAACCCAAATCGAAAATCGGACCAAAACCGAAATTAGAATGCAAAACAAGATCTATTGATAAGCAAATAATTTTAGGCTCACTATGGGCTATTCAAATGCCCCATTAAAAAAATGTTGGGCTCCACCCGTTTTTGACCAGACTTCAGGTCATTTAATCTAAAGCCAGCAGAACCCAAATCGAAAATCGGACAAAAACTGAAATTAGAATGCAAAACAAGATCTATTGATAAGCGAATAATTTTAGTCTTACTATGGGCTATTCAAATGCCCAATTAAAAAATTTTGGGCTCCACCCGTTTTTGACCAGACTTCAGGTCATTTAATCTAAAGCCAGCAGAACCCAAATCGAAAATCGGACTAAAACTGAAATTAGAATGCAAAACAAGATCTATTGATAAGCGAATAATTTTAGGCTCACTATGGGCTATTTAAATGATACATTAAAAAATTTTGGGCTCCACCCGTTTTTGACCAGACTTCAGGTCATTTAATCTAAAGCCAGCAGAACCCAAATCGAAAATCGGACCAAAACTGAAATTAGAATGCAAAACAAGATCTATTGATAAGCGAATAATTTTAGTCTTACTATGGGATATTCAAATGCCCAATTAAAAAATTTTGGGCTCCACCCGTTTTTGACCAGACTTCAGGTCATTTAATCTAAAGCCAGCAGAACCCAAATCGAAAATCGGACTAAAACTGAAATTAGAATGCAAAACAAGATCTATTGATAAGCGAATAATTTTAGGCTCACTATGGGCTATTTAAATGATACATTAAAAAATTTTGGGCTCCACCCGTTTTTGACCAGACTTCAGGTCATTTAATCTAAAGCCAGCAGAACCCAAATCGAAAATCGGACCAAAACTGAAATTAGAATGCAAAACAAGATCTATTGATAAGCGAATAATTTTAGTCTTACTATGGGATATTCAAATGCCCCATTAAAAAATTTTGGGCTCCACCCGTTTTTGACCAGACTTCAGGTCATTTAATCTAAAGCCAGCAGAACCCAAATCGAAAATCGGACCAAAACTGAAATTAGAATGCAAACCAAGATCTATTGATAAGCAAATAGTTTTAGGCTCACTATGGGCTATTCAAATGCCCCATTAACAATTTTTGGGCTCCACCCGTTTTTGACCAGACTTCAGGTCATTTAATCTAAAGCCAGCAGAACCCAAATCGAAAATCGGACTAAAAGTGAAATTAGAATGCAAAACAAGATCTATTGATAAGCGAATAATTTTAGGCTCACTATGGGCTATTCGAATGCCCCATTAATAGCCCATAGTAAGCCTAAAATTATTTGCTTATCAATAGATCTTGTTTTGCATTCTAATTTCAGTTTTGGCCCGATTTTCGATTTGGGTTTTGCTAGCTTTGAATGATAAAGCCTTTTGTATTTTCTAGATCGAGCAGAATAAAAAAATTTAAATAGGGCATTTAATTAGCCTAAAATTAACCGTTAATTTTCCAATTGTTTTTAAATCAGTTTTTGATATGGGTTCTGCTAACTTTTTCTTAAGCTAGCAGAACCTGCGTTTTTGTTGGAAGGGGTGGAGCCCAAAATTTTTTATAGGGGCCTTTAATTAGCCTATAATTAGCCTATAATTATCCGTACTAGCTTGTTATGTTTTGCTATATGGGTTCTGCTAGCTTAAGGGACGTCATATTTTTTATTAACCGTCATACAAACATGGTCGCAATTAAAAGCGAGAAGTGTACATGTTGCATTGAGTACAAAATCACTTTTCCTCGCTTCTACCTAAATGTTGCTCAAAAAAGGTGACTCGATGTGTGCGAAATCTGGCTCCTATTGTACGGTCAATTTTGTTTCCTACGGTAAACTGGAATACCATAAATTGTCCGCACGATAAATGGTGTCCACGGTAAATTGTGTTCAAGATTACAATCCAATAGAACAATAATTTGAGCAGTACCTCTTTCTCCAACTTCGTTCAAATATCGAAAACAAATTATTTGGTGGCAGAAATGGAGTAGAAATATTAAGATTTTTTAATGTAGCAGGATGGAAAATGTTATTAAAAATGAAACAGAATTCCATTTTATTCTAAAGAACCGAGACATAAACTTCGATAAATTATCGAAAATGTGATGTTATAACATATCTCGTTACTGGTTTGAAAACCTACTATGAAAATCAATCTAGTTATGTAAAAAAGCATGAGAAGCTGCTTTTAGTCAGAATTACTTATGAGTAGTTTGCTATAGTAAATGGGACGCGGCAACTATAAACCGTTTTCGATAATACGACTGACCGCTTAATTAAATTACGAAAATAATGCATGTATTCAACAGTGAAACAATTTTTTTGAGTAAAAAATACTGAGAAACCAAAAAGAGGAGAGTATGCCTATTAAAATTACGTTAGAGTGACAAAGAAAATAAATGTTGCCATAAAAAGTATTGAGTTTCATACTTTTTATGGCAACATTTTGGCAGCAAAACAAGAAGAGTTTGGCATATTAAAATTTTCGTGTGCATGACAAGAAAAGAATAACATCGTGCAAAAATTTTGCTGTTTGTTTTTGTCTTTTTTTTAGCAAATGCTGCCATAAATATAATCGACTCGAGTATATTTTATGGCAACAAATATTATTTATGGCGTTTTATATTTCTTTCTCAATTCAACTAATGCGAAAAATTTATATTGTGTGCAGCTCTAAAAATGCTGGGCCAACATTTTTTCATCATCTAAATCCCGCTTAAAGGATTTATATCTCGTATTAATTTTACTGAAAAAAAGTTTCATTGTGGAATATCAGCATTAGCCTTTTAGCAACTAACCTACGGATACTCTTGAAAATTGAAATGTCATTTTCGAAATATGGTCATTTACCGCTACAAGCCACAATGAAGTGTTGTGTAAATATAAATGTTTAAATTTTTGTGAAATTTGTGGATGAAAAACTTTATACGGGTTACAAGATAATTTGAAATAGAAGAAAACATTACTCTAATTTATCAATTTGATGGAATGGCTTTAAATTTTTTTTATTGTTAATTAGTGATATAATACGGAATTGATTGTTCTATAAGAGTACATAGTGCATCAATAATAGTTTGTTTATTATATCAGGTAAATTCGCTCCTATATAAAAATATAAATTATGGCAATTATAAAACTCGTTCCACCTGAGCAATATATAAACAAAATTATTGTTACTACGAAATATGCATTCCAATTATAAAATACTTCGTCGAAATCCAACCATAATAGCATACAATAACAATACCATTCAAAACTTGCTAATTAATCAAAACTATAAAAATCTATTTGTATACCATACAACAACAACAACGATATGCAAATTAATTTATAAACAATTCACAATCATAAATATGTATACGTATAAATAATTGTGATATAAAACAAAACAAAACTTAAGTAATAATTTTTTTTGTTTCTACTTTCAAATTTTCTAATTATAATTATAATAATAATAATAAATATAATAATTAATAGTTGTAAATAGTATAAAATATATAATAAACTATAAATAAAATAATTATATTAAATACGATATAATTTGGCAGAATATTAATATTTATTTCCATAATTTTTTTAGTGAATTAAACCGTAAACAAACAAATTACGTCCCAATTAAAATATTTTTTGTTTTAATTTAAAAAACAAAAACATGTTATTTTGCTTTAATATTAGAAACTTTAATTTTATAAATCCAGTGATTTTTATGATAAAATATAATTTTATTGTGTAACAATGATATTTTGAAGACCAGTGTACGGAAAATATGAATTTTGTAAATTTTTCGATTACCAAAAATATTTTAGATCACAGAATTTCACTCTTTTGTAAAGAATGATTTATTTTATTATGTGTAATAGTTATATTTTCAAGCCTAGTGCGTTAAATGTTTGTTTTCTGCCTGAACAGGAAACATTGGAAACTTTGTTGGAAACAATTTAGTTGAAATGTTTTATATACAACGTAAAATTCAAGAATATAGGAGATGTGAATGTATGAATGTGGGGGGAAAAAATAAATACTACTAGAAAATCGGAGTGAAGTTTATGCAAAATTTAAGAAAATATACACTGTGGTCTATAAAGACTCAGAAATGTAAAACCCGAAAAAGTTTAAATTTCATAAAAACATTTGAAAAATTGTAATACTTAATTTTTGTGAATGGAGTGAGTTTTGTGTTTTGAGTGAATTTTATAAAATGGAATTTTTTAAAACAAAACGGGTCCCATTTGAAACGCGATATTTTAAAACGCGATTTTTTAAAACGCGATATTTCAAAACGCAATATTTCAAAACGCGATATGGTACAAAACGCGATATGGTACAAAACGCGATATTTCAAAATGCGATATTTCAAAACGCGATATGGTACAAAACGCGATGTGGTACAAAACGCGATATTATTTTATTGAATTATTGAAGCACAAATGCTTTTATGATTATTTTAAATCATTTTATACCTTAAGATTGAGGGCTACCGCCCCAAATCCCAACTTTTATACAAATAAAAAAATTTACTGTTATTTCAATTATTTTATTTCAATTTTTTTTATAATCCACATTAGGGGACATATAATTTTAGTTTAAAGGAATTTAAAAATCGATAGGAGTGGCAGTTTAGGATTGGGTTATATCAAGCGGGTCGGCTTCGGTCGCTTCGCAACATACATTCTAGAAAAGAGGAAATTTAATTTCAGTTTATAGGAGTTTAAAAACCGAATTTAAAAATCGATAAGAGCGGAAGTATAGGACCGGGTTAAATCAGGCAGGTGAAGGGGAAATTTAATTTCAGTTTATAGGAATTTAAAAATCGATAGGAGTGGGAGTTTAGGATCGTGTTATATCAGGAGAAATTTAATTTCAGTTTGAAGAATTTAAAAACCGATATTAGTGGGAGTATAGGATCGCGTTATATCAGATGAGGGCTTCGCTCCCTAGTTAGAAAAAAAAAACTTCGGTTTATAGGAATTTCAAAATCGATAAGAGGAGGGGGGGGGGGGGGTATAGGACCGGGTTATATCAGGCGGATCGCTACGCTCCCGTCGCTTCGTACAATGTACATTCTGGAAAAGGGGAAATTTAATTTCAGTTTATAAGAATTTAAAAATCGATAGGAGGGGGAGTTTAGGATCGGGTTATATAAGGCAGGTGATGGGGAAATTAAATTTGAGTTTATAGGAATTTAAAAATTGATAGGAGTGGGAGTTTAGGATCGGGTTATATCAGGCGGGTCGAAAAATTTCAGTTTATACGAATTTAAAAATCGAAAGAAACGGGAGTACAGCCCTTTGTTATATCAGGTGGGTCGCTGCGCTCCAGTCGCTCCGCTCCTTAGAAAAAATTTCAGTTTATAGGAATTTTAAAATCGATAAAAGCGGGAGTATAGGACCGGGTGATATCAGGCGGGTCGCTGCGCTCCTGTCGCTTCGCAATGCACATTCTTCTGTACCATATCGCGTTTTGTACCATCTCGCATTTTGAAATATTACGTTTTGAAATATCGCGTTTTGTACTTTATCGCGTTTCGTACTTTATCGCATTTTGAAATATCACGTTTTGAAATATTGCGTTTTGTACCATATCGCGTTTTGTACCATATCGCGTTTTGAAATATCGCATTTTGAAATATCGTGTTTTGTACCATATCTCGTTTTGTTATATCTCGTTTCGAAATATCGCGTTTTGAAAAATCGCTCTCAGAGATTTTCGAGCACGTGGTTAGGTAAAAAAAAGGTTTTGTTTTAAAAAATTTCATTTTTTAAAATTCACTCAAAACTATTTATAAAAATTAAAAAAATTCTACTTAATTGTGTTTATTAAAAATTTTCAAATATTAATAAGTTTGCAATTTAATAAGTTAGCTCATGTGCTATTGCAATTTTCACTCAAAAAGTCATTAACCAAAAATTCGTATACGTTTGCTATTGTGGTGTCTCTGGTCTCTCATCTTCAACATTTTCACTCAAACTAACATAACATATCGGCAATTTGCTGCAAGAGTGACACAATCCAAAAAGTTTCTAATTTTTCAGTAGCAGCGATTTGAAAATACCATTCAAAATTGTGTGTAAAAACGCCGTTTTTCAAAAGTATATAAAAATATATTCTGATTAGTAATTTTTTTAGGACAGTTTGCAATATCTTAGAATATTAGTTTCTGTCGCGAATTGAGTGATTTTTATATGAAATTTTACCTAATTTGCTAGAAATAACTACATAAAAGAGTATGTTTTGATGCAAAATAATAAAATGAATTGAAAAATGTTTGATTCGAATATCTTAAAAATGAGTGAATTTTGAGTTGTGGGCTGATTGACTGAGCAACTTAATAAGCTCACACAATCACTCTTCCATTTCAGATGCTATAGAAACCTTAGTCAAAATATCTGGAGAAAATAGTTTGTGTTAATGGCCATAAAAATTTTCACTCAAGCTCATAATGCATATCGCTCATTTGCTGCAATTGTGGCACATCTCAAAATTCACTCAAAATTCAAATTTGAAAAATATTAGAGAATTATAAAAATTAAGATCCTATATAGGATATAGGAATAGAGAAAAAATATTTTACTAATGAGTATATATTTTTATTTACTTTTGAAAAAAGCCGTTTTTACACAATTTTGAGTGATATTTTGAAATCACGCTACTGAAACATTAAAATTTTTGGATTGTATCACCCTTGCAGCAAATTAGCGATATGTAAAAATTGTAATAAAGTTTAGTATTCTTGCTAGGAGAAAAGTGGAAATAAAAGATTGATCATTTTCATTTTCACTCAAATTAAAAATGTTTGTATAAAATTTCTTATCAATTTTACTATTATACTGAGTTCGATTTTTTGCTAACGCTAATTGCATGAGCAATTTAATTAACTATTTCACGTGCTTTCGGAATCTGAGCCTAAATCTCTTGTATATGAGTTAATAGTCATATAACATTTTCACTCAAACTAATGATTAATATACAAAAATTAGTATCAAGTATGTTATCCGGTTTTTTTTACTTTCAAAGATCTTTATTTAGGAAACCGGAACTGAGCTACTTCGAAAAATGGCAAATGCAAAAAAAGTGAATGCTTGCATCGTCATCTTCAAGGCAGGGATCGCACAAGGAATATTGAACAAGTTCCATTCGTTGTAAATGAACTTTAAAACGGCCGTTATTGTTCCGAATACCGACCAAAACTCTTAACTATAGTATTTATTCGAAGATAAAACGTGCTTTGTTGACCTCAGGTTGGTTTCACAAATGAAGTATTTTGCCTTAGCCTGGTAATGAATGTAGTTCTATGAATTTCGACTAATCCGAGAACTTTGTGTATGGTCTCAACATTATGATAACATATGGTCCATAGATCTTAGTCTGGTGAAGAATTTTTAGGCATCCAGACACCCGCTTCAGCCGCTCCTAATCTAAAGAACATACGCTGATTTTGTATTGGTTTTACGGTGTCAATAACTCGCCGTGGTATGTAGTGTTAATGACTACAAGCTGACTTCCCTTGCATCACCTCCATTACAATGCCTGTTTCAATTAAAATTACCCAGATAGCACCACGACGATACGTGGGGTACTCGGCGGCTGTATAAATTGTATTCATATTTGCAACTCCTTCCTACTCGTTGCGTATAATTTTTAGATCCTATCTGCATTACAGGTCAATACGAACCCATCGTGTCGAAATATATTCGTGGTTCGTGCTCTCACCTGCAACCCTGATGCATCATTAAGCGAATTGTGTAAAAGCAAAAGTTGGTTCTAATGAAAATCAAAAACAGAACGATGGAAATGCTCGAAATGCTGAAAATTCGTTACCAAAACCCAATATTTAGGCAAGCCTGCAAATATGTTAAATCATTTAAAAAAGATTCATTTATAATGCTGCGCTTGCAGCAAAAGTCATACAGCAGGTTTTTGTTATATGTAGAGTTGCATATGCAGCACAAATTAAATTTGCTGCTGAATCTCACTAGTTTCCATTTTTTATACTAATTGAAGTATTTTTTAGGTTATATTGAAGCGTAAACTTGACCTAGCAACAGATACCAAAAATTAGGGCCAATTAAAATGAATGAAAGGTCTGGGATGCTTCGTGCATGTTTGTTAAAATGTTACAAAGTTGTTTTTAAAGAGTTTACCATGCAACAAAAGATGTAACCAGCTTAGTTGTTTGGCATTTTTTTTTAAAATATAATTTAACAAATATTTCAACTTAGTATACAAAATGGAAATAAGTCCTTGATAATCACCTGTAAATTTAATTTGTGTTGCATGCGCATCTCTAAATATAACAAAAACATTCTGTGTGACATTTTCTCAAACCTACGTATGCCATTCATTCTAAATCAGTTTTTTGATTGATTTGATTTATTTGTAGGCCTTTTTTAAAAAAATCCTGTTGCTGACCAATTACTTAAACCAACTAACCAATTATGGCCAAATAGAACTCATTATATTTATTAGGAATTCGGCTATTTCTGAACCGATCATGGTCCAATTTGATTTATGGGATTTGATTTGTATTGTGACATGAATTAGAAGAAATTATGAAATAAGGCCATGTTCAATGTATCTTGGTAATTTCTAAACTTATATTATCAAATAATTTCAGTCATAGCTGGTTTGGGATTCTGATATCAGTTTTGTATGAAGTTTGAACTTTCTATATGTTGAACGAAACTGGGCTATTGTAACATAAATTTTGAACGAATTTCAGAAAGGAACATGGAACATGGTTATATTGCGTCATAGTAAATGGAATTTCGCCATTTTTTAACCATTTTTACGGTCAATTTTTTTTTAATTTGACCATGATTAACGTACTACTGTAGAATTTGGTTTTAGGAGATGAATTGATTAATTTTAAAATTCATGTTAAGTTTCCAATCCATTTCTCGATCCAATTAGAAAATAATCGATTATGTAATGTTCTAGTTCCATTTCATGCTAGAATTCCAATTCAGCTCGATTTGGTTCCATTATTGATTTTGTTTTATGAGTTCGGCGAATTACACAAAATTACGAATTTTTACGGAGTTTAACGTCGCAACCTGAAAGCACATGCGAATTTATTTTAAAATCAGAAAATTTTAATTTATTAAAAATATTTAGTGTCAAAAATGAAAAACGTAATTGGCAAATTTATTTGTTGCATGTTTAAGCAGAACTCCAAAAATTTTGATCATTCTTTAAATTTTATATAAATTAGCCTTCTTATTTAATTATGAAATGAATAAGTATAATAAATAAATCCAACAAATACATCGATAATGCAATAAAAGGAATTCTTAATTAACTAAAATTTAATATCAATTATAAAATTACTCATAGTTTTGTATATAACTCTATGGTAAACAAATATACCGGGTGCCCCCGTAAATCTTGTTCGTACTTTGAATCATTGTATTAGTGTGAAACTTTTTCTTGGCACAGTTTGCAGCATGATCCTTGCTTGGTGTTTATCTCCCCAAAAGTAGTTAGATGAAATATGGACAAAATTTACGGGATCACCCGGTGTATTATATTACTATACAAAAAATATTTTTACCTATAAAAATGTACCTATAATAAACAAAACAAAAAAATATAAATTAAATTATAATATTTAAATTAATTTTTAATTAATTTAAAGTGATGTAAATATTAGAACGAATATAATTAATTTTATTTTTAACAGAAAAAAAATTATAAAAAAATTCAAGCAGGGTATTAAATTATTATGAATATGATAAAAGTTAATTAAAAATATAAATATTTTTTTTAGTATTAAATTAATTTTTAATTAAATAAAAAAGGCAGAAAAAAATAAAATATTCAGAATTAATATATTATATTGATTATATAAATACAGAATTGATTGTAAATTATAAATATTGTAATAAGTAAATGAACAAAGTAAATAAAAAAAATAAAACATTAATAAAAATAAATTAAAAATTTAATTATAATTAAATAAAATAGTTTATTTATATTTGAAAATTATACAATAAAAAAAAAATGATTTAAAACTATAAATATTAAAACAATTCATGATTAAAAAAAAGAAATTAATATTATTATTATGTATTTAATTATAAATATAAATATTATTATAATAATTAAAATGGAAAACAAAATTATAATTTTTACTTAAACTGAAAAAAAATGAATGAAACAACATGAATCAAATAAAAAAATTAATTAAAATAATTCGTACAGTTTTTGGTATGTGATTAACAGAAGAGATAAAATGCAATTTTCACAATTTGACCGTTAGGTAAGAAAAATCGTTAGAGAATCTCTAACAATGAATTTTATCCGTTCAAAATCAGAGAGCCAGGGATTTTAGCAAAAAAATGAAAACTTTTTATTGTTGAAATTCCGGTTCAAAATGATTATAGGTAATGTATATAACATGTTTAGCCCGAAATTACCGGTAGGACGGGTAAGGAAAGTGCGATTATAGCAAGTTTCGTATTTTAGAATTCGGCCACATTTGTAATCGAACTTGGATTGCAGGCGAATGAGGCAACATATTGCAGCAAATTTAACGTTGATCTACTCATACTTACATTAATAACCCATAATGACTGAAACATTCGTAATCGGTGACAATAAATTTTATCCGTTCAAAATAAGTAAGGCTAACCATCAGGGATTTTCGCAAAAAATTGAAAACTTTTTATAGTTGAAATTCCGGTTCAAAATGATTATAGGTAATGTCTATAACATGTTTAGCCCAAAATTACCGGTATGACGAGTAAGGAAAATGCGATTATAACAAGTTTCGTATTTTAGAATTCGGCCACATTTGTAATCGAACTTGGATTGCATGCGAATGAGGCAACATATTGCAGCAAATTTAACGTTGATCTACTCATACTTACATTAATAACCCATAATGACTGAAACATTCGTAATCGGTGACAATAAATTTTATCCGTTCAAAATAAGTAAGGCTAACATCAGGGATTTTCGCAAAAAATTGAAAACTTTTTATTGTTGAAATTCCGGTTCAAAATGATTATAGGTAATGTCTATAACATGTTTAGCCCAAAATTACCGGTATGACGAGTAAGGAAAATGCGATTATAACAAGTTTCGTATTTTAGAATTCGGCCACATTTGTAATCGAACTTGGATTGCAGGCGAATGAGGCAACATATTGCAGCAAATTTAACGTTGATCTACTCATACTTACATTAATAACCCATAATGACTGAAACATTCGTAATCGGTGACAATAAATTTTATCCGTTCAAAATAAGTAAGGCTTAACCATCAGGGATTTTCGCAAAAAATTGAAAACTTTTTATTGTTGAAATTCCGGTTCAAAATGATTATAGGTAATGTATATAACATGTTTAGCCCGAAATTACCGGTATGACGAGTAAGAAAAATGCGATTATAACAAGTTTCGTATTTTAGAATTCGGCCACATTTGTAATCGAACTTGGATTGCAGGCGAATGAGGCAACATATTGCAGCAAATTTAACGTTGATCTACTCATACTTACATTAATAACCCATAATGACTGAAACATTCGTAATCGGTGACAATAAATTTTATCCGTTCAAAATAAGTAAGGCTAACCATCAGGGATTTTCGCAAAAAATTGAAAACTTTTTATTGTTGAAATTCCGGTTCAAAATGATTATAGGTAATGTATATAACATGTTTAGCCCAAAATTACCGGTATGACGAGTAAGGAAAATGCGATTATAACAAGTTTCGTATTTTAGAATTCGGCCACATTTGTAATCGAACTTGGATTGCAGGCGAATGAGGCAACATATTGCAGCAAATTTAACGTTGATCTACTCATACTTACATTAATAACCCATAATGACTGAAACATTCGTAATCGGTGACAATAAATTTTATCCGTTCAAAATAAGTAAGGCTAACCATCAGGGATTTTCGCAAAAAATTGAAAACTTTTTATAGTTGAAATTCCGGTTCAAAATGATTATAGGTAATGTATATAACATGTTTAGCCCAAAATTACCGGTATGACGAGTAAGGAAAATGCGATTATAACAAGTTTCGTATTTTAGAATTCGGCCACATTTGTAATCGAACTTGGATTGCAGGCGAATGAGGCAACATATTGCAGCAAATTTAACGTTGATCTACTCATACTTACATTAATAACCCATAATGACTGAAACATTCGTAATCGGTGACAATAAATTTTATCCGTTCAAAATAAGTAAGGCTAACCATCAGGGATTTTCGCAAAAAATTGAAAACTTTTTATAGTTGAAATTCCGGTTCAAAATGATTATAGGTAATGTATATAACATGTTTAGCCCAAAATTACCGGTATGACGAGTAAGGAAAATGCGATTATAACAAGTTTCGTATTTTAGAATTCGGCCACATTTGTAATCGAACTTGGATTGCATGCGAATGAGGCAACATATTGCAGCAAATTTAACGTTGATCTACTCATACTTACATTAATAACCCATAATGACTGAAACATTCGTAATCGGTGACAATAAATTTTATCCGTTCAAAATAAGTAAGGCTAACATCAGGGATTTTCGCAAAAAATTGAAAACTTTTTATTGTTGAAATTCCGGTTCAAAATGATTATAGGTAATGTCTATAACATGTTTAGCCCAAAATTACCGGTATGACGAGTAAGGAAAATGCGATTATAACAAGTTTCGTATTTTAGAATTCGGCCACATTTGTAATCGAACTTGGATTGCAGGCGAATGAGGCAACATATTGCAGCAAATTTAACGTTCATCTACTCATACTTACATTAATAACCCATAATGACTGAAACATTCGTAATCGGTGACAATAAATTTTATCCGTTCAAAATAAGTAAGGCTAACCATCAGGGATTTTCGCAAAAAAATGAAAACTTTTTATTGTTGAAATTCCGGTTCAAAATGATTATAGGTAATGTATATAACATGTTTAGCCCGAAATTAGCGGTAGGAAGGTTAAGGAAAATGCGATTATAGCAAGTTTCGTATTTTAGAATTCGGCCACATTTGTAATCCAACTTGGATTGCAGGTGAATGAGGCAACATATTGCAGCAAATTTAACGTTCATCTACTCATACTTACATTAATAACCCATAATGACTGAAACATTCGTAATCGGTGACAATAAATTTTATCCGTTCAAAATAAGTAAGGCTAACCATCAGGGATTTTCGCAAAAAATTGAAAACTTTTTATAGTTGAAATTCCGGTTCAAAATGATTATAGGTAATGTATATAACATGTTTAGCCCAAAATTACCGGTATGACGAGTAAGGAAAATGCGATTATAACAAGTTTCGTATTTTAGAATTCGGCCACATTTGTAATCGAACTTGGATTGCAGGCGAATGAGGCAACATATTGCAGCAAATTTAACGTTCATCTACTCATACTTACATTAATAACCCATAATGACTGAAACATTCGTAATCGGTGACAATAAATTTTATCCGTTCAAAATAAGTAAGGCTAACCATCAGGGATTTTCGCAAAAAAATGAAAACTTTTTATTGTTGAAATTCCGGTTCAAAATGATTATAGGTAATGTATATAACATGTTTAGCCCGAAATTAGCGGTAGGAAGGTTAAGGAAAATGCGATTATAGCAAGTTTCGTATTTTAGAATTCGGCCACATTTGTAATCCAACTTGGATTGCAGGTGAATGAGGCAACATATTGCAGCAAATTTAACGTTCATCTACTCATACTTACATTAATAACCCATAATGACTGAAACATTCGTAATCGGTGACAATAAATTTTATCCGTTCAAAATAAGTAAGGCTAACCATCAGGGATTTTCGCAAAAAATTGAAAACTTTTTATAGTTGAAATTCCGGTTCAAAATGATTATAGGTAATGTATATAACATGTTTAGCCCAAAATTACCGGTATGACGAGTAAGGAAAATGCGATTATAACAAGTTTCGTATTTTAGAATTCGGCCACATTTGTAATCGAACTTGGATTGCAGGCGAATGAGGCAACATATTGCAGCAAATTTAACGTTGATCTACTCATACTTACATTAATAACCCATAATGACTGAAACATTCGTAATCGGTGACAATAAATTTTATCCGTTCAAAATAAGTAAGGCTTAACCATCAGGGATTTTCGCAAAAAATTGAAAACTTTTTATTGTTGAAATTCCGGTTCAAAATGATTATAGGTAATGTATATAACATGTTTAGCCCGAAATTACCGGTATGACGAGTAAGAAAAATGCGATTATAACAAGTTTCGTATTTTAGAATTCGGCCACATTTGTAATCGAACTTGGATTGCAGGCGAATGAGGCAACATATTGCAGCAAATTTAACGTTGATCTACTCATACTTACATTAATAACCCATAATGACTGAAACATTCGTAATCGGTGACAATAAATTTTATCCGTTCAAAATAAGTAAGGCTAACCATCAGGGATTTTCGCAAAAAATTGAAAACTTTTTATTGTTGAAATTCCGGTTCAAAATGATTATAGGTAATGTATATAACATGTTTAGCCCAAAATTACCGGTATGACGAGTAAGGAAAATGCGATTATAACAAGTTTCGTATTTTAGAATTCGGCCACATTTGTAATCGAACTTGGATTGCAGGCGAATGAGGCAACATATTGCAGCAAATTTAACGTTGATCTACTCATACTTACATTAATAACCCATAATGACTGAAACATTCGTAATCGGTGACAATAAATTTTATCCGTTCAAAATAAGTAAGGCTTAACCATCAGGGATTTTCGCAAAAAATTGAAAACTTTTTATTGTTGAAATTCCGGTTCAAAATGATTATAGGTAATGTATATAACATGTTTAGCCCGAAATTACCGGTATGACGAGTAAGAAAAATGCGATTATAACAAGTTTCGTATTTTAGAATTCGGCCACATTTGTAATCGAACTTGGATTGCAGGCGAATGAGGCAACATATTGCAGCAAATTTAACGTTGATCTACTCATACTTACATTAATAACCCATAATGACTGAAACATTCGTAATCGGTGACAATAAATTTTATCCGTTCAAAATAAGTAAGGCTAACCATCAGGGATTTTCGCAAAAAATTGAAAACTTTTTATTGTTGAAATTCCGGTTCAAAATGATTATAGGTAATGTATATAACATGTTTAGCCCAAAATTACCGGTATGACGAGTAAGGAAAATGCGATTATAACAAGTTTCGTATTTTAGAATTCGGCCACATTTGTAATCGAACTTGGATTGCATGCGAATGAGGCAACATATTGCAGCAAATTTAACGTTGATCTACTCATACTTACATTAATAACCCATAATGACTGAAACATTCGTAATCGGTGACAATAAATTTTATCCGTTCAAAATAAGTAAGGCTAACATCAGGGATTTTCGCAAAAAATTGAAAACTTTTTATTGTTGAAATTCCGGTTCAAAATGATTATAGGTAATGTCTATAACATGTTTAGCCCAAAATTACCGGTATGACGAGTAAGGAAAATGCGATTATAACAAGTTTCGTATTTTAGAATTCGGCCACATTTGTAATCGAACTTGGATTGCAGGCGAATGAGGCAACATATTGCAGCAAATTTAACGTTCATCTACTCATACTTACATTAATAACCCATAATGACTGAAACATTCGTAATCGGTGACAATAAATTTTATCCGTTCAAAATAAGTAAGGCTAACCATCAGGGATTTTCGCAAAAAAATGAAAACTTTTTATTGTTGAAATTCCGGTTCAAAATGATTATAGGTAATGTATATAACATGTTTAGCCCGAAATTAGCGGTAGGAAGGTTAAGGAAAATGCGATTATAGCAAGTTTCGTATTTTAGAATTCGGCCACATTTGTAATCCAACTTGGATTGCAGGTGAATGAGGCAACATATTGCAGCAAATTTAACGTTCATCTACTCATACTTACATTAATAACCCATAATGACTGAAACATTCGTAATCGGTGACAATAAATTTTATCCGTTCAAAATAAGTAAGGCTAACCATCAGGGATTTTCGCAAAAAATTGAAAACTTTTTATAGTTGAAATTCCGGTTCAAAATGATTATAGGTAATGTATATAACATGTTTAGCCCAAAATTACCGGTATGACGAGTAAGGAAAATGCGATTATAACAAGTTTCGTATTTTAGAATTCGGCCACATTTGTAATCGAACTTGGATTGCAGGCGAATGAGGCAACATATTGCAGCAAATTTAACGTTGATCTACTCATACTTACATTAATAACCCATAATGACTGAAACATTCGTAATCGGTGACAATAAATTTTATCCGTTCAAAATAAGTAAGGCTAACCATCAGGGATTTTCGCAAAAAATTGAAAACTTTTTATTGTTGAAATTCCGGTTCAAAATGATTATAGGTAATGTATATAACATGTTTAGCCCAAAATTACCGGTATGACGAGTAAGGAAAATGCGATTATAACAAGTTTCGTATTTTAGAATTCGGCCACATTTGTAATCGAACTTGGATTGCAGGCGAATGAGGCAACATATTGCAGCAAATTTAACGTTGATCTACTCATACTTACATTAATAACCCATAATGACTGAAACATTCGTAATCGGTGACAATAAATTTTATCCGTTCAAAATAAGTAAGGCTAACCATCAGGGATTTTCGCAAAAAATTGAAAACTTTTTATAGTTGAAATTCCGGTTCAAAATGATTATAGGTAATGTATATAACATGTTTAGCCCAAAATTACCGGTATGACGAGTAAGGAAAATGCGATTATAACAAGTTTCGTATTTTAGAATTCGGCCACATTTGTAATCGAACTTGGATTGCAGGCGAATGAGGCAACATATTGCAGCAAATTTAACGTTGATCTACTCATACTTACATTAATAACCCATAATGACTGAAACATTCGTAATCGGTGACAATAAATTTTATCCGTTCAAAATAAGTAAGGCTAACCATCAGGGATTTTCGCAAAAAATTGAAAACTTTTTATAGTTGAAATTCCGGTTCAAAATGATTATAGGTAATGTATATAACATGTTTAGCCCAAAATTACCGGTATGACGAGTAAGGAAAATGCGATTATAACAAGTTTCGTATTTTAGAATTCGGCCACATTTGTAATCGAACTTGGATTGCATGCGAATGAGGCAACATATTGCAGCAAATTTAACGTTGATCTACTCATACTTACATTAATAACCCATAATGACTGAAACATTCGTAATCGGTGACAATAAATTTTATCCGTTCAAAATAAGTAAGGCTAACATCAGGGATTTTCGCAAAAAATTGAAAACTTTTTATTGTTGAAATTCCGGTTCAAAATGATTATAGGTAATGTCTATAACATGTTTAGCCCAAAATTACCGGTATGACGAGTAAGGAAAATGCGATTATAACAAGTTTCGTATTTTAGAATTCGGCCACATTTGTAATCGAACTTGGATTGCAGGCGAATGAGGCAACATATTGCAGCAAATTTAACGTTGATCTACTCATACTTACATTAATAACCCATAATGACTGAAACATTCGTAATCGGTGACAATAAATTTTATCCGTTCAAAATAAGTAAGGCTAACCATCAGGGATTTTCGCAAAAAATTGAAAACTTTTTATTGTTGAAATTCCGGTTCAAAATGATTATAGGTAATGTATATAACATGTTTAGCCCAAAATTACCGGTATGACGAGTAAGGAAAATGCGATTATAACAAGTTTCGTATTTTAGAATTCGGCCACATTTGTAATCGAACTTGGATTGCAGGCGAATGAGGCAACATATTGCAGCAAATTTAACGTTGATCTACTCATACTTACATTAATAACCCATAATGACTGAAACATTCGTAATCGGTGACAATAAATTTTATCCGTTCAAAATAAGTAAGGCTAACCATCAGGGATTTTCGCAAAAAATTGAAAACTTTTTATAGTTGAAATTCCGGTTCAAAATGATTATAGGTAATGTATATAACATGTTTAGCCCAAAATTACCGGTATGACGAGTAAGGAAAATGCGATTATAACAAGTTTCGTATTTTAGAATTCGGCCACATTTGTAATCGAACTTGGATTGCAGGCGAATGAGGCAACATATTGCAGCAAATTTAACGTTGATCTACTCATACTTACATTAATAACCCATAATGACTGAAACATTCGTAATCGGTGACAATAAATTTTATCCGTTCAAAATAAGTAAGGCTAACCATCAGGGATTTTCGCAAAAAATTGAAAACTTTTTATAGTTGAAATTCCGGTTCAAAATGATTATAGGTAATGTATATAACATGTTTAGCCCAAAATTACCGGTATGACGAGTAAGGAAAATGCGATTATAACAAGTTTCGTATTTTAGAATTCGGCCACATTTGTAATCGAACTTGGATTGCATGCGAATGAGGCAACATATTGCAGCAAATTTAACGTTGATCTACTCATACTTACATTAATAACCCATAATGACTGAAACATTCGTAATCGGTGACAATAAATTTTATCCGTTCAAAATAAGTAAGGCTAACATCAGGGATTTTCGCAAAAAATTGAAAACTTTTTATTGTTGAAATTCCGGTTCAAAATGATTATAGGTAATGTCTATAACATGTTTAGCCCAAAATTACCGGTATGACGAGTAAGGAAAATGCGATTATAACAAGTTTCGTATTTTAGAATTCGGCCACATTTGTAATCGAACTTGGATTGCAGGCGAATGAGGCAACATATTGCAGCAAATTTAACGTTCATCTACTCATACTTACATTAATAACCCATAATGACTGAAACATTCGTAATCGGTGACAATAAATTTTATCCGTTCAAAATAAGTAAGGCTAACCATCAGGGATTTTCGCAAAAAAATGAAAACTTTTTATTGTTGAAATTCCGGTTCAAAATGATTATAGGTAATGTATATAACATGTTTAGCCCGAAATTAGCGGTAGGAAGGTTAAGGAAAATGCGATTATAGCAAGTTTCGTATTTTAGAATTCGGCCACATTTGTAATCGAACTTGGATTGCAGGCGAATGAGGCAACATATTGCAGCAAATTTAACGTTCATCTACTCATACTTACATTAATAACCCATAATGACTGAAACATTCGTAATCGGTGACAATAAATTTTATCCGTTCAAAATAAGTAAGGCTAACCATCAGGGATTTTCGCAAAAAAATGAAAACTTTTTATTGTTGAAATTCCGGTTCAAAATGATTATAGGTAATGTATATAACATGTTTAGCCCGAAATTAGCGGTAGGAAGGTTAAGGAAAATGCGATTATAGCAAGTTTCGTATTTTAGAATTCGGCCACATTTGTAATCCAACTTGGATTGCAGGTGAATGAGGCAACATATTGCAGCAAATTTAACGTTCATCTACTCATACTTACATTAATAACCCATAATGACTGAAACATTCGTAATCGGTGACAATAAATTTTATCCGTTCAAAATAAGTAAGGCTAACATCAGGGATTTTCGCAAAAAATTGAAAACTTTTTATAGTTGAAATTCCGGTTCAAAATGATTATAGGTAATGTATATAACATGTTTAGCCCAAAATTACCGGTATGACGAGTAAGGAAAATGCGATTATAACAAGTTTCGTATTTTAGAATTCGGCCACATTTGTAATCGAACTTGGATTGCAGGCGAATGAGGCAACATATTGCAGCAAATTTAACGTTGATCTACTCATACTTACATTAATAACCCATAATGACTGAAACATTCGTAATCGGTGACAATAAATTTTATCCGTTCAAAATAAGTAAGGCTTAACCATCAGGGATTTTCGCAAAAAATTGAAAACTTTTTATTGTTGAAATTCCGGTTCAAAATGATTATAGGTAATGTATATAACATGTTTAGCCCGAAATTACCGGTATGACGAGTAAGAAAAATGCGATTATAACAAGTTTCGTATTTTAGAATTCGGCCACATTTGTAATCGAACTTGGATTGCAGGCGAATGAGGCAACATATTGCAGCAAATTTAACGTTGATCTACTCATACTTACATTAATAACCCATAATGACTGAAACATTCGTAATCGGTGACAATAAATTTTATCCGTTCAAAATAAGTAAGGCTAACCATCAGGGATTTTCGCAAAAAATTGAAAACTTTTTATTGTTGAAATTCCGGTTCAAAATGATTATAGGTAATGTATATAACATGTTTAGCCCAAAATTACCGGTATGACGAGTAAGGAAAATGCGATTATAACAAGTTTCGTATTTTAGAATTCGGCCACATTTGTAATCGAACTTGGATTGCAGGCGAATGAGGCAACATATTGCAGCAAATTTAACGTTGATCTACTCATACTTACATTAATAACCCATAATGACTGAAACATTCGTAATCGGTGACAATAAATTTTATCCGTTCAAAATAAGTAAGGCTTAACCATCAGGGATTTTCGCAAAAAATTGAAAACTTTTTATTGTTGAAATTCCGGTTCAAAATGATTATAGGTAATGTATATAACATGTTTAGCCCGAAATTACCGGTATGACGAGTAAGAAAAATGCGATTATAACAAGTTTCGTATTTTAGAATTCGGCCACATTTGTAATCGAACTTGGATTGCAGGCGAATGAGGCAACATATTGCAGCAAATTTAACGTTGATCTACTCATACTTACATTAATAACCCATAATGACTGAAACATTCGTAATCGGTGACAATAAATTTTATCCGTTCAAAATAAGTAAGGCTTAACCATCAGGGATTTTCGCAAAAAATTGAAAACTTTTTATTGTTGAAATTCCGGTTCAAAATGATTATAGGTAATGTATATAACATGTTTAGCCCGAAATTACCGGTATGACGAGTAAGAAAAATGCGATTATAACAAGTTTCGTATTTTAGAATTCGGCCACATTTGTAATCGAACTTGGATTGCAGGCGAATGAGGCAACATATTGCAGCAAATTTAACGTTGATCTACTCATACTTACATTAATAACCCATAATGACTGAAACATTCGTAATCGGTGACAATAAATTTTATCCGTTCAAAATAAGTAAGGCTAACCATCAGGGATTTTCGCAAAAAATTGAAAACTTTTTATTGTTGAAATTCCGGTTCAAAATGATTATAGGTAATGTATATAACATGTTTAGCCCAAAATTACCGGTATGACGAGTAAGGAAAATGCGATTATAACAAGTTTCGTATTTTAGAATTCGGCCACATTTGTAATCGAACTTGGATTGCAGGCGAATGAGGCAACATATTGCAGCAAATTTAACGTTGATCTACTCATACTTACATTAATAACCCATAATGACTGAAACATTCGTAATCGGTGACAATAAATTTTATCCGTTCAAAATAAGTAAGGCTTAACCATCAGGGATTTTCGCAAAAAATTGAAAACTTTTTATTGTTGAAATTCCGGTTCAAAATGATTATAGGTAATGTATATAACATGTTTAGCCCGAAATTACCGGTATGACGAGTAAGAAAAATGCGATTATAACAAGTTTCGTATTTTAGAATTCGGCCACATTTGTAATCGAACTTGGATTGCAGGCGAATGAGGCAACATATTGCAGCAAATTTAACGTTGATCTACTCATACTTACATTAATAACCCATAATGACTGAAACATTCGTAATCGGTGACAATAAATTTTATCCGTTCAAAATAAGTAAGGCTAACCATCAGGGATTTTCGCAAAAAATTGAAAACTTTTTATTGTTGAAATTCCGGTTCAAAATGATTATAGGTAATGTATATAACATGTTTAGCCCAAAATTACCGGTATGACGAGTAAGGAAAATGCGATTATAACAAGTTTCGTATTTTAGAATTCGGCCACATTTGTAATCGAACTTGGATTGCAGGCGAATGAGGCAACATATTGCAGCAAATTTAACGTTGATCTACTCATACTTACATTAATAACCCATAATGACTGAAACATTCGTAATCGGTGACAATAAATTTTATCCGTTCAAAATAAGTAAGGCTTAACCATCAGGGATTTTCGCAAAAAATTGAAAACTTTTTATTGTTGAAATTCCGGTTCAAAATGATTATAGGTAATGTATATAACATGTTTAGCCCGAAATTACCGGTATGACGAGTAAGAAAAATGCGATTATAACAAGTTTCGTATTTTAGAATTCGGCCACATTTGTAATCGAACTTGGATTGCAGGCGAATGAGGCAACATATTGCAGCAAATTTAACGTTGATCTACTCATACTTACATTAATAACCCATAATGACTGAAACATTCGTAATCGGTGACAATAAATTTTATCCGTTCAAAATAAGTAAGGCTAACCATCAGGGATTTTCGCAAAAAATTGAAAACTTTTTATTGTTGAAATTCCGGTTCAAAATGATTATAGGTAATGTATATAACATGTTTAGCCCAAAATTACCGGTATGACGAGTAAGGAAAATGCGATTATAACAAGTTTCGTATTTTAGAATTCGGCCACATTTGTAATCGAACTTGGATTGCAGGCGAATGAGGCAACATATTGCAGCAAATTTAACGTTGATCTACTCATACTTACATTAATAACCCATAATGACTGAAACATTCGTAATCGGTGACAATAAATTTTATCCGTTCAAAATAAGTAAGGCTTAACCATCAGGGATTTTCGCAAAAAATTGAAAACTTTTTATTGTTGAAATTCCGGTTCAAAATGATTATAGGTAATGTATATAACATGTTTAGCCCGAAATTACCGGTATGACGAGTAAGAAAAATGCGATTATAACAAGTTTCGTATTTTAGAATTCGGCCACATTTGTAATCGAACTTGGATTGCAGGCGAATGAGGCAACATATTGCAGCAAATTTAACGTTGATCTACTCATACTTACATTAATAACCCATAATGACTGAAACATTCGTAATCGGTGACAATAAATTTTATCCGTTCAAAATAAGTAAGGCTAACCATCAGGGATTTTCGCAAAAAATTGAAAACTTTTTATAGTTGAAATTCCGGTTCAAAATGATTATAGGTAATGTATATAACATGTTTAGCCCAAAATTACCGGTATGACGAGTAAGGAAAATGCGATTATAACAAGTTTCGTATTTTAGAATTCGGCCACATTTGTAATCGAACTTGGATTGCAGGCGAATGAGGCAACATATTGCAGCAAATTTAACGTTGATCTACTCATACTTACATTAATAACCCATAATGACTGAAACATTCGTAATCGGTGACAATAAATTTTATCCGTTCAAAATAAGTAAGGCTAACCATCAGGGATTTTCGCAAAAAATTGAAAACTTTTTATAGTTGAAATTCCGGTTCAAAATGATTATAGGTAATGTATATAACATGTTTAGCCCAAAATTACCGGTATGACGAGTAAGGAAAATGCGATTATAACAAGTTTCGTATTTTAGAATTCGGCCACATTTGTAATCGAACTTGGATTGCAGGCGAATGAGGCAACATATTGCAGCAAATTTAACGTTGATCTACTCATACTTACATTAATAACCCATAATGACTGAAACATTCGTAATCGGTGACAATAAATTTTATCCGTTCAAAATAAGTAAGGCTAACCATCAGGGATTTTCGCAAAAAATTGAAAACTTTTTATAGTTGAAATTCCGGTTCAAAATGATTATAGGTAATGTATATAACATGTTTAGCCCAAAATTACCGGTATGACGAGTAAGGAAAATGCGATTATAACAAGTTTCGTATTTTAGAATTCGGCCACATTTGTAATCGAACTTGGATTGCAGGCGAATGAGGCAACATATTGCAGCAAATTTAACGTTGATCTACTCATACTTACATTAATAACCCATAATGACTGAAACATTCGTAATCGGTGACAATAAATTTTATCCGTTCAAAATAAGTAAGGCTAACCATCAGGGATTTTCGCAAAAAAATGAAAACTTTTTATTGTTGAAATTCCGGTTCAAAATGATTATAGGTAATGTATATAACATGTTTAGCCCAAAATTACCGGTATGACGAGTAAGGAAAATGCGATTATAACAAGTTTCGTATTTTAGAATTCGGCCACATTTGTAATCGAACTTGGATTGCAGGCGAATGAGGCAACATATTGCAGCAAATTTAACGTTGATCTACTCATACTTACATTAATAACCCATAATGACTGAAACATTCGTAATCGGTGACAATAAATTTTATCCGTTCAAAATAAGTAAGGCTAACCATCAGGGATTTTCGCAAAAAATTGAAAACTTTTTATAGTTGAAATTCCGGTTCAAAATGATTATAGGTAATGTATATAACATGTTTAGCCCAAAATTACCGGTATGACGAGTAAGGAAAATGCGATTATAACAAGTTTCGTATTTTAGAATTCGGCCACATTTGTAATCGAACTTGGATTGCAGGCGAATGAGGCAACATATTGCAGCAAATTTAACGTTGATCTACTCATACTTACATTAATAACCCATAATGACTGAAACATTCGTAATCGGTGACAATAAATTTTATCCGTTCAAAATAAGTAAGGCTAACCATCAGGGATTTTCGCAAAAAATTGAAAACTTTTTATTGTTGAAATTCCGGTTCAAAATGATTATAGGTAATGTATATAACATGTTTAGCCCAAAATTACCGGTATGACGAGTAAGGAAAATGCGATTATAACAAGTTTCGTATTTTAGAATTCGGCCACATTTGTAATCGAACTTGGATTGCAGGCGAATGAGGCAACATATTGCAGCAAATTTAACGTTGATCTACTCATACTTACATTAATAACCCATAATGACTGAAACATTCGTAATCGGTGACAATAAATTTTATCCGTTCAAAATAAGTAAGGCTAACCATCAGGGATTTTCGCAAAAAATTGAAAACTTTTTATAGTTGAAATTCCGGTTCAAAATGATTATAGGTAATGTATATAACATGTTTAGCCCAAAATTACCGGTATGACGAGTAAGGAAAATGCGATTATAACAAGTTTCGTATTTTAGAATTCGGCCACATTTGTAATCGAACTTGGATTGCAGGCGAATGAGGCAACATATTGCAGCAAATTTAACGTTGATCTACTCATACTTACATTAATAACCCATAATGACTGAAACATTCGTAATCGGTGACAATAAATTTTATCCGTTCAAAATAAGTAAGGCTAACCATCAGGGATTTTCGCAAAAAATTGAAAACTTTTTATTGTTGAAATTCCGGTTCAAAATGATTATAGGTAATGTATATAACATGTTTAGCCCAAAATTACCGGTATGACGAGTAAGGAAAATGCGATTATAACAAGTTTCGTATTTTAGAATTCGGCCACATTTGTAATCGAACTTGGATTGCAGGCGAATGAGGCAACATATTGCAGCAAATTTAACGTTGATCTACTCATACTTACATTAATAACCCATAATGACTGAAACATTCGTAATCGGTGACAATAAATTTTATCCGTTCAAAATAAGTAAGGCTAACCATCAGGGATTTTCGCAAAAAATTGAAAACTTTTTATAGTTGAAATTCCGGTTCAAAATGATTATAGGTAATGTATATAACATGTTTAGCCCAAAATTACCGGTATGACGAGTAAGGAAAATGCGATTATAACAAGTTTCGTATTTTAGAATTCGGCCACATTTGTAATCGAACTTGGATTGCAGGCGAATGAGGCAACATATTGCAGCAAATTTAACGTTGATCTACTCATACTTACATTAATAACCCATAATGACTGAAACATTCGTAATCGGTGACAATAAATTTTATCCGTTCAAAATAAGTAAGGCTAACCATCAGGGATTTTCGCAAAAAATTGAAAACTTTTTATAGTTGAAATTCCGGTTCAAAATGATTATAGGTAATGTATATAACATGTTTAGCCCAAAATTACCGGTATGACGAGTAAGGAAAATGCGATTATAACAAGTTTCGTATTTTAGAATTCGGCCACATTTGTAATCGAACTTGGATTGCAGGCGAATGAGGCAACATATTGCAGCAAATTTAACGTTGATCTACTCATACTTACATTAATAACCCATAATGACTGAAACATTCGTAATCGGTGACAATAAATTTTATCCGTTCAAAATAAGTAAGGCTAACCATCAGGGATTTTCGCAAAAAAATGAAAACTTTTTATTGTTGAAATTCCGGTTCAAAATGATTATAGGTAATGTATATAACATGTTTAGCCCAAAATTACCGGTATGACGAGTAAGGAAAATGCGATTATAACAAGTTTCGTATTTTAGAATTCGGCCACATTTGTAATCGAACTTGGATTGCAGGCGAATGAGGCAACATATTGCAGCAAATTTAACGTTGATCTACTCATACTTACATTAATAACCCATAATGACTGAAACATTCGTAATCGGTGACAATAAATTTTATCCGTTCAAAATAAGTAAGGCTAACCATCAGGGATTTTCGCAAAAAATTGAAAACTTTTTATAGTTGAAATTCCGGTTCAAAATGATTATAGGTAATGTATATAACATGTTTAGCCCAAAATTACCGGTATGACGAGTAAGGAAAATGCGATTATAACAAGTTTCGTATTTTAGAATTCGGCCACATTTGTAATCGAACTTGGATTGCAGGCGAATGAGGCAACATATTGCAGCAAATTTAACGTTGATCTACTCATACTTACATTAATAACCCATAATGACTGAAACATTCGTAATCGGTGACAATAAATTTTATCCGTTCAAAATAAGTAAGGCTAACCATCAGGGATTTTCGCAAAAAATTGAAAACTTTTTATTGTTGAAATTCCGGTTCAAAATGATTATAGGTAATGTATATAACATGTTTAGCCCAAAATTACCGGTATGACGAGTAAGGAAAATGCGATTATAACAAGTTTCGTATTTTAGAATTCGGCCACATTTGTAATCGAACTTGGATTGCAGGCGAATGAGGCAACATATTGCAGCAAATTTAACGTTGATCTACTCATACTTACATTAATAACCCATAATGACTGAAACATTCGTAATCGGTGACAATAAATTTTATCCGTTCAAAATAAGTAAGGCTAACCATCAGGGATTTTCGCAAAAAATTGAAAACTTTTTATAGTTGAAATTCCGGTTCAAAATGATTATAGGTAATGTATATAACATGTTTAGCCCAAAATTACCGGTATGACGAGTAAGGAAAATGCGATTATAACAAGTTTCGTATTTTAGAATTCGGCCACATTTGTAATCGAACTTGGATTGCAGGCGAATGAGGCAACATATTGCAGCAAATTTAACGTTGATCTACTCATACTTACATTAATAACCCATAATGACTGAAACATTCGTAATCGGTGACAATAAATTTTATCCGTTCAAAATAAGTAAGGCTAACCATCAGGGATTTTCGCAAAAAATTGAAAACTTTTTATTGTTGAAATTCCGGTTCAAAATGATTATAGGTAATGTATATAACATGTTTAGCCCAAAATTACCGGTATGACGAGTAAGGAAAATGCGATTATAACAAGTTTCGTATTTTAGAATTCGGCCACATTTGTAATCGAACTTGGATTGCAGGCGAATGAGGCAACATATTGCAGCAAATTTAACGTTGATCTACTCATACTTACATTAATAACCCATAATGACTGAAACATTCGTAATCGGTGACAATAAATTTTATCCGTTCAAAATAAGTAAGGCTAACCATCAGGGATTTTCGCAAAAAATTGAAAACTTTTTATAGTTGAAATTCCGGTTCAAAATGATTATAGGTAATGTATATAACATGTTTAGCCCAAAATTACCGGTATGACGAGTAAGGAAAATGCGATTATAACAAGTTTCGTATTTTAGAATTCGGCCACATTTGTAATCGAACTTGGATTGCAGGCGAATGAGGCAACATATTGCAGCAAATTTAACGTTGATCTACTCATACTTACATTAATAACCCATAATGACTGAAACATTCGTAATCGGTGACAATAAATTTTATCCGTTCAAAATAAGTAAGGCTAACCATCAGGGATTTTCGCAAAAAATTGAAAACTTTTTATAGTTGAAATTCCGGTTCAAAATGATTATAGGTAATGTATATAACATGTTTAGCCCAAAATTACCGGTATGACGAGTAAGGAAAATGCGATTATAACAAGTTTCGTATTTTAGAATTCGGCCACATTTGTAATCGAACTTGGATTGCAGGCGAATGAGGCAACATATTGCAGCAAATTTAACGTTGATCTACTCATACTTACATTAATAACCCATAATGACTGAAACATTCGTAATCGGTGACAATAAATTTTATCCGTTCAAAATAAGTAAGGCTAACCATCAGGGATTTTCGCAAAAAAATGAAAACTTTTTATTGTTGAAATTCCGGTTCAAAATGATTATAGGTAATGTATATAACATGTTTAGCCCAAAATTACCGGTATGACGAGTAAGGAAAATGCGATTATAACAAGTTTCGTATTTTAGAATTCGGCCACATTTGTAATCGAACTTGGATTGCAGGCGAATGAGGCAACATATTGCAGCAAATTTAACGTTGATCTACTCATACTTACATTAATAACCCATAATGACTGAAACATTCGTAATCGGTGACAATAAATTTTATCCGTTCAAAATAAGTAAGGCTAACCATCAGGGATTTTCGCAAAAAATTGAAAACTTTTTATAGTTGAAATTCCGGTTCAAAATGATTATAGGTAATGTATATAACATGTTTAGCCCAAAATTACCGGTATGACGAGTAAGGAAAATGCGATTATAACAAGTTTCGTATTTTAGAATTCGGCCACATTTGTAATCGAACTTGGATTGCAGGCGAATGAGGCAACATATTGCAGCAAATTTAACGTTGATCTACTCATACTTACATTAATAACCCATAATGACTGAAACATTCGTAATCGGTGACAATAAATTTTATCCGTTCAAAATAAGTAAGGCTAACCATCAGGGATTTTCGCAAAAAATTGAAAACTTTTTATTGTTGAAATTCCGGTTCAAAATGATTATAGGTAATGTATATAACATGTTTAGCCCAAAATTACCGGTATGACGAGTAAGGAAAATGCGATTATAACAAGTTTCGTATTTTAGAATTCGGCCACATTTGTAATCGAACTTGGATTGCAGGCGAATGAGGCAACATATTGCAGCAAATTTAACGTTGATCTACTCATACTTACATTAATAACCCATAATGACTGAAACATTCGTAATCGGTGACAATAAATTTTATCCGTTCAAAATAAGTAAGGCTAACCATCAGGGATTTTCGCAAAAAATTGAAAACTTTTTATAGTTGAAATTCCGGTTCAAAATGATTATAGGTAATGTATATAACATGTTTAGCCCAAAATTACCGGTATGACGAGTAAGGAAAATGCGATTATAACAAGTTTCGTATTTTAGAATTCGGCCACATTTGTAATCGAACTTGGATTGCAGGCGAATGAGGCAACATATTGCAGCAAATTTAACGTTGATCTACTCATACTTACATTAATAACCCATAATGACTGAAACATTCGTAATCGGTGACAATAAATTTTATCCGTTCAAAATAAGTAAGGCTAACCATCAGGGATTTTCGCAAAAAATTGAAAACTTTTTATTGTTGAAATTCCGGTTCAAAATGATTATAGGTAATGTATATAACATGTTTAGCCCAAAATTACCGGTATGACGAGTAAGGAAAATGCGATTATAACAAGTTTCGTATTTTAGAATTCGGCCACATTTGTAATCGAACTTGGATTGCAGGCGAATGAGGCAACATATTGCAGCAAATTTAACGTTGATCTACTCATACTTACATTAATAACCCATAATGACTGAAACATTCGTAATCGGTGACAATAAATTTTATCCGTTCAAAATAAGTAAGGCTTAACCATCAGGGATTTTCGCAAAAAATTGAAAACTTTTTATTGTTGAAATTCCGGTTCAAAATGATTATAGGTAATGTATATAACATGTTTAGCCCGAAATTACCGGTATGACGAGTAAGAAAAATGCGATTATAACAAGTTTCGTATTTTAGAATTCGGCCACATTTGTAATCGAACTTGGATTGCAGGCGAATGAGGCAACATATTGCAGCAAATTTAACGTTGATCTACTCATACTTACATTAATAACCCATAATGACTGAAACATTCGTAATCGGTGACAATAAATTTTATCCGTTCAAAATAAGTAAGGCTAACCATCAGGGATTTTCGCAAAAAATTGAAAACTTTTTATAGTTGAAATTCCGGTTCAAAATGATTATAGGTAATGTATATAACATGTTTAGCCCAAAATTACCGGTATGACGAGTAAGGAAAATGCGATTATAACAAGTTTCGTATTTTAGAATTCGGCCACATTTGTAATCGAACTTGGATTGCAGGCGAATGAGGCAACATATTGCAGCAAATTTAACGTTGATCTACTCATACTTACATTAATAACCCATAATGACTGAAACATTCGTAATCGGTGACAATAAATTTTATCCGTTCAAAATAAGTAAGGCTAACCATCAGGGATTTTCGCAAAAAATTGAAAACTTTTTATAGTTGAAATTCCGGTTCAAAATGATTATAGGTAATGTATATAACATGTTTAGCCCAAAATTACCGGTATGACGAGTAAGGAAAATGCGATTATAACAAGTTTCGTATTTTAGAATTCGGCCACATTTGTAATCGAACTTGGATTGCAGGCGAATGAGGCAACATATTGCAGCAAATTTAACGTTGATCTACTCATACTTACATTAATAACCCATAATGACTGAAACATTCGTAATCGGTGACAATAAATTTTATCCGTTCAAAATAAGTAAGGCTAACCATCAGGGATTTTCGCAAAAAAATGAAAACTTTTTATTGTTGAAATTCCGGTTCAAAATGATTATAGGTAATGTATATAACATGTTTAGCCCGAAATTAGCGGTAGGAAGGTTAAGGAAAATGCGATTATAGCAAGTTTCGTATTTTAGAATTCGGCCACATTTGTAATCCAACTTGGATTGCAGGTGAATGAGGCAACATATTGCAGCAAATTTAACGTTCATCTACTCATACTTACATTAATAACCCATAATGACTGAAACATTCGTAATCGGTGACAATAAATTTTATCCGTTCAAAATAAGTAAGGCTAACCATCAGGGATTTTCGCAAAAAATTGAAAACTTTTTATAGTTGAAATTCCGGTTCAAAATGATTATAGGTAATGTATATAACATGTTTAGCCCAAAATTACCGGTATGACGAGTAAGGAAAATGCGATTATAACAAGTTTCGTATTTTAGAATTCGGCCACATTTGTAATCGAACTTGGATTGCAGGCGAATGAGGCAACATATTGCAGCAAATTTAACGTTGATCTACTCATACTTACATTAATAACCCATAATGACTGAAACATTCGTAATCGGTGACAATAAATTTTATCCGTTCAAAATAAGTAAGGCTTAACCATCAGGGATTTTCGCAAAAAATTGAAAACTTTTTATTGTTGAAATTCCGGTTCAAAATGATTATAGGTAATGTATATAACATGTTTAGCCCGAAATTACCGGTATGACGAGTAAGAAAAATGCGATTATAACAAGTTTCGTATTTTAGAATTCGGCCACATTTGTAATCGAACTTGGATTGCAGGCGAATGAGGCAACATATTGCAGCAAATTTAACGTTGATCTACTCATACTTACATTAATAACCCATAATGACTGAAACATTCGTAATCGGTGACAATAAATTTTATCCGTTCAAAATAAGTAAGGCTAACCATCAGGGATTTTCGCAAAAAATTGAAAACTTTTTATTGTTGAAATTCCGGTTCAAAATGATTATAGGTAATGTATATAACATGTTTAGCCCAAAATTACCGGTATGACGAGTAAGGAAAATGCGATTATAACAAGTTTCGTATTTTAGAATTCGGCCACATTTGTAATCGAACTTGGATTGCAGGCGAATGAGGCAACATATTGCAGCAAATTTAACGTTGATCTACTCATACTTACATTAATAACCCATAATGACTGAAACATTCGTAATCGGTGACAATAAATTTTATCCGTTCAAAATAAGTAAGGCTTAACCATCAGGGATTTTCGCAAAAAATTGAAAACTTTTTATTGTTGAAATTCCGGTTCAAAATGATTATAGGTAATGTATATAACATGTTTAGCCCGAAATTACCGGTATGACGAGTAAGAAAAATGCGATTATAACAAGTTTCGTATTTTAGAATTCGGCCACATTTGTAATCGAACTTGGATTGCAGGCGAATGAGGCAACATATTGCAGCAAATTTAACGTTGATCTACTCATACTTACATTAATAACCCATAATGACTGAAACATTCGTAATCGGTGACAATAAATTTTATCCGTTCAAAATAAGTAAGGCTAACCATCAGGGATTTTCGCAAAAAATTGAAAACTTTTTATTGTTGAAATTCCGGTTCAAAATGATTATAGGTAATGTATATAACATGTTTAGCCCAAAATTACCGGTATGACGAGTAAGGAAAATGCGATTATAACAAGTTTCGTATTTTAGAATTCGGCCACATTTGTAATCGAACTTGGATTGCAGGCGAATGAGGCAACATATTGCAGCAAATTTAACGTTGATCTACTCATACTTACATTAATAACCCATAATGACTGAAACATTCGTAATCGGTGACAATAAATTTTATCCGTTCAAAATAAGTAAGGCTAACCATCAGGGATTTTCGCAAAAAATTGAAAACTTTTTATAGTTGAAATTCCGGTTCAAAATGATTATAGGTAATGTATATAACATGTTTAGCCCAAAATTACCGGTATGACGAGTAAGGAAAATGCGATTATAACAAGTTTCGTATTTTAGAATTCGGCCACATTTGTAATCGAACTTGGATTGCAGGCGAATGAGGCAACATATTGCAGCAAATTTAACGTTGATCTACTCATACTTACATTAATAACCCATAATGACTGAAACATTCGTAATCGGTGACAATAAATTTTATCCGTTCAAAATAAGTAAGGCTAACCATCAGGGATTTTCGCAAAAAAATGAAAACTTTTTATTGTTGAAATTCCGGTTCAAAATGATTATAGGTAATGTATATAACATGTTTAGCCCGAAATTAGCGGTAGGAAGGTTAAGGAAAATGCGATTATAGCAAGTTTCGTATTTTAGAATTCGGCCACATTTGTAATCCAACTTGGATTGCAGGTGAATGAGGCAACATATTGCAGCAAATTTAACGTTCATCTACTCATACTTACATTAATAACCCATAATGACTGAAACATTCGTAATCGGTGACAATAAATTTTATCCGTTCAAAATAAGTAAGGCTAACCATCAGGGATTTTCGCAAAAAATTGAAAACTTTTTATAGTTGAAATTCCGGTTCAAAATGATTATAGGTAATGTATATAACATGTTTAGCCCAAAATTACCGGTATGACGAGTAAGGAAAATGCGATTATAACAAGTTTCGTATTTTAGAATTCGGCCACATTTGTAATCGAACTTGGATTGCAGGCGAATGAGGCAACATATTGCAGCAAATTTAACGTTGATCTACTCATACTTACATTAATAACCCATAATGACTGAAACATTCGTAATCGGTGACAATAAATTTTATCCGTTCAAAATAAGTAAGGCTAACCATCAGGGATTTTCGCAAAAAAATGAAAACTTTTTATTGTTGAAATTCCGGTTCAAAATGATTATAGGTAATGTATATAACATGTTTAGCCCGAAATTAGCGGTAGGAAGGTTAAGGAAAATGCGATTATAGCAAGTTTCGTATTTTAGAATTCGGCCACATTTGTAATCCAACTTGGATTGCAGGTGAATGAGGCAACATATTGCAGCAAATTTAACGTTCATCTACTCATACTTACATTAATAACCCATAATGACTGAAACATTCGTAATCGGTGACAATAAATTTTATCCGTTCAAAATAAGTAAGGCTAACCATCAGGGATTTTCGCAAAAAATTGAAAACTTTTTATAGTTGAAATTCCGGTTCAAAATGATTATAGGTAATGTATATAACATGTTTAGCCCAAAATTACCGGTATGACGAGTAAGGAAAATGCGATTATAACAAGTTTCGTATTTTAGAATTCGGCCACATTTGTAATCGAACTTGGATTGCAGGCGAATGAGGCAACATATTGCAGCAAATTTAACGTTGATCTACTCATACTTACATTAATAACCCATAATGACTGAAACATTCGTAATCGGTGACAATAAATTTTATCCGTTCAAAATAAGTAAGGCTAACCATCAGGGATTTTCGCAAAAAAATGAAAACTTTTTATTGTTGAAATTCCGGTTCAAAATGATTATAGGTAATGTATATAACATGTTTAGCCCGAAATTAGCGGTAGGAAGGTTAAGGAAAATGCGATTATAGCAAGTTTCGTATTTTAGAATTCGGCCACATTTGTAATCCAACTTGGATTGCAGGTGAATGAGGCAACATATTGCAGCAAATTTAACGTTCATCTACTCATACTTACATTAATAACCCATAATGACTGAAACATTCGTAATCGGTGACAATAAATTTTATCCGTTCAAAATAAGTAAGGCTAACCATCAGGGATTTTCGCAAAAAATTGAAAACTTTTTATAGTTGAAATTCCGGTTCAAAATGATTATAGGTAATGTATATAACATGTTTAGCCCAAAATTACCGGTATGACGAGTAAGGAAAATGCGATTATAACAAGTTTCGTATTTTAGAATTCGGCCACATTTGTAATCGAACTTGGATTGCAGGCGAATGAGGCAACATATTGCAGCAAATTTAACGTTGATCTACTCATACTTACATTAATAACCCATAATGACTGAAACATTCGTAATCGGTGACAATAAATTTTATCCGTTCAAAATAAGTAAGGCTTAACCATCAGGGATTTTCGCAAAAAATTGAAAACTTTTTATTGTTGAAATTCCGGTTCAAAATGATTATAGGTAATGTATATAACATGTTTAGCCCGAAATTACCGGTATGACGAGTAAGAAAAATGCGATTATAACAAGTTTCGTATTTTAGAATTCGGCCACATTTGTAATCGAACTTGGATTGCAGGCGAATGAGGCAACATATTGCAGCAAATTTAACGTTGATCTACTCATACTTACATTAATAACCCATAATGACTGAAACATTCGTAATCGGTGACAATAAATTTTATCCGTTCAAAATAAGTAAGGCTAACCATCAGGGATTTTCGCAAAAAATTGAAAACTTTTTATTGTTGAAATTCCGGTTCAAAATGATTATAGGTAATGTATATAACATGTTTAGCCCAAAATTACCGGTATGACGAGTAAGGAAAATGCGATTATAACAAGTTTCGTATTTTAGAATTCGGCCACATTTGTAATCGAACTTGGATTGCAGGCGAATGAGGCAACATATTGCAGCAAATTTAACGTTGATCTACTCATACTTACATTAATAACCCATAATGACTGAAACATTCGTAATCGGTGACAATAAATTTTATCCGTTCAAAATAAGTAAGGCTTAACCATCAGGGATTTTCGCAAAAAATTGAAAACTTTTTATTGTTGAAATTCCGGTTCAAAATGATTATAGGTAATGTATATAACATGTTTAGCCCGAAATTACCGGTATGACGAGTAAGAAAAATGCGATTATAACAAGTTTCGTATTTTAGAATTCGGCCACATTTGTAATCGAACTTGGATTGCAGGCGAATGAGGCAACATATTGCAGCAAATTTAACGTTGATCTACTCATACTTACATTAATAACCCATAATGACTGAAACATTCGTAATCGGTGACAATAAATTTTATCCGTTCAAAATAAGTAAGGCTAACATCAGGGATTTTCGCAAAAAATTGAAAACTTTTTATTGTTGAAATTCCGGTTCAAAATGATTATAGGTAATGTCTATAACATGTTTAGCCCAAAATTACCGGTATGACGAGTAAGGAAAATGCGATTATAACAAGTTTCGTATTTTAGAATTCGGCCACATTTGTAATCGAACTTGGATTGCAGGCGAATGAGGCAACATATTGCAGCAAATTTAACGTTCATCTACTCATACTTACATTAATAACCCATAATGACTGAAACATTCGTAATCGGTGACAATAAATTTTATCCGTTCAAAATAAGTAAGGCTAACCATCAGGGATTTTCGCAAAAAAATGAAAACTTTTTATTGTTGAAATTCCGGTTCAAAATGATTATAGGTAATGTATATAACATGTTTAGCCCGAAATTAGCGGTAGGAAGGTTAAGGAAAATGCGATTATAGCAAGTTTCGTATTTTAGAATTCGGCCACATTTGTAATCCAACTTGGATTGCAGGTGAATGAGGCAACATATTGCAGCAAATTTAACGTTCATCTACTCATACTTACATTAATAACCCATAATGACTGAAACATTCGTAATCGGTGACAATAAATTTTATCCGTTCAAAATAAGTAAGGCTAACCATCAGGGATTTTCGCAAAAAATTGAAAACTTTTTATAGTTGAAATTCCGGTTCAAAATGATTATAGGTAATGTATATAACATGTTTAGCCCAAAATTACCGGTATGACGAGTAAGGAAAATGCGATTATAACAAGTTTCGTATTTTAGAATTCGGCCACATTTGTAATCGAACTTGGATTGCAGGCGAATGAGGCAACATATTGCAGCAAATTTAACGTTGATCTACTCATACTTACATTAATAACCCATAATGACTGAAACATTCGTAATCGGTGACAATAAATTTTATCCGTTCAAAATAAGTAAGGCTAACCATCAGGGATTTTCGCAAAAAATTGAAAACTTTTTATTGTTGAAATTCCGGTTCAAAATGATTATAGGTAATGTATATAACATGTTTAGCCCAAAATTACCGGTATGACGAGTAAGGAAAATGCGATTATAACAAGTTTCGTATTTTAGAATTCGGCCACATTTGTAATCGAACTTGGATTGCAGGCGAATGAGGCAACATATTGCAGCAAATTTAACGTTGATCTACTCATACTTACATTAATAACCCATAATGACTGAAACATTCGTAATCGGTGACAATAAATTTTATCCGTTCAAAATAAGTAAGGCTAACCATCAGGGATTTTCGCAAAAAATTGAAAACTTTTTATAGTTGAAATTCCGGTTCAAAATGATTATAGGTAATGTATATAACATGTTTAGCCCAAAATTACCGGTATGACGAGTAAGGAAAATGCGATTATAACAAGTTTCGTATTTTAGAATTCGGCCACATTTGTAATCGAACTTGGATTGCAGGCGAATGAGGCAACATATTGCAGCAAATTTAACGTTGATCTACTCATACTTACATTAATAACCCATAATGACTGAAACATTCGTAATCGGTGACAATAAATTTTATCCGTTCAAAATAAGTAAGGCTAACCATCAGGGATTTTCGCAAAAAATTGAAAACTTTTTATAGTTGAAATTCCGGTTCAAAATGATTATAGGTAATGTATATAACATGTTTAGCCCAAAATTACCGGTATGACGAGTAAGGAAAATGCGATTATAACAAGTTTCGTATTTTAGAATTCGGCCACATTTGTAATCGAACTTGGATTGCATGCGAATGAGGCAACATATTGCAGCAAATTTAACGTTGATCTACTCATACTTACATTAATAACCCATAATGACTGAAACATTCGTAATCGGTGACAATAAATTTTATCCGTTCAAAATAAGTAAGGCTAACATCAGGGATTTTCGCAAAAAATTGAAAACTTTTTATTGTTGAAATTCCGGTTCAAAATGATTATAGGTAATGTCTATAACATGTTTAGCCCAAAATTACCGGTATGACGAGTAAGGAAAATGCGATTATAACAAGTTTCGTATTTTAGAATTCGGCCACATTTGTAATCGAACTTGGATTGCAGGCGAATGAGGCAACATATTGCAGCAAATTTAACGTTGATCTACTCATACTTACATTAATAACCCATAATGACTGAAACATTCGTAATCGGTGACAATAAATTTTATCCGTTCAAAATAAGTAAGGCTAACCATCAGGGATTTTCGCAAAAAATTGAAAACTTTTTATTGTTGAAATTCCGGTTCAAAATGATTATAGGTAATGTATATAACATGTTTAGCCCAAAATTACCGGTATGACGAGTAAGGAAAATGCGATTATAACAAGTTTCGTATTTTAGAATTCGGCCACATTTGTAATCGAACTTGGATTGCAGGCGAATGAGGCAACATATTGCAGCAAATTTAACGTTGATCTACTCATACTTACATTAATAACCCATAATGACTGAAACATTCGTAATCGGTGACAATAAATTTTATCCGTTCAAAATAAGTAAGGCTAACCATCAGGGATTTTCGCAAAAAATTGAAAACTTTTTATAGTTGAAATTCCGGTTCAAAATGATTATAGGTAATGTATATAACATGTTTAGCCCAAAATTACCGGTATGACGAGTAAGGAAAATGCGATTATAACAAGTTTCGTATTTTAGAATTCGGCCACATTTGTAATCGAACTTGGATTGCAGGCGAATGAGGCAACATATTGCAGCAAATTTAACGTTGATCTACTCATACTTACATTAATAACCCATAATGACTGAAACATTCGTAATCGGTGACAATAAATTTTATCCGTTCAAAATAAGTAAGGCTAACCATCAGGGATTTTCGCAAAAAATTGAAAACTTTTTATAGTTGAAATTCCGGTTCAAAATGATTATAGGTAATGTATATAACATGTTTAGCCCAAAATTACCGGTATGACGAGTAAGGAAAATGCGATTATAACAAGTTTCGTATTTTAGAATTCGGCCACATTTGTAATCGAACTTGGATTGCAGGCGAATGAGGCAACATATTGCAGCAAATTTAACGTTGATCTACTCATACTTACATTAATAACCCATAATGACTGAAACATTCGTAATCGGTGACAATAAATTTTATCCGTTCAAAATAAGTAAGGCTAACCATCAGGGATTTTCGCAAAAAATTGAAAACTTTTTATTGTTGAAATTCCGGTTCAAAATGATTATAGGTAATGTATATAACATGTTTAGCCCAAAATTACCGGTATGACGAGTAAGGAAAATGCGATTATAACAAGTTTCGTATTTTAGAATTCGGCCACATTTGTAATCGAACTTGGATTGCAGGCGAATGAGGCAACATATTGCAGCAAATTTAACGTTGATCTACTCATACTTACATTAATAACCCATAATGACTGAAACATTCGTAATCGGTGACAATAAATTTTATCCGTTCAAAATAAGTAAGGCTAACCATCAGGGATTTTCGCAAAAAATTGAAAACTTTTTATAGTTGAAATTCCGGTTCAAAATGATTATAGGTAATGTATATAACATGTTTAGCCCAAAATTACCGGTATGACGAGTAAGGAAAATGCGATTATAACAAGTTTCGTATTTTAGAATTCGGCCACATTTGTAATCGAACTTGGATTGCAGGCGAATGAGGCAACATATTGCAGCAAATTTAACGTTGATCTACTCATACTTACATTAATAACCCATAATGACTGAAACATTCGTAATCGGTGACAATAAATTTTATCCGTTCAAAATAAGTAAGGCTAACCATCAGGGATTTTCGCAAAAAAATGAAAACTTTTTATTGTTGAAATTCCGGTTCAAAATGATTATAGGTAATGTATATAACATGTTTAGCCCGAAATTAGCGGTAGGAAGGTTAAGGAAAATGCGATTATAGCAAGTTTCGTATTTTAGAATTCGGCCACATTTGTAATCCAACTTGGATTGCAGGTGAATGAGGCAACATATTGCAGCAAATTTAACGTTCATCTACTCATACTTACATTAATAACCCATAATGACTGAAACATTCGTAATCGGTGACAATAAATTTTATCCGTTCAAAATAAGTAAGGCTAACATCAGGGATTTTCGCAAAAAATTGAAAACTTTTTATAGTTGAAATTCCGGTTCAAAATGATTATAGGTAATGTATATAACATGTTTAGCCCAAAATTACCGGTATGACGAGTAAGGAAAATGCGATTATAACAAGTTTCGTATTTTAGAATTCGGCCACATTTGTAATCGAACTTGGATTGCAGGCGAATGAGGCAACATATTGCAGCAAATTTAACGTTGATCTACTCATACTTACATTAATAACCCATAATGACTGAAACATTCGTAATCGGTGACAATAAATTTTATCCGTTCAAAATAAGTAAGGCTTAACCATCAGGGATTTTCGCAAAAAATTGAAAACTTTTTATTGTTGAAATTCCGGTTCAAAATGATTATAGGTAATGTATATAACATGTTTAGCCCGAAATTACCGGTATGACGAGTAAGAAAAATGCGATTATAACAAGTTTCGTATTTTAGAATTCGGCCACATTTGTAATCGAACTTGGATTGCAGGCGAATGAGGCAACATATTGCAGCAAATTTAACGTTGATCTACTCATACTTACATTAATAACCCATAATGACTGAAACATTCGTAATCGGTGACAATAAATTTTATCCGTTCAAAATAAGTAAGGCTAACCATCAGGGATTTTCGCAAAAAATTGAAAACTTTTTATTGTTGAAATTCCGGTTCAAAATGATTATAGGTAATGTATATAACATGTTTAGCCCAAAATTACCGGTATGACGAGTAAGGAAAATGCGATTATAACAAGTTTCGTATTTTAGAATTCGGCCACATTTGTAATCGAACTTGGATTGCAGGCGAATGAGGCAACATATTGCAGCAAATTTAACGTTGATCTACTCATACTTACATTAATAACCCATAATGACTGAAACATTCGTAATCGGTGACAATAAATTTTATCCGTTCAAAATAAGTAAGGCTTAACCATCAGGGATTTTCGCAAAAAATTGAAAACTTTTTATTGTTGAAATTCCGGTTCAAAATGATTATAGGTAATGTATATAACATGTTTAGCCCGAAATTACCGGTATGACGAGTAAGAAAAATGCGATTATAACAAGTTTCGTATTTTAGAATTCGGCCACATTTGTAATCGAACTTGGATTGCAGGCGAATGAGGCAACATATTGCAGCAAATTTAACGTTGATCTACTCATACTTACATTAATAACCCATAATGACTGAAACATTCGTAATCGGTGACAATAAATTTTATCCGTTCAAAATAAGTAAGGCTAACCATCAGGGATTTTCGCAAAAAATTGAAAACTTTTTATTGTTGAAATTCCGGTTCAAAATGATTATAGGTAATGTATATAACATGTTTAGCCCAAAATTACCGGTATGACGAGTAAGGAAAATGCGATTATAACAAGTTTCGTATTTTAGAATTCGGCCACATTTGTAATCGAACTTGGATTGCATGCGAATGAGGCAACATATTGCAGCAAATTTAACGTTGATCTACTCATACTTACATTAATAACCCATAATGACTGAAACATTCGTAATCGGTGACAATAAATTTTATCCGTTCAAAATAAGTAAGGCTAACATCAGGGATTTTCGCAAAAAATTGAAAACTTTTTATTGTTGAAATTCCGGTTCAAAATGATTATAGGTAATGTCTATAACATGTTTAGCCCAAAATTACCGGTATGACGAGTAAGGAAAATGCGATTATAACAAGTTTCGTATTTTAGAATTCGGCCACATTTGTAATCGAACTTGGATTGCAGGCGAATGAGGCAACATATTGCAGCAAATTTAACGTTCATCTACTCATACTTACATTAATAACCCATAATGACTGAAACATTCGTAATCGGTGACAATAAATTTTATCCGTTCAAAATAAGTAAGGCTAACATCAGGGATTTTCGCAAAAAATTGAAAACTTTTTATAGTTGAAATTCCGGTTCAAAATGATTATAGGTAATGTATATAACATGTTTAGCCCAAAATTACCGGTATGACGAGTAAGGAAAATGCGATTATAACAAGTTTCGTATTTTAGAATTCGGCCACATTTGTAATCGAACTTGGATTGCAGGCGAATGAGGCAACATATTGCAGCAAATTTAACGTTGATCTACTCATACTTACATTAATAACCCATAATGACTGAAACATTCGTAATCGGTGACAATAAATTTTATCCGTTCAAAATAAGTAAGGCTTAACCATCAGGGATTTTCGCAAAAAATTGAAAACTTTTTATTGTTGAAATTCCGGTTCAAAATGATTATAGGTAATGTATATAACATGTTTAGCCCGAAATTACCGGTATGACGAGTAAGAAAAATGCGATTATAACAAGTTTCGTATTTTAGAATTCGGCCACATTTGTAATCGAACTTGGATTGCAGGCGAATGAGGCAACATATTGCAGCAAATTTAACGTTGATCTACTCATACTTACATTAATAACCCATAATGACTGAAACATTCGTAATCGGTGACAATAAATTTTATCCGTTCAAAATAAGTAAGGCTAACCATCAGGGATTTTCGCAAAAAATTGAAAACTTTTTATTGTTGAAATTCCGGTTCAAAATGATTATAGGTAATGTATATAACATGTTTAGCCCAAAATTACCGGTATGACGAGTAAGGAAAATGCGATTATAACAAGTTTCGTATTTTAGAATTCGGCCACATTTGTAATCGAACTTGGATTGCAGGCGAATGAGGCAACATATTGCAGCAAATTTAACGTTGATCTACTCATACTTACATTAATAACCCATAATGACTGAAACATTCGTAATCGGTGACAATAAATTTTATCCGTTCAAAATAAGTAAGGCTTAACCATCAGGGATTTTCGCAAAAAATTGAAAACTTTTTATTGTTGAAATTCCGGTTCAAAATGATTATAGGTAATGTATATAACATGTTTAGCCCGAAATTACCGGTATGACGAGTAAGAAAAATGCGATTATAACAAGTTTCGTATTTTAGAATTCGGCCACATTTGTAATCGAACTTGGATTGCAGGCGAATGAGGCAACATATTGCAGCAAATTTAACGTTGATCTACTCATACTTACATTAATAACCCATAATGACTGAAACATTCGTAATCGGTGACAATAAATTTTATCCGTTCAAAATAAGTAAGGCTAACCATCAGGGATTTTCGCAAAAAATTGAAAACTTTTTATTGTTGAAATTCCGGTTCAAAATGATTATAGGTAATGTATATAACATGTTTAGCCCAAAATTACCGGTATGACGAGTAAGGAAAATGCGATTATAACAAGTTTCGTATTTTAGAATTCGGCCACATTTGTAATCGAACTTGGATTGCATGCGAATGAGGCAACATATTGCAGCAAATTTAACGTTGATCTACTCATACTTACATTAATAACCCATAATGACTGAAACATTCGTAATCGGTGACAATAAATTTTATCCGTTCAAAATAAGTAAGGCTAACATCAGGGATTTTCGCAAAAAATTGAAAACTTTTTATTGTTGAAATTCCGGTTCAAAATGATTATAGGTAATGTCTATAACATGTTTAGCCCAAAATTACCGGTATGACGAGTAAGGAAAATGCGATTATAACAAGTTTCGTATTTTAGAATTCGGCCACATTTGTAATCGAACTTGGATTGCAGGCGAATGAGGCAACATATTGCAGCAAATTTAACGTTCATCTACTCATACTTACATTAATAACCCATAATGACTGAAACATTCGTAATCGGTGACAATAAATTTTATCCGTTCAAAATAAGTAAGGCTAACCATCAGGGATTTTCGCAAAAAATTGAAAACTTTTTATAGTTGAAATTCCGGTTCAAAATGATTATAGGTAATGTATATAACATGTTTAGCCCAAAATTACCGGTATGACGAGTAAGGAAAATGCGATTATAACAAGTTTCGTATTTTAGAATTCGGCCACATTTGTAATCGAACTTGGATTGCAGGCGAATGAGGCAACATATTGCAGCAAATTTAACGTTGATCTACTCATACTTACATTAATAACCCATAATGACTGAAACATTCGTAATCGGTGACAATAAATTTTATCCGTTCAAAATAAGTAAGGCTTAACCATCAGGGATTTTCGCAAAAAATTGAAAACTTTTTATTGTTGAAATTCCGGTTCAAAATGATTATAGGTAATGTATATAACATGTTTAGCCCGAAATTACCGGTATGACGAGTAAGAAAAATGCGATTATAACAAGTTTCGTATTTTAGAATTCGGCCACATTTGTAATCGAACTTGGATTGCAGGCGAATGAGGCAACATATTGCAGCAAATTTAACGTTGATCTACTCATACTTACATTAATAACCCATAATGACTGAAACATTCGTAATCGGTGACAATAAATTTTATCCGTTCAAAATAAGTAAGGCTAACCATCAGGGATTTTCGCAAAAAATTGAAAACTTTTTATTGTTGAAATTCCGGTTCAAAATGATTATAGGTAATGTATATAACATGTTTAGCCCAAAATTACCGGTATGACGAGTAAGGAAAATGCGATTATAACAAGTTTCGTATTTTAGAATTCGGCCACATTTGTAATCGAACTTGGATTGCAGGCGAATGAGGCAACATATTGCAGCAAATTTAACGTTGATCTACTCATACTTACATTAATAACCCATAATGACTGAAACATTCGTAATCGGTGACAATAAATTTTATCCGTTCAAAATAAGTAAGGCTTAACCATCAGGGATTTTCGCAAAAAATTGAAAACTTTTTATTGTTGAAATTCCGGTTCAAAATGATTATAGGTAATGTATATAACATGTTTAGCCCGAAATTACCGGTATGACGAGTAAGAAAAATGCGATTATAACAAGTTTCGTATTTTAGAATTCGGCCACATTTGTAATCGAACTTGGATTGCAGGCGAATGAGGCAACATATTGCAGCAAATTTAACGTTGATCTACTCATACTTACATTAATAACCCATAATGACTGAAACATTCGTAATCGGTGACAATAAATTTTATCCGTTCAAAATAAGTAAGGCTAACCATCAGGGATTTTCGCAAAAAATTGAAAACTTTTTATTGTTGAAATTCCGGTTCAAAATGATTATAGGTAATGTCTATAACATGTTTAGCCCAAAATTACCGGTATGACGAGTAAGGAAAATGCGATTATAACAAGTTTCGTATTTTAGAATTCGGCCACATTTGTAATCGAACTTGGATTGCAGGCGAATGAGGCAACATATTGCAGCAAATTTAACGTTCATCTACTCATACTTACATTAATAACCCATAATGACTGAAACATTCGTAATCGGTGACAATAAATTTTATCCGTTCAAAATAAGTAAGGCTAACCATCAGGGATTTTCGCAAAAAATTGAAAACTTTTTATAGTTGAAATTCCGGTTCAAAATGATTATAGGTAATGTATATAACATGTTTAGCCCAAAATTACCGGTATGACGAGTAAGGAAAATGCGATTATAACAAGTTTCGTATTTTAGAATTCGGCCACATTTGTAATCGAACTTGGATTGCAGGCGAATGAGGCAACATATTGCAGCAAATTTAACGTTGATCTACTCATACTTACATTAATAACCCATAATGACTGAAACATTCGTAATCGGTGACAATAAATTTTATCCGTTCAAAATAAGTAAGGCTTAACCATCAGGGATTTTCGCAAAAAATTGAAAACTTTTTATTGTTGAAATTCCGGTTCAAAATGATTATAGGTAATGTATATAACATGTTTAGCCCGAAATTACCGGTATGACGAGTAAGAAAAATGCGATTATAACAAGTTTCGTATTTTAGAATTCGGCCACATTTGTAATCGAACTTGGATTGCAGGCGAATGAGGCAACATATTGCAGCAAATTTAACGTTGATCTACTCATACTTACATTAATAACCCATAATGACTGAAACATTCGTAATCGGTGACAATAAATTTTATCCGTTCAAAATAAGTAAGGCTAACCATCAGGGATTTTCGCAAAAAATTGAAAACTTTTTATTGTTGAAATTCCGGTTCAAAATGATTATAGGTAATGTATATAACATGTTTAGCCCAAAATTACCGGTATGACGAGTAAGGAAAATGCGATTATAACAAGTTTCGTATTTTAGAATTCGGCCACATTTGTAATCGAACTTGGATTGCAGGCGAATGAGGCAACATATTGCAGCAAATTTAACGTTGATCTACTCATACTTACATTAATAACCCATAATGACTGAAACATTCGTAATCGGTGACAATAAATTTTATCCGTTCAAAATAAGTAAGGCTTAACCATCAGGGATTTTCGCAAAAAATTGAAAACTTTTTATTGTTGAAATTCCGGTTCAAAATGATTATAGGTAATGTATATAACATGTTTAGCCCGAAATTACCGGTATGACGAGTAAGAAAAATGCGATTATAACAAGTTTCGTATTTTAGAATTCGGCCACATTTGTAATCGAACTTGGATTGCAGGCGAATGAGGCAACATATTGCAGCAAATTTAACGTTGATCTACTCATACTTACATTAATAACCCATAATGACTGAAACATTCGTAATCGGTGACAATAAATTTTATCCGTTCAAAATAAGTAAGGCTAACCATCAGGGATTTTCGCAAAAAATTGAAAACTTTTTATTGTTGAAATTCCGGTTCAAAATGATTATAGGTAATGTATATAACATGTTTAGCCCAAAATTACCGGTATGACGAGTAAGGAAAATGCGATTATAACAAGTTTCGTATTTTAGAATTCGGCCACATTTGTAATCGAACTTGGATTGCAGGCGAATGAGGCAACATATTGCAGCAAATTTAACGTTGATCTACTCATACTTACATTAATAACCCATAATGACTGAAACATTCGTAATCGGTGACAATAAATTTTATCCGTTCAAAATAAGTAAGGCTAACCATCAGGGATTTTCGCAAAAAATTGAAAACTTTTTATAGTTGAAATTCCGGTTCAAAATGATTATAGGTAATGTATATAACATGTTTAGCCCAAAATTACCGGTATGACGAGTAAGGAAAATGCGATTATAACAAGTTTCGTATTTTAGAATTCGGCCACATTTGTAATCGAACTTGGATTGCAGGCGAATGAGGCAACATATTGCAGCAAATTTAACGTTGATCTACTCATACTTACATTAATAACCCATAATGACTGAAACATTCGTAATCGGTGACAATAAATTTTATCCGTTCAAAATAAGTAAGGCTAACCATCAGGGATTTTCGCAAAAAAATGAAAACTTTTTATTGTTGAAATTCCGGTTCAAAATGATTATAGGTAATGTATATAACATGTTTAGCCCGAAATTAGCGGTAGGAAGGTTAAGGAAAATGCGATTATAGCAAGTTTCGTATTTTAGAATTCGGCCACATTTGTAATCCAACTTGGATTGCAGGTGAATGAGGCAACATATTGCAGCAAATTTAACGTTCATCTACTCATACTTACATTAATAACCCATAATGACTGAAACATTCGTAATCGGTGACAATAAATTTTATCCGTTCAAAATAAGTAAGGCTAACATCAGGGATTTTCGCAAAAAATTGAAAACTTTTTATTGTTGAAATTCCGGTTCAAAATGATTATAGGTAATGTCTATAACATGTTTAGCCCAAAATTACCGGTATGACGAGTAAGGAAAATGCGATTATAACAAGTTTCGTATTTTAGAATTCGGCCACATTTGTAATCGAACTTGGATTGCAGGCGAATGAGGCAACATATTGCAGCAAATTTAACGTTGATCTACTCATACTTACATTAATAACCCATAATGACTGAAACATTCGTAATCGGTGACAATAAATTTTATCCGTTCAAAATAAGTAAGGCTAACCATCAGGGATTTTCGCAAAAAAATGAAAACTTTTTATTGTTGAAATTCCGGTTCAAAATGATTATAGGTAATGTATATAACATGTTTAGCCCGAAATTAGCGGTAGGAAGGTTAAGGAAAATGCGATTATAGCAAGTTTCGTATTTTAGAATTCGGCCACATTTGTAATCCAACTTGGATTGCAGGTGAATGAGGCAACATATTGCAGCAAATTTAACGTTCATCTACTCATACTTACATTAATAACCCATAATGACTGAAACATTCGTAATCGGTGACAATAAATTTTATCCGTTCAAAATAAGTAAGGCTAACCATCAGGGATTTTCGCAAAAAATTGAAAACTTTTTATTGTTGAAATTCCGGTTCAAAATGATTATAGGTAATGTATATAACATGTTTAGCCCAAAATTACCGGTATGACGAGTAAGGAAAATGCGATTATAACAAGTTTCGTATTTTAGAATTCGGCCACATTTGTAATCGAACTTGGATTGCAGGCGAATGAGGCAACATATTGCAGCAAATTTAACGTTGATCTACTCATACTTACATTAATAACCCATAATGACTGAAACATTCGTAATCGGTGACAATAAATTTTATCCGTTCAAAATAAGTAAGGCTTAACCATCAGGGATTTTCGCAAAAAATTGAAAACTTTTTATTGTTGAAATTCCGGTTCAAAATGATTATAGGTAATGTATATAACATGTTTAGCCCGAAATTACCGGTATGACGAGTAAGAAAAATGCGATTATAACAAGTTTCGTATTTTAGAATTCGGCCACATTTGTAATCGAACTTGGATTGCAGGCGAATGAGGCAACATATTGCAGCAAATTTAACGTTGATCTACTCATACTTACATTAATAACCCATAATGACTGAAACATTCGTAATCGGTGACAATAAATTTTATCCGTTCAAAATAAGTAAGGCTAACCATCAGGGATTTTCGCAAAAAATTGAAAACTTTTTATTGTTGAAATTCCGGTTCAAAATGATTATAGGTAATGTATATAACATGTTTAGCCCAAAATTACCGGTATGACGAGTAAGGAAAATGCGATTATAACAAGTTTCGTATTTTAGAATTCGGCCACATTTGTAATCGAACTTGGATTGCAGGCGAATGAGGCAACATATTGCAGCAAATTTAACGTTGATCTACTCATACTTACATTAATAACCCATAATGACTGAAACATTCGTAATCGGTGACAATAAATTTTATCCGTTCAAAATAAGTAAGGCTAACCATCAGGGATTTTCGCAAAAAATTGAAAACTTTTTATAGTTGAAATTCCGGTTCAAAATGATTATAGGTAATGTATATAACATGTTTAGCCCAAAATTACCGGTATGACGAGTAAGGAAAATGCGATTATAACAAGTTTCGTATTTTAGAATTCGGCCACATTTGTAATCGAACTTGGATTGCAGGCGAATGAGGCAACATATTGCAGCAAATTTAACGTTGATCTACTCATACTTACATTAATAACCCATAATGACTGAAACATTCGTAATCGGTGACAATAAATTTTATCCGTTCAAAATAAGTAAGGCTTAACCATCAGGGATTTTCGCAAAAAATTGAAAACTTTTTATTGTTGAAATTCCGGTTCAAAATGATTATAGGTAATGTATATAACATGTTTAGCCCGAAATTACCGGTATGACGAGTAAGAAAAATGCGATTATAACAAGTTTCGTATTTTAGAATTCGGCCACATTTGTAATCGAACTTGGATTGCAGGCGAATGAGGCAACATATTGCAGCAAATTTAACGTTGATCTACTCATACTTACATTAATAACCCATAATGACTGAAACATTCGTAATCGGTGACAATAAATTTTATCCGTTCAAAATAAGTAAGGCTAACCATCAGGGATTTTCGCAAAAAATTGAAAACTTTTTATTGTTGAAATTCCGGTTCAAAATGATTATAGGTAATGTATATAACATGTTTAGCCCAAAATTACCGGTATGACGAGTAAGGAAAATGCGATTATAACAAGTTTCGTATTTTAGAATTCGGCCACATTTGTAATCGAACTTGGATTGCAGGCGAATGAGGCAACATATTGCAGCAAATTTAACGTTGATCTACTCATACTTACATTAATAACCCATAATGACTGAAACATTCGTAATCGGTGACAATAAATTTTATCCGTTCAAAATAAGTAAGGCTTAACCATCAGGGATTTTCGCAAAAAATTGAAAACTTTTTATTGTTGAAATTCCGGTTCAAAATGATTATAGGTAATGTATATAACATGTTTAGCCCGAAATTACCGGTATGACGAGTAAGAAAAATGCGATTATAACAAGTTTCGTATTTTAGAATTCGGCCACATTTGTAATCGAACTTGGATTGCAGGCGAATGAGGCAACATATTGCAGCAAATTTAACGTTGATCTACTCATACTTACATTAATAACCCATAATGACTGAAACATTCGTAATCGGTGACAATAAATTTTATCCGTTCAAAATAAGTAAGGCTAACCATCAGGGATTTTCGCAAAAAATTGAAAACTTTTTATTGTTGAAATTCCGGTTCAAAATGATTATAGGTAATGTATATAACATGTTTAGCCCAAAATTACCGGTATGACGAGTAAGGAAAATGCGATTATAACAAGTTTCGTATTTTAGAATTCGGCCACATTTGTAATCGAACTTGGATTGCATGCGAATGAGGCAACATATTGCAGCAAATTTAACGTTGATCTACTCATACTTACATTAATAACCCATAATGACTGAAACATTCGTAATCGGTGACAATAAATTTTATCCGTTCAAAATAAGTAAGGCTAACATCAGGGATTTTCGCAAAAAATTGAAAACTTTTTATTGTTGAAATTCCGGTTCAAAATGATTATAGGTAATGTCTATAACATGTTTAGCCCAAAATTACCGGTATGACGAGTAAGGAAAATGCGATTATAACAAGTTTCGTATTTTAGAATTCGGCCACATTTGTAATCGAACTTGGATTGCAGGCGAATGAGGCAACATATTGCAGCAAATTTAACGTTCATCTACTCATACTTACATTAATAACCCATAATGACTGAAACATTCGTAATCGGTGACAATAAATTTTATCCGTTCAAAATAAGTAAGGCTAACCATCAGGGATTTTCGCAAAAAAATGAAAACTTTTTATTGTTGAAATTCCGGTTCAAAATGATTATAGGTAATGTATATAACATGTTTAGCCCGAAATTAGCGGTAGGAAGGTTAAGGAAAATGCGATTATAGCAAGTTTCGTATTTTAGAATTCGGCCACATTTGTAATCCAACTTGGATTGCAGGTGAATGAGGCAACATATTGCAGCAAATTTAACGTTCATCTACTCATACTTACATTAATAACCCATAATGACTGAAACATTCGTAATCGGTGACAATAAATTTTATCCGTTCAAAATAAGTAAGGCTTAACCATCAGGGATTTTCGCAAAAAATTGAAAACTTTTTATTGTTGAAATTCCGGTTCAAAATGATTATAGGTAATGTATATAACATGTTTAGCCCGAAATTACCGGTATGACGAGTAAGAAAAATGCGATTATAACAAGTTTCGTATTTTAGAATTCGGCCACATTTGTAATCGAACTTGGATTGCAGGCGAATGAGGCAACATATTGCAGCAAATTTAACGTTGATCTACTCATACTTACATTAATAACCCATAATGACTGAAACATTCGTAATCGGTGACAATAAATTTTATCCGTTCAAAATAAGTAAGGCTAACCATCAGGGATTTTCGCAAAAAATTGAAAACTTTTTATTGTTGAAATTCCGGTTCAAAATGATTATAGGTAATGTCTATAACATGTTTAGCCCAAAATTACCGGTATGACGAGTAAGGAAAATGCGATTATAACAAGTTTCGTATTTTAGAATTCGGCCACATTTGTAATCGAACTTGGATTGCAGGCGAATGAGGCAACATATTGCAGCAAATTTAACGTTGATCTACTCATACTTACATTAATAACCCATAATGACTGAAACATTCGTAATCGGTGACAATAAATTTTATCCGTTCAAAATAAGTAAGGCTAACCATCAGGGATTTTCGCAAAAAATTGAAAACTTTTTATAGTTGAAATTCCGGTTCAAAATGATTATAGGTAATGTATATAACATGTTTAGCCCAAAATTACCGGTATGACGAGTAAGGAAAATGCGATTATAACAAGTTTCGTATTTTAGAATTCGGCCACATTTGTAATCGAACTTGGATTGCAGGCGAATGAGGCAACATATTGCAGCAAATTTAACGTTGATCTACTCATACTTACATTAATAACCCATAATGACTGAAACATTCGTAATCGGTGACAATAAATTTTATCCGTTCAAAATAAGTAAGGCTAACCATCAGGGATTTTCGCAAAAAATTGAAAACTTTTTATAGTTGAAATTCCGGTTCAAAATGATTATAGGTAATGTATATAACATGTTTAGCCCAAAATTACCGGTATGACGAGTAAGGAAAATGCGATTATAACAAGTTTCGTATTTTAGAATTCGGCCACATTTGTAATCGAACTTGGATTGCAGGCGAATGAGGCAACATATTGCAGCAAATTTAACGTTGATCTACTCATACTTACATTAATAACCCATAATGACTGAAACATTCGTAATCGGTGACAATAAATTTTATCCGTTCAAAATAAGTAAGGCTAACCATCAGGGATTTTCGCAAAAAATTGAAAACTTTTTATTGTTGAAATTCCGGTTCAAAATGATTATAGGTAATGTCTATAACATGTTTAGCCCAAAATTACCGGTATGACGAGTAAGGAAAATGCGATTATAACAAGTTTCGTATTTTAGAATTCGGCCACATTTGTAATCGAACTTGGATTGCAGGCGAATGAGGCAACATATTGCAGCAAATTTAACGTTGATCTACTCATACTTACATTAATAACCCATAATGACTGAAACATTCGTAATCGGTGACAATAAATTTTATCCGTTCAAAATAAGTAAGGCTAACCATCAGGGATTTTCGCAAAAAATTGAAAACTTTTTATTGTTGAAATTCCGGTTCAAAATGATTATAGGTAATGTCTATAACATGTTTAGCCCAAAATTACCGGTATGACGAGTAAGGAAAATGCGATTATAACAAGTTTCGTATTTTAGAATTCGGCCACATTTGTAATCGAACTTGGATTGCAGGCGAATGAGGCAACATATTGCAGCAAATTTAACGTTGATCTACTCATACTTACATTAATAACCCATAATGACTGAAACATTCGTAATCGGTGACAATAAATTTTATCCGTTCAAAATAAGTAAGGCTAACCATCAGGGATTTTCGCAAAAAATTGAAAACTTTTTATAGTTGAAATTCCGGTTCAAAATGATTATAGGTAATGTATATAACATGTTTAGCCCAAAATTACCGGTATGACGAGTAAGGAAAATGCGATTATAACAAGTTTCGTATTTTAGAATTCGGCCACATTTGTAATCGAACTTGGATTGCAGGCGAATGAGGCAACATATTGCAGCAAATTTAACGTTGATCTACTCATACTTACATTAATAACCCATAATGACTGAAACATTCGTAATCGGTGACAATAAATTTTATCCGTTCAAAATAAGTAAGGCTAACCATCAGGGATTTTCGCAAAAAATTGAAAACTTTTTATAGTTGAAATTCCGGTTCAAAATGATTATAGGTAATGTATATAACATGTTTAGCCCAAAATTACCGGTATGACGAGTAAGGAAAATGCGATTATAACAAGTTTCGTATTTTAGAATTCGGCCACATTTGTAATCGAACTTGGATTGCAGGCGAATGAGGCAACATATTGCAGCAAATTTAACGTTGATCTACTCATACTTACATTAATAACCCATAATGACTGAAACATTCGTAATCGGTGACAATAAATTTTATCCGTTCAAAATAAGTAAGGCTAACCATCAGGGATTTTCGCAAAAAAATGAAAACTTTTTATTGTTGAAATTCCGGTTCAAAATGATTATAGGTAATGTATATAACATGTTTAGCCCGAAATTAGCGGTAGGAAGGTTAAGGAAAATGCGATTATAGCAAGTTTCGTATTTTAGAATTCGGCCACATTTGTAATCCAACTTGGATTGCAGGTGAATGAGGCAACATATTGCAGCAAATTTAACGTTCATCTACTCATACTTACATTAATAACCCATAATGACTGAAACATTCGTAATCGGTGACAATAAATTTTATCCGTTCAAAATAAGTAAGGCTAACATCAGGGATTTTCGCAAAAAATTGAAAACTTTTTATTGTTGAAATTCCGGTTCAAAATGATTATAGGTAATGTCTATAACATGTTTAGCCCAAAATTACCGGTATGACGAGTAAGGAAAATGCGATTATAACAAGTTTCGTATTTTAGAATTCGGCCACATTTGTAATCGAACTTGGATTGCAGGCGAATGAGGCAACATATTGCAGCAAATTTAACGTTGATCTACTCATACTTACATTAATAACCCATAATGACTGAAACATTCGTAATCGGTGACAATAAATTTTATCCGTTCAAAATAAGTAAGGCTAACCATCAGGGATTTTCGCAAAAAAATGAAAACTTTTTATTGTTGAAATTCCGGTTCAAAATGATTATAGGTAATGTATATAACATGTTTAGCCCGAAATTAGCGGTAGGAAGGTTAAGGAAAATGCGATTATAGCAAGTTTCGTATTTTAGAATTCGGCCACATTTGTAATCCAACTTGGATTGCAGGTGAATGAGGCAACATATTGCAGCAAATTTAACGTTCATCTACTCATACTTACATTAATAACCCATAATGACTGAAACATTCGTAATCGGTGACAATAAATTTTATCCGTTCAAAATAAGTAAGGCTAACCATCAGGGATTTTCGCAAAAAATTGAAAACTTTTTATTGTTGAAATTCCGGTTCAAAATGATTATAGGTAATGTATATAACATGTTTAGCCCAAAATTACCGGTATGACGAGTAAGGAAAATGCGATTATAACAAGTTTCGTATTTTAGAATTCGGCCACATTTGTAATCGAACTTGGATTGCAGGCGAATGAGGCAACATATTGCAGCAAATTTAACGTTGATCTACTCATACTTACATTAATAACCCATAATGACTGAAACATTCGTAATCGGTGACAATAAATTTTATCCGTTCAAAATAAGTAAGGCTTAACCATCAGGGATTTTCGCAAAAAATTGAAAACTTTTTATTGTTGAAATTCCGGTTCAAAATGATTATAGGTAATGTATATAACATGTTTAGCCCGAAATTACCGGTATGACGAGTAAGAAAAATGCGATTATAACAAGTTTCGTATTTTAGAATTCGGCCACATTTGTAATCGAACTTGGATTGCAGGCGAATGAGGCAACATATTGCAGCAAATTTAACGTTGATCTACTCATACTTACATTAATAACCCATAATGACTGAAACATTCGTAATCGGTGACAATAAATTTTATCCGTTCAAAATAAGTAAGGCTAACCATCAGGGATTTTCGCAAAAAATTGAAAACTTTTTATTGTTGAAATTCCGGTTCAAAATGATTATAGGTAATGTATATAACATGTTTAGCCCAAAATTACCGGTATGACGAGTAAGGAAAATGCGATTATAACAAGTTTCGTATTTTAGAATTCGGCCACATTTGTAATCGAACTTGGATTGCAGGCGAATGAGGCAACATATTGCAGCAAATTTAACGTTGATCTACTCATACTTACATTAATAACCCATAATGACTGAAACATTCGTAATCGGTGACAATAAATTTTATCCGTTCAAAATAAGTAAGGCTAACCATCAGGGATTTTCGCAAAAAATTGAAAACTTTTTATAGTTGAAATTCCGGTTCAAAATGATTATAGGTAATGTATATAACATGTTTAGCCCAAAATTACCGGTATGACGAGTAAGGAAAATGCGATTATAACAAGTTTCGTATTTTAGAATTCGGCCACATTTGTAATCGAACTTGGATTGCAGGCGAATGAGGCAACATATTGCAGCAAATTTAACGTTGATCTACTCATACTTACATTAATAACCCATAATGACTGAAACATTCGTAATCGGTGACAATAAATTTTATCCGTTCAAAATAAGTAAGGCTTAACCATCAGGGATTTTCGCAAAAAATTGAAAACTTTTTATTGTTGAAATTCCGGTTCAAAATGATTATAGGTAATGTATATAACATGTTTAGCCCGAAATTACCGGTATGACGAGTAAGAAAAATGCGATTATAACAAGTTTCGTATTTTAGAATTCGGCCACATTTGTAATCGAACTTGGATTGCAGGCGAATGAGGCAACATATTGCAGCAAATTTAACGTTGATCTACTCATACTTACATTAATAACCCATAATGACTGAAACATTCGTAATCGGTGACAATAAATTTTATCCGTTCAAAATAAGTAAGGCTAACCATCAGGGATTTTCGCAAAAAATTGAAAACTTTTTATTGTTGAAATTCCGGTTCAAAATGATTATAGGTAATGTATATAACATGTTTAGCCCAAAATTACCGGTATGACGAGTAAGGAAAATGCGATTATAACAAGTTTCGTATTTTAGAATTCGGCCACATTTGTAATCGAACTTGGATTGCAGGCGAATGAGGCAACATATTGCAGCAAATTTAACGTTGATCTACTCATACTTACATTAATAACCCATAATGACTGAAACATTCGTAATCGGTGACAATAAATTTTATCCGTTCAAAATAAGTAAGGCTTAACCATCAGGGATTTTCGCAAAAAATTGAAAACTTTTTATTGTTGAAATTCCGGTTCAAAATGATTATAGGTAATGTATATAACATGTTTAGCCCGAAATTACCGGTATGACGAGTAAGAAAAATGCGATTATAACAAGTTTCGTATTTTAGAATTCGGCCACATTTGTAATCGAACTTGGATTGCAGGCGAATGAGGCAACATATTGCAGCAAATTTAACGTTGATCTACTCATACTTACATTAATAACCCATAATGACTGAAACATTCGTAATCGGTGACAATAAATTTTATCCGTTCAAAATAAGTAAGGCTAACCATCAGGGATTTTCGCAAAAAATTGAAAACTTTTTATTGTTGAAATTCCGGTTCAAAATGATTATAGGTAATGTATATAACATGTTTAGCCCAAAATTACCGGTATGACGAGTAAGGAAAATGCGATTATAACAAGTTTCGTATTTTAGAATTCGGCCACATTTGTAATCGAACTTGGATTGCATGCGAATGAGGCAACATATTGCAGCAAATTTAACGTTGATCTACTCATACTTACATTAATAACCCATAATGACTGAAACATTCGTAATCGGTGACAATAAATTTTATCCGTTCAAAATAAGTAAGGCTAACATCAGGGATTTTCGCAAAAAATTGAAAACTTTTTATTGTTGAAATTCCGGTTCAAAATGATTATAGGTAATGTCTATAACATGTTTAGCCCAAAATTACCGGTATGACGAGTAAGGAAAATGCGATTATAACAAGTTTCGTATTTTAGAATTCGGCCACATTTGTAATCGAACTTGGATTGCAGGCGAATGAGGCAACATATTGCAGCAAATTTAACGTTCATCTACTCATACTTACATTAATAACCCATAATGACTGAAACATTCGTAATCGGTGACAATAAATTTTATCCGTTCAAAATAAGTAAGGCTAACCATCAGGGATTTTCGCAAAAAAATGAAAACTTTTTATTGTTGAAATTCCGGTTCAAAATGATTATAGGTAATGTATATAACATGTTTAGCCCGAAATTAGCGGTAGGAAGGTTAAGGAAAATGCGATTATAGCAAGTTTCGTATTTTAGAATTCGGCCACATTTGTAATCCAACTTGGATTGCAGGTGAATGAGGCAACATATTGCAGCAAATTTAACGTTCATCTACTCATACTTACATTAATAACCCATAATGACTGAAACATTCGTAATCGGTGACAATAAATTTTATCCGTTCAAAATAAGTAAGGCTTAACCATCAGGGATTTTCGCAAAAAATTGAAAACTTTTTATTGTTGAAATTCCGGTTCAAAATGATTATAGGTAATGTATATAACATGTTTAGCCCGAAATTACCGGTATGACGAGTAAGAAAAATGCGATTATAACAAGTTTCGTATTTTAGAATTCGGCCACATTTGTAATCGAACTTGGATTGCAGGCGAATGAGGCAACATATTGCAGCAAATTTAACGTTGATCTACTCATACTTACATTAATAACCCATAATGACTGAAACATTCGTAATCGGTGACAATAAATTTTATCCGTTCAAAATAAGTAAGGCTAACCATCAGGGATTTTCGCAAAAAATTGAAAACTTTTTATAGTTGAAATTCCGGTTCAAAATGATTATAGGTAATGTATATAACATGTTTAGCCCAAAATTACCGGTATGACGAGTAAGGAAAATGCGATTATAACAAGTTTCGTATTTTAGAATTCGGCCACATTTGTAATCGAACTTGGATTGCAGGCGAATGAGGCAACATATTGCAGCAAATTTAACGTTGATCTACTCATACTTACATTAATAACCCATAATGACTGAAACATTCGTAATCGGTGACAATAAATTTTATCCGTTCAAAATAAGTAAGGCTTAACCATCAGGGATTTTCGCAAAAAATTGAAAACTTTTTATTGTTGAAATTCCGGTTCAAAATGATTATAGGTAATGTATATAACATGTTTAGCCCGAAATTACCGGTATGACGAGTAAGAAAAATGCGATTATAACAAGTTTCGTATTTTAGAATTCGGCCACATTTGTAATCGAACTTGGATTGCAGGCGAATGAGGCAACATATTGCAGCAAATTTAACGTTGATCTACTCATACTTACATTAATAACCCATAATGACTGAAACATTCGTAATCGGTGACAATAAATTTTATCCGTTCAAAATAAGTAAGGCTAACCATCAGGGATTTTCGCAAAAAATTGAAAACTTTTTATTGTTGAAATTCCGGTTCAAAATGATTATAGGTAATGTCTATAACATGTTTAGCCCAAAATTACCGGTATGACGAGTAAGGAAAATGCGATTATAACAAGTTTCGTATTTTAGAATTCGGCCACATTTGTAATCGAACTTGGATTGCAGGCGAATGAGGCAACATATTGCAGCAAATTTAACGTTGATCTACTCATACTTACATTAATAACCCATAATGACTGAAACATTCGTAATCGGTGACAATAAATTTTATCCGTTCAAAATAAGTAAGGCTAACCATCAGGGATTTTCGCAAAAAAATGAAAACTTTTTATTGTTGAAATTCCGGTTCAAAATGATTATAGGTAATGTATATAACATGTTTAGCCCGAAATTACCGGTATGACGAGTAAGAAAAATGCGATTATAACAAGTTTCGTATTTTAGAATTCGGCCACATTTGTAATCGAACTTGGATTGCAGGCGAATGAGGCAACATATTGCAGCAAATTTAACGTTGATCTACTCATACTTACATTAATAACCCATAATGACTGAAACATTCGTAATCGGTGACAATAAATTTTATCCGTTCAAAATAAGTAAGGCTAACCATCAGGGATTTTCGCAAAAAATTGAAAACTTTTTATTGTTGAAATTCCGGTTCAAAATGATTATAGGTAATGTATATAACATGTTTAGCCCAAAATTACCGGTATGACGAGTAAGGAAAATGCGATTATAACAAGTTTCGTATTTTAGAATTCGGCCACATTTGTAATCGAACTTGGATTGCATGCGAATGAGGCAACATATTGCAGCAAATTTAACGTTGATCTACTCATACTTACATTAATAACCCATAATGACTGAAACATTCGTAATCGGTGACAATAAATTTTATCCGTTCAAAATAAGTAAGGCTAACATCAGGGATTTTCGCAAAAAATTGAAAACTTTTTATTGTTGAAATTCCGGTTCAAAATGATTATAGGTAATGTCTATAACATGTTTAGCCCAAAATTACCGGTATGACGAGTAAGGAAAATGCGATTATAACAAGTTTCGTATTTTAGAATTCGGCCACATTTGTAATCGAACTTGGATTGCAGGCGAATGAGGCAACATATTGCAGCAAATTTAACGTTCATCTACTCATACTTACATTAATAACCCATAATGACTGAAACATTCGTAATCGGTGACAATAAATTTTATCCGTTCAAAATAAGTAAGGCTAACCATCAGGGATTTTCGCAAAAAAATGAAAACTTTTTATTGTTGAAATTCCGGTTCAAAATGATTATAGGTAATGTATATAACATGTTTAGCCCGAAATTAGCGGTAGGAAGGTTAAGGAAAATGCGATTATAGCAAGTTTCGTATTTTAGAATTCGGCCACATTTGTAATCCAACTTGGATTGCAGGTGAATGAGGCAACATATTGCAGCAAATTTAACGTTCATCTACTCATACTTACATTAATAACCCATAATGACTGAAACATTCGTAATCGGTGACAATAAATTTTATCCGTTCAAAATAAGTAAGGCTAACCATCAGGGATTTTCGCAAAAAATTGAAAACTTTTTATAGTTGAAATTCCGGTTCAAAATGATTATAGGTAATGTATATAACATGTTTAGCCCAAAATTACCGGTATGACGAGTAAGGAAAATGCGATTATAACAAGTTTCGTATTTTAGAATTCGGCCACATTTGTAATCGAACTTGGATTGCAGGCGAATGAGGCAACATATTGCAGCAAATTTAACGTTGATCTACTCATACTTACATTAATAACCCATAATGACTGAAACATTCGTAATCGGTGACAATAAATTTTATCCGTTCAAAATAAGTAAGGCTTAACCATCAGGGATTTTCGCAAAAAATTGAAAACTTTTTATTGTTGAAATTCCGGTTCAAAATGATTATAGGTAATGTATATAACATGTTTAGCCCGAAATTACCGGTATGACGAGTAAGAAAAATGCGATTATAACAAGTTTCGTATTTTAGAATTCGGCCACATTTGTAATCGAACTTGGATTGCAGGCGAATGAGGCAACATATTGCAGCAAATTTAACGTTGATCTACTCATACTTACATTAATAACCCATAATGACTGAAACATTCGTAATCGGTGACAATAAATTTTATCCGTTCAAAATAAGTAAGGCTAACCATCAGGGATTTTCGCAAAAAATTGAAAACTTTTTATTGTTGAAATTCCGGTTCAAAATGATTATAGGTAATGTATATAACATGTTTAGCCCAAAATTACCGGTATGACGAGTAAGGAAAATGCGATTATAACAAGTTTCGTATTTTAGAATTCGGCCACATTTGTAATCGAACTTGGATTGCAGGCGAATGAGGCAACATATTGCAGCAAATTTAACGTTGATCTACTCATACTTACATTAATAACCCATAATGACTGAAACATTCGTAATCGGTGACAATAAATTTTATCCGTTCAAAATAAGTAAGGCTTAACCATCAGGGATTTTCGCAAAAAATTGAAAACTTTTTATTGTTGAAATTCCGGTTCAAAATGATTATAGGTAATGTATATAACATGTTTAGCCCGAAATTACCGGTATGACGAGTAAGAAAAATGCGATTATAACAAGTTTCGTATTTTAGAATTCGGCCACATTTGTAATCGAACTTGGATTGCAGGCGAATGAGGCAACATATTGCAGCAAATTTAACGTTGATCTACTCATACTTACATTAATAACCCATAATGACTGAAACATTCGTAATCGGTGACAATAAATTTTATCCGTTCAAAATAAGTAAGGCTAACCATCAGGGATTTTCGCAAAAAATTGAAAACTTTTTATTGTTGAAATTCCGGTTCAAAATGATTATAGGTAATGTATATAACATGTTTAGCCCAAAATTACCGGTATGACGAGTAAGGAAAATGCGATTATAACAAGTTTCGTATTTTAGAATTCGGCCACATTTGTAATCGAACTTGGATTGCATGCGAATGAGGCAACATATTGCAGCAAATTTAACGTTGATCTACTCATACTTACATTAATAACCCATAATGACTGAAACATTCGTAATCGGTGACAATAAATTTTATCCGTTCAAAATAAGTAAGGCTAACATCAGGGATTTTCGCAAAAAATTGAAAACTTTTTATTGTTGAAATTCCGGTTCAAAATGATTATAGGTAATGTCTATAACATGTTTAGCCCAAAATTACCGGTATGACGAGTAAGGAAAATGCGATTATAACAAGTTTCGTATTTTAGAATTCGGCCACATTTGTAATCGAACTTGGATTGCAGGCGAATGAGGCAACATATTGCAGCAAATTTAACGTTCATCTACTCATACTTACATTAATAACCCATAATGACTGAAACATTCGTAATCGGTGACAATAAATTTTATCCGTTCAAAATAAGTAAGGCTAACCATCAGGGATTTTCGCAAAAAAATGAAAACTTTTTATTGTTGAAATTCCGGTTCAAAATGATTATAGGTAATGTATATAACATGTTTAGCCCGAAATTAGCGGTAGGAAGGTTAAGGAAAATGCGATTATAGCAAGTTTCGTATTTTAGAATTCGGCCACATTTGTAATCCAACTTGGATTGCAGGTGAATGAGGCAACATATTGCAGCAAATTTAACGTTCATCTACTCATACTTACATTAATAACCCATAATGACTGAAACATTCGTAATCGGTGACAATAAATTTTATCCGTTCAAAATAAGTAAGGCTAACCATCAGGGATTTTCGCAAAAAATTGAAAACTTTTTATAGTTGAAATTCCGGTTCAAAATGATTATAGGTAATGTATATAACATGTTTAGCCCAAAATTACCGGTATGACGAGTAAGGAAAATGCGATTATAACAAGTTTCGTATTTTAGAATTCGGCCACATTTGTAATCGAACTTGGATTGCAGGCGAATGAGGCAACATATTGCAGCAAATTTAACGTTGATCTACTCATACTTACATTAATAACCCATAATGACTGAAACATTCGTAATCGGTGACAATAAATTTTATCCGTTCAAAATAAGTAAGGCTTAACCATCAGGGATTTTCGCAAAAAATTGAAAACTTTTTATTGTTGAAATTCCGGTTCAAAATGATTATAGGTAATGTATATAACATGTTTAGCCCGAAATTACCGGTATGACGAGTAAGAAAAATGCGATTATAACAAGTTTCGTATTTTAGAATTCGGCCACATTTGTAATCGAACTTGGATTGCAGGCGAATGAGGCAACATATTGCAGCAAATTTAACGTTGATCTACTCATACTTACATTAATAACCCATAATGACTGAAACATTCGTAATCGGTGACAATAAATTTTATCCGTTCAAAATAAGTAAGGCTAACCATCAGGGATTTTCGCAAAAAATTGAAAACTTTTTATTGTTGAAATTCCGGTTCAAAATGATTATAGGTAATGTATATAACATGTTTAGCCCAAAATTACCGGTATGACGAGTAAGGAAAATGCGATTATAACAAGTTTCGTATTTTAGAATTCGGCCACATTTGTAATCGAACTTGGATTGCAGGCGAATGAGGCAACATATTGCAGCAAATTTAACGTTGATCTACTCATACTTACATTAATAACCCATAATGACTGAAACATTCGTAATCGGTGACAATAAATTTTATCCGTTCAAAATAAGTAAGGCTAACCATCAGGGATTTTCGCAAAAAATTGAAAACTTTTTATAGTTGAAATTCCGGTTCAAAATGATTATAGGTAATGTATATAACATGTTTAGCCCAAAATTACCGGTATGACGAGTAAGGAAAATGCGATTATAACAAGTTTCGTATTTTAGAATTCGGCCACATTTGTAATCGAACTTGGATTGCAGGCGAATGAGGCAACATATTGCAGCAAATTTAACGTTGATCTACTCATACTTACATTAATAACCCATAATGACTGAAACATTCGTAATCGGTGACAATAAATTTTATCCGTTCAAAATAAGTAAGGCTAACCATCAGGGATTTTCGCAAAAAATTGAAAACTTTTTATAGTTGAAATTCCGGTTCAAAATGATTATAGGTAATGTATATAACATGTTTAGCCCAAAATTACCGGTATGACGAGTAAGGAAAATGCGATTATAACAAGTTTCGTATTTTAGAATTCGGCCACATTTGTAATCGAACTTGGATTGCATGCGAATGAGGCAACATATTGCAGCAAATTTAACGTTGATCTACTCATACTTACATTAATAACCCATAATGACTGAAACATTCGTAATCGGTGACAATAAATTTTATCCGTTCAAAATAAGTAAGGCTAACCATCAGGGATTTTCGCAAAAAATTGAAAACTTTTTATAGTTGAAATTCCGGTTCAAAATGATTATAGGTAATGTCTATAACATGTTTAGCCCAAAATTACCGGTATGACGAGTAAGGAAAATGCGATTATAACAAGTTTCGTATTTTAGAATTCGGCCACATTTGTAATCGAACTTGGATTGCAGGCGAATGAGGCAACATATTGCAGCAAATTTAACGTTGATCTACTCATACTTACATTAATAACCCATAATGACTGAAACATTCGTAATCGGTGACAATAAATTTTATCCGTTCAAAATAAGTAAGGCTAACCATCAGGGATTTTCGCAAAAAATTGAAAACTTTTTATAGTTGAAATTCCGGTTCAAAATGATTATAGGTAATGTATATAACATGTTTAGCCCAAAATTACCGGTATGACGAGTAAGGAAAATGCGATTATAACAAGTTTCGTATTTTAGAATTCGGCCACATTTGTAATCGAACTTGGATTGCAGGCGAATGAGGCAACATATTGCAGCAAATTTAACGTTGATCTACTCATACTTACATTAATAACCCATAATGACTGAAACATTCGTAATCGGTGACAATAAATTTTATCCGTTCAAAATAAGTAAGGCTAACCATCAGGGATTTTCGCAAAAAAATGAAAACTTTTTATTGTTGAAATTCCGGTTCAAAATGATTATAGGTAATGTATATAACATGTTTAGCCCGAAATTACCGGTAGGACGGGTAAGGAATGTTCGATTATAACAAGTTTCGTATTTTAGAATTCGGCCACATTTGTAATCGAACTTGGATTGCAGGCGAATGAGGCAACATATTGCAGCAAATTTAACGTTGATCTACTCATACTTACATTAATAACCCATAATGACTGAAACATTCGTAATCGGTGACAATAAATTTTATCCGTTCAAAATAAGTAAGGCTAACCATCAGGGATTTTCGCAAAAAATTGAAAACTTTTTATAGTTGAAATTCCGGTTCAAAATGATTATAGGTAATGTATATAACATGTTTAGCCCAAAATTACCGGTATGACGAGTAAGGAAAATGCGATTATAACAAGTTTCGTATTTTAGAATTCGGCCACATTTGTAATCGAACTTGGATTGCAGGCGAATGAGGCAACATATTGCAGCAAATTTAACGTTGATCTACTCATACTTACATTAATAACCCATAATGACTGAAACATTCGTAATCGGTGACAATAAATTTTATCCGTTCAAAATAAGTAAGGCTAACCATCAGGGATTTTCGCAAAAAATTGAAAACTTTTTATAGTTGAAATTCCGGTTCAAAATGATTATAGGTAATGTATATAACATGTTTAGCCCAAAATTACCGGTATGACGAGTAAGGAAAATGCGATTATAACAAGTTTCGTATTTTAGAATTCGGCCACATTTGTAATCGAACTTGGATTGCATGCGAATGAGGCAACATATTGCAGCAAATTTAACGTTGATCTACTCATACTTACATTAATAACCCATAATGACTGAAACATTCGTAATCGGTGACAATAAATTTTATCCGTTCAAAATAAGTAAGGCTAACCATCAGGGATTTTCGCAAAAAAATGAAAACTTTTTATTGTTGAAATTCCGGTTCAAAATGATTATAGGTAATGTATATAACATGTTTAGCCCGAAATTACCGGTAGGACGGGTAAGGAATGTTCGATTATAACAAGTTTCGTATTTTAGAATTCGGCCACATTTGTAATCGAACTTGGATTGCAGGCGAATGAGGCAACATATTGCAGCAAATTTAACGTTGATCTACTCATACTTACATTAATAACCCATAATGACTGAAACATTCGTAATCGGTGACAATAAATTTTATCCGTTCAAAATAAGTAAGGCTAACCATCAGGGATTTTCGCAAAAAAATGAAAACTTTTTATTGTTGAAATTCCGGTTCAAAATGATTATAGGTAATGTATATAACATGTTTAGCCCAAAATTACCGGTATGACGAGTAAGGAAAATGCGATTATAACAAGTTTCGTATTTTAGAATTCGGCCACATTTGTAATCGAACTTGGATTGCAGGCGAATGAGGCAACATATTGCAGCAAATTTAACGTTGATCTACTCATACTTACATTAATAACCCATAATGACTGAAACATTCGTAATCGGTGACAATAAATTTTATCCGTTCAAAATAAGTAAGGCTAACCATCAGGGATTTTCGCAAAAAAATGAAAACTTTTTATTGTTGAAATTCCGGTTCAAAATGATTATAGGTAATGTATATAACATGTTTAGCCCGAAATTACCGGTAGGACGGGTAAGGAATGTTCGATTATAACAAGTTTCGTATTTTAGAATTCGGCCACATTTGTAATCGAACTTGGATTGCAGGCGAATGAGGCAACATATTGCAGCAAATTTAACGTTGATCTACTCATACTTACATTAATAACCCATAATGACTGAAACATTCGTAATCGGTGACAATAAATTTTATCCGTTCAAAATAAGTAAGGCTAACCATCAGGGATTTTCGCAAAAAAATGAAAACTTTTTATTGTTGAAATCCCGGTTCAAAATGATTATAGGTAATGTATATAACATGTTTAGCCCGAAATTACCGGTAGGACGGGTAAGGAAAGTGCGATTATAGCAAATTTCGTATTTTAGAATTCGGCCACATTTGTAATCGAACTTGGATTGCAGGCGAATGAGGCAACATATTGCAGCAAATTTAACGTTGATCTACTCATACTTACATTAATAACCCATAATGACTGAAACATTCGTAATCGGTGACAATAAATTTTATCCGTTCAAAATAAGTAAGGCTAACCATCAGGGATTTTCGCAAAAAAATGAAAACTTTTTATTGTTGAAATTCCGGTTCAAAATGATTATAGGTAATGTATATAACATGTTTAGCCCGAAATTACCGGTAGGACGGGTAAGGAATGTTCGATTATAACAAGTTTCGTATTTTAGAATTCGGCCACATTTGTAATCGAACTTGGATTGCAGGCGAATGAGGCAACATATTGCAGCAAATTTAACGTTGATCTACTCATACTTACATTAATAACCCATAATGACTGAAACATTCGTAATCGGTGACAATAAATTTTATCCGTTCAAAATAAGTAAGGCTAACCATCAGGGATTTTCGCAAAAAATTGAAAACTTTTTATTGTTGAAATTCCGGTTCAAAATGATTATAGGTAATGTCTATAACATGTTTTGCCCAAAATTACCGGTATGACGAGTAAGGAAAATGCGATTATAACAAGTTTCGTATTTTAGAATTCGGCCACATTTGTAATCGAACTTGGATTGCAGGCGAATGAGGCAACATATTGCAGCAAATTTAACGTTGATCTACTCATACTTACATTAATAACCCATAATGACTGAAACATTCGTAATCGGTGACAATAAATTTTATCCGTTCAAAATAAGTAAGGCTAACCATCAGGGATTTTCGCAAAAAATTGAAAACTTTTTATAGTTGAAATTCCGGTTCAAAATGATTATAGGTAATGTATATAACATGTTTAGCCCAAAATTACCGGTATGACGAGTAAGGAAAATGCGATTATAACAAGTTTCGTATTTTAGAATTCGGCCACATTTGTAATCGAACTTGGATTGCAGGCGAATGAGGCAACATATTGCAGCAAATTTAACGTTGATCTACTCATACTTACATTAATAACCCATAATGACTGAAACATTCGTAATCGGTGACAATAAATTTTATCCGTTCAAAATAAGTAAGGCTAACCATCAGGGATTTTCGCAAAAAATTGAAAACTTTTTATAGTTGAAATTCCGGTTCAAAATGATTATAGGTAATGTCTATAACATGTTTAGCCCAAAATTACCGGTATGACGAGTAAGGAAAATGCGATTATAACAAGTTTCGTATTTTAGAATTCGGCCACATTTGTAATCGAACTTGGATTGCAGGCGAATGAGGCAACATATTGCAGCAAATTTAACGTTGATCTACTCATACTTACATTAATAACCCATAATGACTGAAACATCCGTAATCGGTGACAATAAATTTTATCCGTTCAAAATAAGTAAGGCTAACCATCAGGGATTTTCGCAAAAAAATGAAAACTTTTTATTGTTGAAATCCCGGTTCAAAATGATTATAGGTAATGTATATAACATGTTTAGCCCGAAATTACCGGTAGGACGGGTAAGGAAAGTGCGATTATAGCAAATTTCGTATTTTAGAATTCGGCCACATTTGTAATCGAACTTGGATTGCATGCGAATGAGGCAACATATTGCAGCAAATTTAACGTTGATCTACTCATACTTACATTAATAACCCATAATGACTGAAACATTCGTAATCGGTGACAATAAATTTTATCCGTTCAAAATAAGTAAGGCTAACCATCAGGGATTTTCGCAAAAAATTGAAAACTTTTTATTGTTGAAATTCCGGTTCAAAATGATTATAGGTAATGTCTATAACATGTTTTGCCCAAAATTACCGGTATGACGAGTAAGGAAAATGCGATTATAACAAGTTTCGTATTTTAGAATTCGGCCACATTTGTAATCGAACTTGGATTGCAGGCGAATGAGGCAACATATTGCAGCAAATTTAACGTTGATCTACTCATACTTACATTAATAACCCATAATGACTGAAACATTCGTAATCGGTGACAATAAATTTTATCCGTTCAAAATAAGTAAGGCATCAGGGATTTTCGCAAAAAATTGAAAACTTTTTATAGTTGAAATTCCGGTTCAAAATGATTATAGGTAATGTATATAACATGTTTAGCCCAAAATTACCGGTATGACGAGTAAGGAAAATGCGATTATAACAAGTTTCGTATTTTAGAATTCGGCCACATTTGTAATCGAACTTGGATTGCAGGCGAATGAGGCAACATATTGCAGCAAATTTAACGTTGATCTACTCATACTTACATTAATAACCCATAATGACTGAAACATTCGTAATCGGTGACAATAAATTTTATCCGTTCAAAATAAGTAAGGCTAACCATCAGGGATTTTCGCAAAAAATTGAAAACTTTTTATAGTTGAAATTCCGGTTCAAAATGATTATAGGTAATGTATATAACATGTTTAGCCCAAAATTACCGGTATGACGAGTAAGGAAAATGCGATTATAACAAGTTTCGTATTTTAGAATTCGGCCACATTTGTAATCGAACTTGGATTGCAGGCGAATGAGGCAACATATTGCAGCAAATTTAACGTTGATCTACTCATACTTACATTAATAACCCATAATGACTGAAACATTCGTAATCGGTGACAATAAATTTTATCCGTTCAAAATAAGTAAGGCTACCATCAGGGATTTTCGCAAAAAATTGAAAACTTTTTATAGTTGAAATTCCGGTTCAAAATGATTATAGGTAATGTATATAACATGTTTAGCCCAAAATTACCGGTATGACGAGTAAGGAAAATGCGATTATAACAAGTTTCGTATTTTAGAATTCGGCCACATTTGTAATCGAACTTGGATTGCAGGCGAATGAGGCAACATATTGCAGCAAATTTAACGTTGATCTACTCATACTTACATTAATAACCCATAATGACTGAAACATTCGTAATCGGTGACAATAAATTTTATCCGTTCAAAATAAGTAAGGCTAACCATCAGGGATTTTCGCAAAAAAATGAAAACTTTTTATTGTTGAAATTCCGGTTCAAAATGATTATAGGTAATGTATATAACATGTTTAGCCCGAAATTACCGGTAGGACGGGTAAGGAATGTTCGATTATAACAAGTTTCGTATTTTAGAATTCGGCCACATTTGTAATCGAACTTGGATTGCAGGCGAATGAGGCAACATATTGCAGCAAATTTAACGTTGATCTACTCATACTTACATTAATAACCCATAATGACTGAAACATTCGTAATCGGTGACAATAAATTTTATCCGTTCAAAATAAGTAAGGCTAACCATCAGGGATTTTCGCAAAAAAATGAAAACTTTTTATTGTTGAAATCCCGGTTCAAAATGATTATAGGTAATGTATATAACATGTTTAGCCCGAAATTACCGGTAGGACGGGTAAGGAAAGTGCGATTATAGCAAATTTCGTATTTTAGAATTCGGCCACATTTGTAATCGAACTTGGATTGCAGGCGAATGAGGCAACATATTGCAGCAAATTTAACGTTGATCTACTCATACTTACATTAATAACCCATAATGACTGAAACATTCGTAATCGGTGACAATAAATTTTATCCGTTCAAAATAAGTAAGGCTAACCATCAGGGATTTTCGCAAAAAAATGAAAACTTTTTATTGTTGAAATTCCGGTTCAAAATGATTATAGGTAATGTATATAACATGTTTAGCCCGAAATTACCGGTAGGACGGGTAAGGAATGTTCGATTATAACAAGTTTCGTATTTTAGAATTCGGCCACATTTGTAATCGAACTTGGATTGCAGGCGAATGAGGCAACATATTGCAGCAAATTTAACGTTGATCTACTCATACTTACATTAATAACCCATAATGACTGAAACATCCGTAATCGGTGACAATAAATTTTATCCGTTCAAAATAAGTAAGGCTAACCATCAGGGATTTTCGCAAAAAATTGAAAACTTTTTATTGTTGAAATTCCGGTTCAAAATGATTATAGGTAATGTATATAACATGTTTAGCCCAAAATTACCGGTATGACGAGTAAGGAAAATGCGATTATAACAAGTTTCGTATTTTAGAATTCGGCCACATTTGTAATCGAACTTGGATTGCAGGCGAATGAGGCAACATATTGCAGCAAATTTAACGTTGATCTACTCATACTTACATTAATAACCCATAATGACTGAAACATCCGTAATCGGTGACAATAAATTTTATCCGTTCAAAATAAGTAAGGCTAACCATCAGGGATTTTCGCAAAAAAATGAAAACTTTTTATTGTTGAAATTCCGGTTCAAAATGATTATAGGTAATGTATATAACATGTTTAGCCCGAAATTACCGGTAGGACGGGTAAGGAATGTTCGATTATAACAAGTTTCGTATTTTAGAATTCGGCCACATTTGTAATCGAACTTGGATTGCAGGCGAATGAGGCAACATATTGCAGCAAATTTAACGTTGATCTACTCATACTTACATTAATAACCCATAATGACTGAAACATCCGTAATCGGTGACAATAAATTTTATCCGTTCAAAATAAGTAAGGCTAACCATCAGGGATTTTCGCAAAAAATTGAAAACTTTTTATTGTTGAAATTCCGGTTCAAAATGATTATAGGTAATGTATATAACATGTTTAGCCCAAAATTACCGGTATGACGAGTAAGGAAAATGCGATTATAACAAGTTTCGTATTTTAGAATTCGGCCACATTTGTAATCGAACTTGGATTGCAGGCGAATGAGGCAACATATTGCAGCAAATTTAACGTTGATCTACTCATACTTACATTAATAACCCATAATGACTGAAACATTCGTAATCGGTGACAATAAATTTTATCCGTTCAAAATAAGTAAGTCTAACCATCAGGGATTTTCGCAAAAAATTGAAAACTTTTTATAGTTGAAATTCCGGTTCAAAATGATTATAGGTAATGTATATAACATGTTTAGCCCAAAATTACCGGTATGACGAGTAAGGAAAATGCGATTATAACAAGTTTCGTATTTTAGAATTCGGCCACATTTGTAATCGAACTTGGATTGCAGGCGAATGAGGCAACATATTGCAGCAAATTTAACGTTGATCTACTCATACTTACATTAATAACCCATAATGACTGAAACATCCGTAATCGGTGACAATAAATTTTATCCGTTCAAAATAAGTAAGGCTAACCATCAGGGATTTTCGCAAAAAATTGAAAACTTTTTATAGTTGAAATTCCGGTTCAAAATGATTATAGGTAATGTATATAACATGTTTAGCCCAAAATTACCGGTATGACGAGTAAGGAAAATGCGATTATAACAAGTTTCGTATTTTAGAATTCGGCCACATTTGTAATCGAACTTGGATTGCAGGCGAATGAGGCAACATATTGCAGCAAATTTAACGTTGATCTACTCATACTTACATTAATAACCCATAATGACTGAAACATTCGTAATCGGTGACAATAAATTTTATCCGTTCAAAATAAGTAAGGCTACCATCAGGGATTTTCGCAAAAAATTGAAAACTTTTTATAGTTGAAATTCCGGTTCAAAATGATTATAGGTAATGTATATAACATGTTTAGCCCAAAATTACCGGTATGACGAGTAAGGAAAATGCGATTATAACAAGTTTCGTATTTTAGAATTCGGCCACATTTGTAATCGAACTTGGATTGCAGGCGAATGAGGCAACATATTGCAGCAAATTTAACGTTGATCTACTCATACTTACATTAATAACCCATAATGACTGAAACATTCGTAATCGGTGACAATAAATTTTATCCGTTCAAAATAAGTAAGGCTAACCATCAGGGATTTTCGCAAAAAATTGAAAACTTTTTATAGTTGAAATTCCGGTTCAAAATGATTATAGGTAATGTCTATAACATGTTTAGCCCAAAATTACCGGTATGACGAGTAAGGAAAATGCGATTATAACAAGTTTCGTATTTTAGAATTCGGCCACGTTTGTAATCGAACTTGGATTGCAGGCGAATGAGGCAACATATTGCAGCAAATTTAACGTTGATCTACTCATACTTACATTAATAACCCATAATGACTGAAACATTCGTAATCGGTGACAATAAATTTTATCCGTTCAAAATAAGTAAGGCTAACCATCAGGGATTTTCGCAAAAAATTGAAAACTTTTTATAGTTGAAATTCCGGTTCAAAATGATTATAGGTAATGTATATAACATGTTTAGCCCAAAATTACCGGTATGACGAGTAAGGAAAATGCGATTATAACAAGTTTCGTATTTTAGAATTCGGCCACATTTGTAATCGAACTTGGATTGCAGGCGAATGAGGCAACATATTGCAGCAAATTTAACGTTGATCTACTCATACTTACATTAATAACCCATAATGACTGAAACATTCGTAATCGGTGACAATAAATTTTATCCGTTCAAAATAAGTAAGGCTAACCATCAGGGATTTTCGCAAAAAATTGAAAACTTTTTATAGTTGAAATTCCGGTTCAAAATGATTATAGGTAATGTCTATAACATGTTTAGCCCAAAATTACCGGTATGACGAGTAAGGAAAATGCGATTATAACAAGTTTCGTATTTTAGAATTCGGCCACGTTTGTAATCGAACTTGGATTGCAGGCGAATGAGGCAACATATTGCAGCAAATTTAACGTTGATCTACTCATACTTACATTAATAACCCATAATGACTGAAACATTCGTAATCGGTGACAATAAATTTTATCCGTTCAAAATAAGTAAGGCTAACCATCAGGGATTTTCGCAAAAAATTGAAAACTTTTTATAGTTGAAATTCCGGTTCAAAATGATTATAGGTAATGTATATAACATGTTTAGCCCAAAATTACCGGTATGACGAGTAAGGAAAATGCGATTATAACAAGTTTCGTATTTTAGAATTCGGCCACGTTTGTAATCGAACTTGGATTGCAGGCGAATGAGGCAACATATTGCAGCAAATTTAACGTTGATCTACTCATACTTACATTAATAACCCATAATGACTGAAACATTCGTAATCGGTGACAATAAATTTTATCCGTTCAAAATAAGTAAGGCTAACCATCAGGGATTTTCGCAAAAAATTGAAAACTTTTTATAGTTGAAATTCCGGTTCAAAATGATTATAGGTAATGTCTATAACATGTTTAGCCCAAAATTACCGGTATGACGAGTAAGGAAAATGCGATTATAACAAGTTTCGTATTTTAGAATTCGGCCACGTTTGTAATCGAACTTGGATTGCAGGCGAATGAGGCAACATATTGCAGCAAATTTAACGTTGATCTACTCATACTTACATTAATAACCCATAATGACTGAAACATTCGTAATCGGTGACAATAAATTTTATCCGTTCAAAATAAGTAAGGCTAACCATCAGGGATTTTCGCAAAAAATTGAAAACTTTTTATAGTTGAAATTCCGGTTCAAAATGATTATAGGTAATGTATATAACATGTTTAGCCCAAAATTACCGGTATGACGAGTAAGGAAAATGCGATTATAACAAGTTTCGTATTTTAGAATTCGGCCACGTTTGTAATCGAACTTGGATTGCAGGCGAATGAGGCAACATATTGCAGCAAATTTAACGTTGATCTACTCATACTTACATTAATAACCCATAATGACTGAAACATTCGTAATCGGTGACAATAAATTTTATCCGTTCAAAATAAGTAAGGCTAACCATCAGGGATTTTCGCAAAAAATTGAAAACTTTTTATAGTTGAAATTCCGGTTCAAAATGATTATAGGTAATGTATATAACATGTTTAGCCCAAAATTACCGGTATGACGAGTAAGGAAAATGCGATTATAACAAGTTTCGTATTTTAGAATTCGGCCACGTTTGTAATCGAACTTGGATTGCAGGCGAATGAGGCAACATATTGCAGCAAATTTAACGTTGATCTACTCATACTTACATTAATAACCCATAATGACTGAAACATTCGTAATCGGTGACAATAAATTTTATCCGTTCAAAATAAGTAAGGCTAACCATCAGGGATTTTCGCAAAAAATTGAAAACTTTTTATAGTTGAAATTCCGGTTCAAAATGATTATAGGTAATGTATATAACATGTTTAGCCCAAAATTACCGGTATGACGAGTAAGGAAAATGCGATTATAACAAGTTTCGTATTTTAGAATTCGGCCACATTTGTAATCGAACTTGGATTGCAGGCGAATGAGGCAACATATTGCAGCAAATTTAACGTTGATCTACTCATACTTACATTAATAACCCATAATGACTGAAACATTCGTAATCGGTGACAATAAATTTTATCCGTTCAAAATAAGTAAGGCTAACCATCAGGGATTTTCGCAAAAAATTGAAAACTTTTTATAGTTGAAATTCCGGTTCAAAATGATTATAGGTAATGTCTATAACATGTTTAGCCCAAAATTACCGGTATGACGAGTAAGGAAAATGCGATTATAACAAGTTTCGTATTTTAGAATTCGGCCACGTTTGTAATCGAACTTGGATTGCAGGCGAATGAGGCAACATATTGCAGCAAATTTAACGTTGATCTACTCATACTTACATTAATAACCCATAATGACTGAAACATTCGTAATCGGTGACAATAAATTTTATCCGTTCAAAATAAGTAAGGCTAACCATCAGGGATTTTCGCAAAAAATTGAAAACTTTTTATAGTTGAAATTCCGGTTCAAAATGATTATAGGTAATGTATATAACATGTTTAGCCCAAAATTACCGGTATGACGAGTAAGGAAAATGCGATTATAACAAGTTTCGTATTTTAGAATTCGGCCACATTTGTAATCGAACTTGGATTGCAGGCGAATGAGGCAACATATTGCAGCAAATTTAACGTTGATCTACTCATACTTACATTAATAACCCATAATGACTGAAACATTCGTAATCGGTGACAATAAATTTTATCCGTTCAAAATAAGTAAGGCTAACCATCAGGGATTTTCGCAAAAAATTGAAAACTTTTTATTGTTGAAATTCCGGTTCAAAATGATTATAGGTAATGTATATAACATGTTTAGCCCAAAATTACCGGTAGGACGGGTAAGGAAAGTGCGATTATAGCAAATTTCGTATTTTAGAATTCGGCCACATTTGTAATCGAACTTGGATTGCAGGCGAATGAGGCAACATATTGCAGCAAATTTAACGTTGATCTACTCATACTTACATTAATAACCCATAATGACTGAAACATTCGTAATCGGTGACAATAAATTTTATCCGTTCAAAATAAGTAAGGCTAGCCATCAGGGATTTTCGCAAAAAAATGAAAACTTTTTATTGTTGAAATTCCGGTTCAAAATGATTATAGGTAATGTATATAACATGTTTAGCCCGAAATTACCGGTAGGACGGGTAAGGAAAGTGCGATTATAGCAAATTTCGTATTTTAGAATTCGGCCACATTTGTAATCGAACTTGGATTGCAGGCGAATGAGGCAACATATTGCAGCAAATTTAACGTTGATCTACTCATACTTACATTAATAACCCATAATGACTGAAACATTCGTAATCGGTGACAATAAATTTTATCCGTTCAAAATAAGTAAGGCTAGCCATCAGGGATTTTCGCAAAAAAATGAAAACTTTTTATTGTTGAAATTCCGGTTCAAAATGATTATAGGTAATGTATATAACATGTTTAGCCCGAAATTACCGGTAGGACGGGTAAGGAAAGTGCGATTATAGCAAATTTCGTATTTTAGAATTCGGCCACATTTGTAATCGAACTTGGATTGCATGCGAATGAGATCAGGGATTTTCGCAAAAAAATGAAAACTTTTTATTGTTGAAATTCCGGTTCAAAATGATTATAGGTAATGTATATAACATGTTTAGCCCGAAATTACCGGTAGGACGGGTAAGGAATGTGCGATTATAGCAAATTTCGTATTTTAGAATTCGGCCACATTTGTAATCGAACTTGGATTGCAGGCGAATGAGGCAACATATTGCAGCAAATTTAACGTTGATCTACTCATACTTACATTAATAACCCATAATGACTGAAACATTCGTAATCGGTGACAATAAATTTTATCCGTTCAAAATAAGTAAGGCTAACCATCAGGGATTTTCGCAAAAAATTGAAAACTTTTTATTGTTGAAATTCCGGTTCAAAATGATTATAGGTAATGTATATAACATGTTTAGCCCGAAATTACCGGTAGGACGGGTAAGGAATGTGCGATTATAGCAAGTTTCGTATTTTAGAATTCGGCCACATTTGTAATCGAACTTGGATTGCAGGCGAATGAGGCAACATATTGCAGCAAATTTAACGTTGATCTACTCATACTTACATTAATAACCCATAATGACTGAAACATTCGTAATCGGTGACAATAAATTTTATCCGTTCAAAATAAGTAAGGCTAACCATCAGGGATTTTCGCAAAAAATTGAAAACTTTTTATTGTTGAAATTCCGGTTCAAAATGATTATAGGTAATGTATATAACATGTTTAGCCCAAAATTACCGGTAGGACGGGTAAGGAAAGTGCGATTATAGCAAATTTCGTATTTTAGAATTCGGCCACATTTGTAATCGAACTTGGATTGCAGGCGAATGAGGCAACATATTGCAGCAAATTTAACGTTGATCTACTCATACTTACATTAATAACCCATAATGACTGAAACATTCGTAATCGGTGACAATAAATTTTATCCGTTCAAAATAAGTAAGGCTAGCCATCAGGGATTTTCGCAAAAAAATGAAAACTTTTTATTGTTGAAATTCCGGTTCAAAATGATTATAGGTAATGTATATAACATGTTTAGCCCGAAATTACCGGTAGGACGGGTAAGGAAAGTGCGATTATAGCAAATTTCGTATTTTAGAATTCGGCCACATTTGTAATCGAACTTGGATTGCAGGCGAATGAGGCAACATATTGCAGCAAATTTAACGTTGATCTACTCATACTTACATTAATAACCCATAATGACTGAAACATTCGTAATCGGTGACAATAAATTTTATCCGTTCAAAATAAGTAAGGCTAGCCATCAGGGATTTTCGCAAAAAAATGAAAACTTTTTATTGTTGAAATTCCGGTTCAAAATGATTATAGGTAATGTATATAACATGTTTAGCCCGAAATTACCGGTAGGACGGGTAAGGAAAGTGCGATTATAGCAAATTTCGTATTTTAGAATTCGGCCACATTTGTAATCGAACTTGGATTGCATGCGAATGAGATCAGGGATTTTCGCAAAAAAATGAAAACTTTTTATTGTTGAAATTCCGGTTCAAAATGATTATAGGTAATGTATATAACATGTTTAGCCCAAAATTACCGGTAGGACGGGTAAGGAAAGTGCGATTATAGCAAATTTCGTATTTTAGAATTCGGCCACATTTGTAATCGAACTTGGATTGCAGGCGAATGAGGCAACATATTGCAGCAAATTTAACGTTGATCTACTCATACTTACATTAATAACCCATAATGACTGAAACATTCGTAATCGGTGACAATAAATTTTATCCGTTCAAAATAAGTAAGGCTAACCATCAGGGATTTTCGCAAAAAATTGAAAACTTTTTATTGTTGAAATTCCGGTTCAAAATGATTATAGGTAATGTATATAACATGTTTAGCCCGAAATTACCGGTAGGACGGGTAAGGAATGTGCGATTATAGCAAGTTTCGTATTTTAGAATTCGGCCACATTTGTAATCGAACTTGGATTGCAGGCGAATGAGGCAACATATTGCAGCAAATTTAACGTTGATCTACTCATACTTACATTAATAACCCATAATGACTGAAACATTCGTAATCGGTGACAATAAATTTTATCCGTTCAAAATAAGTAAGGCTAACCATCAGGGATTTTCGCAAAAAATTGAAAACTTTTTATTGTTGAAATTCCGGTTCAAAATGATTATAGGTAATGTATATAACATGTTTAGCCCGAAATTAGCGGTAGGAAGGTTAAGGAAAATGCGATTATAGCAAGTTTCGTATTTTAGAATTCGGCCACATTTGTAATCCAACTTGGATTGCAGGTGAATGAGGCAACATATTGCAGCAAATTTAACGTTCATCTACTCATACTTACATTAATAACCCATAATGACTGAAACATTCGTAATCGGTGACAATAAATTTTATCCGTTCAAAATAAGTAAGGCTCACCATCAGGGATTTTCGCAAAAAAATGAAAACTTTTTATTGTTGAAATTCCGGTTCAAAATGATTATAGGTAATGTATATAACATGTTCAGCCCGAAACTTTCGGTTTGGTTACATTTGGAAAGCGCGGTTATTGGAAATTTCGTAGTTTGAAATCTGGTTATATTACGTCATTGACCCTGGACTGAAGGCGAATGAGACCGAAATTTGCTTGATGGTTCACTTTACCGCTTTTTGCGACATAGTGTTTTTGTCGTAGATCTAAAAATATTTGATCATTTTGTAGGGAATCAAGAATTTTGATTTAAACATCGTTGCCAGTTTCTAATATTGTGTTTTGCAGATTTATTTAAAGCTAACGCCAGTTTATTTTCAGATATACGAAAAATAACTGTTTTAATTAATGAATTAAACTTCTTTGAACTTTTTGTTTAGGCATCAAATTATCATCGTATTCCACTCAAAATCCACAAATTTCACTTGTTCGCAATTTACGTGAGGTTAAAACCTTTTAAGAATGACTGGACTAAATTTAAATCAATTTTAATTTTTTGTCAAAACCCCATCAAAATAGAACAAATCCAAAAAACAAAATTAATTTGATTTGTAAATTAAAATTAAATTTTTTTGTTAAGTCATCAATTTCTTGAGTACGTATAAGGCCACCCAAAATCTATAATTTAAATCAATTAGTTTTTCAGAAACTATCTACAAAATAAAAATAGAAAATAGTTTTTTGAGATTTACGATTATTTTTATTTTGATTATTTATTTTTGTTATACCTTTCAAAATATTATTTTGATTATTCGTATTTCAATGTTTAAAGAAAAGCTTTTTACCTTCTTGATTAACATATCCAGCAAAATCGTAAAATAAAGAAAAAGACGAAGAATAAACAAAAAGTTTATGTTGTTTATGAAACGAGAACAATGGTTGAACACAAAACTAAGAAAACGGGGATTGGTCAAAAGAAGAAGACGCCGATTGATATGAATTCTATAGAAAATCTGTCTTCACATTTTATATGAAAAGCACATAATGGATTCAATTTCGATTTATACGAACAGATTAGTTGAAATTTATTTATTTTTGTGTGCTCAGTACTTATGTTGAATGTGCTAAAGGAATATTAAATTAGAATTTCTATCTATAGTTTAGTAGCTGATCTTGTTTTGATAAATTTCTTAGTTCCATCTACGCTGATTACCAGTAATTTGGGATTTTGAATTGTTCGACAAACTAAATTTGTTGCTCTCTAAAATATTTGGAATAGTTTTCGATTTTTATCTACAGTAATTTCAAATCAAAATCAAAATTATTTGTGACATGGAAATAATGAACGTATTTGAATAATTAACTAGAGTTAAAAAAATTTTTAAATGTTGACGCGTTACGTCCAAACGAGAATGGCGTGTGTCAGAAAATGAATACGTTTATACTGAGATTTTATGATTACATCATCGGATAATTTTTATTGTTCAATGTTGACTCGTGCATTGCAAACAAAAATATTTTTTACGATGATGTTCCGGTTCTATGATACGCAGACGTTACGCCGTAAAACTGATGATTACACCTAAACCCATTTTTGCACGGTGGATACGTTCCAAACGTTATCATGTACTAATAGAAATCGTGCAAAAAAAGACATTGAGTCTATGGTAAAATAAAAGTTATATTCCAAAAAGCTTTGAATAGTACACAGTTTTACGTTTCAGTTAGAAAAATATATCGAAATGGAGTACAAACGGGTGTTTTTGCATTGCATTTGCCGGGAAAAACACAACCAGCCATTGTTACTGAGCTACGACATTTAAATGTGAACAAAATGTTTGTGTATCGGATCATTACACGTTACAATGATACTGTTAACATCAAAAAATGTCATGGAGATGGACATCCAAAAACTGCAAGATCACCAGAAATAGTTCGAAAAGTGAAAGCCAGAATTCAACGTAATCCACGATAAGGCGCAGTTCAACTGGCTAAAAATTTCAATGTGTCTGCTTGTAGTATGCGGCGCATATTAAAAAATAAACTATAAATGAAGCTCTACAAAAGACAAAAATTGAAAAATTTAACACCTGCACAAAAGGCAGTTCGCCTAGCAAGACCAAAGGTGTTAAAACATTTGCATGGTGGCGAGCTTGAGAAGTTGGTCTTTAATGATGAAAACCTTTTTCAGGTTCAGCAATATAGCAACAAACAAAACGATCGTGTTTGGTTAGAGTGCAAATCGAAAGACAATTTAGACCAGCGAATTGATTTGCGAGAGCATGCGCCTCCACGTTTCGGGCACGTAAAAAATTCGGTAAAAACCATTAGATATTTCAACAAGCCTCGGCACCATTCCGTAAGGCCCGTGAAACCCAACGTGTTTTACAAGAAAATGTAAAATCCAAATGAAAACATTTAAAAGATAAATTCCAAAAGTAGAATAATAAATCAAAAAAAAGTTTTTCGGGAGATAGAGCACCCAGCGCTACCAAGAAATGGAAATGGTATGAAGCAATGCAATTTCAGAATGATGTTTACACGACAAATAGAAGGTAAACTTATAAATCAAATTTCTGAAACGCAATGGCCTATTTGACAATTTTTATTTATAGGACAACTGGCAATTATAATTCAAACAAAATCGATGAATACTCGGAATCAATTTTGGGGATTGATTCGGCGTGAAACCTATATTTGAAGTTGAGTGGAGTAACAGCAGTTTCGAAGTAGGACTCAACCATGATTTGAGTGTGCCATTGCCGACTAAATCGACACTACATCCAATTTCGCGAGCCAGCTGGGATCTGATATTAACAATACTGCACCTACTTCAACACCAAAGCAGAGCACATCAAAAAATAAAAAAAGCAAATTGGATGTTATTGTTGATTCGGCACGAAACGATATGAAGGAATTGATCCAAATTGCTAGCCAGTCGTTTGCGCGCCCGGAAGAAATCGCTAAGACTCCGGTCACATTATTTTTTGAGGCCCATGTCGACCCAAGTAAACGAGGCCAAAATTTCACCAGCTGATTTTGGCAGAATGCAAGTTGGAATCATCCAATTTGTTAACAAAATTTTGTATAATGGAAAAAAAGTGAGTCCATTAGGAGATGTGTAAACATGGCGTGTGTACAGTTTACTTTGAAGGAAGAAGGAATACCATTTTATTAACCAGTGTTTTTTATTTGTTTATAATTTTACGCAATTGAATTGGTAGCTAAAATAAGATACAGAAACTGTCGACTGTAACTTTTCTAATTTTCATTGAGAAACTGCACAATGGTCGTCCCATATCTCGTAGTAGATATATTACGATCTGAGTTTATTTGCACATTGAATTCGTCTCGCAGGAAGTTTATAAGTGGTTCAGCTTGAGGAACAGCAAAATTAATATTGAAATCCCCGCTCATAATCATCGGCAAAAGATGCTAGTCTCTTTGTAGAATTTTTGAAATTCTTTTAGAATATGGAGCAAGGACGAAATGTATGAACTTGATTATGTCTTCGACAGATTCATTCGGCGAGGTGAATACAACTACAGAACGCATCTTATTCCCATTGAGAAGCTGAAGTTCAGCCATGTTATTATCATCAATGAGTTGTGTTGTTACGCTCATACCAGTTGTTTGTCCAACGATGATTTCCTAGTAATATTAACATGCTCGTCATTGCTTAGCCAGATCTCGGAAAGCAATAAGATTGAGCATCCCTGCGTGACTGTGACCTTAGATGAGACTCTGGCAGTTCAATGTTAAAAACGAGACGTCATTATACCCATACTGTTAAAGTTAGCCGAAAGATTCCAGCCGAAAGATAATGCAGATAGTGTCTTGAATACAGCAAAAATCAGTCATGAACTCGAATTTAGGATCGGGTTATATCATTCGGGTGAAGGTTAAATTATTTCAGTTTATAGGAATTTAAAAATCGATAGGAGCGAGAGTATAAAGAGAGTTTAACTTTCGGCTAAAATAGTCAAGACACTATCTGCATTATCTTTCGGCTAACTTTAACAAGGTATTATACCCCCATTTAGTAGAAGACATGATCATTGATAGCCGACGTGACGAACAGCTCGTTACTAGTGATGAAGCAACATAGACAAGTTGTTCACTGTGTTTTTAATCCTCATGTACAAAGTAGGTACGTCATTTCCGTTCGTTTCATTTACAATTTTACTTTAAAGGCTAGTACTCAGTTCGATTTCACGTGAAATTTCCATACGATTTTACCAAAGTGAAATTAGAAATGAAAAATTCCACTTCTGTTTTCATTTTGTAGTACTCAGCTAACCAGCGAAAAATCAAAGTGTGTTCAATACATCAAAGATGGTGCGCATAAACTCTCAAAATTATTTTCATGTGAAAATAATGTCTCGGCACATTATTTTCACGCGAAATTTTGACATTTGATTGTATTTATTTATTTATTTAATATAAATGTTTGAAGTTCTTATGAACTTATTACATTAGTGGCAACTACTTATTTTAATTTATTTCTAATTTATCAATTGAATTAACCTATAGGTGTGCAGCAACATTTTAGCGATTCATCAACTTGAAATTGGCAAAAAATAGAATTTTGATTTTATGAAAAGAAGGTGAAGAAAAGTATTAGTACTTTCTTAGCCCTATACATATCTCACACAAGAATTAAATATCAATCGAAGTTCTTTAAAGTACTTCTTCTTTAATTCAAAGAAGACAATATCGCCATACAAAAAATGTGGAAGGATGTAAGGTTTCACCAATTGGAGTCTAAGATTGGTATTAAAACACTTCGTGGTAGCCCATAACATTCTTAATAAAAAAATTACTTGATTACAAACTATTTCGATGTGGTAACTCCAGCATAAGTACTTGCCAAAAGAGACAGAATCATCCTCCTCTCCTAGTACGCTGATTTTAGGTAGGTTGTGCGTATCACGAATTGTAGAAGATATAATAATAGATTTGGTTTTTCCAGCATTAAGTTCCAGATTATTTTCTATAGACCATTTTGTAATCAATTGAATTTCGAAATTAACAGTTCCGATAGAATTTGTTTACTCGTTGGGCCTACAAAATCTATAAATCTGCAGGTCGTCCGCGAAAAGGTGATATTTGCATTGAGTGATAACTGCAGGTAGGTCGTTTATATACATCATGAACAGAAAAGGACCTAATACCGAACCCTGGGGAACACCGCAATTAGTATAACAAGAGCTTGAGATACCTGAATTAGTTCTAACCAATTGTGATCGTTTTGATAGATATGACAAAACCAAACGACAAGCCGACATTGAAAATTTAAAACTGTTACGAAGCTTGCTAACCAAAATTGAATGATCAATTTTATCGAAAGCTTTACTGAAGTCTAGAAGAACCAGCGTACAAAGATAACCCTTATCTATGGCCCTGCGGATGTCGTCATTGATATGTAGTAAAGCACTATTAGTGCTGAAATGACGTCTGTAAGCAAACTGGTACATTGATAGTAAATTTTCCGATTCAACGTAAGTTAATATTTGTGACTGTAGTATTTTTTCAAAAACTTTAGACAAAGCAGGAAGCAGACTAATGGGGCGAAAATCAGATAAGCATTTGGGATTTTTATTCTTGGGAATGGGAATAATAATTGATTGCTTCCAACTCTCTGGAAAAATAGAAAACGTTATTAAGCTATTGAAAATATGTAGTAAGTAGCAATCAACCTTTGGTAAAATAAGTTTAACAAACTTAATTGGTATTTCGTCAACTCCAACAGCGTTTGATTTAACGGAATCTAAAGCATCCATAAGGTCAGTGATATCGATGTTTTTAAAACTAATACATCAAAAGTTAGTAACCCCGCTGAACCTGCACTGTTAAGAGAAAAATAATTATTGAACTCATTTGGTGAAAATTGTGGTGATGGTTTTTCGTTGGATGATAGAAAGGGACCAACAGATTTTAAATTTTTCCAAAAAGCTTTTGAAGGAAGGGATGGGTGCAATATAGATGAAAAATATTTGGCCTTTGCGCGTTTTATAATATTATTAACCCTATTTCGTACAGCTTTATATTCTTGGTACAGTTCAACTCTTCTTGTACGCTTCCACCGACGTAAAATAAAATCCCTGAAATTTATGGTATCCCTGATCTCATCATTGAACCAAGGCGGCTGTTTAGGTTTGGGTGATATAGTCCTTAGTGGTACAAATTCTTCAAACAAGTCTACAACTAGTTCTGTAAAGTATACTACTTTATCAACAGGGTTGTTAAAATTGTACACCATGCTCCAATTTAAATTATTGCATTTATCAAGCAAATCTGATAATCTAATGCTATTGTAAAAATAAAGAAGATCGTGATCACTAAATCCAACCGAGATATGGTTATGAAATACAATTGTATCCGTATTAGAAATAATACAGTCCAATAATGAACTAGAGTGTGACGTGAAATATGTTGGCTCGGTCTTCACAGGAGTGAGAGAAAATTCAGTTAGCAACATTTTAAATTTCTTCGTTGTCGATTTAGTTTCTTTGAGGTCACAATTGAAGTCACCGCACAGTACAATATCATTATAGTTAACACTATAATTTTGCAAGAAGGCCCCAAAATCTTCAAGGAAACGTTTATTCGGCGGTTTATATGCAACAACCAACAACACCTTACCTGCTCCGAATAATAGTTCTATGAGCATTACCTCCAAATTAGGTGCACAATGACCATGTACCAGTTTATATCGAATGCCTGATTTCAGGAAAACGCAAATTGAAGAATCCAAATTTCGGTCCAATCGTAATATATCATATCCGTATTTGGCAGTAAACCAATTTTTTAAAACCACAAGTCTATAAATTCTAATTAAAGTCAATTTAATTTAATTTATTTACGTAAAATAAACAAATTCATTTATGTTTGTCTACAAATTTAAAGTCGCTGAAGTTGACCCGAAATATCAGCCCGAAATTTTTGGTAAGTTTCTTCGCTAAAGTGTAGTCATCCCGAAAAAATGTACGCCTAGAAAAAGTGTAGTCTCATCCCGAAAAATATAATATGAATAGTGTTATGTACACTATGGAAAAACATGTAATCGTTATTTTGTGTAGTTGTATTACCAGTATATTATTATAAATTATTTTAGTTTTATTACTGTAGTAATAAACTTAGTAATATTACAGTATTACAAATCTTAAAGAAACGGTAAAATATAAAAATATTAGAAATTTAAAAATTTTAATTAAGAAAAATATAAATTAATTTGTGATAAAAAGATATATGAGTGTATAATTTCTTCGTGTGAACGGATTTAAACAGAATCCTCAAAACATTTATAAAAACAATATCGAAATTGTTGTAACGCAAAATCCTTAATGGAACCAACACTATAAATACACAGCACTAGTGGTATGTACGATTAGCTAGAGAATAAGTGAAAGATCCTGGCAAAAACCATTTACATATGATATGGTTAAAAAATGCAAATCACCGCAAAACGACATTTTTGTGAAATTCGAACATATGGCCCAACCTTAACTTCAGTGGAGCCAATCCTAGAGATAAAGGAGATTAGTGGCAAATACGGCTATTTAGGTCTCGCTGGGATAAATAATGCAAATTTTGGTTTACATTTGCATAGAGCGACATTTTTGTGGGAGTTTTGTCAGCTATCTCACTCCATGTGGGCCGGTGTTCCTTTTCCTTATGTTTCATGATGAATGACAGGTCAGCATCCCGTAATTGCTCCTTCTTGATCATTTCATCAGTCCATTCCTCATCTGGTAATACTTGCATAAGCCGAATATCGATGATGTTTTCCTTACCCTCCACACGCCCACAATGCTTGCATTCCACGGGACATGGCCTTCTTGATAATGCGTCGGCATTTCCATGTGCGCTTCCCTTCCGATGTTCAATTTGGAAATCGTAGCTTTGCAAACGTTCGATCCAACGTGCCACTTGTCCCTCTGGATTTTTGAATTGTAACAACCAGCGCAAAGCTCCATGATCCTTCCTTAGAAGAAATTTTTGGCCATAGAGGTACTTATGGAAGTGCTTAACACATTCCACTATAGCCAACAACTCTTTCCGTGTTACACAATAATTCCGTTCCGGTTTTGATAACATCTTGGAGTAATATGCAATAACTCGCTCCTCACCATTTGTTGCCTGTGATAATACTCCTCCTATACCATCATTACTTGCATCGGTGTCCAAAATGAATTTAACGTTGGGTATAGGGTATGCGAGGATTGGTGCTTCGCATAATCGTCGTCTTAGTTCCACAAATGCCTCTTCTTGATCATCCTTCCATTCGAATGCCTTGTTCTTCCTGGTTAACTCGTGTAAACTCTTTGCAATATTGGCGAATCCTGGCACGAACCGTCTATAATAGGTACACAATTGTTACGGATCACCTTGCGACTAACACGTCTTGGTTGGGTAGCTTCGCCAGAATGTGGGAGGTTCATTTGTCGCTAGGTTTTTGAGGATCCAACAAAACAAACTTACGTGTTAATAATAAAAAAAAATATCAAAATCATATGCGGGATGCAATAGTTCTGCATATCACGACTCTCATCATCACCCAAATAACAAAAAGACTTATCTTAGCATTTTTCTTTTTAAATCAATCGAACAAACTATATTTATAAATCATTAATGCTATGATATATGTTAATAAAAATATATGTAAATGTATCGTTCTTCTTTTATGTTAAATAAAAAAACTAATTAAGAATATTTCCCTATGAATAGGCTAATCGAACGAAGTGAAATATTTTTCGCCGAAAGAAATAATGAGACACATTTTCTGATTTAAAATTTAGATTGTGAATCAATGCTATAATCAAAAAAAATATATAGAAAAAAATAAGAGGGAAAAACTCACCTGTGCGTCCAAAGAGCTCTTCTTCTGCGTGGTTGTTTTATATTTGTGCTAAACGGAGCTTAACATGCAAAAATATTTTTTTTTCATACACACTAATTCACTCACTGTACAATTAAGATAAAAAACTGAATTTAAGTTAATTAAGTTAAACCAAGAGCACTACTATTCGAAATAGGGAAATATGAATTATTCACTAAATTATCACTAAATAATACTAAATTGAGTAAAGACTAGAAAAATTAATAACGCGCGATTTTTTCGTAAACGTCAACTCCGGTTGGCCTTGTATAGCATTCGTCCCGTTCATCCATATATCCGTGCAATTTATATTTTTTTGATTTTAACCGCCAAATTATGCATTCCGTTCAATTAATGAAATGGTTATTAGTAAATTAATGGGGCCCGTCTACCCGCTCCAATAGCTTGCGATAAAAGCCTTAACGAAATAAAATCAAATGGAAAATATTTGTTAGACGCGTTAACAAAATTGCAAAATTTAAACTTACGTATAGGCTTATTGCGTAATTATCACAGCAGATATTCCGGTAATTCTGACACGTAATTGTTACAGTTTCAACCACACCCTTGTTACCGAACTATTTGGAAATTTCATATACTATGTATATAATTTTTATATTTTAACTTAACCGGCACGGCTCACTAGTTTTATTAATTATTAATTAGTTAAATTTTTCTTTATTTTATTTTCACAATATGATTATTGGCTTAGGTTGACTGACCTCAAACATCAACTGATCACCACAATATTTAATTGGTTTATGAAAGCTGCGGTTATACATAGACTCTCACACATACCTTTAACTCAATGCTTTTTTCTCAAATAATTATCAGTAATTGCTATCAAATACGATAACATCTCTCGATACATTGATGTTATTTATTCTAAAAACATTATTACTCACGTATATATACTTATTATACAAGCAAACAAGTACAAATAACAAATACCATTCTAAAGCTCACGCGCGTCATCATTCAACCAATGATGGGTAGTACCAAAACACAGTTGATATTACATGAGAACCAGCGACATTCGTTACAGGGCAGGTTCACATTGTTCATTTGAACAAGATGAAGCTGAGGAAAGGAGATATACTACAAACGAATGTCTTTGCAATGGAAATTACCGAGTATCTTGCCGAATCCATCTTTGATCTCATAGTTAACAGATCCAATCTTTTTGGAGACAATTCCTCTAGTAAACTGTGGCGCAAATTTCGCGGAGAATTTTTTTAGGGCATCACTTTGGTAATGAGTGCGCACGAAAACTGATTGCCCAACTTGATATTCAATGGGACGTGTTCTTAGATTATACCGTTTCGCGCTCCTCTCATACGCTTTCTCGATATTTTGTTTCACCTCGATGTGAAGTAAAGAAAGTCTTTCTGGGAGTGGTAGTATTATTTCTCCTTCTGATATATTCCCCAATTCCCTGAGTATCTTATAATCTTGGGCATGATTTATTTTATGATAACCAAACATAAGGAAGTGTGGTGTATTCTTTGTGGTATCATGAATCCCATTACGCAGAGCCGATCCAATCTCATGTAGATGTTTATCCCAGGTATTATGTTTATTTGATATGTAAGAACGAATCGCCGCTAATACAGACCGGTTAACCCGTTCGGACAAGTTCGACTGTGGCGAATATATAGCCGTCTTTGAGTCAAATACTGCGTATTCTTTTAAAAATTCACGATATTCAGAACTTTTAAATTGCGTGCCGTTATCCGAGTGTATTGTCTCGGGCACTCCGAATACACTAAAAACATTACTCTTTAAAAATTCAATAATTTGGTGGGATGTACCCTTGGTGAGTGGTTTGAGGAGGACAAATTTAGTCAGATGGTCAAGAACTATAAGAATAATCGTATTTCCTTTTGTTGATCTAGGGTAGGGCCCAAGGAGATCGATATAAACCCGCTGCCAAGGTCGTTCCACGTTAAACTTCTTTCCCATAGGAGGTTTCATTAATTGATTTGATGCCTTAGTTGTCTTACATATTTCGCATTCTCTAATGTAGTTCTTTACCTGGTTTATCATCCCCGGCCAAAAATACAGTCTTCGGAGCCTGTGGAGTGTTTTCGTTATACCGCCGTGTGATGCTAGCGGATCATCATGTTCGACCTGAATCAATTTTTGACGCAAACCGATCGGAATCCATAATTTCCAGGTCGACACATTCGTTAATTCTTCTTGTCTCCTTGGTTCAAGTCTAATGAATATGTGGGAATCATTAATACGGAAAGCAGGATATTTCGCGGGTTCCTTTTCAATCTTATTAAACAGTTCCACATATTCCGGTTCTTTGAATTCATCCGACTCTAAATCAATTTCCGAAATCATTTTTCCTATGCTAGACATGTACTCTTCATTCGTATCGCAATAGATGCGTGATAATGCATCCGGTACTACGTTAAATTTTCCGTGTTGGTGTTTTATAAAGAATTTAAAGCCTTGAAGCTTCAAGCTCCACCTTGCTAGTCTACCGCTGAGATCTTTATTGTTCATGAGCCATTTCAGGCTTGCGTGATCGGTAATGAGCGTAAACTCGTGCCCTTCTACGTATGCTCTAAATTTTTTTACTGCAAGGATCGCAGCTAAACACTCGAGCTCTGTTACACAATAATTTTTTTGAGCTTTGTTTAGTTTTTGAGACGTGAACGCTATGGGGCGTTCACATCCATCGGCATCTTCTTGATATAACACAGCCCCTACTCCTTCGGTGCTAGCATCACAACGGATGAAAAACGGCTTGTCATACGAAGGATTAACCAAAACGGGAGAGGTAGTGAGAGATTTTTTTAATTTTTCAAAAGCTTCCTGAGCAGCTGGAGTCCACTGGAACTTCCCTTTCTTGAGACAGTCTGTGATAGGAGCACTCATTGTTGCGTAATTCGTAATAAACCTCCGGTACCAGCCTGCCATACCAAGGAAACGTCTGGTTTGTTTTACGTTTTGGGGTACCGGGAAGCTTACTATTGCGTCAATCTTCTGTGGATCAGGTCTTAGTCCGTGTTCTCCTACCAGATATCCTAAGTAACGTATCTCTCTCATCAGAAATTTGCTTTTGTCAACGTTGATAGTCAGTCCCGCCGTCCGTAATAAGTTTGCGACCAACTCTAGCAAAGTAAGGTGCTCCGCCAATGTGCCGGTGATGATCATCAAATCGTCCAGATAAACGAAAACTTTATCATGGAGTTCATGTGGGATCACCTTGTGCATCAACCGGCACATTGACTGGGCTGCATTACACAGCCCAAACGGCATCACCTTAAATTGGTAGAGTGGCCGCCCTGGTACCGTAAATGCAGTTTTGTCCCTGGAAGGTTCCGCAAGCGGAACCTGCCAGAATGCGTCCTTCAGGTCTATTCCTGTTATGTATTTTGTCTCAACTAACCGTCCTAAGAGTCCGTCGATGTTTGGGAGAGGGTATGCGTCTTTTTCAGTTACGGAGTTCAGTTTACGTGCGTCCAAGCATAGTCTAGTCTTACCGTTCGCCTTTTTCACTATTGTTACCGGTGAGCTCCAGGCGCTTTTGCTCACTTCAATCACTCCTAATTTGAGCATTCTATCTATTTCATCGTATAGGGACCGCTGAACTGCCGGAGAAACGGGATAGTATCTTTGTTTAATCGGCTTACAATTTTTTATGAGCTCAATTTCGTGTTCGTGAAGAGTCGTTTTCCCCAGGCCAGTAGTAGACGAAGGGAATAATTTTATTATTCGCTCTAAATTATTTTTGTCTCTTTCGTTTAATTGGTGCACATTCTCGTCCATAGGCCGTACAACTGTTTCAGAGATTTGGCTTATATTTAGATTCGGGATGATATTAAAACGTTCCCAAAAATCAATTCCGAGGTATAAGCAACATTGAAGGGTTGGAACGATACTCAATTTTATTAATTCCGTTTTATTTTTAAATGTTATCGGTAACCAAACATAGCCTTCGATCTTATTGCGAGTACCATCGGCAGTTTTAATGAACGAATGCAATTTCTTAAATTGGATACCCTCATTAGCAAGAAATTCTAGAGCTCCTTTACCCAAGACACTTACTGATGCGCCGCTGTCTAACAGGCCGTACATAGGTGTCGAAGACACAATCACTTGTATATACGGACGCGGATCGTCCTTAAAAACTCGATGTACTACTGAAGCAATACACTTTTTAAAGGACCTTTTTAAGCAAAAATAGTTTATGGAACGATTAACGCGTCTTTTGAGAAGTTTTTGTTGTTGAGACAAGTCAGGTTTGAAGGTTTCAGTATAAGTAGGAATGTTGATTGAACTTAAGGGTTTTGGGAAATCGAGGAATTCTTCATTACCGTTTTGTTGTTCGTTTCCGAGCGTGGAGCCCTCGACATATTCACACTCGGTTGCACGTTTCCCTGAGTAAATTTTATGCAATTTTGGCAATTTGGTTTACGAACATTTGAAGCTCCACAACCAAAGCAAAAGATGTTAATGAATTCTTCGTTACAGTCTTGGTATCTATGACCAATCGCCTTGCAATTCCAGCAAATAAGATTTAACTGGCGATCACCAGTGTAATTCAGTTTTTCTGTATTTTTCTTAAATGCTTCGATCAATGGAGATTCATCCTCTTTAGTCAACGAGTGGCAAATTTGATTTGCGTTTGGTTGGACTATTTTGCATTCGCTAATATTCATTTCTTTCACGTCATCGCTAAGCTCATTTATTCCAGCACGGCGTCGAGGAAAATTATCGGTGAACCGTCGGGGGTCATATCCAGTTTCTTCCCACAGTTGCTCGTATCTTTGGCACAATATTCTCAATTCTTCCAACGAAGTAAGAGATTTCTGGTACGGTAGCGTAACATTTTTCAGAGCTGGGTGCATATTTTGGCAAAGCCTGTATATTAGTTCTCTAGGAGTTAATCGATTTTGAAGCCTTGCATTTAACTTTTGGATACTTAAGGCAAATTGCGAAAAGGTTTCTTTTGTCTGACGCTTACGAAGTATCTGTTCGCGGATTTCCTCCTCAAAGTCGTAGCTACTAAAGTATGATATCATAGCGTCTTTCATAGTACTCCAAGAAGCATCAGGGTTATCTAGTTTAAACACCCAGAACCAATCCTCAGCAGTTTTTGACAAAAACAGGTGTATGACTTTAGGTAAATGCATCTGCGGGAAGCCATCATCTTTGGCCATTTGCTCAAATCGATACACAAAATCGTGAACGTTTGTGGTATTGCTACCATCAAAGGTCAAATTCCATTTCTGTCGAATTTTATAAAAATCAGACATGCGGAACTTTGATTGTATAAATTGTTCTCTTGCGGTAGGTTGCGGTTGATACACAAAACTTTGAGTTTCGTTAAGAGATCCGCGATTTTGTTTAATATTTTGTTGTTTTTGATCAAGTGTTCGGAGTAGATGCTCTCGAGATTCCCCAATGAGACTACCAGAAGGCATCTCCGAAGCAATTTTAAATTTTGGCTCGCGAGTAGTGGAAACTATTTTTGAGTCTACCTTTGATAACACGTTTGAATTCGTATTGGTTTGCATTTTTCTTTCATTAATAAAATGAGATTGTGAATTAATTTGATTTTCTATGGATGCTTGCCTGCCTTGTGCTGACAGAAAGATGTTATCTGCACCCTGAGATAATTGACTAACAGTGGGGGAAACACTGAGATCCTCATTTGAGCTTGCAGTAGTAACAATTGGGATAGGTTCAGCATTTGCTTGATTTTTTTGATCTTGGGATTCCTTCCATAACTTCTCATACCATTTACGTCCCCTACGTAACGAGGTAAAAATTGTACTACGGCACTGATTGTCTCCGAATGAGTTTATGAGCCTTTCCATACGATCTTTATAATGTATTACTTTCGAAAGAGCAAAATTTATAAATTCCTCAGATGGTGAAGGTCCTTCTTGTTGCGCTAGCTTTGCGATTTCGTCTAACCGATCTTTACAGACCTGTGCCTCCGCATCGGGATCATCTATTACATGTGATTTTGTTGGCTTAAACTTTCTATCTGAATTTTCTGTAATCAGCAGGTTTGTAAGTACCGTATAGGCGTCAGTTACTTTGCTTGATAGACCTCTTACTTGAAATTCTACTTCCGCCTCAGAGTCTGTTAGTTTACTAAGATATATTTTGGGCTCCATTTTGTGTAAATTAATTAGGCTCGAATATTCAAATGGATATAATACTAACTCGTTATAGTTTAATACTACAAAAAAAACATCGAAGAAAAAAAAGACTTCAAATTGATTGAGTTTGATCTGACTCGATGATCTTTAGAATGTATATTCGTTAATATTATAGAAAAACAAAACACGATAACCGGGTTTTTACTTAGTCTAAATATTGGTATTACCAATATCCCAATATTTGATAACAATAAAAAAAATTATATCGTAATTTATAAAGCGAGCAATATTAAATAATCAAAATTAATTGTATTTGATATTATACCAATATACTGTAATATTTAGATGCAGAAAAAAAAATAAATTTGGGTAATGATGATTGTTCAATGACAACAGAACCAAGCATCTACAGATAGTAGCATGTATCTTGAAGGATGACGGATATTTATTACGGAATTTAAATTAAACAAAATTGAGAATTCGACAAAAGGATATAATCAATGACGTTTCGAGGGGATAAGTACCATAGAGTCACTATGTAATCGACCAAAGAAACTCAAGATGAAACCAATCATCAACATTCTCTAACTAAGTAACATATGAATTTTCTCAATTTCCTATCAAGCCTTGCAACCTGGAAAATTCAATACGAATTCATGTGAAGTCATCACGTTTCGAATATTGACTGTTCAAGGAGCAAAAATGACAGAACATCAAGAAATTGCTATATAACTGAACTAATATTTGATAAGATTTACTGCAAAGTCATTGAGTATTCGATCATCAAATAAAATTCAACTATTGCAACATTAGGAAAAAAAACTAATTGCACTGAGAAAAACAATGGTATAACCTCCCGCTACTATATTCAATTACTTAAAAAGGAAAAAGAAACTAAAAATAAATTAATTAGCATAAGCGGTCTTAGCGGTTACACCCGTTGGACAGAGAGGCCGTCTGGATGTCTTTTTAAGACTACCTAAAAAAAACAAACTGTTCAAGGTTACGTCACCATACGAGATGTGTCTTGAAACATGCGATATTTGACCTTAAGACCACATGGTTAAACAACTTCAATGACCTTCAGGTCCCTGCTCGGGCGCCATTTTGTTACGGATCACCTTGCGACTAACACGTCTTGGTTGGGTAGCTTCGCCAGAATGTGGGAGGTTCATTTGTCGCTAGGTTTTTGAGGATCCAACAAAACAAACTTACGTGTTAATAATAAAAAAAAATATCAAAATCATATGCGGGATGCAATAGTTCTGCATATCACGACTCTCATCATCACCCAAATAACAAAAAGACTTATCTTAGCATTTTTCTTTTTAAATCAATCGAACAAACTATATTTATAAATCATTAATGCTATGATATATGTTAATAAAAATATATGTAAATGTATCGTTCTTCTTTTATGTTAAATAAAAAAACTAATTAAGAATATTTCCCTATGAATAGGCTAATCGAACGAAGTGAAATATTTTTCGCCGAAAGAAATAATGAGACACATTTTCTGATTTAAAATTTAGATTGTGAATCAATGCTATAATCAAAAAAAATATATAGAAAAAAATAAGAGGGAAAAACTCACCTGTGCGTCCAAAGAGCTCTTCTTCTGCGTGGTTGTTTTATATTTGTGCTAAACGGAGCTTAACATGCAAAAATATTTTTTTTTCATACACACTAATTCACTCACTGTACAATTAAGATAAAAAACTGAATTTAAGTTAATTAAGTTAAACCAAGAGCACTACTATTCGAAATAGGGAAATATGAATTATTCACTAAATTATCACTAAATAATACTAAATTGAGTAAAGACTAGAAAAATTAATAACGCGCGATTTTTTCGTAAACGTCAACTCCGGTTGGCCTTGTATAGCATTCGTCCCGTTCATCCATATATCCGTGCAATTTATATTTTTTTGATTTTAACCGCCAAATTATGCATTCCGTTCAATTAATGAAATGGTTATTAGTAAATTAATGGGGCCCGTCTACCCGCTCCAATAGCTTGCGATAAAAGCCTTAACGAAATAAAATCAAATGGAAAATATTTGTTAGACGCGTTAACAAAATTGCAAAATTTAAACTTACGTATAGGCTTATTGCGTAATTATCACAGCAGATATTCCGGTAATTCTGACACGTAATTGTTACAGTTTCAACCACACCCTTGTTACCGAACTATTTGGAAATTTCATATACTATGTATATAATTTTTATATTTTAACTTAACCGGCACGGCTCACTAGTTTTATTAATTATTAATTAGTTAAATTTTTCTTTATTTTATTTTCACAATATGATTATTGGCTTAGGTTGACTGACCTCAAACATCAACTGATCACCACAATATTTAATTGGTTTATGAAAGCTGCGGTTATACATAGACTCTCACACATACCTTTAACTCAATGCTTTTTTCTCAAATAATTATCAGTAATTGCTATCAAATACGATAACATCTCTCGATACATTGATGTTATTTATTCTAAAAACATTATTACTCACGTATATATACTTATTATACAAGCAAACAAGTACAAATAACAAATACCATTCTAAAGCTCACGCGCGTCATCATTCAACCAATGATGGGTAGTACCAAAACACAGTTGATATTACATGAGAACCAGCGACATTCGTTACACAATCCAAGGAAGCTCCGTAATTCATGTAAGTTTTTGGGTCGTGGCCATTCCTTCACTGCTGCGATCTTGTCTTCATCGGTATGGATTCCATTGGTTGTTACCTTATGACCCAAATATTTTACTTCCGTTCTAAATAGTTTGCATTTCTTTGGGCTTAGCTTCAATCCGGCCGCTTGTATCCGATCCAAAACCTCTGCCAAATTCCTTAAATGCTCGTCGAAATCCTTGCCCATAACGATGATGTCATCCAAATATACGAGGCACGTCCTCCAATGTAATCCCTTTAGCACGCACTCCATTAGCCGTTCAAAAGTCGCAGGGGCGTTACATAATCCGAATGGCATAACGTTAAATTTCCATAATCCGTTACCCACACTGAATGCCTTTTTCTCACGATCTTCCTCCTGGACTTCCACTTGCCAATAGCCGCTTTGCAGATCTAATGTCGAAAATATTCGAGCACCCGATAATGTGTCTAACGTGTCATCGATCCTTGGCAATGGGTAACTATCCTTTTTCGTCACAGCATTTAATTTTCGGTAATCCACGCAGAATCTCATGCTACCATCCTTTTTCTCGACTAACACCACTGGTGAACTCCATGGACTGCTTGATGTTTCAATTACCCCTGCTGCTTGCATATCTTTTACCATTCGATCCACTTCTCCTTGCTTTGCCAATGGTAATCTCCTGGGTGGTTGGCGAATCGGCATTTCTGCTCCTGTATCTATTCGATGTTTTACCATTGTGGTTCTCCCATTATTGTCCGATGTACTGCAGAATATTGGCATGTACCGCTCGAGCAATTGTTTTGCCAAATTTTTCTGTTCCATGGTAAGATCTTCGGTCCATTTCTCCATGAGTTGATCTATAATCTCTTTCTGCCCTTGCGAGTTAGCCGTCTTAATCGGATTTTTCTGCTCGCACTTCACTATCGCAGATATTTCTTCGCATTTTCCGATTATTGCCCCTTTCTTGATGGTTTTCGTCTTATCCGAGAGATTTAGAGTCCTAATTGGTACTCTATTATCGCTGTCTGGTTTCACCAGAACTTTCCCGATCATAATTTCTCTGGCTCCGCTCTCCGCTTTATTGGCTTCCACAACCCACAACCTGGGTGGCCCAGAACCTCCCTCCAATCTTGCCCATACTATTGTTTCCGAGTTCGGTGGCAGCTTCTCCCGATGATCCATTATAATTTGCCTGGTCGTTTCTCCTATAGCGCTAACGTGAAGTGGCAACTCGATATTATCGTAGGTTAAAACACCCCGTCCGACATCCACCACGAAGCCATTCGTTCTCATGAAGTCCATTCCCAAGATGACTTCGTCTACAACATCTGCAACCAGCACCTCGTGTTGAAAGCGATTTCGCCCAATTCTTATTTTGACGACCTTTTTTCCTTTTATTGCTGAATTTTCTCCAGTCGCCGTTCGTAATTTCATTCCATTTGCTGGTTCTATAATTCCATAGATAATATCCTCACGAACAATCGTATGAGATGCTCCCGTATTCAGCGTGATCATGCATTTCTTCCCATCAATATCGGCTTCAATTGTCAAGCTATCACCGCATCTTGCTACTCTCAAAACATGGATGGAGGTTATGGGGCAATCGGTTGTGGGAGTCAGCGTCTGCCCCTTCAAACGGACTCTTTTTAGTTTAACGACTCTGCTGTCGTCTGACTCTCCTTTCTGGATTCTATCTGCTCCTCGTTTGATCTACGCTTCATAGGAGATGGCGACCTTGCTCGTTTCTTCTTAATCTCCCAACAGTCCCGTGAGATGTGACCCATTCTATCACATACCCAGCATCTAATCCTGCCACTTCCATCTCTGAACCTTGGCGTAGCCCGCGCAGTGTCTATTCTGGAATCAATCTCCACTCGGCGAATTTTCATTGCTGGTTTGATGATGGTTTGCGCAGTTTCGTTTGTTAACGCACAAACGATGGTTTCCGTGAAAGTTGCCTTAGGTGACAACATCACCGCTCTGCGCGTCTCAGGATCTCGAATACCGTCAATGAATGCATCTATTTTAATTCGCTCCATGTAATCGGCCGACATATTTGAATGTGCTAAATGCGCGAGCCGCTCAATTGCCGATGAAAATTCCTGTAGTGATTCTCCTCCTCTTTGGTATCGACCCTTCAATTCAATGCGATAGATTTCTCGTTTGTGGTCACTTCCGTATTTTCGATCTAACGCCTTCATAATTCCCATGTTAACGTTCCGTTCCTGCTCGGGAATGATTTGTAATATTTCTGCCGCTTCGCCTTTAAGAGCCACAATTAACGCTGCAACACATTGTTCTTCAGTCCACTGATTTTGCTTAATGGCCGTTTCGAATTGGAACTTAAAAATACTGAAGGATGTTGTTCCATCAAATGTTGGTGGTTTTATCTTAACTGCATTAACCGTCTGGATCACTTGCTCTGTCGTTCCATTCGCCTTGAGATCTTGGAGCTCCTTCTCGAGACGTTTAACTTCCGTTTGAAAATCTTGTTTAACTGATTCAAATTTTTGTTGAACCGTCCCTTTAACATTTTGAATTTCTGCGTGTACTTCTGTTTGCAGTTTTTCCACTTTACCGTGTAATGTAGAAGATAACTCCAAAAACCTCTCACCGTTTGTACGTCCTTTTCTTTCTTATCCATACTCGAAATCATACACGTCTGGATTTAAACCTTCCTTCTCCATGGCCTCACGTAGTCGCTCCACCAAACTAGCGTTTGTGCCTTCACTGGCCAAACCTCGCCGTGTCAGTTGCTCCTTTAATTGCGCAAGCTTTAATCCGTAGAGAATCAATTTCCTTATTATTCACAATCCCACCGCTGTCACCAATTGTTACGTTTTTGCCTTGTCAATTAATTATTACAATTATAACACATTTTTTAATTATCACTTTAATAATCGCTTTAATAATCACTTTAATAATCTTTCTATTTAACCTTCACTGTATCACGTTTAAAATAATACTCAGCATTCCACGTCAACGCGCGCCTTTATATACCAAAATATTTGTTTCTAGAATAATCCTAAATGCGCAGCAAATATGTTAGTATAGAAATACGCCTAAATGTTGAGTATAAATTTAAATGTAATTGAACAATTAATGAAATTAACTTATTCTATTCTATTCTAGGTGTCACCGTAACAATACGTTAAAATTGAAAATTCTCCAAATAAAATTTCATTTCTATTTGAGCGAAAATAAATAGATTTTTGGAGACCGCAGTAAAATTTCATTTCATTTTGAACTGAGTACTAAGCTTAATACAAAAATGTTTGATAGGCACGAGTAACACATCAAAAAATTAACTTTTATAGAAAAATTAACAGTATTTATTTTTATTAGTTACATCTGCTGGCATTGAACCTTCTAAACATCCGATATTGAGGCAGAGGATCGACTTCGTTTCGTCAACCACCTGGCATCATTTCATTTTCCTCATTAGTGTGAACCACAAAACTGTTTGGGAAGTATAGTTGGCAGAGTCGTGCAGCCTTAAAAATTTGTGGATAACTAATGTGGCTCGTACCATTTTCTCGGCAATCTCGGGGAACATATTTAAGGAATTTCCGACAACACGAAATTTCGCCGTTAAAATGCCAAAAACGTTTTCGATTTTTACTCTCGCCGATGAAAATTTTTTATTTAACAACTTATCTTTTGTCAGAAGTCGCCCAGAATATGGCCGCATAAAATTGTGTGGTATTAGAAATGCGGCATCACCGATGAAGAAACATGGGAACTTTTCATTCGTTGGGCGCAATTTATTCGTCTTTGGTATATTAATATTGCCTTGCAATATCTCATGCCCGAAGCCACTCATATTCAAAATTCCACCATCACTCTGGCTCCCATATGCACCAAAATTTACGGCCGAAAATACATAGTATTGCTGTCACATGCTGCTAGCAAAACAATGCTTTGGTACTTTTTGTAGTTGTAATATTGGGAACCAGAATGCGGTGGAGATTGTATTCGTATGTGCTTCCCATCGATTGCATCTGCGACATTAGACAATCCAGTATTAGTATAAAAGTCATCAATAATTTTTACGTACTCCCCTTCAGTCGGTGGAGACAGGTAGATGCTGCTCAACTCATCCCAAATTATTTGGCACACCTCTAATACAATTTCAACCACGATTGATACTCCAATGCGAAAACATAAAGACAATATTTGCCATATGCTGGACCATGGGCTAAATATCTAAAAGTTACAATTAAATGAATTAGCATTATATTAATATTACATTAATTCAAAATAGCTGTAGTAATCTTACACTAGTGTCAAAATCAATCTAAATTCAGGATCAATCAGGAGTCGGTATAAAATTTTTATTTTTAATTTATTTGTTAATAAATTATGTAAAATTTCGAACTTCATTATTCCCATTCATAGTAGCTTTCCTAAATCGCTCTGGATCTTGTTCTTTAATTTTCAGAAACAATTTAGAAAGTAATCCGAGCATTTCCCGTTCATTCTCCGTAAATATTTCACGAGTCTTTCTTCGCACAATCGAACTAATTTGATGAATTGAAGGTAACACAATGTATGTGAAGTTGGCCCGAAAAGTAACCCGAAAAAAATGTGTCTTTGCTTAATCGGTAATATTTTCGGGCTGGCCCGAAAAATTTAGAAAAACTGCATTACCTTTAATTATCATTCCGAAAATTTCTTTACATCAACATACTACGACAAGATTTGACCTTACAAGCCAACACGAAAAAATAGAGAACAAATTGTTGAATAAATATATAACACGTATGTAGATATGTATCCATGTACATATATAAAAAACAAATTTAGTGAAAATTTCAAAAAATAGTCTCAAAAATACGAGTTAAAGATATTACGTAAGATTAAAAAAAAATACTAAAACATTTTGAAATAAGGCGTTTAAACAGGGATAGCCTGAAACTTCGGCCACTGTCGAAAATAAGTCTACGTTATTTAAAACCTAAATAATGTAGCCCCATTTCTGTACGAGTTGGAAAGGAGGTTCGCACCAGTCTCAGTGTGTAACGATTTTCAACAAAAAAATTACTAAGAAATTTTCTTCTGTGGCGGTTTTCACAGGGATTACCTGAAACTTCGGCGACTGTCGAAATTTAGTGTAGGCCATTTGGAATCCAAATAATGTAGCCATATTTCTGTACGAGGTGGAAATGAGGTTCGCACCAGTCTCAGTATGTAACGATTTTCAACAAAAAAATTACTAAGAAATTTTCTTCTGTGGCGGTTTTCACAGGGATTACCTGAAACTTCGGTGACTGTCGAGATTTAGTGTAGGCCATTTGGAATCCAAATAATGTAGCCCCATTTCTGTACCAGGTGGAAAAGAGGTTCGTACCAGTCTCAGTATGTAACGATTTTCAACAAAAAATTTACTAAGAAATTTTCTTCTGTGGCGGTTTTCACATGGACTACCTGATACTTTGGCGACTGTCGAGAATAAGAGTAGGCCATTTGGAATCCAAATAATGTAGCCCCATTTCTGTACGAGTTGGAAAGGAGGTTCGTACCAGTCTTAGTATGTAACGATTTTCAACAAAAAAATTACTAAGAAATTTTCTTCTGTGGCAGTTTTCACAGGGATTACCTGAAATTTCGGCGACTGAAACGGGGCTATTTGGATTCCAGATGGTCTACACTTAATCTAGACAGTCTCCGAAGTTTCAGGTAATCCCTGTGAAAACCGCCACAGAAGAAAATTTCTTAGTAATTTTTTTGTTGAAAATCGTTACATACTAAGACTGGTACGAACCTCCTTTCCACCTCATACAGAAATGGGGCTACATTATTTAGATTCCAAATGGCCTACACTAAATCTCGACAGTCACCGAAGTTTCAGGTAATCCCTGTGAAAACCGCCACAGAAGAAAATTTCTTAGTAATTTTTTTGTTGAAAATCGTTACATACTAAGACTGGTACGAACCTCCTTTCCAACTCGTACAGAAATGGGGCTACATTATTTGGATTCCAAATGGCCTACTCTTATTCTCGACAGTCACCGAAGTTTCAGGTAATCCCTGTGAAAACCGCCACAGAAGAAAATTTCTTAGTAAATTTTTTGTTGAAAATCGTTACATACTAAGACTGGTACGAACCTCCTTTCCAACTCGTACAGAAATGGGGCTACATTATTTGGATTCCAAATGGCCTACTCTTATTCTCGACAGTCACCGAAGTTTCAGGTAATCCCTGTGAAAACCGCCACAGAAGAAAATTTCTTAGTAAATTTTTTGTTGAAAATCGTTACATACTAAGACTGGTACGAACCTCCTTTCCAACTCGTACAGAAATGGGGCTACATTATTTGGATTCCAAATGGCCTACTCTTATTCTCGACAGTCACCGAAGTTTCAGGTAATCCCTGTGAAAACCGCCACAGAAGAAAATTTCTTAGTAAATTTTTTGTTGAAAATCGTTACATACTGAGACTGGTACGAACCTCCTTTCCAACTCGTACAGAAATGGGGCTACATTATTTGGATTCCAAATGGCCTACTCTTATTCTCGACAGTCGCCGAGGTTTCAGGTAATCCCTGTGAAAACCGCCACAGAAGAAAATTTCTTAGTAATTTTTTTGTTGAAAATCGTTACATACTAAGACTGGTACGAACCTCCTTTCCAACTCGTACAGAAATGGGGCTACATTATTTGGATTCCAAATGGCCTACTCTTATTCTCGACAGTCACCGAAGTTTCAGGTAGTCCCTGTGAAAACCGCCACAGAAGAAAATTTCTTAGTAAATTTTTTGTTGAAAATCGTTACATACTGAGACTGGTACGAACCTCCTTTCCAACTCGTACAGAAATGGGGCTACATTATTTGGATTCCAAATGGCCTATTCTTATTTTCGACAGTTGCCGAAGTTTCAGGTAATCCCTGTGAAAACCGCCACAGAAGAAAATTTCTTATTAATTTTTTTGTTGAAAATCGTTACATACTAAGACTGGTACGAACCTCCTTTCCACCTCGTACAGAAATGGGGCTACATTATTTGGATTCCAAATGGCTTACTCTTATTCTCGACAGTCGCCGAGGTTTCAGGTAATCCCTGTGAAAACCGCCACAGAAGAAAATTTCTTAGTAATTTTTTTGTTGAAAATCGTTACATACTAAGACTGGTACGAACCTCCTTTCCACCTCGTACAGAAATGGGGCTACATTATTTGGATTCCAAATGGCTTACTCTTATTCTCGACAGTCGCCGAGGTTTCAGGTAATCCCTGTGAAAACCGCCACAGAAGAAAATTTCTTAGTAAATTTTTTGTTGAAAATCGTTACATACTGAGACTGGTACGAACCTCCTTTCCAACTCGTACAGAAATGGGGCTACATTATTTGGATTCCAAATGGCCTACTCTTATTCTCGACATTCGCCGAGGTTTCAGGTAATCCCTGTGAAAACCGCCACAGAAGAAAATTTCTTATTAATTTTTTTGTTGAAAATCGTTACATACTAAGACTGGTACGAACCTCCTTTCCACCTCGTACAGAAATGGGGCTACATTATTTGGATTCCAAATGGCTTACTCTTATTCTCGACAGTCGCCGAGGTTTCAGGTAATCCCTGTGAAAACCGCCACAGAAGAAAATTTCTTAGTAATTTTTTTGTTGAAAATCGTTACATACTAAGACTGGTACGAACCTCCTTTCCACCTCGTACAGAAATGGGGCTACATTATTTGGATTCCAAATAGCCTACTCTTATTCTCGACAGTCGCCAAAGTCTCAGGTAGTCCCTGTGAAAGCCGCCACAGAAGAAAATTTCTTAGTAAATTTTTTGTTGAAAATCGTTACATACTGAGACTGGTACAAACCTCTTTTCCACCTTGTACAGAAATGGGGCTACATTATTTGGATTCCAAATGGCCTATTCTTATTTTCGACAGTTGCCGAAGTTTCAGGTAATCCCTGTGAAAACCGCCACAGAAGAAAATTTCTTAGTAATTTTTTTGTTGAAAATCGTTACATACTAAGACTGGTACGAACCTCCTTTCCAACTCGTACAGAAATGGGGCTACATTATTTGGATTCCAAATGGCCTACTCTTATTCTCGACAGTCACCGAAGTTTCAGGTAATCCCTGTGAAAACCGCCACAGAAGAAAATTTCTTAGTAAATTTTTTGTTGAAAATCGTTACATACTAAGACTGGTACGAACCTCCTTTCCAACTCGTACAGAAATGGGGCTACATTATTTGGATTCCAAATGGCCTACTCTTATTCTCGACAGTCACCGAAGTTTCAGGTAATCCCTGTGAAAACCGCCACAGAAGAAAATTTCTTAGTAAATTTTTTGTTGAAAATCGTTACATACTAAGACTGGTACGAACCTCCTTTCCAACTCGTACAGAAATGGGGCTACATTATTTGGATTCCAAATGGCCTACTCTTATTCTCGACAGTCACCGAAGTTTCAGGTAATCCCTGTGAAAACCGCCACAGAAGAAAATTTCTTAGTAAATTTTTTGTTGAAAATCGTTACATACTGAGACTGGTACGAACCTCCTTTCCAACTCGTACAGAAATGGGGCTACATTATTTGGATTCCAAATGGCCTACTCTTATTCTCGACAGTCGCCGAGGTTTCAGGTAATCCCTGTGAAAACCGCCACAGAAGAAAATTTCTTAGTAATTTTTTTGTTGAAAACCGTTACATACTAAGACTGGTACGAACCTCCTTTCCAACTCGTACAGAAATGGGGCTACATTATTTGGATTCCAAATGGCCTACTCTTATTCTCGACAGTCGCCGAGGTTTCAGGTAATCCCTGTGAAAACCGCCACAGAAGAAAATTTCTTAGTAATTTTTTTGTTGAAAATCGTTACATACTAAGACTGGTACGAACCTCCTTTCCAACTCGTACAGAAATGGGGCTACATTATTTGGATTCCAAATGGCCTACTCTTATTCTCGACAGTCACCGAAGTTTCAGGTAATCCCTGTGAAAACCGCCACAGAAGAAAATTTCTTAGTAAATTTTTTGTTGAAAATCGTTACATACTGAGACTGGTACGAACCTCCTTTCCAACTCGTACAGAAATGGGGCTGCATTATTTGGATTCCAAATGGCCTATTCTTATTTTCGACAGTTGCCGAAGTTTCAGGTAATCCCTGTGAAAACCGCCACAGAAGAAAATTTCTTATTAATTTTTTTGTTGAAAATCGTTACATACTAAGACTGGTACGAACCTCCTTTCCACCTCGTACAGAAATGGGGCTACATTATTTGGATTCCAAATGGCTTACTCTTATTCTCGACAGTCGCCGAGGTTTCAGGTAATCCCTGTGAAAACCGCCACAGAAGAAAATTTCTTAGTAATTTTTTTGTTGAAAATCGTTACATACTAAGACTGGTACGAACCTCCTTTCCACCTCGTACAGAAATGGGGCTACATTATTTGGATTCCAAATAGCCTACTCTTATTCTCGACAGTCGCCAAAGTCTCAGGTAGTCCCTGTGAAAGCCGCCACAGAAGAAAATTTCTTAGTAAATTTTTTGTTGAAAATCGTTACATACTGAGACTGGTACAAACCTCTTTTCCACCTTGTACAGAAATGGGGCTACATTATTTGGATTCCAAATGGCCTATTCTTATTTTCGACAGTTGCCGAAGTTTCAGGTAATCTCTGTGAAAACCGCCACAGAAGAAAATTTCTTAGTAATTTTTTTGTTGAAAATCGTTACATACTGAGACTGGTACGAACCTCCTTTCCAACTCGTACAGAAATCGGGCTACATTATTTGGATTTCAAATGGCCTACTATTATTCTCGACAGTCGCCGAAGTTTCAGGTAATCCCTGTGAAAACCGCCACAGAAGAAAATTTCTTAGTAATTTTTTTGTTGAAAATCGTTACATACTAAGACTGGTACGAACCTCCTATCCAACTCGTACAGAAATGGGGCTACATTATTTGGATTCCAAATGGCCTACTCTTATTCTCAACAGTCACCGAAGTTTCAGGTAATCCCTGTGAAAACCGCCACAGAAGAAAATTTCTTAGTAATTTTTTTGTTGAAAATCGTTACATACTGAGACTGGTACGAACCTCCTTTCCAACTCGTACAGAAATGGGGCTACATTATTTGGATTCCAAATGGCCTACTCTTATTCTCGACAGTCACCGAAGTTTCAGGTAATCCCTGTGAAAACCGCCACAGAAGAAAATTTCTTAGTAATTTTTTTGTTGAAAATCGTTACATACTGAGACTGGTACGAACCTCCTTTCCACCTCGTACAGAAACGGGGCTACATTATTTGGATTCCAAATGGCCTACTCTTATTCTCTACAGTCGCCCAAGTTTCAGGTAATCCCTGTGAAAACCGCCACAAAAGAAAATTTCTTAGTAATATTTTTGTTGAAAATCGTTACATACTGAGACTGGTACGAACCTCCTTTCCAACTCGTACAGAAATGGGGCTACATTATTTGGATTTTAAATTGCCTACACTAATTCTCGACAGTCGCCAAAGTTTCAGGTAATCCCTGTGAAAACCGCCACAGAAGAAAACTTCTTAGTATTTTTTTTGTTGAAAATCGTTACATACTAAGACTGGTACGAACCTCCTTTCCAACTCGTACAGAAATGGGGCTACATTATTTGGATTTCAGATGGCCTACTCTTATTCTCGACAGTCGCCGAAGTTTCAGGTAATCCCTGTGAAAACCGCCACAAAAGAAAATTTCTTATGGCGTTTTCTTTTTATAAATGACTGGCAAAAAATTTTGATGTACATCAAATTTTTTTGATGTAAATCACATTTTCGCGTTCTTTTAGCGAAAAAAATAGCAAAAAAATTTGATGTACATCAAAAAATGGAAATGTAGATTTTTACTTCCATTTTAACTACCACATACACATATTCATATACATATAGTATGCCAATCGTAAATATTGACAAATACGTCAAAGGAGTCATTTGAATTTTTTTCAAAATAGTTTGTTATTGTTTTCGGCATCCCTTTCGGGTTTAGGCACACTACGATAAAAACACATCAAATTTTTTCGTATTCTTTTTACTATTGGAAATTTGATTTACATCAAAAACGTAAAAAGAATTCCCTATTAGTAATTTTTTTGTTGAAAGTCGTTACATACTGAGACTGGCACGCACTTCTTTTAACCTCGTATAGAAATAAGGGTTCACTGTTTCAGTTTCGATTAACGTAAACGTATTTTTTTCCAAAATTTTACGTATAATTATTATACTCGTATTTTTATAACAGATTTATTTTTGGAAGCTACCACTAAATTTGCTCTTCATAAAGATATTTGTTTATCGCCGGTAACAATGCAAAAGTGTGTATCTACAAAATTAGCCAAATTCATTTTATTTCAATATCCTTAAGATTCTCACTATTCGACTTGTTCCCTAGTTTCAGTTTCACCTCAAACAGGTTTAAAGGTTTTTGCTTATCAAATCTAGAATTTTGTAATTTGATTTTCATATAAGCTAGAATAAAATCAAAAAGTTTTTTTCTTCTCCTGTAAAAATTGAAAACGTAGAAACACACTATTTCATTGTTAACAACGTTATTTATTAATTTTATTTTTATTTTTTAGTATTGGTTTGCAAAATCAAATATGGCTGTAGAATGTTAATGCAAAAAAACGAGATAAGAAGTAAAGGTAATGCAGTTTTTCTAAATATTTCGGGCCAGCCCGAAAATATTACAGATTAAGCAAAGACACATTTTTCGGGCTACTTTTCGGGCCAGTTTCACATCGGTGGTAACACAAATAATTCCGCACGTCTCTTTCCACCATAACAAAAATAAATTCCTAACCTCATTTCAAACTGCAGCAAATTTTGCTACAGAGGCTACCTGCGGGCCAATAGTCGGGTAAATGGTTTACTATGGTAAAAATCGGATTTAGAACAGATTTTTCGATCAGTTTGCCATAGAGTTTTTGAAAAATAAATGAATTTACCGAAAAATTTACTTAAAATATATGCACCTTCAGACCACAGTGGCCAAACTACAAAAATTTGGAAAATACTTTGAACTAATCAAAGTATAATCACAATGCCTTAGCGAATTTTAATGATTCGCTACGCAATTTAGAACTCGTAACCTCGAATTTTATTGTATTTATTTCTATAAGAAATTTTGGGTTATTCTGGATAATAGCCATATAGTGGAAAAACACTATCTGGCTATTAACCAGAGTAACCCAAAAATAGCGATAGACATCGCATGTATGCGATGCTGGAAACAGATGTGCGGAATTTACGCATGCGAAAACGCAAGTCAACTAAATGAGGGTATTTTTCTGACATTGCGTTTGTATTTTGATATTAGTATTAATTCATGTTATTTTTTTTTGTTGTGTAGTCAACACCGGTGCGTTTTTTTTATAGGAACAGAGAAAACTTGCGAATAACGCTTGCTATGCGAAATGCATGTGTTTTATTTCATATAAAGTAGTGGATTCTAAATTCTCTGCATGCGAAATTTCACACGTCTGTTTGCAGCAATAATAAAATTCGAGGTTACGAAGGGGTTGGGAATTGCGTAGCGAAACATTAAAATTCGTTAAGGCATTGTGATTATACTTCGATTAGCTGAAAGTAATTTCAAAAGCTTTGTAGTTTGATCACTGCAGTCTGATGAGACGATTGAATTTTTTAATGCTATAGGGATATACTCGACGTTACTCAGACGTTGCTTTATGTAAAAAAAGTTTTACTTTTACACGCAAGATAAAGTCAATAATTTCGAATCGCGTTTTTGACATTTTGACATACATTTTGACGTAAGCTCATTTTAGTAGTGTTTCTATTATCGGTAAATCATAAAACTCGTTTAATGAATAAAGATAGTTTTACTTCAAAACTCGTTTTTAATTTGAATTTGGGTAATCGAATGTTTTTCTTTGACAAGCAAAAATGACATGAATAGGAAAAAATTGTAGTAGAATGTTTATTAAAAAATTGCCGTAAGATGTCACTTTTAATTGTACAACAACAAAAAGTTAAATTTAAATAAATTTTTTTTTTGTTACTTCCGACTTTCTGAGTCGCGTCGAGTAGAATCGCTTTGGTACAAACTCATATATTTCAACTTTTATTTTTTGTTAGTCACGTCGGTCGCGTCGAGGATAACTCAGGGGTAATAAAAAAAAATTCAATGTTTCATTAGTTCGAAACCAAACTCCCAAAGTCTTGGTAACCTCACCTTGATTAAAAAGACTATCTGACTACTATGCAGAATAACCCAAAATTTCATAAAGAAATATTTTACATTGTGGTTCCTAGAAACCACTAATTGCGGAAAGCAAACCTTAACCTTATTGTAACCACATGTCATAATTGCTTCTGCTAATCCTTTTTCATTGGCGCAATAGATGATTCTTGGATTTGGTAAACAACTCCTAACAAGCTAGGGTTCCTGAAACGAAACCTGGTAGTTATCATGTCAACATAATCTACAGGCACCATAAAAATTTCTAGTCAAACATATCTTTGTGATTAGCTCATTAGGGTTAGAATCCCGATTGGATAAGGATGCGAAATGAATTTTTCGCATGGCTCCCTGTCGGAGTGTAGAAGTCATGGGATGACCTATAATCCTTGTTAGTACTATGTGACAACATAGAGCTATGCGCTAACTAATGTGCAGATGGCATGTAAAGTGGGATGTAAGGGCGAACCACGAAACAATTCGGATTGCTTAAAATGATTTTAGTACTCATTATCGTTAAATATAAACAACTGTAAACAGACAACAGTAATAACAATAAGTAACAAAAGAAGATTCATTTTTCATAAAATATGAAAAGGTAAATTTTAAGGTAAGCTCTGTTATATTTACTTTAGATTTGGTAACATATTTTGACAGCAACGATTGGTGATGTGCATGATTTTCAAAAATTTAAATAATAACAGTTCATACATAAGTATATATTGATATGCATACAGTTCACAGAAAAATCTTAATATGTTCATGAAAGAGGTCAATAAGGTACCGTGTCTTCTTCAATAAGATAAATGAGTAAAAATAAATATTAGTGGGCGAGGTGTGAACGATTTTCAAACTCATAAACCACTGCACAGTATTCATGAGCTTTAACAGCGTTAACCCTACCAAAAAAATAATAAAATATATTGTAAGGGGGTTGGAAAATGGGAAATTTAAAATTCATTTTCTTAAGAATTATTTAAATTTTGTAGAAAAATCTACACACACAAACACACACAAAAAAGGGATATGAATATTTTAATAATAAGATGTTGTTTTAATGTCTCGAGCAGGCGTACATTTTTTTTAGACGGGGAAACTTTTTGTTTTTGTTGTTGATTATCTCGTGCTGTCTGTTAATGTTAAATTGTTTATCTTAAACACCCAATCTTTTATTTAAATGTGTATAATATTCATGGACCAATAAAATAAAGGTGCTGAACTACTACTGCGCTTGACTTATCATCATCATCAGCATCATCATCATCTTGTCAATCAAAATAGTATAAGGTTTTATCATTATTAAATTTATTTTATGTGTGTGGCAAGGTTTTCAAGTGGTTAATCGATTCTAATGTTTTAAAGTTAACGAACAGGTAGGTAACGTAAAAGTATTTATGAAATAAATTTGTGTATGTGGCGCTGAAAAAATACATTTCTTAACGAATTGTGAAAAGCACTTAAATTTTGGATTTAAAAGATTTGTATTGTTCTCCAAGTGTATGATTCTCTTCTATCGTTTTAATTTAATATATTAATTGGGGACCTCCTATTTCGTATTTGAATAATCTGAATGTGAGAACGTTGGTTTAAGAAAATGTTTTCTAATAATAACGAAATGTTGAATAAACTCAGCAGAGTTAAAACAGAAATGGGGATGTACATTACCATGATTTTGACAAAACCAAAGTGGTTCCATTGAAAGATGTCAGTGTACCGCGGATATAATTCATGTATAATTATGGACAGTAAGCCGGGTATTAGAACTAAAAGAAATGGGTGGATACATACGCATTGTAATGCAATAATTTGGTTTGAAGCATCGATTTATAGCGCGACTTGCACCCCGTCATACTTGCCTACTTTCAAAAAAATTAGTTCGGAATGTTTTCGTTTGCTAAAGTAGCACAATAGGGTTTGCTAGCAACCTTAGAGCTAGAAACTACTTGGGTTATGGAAACGGTGGAATCATGGCTGTCCTATAAAAATGAAAGTTAGAAGCAAATAAGACCATAAATCTAAGGCATATGCAGCTCAATAGAACCAAGTTGATTAGCCGAGCAGCTGCGCGTGTCACTCTATGGGCTTTATAGGCAAACCCATCCAGCGAGTTTAAAACTTGAGAGTTATAAGCGTTAAGAGTTATCTAACTGCGCACCAAGAAATATCATTCCATCGGTTTGTTCTGAAGTTTGTGATACGGAATTATGCTTAAATCAGCGCCAGTATTTATCAGGAATGTGATATTGTTTATTCAATCCCTTTGATTTACTTAGTCGGCCACAGAAACTTTAAGATTTATTTACTATATATTCTGGAAGGGAATTTGCTATTTCCGATTGCAGTACCGCAAAACAGCGTGCAGGTTTGATAAAACATTGTGCGTGGTCAGCAAATTTACCGTAATACCAACACCAGTTTTATGGTAATTGGTATCTTGCTGTACGAGTATTGCTGTTCAATTCGAGTGTTGCTGTTATGCCATCCCTGAGGTAATGGGGATTATGTTCTTCGTAAAGCAGATGGATATCGCGAGAGTGTGAATGTTCTAGTCTTGTTAACGGGTCGCTTATTTATTTCAGCATCTTTTCGTGCTTGCTATTGCTACTGCTATTGCTTAGCGCGTGTGCCTGTGAGCATCTCAAGCTCTTAGTCTGCGTGCCAATATTGTCGTGTAGTTTGTCACCAACACAGCGAGATTTTCTTTAATACTTTTTTTATGTTACTTCGGTTGCCACGTGACCGATGATTTTTGATCACTTAATTCAATTTTTCTGAGTATTACCCCAAATTTACGATCATCATGGAAGTGTGTTTAATTAGTACTCATTCTATATTGTCTCATCACAGGCTGGAGAGTCTTGTAAAATTGTTCGACCTTCTCGACCTCTGCGTCGTTATTCTGACAACAACCAGCAACAAAAAACTACATGTTAAAAGAAATTGAGATACCAAAGTTCAATGGGAAGATTCGGTTGGGTTCCATGAACTGTCCTCAAAATTAGTGGAGCAAAACATCAGTCTAACTGATACCCACAAAATTATGTACCTAAACACATATTTGGAGGGAGCGTTGAGCAAAGTTATCCAACATTTGCAGCCATAAGGAGAAAACTAGCCAACTAGTTTTCTCCTAATGGCTGCAAATGTTGGATAAACAAAAACTAGCCAACGGGTATACTAGTAAACAATCATACCAACGCTATTTTTGCCCTACACAATATGCAACTAGAAGCAGCATCTGCAATTCGAATATTGCATGACACTGTCAGGGAAAACCTACATGCAATAAAAAAGGTGCTTGGTTAGTGCCAATTTTAGCGAAAAAATTTGACAACGAGACTCTCAAATCATATGAGATGTCATTAAAAATCCAAAGGAGGTTCAAATTATCAACGGACTTCTAGAGTTTCTGGAACAACGATGATTACTTCTAGAAACCTTAAGACTTCCGAAATTAACGCAAGCAAACGATAGCCATCACCATAAACTACAAGCATTCAGTGCCACAATAATAAAAAATCTTTTTTGTATCTTATATGTTCGGGCAATCATAATTTAAAATACTGACACAGCTTTAACAAAATGTTCCAATCAATCAAGATGTATCAAATGTGTGCATCGATGTATGAAGGTTTGATCCAAGTGAAGTGCTTTTAAAATTGCTTATCGACACCGGCTCACAAACACCGTTCATAACAGAAGCCAAACTACGTTTAAATCTAGAAGATCATAAAATCAGTGCAGAGGTCCATGGTGTAGGCGGACAAATTGCTGGAAGAGCCAATAGTATTATAAATATCAAACGAAGATATTCGTCAACATTTTCAATAGAAATTAAAACTGTAGCATATATTAGCTAAAATAAGCAAAAATCTGTCAAAAACACCATTTAAGTTTGGGATGAAATGGAAACATTTGGACCAGCTGGTATTGGTTGATCCAAACTACAACATTTACGCACCGGTTGACATACTACTGAAATAAAAAAGGACCATCAGCACATCTACCCCTAACAAGGCAACAAAGTTAAAATATAACTCACGTACGTCGCATCGACGGAGATAGATGAACAACTAACAAATTTCGGGAATTAGAAGAAATGCATCCCCCCAGTGTGAGGAGTTCTTTCGTGAAACTAAACGTATTCTATCAACGTGTGGCAAGAGCAAGGTTGGCTTTATGATTTTTTGTCTGAAAATATGAAAGAGCCAACAAAAAGGAGCATATTGGTAGAAGTAGCCGAACTATTCGATTCAATAGGAAGGTGTGCACCTATCATCATCCAAGCAAAGTTATTAATGCAGAAACAATGGATACCTGGTGTCGGATGGAATAAAACTCTAAGTATTGAACTACAACAAAAATGGAGTCAATTCAAATAAGGTTTGAATGAAACTGAAAATATTACCATAAACTGATGGATAAAACAGCCGCCCGATCGCGGTGGTAAAGTGGTCAACATGCTAGCTCCAGCGACCGGAAGTCCCGGGTTCGATTCCTGGTGGTGACAAGGAAAAAATTTCACGGTTGTTTTAGGATCAATGAATTAACCACATTATCCGAAATGAAAATAGATTACGAAACCTCATTTGAGGCGCTCGAATCCTTTGATGGGATATAGTGCCAGAGAGAGAGAGAGAGATGGATAGAACACGCGAGCAACAAGGAGAAAGTCAACTGCATGGATTTATCGATTCATCAGACGAAACAACAAAAGCCAAGGCACATCGGTCGTTTACCTAATAGCAGCAAAAACCAAAGTCGCTCATATAAAAAACAGAATATCATTGACAGGGTTGGAATTATGCGGTGCCGTACTAATCGCAATAGTATTAAAAACAGTTCAAGGTGCCACGGATTTGGAACACGATAACAGAATATCTGAAATTCAGTCACTTATGAAACCAAGTCAATATGGTCGAGTGGTCCACTTTGCAAGCCATCAAAATATCATGTTAATATGATGTGAGCAATGACTACAAAATCAAGAAAGAGAATGGTTACATCCAAGTCAATGGCTACGTGGTCAATGGAGAAGTTCAGCCCCGTGCTAGCACAAATCGAAGAATGCTGAAACTCCGACAGATTATTTCACTGTCCAGCGATTTAGATGGATTTGATGCTTTGACACCTGGACATTTTTTAATCGGGAGACCAATGATTTCACCGTCTGAGTAAGACATAACTAACATAAATGCAAAACAGAGGTGAAACCTGCTTTCAAAGTAACTTACGTTGATTTTGGAAAGGAATACTTAAGCAGTCTACAACAAAGATACAGATGGAAAGAACCGCATACTATTAAAGTTAGCCGAAAGGTTCCAGCTGAAAAATCAAAAAAAAAAATCGATAATGCAGATAGAGTCTTCACTTTCTCAGCCGAAAGTAGATAAATACACCTTGTTAAAGTTAGCCGAAAATTGCCAGCCGCAGATAGTGTTTTGACTATTTCAACCGAAAGTTAAACTCTATACTCTCGCTCCTTTTGATTTTTAAATTCCTATAAACTGAAATAATTTCCCCTTCATCCGAATGATATAACCCGATCCTAAATTCAAGTTCATGACTGATTTTTGCTGTATTCAACACACTATCTGCATTATCTTTCGGCTGGAAGCCTTCAGTATGATAAATACGTCACCGTTGATCAACATTCTTCAGCTGAAAGTTATCAGCCGAAAAATTATTGCAACAACACACCAACAGAAACCAATTTTAATATTTTAGTATGCGAAGGTTGTTGTAAAACCTAACACTATTTAAACTTGAGAAATACAAATGTTTAAACCAATCAATCATAATTTGAAAAGCAATATTGTTAACCTTGCTTCAAATGAACATCGAGTATGGTGGGGATACAGGGGTGTAATTTATCAAAATTTCGCTAATTCAATATATCGAAAATGCATTGAATTTCCTGCCCACTTCGATCATTATAGAAGCCACATGTTGGTCACCCCCGTATGCCAAACAAAATTAACCGGTTAATGAAACTGGTTAACGAAATTCTGATGGGGATACGGAGGTGCAATTTGACAAGATTTCCATAGTTCAATTTCTGAAAAATTCATTGAATGGCCTGGCGCAACTTGTTTAACCTAAATTCGTATTGATGCCACTATGACCATTTGATAGATATTTGAATTGAACTATGGACATTTTGTCAACTTATACCCCCGGTATCCCCTTCAGAATTTCTTCAAAATTAAACTTTTCTTAACAGGCATTAGGGCCTATCAAATGGCCATAGTGGCATCAATGCGAATTTAGGTTAAACAAGAGCGCCGGGTCATTCAATGAATTTTTCAGGAATTGAACTATGGAAATCTTGTCAAATTGCACCTCCCAATTGTCACCGTATTCTCATCGAAAAATTTTCACAATTGGTCTGGTGTAGACATAACATATCATAAACTAAAATTTTTATTTTAATATCCACTTAAAGGAGTAAATAAAATGAAGGAAACAATTATTTTTCTTAAATGTCGGCTGGTAACTTTCTACTGAATATAATATATTGACCAACGTTGTCGCAATTTTTATATTCGGCTACCCTATTAAAGTTAGCCGACTCCAGCCGAAAAAATGTCGATAATGCAGATACGAATTTTATGCCGAAATGTAATTTTTTTATTGAAAATTTTTATTTTGTTCTTCTTAAAAACAAACTAAAAAATTTAAAATAAGAAATTTTAATTCGAAACAATAAAAATTAATATATACAAAACCTAATTTCTCTAAGTGCTGTATCCTAGTTTGGTGTTAAAACGTGAAATGTATTTATAGTTAAGTGTTTAGAGAATGTTTAAGATGACATGTTATCTAATAATTATCATTTGAAAGGTCGATTTATATGTTGGAAGTCCGGGAAAACTCGATTGAATATATCGCACACACAAAATTTGAAAATTTCTAAAAATTGACCGTTTAAAGTGTCATGGCTGAAAATATATTCAAAAGAAAGGTCTTATTGATGCTCACACCTGGAAAAAATTTCACGTCGATTTCTATGCTGGAAGTCTGGGAAAATTCGATTGAATATATCGCACACACAAAGTTTGAAAATTTTGTGCGATATTATCGATATATTATATCGAGTTTTCCCGGACTTCCAACATAGAAATCGAAACAGTTTTGATTTAAAAAGTAATTAATTTTAACACCAAAATTACGAATCTGCATTACCGACCTTTACTGGCGAATAACACAAAATGTGTTCTATTCTGCATTATCGACTTTTCTGGCTGATATTTTTTGTTATTACAACCGAATCTACATTATCGAAATTTTTCGGCTGATATATTTTAGTTGTTACAGCCGATTCTGCATTATCGATATTTTTCGGATAGAGCGAGTCGGCTAACTTTAACAGTACTGTTCGGCTATCAAACCAAAGACACAATCTGCATTATCATTTTTTTATTCTCGGCTGGCAACTTTCGGCTAACTTTAACAAGGTAAGGAACCAAAAGCAAACTACAACTACTAACAGCTAATTATGGATGAACAAAGTGTGCATCTGGACAAAATGGCCAATGGGAAGGATAACAGATACACGCATCCAGCGTTAAAAAACACAAGCTTGAAGAAGCTTATTACAAAGATAGCCTATTAGAAAGAGAGAAATCTCTTTCCAAGTGAGGGCAATCAAGATCCAACAAGCAAATCATATGAAAATGTAACATAACAGACGACAACAAGGTAGGAAAACTCAAGGTATACAGGTCTCAAACTAAAAACGCTGAACAAGATGATCTATGCATCACTACTCATATTATTAATTACGTTCAGTTTTTCAAATTTGAGCACTCTACCATACAATATCACAACGTTCAAAAATTAACCAACTTACAAACAACGACTGGAACATAATAAAGTATTATAATTTAACCAACTATTAAGCAGAACTCGCCGCCTATAAGCACTCCATAGACAGGCTGGCCTTTAAAAACCAGTTTTAAAAAAAGCTAAAATCGTATTTTCTAAATTTTTAATAAGTCCTTTGACAGTTTCATATTTGAAGTACTAATTGTTAATTTAAATAATTGTTTTATTTATAACTCTTATTTATTTACAATCTAAGTGTGAATATATTAATTTTTTTTTATTTTCTATTTTTAAAATTATATTTTTAGATTTAATTTTTTTGTTCTCTTTTTTGTTAATATATTTTATATTTTACTTTTGTTAATTTGAAATCATAATTGCAATGTACTAAATCGATTTCCTTTAATATTTAAATAAATCGTTTAAGCACTCGTTCACACCAAAAGGAAAATTGATACAAATAAAAATAAACCAACCAGAATAACTACTCTAGAGGCGCTGGTCAATAAAGCATGATAATCTTCACATCTTGCTCACCTGGGAGAATGTTATAATAACAACAACAATGCCTTAAAATTGTAACATGCATGATGTTATAATATTTCAATGACTCTGCCGCTTATATCCGGCTAAATTTGAGCGATGATTGTGAAATAGATACCAAAAATAATACCAAAAATTTACACTGTTAAATTTAAAAATATTCCAATTGTGTTTGTTTTGTGGTGAAATTGAAACATTTTTAGATAATCTTTAACATTTATATTACAGAAGTCCCTAAGTCCCTAATAGTGTCCCTGTAAAGATCTAATAATTTTCTAACGATTTGAGATAAACACGAGAAAATTGTAAATCGTTTTACTATACTTTTTTTAATTCTAAAGAAATCAATATTTCAAGAAATTAATATCTCCGATCCTAGAGATGTTCACGCGGTCTCACCTATACGACCGAATAGCTTAATCAAAACCCCACGTGTGTGGTGAACAAGATTTAAGTATGATGATTTTAACAAGTCCAGCGCATTTTTAAACAACTATGGTTTTTGATATCAATCTGTTTTCTAATTTTTCTATTACCCCTTCTAGAGACGTTCACAGTTTTTAAAATGTAATTTAGGATAGCGTAGACAAAATATAACACAGAAATGAACATGGATAGTTTAAGATGATATTTACTATATGCCATACAGGCTACTTAAAAATTCCATGAATTTTAATAAATTTTCAAAATTTATTTCATCGATCCTAGAGATGTTCACGGGGTATCACCGACATGGTTAGATAGATAAGCTAAAACCCTATGAGTGTGGTCAATGGGATCTAATTATGATGATTTTTAACTTGCCCAGAGACATTTTTACGTTTTGTTTATATCCCATATACCAGAAATGTTCACCGGATTTCTGTCATATAATCGAATAAGTCAGAAAATTACCTATCAATATTGTGAAAACGGGGCACGAATGATGATTTTCACCTTGTTTCTCAAAATTTAAAATTTTTTCATTTTCAATTTTTTCCTCAATTAAAAAATTTGGTATTTTCACCAATAGGATTTTTACCCCATTGACATTCCTAAACAAGCGACGAACCCGATTTATTGTAATAATAATCAAATAACAGAAATCCTAGAGATGTTTTATACTTTTGGATAGTTCAAGGTTTCGACTTTCGATAGTTCTAGATAGTCTTTTATATTTAAAGAGCTAGAACTATCTACACCTCACAATGTGTGTACGTATCTAAATAAAATTATAGCGCATACATTCATAGGCCCGTTCCATATACGGTTTCAGCTTCTGGCTTCAAAATAAGTTGTAATACATTTTTGATTGCTAATTTATTATTTATATTTACAAATTTTTTATTTTTCCCTTATTTTATATTAAAACACCAAATTTTTTTGTATTGTTTTATTCTGCTTTCTCGAAAATAAAATTTAAACAAAAATCTAAATCTCAAAAATGGCAATAAATTTTATTTTCATTTCTATTTATATTATAGTTCGGCGTCACCGAAAAATTGTATGTCGCATTTAATTTATAGGTAAAAGGGGAAAGAGCCGAAAGTGAAGCCTGTATGGAACGGGCCCATAACATTTATTCATCTAAAAAGCAAAAATAAAAAATTATTTTGTGTATTCCTTTTCCGGCCAGACAAATTTTTTTTTTATTTAAGTACACCGTACACAAATGTGTATGTAAATAAGTCTCGCCACACTTTAATTCTTTCGTCGTGATTCTATGATTTCAAAAATCAATCGACGTCCACATTTGATTTCTTTGCGCATTTCTTTTTTTATGTATGTGCGTAAAATTATGTTTTTTGATTTATTCGTATAGTAAAAAATATGTATTATTTGCTGCGAAAATTGCTTCTTTATTTGAAAAAATATATTTTTTGCACTCGAGGCAAACATTAAACTAAAATTAACCCAAAAACGATAAATAAACAAGATGTCCTTAAAACATTTATCTTTGTAGTAGTGCGAGAATCAGTTGGATCAAAAAAAAATATTGCTGAAAAAATAATCGAAAATTTCCCCGTGAAAAAATTAGTTTTTTGGTGAAGGGGAAGGAAACGGGGAAAGAATCACGACGAAAGAATTAAAGTGTGCAACCGCGGAATAACCATAGTTTGTAATGTTTTTTTTATAATTCTCTTCATAACGTACACAATTGTGATCGCAGGCCGGAAAAGGGATATTCATATTGTTCGTCTTCCTTCGATTCCCATACCCATTTCCATATTTCTACTAAATAAATGTCCCGTTCCATACATGGCTTCAAAAGACCGGCATCACCTTCGTCCTTTTCCCTATTACCTATAAAATCGATGTTAACTATGACATATAATTTCTCAGTGAAGCCGAACAAACACAAATAGAAATGAAAATAAAAAAATTTAAGGCGATTTTCGAGATGCAGAATTTTGTTTAAATTTTATTTTCGAGAGCGCAGAATAAAACAATGCAAAAAAATTGTTGTTTTAATATAAAATAAGGGAAAAATAAAAAAATTGTAAATATAAACAATAAATTAGCAACCAAAAATCTATTACGACTTATTTTGAAGCCAGAAGCTGAAACCGTATATGGAACGGGCCAATTACAATAACAAACATATCATTTAAAATTAAAGAAATATTAAGAAAGTTTCTAAATGCAAGTTAAATTAGTAATAATCGTCCTAATAAACCGTACAAGAGCCAGCAAAATAGTCAGAACTTTGAACTATTCATCATAACTCACTATACTCATAGGGCTATTATTGATCTATCTCACCATTGTATGTGAGACCCCGTGAACATTTCTAGGTTCGGTAAAACAAATTTTGAAAATTTACTTAAATTATATCAAGAAAACTTCTAAGCCGTGTATGGCACTGTAAATATCATCATAACCGAACCCTATCCGGAACTATCGAAAGTCGAAACCTTGTGCTATCCAATAGTATAAACGTGAGCCCGTGAACATCTCTAGGATTTCTGTTATTTGATTATTATTACAATAAATCGGGTTCGTCGCTTGTTTGGGAATGTCAATGGGGTAAAAATCATATTGGAGAAAATGCCAAAATTTCCAATTGAGGAAAAAATTGAAAATGAAGAAGTTTTAAATTTTGAAGGACTAGGTGAAAATTATCATCTATCGTGCCCCGTTTTCACAATATTGATCAGTAATTTTCTGACTTATTCGATTATATGAAAGAGATCCCGTGAACATTTCTGGTATATGGGATATAACCGAAAACGTAAAAATGTCTCTGGGCAAGTTAAAAATCATCATAATTAGATCCCACTCATAGGGTTTTAGCTTATCTATCTAACCATGTCGGTGAGACCCCGTGAACATCTCTAGGATCGATGAAATAAATTTTGAAAATTTATTAAAATTCATGGAATTTTTAAGTAGCCTGTATGGCATATAGTAATTATCATCTTAAACTATCCATGTTCATTTCTGTGTTGTATTTTGTCTACGCTATCCTAAATTACATTTTAAAAACTGTAAACGTCTCTAGAAGGGGTAATAGAAAAAATAGAAAATAGATTGATATAAAAAACCATAGTTGTTTAAAAATGCGCTGGACTTGTTAAAATCATCATACTTAAATCTTGTTCACCACACACGTGGGGTTTTGATTAAGCTATTCGGTCGTATAGGTGAGACCGCGTGAACATCTCTAGGATCGGAGATATAAAAGTAGAAATATGGTCTTAAATAGCTTTCTTTAGAATTAAAAAACTTTAGTAAATCGATTTACAATTTTCTCGTGTTTATCTCAAATCGTTAGAAAATTATTTGATCTTTACAGGGACACTATTAGGGACTTAGGGACTTCTGTAATACAAATGTTAAAGATTATCTAAAAATTTAGGCCAAAAGAAATCGGTTAGCATCGTTCTGTAGAGCCCTGCCGTTAATGGTGGTGGCCTCACCAACGCCATTTTCAACCAGGTACGGACCAATTACGCCGCCGGCCCAAAATCCGCACAAAACAGTTACTTTTTGTGGATGCATTGTCACCTGGTGAACCTCGTGTGGGTTGACGTCGTCCCATATATGGCAATTTTACTTGTTAAGATAGCCATTCATTAAATGTAGAACAAACTACGTTATATATAGTCATTAACTTTGAGCTCTTAGGTCAGTTAGATCTTGTACGTGTTAGGCCCAACTCCCGACACAAAATTCGCCATGCTAGTGAAGTTTATTCAAACTTATCCAAAAACACAACAACAAAAACTATTGTAATTGTATTGGTGCAAGTAAACATTAAGGCGAATTTAAATTGTGTAATGTAGACGAGATGTGATTTTTTAATTAGCTTTAGATACATTCGAAACTCATTCTAAGTATTTTCTAAGCATTTAGCATAAACTTCAGTGAAATTAGTAGACTGTCTAAACACAAGCGAGTATCCATAGTAAATTATATGATTTTCTAATGGGTCTGACAGAGTGTCCCATGCAATTTAAAAATGTAATTTTTTAATGGGCCTCAGGTACATTCCAAAGTCATTTTAAGTATTTTTTAAGCATTTAGCATGAACTTCAATGACATTGGTAGACAGTTTAAGCACAAACGAGTGTGCTTAGTAAATTATATACTTTTTAATGGGTCTAACAGGGTGTTCCATGAGATCAGTTGTTAATTAATTAGGAAATCCAATTTTATAAACAATATTTACCTTTTTTTGAGTTTTATTACGTCTTTTTTGGCACTTTCATATTTATCAAGTATAATTTTAGAGGCAAGAATATCTCTAACCCATCACTGCAATCCCGAATAAACCCCATTAAAGAGGAAAAATTAAAGTTAGTTGTTTTACATTATCTTTTGTTTCCAAAACTACACAAAAACATATAACCTAAATATTATTAACTTTAAATTTATTTATTCTTTGAATTATCTATATTGATTTTGAAATCTAGTTTATTTTTAAGGCTTACAAAATATACATATATATTATCTTGTATAATATTGTGAACGTTACATTACACATGCATGTTTCTAGACAACTTGGTGCAGTGTAATAAATTTCCGCTGAACTTGCTTACATCGTCAAAGCATATTAAACATCTACCCTTAACATCCTCCGAACCGTCAAATATAATTGTTTTTAAATCAATTCTACTATAAACTAATGCTTATTAAAGCTTAGAAAATATGTACTTAGAATGAGTTTGGAATGTACCTGAGGCCCATTAAAAAAATACATTTTTAAATCTCATGGGACACCCTGTCAGACCCATTAGAAAATCATATATAGTTTACTAGGGACACTCGTTTGTATTTAGACAGTCTACCAATGTCACTGAAGTTTATGCTAAATGCTTAGAAAATACTTAGAATGAGTTTGGAATTTACCTAAGGCTAATTAAAAAATCACATCTCGTCTACATTACACAATTTAAATTCGCCTTAATGTTTACTTGCACCAATGCTATTAGAATAAGTTTTTGTTGTTGTATTTTTTGGATTAGTTTGACTAGCATCCAACTTGAAGTTTGTGAAAGGCCGAGTTCTTGTGGATCACGGCAGTGTTCTCGGCCGATCTGACGTTTCTTTGACGTACGAGTATTGGCTGATTGTTTACCGAACCGGTTGTCTCGATTTTTATCATTTGAAAGTGCTTCTCAATCGTGTAACTTGTCATGGTGGTTTGGCATCAGTGATTGAAAAAATACACCAGGTTAGACAGACGCCGCCAAAACAACATGGCCGCCACAGGCTGGAATTATTGAATAAAACATTTTAAAAAAATTCATGTTTCCAAAAGTGCGGTACTTATGCAATGGAGCTCTATCGAAAGTGACCTTAATTTCATTCTACAACTGCTTAGAGCTTAATCATAATCCTTAATAGGTGTTAATAAATAAAAACAAAAACTACCTTTCAGTTACTAAATATTATTTTAAACTTCATTTTGGCATTGTTAAACCAACATTAATACTATTAATAATTAAATCAATTTGAAAGTCAAGCCTAATTGAGAAATCTACTTAAGTATCCTCATATGAGAAGTATTTAGTCTATATAAACAACAGTAATTTTTATTGTTTAACGTTTCCCATGTAGGTATTTGTTGGTATGGAGATATAAAGCAAAACTAAAAATATAAGATTCCTTCTGCACAATTAACTTAGATGTTGTACCACAAGTTCTCAGATACACATTTCATGATAAGCATTAAATTTTTATTAAATAACACAATTAGATTCCAATATTTTTATAGTGTAGGTACTCACAATGTGAGCGCATTTAAGATATTTTTAAAGATATAAAATTATTCCGAAGAATGGTCATGTTTAAAGCCTGTTAAAAACATTCAAGCAGCAATAGCACAACACATCACAAAGTGAAAGAAGAAAACCATTTACAGAATTTTTCTTTTCTTCTAATTTTTTATTTTTATTATTTATATTTTCTGGAGCCCACATAAAACAATAATAATTGAGATTTTATTCCCAAAACAAAATTTTATTTTTAAGATTTTTATCATCATTGTTGTCGAGAAATTTGTAACAATAAAAAAACTACACAATGCACACACTCATTATTTTATTATTAGTTTTGTATTAGCTGTAGCAGTAATTTTATTGTATAGTGTGTAATGGAGTAGAGAGGACGAAAGGGAAATTTATAGTATTTAGCTGGTATAATGGCTCGAAGGAACACAAAACGTAAATATTTATAAGAGGTAATTTTTTCGATGCAGGTAATTCCAACAATAGCATTATCTGCATGAGAGAACATGCGCGTAATGTATTTAGAATAATGACATAGTGTTCAGTATCGTATGCAATGTATGTACACAAATTATCTTCTTATACTCTTAATGTAGTTGAGATGTCACCATAAAATTTTAACTGTATAAAGAAATAGTGAAATTGTATCAAATAAAATTGCAATTCGATAGGTCACATAATAAGACGTATGTGAAGCTATCCCACGATTCTATCTGTAGCATTTAAATTAAACGCGATATATTAAGAAAAACATTTACCACCAAGTGGCCAGAAGGTTCGGTGTGTCCACGTGTACCATTTATCGGCGCAATGAGATGACCGTTTGATTGTAATTGAAACTTTGAGAAACAGGCGTCAAACAGCAACTCAAACCCGTAATGCTTTAGAAGAGTTTCGATAAGTGCGTATAAGTGAACGTACTATGAGACGAAGGCTTAAAGAAGTGGTTTTTAGATCATATATGTTCCAAAGGAACAACTCAAGGAGCCCTACCACAGAGAAATCAAGGGTGAGTTTTGCACGAGAGTCGTTTTTTAGTGAACTCGATCGATGGAAGAGAAAGAGTATGGCGGCGACCAGGTGAGCGGTAGTATCAACAAAACATAAAGACAACCGTTGCTTATGGTGAAAGCTCAATTATGGTTTGGGTTGTATTTGAATCCCGTAATCCCGGGATTTTTTTAAGCGAATCCTGGGATTTCATAAAAGTATAAATATAATTTAGTAATTCTCTTAAATTGATTAATTCACCGCTGACCATTAACAATTTTTCTTTGTGCCTTAATTATATTCTCCTATATAGGAACATGATATTATATTCTGTTTAAAAATTATTTACAAAACTAGTACATATTTACTAAATAAAACTGTGATTCACCGTTATTTTTAACAAATTCGACACCATACGAGTATTTTTTCTTCAATCAGGGCTCATCACTTTTTCGACTTTCGACTTAGTTTATGTCTCAATTTTCATGAATCAATTAACATTCTATTTCGTGTAAACAATTATATGATTTACATCGCGATTTCAAACTCTTGATATAATTGTGAGGTTTCTCTCTTTTCCGCATTTCGATAAACGTATCACGAAAAAATTATTTGGTCATAAATAGATTCGATTAATCTAGTAGTCTTAGAAATCGTAGAACAGAAATAGAGTGATGTTTTACTCGAGCAAGCTGAGAACACATTAGAAAAAGCGTAATTTTGGAAGTGAAACAGGTTGCCATTTTGCACGTGAAAAATGAGACAATAACTACCTATTTACTAATTGCAATTCCGCCGACAAGTGTAGAATCGAAGTGGGCATTTTCGGCGGCAGGAATTGTAATTTCCAAGCTGTGGAACAGAAGAGGCCACGAACGATGCTATTTGTTTTTTAAAGTTTTATTTTAAGAATAATGTGAAAGATAATGTTTCGCGTCCATCCTAAGCTGTGACAAATAATGTTTTTCTTTTTTTAATACGATTTTCCATTTATTTTAATAGGGTGTGAAACGAAATCGCGGTTTTCAAAATCCCGGTTTTTTTATAAATCCCGGTTTTCAAAATCCCGGTTTTCAAAATCCTAATTTTGTGTAAAAAAATACCGATTTGTAGAAAATCCCGGTTTGAATGTTTAAAATTTAACATGTGGGAAAATGGGACTTTTAAACGATTTTTTTGACAAAATTGAAACGGATTTGCTTTAGCTATAGCTAAAGCCAATCCGATTTCACAGATTTGTCGCTATCCTCTGGTGCCCCATGCGGCGTTGATTCCCGCAGCTCAGCTTAATAGAGGGAAATGGTGTGGGTTTTGGGGCACCCAAGACAACGGCCTAGATTACCGCATTTAATGAAAAAACAGAATGGACTGGGGAAAGGTAGAAATTGGGGAATCAGACCCCGAAGTAGTAGTCCAGCCTATCAGCCCATCACGTAGGCAGCCCTGACCATGGTTGTATTGCGTAAAAATGTCTAATCAGACAGTCTTATCCTAATCTACCTAACCTAAAATTAATTTGGCCCATAGGCCCTAATTGGGGAATGTTAGTAAGAATTGTGTGATAGTGGTATGCTATCTAGGTCCGTGAAAAGAAAAGAGTCGCTTGGCGTCAACAATAATCACATAAAACCACACAAAATAATTAATTAAAAATGTACTAACTTAATGTTATTTAACGACACTACCTTTTAATAAATTTTTAATATTTTTATTATTATTTCATATAACACAATCGCCCAATGTGAACCTTCCAAACGTAATAATTAAACTCAACCGACCACTCGTTGGTCTGTCCAAAAACTGACTGCTCCACGCGAAAATATTTTCTTTCAATGCATCTGTTGAGGAAGTTCGAACAACAACAACCACAACGCTTTTCAATATTTGCATCGGTCATTATTATTTACCTTTTTACAAGTACATATATCTATATAAATAAAACAAAGTCGTGTTAGTTACACCATTTATAACTCAAGAACGGCTGAACCGATTTTTATGATTTTTGTTTTGTTGGATTTGACTCCGTTCCGAATAGCATAATAACTATTAAAACATCGGAAAAATTCACAAAAAAAAAAGTTATCAAGAAAATTCATTTTCTCATATATTTAGTACATTTTGTTTTTGTTTATTTTGTTCGTCTCAATACAGTGGTGGTTTAGGAAAAAAGAAAAGTCGGAAAAACTCAAAAGGGAAGCCCCAAAAATCTAATAAAAAAATCATTTTTTTTATATGAATTTTGTAGGTGTAGTTTGTATGTGACGAGTGGTGCAGTGGTTAAAGCGTCGGCGCTTGGATCGCAAGGTACTGGATACGAATGCGACTGAAGGCTGCATCTACATTGCCATTTTATTATTTTCCAATTTTTTTTATTTTATCTACTTAGCTTATAATTCATGATGGAAATGGAGGATTATTTTTCATCGATGCGCCCGGTGGAACTGGCAAGGCATTCCTCATATCATTGATTTTGGCCACTGTTCGTACGAGATCCAATATTGCTGTAACAGTTGCTCAGTGTTGAAATTGTCGTTAGACCTTCAATCGGCTGAAAACCCGACTTACAACATTGCGAAACATTCAGCAATGGCGAAAGTTTTGGTAGCAGTAAAATCATCATCGATTATGAATGTACAATGGCGCATTTGAAGCATTCAATCGAACTATGAAAGATCTACGCAATGACTCAAGATGTTTTGGAGGCGCAATGATTCAACTGTCCGGCGATTTCCGTCAAAAAATACCAGTGATTCCAAGATTGACCGCTGTCGATGAACTAAACGCTTACTCAAATCATCGACTCTGCGTGGCACTATTTGATGAAACTTTAGCTGACGACAAACATGCGAGTTGCATTGTTAAACCAGAGACAACCTAACAGAGATATTTCATTCTATGTAAACGTAAAAATTTAAACTGCGAGTTCATTTTCTGTAAATAACCGCAAACAACCAAAAATATTTTGTTTTTTTGCGTAAACGTATACGCAGTTTAACGAAAAATGACAGATACAACGATGACATTGGAATTGTCAGAAATATATTTTGTTTTCATTTTTTAGCTCGAACGAAAAATTTAATTTGATTGTCTGTGGTTAAACGATCCATCTGCCGAAGATCTCTCCAAGCAATTGCTGACTATCGGTAATGGCCGTGTTCCGGTCGACGAATCGAACAGATTGTTTTCGTTTCCTCAGAACTTTTGCAATTTTGTCTCAACGAAGGACGAGCTCATCAACAAAGTGTTCCCGAACAATATTACTAACCACAAAAATCACAATTGGGTGAGTGAACGAGTAATTCTTGCGGCAAAGAACAAAAATGGGGATCACTTAAAATTCACAATTCAAAATCTAATCGTCGGTCCACTTCATTCCTTCAAATCTATCGACTGTGTGACAAACAAAGACGAATCAACCAACTGTCCAACTGAATTTTTAAACTCATTGGATCTGGCTGGCTTGCCCCCGCACAATGTACAACTGAAAGTTGGTGTGTTGCCGGTAATCATCATGCTACGAAACCTGAATCAACCAAAACTATATAACGGAACGCGTTTTATTTTGAGAAATCTCAAGGAATGTTCAAAGGTGAGGAAGTTCTCATTCCGAGAATTCTGATGATCCCAACCGATATGCCATTCGAGTTTAAACGAATTCAATTTCCGATTCGTCTTGCATTCGCCATGACGATCAACAAATCACAAGGCCCATACTTGAGTGTTTGTGGCCTGAATCTAGAAAATGAATGTTTCTCTCACGGCCAATTGTACATAGCATGTTCACGTATCGGCAAACGATCCGCTTTGTTCGTTCTCGCACCTGACAATAAAACAAAAAATGTCGTATATCAGAAGATTTTTTACTGAAGGGAATCGACCTTATTGCAACCTACTAAAGAAATAGTTTAAAAGGAAGTAGTGGAACAATGCTACGCGAATCATTTCGAATCAATTCAATAAAACGAAAGCCTTGCTGCCACGTGAATTACATTCATTTCAATGTAATTAAAATATATTTCATTTTGATTGAATTTAATTAATTTGGAGTATTCCAAAACCTTAATTAAGCTATAATAACTTTAAACAACATTTATTGATTTTGAGGTGGTACGAAGTTCGCCGGGTCAGCTAGTAGTATATAAAAAAAAGCTTACATTTCAATATGTGCATAAACGACGTAATTAAATTACGTTCATGAACATATTTGAGTTCATTTAACTGAGGCACATAAAATATTCTAATGTGAATAAATTATGTTACCTTGAATTAAATAAACCCTAAAAGAAAATGTAAAAAAAATTAAAACATGACGGACTTTATTACATTGGAAATAGTTGAAGATATTATTTTCGAGATCATGTTATTAAGAAATAAATGAATTGGGATAGGTTGATAACGGAATTAGGTTTAATACCGTTATAAAATTCAAAATCGATTTTGCGATAAAGTTCTAGAAAATGGCAATGGAATTTGGCCATTACTTAACAGATTTTGTTGAAATTCGATACGTGCCATGGAAATGGGATTCTAAAATAATTTTTCGATAAAGCGGTCAATAGAGATGGAACTAGGTTATTTCTAAACCGATTTCTATATAATTCTATATAATCGCGGCACGCAGTGGGGCATGTTTGGTGATCCCAGCTCCTCCTTGGCCGGCCCGAATTAATAAAAAATATTTTTTTCAAAATCAAGACTTTAGAACTAGAAGGAAAGAAAACTGGGATTTTTAAAACCGGGATTTCGTAGTACACTCATTTTAATATTCATTTAAACTTTTGAATTAAAATATTTCTTAGGTAACTGAATAATTTAAAATACGTATATTTTTTTGTTGATTTGTATATAGCCTTAATCCCGGAATTTCGGGATCTATTTAAAATAACTCAATCCCGTAATCCCGGGATTGGTAAAACGGTCCGGGATTGCAATCACTAGTGCTCATTATTAGGTAGTAGCAGCCATGTTGTTAAAGAAACATCTGACAAATTTGTTCAACCTTGTAGATATTCTTTTCCATTCATTCATTATGTTTTTTTTGTTAAACCTGAAGTATCAATATTACATTATTTTGTTATAAAAATTTTCTCGAATATTTGTACCGAGATCCACTATGAACGCTTTTCGTTTTCGAGATCAGTATGCAACAATTGTTAATGCATTGTCTCAGTTTTTGGTAATATATAGTATATATGAATTTTATTTTGTGATTTTTCTTCCTGATTTGGAAAGTACAGAATAAGGGGTTTTGGAGATTTAGTTAATTTGTATTATTTTGTAGTGGTAAATATTGTTATTCAATGTTTAATGCTTTTACTTGTTTGTATATTATGCATTGTTTTCTCAAATAAAATACATTCACGATTGACCTATCCAGTTATCCCCTCCTATGTGACTCGTTGATGGAATGAGAAGGATGTGATGAATTGGTTTGTTCTGGAAAAAAAAAACGTGCAGGAACTTTCTTATGGATCGAGACAAGCAAAGCGGACGGATAGTATTGGAGAAGCGGTGTTGCTCAGATGTGTTTTTTATCAACCACAATAATTTTGAAGTCGAGACGAAAAACGCAACAACATCTTGAACGAGTTGGATTTCGTACGATGGATATAAGGAAAAACCATCGATAAGTATACATATTTTTTTATTTTTTTATATATGCATATATGATTAAGATTAATTATTGTGGACAATGTGGCGTGAAAGCCGAAGTTGTTATTGTGATAATTAACTAAAATCGCAACATAATCCGAAACATTTTAAGTGGTTGTGCTTGTGGTTGTAAATAAAAGTGTCAAAGTGGAAATCGTTCGAGCCAGCTAAATTTGTATAACGGTAGAAAATCCAAACGTATGATGTTGAAAGTGGATCCAGAGGCGAACGAATCATATTAGGAAGCATCGTCACGAGATTTGTCACCATTTAGTATATAATTTTGTTCACACTTGAGATACCTTATTCTGTCGGGGGTGTTTTTTTTTGAGAAAGTTAAATATTTTTATTGTTAAATTGATTTCGGTAATTCCTTTTTCTTGGTTACATTATCTATAGTGTTTTTTTTTGTAATTTTTTTGTTACACGTGAAATCTTGTAAGTTTCCACCCCTAACTCATGCGCTAACCAGATAAAGTCGGAAATAAAAAGTTAATAAACGCGTGTTTTTTCTTAGGTTTCTTGTCGAATGACAAGATGGCGCCCAATAAAAATATATGACCGAAAGTGGAGAGATTTTGTGTGATGGTTACATTTATAGTTTTAAATTCGTAATTTGTTTTGTTTAATTATAATAAAATACTTATTGGTTTTTTTGGTTTATCGTCCGTGGATGTTTGGAGCAATTGCAAAATATAATTTAACACCGGGGAATCCGTTCTGCTGCTGCTATAATTTTTTTTTATTTAAGATGATGTACGAGTACATCTTTTATTTGTAATTTAAATTCATAACAATTTATTTTTATGAAAATATTATTTCTTTTATAATGTTTATAGAAATACTTGCGGTCGAGTATTTTTTTTTTTAGATTTGAGTAAATCACACGTTACAACTGATTTTAGTGATGTAGGGGTGTTGGCTGATTATTTATCGCACTGGTTGACCCGACTTTGGCCAACAGACGTCGAAAAGTTGACTCGGCAGGACGGTTGAGGCGAGGAGAAAAATCACGTAAAGCGAACGTTTCGTTTCTCGAACAAAACACAGATTTTGAAAATAAATTGTTGATTTGCGCTTTATGTATTTTATTGCGTTGAATAACGTGTGCAAATCTTATTTCCAAAATTTTATTTTCAAAATTTGTGCTTTGTTTGAGAAACGAAACGTTCGCTTTACGTGATTTTTCTCCTTGCCAAAACCGTCCTGCCGAGTCGATAATTTGAAGTTTGTCGGCCAAATTCGGGTCAACCAGTTCGATAAACAATCAGCCAAAACCCCTACATCGCCGCATCTCAAACTCTTGTTCTGGCGACCACAAAAAGTTGTAAATTTACCGGCAAAACTTGAGAAAAGTAACGAGAAAGTTCGTATAGATGAACAATACGGAACACTTGATCTTAATTAATCTCTATATAGTGTTAATGTTTAATTTCTGTGAACCAAATTCTTAAGAAGCAATTAAAACAACGCTTGTCAATATCAGTAGGGGCGATCATCAGGGCAATGATCGCGACGGAGCCAGGTAGTAATACCAAGCAATACTATTTGTTCAGAACATCCTGCTTCGTAGAATTATTTGTAAAATCGTTATGATTCAAGCCATTATAAAATGTCTGTCTTGTTAACAGAGATTGACTAATCAAAATTTTTCTAAACAAGACAATACCATAATTCATACGTATGTTATAAGAAATGGAATGGAATTTCTTATAATAACACAAAAAAGATTCCAATTTTCAATTTTTTTATGTTGAATATCAATTTAAAAATGTTGACAGGTTGAAGAAATAATAATACATATAGGATTTTTTTTTTTGTTAAACGCTATAACGTATGATGTAAAAGCGGATGGTTGGTTGATGATGACGTGCGCAATTTTAGTGTTGATTTTTTAAAAATAAATATGAAAAATGTTATTTTAAATACATTTTAAAATCAATCTTTATTTCTTTATATTTTCTGAATTAAATCAAATTACAAAGCAAACAAAACCCATTTAATCAAATAAGTAAAATAACAAATTTTATTGATAGTTTGAATATGGTTACTAAATACCTAGACTCGGATCTTCGATGTAAATTCCGCATATTTTTTAATATGAATTAAACAAACTTTAGTTGAAGGAAATTTAAGGACAGAAAAAATGTAAAATAATTATAACCGAATTATACAAGTCCAATGTTTAGCACAAAGCCGATGTCCTGCCACGACGATGTAGCATTAGATAGCAGTATTATGCCGTATTATCTACACTGTGTATATAATTAATATTCTACACCTTGTAGACAATGTCTGTAGAAAATTGAATGAGAATTGAAAAGCTGGTGTCGACAATGTAGCAATCATTAAATTTCTATGATTTGTTTGTAAATGGAACCATTTCAAGATGCAATAAATTCGTACTTCACATCAGAATTAATCCAAGCACGTTATTCACTTTAAACATCGAAACAATTAAAAGTCAATTACTCGGAAATGAATGTGCCTAACCTTCATCACTACACAATCTCTTATGTTTTTATAGTCCCGAAACAGAAAAATATAACAACAGCAAAGAGTAACAATGTAATAATATGCAGTACACGGTAGTCTAAATAGGCTAAGTGTGCCACCTACAGGTGCGCTGATAATAATATATTCTAAGACGTTTAATAATAAAATACATGATTTTTTAGAATTCAAACTTCATCAATTGTGTTAAGCTTCTTACTTGAAGCTAAACATCATGTCGAATCAGGGATCCGACTAAAAGTTGAGGAACTTCGAATTTGATAATGATGAGATTACTGAAACAGTTCGTACGGAAAAGATTTTTTGGAACTGTAACCCATCGCGGAAGAAACTAATACAAACTTGGTTCTAATACAATACAATATGGTACAACAATGGTTCTAATATAATACAAACTTTGGTAGATCGTCGTTCATGAGTTCTCTTGTTTGGCTGTTATACTTTGATGATGTTCATGCTTAATATAAAACAGATCAACTTGCAGCACAGTATGTCTGCTTCCTTGCAGCTTAGGAAGTTGCCTGCTGCATCGCAAACAGATGTCTTTTTAATTCAGGTGCCTGGTGTATGGTGTGGTTTCTAGTTTGAACACTAGCAATAACACGATTTTCTACAAGAATAATGAGGGCGTTACTATTATGTCAGATAATCTGCATTTCACTTCCATTTATGCGTGGAGCAATGCAGATCTCTCTCTGCACTGCATCTGTATATCTACCATATAATTTTAATGAACCTCCTCCGTCGGAGGAACTTATAGCACAACGGTTGTGAAGTTTTTCTTAAACTTCCGAGTTATTCCTAAAAAACAACAACAACAACTAAAAATTTCAGAGTATTGGTAAAAATGCGTACTAACGAATAAATTATAAAATACGTATTAAGAAATAATAAAATTTTATTAATACAATCTAAATTTGTGAGGTGAAGTAGAATTATAAGTAAAAAATATATCAAGAAAAACTTCGCACTTAAGATAGACGATATTTGAAAAAATTTAACAATTTTTTCTATAGAGAATTATCGTATATCGATATTCCCTGAATTCTCCTGGTTTTCCTAAACACTGGCCATCTTTTCGGTTAGTCATGATTTACTCTAACAGAAAATAAGTGATTTTTAAAAAAATCTATGGTCCCAGGCACTTAGGATTGACGATTTTTGACTAAGTTAACGATTTTTGAACATTCTTTAGAGAATTATCGTATATCGATATTCCCTGAATTCTCCTGGTTTTCCTAAACATCGGCCATCTTTTCGGTTAGTCGTGATCTACTCTAACAGAAAATAAGTGAATTTTAAAAAAATCTATGGTCCCAGGCACCATTGTATAATCATATATAGTAATGTAATGGTAGGTTCGTGAGTGAAATGTTAGATACCACTACTGGTATCGTTTTAAACTTTTTAAAGTATTTCTGCAATTACCTATCCGCCTCAATAGCATAACCTTCTCCTAAATGTAGCTAGAATATTTTGTAATCCAACATGCAGAAAACAAAAAAAAAAATCTATACATATACTTACAATGCGATTCATTACTATTTATGATACGAAAAAAATTTAGTTCCCATTTCTGTTTCTTTTCATATCAAATTGACAAATAAAATAACATATATAATAATAATTAACAAATAAAATAGTAATAAAAATAATAATTTTATATGAAAACAAACAGAAATGGGAACTAAATTTTTTTCTTATCATAAATAGTAATGAATCGCATTGTATTACTCATATAATGATGCTCTCATTATAACTCAAAACAGTTTTTACGGTCAAAAGTAAATAGAAAATATTACAAAGAGATGAAGCGAAAATAATCGACGCTACTAAGTTGGTTTTGTTTTGAATTGCAACAATGTTTTCTAAATTATAGACAAATAATTTTGAACGTTAAAATATTCGTTGAAAATTATAAAAAGCTAAAATAATTGGAGATTGTCCACAAAAACGATCTACATTTAAATCCAATTAAAGATTATTTTAAATGATTTTGTATGTGCAACACACATACACATTATTTGATTTATTTGGTTCTCGTTTCGATAATAACTATAAAGATAGACCACCGATGATATACATACTTATTTACACGCACACACTCAATAATTCGATGTACATATGTAAAAGGAAATCGTACATCTACACACTACAAAGATTTAAAAATTGTTTGCAAGTTAATTTCGTAAATTTGTTCGTTTAAAATTTTATTGCTTATCGTCTAATCGTAACGCATGTAGCTTTGTGTTTTCTTATTTTTAAACGTTATAAAAAGTTCATTTTGAAAATTTGTGTATTAAAACTTTTGTGAATTTGCGTGATAAAATGGTGTGTGCTTACAAAAACTGCTTAAATAAAAATGACTGTAAATCCACCAGAACATTTTTTACGGTGCTGCATGACCATCGTCGTGTGTTCGACAAGAATAAAGTTACTTCCAAACGCATAACTATTATGAAGAACTTTAATTTTAATAATTTCAAAATAAGTAGTTTTAGAACAAAAAATATTTAAAAAACGGTCTTTCCCCAGCCAATTAATAATCTTGTTTGTAAGTGTAAGGTCAATGACATAGATGCACGATGCAAGCGTTTATTAAAATTCGATTTTTTTTTAAATAAAAAAAAATTGATTCCAAAAGTTTCGCGTACGATTTCCAACCAGACACACAACACTGAGAGTCAAACAACAAGAATATTGAAAACAACTGATTTCCCACCTATAACATTGAAATATGAAAAAGGGCCTCCAAGAACTTATTAAAAGAATTATCAAGTTCCACAAATTCCTCATGAATGTCCCATCTCACCATCTCAATTTCCTAGTCCGCAACATCAAATTAAAGACGAAAATAAAGAACCCGTTCAACCTTTAAACAAAATTCTCAGGTTTATATTAAATACCCCTCAGAAAAGTAAAATGCAAACAGAAGAAAACACAATAAAATATTAATTGATAATACACTTGACGATCGACCACAAGTAAACACATTTTGTACTTGCACAAATATTTCATAAATTAAAATTATCTTCGACCCAAGTTGAACAAAAAATGTATTTGGAATTTGATTTTAAATCACCTTCATGTTACAAGCATTTATTAAAGAAAGGTTTTAATTTGCCAGATAAGGATAAAAAATTGTATTATTCAGTATAAAAAAACTAGTACATGTTTTAAAATTTTTGTATGGGTTAAATTTTAATTATATTTTTATGTGATTTAGAAGGGTCATTATTATGAAAATTGTAAAGAGATTAAAACTCTAATAAGCCAATTAAAAACTACCATTGGCGATTGCTTTCCTATTTAAAATACAATTTAGATAAAAATATTATTGTTTAATCTTATGAGAGATTAATTTTTTTTTTGAGATAAAATAAATTACAACAATTTAAGCTATTGTAGGAACAAGAACTTTCAAGAGCCCAACTGAAATCCCATTTAATTAACCTAATTAAGGTTAATTAAATGGGAGCTTTTATGAAAATAATGCTCCCATTTAATTAACCTTAATTTTTAATTAGCTCTTTGGTTCTGTTCAAAACGGCTACTTATTTCATTCTAACGCCCGTTGCACATTTCAGCTAATCTAAGCAAGAAACGTAGTTTCTATTAGCATAGCTCGTACAGCTCATTCCGCTGCACATTTGAGCTAATTATATCGCTCACACATTCATTTCAATACAAGTAAAATTCTATGTCTGTCAAAAATTAATTAACTAATTTTATTATATTATTTAAGAATTCCACCACTTTTCTGAATTTGATCCACAATACCAAACACAACAATACTCAAATGTCATCCAAATTTCAATATTTTATAAGTACACATAATAATAGCAATGTGAGCAATATAGCTGACTTTTGCAATCCAAAGACAACCCGAGCTAAGTTAGTTTGTATCGCTCAAAACAGAAAAACATAGCTCGCATAGTTTAGCTCAAATGTGCATCGTTCCATTAGGTCCGTTGCACATTTGAGCTAAGCTAAGCTAAGCGATGTCAGCTAAGTTCATCGCTCTTGGTTGAAAATAAAGAGTTTTAATGAAACGATGCACGCTTGAGCTAAGCTATGCGAGCTATGTTTTTCTGTTTTGAGCGATGAAACTAACTTAGCTCGCGTTGTCTTTGGATTGCAAAAGTCAGCTATATCGTTCACACATACATTGCTATTATTGTGTACATATTCGCCTATGTGACTATGTGATTCTAATAATATTTTGGCAGACATATAGCATTTTACTTGAATTGAAATGTATGTGTGAGCGATGTAATTAACTCAAATGTGCAGTGGAATGAGCTGTGGATACCAAACTAAGCTAATAGCTGCGTTTCTCGCTAAGGCCCCTTGCACACTTAAGTTATGTTCTTTTAGCAAAGTGAGCATGTTTTGAGATCACAGCTTTCGATTTACTTTGCAAAGCCTAAATAAGTGAAACCGAATTAGCGAAGCTTAACTCAACACACTCGTACGTTCCGATTTATTTAATTTCTTTATTTAAAGCTGTGGGATAGAAACATAGCTGATTGTGAGCTGATAATTAGGGCAAAATCAAAAAGTCGTAATTAGGGCAAATCAAAAAGTCTTGCAATGTTATATGAAAAAAAAGAGTGAGTGAGACAGCAATATTTTTATTTTTCGACATAATCTCCTTTAAGGTTTATACATTCGTCACATCGATCAATTAACTTGCCTAAACCCTCTAAAAAAAAGATTTCTTTTGCTCCATAAAATATTCATTTACAACAGACTGTACTTCATAGTCACTGGAAAATTTCCGGCCCCTTAGTGTTTTTTTTTTTTCAAATTGGGAAACAGAAAGTAGTCACAGGGTGCCAAGTCTGGACTGTACGGTGGATGCGGAGTTTCCACGAAGCCGCAGTCCTTTAATGCAGCTTGAGCAATATTAGCCTTGTGCACTGGTGCATTGTCGTGAAGAAGCAAGATTTTTTTAATAACTTTCCTTGGTCGTTTTTCCCGGATCGCTTTTTTCAATTTTCGCAAAACTTCTGCGTAATATATGCCTGTGATTGTGGTTTTCGGTGGCATATAATCGATTATCAAAATTCCTTCAGCATCCCAAAAAACTGTTGCCACAATCTTACCAGCAGACGGCTGAGTTTTGAATTTCTTTGGTGGTGGTCCACTACGTTTAATCCATTGCATCGATTCTTGTTTGGATTCCGGATCCCAGTGATAAAGCCATGTTTCATCGCCTGTTATTATGTTAGCCAAGAAATTTTCTGGATGTTCTTTGTACACATCTAAAATCGCCTTTGAAGTTTGAACACGCAATTTTTTTTTGTTCTGCATTCAACAAACGGGGAACCCATCGCGCACTTACTTTCGACATGTGAAGGTGGTCATGTAATATAGTATATGTGGTACTGTATGAAAGAGAAAGTCTCCACGCTAACCGCGGAACAGAAATACGCCGGTCCTCCAATACAATAGATTCGGCCAAAATTACGTTTTCATGGCTAATAGCATCTGCTGGCCGACCCGAGCGGTTGTCGTCTTCTAATGACTCCCAACCATTTTTGAATAATTTTACCCACCTTGTTACTGTGGCATATGATGGTGCAGATTCGCCGTAAACTTTTGATATATAGTTGAATATATAAATTGCATTTCGTCCATCTTTATAGAAAAATTTAATAACGGCGCGATGTTCAATTTCATTCATTTTAAGAAAAATTCAAAACACGTGTTACTAAATTGACAAAAACAAACGAACTGTAAAATTTACATCGAAATGATCTTCTAGAAGTTTCATCGCGACAAAAAATGGTTTTGAAAAATATATTGTTGTCTCACTCACTCTTTTTTTTCATATGATATTGCAAGACTTTTTGATATACCCTCGTATCTCCAAGGTGAAAATAAAAATTTAAATACATTGCTTTACAGATTGGGTAGACCCTGAGATTTATCTACAATGTTTCTCTTATTTGACTTTGGAAAGAAACCAAAACGTGAAGCTGTTAAATGAAAACATAGCTCATATCAGTCAAAATACTTAGCTCAAGTGGGAAACGGGGCTTATAAAAGTTTTTTATATACAACCAAGAACGATGAACATAGGTCAGTTCGCTTGTCTTAGTTCAGCTGAAACAGGCCTTATTGTCTTATTAGTAGCCGTCGTTCATGAGTATGCAAAATCATCCGAATTGATTCAAAGCGATTCAAGATGGCTGACTTTTAACCAACAAGCGCGCATAATTTTTATGCCTTAAAGGGAAAATCTGTACATGTATCATCACCTTAAGAGAGCTCTCACAATAGACAATTTTTTCTCTAAAGTAAATTTTTTTCTAATGTTTGATTTTCAAACAAACTTCTAAGGCAAAATAAAAATTGTTTTATTGTGAAAGCTGTTTAAAGTCTCCACAAATAAATATTCGTTTCGGAAAGGTAATTAAGTATTAAAACGGTGTAAGACTAAATACAAATTAAGGTTAATTAATTAAATTAAGACATAAAAATAAAATTTTACAATTTAGAGGAAAATAAAAACTGATTTTTTTTATTCAAAATAAATTACACAACGCATTTTTTATTTTAAAAAAATAATTTGTATGGTACATCAAACTAAACAATTTAAAATTAGCGTTCGAATAAAGAGGGAAATTAAAAGTAAGCCATTATTTATCCTGCCATAAAGAACTGAAACGTTTTCTTTCAGACAATGCTGACCAATCTCTAGCTTAACTACTATTTAAAAATAGTTTTAATTACAAAATAGTGAATTGCAACCTAAACTCGTAAGCTATTCACTTGTATATTGAATTTATAAAAAATATCTTATATACTTCCTTATATGTAATTCATTTGAGATGGATTAATTCAGCCCTCAATTTAAACAATAAAGTTTATTAGAGATTAACAGATTAGATTAACAGAAAAATGAATTTAAGTTTTGTTAGCGAACCTTAAATGCTCATAATTAGATTATAATTATATGCTCTAGATTTGCACACTGTAAACACCACATGACTCTCATTGGATTCTGTGACAAAACAGATCAAGTCAGACATGCATAATAGTTTTGGTTGAAATTATAATCTTTATAATGACATCCTCGTTTTTTCTATTCCAATGAGAAACAATCCCTTAATAAGTGGTTGATTGAAAGACAATAATGAAAAACGACATACTATTGTAGTATGTCCAAGTGACAATTTTCCTATTTTGACGTACTTCTCTTACGTAATATTTTTTATGATAAAATCGAATTAATAAATTTTATTTTAATTTTGAAACAAATATTGGGTTCAATGTCCCTGAACTTTCACACAGATTTGGATAAATAGAAAATCTGCCTTTCCATAACAATACATTGTTCTTAATGTATGCATATATAAGAAAATTACTCGTACAAACATATTTTCAATTATAAATTACCATACTGTAACAGTGCAATCAACGGCATCCTTTTAAAAAATTGTATTTAGTTGTTCTATATAGATTTCTACATCGTTTTCATTTTTAATCTTTATTCGTTTGTGTTTGTGAGAACAGTTGTATTTAAAATAAACAATAATAATACACAGCTAAGTATGTACTCAATATATTAATATACTTATGTATATATCCTATCGTTCATATCTCCTTTCCAATAATGGATTTATTTGATTGAACTATACATATTCTTTTGCATTTCTATCATAGAAAAAAAATTATTTATGCTAATTTTTATAAAAAGAAAATTGAAGTAAGGTATTCACGATTTGTTTTATTGTTTATCACAAAAAATATTAAACACATTTTCTACATGACCTTGACAATTGTAAAACAATACGAGTTAAAATAAATATATTCTGTGTTAATATGTAGTATAATAAGTTAGAGTGAAGCAATACTATACTGGTTAATGTATACAAAAATGCGCCGTGTGTACTGTAAGTGTATTTAATCTTGCAAACATTTAGGCGAATTAGTAAAATTATTGCATAACTTAATTTCGATTTACGCGCTACCTGGATTTTCACCATCTAAAGATTTTTTTCGAATGATGGTACTACTATATATGTATTGCTATGCAGGCACTTAGGATTGACGATTTTTGACTAAGTTAACGATTTTTGAACATTCTATAGAGAATTATCGTATATCGATATTCCCTGAATTCTCCTGGTTTTCCTAAACACCGGCCATCCTAACCGGCCATCCTATTTTTTTAAAAATCACTTATTTTCTGTTAGAGTAGATCACGATTAACCGAAAACAAGTTTCCGTTAGGATGGCCGGTGTTTAGGAAAACCAGGAGAATTCAGGGAATATCGATATCACAAATTTAGATTGTATTAATAAAATTTTATTATTTCTTAATACGTATTTTTGATTTTATTCGTTAGTACGCATTTTTACCAATACTCTGATATTTTTAGTTGTTGTTGTTGTTTTTTAGGAATAACTCGGAAGTTTAGGAATATCTTCACAACCGTCCAGACACGCGTGAAGTTTTTCCTAAAAGAAATTCCTAAAGTATTTTTTTTTATTTTAGGAAATACTTCACGTGTATATAGCACATATGTGTTGTATAGCCTTAATAAGAAAATGTCTGTCATAATTGGTTATGGCGCGAACGCTCATCATACCAACATACCATTTGTGGCATTTCAAATAGAAATAGTAGGGAGGTATCATTGCTTAATTCTCTAAGCGCCTCTGAACTATAAATTCTGAACGTTGGATATGAACCAACTTTTGTGAAATTTCAACCATTTATTACTAAATTGAACAGTAACAAATGAAATTTTAACGTATGATCACAGGTGTATCTTTTTTAGTTTTACTTTTAATAGACCATCGCTTAAACCTTATCGAACTAAAAAAAAACAAGCTGGGGACGTTACTCCAGGGAAACTATGGAGTTCTATCGCCTAGTGCAATTCGATCAGTGGAAGATATTGAGTCCCTTGCAATCTCGCTGTCGATTGGAACTACAACTACGTTTGAGAATACCTGTCCACTAATTAGCAATCATAAAGTTAAAAAAAACACTCTGTGGCCGAAGTCTCAAGCAATTACTGTGACAACCGCCACAGAAGAAAACTTCAGTAAATTTTTTGTTCAAAATCGTTACATAATGAGACTGGCACGAACCATCATTCCACTTCGTAAAGAAATGGGGCTACATTAGATAGATCATATGGCCTACTCTAATTCTTGACAGTGGCCGAAGTCTCACGCAATTGCTGTTAAAACCGTCACAGGAAAATGTTTTGGTATTTTTTTCAGAATCTGACGTAATATCATTATTCTTGTATTTTAATGCAGTTTTTCTAAATTACAGATTAAGCAGACACATTTTTTTGTTTTCCGGCTGCTTTTCGCGCCACTTTCACTTACATAATATAGTTTGGTAAATCGTTTACTGTGGTAAAAATCAATTGAAAAAATAATTGAATTCACCGAAAAATTTACTTAAAATTTAATTTTACCCAACCAATGGTACGCAATCAATATTCATAATTTTGAGCGTGTTCGATAATTCAAAACGAGTAGTGTATAATTTTTAGTTGCCTTTCTCCTAAGCCTACTGTGAGCCGAGAAAAATAAACAAATTTAAACACGGTACGATTTATCTGGGCTACGAACTTGGTTTAGAAATTAATTGCTATGAGAGTGTATGAGTTTAAATACCTGGGATCGATGGTAAATGTACAAAACTTAGGAGACTAAGTTTTGTACATTTACTATCCGCAAGGTTATGACTGCAGAGATGCAGTCATAACCTTGCGGATCGCAGCTGAAATTTCGACTACCATATCTATCTAATGTCATCTTTCTACTAGTTCACTAAGCGTTATGTTATGGTGCGAATTTAATTCTCTGATTCTCAACATTGTAAAGTGCAAACCTCTATCATTTCACCGAAGAGCCAACGCAGTGCAGCTATAAAAATTTGAACATGGAAATAATGATTTACATGAAACACTCAAATAGCCTAATTAAAACCCACTTAAAGGATCATTACATTAAGAACATAAATCTACAGCCTTTCTCTGCTTCTTCCTTACGACAATTAAACATATTTATATTTGACAACGCTACCAAACAATATCTTGAAGAACCGACCACAAAACATCAGTTTGGCTTCGATAGGAATAATCTGGTGCAACTGTGTGAAGACACAAACACATTTATTACCCCAAACAAATATAGTTTTTGTTCATCGGGTATGGTAATTCAGACTTACAACTCGTTAAACAATATCTATCTTAAAACAAACATAAAGATGCCGGACATTACAAACATTCAAGATGTACCGGGATGCTGATATTAAATTAAAGGTAACATCTCGTTGCGAGCACAAAAACACTAACTTTAATAACATCAATTTAAACTACAAAACGATTGCCTCATACCTAATAAATAGTAATCGGACCTACGATACAGTTTTTATTGATGAGTACATGATGGTGCATGCTGGATATATAGGACTTGTGGTTATCAAAAGTAGATGTTCTAAAATATATCTTCTGGGTGATAAAAACCAAATACCGTATATTGACAGATTACATCATGTCAATATGAAATTTTCCGATGCAAGTGCTTTCGTAACAAAGACTGAATACTTGAATGTAACGTATCGATGCCCAACTGCTCTCAAAGAATGCTACTCTAACAGCACAAGTATGAATACAGTGGAAACTTCCGCCGAATTTATAAACCTACCACCAACGTTATCGTCATTACCTGTGTTAGAGAACGTTTTCTGTCTAACTTTTACCAGAGCTGATAAACAACTAATCTCCCAGCTTAAGATACCAGAAACCAGTAAAGTCTTGACGATCCATGAAGCACAAGGTTTAACCTCATCTAATGTAATATGTATAAGAACCAATTCTCAACCTCTTGAGCTGTTTGATAGTGTACCGCATGCCATAGTTGCAATCTCTAGACACACACACAATCATTTAAATATTTTTCACCGGTGGCTAATGACAGACTACACTCACTTTTAATGAAAGCTCGAACTTATACTATTACTCAAAAGGTAAATCAACCCATAAGCTCCAAGAAAAGATTGGTATATGGTAAATGTGCAATTTACTATCAAAACGTAAACAAAATGGCATCAAGAGCATGTAAATTCTACAACTTCGTTTTAAAATCAAACTACCTTATTTATGTAATGTGTGCACTGAAAAAAATATTCGACATGAATTCTACGAAATGCTGATTTTGTTTTAAGGAATCGCAAATTTCCAAAAATTAAGCCAATAAATTAAGATTTTGATGGATTTAATGTAAAAATTAATTGAATTTAATCAAATAATACATTAAATATTATTTTGATTTTTCCAGAATGTTAGGCGTTCAAAAATTCCTTAAATTTGAATAAAGGAATTTTAAATAATTTGTAGTAAAATAAGCATTAAATTAAAGTAAGTGCTAGATCATTCATTTTAATTACAATAAGTAACAAAAAGCGTACATCAATTTTTTACTTTTTTATTGAATAGGTACTTTATTTAATATTTCCATAAAATTCTTAAAAGCCAATAAAACAAAATTCAATTATCTTAATATAAAATTTTGGGATCAATTATCGGCAAATCTCAATATAAAAACAATTAAATTGTTTCAGTTATGTAGAACATAACCTGATTTTTTTTCACATTTGCGTAAAACAATCCTTTAATTAAAGAGTTTGAAACATAATTTTTATGTACCTAAACGACAAACAAAACATTAAATATTTTCCTCAACTAAAAGTATTTCTTCCAATAATACAGGGGCGGAATCATGAAATACGACCGGAAAATTTAAACAGATTTAAAAATATTTTCAAACTTATTAGATTAAAAGTATTCAAATTTGCTATGATGGATGCAGACTGATGTTTAAATGCAACTTCTATAATATTTGAAGAGCAATGGCTAATCTCCAGCAAGATTTTCAAAATTCATTTTTTACCGGTACAACATTTCCGTTTAAAACTGCTCGATTATGAAGTAGTTGTCGAATTAAATTTTTGTTAAACTGTTATTTATTTGAGTTTTCATACAAAATATTTACGCCAACTTTGACCATTTTTCGAAATTTTTTGTGTTTGTCCAATGAAATATTTTCTAACAATTCATTTTTTCGGTCGGATTTCATGATCTTGCCCCTTTACATCAAAATAATTATATATTTCCGGAAATTTTACAATTTTGAAATACAAAAGACTTCAATGCCATCTCATAAAATGAAATGGCGACGAACCTGGGACGAGAAATTTGAAATTTGAAATGAATTTCGAAAATCTTGTATGAGATTAACCATTGCTCTTAAAGAATTATAGAAGTTACATTTATACATCAGACTGCATCCATCATAGTAAATTTGAATACTTTGAATCTAATAAGTTTGAAAATATTTTTAAATCCGTTTAAATTTTTTCCGGTCGTATTTCATGATTCCGCCCCAGATTTTATAACGGTAAAATATTTACGACGCATTTTTTTGTTACACATTTCATCATTCGTGTTGCGACATCCCAATAAATAGAAGTGATGTGATGAAATTGTACACAAAAATAATTAAAATAATTAAAAAAAAGTTTTGATAGTGTTGAAAAGTTCAAAAATACTTATTAAATATTTGTAATCAAAAATAAATGGTAATTAAAATTATATATTATTAATAAATAAAGTGTTGAATTGATTTGTATTTGATGCTTCGCGATTGGCTCGTAAATTACGTAATGTTCTACGTAGTTAATAGTAATCTGATGAAAATAATTTAGTAAAACAAGCTTTTATCTTTAGTGTATCTAAATACTGCGTCAATATTTATAATTATAAATTATTGATTTGTAATTATAAAACAATAATAATCCTCCTATTAAGTATTTAGTTTCCTTAAGTGATTTGATTTGATTGAATTTTAAACAATATTTTTTAACATTAGTATATAGGCGTTACGTGAAATTAAACAATAATGCTGCGAATTTGTCGAATGGAAACTAGTGTTTTTGATTAAATATTTAATTCGATATTTATAATACTCGTAGTAATTTTATCATCCTTTTGTCATTTTCGATAAGAAATAGAATTTATTTCAAAAGAACAAAGTGGAATAAAATATATATACTACAACAACGTGATATAAAAATTATGAACTAGAACCGAGTCAAAAAATAATTTTGATAAATGTATCAAGTGAAGCTACAGCGAAAAACGGGTTGGAACAATTATTGTCTAAGTAGGATCTATTCTATTTACGAGACAAATTTGCAGGTAACTTTATTCAAGTTCATTATTAAATAATAACAATACAAATTAATAACTTGTTTTGTATTACAGAAGCGTGGTATTATCAGATTTCTGATTTGCAATCAATATCAGAACTCGAACTGAATCAAATGTTTTCAACATACTAAGAGGTTCGACTTCTTAAGCAAATCGTTGAATGGCGCAAACAAAACGTAAATATTTTATTAGTTATTTCATTTTCCTAAATTGAATTCCTTATTGGAAACTATTATTCACTCAAACTAAATTTCATGTTTTACTTTTTTACAATGCAGCTTTTTTAAAATTTGAAGTTGTGAAAGTCATAACTATTTTTTCTCAAAGCTTTTATCTAGTTAAAACGCTAGATTCAGTCCTGTAAATATAAAAACACAAGCGTAAAAAACTCCGATCGTTCGACCTTGCAAGACAAGAAAGAAGTAAAAAAACCTGTAAGGTAAAGCGACGCAGCGAATCTCCGAACGTACAAAATACTTTGATATCGATAGTCTCAAAGCATTTATCTAATCTTTATTTATCCTTAAATATTAAAATAAGACTAAAATAATTTTCACTGGCTTGTGATGAGAAACTGATCAGTAAGAAGTACACTTTATTGAATTGCAATTTAAAATAAACAAATTATAAAAGAATCTTAGCTAAGTTATATATCTTTTAATGAAATAAAAAACTTTCAATTGAATTATTTTTAACCGTCTTAATTTAGGGATACAATGTAAAAGTGGACTTGCTTAGTAGGAGTACCAAATCTGTTACCTCAAAACGTACACAATGAAAATCTTCACGAAACAACATCAGGAAATGTAAGATATTTTCACGTTTTGTAAGATATTTTTAAATTAAATTATCAGCTTAATATTTTGAAACTTTTTTTTTAGAATTTTAAAACACTTTTACAACCAGACAAAGGAAGAAGAATATGGACTAATTATTCATCGGTAAACCCTCCTAAATTAGGAGATATACATATATAATAACATTACATTTCAAATATATCACTTAGTTATAACAATGCCTTCTAAACTACTGGCCGCTTACACCAACTGATGACGACACGCTAAGTCGACGGTTCTACTAGATGGCAGATAAATTTTAAAAAGGAAAATTACATCACAAAATATATTTAGTTGCAATTATTACATCGAAGTAGAAGGTTATTATTTTTTTATTTCCGTTTTCCAGTTTTTTCTAGTTTTTGGCTCCGCCTCGTTCTCATAAAACCAAAATAAATTTCGTCATACAAAATTACAAAACAATAAAATATTACTTCTCTCTCCAGTTGTTTTGTAATTTTGTTAATTTGTTTAGTTTCGAACAAACTGTTGAAGCCGAAGGATATTCGTTTTTTAATTTTTCTAGTAATGAATGTACATTTTTATTTTAGATTTTGGCATTTTTTTGTCATTTTTATCCAACATAAGTCGATTTGTAATATCATCTAATTCAAAATTGTTGTAATTGGTACGTAGATTCAATAAAAATAGGAAAAGAAGTACGGATATCATGTAAAATACAGAAAAAATGCATCGTACCATACGGCTTCGACTAATTATGTGACACTAAATGAAAATGGCAATAAAATACAAAAATGAAATGACAAAATAGAAACAAAATGATCACATAATATTCTCTGCTCTCACGGTTTTATTTATATTTTTGTAGTGGAATACACTAGAACTTTGTATTACGTTATCTAAGTAATTGCATTTCTTTAAATTCTCATTAACTTCTTGAATGTGGATCGAAAAAATTCAATTTATGAATTGAGAAAATCAATTACACTAAAATTGTTCATAATTTATTAATTTATTGTATAATAATTCAGATTTTTATTTGTTAAGTTTGTGAATTTTTTTGCCGTCGTAATAAGGAGGCAAAGTGTACTATTTTTACTTAATTATGCTGACATCTGGTTGTCGACTTACGTTGTCGTCATCAGCAAAAAATGAATGTTGTCACAGGCCAGTACTATAGAAGGCACTGGTTATAATGACTTCGACAAAATTTCTTCCGATATTGCTAGCACTTTTGTTGACAAAAAAAAAGTAAAACTAACACATTGGTAATATGTAAATGCTCATATTTTATTTTTATTCGATTTAGGGATTTTCCTATCATCGAATTGACAAGAGAGAAAACCTACCGGGAAGCTTTACAATAAATACAGAAATGAAGCCACTAAACTAAACAAAATTGGATACTTCAATTTATTAAAAAGGATTAAGACCAACTCACCAAAATCGAAAGGTAACAAGTCCGTACCAGGTATTACCAAATTTTAGTATTTCTCACATCGATATCGATTTATAATCGTTTGTTTTTTACTTTGTGGAAAATGAAAATAACGGCCATGGCTTAAATGGCAACCTAACCAAATTCGTGAAAAATGGAGAGTACGAGAAGGACAAAGAATGGTTACAATGTATGGATGTTCCTTGGAGCACAGTAGAGATTAAATTTAAAAACACATTTAAAGGTCGCCAACAGGAACTTTCAAACAAAAATTTTAAAGTAAAGACATTTTACGAGGATTGGATCATATACAGGAATCTTGAGGCTTTAAGACTTGTATGTTTTTCTATAATTTGATATTAAAATGATTATTTTATTTACAATTCCGATTGTCCCGATAAGGACCATTGCATAAAAAAGAAATGGAATTACTTCATTGAATAAATAATTCCAATTATGACCAATAAGATTAAAGATAAAACATTTGTTGACCAACTCCCTCGTACGTTTAAAAATGAAGGTATATACTATTCGGCATTACCATTTTTCTTTCATAAATTTTTATTCAAATTTACAAGAGGTGCAAATACTAACATTATTGTTTTCCTCTATATATTTTCAGAATTAAATTTTTTGTTGATATTAAAAAGACTTCATTACTAAACGACACGGCTTATTCGAAGATTCAAAGAAAAAAGTTTGGAAAATTTCGATTCGAGATTCGATTAATGCATTCTTCTTAGAACAGAATAACGTAACCAATCTAAAGGCTGAAATAAAAAAGAAAAAAGATGTTTGCAATGAATATGGAATAAAACTTCAACCCTTCATTATTATATTGGAACAACAGGAAAAAGAAATTTGAAGTTTGTTACGACGAAATCTTTTACTGTTTCAAAAATATTTTGGATTGCGTTTCCGTAGCATTCAAAATACATTTTGCACTAAATTTGGATTATTCAAGTGAATGCTATAAAGTATGGTTATTTTTATAACACTTTTTTATATACAAACTTCAAGTGATAAGCCAGATGTTGATGTTTCTTCTTTAATTACTACAATAACTTAAATTTTTAAATTCCTTAAACTTTTAAATTTTTTTTGTATTTTTATAATTATTAATTGAAATGAATTGCAAATATTGTAACTTTGTTTGTCATGAATTTGATTCATACACTTTTCATTTAAAAATAGTCCTTAAATTCAGATCATCTGAAAACAATTTTAAATGCCCACGATATTGATTGATTGAACTAATATATATTTATTGAATAAAAATAAGAAAATATATTTATATTGAAATAAAAAATAGCACTTAAACTAAAAGATGAATTTATTAAATAGTTTTATTAAAAAAAACTAGAATTTTATTTTACTCCATTTGAGGAAGCGATACTAGATTCGATGTAAGATTGCTCAACAATACTACGCAAAGGTTCCTTAATTTATGTCTTGTAAGTAATAAAATTTATGAAAAATTCATCAAATTTATTTCGTATGTTTAAAAAAATGCATAAATTTAATGAAAATGTTTACGATTTTTTTTCTAAAACCTTAGGATTTTTGTCCATGAACTTTATATTTGTCAGCTTTGAAATTAGTCACTAAATTCAAAGCGAGATTCCTTAAAACCAAGCAAAATTTGATATACAATTCAGAACATTAAACTTACGCCTTATTTAATTAAAATAATGCACAAAATACATAGGGTCCAGATCAAGTCAGAAATTCATTGAAATTAATTACAAAAACTTTAAATTTATGACAAATTTTTTTCAGTGTGAAACTTCATTAAAACCCGACATGAGGAGCAGCGAATTTTTTGGCCATGATTACGTTGTTTATAGATGCGATCGGTTTCCTGAAACTAGTTCAAAGAAATCGGGTGGTGGCGTACTGATAGCAGTACATTCTAAACTCTGGAATGCTCCAGTAACTTTAGCCCCATCGAGAGTCGAACAGATCGGTGTAAAAATCAAAATCAACCAAACCAATCTAATCATCTACGCAGCATATATATCACCTCAATCAAATAGTGATCATTATGCAACTGAATGACGCGATTGATGAAGTTATTAATACAACAAACTCGTTAGATTTAGTTCTTGTGTTTGGTGATTTTAATCTTCCAAAGTTAATCTGGTGTTTGTGGAGGCCATGCTTGGTTATAATCTGAACCCAATAAACACAATTGCTAATAATCGTGATAGATTATTGGATCTTCTCTTCAGCAACGACATTGAAACCTTTAAAATTTCTGAATCCCTATTACCTTTTGTCATAAATGGTGTCAATCACAAATCTTTGGATATTGTATTTGACTTAACTTAAATGGCGAGATCAGAACACCTACAACCAATGAAATACAACTTTAAAAAAACTAACCGTGTGGGGCTACAAAGTTACCTAGAATCCATCAACTGGCAAATAACTCTCAATTCCAATGATATAAACGAAAAATGTGGACAAATTTAATGACATCATGCTTCAAGGCTTCGAACTGTATGTACCTATGTGCTGTAAACCACAAAAAATGCTCATCCTCATTGGATTGATGATAGACTAGTTAACTTAAAAATCGGAAGTCGAAAGCATATGCCAAAATGTTGAAAAGCGGGTTAGAAGCAGACAAAACTACGTTTCTACAACATAGTAATGAATTTGAAACTTATTTCAAATCAAAATACAGGTCGTATCTTGATCAAATTCAAGACAAAATCAAAGTAAATCCAAAACAATTTTGGAAACACTTTAGGAATAAACACGAAATTGAAGGATACCCTGCTAATATGACGTACAACAATACCTGTGTAAATGTACGCGTCGTTTTTTCAATCAGTCTATAGACCAAGCGTTACTAGTGGATTGTACGAACAACTAAGCAACAAGAACACATCAATGACTCTTTCTATTATTTTTGAGGACAACATTTCATCGGCTTTAAGGGCGTTTGGAGATGGTTGCGGTCTTAACGATATACCCTCTTCTATTCTAAAGAAGTACGCTGAAATTTTAACAATTTCATTATGTTATATCTATTCAATCATTCCTGAAGCACCGGCGTGTTTCACAAAAAATGGAAAATTTTAAAAGTTACTCCAATTTTTAAATCGGCTAAACGTGATGATATCAGATGCTACAGAGGAATATCAACAACATCATCATATCCGAAATTATTTGAGTTAGTATTATGCAACAGCTTTAAAGCCACAATTGTACGTCATATGTCAATAAACCAGCATGGGTTTATGCTTGGCCGATCCACATCGACTAATCTGGTTGAATTCACCAGTAAACTAATTAACGAGATAGAAAAACACGGTCTAGTTGATGTAGCGTATAGAGATTTCAGTAAAGCATTTGATTCTATCTATCATCATAACGCACTCCAGAGTCCAGAGTTTATTCAATTTTAGGTTTTCTCTCGATTACATAAATTGGTTTAAGTCATATGTATCAAACCGGCGACAATTTGTATAATAATGTGAAATGAGAAATCAAACGTTATTAAAGTTACATCTGGTGTTCTCCAAGAATCACACCTCGGGTCTTCGATTTTTATTGTTTTCATAGACCGAATAACCGAGATAATTAAAAACTCTCAGACGTCGTGTTCATATTTGCTGATCACGTGAAAATGTTTCGTACTATTAATGGATTGTTAGATACTGAAATACTTCAAGAAGACTTAGATAGATTAAGTGAGTGGTGTGATCGAAACTCACTTTTACTTCATACAAAGTCAACAACGAAGTACTACAAAGAGTCAATGAGATTATAGACTTACGTGTTACATTTATCGAAAACGCCAGTTTCAATAGGCATATTGAAAATTGTATTACGAAAGCGAATGCCATGTTCGGATTTGTTAAAAGATGAAGAAGTGAATTTAAGGACATTCAAACCTTATGTTCACTCTATTTCGCTTATGTTCGATCTCAAATGGAATACGCTGTAACGGTCTGGAATCCATACTATGCTGTGCACATAAAAAAAATTGAAAACATTCAAAGGAAGTTTCTGATTTTTTTTTAAAGAAAAGTGACTGAGATTACGACCATAACTTACCATTCCATGAAAATGTGGCTCGCTTAAGTCCGTACGCAACAAGATGCACGGATTACAAAATATGCACGCTTGAAAATAGACGGCTTCTCTTGGGCGCGGCTTTTATTGGTAACGTTTTGCTTGGTCACGTTGATTCAGCTTACATCTTGGAAAACATATCAATTCACGTGCCATGCAGAACATTTCGAAACCATGAATTTTTAGCACTTGAACACCATTCTACTAACTATGGAGTAAACAACCCCATTAATAGGATGTCTAAATCATTCAACATAATCGACGACCTATTCCATTTCAATTTATCAAAGGACAACTTTAAAAATATCCTGAAGGACTATTTTTAAAATTTTTAATTGTTTAAACCAAAATTTGGTTTATATTTTTTTCCGTTTTAAAGATTTTTGTTGTTTTAATAATTTAAACTACTGTACATAATCTGAAATCATACATATATATTACAAAATAGATTTCTACTGTTATGCCTCATCCAGCAGCCCTGGGAGTTGGCTAGGAATCAATTTCATTCTAGGACCAATCATTTTAAACATTAGAAATAAGGTTGCCAAATTCATCATTGGGATGTAGCGCGGGAAAAATAAAAAAGTTTAAGAAAACCCCTTTTTTTTAAAGAAAGTATTAATTATCCAATGAATTTAATGTCCTTTTACTCACGCATACATCCACCCATTCACCTATACTCACACACCTATACTGTACATTGAAATGGACGGTAGGTGTATGGGTTTGTTAACATCACCGATCATCCTGCCTCTGCTGGGATTCGAACCCATAGTACCTCAGAATTGTCCCTAAACAGCCGATTAGCTTAAATTTAACTGACCAATTCATATTTTAACAAGATAGTGTGTACACAATTCAATTATAATTTGTTGAATCTGACTCTTATGATACTTCGAACAAATAATAAAAAATCTTTTGTAACCATATGATGATATAATGCCACTGTTCATCATTTTGAACAATTTCGGACTGTTATGTACACAGGTAACAAGATTTTCATAAATCAAATCAATTTCATATTTTTATATCTCTAAAGTACATATATATTCAGATTGTATAGAAGAAAAACCTAAAAAAATAAAAATTAAATATTCATACCCAGCTAAGGCAAAAAAAAATTCATTTCAGTTAAAATAACAAAACCACAAAAAAATTTTGTTGGTTTCATTCAAAAAGTTTGGAATTATAAAAATTAAAATAAATATTATTTTTTTAAAAATTGAAATAATAATAAATTAATAAGGAACCAAAAATTAAGAGATTTTTTTTTCTTTGTTATAATATTTCGTATTTTTAGTAGAAAAATAAGAGATTGCTGTGTAAATATCCAAGATGAATATAATTTTTTTTCTCGTCGTCTTCAATTCAAAATTAATGAATGGTTAGTTTTCTTCTAGATTTTTATTATTATTTTTTTTTTTTTTGAATGTCACGATCATTTGATTTATGCCTGAAGGTATTTAATTGTGAATTTTTTTTTTCTAAGGTGTAATATTTATTTTATATAAATAGTATAGAGTTTTTTGTGTTGTGTTGTGTGTCGTCTCCGTATACTTCAACGAATATTTTGGATGATTGATTGGTGCTTAGAATTTTGACAGTGGTCATAAGTATAGAAAAGTAAACTAATTTGCATTATTGATTGGTAGGTGGAACTACCAGTTATCCAAAGTATTTTGTAATCTCAATACTAGTGTACACAACGAGTGTAAAATTTAATTTGTAAATGTCAAGATGACAAATAAATAAATGCTATTAGAAATTTGAATATATGTTATAAATAATAACATGGTTGCAAATATCCTAGAACGTTGCACTCTGTTGATGATAAATTGGTGTATCTGGGTCGTTAATATCTTCTTTAATGATATTAGAGGGAGGTGTCCTCCACACTACAGAAGCAAATCAGAAACATTATTATCATTTTTCCTCAATGACATGTACATACCTTGAACATGTATAGTGTCGATTGTGTAATTTCAATTGCCGGTCGACATTATCCCAAGCATTTTCTTCGCTTGTTCCAAGTGAGTTTTTTTTAAAATAGTCTTCACAAAGAATTGCTTTGGATGTCAAAAAAATTAAATCACTCAAACGGCCAATCGTCGATCTACACCTCAATCACAAAATAAAAAGGTCTCACGAGCTTCAGACACAGATGAGTTGTGGGAAGCAAGAATGGAAACCATTAGAGTCTGAAATAGATGAGCAACAAGAAGCTCCCTTTAAACCCTTCCATTACGTTGCTAATTATGATTATAGTGTTTGTGCAGTGGAGATGGAAAACTGGAATTGTCAAAATTCTATTCAACACTCGAACCATTACCATTATTGGTCCAAGTACGAGGACTACGATCACTACTACTATGCTGAACGCAGACCACAAATTTCACTAATGAACAAATCAATCAACCTTGTCGATTCAATACGGGCATATGACAAATTGTCGCTGCATTACAAACTTTATTCAATCCACGCACAATTAATTTGATTGTTCAGAACTGCGCCAATGAACAAATGCCAGCTTATGTCTACAAAGATGTAGTTAGGGCAGCAGCAGTCAGCCAATACAAATGGCAGTGCAATGCACAAACAATTGATGAAAATTATGGCATGGTCATCGGGACTATCCCTAACGGTTCACTGGTCACGGTTGTCGAGATTATCACTGACAAGTGACAGTGATGAATGTCCACTCTATCGCCGATGGTCAACTGAAGGTGGCTGTAAATCCATCACTAAAAAAAGGAAATAATGATGTTGAAGTCGATAATCGTTGGGCGGTACCGTATTCACGGTATACTCTTGAAAACGTACACAAAACACATCAAAGTCGAGTATTGCAATTCGTTGAAATCGATCCAGTGCATTTGGAAATATGTTAACAAAGAAAGCGTTATGGCAGTTTTTGGAGTGCGGAAAATGCAATTACATCCGTGGATGAAATTTGCCGATATCAACTGGGACAATACATTAGTATAGCAATAATTCGGCGCATTCTATAATTTCCATTTCATGAACGACATCGTCGTTGATTTTTGGTAGTGCATCTTGAAAAGGGCCTATGCGTATAATTAACAATAGAAAACGCACGTGCAAGACCATTGTTACAACCGCGAACAACGTTAACTGCAATTTTCTCATTGTGCAGGGATGATATGCTTGCAAAGTCGCCAACTTTATTCTAAAGTGCCAACATACTACACATGAAATGTATCAGCAAAATTGGACCTTCTGTATACACCATTTATCCAAACAGGACAGAATGCTTTATTTGCGATTACTTTAAATCAACGAACTGACATCCTTCCTAGAATTGAGAACAGTAAACGGTCAAGTATATGTGCCACTTATCGTAAAGCTTAGCAAGAATTATATCGTGTTAACAACGATGCACATTGGGCTGCTTCACTCGCTGACGCATCAAATACTGCTCAACCACAGCAAATGTACATGTTATTTGCAGTCATATCCAGGGCCGGCGCTAGGCCTTTTGGCGCCCCGTGCACTTTTCAAAAATGCCGCCCTAAGGAAAGGTTTGCATTAAATAATCCGTTTCCACATCACCCGTGAGGTAGGACTTGCAATGCATTTTTTTAACGAGGTGTCCCACGTAGGTATAGTCCTCAAAAATATATATTTAAAAAATAAATAAAAAGGTTAAATATTACTATCGTACTAATTCAGCGTACGAATACACAACAAAATATATACAAAATATCTATAACAAAAAATAAACTAAAAATATTTGTACAAAAAGCACTAAAATTCACGGGTGCATTTAAATACATAAATAAAACAAATATTTTGTAAAAATAGATTAATTAATTAATTAAAGTTTACTTTCCGTGCTTTAAGTTTTGCAAAATCGTCTATCAAGTCAGTATAATCCAAGTTGCTCAGAAAATCACTTTCTATAGATATTCTAGCTAAATCTACAAATCTTTCGAGTCCCGTGGTACTACGTAAATAATTTTTAACTTGGAAAAGCTACGCTCTCCAGAAGCTACTGTGTCAATAAAATTCTAAGCGCTACTGCTAGATTTGGTAATATCGACTCTAATTTCTTATTAAATATAAAATCTAACATACGAGGGCAAATCAAAAAGTCTTGCAATATCATATGAAAAAAAAGAGTGAGTGAGACAGCCATATTTTTATTTTTCGACATCATCTCCTTTAAGGTTTATACATTTGTCATATCGATCAATTAACTTGCCTAAACCCTCTAAAAAAAAAGATTTCTTTTGCTCCATAAAATATTAATTTACAACAGACTGTACTTCATAGTCACTGGAAAATTTCCGGCCCCCTAGTATTTTTTTCAAATTGGGAAACAGAAACTAGTCACTGGGTGCCAAGTCTAGATTGTACGGTGGATGCGGAATTTCCACGAAGCCGCAGTCTTTTAATGCAGCTTGAGCAATATTAACCTTGTGCACTGGTGCATTGTCGTGAAGAAGCAAGATTTTTTTCCTAACTTTCCTTGGCCGTTTTTCCCGGATCGCTTTTTTCAATTTTCGGAAAACCTCTGCGTAATATATGCCTATGATTGTGGTTTTCGGTGGCATATAATCGATTATCAAAATTCCTTCAGAATCCCAAAAAATTGTTGCCAAAACCTTAACAGCAGACGGTTGAGTTCTGAATTTCTTTGGTGGTGGTTCACTACGTTTAATCCATTGCATCGATTCTTGTTTGGATTCCGGATCCCAGTGATGAAGCCATGTTTCATCGCCTGTTATTATGTTATCCAAGAAATTTTCTGGATCTTCTTTGTACATATCTAAAATCGCCTTTGAAGTTTGAACACGCATTTTTTTTTGTTCTGCATTCAACAAACGGGGAACCCATCGCGCACTTACTTTCGACATGTGAAGGTGGTCATGTAATATAGTATATGTGGTACCGTTTGAAAGGGAAAGTCTCCACGCTAACCCTGGAACAGAAATACGCCGGTCCTCCAATACAATAGATTCGGCCAAAATTACGTTTTCATGGCTAATAGCATCTGCTGGCCGACCCGAGGGGTTGTCGTCTACTAATGACTCCCGACCACTTTTGAATAATTTTACCCACCTTGTTACTGTGGCATATGATGGTGCAGATTCGCCGTAAACTTTTGATATATAGTTGAATATATAAATTGCATTTCGTCCATCTTTACACAAAAATTTAATAATGGCGCGATATTCAATTTCATTCATTTTAAGAAAAATTCAAAACACGTGTTACTAAATTGACAAAAACAAACGAACTGTAAAATTTACATCGAAATGTTCTTCTAGAAGTTTCATCGCGACAAAAAATGGTTTTGAAAAATATATTGTTGTCTCACTCACTCTTTTTTTTCATATGATATTGCAAGACTTTTTGATATACCCTCGTAATATAAAATCGATTCTATAGGGCTTAAAAAAATTCCTGAAACTGTACTTTGAAATATTTTAATTTCGTCTAATAGTTCTAATCCTGCTATATCGGAATTTGAGTTGAAAGTTAAATGCTTTTCTAGGGAAAAGCATTTACGTAAAAGATCAGGATCATTTAATGAAACTACAGAAATATCATGCAAAAATTTGTAAATATTATTTTGTTCCAAAATTTGTTCAAACCGTTCACTAACAGATTGAATCCTATTAAGGATTTGGAAATAAAATTCAACTTTAAACTTTCGTTCAGGATTTGATATAGTTTCGTCTCAACCTTCGTATGAAAAATGTTGAGGTTTTCGACTGGGGTGTCTTGGAGCATCAGGGAAATGTGGTGGAACATTTAATTTTAAAGCCATTTCTTTAGCTTAAAGGATAAACCCCTGAAATTTTTCCTCATTTCTTAAATTTGTTAAAACTGATTTGTATCCCGTAACATATTTACTGCCGTCGTTAAGCAAATATTTGCTAAATATATTAATTTTTTCTAAAATACTATACCAAATAAATAGAGAACAAATAAATTCAAATTGAATAATTTCAAGAGACAAACTATTCGCGTTATTTCTTGTTATTCCGTGCTTGTCTGTGTCGTTTCCTATTTCAAATAAAGCGTCATAAATATTATCTAAACTATATATTAAGGGTTTTAAAGCTTCTATGCGACTTTCCCATCTTGTCGTACATAATGGCTTTAGAGTTAGTGTTTTGACATTTTTTTTTAAATTTCCCATCTTGAAACAGAACTAGAAAAAAACACATATAAACATTGGATAGTATCAAAAAAAATTACAGCTTGAAGTGAACATTGAACTGATTCCAAAAGAACTAGGTTAGCTGAATGTGAAGCACATGGCACAAAAAATGCTCTAGGTTCTAAATGCTTAATTTGAGCTTGCATTGCAATGTTTTTTCCCTTCGTATTCGAGCCATTATCATAACCTTGCTCTCTGCAGTCACTAATTGAAAATCCTAGAGAAGTTAGTCGGTCTAAAACTAAATCAGTCAAGCCCTTACCCGTTGTGTCTGTAGCTTTTAAAAAGCCCATAAAAAGCTCCATAATTTCAAAATTATTTTGATTTCTATGAACAACTCTAATAATGAGTGATAATTGTTCATTGCGACTCTGATCTGGAGTACAATCCACAATTATCGAAAAATATTTTGCTCCTTTTATGATGTTATTTATTTTTTTTTTTTTTTTCAATAACATTAGAAACGATCGAAATAAGCTCATTCTGAATGTTTTTATGCAAATATATGTTTTGCGTCTCACCGTATGTTATGCGCCGTAGGTGTTCTGAAAGAACAACGTCAAATTCAGCTATAGCTTCCACTAACTTTAGAAAACTACCATTATTTTTCTCGTATAATCTGTCTGGCCCACCCCTGAATGTCAAAGATTGCACTGGAAGGAATTTAACGAGAATAATAAGTCATTTCAACACGTCTCTTCAATGTTGAACTTCTTTGGACATTGTATTTTGAAAAGTGCTATCAATTGTGGAGTTTTTCGAAAGCCTTAGTTCAAATTCCTTCCATTTTTTAAAATTCTCTATGTGAACGACCTAACGAACGCTATATGATTCCATTTGTTGAATCCTATACTACTAATTGGAATAAGAGAATTTTTCTTAAATAACCTACAACAAAAACAAAAAATGGAATCACTTGAAACTGAATACACTAACCACGATCGTACAACTGTTTCCCCATTTGACAAAATCCTTGTAAAATGTTTGTTATTAAATTTCCTACCGGACGTCACAGGATAACAAATATCTTTGATTTGTTTGGGGCCTTTTTCAACAAGGTAGGTTAAAATATCATTTAAATCTGGCCAGACTGCCGGATCATTTAAATCTAATTTTGAACTAATTGGCATTTTTTTTTAAATCGTTTCAGAAAATGAAACCTCACCAGCGTCTTCTAATCTACCTAATACAGATCTATCATCACAACTTGAATTATTTTGTGGTGGTGGATCATCAATAACATTGATACTTTCAACGTCATTGGCAGTGTTGATTTGGGTAGCTATTGTTTGTTGCTGTATGTTTGCATTTCCTGCTTTAAAAAATTTGTTTAGAGCATTTTGTTGTTTTTTGACAGAAAACGACAATTGCTTTTTTTTGTCTGTTAGCGTGACCAGACAATTTTCGCTTGGACAACATTATATATAGACATAAAAATGCACCAAACACAACAAAAACAGTTCAAAAAATGAATAAAAATTTAATTACAAATCAAATATTTACCAAATATTATTTTTTTGAAAAATCACATTAATAATTGCATATGCACCACTGAAAGTCTCACTCACTGAACTGAACTGTCCGTTGCTTTTTGCTTATATAAATATAACGTGAGTATTTTTATTCTGTTTCGCCAATGCCTTCTAAACTACAGGCCTCTTACTACTCTCATTTTTTGCACATGACGTCAATTTATGTCTAAACTGAGACTGCGCATTAATAATATTAAGATATTTACACTAACAAAATAACTAGAGAAAGCAACAACAATGTAGACATAGCGTGTCGTCATCATTTGGTGTATGAGGCCTGTAGTTTAGGAGGCATTGGTTTCGCCAATCCCCTGTTTCTAAATTGTGAAATAGTAAATGTATGTGTAAGGCCGGATTTAAAAGCAAATAGTACGTATAAGTTCCTTTATCTTTCGCACAGGATTTTCATATGATTTTATTGTGTATCTCACTCATTTCGTTTATTGTTTTTACTTCGTTTTTATTTTTTTTGTAATGAAATGAAACAAATGATTTCGCTACTCGTTAACCGTTGTTAGTACATAGTTTAGTACATTTTTGATTTTGTGCATATTTCGGTTTATTTGGTTTTATACTTTTGATTTTTCTTCAATTAGTTTTAGTTCATTAACAATAGTAGAAGGAGAAGTATGGTTTTCGCTGCCCGAACATTTTTTCAGATTTACGTAAAAAAATATTTTTCCGTTTTCTATAATTTCCGGCGCCTTCTATAATTTACATTTCATGAACGACATCGTCGTTCATTTTTGGTAGCGCATCTTGAAAAGGGCCAACGCGTGTACTTCACAATAGAAAACGCACGTGCAAGACCATTGTTACAACCGCGAACAACGTTAACTGCAATTTTCTCATTGTGCGGGGATGATATGCTTGCAAAGTCGCCAATTTTATTCTAAAGTGCCAACATACTACACATGAAATGCATCAGCAAAATTGGACCTTCTGTATACACCATTCATCCAAACAGGACAGAATGCTTTATTTGCGATTACTACTTTAAATCAACGAACTGACATCCTTCCTAGAATTGAGAACAGTAAACGGTCAAGTATTTGCCACTTATCGTAAAGCTTAGCAAGAATTATATCGTGTTAACAACGATGCACATTGGGCTGCTTCACTCGCTGACGCATCAAATACTGCTCAACCACAGCAAATGTACACGTTATTTGCAGTCATATCAACGACGTGCTTTCCATCAAATCCAAATGATCTTTGGGAAAACGACATTCAATTCTCACCGAATGTGTTTAATAAGGCAGTAGTTCCGATGCAGGACATATGATTGGTAATCGCTAACAAAGCATTGGCAATTGGCATATACAATTGGTAATTGCTTCAACTGGCTTTTTTTCTTTTTTTTTTATTATTAAGAAACCTTTATTTCTGTATAATATTACAACTAATCATATGGATTATCTAGTAATTGTTTTATAAGTTAAGTAGTCCATTCTTGTGGGTTGAGACCTATCGGTTCATCCCAGCTCTGTCAGTCTTTTGATTTAAGCGGCTCAAGGAACCACTAATTCTAAAGGCTTTGTTCTTTTTAGGTGCTTTGGTCCATTGGTGCGATCCAGTAGGTTCCGCAGCTCCTCGTTGTCATGATGCTGCAGTCACAGTACATGACCCCTTGCAAATTTTTGTATTTCATCGCTGACGTTAGGACGACGTTAGGAATTGTTTATATAACAGCAGTTTGTTGTGCGTTGTCAGTTCGGAGTTTCTTCCAATAAGCCAGTGCATTTTTCTGAATTTTATATTCAGTTCTTGCCTTTTCTTTTTAACATGCGTTTTCCACCTGAGTTTAGAGTCTAGCGTCAAGCCGAGGTACTTAGCATTGTCAGAATATGGTATTTGTTGTGAATTCAGTCTAATCGGAAAAAAATTTAATTTTCTATTTGTAAAGTTGATGTGTGTTGATTTCGATTCGTCAAGTGTTATTCTCCATTGTTTTGTCCAGTTATTTATTATATCAACAGCATTTTGAAGTTTTCTCGTGGACTCAACTATACTAGCATCGGTGGTCATAATAGCTGTGTCATCAGCAAACGTTCCTATTCCAGCTTCTTCTATGTTTGGTAGATTATTTGTATACAGGAGGTATAATACGGGACCTAGAACACTGCCTTGTCGAACCCCTGCCAATATTCTCTTCAGTTTAGAGTATTCCCCTTCCTGTCTCACCCTGAAGTAACGGTCGTTGATGTAAGACTTTAGCAATTCAGAATGTTGTTTTGGCAAATCTCGTTGGAGCTTAAATTCTAGACCACGGTGCCAAACCTTATCAAATGCTTGGGCTACGTCTAAGAACATTGCTGAACATACTACCTTTTTATCCAGCGCCTCCTCAATTGTATCAGTAATTCTATGTATCTGTTCTATCCTTGAGTGCCTTTCTCGAAACCCAAATTGATGTTCTGGTATAAGATTTCTGCTCTCTATAATTGCTTTTAATCTCTTGAGAATCAGTCTCTCGAAAATTTTTGATGTTGTTGTTAGCAAAGAAATAGGCCTATACGGTGTTTTGTCATTTAGTGATTTATTAGGCTTTGGAATCATTATGATTTCCGCTACTTTCCTGCACTGTCTCGGAACATAACATAGTCTAAAGATAGCATTGATTATGTGCTGTAGTTTCCTTAGTGCTTTTTCTGGTAGAGCTTTGATTATTTTCCCCGTTATCAAGTCGTCTCCAGGGCCTTTTTTATCTTTGAGATTTTTTACTTCTTGTTTGATTTCTTTCAGAGTAACTGGTAGCACAGATGCCTCGCCTACTTTGCTTATAGGTGTTAGATATTCATTATCCGCTTGTCCAGTATTTTGTAGGTGTTCGGCAAACAGATGAGCTTTTTGTTTTTCGCTGCAAGCCCAGGTTCCATCAACCATTCTAATGGGTGGCACTTGCATTTTAGGCCTTTTTAAACTTTTGGTGGCTTTCCACAGGGAATAGTCTGTGTCAGGTTTACCTGTCAGATTACTTAGGAAGCTTGCAACTGACTCATTCTTAATCTCCTTTATAAGTAGTTTAAGTTTGTTGCACAAGTTGTTTAGGATTGTTTTGTCTTCAGGGCTCTGGTTCTCTGGCAAGTCTTACGAGCTCTTCTTTTTCGTTAACATACTCTCTCACTTCAACTGGATAATACATATATGCTTTTTTCAATACACCTATACCTCGTTATACGGCGTCGCTTTACGGCGATTCGCTATAACGGCTTTTTCTAATTTTTACTTAAATTTCGATTTACACCTGAAATGTTGACGGTATATACGGCCAAAAAAAATTTAAAATACAAAAAAATTTGGTGAAAAGTTTTTAATCTCAAAAAGGAAAGGTAAAAAATAAAAACCGATCTTGGCCGTGTATATCGAGGTATGGGTGTATTTCTTGCAAATCAGAAGTACTTTCCCAGGCCGCTTTTTACACACTTTCAATGAGGTTTTCTAGTTCTTCTTCTATCGTATAAGCATTCGAGATCTGCACCTGTAGGTTGATGCTTTCTTCGACTAGCTGTCGAAAGTATTCCCAGTTGGTTTTGTTATTTGTTAGCCTTGGGGGGCTTGCCTTCCTTATTACCGTGTCACTTATTATCATTAAAACTGGAGAATGGTCTGACGATAGCCCTTCTTCATTTTCAACTGCTAAGTAGTTTTCGGAGATACCTCTTGATATATAGAAATCCAGAAGGTCGGGAATTTTATTTGGGTCCGTAGGCCAGTACGTTGGCTTTCTACTGGAGTGAAACTCACATTTTAATGTCCTGCCTGCTTCAAATAGCTCCCTTCCTTTGGGACTAGTTCTGTTTGATCATCAGAATATGTGGTTCGCGTTAAAGTCGCCTCCAATAATAAAATTATTGCCAAGCGATTTAAGAAGTTTGATATAGTCTTCTTTTTTTGGGTTATATCTGGGTGGACAGTAGATTGCTGATATACTATAGCTCTTGTTATTTTTGGTTTCGATATATACAGTAGCTACTTGCATAGCTTCCTCCTCTATTTTTTAATTTTTCGTGGTGTTTTATATTATCCTTAATAAACATTGCTGTCACGCCTCTACCTCTTTCTGCTGGATGTAGAGCTTGATAGCACTGGTATCCACGCATTATGGCATACGAGTTTGTGGTAAAATGACATTTTGAGATTAGGCATATATCAATTTTTGTGTGTTTAAAAATACTTCTAATTCTGCAATGCGTTGCGCTAGGCCATTTGCATGCCAGGTAACCATTCTTAAATAGTGTGTCATTATTTTTTCTTGATAAGTTTGTTTTGACTGGAATTAATTTTTTTAGTGGAGTTACTAGTGTTTCTTGACGCATCTGTTATTCCATTATCTTGGATCATCGATGCATTTTTCAGTGTTCCTAGTCTCTGTTCTTGTTGTTTCAGTAGCTCGCCCATAGATTCTATTCTTTAGTCCTGCCCACCCAGATGCAAATTGATAGTGTTTAGCTTCTGAAGTATTTCTTGCAGCACATGGGTTTCCTGATTCGGAACGTTCCTGATATTTTCGTTCTGCTTAGCCATTTGTGCATATTTTATGCCTTCTCTTACTTTGCCGCTATTTAGGGGGATTTGTTTTGAGTAGGATTGCATCCTAGGTTGAGAACTCTGACTTGTTTGATTTCTCTTGTTGTCTCTCATTCTTTGCAGCTCTTTCGCTACCTCGCTACCACAGTGTATGCATTTCACTGGTTCGTTCTTACTTTTATTGCATTCTTTTGTTAAATGTTTCCCAGCGCACTTTACGCATCTGGGCTCCCTATTACAGTATTTGCGTGTGTGGTTATACGCCTGACAGTTGTAACATTGTGGTATTCTACTAGGGTTGTTTTTTAATGGTTCAATCTTAACTTTCATATTAAGGATTGCTTTGATTCCATATACCCTATCAATGCTCTCGGCGTTGCCAAATGTTAGCATGAAAAGGGGAGGCCATTTTTGGTTGTTTCTTGTTCACCGTTTACGCTTATAGTGATCTTTCTCACTTGAATCCTTTCTGGCGAAGTTCTTCAATTATTTCTTCGTTGGGGCTTGTATGATGTAGCTTTCTGGCCATGAATTTAATTGGTTGCTCAGCTTTGTTTTCATAGGTGAACCATTCGATGTTTTGAGCGGTGATTGCATTTGATAACATTCTGTAGGTTTCTGGGTCAAGTGCATTCACTTTCCTAACGTTATATTTTAGTGCAGTGACTTTATATTTATCGTTTAGAACTAACTTCACTATTTTTTTAATTGTTTCGTATTCACTAACATTAAGTAAGTTAATAGGTGGAAGTGGTATCTCTTTATGTATTGGTTGATTTCCCTGCATTTCCCCTTGGTTAATTACATTGGATGTTTTAACCAAATGGATATTTTTCAGGTCGTTGGGGTTGTGGTTTTTTGACGCTCTGTGTTGATTTTTCCACTTCAAGCAAAGATTATGCTTTTCTTTTTTTGTTTTGACGTTTAGTTTTAATTTGCCTTCGTATAAAACTCGTATCATATGCCAATTCATCTTCATCTGTTTCATAGATAGCCTTGATTATCATTTTTGACTACAGCAATTTTTTTTTTAAGATGTTGGACTGCTTTGAAAACCTGTTCATTGATTTTCATTACGTTTTCTATCGATTTCTTTAAATCATCGTTTTCTCTAGCGACATCGTGGTGGTTTTCTTGGTTTCCGTTCTCCCTAAGTACAGCATTTTCATTATCTTGCTGAGTAGTGGGAAGCATTTGTCTAGTTAGTGATCTAGAGATACTTGTGCTTGGTATAAGTGGGTTTCGCAATGGTCGGCTCACCCCAGAATCCGTTGAGCCTGCCTCGTGTGAGAGTGGATTGGCCAACTGCAAAGTTGACGTACCACCTGGGGTATACATTCCGTTTTGTTGTACACTCATTGCTTTAATGATTGTTTTATTATTCAGGGTTCCTTCCCCTAGCCAGATTTGATCCGCGGATGGTATTTTATTTCCCACCTATACCCTCCCTTGGACTGTCGCTAAACATTGCCACATTCAACACTGAAATTGCCGTTGAATATGCAAATCATCGAGACACCAACAAGTAATATCAACACTAATTCTGAAATGGGTAAAGTACTCAAATGTACTATGACGCACCAACATAAATAGTTACGAAATCGCTCCATCGTATTTCATTATACAAAACGAAACAATAGGCGAGGTAACAACGTTCATCGATACTGTAATGAATCAAGACGAAGATTTCAATTATCCAATTGAATTCTTGAAATTTTTTGATTTGTCTGCTATGTCGCCGCACGTTTTAACAACGAAAATTGGCACGCCTATCATTCTCCTGCGAAACATCAATCCATTACTTTACAAAGGTACCAAGCTTTCAGTTGAAAAAATTAAGAGCAATATCATCTAAACTACCATTTTAAATGGAAAATTCGGAAGATATATCCGACAGATATATATCATTCGAATTCAAAAGTTTAGTGTTTTTGGTGCAAAAATCGCTACAAGCGTGTTGACTAAATTTGGAAAATCCATGCTTCTCACATAAACGACTGTAAGTGGTCAGCTCATCAAGTGTCGAAATACCTTCTGATTTATTCGTGTACACTTAGGTTTTATAAACAGAACTAGCGCATTTCAATCAATCCAAAACATGTATAGTCCCATTTCTATACGAGTAGGAAAATTTGTATTTTTGCCTATTATGCAAATTACATCAAGGTGAGGTTATCAAGACGATTGAAGTTTGGTTTCGAACTAATGAAACATTGAATTCTTTGTATTAAAAAATTCGGTCGTCTCATCAGACTGCAGTGACCAAAACTACAAAAATATTGAAAAGACTTTGAACTAATCAAAGTATAATCACAATGCCTTAGCGAGTTTTAATGATGCGCTACGCAATTGCCAACCCCTTGGTAACCTCGAATTTTATTGTATTTAACGCATATATGCGATTTCTATGCGAAATTTTGGGTTCAAAATTGATGTAAAATACTATCTGGCTATCAATCCAGTAAACCCAAAGTTTCATTTGAAAATTGTTCATTTTCGTAAATTACAACCCCCGCCTAAGATACTACTTTTATGAATTTAAATTTATTTTTGTAAAATACGAAATCGTAAAATCCACTCTATTAAGAATTTTGAAGCCAGAAGATGCATATCGAGAATATAACAGCCCAACCGAAGGCAATATAATAGATTCAGCAAAAAATTTCTTAAGTCAAAAAGAAACTTATAATGGCCGAGTTGCCAGCAGCTAGAGGCGAATATATTAAACCATTTTTAGAATAAGGCCACACTTCTACGTTTGACCAAGGATCGGGGACTAAATATTTATATCCAGCATTTGCCATCCCACACGAATTTGATTAGGGTGGTGCCCCAATATGCTCTGTATCTATGTTTGGCCAGAGGTCTTAATGATGTGGACAGCAGAAAAAATCCGTGACTAGTGGAAAAATCATGCAATATCTGCTATATGCGGCGTTTAAGTAACAACAACTTTTGAGTTGGTCATTATAGCTATCATCATATAGTGAAGGAGATAACCAACTGGTCGTAACATCGCACCTTTTATAAAACTGTTCTAATTTTATCTGTTAGTCCTCTTTTTCATTTGTCGTTAATATGCCCACCACGATCTACGCAGGCCTGCATCCGAACATCAAAAACCTTAATTTCAGCTCGCGAATTTGGTTTTTAAGTTGTTGAATTGTTTGTGAATAATTAGCATACACCTTACCTTTCAAATAACCCCGCAAAAAATAATGAAGTAGTGTTAAATCCGGGCTTCTTGGTGACCAAGGAACTTCACAATTTCTTGAAAATATGCGATCAGCAAATTTTGTTGACTATAAATGGATTGTTACAGCAAAGTTGTTGAAACCAAAGATCGTTGACACGCAATTCTTTCAATTTGGGCCACAAAAACCAATTAACATGTTGCGATAACGTTCCCCATTCACTGTAAGGGCATTTATCTGTTCATTTTCAAAGAAAAAAAAGTGAGCGTTGGAGGATGAACTTCTGCTTCGTGAATAACATGAGGATTAAGAATTATTTCATTGTCGAACAAAATATTATTACATATAATGTTTACGACTTTTCTAGTCGTAGAAATAATGATGCGACGGATAATTAAGAGGCCATTTACTCACAATATTTCCAATTCTAAATGTATGAAAATGCACTCCCCCCATGCACTTTGTGTACACAAGTACCTTGGGTTTAAAATGGGGCGAGTGAATTTTTCTAGTTTTATTGGTGGAAATATTGTGAGTAAATGGCCTTTTTCTTTTTTACGACTAGAAAAGTCGTAAACATTGAATGGGTGCCATTAAAACTAATATTTTGTCCGAAAAGCAGAATTTTTTTTGAACAACATGAGGATTCTCCGCTCCCCAAATACGACAATTTTGTTTACTGATGTACCCATTAGGATGAAAATGAGCTTCAACACTAAACATGATTTTTTGATGAAAAACCTTCATTTCGTTCAAGTATCCAATTAAAAAAATGACGAAGATTTAAATGGTTGGGGGTCTTTAATTTTCGTGATAATTGAATTTGGTATGGCTGCAAATGAAGATAAACATGCAAAATACGTCATAATGTGGTTCGTGAAATGTTTAGTTCTTGTGAACGAAGCATTGTTGATGTGCTTGGTTCATTACGAACAGTTTCACTAACAGCTGCCACTGCATCAGGAGTACGAACTGGGTGATTATGTTGATACCGCCTACGACCTTCCCTACTGAACCAGTTTCTTTAAAACGATCAATAATTTTGCCAATTGCCGCTCAGTACGACTTCCTTGTCGACCAAAACTCTCCCGTAATTAACGAAATGTTGTTTCTGAACGATTATTTTCATAATAAATTTGAATAATCAAAATGCGTTGTTGTGTTGTTAGCGACTCCATGATGATAAATGCCATATTTTTTACTTTTCATATGTCAAATTTTTTTTAGAATAGATAACATTAAATATTAAAATTCATCGAACGAAAAAAGAACCAGCAGATGACCCACCCTATACTTGACTATCGCCGAAAAGCAGATGCAAAACTCAGTCTACGAATTTTAAGAACTTCTACTACCTTTTACTTAGCTCGCTTTTGTGTTTGTGTATCGGTCCATGGTATTTTACAGACGAATTTTGATAAACTTCATAACGTGCTAGGGACAGCTTAGTGCTCGATGAGAATGCAACATTCAATTAGTTTTAGCATGCTGTGAGCAAAATTTGACGCCATTTTTAATAAATTACTTTCACATTATTGTTTGTAATGTCAGGTTCGTCGCTTTCTCATTTTATGAATAAGAATTGAAGTCCTTCGTTTTTCAAATAGTTAAAAGTTCCGTAAATATATTTTTTTTTTGACGAAGTTTACTACATTTTACTTAACCCGCTTTCTTGTTTATTTCTTTGTCTGTCCGTAAAAAAATTCTAATTCTTGCAATTGTAATTTCGACCACTTCTCGACTAGCTTAAGTGCTCAAACTTTCAAGATAGCTCGGCTATTTAAGATAAACTTATGGCTTTTTATTTCTTAAATATTGGAATTTTCGAATTCTAAAATTTGTAGCGTATACAAACCAAATACAAATACTTAACGAACCTCGGTTTGGGTTGCAAAATTGGTCTCGTCCCAATGGTATAAGCAATTATAATGATATCCTTTAGTATCCAACCAATTAGTGTAAAATAAGAATTACACAAACTACTACCTGAAATTGTACATCCACCTCGTCAAGTTGTTTCTTTCAAATATAATCAGTCATTTAACTGGATGCTGCACGTATACTACACAATTCACATAATTAATTAATACTCGTAATAATAAGATGACAAAAATATACGATTTAAAATTTCCTCGAGCTGGGTGACAGCACCAACAACAACAACACAAATGTCTGCAGAGTTGTTTCATTTTTGCGTTTTCAAGTTGATAATCAAAAAGCTTCCATACACATTTTTCATTTTCCTTTTCTTTTTTGCTTCATGTCATCAATTGTGAAGTCACGTACAGAGGAATAATAATAAATTGTTGATTATTATATTGTGCAGATAATAAAACAATTACTATATTTTTTTATCCATAAACAATAAATTAAGGATATGTGTACCTACCTACATAAAATATGTGTATTTTACAACAGGATGTTCATGCTTAGGCTTACCAACTAGAATATTTCCCTATTAGTATACGGTTTCGGATGCATAAAGACAATTGGTATGATATCGGGGGAAATATTTTTTATAAGAGATTTGTTAGCCTGTCGTGCTTGTTATAGTTTGGGAAGGAAATTTTTTTATTAATGAATGCAGCAAGTAGTTATTTTATATAGGGAAGTGAAAATTTTAAAATAAAAAAAATGTATATCCGGAATTTAAATTTCTCTTTATATTTGGATACGTGTTAGCTGTTTTTATATTATAACAAAGGCGAAATGACTAAGTTCATGATTAGGCAGCAAAATTCTTCGAAACAGGTCTATAAACAATCCTAAAAGTAAATACTGGCGGTTTACCATATCATCCATGTATTATGCATCCTTGTTAGCCTAACGCTTCGAAACAGTACGCATACTTTCGTATTTACGAAGGCTAAATCTCTTCAAGAATGTTCATGAAGCACGTAAAACACTCATAAATGTTAATTTTAATAAATGAGTTTAGTCCTAGGATTATTCACTTGTTGGTAAATTTTAAGCATCCAGTGCATAGTTTTGCCCATGTGCGATATATTAAAATTTTCATGGAAGCTTCTGAGTTGTGGTTTAACTATGACACTATTGAAACATTCTTAATTTTAAGATGACAGTTGTTTCATATTCTAGAATAGTTATACTTAGTCGCGTTTAATGAGTGATAAGTCTGATGAACGTTTCACAAGGCAATACCGCATAACGTAAAATGACACATAGCTCCGGGAAGATGAGCAGCTCCTATTCGAAAATATAAATCAATCATTTAAATTGCTATGTGGTAGTACTTTACGAATATTTCAAAAATTAACTCTATGGTTTCAATGAAAATTCTAGTACTACGCAGAAATGTCGTGTGTTGAGAAAAACTATGTAAGTATTGGGTGAACAAAACTCATCAGCACGTGGACAATGCTAAGACAAAACTCATTTATTTAAATTGACATTTAAGAATTATTTCCATGATTAATTTTATAAGGTTCCGGATTTAGAAGGTTCTGGCTGAAAAAATATATGGTGCTCAATGATGCACAATGTATCGTGCTACTTGTGCACACAAAAAAATAAGCGGTGCTAATAGATTTTTTACCCTAATAACTAGTTTATTTTTATCCAATCGGATAATTATTTTAGAATCTAACACCGCATCATCGGATAAATATTTAACTTTTTCCGATGGGATAACTAAAAGAAGAAAGATTTTTAAAGAATTTTAACCGTCTCTGAATATGTTGTATATTACATGGGAAATCCCCAAAAAACTCAAGGAAACTCCTTTTGGATAAAATTTAATTCTTTTTTTGGTGTTTTTTGTTAGAAAGAATTTCAAGGATTTACGATTTTAAATATTATATTTCAGTCTTCATTTGGATTTTGTGGATATCACTTCAAAATTGCATTACATTTTTGTAAATTTAAAGTAAAAAGTAGTAGTACTGTATATTCAATTTGTGAATTGTGAAAATATTCATGTGTGATTTTAATTCTTAAGAATTAATTAAAATGGTAAACAAATAAATTAATGAAAAAAATGATAAACACAATGTAATTAATTTTAATTTGGGTTCTTTTAATTTATTTAGAATTTGATGACAGTATCAGCTGCATTGAAACATCGTTGCGGTACTTGCAGGGTCACGATTCGATTTATTTATTTATACAGGAGACATTTCTGAGTATGAATAAAGTTCAGTTCACGGCAAGTTAAATGGAGTTAAAAATAGTTTAAGTTCCTAATTTTTTAAGCTACTTTGAATTTAATTTTAATAATTAATTATACTTTGAACTTAATTTTTATTTTGATTGATTAATTTAACTTTGAATTTAATTTTGGGTGTGTTAATAAAACCTGTTTATTAAAAACTAAATTGTAGGTACTTTGAAAAGAAATAAATTAGAACCAAGTTGTAAACCATATTATTTACTAAATAAAATTAAAACAAATTATAAAATAAAATTTATTTATTTCAAAAAATACCCAATTTGGGTCTGTAAAAATGCCCAAGAGGATATTTGCAAAATATAGTGTTACGAAGTTCACCAATTCGGTGTGATTATATAACTTTGATCGGTGCTGGTATTAGAATAAAATCGGTGTTAAAATATACAAGCTGCGAAAAATATAAAAATATATTTTGTATTCGGTGTAAAAGCTTTTATCCAATAGTATTTTTTGTCATTTTTATTATAACATCCGATTGGATTCAAATTATAAATATCCGATCGGTGGGACATTATGTAACACCGATTCGGTGTTGTGGTAACCTTTTATTTTTTTGAGTGTGGCATAGCTGGTTTCGCTGTAATATGATACTGACTGGCTTTATCAGGTTCCGGGCGGAATTATAAGGTGCCGGCTGAAAAATGATGAAATGCACAATGATGCACAACGCATCGTGCTCCTTTTGATATAGTTAGTTTGGCTCTAGAGGGTATGGTTACAGCTGAAATTGTAAGGTTTTTTCACAAAAAATCTTATATTACTGGATTTATACGGTGTAACAAATTATAAATAACACGTATAAATTTTGACAAATAAATATCTCATGACCTTAATTAAATCATAAAATTTAAAGGGAGTTGCACACTAACTAATTATTCATAATCCCAACAACAAGTCAAAAACAAAGAAATAAATACAAAAAAATTGGGAAATGAATGTAGAGGTTAAAAGGCTTTTTTGCTGAATGAAATATAATTTTTTCCGTTTTTTACCTATATATTTATTTCTAGCATTGTACTTTTTCCTATTAGTATCTATGTATACCAGGTGTTTCTTTTAAACTGAGACGATCAAATATCTCGAAAAATAGCCACTCTACATGGGGGAAATACATTAGTACAAAAAAATAGTCCCCCACCCCCCGCTTTGTAGGTGGGGCGGGGCTAACTTTTAAACTAAGATAGGAAGCCATATTTTTTATTGCAGATACGGATTCTACGACTAAAAGTACGTATGATTTGAATGAAATATTTTGTTCGGTTCATGATAGATGGCGTTGTAATCGACGAAATGCAATTTTTTCAATTTCTTCTTCTTAGAACACACGCATTCGATTCCGCAATACGTTTGAAATAAAAAACATCACGTTTTCATTGGAAATACTCTAAATTCGTCATCACAACAATTTATTCAGTTTTGTAAATCACATTTAACGTTTGTGTTATTTCTTATCTTCATGTTTTTCGTAATTGCAAAATAAACGATAAAATACTTTAGAATGGAGCGTTTAACTGTGCCAGAGAAAATTGAAATGGTTCTGGTTTATGAAGAAGCTGGCAGAAATCTTGAAAATGCTGTTGCTATTTACGCTCAACGTTTTTCGGATAGGATTCGTTCACGTGCTTCATTTGGCCGTACTATCAAACAATTTATTACTGATGGAAATGTTCAACCGAAAAAGAGGACCCATAGAGCAACAGTCACTGGAGAAAATAATGAAATTGCTGTATTGGCAGCAGTGGCTCATAATCCTGATGTTATTACACGAGAAATAGTTCGCGATTCCGGATTGTCCCTCACCAGTGTTTGGAGAATTTTAAAACGGCAGCAGTATCATCCATATCATGTGTCTTTACACCAAGATCTTCATGGCGCTGATTTCCAAAATTGGGTAACTTTTTGTCAATGGGCACGTGAACAAATACAACAAAACCCCGATTTTTTTCGTTGCGTAATGTTCACTGACGAATCGTCTTTTACAAACCATGAACGGTTAATCGACACAACATGCATTATTGGAGTGTTACAAATCCACACTGGCTTCGTCAAGTTGAACATTAGCGTCCTTGGACTGTCAACGTGTGGTGTAAAATAATTGGCAACAAACTTATAGGCCCCCACATTATTGAAGGCAACTTGAATGGTTAAATGTACCGAAACTTTTTGGAAAATGAACTGCCAATATTATTTGAAAATTTGAGCTTAGAAGTGAGACGGAACATGTGGTTTCGACATGATGGTTGTTCTGCACACTATTCGGTGGTGGCACGTGAAATACTTGATCGTGATTTCAATGGTCGCTAGATCGGTAGAGTTGGTCCGATAAATTGGCCCGCCAGATCACCAGATCTTACTTCGCCAAATTTCTTTTTGTGGGGCTATCTCAGAGACAAAGTTTACAAGTCAACAGAACCAACAACACGTGAGAACATGATTGAGCGAATCAGAAATGCGTGTGATGAAATTCAACCAAACACACTTCTCAGTTATGTACAATCATTTGAAATGCGTATTAATAAGTGCATTGAAGACGCAGGCCATCATTTTGAACACTTATTTTAAGCTAAAATTATTTTATTCACCTGCCATTTACATTAATAAATTGTTTTGATGACGAATTTCGGGTACTTCCAATGAAAACGTGATGATTTTTATTTCAAACGTATTGCAGAATCGAATGCGTGTGTTCTAAGAAGAAGAAATTGAAAAAATTGCATTTCGTCGATTACAACGCCATCTATCATGAACCGAACAAAATATTTCATTCAATTCATATGTACTTTTAGTCGTAGAATCCGTATCTGTAATAAAAAATATGGCTTCCTATCTTAGTTTAAAAGTTACCCCCGCCCCACCTACAAAGCGGGTGGTGGGGGACTATTTTTTTGTACTAATGTATTTCCCCCGCGGTATGATTAAATTTTGTTTATGGACATTTTTTCCGTAGAGTGGCTATTTTTCGAGATATTTGATCGTCTCAGTTTAAAAGAAACACCCGGTATATTGTAGTAAAATATTTACGTGGGTAGGTTAGGTTAGGTTAGGTTAGAGTGGCTGCTATCGCACACTTAGGCCAATAATGGCCCATTGTGATACCACAGGATCCAATCTCCCCTTACTCCCGCTGAAACCAACCAGAGCTACTGATGTAGCGTAAAATATCTCGCACCCTACAGTCCGTGAGTTCAGAAAGGCTGTCCATGTTGTACACACCCAAGTACTTACGTCTTTTGTATGATAGTGCCGGACATGAGCATAGGAAGTGTACTAGCGTCTCTTCCTCCTCTTCGTCCATACAACTTCTACAAAAGTCATTCGTCTCTAGACCCAGCCTTCTCGCATGTTCCCCAAAAAGGCAGTGTCCTGTTAGTATCCCTACGACCAATCCTAAATCTTGTTTTCCCAGGGATACAAGTGCCTTGGAGCGCCGCAGGTCCAGTTTTGGCCAAACCTGTTTTGCTACCCTGCACGTGAGAGTGTTGGTCCATCTCTCATCTGTTAAGGCGATTGCCTTTTTACTGAGCGTCAATTTGAGCGCTGCTATAGGCCTCCCCAGACAAGCCCTTTCCGGTTGCATCTGGAGAGTCGTACCGTACCTAGCTAGTTCGTCTGCCCTGCAGTTTCCCATCTGGATACTGAAATACTCGCTCATCTCATTAAGAGATGATCGGCAATCCAGCGCCACCCGTGACTTCAGAGAAACCGCCTCTAGTGACCTGAGTGCCGCTTGACTGTCCACATAAATCGCGATATCCCCAACAGATACCACGTTATGCTTCAACCATGTCACGACTTCCCCTATCGCCACCACTTCAGCCTGGTACACGCTGCAGTAGTCAGGGAGACGAACAGAAATATTAACATTGAGCTTCTCACAGAAGACTCCAGCCCCTACTTTGCCGTCTAGCTTAGAGCCGTCCGTGAAAAATGTCAGTGCCTCGTTTTCCCGTATTGATCCATTCCTCCAGGATTCCCTAGAAGGACAGATGATCCGGAAACCTATATCAAAGCACAACGTTGGTTTAATATAATCTAGATTCACCAGTTCTTCCCTTAGTGATCTAACTATCGTCGAGTGTCCCACCTGAAGAGACTTCCACTGAGAAACAGCCGAGAGCCTTGTAGCCACATTGGCTGCCATCTGCTTACCAAAAAACTCGATTGGAATAAGGTGGAACATAACCTCTAAAGCGCGTGTAGGTGTTGTCCTAAGCGCCCCGCTTATAAGCATACAGGCCGTTCTTTGTACCTTCTCCAACATCCTTATGTAGGTTACCTTTTCCAGAGCTGGCCACCACACGCCCACCCCGTACATCAGCACAGGCCTTACCACTGCGGTATAGAGCCAGTGTACCAGCTCTGGTTTCAAACCCCATTTCTTCCCTATTGCGTTTCTACACGAGTAAATGGCTACATTAGCCTTATTCACCCTTTCTACAATGTTAGGCTTCCAGCTGAGCTTACTGTCCAAGATTATGCCCAAAAATCTCGCTCTGTCAGCAAAAGCCAGTCTAATGCCGTTCACAGTAGGAGGGCTAACTACCGGAATTTTATATTTCTTAGTAAATAGTACCAGCTCTGTCTTGGACGGGTTGATCCCTAATCCACATTTGCCGGCCCATTTCGTAACGATCAGGAGTGCATTCTGCATAACATCCCTAATCGTATCCAGATATTTGCCTGAGACAGCTATCGCTACATCATCTGCATACGCTACAACCCCCATCCCCTCTTTCTCCAGTTCCAACAGCAATCCATTCACCACTGCACTCCAAAGAAAGGGGGACATCACTCCTCCCTGCGGAGTTCCTCTAACCACCCGCCTTCTAATGGTGGACTCTCCCAGTTCCGAGATAATAATCCTGCTTACCAGCATCTGATTTATCAACCTACTTATAGGATAAATCACCTTCAAAAATGACAATCCTTCCATGATCGCCTTCGTTTTAACATTATTAAAGGCACCCTCAATGTCGAGAAATGCTACCATACAGAACTCTTGCGAGTAAATTGACTTCTCAATCATGCGTACTAGATCGTGCAGAGCTGTGTCCACCGACTTTCCCTTACAGTACGCATGCTGAGACATTGCCCAATTCCTCGGATCAACTTTTGTTCGAATAAGTACGTCTATCAATCTTTCCAAGGTTTTCAACAGAAAGGATGATAGAGTTATAGGCCTCAGGTTCTTTGGATAAGCCTGTGAGCTTTTTCCCGATTTCGGGATAAAAACCACTCTGACCTCCGTCCATTTCCTGGGAATATAGACCAATTGCAGACATCCCCTGAAGATAACCTCCAGCCAGGGGAGGATGACCGCAGAGTTCCTTTGGATCTCTGCTTGTATAATCCGATCCGGGCCCGCCGATTTATAAGGCTTAAAACCGTTCAGTGCCCACAGGATTCGTTTCCTCAGGATTTACGTGGGTAACGGGGACAAACTTTGCGAATGGCAACAAGTTGGTTCGGCGAGCACCGCTAGGCTGAAAGCGAATTCTGGTTGATGATGGTGTTGGACGGGGATTAGTTTTTGAATCGTGATGGCGAGCAGTTCGCAGTTCAACCAAGAACAATAAATTTACAAATAAAAAAAAACATATAAAACATTGAATAATAAATAATAAATTGAGTGATAATTAATTAATGATTGGTGTAATAATTAATAATTAATATTGTTAAATGTAATTATAATATGGTGGTAAAATAAATAAGGTAAAATAGTAAAGACAATAAAACTGAAAAAAAACAGAATTTACGAGAGTGCTTGAAACCAATAAGAAAACTGTTAGTGCACGCTACTTAATAAATTTAATATGTACCGAAAGCTGGTGGTGTGTTGCTTTTGTAGTACAAAAACTAGAAGCAACAAACATTAATGGTGGAACGTGTTACTATAATACATATGTACATAGTTTATAAAATAAAAAAATATTAAAACTAATTAAAAGACTAATTAAAAGACAAAATTATTAGTTATCAAGTCCGAGTCACAACATAGTCCGCCAACGTGGGAAATCAACTTCGGCTGAACGGATCCGCAACGGGGCAAAACTTTTTTTTTATGATATTTTTTTTATATAATTAGCTTAAGATTTTTATTAATTAAAATAAATTTTCTTTTCTTTCTTTCTTCTATTTTTAAATTAAGGTAACACACTAACACTAGGATTAGGATCGTGGGGAAGTAAATGGAAACAATTATTGTATAATCGCCACGAATTACGGTTTCATGAAAATAAATAATTTAATGTTTTTTCATAATTTTTGTGTTGATTTTTTTTTTGAATTTTGTTGTGTGTGGATTTCTATTCATTTTTGATTCATTTTTTTTTCTTGTGATTTCCTTTTTATTTAGATCTGTTTTCGTGTCATGAGATAACAAAAGTATGAGTAAGTAAATGTATTGCATGGTTTCACTGGTGATGTAATGTGGTGCATTTCAATTCAATGGCGTGATCTACCCTACAATCTGCAGCAATTAAAGCTCTCCTGGGGTCCAGGAAGAACCACCCCTCAACCACTGTTGCTAGCCGGCTGAGATATGCTGCTCTGGAGCTACTAACAGGAGAGTCTGGAACGGGTTTTGTTGGGAAACCAAATCTCAAGGAAAACCGTTACAACGGTTCCGGCTGAAAAATTGTATAGTGCACAATGATGCACAATGTATCGTGCTACTTCTGCTTTAGTTGGTTTTGCTGTAGTAGGTTTTGGTTGGCTTTGTTAGGTTCTGGTCGGAATTATAAGGTTCCGGCTGAAAAAGTATATAGTGCAAAATGATGCACAATGCAACGTGCTACTTGTGATATAGTTGTTTTGACTGTAGGGTTCTGCTGAAATTGTAAGGTTTTTCCCCGAAAAATCGTATATTACTGGATTTATAAGGTTCTGTCTGAAAAGTTATTTAGCGCACAATGATGCACAATGCATTGTGCTACTTGTGCCATAGTTTGTTTTATATATACGATATTTTTCAATCTATAATTTTGTGCCGTGTGATAAATTTACAATTTTGCTTGTTATTGCGTGCGCAATAAATAAACATGGAGGGAGAAAGTGTCGAAAATTGTTTTTCTCTGGTAGAGACCTTAAAAAAAGGAGGTGCTCTTGTTATCAAAGAGTATAGTGTAGTACCACACAAATGGGTGGTAAATGGATTTTTGTTCTGGCCAAATAGTGGTTTCAAACGGATTCTAGCAGTGAACCGGTTGTTGAAGAGTGGACCAAAAGTCGATGTGTTATTATACAATCGAACATAGCCACATTCGAGGAGGGGTTACTCTACGAAGAGTATTACAGTACAATTAATACCGAGGATGAAGCAAAGTAATATTAATATTCAATTGTAATAAATCAAAACACAAATATTTTTATTTTATAATCTTTAATAGTGTTGTGAGTTCTGTGCAAGGAAAAAGACAACAAGGAAGCACTAAAGAACTATAATTCCTATTTCGAAGTAACATCACCAATTTCATTCACAACAGAGGAAGATTCTATTTTAATTACCGAAAAAGAAAACCAACAACGAAATATAATAATACCAAACCAATCAAATGAGGTAGTAGTTTTAAGCGATGCCTGTTTCATGAGTAACCCTCCATGTTCCGAAAGTAAATATTTTATGCTTAAATAATGTTATTACAATAAATTCTAAATAATTGATTTTTTTTAAAGGTTGTAATAACCGGTATGACTTACGCAATGAAAAAATTGAACGACTACAAAGTCAGATGGTATCGCAACGTGTTATATTGGAAAGAATTGAACCTTATCTCTGAAAAGTTGGCGAGCCCAAGAAAATTGCAGAACTAGACAAAATTGGCATCAATATGACGAAATATTGGCAAAGCAATTTAAATTTCCGATAAATACGATCGACGATTTAAAAAAATGGAATAAACACATAGAGTCCAGCCCGCAATACAAAACGTACATCATTAATTATTTTTCGGGAATTTGTGGAACTGATGGCTTGTAACGAGGAGATAAACTAGGTGTAAATTTGATATCTGATATAATTTGTACAAAATATCTTCTGACCTTAGCGTCCTGGACAGGAATTTCTCGATCAGTAAAATGTGATCAAAAGTTTCCCTTTCGCAGCTTGGAATCTATAATTGACGTAATCAGCACAGTGCTAATAAAAGCAAATAATCGCTGGTCAAAAACAAAAACGGAAAACTTGCTTCGGGAGAAGCTCTTGAAACATTCTAACAAGCGAAATACGGCAGATTTAAAAAAAATGAACCAAAAATAGTACCTCGGAAGTCAGCGAGAGAAAATAGTGTTGAGAACCTAGTTGCGGATTCAGCAGTAATTTCCAACGTTGAGGTTTACTCAGAAAGTGACAATGGGTTTGACGCTGACGACGATAAATAAAAGCTGTATGTTATTATATTTCATCATTTCTTTGTGATTTTTATTTTTTGTTAAATAAACTGAATTGCTAAAATATTTTTATTATATAAAATTTATGATTTCATTTTTAATTCAAGATTTAATTTTTACATATAGTGTGAAGTAATGGAAAAAAATTAGGTTGTCATGATATTTTAAACAAAACAATTTACATTTGATTTCATTAGCGTTGTACGACTTGTTTGATATATTTTGTCGTATATTTCTTTGCACGAGAATATGTTTAAGTTTGATGAATCAAATGGTTTCGTGAAGAAGTTATATTTGGCTTTAATGGCAGCACCATAAATGTGTAACTTCTTTTTGAAGTAGGTTGCATTTTTCATGGAAACTATTATCTTGTTCACGTGGTCCGTAGTATAGTGTAGTGTAGTGTATTATGTCACCACGTGAACAGAGAAAAAACAGTACTGAAGTGTATTATCAACTATACGGTCAAAATGCTGTAGTGTAGTGTAGTGTATTTGCAACTATACACCACGTGAACACTTGGCGTAGTGTAGTGTGCTTAGTTTTGACAGTTGTTATTTGTTTTAGTTTTGAATTCAAAATCATTCGGGTTTTCGAGCTCTTTGTGTTAATAAGAAAATTTTAATCATAATTTTAATAAAATGGAAATAAATAGTGAAAATATTGATGTCAATAATGACAATAATTTAAAATTAAAATGTTTGTGGGACACAGTTGAAATAGAAACGTTTTTAAAAATATGTATAGATCAAAAGGTAATGAAACAAATAGACAAAAAATCGGTGGAACAAAATGAAATTTTTAGTTAGAAGACTACTAAGACTACTAAGTTAGAAGAACATGGCTATGAAAAAAGTCCAAAACAGGCCCAATTGAAATTTAAATGCGCGAGTTATTCGAAAATAGGCCGAAAAATGCGGCTGCTTCAGAGTACGGCGTAGATTCTTCAGCATCAGAATTAATTCTTACTTTTCAAAATGAAATTGATATTTTTGACGATCAAAGCGATGAAGTTGACGCATGTAACGTTAACACAACGGAAACCGAAGAATCAACCATAGTGACAATACAAATAAAGGTAATCATTAATATTGGAATATTGAAAAAATGAAAATATTATTAAGTATTTTTATTACAGCTAACTTGAAAAATAATATTGGTGGTCGCACTAAATACGAGAAAATAATTTCATCTTTTGCAGATAAAATGACGAAGCAACAAACAGAACTGCAAGAAAATTTATTCAAAAAACAGGACGAAATTTTCGAGAAACAAAAGGCTCTCGAACTGGAATTGCAAGATAGGGAAGATGAGAGGCAGAAGGTTTATTTAAAGTCTTTATCTAGAATATTTAACTCAGGCAACAGCAGTGATCGATACAGAAAACCAGCAGTATGTAAGAGGACGATGCCAACTGCAACAAAAGTTAAAATAGTAAATCAAGGAACCTATCATGATTCTTCAAATGAAGATGATTATTTTGAAGAAATAGAATATGTAGAAGATTTTGATTAAAACAAATAAGCAATTAAATCAAGAGTTTACTTCTTTATTTATACAATTATTACAATCAAAAATGTACGCAGTATCTGTATATACAATTATTATTTCTTAGAAATGATAAACATCTCTCTGTGGAAAGTTCTTATTAATATATAATTTGAGATAGTCCCGTATGTTACTGCCTTCCAAAGTATTATTGTTCCCTGCATAAGCTCTTTTAATTGGTTGTACATGCTGAATTGGTGGTTGAGGAAATACAATGTTGCTTAAATTTTTGTCATTAGTTTCGCAAATGTTATGTAATATACAACATGTCATTATAATTTTTGGAGCGCTTTTATAATATAAATCGCATCTTTTGGCCAATATGTGCCATCTTCCTTTCAGTCGCATAAAAGCATTTTCAATTTTCACTCGACCAGTATTCATATATTCGTTAAAAGATACTTCTTCTTTATCTGCTGTGGTTGGAAATTTTTTTATTATCCACGGCAACAAAGGATAGGCAGGGTCGCCAAGAAGAAAATGGTATGTCCTTTCCTTCAACTTGTTTTGTACCCTAATAATAAAATTGTATTATGTTTTAAATTTGAACATTATTACAAAAACATCTTACACGAGGTAAAATCTTATCCTTATTATTGTACAGGCCAGAATTTACAAAAACATGTGCGTCGTGGCAACTACCAGGAAACTTGCAACTTATGTCTAGAAATCTAAAAAATGGTAGGTTTTTTATTAAATAAGCACCACAATAAAATTTAATTTTCGTACTTTAATCGTGCATTACAAACTGCTTGCATATCAAATGATGTCCAATATTTTCTATTTACAAAATCCCTATACCCATGCTTAGGTGCTAGAATAGGAATATGGGTTCCATCGATTCATCCTATTATCTGTGGAATTTTACAAATGTTTTCGAAATCTATGCTAAACGTTTTGGCTTCTTCTTCATCAGGCATATAAATAAATTTCTTTGTATGTTTATTCATATTTTCGCAAAATCTATGCAAACATTTGTGTACAGTTGATTTACCGACACCAAATAGCGAAGCCACCACGCGAAATTCACAGTAGCTGGCAAGCTTATATATTGCAATAGCTATTTGCTTTTCGACGAACAAGCTCTGCAAGTTATCAGCCACTGCTAAATGTGTTTTTGCTTCAAGATCTTCCCTTACAACGCCACAAACAAATAAAAATGTTTCTTTAGTCATGCGGAAGTTTTCAATCCATTATTTTGTGTGAAATGCAGTAATATATTTTCCCATGTATTTCTTGATATTTTAGGTTTCATGTATACTTTCCCATAATCTACTTTTACTGACGCTAAAATTTTTTGTGTCCAGAGTATAGATGATGTACATATATAATTGTGATTGAAACAGTACAACTAGCTGGTTTTGATCATCTTTCATTCTGTTCAATTTACGTTTCATTTTCATGCTTTTACCATTTCTTTTAATATCATTTTGAATAATAATTTTTAATTTATTTTTCATTTTAGGTTTTAGGTTTTAACATTTAATATTTCACTTTTTCACAACGAAACAGCAACACGTCAATATACATACAAATTAAAAAAAGAGAAATGTCAAATATTCTTAGTACAATATTTTAACAACAAGGGCGTAATGGTAGAGTTACTACACTACACCTAAATGAGAACGGTCATATAAGTGCTGTAGTCATAACTATACACTACACTACACTACGGACCACGTGGACAAGATATATATCCCGTTGTTTTGTTAGAAACCATTTGTTTTTTGTATTAGTAGCACATGTAATATTCTCCAATAATTTTTTTTTTTTTTGTAAACATTTTTACATCCATGTTCTTCATGGATTATATCACTTTCATCTTTACAAGAAATTGCTGCCAACTCACTTGATAAATGCCATTGTTTATTTTAGATAACTCTATGATTCGCATTGAAATCTGATGTAATGGATGACCGAGAAAGTTTCCGAATGGGTAAGAGCTGATTCTTTACATCATCGATTACGTGACACAATTTATGAATGTTACTGCTTACTGAGTCAATTCCATAAAGTTCAGTAAACCGTTGCAAATAACCATTTAGTAACTCTTCGGCTAGTTGAATATATTTCACATATTCACGATAAGATAAAATTGTTACAGCACATGACAAAGTTAGGAAATGACAATAAGTTTTTTTTGGAAGAATACCTTTTAGAACTACGGGACCAAGATAAAGCAGCAAATTTCGATACTCTGAACCTTTCCAGTACTTTAAACATTTTAAAATTCTAATAGCACGAGAGAGAGAGAGAGAGAATAGCACGATTAATTTCTATTGGTTTCGTATTATTACAATTTTCTAAATGGCTTGATAACATGATTTTTTCAGGCGGTGGCAGTTTATTCCGAAAATTGTAACTGTCATTGCACCAACTGAACAAGCATCTCCTCATTACACCTAAAAATATGAAGCAAACTAACAAATTATAAATTCTTTGCAGTTTAATTTTTAAATACATAGGTTATAATACCTAATTTAAAAGAAAAATGGCAACTCTAAATTCTTACCTTTAAGAAAGCATCGAGCTGGGGTACTGCAAACGAAACAATTTACTTTTACATTTATTTTGTGACCATTTATAAAAATCCCAGATATTAAAATTTCATTCAGTTCGTAAATGAAAGGCTGAAGATACGCTTCTAAAGGAGGTTTGTCAATGCCATAATAAATCGCTGCAGCCATTGGCTTAAGTGGCATATTTCGAATGCGAAACAAAATTGGCTAAAATTCATACAACGAGCTTTTGAAAGGCGATATTCCATCAGCATTGATAATTAGGGAAATAGAAACCGATTCGGTAATATTAGATAATGCTGTTACAGTATTAGACTTTATACCGTAATACCAATATTGTCAGCTTCCCATCTCTATAGTGTCAACTTTAGTCGGAGTTTTTATTAGAGTTCGGCTACTGCTTGGTTTTAGTATATCATTAACAGTTGAATGAGTACATTTGTTCAATAAAGCCCAATGCATTAACTTTTGTTGTAGATGAATTTTTTTCGGAAATGGATTCTTCTTCCAAATTGCTATAAATATCTTCATCAAAAATATGCTTTTATGCAATTTCATCCATTAAAAAAATGTTGTCTGTGTCACTGGCACAGCCAATTGCAGATTCTGAATCTGATAACTCTTTAACTGATGGTGAACAATTTGTGAAATTTAGACATGAAAATTTATCTGTAGAAATGTCTACTAAGCCGTTCGAGTTTCCATGTGTCACTGGTTCTGTAGGTGCTCCGATCGATGATGCGAAATCCAAATTATCAGATGTTAAATAATTTAAAGGGATGAGAGAATTAACAATATTATTTTTTATTTCTATCTTTATAAAGAAAGATTCTTTCACGTTTCTAAAATAACTAGAAGTGTAACGATAAGGTGTTTTATACGCCTTGGATTTATTCATTTTTTAACCTTTCACTTTGAATATACGAGTTGTACTATAAATAATTATCTAAAGAAAATTTTACGAAAAAAGCTAATGATGTAATAAAATCTCAAAATATCTTACTTTAGTAAAAATTGCTTATTTTCGACTATAAACAAAATTGTGAGAGAACCTTTTAGGAAATTCGTATTTTAAGTGAATTTTACAGGTGATTTACGGTCTTATAGATGATCGGTAAAATTAAATTTCTACTATAATATTTCTTTAAAGAAATTTTAACCTTAAGGTAGAAAAAAGGGAAAAATATAGAAAAAAATCCTTATTTATCTTTTTAAAAGTATAATCGTTTTCAAGGTTGAAAATCGGTGAAATATAATTGACGAAATCTATTAAAATTTGTTATTATTTCGACTTAATGCTGGAGATATACTCGACGTTACTCAGAAGCATCGAAATGTCAAAAACGCGCTTACGTGTATACCCAAGATAAACTCAATATATGAATTCACGTTTTTGACATTTATTTAACTTTTGACTTTCTTTTTATTTATTTTATATTTATTTCATTTTTTGCGAAATAATAAAAATTTAAAATATTAAAAGTTAGTACTTGAAAGAAAAACGCGCAGTTGATTTTTCAAAAGGTCAAAATGGTAACAAAAATAAAATAAAATTGTAAATAATTATTACATAAAATTTCTGTAAGATGTCACTTTAGTACTAAACAACAACAAAAAGTTAAAGTTAAATCAACTTTTTTTTTATCACGTCTGAGTCGCGTCGAGTATAATTGCTTTAGTATAAATTCTCATAGTTTAACTTTTTATTTTTACTTAGTCACGTCGGTCGCGTCGAGTATATCTCCAGGGTAAAAGTTAAACTAACTTTAAAGTTGACAATAGGTAGGAAAAGAAGAAATATTATACTTATTTTTGAAACCCAATTTTCTACTACCAACCCTTTTCTACTTTAAACACGACTCACTGGTGCAAATTAGGCCAAACTTTCTTAATATTAGACTAAAAAGTAAAAGCCACCTAAAGGTAGAAAAACGCCAGAAAATTTTAGTAAATTTTCCCTAAATTCTTACCAATTAGGAAATACTTCTTGATAGTAGAAAAATAACCAAAATTTCATGGTATTTCTACCGAAATAGCACATATTACACCAAGCGATAGAATGAACTACCTAAATTGTTAGTTAGGATAGTTGTTTTGACTGTAGGGTTCTGCTGAAATTGAAAGGTTTTTTACCCGAAAATCGTATATTACTGGATTTTTAAGGTTCCGGCTGAAAAATTATATAGTGCACATTGATGCACAATGCATTGTGCTACAAGTGCTATAGTTAGTTTGGCTGTAGAGGGTACGGTTCCGGCTGAATTTGTAAGGTTTTTTCCGAAAAATCTTGTATTTATGGATTTATAAGGTTCCGACTGAAAAATTATATAGTGCACGTATAGTGGCGTTATGTCATTATCGGCATGAATACAACTAAGTTGGTTAATGTGTGTTTAAACTTATCACATCATAGTTAATAAATCAAATACTACTAATGTAAAAGTTATTTTTTTTTTTTGTAAAACTTTTTTCTACTCCTTACTTTTTTTATCACTTTTGGCTGTGTAGCAGGTTTGTACGTAATCTATATTAGGAATCAGCTTTCTTTATCAGTCATAGAGACTCCAAGTATGTATATTTTGCATCTAGATTGCGATGAGTTGGACGCTGAATGTCAAATTTGAAATATTCGTGGGTTGATTACAAACCGAATAAATTTGCTTAAAGACGCGTTGGTTAAAGAAAAAAATAATAAATCCAGTGAACCAGTCACTTTACTACATATGCGGGCGCTATATCCTAAGCGTCAAATACAGCAGTGTGGAAACAAGCTACGCAGCATACAAGACCAACTCAAAACATGAATGAATGGCGATATCATAAATGCTGATAAATTAAATGAATTTTTAACAGGAGTAATTCACATCACAGGAAGGCTACGTAGAATTCAAATTTGTAAAACAGGTCAACCGATGTCCGAGACTGACATATTTTTGTACCTGAGGTCGAAAAATCAATTAAAGATCTAATCATACTGGAAGATGTCGGTGAAGATGCCGGTGAAGGTGTAGAATGTATTTTAACAAGTAATACTCCAGGAAAAAATAAGATCCAGAAAAATAAACATGGAAAAAGTAGCATGAAAAGGATATACAGGTTAATCATCAGGAAGCTTCACAAAAAACCAGCAGCATAGATAATGCATCTGATCAAATGAACCAGCTATGAACCTGCCTTAAAAAGACTCAATATTTCAGCAGCAAATCAAGCGCTCAATGAGCGAAGATCTGACACAAAAGAGCCAAACCCAAGATTACATATTCTTCAACTATGACATCGATGGTACACGGACATGTACCACCTGAATTTAATACGGCAGTGCCAACTCCAAATTGGCATGATGTTCTAGTACTAAGCGGCAATTAGATGGAATATCTCCTTCAGTGGTGAGTTCGGAGGAATACCAGTTGCACGTTTTATTTACAGGGTGGAACGACTGGCGATAGCCAATCAAACAAGTACAACATTTCTAATTAGTAATCTTCATGTTCTCTTAAAAGACAAGGCTTTAGAGTGGTATTGGTTGTTTCTTGAACGGAATCGAGCAGTAAGGTGGGAACAATTACAAGCAGCTATGATTCATCGTTTTCAAGATCGGCGTACGGATACGATACATTGTCACTTCCTTTACAGCAACCAATGATGGAAAGTGAGACTATCAGTATTTTGTGAGAAACATGCGATCCGGATTACAATCAACATTTGCTGGTCAGAATTTTCAAGATATTCCACAGCAGACACGTGGAATCGTATAGGTTGGATTCCAAAGATGTCATGGCAAAATCGAAAACAAATTAATGAGCTCGATTTACAATGCGATTACCATGATTTAATGAATCAACACTTCGTTATGTCTTCTGATTTATCGAATCAGACTGAAACAGTATGTGCCGTGAACTGGGGGCCAAACGTTAACAAATTACAATCAAACAAATGAACAAAATAAAAATACTTGTTGGAATTGCGGAAGTCCATCGCATTTGTTTAAAGACTGTAGCATACCAATTAATACTCGATTTTGTTTTGGATGTGAGGCCAAAAATGTTATCAAAGTTAATTGCCAAAAGTGTCGTAATAACAGGTCAACGGGAAACTTTCACCGGGGTATCAGGAATTTCAGAGTTCTAGAATCCCAGAACTAAACAGTTCATTCTCCGAAGCCCAGTGTAGAGGAGGCAGCATGAAACACGGACCCCAAATTATACAGGATCCTTCGCAGGATACCAGAATAATGAAATCATTTGTGAAATGTCAGGAGTCAACTGCGCTCTTTACAAAATCAACGCAAATTTTGGCAAAACGAACTAGCCCTTTCAATAGATGTCTTAAATATTTTAGGATGAAACGTGAAATTAAAAAAATTATCGCTGAATCAGTTCTCTGCTTTATGAATATTTCAAAAATTAACCTTATAGTTTCAATAATGCTAAGACATAACTCTTTTATTTAATTTGACATTTAATAATTATTTTTTATGATTAACTGTACAGGATGATGTGCTAAACTATTATTGGTTGGGCTAAATTCTAGCTCCTGCTTTTATGGTAACGTTTTTTTTATTCTGCCGTTGTTCCAAAAATCACGCAATTTTCGTGACAAAATAAAAAATAATAAATCCATACCGCAGCAAAATCCAACTCACAAAAATACAGTCAGACACAAAAGTCTACACACACTACTAAAATTTGTAAAATCGAGATAAATGAAACGAACTAAATATTGTATTATTAATTAAATAATATATTTAATCAACAAAAATTATTGTTGGGCAAAAAAATTAAAAAAAAAATTACGGTAGGCTCTGTTCGGTGACATAGCCGCAGGGGTTGTTAGGCATAGAACTACTCTACTCATTTAAAGGTAAGTATTTTTTTGGCGGTAAAACGATAGTTTTTGAAACTTTTTATTATTTTACATCACAATTTTATGAAGAATTGGTCTATGATACGAAAAGTAACAAACCGATGAAAGAAGTTCTGGAGTTATTTTTCTAGTGAATGACAAATCTATATAAGTATTTCATAATGTACTTGGATATTTGGTCGGAACCATATTTAGATTGAAACGATGCTTGATAAACTCAAACGCTCCTTCATTCCGTTTAATATCATACAATAAAATCACCCATTAAAATTATTGGAACCGCTTTATCCACTGTAAACCGTTTATTAATTAATTTTGAACTTTCTGTGTATTCCATTAATGCCGCAAGGAAGAACATATTGAAGCATTCAAAGTAATATCCACTAGACAAATATCACCAACTGAACCGATCAACTGTCTTCTAACATTAATATTAAATTGCCGTTCAATAAAATCAATCTGCCATTAAGCGTTCCAGCGCAAATTTGAGGTTCATAAAAATCTCGTGAACACTTTGTGGCCCTGGTTTAGTTATTTAATTATCTATTTAACTGTGACTGGGATTATGACCAAAATTTACCATTCCATGAAAATGTTACCTCCGTACTCAGAAAGATGCACGGATTACAAAATATGCTCGCTTGAAAATAGACGACTTCTCTTGGGCGCGGCTTTTATTGGTAACGTTTTGCTTGGTCACGTTGATTCAGCTTATATCTTGGAAAACATATCAATTCGTGCTCCATATTAATTAATATCAATCTGCCGTTCTTTATTTTCATTTATACGCGCTACTCCCATATTAGAAATGTGCGAATAAAAATCGTAATTTTAAATTATCATAACATTTGACATAATTGTCTTGTCAGATTTGTATAATTATTTTAGAGTCAGCCTCGATCTTTCCAATGAGATATTAACCATGTTTCTACCATTAATAGTTTTGAAAATAAAACCGTGTATGTAGACATCAAAATCGCGCTCGCGTTTTCTTAGATTGCACACTTGTCGGAAGTAGTTCTACGTCAAAAATTAAACTAAACTAACTTTCTAAAAATATCAATTCTCCGACGCCAAACCATAACATTGCCACCGCCATGCTTAACGGTGGAAAGAAAATATTTAAAGCCATATCTTAGCTAATTTTTCGCAATATTTTTCCCCCTCCATCGGAACCGAATATATTGAATATACTTTCGTCAGTGAAAAGCACTTTGCTCAAAAACTCGGTGCCTTCAACATATTTTTATTTTGCAAAGTCAAGCCTTTTCTGCTTTTATTTACTAAGCTTATAAATGGTTTCTCCTTGCCACTCTTCCATTAAACCCTTCATTTCATAAAAATTGTCGAACTGTTTCGGGAAGAACATCCTTACTAGTGCCATTCCGAATCTCAACCGCTATTTTTGGAGCACTAATACTCGGATTTCATGCCACTTTTTTAATTATGTTTCGTTAAGTTTTTTAGGAAGCCCAGATCGTTATTAAAATTTCGAGCTATTGTTTGTATGATTGCTCGTTCGACTTTTACCAATAATTTTAGATATTTCATTATAACTCTTATTCTGTTCCCGTAGCTTTATTATAAGATTTCGTATTTCGATTGACACTTCCGTTCGACGCATCATTTTTTAGTGCCAAAGACGAGAAATATTTTTCACTCAAGACGAATGGAAAGTTCATACTTAAAGTGTCGATAGAAGTGCCTAGGTATTTATATAAAAAAAAATAACGGTACTTTGCAATAATTCGGGAATAAATAGAAACGTGCAACTGTATGTAGACTTTTGTGATATAAATTTTATCGATTTTGCAAACTTTTGTGGTGTATGTAGATTTTTGTGACTCACTGTATGTAATTGCTATATGTTGTCAATAAGACATCAAATTCTTATAATTTAAATCAAAAGTTTAAAGAAATTATACAATTCTTTCCATAGTTTCAGAGGTGGGCAAAATTTGTAATGGATGGGTAAAACTGGACAAGATTAGAATTACCCAAGATCAGAATCGTTTTCAATTGGTTAACACTATTATAATGTTTGATTAGAAAAATTCAATGGGGATTTGTCGGTTATGAATGCGGACTGTGGTAGTATCGCACCTAACACTCGTTCATTAAATTCGTTGAATGACCAATACAGATAAAACCTTTGTTTTATCCTTTCAAATGACATCTGTGGCATTCCCAAACGATATTTGAGTAGATCTTATCCAGTACACTCATAGTGTTTGAGTGGTTTTATTTTAACAATCAATAAAATTGTTAAAGGCATCTCAGAGTTTGTACCAAAATATCCTTATTATATGGGATGCTTCCTATTGACTTAACCTTTCAAATAATATAAGGTAAATTTCGAAACGGATTGGTAGCGAAAGATTTGTCTTACCAAAACTCAAGATTCACGGTTAAAAGTAGACCACTCAAAGTTTCGGAGTGCGTAAATTATTCTCAAATAGCTGTATCAATCCATCATCTATATATAAAGAAATTTTTAAAAATACTACAATGCACTGTTACGATATTTTAGCTCGTTACGATATTTAACACAGAATAAAGGAAAGCTTAATCTCTAACAATGTATCCGGATACTTGGCAACGTCTAAATAATACTGTGTATTGCGGATCTGTGCACAGATGGAAATTTTTTTCTTCGCTGCTCTTAACGTAAAACATAGATTCCGGCGATCTTAAAACCAGGAAACTAATGCTGGTGGGGTTTTGGACTTTGAACCTGGTCTCCAAGGCATAGATAACTAACGCGAAACTTTGTTCATTAGTCCTGGTCTGGTGGTACGGAAATGATTCCGTAGGCGGAGAGACCAGTTAGGGTTATGGAAACGCTCTCATGGGTTAAAAATAATACTGAAATGAAGCAGAAAGGCTCGTCTGTTAGCTCTCTTGCCAAAAATCCAGCCTGGATAGATCCTCAATTAGCAGATTTGTGATTAGAGGTACATCGCAATGAATGGTGTTATTCTCTTTTCTTTGAAACGTGGCCCTATATGTCCAATTATTAAATCTGGAAGGGTGTGATTTTAAAAAGGGTTAAGAGAAAGCATGCAAAGTGTGTTGATGAGTGAATGATGTTTGAATGTAAATCCACACAAAACTGAGTTGGCTTTTTATCCATGAAATACAAATTTCCTCAGATCGACGCCCCTATCTTAAATGGTATTGGACCGACCTTCAGTGATAACGTATCTGGGTCTCATTCTGAGCAGCAAGCTAAGCTGGAAACCTTCTATATTAGAAAGAGTGCGAAGAAAGCTAAAATATCAAATTTTTCCTGAAAAAATTCAATAGGAAAGTGATGGTTTGGAGTCCCGCATTGTACGATGGCTCAATATTTCTACTAAGAATCCCATTTTATTATATCTTTGGTGGTCAAAACCCTCGGTGAAACTACAGCAAACAGCTACCTTGTGTGAAACTACGGCAAACAGCTATTAGTGATGCTCTTATTTAGGACTCAAGCACTGGAAATTTTCTTCTTTCATCTCATACCCCTTTCTTCTTTCATCTCATATTCAAGGTAAACAAATAGCAGCAAGCTCAGCTATAAGAACTGAACTGTAACAATACAGGAGACTCATCTATTTTAAGCAACAGGAACACCCCAAATGCTACCGACTATGATATCCCGTCATCATCTTTGGATCAGAGGTTTAGGACTGATATTCTGAATATCTGAATACTGAGAGTGTTAGTGTTTTTCGTGATGGTACAAAAATTTGTGGGAAGGATGGGAGTGGGGTTTTATGTGAAGAATTAAATGTAAACCTCTTTTTTCGTCTCCCGGACCATTGTGGCATTTTTCAAGCTGCAAACTAATCGCAATAAGCGAACCTCAAATCATATGTACTTACTTCGAAAGTAGTGCAGAATTGTTACTCATGTCGTAACGAGATGGCAAAAAGATCAGATCAACATCTATCTGAACTTATCAAATGACTTTTGACATTTGCAATACTATGTAAACGTTGGTTCATTTACAACAATCTCGTATCAAAAGGCTCGCTGAGTATGCGAAACTATTTGATAAGCTTTCCATAGTACTTTATGTCACCCAAATATAGAACGAAGGCTGGATGCATCTGACGGTGGTGGTATTCCGATAATTTCCTGTATCTTCTCTGGAACTGGTTTTAATCCATCCCTATTTATTATCTGGCCCATAACTTTTTGACATACTAAAGATGCAATCTTAATTCATGGTGGTAATCTATTGAAATGGTCGTAAATTTCAAGTTGAAGAATCATTGACCAAATGGCACAGTGGTTAAAGCTTTTGCGTTCGGATCGGGAGGTACCGGGTTCGAATCCCGATCGGGCGAGGATGCAAAATGAAATTTCATCAACAGATTTTGATCTGTGGTGAAATGTAACACATCTATGTCCCCCTGTCGGTGTGCAATACCAATAGGCCGACCCATCTTCCATGCCGGTATATAAGCTGGCGTGGAGCTTGTAATGTGCGGATGGTCTTAAATCAGTCCTATAGCCGTACGTCCTCGAGTTGGCTGATAGGCGTAAAGTAAGGACGTAAAAAGCACAACCACCGAAGAGCAGGGTGAGCCTTGAGCCCCAAAACAGATTGCATTGTAAATAAATAATAATAATAATAAAAAATTGTAGAATCGCGTCTGACAAATCTAAATGGCTGAATATGGTGCTTCAACTTAATTTTAAAAAAATATCATCAGGTGCTGGAATTTGATAATGATGAGCCAGTGCACTATTAAGTCTAGTCGACTAATCAGCGCAATTTCGGACTCGCCTATTTTGCTTTTTTAGAACAATGATTGGTGGCTGCCCGGACAGAATAATTAACACCTGATGATGCCACATTCTTCAAGTCATGTCAGCTCAGCTTCAACAGTTGATATGTATGCATAGGAGAAAAATGTTTTTGGACGAATCACAAGTTAGGTATCTGGTTTTCCATTTCTTGGATTTCCTTGCATTGATGGACCAATTCCTCTGACCAAATTTCTGCATCATATTATCCAAAAATGTTCAGTTTTGAAATAAATCCACAATATTTGGGACTGTTTAATTTGTTTTCATTTGTCTGTCGCAAGGATTGTTATATCTGAAGCGGTCAACTATAATGTAACTGGAATGCCGTTTAATTCAACTGCAATATATTTTGATCGTAGTTCTTTTTTATGCGTATTTTTGAAGATTTTTTTTTTTTTTGGTTTATCCGTGCTCGATGGTTTGGTTCAGCGTGCCACTAAAATATAATTTCACACCTGGTAAACGTAATACATGCAGCTGCAACCACAACAAGGCATCTCTGGCATATTTTGCTGCTCACACGAAATTAGTCAAATTCACGGATTTTATTGATAATCTTACTTTGAAACGCGGTTTTCATACCTGTGGTACTTATGCTTTATTAATGACTGGCTAGTTTCTTCAACCAAAGCTTGGCCTTGTTAAAATTTGGTAGCCGTAAACATTCGTCTACTAATTTGTCTATCGTGCGGTATTTTGATGTTTATCTTCTAATTTTGACATCAACCGAGGTCTGATGTAAGCATCATAATGGGATTGCAGCCCATGAATGAAAATAAGGGATTTGAACTGATCGTTTGTTAGTCTTGCAAACTGGAAATTTTCACAGAGTAGGTTTACTCGAGAAGACAGACATATGTAACGGGAATTAAAAGTGACAGTCGTCGACGAAAAATTTATTTCAGCTTTTCAACAGTGTCAATGAAATTAAAATCATTGATCATTTTGGTAAATTGAGATTGGCGAAACAAAAACAAAACCTTAACCGTAACTAATTGTTGATTAAGTTATTGAAGCTAAATTTTGGGACAGATGTAAATGTAACCTACTTTTCATCGAGAAACACCTATTGAGAACTGGTGATCAAGCCACTATCGAATAGTTAGACCAATTTGCTAAAAATTGTATATTGGAAATTAGCAAACTGTCAAAAACCAAAACTGGTGTTTGGTCTAGTTTGTTTTGAAAGAGGTAGCTTGTAAATATTTAGAGCTCAGTTTCCAATCGAAATCGATTAAAATAGACACGACTTAAGAAATGGTATCAAATAAAAAGCAACCAATCAATACTCAAAAATAAAATATTACTCTCCATGTATACAGATTTCATCTTAATAGTGAGTTTCTCGTTAGTTTTTGCCAAGTCATTTCAATTCTAGGTATTTCATTGGTATAGTAATGGGTGGCCTATTCAAGATGATAAATATTTTGAAATTTTTTTTGTTTTGTTGTGTTTTCATTCTCTTATTTATTTTATAAAATATCAACAAATTTCAAAATTTTTATTTTTTGTAGCTTGTTATAGCCTTCAACATGTCATCTTTGTCTTATTTTTTATATTATTTTTAATTTATACGAATAATCAACATACATATATGATATTATTTGACCATAATAATTGTAATTTTATATAATATAGTTTCACAGTTCATACGAGTGTATTCTGCTAACACTAAAATATGAAACTACTTTACATACAGACAGACGTACGTATTTTATGTTTGGTAATGGTACAGCAACATATTCATTTATGCACGTGACATTTATAATTTAAAATAAAATAAATAAAAAAAAATTATGTCAATTATATTTTATTATAGGTTTATTATTATTTCGATTAATTTTAAAATCAATTTCCATCACAATGCTTTTTTTTTTGTTGTGTACATAAAGTGTCAATCAAATGCATGCAAAGAAAGACGAGAAGAAAAATTCTAAAAACTACACAACAAAGGGACGTCAGTAGATGAAAAAATGACCTACAATTTATTGTTGTATGTACGTATGTACATACGAACATAACGCAACCCCTCCGAATAGAAGCAGGCAAATTTATTAGATGTGATTTAAGTTATCATCTATAATTTTGCTCTGGACAAATCGAATTGCGAAATACGCTCTTAGAATCAACGCGCCGTCGCTTTGATTGACAAAATAGATCCGAATACAAGACAACTTTATGGGCTAAAATTAAATTGCGAGCAATCTTGCAAAGTTGATAAAGAGCATCCAATAGTTCTGTTTGCGAATGTATAGTAGATACCATTATTCCTGATCCTCTTGGAGACCTTACGATGAGTATTTAGAAGTAAAGTCATTGATCCAAAGATTAGGTTTAGTCACCATCACAAAGAATTTTTTTATTTCCTAGTCTGCGTTTCCGTAGTTGAAATTTTTAGATGGCCAGAGTTCAGTAAAGTGCTATAAATAGCTTGCATCATGCCACCATAAGTCAAAATACACAATGTTTTTTAACATCAGTTCACGAAAAGCACAGCCGGCTGGATTTTCTTTCGATGGTACATAACGCCAAAGTTTTCGGTTGAGTGAGTTGAGATTTTCAGCCATTTGGTTGCATATAAAAGTGATCCATCGTCTAGGATAGCTAGCAAGCGCAAGCCAATCGAAAACTATTTTTGAGTCGGTCCAGGCATACGTTTTAGCAAAATTTATTATGGTTCTTCCTTTATATTAGTTTGATTAAGACAAAGCGATACAAAGTTCGAGGTGAGGTGAAGTTGCTGGTTTAAGAGGTGCCACTTTAGTCTTTCCTGAGGATATTTTGACGACCACTTTATTGTTGGATATTGAATATACAAGGCTAGCTCACCTATTTGGTTTATATCAAACAGCAGTAAAACAAAACTCGTAACAACTCCCAGGAGCATCAATTACCTCCAGTAGTAATATCATAAAATGAAATACATGAAGACATAAAAGCCTGAAATGCAGCCCCACATTGAGTTTGTGTAAGCTCACATTTTATAAAGAACTGATTAAACTTGTTCTATCTTTCGGTAGCGAGGGCTGAACTCTCATCTCTAACGATTTAAAACGTTATCTACTTTCGAAATTGAGATCATTCGTGCAATGTTTGGTCCAAGTAAAGTTGCGGAAAACGAATAATGGATTCGTATGAACCATGAGATAAAGCTACTTCTCGGAGACAGCGTTTCCTTAAAAAAAATGTCTTCCAGAAACAACCAGCCGATGTATCTCATAGAGGAAGCCCACGACTGCACTGGCAAGACGACGTCGAACAAAATCTACAAGAGATGAGCCGCTAGATTGATAGCTAGAGAGATAGAGATAGATAGAGAGAGAGAGAGAGAGAGAGAGAGAGAGATTTTTAAAGTTACCTTATTTTTTTGGTTTATATTCGGTCGCCAACCACAAACAAACCTGTATACCAATTTTGTCCCGAAATGTGTGAAACGAAATGAGTGTAACCGGAATGATATAGTAGTAGCATATGTATTTGTGGTAGTTTCGTGCGTATGATTGTTTTTCTGCATATGCAAGTCACGTGTCATTCTTTTTTGTTTATTCATATTAACTCTTTCAGTGCAAACATGACTTCGGCTAGTGTATTGAGGAACACGATTGCGCTTTTTGGCACTCAAAGGGTTAACCATTGTAAACGCCATATTTTTGCGTTGTTTATGTATTTTCGATTTTTTTATAATTTATAAAATTTATGAAATTTAAAATAAATTTACCTATAAAATTTTATTATTAGATGTAAAATTAATTTATGATAATAGATAATATAAAATATATTGGCATGTTAAATAATGACACTCCACAGCTCGAGAGCAGACGTAATGTGCTGAGAAAAGGAAGTAAGCACCATAAAAATTAAACCGATTCGCCCGGAAAGCGTTATTTTGGTACTGTTCATCATACAAATGACACAAATACGAACAAAAGAAAAATACACATACAAGGACATAATTGTGTATTATACACTGTGTACGTATTCGATTTTTTTTGCTTCACTCATTTTAAATGAGTAACTCACGAGACAAAATCGATACCCTGGTCTCGAATACAAATGGAGACAAGTACTTTCATTGTACATTGGAAGATAAGGTAATGAATATGTAAGGAGAATTAAACGTACGGCACTATAAATTGTAATTGGTAACTCGGAATAGTTGAAAAGGCTCGTGGGCCACCTATTGTGAGTATAGAAAGGTATAGAAACGGGTTACCCTCCAAAACCCGAATTTTAAAATCCTGTTTTCAAAATCTCGAAAATCAGAATTAAGGAAATCAACAACACGTGCCTGAATCCATGTTTGGACACAATATTCACAACCTACATTACGTGTAGCAAAGCATGAATATACGCAGCCAAGTAGCTCAGAAAAATGTAACTGAAGTTTTCTTACCGCCTTCGTTCGTGTGGAACTTTACACTAATATCTGTTTAAATTTTTTTTTTTTTTTTTTTTTTTACTTATAGATGGCTAATGTGTAAGAATCACAACAATCAGTTCCGAACAGATGAGGCTAATGATTTGAAAAAATCAGTCACCATTACAATTGATAAAAACCAAAGTAAAATATAAAAAAATTCGTGAATTCGAAAAGTTAATTGTTAAAATAGAATATAGATGGAAATGTGAAAGAATCAAAATTTCGTACGCTACGCAGTAATTCGCTAGTAGTACAACTACATGGTATTGCTCTATATATATAGACAATATTTCAATGTAATAAACAACATCAGTCGTCGCGACCTGATGAGAAGACTGATTTTTTCAAATCATTAGCCTCATCTGTTCGAAACTGATTGTTGTGATTCTTACACATTAGCCATCTATAAGTCAAAAATTTAAATTTATCCGCGATCCAGCGTTAAAGGAAAGAAAAATGTATGGGGTGGTGGTTGGGAAGTTGATTGTGTATAAGAAGGTGTCGATTATCATGGTCGTTGTCATACAGATTGACGCAAATGGAAGAATTTCCTACGGTTGTGTAATTAATTCGAGAGTGCTGAAATAGACCAATATACGGAACAATCATAATACACCATTACAATTGATAAAAACCAAAGTATAATATCTGTAGTTCCAATTCCTAATACCAATCATGTGCGCACGCAGTCACACATCATTAGTTCCACTGATTATATAGCAAAGGCCAATAGGCGTGAACTCTTTGTATTATTAACAAGTGAAGATGTCAAGTCTTCCAGCGTGTACACTTTTTATACAAAATATAACCAATTATCAATATTCCAATTAACCAAAAGCAATGCGTGGTAGTGATCCAAAAACACAACAATGGACCAGGTACTGAATGCAGCATTAGGACAATAAACCTAGTAAACACTGGATCAAGCTTCACACTAGCAACCAATGGATATATGTGGTACCCAACGAAACCACAGACGATGTCAAATGTGGTTCCAAGATCCAATCGTACACAATTTTAGGTTCCGGTGTAGTGGAAATCGGTAGTGGTACACGGTAACCCGCGTGGCTTATAAGAGGCCACTCCACCATTCCGTGATTTTATGGAATGCATCTCGGTAGTGATTTTTCATATATCAGCAGATAACCGTATACTCATTAGCATCCCTTTTGGTATAAACTTACATTACCATCCTTCCAGTCATGTAAAAAAAAAATGTTCGTTTTGTAAAAAATATAAAGTCAAAAACAATGAAATCATAATAACAATTAAAAATACAAGAACAACAACAAAGACATTTTAAAAATATTAATTTTCTTATTTTCTTCTACTCTGCTATATCCGTGCAGAGCGAGCGTTGTTGTTATAGTCGTATACGTTTTAATTGGTGCGTTGCCAATTAAATCTAAACTTTGGTTCAATTAATTTTTAATTTCTTATTTTATTATTACATTTTTATTGTTAAGTAAAAATCAAAAAAATAAAGAGATAAATTGGATTTTTATTTTATTCTTCCTTTTTACCATTGTACCATGTCTGTGTGTATGTTTTTTTGTGTATGTACGTCGTAATTGAAAGGGGAGAAAAATTATTAGGAAAAAATATTTCCTTTAAAAAAAAAATCCTTTTCATCTAACTAGGATGTCTCCGCTATGTACAATATAAAGAATTGAAATTTACAATTTGTGGTTTTTGTGTATGTACGAATATTACAACGTGCGGGTTTAGGAATGTTTTTAAACAGCTTAAGGGTTGTTTTTTATTTTTTATTTTTACACTCGATGAAGTTCAAATTGTCTTGCGGCTAATACAATATTATTTTATACACGAACATTACAAACAACACTTCCTTATACATACTTTTGCCCTAACGTAAGTTTTGTTGCTGCTCGTAAAGAGTTGTGTGGTAATTATTGTTGGTTTTAACCAAAACTAAATGGCAAAATTGATTACAAGAATATTTTGACATTATAATAACATTAAATTTAAATGTTTATACGCTATTACCCCGCACTGGTGATGTGTATAATCAGCACATAGTCTCATTCGAAACACTAACGACGGCAAATGGTTGGTTCCTCAATATGAGTTCACAAGTAAAGAAATTATAAGTCAATCAGGTGTGTAAAGGTAAAACCAGAACCAGATCCATCAAAAAAACTACCGAGTCTAAAATTGAAAGTTCGAAACCTTAAAAACAATGCTAAATTTTAATACTGATTCGATTCGCAAAGATGACATAAAAAATGTAGTTAGAACAACGAGCCTCAATGGGAATGAGAAAAATGCCCTCATTGATAAACTATATAAAATTCAATCAGTTCTGCTGAAAACAATCGAGAAGTTTGTAAAGAATACAGAGATTAAGCCATACTGTTAGAGAAATTGTTGAGGGGAAAATACTGAGACAGAGCCCTTGAGCGGTCATCTCTAGCGCGGCTAAAGATCAGAAGTTATGAGATGGGGTTTTCAAGGGATAACTTAGTCTTGCTAAACTGCTAATTAAAAAAAATATTTAACTCAAAAAAAATTAAATTGATAGCAACTATTGCATTTAAGACATTCGGAGAAATTTTACCAGAATGGTTAAAATTTGTAGGCGGAAAAAATAAAACTAATTTAATAAAAGAGATAAAAATTTATTTGAAACTAACTGGAGAAAACCCCAATTTAATTTATGCCACCCAGAAGAAAATTTAAAGCAACAAAATTGTTTCATTAGTTGCATGCTCGTGTTTATTGCTATACTTATCATAGTGTGTGTATGTATATATTATAGAACACAGAAGAAAATTAATTCTACAGCCTACCCTAAACCCTGAGCTAACATATGCTAAATCAAATTGCAATTCATAAATGAACTTAACTAAAAGAAATTTAACTAACTTAAATTATTTAAGAATACTAACCGTTAACAATTTAATACACAAAAAAAATCTTACTTGATCATGAGACATACGATGGGGCCTTGTTAATGATGAGATGAAAGTTGATAGATGAATCCCGACATTGCTGCATGCAATACGGCATGAAATTGTTTATGCAGCACTCGGTAAATATTGACGTAGCCACATTCAATTTTTAATTAGACTTTCAAATTTTTAGTTATTAAGAATAGGATTATTAATTTATTTCGATGTTATTTATTGGTATTAATCATGGTATTATATTATTATTTATAAAATTTTTAATTATTGATGTTTAATTAGTACTGTAGTGATACTGGTACTAATTTGCAAATGATACCATTTATGATTTAGAAATTTTCACTATAATATTTTCATTTCCCGTAAATTAAATTTGAATCCAAAGATAATTTAATGACTTTATCTTTTTATTTTATTTTTCGTGTAATATTATATTACAGCACTTATTTGATATAATTGTTAAATTACACAATGCTCGCTATTTACAAAACCACAATTTAACAATCTTATACAATTTATTTTGCGTAGCTTAGTCTATATTTTAATAAAAAATACATAAAGTTCTATCAATTTATGATAAAAAGAATGATTCGCAAAATAATGTCTAACTATTGGGCTCTAATATTTGTATACACCAATTTTATCACACGCGAAATATTCACATGCTCGAAAATAAGCCAACTTTTTCAAACAGTTTGGCTTTATAAATTATATTTAAAATTTTCAAAGTTTTGTTCTTGATCTGTCTCGATGGCGATTATAACACCAACGGCCAAATCAATTTTTATCTTTTTCTTTCTCTTATGCACCCGTTATTTTGAAGGCTTTCATGGTTTGTAATTAGCATTGCCAAAAAGTACATAAATTAATTTGTCAGCCGAACTTAACAGTAGGGCGTAAAAGGACCCGAAAAGGATTTTTTGACCAGCAACTTTGTAATTATTTTAACTAGCTAAAATAATTTTGTTTTCCAAATGTTTCTTTATCAAAATTGAAATAAATGTTTCGGAACTTAAATAAAATATAAGTTCTTAAAAAAGAACCGAAGGTATTTTTTATCACAGTATTGATTTAAAAAAAGACACTTTTTTGGAGGTGGTTTCAAATGCACAAAAAGCGAAATATCTTGCAAATGCGTAAAATCGTTGATAATAATAATAATAACAACGAAGATCTAAATGAAGGAAAAATAAAAACACAAGTTTATTCAAATAAAATGGAAAACCACAAATTATGTGAAAAAATTCATGGTTCCCCCAGGATTTCCCGGATTTTCCCACGATTTCCCCAAGATTTCACCCCGATTTCCGTCAGAATTTTCTAACTTTCCTCGGATTTCCCTAGATTTACCACGTATTTCCTCCAGATTTCCCACAGGATTTCCCCGAAATTTTCCCCAAATTTTCTCCACTTTTCCTAGGATTTCCAAAGATTTATCAAGAATTCCAACAGATTTCCCCGGGTTTCCCCTTTCAGATTTCCCACGAATTTCCTCAGATTTCCACTGGATATAATCAAGATTTTCTTCAGATTTCTCCTGGACTTCCCTCAGATTTCCACCAGATTTCCCCCAGATTTTCCCAGGATTTCCGCCAGATTAACCCCGGATTTCCCTTGCAATTACACTACTAGATTAACCTTTGTTGTCCTTAGATTTTCGCCAGATTTAACCAAGTTTTCCCTCGGATCCTACTTAGTTCCACAGGATTTTCCCTAGATTTTCCCCGAATTTTCACCAAGTTTCCTCCAGATTCTCTCCATATTTTCCCCGTTACCCAGAATTTCCACATGATTTCCCTCTGATTTCCCCTAGATTTCCCCGGATTTCTCCCAGGTTTCCCTCGAATTTTTTCCAGACTTCTCCCACTACCCTAGATTTTCAACGGTTTTCTCCCTAATTTCCTCCAAGTTTCATTCAGAGTTCCCCGGTTTTCCTCAAATTTCCGCCGGACATAACTAGATTTCCATCAGATTTCGCCAAAATTTCCCAGGATTTTGCCCAGAGTTTCACCGGTTATTACCCAGCATCAGTTTTAACCAAGATTTTCCCCGGACTTCGCCCGGAATTCTACAAGATTTTTCCCAAATTTCACCCGGATTTCCACCTGATTTCTCCCATATTTTCACCATATTTCCCTAGATTTCCCAAGATTTTCCCAGGTTTCCCATGTCCCATGTTTTACCCGGATTTCCCTTAAATTTCTCCCAGGTTTTCCGCGAAATTCCCTTAGATCTCCCCAGGATTTCTTCCAGATTTTCAAGAATTTCCCCAGATTTCAATCGGATTTCTCCCAATTTTCCCCATTTCCCTCCGATTTTTTCTATTGATTTCCTCCATTTTACCCACAGATTTCGCTCGACAGCAGTTTAAGCTTTATCGTTTGAATCGGGAAGTACCGGGTTCGAATCCCGATAGGAACAGGATGCAAAAGGGAATTTTCATCGACAGATTACGATCTGTGATGAAATCGAACACAACTATGACCCCCTGTCAGAGTGCAAAGCTCAAGGGCCAACTCATCTTCCATTCCAGTATAGACTGGCATGGAGCTATGCAATGTGCCGATGGTGATAAAATCGGACCTATAGCCGTACGTCCTCGATTTGGCAAGCAATGCGTAAAGTAGGACTTGAAAAGCGAATCGCGAAAGAGTTGGGAATGCTTTGGCCCCAGAACAGATTGCATAGATTAAAACATAAAAAAAAACATTTCGCACGGATTTCTCCAGGACTTTCTCCACATTTCTTCCGATTTTCCTAGGAGTTTGCCCAGATTTATCGATATTTCCCCTGGATTTCTGCAATTTTAATAAGTATTCGGAAAATGGTCGATTTTTCCACCACTGTTTTTCTTGGGAACGGGGACTTGGATTTTTTTTTTCTTTTTTTATTTATCAAAAGGGTGATCCTAGTAATCCCTGATTAAAACGGCGTTGCAAAATTCTAACGAATTCTGATATTGGTTGGAAATGGTCTAAACTACTTTTTGCTCTCAGAGGTGCGTTCAAGTTGTAAAATTTCTCATTTTTAAGTGTGATCGTAATCTATCAATTTAAATAGAAGTTCTCATAAAATTAAAACTTTTTATTATGACTGGAACATACAAAGCTAGACGTTTAAAAGTGCAAAAGGTACCCGGGTACCGTGTCACTCACATAAGGGTTAAGACGAACTCTAACCAGAGTTGTGGTGGGTCAGATTCAGATATGACCTATCTGATCTAAGACAATAAATTTTTGTAGTGTATATTGAACCAATGAGTTAATGGACAAATATTTAAATTAATCAATAAAAAAATAAAAAATGATAAATGTCACATTCAGTTAAATTATAAAAACATCCAAACTGAATGTGTGACATCTTAATTGGTTAAATTAAATATTGAGAATGAATATAAAATTTTGATTAACAAGTAAATACCTTGTCCAGTTATAATTATGTAAAATTAGGGAAATTCATGTAGCACCTGCTAATGTGACCACCTGTGCAACGTGACCACTTGCCTAATATGACCTATTCCAGAAAGTCCCGAACATAGACCCTTAATGTATTTCTTTTGTGTATAGTGACCACTTGCTTAAAGTGACCGATTTCAGTCGGTCCGGTCGGTGGTCACTTTAAGCAAGTTCTACTTTGATATCGATATATTTTATGTCTCTAAAAGTTATAAAAAAATTAGATATATTTTCGTTTTTACAGATATAAAATATTCTTGTCCCGAACAAAATATATTTTATATATGTACAAAAATCTATTAAAATATATCTCTGTGGGCAAAAGTTTCTCTCAGTGTACCCAGAAATGGGAAGAAAATAAAACAACTCCTAGGACACCCTGGATATTACCACCGATTTATAAAAGACTACTCAAAAACTGCCAAAATCAAAACTAAATAGTTCACTGGATCTGGCAGAATCACAATACATAAAGGTATTTGTAACGCCTAAAATACGATAGCGACAGATCAAATTCCGACTTATCCAAATTTCAATAAACCATTCTTAGGAACAGATGCTTCGAATTTTGCTCTGGGAGCTGTATTATTAGAGAGCTGCTCCGGGAGCTGTGTTATCATTGCGTTTCCATCGCGAACACTTAATTTAACCGAAGTAAAATATGCGGAAAAGAGGCATATTAGCCAAAATATAGCGGTAAAGACGTACCAACCGTACTTATACGGTAATAGGTTCATACAAGCGCCTGTTACCATCATCAAATCTTTGGAGAAAAAAAAATTCAAAATCCTAAGATGGAGACTAAAACTGGAAAACACGATTATACTATGTAGTTTACAGGGAAGTTAAAACAACCGTCGTAGCCGATGCTCTAAACAGAATGCAGACAATAAACAATATGGCAGAATTAAACACAAACGAGTTGCCAGATAGAAACACTCCAAGTGAATCTATCGATACGCAAACAAATCGCATACGGCACCTGGCGGGTTTTTAATTTTAAGAGAATTATCATGTCGAAAACATTCGAAGAAAGGGACATGGCACCCCAAAGCGTATACGATAAAATTCAAACATCATTTGACAAAGTATTAGGTGTGAGAATATGACTCCACCCTTTCCCAATAAATGTCGTTACTACTGCTGCTTACGTGTACATAAATGCACAATAATGGTATTCTATATGTATGCGACATTTGATCGAAGTGTAAACAACTAGTATTTTAACACCGAAAAATCGGAAAACTTATCGTGAGCTTGTGGAAATTTACGGGGGCATGCTCCATCCAATACAATTTATACCATTTTATATACCACACTGGAATCATCGTAGTGATGATTTTTTTAAATTTGACGTATATTGGCCATTTAAACATGATTTGAAAAGTTCATCTAATTTTGATGCGTAGTTTAGGAGATATGGAATGTTCCAAAATTGCGGAACAACCGTTGCACTGTAAAATATTTTTAATTTTTTTTATTGACATTTAACATAAAAAAGCACATAATTCATATTTAACAAGTAAATAGTTAACAATTCAGCATATTTTAAAATTTGAAACCCGTTATAAATGTTGCTGTGATACTTCGGAAAACATTTCAAGTGCAATGGTATGTCAATACAATTATAGGAGCACCGTGAACATTAAGATATCGTATTTTTAACATTTTTTTTTTGCTATTTTCTATTATAATTATATCGTGACGCCCATTCGATAGCCTAAAGTTTCATTAATGGCATTTCCTGTTATACGCCCGATTATTTCTGGGTTGAAATAGACATCAACTGGAGTGGATATCAATGCATAGGCATAGTTTTTGTGTAGGCACAAAGCATTGCAAGGCATTGGCTACCACCATTTTTTCTACTTTATTTTGGTTCGATACTGTGAAACAAATCTAAAAACATCCACCCCATCCATTCTCTTATTGTTTGCTTTTACCATTCCTGGGCAAGGTACATAACGCTTTTGTTTTTACGAAACCCAATTAGCGTTTGCCTATAGGTTTGCTTGTATCACAGTAGGAAAGAAATATCACAACCGAATTTACATTCCATCTTAGTCCCCAAGACATTGATTTTGATGATCAAAACAAGGTTTGATAAAATCCTCGGTATTTTTTTAGATCTTTCACACGGATCAATTGACATTTTCCAATTGGACTGTGTCTGCGGCAAAATACCCGTCGATGTTCAACCTCGCTAAAAGTTTATGCAAGCTGAAATCATTATCGAAATATACCCGCGATGATTCTCTGGCCTTCTGATAATTCGCAAAAGATGACTTACCACGGTTCATTCTTACGGGGAAAAAATACACAAATCTGATTGGTTTTGTGCGAATAAACATTTTACAACTATGACACCCGTGATAAAGCCACATTGATTCGTCTATTACCTTCAAACAGTTATTCGATATAATACCCAGACAGACACAAACTAGCTAATCGCGAATTCAAGATTACGTAGTTATTTTTTTCAATCTGTCAGCACACGGTTTTGGGAAAACAGGATTATTGCGTTTATAGAACAAGATTACTACAATCGGGTTGTAGGAAGAAGATAAATGTGAAATATAAGAAAAAATCAATAGGATTGTATGGGGCTAGGGAACATAAGTCATTTTCATTGAATGTATACAAAAAAATTGTTAGATTGTTAATTAAATTTTAAAATTGTTTAACTGTGACAGAAATTATTTATACATTTAGTTAATATTAACTTATTGTAACTGATTCAATGTAATTCAAAATCATGAAACATGCATTGGAATTATTTTATTTCATTAATTAAATATGAATTTGAACGTTTGCAGAATAACAAAATCGGGTTTGTGTCTGTCACAATAATTATAAAATCGCGATTTCATTTGTTTGACATGTAATCGCGATTGGGAGAAATCGCGATAATTTTTGTGTCTGCCCACGGTCTTACTCATATAAGCTCCCACTAGAGGAATTAAGTCAGTTCTTGCAAAAACGTGTGGTAATTCATCGTTGATGTTATTCCCGTCAAGGACATTATCGTCTACAATTTCTTCGTCACAATTTCTTCGTCATTTCCACCTATAGGTCTCTATATGTACCTATAGATACGTAGAATATACGTACAGTCACAGACGTATTTTCAGTCTTAGCAAAAACTTTTGTCTTAGCGAAGACTATAAACTTTCAATTCTTATTCTGCGCTTAGTCTTATCTGTCAGTAGTATTAAAAAATTGTCTTCGTTAATATCAGCAAAATAGGTGGTCTTAAGAGTCATAATTTTGACATTAAACATAAACAATAATTATATGTATTTCGAATTGAACTGTCGCTTTTCGTTCATAAATTTGAAACAATATATGGTGTTGGCAGCTCTACAAAAGTGTTTGGAGAGTTTATAATATATTATTTAAGACTACTGCCTTCAGAATTTCAATGAAGACTTTAGTCTTAAAAAAAAAGTCTTCACAATAAAGTTTTAGCTAAGATGGTCTTAGTAGTCTTATCGTCAGAATCGGGGGGTTAGATGACAAATTAATTTTGTTGAGCACCGCAAATATCAACTGAGTATAGACTAATTTCACTATCACTAAGCGTAATTTCACTATGACTTGATGGAGCCTGGACTCACTAAGCGCATAAAAGGGGAATCCTCATTAATACAAATGACATTATATATTATGCTAAAGCTGTTATAATCACATATAGATGTTACTTAGTCAAGATAAGAGTGATGTAACCAATGAAAATGTGCCGCAAACTTATGTCTTCAGAGTTAAGGAGGGCACAAAGGGGGTCTTGGAGACTCTTCTGTTGTAGAATGGAGGAGGTCTCTGAGACTTCTCGCCTTAGGAAAACTCTATCTCATACAAAACCAGTGAGTCAATTCGCGTTCCGTGAAATAATGAAAATGAAAAGTTTTTTTCATTAGCAATCGAGTAGGTTTGCATTCCCCATAAGAAATTTTGATTTCACACAGTAAAATTTAAAATTTACGTGCGAATAATGCAAGCTACTAGATTGAAAAAACTTTTCATTTTCATTATTTCACGGAACGCGAATTGACTCCCAGTCCTAGTTACTTAATTAGGCCGGACGGGTTATGGACAGCTTCAACGGAATCATTGGAGCTTCTCAGACCCATTTTCCGGGAAGCATTGATGACTCGATGGAGCCTGGAGCTCATCGAGGAACTCCTTTAACAGATGTGGATGGCATCGTGGACATCGGATCGGATTATACCAGCAGAGATCCAAAAGAACTCTGCAGTTATCCTCCCCTGGCTGGAGGTTATCTTCAGGGGATGTCTACAATTGGTCTATATTCCCAGGAAATGGACTGAGGTCAGAGTGGTTTTTATCCCGAAATCGGGAAAAAGCTCACAGGCTTATCCAAGGGACCTGAGGCCTATAACTCTATCATCCTTTCTGTTGAAAACCTTGGAAAGATTGATAGACGTACTTATTCGAAAAAAAGTTGAGCCAAGAAAATTTTAATCCATCATATTGGTTTGAGATTAACTTGCGCAGATCCACATGCATCTCAAAAAGGGTGTTTAAATTTTTTGTAAATACTAAACAAATAAATAAATAAAACAAAAAAGGAACAATCGTCAAAAATGGGTGCCATATTGAGCATCGCGGATCAAATTTATGAATAAACAAAACGTTTCAATAAAGCTTTTTTAATGGATAAGGGCTCGTTCTTTTTTAATAAAATAAAGCAATTTAGTTACTGAGGTGAGACATCGAAAGCTCAGAAATTAAATTATTTTATTTTATTTAAAAGAAAAATCGAGTCCTAAATTATTCAAAATTTATTTAAATATTTATTATTGGTTCAATAATTAATTTTTCATTAAACAAAATGTTGGATAAATTTATGTAGTGCTTACGTGTAAAAGCAATCAACTATGTAATGGAAGTACCATAAAATTTATGCATTGAAGTTCCTCACTCGGATGCACGGACTATAATGTATAACTATAGAACAAACATTGCAGGATCTAATAACAAATTAAATCTAATGTCTATGAAATAAAACACAAACTATGTTTAAGCAAAATTATTTACACTTTTAACACTATTTGCAATTAATAAACACATTTATATTAGCACATGTTTTTTTAAGACACAGCCTTGAAAATTTTTAATTTCTGTTGAAATAATTTAATAATTAAAATTTAATAAGTAAATAAATAACATTAAAGTTTCCGAACTCTCTATTAAATGTATAAAAATTTTGACATCTAGAATCAAAAATATTCTTGGTTTATTTTGTGATAAATGAGTGCGTTTTATGACAAAATGTGATAAAAAATATTGTGAAATTTTTTATCATTTTTATCCGACTAAACGGGAAAATATACTATTATATTTACCGTAGTGAAGTCTTTAATGTTAATTATTCGAAAATATGTAAATTGCGAGTGAAGTTAGGGCCATAAAAATATAGTGATAATTTTTATCATTTTGGTCGGACTGAACACGTTTATACATTTTCTTTATAAAAAAAAAATTAAAGTCTTTGAGTGTGGAATTTAGTGTTGTCGGCTTGTGGTGGTGTCTGAAATTTGTAAACCCTACTGTAAACCCTACGTGAAAACGTCTCAAACAATCATCGAAACAATGAGTGCTGTGAGTGCAATTTAGTGTTCTCTACTTGGGATGATTTCTAGAATTAGTAGAAAAAATTCTAAGATAATTTGCATATTGAGATTGACAGGTGAACGAAATATTTAACTTGATTCTGTACATCAAAACATTGCTGACGATGTCATAACAAAAATTTAATATATGATAATTTTTAAAAGTTGGCCACAATACTAAAGTTTAACTATTTACATATTTTCGAATAATTATTACCATGTAATTGTAAGTTGAGCATCCCGTCCATGTAAAATCATAACACAAATCAATCAAATAAATTGTACACAAATTTTGACAGCCAGAATTAAAAATATCTTGATTTTTTTTTTGATAAATGAGTGCGTTTTATGGCGAAAGCTGATAAATAATGTAGTGATTCCCGTTGGTTCTTCTTTATGATGGTTTCATTTTACGCAATACTGTCAAAACTTCTCGAACAAACTTCATAAAATTTATTTACTAGGCGAGAAGGTACTAATTATATTATTTAACAAAACTTTATATCTTTATTGACAAAATATATAGAATTTAGTATTTACCATTTAAAATTTCTATTGTGGCTATGCGATTATAAAAAAAAACTGTAAAGTGTTATAAGCTCACTTAAAATTTGCTAAGTGCATACAATTTTTTTTTTACCTCTCCAAGGGTGTATGACAAGCTACGAACGTATACAAAATACAAACTATATACATAAAAATAAAACGGGTATAAAATGTGTAGGTGTTCACATTTTATCGTATAAAAAAACAATTGACATGTTTATCAATGCAAAAAAAAATTTATAATTTTTTTTTTTATTATAATAAAAAGCCTTTTTATTTTCAGTTTTATTTTATATATTTCGTGATTATGAACAAAAAAATGAATAAATAAATAAATAAATAAAAAAGGTTATTTTTAACCAATCGAAATACTACGCAAGCGCCATAAATAAAATAAAAGAAACAAAGGAAACAAAATAACAATTCAGCCAATACCATAAAGTTATTTCATTTTTTGTTTCCGTTTTTTTTTGGTATTTCGTTTATTTTAGAAATTTTGTATCTAGAGAGGTACGTACATTTTGTGTGTGTATTTTTATCACATCTTTTTTATTTTTTCTGTTACTTTTCGTTATTCTGTACGAAAAATGGATAAAAAAACAAAAGAAATGTCTCGGGTATTACATTTAAATTATAATTTCCATTGTATCATTTTGTGTGATTTTTTTTAACTTTTTATATTTTATTTGGTATGTTTTGTAATGGCGTCGATGATTAATTTATTTTCATACAGTTATATTGTAAATTATGTAAACAGACATGTATAGTAGATATTAGTAGTTTGTGTATTTTTATATGGTTCAGATTGGCTGGAATCGGAAATATTTACTAGACAATGCGGATGATTGTTATCTTGCTTAAATGTTCTTCAGGGTTTTTAGGTACCGGGTGACCGAAATTTTAAAGGTATGTTAACTACATATTTGAGTTTATATTACAAACATAAAGAATACATTGTTTACGCGTTGTTTACTTCTGGTTCCATCAATATCTACCAATGAGACGGGCAACATCGACCCAAAGGCAATGCAGAATTGCAGACCACCCGTTAATCATTGCCCACGATGTATAGTATGTATAACATAATAAATTTAAATAAATTGGTACAAACATACAGCAATTTAATAAACTTATCATATTTCAACACGTGCTTTAACAATCTCTAGAAAAGATGATCACTTGACATAAGAATTTTAGTACATGAATATATATTGTTGAAAATTCCGTGTAAAGAGAGTTGAGAATGAGATGAGAAATTTTTATTTTATTTTTGTTCCTTGTAATTTCGTATACACATAAACATAAAGCGGATTAAATTTCCTTTTTATGAATTGTATTTTATTGTGTAATTTGAATTGGTTCATTTTTTGTAAATCAAATATTGTATTTTATTTTTTGTATATTATATTGATTGATATCATTGATACTTACTTATACACTATCTTAAATACAACAGCAACAATAAAAATGAATAATAATATTATATACAAAGGAAATGGAATCCGGGTTCATTGTAATTACAGATAAGGTGGTATTTTCCTTTTTTAGTTGTTGTGATCAATATGTCAAGTGTTCGAGTATTTTATGGATTGTATAAATTTAAAGTAAGACTATGCATAATACTTAATTTTTTGTTGTATTGTAAGTCCCATTGGGACGGATCCAAACGAGTAGGGTGTGTAGCCTGGGTAAAGCTATTGGAAAAAGTGATCTATGCGTATGCCCGAAAATGAACCGTTACTCACTTAAAATGCATTTCAAATTTTTAAAAATGAAAGAATCTCTTGAATGAAATTTTTTGTTTTTTATTTCAAATTTAAGTTTATCAGACGCTTTTTTAAAAAATTGTTACTCTGGTTATTATCCAATAACGCATAGTTTTTGAGATATTAACAATTCAGTGTTGTTCTGGTTGAAAAAAAAATTCTATTTGTTATACGTAAAAAATTTATTTAATTTACAAAATGTTTCACTGTTCTTTATTTATTTTCAGCTACACGCCCTACTCGTTTGGACTCGTCCCAATGGGATACCGTATCTAGAGGTATACTATAACGACTTCTGGAATAACAGTAATGTTAGAGACCTGGAAATTCAAAAATGCATGAAATTCAAAAATATAATTCGTTGTTTTACTTGTTGTGTGTGAAATATGTATATTATATTGAATTCTCAATAATTTTACCGCAAAAGCTTCGGTTGAATAATAATGGAAATTGGGTCTTTAATTAAAGAAATTAGCAAAGTCCGGAAGAAGCTGACAGTCTCCATGCCGCAAAATGGGCGAAATACAACAGGGATTTACATGACTCAAACTGTGATGCCGAGCCGAAGGGACGCGTCTGGTTACCAACCGAGCCGGATAAGCCGGAGGAGATCCTCGAGATCATTCGGGCCAGTAATTGTAAAGCAGGAGGAGGCTAAGGGAGGCTTTAGATTAGCAATTATGCTGATCAATGAAGAATCCTAGGCTTCCCTTGTAAAATCAATGGGAGTGATCAATTTCAGGTTCGGGTCGATCACTCTTAAAATATATAAACAAAACGAAGCCGATACGTGCGCGGAAGACCAGTTCGGGGGCGACGGCGATGGCGAACGAACCCAGTGAGTAACGGTGAAGCGGTTGGGGACGACCAAGGGAGTGATGCTTCGGTTGTGGGTTGTATAGTGAGGAGGCGTAGCCTCCTCTCTCTTGAGCCTGATCGGGACATCCTGTCGGAATTTCGAAGTGAGGAGGACGGCGGTCGAAGCAACGAGCCAGATGGCACTATCCGGAAGCAGGGAGTGCAGAAAGACGTCAGTAAGGTAGGTGAGTAATATTGTACAAATAAACCTACATCACACGAAGGCTGCCTCGGCAGCTCTTGCTCTCAAATTGAGTACGTCAAAATAGTACCTGGTGTTGAACCTTGTATTAACAATAACAGAATATGTGCCCTCAGAACGAAAGGGGTATAAATAATCATACTCAAGCAACTCGGAGAATATCAGATCGTGTATTTTAGCGAAAAAAAAATTTAATATTTTTTCCAATCTTGTCCAGGAACGGATTTAAAGCCTTGAGATTACTAGTTTTATTAATCTCTTTATTGGTCTGCAATTGAACGATTTCATTTTCGTAGAACTTGTTTTGCTCATGTTTGCAAAGAATATGAAATGCGTCGATCAGCTCATCTCTCTGCAATAATATGACATTGGATTTTGGTGTCTCCTTAGATTTGAGATAAGTGATGAATCTTAGCATATAAGCTAACACCATTTGCAGCTTTGTTAATGAGGAGTATTTATCCAGCAAACCAAGTTTATCAAACCAAGAAGTGTTGGTGATCGCAGCGAACAGGTATCTATTGAGTTTTTTTCGTCGTTTAAACCGTAACTTATTTCTTGTGGAGGCCAGAATTCGATTGTTTGAGGAAGCCATGCAGGACCGTTCCACCATAGTCGATGTATTTGAAGTTGATGTGGAAATAATCCTCGGGAAGCACAATTTGCCGGGTTATCTGATGAGGGCACATGTCGCCATTGACTACGAGATAGAGTTGTTAGGATTTCAGCAGTTCTGTTTCCCACAAAGATACTCCAATGTCTTGGATGGCTCGAGAGCCAATCCAAAACAATACGAGAGTCAATCCAAGCATAAGTTTTCGATACTGTCTTCCTAGTTTCGCCGGCGACTGATTTTATCAAGTTAGTCAGCAATACAGCAGCGCAAAGTTCCAATCGTGGGAGAGTTACTTGTTTGATTGGAGCCGCCTTTGTCTTAGCCGAAATCAAACTGATGGAGACATGTCCTTCTAATGTCTTTGCTCTGATATACACTATTGCTCCATAAGCGTGTTGGCTGGCGTCAGCGAACCCGTGAATTTGTATTGTATCGTTGTCGCTGGCGTGGATCCATCTAGGTATGGATATCAGGTTGACGTGTTGTAATTGGTCTCGGATTCCCTTCCATTGATTTAACACTTCTTCTGGCAGCGGTTCATCCCAACTCAAATTGATGGCTCATAATTTTTGAATGAATGTTTTGACCATGACTATCCAACCAAGGGGAGCTATCCAACCAAGGGGATCAAATAGCTGACTGGCTTCGGATACTACTCGTTTGGTAAAATAATCCTGGTTCGGCAATTCAGAAGTAAACGTAAAGTTGTCTTTTGATGTATTCCAATTGATACCCAGTACCTTTATCGATCTTTCAGGTTCTCCATTTTTATGGATTTTATGTCAGCAGGACCTGTATCAACTTCTCTGGTGCTTAAGTCCACAATGGCTTTCGAATTCGACATCCACTTGCGAAGCTTTAAGCCATGTTTCGATAGTAACAAACTAATGCTCTCCTTCAGCTGCAACGCTTCGGATTCGGTGCTGGCCCCTGCCATCAGGTCGTCGACATAAATACCATCGGAGATGGCGTTGGCAGCGACTAATGTCAATTAGTTTTCCTCCGAAACTCTTTTTAATTCGCCACGATAATGGCGAATCGGCTACGACGTATGCTTGCGCCATACTATTTTCTGAAATTTAGTATCTTCTTCCGCTATTCGCACTTGCCGATACATCTTTTCCAACGAATCGATGTTCGCTGAATCTCAGAATGATCGAGTATAATGTCGCTTGAACCGTAGGGCCAATCGCGAAGCATTCATTTAGTGAACTACCAGATGTTGTCTTGGCAGATCCATCAAAGACAACCCTTAATTTTGTGGTTGAACTGGACTCCTTCAAGACTCCGTGATGAGGTAAATAGTATCCGGTGTCTTGTGTATCGTTATGCTTCACTTCTTCCATATGGTTGAGATTCTCGTATTCGATCATAAAGCTTTTGAAACTCTGGATCCCGTGTAAACCGGCGCTCGATACACCTCAATCTCTGGATTGCGATATTTAATGATTTATCCAAGTTTTTAGGCGATTTTTTGAAGGGCAAACGAACCAGTTTGAAGTACATTTGTGTATTTGATGTCGTTTGCTGAGACAATTGAAACATATGATACTCGAATTTGCCCATTCCCTTCGTTGTGTGACATTCATTTCGTTGAATTCCTTGCAGTCAAACAATGAATGGTTCCTTTCATGAGATATGACACAAGTATATTGCGACTCCTCAGTAACAACATGACTTTTGACACTCGGTTTTTGTATACCTGCCTTTTGATTGAATTGCTCGTGGTGGTCTCCAAAGTGTCTATTCGTCGCGCTAAAAACTCAAGAAAATTCGAAAAACCCGGATTTTCAATATCAGCAATCGCTTCAACCCATAATGCTCTTGATTTCTCCGTCTAGCTTTTGAACTAACAGGAAAATTAACCAAGGGTCTCTTGTCTCCGCGCTGTTGCCCAGCGCCTTTAATCCCCGGATGACCTCGTCCGATGTGTCCATTAGTTTCTTGACATTCATGGGTGTAGCGGTGGAGATGGATGGTTGTTCAATAAATGTCCGAACAAAGGTATTTATGATGTGACGCTTTCGATCATACCGTTCCTTGAGCTTGTTCAATGCTCCGATGTAGTTCGCTTCGGTAATATTAATATGCCTTAGTAAAACGGCTGCTTCCCCGCGTAAGTATCCTTTCAGATACTGAAATTTTTGAACTGGGCTCAGCGTCGTGGGGCGCTTAGGTCAACACCTACACGCGCTTTAGAGGTTATGTTCTACCCACCTTATTCCAATTGAATTTTTTAATAAGCAAATGGCAGCCAATGTGGCTACGAGACTCTCGCTACATCGCTAAGGGAAGAACTGGTGAATCTATATTATATTAAACCAACGTTGTGTTTCGATAAATATTTCCGGACCATCTGTCCTTCGAGGAAATCCTGGAGGAACGGGACAATACTGGAAAGCGAGGCATTGCAATTTCTCACGGACGGCTCTAAGCTAGACGGCAAGGTACGAGCCGGAGTTTACTGTGAGAAGCTTAATGTTAATATTTCTGTTCGTTTACCTGACTACTGCAGGGTGTACACGGCTGAAGTGGTGGGGATAGGGGAAGTTGTGACATGGTGAAGCATAACGTGGTATCCGTGAGGGATATTGTAATATATGTACAGTCAGGCGGCGGTCAGGTCACTAGAGGCAGTTTGTCTGAAGTCACAGTTGGCGCTGGATTGCCGATCATCTCTTATTGAGATGAGCGAGTATTTCAGCATCCAGATAATTTGCAGGGCAGACGAACTAGCTAGGTACGGTACGACTCTCCAGATGCAGCCGGAAAGGGCAGGTCTGGGGAGACCTATAGCAGCGCTCAGTAAAAAGGCAATCACCTTGGCAAACGAGAGGTGGACCGCCACTCTCACGTGCAGGGGGCGAAACCTAGTATCTTTGGGAAAATGAGAGGTAAGGTTGGTCGTAGGGATAAGGCTGGGTCTACAAGCGAATGACTTTTGTAGAAGTTGTATGGACGAAGAGGAGGAAGATACTTTAGATCACTTCCTACGCTCGTGTGCGGCACTATCACAGAAGGCATAAGTGCTTAGGTGTGTAGACAAAATTGTGCTCAGTCCTCCAACCACAATCGAAGTGTGTCGAGCACGCGTAATCGGAGTGTTTCAAATAGAAATGCTTTAATGCTGCCATGTCAGACTGTGGATCAAAGCATGATCGCAACAAATGTCGATTTTTGAAATTGGTGATATCGCATCGGTAGGTGTATCGAGAAATAATAATCAGCCAAGTAGATTTTAAACGGGTTGTGATCAACAACAGATGTCAATCAATAACAATGTCAATTCGGTGGATGTTATCGAAAATTTTTGAAAATTCCAGTGGCGAATTATTCAAAAATTTGAAAACTTGTTCAACACACCTATCGGAGATGAAAGTTCGAGTCAACTCTTCGTTTGAGAAAATCCGTTCGAATGGCAATAAGGTCGAGTCTGAATAGGAACCTTTGGTGTTGTATGAAGTTGCAAGTTTGGAATCCAAACCAAAAGAAAAATTAGCTCAGCAGTAAAATTGGATAGAGCGATGTGGTAAGACATTTTTCGTGACAATAGAAATTAACTGAAAACCTCTAAAATTTTTATCGTGAATTAAACCATTCAAAAGTCACGATCGTGAACACAAATCTGAGCACCTATGCTAATATTCGGAGACTAGTGTGAGGTAAGTTGAACGTTAATGTGAAATTTTTGTACATTCAGATGGAATTGCCACTATACTTAAGCACTACTGCAGCCGACGGGGCAATTTTTTTTTGGGAGTGAAGCGGAGAAAGAGTATTTGATTTTTATTTCGTGTGATTGGGAAACTCAAGTCGCGTTGATCTAGGTAAAGAGCATTTTCGAACCAGGTTTGGGGTCACTGTAATCAGTTCAAGGCCTATCACTTAATCTTGAAACCTCATGATACACCAAAATGTTTCAAGGCACGTCCCTAACCGTTTGAACAGGTGTGAAGTTAGTAGAGAGATTTATAGATTGGATTTGATTGGTTTGTTTGATCCAATTCAGTCAAAGGATCACACCCATCGTTGTCCGTAAAGCTGACAAAAAATATCTGAGAACCCTGCGTCGAGTATCTAATTCCGATAGTTGAAGTGGAAAGCCGCCAGCAACATATCACCGAAGCATTAAGCAGACGACAACGAAGGCGGATTTGGATACAAATTACTTCGTCGGCATAATTGTAACAGGTCGAACCGGAGAAGAACATCTGAATAATCTGGAAGAGATTTGTAAACGACTTGCTGCTGCTAACTTAAAATATTATTTATGACATGTTTTCGATGAACATGGAATCCAATTATCATCTGAAAGATTTCGAGCGATTAAAAGAAGTGCAAGCGTTCAGTGGTAAAGTTACAATTATTGTAACCGTTTTTGGACAATTTTCGCAGCTCTAAGTTCCACTTAATACATTGCGTGAGAAAAATGTTCCATTTGTTTGGTCAAAAGAGCATGACCTTTTGTCAAATAAAAAATTCCATTGTGAAAGCATCTCAGTTTGTCCACTATCAGCGTGACTGTCTACTGATGGAAAGCAGTATCCGATAGCTTTTTCATCGAAGACGCTTGATGGTCATCAGGAAAAATATATTCAGATTGAGAAAGAATCACTTTCAATGTCTATGGCTGTAAAAAGTTTTGTTTCACCGTCTAGAGCGTTGGGCTGTATGTCTCATGGGATACCAGTATACTATCAAGATAAGGCAACTGACAAGCATTGTAATGCCTGTGAAGAGTATGTGTATGTCAAGTAAACGAAGAGTATCATGAAATGTTGGAAGAGTTCCCTCTGGACAGTAAACAAACTGCTGTAGAAACACCTAGAAATTCCGATCTAGCAAATGTTTAGTCCTCTGAGAAGGGAGGATGGTTGGCCTTTGTTCAAAATGGAGATCTTCACATCTTGGTTCTATTGCATACTGGGCTTTGGGGCATTGCTCGAATGAAGCAGCTAGCCCGTAGGCACTGCTGGTGGCGAAACATTGACAACGAAATCAAAACTACCGAGCAAGGAAGGAGGTTGCTCCGAACACGAGAAAGGTATTTTAAAGTTGGCCAATTGTAACGAAGCCGTGGGAACGGTTATAGGTCGACTTTGCTGGACCGTTTCTATGTCATATGTAGGTGTTATATTAGGATAGTTTTGCTCAATATCCATACATCATGAAGATGTCAGACATAACTACCAAATCTGACGTTCGCGCTTGGCAAACCTTGTTTTTGGCTCTACATTGGATTTTGAGCGAATTTCGAATTGAGTTGCTTGTTTGCGTAAGAATATTGCAACATGCAACACAATGTATCAGAGACTTCATCTTTTAATCGGCTCGATAAATTAATTTTCTATAATTTAGGAATGAGATTTAATATCTTGACATTTTATCATTTGCAACGATTTTAATCGATATACTTGAACAGTGTATACAAACCTAAAAATTTACCTTGGGCTGTATCCGAAAAGTAATGCAAACTTTTTGTTTACCTTAATCCGATTTTTTTTTTATTCCTGCTTCGTACAAATTATTTCATTCATCCCCCTCAAATAATAAACGTATTATTAAAAAATAATGAACCCTTCTTACACAATGTATAATATAAAGTAAAATATGCGGGGGGAGGAGGTAGGAAAATGTTCACTGGAAAACAATCGTATGTGCGTACGTGTGTAGAGGTTATTTATCAAATAAAAATTATAAATTTTTTATTATCATTTTATTGTGAATGTGATAACAAACATTTTGTAATAATATGAGAAAAATGCGTTACTAATCACCGATTAATTTAATACCAGCTTAACCTGTGCACACGTGCCCTACACGTGCATCAAACAAAAATATTTGATTTAATTTTGTTTTGATTTTATAATTTTCTATTTTCAAAAAAAAATTTCAATTTTCGTATATGATTTATAATTTTTTTATTTTAATTTAATGATTTGATTTGTTACCCCTGGGTTGTTAAATCCATGAAGCGCAGTTGTAGAAGAATAGATCAGATATTTTTAATTTAACTTCTGGCCAAGGTCAACCAATAACTTGATTGTGCCTTAAGCAGCAACCAGTTGAAACAGAAAATTTACTTGTTATAGCTGGGACGCGCTGCTTATACCAGCTCTTCGCGCTGCACCCTGGGTAACTCTAAAAGTATAACCTCGTGAGCACGGATGCGGGAAGCCCCTAGCTACTTGCCTTGAAGGGGAAATGTACATGGTAAACCCTGAAGCGTCTGTTCTCCATGGTGGCTGTTTAAAAACCTGGCAGTAGATATAAAATGCTAAGGGAAGGAACCAGGAATCTAAATACACAATGGGGTCAACCATGAAAAACAACGTTACAGTGCAGGGAATCAGATGCCCAGTACCGGTGGATCCCGGAAGTGAGCAAGCGGGCTCTCAGTCGTCGAGAACCGGCGACCGCAGTGATGTAGTAGTTCAACGCTTGGTTACTACACCATGTACAGCTACAATCATTACCTCTGAGGCTGTGAGTATGGTGGGTGTATCTAGAAGTAAAATACCTTTACGCAATTGAACAATCCTTCCTTAAGAAGTTTTATGATGGGAAAATCGCCTATACAACCGTCCGCTGCAAGTACTGTCCAACGATCAATTTCAACTTCATTGTTGAATGTATAGCCAGAAGTGGTATGAATGTAGTGCTCGAAAAGCACAGTAGTGACACAAGCCTTAAAGAGAGCATCAAGCCCAATGTTCATATGACACAAACTGGCATCGAACGCAATATTACAGTAAAACGGAAAAAGGATACCCCAAAAACGGAAAAACTACTGATACGAGTATGTAAGAAATTACATCGAAAAATTCAAACTACCGCTAAACAGCCAATTTGAAACGTAGACAGAAAAGGATGTGAAAGAGAGCAAAATAAATAAATATTCAAGAACAGACTAATCGAAAATACAAACCACCTTCAATCTACTTGTGTGAAACCAAAACACACAAGGTGGTGCAAGAACTCAAATCAAGCGAGCTAACGCATGGAAAAAGATTTCACGTAACAAATTTACGATGCTCAAAACAGAAACTATTATCCACCGATTGAAGTCTTCAAAGGGTCTTTCTGTCGTTATTAAAGGCATCGATATGTATGTTGAAACATCCGAAATCCATGCTGCGCTTGTTGAAGATGGATTTAAGATACAGCATGTATATAGGATCATGAACCGCTGAGCAACGTCAACGAATGGTCAAAGTTGAACTGGATCCATCGCAAAGCATTTTGAAAAAGGGAAAAGTTCATACAATATATAATCTAAACTACCTCATACACCGGACGCAAAAATATCGTCACTCAAGGACTTATTGCAAGTTGACATCAATGTGCGTCGTATGCGGGGTACTACACCGAACTAAAACTTGCCCAAAATCAATTAAAGAACTCGTCAACAGCAAGGAAATGCAGCAATTGCGGTGGAAACCACACTATATGCAAACTTCCGTAGATGTCCGTAGATGGTAATTCCCCGGGAATGCTCTTTCGCGGTTTATTTTTCCGTCTTACTTTACGCATCATCTGCCAAATCGAAGACGTACGGCTATCGATCCGATTGTTATCACCATCTGCACATTGCATAGCACCATGCTAGCCTATACTGGGTTGGAAGATAGGTCGGTCCATGAGTTTTGCACTCCGACAGGGGGTCATAGATGTGTTCCATTTCATCACAGATCATAATCGGTTGATGAAAATTCCCTTTGCATCCTGCCCCTATCGAGATTCGAACCCAGTACCTCCCGATCCAAACGCCAAAGCTTTAACCACAGTGCCAATTGATCGGTATACTATATATGTCTGTGGCAATTCAACATAATCACTTAACTGAAGTTCAGTGAATATTCAGAGTATTTTTTCCAAAATAATAAAGTAATGCATAGAAATTCAGTGCAGTTAAGTTGTTTTGTTTTATAGCCACAACACGATCAAAAATCAAACAAAATCGTCCAAAATTGGCTTGGTTATAAATGATGCGAAAAGGAACAGATTGAAATAAAATTTGACAAAATCACTTAACTGATATCAAGTGGTTATGTTGAATTGCCACAGATGTAATTTCTGTTCAAATATTTTTTGCGGCATACTGAGGTAAAAAGCTAGTGTTAACTATTTTGAAAACAAAATTAAAATGGAAATAATTTTAGCTGCTAATTTAGTTATGGGTAGATTATTTCCAATTTATAAATATTTGCATCAAACTTTTCTCCTCAGTAGGCCGGGAAAAAAATATTTGAACAGAAATTACATTTAAATTCTTTCTTAGAATGTCTCCAAAAAATTATCTGAAACTTCAATATATTGCCCTCCAAATAACAACGTTTCGGCCGATATCCGTAAAAAATTGTGTGTAACCTTGGGTCAACCTTTTATGACCGCCGGCGACGTTAAGGCTAAACATACTGAGTTGGAGATTGACGACCCCAATGGGGACGACAATTAATGAATGTTATTCAAGAAAACCATTATGATATCGCACCGTGTGGCCAACCAACTTATTGGCCAAATGATTTTCCAAAAAATCCCAGATGTCCATGATTTTGCAGTCACAAGTAAAATAAACCGAGAAATAATCCAGGCTAAACTACTTTTGGAATTATCGTAAAACTTTAATGATTGATTGGTTAAGGCAGCTATTTCAGCCTCGCCTAAACGAAAGAGCAAGCATAAAAGACACAGCATAACATCCGCTGAAATAGAACAAAATGTTTACAGAGAAACACCGATAAAGACATATCTGACCAAATTAATCGATCGCCAGAAGCAAAACACGCAACTTTAACCAGGTGAAAAGAAAACTTCCAAGTCTACTACAAAAAAACAAGTTGGATTATATGAAAAACTGTCATAAAGAATCACGTTGAAAGCGTATCCACTCCAAACCTTGGATTATCGGTGGTTCAAACAGGAAATATAGCTATCAGGCTTGAGAGGAAATTTTAGGTAAAGAAACCTTAGTAGTGGTTTATTATTGCAAACAATGCCTAAGTATGCCTTTGGACGACTGGCTCAAATATTCAATTCATTTTACGAATCAGGATATATCATTGAGTGCTGGAAATTATCAATTATAAAAATAATCCCGAAGCCTGGACGTATGTGAAGTTATCCCCGGATTCTAAACCCAAAATTAAAAAAAAAATTAATCAGGCAACATTAACATAATTATATCCCTCTAACTATTGTGTGAAGTTAGTCCCGAATTTTATTATATGAAAAATAAAAATGTTTATTAAAAATATTTTAATTCGCAAAACACACAAAATAAATGTAATAATTTAATAAAATGAAGTAAAATAATTTTTAAATTGGCTCATAAATTTGTCAGATTATAAAAATTTGGTTATAAGATGGAAAACACATATCTCACATTTAGGAAGACACGAAAAAATCGTACCGCATAATATTTTAGTTTGACATGTAAAAAGTATTAATTTGTCGGATCAGTGCTGTCAAACATGTCAAACTCGCTGTGTTTTGCGAATTAAAATAATTTTAATAAACATTTTTAATTTTCATAATTCGGGGCTAACTTCACATATGAAGTGTATATTTGGAATGAAATATAATACAAAACGGGGCGGGACTAACTTCACACAAGACTTAGAGAGATATATGTAATTGTGTTAGTGTTGCCTGATTATTTTTTTAATTTCGGGGATAGAATCCATTCATTTGATTCTATCACCGAAATTAAAACTAATATTCGAACAGTTTACACTGCAATCGTTACGATCATAGTATAAAATATCGGCGAAACTTGATGGTATACAATATTTTGACATTTCGTAAAAAATTAAAATGGCGTCAATAGCCAATAACAAATATAAATTTTAATTATTTTATGTTTTGATGTTCGGTGTGGTTTGGTGACGTAAAACTCAAGTGACTCAATATACGAATGATTTTCAATAGTCAAATTTATGTTACGTTTACTACACCCGACGCCATACTAAACATTTTTCGTACCATTTATGTTTATGGTAATGATATAATTTATGTCAGGGTAGAGATGCTAGGTAATCATTAATTTAGTATCAGAGCTGAGCATGGAACCATTGATCAAGTGCACTGAGTAGCTACTGAAATAAGGTGAAGGTGTTGCTCCTAATAACTCCAATCGAGATATTGATAGTTGGTTGGTACTGTATGCCTTTACAGATCATCGCAGAAATCGTAAAACTCACATTTTATATTTGTTTTGTTAAGTTCACGTAGTGCGGAATTCTAATTATTCTAAATTAGGAAACAACCAAACCCTTATTAAAACCTTATTTCAGTAGCTACTCGGTGCACTTGATCAATGGTTCCGTGCTCGGCTTTGATACTAAGCTAATGAGGCGAACCGTAGAGTATCTGGGCTGAAATGTTGTAGCATCACAATTTTCGACTTTCGACTTTTTTTTATGTCTCATTTTTTACGAGTAAAATGGCAGCCTATTTCACTTCCAAAGCAACGCATTTTCTAATGTGTTCTCAGCTTCGAGTAAAACATCACTCTATTTCTTTTCTACGATATCTAAGACTACTAGATTAATCGACTCTATTTATTACCAAATAATTTTTTCGTGATACGTTCATCTAAATGTAGAAAAGAGAGAAAGCTCACAATTGTATCAGGAGGTTGAAATCGCGATATAAAACACATAATTGTTTACGCGAAATAGAATCATAATTGATTCCTGAAAATTGAGACATAAAAAAGTCGAAAGTCGAAAATAGTGATGGTATAACATCCCAGCCCCCAATTTCCGAAATGACAGTGCATATGCATGGACGGACCCTGTGAAAGTCTTAGCGTGGATTCAAGGCAAGTCAGAAAGATGAAAGGCATTCCACCAACCGAGTATCAACAACATCTAGTCAAATGTTAGCCATAGTCAGTAGCGTCATATTCAAAGCAGTGAAAATCCGGCAGATTGCGCATGATGAGGGAAGTTGATTGAAGGAAGTTGACTGTCTAACTGGAAAAATTATTTTCCTTGTAAGAAGCTTTAGAACGCTGTCGACCCAAGAATTAAGAAGATCAGAGATGCGGTCGATTAAAATAATGCGATTTGACAGTGACAGACATGTGAGAAAATCTGGGACATTAAAAGGGACAAACAACTTAGAGAGGGCAGTAATATTGGCAAGGGACATCATAAGGATTGGAGGTCATTTGGCATTATCCAACTCAACTTTTGATTAAAAACATCCAATTATACTTCTATCTAAAGGACCGTTTACGAGGACGAAAATCATCAATCGTTAAAACACGACGGTTCACAATCAACCCTTGTAACCGTACGGTATAGAGTTATTGGATCCTTACGAATTTAAGAACAGTTAAGGACACAATTTTAAAATGCATTGTGTGCCATCTTCATCAAGCTAAAGGTGTCCCATATGCGCAGACGAGACAAGCTTTCTCGACATGTGCTGGTCTACAAAATTTTAAAGAATGTCAAGAGGAATATAGGTTGAAATGTACCGAAAACGTGCTAAATACAATATCTATAACCGGGAGCGCTATTCTTGAAATCCGTGGAAATGTCCGTAATCGGAATTCAAATTCTTTAATTTTTGGAGAGCTACTTTAATCATTTTTCCAATTTTGTGCGCAAGTTTTCTATTATTTATTTACTTGCTAAGCGAGTAATTCTGTAACGATTTACCCAGTCGGAATTTTTTCCTTAGTAGGGGGAAACAATTAAGTTTCTTAATTTAGAAACAGATAAGAAATTTAAAGAAATGATTAAAGTACCCGGCGCAAAATTTTAGTAATATAAAGAATTGCATAACAAATTGTATTCCGATTACGAAAATTTCCATCGATTTCAAGAATAGGGCCCTAGGACACAGAATAACATTTTATACCGCAATCTTCACCGCACTTTGATGGAGTGTGGGAGGCAGGTGTAAAGGCAATCAAAAACACCTTTAAAGGATGATCGGTGATTCCAAATTATAGGAGAATTGTCAACGCTGATTGTAGAGATTGAAACCTGTTTATATTGTACCTCCTGCCAACATAGAGGATTTAGAAGCTCTAACGCCGGGACAGTTCTTAATTGGAGAAAGAATGGTCGCTCATCCAAAGGCGTTGCTGCTAATCGATAAAAAGATTAGCCTACTTGAAAGGTGAAAGTTAGTAGCAAGGCTGAGCGAAGAAATTAGAAGAAAGTGGATACGGGATGTCTGTCCTACATTGTACACTAGAACTAAAATAACAGGAGCTCAGCCCGATATTAAGAAAGGAGAGTTAGTGTTGATAAAAGAGACGTTGGGGATGGGAGAGGATAGTTCCGTCAGGGTTGTAAAATTAAAGATGTAAAATAGCTAGGAAATTCGGCGGCTTATTAACAAACTCCGCATGCTACCCATTAAAAATGAAGAGAAATTATCAAACACAAGTGTTATGTGCAACCATGCTAAAGCGTATTAGGGAGTGGTACGAAATCACCAAAACAACAAATTCCGAAAAGGTCTTCACTACTTCTGTTAAGTATTTAGGGCGATAATATTTATCATCATAATAGCGACAAATAGTAAACCAGAAGAAAAAGTGAAAGTGACCCCATTAGCAGACAGCATAGGAATTTATTCCGAAGAGATATCGACGGCACAGCTTATTATATTCGAAATGATTTATGATTTGAAATCCTATTGGGAAGAGTTATTGAAGTTGCAGCAATCCGTCGAAGAGTTAAAAATGATCTGCAATAAAGCTACACCCAATATGTAATTCGAAGAAGATCGAAAAGAGGTTATGTTGGGATCGGACATAATATAAAAACGGTAAAACTTTTAACGGTTTTTTCAATTGTAAAATCAAAGAGTGCCATGGTGACGTAGTTTAAGAACAAAATTTGGGATTTTGAGAGACCCGTTAGCTTTTCTTTTGGATTTAAAAAAAAAAAAAATAACATTAAAAAATGCGACATTAGAATACGTTCAGTACTATTTTGACTTCGTTCGAAGTAAGCCATTAATATTGTTCCATTTTTTTTTATAGTTTCAAAAATTTATGAAAATTAATTACAGAAAATTAATTGTGGCTATAAAATGGGCAGAAAAAGCCTTGATCGTAGCGGAAAAATCAAAAATGGGTGTTCCGCAAGAAGAAGGATATTATGGTCGAAGAATTGGAACCAAAATAGGTCGAAGTTGCAACGTCGTCAATTCTTATATAAAAGAAAAAGAAATTATGGAGGACGCATGAAAGGGAAGACTTTTAGAGCGACAACTGACCGGAAAAATCGGTTGATCCTGAAGCCTACAATGCCGCTATATCAGTTGTAAAAATCGCAAGTAATGTAGGTTGTTCCGTCAGCATTTCGACGGTTCGAAGGGTCATCAAACAATGCTCTTGCCTAAGTATGCGCAAAATTATTAAAAAAAACACTCTTAAATGACAAGTATTGAGAACGTCGTTTAATATTTGCAAAAGAAGTGATGAGTTGGTCTGAAAAGTGGCAAAAAGTAATTTGAAAAAACCATTAAAATTTTTCCGTTTTTAAAAAATTGAAAGATTTTGGTGAACCTATTCATATGATTGGGAGTAAGATTAATCGTGTGCCTTACAATACCATTATTCAAAATGGAGTTGTTCCAGGTATTTCAATTATACCGATACCATTCAAGCAGAACGGCAAGCCAGTATGCATAGTCCCAGAATCAAAATTCTTGGTAGTCAACCTGGCGAGAGATTGATGTTTTTATACAATAGAGATAATGCGAGATATTTGTTTCTCACACACCAACCAAAAACTATTATGTAACCGAATCGCATAAAGCATCAAACGGAATTACATAAAACATGTAAGATTCAACCCTTCACCTTCAAACATGCTTGGGTTATGATGCACCAAACAAATGTGGCTAATGAACAAAATGAGGTTAGATTTGTCATATCGCTCAATTTCTGCAAGAGTGACATAATCCAAAATTTTAAATTTTTCAGTAGAGCAATTTGAAAATATCACTCAAAATTGAATATAAAACGGAGTTTTTCAAAAGTAAATAAAAATACTTTTTGATTAGTAAAATATTTTTTTTTATTCCTGCATCCTTAATAGGATCTTAATTGTTATCATTCTTTAATATTTTGCAAATTTTCTTAGAATAGTTTCGGAAGGAATTGAGTGATTTTTTATACGGAATTTTACTAAATCTGCTAGACTTCATAAGAGATTATGTTTTGATACAAAATAATAAAAATATGGTTTATTGGTTTGATTCGTGGTTCTAAGAAAATAGTTGGGTCTAATCAAAAACTATTAACTCAAATAAATTCTCAGAACATTTTACGAAAATCAAATTTTATATTTCTGAGACTACATTTTCTCAGACAACTACAAAAAGCCCAATCAATTGGAATTGAATTTAATAATTTAAATTAACGTATCCCATTGGGACCATGACCATTGGGTCCTATAACTATCATTATTAAAAATATTGTCACAATGTGAGGCATTCTCACGCGAATCAGTCTACTGAAATATGCGAAATGAACAAAATTCTTTATTGTAATCATCATAAATCGAAATTCGTAAAATAATACAGAGAATTCCATTACACAAATAATTGTTCCGTCTTTTAATGCTGTGCTGTGCATTTCATTGAATTCAAATTTACACGTATTATGGAGGTATTATCCCGCTGCGTTGTTCATTTCGATTTCCTTAATTTCTTCACATTCGATAATCTTATGTATCGAAAACTCCAACCGAGTCACCAAATCGCATTGATCAACTATCCCACCCGACCCAGTCGACTGGCGTTAATATGCAAAGAAATGTTTCTCCCTTCCCTATATACATATTCACTATCACTCATCGTACTTTTGTGTATGCCCCAAGGCGATAAAAAAAATTAACTTCTTAAAAATTAACTTTTTGAATAGTTTTACAAATAAGTGCAGAGTAAATAAAACGTAACGGGAGAAAAAGGACGCGGTCAACCGGAAATAGTAGGGGTTAAATAATAATTACAAATGTACTTTTTATAGGGGAAGTTATATAGTTTTGCATTTGTATGAGTACGTGATTCGTTTATAGATCCCTGTGTTTGATTTGTTCGTAATTTCTCGTAATGCAACAACCCTAAATAGTTTTTTAATATTTTTTTTTTACATATTTATAAGAAAATTTTTTTAATGATTTTAATCTAATCAAGTTGAAATTATAAAAAGAAATCACCATCATAGATTTGTGAGAAATAATTTTTAGAAGTAACCAATTTCTTACAAATACTTGCAGTACCAATGTGTGCAGTACTATATACATACCATGCAAGAAAGATATTAACTATAAATTATTAGACGAAATATCGTTTAAGTTTTAAATGACCCTTATTTTATGAAAAGAGAGAGATCCTTGGCATCAACAAATTGGACGAACAATCTAAGGGACTTTGGGCTCACGAGACGGCTGATCAAGATTATTCAACTATAAAAAATTTCTTTGATTTTCTATTGCGTCGGAGTGACGCTTTGGATTCTTTAAGACCATCAATCCAACGCTGTAGTTCTAACTCAAATAATAAGCCACCAGCAATCACGGGTCATGTAGCGGTGGATGGCATCAAATGCATGGGACATTTGTCAAAAGGATGTGAAACTCAAACATCGGAAAATAATGATGAACAAACTACATCTTGTGCAAAAGCGATCGTATATCGTTCGATGGTCACCGCAATCAAGGTCATCAATTCTTAAGGAAATGCTATTCGCTGCCGAGCATTTCTTGATTCAGGTTGCCAAGTAAGTTTTATCACTGAATCGTTTTCAACTTCTGGGACTACCATGACAAAATGGCCGAATTTCCATTAAGGATGCGTGGGAAAGATGGAATCCGGCATAACCAAGGGGTTTGTAATCCTTAACATTAAACCACTTTTGCAGATTCAAATATATCGCTGAGGGTGTATGTTTTAAAGCGGATCAAAAACTCTCATATATTGACGCTCAATATATATTTACATTCGGATAAATACCATTTGTGGTTGGATTGAAGCCGATACAATTGTAGATCGACCGACAAATAATGACGAAAGTGTCATTTTGTATGAAACTATAGAAGCATGCTTCAGTTCAACATCGGTGAAACATTAAGGCGATTTTGGGAACTCGAAGCAATTCCCAACTATGTATAAATTCGATATCCAGACGAAGAAATGTATGAAAATCATATCAGCGAAAAAATTTCAAAGACAATCAGACGGTCGGTTACAAGTTCGATTACCGATTAAAAATGTCCAACAAGACTAGGCAAATCACTTGATATTGCGATTCAAATATTAAAGAGTATATGGAGCGAATTATCTGAAGAAGCAAGGAGTATCACAATCTATATATGCATACCAATTTCATTGGTGTGATTGGAATACCTCTCGAGGAATTCATAAAACAGCGATTACTACTCCTTTCCGGCTTTTTGAGTTTATCCGAATGCCATACGGCCTTCGTAACTCAGCCCAGACATTCCAGCGATTCCTTAACGAAGTGTTAAAAGGGCTGGATTTCGTCTACTTTTATATCGACGATATACTCATTGCAAGCCGGTCCGAGATGGAACACAGCGAACATTTCGAGTTAGTATTTAAACGTCTCTCCGCATATGGAATTAATATCAAAGCTTCAAAAGTATTTTCGGCGGGAAGTCACTTGACTTCTTGAGCCACACAATTTCGAAAGATGGCATCCTCCCGTCGAAAGACAGAGTTGATGTCATTTCAAATTTTCCAGAGCCAACATCAATCCACCAAATACAGCAGTTCGTCGGTATGGTGAACTATTATCACCCCTTTATACCACGATTAGCCGAACTGTTATCGCCTATTCACAGGCATTTGGCCACTTTACTCAAGAAAAGCAAAAACAGAAGAAACTTCTCTTGGCCCGAAGATTGTACAGAATCTTTCAACAAGGTCAAGCGTTCTCTTGCCTCTTCGTCACGACAGACCAAGGAACACAATTCGAATCAACGTTGCTCACCGAGCTCACGAAGCTCCTAGGTTCCCATCGCATTCGGACAACTGCATACAACCCGAAAGCGAATGGTCTTGTCGAACGTTCCACAGGCAACTAAAATCCGCCTTAACAGCTCGATGTAATACATCCCATTGGAGTACAGAACTTTCAACGATCCTATTGGGTATTCGAACCTCCGTCAAGGAAGACCTCAACTACACACCAGCAGAGCTAGTATATGGTCAAAATATCAAGGTTCCCGGTGAATTCTTCATCAACGATCAAAATTCGAACCCAAACACAGATACTTCGGATTTCGTGAATCAGCTTCGTACCACCATGAGAACCTTAGTTCCTGCGGACACAAGACTGAACAGGCAACGTACATTCCCAAAAATCTGGAAAACTGTTCACACGTATTCGTACGTGTGGATAGAGTCAGAGGTCCATTGAGTACTCCCTATTCTGTACCGTATCCAGTAACCCGCAAATTGCCCAAATTCTTTGTTGTGGATGTAGATGGAAAATCCACAACAATTAGCATCGACCGGGTTAAGCCAGCGTACGGAATACTTGTGGTTAACCCAGTCGAAAAACGTAGTGTTCCAAAAACGGTTACATTCAATTTAAAACACTACGGTTTTCGATCCAGGAGGGGAGTGATGTAGCGGCTCAAAAATCCTTTTCACTTCATGGCACTCCTCGTAGCAAAACTATTTTTATACCGCGCCGCTTACTTACGAGGCATTGCTCATTTAGCTGAATATATCTATTTCGCCACCTACAATTTAAATTCGTTAATCGATAGTCGATAGATATCGAGAATTAATAAAAAAAAGGGATTGAAACGAAAGAAACGAAAAATATCAAGTCATTTATAGACACACTTCTTAAATCATTTTCAAAATGACTTATGATATGCATTAATAGCGCAGCTTTTTTAATTTTATTTTCATTATAGATTCTAAGTCCATTGAAATAAAAACGCTGGTTTTAAGTCCATAAAAACGCCATTTTTACGCCAGCCTATTTAATTTGGGGACCCCATTTCGACCTTAATGGTCATGGTTTTTGTTTTAATGACGCTACTTTTATTAAGTTCAAGACACTGTTTTATGATGGGAAAATTACCGTTCATGCAAAGCAGTGGCTTGATAAGTCTTATCCGGACTCTGAATCAAGAAAATCAATCAACGATGATGCACCATGCTTTGGACGCACAACTGGGGCTGTGACTCCAGAAAACATAAAAAAAATCCACGAAATTGTTTTGAAAGACCGTAAAGTGAAAACCGTAAAGATATCAATGGAACGTGTTGGTCATATTTTGCACGAACATTTGTCCATGAGAAAGCTGTGTTCGAAGTGAGTATACCGCGTTTGCTCACAATGGAACAGAAACTACAACGCGTTTGCACATTGAATTGCTTTCACATCCACCGTATTCACCAGATTTGGCTTCCAGCGATTATTATACTTGCTTGCAGGCCTCAAAAAAAAAAAAAAGCTCCAGGGAAAGTGGTTTGGCTTCAATGAAGAAGTGATTGCCGAAACTGAAGCTTATTTTGAAGACAAAGATAAATCATTCTACAAAAAACGAATTGAAATGTTAAGAGAGGCGTTGGACTGATTGTATCGCTCTCGAAAGAAATTATGTTGATGAATAAAATGTATTTTTCTCAAAAAAATTGTGTTTTCTTTGTTAGACCGGGAACTTTTTAAACGATTGTTACCACGGCATAAAACTTCTCACTCATGAATCCTTAATTAGGTTTGATATATTTATGGATTAATTGGTTAACTTTAGGATAAATTGCGGTAAACTGGTATTTGTCATAAAAAGAAAAATTTATGTGACATCTTATCTGTTTAATGTGCGTATCTAAATTTATCCGCCCACTAAAAGCACACCAATTTATTGTAAAACCTACCTAATCGTATTTCTTGTATGTACGGTGTATCAAACGAATAAAGATCAGAATATCCATTTATTTATCTAATTTTATTTTTTTATGCGAATCTCCTGGTTTTCTAATAAATATAAACCACAGATTTATGGACACACAGAGGAAGACTTTAGCATTAATTTCATGGCGAAAAAAAAATAATTTTCTATCAAAACGCCCTACTATTGTTCGGTGTACGGTTTACTAATATCAATACACTGGAGTTGAATAACATAAAAAATCGTATGTTGGGTTTACTACACACTACGATTCAAGACCAGAAAAAATGTTTCACTTTCATAAATTTTCGGGTTTGTGTTTTCATGTTTTTGACAGGAGTCAATTATTTTTTGTTAGTGCTAAACCACACCAAGCCATTTTGTTGTATTTATGTACCAACATAGTTATGGTGATACGGAAAACTATTACACTATCTACCAGCATCGAGACGTAAAACATTATCTTTAAATTTTAGAAACGCATTATAACAAAATGTGATTACGTAACGTTACGAAATGTTTCACAGTTGAGATGAGACCGGAAATTAAGGCGTAATTTGCATTTCCTGCACTGAACCAAAATCGGCCATGAAGAAAATAAATTTAATTTATTTTAGTTATATTGTAATGCATAACAATATAGTGTACAACTGATTTAGGTGTTGATCAAACTAACTATCATCTTATATGTACCAAAATCCCACCAACAAATTGTTTATACCAACCATCCTCCGCTTCAATTGAAATTTGAACAATACTAAATTAAGGGTCAATTATTTACGGTCGAAATAAAATTTATTCGGAAAATGGAAATTTGATTTTCTCCATCTATATAACCTCTCTATATATACCCACAATGGTCAGTCTGTATTATTGTACCAAAACAAAAATTAGGACGGTCGATATCTGTTTGGAATTTAATGTTCGTAAAAAAAATCTTTAATTGAAAAATTGGGAATATATTCCAATATAGTATGTTGGTAATTGGGTGTATGGATAAATTTAATGCCAATTCGGATTGTTCAAGAACGTAGATACTTGCCTTGTATACGGAACGTGCATGTCAGCAAATCTATCACCAAATTATGTTAAACAGGTTCGTATTTTTTTGCTTACCAAAAAATTGTTAGATTATGGTCAGTACAAATGTTATCAACCACAGACGTTCCTATTAAAAACGTAATCGTAAGTCAAATATAATTGTGAATAAACCTTGCTTAGTAAAACGTGTAATGTAAACGTAAACTTTATCCGCGGTTCAAACCTTTGGTTGATGATTGCTCGATTATTTTTTGTTTAGTTTTTCCGGTTGAAAGTGAACTTACCATTTAAAATTCCATTTAGGCGAATCATACCCTTGAAAATAAATGTTAGCGAAATCCAAAGTTTGCGGCGTTAAGGCATTTTTGCAAGACTATTTAACATTAGGACACATGAAGAAAGTTGATGTGTCAGTACAACCAAGCTTCGAGAGAAAATAATTGAATGTTTGTTTGGTGATCGATGCTTTAATAATTTTCATTCTATTGCAGTAGACTAATTTTGGGACAAGGAGAATGTGGGCTGAACATACCATAGACTAGGAGTTTCTGAGGCGGATTTTTATAGATTTTTTGGGGTATGATGAAACAATACTTCATTTGAATGCAATCACACAAAATAGTTTGAATGTAATTCCTTCTTGTAATAATTCAGTCAAGTCCAGCTTAATTCAACCATCAGCTAGTCGCATCAATCCAGCACTTATAAACATTACAATCATTTTGAACAACACTTCACTGAATTGCGTACCAATCGATGCTACATTTAAGCGATTAACCGATTTTCAGTCAACCAAATTAGTAAATCCACTTTAAAGAAAGCACTTAGAACAAGGTTCAAGTTCTCTAGTTTCTCAGCCAAACCAACACGTCTCGAAACTTAGCAAGCAGACATCCATCATTGGCAACAGTATCGCACAAGCTCGAGCTGGATATATTCGATATATTCTCATTACCTCTAGACTTCTGAATAAAAAGAAACTAGAAAGTCAAGCTCTAGTTTGACCAAAACTAACCCAACTTACTCCAGCATTGACTAACTTTCAAGCCTCTTCCGCAATTGATATAAACTTGGGAGCAGGAAAATTTTTCGAAGTACTCTTACCAGAAACAATAAAGCAAAATAACCGAGTGATAGCGCAAAATACGATTTGGTTGGATTATTTGTGGAAGAACGAAACCCATCCAACACTCAACATTATTATAACTTCAAATGTGGCAACCACTGATATTAATGATTTACTGCAACTTTCAGACTAGCAAAAGCTAATGGAGAACCACTTCCTAACTACACATTCCTGCATCATCGAAAGAATATATGTGGTACACTTACCCGTACCTCCGAAAAAAGCGCAGGTGTATCACTTAGCGGCAACCTATTAATATGTTCCACTATACAAAATACACTCTATTCAAACATTCTTAAATTTCATAAACACTGGATCGGTTTCCCAGGGGCATCGAAAAAATGTCCCGCTATTTTCTCGTTGCAGCCGAAGATTAGATTTATCAGACAATAATATAGCAGAATGTCCAATAGCAGAAGAACCAATACGTCATTATCCATTGCAAACAGTCAGATATGGGCTGGAATGTTGTAGCATCACTATTTTCGACTTTCGATTTTTTTTATGTCTCAATTTTCAGGAATCATTTATCATTCTGTTTCGCGTGAAGAATTATGTGTTTTATATTGCGATTTCAACTTTTTGATATAATTGTGAGCTTTCTCTCTTTTCTACAGTTCGATGAACATATCACGAAAAAATTATTTGGTAATAAATAGAGTCGATTAATCTAGTAGTCGTAGATATCGTAGAAAAGAAATAGAGTGACGTTTTACTCGAGCAAGCTGAGAACACATTAGAAAATGCGTGATTTTTGAATTGAAATAGCCTGCCATTTTATTCGGGAAAAATAAGACATAAAATAAGTCGAAAGTCGAAAATAGTGATGGTACAACATCCCAGCCATGGTCTAGCGTCTTCACCGAATCAATTAGCTATCTGATCCGTAAACCAGTTAGCCAATGATTACTGTAAAAAATTCACGAAGAGTAACACAGCAAAAAAGCGAGAAGTACTATCGAACTATTGATTCGAATGTAATCATTAAAATTTTGTATGAAAGTCTATGGCTGCTGAAACTTAATTGGGACGGTATGAGCTACCTCTACAAAGTGCAAAGCAATGCACGGATTTCCAAAAAGCCCTTAATTATTTGGCCAACATCACAATACCATGTCAGTCAATCTTCACAACTAACATATACAAATTCATAGATTCAGTGACGTATCCGAGAAAGCTTATGCTGTCGCGGAAACAATGGGAATTACCATACGCGTTTAATTACGGACAAGACAAAGGTCGCTCCCATCAAGCAACTGCGTCTGTGCCGCATTTAGAATTATGTGAAGCGTTGCTTTTGGTGCTTCAAATTTCATGCATTTGGACAAGCTGCCTTTCCAAAAGAGTAAGTAAACGTTGTTCGCAAGGCTAAATCTTACCTCAAGGCTGCACCTCTAGAATATGGTTTTTAACAGTATAGTTTGCAGGATGATGTCCAATATGTAGCATTGGCGGACGACAAGGAGGTTATGCTCTTTGCCGGCAAGGACAGGATGGTTAATTGATGCATAGCAGCAATATGAAGTTATCCCCCTCCAAAACCGTTATGATTCAACTCGGTGTCATCGGTAAAGTGGTTAGAAGTTGAAGTTGACCAAACCGTTGTCAATGTGCGGTAACGGAAAACTGTATTTGTTCGTCACTTCATTTAATTACGATAATCAACTCAAAATCATATTATCCCGTCCTTTTACTGGACGAGAACCACTGAAAAACTCCTTCAGCTGTTAGAATGCTTTATTACTTCGTCACTCCTGCTGCTTTGCGAGCAGTACTCGTTTTGGCCCGTGACTGATTGGAGCAACATTTGCTATGTCGGTTCTATGTGGCACAATACTGGTTTTTCCTGATTCGGCATCATTAAGAGCAAATAGATCGGCTAATTTACCCAGTGCATCCACTGCAACATCTAACTGTTCTGCTGGCAGTTCGGTAATATAGTCGATTCTCTCCGATACATCGATGACTACCCTTTTCCTGATTACATTTGTTGATGAACTTACGTTTAAAACACGTATATGCTGGAACTTCATCAAGGTTCTCACACACAGCAACCCGTTATTATTGACATTCGCAGGGCCAATTTTTGCGTACTTGACTTTTCGCATATCGGTGGTATCACGACGATGTCTTCGACTATAACTCACAAAGCATTCTATTACTAAGTTGGGTTTATTTGAAGGGGTATCTCAACATTGTACCATTTAAGTACCTGCGGTTGTCCAGATCTATGACCATCTTGTATATTTTATAACATCCAGTACGATGGTAAATTCAACTGTTATTCTAGTTGTTGTTACTGGAAGTGTACACTCCCCTTGACTATGGTCTGTTCTGAATCTACCATATGAGGACGAGCCACTGATTTCGAACCTCCGGATTCCAGTGTAAAGGTGTTGACGGTGTGCCAATAAGTCAATAATATCGACACTTTTGTAATCCGCCCCACATGTGGTTTTAACGATGTTTTGATGGCATTTTCTTCCTGCACTAGCTTACGCCGCCCCTCAAAACTGATGTAACTTAGTTTCCCGGATCCATGTGCATTAAAAAAGACAAGTGTTTCTTTCCTCATCTCGTTCAACCTCTAACGCGATCGTTTTCTTCTTTCTGAAAGTGCATTGCTCTAGGCTTGACGCGCCAACTTCGTTACTTCTCTTTCTAGGTCTTGTAAGCATTCCCCACATAGTTGCCGCTTGCGTTATAGGGTTGAATGTTGCATAACTCTCTAATACGAAAAATTTGTAAATTTTCAAATACGATCTCGCCCTCGAATTACGGAGGTTTTAAAATTCCCCTTGAGCTTCCCACAAGTCGTTCTGTTGAAAACGTTAAGCTAAACTAAGCTTAATATTTGCGGGCCATTTCCAATAATTTGTGGAGTATGCGTCTTAAAGCGAGCTTCCACTTGATTAATTTTATTTTCAAGCTTTTGCCTGATTTGCCTTTCAAATTCGTTGAACTAGCTATCGAATTTTTCCTAAAGGAATTTTTTTCTTCTCTAAACTCTTTAATTTGAAGATCTTGAGTATGCCGGGTTTGGTCGAGCTTCTCGTTCTGCACGTCTGCCTTGCCCCACTCGTAGTTCTGCTAGTTGGGCTATTTTCGCATCTTGGTTTCTGTTGTTCAAGAGTATGAAGCTGTGCTGAAATGGTTGTTTCTGTTTGAGCGATCACTCCAGTTCCCTCATTTTTTACTTTTTCTTCGTACTACATTTTGCAAATAAAACACGTTTTAAGAAGTTACAAACTTAGTTTCCCAACACCTTTCATTCATTTTTACTTTTCCTTTTCGCACTGTTGCTACTTTTTACTTCTACGTTTACTGGTTAAATTGCATCTGTATCTGCGTCCCAAAATTCTCGCGCTTGTCCATCCCGTTCGAGATTGTTCCTTTTATTGCGTCTGGCGATGTATGCGTATTGCAATTGTAAATCACTTGCTTGTAGTTATAGCCTTCTAATCCTACGGATATCGTAGTGCAAACAATAATAACGAAGGTTAGGACAGCAGCTTTGAGGTAAGGGGCACGGTACCTTCGAGATACGGACATCCTTATGTTTTCTTTAACAAATTATAAAAACTGGTTAATTTTAAGGGCCAAGACCTTGGTAAAAAGAAACACAGCGTTCTCATTTGTGCAATGAAAAATTTATCTAACAAAAAAATTTATTTGGTATTTGCGATGAAGTTCGGTTGCAGCTACAAGTAATACGAGTACACATCATTACAACTGAGTGTCCCAGACTTAATATTCTTAAATCTAAATCGTATTCAAAATTTTGATATTTTAATTGAACTGTCAAAAACAGACAAATCCCATACCTCTCATATATAAAAGCAACATCTTTCACCGATAAAATCAGTGTACCAATTTGTATTATCTTCTAACTTCTTAAGCAAAAAATTTTTACTTGACCGAACAGACACACACACACACACACATATACACATTTGATAATACAGCAATAAATACAAGATTACATGAATATTTTTTTTTTTTATTCAATTTTCATTTCATCAAAAACCACTTATACTTTTCAAAAAATATGTCCCTTGGAATCCTTTTTTTGTCGACATTTTACTTTCTTTTCCCTAACCCCCTGCCCCATACAACTTATGTATCCATATACGAAATAAAATTATTTATCATTCTTTAACCTTTGCTGTGTTGAAATACAAAGTTTGGTATATAGGAAAAATGTCTCCTCGGTATAGTTTTTACCATGAATTTCCCGCACTCTTCTTAGTTTTGCCGTTATTCATATTTTTTATGATGACGACGATGGAAAAATCAAGGAAAAAATAAAACAACACAAAAAATATTACATATTATATTATGTATACATACATATTCGCATAAAATACTGTGGGGATTTTTTTATTTTATTTTTTGGTTGAAGTGGAAAATTTTCAAGAACCTTATATTCTGACGAAAAACAATAAACAAAAAAATTCTTTTGTCGGATGAAAAAATGAAAATTGATAATAAGAAACGTTAAAGAAAAGGAATGTAAATTGCTTCCAAAAAATGTTGTAAATAAATTGTATGTGTATATGGACTTCATGTTCGGATGTGATATGTGCGGAATGTGAGGAGTTTCACAAGAAAATTATATGAAGCTAAGGAAAAAATCGAACTCCCATTCGTTCGTTAGTGTTGAAAAATCAGCGAATTGTACCTTAGAATAGTTTGACCACAAACTTCAGAGTATTATTGAAACGGCACATGAGATGAATGCTATATTTGCTATTCGTAACTATCGAACAGGAACCATTGCCCCATTTATCTGAGACGAGTGAAAATCGATTTAAACGCCGCATATTATAGTATGCCTCAACTAAGTCAAGAGGTGTTGCACCTCCTGCTGATCATTCCGGTTGACTTCATTGTCTGAGCCGACAGCGATGGCTTCGTTGGTATGACTGGCATTACATGCTTCACGATCATCACATGCTTGCTGCATGCGGTGTTATTTCGAACATGTCCATCAACAAGTTATCGATATGTGATTTGGCGTGACGGAGCTTCAGCTGATTGCTGTAAGCCCGCACGCGGCGAGACCCTGGCAGCCACTCAAAATTACTGTTGCGCAGCCTGGACTCGAAATAAATGGCATCTCCGATATTCAACTCCTTCCCCCTTGCTCCGTAGTGGTCGTTGAACTGTTGCTCCATTTTCTTATTACGCACATCACCTCGCTTTACAGGGGGCCTAATCGGATCCAACTTGGTCTTCATATCAAGCCCAGTCATTAGTTTGTATGGAGTCTTCATCCCCAGTGCATATGAAGGCGTGTAGCGATAGCAAATTAGAAATGTTTGCAAGATTTAGTCAACATTCCCTTCCTCCTTCGAACTTTCGAGTCCTTAAGCAGCTCGACCAAACGCTCGGCACGGCCATTTGACTGTGGGTTGTAGGGTGCCGTGGTAATGTGATCGATGTCGTTTTCGGCACTCATCTTCTTGAAGCAGTCAGACTTAAACTGTGGGCCGTTGTCGCTCACGATGATGTCGCACAATCCATGGCGAGCGAATGTTTCCATCAAGTTTCCAACGGTCTTTTCAGATGTCGTGCTGCTCATTTTGAAAACCTGCGGCCGCGGTTGCTAAATGCACCAACGATGGCGAGGTAGTAGAATCCATTGACTAGGCCAGCGTAATCGATGTGAATACGTGACCAAGGTCCCTTTGGCATCGGCCATGCTTGCATCGTGCATTTCCGAGCTAATGAGACTCAATATCGTTGTCAATTCCGGACCAGTAAACTTTCTTCGCGCTAGCAGCTTCATGCGTGCTGTCCCTGGATGACCCGAATGCAGTTCCTCAAGAATAGCCTTGTGCAATTGCAATGGTATATCACGACCCGCTCGCCATAAAAAATACACCCTTTAATCAATGAGAGCGATGTTCCAAGTTGGAAATAGTCTGCCACCGCGTCATTTCTGATTTACTTTCTCCTTTCAGGCCTGCTTGATGAAATAAGCGACCTGCTTCAGGACCTCGGATTTTGCGGTATCAGCTTGGATTGCTTCGAATTTAAACGGTAATGATTTCGCTGACTCGATTGCAAAGCATTCTGCATGACTGTCAATTCGAATGGTTGTAATGATGGTATCTTCGGGCTCGGGCTTCGGTTGCGCATTAATGAGTCTTGAAATAAAATCAGGATAAGCAAAATTCTTCGTGCTGATGTATTTGATGTTAAAGTCATAGGCGAGCATGACAAGCGCGTAACGCTGTAGACGATTAGCAGAGTATACAGGGACACGCTTGTTTTGATTCAAAATCTGTTAATAATGGTTGGTGATCGGTACGTAGCTCGAAGCGCGAACACCAGAGCAAGGGCTTCTTGCTGGTTCTGTGCGTAGTTTTTCTCGGTCTTGCTAAATAACGATGCTGCATACATGATAGGATGATTTGAACCATCTTCGAATTTATGTAATAGTACTGCCCCCATTCCGTCCATTAGTACTTGACGTCCTCTCGCAGCAATTCATCCAAAGGCTCACGCAAGTCTTTCAACCCTTTGATGAATTTGCCATACCAATTAATGGCTCCCAAAAAAGCACCCAGCATTGAAATGTCAGCTGGGACTGGTAATTGTTGAATTACCTCAACTTTAGATTTATCCGAGCGTAACCCATCAGCATCGATGATGTGGCCTAAGTAGCAGATCGACTTCTCACTGAATGAACATTTCGCGAGCTTAAGGGTGAAACCGTAATCCTGAATGCGGTTGAGGACCTCGAATAGCTTCTGTCGATGGTCCTGCTCGTCTTTTCCAGCGACAATGATATCGTCGAGATATGCTGTAAATATACACATACCCCAAGCATTGTGTCCATTAGCTGTTGGAAAATGCAGGGTGCTGTCTTCACTCCGGGCTGCAACCTATTGACTTGGAACAGCCCGACGTGTGTGTTGATCACCATGAGCCGTTTAGCATCGTTATCGAGCTCCTATTGTAAGAAAGCATCAGAAAGGTCAATGTTGCTGAATACAGTGCATCCTGCGCACTTCGTCAAGATATCAGCCGGTGTCGGCAGTGGATACTGATTAGGTTCTAGTGCGGCATTGAGGCCTGTCGAATAATCGGCTGTAAAGCTAATTCCTCCGTTTTTTTTCTTGACAACAACAATAGGCGCGCCTGAATTGGCATACTCTATTGGTTGAATAACTCCCAAAAACTGTAATCTCTGCAACTCATCCTGAATTGCTCGTGCGACTGCATACGGTGCAGGCCGCTGACGACAAAAAACAGACTTCGCCCCTGGTTTCAATTTTTATACTTGGAAAACACATTCAGATCGGACTTTGCAACATAGACCTGTCCGTTGGCTTCGCGCTCGCACAACTTCAGTTTAGCATGAAAACTGCCCATTATGTCGAGGTTGCGCCAGTTGCGATGATCGCTTGTTCTTTACACGAGGCTAAAACTGGCATTCCTAAAATTTCCCAGTTTGTTCGTGAGATGATCGTCCAATCTGAACCGTTATTGAGCTGTGATACTCTATGGTTACTGATGGACGAGATGACAGATTTGCGTGTGGACTCTGATCTTGCCTGAACAGCAAAACCCCGTCTTCCCTTATCGCTACCTCTTCATGCCCTTAACGCGAGCCGCTGACTGACAATATCCGCTCTTGTGCCCTTGTATCTTACACATGTTTGAAATTCATTGTCCTGACTTTTTCCGAATTTCCAGTACTTCCAATTTGACAGTTTCTAGACGAGTTACCATACCGTTGTCTCTTGTGAGGTTGCTTAGACGCTCAGCGATGTTGACTAGCTCCTGCAATTTCAATTTTTGCCCCATGTCTAATCCTGTTTCCGTGTATTGTGCATCCAACTTTGACAGTAGGTTCTCCAAGGTGATGGAGTCCTCCGATTTGTTGAGGCCCTGCACAAAGAGCAGGACATTGAAATCTTCTGCCGAGCATTTCACACATCGAGTTGACGCGGGAGGCGTACGTTTTGTAATCCTCATTCTCGCACTTTGAGATTTTTAAACACTTGAATCGCATCGAAAATAGCGATTCTTTCCGCCCGTAAATACGTTTAAGTTCATTGACGGCAGTTGCCAGAGTCAATTCCATAGGCTTGCGTGACAAACTATTGTTGGCAAATTTCTGGTAATCTTGATTAGTCAGTTTCTGAAGCAGCAACCCAACTTTCACCGTCTCCGCCAACAGTGCCACCTCTTCGGTGAAAATTGCTTCATAGCGGGCGTATACCACAACTCAAATGTTGCACTTTCTTCCGCGGCATATATGAAATTTTCCATGGGGTCTCATAAATCCCTGACGAGCGAATATCCTTGTGCCAAGTTTTCCTCTGCTTGCGGGGCTTGCTGCTGGTTTGCGAGACACAACATCTTCTATTAGTTCATTATCCATTTTGACTCGTGTGTTCTAATTGTTTCTAAGGTTATGTGACTAAACCGGATCGCATGTTTTGTAACTTGATTGATTTTTTAAATACGCGGGTTCACATCCCATCCTCGTCGCCACTGTTGTTAATCTGGTAATTGAAACACGATTTACTTATATATTTCATATATTTAACTAGTTTTTATTTCTTAAACTTCTCTATTCGACAGCTCAAATGGTAATAAAATATAATAAAACTCCCGTCTAAAAACACGTCCCTTCATGATGTTTAGTAATTAGTGACACCTTCACTTGGCGTCACAACAGCAAGAAATGTATGAGTCTTGCGAAATTGCGGATAACATAGTTCGACTAAGGGAGACGCTTTCTTACGCAAACCCAATATTGAAAGGTATACATAATTAAGCAAATTTAAATTTAAGCTAATGGAAAATATTATCTAGTTTACATAAAGTGAACAGTTAGATAGAAAAAATGACACTTACCTGTAGAATTCAGCATATGAGATAAGGTAGACCAAACTTGTTATTTTTGTCCACTCACACACGTATTCATACCTTCATTCGTGTTAACAGTTTTTTTTCACACCGTACACTTTCATTATCACAGCGCCGTACATTTTCATTATCATTTTGTTTAATACTCGTGTATCACGGAATTATTTTTCACTTTCAAATAACTTGGAATTTTACCGTATTATACACAATACACAAATAACATTCTAATTAAATTTACGGTACATTTTTTAGGGGCGGTATGTTGTACCATCACTTCGAATCGAAATTCGAAAAAAGTCGAATGGCGGTATGTTAAATAAATCTCGAATCGCGATAAATGATAAAGTTTCATCATTTAAAACCAAAGTAATAATAAATGTAGTTGACATTTCATTCTAGAAAAAGTCGAAAAATGCCGAATAAACGACGACTTTTTTCGATTCGACTTTTTTTGAATTTCTATTCGAAGTGATTGTACAATATACCGCCCCAGATCTTAACTATCTTCGCTTATCGGTCATGCTGCTCGACACCGCACATAAAATATATACTATATAAATTTGCTATTATGATTGATCCTCAATTTTATGATGAAACAAACAACTCAATAAAATTATTTTTAACAAATTTCTGAGCACAGGGTAAACAAACTGAGCTAGAATTGTAACGTATCCACCGCGGACGAACAAAATTAATGGATTAATTACAAATCGTGGGGACGACCCACATAAAAAGTGATCTCATGCGATGCCGGGCTTTAGCACAGACTACCGACACCGACTTGTTGGACGTTATATCACGCCGATTTGGTTTCTGCTTACTCATAAACTAACCATAAAGGTATATGCACTAGATTCAAATATCTTTTAAAATAAATAAAACTAACTGTTTACTACTAAGATCCTTTACTTACCACTTTACCAACTTTATCATGAACTTTTGCTGGAACAAATTTATGATGTAATTTGGACGAAAATTTAGCCATAGCATCACTTTGTGCGAATGAACGTACAAATACCTTTTGTCTAATAGTCAAATCTCGATTACGACAGCGCAGGTTCAATGAATTTTTTTTTCATATGCGGATTTTAGGTACATGAGTGCCTTTCATCGCACCACGTTCAAGCGACCTTGTTTCGATGACACGTATACATAACTATCTTCTATTTCTGTAGGTACATATTCGACGCAATCGGTAATCGGATCCTTGTAGATTCATGTGCCGGCCGAATTCTATCACCAACTACAGTATGGATAAAAAAAGGTAAACATTATAATCTGACAATTTAATTTTCATTTGTTTTATTTAGAGAGTTTAAAATAACAAATAAATTAGACACTAAATATACTTTTATTTGAAATAATTATCGCAGGATCGAAGAACAAGTACTAGCTGGAATTACTAGTCAAATCAAAAAAAAACTTAAATGGTTGATTTTTTTATGTAGCAAAAAAAGTAAACCAATTGATGAAATTTGTGTGCCCCCTTTTATTATCAATGGTCATTTGTAATCACCGCGGCATACTTTTAACTAAATTTTCGGGGTAAGTTGTTGAAATGAAAGACCACTCTTGTTGTACACTCGCCCAAAATTCTGATAAGTTAGATCTTGTATGGGTCGGGATTTTTACATCCAAATCATCCAGAGGTGTTCAATAGGGTTTAGATGTAGATCGGATTTTGTTGACCACCTATGCCATCTATGTCAATATAGATTTTAGTTTGCGTTCTAATTTTGGTTTTATTCCCGGTTCGGTAATATTCGATTTTGGTTCTGCCAGTTTTAGTCAGAAGGGATGGAGCCCAAAATTGTTGAATAGAAAACTTTTGAACTTAAATTACCACATTTGTGTTTAATGAGATGTTCTCTGAATTGGTTATGTTGAATGCACTTAAAAGAATTGGGCATACTCGTAAATTTGTTATTTTACCGACCATGTTGTTGGCTTTTTCGTGCTACCGTTGTTACCAAACGCAAATTTGAGTTTAACATTAACTTCATCTGTTAAATTGCTAAAGTCTTTATACCAACATTTTGTTCAAACAGTTCCAACTCAATTTTCCATTTTATAATCCGTTTAATTCGTGTTTTGTTGTTGTTAATAAGCATAAGTTGAAATGCCACCAAGGAATTTTTTTTTTGCTTTATTAAAAATAAAATAAAAATAGTAATAAACTACGGTGATTGAAAACAGCGCATTACACTTAAAAATGCGTTTACAATTTTTTTACCATTTACTATTATTATTCATGTTAGAAAATGAAATAAAAGAAATTGAAGTACCAACTTGAAAATACAAAAAAAAAACGAACGAAAGCAAAAAACAATAGATTGACTGTATAAAAGAAATAAAAAATTGTAGTCGTGTATGCGATTGCATTAAAAATTCATAGTGGCAAAAGTAGCCGTTACCACTTCAAAAATTAATCGATTTATGAGAATAAAAATCATATTTTTATTTGTCAAATAATTAAAAGAATTATTTTCCCACCGTACTTTCTTTTATTTGTATTTTTTTCTAATTGTTCAAAATCTGTGTACATAAATCTTAATTAAGAGCAAAACTATCATAATATAACTAAATGTAATGATTAAAAATATATTTTTTTGTTTTATGAAAAATATATTATTTAAAAGATAATTAATTGCGGTTGAAATCTCTACGATTGTTGTACTGTGACGAAGATGAACCCCGGTTTTGATAGTTACTTGAATTGTTGCCACTATTGTTATTTGAATTGTTGCCGCCGAATCGTGGTCGCTGATACGATCTGTTATTGTTATCGTTATTACCTTGCCGCCAATTATTATTGTTATAATTTTGTCCCTGGAGGCCACCACCATCACCACCAGTTGTAGCGTCGCGATTCCCTTGGCGCCAATTATTATTACTATAATTTTGCCTCTGGCCAGTACCGCCATCACTTCCAGTTGTGGCTTCGCGATTCCCTTGCCGCCAATTGCCGCCATCACCAGTACCACTGCCGCCTCCACCTCCGCGGTTTTGTTGAAACCCATATCCTCTGCCTCCACCCCCGCCTCTGCCACCTCCTCCTTGATATGAATTACCACCAGAATTATTTTGATAGGATCCGCCGGAGTTAAATTGATTGCCGCCACGATTATTTTCTGTAATTAAAACAAAACAATTTATTTTGGAACTAGACGGCAATGTAAAGGAAATGGTACACCAATTTAGATTACTTGAGATATTACTACTTAAAACTTCTCAATTTTTCTTTTAATAGCTCGTTATAAAACATAAAAAGTACAATATGTAATAATGTCATGTACGCTGCTGTACAGTAACTAAATAATAAGAAATTTTGAAATGTGTATACAAATCAACTAAAGAAGTTATCAAATTAAGTACTTAGTATGCTTATAATAATTAAAATGAAGTGATATTCAAAAGCATATGTTACCTATACATAATGGTAACATAATATGGTAAACATAATGAATACAAAATTTCTTTGAAAATGTATCTTGCAGATTCTTTTTAGATGCAATATAATAGAAAATTATAAAACTTGTATTACGAACAGTATTCCGATAAATAAAACATTACTGTACAATCATTTTAAATGTTTAGATTTTGTTTAAGATTTATTTGTTTAAACAATCTACATGTAGCATAATATGAAGAGAAGATGCCAAGCTTTACATCCCTATTGTTTGTGATTTTTTACAGATGATGATGGCGGAAATAAAATATGAGTGCTCTCGAACAAAGTTGTACCCAGGCCATATCAGAAGAGGGCAGGTCAAAATCCGGGCACAAATGTACGGCCACATACATAGTGCAATAGATTAAAGTTGTAAAATTTCACAGAAATATGTCACATGTCTATGCGGATCGTCAGAGTGCCCCATTCTGGCACTTTCATTTTATCATAATTAGAACGAAAAAGTCCGAAAATGGAAATTCTGTGCAGCGAATGCTGGAGATTTTGCCACATGGCTCTATACATAGTGCAACAGATTAAAGTTGTTACATTTCACAAAAATACGTCACATGTCTATGCGGATCGTCAGAGTGCCCCAGAATTCAATTTAGGTTCAACATACTCAATCCCAACACAATCGGGTAAGAAATGCCTGAGTTCCGTCCCAGATTAATTTCGATCGAATCGATTAAATTTAAAAACATTCGGATTTAACGGACATTCGGATTTAACGGACTCCCCAATTAGCCGGTTAAATCGAGGTTTTACTGTATACATAGCCACATACGTGATGCATTCGGTTAAAGCTGTCCAACTTAGCGAAAATGTGCCACGACTATGCGGATCGTCAGGTGTCGCTACATATTGGCCCGTTCATTTTATCGTAATTAGAATGAAAAAGACGGCTAATCGAAATTCTGTGAAGCGAATCTTTGAGGTTTTGACACATAGCCACTTACATAGTTCCATAGATAAAATCTGTCCCATTTCGTAAAAATACGCCACATGTTTATCGTGATCGGGTGCTCCATTTTGGCTCGAATATTATTTGAAAATTATAATAAAATGGTCCAAAACCAATATATTATTATAGATTAAAGCCGGTTTTTTATGTTTATTTCGCTGGCGCCGAATCCCATATAGGGATTTGCCTGCCTAATTGAGGTTAAAATCAGGGCATTGGAGCCGACGTTTAAAAACTGGCTCCGGCTCCAAGCTCCTGCTCCATTAAAATTGCTGGCTCCAGCTCCAGCTCTGGCTCCGGAGCGGCTCCGAATAAAACGAAAAAAAGAATTATGATATCTCCTTCTTTCATTTTTATAATGTAATTCTGTTAAAGGCTCAACCAGCAAAAACTTAAGAGCATAAGTTGTGCTTCGTTTCACCACTTAGGGGAGCGGTACGACCACCAAAATTGAAAAAAAAAAAATTGGGTACAAATGGGTTAAATTAAAGAAAATCACGTAGTAGCATAGAAGATACCCTACGGAGCTGGAGCCAAATATTTAAGTAAATATTTCGGCTCCAGCTCCGGCTCTGCTCCAAGTGAAAACACTAGCTCCGGGCAGCTCCGGCTCCTGTCCGGAGCCGGCTCCAAAGCCCTGGTTAAAATATCATATTACTTTATTAGATTAATGAATGATAAGTTTTTTGAACCCTAGTCAGATCCAATTCCACCCAAAGTTGTGCAAACTCAAGCAACAGTTGCTTGACGCCGATGGTGATGATAAGTCTCATTATCTATCTCAGTTTAAAACAGCCCAATTTGGAACAATACAACGCATGTCTCGCGAATCGTCAGGGTGTATCATTTTGTCCCGTTCATTTATCATGACCGTAAATTGAAATTTTTTAGGGAGTATTCTGGATATTATGGCACAGTGCAATAGATCGAAGCTGTCAAATTTTGAGAAAATAAGTCACATGCTTTGGCGAAAAACTCCGGAATTTTCGTTTCGAACAAACGTAGATGAAAGCGGTCAAATTTCGAAGCAATACTTTTCTTTCGTTTTAATTCGTCAAGTTTTTATAGGCCTGGTTTTGTATTATAATTTATCATTAATAATTTTATATGAGATTTTTGTGAAACTTATTTCTATATAATTATTAAGTACACATTGCCAAAATAAATACTGTAATGCAAGAGTGATCCTAGGAATTGGGCACTCTGACGATCCGCAAAGACATGTGGCGAATTTTTGTAAAATTTAGCAACTTTAATCTATTGCACTATGTATGTGGCCATGTGGTAAAATCTCCAGCATTCGCTCCACAGAATTTCCATTTTCAGACTTTTCCGTTCTATTTATTATGAAATGAAAGGGTCAGAATGGGGCACTCTGACGATCCGCATAGACATGTAGCGTATTTCTGTGAAATTTAACAACTTTAATCTAGTGCATTATGTATGGGCCCATGTGGCAAAATCTCAAGGATTCGCTCCACAGAATTTCCATTTTCGGACTTTTTCGTTCTAATTATGATGAAATAAAAGGGCCAGAATGGGCACTCTGACGATCCGATCAGGATTCGCTCCACAGAATTTCTATTTTCGGACTTTTTCGTTCTAATTATGATAAAATAAAAGGACCAAAATGTGGTACTCTGGCGATCCGCATAGACATGTGGCATATTTTTGTGAAATTAAACATCTTTAATCTATTGCACTATGTATGTGGCCATGTGGCAAAATCTCCAGGATTCACTCCACAGAATTTAGATTTGCTGACTTTTTCGTTTTAATTATGAAAATCGAACGAGCCATGGATGGCTACCCTGACGATCCACAAAGAGTTGTTGCGTAATAGTCGAAATTGGATAGCTCTTATCTATTGCACTGTGTAGATGACTATTGAGCCAGATTCCTATTATTTGATACAATTTTTTTATTTATGTGGTACTATCTTACTTAGAGAATTTTTGGTCATATTACAAAAAACATTAATTATTATATTAAATACATAATATGACTGATTAAATCAATTGTGATTTGAATTTTGAAATATCTGATTATTTCGGAGGTTATGTTTTTATTTGTTTAATTCTATACTTTGTACCAATTTTGTTTAAATTTGTCGAGTATAATTTAAGTTTCGTCTCGTACAGGTAATAACACTAATACATATGCAATTAAAACGAGTCGCAAACGTTTCATAAAAACTTCCAATACGTCAAGGAATGGTAATTTAAACATTTAATTAGTTGGTTGTTACTTAACATTGAAGGACCTGGACCTTCATGAGAAAAACCAAAAATATACGGATGCAATGCAAAAAACCAAAATGACGCAAAGCGGTTAGGAATTTTGTTAATCTGAGGCTTCAATGATTTTGTTTCAGTGATTTAATTTAAATGAAAATCGAGTTGAGAAGAGCATGCAGTTTCAAATTAGTTTAAATCTTGTTAATATACACATATTATTCGGTCTTGTACTTCGTAATAATTTATGGATTTCCTCTTAACTTTCCGCTTTTACATAAAAGAGCAACCGTAGAGCATCGGATAATTCAAAAATTTATATTTTCTTGAATACAATACGCTTTAATTTTGTTTGGAAAACACAAAAAATTGAAAATCTTTAATTTTCTTTTTTTGTATTTTCATCAACATCGTCATACATTGCATCAAAACAATTGTAACAATCAAACAAAAATGAAAATCCTGTAATTATGCTCTTGAAATCGTACTCGTATGTATGTATATATCTTTCCTTTAACATAAAACGAACCAAGCCAAACTATTCGTAGTAATGTTTTCATATTGATTTGGAAAAGACGTAGTTCAGATTATTGCCGCTCATGAAATCTTAACTATTATTAGAATATTTACTTTGATATGTTATCGAAATTGTAAATCCAACCTTCGATCTATATAAAAATGGCAGACATTAAATAGCATTTTCCTATTTAGACGAGTATACAATCTGTATACGTTTGTATAACATGTTCCCGAAACATATTTAAATATGTAAAGTAAAATAACACACGAGAAGCATAAAACTCTTACTTTGACAACAGCATATAAGCAAAAAAAAAAAACAGAAGATGTATACAAAACTGTTGTATTTTTTCCATAAAATATCGTTTTTTAAATCAGCTACTAGAGCACGTACAGTTTGTGGCAATTAAAATTTGTGCATTTTCATCAACTTAAAATAATCATACAGAAAAAACTGAAATATAATTTTTCCCTTTTCGAAATTTATATAGTAGAAAAATAATAAGACTGTCAGATGTAGATTTTATATTATAAAGATGAAAAAATTGTCCCTTATGCACAATGGACTCGAAATATCGATAGAGGTTGGGCTCCAAATCTGGTATTTCAACGTCCCTTTGGTTTTGTACACTCCTCTATTGCAAAAATCCTAAATATTTTGAAATCCTAAATATTTTTAGCCGATTATTATTAAATTAAATTTATTTAAAATAATTGAGTTTATAAAATAAGTAAAGAAAATTTTTGCCTCCAGTTTTCTAATTTGAAAATCTCCTTATACTTGATTATAATAAAGACGATTTCTAGGTCAAAATTATTGAGATTTACACCTTACGTTTATTTGAAATTAGTATATGAACCATCAAAGCCATATTAACAGGACCCGAGATATAAGAAATAAATTGTGAGACGCTGCGTACTCATCGCCTAGCTTTTCATTCTATTTTAAAGAAAATAAAATCTAGGTCTAGATATTTATTAACCTGGGAATATCAGTGCGGGTTGTTCAAGTATGTATCGAGTATCTTCTCTTCTAAGAAAAATTAAGCTCAATTTCTAGAAATTTACAATTCAGAAGAAAAGATAGAAGAAGCGGCCCATTCTTACTATGTTACTGCAATAGCTACATGTTGCTGTTCATTAAGGAAAAAAACACTCAGTTCGATGTGGTTCCTCGTATTTTATTAATCAAAATTAAAGCAGTAAACTCCAGTTTTTATCATTTTTAAATGGACACACTATTAGGAGTTGTGGTGTCGAGTAGTTTCGGGTCATGATTAGAAACACTACGAATTTAAAAATGTATAAAATCTGGTAATAAATCAGTGGAAAATTATTTTTCCATTTCTATATTGCAGGGATGTACTTCTCTTCTACTAAAATTTATTTTGAAAGTTTAATCTGATAATTCAAGTCAAATTTGATCAGGAAACAACCGAGGCCTTTGCAGCATTTTCTTTGCAGAGCAATAACATTTCTAGGTCAGCATCGGGAAGTTCCAGAATTTAGTCAGTTACTGCATATTATTCTAAAATCCTAATTTAATTTTACAAACCAAATCTGAAATCAGAAGAGATCTTTCAATTGAAAATGATGTTCTTTAATTTGAAACAAACTTAATTTAATCACATTCAGTTCAAATTCTCAGCCACTGTTTTGTCCTTTCACGTACTCTGAAATGTTGGCAATAATACCGTGCATAACAACTATACTACATTTGTGATTTTTTCTTCCAGTGATTCTTCTTTTTATCAGGAATCATGGCATGATACTAATTAGCGTTTTTTCATTTGAGATTGAGGAAATTTAAAATATTTATAGAGAAAATCCGATAAATATGGCTTGAGATTTTAGTACAACTAATATACCTAACCTCTAATTAGGATTTTAACGTGATTAGAATTCGGCAAAGTGGCAGTGCGATATGCGAGATGCTAGATTCATACATCCTCACGGCGCTCTCTGGATAACTCTAAATGAATCAGGCGGCATAGTGGAGACCAGCAAAGAAAATTCTGTTTATAGTCATGAACACTACATGTGATGGAGAGTCATTGGTGCTCTAAAAACCCGGGTAATGGCGCAAGACGCACCTTAAAATTTAGTTAGTGTTTATTTAAATCTAAATAATAATTCTAGATTGATTGATTTATATTTGTTAAGCCTTATTTAAATCAATCGGAAAAACTAAAACCAAACTAAATTTTCATTTAAAACTTTTACCAGGAGCACTTCTTTGATATATTTGTTCTACTGTTGAAAAGCCATTTGGCGGAAAAAATCAAAACATGATCAATTTTTCGGATTTTGTTTATTTTACAAATTCACAGAAGAATTTCACAAACTTATAGAAATGAGAGATTACAAATTTTAAAAATAAATCGCGATAAGTAAAAAAAAAAAAATTAAATCGCCAATGGTCGAAAATAAAATTGTATGACTGAATACCGAACAACCTTCTGTGATCGACAGTATTGCATATATACGGATATATCCTTTTTTCAATACTCGTATACTGGAACATTGGACAGACTGCGGATTAGTTAAACTGGTTTAGCAAAATTCGGTCCATTACTCTAAGAAATAACATTCAATACGGTTCGACATACTACGAACAAATAAAAATTTACTATCAAGTTCTTTACAAAAACCGATAAATTGATGTTTTTGTGTGTTAAAGAACACGCTACAAAAAAAATTGAAACATAAAATACAAAATATGTGAAAAATTGAAAAAAATGCCGTAAATTGTATATTGACAGTGGTACGTTTAAAACATTAGTTTGTTTATTTCTTATAATATAATAGATTTATTCATGATTATATCATACAATACACAGAAAATTTGAAGTTAAAATCTCAACTTCTACTAGTCACAACAAATTATAATCCGCAAATAAATAAATACGAGGACTGCCGTAAAAGTTTTTAGAAAAAGTAATAAAAAATTAAAATTATCATCAAAAATTGCTTTATTGCTTTTCAAAATATTCGCCTTTAAGATCTATACACTTTTGCATACGCTCAAACCATTTATCGAAACACTTATGCCAGTGCGAAGATGATATTTTGATCGTTTGAGTGCTCAAATACTCGCTTGTTTGGTGTGATGTGTGTGAGTTTGCATTGGGTTGTTTTCTCTCGATTTATTGAAAATGATCGTATACAAGCTGAATTGACTGTCTTTTGATTGTCAAGAGCCACAGTCGCCACATGACCGGTTTTTGAAGAAACACGCTACCATTTGCTTCCCAACGCTCCGAGCTCCCACATCGTTTGTTGGTTTTTCTTCGAATTGAAAGACCCAAACAGTTGATAGCCCTTTTCTTTACGGCTCATACGCATATGTCACCTGACATGATCTTAAATACGTTTTTGGAAATACCTCCAACGAATTTTTCAAGCATTTGGCGGCACAAATCGACACGAACCTTTTTTCTGCATCTGTTAACAAATGTGGAATCCAACGTGCACATATAGCTTCCGCAACTTTAAATATTAATGTAAGATCGTATGTACGCTGGTGTTACTAACGCCTACCTAGGCATGCCTCAATTTCACGATAAGTCACATGACGATCCTCTTCAATCAGTTTTCTCACAGCATCGATGTTTTCTGGCAAAACAGCTGCTTTTGAACGAATTATAAACACTAGCAAAGGATGGTGTTTCGTCGCCAAAAGTCGAATGAAATGATTCGAAACACTGTTGATGAGTTAGAAACTTTCGAAAATCGTAAAAAATCATCACACGAAAATTTTCAAGCGATAATTCCATTTTTTCACTGAATTCAATTTTTTAAGTAAATAAAAAACAATGCGAAGCGAACTGACATATGACATTTGATAAACATAACCTCCAAAACTGTTACACTTTTTGACTGACATAGAGATTTGCATCGGAAAACACTAGTACATATTACCATTTTCTAAAAACTTTACGGGAGCCTAGTTCTTGTTTATGTTTATACTTTTGACGTTAATATTATTTGTGTTTGTAAATGTCAAAAAAAACCGAAATGTTGAGATTTTTCAAAACTGATTGCGATCAAAAAATAAGTCTTTTTTCTTGGAAAGAACGTGAGACGGACTTTCTATTAAAATTAATGGATCTCAGATCAATTTTTTGATTTGTAATCAATTTTTTTTTGGAAAGAAATTAAGTAACCAGAATCACATTAAAACGTAGCGGCGCGGCTAGAAAGTACGAACATTTCGAAGCAACGCTTCGGTACTCAAAGAGGCCACAAATCCAGTAACAAAAGGGCTCCATTGCATGGATCAATTGCAGCGACAACAACCCGAAGTTCGAAATCCGAACGTAATAATCCTTAGGATTTACCAAAGCACAACTTCTATCTTCAGGCCGATAATTAAAAGATCGTTGAACAGGTGGAAGGTAAATGAAACTCCTTCCAGAACAACTCGGCGAATATTCAACACTGGGAAATGGACGAAAGTGAAGGTAGTATTTATAAGGTGGAAATGTGTACACATAGTTACCCTTCTAAAGGACCAAAGCCTTTCATTTTATTTTACTCTCTTGTGAAAATTATGGAAATGTTGTTAGGCGTTTAATATCGACCTAGAATAGAACCCAGTAATTGTGAATCGCCTCAACAGCAACAACACTGTAAATGGAAGTTTGTACATCTGGTTTTGCATACATGGTAAATCAGTGAAAATGTCTTCACAGGATTTAGCTTTTTAAATTTAAATAGGGGAACAAATGGATATGATTTGCTTCTCAGTTGCTAAAGACCATTGTAACGAATTCCCACGAGGCCTAGCATCGAAATGGATTGTATTTTATACAATTGCAAATATATAGATGCGTGATTTCTACAATCGATTCCAATTAAATAGAAAGCAGCCTCAGGTATTTCAATAATTATATTGGAGGCCAGTGATGGAGTTTTCAAGGAAACAAAATAAATTCACCTCAAGATTAGATATGTAATGATTGGAAATATAAGCTTCAAAACCCCAAGCAAACCATCATCTGTGACTGAGCCTCTGTGGATAACTGCCAGCCACAGTTTTAACTCTAAGCCACCACACAAAGGCTGCCAAAGAAACAGGACAAGATAATAGTCAATTCGCTAAGGAGCTGAGTAACGTTGGCTAAATTTGACTATTCCGCACTTTGTTTATGCTTCGAAGAATAAAACTTCGGGAAGAGCGGTTCCACGCTGAAAACTGAAGCTATGCAATTTTTTGCAAAAGGCTCCAAGCTAGATGACAGATTCAAGTTTTCTGTGGCTAGTTTGTACTAAACAGAGATGGCAGCAATTGAGAAGATAAAAATATAATAAAAGCTCCTTGTATAAAATGATATGTGAACAGTCAAGCGCAAGCCGTTGGATCCAATTCCAAGGTTAGCATTCAATTGGCTTATCGACATCCAAATATACGTGCTATAGTTGCTTTGGCGCTAGTAAATATACTTGCAAGTACTATCAGTAGATGAGTAGAGTTCAATGGAACGTAAATTTGGTAGTTAGAAGTAAAATATAAGAAAACATAATTTTTGAATGAGTAGCTGCGAGAAGCTTCAAGTTTGCTATCGCCAATACAATCTGGCTATTAAATTTTTATATTTGTTGATACGGAAAAATTTAATATTTGCACCTAGTATGGGTGTCAAATAAAATTGGGCCCCGACTTCTTCGTCACTTAGACTTCATGGGCAACTGCAGGGTGGACGAACTCTCTAGACACAAAATGACTCTCCCGCTGCAACCGGAAAGTGGTGTGGAAAGGTTTATCTTCTCATTTATATTAGAAAAGAGACATTAGCAAGGGCAAATGAAAGGTGAACATCTTCACATGAAGTATAATAGAAATATCTGGAATCTAATGACTTCTGTGGCGGCTCTCAAGCCGAGGAGATGGAGACCATAGGTGGCAAACTCCACTTCTGTTTCGCATTAGAACATGGAGGGCAAAATCCGTAAGTGTCAAAGCAGCGACACAAAGTAAAATATGTTATGATAAAAACTTGATACGTCTATTTCTTAAGGCCATTAACATTTTGTGTAAAAGTAGTGAATTTGTAGTTTAAATTCTTATTTTATTTATTTACAATGCAATCTGTTTTGGGGCTCAATGCTCATCCTGCTCTTTCGTGGTTGTGCTTTTTACGTCCTTACTTTACGCCCTTAGTCAGTCAACTCGAGCACGTACGGCTATAGGACCGATTTAACCCTTTGAGGTCGTATGTCTACTCTCAGCCACCAATGCTTTTATACCGTTCCAGTCGTATGTCTGCTCTCAGCCACCACAGCAAAGAACCATACTTATTTGTGTCTCTGTGAGTCTCGTTTTATTTCTCTATCTTTACGCTTCCGCAAAATTAAGGAAAACACTTATTAGTTTCTCGTGAAATTTTCCATACATTATAAAAATAAATGCGAAAGAAAACCAAATTAAAAAAGAATTAATAAATTTTATTTTTCCTTCATAATCTTGCATATTATATATTACTGTTCGTTCAACGAAAATTAATTCCGACCAGCATGACACCCACGTATAAACTTAATACGACCGCAAAGGGTTAAGACCATCTGCAAATTGCAAGCTCCATGCCAGCATAAACCGGCATGGAAGATGTGTCGGCCTATGGGTTTTGTACACCGATAGGGGGTCATAGATGTGTCCCGATCCAAACGCCAAAGCTTTAATCTCTGTGCCATTTGGTCGGTAAAATCTTGGTAAAGGAAGGAACCAACCTTCCTTGTTTGGTAAATTCATGAAATACTTTAATTTTTTAAGCTATTTTGAAAGTATAGCAGGGTAACCCTGGTATCCACCCCAATATAATATTTTCATATACGTTATCCTATAATTTCTAGGCTACTATTTATAAGACAAACGACTTACGATAACTTGATGGCGGTGAAATTGCAGCATTAAAGCCTCTATTGACCATTCTGTGCCCGGCATCACCTAACCCCCCACGTCGATTATCTTGGTGGAAACCTTTACAAAAAAAATAATTAAAATAATCATAAATGCATACATAAGGAAACTACTAAAATTTTACCAATTTTCGCCCGATAATTTGTTGATGAATCCGAACCTTGTTTTAACGTCGTTGGTGGATCAATTGCGTTTTGCAATCGTCGCGCCGGGAATATAAAATCAACATCAAATTGTGGATCCCAAAATTTAACGGATAATACTTGATTACCGTAGAGGGACTTCAAACCACGAACGGGCGATTGTAAAATTCTATAAAAAATATTTTTATAATTTTTTAACCACATTTTTTGATATCAAACAGCAAACTTACTCATTTATGCCTACAGCGTCTTCAGATGTTGCAATCATACCTTGCATTCCTTGAAACGAAATAGCAACGTCATCGGAACTGTTATTGGTGTACAAACCTTTAACAAGTTTGTAGTGTGAATTTTCCGATGCAATATACAGTTTATTGTCACCGCGAACATTTCGTTTTCCTATTCACAAAATATTATAAATTATTGAATCAATTAAAATTTATATTTAGAAATACGTACTTTCACCATCGGTCAGTAAGTTATAGAATGGCTTCAAAGCTGCAAACAATCTGGTTTCATCAACAAATGGTAGTAGCGCCACCCCTTGCCAAGCAAACTTTTTACCATTTAAATCTATGGTAAAATCCTGCGGATAAAAATCAATAATCGGTGATCGCTGAAATAAAAAAAAACACAATTACGATTTAAATCTAAAAATGTGGCTAAATAATAAACTTACGGGATTTGACATAAGATCCCTCCATGGTTCAGGTACATGTGCACCGCTAGCCGCTGGAAACACACCCATCAATTGTTCTAGCGGATTGAACGGCTTTGTATCCTTTTCGAATTGTGTCGAAAGTCCTGTAATATTGACAAAATCGGACGCAAATGGAGCATAATGATATGGGAAATACCATTTCCATGATGCACACCCTTGGTAATAATACTTGAGTACCCAACACAATCCGCGGACATATTGAAGCGCAACCGAATATCGGAATTCCAAATTATCAGGCATAACATCGAATTTTGATTCATAATACCGATCTTTAAAACCATCTTCCCACAGTCGTACTTCGTCATTAGGTTCGGGTTCTTCTTCTTCTACTTCTGCAAACGAACGTTTTACACCACGTTCACCTTCTGGTACAAGTAGACTCTCTAAACCTGTTTTAGGATCTATCGATTTCAATCTACTGTCATTTGATCCAGAATTATTTCCACCCATTCGGAATCGAGCCGCCTCTTGCCTTGGATTTACTATCGCATCCGGATTCATTCCTCTGCCTAGTGGCACTGGGGCAAATTGGGAATTATTTATTCGACTGAAGTCTGGTTGTTGTTGCATTCTTCTTTTCTTTGCCTTATCTCTTGCTTTAAAATTTTCCTCAGTTCTACGTCTGTTTTTAAAAATTTCGTCTTCAACCAGGCCCAAATCGTTCATTATAATTTGAACTCGATCTAGGTTCACATCACCAGAATCCGTAAGATAACCCTAAAATGAAGTTTCGAATTAAGTAGAGTATACATAATTTGATTTAAAATAATACTTACTTTCGTCTTATATACGCATTTTTTGTATAACGTAATCAAACGATCTATTGCACCTTCCCGAATTTCAAGACTTGGTAAATGCGGTAAGAAATCGTTACCAACAAAAAAACACATAAATACCCAGTCATCTATAACACGCTCAAAATCGTACGGAAATGGTAGATTCGGCATCGATAATTCAGTCCTCAGATATTCTTTTAAAACAGGCAGACGTACAAATATAAACTGAACCTCTTTCGAAATGGCAATGTCGACTTTTTGATCAGGTATGGTTCCTAAACCATTACACTTGGCCATTTCATGACCCATACCACCACATATTTCACATGGCCTAGGCTTATTAGGCAAAAACTCTTCACGTATTATAGTAAAATTTGGTTCGTGTGTTGCCAATCCCAACATTATCAAATCAGCATCAGCCCCGCAAAGTACATGTTGGGTGTTTGGATCATGATCTGGCTGCGCCCGCTGTCTTCTAATGTAGTCCATTAATTTGTGTTCCCCCTCACCGGGCACATTAGCATCGGATAATATAACTTTGATGTCCTTCCATCCCGGGACATTATTCATGCGGTCATGTATGTAATAGTGCAAGCAAATACTTAGTCGCTCCATGAACGGTGTTCCAGGTGTAATACAATTGGAATCGAAATGTTCTTCTTTCGGCTTTTCTGGCGGTAACGGTACACCCCTAGCGGCTAACTCTTCGCGTATTTTCTTAATAGACAATTGTTTTTCGACAGCTTCTTTGGATGCTCTAAATCGTCTGGAACGCTGTTGATTCATTTTGGCACGGGGTGCAACACCATCAATTGCCATGTACAATAATTTTCGCGGACGCACAATATTAAAGAGGCGATCAATACATTCAAAAATCGCAATCATCATTTCATCTTCATCCTTAGGGGGTGGCTTATCTTCCGGATGCGTACACGGATGTATTATACCGTTCATGTCCAAATATAAATTATCAAATTCAACGCCGTTAGGATTTGGCTCCGTCAGATTGCCGTAAATTGGTTTTCCCTCATCATCGACAGTCTAAAAATTACAATTTGTATTTAATTTGTAAAAAAATGTAAGTGATACAAAACATGTTAGGTTATGTTTACCTTTTGCTCAACACACTCAATAATCACACTTGGATATTTTCTACTTAGCCAACGAAAGAATGCTGGTACTCCCATATTGGTGAATTATATATTAATAACAGGATACAAATTAGAACTATTTTTAATATTTCTAATTATGGTTTAATTTATATTATTTTATCCACATCTGCTTGTTTTGTTTTGAGCTTTCAAATTAAGCAAAACGTCACAACTTTTAAGGGTTGATCAAAATACGTAACGTACGGACAGTGACATCTGTTTGAATTTATCAGACATATTTTTTTTTTATTAAGAAATTGTAAATTTTATTAATAATTTTTAATAATAGCAGATGAATAAATAAAAGATAACTAATTACATAACTATTAATTAATTTTGCTTAATATTAAGCATTATTTAATACAGAAAAGAAAATATAATTGTATTGCATTCCATAATGCCATCTATTGGTTTATTTATTAAATGTGTTAAGCTTTTACACAGTTAAATATTGTAATTAAGGAATTTTCCTTCGTACGTAAATTTTATTATGTTTTAATTTTAATTTTATCACTTTCAAAAAAAAAAATATACATAACTTTAATATTATTAATGTAATTGAATGAACATAATCAACGTATTAATTACAATTTTAGTTAGTTCCAGATAAAATTTACGCGTAAAATCTATCAATTACGAATTTTTGTTTTATCCAGTTGATTCACGTTCTAGAAGTACATTCAACGGAATCATCACAAGAAATAAAAGTGTCATTAAAACTAAACCTGTTGTGGAATACCATGAAAATAGAAAATTATAACGAAATCTGGAAAGTAAACGATGGCATGAGTAAAATATATTGCAACCCTCTGGTAATCTGGTTATCTGGTTAACTTACCGGCAATACCATCCGCAAACAAGAACTAAACTTATAAAACACATTCCAAGGTATATTAGTAGTGGACCATTCTCTGTCCGATCTCTATTCGAGCCGTGAGGCGACTGTGGTAAATTAAAATTGGAATTCTCGTTTCCCTCGTTTTGGTTGTCCGCGGGCCGATTACCTTCATCCCCGTGCATTTGATTTGGTTTCTTATTGTGAATTAAACAGTGAACAACACAATTATCAAATAAACCACACGATTGTAAGGTTTTCGTGTCTGGCTGTAGAACATGACCGTTAAATACTAATCGGACACTTTTTTGATCGGCTAATTCCACAGTAAAATTACGCCTAAAAAAATATAAAGATTCAATTTAGAATTATGTAAGAGTAGGAGGTGGCTATAATACGATGTACTTTTTAAAATCACCAACGGGTTCGCTAGGAAAACCTCTCACCAATTTTAAATCATCATTCAAATATTTCAATTTAATTCTAATTTCGTTCTCGGCCGGTGTTGATGGTACCGCTTCAAATTTTGTTTCCTCCAATAATTTTCTTTGATTTTGTGATGTTGATTCATTAGTAATTCGATTTAAATTTGAATTTTCATTATTTTCGTTTGCACAATTTTCCGAATTTGCTGTTTCGAGCTCATTATAATTAAGTTCCGACACCAAAGGTTCTAGAAATAATCCGTTACACAAATTTCATTGATACCCAAACCCCGCCATTTCATAATTACCATCAATCCTGGCCTGATTATCATCACCTTCCATATTGTAGTTAATATGTCGACGACGTAGTCCATCGCTTGAATCCCGATCCATTTCCTGTATTATTTGTTCTGGCCCCGTGTCTCCCGAATCACCAATATGATGATTTTGACCCGTATTCAAATTATTTATCTCGTCCAGTACGGTCAAAAGATTTGGTGGCTCACTTATTGTGGCACTTAATTCATCAACCTGTGATGTAATTTGTTCCTCGATTTCTAGCTCCTCGGTAGCGTTCGACGAATTTGATTGTCGGGACGAACTACGTACTAAAGTGCACAAACAATGGAAAATATTTAGTAAAATGTCATCACCACGTATATTCAAACACGACTTACGTATACTCATGGTAAATGGATTTTGGGCAACGCGATGATCACGTATTCGTCTATTGTAATCTATTATAAAAACAGCACCAGCTCGTTGGGCACGATTATCTCTAACGTTTGTTGAGCGCCAAGCAAAATAAATCACAGTAATTGTAATTAAAAGGATAAAAAAATTAGTAACTTCGTCGCCAATTCCTTCGATCAGTGGCATTTTTTCAATAAACATTTAAATTTTTTTTTTGCGATTTTCACCATACAAGTGTCTTATCTATCTCAACCAAACAAATATTTATAAAGATGTTACGTTTTCTATAAATATTTTAAATTATTCTTTTTTAGGCATCGATAAGACGCACATAAATTTTGCATTTTAATTTTTGTCTTGGTTTGGTTTCTTTTTTGAATTTTATTTTAATTTTTTAAGCCAAGTCCATTTTTCAGACATTCAATTTTGACACTTTCGTAATTTCAAAGTAATAAAAATTTAAAAATCTAGAATGAGTCCAACAAATAAACAAAACTATGAATATATTTAATTGACTAATTGAAAGTATTCTTGTACTACTAGGTAATTAAAATTCAATTTATTCCGCTCTACTAATATTATAATTTGAAGCTTGATTTTGTTAAAATTTGAATATTTTTACAAATTTTGTCACAATAAAAAAACAACAACAATTCAAGGTTATATAAAACGTCAAAAAAACGAGTTTTAATACAATAGACCAAAACAAAACTAAATTTTCACATTCATTTAATTCATTTCGAAAACACAAATAAACATATTATATACAATTATAATTAAACTAAGTTATATTTTAACTATAATTAAACACTAGAACTAATTTAAATTGCTTATTAAAAATTTATTATGATTAGTAATTGTAATGGAAATAAAATACTTAAGCAAAATTATGATTAAAACGTACTAGAACTGTTTACTACATTATTTTAGTTTGATTGTGTACAAGAACTAAAAAAACAACATGGAAAAGCGTTTCAAATTTATCATTCAAACAGGTCCTTTGATTTTTGAATGCAAATCGCAGTCTTCTAGATGAGGGATCATAAAGGCGAACATTTATTTAATTGATTTAAGTTTAATATCACAAATATGCAAAATTAATTACACTGTGCTAGTTGAAAAATGTGACAAGCGGGCACCCAGGGGATAACCCTTATTCGAGTACGCTGAATTCAATGGTGCTAGTCCCATTTCAAAGTTAGTCCCCATTTTTGAGATATCGCTTTTGACATGTTTTGGCTCTGGTCAAAATGAACCATTAAGATTTTCGTTATGCTTTCTTAAGCAAAGTTGTTGCGCAGGTCAAGACCAACAACTTTACCGAACGTATCAAGACCGAAAAACCACACATCCACCATATTGTGTGTTTTACTTAGGCCAAGGTTAGGTTGGTGTGGCTGCTTCCGCACACTTAGACCAGTAGTGGCCGGTTGTGATACCACAGGAACCATTTTCCCCTTTACCCCTGTTCAAAAGCATTCGGAGCTACGTACGTAGCGCAAAATATCTCGCACTCCACAGTCAGCGAGATCTGAAAGGCTGGCCATATTGTACACGCCCAAATACCTATACCTTCTGTATGATAGCATAGGCGAAGTTATCTAAAGTTTCTTCTTCCTCTTCGTCCATGCAACTTCTACAAAGTCATTCGTCTGTAGACCCAGCCTTCTCGCATGTTCCCCAAAAAGGCAGAGTCTTGTCAGTTTTGGTAAAAGCTTTTCACAGAAGAATCCGGCTCCTTCCTTGCCGTCTAGAGAATCATGGGTACACAGGTAAGGCTAAGTACAAGTAGAAGTCGGCATACTTAGGCCAAACACGACGCTCATTTCAGATAAGTTACAAAGAACACATCAATAACATAACCAAATTTAAAAAAGTACATATAATCAAGTTTCGCACAACACATAAAAACTGAAAATCATAGGTACATTAAATTCAATAAAAATGTAGCCATTTTGCACAGAATCAAAAAGGACTGAAATTAGACAGGTAAGAAGATCAATAACAAGGGTATAAATTTTGGGTACAATGTGACTCATGAGTCATGAGATTTTTGTATACTGTACGTATACAAATTTCTCATGAGTCATGAGTCAAATTACGGCCAAAATTCACACCATGAAAATATACAAAAACACCAATAATTTACTTAGCGACAAAATCAATACAAAAACCAATAAAATTTACGAACTATTATCCATAACTTAAAAACAAAGGAGGTACCAAACAGCAACGATTATTCTCGAAATGAATATTTCTAAAAAAGTTAAAAAATTGGCACAATAAGTACGAACTTAAAACTGTAATATAAAATAAAAAAATAAAAAGTTTTTATCTAGATATATAAAGTGACAAAAGAACACAAACATAAGGTGAAAATCGGCTTGTGAAATAAATAATATGGATAGGTGTTTTAAACTCAAGTGCTTTTGTTATGTGTGTGGAAAATTTACAATTATGAGCAATCGCCGCAAAATAAATAATGAAACCGCTGCTTTATATCGACTATACTTTTCACAAAATGTTATTAGTGGTGTAAATTGACGCCATATTTTGTTTGTACGGTATGCATTTTCCATCTGCATAAATGGCAAAAGACTGGAGCCGCAATGCTATTTGGTGTCCCGATGATATGGATAGATTCACAAGGACATGATTCAGTTCAATGTTATGGGTGCATGAATTATATTCACCACCGTTGCCGCATTCAGATGAAATTCCCGTCCCGGAAAGATTAAACCCAACTGATGAATATTTACCACCAATATTTGAATCACATATGTGAAACCGAAGAAACATCTGCATCAATATATCAACCATCAAATGTCACTGCGTCATGCAATCACATTGAAATCTTGCAAAATCGGTTAGATATTATGATACGATGCCAGAAACTATCAGTCGCCATTCTTTTGTCAAAGGATTCCAAATGTTCGGATATATAAATCGTCATCGACATTTTACGAACTTTTTTCAAATCAATTGAGAATAATTCACTCGCTTTTTGCACTGATATCCGAGGTTTGGTATCCAAAAGCAGCTTGAAGGCAGTTCTCCTTCACGTTAACAACTAAAAGAATTCCATTCCAATTGCACTCAGCACAAACACAAAGGAAACCTATGCATCAATGAAAAAAATCATTGATTTAATTAAATACAATGACCATCAATGGAAAGTTTGCGCAGAATATAGATGGCTCTTTTAAGTGGCATGCAATTGTGTTACACTAAAAAAATGTGTTTTATTTGCTTATGGAATACACGTTTCAAAGGCGACCAATACAACGAACGGAACTGGGTTCTACGTGCGAACATTAGATTCTGATACGACAGCATCGTTGAGGCTCTACTTGTGCCAATTAAAAAAATATTGCTACCACCACTTCATATCAAGGTTGGAGTAGTTATAAATTTTATAAAAGCGCTGAATCCAGATGGAAATGCGTTCGTCGAATTGCGTCGCATTTTTCCACGGTTAAGTCGAATGAAAATAAAAGAAGGTTGGTGTTTGAATCTATTCGAATCTAAGTTTTGATCATATGAAATTTCATCTCGCATCTTGTTTTTTATTACAGGAATACTTAATGAATCAGATATTCGTCGTGTGATGAACGATGATGCATTTCAAAGTGCTCTCAGTGAACGAGAGCTTGCGGCATGGAAATGTGTAAATGAAGTTATTAAGAATGTTCTCGAAATTAATCGATCTGATGATTGGCGCAGATATATTGAAAATATGCTGATCGCTTTTCATAACATAAACGTTAGAATGTCATTGAAAATAAATGTTTTGCTTTGTCATGTGGGAAAATTCGCAAAGCAATCACCCGCCGCATCCAATGAGTTACGGCGAGCGTTTTCACCAAGTGACGGCAAGGCAAAACAACAGCAAAAAACTAGATGCACTCTTGGGTGACATTTGTTGGAATTTGCAAGAGGAAGAAGATCCCGAAGACGACACGAACGAATCAGAAAATTAAAATTAAAAGTTAAGAAAAATGCAAATTTTTTAGGAAAAAATGGAGAAAAATCACAATACAATCGACTGAATCGACTTAATTTTCTTTTAAATAGTTTCTATTGTATCTATATTTGTCGATGCGATGCTTATTCGATCGATTTACATTTAAAAAATGGACAAAAAATGATAAAAAAACATGTTTTTCGTCAAAATAAAAAGCAACAAAAAAAAATAAAAAATGTGTATGTAGATGTCGTTTTTCGGTTTTTATATGTTCAGCAAAGTTGTTTGTATTGGCTTGCGCAATAATTTTGCTGAAGAAAGCATAATGAAATTATTAATGGTTCTGGAGCTATCAACGTGAAAATGACTGTATATTTTGACTCAGAGCCAAAACATGTCGAAAGCGATGTCTCAAAAATGGGGACTAACCTTGAAATGGGACTAGCACCATTGAATTCAGCGTACTCGAATAAGGTTTACCTCTGGGTGCCCAGCTTCCTATTATGCAATGCCGACGAAATTCCATTTACATTCGCGTTCTAAAACTACACTGTTTCTATGGAAAGTACCACGTTGAGTACATGGAAAACCGTACTACTCGCCAAAGAAAAGTGTCACAAAAATTCCGGTGTCGGTGTGAATCCCAACTAAAAAGAGAAAAAATCACAGAAACAAAAGGCACATTTGTATATAATTTCCAATTGGAATAAATAATAATTCTTATTCGAAATAAAACAAAATTTTGAATTTATTATAAAATAAATATTAATTTTTTATTCACATAAATATACACAAATAAATTTTAAAAACCCCGTAAGCGCCATCCAATTAGTCCAATTTGTTTTTGATTTATTTTTAATACAAAATTAAATTTTAAGCACGTTCACCATACGTCTTGCTAAATGAATATCCTTTGGCATAATTGTAACACCTTTGGCATGAATCGCGCATACATTTGTATCTTCAATTAAACCAACTAAATATGCTTCACTTCACGGCGAATTTTATGTCATTTCACGTAAAGATACTGTACCGGAACGATAATGATGTGTTTTTAACTACAGTTGCTATGGTGTACTTTTACGCGCATCCAATTGTACATCCCAACATGCACGACGTTGAAAAATAAAAATCGATAAAATCGGAAATTTTCATCATTCCATGAAAACACCATTTTAAAATTAGTTGATTACCTCTTTTTTACATCCAAATTTATTGGTCACAAGCACAACACAAACACGTAATTGAATTATTATATACAAGGTATGAAATAAATATTAACATAATACACCGTAAAACACAAGTTAACATCATAAAAAATAAAAATCGCGGCAAGCACAAGTAATGTCGCGTTATCCTCTCAAGTGCTATTATTAAACTGAAGATACAAAACAATAAACAAAGAAATAAAAATAAAAACTTCGCGAATGAAAGAGAAAGAAATTTCTTTTTAGCCAAAATCAATATTTTTGGGTCTTTGATATTTTGTCGTACGGAATTTAGTACGACATTTAAGCAGTTTTTTCCAGACAGTATAAAAATTGCATACTGGGTTGTCACAAAAAAATGTTTACGATTCAAGCACAGTGTTATAAACTACTACTTTTTAAATTTCGATAGGTTAGAATCACGACTAAATGTCAGATGGTTATTATTATTTTATACAGATGGCATGTTAAAACATGAAAAATGATTAAAATGAAAAAAGGAGATACAGAAAAACCTCAATTTAACGGACTAATTGGGGAGTCCGTTAAATCCGCACTTGTGATTTTGCACTTGTTCTGTAATATGACAACCTAGGACAGAACTCGTTTATCTCTTAACCGATTATGAAGGGATTTTGTTTGTTGGATGGAAATGATACTCATAAACAGTTTTTGGAAGAAGTTCTGGAATATAGTCGTCTGAGGTCCTATTCGGACTTTCCCTGGGAATAGGGAATTGGGAAAAATATTTTCATAGCATTTTCGTCTAAATTTTATTTTTCTGGCCTACTGAGGGAATAAGTTTGGTGTAAATATTATGGAAACAAAGTTAAATGGGAAAATATTTTTCCCTATAAAAATTTTGTGGAACAAAAGTTTCCCAATTAACTTTGTTATAAAAATGTTTGCACTAATCTTATTCGTTCAGTAGACTAGACAAATTCAATTTCGACAAAAATGCTATGAAAATATTTTTCCCAATTCCCTATTCCCAGGGAAAGCCCGAATAGGGCCACTGGGAAGGAACACAGGCATATCTTTTAGCTGATTTTGTTGGGATTGGATTTATTGGATGGAAATGGGATTCTTAAATTATTATTGAATGAATTTCTGGATTATGGCCACCTGGGACGGAACTCGACCATAGAATTCTTAAATGATTTTTGGAAGAAGTTCTCTAATTAGGCCACCTGCGAAGGAACTCGATCAACTCTTAATTGATTGTGAAAGAATTTTGTTAATTGGATGGAAGAGAGATTCATAAACAGTTTTTGGAAGAAGTTCTGGAATATGGCCATCTGGGACGGAACTTATTCATTTCTTAGCCGATTATGTTGTGATTGGGTAAGCTGGATGGAAATTAGATTCTTAAATAATTTTGAAAAGAAATTCTAGAATATAGCCACCTCGGACGGAACTCGATCAATTCGAGTATGTTGGATTGAAATGAAATTCTTAAATTATTTTTGGAAAAGTTTGTAGCGTACATCGACAGAATCGCGTTAGTCCACAGAGGCACACATTAGCCGTGTGGCGATCAAACCAACACAGCCGCTTTATTCGCAAAACCCTTTGTTGTGGTTTAACATCTTGGAACAACTGTTCAAGGTTGCAAACGTTACAACCGAAAGCACCAAATACTCACATGCCGTGAGCTCGCTTGATTCGCGTCTTCACAATAGGTTCGCGGATCTCATATTACGCGACAAAAACGTCACGCCTTACACCACGTTTCGCGACGAGGTAATTCGCGTCCTTGGAGAGTCTAAAAAATCAAAAATTAACAATATTCTTCACGGTCTCTAGCTCAGTGACAAAAAACCATCGCAACTTCTAAGCGAGTTTAAACCAAACGCCGGCGGCGATTTCGCCGAAAAAACTTTTCAGCAACTCTGGATGTTGCGCCTACCGCAACAGGTTCAATTGGTACTCACACCGTTTGAGAACGACGTGGATTTAAATACGTTAGCCGAACGAGCCGATGCGGTTATGGAGACAATGTCGCACTCGCGAGTTAGTGCAATCGATAGCGTTTCTTCACAAGAGCAGTCCACAAGCACTGCAGCCAACCAGGCCTTAAACATCGAGGCATTGTTAACACGATTTCGCACTAACATTATAAGCGAAGTCAGTCAGCTATAGTTGCGGCCAGCAATAATCAATCAGGCAATGCACGATCACGTTCGCAGGCAAGTTCCAACCGGCAGCATATACACATAGTCGATCTAACTAGAGACGACGTATTATAATATAAAACGTGCTACTATCATTACACCATTAATATATAAAACGTGCTATTACCATTACAAATTCGGTGACAAAGCCGAAAAATGCACGTATCGTGTTAAAAACAATGTTGGTAATCTACAAAATCCAGACATTTCAAAACAAAATTTTTAAAGGGTCATCAGACACTGGCGACAGTCAATGATGACACCACTTCCAGTCGCCTAATAATTTTCGGTACAACGAATAATCTTAAGTTCCTTATCGATACTGGCGCAGACTTGTCAATAGTACCTAGTAAAAATTTTAAACCATTAAAAGCAATATCTACTCTAAATTTGTATGCAGCAAACGGTACGCCGGTGCTAGCGTACGATACAAACACTTTAAAATTAGATATTGGATTACAACGCGAATTTATCTGGGAATTCGTTATCGCAGACGTTTCCACGCCTATACTCGGTGCAGATTTTTTAAGACACAGGTCTCGAGACTACTGGTCAGCCAATCTTCGCAAAAACACGTCGCTTAGCACCGGACAAACTTGAAATCGCAAAAATCGAATTCAACAACATGATGGCGCAAGGTATTTGTCGGCCGAGCAGCAGTCCGTGGACGAGCCCTCTTCACCTTGTATTAAAAAAGAATGGAGACTGGAGACCATGCGGTGATTACCGGGCGCTTAACCGAGTTACGGTTTCCGATAGATGTCCAATACCAAACCTACAGGACTTTTCATACCAACTCGCCGGTTGTACACTTTTCCCGACTATCGACCTTGTTCAAACGTACCACCAAATTCTGATTGAACCATCGCACGTACCCAAGATGGCCATCTGAACACCTTTTGGTCTTTTTGAATTTACCAAAATGACTTTCGGTCTAAGGAATGCAGCACAGACTTTTCAAAGACTGATGCATTCTGTATTATTCCGCCTCAAATTCTGCTTCGTCTACTTAGATGATATTCTGATTGCATCTAAGTCATTCGAAAATCATCTTGAACATCTCAAGATTGTTTTTCAGAAATTATCAGAACATGGTTTAATCATTAATTCCGACAAATGCGTCTTTGCGTTACCCGAAATTAAATTTCCTGGCCATTTAATAAACGAACAAGGCATTCTTCCACCTTCAGACAAAGTTCAAATCTTTAAAAATTTCGAACGGCCTGTAAGGGTTGATCAACTCAACGATTTTTGGGTATGCTAAACTTTTACAGCCGTTTTATTCCCCGCGCTGCTGCAGTTCAAGTTTAGCTTAACGACTTCTTGAGACGGACTTCAGCATCTATTGATGCATTTAACAATTGCAAGAAGAAACTATGTCAGGTGGCACTCCTTGCACACCCAATAGCCGACGCTCGGTTGGCAGTTATGGTTGACGCATCCGATCACGCAATCGGAGCAGTGGTACAGCAATTTGTCTCGAATGAATGACAGCCGCTCCGTTTTTTCTTAGTTCGTCTAAGCGAGACGCAGCAACGCACATAACGGTCTTAAGTAGTGTTTAGTCCCAAAAATGTCTAGAGCCTAGAAAAATGCACCAAATTGAGTATTTTTTTTAAATACTCTTTATGAGATCCTTAAAAGATCCCTCATGAGTGTTTTGTCTGAAATTTTTTTGTATGGCTAATTGTATGCTAATTAGTTGACGTATTTTGTATTCGATTGAACTTATTTTGACGTTTCATCAAAATATTATAGTGAAAAGTGATTTACATTTTATTAAAACATATTAATAAAATAAATTAATTAATAATATTTTAGTAATTTTAAATAATTAAAACCCAAAAGTTTAAAATGTAATATTTTATTATAAGAAATTTTTAATAAATAAAAATAAATTTTGTTTATTACCAATTCGATAATACAAGTTTCATAATAGGGTAAATCCGTGTCAAATCGAACATTTCCGTTAACGGAAAAATCCGAGACGGATAAATTTCATAATAGACCCCCTGGTGTATATGGAGAAATGCGTTCCCATGTGATTCCATCTTTGAACAATAAATTTTTGACATCTCGATTAACAAATTCCAGACCATTGTCGAATCGAAATTGTTTGATTCGGCTTCCAATCGTATTGCGAATTAATGGAATAAGATTGCTCAAATTAATGTATACTTCAGCTTTCGATGTTAAGAAGTATACATATCTGAAGTTAGTGGCTTGATGAGCAAGAAATAACGGCTTCCATTGATTCGCTCGTGCTCCATTGGGCCGCATAAATTAACATGCAAAAACTTTCCTCTTTCGGCTGAACGAATTGGTGTTAAGTTATGTGAGACTCTTGTCATTTTACCCAATTCACAATCTTGACAGTAAAATGTATCATAATCAGATAAATTTACACCAATGACCATATTTTCTTTCACCATTTTCTTGATTGTTTCGACATTGATGTGTCCCAATCGACGATGCCGATGAAGCGAAACTGGTGCAACATTTGCACATACATTCATTGGACGACGAAATTTCATTTTTATTTGTCTTCGTTTATCTCTATCACCAACTGCTACGACGTCTTCGTTGGAATTTAAAACTTTGCAACCATCTTTTAAAATAAGCACATTGAATCCTTTGTCAGTTACTGACTGAATTGAAAACATGTTTTAGTCTGGAACATATATAGCATGCCTTCCAATCGCCGTATCCCCCACTGATTATTTACTCTGCATTATTTTACTCTGCCATGGCTTCCACCAAAATTGTTCCGAAACCACGAATATTTAAGCAATCATCGTTTGCTATTTCAACGGCTTGTTTGTTATTTTTGTGGACGTCGTCATAATCAATAGTTCATTCTTTATGAATTGACATATGGTTTGAAGCACCTGAGTCAACAATCCAAAAATCATTTTGACTGTGTTTGTATGAATTGGCCGACACACAAAAAGCTACATCGTTCCTACTTTTTGATGAATTTTTGTTTGGACATTCTCTAACCCAATGACCAATTTCTTGGCAGTTATTGCATCTGGTTTTCTTTTTCAATTCATTGATGTTCGTACTACCTCCGTACTTCTGTTTTGGTTTCATTTTTTTCGGATAACTTTTCGCCGGTGTTTTCAATTTCAACGGGTAAATTGTTGTCTTTCGCATCCAATTAGGCCACGCTTTCATCATCTCTCATTTTTAATGCAAAGTATACTTCAAGTAAATTCATTAAGTGAACTTCTGAATTTGTTTCATAAATGTTTGCTAATTTACCTAACATTTCTTTTGTTGTTGTATATGATAAAACAAGATTTGCACGTTCAGTTTTCAACGACTGGATTGCATTCATTGCTTTTCCTTCATTGCGATCAAATGTATTTTTGATTTCGTTTGATTCGGTATTTGCTGGTATTTTACTATTATATACTTAATGAAACCACACAGTAATTATTATATACATTTATTGTTATTAATATTCTACATGGTGTGCTTTATTATATAGTCCATTTTAGAATGCTGCCATGTTTATTTTATATATCTGTACAAAGGACAGAGAAGTATTGCCCGATATTTATTACAGTCGAAGGTCGGTAATCCAATACATAACAGTCTTCCCGGCGAAAGGAATTTCACCCATTATATATCCATCCTTTTAGGGGGTCGACACACTCGGCTTGACCGTCGGACTATAAGACTATCTGGTTCATCCATTCGTATATGCCCAGATTTAATTTCAACCTCTTTTTGTATACTACCCGTTGCTTGCCCTGAGGTTGACGTTGATGAAGCAACTTTCACCGGTTGCGACTCCCTTGATTGCCGATTAGTTAATTCATTTGTAAGTTCTTTACTTTCCATTCCGGTTGTAGTAGTTTCATCATCGTTGTTCTTCGTAGAATAAACGCCATCTGTTGTAACCATCGGTTCATCTGTATTTGGATACTTTTTTAATATATTCGAGTAACCTTCTGTATTTCCTTCAACCCCAGTTGCACGTATTTGGTCAATATGTCGGCGATGAAATTTTCCTTCGACTTCAATCAGATAATGTAAGAAACCCTCTTTCTGTATTACCTTACCAAATTTCCATTTGATCGTTTTATTTTGGTACCAACGGATTTGAACTGTATTGCCTATGCTCAGCTCCCGTCTTGTACACTTTGATGGGTTGATATTCGTATAATCATTTACCCTCTCTGTCGGCTTAATTAAATCGATGATCGATCGTAAATTAAATCGTAGCATTTGTTCAGCTGGGCTTTTCCCTGTTGTTGAATTAATTATTTTCCTGTATTGCAGTAGGAATCGATATCGATCGATTGCGGCCCGTAATGCAAATTTTAATGTTTGGACACTTCTTTCTGCCTGTCCATTGGTGGATGGGTGTGCTGGAGCCATTCGCTTATGTGTGATACCGTTGCTTCGTAAGAAATCTTGGAATTCCTTAGACGTAAAATTAGTTAAAACCATCTTGTTCTTGCATGCACTACCACCATAAAATAATGTTCCATAAATGGCCCCGCAAAATCAATATGTATTCGTTGCCAAGGCATAGTTGGAAGTTCCCACGTATGTATAGGCGCCTTCGATGGTTCTTTTGCAACTCTCGCGCATTCTCTACAACTCTTCACCATTGCCTCAATATCGGAGTCTATGCCTGTCCAATAACAATAGCTCCGTGCTAGTGCTTTCATTTTGACGATACCAATATGTGCCATATGCAACTCATTAAGGATTTGTTTATGTAGTGTGATTGGAATTAAGATCCGGATACCTTTATAAATGCATCCATTTTGTAGTGTTAGTTCAGCTTCTTGCCCCTTAAATGGTGTACCTTCTAAATTACTTCCAATCTATAGACGGTTGTATAGATCACATAGAATGTTATCAGTTATCACTTTTCATTGCCTTCGAAATTGTTCCACTCGTTATTGGTAGAATATCTTCCGACAATTGATGCACTGTAAGTTCTTCTTTGTCGCTTGGTTGATAATTTTCCACCACCGGATGCCGAGATAGAAAATCTACATTCATGTGGTTTTTTGCCTCCCTGTGTACAATTTTGTATTTAAAACCGAATAGGAACTGCGCGTAACTTAGTAGTCGTTGTGATGTTAATGTCGGTAGGCTTTTATCTGGGCTCAATATCATTGCTAAAGGTTTATTATCCGTAATCAAAGTAAATTCGCGTCCATAACAATAATTGAAAAATTTTAGAAGCGCCCAGTAAATAGCTGTCGCTTCCTTATGAAGCTGGCTATAATTTGACTCACTTCTTGATAACGTTCGAGACGCATACGCAATTGGTCGTTCCCCAGTTGGTGTTTTATGTGATAATATTGCAGAAATTCCCACAGGGGAAGCATCAGTTGCCAAAATCAACGGGAGTTTTTCTTCATACGGCATCAATACTGGTTCGCTTTGTAATTCCGTCTTAATGTCAGCAAATGCTCGTTGGCACCCTTCATCCCACCTGAATTCCACATCATTTCGTAATAATTTGTAAAGCGGATTTAGCCTTGTTGCCATATCGGGGATAAAATTATTATAATATGTTACCATCCCAATGAATTGACGCAATTCCGACACGTCCTTCGGTTGTGCAATTTCAGCGATTGCTTTAGTTTTATCCGAATTCTTCTGTATGCCGGCCTCACTTATTGTATAGCCCAAGTATGTAGTTTCTTCTCTGAATAATATACACTTTTCGTAATTTTGATGCATATTATATCGGCGTAATTTTTGTAATAGGGCCTGTACTCGTTCCATCGTCTCCGGCAATGTACGACTGGCGACAATAATGTCGTCAAAGAAACACTGTGTTCCACTGAGATCATTTGTTATTTTTTCATCCATAAAGCGTTGCCAGATATTGGGTGCCGTTTTTACTCCGAACATTAGTTTATGAACCTTGTAAAGGCCTTTATGCGTGCTTATTGTTTGCATTAGTGCACTTTCTTCATTCATAGCCATGTGTATATAGGCTTTATGCACATCGAACACGCAATAATATTTACCATTGGCCAACTTGTGCATCATGCCTTCGATTTTAGGAATTGGGTATTTGTCATCCATTATTACCTTATTTAGAGTCACTTTGTAATCTGCACACAATCTGATTTGATTTTCCGACTTAATTATTGGCACAACTGGTGTTCCCCAGTCCGAATGTTCGACCTTTTCTAATGTTCCAGATTTTTCCAGTCTTTCAATTTCGTCTTCAATCAAATGACGTATAGCATACGGAACTGGCCTTGGTTTAATATAGATTGGAGAAACCCCTTCACGAAGTTTCAATTGACCTTTAAACTGTGGAATTGTACCAATTATTTTTTTGAATAAATCGTCATTGCTTTCAAAGATCTCTTTCTCTAGTTTGTTGACGTCTACGTTCACGGTTATAATGCTTTTGACATCCGATGGGGGTAATAGTTGTAATGCTTTTATCCATTCCCGACCAAGGATACTATCGAATCTGTCATCCACAATATACATATAAATTTCCTCGTATAGATTTACCGTCTTGGCTAACTGATACCTTTGCTACCCCCGACGCTGGGAAGATACTACCATTGTATGCCTTTAACTTCGTATAAGTTGGCCATATGTTGACCTTTGGTAGTTTACTGTGCAATAATTTCTCGCTGATTGTCGATATGACCGATCCCATGTAAAATTCCATTTCAAATGGTTTGCCTTCAATTGAAACCCGTATCAGGAATTTGTTCCTCTCACCAGACTCTGTAATCAGTTGCAGTGCATTTATTTCTTGACAATTATCATTATCAATGATTTTTATTGAATTCGTATAATTTGTGCTGGAACTTTTTTTGTATTTCTTCATGCATACATTTGAAGCATGACCCGCTAATTTACACTGATTGCAGTATAATTTATCCTTGCTTCTGCAATCATTCGCTTTGTGCCCTGGTTTTCCACATGTATAGCAAGTTAATTGTCTATTGTTGCTGTCGCCCTTGCCTGAGCCACCATCGTTAAAACTCTTCGACGTATTTTAATTTCGTTTTGGCCACCGTTCATTCTGATATATCTCGGCGCTCTCCTTTACTTGGTGTACCTTCTGCTTTGATTGACATTGAATTTTTGATGCTTCCATTGCTAATGCCGTTTTCACACTTCTATCCATACTGGGTTGAATTTCTTCTAGCAAACGCTGGCGAATATCCGCGTCACTAATGCCCCGTATAAACTGAGATCTTAAATGAGTTTCTGCTGTAGACTTATTGCAGGATGTACATGTAAAATTGCAGAAAACACTTAAACGTTTCAACTCTGACACGTATGTTGCCACTGATTCACCTTCGTGTTGTGTTCTAAGCAGACATTTATGTTGCTCTGTAATTTCATTTGGTTTCGTTCACAAATGATTCTCCAACATTCCAGTTAACTCCTCATATGATTTTGTATTTGGTAAGTCCGGCGCAGTTAAACTACTAAGCAATTGATAATGCTTAGTGCCGATGCAATTAATTAATATTTGTACTTTGCGTTCCTCTGCTGTAACAGATCGCATTTGTAAATAATTTTCCAAACGCTGCTTGTAAATTGAAAATGTTTCCTCATTCTCATTAAATGTACCGAATTGTATATTTGTATCCCGATTGCCATTTTGTAATTCTTGTAGCAACTTTAACAACGCCGCCACATCGATTTGGTTTTCATCCGCCATATTGTAATATGCGGTAATTAATTTTTAATATTTTATTCACTTTTATATATGCGTATATATATTTAGACACACGCGTAATTTCGCCTTCTCATCGCCAATTATTATATACTTAATGAAACCACACAGTAATTATTATATACATTTATTGTTATTAATATTCTACATGGTGTGCTTTATTATATAGTCCATTTTAGAATGCTGCCATGTTTATTTTATATATCTGTACAAAGGACAGAGAAGTATTGCCCGGTATTTATTACAGTCGAAGGTCGGTAATCCAATACATAACATTTACCTTCCACATTGTCCATTAAACCACATGCTCTCATGTATGCATGTAATTGAAACTTCCAAAGACGATAATTTGATCCATTTAATCGATGACCATCGAAATTATTATTTTCTTCCTTTTTATCGTTTAAATCAAATTTGTAAATTTTTAAAATAAAATTCTGCATATTTTTTAATTGATGTACGACGACTACGTTTTGGATTTTGCGGTAAATAAAACCATTGTTGCATCCGATAACTCTATAGAGCCTTCGTTCTTTAGAAAATCGCACGAAGTCCATGTTGATGGCTCCAAAGCATAAACGTTAGCCTTGAACCAAAAAAATTTCTTGTTAATAAGGAGATCCCAAGAAGTTCGGATTCATTCAATCAGATTATTTACTACGCTGAAAAGTCACTCCGTCGCGACTATTCATTCATACTGGTTTTGATTATGCCAGACTATTGAGCATGTGAGTTTCAAATGGCAGAGGCAATAAGACATACCAAGCCAGGATTACATTGTAGTTTTTATAGGTCTTTCAACAAAAGCGGTTCACCTTGAAGTGGTTTCATATTTAATTGCAAACACCTTCTTGTAACATTTAAAAGATTTACATAGAAGCAGCAATATAGGGAGAAGATTACTCAGGATCTCTTTTCAACCCATAAGATTAGGCACTTTATATTACCAAGTGGTTCAGGAACGTATGAGGAATTATCCACCATGTTTTGAACTAGAAATGCAATACCGCATCAATCCAAGTGCCTCCTCTACATTGGAAACAGTTCTTGTGATTCAAGCATAAATTGTATTCATTTATTTGTATCATTGCAAGGTTACTTCACACAATTTTGAATTTAATTGAAACTTTAGATTTTTGATTGTGTCCAAACTCCGAATTTATGAATTAGTGCTTAGTGGCTTTGTTATTTCTATACCAAATTGATTAAAAATCAGTTAAGCAATTGCTGGGTGCCCGATCGGGAGTTCTTAGATTTTAAAGCACTCAACATTTTTTTTGAATGAAAGCGCTTAGCTATATATTTTTAAACGATTTAAATTTTTAAGATTAATTTCGCCTATATCAATTGTGTCTAATAAAATTAATATTTTTTCAGATTGGCCAGGCGCTTATTAAATCGAACTCGCTTTTTATCAATTTTGCTGAGCTTATACTCATCATAAATGTAAAGAATCCCTTTGACAGTCGCAAAGTATATCAGATGGGTTAAGCTGACAATACTCAATCCAGTAAAAAGTGAAATAATTCCACCGATATTAGCTACAAAATAAATCTATATATGGTTATCAAATATTTATTATTGTTCCAAATGTCATATTTACCGATCAATTGAATCCAATTCAAAGATAATTCAGTGTTTAGTAATCTCATAGTTTGTTTTGCCATGGCCACATGAACAACGGTATGTGTTTGATTTAATCCAGTACTGTAAGTAATTTAGTTACACAAAAAACAAAATTGATATGGACCCACTTTAATGGGAGATAAATTTATGCCAAAAATATGAAAATATACACAATTTGTTGATTTTGATTAGTTCTAGATAAGTTCTTCATTGCAAGAATTGAAGTAAGCTCCTATGGAATCTGCCACATCTGGTACACAGATGTCGATCACATTTCGCATGGATCTGCCAATTTATGAAAAAGCTTTAGTATGAAGTTTTATTCCGAATACTCAATCCGTGTAATCGGTAGAGACGCCGAATTTTAGTGATTTAAAATTTGTGTATCAAAACTCATCATTCCCGGTAAAATTTAAAATATTAGATGAACTTTGGTGAAATTTAATTTAAAAAATTTTATTCTAACCGTTTTTTCATAAATGCTTTAAACTTTTCAAGATATTTGTAAAAAAACAAAATCTATGTAGGCTATAACTTTCAGTGAACCGATCTCGGCTAAAAATCACTGGGATCTCACAATTTAAGGAAAAAGCTTAAGTATGAAGTTTCACCCTGATCAATAAATCCGTTTGGGCTGTACCGGGCCGAACTTTTGTAAATAGATAATTTTTTTTAAAAAATCGTCATTTCCGGTTAAATATTTTAAAAGTAAAATGTTCCGGTATTTTTGCAAATTTAATTTAGAATCTTTTAGTTCTTAGTCGCTTTTCTTGTACGTGATATAATTTTCAAAAAATTTGCAAAAACCTCCTATGGAGACTGTCACTTCCGGTGGACCGATTTCTGCCAAAATACATTGATTAAATTATACTCTCAATAAATTTCCCAAAAGTCCATTGCAATCGTTTCCTGTCATTCGAGTATATAACTTCTTATTTTTTTATTAAAATCGTATGAGCCGATTGTTTTTCAAAATAGGGGCTCAGATTTTAGTTCATAATTCCTAAACAAATTTTCTCGAAATTACAACTGTTCACAGTCGATTCTTAGTACTTGTTTGAACCGGGCCCTAGGATCGAACTCGAAACAACATGATACACATAACGCAACATGGTGTAACATGTAGTAATATCCCACAATATGATGCAACATAGTGAAACATGACACCACATCCCTCAACAAGATGCAACATCAAGCAAGATGGTACAATATGACGCAAATTGATGCAATATCCCATAACATAGTGCAATATCTCACAGCATTGTGCAACATAACGCTACATTGTATAACAAACATCAAGCAACATGGACCCTATTAAAGTAAGCCGATAGTTCCAGCCGAAAGTAAAAAAAAATCCATAATGCAGATAGTGTCTTTGCTAAATCAGCCGAAAATATAATATGAAATGTCAAATATTTATATGCTTCAGCCGATACTGTTAGAGTTAGCCGACTTGCCCCAGCCGAAAAATGTTGATAATGCAGAATCGGATGTAACAACAAAAATGTATCAGCCGAAAAATGTCGATAATGTAGGTTCGGCTGTAATAACAAAAAAGAATCAGCCAAAAAGGTTGATAATGCAGATTCAAAAACAACTTGTGTTATTTGCCTGCTGTTAAACAGTAATTACTTTTTAAATCAAAAATGTTTTTTTTCGGTTCATCGACGTATATTATTCAAAATTAATTTTTTTTATTAAATGCATTAAAACTATAATTTAAAATAGTATTTTAATAAAGAGAAAACTCAGTCGTATATGTCAAGCAAAACTTCAAAAATTTCAGGTCAATTTCCATGTAGAGTCCGAAAATTTCTATAAATAAATTGCACACATTAAATTCGAAAATTTCTAAAAACTTACCGTTTAAAGTGTCATGGCTGAAAATAGATTCAAATGAAAGGTCGATTTCTATGTTGAAAGTCCGGGAAAACTCGATGGAATATATCGCAGACAAAAAATTTCTAAAAATTCTACAAATTCTAGCCACAACACTTTAAACGGGCAATTTTTCGTTTGATTAGTTTGAATCTGCACTATCGACATTTTTCGGCTGGAGTCGGCTAACTTTAAAAGGGTCTTCAGCCGAAAGTTATCAGCTTACATTTTTCAGCCGAAAGTTTTTTTTATACCAAAAATATTTGTTTTCTACAAAAAAAAATCAACTGAAATGGTTAAAAATAAAATACTAAACTATATTTTTAATAGCATTATAAATTTTTTAGTAAATTCATTTTCCAATAGAGAAACTTGTATATAAATATATCGCACACACAAAGTTTAAAAATGTCTAAAAATTGACCTTTTTAAGTGTCATGATTGTGAAGATTAAAATTAAAAAAACTTAATGATGTTCACACCCGGAAAAAATTTCAGGTCAATTTCCATGTGGGGAGCTCGGGAAAACTTTTAGAAGTTTTTAAACTTTGTGTGTGCGATACATTTGTATACAAGTTTCCCTGTTGGAAAATGAATTTACTAAAAAATTTATAATGGTATTAAAAATATAGTTTAGTGTTTTATTTTTAACCATTTTTTTTAAAAAAAAAAATTTCGGCTGAAAAATATCGACTGAAAAATGTCGGCTGATAACTTTCGGCTGAGATAGCAAAGACTACCTGCATTATCGGTTTTTTTTACTTTCGGCTGGAACTATCGGCTAACTTTAATAGGGTGCAACATGGTACAACAGGACAGCCCGACATTCTTTATCAACATCGTTGAAGACAATTAAAATTTTAAATATTATGAGGCCCAAGTCCCACTAAGAACCCTCATAAATAAGAATACCTATATCAGTATCAATTACTGGCACTCGAAAACCACTCTCACCAAGTTATCAAGATCGATAGAACCAATTTTTTACTGTAAATGGGACCCAGACGCAACAGGAGGGGCATATAAAGTGATCTTTCCTTGATTAGGACTCATCGCGATCCGTTACTGCCGTTAGAAAACCCTTTTGAAAGCATATGTTTATCAAAATCAATCGAGTTGAAAAAATTAATAAAATGTCTCGCGCCTTAACGAACCTCCTATACATCTTAAACTTTCCCGAAATTAGAACCCATTGGAATCGATTTGTGGCATTTGGCATCTACCCTCTACCAATTTTTATTAAAAATTCGTCTCCCACCCAATGACCTCCTATCCTCGGTGCTACATCATGCAATGTGATACATCATCACGTACCATCGTGCAACAAGAAAACCCATCTGGAAGACTCTGTCAGGAAAATAACTGGAATTAGTCATTTATAAAGCCATAATAATGTGTTTTATGCTTGTGGGGTCAGAATTGACCCGTTCTAGCATGTCTTCAGCGACATTTACACGACTGAGGTTTTGAAGAAAATTCAGGTCTTTGGGAACTAGTCGAGTAGTAAGCATTGATTCGTGAGACACATAAAGTTAACTTCATCATTAGAATGAAAAACTTGTTTTTTAAAGTGACAGTGATACACAAGAATAAACAGCTAAATATTATACATAAGCACACAGCAGTACGTTATACAAATAGTGGGGAAAGAAACTCCAACCCACAGGCCGACCAGAGTGAGGCAAATCTGCCACCACATTTCAACATCTTTTGAATGCACTCCACTCATATGTAAGTCTTTTTGATAAAGTCGATTCACCGTAAGCCTTCTGTAACATTTGTAGCGATTCGGCACACGAAATTCTATTTGAGAGACAAATTCCTGCTTCGATATTTTTCTTCATTATAAAGATCGAGAAACACACTTGGGATGAACCGACAAAAAAAAACAGATCGCACTCAAATTTCACGTCAAGATAGAGGACAATTGCACCAACTTAGCGACAAAATTTTACAATCCCTTTAAGTGACATAATGTATGTTTTGTTATTTTGGCATAAACATCACTACGTTTTTTTTTCTTAAATTACTTACTAAAACGGATGAAATGTGTATTTGGGCGAAATAAAAGTTGCCGTTTGCAGATTGTACGGATATATTAATTTGTTGCAAGTACGCAAGCAGTGGCATCCATCAACGTGTCCTTCATTTGACTTTACATGAAGTATCTCATCTGAAAGTGTTTACAAATATTTATAATCAGGTAAATATATGTGACGATCAAATTTATTTATCACCTAAATTTTGATGGAGGCATTTTATTTCCGTTTCATCACATACGGTTAAATTTTTACTAGTCGGAAAAAAGTGGGGCACACACGAACAAAAATCATGAATTTGATTCATAATACATTCAGCCACACAATTTTGATGAGAATACATTTTAAAGTACTCTAAATTTGTTTCATTCCTCAAATAGCAATTTCGACTTGTTACCGGTAATGATTTTACCTCGTCATTTGCTATGGTCATTTGCGGTTTTAGATAAACGATAGTCTCTGTATTGAATGGAATTAAAACTTGAGGCGCCATAAAACTTGCATAACTATGTGGCTTGTGTATAAGTATTTTGGCAGCTGATCCATAAACCGCAGATGGGTATTCACTAATTGGAATATTAAAAGCAAAAGTTAATCCATTTTCAACTCCAAAATAGTTTGTATGAATAGGCTTTGAACTGCAATGGATTAAAATAATTTAATTATAATATTTTATGTATTTAATTCAGTTCACCTACCCATGATCGTCATTATAATTAAAGCTGCAGCAGAATCCTTCGTATGATCTAGAAATTTTAAACAAGTTTTCACAGTTGGTTATTATGCCCTCCCATCTGCATTTTACCAATAATTCATCACAATTGTATGACACCCGCTTCATTAATTGTAACGTGTCCAATTTGGTCGCATTCCTAAACGCTGTGATAACATTTATCTCCTCGTCGCGAATAGGGGGAATATATTTGAATGCATTAAAATCAAAGTAATTTAGGGACTGGCGCAGCAGTGTTAAATTTATGCCGTCCAATTTATGATTTTGAATGATTATGTCTAGGTTACTGGAACTTATTTTTTGTGTAGGGCATAGAGTAATTGCCGGAAATGGGACAAATCCGATAGGCATGTAATCAGTAATAATATAATTTTTCATCGCATTTTCATTAAATCGGTACAGAAATAAATCACATCCAAAGGCTGCCGAGAGCATCATGGCCAATATTATAATGGCCCAAAATATTTTGTCGAATAGTTTACTGGATGGTTGCAACTCCTTTGAAAAAAATTGGAAAGCGTGGATGTACGTGTGAGAGCAAAATGTATTAAACGATTTGTGAAAGGCTTTTGAAATCCAGTTTAAGGTCGTTTTTATTTTCATTTTAATCACTATAAATTTTTACACAGCGGTACAATATTTTTCAACGAGACACGAATAAAAACTGAAAATATGTTCTGTTTGGAAGAATGCAAATTTTTATTTGGTTCAATTAATAATTTATTTGTCGTGCAATTAAATTTATTTTTTTATAATAATTATGGTTTGTTCATGTGCTTATTGAATATTGATTAAAAACTAATTTGTTTCCGTTCAGCCTTGACCTAAGTTGTTGAGATGTAAAATTGGTAGATGGTCCATTTCACTATGGTGGAGAAAATACAACGTATATGCTAGCGGACATAGAAAACATGCACCGAAAAATAAAGCTACATCCGGATGATCAACAATACCAAAAAATACTATGGAGAACATCCCTCCTCCTCCCTACCCAAAAATAAAATTCCCAATTGCGTCAAAATTATTTACGTAAAAACATTAGGCTGAATTTAGTTAGAGTCCAGGTACTGATGCGTTTGATTTCAAGATCAACTTCAACAACAAAGATGAAAGAATGACCAAACGAAAAATGTTGTCTGTATGTCATCCAAATCTATCTCCGACTTTGATACAAGCCAAAATCTTAATGCAAACTGTATTGATCTTTGGCGTAAACTGTTATCAAAGGTTATCAGAAGACGTCGAAGATTGTTTCGGCAATATTATGTGTCCCAAGGGATTTTGAATCATAAGGATTCAGAAGCAAAGAACTAAATCAACATTTTTGTATAGAGGTCAAGAAGTATAAAGCAAGATTGTTGACATCAAAACCGAGAGTAGCACCGATATCCACCAAGTTAACCTTACCAAAATTTTAGCTATGTGGCGCCACTCTACTAGCAAAATTGATGTATACAGTACAATGAGACATAAAGATTGACAAAATTTCAACATATTTTTGATCGCAGAATCAATGATAGTACTAAGCTGGGTGAAAAACAAGCCCCACAAATTTAAAACGTTATGGTAGAACTCTATGGTAAAATGAACAAAAAATCTGTAATAAAATCGATTTTTACCGTAGTAAACGATTTACCCTTGGATTAGTACGCAGGATAAATCAATCATTTTCATTACCTGGTGCATTTGTCCTGGTAAAAAAACCGATTATTCAATCGACGATTACGCGAAAACTGGACGTTGTTTCGGCCCAATTTAAACGGATTATTGTTCAAAATTAAATAACCTTTCATATTTGGTATGACATTCCATGATTTGGAACAAAACATTTTTTTTTTGTGCATTTGTCCTGGTAAAAAAAAACCGATTATTCAATCGACGATTACGCGAAAACTGGACGTTGTTTCGACCCAATTTAAACGGATTATTGTTCAAAATTAAATAACCTTTCATAATTAGTACGACAAACTATGATCGTAACTATGACCGGTAGTTTCGGTCTGAACATGTTACATACATTACCTATAATCATTTTGAATCGGAATTTCAACAATAAAAAGTTTTCAATTTTTGCGAAAATGCCTGATGGTTAGCCTTACTTATTTTGAACGGATAAAATTTATTGTCACCGATTACGAATGTTTCGGTTATTTTGGGTTATTAATGTAAGTATGAGTAGATCAACGTTAAATTTGCTGCAATATGTCGCCTCATTCGCCTGCAATCCAAGTTCGATTACAAATGTGGTGAAATTTCAAAATTCGAAACTTACAATAACCGCACTTTCCGTACGCATTCTACCGGTAGTTTCGGTCTGAACATGTTACATACATTACCTACAATCTTTTTGAACCGGAATTTCAACAATAAAAAGTTTTCAATTTTTTGCGAAAATGCCTGATGGTTAGCCTTACTTATTTTGAACGGATAAAATTTATTGTCACCGATTACGAATGTTTCGGTTATTTTGGGTTATTAATGTAAGTATGAGCAGATCAACGTTAAATTTGCTGCAATATGTCGCCTCATTCGCCTGCAATCCAAGTTCGATTACAAATGTGGTGAAATTTCAAAATTCGAAACTTACACTAACCGGACTTTCCGTACGCCTTCTACCGGTAGTTTCGGTCTGAACATGTTACATACATTACCTATAATCTTTTTGAACCGGAATTTCAACAATAAAAAGTTTTCAATTTTTTGCGAAAATGCCTGATGGTTAGCCTTACTTATTTTGAACGGATAAAATTTATTGTCACCGATTACGAATGTTTCGGTTATTTTGGGTTATTAATGTAAGTATGAGTAGATCAACGTTAAATTTGCTGCAATATGTCGCCTCATTCGCCTGCAATCCAAGTTCGATTAAAAATGTGGTGAAATTTCAAAATTCGAAACTTGCAATAACCGCACTTTCCATACGCATTCTACCGGTAGTTTCGGTCTGAACATGTTACATACATTACCTACAATCTTTTTGAACCGGAATTTCAACAATAAAAAGTTTTCAATTTTTTGCGAAAATGCCTGATGTTAGCCTTACTTATTTTGAACGGATAAAATTTATTGTCACCGATTACGAATGTTTCGGTTATTTTGGGTTATTAATGTAAGTATGAGTAGATCAACGTTAAATTTGCTGCAATACGTATGTTGCCTCTTTCGCCTGCAATCCAAGTTCGATTACAAATGTGGTGAAATTTCAAAATTCGAAACTTACACTAACCGGACTTTCCGTACGCCTTCTACCGGTAGTTTCGGTCTGAACATGTTACATACATTACCTATAATCTTTTTGAACCGGAATTTCAACAATAAAAAGTTTTCAATTTTTTGCGAAAATGCCTGATGTTAGCCTTACTTATTTTGAACGGATAAAATTTATTGTCACCGATTACGAATGTTTCGGTTATTTTGGGTTATTAATGTAAGTATGAGTAGATCAACGTTAAATTTGTTGCAATATGTCGCCTCATTCGCCTGCAATCCAAGTTCGATTACAAATGTGGTGAAATTTCAAAATTCGAAACTTACAATAACCGGACTTTCCGTACGCATTCTACCGGTAGTTTCGGTCTGAACATGTTACATACATTACCTATAATCATTTTGAATCGGAATTTCAACAATGAAAAGTTTTCAATTTTTTGCGAAAATGCCTGATGCTAGCCTTACTTATTTTGAACGGATAAAATTTATTGTCACCGATTACGAATGTTTCGGTTATTTTGGGTTATTAATGTAAGTATGAGTAGATCAACGTTAAATTTGCTGCAATATGTCGCCTCATTCGCCTGCAATCCAAGTTCGATTACAAATGTGGTGAAATTTCAAAATTCGAAACTTACAATAACCGTACTTTCCGTACGCATTCTACCGGTAGTTTCGGTTTGAACATGTTACATACATTACCTATAATCATTTTGAATCGGAATTTCAACAATAAAAAGTTTTCAATTTTTTGCGAAAATGCCTGATGTTAGCCTTACTTATTTTGAACGGATAAAATTTATTGTCACCGATTACGAATGTTTCGGTTATTTTGGGTTATTAATGTAAGTATGAGTAGATCAACGTTAAATTTGCTGCAATATGCCGCCTCATTCGCCTGCAATCCAAGTTCGATTACAAATGTGGTTAAATTTCAAAATTCGAAACTTACAATAACCGCACTTTCCGTACGCATTCTACCGGTAGTTTCGGTCTGAACATGTTACATACATTACCTATAATCATTTTGAATCGGAATTTCAACAATAAAAAGTTTTCAATTTTTTGCGAAAACGCCTTACTTATTTTGAACGGATAAAATTTATTGTCACCGATTACGAATGTTTCGGTTATTTTGGGTTATTAATGTAAGTATGAGTAGATCAACGTTAAATTTGCTGCAATATGTCGCCTCATTCGCCTGCAATCCAAGTTCGATTACAAATGTGGTGAAATTTCAAAATTCGAAACTTACAATAACCGCACTTTCCGTACGCATTCTACCGGTAGTTTCGGTCTGAACATGTTACATACATTACCTATAATCATTTTGAATCGGAATTTCAACAATAAAAAGTTTTCAATTTTTTGCGAAAATGCCTGATGGTTGGCCTTACTTATTTTGAACGGATAAAATTTATTGTCACCGATTACGAATGTTTCGGTTATTTTGGGTTATTAATGTAAGTATGAGTAGATCAACGTTAAATTTGCTGCAATATGTCGCCTCATTCGCCTGCAATCCAAGTTCGATTACAAATGTGGTGAAATTTCAAAATTCGAAACTTACAATAACCGCACTTTCCGTACGCATTCTACCGGTAGTTTCGGTCTGAACATGTTACATACATTACCTATAATCATTTTGAATCGGAATTTCAACAATAAAAAGTTTTCAATTTTTTGCGAAAATGCCTGATGGTTAGCCTTACTTATTTTGAACGGATAAAATTTATTGTCACCGATTACGAATGTTTCGGTTATTTTGGGTTATTAATGTAAGTATGAGTAGATCAACGTTAAATTTGCTGCAATATGTCGCCTCATTCGCCTGCAATCCAAGTTCGATTACAAATGTGGTGAAATTTCAAAATTCGAAACTTACAATAACCGCACTTTCCGTACGCATTCTACCGGTAGTTTCGGTCTGAACATGTTACATACATTACCTATAATCATTTTGAATCGGAATTTCAACAATAAAAAGTTTTCAATTTTTGCGAAAATGCCTGATGGTTAGCCTTACTTATTTTGAACGGATAAAATTTATTGTCACCGATTACGAATGTTTCGGTTATTTTGGGTTATTAATGTAAGTATGAGTAGATCAACGTTAAATTTGCTGCAATATGTCGCCTCATTCGCCTGCAATCCAAGTTCGATTACAAATGTGGTGAAATTTCAAAATTCGAAACTTACAATAACCGCACTTTCCGTACGCATTCTACCGGTAGTTTCGGTCTGAACATGTTACATACATTACCTATAATCATTTTGAATCGGAATTTCAACAATAAAAAGTTTTCAATTTTTTGCGAAAATGCCTGATGGTTGGCCTTACTTATTTTGAACGGATAAAATTTATTGTCACCGATTACGAATGTTTCGGTTATTTTGGGTTATTAATGTAAGTATGAGTAGATCAACGTTAAATTTGCTGCAATATGCCGCCTCATTCGCCTGCAATCCAAGTTCGATTACAAATGTGGTTAAATTTCAAAATTCGAAACTTACAATAACCGCACTTTCCGTACGCATTCTACCGGTAGTTTCGGTCTGAACATGTTACATACATTACCTATAATCATTTTGAATCGGAATTTCAACAATAAAAAGTTTTCAATTTTTTGCGAAAACGCCTTACTTATTTTGAACGGATAAAATTTATTGTCACCGATTACGAATGTTTCGGTTATTTTGGGTTATTAATGTAAGTATGAGTAGATCAACGTTAAATTTGCTGCAATATGTCGCCTCATTCGCCTGCAATCCAAGTTCGATTACAAATGTGGTGAAATTTCAAAATTCGAAACTTACAATAACCGCACTTTCCGTACGCATTCTACCGGTAGTTTCGGTCTGAACATGTTACATACATTACCTATAATCATTTTGAATCGGAATTTCAACAATAAAAAGTTTTCAATTTTTTGCGAAAATGCCTGATGGTTGGCCTTACTTATTTTGAACGGATAAAATTTATTGTCACCGATTACGAATGTTTCGGTTATTTTGGGTTATTAATGTAAGTATGAGTAGATCAACGTTAAATTTGCTGCAATATGTCGCCTCATTCGCCTGCAATCCAAGTTCGATTACAAATGTGGTGAAATTTCAAAATTCGAAACTTACAATAACCGCACTTTCCGTACGCATTCTACCGGTAGTTTCGGTCTGAACATGTTACATACATTACCTATAATCATTTTGAATCGGAATTTCAACAATAAAAAGTTTTCAATTTTTTGCGAAAATGCCTGATGGTTAGCCTTACTTATTTTGAACGGATAAAATTTATTGTCACCGATTACGAATGTTTCGGTTATTTTGGGTTATTAATGTAAGTATGAGTAGATCAACGTTAAATTTGCTGCAATATGTCGCCTCATTCGCCTGCAATCCAAGTTCGATTACAAATGTGGTGAAATTTCAAAATTCGAAACTTACAATAACCGCACTTTCCGTACGCATTCTACCGATAGTTTCGGTCTGAACATGTTACATACATTACCTATAATCATTTTGAATCGGAATTTCAACAATAAAAAGTTTTCAATTTTTTGCGAAAATGCCTGATGGTTACAAAATTCGAAACTTACAATAACCGCACTTTCCGTACGCATTCTACCGGTAGTTTCGGTCTGAACATGTTACATACATTACCTATAATCATTTTGAATCGGAATTTCAACAATAAAAAGTTTTAAATCTTTTGCGAAAATGCCGATGGTTAGCCTTACTTATTTTGAACGGATAAAATTTATTGTCACCGATTACGAATGTTTCGGTTATTTTGGGTTATTAATGTAAGTATGAGTAGATCAACGTTAAATTTGCTGCAATATGTCGCCTCATTCGCCTGCAATCCAAGTTCGATTACAAATGTGGTGAAATTTCAAAATTCGAAACTTACAATAACCGCACTTTCCGTACGCATTCTACCGGTAGTTTCGGTCTGAACATGTTACATACATTACCTATAATCATTTTGAATCGGAATTTCAACAATAAAAAGTTTTCAATTTTTTGCGAAAATGCCTGATGGTTACAAAATTCGAAACTTACAATAACCGCACTTTCCGTACGCATTCTACCGGTAGTTTCGGTCTGAACATGTTACATACATTACCTATAATCATTTTGAATCGGAATTTCAACAATAAAAAGTTTTAAATCTTTTGCGAAAATGCCGATGGTTAGCCTTACTTATTTTGAACGGATAAAATTTATTGTCACCGATTACGAATGTTTCGGTTATTTTGGGTTATTAATGTAAGTATGAGTAGATCAACGTTAAATTTGCTGCAATATGTCGCCTCATTCGCCTGCAATCCAAGTTCGATTACAAATGTGGTGAAATTTCAAAATTCGAAACTTACAATAACCGCACTTTCCGTACGCATTCTACCGGTAGTTTCGGTCTGAACATGTTACATACATTACCTATAATCATTTTGAATCGGAATTTCAACAATAAAAAGTTTTCAATTTTTTGCGAAAATGCCTGATGGTTAGCCTTACTTATTTTGAACGGATAAAATTTATTGTCACCGATTACGAATGTTTCGGTTATTTTGGGTTATTAATGTAAGTATGAGTAGATCAACGTTAAATTTGCTGCAATATGTCGCCTCATTCGCCTGCAATCCAAGTTCGATTACAAATGTGGTGAAATTTCAAAATTCGAAACTTACAATAACCGCACTTTCCGTACGCATTCTACCGGTAGTTTCGGTCTGAACATGTTACATACATTACCTATAATCATTTTGAATCGGAATTTCAACAATAAAAAGTTTTCAATTTTTGCGAAAATGCCTGATGGTTAGCCTTACTTATTTTGAACGGATAAAATTTATTGTCACCGATTACGAATGTTTCGGTTATTTTGGGTTATTAATGTAAGTATGAGTAGATCAACGTTAAATTTGCTGCAATATGTCGCCTCATTCGCCTGCAATCCAAGTTCGATTACAAATGTGGTGAAATTTCAAAATTCGAAACTTACAATAACCGCACTTTCCGTACGCATTCTACCGGTAGTTTCGGTCTGAACATGTTACATACATTACCTATAATCATTTTGAATCGGAATTTCAACAATAAAAAGTTTTCAATTTTTTGCGAAAATGCCTGATGGTTAGCCTTACTTATTTTGAACGGATAAAATTTATTGTCACCGATTACGAATGTTTCGGTTATTTTGGGTTATTAATGTAAGTATGAGTAGATCAACGTTAAATTTGCTGCAATATGTCGCCTCATTCGCCTGCAATCCAAGTTCGATTACAAATGTGGTGAAATTTCAAAATTCGAAACTTACAATAACCGCACTTTCCGTACGCATTCTACCGGTAGTTTCGGTCTGAACATGTTACATACATTACCTATAATCATTTTGAATCGGAATTTCAACAATAAAAAGTTTTCAATTTTTTGCGAAAATGCCTGATGTTAGCCTTACTTATTTTGAACGGATAAAATTTATTGTCACCGATTACGAATGTTTCGGTTATTTTGGGTTATTAATGTAAGTATGAGTAGATCAACGTTAAATTTGCTGCAATATGTCGCCTCATTCGCCTGCAATCCAAGTTCGATTACAAATGTGGTGAAATTTCAAAATTCGAAACTTACAATAACCGCACTTTCCGTACGCATTCTACCGGTAGTTTCGGTCTGAACATGTTACATACATTACCTACAATCTTTTTGAACCGGAATTTCAACAATAAAAAGTTTTCAATTTTTTGCGAAAATGCCTGATGGTTAGCCTTACTTATTTTGAACGGATAAAATTTATTGTCACCGATTACGAATGTTTCGGTTATTTTGGGTTATTAATGTAAGTATGAGTAGATCAACGTTAAATTTGCTGCAATATGTCGCCTCATTCGCCTGCAATCCAAGTTCGATTACAAATGTGGTGAAATTTCAAAATTCGAAACTTACAATAACCGCACTTTCCGTACGCATTCTACCGGTAGTTTCGGTCGGAACATGTTACATACATTACCTATAATCATTTTGAATCGGAATTTCAACAATAAAAAGTTTTCAATTTTTTGCGAAAATGCCTGATGGTTACAAAATTCGAAACTTACAATAACCGCACTTTCCGTACGCATTCTACCGGTAGTTTCGGTCTGAACATGTTACATACATTACCTATAATCATTTTGAATCGGAATTTCAACAATAAAAAGTTTTAAATCTTTTGCGAAAATGCCGATGGTTAGCCTTACTTATTTTGAACGGATAAAATTTATTGTCACCGATTACGAATGTTTCGGTTATTTTGGGTTATTAATGTAAGTATGAGTAGATCAACGTTAAATTTGCTGCAATATGTCGCCTCATTCGCCTGCAATCCAAGTTCGATTACAAATGTGGTGAAATTTCAAAATTCGAAACTTACAATAACCGCACTTTCCGTACGCATTCTACCGGTAGTTTCGGTCTGAACATGTTACATACATTACCTATAATCATTTTGAATCGGAATTTCAACAATAAAAAGTTTTCAATTTTTTGCGAAAATGCCTGATGGTTAGCCTTACTTATTTTGAACGGATAAAATTTATTGTCACCGATTACGAATGTTTCGGTTATTTTGGGTTATTAATGTAAGTATGAGTAGATCAACGTTAAATTTGCTGCAATATGTCGCCTCATTCGCCTGCAATCCAAGTTCGATTACAAATGTGGTGAAATTTCAAAATTCGAAACTTACAATAACCGCACTTTCCGTACGCATTCTACCGGTAGTTTCGGTCTGAACATGTTACATACATTACCTATAATCATTTTGAATCGGAATTTCAACAATAAAAAGTTTTCAATTTTTGCGAAAATGCCTGATGGTTAGCCTTACTTATTTTGAACGGATAAAATTTATTGTCACCGATTACGAATGTTTCGGTTATTTTGGGTTATTAATGTAAGTATGAGTAGATCAACGTTAAATTTGCTGCAATATGTCGCCTCATTCGCCTGCAATCCAAGTTCGATTACAAATGTGGTGAAATTTCAAAATTCGAAACTTACAATAACCGCACTTTCCGTACGCATTCTACCGGTAGTTTCGGTCTGAACATGTTACATACATTACCTATAATCATTTTGAATCGGAATTTCAACAATAAAAAGTTTTCAATTTTTTGCGAAAATGCCTGATGGTTAGCCTTACTTATTTTGAACGGATAAAATTTATTGTCACCGATTACGAATGTTTCGGTTATTTTGGGTTATTAATGTAAGTATGAGTAGATCAACGTTAAATTTGCTGCAATATGTCGCCTCATTCGCCTGCAATCCAAGTTCGATTACAAATGTGGTGAAATTTCAAAATTCGAAACTTACAATAACCGCACTTTCCGTACGCATTCTACCGGTAGTTTCGGTCTGAATATGTTACATACATTACCTATAATCATTTTGAATCGGAATTTCAACAATAAAAAGTTTTCAATTTTTTGCGAAAATGCCTGATGGTTAGCCTTACTTATTTTGAACGGATAAAATTTATTGTCACCGATTACGAATGTTTCGGTTATTTTGGGTTATTAATGTAAGTATGAGTAGATCAACGTTAAATTTGCTGCAATATGTCGCCTCATTCGCCTGCAATCCAAGTTCGATTACAAATGTGGTGAAATTTCAAAATTCGAAACTTACAATAACCGCACTTTCCGTACGCATTCTACCGGTAGTTTCGGTCTGAACATGTTACATACATTACCTATAATCATTTTGAATCGGAATTTCAACAATAAAAAGTTTTCAATTTTTTGCGAAAATGCCTGATGTTAGCCTTACTTATTTTGAACGGATAAAATTTATTGTCACCGATTACGAATGTTTCGGTTATTTTGGGTTATTAATGTAAGTATGAGTAGATCAACGTTAAATTTGCTGCAATATGTCGCCTCATTCGCCTGCAATCCAAGTTCGATTACAAATGTGGTGAAATTTCAAAATTCGAAACTTACACTAACCGGACTTTCCGTACGCCTTCTACCGGTAGTTTCGGTCTGAACATGTTACATACATTACCTATAATCTTTTTGAACCGGAATTTCAACAATAAAAAGTTTTCAATTTTTTGCGAAAATGCCTGATGAGCCTTACTTATTTTGAACGGATAAAATTTATTGTCACCGATTACGAATGTTTCGGTTATTTTGGGTTATTAATGTAAGTATGAGTAGATCAACGTTAAATTTGCTGCAATATGTCGCCTCATTCGCCTGCAATCCAAGTTCGATTACAAATGTGGTGAAATTTCAAAATTCGAAACTTACAATAACCGGACTTTCCGTACGCATTCTACCGGTAGTTTCGGTCTGAACATGTTACATACATTACCTATAATCTTTTTGAACCGGAATTTCAACAATAAAAAGTTTTCAATTTTTTGCGAAAATGCCTGATGGTTAGCCTTACTTATTTTGAACGGATAAAATTTATTGTCACCGATTACGAATGTTTCGGTTATTTTGGGTTATTAATGTAATTTTGAGTAGATCAACGTTAAATTTGCTGCAATATGTCGCCTCATTCGCCTGCAATCCAAGTTCGATTACAAATGTGGTGAAATTTCAAAATTCGAAACTTACAATAACCGCACTTTCCGTACGCATTCTACCGGTAGTTTCGGTCTGAACATGTTACATACATTACCTATAATCATTTTGAATCGGAATTTCAACACTAAAAAGTTTTCAATTTTTGCGAAAATGCCTGATGGTTAGCCTTACTTATTTTGAACGGATAAAATTTATTGTCACCGATTACGAATGTTTCGGTTATTTTGGGTTATTAATGTAAGTATGAGTAGATCAACGTTAAATTTGCTGCAATATGTCGCCTCATTCGCCTGCAATCCAAGTTCGATTACAAATGTGGTGAAATTTCAAAATTCGAAACTTACAATAACCGGACTTTCCGTACGCATTCTACCGGTAGTTTCGGTCTGAACATGTTACATACATTACCTATAATCTTTTTGAACCGGAATTTCAACAATAAAAAGTTTTCAATTTTTTGCGAAAATGCCTGATGTTAGCCTTACTTATTTTGAACGGATAAAATTTATTGTCACCGATTACGAATGTTTCGGTTATTTTGGGTTATTAATGTAAGTATGAGTAGATCAACGTTAAATTTGCTGCAATATGTCGCCTCATTCGCCTGCAATCCAAGTTCGATTACAAATGTGGTGAAATTTCAAAATTCGAAACTTACACTAACCGGACTTTCCGTACGCCTTCTACCGGTAGTTTCGGTCTGAACATGTTACATACATTACCTATAATCTTTTTGAACCGGAATTTCAACAATAAAAAGTTTTCAATTTTTTGCGAAAATGCCTGATGAGCCTTACTTATTTTGAACGGATAAAATTTATTGTCACCGATTACGAATGTTTCGGTTATTTTGGGTTATTAATGTAAGTATGAGTAGATCAACGTTAAATTTGCTGCAATATGTCGCCTCATTCGCCTGCAATCCAAGTTCGATTACAAATGTGGTGAAATTTCAAAATTCGAAACTTACAATAACCGGACTTTCCGTACGCATTCTACCGGTAGTTTCGGTCTGAACATGTTACATACATTACCTATAATCTTTTTGAACCGGAATTTCAACAATAAAAAGTTTTCAATTTTTTGCGAAAATGCCTGATGGTTAGCCTTACTTATTTTGAACGGATAAAATTTATTGTCACCGATTACGAATGTTTCGGTTATTTTGGGTTATTAATGTAATTTTGAGTAGATCAACGTTAAATTTGCTGCAATATGTCGCCTCATTCGCCTGCAATCCAAGTTCGATTAAAAATGTTGTGAAATTTCAAAATTCGAAACTTACAATAACCGCACTTTCCGTACGCATTCTACCGGTAGTTTCGGTCTGAACATGTTACATATATTACCTATAATCTTTTTGAACCGGAATTTCAACAATAAAAAGTTTTCAATTTTTTGCGAAAATGCCTGATGGTTAGCCTTACTTATTTTGAACGGATAAAATTTATTGTCACCGATTACGAATGTTTCGGTTATTTCGGGTTATTAATGTAAGTATGAGTAGATCAACGTTAAATTTGCTGCAATATGTCGCCTCATTCGCCTGCAATCCAAGTTCGATTAAAAATGTTGTGAAATTTCAAAATTCGAAACTTACACTAACCGGACTTTCCGTACGCCTTCTACCGGTAGTTTCGGTCTGAACATGTTACATACATTACCTATAATCTTTTTGAACCGGAATTTCAACAATAAAAAGTTTTCAATTTTTTGCGAAAATGCCTGATGGTTAGCCTTACTTATTTTGAACGGATAAAATTTATTGTCACCGATTACGAATGTTTCGGTTATTTTGGGTTATTAATGTAAGTATGAGTAGATCAACGTTAAATTTGCTGCAATATGTCGCCTCATTCGCCTGCAATCCAAGTTCGATTATAAATGTGGTGAAATTTCAAAATTCGAAACTTACACTAACCGGACTTTCCGTACGCCTTCTACCGGTAGTTTCGGTCTGAACATGTTACATACATTACCTATAATCTTTTTGAACCGGAATTTCAACAATAAAAAGTTTTCAATTTTTTGCGATAATGCCTGATGGTTAGCCTTACTTATTTTGAACGGATAAAATTTATTGTCACCGATTACGAATGTTTCGGTTATTTTGGGTTATTAATGTAAGTATGAGTAGATCAACGTTAAATTTGCTGCAATATGTCGCCTCATTCGCCTGCAATCCAAGTTCGATTACAAATGTGGTGAAATTTCAAAATTCGAAACTTACAATAACCGGACTTTCCGTACGCATTCTACCGGTAGTTTCGGTCTGAACATGTTACATACATTACCTATAATCTTTTTGAACCGGAATTTCAACAATAAAAAGTTTTCAATTTTTTGCGAAAATGCCTGATGTTAGCCTTACTTATTTTGAACGGATAAAATTTATTGTCACCGATTACGAATGTTTCGGTTATTTTGGGTTATTAATGTAAGTATGAGTAGATCAACGTTAAATTTGCTGCAATATGTCGCCTCATTCGCCTGCAATCCAAGTTCGATTATAAATGTGGTGAAATTTCAAAATTCGAAACTTACACTAACCGGACTTTCCGTACGCCTTCTACCGGTAGTTTCGGTCTGAACATGTTACATACATTACCTATAATCTTTTTGAACCGGAATTTCAACAATAAAAAGTTTTCAATTTTTTGCGAAAATGCCTGATGTTAGCCTTACTTATTTTGAACGGATAAAATTTATTGTCACCGATTACGAATGTTTCGGTTATTTTGGGTTATTAATGTAAGTATGAGTAGATCAACGTTAAATTTGCTGCAATATGTCGCCTCATTCGCCTGCAATCCAAGTTCGATTACAAATGTGGTGAAATTTCAAAATTCGAAACTTACACTAACCGGACTTTCCGTACGCCTTCTACCGGTAGTTTCGGTCTGAACATGTTACATACATTACCTATAATCTTTTTGAACCGGAATTTCAAAAATAAAAAGTTTTCAATTTTTTGCGAAAATGCCTGATGAGCCTTACTTATTTTGAACGGATAAAATTTTTTGTCACCGATTACGAATGTTTCGGTTATTTTGGGTTATTAATGTAAGTATGAGCAGATCAACGTTAAATTTGCTGCAATATGTCGCCTCATTCGCCTGCAATCCAAGTTTGATTACAAATGTGGTGAAATTTCAAAATTCGAAACTTACAATAACCGGACTTTCCGTACGCATTCTACCGGTAGTTTCGGTCTGAACATGTTACATACATTACCTATAATCTTTTTGAACCGGAATTTCAACAATAAAAAGTTTTCAATTTTTTGCGAAAATGCCTGGTGGTTGTTAGCCTTACTTATTTTGAACGGATAAAATTTATTGTCACCGATTACGAATGTTTCGGTTATTTTGGGTTATTAATGTAAGTATGAGTAGATCAACGTTAAATTTGCTGCAATATGTCGCTTCATTCGCCTGCAATCCAAGTTCGATTACAAATGTGGTGAAATTTCAAAATTCGAAACTTACAATAACCGCACTTTCCGTACGCATTCTACCGGTAGTTTCGGTCTGAACATGTTACATACATTACCTATAATCATTTTGAACCGGAGTTTCAACAATAAAATTTTTCAATTTTTTGCGAAAATGCCTGATAGTCAGCCTTACTTATTTTGAACGGATACAATTTATTGTCACCGATTACGAATGTTTCGGTTATTTTGGGTTATTAATGTAAGTATGAGTAGATCAACGTTAAATTTGCTGCAATATGTCGCCTCATTCGCCTGCAATCCAAGTTTGATTACAAATGTGGTGAAATTTCAAAATTCGAAACTTACAATAACCGGACTTTCCGTACGCATTCTACCGGTAGTTTCGGTCTGAACATGTTACATACATTACCTATAATCTTTTTGAACCGGAATTTCAACAATAAAAAGTTTTCAATTTTTTGCGAAAATGCCTGATGGTTGTTAGCCTTACTTATTTTGAACGGATAAAATTTATTGTCACCGATTACGAATGTTTCGGTTATTTTGGGTTATTAATGTAAGTATGAGTAGATCAACGTTAAATTTGCTGCAATATGTCGCCTCATTCGCCTGCAATCCAAGTTTGATTACAAATGTGGTGAAATTTCAAAATTCGAAACTTACAATAACCGGACTTTCCGTACGCATTCTACCAGTAGTTTCGGTCTGAACATGTTACATACATTACCTATAATCATTTTGAATCGGAATTTCAACAATAAAAAGTTTTCAATTTTTTGCGAAAATGCCTGATGTTAGCCTTACTTATTTTGAACGGATAAAATTTATTGTCACCGATTACGAATGTTTCGGTTATTTTGGGTTATTAATGTAAGTATGAGTAGATCAACGTTAAATTTGCTGCAATATGCCGCCTCATTCGCCTGCAATCCAAGTTCGATTACAAATGTGGTGAAATTTCAAAATTCGAAACTTACAATAACCGCACTTTCCGTACGCATTCTACCGGTAGTTTCGGTCTGAACATGTTACATACATTACCTATAATCATTTTGAATCGGAATTTCAACAATAAAAAGTTTTCAATTTTTTGCGAAAATGCCTGATGGTTACAAAATTCGAAACTTACAATAACCGCACTTTCCGTACGCATTCTACCGGTAGTTTCGGTCTGAACATGTTACATACATTACCTATAATCAATTTGAATCGGAATTTCAACAATAAAAAGTTTTCAATTTTTTGCGAAAATGCCTGATGTTAGCCTTACTTATTTTGAACGGATAAAATTTATTGTCACCGATTACGAATGTTTCGGTTATTTTGGGTTATTAATGTAAGTATGAGTAGATCAACGTTAAATTTGCTGCAATATGTCGCCTCATTCGCCTGCAATCCAAGTTCGATTACAAATGTGGTGAAATTTCAAAATTCGAAACTTACAATAACCGCACTTTCCGTACGCATTCTACCGGTAGTTTCGGTCTGAACATGTTACATACATTACCTATAATCATTTTGAATCGGAATTTCAACAATAAAAAGTTTTCAATTTTTTGCGAAAATGCCTGATGGTTAGCCTTACTTATTTTGAACGGATAAAATTTATTGTCACCGATTACGAATGTTTCGGTTATTTTGGGTTATTAATGTAAGTATGAGTAGATCAACGTTAAATTTGCTGCAATATGTCGCCTCATTCGCCTGCAATCCAAGTTCGATTACAAATGTGGTGAAATTTCAAAATTCGAAACTTACAATAACCGCACTTTCCGTACGCATTCTACCGGTAGTTTCGGTCTGAACATGTTACATACATTACCTATAATCATTTTGAATCGGAATTTCAACAATAAAAAGTTTTCAATTTTTTGCGAAAATGCCTGATGGTTACAAAATTCGAAACTTACAATAACCGCACTTTCCGTACGCATTCTACCGGTAGTTTCGGTCTGAACATGTTACATACGTACGTATACATTACCTATAATTACATTACCTATAATTACCTATAATCATTACCTATACCTATTACCCGTATACATTACCTATAATCATTTTGAATCGGAATTTCAACAATAAAAAGTTTTAAATCTTTTGCGAAAATGCCGATGGTTAGCCTTACTTATTTTGAACGGATAAAATTTATTGTCACCGATTACGAATGTTTCGGTTATTTTGGGTTATTAATGTAAGTATGAGTAGATCAACGTTAAATTTGCTGCAATATGTCGCCTCATTCGCCTGCAATCCAAGTTCGATTACAAATGTGGTGAAATTTCAAAATTCGAAACTTACAATAACCGCACTTTCCGTACGCATTCTACCGGTAGTTTCGGTCTGAACATGTTACATACATTACCTATAATCATTTTGAACCGGAATTTTAACACTAAAAAGTTTTCAATTTTTTCAAAAATGCCTGATGGTTAGCCTTACTTATTTTGAACGGATAAAATTTATTGTCACCGATTACGAATGTTTCGGTTATTTTGGGTTATTAATGTAAGTATGAGTAGATCAACGTTAAATTTGCTGCAATATGTCGCCTCATTCGCCTGCAATCCAAGTTCGATTACAAATGTGGTGAAATTTCAAAATTCGAAACTTACAATAACCGCACTTTCCGTACGCATTCTACCGGTAGTTTCGGTCTGAACATGTTACATACATTACCTATAATCATTTTGAATCGGAATTTCAACAATAAAAAGTTTTCAATTTTTTGCGAAAATGCCTGATGGTTACAAAATTCGAAACTTACAATAACCGCACTTTCCGTACGCATTCTACCGGTAGTTTCGGTCTGAACATGTTACATACATTACCTATAATCATTTTGAATCGGAATTTCAACAATAAAAAGTTTTAAATCTTTTGCGAAAATGCCGATGGTTAGCCTTACTTATTTTGAACGGATAAAATTTATTGTCACCGATTACGAATGTTTCGGTTATTTTGGGTTATTAATGTAAGTATGAGTAGATCAACGTTAAATTTGCTGCAATATGTCGCCTCATTCGCCTGCAATCCAAGTTCGATTACAAATGTGGTGAAATTTCAAAATTCGAAACTTACAATAACCGCACTTTCCGTACGCATTCTACCGGTAGTTTCGGTCTGAACATGTTACATACATTACCTATAATCATTTTGAATCGGAATTTCAACAATAAAAAGTTTTCAATTTTTGCGAAAATGCCTGATGGTTAGCCTTACTTATTTTGAACGGATAAAATTTATTGTCACCGATTACGAATGTTTCGGTTATTTTGGGTTATTAATGTAAGTATGAGTAGATCAACGTTAAATTTGCTGCAATATGTCGCCTCATTCGCCTGCAATCCAAGTTCGATTACAAATGTGGTGAAATTTCAAAATTCGAAACTTACAATAACCGGACTTTCCGTACGCATTCTACCGGTAGTTTCGGTCTGAACATGTTACATACATTACCTACAATCTTTTTGAACCGGAATTTCAACAATAAAAAGTTTTCAATTTTTGCGAAAATGCCTGATGGTTAGCCTTACTTATTTTGAACGGATAAAATTTATTGTCACCGATTACGAATGTTTCGGTTATTTTGGGTTATTAATGTAAGTATGAGTAGATCAACGTTAAATTTGCTGCAATATGTCGCCTCATTCGCCTGCAATCCAAGTTCGATTACAAATGTGGTGAAATTTCAAAATTCGAAACTAACAATAACCGCACTTTCCGTACGCCTTCTACCGGTAGTTTCGGTCTGAACATGTTACATACATTACCTACAATCTTTTTGAACCGGAATTTCAACAATAAAAAGTTTTCAATTTTTTGCGAAAATGCCTGATGTTAGCCTTACTTATTTTGAACGGATAAAATTTATTGTCACCGATTACGAATGTTTCGGTTATTTTGGGTTATTAATGTAAGTATGAGTAGATCAACGTTAAATTTGCTGCAATATGTCGCCTCATTCGCCTGCAATCCAAGTTCGATTACAAATGTGGTGAAATTTCAAAATTCGAAACTTACACTAACCGGACTTTTCGTACGCCTTCTACCGGTAGTTTCGGTCTGAACATGTTACATACATTACCTATAATCTTTTTGAACCGGAATTTCAACAATAAAAAGTTTTCAATTTTTTGCGAAAATGCCTGATGTTAGCCTTACTTATTTTGAACGGATAAAATTTATTGTCACCGATTACGAATGTTTCGGTTATTTTGGGTTATTAATGTAAGTATGAGTAGATCAACGTTAAATTTGCTGCAATATGTCGCCTCATTCGCCTGCAATCCAAGTTCGATTACAAATGTGGTGAAATTTCAAAATTCGAAACTTACAATAACCGGACTTTCCGTACGCATTCTACCGGTAGTTTCGGTCTGAACATGTTACATACATTACCTACAATCTTTTTGAACCGGAATTTCAACAATAAAAAGTTTTCAATTTTTTGCGAAAATGCCTGATGGTTAGCCTTACTTATTTTGAACGGATAAAATTTATTGTCACCGATTACGAATGTTTCGGTTATTTTGGGTTATTAATGTAAGTATGAGTAGATCAACGTTAAATTTGCTGCAATATGTCGCCTCATTCGCCTGCAATCCAAGTTCGATTATAAATGTGGTGAAATTTCAAAATTCGAAACTTACACTAACCGGACTTTCCGTACGCCTTCTACCGGTAGTTTCGGTCTGAACATGTTACATACATTACCTATAATCTTTTTGAACCGGAATTTCAACAATAAAAAGTTTTCAATTTTTTGCGAAAATGCCTGATGTTAGCCTTACTTATTTTGAACGGATAAAATTTATTGTCACCGATTACGAATGTTTCGGTTATTTTGGGTTATTAATGTAAGTATGAGTAGATCAACGTTAAATTTGCTGCAATATGTCGCCTCATTCGCCTGCAATCCAAGTTCGATTACAAATGTGGTGAAATTTCAAAATTCGAAACTTACACTAACCGGACTTTCCGTACGCCTTCTACCGGTAGTTTCGGTCTGAACATGTTACATACATTACCTATAATCTTTTTGAACCGGAATTTCAACAATAAAAAGTTTTCAATTTTTTGCGAAAATGCCTGATGTTAGCCTTACTTATTTTGAACGGATAAAATTTATTGTCACCGATTACGAATGTTTCGGTTATTTTGGGTTATTAATGTAAGTATGAGTAGATCAACGTTAAATTTGCTGCAATATGTCGCCTCATTCGCCTGCAATCCAAGTTCGATTACAAATGTGGTGAAATTTCAAAATTCGAAACTTACAATAACCGGACTTTCCGTACGCATTCTACCGGTAGTTTCGGTCTGAACATGTTACATACATTACCTACAATCTTTTTGAACCGGAATTTCAACAATAAAAAGTTTTCAATTTTTTGCGAAAATGCCTGATGGTTAGCCTTACTTATTTTGAACGGATAAAATTTATTGTCACCGATTACGAATGTTTCGGTTATTTTGGGTTATTAATGTAAGTATGAGTAGATCAACGTTAAATTTGCTGCAATATGTCGCCTCATTCGCCTGCAATCCAAGTTCGATTATAAATGTGGTGAAATTTCAAAATTCGAAACTTACACTAACCGGACTTTCCGTACGCCTTCTACCGGTAGTTTCGGTCTGAACATGTTACATACATTACCTATAATCTTTTTGAACCGGAATTTCAACAATAAAAAGTTTTCAATTTTTTGCGAAAATGCCTGATGGTTAGCCTTACTTATTTTGAACGGATAAAATTTATTGTCACCGATTACGAATGTTTCGGTTATTTTGGGTTATTAATGTAAGTATGAGTAGATCAACGTTAAATTTGCTGCAATATGTCGCCTCATTCGCCTGCAATCCAAGTTCGATTACAAATGTGGTGAAATTTCAAAATTCGAAACTTACACTAACCGGAATTTCCGTACGCCTTCTACCGGTAGTTTCGGTCTGAACATGTTACATACATTACCTATAATCTTTTTGAACCGGAATTTCAACAATAAAAAGTTTTCAATTTTTTGCGAAAATGCCTGATGTTAGCCTTACTTATTTTGAACGGATAAAATTTATTGTCACCGATTACGAATGTTTCGGTTATTTTGGGTTATTAATGTAAGTATGAGTAGATCAACGTTAAATTTGCTGCAATATGTCGCCTCATTCGCCTGCAATCCAAGTTCGATTACAAATGTGGTGAAATTTCAAAATTCGAAACTTACAATAACCGGACTTTCCGTACGCATTCTACCGGTAGTTTCGGTCTGAACATGTTACATACATTACCTACAATCTTTTTGAACCGGAATTTCAACAATAAAAAGTTTTCAATTTTTTGCGAAAATGCCTGATGGTTAGCCTTACTTATTTTGAACGGATAAAATTTATTGTCACCGATTACGAATGTTTCGGTTATTTTGGGTTATTAATGTAAGTATGAGTAGATCAACGTTAAATTTGCTGCAATATGTCGCCTCATTCGCCTGCAATCCAAGTTCGATTATAAATGTGGTGAAATTTCAAAATTCGAAACTTACACTAACCGGACTTTCCGTACGCATTCTACCGGTAGTTTCGGTCTGAACATGTTACATACATTACCTATAATCTTTTTGAACCGGAATTTCAACAATAAAAAGTTTTCAATTTTTTGCGAAAATGCCTGATGGTTGTTAGCCTTACTTATTTTGAACGGATAAAATTTATTGTCACCGATTACGAATGTTTCGGTTATTTTGGGTTATTAATGTAAGTATGAGTAGATCAACGTTAAATTTGCTGCAATATGTCGCCTCATTCGCCTGCAATCCAAGTTCGATTACAAATGTGGTGAAATTTCAAAATTCGAAACTTACACTAACCGGACTTTCCGTACGCCTTCTACCGGTAGTTTCGGTCTGAACATGTTACATACATTACCTATAATCTTTTTGAACCGGAATTTCAACAATAAAAAGTTTTCAATTTTTTGCGAAAATGCCTGATGTTAGCCTTACTTATTTTGAACGGATAAAATTTATTGTCACCGATTACGAATGTTTCGGTTATTTTGGGTTATTAATGTAAGTATGAGTAGATCAACGTTAAATTTGCTGCAATATGTCGCCTCATTCGCCTGCAATCCAAGTTCGATTATAAATGTGGTGAAATTTCAAAATTCGAAACTTACACTAACCGGACTTTCCGTACGCATTCTACCGGTAGTTTCGGTCTGAACATGTTACATACATTACCTATAATCTTTTTGAACCGGAATTTCAACAATAAAAAGTTTTCAATTTTTTGCGAAAATGCCTGATGGTTGTTAGCCTTACTTATTTTGAACGGATAAAATTTATTGTCACCGATTACGAATGTTTCGGTTATTTTGGGTTATTAATGTAAGTATGAGTAGATCAACGTTAAATTTGCTGCAATATGTCGCTTCATTCGCCTGCAATCCAAGTTCGATTACAAATGTGGTGAAATTTCAAAATTCGAAACTTACAATAACCGCACTTTCCGTACGCATTCTACCGGTAGTTTCGGTCTGAACATGTTACATACATTACCTATAATCATTTTGAACCGGAGTTTCAACAATAAAATTTTTCAATTTTTTGCGAAAATGCCTGATGGTTAGCCTTACTTATTTTGAACGGATACAATTTATTGTCACCGATTACGAATGTTTCGGTTATTTTGGGTTATTAATGTAAGTATGAGTAGATCAACGTTAAATTTGCTGAATATGTCGCCTCATTCGCCTGCAATCCAAGTTCGATTACAAATGTGGTGAAATTTCAAAATTCGAAACTTACAATAACCGCACTTTCCGAACGCATTCTACCGGTAGTTTCGGTCTGAACATGTTACATACATTACCTATAATCTTTTTGAACCGGAATTTCAACAATAAAAAGTTTTCAATTTTTTGCGAAAATGCCTGATGGTTGTTAGCCTTACTTATTTTGAACGGATACAATTTATTGTCACCGATTACGAATGTTTCGGTTATTTTGGGTTATTAATGTAAGTATGAGTAGATCAACGTTAAATTTGCTGCAATATGTCGCCTCATTCGCCTGCAATCCAAGTTCGATTACAAATGTGGTGAAATTTCAAAATTCGAAACTTACAATAACCGCACTTTCCGTACGCATTCTACCGGTAGTTTCGGTCTGAACATGTTACATACATTACCTATAATCATTTTGAATCGGAATTTCAACAATAAAAAGTTTTCAATTTTTGCGAAAATGCCTGATGGTTAGCCTTACTTATTTTGAACGGATACAATTTATTGTCACCGATTACGAATGTTTCGGTTATTTTGGGTTATTAATGTAAGTATGAGTAGATCAACGTTAAATTTGCTGCAATATGTCGCCTCATTCGCCTGCAATCCAAGTTCGATTACAAATGTGGTGAAATTTCAAAATTCGAAACTTACAATAACCGCACTTTCCGTACGCTTTCTACCGGTAGTTTCGGTCTGAACATGTTACATACATTACCTATAATCATTTTGAATCGGAATTTCAACAATAAAAAGTTTTCAATTTTTGCGAAAATGCCTGATGGTTAGCCTTACTTATTTTGAACGGATACAATTTATTGTCACCGATTACGAATGTTTCGGTTATTTTGGGTTATTAATGTAAGTATGAGTAGATCAACGTTAAATTTGCTGCAATATGTCGCCTCATTCGCCTGCAATCCAAGTTCGATTACAAATGTGGTGAAATTTCAAAATTCGAAACTTACAATAACCGCACTTTCCGTACGCATTCTACCGGTAGTTTCGGTCTGAACATGTAACATACATTACCTATAATCATTTTGAATCGGAATTTCAACAATAAAAAGTTTTCAATTTTTTGCGAAAATGCCTGATGTTAGCCTTACTTATTTTGAACGGATAAAATTTATTGTCACCGATTACGAATGTTTCGGTTATTTTGGGTTATTAATGTAAGTATGAGTAGATCAACGTTAAATTTGCTGCAATATGTCGCCTCATTCGCCTGCAATCCAAGTTCGATTACAAATGTGGTGAAATTTCAAAATTCGAAACTTACAATAACCGCACTTTCCGTACGCATTCTACCGGTAGTTTCGGTCTGAACATGTTACATACATTACCTATAATCATTTTGAATCGGAATTTCAACAATAAAAAGTTTTCAATTTTTGGGAAAATGCCTGATGGTTAGCCTTACTTATTTTGAACGGATACAATTTATTGTCACCGATTACGAATGTTTCGGTTATTTTGGGTTATTAATGTAAGTATGAGTAGATCAACGTTAAATTTGCTGCAATATGTCGCCTCATTCGCCTGCAATCCAAGTTCGATTACAAATGTGGTGAAATTTCAAAATTCGAAACTTACAATAACCGCACTTTCCGTACGCATTCTACCGGTAGTTTCGGTCTGAACATGTTACATACATTACCTATAATCATTTTGAATCGGAATTTCAACAATAAAAAGTTTTCAATTTTTTGCGAAAATGCCTGATGGTTAGCCTTACTTATTTTGAACGGATAAAATTTATTGTCACCGATTACGAATGTTTCGGTTATTTTGGGTTATTAATGTAAGTATGAGTAGATCAACGTTAAATTTGCTGCAATATGTCGCCTCATTCGCCTGCAATCCAAGTTCGATTACAAATGTGGTGAAATTTCAAAATTCGAAACTTACAATAACCGCACTTTCCGTACGCATTCTACCGGTAGTTTCGGTCTGAACATGTTACATACATTACCTACAATCTTTTTGAACCGGAATTTCAACAATAAAAAGTTTTCAATTTTTTGCGAAAATGCCTGATGGTTAGCCTTACTTATTTTGAACGGATAAAATTTATTGTCACCGATTACGAATGTTTCGGTTATTTTGGGTTATTAATGTAAGTATGAGTAGATCAACGTTAAATTTGCTGCAATATGTCGCCTCATTCGCCTGCAATCCAAGTTCGATTATAAATGTGGTGAAATTTCAAAATTCGAAACTTACACTAACCGGACTTTCCGTACGCATTCTACCGGTAGTTTCGGTCTGAACATGTTACATACATTACCTATAATCTTTTTGAACCGGAATTTCAACAATAAAAAGTTTTCAATTTTTTGCGAAAATGCCTGATGGTTGTTAGCCTTACTTATTTTGAACGGATAAAATTTATTGTCACCGATTACGAATGTTTCGGTTATTTTGGGTTATTAATGTAAGTATGAGTAGATCAACGTTAAATTTGCTGCAATATGTCGCCTCATTCGCCTGCAATCCAAGTTCGATTACAAATGTGGTGAAATTTCAAAATTCGAAACTTACACTAACCGGACTTTCCGTACGCCTTCTACCGGTAGTTTCGGTCTGAACATGTTACATACATTACCTATAATCTTTTTGAACCGGAATTTCAACAATAAAAAGTTTTCAATTTTTTGCGAAAATGCCTGATGTTAGCCTTACTTATTTTGAACGGATAAAATTTATTGTCACCGATTACGAATGTTTCGGTTATTTTGGGTTATTAATGTAAGTATGAGTAGATCAACGTTAAATTTGCTGCAATATGTCGCCTCATTCGCCTGCAATCCAAGTTCGATTATAAATGTGGTGAAATTTCAAAATTCGAAACTTACACTAACCGGACTTTCCGTACGCATTCTACCGGTAGTTTCGGTCTGAACATGTTACATACATTACCTATAATCTTTTTGAACCGGAATTTCAACAATAAAAAGTTTTCAATTTTTTGCGAAAATGCCTGATGGTTGTTAGCCTTACTTATTTTGAACGGATAAAATTTATTGTCACCGATTACGAATGTTTCGGTTATTTTGGGTTATTAATGTAAGTATGAGTAGATCAACGTTAAATTTGCTGCAATATGTCGCTTCATTCGCCTGCAATCCAAGTTCGATTACAAATGTGGTGAAATTTCAAAATTCGAAACTTACAATAACCGCACTTTCCGTACGCATTCTACCGGTAGTTTCGGTCTGAACATGTTACATACATTACCTATAATCATTTTGAACCGGAGTTTCAACAATAAAATTTTTCAATTTTTTGCGAAAATGCCTGATGGTTAGCCTTACTTATTTTGAACGGATACAATTTATTGTCACCGATTACGAATGTTTCGGTTATTTTGGGTTATTAATGTAAGTATGAGTAGATCAACGTTAAATTTGCTGAATATGTCGCCTCATTCGCCTGCAATCCAAGTTCGATTACAAATGTGGTGAAATTTCAAAATTCGAAACTTACAATAACCGCACTTTCCGAACGCATTCTACCGGTAGTTTCGGTCTGAACATGTTACATACATTACCTATAATCTTTTTGAACCGGAATTTCAACAATAAAAAGTTTTCAATTTTTTGCGAAAATGCCTGATGGTTGTTAGCCTTACTTATTTTGAACGGATACAATTTATTGTCACCGATTACGAATGTTTCGGTTATTTTGGGTTATTAATGTAAGTATGAGTAGATCAACGTTAAATTTGCTGCAATATGTCGCCTCATTCGCCTGCAATCCAAGTTCGATTACAAATGTGGTGAAATTTCAAAATTCGAAACTTACAATAACCGCACTTTCCGTACGCATTCTACCGGTAGTTTCGGTCTGAACATGTTACATACATTACCTATAATCATTTTGAATCGGAATTTCAACAATAAAAAGTTTTCAATTTTTGCGAAAATGCCTGATGGTTAGCCTTACTTATTTTGAACGGATACAATTTATTGTCACCGATTACGAATGTTTCGGTTATTTTGGGTTATTAATGTAAGTATGAGTAGATCAACGTTAAATTTGCTGCAATATGTCGCCTCATTCGCCTGCAATCCAAGTTCGATTACAAATGTGGTGAAATTTCAAAATTCGAAACTTACAATAACCGCACTTTCCGTACGCTTTCTACCGGTAGTTTCGGTCTGAACATGTTACATACATTACCTATAATCATTTTGAATCGGAATTTCAACAATAAAAAGTTTTCAATTTTTGCGAAAATGCCTGATGGTTAGCCTTACTTATTTTGAACGGATACAATTTATTGTCACCGATTACGAATGTTTCGGTTATTTTGGGTTATTAATGTAAGTATGAGTAGATCAACGTTAAATTTGCTGCAATATGTCGCCTCATTCGCCTGCAATCCAAGTTCGATTACAAATGTGGTGAAATTTCAAAATTCGAAACTTACAATAACCGCACTTTCCGTACGCATTCTACCGGTAGTTTCGGTCTGAACATGTAACATACATTACCTATAATCATTTTGAATCGGAATTTCAACAATAAAAAGTTTTCAATTTTTTGCGAAAATGCCTGATGTTAGCCTTACTTATTTTGAACGGATAAAATTTATTGTCACCGATTACGAATGTTTCGGTTATTTTGGGTTATTAATGTAAGTATGAGTAGATCAACGTTAAATTTGCTGCAATATGTCGCCTCATTCGCCTGCAATCCAAGTTCGATTACAAATGTGGTGAAATTTCAAAATTCGAAACTTACAATAACCGCACTTTCCGTACGCATTCTACCGGTAGTTTCGGTCTGAACATGTTACATACATTACCTATAATCATTTTGAATCGGAATTTCAACAATAAAAAGTTTTCAATTTTTGCGAAAATGCCTGATGGTTAGCCTTACTTATTTTGAACGGATACAATTTATTGTCACCGATTACGAATGTTTCGGTTATTTTGGGTTATTAATGTAAGTATGAGTAGATCAACGTTAAATTTGCTGCAATATGTCGCCTCATTCGCCTGCAATCCAAGTTCGATTACAAATGTGGTGAAATTTCAAAATTCGAAACTTACAATAACCGCACTTTCCGTACGCATTCTACCGGTAGTTTCGGTCTGAACATGTTACATACATTACCTATAATCATTTTGAATCGGAATTTCAACAATAAAAAGTTTTCAATTTTTTGCGAAAATGCCTGATGGTTAGCCTTACTTATTTTGAACGGATAAAATTTATTGTCACCGATTACGAATGTTTCGGTTATTTTGGGTTATTAATGTAAGTATGAGTAGATCAACGTTAAATTTGCTGCAATATGTCGCCTCATTCGCCTGCAATCCAAGTTCGATTACAAATGTGGTGAAATTTCAAAATTCGAAACTTACAATAACCGCACTTTCCGTACGCATTCTACCGGTAGTTTCGGTCTGAACATGTTACATACATTACCTATAATCATTTTGAATCGGAATTTCAACAATAAAAAGTTTTCAATTTTTGCGAAAATGCCTGATGGTTAGCCTTACTTATTTTGAACGGATAAAATTTATTGTCACCGATTACGAATGTTTCGGTTATTTTGGGTTATTAATGTAAGTATGAGTAGATCAACGTTAAATTTGCTGCAATATGTCGCCTCATTCGCCTGCAATCCAAGTTCGATTACAAATGTGGTGAAATTTCAAAATTCGAAACTAACAATAACCGCACTTTCCGTACGCATTCTACCGGTAGTTTCGGTCTGAACATGTTACATACATTACCTACAATCTTTTTGAACCGGAATTTCAACAATAAAAAGTTTTCAATTTTTTGCGAAAATGCCTGATGGTTAGCCTTACTTATTTTGAACGGATAAAATTTATTGTCACCGATTACGAATGTTTCGGTTATTTTGGGTTATTAATGTAAGTATGAGTAGATCAACGTTAAATTTGCTGCAATATGTCGCCTCATTCGCCTGCAATCCAAGTTCGATTACAAATGTGGTGAAATTTCAAAATTCGAAACTTACAATAACCGCACTTTCCGTACGCATTCTACCGGTAGTTTCGGTCTGAACATGTTACATACATTACCTATAATCATTTTGAATCGGAATTTCAACAATAAAAAGTTTTCAATTTTTGCGAAAATGCCTGATGGTTAGCCTTACTTATTTTGAACGGATAAAATTTATTGTCACCGATTACGAATGTTTCGGTTATTTTGGGTTATTAATGTAAGTATGAGTAGATCAACGTTAAATTTGCTGCAATATGTCGCCTCATTCGCCTGCAATCCAAGTTCGATTACAAATGTGGTGAAATTTCAAAATTCGAAACTTACAATAACCGCACTTTCCGTACGCATTCTACCGGTAGTTTCGGTCTGAACATGTTACATACATTACCTATAATCATTTTGAACCGGAATTTCAACAATAAAAAGTTTTCAATTTTTGCGAAAATGCCTGATGTTAGCCTTACTTATTTTGAACGGATAAAATTTATTGTCACCGATTACGAATGTTTCGGTTATTTTGGGTTATTAATGTAAGTATGAGTAGATCAACGTTAAATTTGCTGCAATATGTCGCCTCATTCGCCTGCAATCCAAGTTCGATTACAAATGTGGTGAAATTTCAAAATTCGAAACTTACACTAACCGGACTTTCCGTACGCCTTCTACCGGTAGTTTCGGTCTGAACATGTTACATACATTACCTATAATCTTTTTGAACCGGAATTTCAACAATAAAAAGTTTTCAATTTTTTGCGAAAATGCCTGATGTTAGCCTTACTTATTTTGAACGGATAAAATTTATTGTCACCGATTACGAATGTTTCGGTTATTTTGGGTTATTAATGTAAGTATGAGTAGATCAACGTTAAATTTGCTGCAATATGTCGCCTCATTCGCCTGCAATCCAAGTTCGATTACAAATGTGGTGAAATTTCAAAATTCGAAACTTACAATAACCGGACTTTCCGTACGCATTCTACCGGTAGTTTCGGTCTGAACATGTTACATACATTACCTATAATCTTTTTGAACCGGAATTTCAACAATAAAAAGTTTTCAATTTTTTGCGAAAATGCCTGATGTTAGCCTTACTTATTTTGAACGGATAAAATTTATTGTCACCGATTACGAATGTTTCGGTTATTTTGGGTTATTAATGTAAGTATGAGTAGATCAACGTTAAATTTGCTGCAATATGTCGCCTCATTCGCCTGCAATCCAAGTTCGATTACAAATGTGGTGAAATTTCAAAATTCGAAACTTACACTAACCGGACTTTCCGTACGCCTTCTACCGGTAGTTTCGGTCTGAACATGTTACATACATTACCTATAATCTTTTTGAACCGGAATTTCAACAATAAAAAGTTTTCAATTTTTTGCGAAAATGCCTGATGGTTAGCCTTACTTATTTTGAACGGATAAAATTTATTGTCACCGATTACGAATGTTTCGGTTATTTTGGGTTATTAATGTAATTTTGAGTAGATCAACGTTAAATTTGCTGCAATATGTCGCCTCATTCGCCTGCAATCCAAGTTCGATTAAAAATGTTGTGAAATTTCAAAATTCGAAACTTACAATAACCGCACTTTCCGTAAGCATTCTACCGGTAGTTTCGGTCTGAACATGTTACATACATTACCTATAATCTTTTTGAACCGGAATTTCAACAATAAAAAGTTTTAAATTTTTTGCGAAAATGCCTGATGGTTAGCCTTACTTATTTTGAACGGATAAAATTTATTGTCACCGATTACGAATGTTTCGGTTATTTCGGGTTATTAATGTAAGTATGAGTAGATCAACGTTAAATTTGCTGCAATATGTCGCCTCATTCGCCTGCAATCCAAGTTCGATTAAAAATGTTGTGAAATTTCAAAATTCGAAACTTACACTAACCGGACTTTCCGTACGCCTTCTACCGGTAGTTTCGGTCTGAACATGTTACATACATTACCTATAATCTTTTTGAACCGGAATTTCAACAATAAAAAGTTTTCAATTTTTTGCGAAAATGCCTGATGTTAGCCTTACTTATTTTGAACGGATAAAATTTATTGTCACCGATTACGAATGTTTTGGTTATTTTGGGTTATTAATGTAAGTATGAGTAGATCAACGTTAAATTTGCTGCAATATTTCGCCTCATTCGCCTGCAATCCAAGTTCGATTACAAATGTGGTGAAATTTCAAAATTCGAAACTTACAATAACCGGACTTTCCGTACGCATTCTACCGGTAGTTTCGGTCTGAACATGTTACATACATTACCTATAATCTTTTTGAACCGGAATTTCAACAATAAAAAGTTTTCAATTTTTTGCGAAAATGCCTGATGGTTAGCCTTACTTATTTTGAACGGATAAAATTTATTGTCACCGATTACGAATGTTTCGGTTATTTTGGGTTATTAATGTAAGTATGAGTAGATCAACGTTAAATTTGCTGCAATATGTCGCCTCATTCGCCTGCAATCCAAGTTCGATTACAAATGTGGTGAAATTTCAAAATTCGAAACTTACAATAACCGGACTTTCCGTACGCATTCTACCGGTAGTTTCGGTCTGAACATGTTACATACATTACCTATAATCTTTTTGAACCGGAATTTCAACAATAAAAAGTTTTCAATTTTTTGCGAAAATGCCTGATGTTAGCCTTACTTATTTTGAACGGATAAAATTTATTGTCACCGATTACGAATGTTTCGGTTATTTTGGGTTATTAATGTAAGTATGAGTAGATCAACGTTAAATTTGCTGCAATATGTCGCCTCATTCGCCTGCAATCCAAGTTCGATTATAAATGTGGTGAAATTTCAAAATTCGAAACTTACACTAACCGGACTTTCCGTACGCCTTCTACCGGTAGTTTCGGTCTGAACATGTTACATACATTACCTATAATCTTTTTGAACCGGAATTTCAACAATAAAAAGTTTTCAATTTTTTGCGAAAATGCCTGATGTTAGCCTTACTTATTTTGAACGGATAAAATTTATTGTCACCGATTACGAATGTTTCGGTTATTTTGGGTTATTAATGTAAGTATGAGCAGATCAACGTTAAATTTGCTGCAATATGTCGCCTCATTCGCCTGCAATCCAAGTTCGATTAAAAATGTGGTGAAATTTCAAAATTCGAAACTTACAATAACCGCACTTTCCGTACGCATTCTACCGGTAGTTTCGGTCTGAACATGTTACATACATTACCTTTAATCATTTTTAACCGGAATTTCAACAATAAAAAGTTTTAAATTTTTTGCGAAAATGCCTGATGGTTAGCCTTACTTATTTTGAACGGATAAAATTTATTGTCACCGATTACGAATGTTTCGGTTATTTTGGGTTATTAATGTAAGTATGAGTAGATCAACGTTAAATTTGCTGCAATATGTCGCTTCATTCGCCTGCAATCCAAGTTCGATTACAAATGTGGTGAAATTTCAAAATTCGAAACTTACAATAACCGCACTTTCCGTACGCATTCTACCGGTAGTTTCGGTCTGAACATGTTACATACATTACCTATAATCATTTTGAACCGGAGTTTCAACAATAAAATTTTTCAATTTTTTGCGAAAATGCCTGATGGTTAGCCTTACTTATTTTGAACGGATACAATTTATTGTCACCGATTACGAATGTTTCGGTTATTTTGGGTTATTAATGTAAGTATGAGTAGATCAACGTTAAATTTGCTGAATATGTCGCCTCATTCGCCTGCAATCCAAGTTCGATTACAAATGTGGTGAAATTTCAAAATTCGAAACTTACAATAACCGCACTTTCCGAACGCATTCTACCGGTAGTTTCGGTCTGAACATGTTACATACATTACCTATAATCATTTTGAACCGGAATTTCAACAATAAAAAGTTTTCAATTTTTTGCGAAAATGCCTGATGGTTAGTTAGCCTTACTTATTTTGAACGGATACAATTTATTGTCACCGATTACGAATGTTTCGGTTATTTTGGGTTATTAATGTAAGTATGAGTAGATCAACGTTAAATTTGCTGCAATATGTCGCCTCATTCGCCTGCAATCCAAGTTCGATTACAAATGTGGTGAAATTTCAAAATTCGAAACTTACAATAAATGCACTTTCCGTACGCATTCTACCGGTAGTTTCGGTCTGAACATGTTACATACATTACCTATAATCATTTTGAATCGGAATTTCAACAATAAAAAGTTTTCAATTTTTTGCGAAAATGCCTGATGTTAGCCTTACTTATTTTGAACGGATAAAATTTATTGTCACCGATTACGAATGTTTCGGTTATTTTGGGTTATTAATGTAAGTATGAGTAGATCAACGTTAAATTTGCTGCAATATGTCGCCTCATTCGCCTGCAATCCAAGTTTGATTACAAATGTGGTGAAATTTCAAAATTCGAAACTTACAATAACCGGACTTTCCATACGCATTCTACCGGTAGTTTCGGTCTGAACATGTTACATACATTACCTATAATCTTTTTGAACCGGAATTTCAACAATAAAAAGTTTTCAATTTTTTGCGAAAATGCCTGATGGTTGTTAGCCTTACTTATTTTGAACGGATACAATTTATTGTCACCGATTACGAATGTTTCGGTTATTTTGGGTTATTAATGTAAGTATGAGTAGATCAACGTTAAATTTGCTGAATATGTCGCCTCATTCGCCTGCAATCCAAGTTCGATTACAAATGTGGTGAAATTTCAAAATTCGAAACTAACAATAACCGCACTTTCCGAACGCATTCTACCGGTAGTTTCGGTCTGAACATGTTACATACATTACCTATAATCATTTTGAACCGGAATTTCAACAATAAAAAGTTTTCAATTTTTTGCGAAAATGCCTGATGTTAGCCTTACTTATTTTGAACGGATAAAATTTATTGTCACCGATTCCGAATGTTTCGGTTATTTTGGGTTATTAATGTAAGTATGAGTAGATCAACGTTAAATTTGCTGCAATATGTCGCCTCATTCGCCTGCAATCCAAGTTTGATTACAAATGTGGTGAAATTTCAAAATTCGAAACTTACAATAACCGGACTTTCCATACGCATTCTACCGGTAGTTTCGGTCTGAACATGTTACATACATTACCTATAATCTTTTTGAACCGGAATTTCAACAATAAAAAGTTTTCAATTTTTTGCGAAAATGCCTGATGGTTGTTAGCCTTACTTATTTTGAACGGATACAATTTATTGTCACCGATTACGAATGTTTCGGTTATTTTGGGTTATTAATGTAAGTATGAGTAGATCAACGTTAAATTTGCTGAATATGTCGCCTCATTCGCCTGCAATCCAAGTTCGATTACAAATGTGGTGAAATTTCAAAATTCGAAACTTACAATAACCGCACTTTCCGAACGCATTCTACCGGTAGTTTCGGTCTGAACATGTTACATACATTACCTATAATCATTTTGAACCGGAATTTCAACAATAAAAAGTTTTCAATTTTTTGCGAAAATGCCTGATGTTAGCCTTACTTATTTTGAACGGATAAAATTTATTGTCACCGATTACGAATGTTTCGGTTATTTTGGGTTATTAATGTAAGTATGAGCAGATCAACGTTAAATTTGCTGAATATGTCGCCTCATTCGCCTGCAATCCAAGTTCGATTAAAAATGTGGTGAAATTTCAAAATTCGAAACTTACAATAACCGCACTTTCCGTACGCATTCTACCGGTAGTTTCGGTCTGAACATGTTACATACATTACCTTTAATCATTTTTAACCGGAATTTCAACAATAAAAAGTTTTAAATTTTTTGCGAAAATGCCTGATGGTTAGCCTTACTTATTTTGAACGGATAAAATTTATTGTCACCGATTACGAATGTTTCGGTTATTTTGGGTTATTAATGTAAGTATGAGTAGATCAACGTTAAATTTGCTGCAATATGTCGCTTCATTCGCCTGCAATCCAAGTTCGATTACAAATGTGGTGAAATTTCAAAATTCGAAACTTACAATAACCGCACTTTCCGTACGCATTCTACCGGTAGTTTCGGTCTGAACATGTTACATACATTACCTATAATCATTTTGAACCGGAGTTTCAACAATAAAATTTTTCAATTTTTTGCGAAAATGCCTGATGGTTAGCCTTACTTATTTTGAACGGATACAATTTATTGTCACCGATTACGAATGTTTCGGTTATTTTGGGTTATTAATGTAAGTATGAGTAGATCAACGTTAAATTTGCTGAATATGTCGCCTCATTCGCCTGCAATCCAAGTTCGATTACAAATGTGGTGAAATTTCAAAATTCGAAACTTACAATAACCGCACTTTCCGAACGCATTCTACCGGTAGTTTCGGTCTGAACATGTTACATACATTACCTATAATCATTTTGAACCGGAATTTCAACAATAAAAAGTTTTCAATTTTTTGCGAAAATGCCTGATGGTTAGTTAGCCTTACTTATTTTGAACGGATACAATTTATTGTCACCGATTACGAATGTTTCGGTTATTTTGGGTTATTAATGTAAGTATGAGTAGATCAACGTTAAATTTGCTGCAATATGTCGCCTCATTCGCCTGCAATCCAAGTTCGATTACAAATGTGGTGAAATTTCAAAATTCGAAACTTACAATAAATGCACTTTCCGTACGCATTCTACCGGTAGTTTCGGTCTGAACATGTTACATACATTACCTATAATCATTTTGAATCGGAATTTCAACAATAAAAAGTTTTCAATTTTTTGCGAAAATGCCTGATGTTAGCCTTACTTATTTTGAACGGATAAAATTTATTGTCACCGATTACGAATGTTTCGGTTATTTTGGGTTATTAATGTAAGTATGAGTAGATCAACGTTAAATTTGCTGCAATATGTCGCCTCATTCGCCTGCAATCCAAGTTTGATTACAAATGTGGTGAAATTTCAAAATTCGAAACTTACAATAACCGGACTTTCCATACGCATTCTACCGGTAGTTTCGGTCTGAACATGTTACATACATTACCTATAATCTTTTTGAACCGGAATTTCAACAATAAAAAGTTTTCAATTTTTTGCGAAAATGCCTGATGGTTGTTAGCCTTACTTATTTTGAACGGATACAATTTATTGTCACCGATTACGAATGTTTCGGTTATTTTGGGTTATTAATGTAAGTATGAGTAGATCAACGTTAAATTTGCTGAATATGTCGCCTCATTCGCCTGCAATCCAAGTTCGATTACAAATGTGGTGAAATTTCAAAATTCGAAACTTACAATAACCGCACTTTCCGAACGCATTCTACCGGTAGTTTCGGTCTGAACATGTTACATACATTACCTATAATCATTTTGAACCGGAATTTCAACAATAAAAAGTTTTCAATTTTTTGCGAAAATGCCTGATGTTAGCCTTACTTATTTTGAACGGATAAAATTTATTGTCACCGATTCCGAATGTTTCGGTTATTTTGGGTTATTAATGTAAGTATGAGTAGATCAACGTTAAATTTGCTGCAATATGTCGCCTCATTCGCCTGCAATCCAAGTTTGATTACAAATGTGGTGAAATTTCAAAATTCGAAACTTACAATAACCGGACTTTCCATACGCATTCTACCGGTAGTTTCGGTCTGAACATGTTACATACATTACCTATAATCTTTTTGAACCGGAATTTCAACAATAAAAAGTTTTCAATTTTTTGCGAAAATGCCTGATGGTTGTTAGCCTTACTTATTTTGAACGGATACAATTTATTGTCACCGATTACGAATGTTTCGGTTATTTTGGGTTATTAATGTAAGTATGAGTAGATCAACGTTAAATTTGCTGAATATGTCGCCTCATTCGCCTGCAATCCAAGTTCGATTACAAATGTGGTGAAATTTCAAAATTCGAAACTTACAATAACCGCACTTTCCGAACGCATTCTACCGGTAGTTTCGGTCTGAACATGTTACATACATTACCTATAATCATTTTGAACCGGAATTTCAACAATAAAAAGTTTTCAATTTTTTGCGAAAATGCCTGATGTTAGCCTTACTTATTTTGAACGGATAAAATTTATTGTCACCGATTACGAATGTTTCGGTTATTTTGGGTTATTAATGTAAGTATGAGTAGATCAACGTTAAATTTGCTGAATATGTCGCCTCATTCGCCTGCAATCCAAGTTCGATTACAAATGTGGTGAAATTTCAAAATTCGAAACTTACAATAACCGCACTTTCCGTACGCATTCTACCGGTAGTTTCGGTCTGAACATGTTACATACATTACCTATAATCATTTTGAACCGGAGTTTCAACAATAAAATTTTTCAATTTTTTGCGAAAATGCCTGATGGTTGGCCTTACTTATTTTGAACGGATACAATTTATTGTCACCGATTACGAATGTTTCGGTTATTTTGGGTTATTAATGTAAGTATGAGTAGATCAACGTTAAATTTGCTGAATATGTCGCCTCATTCGCCTGCAATCCAAGTTCGATTACAAATGTGGTGAAATTTCAAAATTCGAAACTTACAATAACCGCACTTTCCGTACGCATTCTACCGGTAGTTTCGGTCTGAACATGTTACATACATTACCTATAATCATTTTGAACCGGAATTTCAACAATAAAAAGTTTTCAATTTTTTGCGAAAATGCCTGATGTTAGCCTTACTTATTTTGAACGGATAAAATTTATTGTCACCGATTACGAATGTTTCGGTTATTTTGGGTTATTAATGTAAGTATGAGTAGATCAACGTTAAATTTGCTGCAATATGTCGCCTCATTCGCCTGCAATCCAAGTTCGATTACAAATGTGGTGAAATTTCAAAATTCGAAACTTACAATAAATGCACTTTCCGTACGCATTCTACCGGTAGTTTCGGTCTGAACATGTTACATACATTACCTATAATCATTTTGAATCGGAATTTCAACAATAAAAAGTTTTCAATTTTTTGCGAAAATGCCTGATGTTAGCCTTACTTATTTTGAACGGATAAAATTTATTGTCACCGACTACGAATGTTTCGGTTATTTTGGGTTATTAATGTAAGTATGAGTAGATCAACGTTAAATTTGCTGCAATATGTCGCTTCATTCGCCTGCAATCCAAGTTCGATTACAAATGTGGTGAAATTTCAAAATACGAAACTTACAATAACCGGACTTTCCGTACGCATTCTACCGGTAGTTTCGGTCTGAACATGTTACATACATTACCTATAATCTTTTTGCACCGGAATTTCAACAATAAAAAGTTTTCAATTTTTTGCGAAAATGCCTGATGGTTAGCCTTACTTATTTTGAACGGATAAAATTTATTGTCACCGATTACGAATGTTTCGGTTATTTTGGGTTATTAATGTAAGTATGAGTAGATCAACGTTAAATTTGCTGCAATATGTCGCCTCATTCGCCTGCAATCTAAGTTCGATTAAAAATGTTGTGAAATTTCAAAATTCGAAACTTACAATAACCGCACTTTCCGTACGCATTCTACCGGTAGTTTCGGTCTGAACATGTTACATACATTACCTTTAATCATTTTTAACCGGAATTTCAACAATAAAAAGTTTTCAATTTTTTGCGAAAATGCCTGATGTTAGCCTTACTTATTTTGAACGGATAAAATTTATTGTCACCGATTACGAATGTTTCGGTTATTTTGGGTTATTAATGTAAGTATGAGTAGATCAACGTTAAATTTGCTGCAATATGTCGCCTCATTCGCCTGCAATCCAAGTTCGATTATAAATGTGGTGAAATTTCAAAATTCGAAACTTACACTAACCGGACTTTCCATACGCATTCTACCGGTAGTTTCGGTCTGAACATGTTACATACATTACCTATAATCTTTTTGAACCGGAATTTCAACAATAAAAAGTTTTCAATTTTTTGCGAAAATGCCTGATGGTAAGCCTTACTTATTTTGAACGGATAAAATTTATTGTCACCGATAACGAATGTTTCGGTTATTTTGGGTTATTAATGTAAGTATGAGTAGATCAACGTTAAATTTGCTGCAATATGTCGCCTCATTCGCCTGCAATCCAAGTTCGATTACAAATGTGGTGAAATTTCAAAATTCGAAACTTACAATAAATGCACTTTCCGTACGCATTCTACCGGTAGTTTCGGTCTGAACATGTTACATACATTACCTATAATCTTTTTGCACCGGAATTTCAACAATAAAAAGTTTTCAATTTTTTGCGAAAATGCCTGATGTTAGCCTTACTTATTTTGAACGGATAAAATTTATTGTCACCGATTACGAATGTTTCGGTTATTTTGGGTTATTAATGTAAGTATGAGTAGATCAACGTTAAATTTGCTGCAATATGTCGCCTCATTCGCCTGCAATCCAAGTTCGATTATAAATGTGGTGAAATTTCAAAATTCGAAACTTACACTAACCGGACTTTCCATACGCATTCTACCGGTAGTTTCGGTCTGAACATGTTACATACATTACCTATAATCTTTTTGAACCGGAATTTCAACAATAAAAAGTTTTCAATTTTTTGCGAAAATGCCTGATGGTAAGCCTTACTTATTTTGAACGGATAAAATTTATTGTCACCGATAACGAATGTTTCGGTTATTTTGGGTTATTAATGTAAGTATGAGTAGATCAACGTTAAATTTGCTGCAATATGTCGCCTCATTCGCCTGCAATCCAAGTTCGATTACAAATGTGGTGAAATTTCAAAATTCGAAACTTACAATAAATGCACTTTCCGTACGCATTCTACCGGTAGTTTCGGTCTGAACATGTTACATACATTACCTATAATCATTTTGAATCGGAATTTCAACAATAAAAAGTTTTCAATTTTTTGCGAAAATGCCTGATGTTAGCCTTACTTATTTTGAACGGATAAAATTTATTGTCACCGATTACGAATGTTTCGGTTATTTTGGGTTATTAATGTAAGTATGAGTAGATCAACGTTAAATTTGCTGCAATATGTCGCCTCATTCGCCTGCAATCCAAGTTTGATTACAAATGTGGTGAAATTTCAAAATTCGAAACTTACAATAACCGGACTTTCCGTACGCATTCTACCGGTAGTTTCGGTCTGAACATGTTACATACATTACCTATAATCTTTTTGAACCGGAATTTCAACAATAAAAAGTTTTCAATTTTTTGCGAAAATGCCTGATGGTTGTTAGCCTTACTTATTTTGAACGGATAAAATTTATTGTCACCGATTACGAATGTTTCGGTTATTTTGGGTTATTAATGTAAGTATGAGTAGATCAACGTTAAATTTGCTGCAATATGTCGCTTCATTCGCCTGCAATCCAAGTTCGATTACAAATGTGGTGAAATTTCAAAATTCGAAACTTACAATAAATGCACTTTCCGTACGCATTCTACCGGTAGTTTCGGTCTGAACATGTTACATACATTACCTATAATCATTTTGAATCGGAATTTCAACAATAAAAAGTTTTCAATTTTTGCGAAAATGCCTGATGGTTAGCCTTACTTATTTTGAACGGATAAAATTTATTGTCACCGATTACGAATGTTTCGGTTATTTTGGGTTATTAATGTAAGTATGAGTAGATCAACGTTAAATTTGCTGCAATATGTCGCCTCATTCGCCTGCAATCCAAGTTCGATTAAAAATGTTGTGAAATTTCAAAATTCGAAACTTACAATAACCGCACTTTCCGTACGCATTCTACCGGTAGTTTCGGTCTGAACATGTTACATACATTACCTTTAATCATTTTTAACCGGAATTTCAACAATAAAAAGTTTTCAATTTTTTGCGAAAATGCCTGATAGTTAGCCTTACTTATTTTGAACGTATAAAATTTATTGTCACCGATTACGAATGTTTCGGTTATTTTGGGTTATTAATGTAAGTATGAGTAGATCAACGTTAAATTTGCTGCAATATGTCGCCTCATTCGCCTGCAATCCAAGTTCGATTATAAATGTGGTGAAATTTCAAAATTCGAAACTTACACTAACCGGACTTTCCATACGCATTCTACCGGTAGTTTCGGTCTGAACATGTTACATACATTACCTATAATCTTTTTGAACCGGAATTTCAACAATAAAAAGTTTTCAATTTTTTGCGAAAATGCCTGATGGTAAGCCTTACTTATTTTGAACGGATAAAATTTATTGTCACCGATAACGAATGTTTCGGTTATTTTGGGTTATTAATGTAAGTATGAGTAGATCAACGTTAAATTTGCTGCAATATGTCGCCTCATTCGCCTGCAATCCAAGTTTGATTACAAATGTGGTGAAATTTCAAAATTCGAAACTTACAATAACCGGACTTTCCGTACGCATTCTACCGGTAGTTTCGGTCTGAACATGTTACATACATTACCTATAATCTTTTTGAACCGGAATTTCAACAATAAAAAGTTTTCAATTTTTTGCGAAAATGCCTGATGGTTGTTAGCCTTACTTATTTTGAACGGATAAAATTTATTGTCACCGATTACGAATGTTTCGGTTATTTTGGGTTATTAATGTAAGTATGAGTAGATCAACGTTAAATTTGCTGCAATATGTCGCCTCATTCGCCTGCAATCCAAGTTCGATTACAAATGTGGTGAAATTTCAAAATTCGAAACTTACAATAACCGCACTTTTCATACGCATTCTACCGGTAGTTTCGGTCTGAACATGTTACATACATTACCTATAATCTTTTTGAACCGGAATTTCAACAATAAAAAGTTTTCAATTTTTTGCGAAAATGCCTGATGGTTAGCCTTACTTATTTTGAACGGATAAAATTTATTGTCACCGATTACGAATGTTTCGGTTATTTTGGGTTATTAATGTAAGTATGAGTAGATCAACGTTAAATTTGCTGCAATATGTCGCCTCATTCGCCTGCAATCCAAGTTCGATTACAAATGTGGTGAAATTTCAAAATTCGAAACTTACAATAACCGCACTTTCCGTACGCATTCTACCGGTAGTTTCGGTCTGAACATGTTACATACATTACCTATAATCATTTTGAATCGGAATTTCAACAATAAAAAGTTTTCAATTTTTGCGAAAATGCCTGATGGTTAGCCTTACTTATTTTGAACGGATAAAATTTATTGTCACCGATTACGAATGTTTCGGTTATTTTGGGTTATTAATGTAAGTATGAGTAGATCAACGTTAAATTTGCTGCAATATGTCGCCTCATTCGCCTGCAATCCAAGTTCGATTAAAAATGTTGTGAAATTTCAAAATTCGAAACTTACAATAACCGCACTTTCCGTACGCATTCTACCGGTAGTTTCGGTCTGAACATGTTACATACATTACCTTTAATCATTTTTAACCGGAATTTCAACAATAAAAAGTTTTCAATTTTTTGCGAAAATGCCTGATGGTTTACTGATGGCCTTACTTATTTTGAACGGATAAAATTTATTGTCACCGATTACGAATGTTTCGGTTATTTTGGGTTATTAATGTAAGTATGAGTAGATCAACGTTAAATTTGCTGCAATATGTCGCCTCATTCGCCTGCAATCCAAGTTTGATTACAAATGTGGTGAAATTTCAAAATTCGAAACTTACAATAACCGGACTTTCCGTACGCATTCTACCGGTAGTTTCGGTCTGAACATGTTACATACATTACCTATAATCTTTTTGAACCGGAATTTCAACAATAAAAAGTTTTCAATTTTTTGCGAAAATGCCTGATGGTTGTTAGCCTTACTTATTTTGAACGGATAAAATTTATTGTCACCGATTACGAATGTTTCGGTTATTTTGGGTTATTAATGTAAGTATGAGTAGATCAACGTTAAATTTGCTGCAATATGTCGCCTCATTCGCCTGCAATCCAAGTTTGATTACAAATGTGGTGAAATTTCAAAATTCGAAACTTACAATAACCGGACTTTCCGTACGCATTCTACCGGTAGTTTCGGTCTGAACATGTTACATACATTACCTATAATCTTTTTGAACCGGAATTTCAACAATAAAAAGTTTTCAATTTTTTGCGAAAATGCCTGATGGTTAGCCTTACTTATTTTGAACGGATAAAATTTATTGTCACCGATTACGAATGTTTCGGTTATTTTGGGTTATTAATGTAAGTATGAGCAGATCAACGTTAAATTTGCTGCAATATGTCTAATCATTCGCCTGTAATCCAGGTTCGGTGACATAATACAACCGGATTTTGGCAAAAATCTTTTCCAAAACCAATTCAAAAATTGCAAAATTGAAAAATTTTCTTATCTTTTTATCTTTCTAGTTAGAACGTGGTTTTTATCAATATTACAGTCCTTCCTCTAGAAACGGTTATTTTTTTTATATTTTACCTTATTTTAATTTCGTTAGATGACTTCCTCTTCAAGGCGCAAATTGTTCGTTCAAATAAAATCAAATTGTTTTTAAATATTTTGATATTTACGTTTTTATTTATTTATCTATTATTGTTATTTTTATTGGATGTTCATTTTAAATTTATTTACTTGTTTTTTTCATTAAATTTATTGTTACGAATAAAATAATATTAATATTATTAATTAACTTTCAAAGCACAATTTTCTTTTAAAAATATTTTTTTTGTTTCCTATAATTTTTTTTTTAATTAAAGCATAATTTTGTTTTCTTATTATTGACAATTATTTATTGGTTGTTTATTTAATTATTGACTGTATTTAAATATTTTTTTTTTTAATTTAATTATACATATTTTTATATAGTTGATTTTGTTTATTATCTCTTTTGCTTCCAAATATAGAAAAAAAAATTAATTTAATTTAATTTAATTTTATTATGTTTGTATTCAGCCTCTATAATTTAATATTTAAATATATTTGTTTACTTTTTGTTTTTGGTACATGCTCGTACTACATATTTTAATCATATTAGTTTAGTTTTACGATTTTTTATTTTTATTTTGAGTTGTTTCAAATTAAAATAAAATCAATTTTCATTTTACAAATTAAAAGCGGAAAATATTTGTTTATAATTAAAAAATATATAAATAAAATTAAAATGTGCGCGTATAAAATATATCTTTGGGCATGGGTACGGGGCTACTTATGAAAATTGATTTTAACTTAACCAACACAAAATTTTATTAATTTCGATTTTATATTGTCATTTTCATTTAAAAAATTATGTTAATCATTTTAAATTTATTTATAAAGGGAAAATACGATATGCTTTTTACAATTATAATGAAAATGAGTTTTCAAAAAATAAATTAATTCGTTGTAACTACAAACAAAAGCTAAAAACAATAAATTAATAAATTTGGGCTGAGGTAAAGATATGAAAGTGTAAAGGCAAGAATTTTTTTTTTTAATTTTAAAATTAATTTTATAATTTAAAATTTGTATTTGATACAAATCATCTAAATAATTTTGAGTTTGACAGCGACTAGTCTTGACAATGAAATTTTTCAAATATTTTGCATAAAAAGCAATATCATTATCAAAAAAAAAAAATAAATTAAAAATATATTAATTTAAACTAATTAATTAAAATTATAAGAAGAATATAATTTAAATGTTAAAAACTACTTTACACTATTATTTACACAACCATCAACACATTTATAGAATTATACAATAATATTTATTTATTTTTTGTAAGTTTTATATTTTAATTGTTATTTTCATTAATTAATTTACTAAAAAAATTTTTTTTTTTTAAATAACAATAAAAAATTAAAACTGTAAAGCACGCACATACAAAACTTATCATGCTTAACTCTTTTGCGGGGCTCTGCTCAAGAAAGCTACAGCACGATAAAATTTGTTTTAAAAATTTGGTAAATTATGATAATATAATTTACAAATAAAATTATTTATTTCACACAAATTTAATTATTAAAAAATTTATTTATTTAAAAATTGTAATTTTACGAAAAAAATTACAATTGTTAAATTTTAAATTTACATGAAAATTAAAAAATAAATATTTTGCTCTTTATTATTACATATTATAAATAATGTTTTGGAAGAATTTACTAATTTAATTTAATTTAAAAATTATCTACTACAAATATATTTTATCTATATTATTACAAATGTATATTTAATTGATTTAAGTATGTTAAAATATTTTTTTTCTGTTTTAATTTTAATTTTTAAATAAAATAAAATTAATTTCTATATATGTATAAATATTAAATTTAATTTATAAATATATATATTTAATTAGTTTTCAAATTAAGTTTGATATTAAGATTATTATTGTCTATTACATATTTTTAATTATTATTTCTATTATAATATATTTTTATTAATCATAAGATTAGAGATTTAAATAAAAATAAAAAAATTAATAAGCGTATATATTATATAAATATAAAATAATTAATATTGCCGTTAATCTTAAGTCATATGAAGATCACCTTTTAAAATTCTTGTAAATGTTTTCTTAAACTGTTGATTGGCGAGTGCATAACAAAATGGATTCATTGGACTGTTAGCGTAACATAAAAAATACGAAAACATGTATAAATGTTCGTTTGTACATGGCGGATTAGAACAGAAACCCTCGACCAGTGCCAGGACATGATATGGCGTCCAGCATGCAACAAATGCCCCTAATATAAATGATATCGTACGGAATGCTTTACGTGCACGATTCTCCGATTTCGATTTTTGTCGACCGATACCAAGTGCACCAACTGATTTTTTCTTTCCTTTCAGTCTTTTGCCAATCGAGCGAATAAAATCTTTTTTCGACGATTCATTTTCACTTTTATTGTTTTTTGCAGAAGGCAGCGTCGATGATGTGAGGGTTGTCGTTAAATTGGCTTTCTTTTTATTATTATTATCAAGGGTTGTGGTTGCGGCCATTATTTGTGCAGGATTTGATGCTGACGAAAACATTGTACTCTTTGATGTGCTGCCCGTGTCAGATGTTTGTTTTGGTGTGGTCAACTCTTTCTCAGTAATTTCATCGATATTTGACTTTTGCCCATTAGCAAAGTCTACAATTGTTGTTATTGGCCTATCAGGATTTTGTGTCATAGACACTGATGTATTATATTTATTAATTTGAGGTTCTACACTACTATTATTATTGTTATTATTATTATTATTATTAATATTACTACTACTGCTAGGAGATATTTTTATATTTTGAGGGGGTGAAGAAATTGTACTAGTATTTGATGGGGCTGGCTGCATATCCAATGATTTTAAAACAACCGTCGGTGCTGTCGATTTTGATTGTGTTGTTGCTCTAATTAATGCTTTATGTAATAATGATGGATTGGCGACCGTTTGATTTGCCGTTGAATGTGCTGGTGATTTCATTTGGGGATGAATAGGAAAACTTATTGAGGGCGGGGATTCATATTGGGGTGATGTAACAACAACACTACTTTCGTCCATAAATCGTAAATCTTCACCGTCCATTCCGCCTAGTACATCATACGTCATGGTCGAATCGCCTTGGCTAACCGATTGGCTTACGGTTAAGCTTCTCGGTCGACTACACAGCGACAGTGGACTTTCTGAAACAGCGGTACTACTTTGGAAACCATCAGGTGGTGGTAAAATAGTTTGCGATAATCGCATTTCTAATGCTTCACTAATTGAATCTACTGGGGCTATGTCTTTTGGAGAAATCGGTGTTTCGATCGGAGTTGGCTGTAACGGGCGCATTTGTTGTTGTTTTGCTTCCTCTTTATAATTATCACCTTCCGAATCAATGAGACTTAATTCTTGTATTAGTGGCAATGTGTCAATTTTTGGCGAAATTGGTGAATTACGTTTAAGTGGCGGTGCTAATGTTTCATTACAATTCTCATTCGACTTTACTGTTCCATTAACTCGACCTGCAAGTACCGGTGCCGCACCGACCACCAGCCCAGCAATCGATGATCGTTTTCGCATCTGATTTAAATACTGTTCCTGCTGTTGCTGTTGCTGTTTCTGTTGGTCTTTGGTATTGTTGGAACTTTCTTCGTCCGAATCAAACGCTGGGCTACTAGACCTTTCACTTTTTTCACCTTCCGTTTGGTTTCCATCTTTATTAGCATTTTTAGCATTTTCTGATTTGCCATGCTCTTTTTGTGTTTTTGGTTCCGATTTTTTCCGAGCCGGGGAAGTTTCATTACTTAGAACAGGGTTAGATGTAAACGATACATTTGATGGAGGAACGGTCGCTTGAATTGGCGTAGCAGCTAAATTTGATTTATCTTGTGTAAGTAGCGTACTCTGGGTTTTAGAAATCCCTATACCAGCCGCTCGTCCAGCCATGCCTGTCATAGCACCAGCACTTAAAGCTACCATTGATTGCATTTTCCTTTGCTTTGCTTCACTTTTCTTTTGCATTTCATAAGCAACTTTATATATTCCCCCATAAAGTACAAAAAGCACAACTAATGTAGTCCAATAATATCCAATAATTAAGGCAGTATTAAATACAGGATCTTTTAAAAATTGAACAGCACACTGTCCCGGTAATAGATCACGATAGCCGACAAAATGCTCCCACCCAAAAATTGAAGTAAAAAATAGTAGTGATGGTATAATCCAGGTGATAGTTACCATCCATATAACTTTATTTTTTGTCCGCCAACTTCGATATTTGGCAGCGATTTTAACAGAACAAAATCGATCGATGGTGATTAATAGGACAGTGTATTGCGACACAAGACACACGGTGTAGTCGACCGACAACCATAAATCACATAATAATGGGCCAAGATCCCAATAGCCCATTAATACATAAACCGTGTAAAAAGGCATGGAGACGGTACCTAAAATTATTTAGAAACTGCATTAAAAACGTATCTGGTACTTTAATAAACTTGGAATACATACCAATGAGCATATCAGTTGCTGCAAGCGATGCAATAAAATAATTACTCGGTTGCCTTATACTTCGATCAACAATAAACGCTAATAACACTAAGATATTTCCGCCAACCGTTAATATTATACAAATCGCTAAACATATTGCTATTAATATTGTTTGCCATAGTTCAAATGGTGGTAATACTTGCATAGGTCCGCTCCTTTCAGTTGTCACCGTTGGGGTAATTGTACTAAAATTGTTGAACCATTCTGGTAACGTTAAATTAAATTGACTTAAATCTATTGATGTGTCATTAGTTGTTGCCAACGCATACAGTTCACCGCTTTCATACAGTTGACGGAATGGTGATGTTTGCATTAACTTTTGGCAATCCGTAAATGTTAATGCATGTTTGAAATGAGATGTAGCACATAATTTATCAATACGAATTCTTGCTTTCCTGTAAATGAACAAAATACAAATTTCAGTGTTAGCGATTTTGATTGCATTTATAATTTAGAAGAAAATTTGTACAACAATCATACACTTTAACAGTTTATTCTCAAATAAGATGTGGGCCTTCTAAATATGGCCAAACACGAAATATTAATTATAAGATGTAGCCAAATCTGCATAAACCTCAGTCGATTATGTTATGTGCGCCAAAATTCATCGGAAAAATTTACTGCAATTTGAATGAAGTTAGCTGAGATTTATCCTTACAGTCACAGAATTTTCAATTTGGGTACATTTTTGCTTTAAAGTTTGACTCGAACAAAACATTTTATTTCAAAAAGAATTTTTATTTTATTTCTTAAACAGACCGCAATTGGTTTATTCCTTTTCTCCCCAGTGCGTTGTGGGTCATATTTAAAGTCTCGGTTTGTTCCGTTTCATATCAATTTTCGGGTTGCGTTTTAAAAAATACTATAGTGAAGTTTCCGACAAACTAAAAATGACAAAAAACTTTACAACAGCCCAAAAAGTGTAAATCTACACTTTAAAAAAAAAATTGTTTTGTAAAACGAAATAAACTGTTAAAAAAGATCAGTTTACAATGACAAGTTAATTTAGCCACAACCTTGAGCCATAATCTTTCAATATTTTTTCTAGAAGCCAAAAAATTTATGTGGTGGGCAGTAATACATTTTTTTACTTTTAAAATTTTGCTATAGTAAAAACTGTAGTGGCAGTTCGATGGTCAATGACAAGGCATTGTAGAGATGTCTATGCTTAACGGTATTTGAAATTATGTTATTTAGACAATTCTTTATGTTTTTTAGAAGCCAAATACAGCAAATTCAAGTTACCAACTACTATGTAATATGCCATCTACTATGTGACAAAAAGGCCATGCTATCAATAATGTTAAACACAAGTAGATCAACAGCCCCCATTATAAGCTGATAGGTGCCAACTAGACTAGTGGGGCGAATGTAGGGCCAGAGAACAAAAATATTTCTCCTATTAGTGTTATTACTCACACAAGGCAGCTTATTGTTATCGATGTTGAAAATAGGAGCTGAACTGTCAAAGTCCACATGTACAATGAGATTTCCTCTTCCGCTTAAGCCTGTAAAGTGATGAAGGTATTCCATTGTAGGAGCTGTTTCGAGTAAAATTTCCTGATCAAGGGTGCGTGTATTAGGTGGTTCTGCACTGATATAAATTTTATAAATAAATGCGTTTAACGTTATACCTAATTTAATCTTAAACCAACAAAAACAAACGAAAATTTGTATATAGGTTAAAAGTAAAACAACAATGTCATTTAGGCGAAACATTGAATTTGTGAACTATTGTAATTCTAATTTCAATTTATAATAATAATAAATAATTAGAAGTTCAACACTTATAAGGATGATATATATCCCAGTTCCGGCCAGACAAAAGTATGTCGAAGTTTTTATCGAATACGAGCTTTGGAAAAATCTTTCTTATATTTCGTTATTATTAAGGTGTATAAAGAAAACAACCGTAATAACTAATCGAGAGAGTGACGTGTTTTCACTTCTTGATAAGATTGGAACCAAAGGTAGTATCATTCAAGATCCATTTAAATTCCTCCAAGTCACGCCTCCATGTAAAAATTTAATAACTTTATTCTTTATTATTATTTTTTATTTTTATTTTCAGATTTTATTCATCGAACCTAGAGTTTTACTTTTTACGGAAACACACCTAGCCAAACCGCAATTAATCGTTTAATTTCACGGTTCCGACAACAAGGTTCTGTGCAGAACGAGGTGAACATTGATCGTGTACGGGACAGTGTTAAAGAATATCCAGGTCCAATTGGCCTAACAACTTTTACCAGTTGACCATAGTTGACTACCAATTGATTTTACACGCAAGCTTGTCTTTTGAGCCACCCTGTATGTGTGCAAACTTTCCAGATCCGGATCAGTTCAAATGTTTGAAATCAGTTTTCCATTATATGGAAAATCAAAATCCCAATTTTGTTTTAGATCACTAATTTTGATTTAAAATCTAATAAGCGCCTCTATGTTGTTTCATGAAACATGTTCTGATCGGGGACCAAGCGTCAATAAACACAGCTATTATTGGGTTCCTATGATCTCTATTAAAATCATTAGTTTAAATCGTAATATTTAGCTTAGAATAGTAAATATATTCTGTTAAAAATATATTTTATAATTTTATCGTGACCTGTTTGCAAATTATTGAGTGACAATGGAATACGCAATAAATTAAAATACTAATAGGATAGGATTTTTTTCAGAAACAGAAAATACTAAATTAAATTTTATAGTGACATGGGTGAATATTGAAATAAATATGGTTTAAGTCAGTGGCCCCCTCAGGGCCCGTAAGAAGTTTGCCGGGGGCCACCAAAGTTTACATAATTTCCTTCAGAATATAATAAAAAGAAAATTGATGTATAACCGAATATCGTATTAGATAGCTAAGATAGCTACAACTTTGTTAGTATAGAAAAAATAATTGCAAATATGCTACTTTCACCGCAGCAAGCCAAAGTAATTTTAAGAAACTATTAATTCTTGAAATTTTAAAAATTAACAAAATGCGAATGTTGTGTTGATAACTTTTTAAATTAAAAGATAATAAACACAAATTATTATTTTATTTATTTATTTGTTTATTTTCTTTTAATTGTAAAAAGTTATAAAATTTGTGAAAATAAGTGCACTAAAATTGACCATGTCTAATAATAACCAAGTTGTGTTGATTATTAAAATTTTAACATTTGATTATTTTTAACAAAATTATTTGTGCATCGCAACCATTTTACAAATCATTCGAGTAAATTTAAAATTTTGACCCACAAATTTACTTAAAAAAAAAAATAATTTATTTGTTATTCGAAATGACATTTATTCTGTATTTGATTAGAAAAAATTAAAAAATAATCATTATTTCATTAAAAACAAAAGCAAAACAAAATTATTTGTGCATCGCAAGAAAAAATTCTTCTGATTGTTTTTAATGTTTTGACAAAAATCAGGTCAGGGCCGCTATTCTGCCGGGATGCCTATAAAATAATTAGCACGGATGTACAACTACCATCACAATTCGATTGCTTATCAAATAAAAAAATAAAAAATAAAGAGGAGCTTGAAAAATGAGCAAGGGAGAGAGCGAAAACGAGCTACAACACCAAAAGAAGATAAAAGAGTAGTGAATCTCGTAACCCTCAGGAAAAAAACAAGTTCAGAATGAAATAAATATCGCTCAAAAATTCAAAATCTCTCAGATGACTGTACGAAGACAACCACATGAGGCAAATGTCAAAGCCTATTATTCAAAAGAAGCCGTTATAACCCAAACAAATAAGAGGAATCGACTTAAATTTGCACACACCTACCAGTCAAAGCCTGTGGAGTTCTGGCGTAATATTTTGTGGACAGACGAGTCATGTTTTAGTTTGGATGAAACCAACGGTAACAAATATTTTTATTCGACTCCCGAACTCGCCATAGCGGTAAAATAATGGTCTGGTTGTGTTTCTGGTACAATGGCGTTGGTAATCTTATAATGCTACTTCAAAAAGCAACTTTAATTACATACTTGGAACTGTTGAACGAGCACGCTTTAGTTTCCGGATGTGAATTGATCGGCCAACATTTTATATTGCAGCAAGACAACGCTCCAATTCACAAAAGTAAAATCATCATGAGTTTCTAAGAGATTGGTACAACAAACACTTGACCGGCCACCGCAAAGTCTGGATTTAAACCCAATTGAGAATATAATGTGGTATTATTTAAAGCAAAAAATGGCGGTAGAAATTGGAAGGTAGCAAAATGAAACTTTTGCTGCAGTAAAAAATATCTGGGATCAAATTCCAACACAAATGCTAGAAAATTTCGTGAATTCTATTCCACAGCGTCTTCATGAAGTAACTGCAAACATTGGTGGAAGTACATCATATTGGCTTAATTTGAAATTAATCATTATTCCACGATATTTAGTCAATTTTATTGATTATTTGTACTATGTAGAAATAATTTTGTGGTTTTGTTTGCTTTTATTTTTAATGAAATAATGAACATTTTATATCATTTTTTTGAATTTTAAATTTACTCAAGTGATTTGTTAAAATGACGAATCTCTAGTCAAATCGCAGCACCAAATTGTGAAGTATAAAAGTTAAAATATATAATGTAATAATAAAGTTATTCAAAGATAAGATATTCAAAAGTTCAAAAATATCAAAAAATACATTTGTTTGATTTTTTTTTATTTCCGATTCAAAGTCTATTTCAATACTTATCCAGTGGTACCAATTTTGTATTTATACGTGCTATCAAACTGATTTTTGGGGTAAACATCTGAGGTACACGTTTTTGTGAATTTGTCAGCATGAAAATTAGGGGCAAAATCGAATTAAAACATGGAAATAAACAAAAAAAAAACAGTTTTATTAATAAGAAATATTCCCTCCCCTGGCCCAAATAACAGCTTTCATTCGATGCTGCATTGATTTCACCAAAGTTTTCACAAAATCTTGGGTATCGCCTCCCATTACTCCACGATCGCCTGTTGCAGCTCTCGGAAACTCGTTGGAGCAACATCTCTGGCTCGAACTCTTTTTTTGAACTCGTACCATAAATGTTCCATGGGACTGAGGTCCGGGCTTTGAGATAGCCACTCCATAACAGGCACATCCACCTCTTGAATGCACTGGTATACTACACCAGCCGTATGCGGTACCGCATTATCCTGCATAAATAGAAAATTTTCGACGTACTCATCGAGTACTTTCTCAATGTGCCGTTGAGAATTCATTCCTCTTGCTCGACAGCCAGTATTGGCTCGTGTGATGAATACAAGATCCGTCTTCGCCTCTAATGATATGCCTCACCGCCATACGAGACACATTCTTCAATGCAACATTGTGCATATCGGTGCTATATAAACACATCCTGCACTCGCCAGAGAACAGGACTCTTTTCCATTCTTCTTCTGTCCAATTCAAATACTCTCGAGCGAACTCACGACGAGCTCGTCCGTGGGCTGCGGTTAATTTAAGCCCGTTTGCTGGTCTGTGTGCAGCCACCGACTGGCTTCGACTTCACGAACTGCTTGGAGCCGCTGTCCCAGTTGAATCGCATTCATACGGCGATTTCGCAACGAAGTGGTTACAAGAAAGCGGTCATAACGCTGTACTGTAGCACGAGGTTGGCCACTAGTTCCCTGATATCTCTGACACAGTCGACGAACGGAGAATCGGCTGAAATTTAGTAGCCACTTCACTTTCGTGCTGCCCCGCATAAATTAGTACAACCACTTGTCAAATGGATACCACCTATAGTGTGGTATCCATTTCTTTGCTCCGGTTGAAGACGTAATCAAAAGAGGATCGTTCGAGAGCGAGATATTTCATGGCATGCTATTGTATTGATCTTGTTGAACTAATTTTAGAATTTAATTCGATAGCCTGCTATATGCATTTGTCAAAAAATCACTTTGTTGGCATGGTACAAGTACAAAAAGGTACCACTGGATAGGTGTTGAAATAGACTTTGAACCTACATTAAAAAAAAAGAGTGAGTATATTAGTACTCTCAAGAAGATGTGTAAACATGGCGTGTGTAGTACGTGTGTACAGTTTGCTTTGAAGGAAGAAGGAATGTAATTTTACTAACCAGAGTTATTCATTTGTTTATTATCGACGCAATTGGATTATGGTAGCTAACACAAGATACATATACTGTCGACTCTAACTTTTCTAATTTTCATTGAAAAACTGCACAATGATCGTCCCATATCTCATAGTAGATATACATATTTCGATCTCAGTTCATGTGCAAATGGAATTCGTCACGCCGGAAGTTTATAAGTGGCTCAGCTTGAGGAACAGCAAAATTAATATTGAAATCTCCGTTCATAATCATCGGCAAAAGATGATAATCTCTTTGGAGAATTTTTGAAATTCTCTTAGAATATGGAGCAAGGAAGAAATGTATAAACTTCATTATGTCTTCGACAGATTTATTCGGCGAGGTGAATACAACTACAGAAAGCATCTTATTTCCATTGAGAAGCTGAAGTTCAGCCGTGTGATACAAGGTCCAATTGGCCTAGCAACTTTTACCAGTTGACCATAGTTGACTAGCAGGGGATTTTACAGGCAGGCGTAACTTTTGGGCCACCAAGTAGAAAATACTAAATTAAACGTTATAGTGGAATGGGCGAATATTGAAATAATGATGGTTTAGGTGACCTACTAGGGCTTTTAGATCTTATATGAATTGTTGCATTTCTATTCCTTTAGCTTTGATTTAGTTTGGAGAATTTAATACAAACATCATAACAACTATCTTTTCTCTAGACTTTATATTATTAATTGTGTCTATTGGAAGCAAAACATACCTTCCACCAACGCTTTCTGTCCTACATATATATGGCATTAGATTCGGAATGTTGAATACAATCATCTAAAAACTAATATGTATTATGAAATATGACTTATCACTTAGAAAAGTGGCATTCAAAATTGCTATTTTATCTTATCCATTGAAAAACAGTTACAACATAATATATCTTATCCTTTATGTTGTTTTTTCTTACATTTTTATTTACGAAACACAAATTACATTATCCAATTTTTTCCGTTGCAAAAAACATCTTCGTTTTCTACAATTTGTGGAAAGCTTTTTTCTCGAAATTCCCAGATATTGCCGTTGTGCTACGAAAAGAAAATTCGAGCATAACTTGTGGAAAGTTTTTTTTTGAAAGTCCCGTTAGGCCTGTTTACTATATAAAGATTCATTCGTTGCAACGTTTTTTATCCTAGAAATGTTTGTGTACTAAATTTGAAGCAAAAAATTTAATTCGGTAACATTTGGGTTAAGATGAGTGATAATAGTTTTACAAAACCTATTACAAACGGTGGAAAAGCGCGGCAAGTAACAGTCAACAAATCGAACTGGAAGAGGGAACAGCAAAAGAGAAATAGGTACAAACAGTTTACTTGGACACATTCTTAAAATTTAAATTAAATCAATTTTATTTTAGACTCATTTTATAGATGTACAAATAAAATATCCCGAGATGCTTTCATTCTTATGCATAAAAAAAATAAATGTGTCAAAACGACGACGAGGTATAGGTGGGCCCCCAAAAATTTAGTGTGCAATATCTAATGCGAAAATAAACTTCAAAATTGGTTAGAATATATGTCAAACCAGTTTTGCAAAACTAAAAGACATTTCGAGCAAAAGACGGCACCAGTAGAAAATCGTGGAGGCGATCGCATTTCTAATAAATTCTTCGAAAAACGAGAAGCTATTTTCGGATTTGTTAAGCGATTTCATGTAGACCAATTTTCCGTAGGCTTTTAATTTAATTTTATTTTTTCCTATTTTTTTTAAGATTTTAGAAAATCATTATTGTCGACGTCGAACAATAAGACTGTACTTGTGTGGGGAACTGTCTATTAATAGACTTTACCGAATGTTTGATATTCCAAATCTAGAAGTAAAAGAAATTATTTCCAATACATATTTAACCGAAATTTTAATATCTTGCCAATCCACAAAGGAACAAGTAAAAGCTGAAACGGAACGGCAGAAATAAAATTTCGTAATGACAACTTTAAGGGTGCACAAATTACGAGCAAAAGCATTTTACGGGTTGGCGAAAGAGAAAAAAGAAAATATGGAAATGTTTTCTTTTGACTGCCAAAAAAATATGTTATTGCTAAAAGTGGCTGACTAAGCTGCCTATTACAGCAGACAGCTGTACTTGTACAATCTTGGAGTTGTTCAAGGAACTTCGATAGATCACCTTAAAAGAGAAAATGTATTTTTCCATATCTTTGGACTAAAAAAGGGCGGCGCAAAGGGTCTATCGAAATTGCCTCAACTGTTTATCACAGACCTCACAATTTCACTTTTAGCAGCAATATATCGATATAAAAATACTGCTATGATGGCTATGTGCACTTATTGGCTAAGCTTAGAGGCTCTTGACACTCGTTCATCCCCCGGATAGAGTATTCGCTCATTTGAAAAAAAAAGTCAAAGTGGAGGAATACTTCGAGCTTTACAAGGAGAATGAGACCATTATTAGATTGGGAGGTCCTGATTGTAAAATTTGGGATTGGAAAAATGCAGCGGCTACAACACTATATAAAGCTACCTATGGTCAGTGGCATTTTAAATTCACTGTATCGCAGAGATCTTATTAATAATGCACAAATCTGTGGAATTAAGCAAAAAGTGGTTATCTCGAAAACGTCAAATGTTGGGAAATTCAATTCAAAGATTGAGCGATATTTTTTCGGTATATACAATTTTTTATATTAAAATTTAAGGATTTATCAATTTCCTTCGCAATATATTATATTTTTCTCAAAAATGTTAAAAACTAAAACTGTTTAAATATTTAAAAAAAATTATAATTTAAAAAAACCAAGATACCCTGTTTAATTTGTCATTATTTTGTTTCGAATAAATAGGATGAGTCGAGATAACTGTTTTTTTTACTTAAACATATTCTTGAATATAATTTTGGTTATCTGCAAAAAACCTGTTTCTACCAAACAAAAAAGTTCACAAATTTTCCGTTTTTGTTTGTGAAAAACTAGTTATCTTTCGATATAATTGCAATAAACTAGATATCTCCTTAACATTTTTTTATAGTGTTTCATAATAATCGGTTAATTATAGATATCCAGTTTTAATTTATATTAAAAGAATTTTTGACTAACGCACAAAAACGTGTATCTAGAGTAAACTCATTATTCGATAACAGAATCATGCTCGACGTATAAATTTTTACAGGTTATCTGGAGAAAAACAGTTTTAACATAATTTAATTTTTGTTTGATGTTAGATAACCAGTTTTAAAGAAATTTTTCTCGGAAAATAAGGAAAATTGTAAAAATGTAATTATGCTATGTTATAGAAGATGAGCTTGCGGTTGTAATGGTGCTAATATCTCAAAAACTAGTTATCTGAAGTTAACCACTTTTTGTTTAATTCCACAGAAATGTCCGTAGCTTTTTTCAACTCGAGAAGAGTAATAGGTAGAAAGTTGATATGTGGCATGCTTTTAGGGTTCGGTGAGAAAAAATCATAGCCGATAGGTTCTGTAGGATAGGAGCTGTTGCGGGTTAAAGTTTCAGAAACTTGCCATTGAAAACACATGGGATTCAAAAATTGATATTTTTAAATTTTGCAACATAAAACTACTAATTTTTACAATGTTTAGAGGTATATCAACTTCTTTATTTCGCATACTTTTTTTTAGTTTTTATTTAACTGTGCCAAATGTTTTTTATCGTCATTCATTCTTTGACCATCACTCTTTTATTTCGAATCAAATCATAAGTTTCGTGCTTACATGGGTCGCACAGGCCGCTAGTTTTCAATAAATCGACGTGATAATAACACGGTAACTGTTCGAGGGGTAATAGCTTACCTGTCGGATGTAGGTAAGGCCAAATCGGTTTTAAAGAAAGGAAAACCTTTATGAAATATGATAGTATTTTCCCTCTCAATGTGTCAGTAAAAGTGAAAAAAACTTAAGGATGTGGATCAATTAATTAAAAAACACTTCGATGAAAATTGGCAATCAAATGAAGATCTTGGCTTTCACAAAAGTATACTAGAAAAAACTGACTTACGGCCGACAGAACGCAGATGAAGATGAAACCGACCTAAAGTTTAATATATAGTTAGATATTCAAAAGTGTAATGGGGTCAGTCACCTTTGGTTTAAGGTTTCAGTGGTTGACACTTAGGCCAATTTTGGCCCATTACCACGCATTCTCGCCACATCATTAACCCATTCAACTACTCACACAACTACAGTATACCACCTGCACATTACAAGCTCCATGTCAACCTGCACATTGACGTGGATGGTAGGTCGGGGCTGAATTCTGCACTCCATGAGAGGGTCTAAGTTGTGTTTATTAAAATCACCGATTGCAATCGATGATGAAAATTCTTCAATTTGCATCTAGCCTCTGATGGGATTCGAACCCAGTACCTCCCGGTCCAAGTACCGAAGCTTTAACCACTGCACCACTTGTCCGGCCAGTCACTTTATTTTAAGTTAAAAATAGTTTAATTTGTTATTACAAAATGTGAAATCTTTGTTGAATACTTTGCCTTTAATAACTGCTGAATTAAAATATATTTTAAAAAAAATATCGTTTCGAATCTTGCGGTTTGTTGCAAAGCCTATCTTTTCCAATGGTAAATAGCAAAAATATCCTTATTCACTTTTAATTAGAATTTTTCTCAGAATTAATTAATTTAAAATATCTGAGGCATAATTTTTAAACTTTTATTTACAGTACTTAATAATTAAAATTAATAAAACCTACAGATTTTCTTATAATTTAAAAATGGGAAAATTTTGTAATTTATCTCAAAACGGTTTAAGATGGGTAAGAGCATATTTTGCTTTTAATACACACAATTAATTTTAAGTTACTTAATAGTGGAAGTGGAACTACTAACTAAAAATTAAATTTCAGGAAATTCATTATATTGATTGATATTATTATTCTATTATTGGAAAATCATACACTTTTTCAGGATGTAATCAATAGGAATGAGAGTACTAAAAATACACTAGAAATTATTAAATTGATGTTCTATAATCAGCATAATTCCAATTAATATCTCAACTGCTATGAACTGAAATCCGTAACAAATTAGATAAATCCGAAATAAAAATAAATTTCCAGCTCATATTTTCAAAAGTATATCAAACATAATTAAAAGTAAACTTCCAATTAATCATAATTCCGTTCAAACGCGCTTTGATGAATATTAATATTTAACCGCATGGATTTCGATTTTATATCTCATCCCCGGTCATGTTCACGTTCCAATTTAGAAGAATAATAAAATTTCTTTGTTAATATTGTATTTCCTTATAAAATATGATAATTTATTGTTTCTCTTTTTCTTAGACGTTATATAGATGATATAAAGCTGAACAAATTTCTCCTTTTATACGTTCTTTAATATAAAACATTAATGTTCATTTCGATATTTTTTTTTTATTACAAAAATTATATATTACATAACTGATTTCCATTAGGGAATTGATATTGATTATTATTAGCAGGGAAAAATCGTACAGCATTACAGTGTACAGAAAATAAAGTAATCAAAATATTTAAATCAGATGTTAAAGTGCGACTAATAGTCCAATTTTTCGTAAATTCGGTCATTTAATAAAAATCGATATGCATGAGAATTTCGTAGGCTGTGGTTTAGACACCCTGCTCAGGAGCAATAAAATATAAAAAAAATATCAAGAAACTGTATTTGTATTCGCTGCTGTTGTTACGTACGAGTATGTAGAAAATGAGTTTTCTTGAACTTTGACTTTCATTTCCGGACTTAAATTTTTTATTTAAGGCGATTTGTTTCAAATTTAATCAATTTGTGTTTGCAAAATTATTGAAATATGCAAATAACGTAAATAGTCGAGTTTATTTTAATGTTATTAAAATGAACCTAATACCTGTGACAGACTATGGATTAATAAAACGCGATTAGTGATTTTTTCGAGTTAAGCGCTAGTGTGTCAAGTAGAAGATTAGATAATCTCGATTTGGTTTGAGGTTTAGTGACTAAACTGGTTTAGTCAACTAATCTTCAAATTTTTTGAAGATTTATCATATTTATGAGATTAGTGGGACGGACTACAAGTAGCGCCATTACACGTCGGAGATTTTAACTGACATTTCATTGTTTGTGTGCATTTGATTCAAATAGTAGTAAAATTAAACAAAGAAATAATATACTTGTGAATTGCAGTAAACCCTGTTTATTCTAAAACTGAAAATGATAATTCTAAAACTGAAAATAGTTAATTGAAATATTTATTGAATGAAATAAATAAATAATAAATTCAAATGATATGTCATTTGTTATAATATTACACTATAGTATTTGACATTTGCATCGCGATTAGCTAAACTGTAATATGTCAACGCAAGAGGATTTATGATCGATTAGCTAAACGAGTTTAACTAATCTCGTTTTGAAAATCCCTAGTCTGTCACAGGTATAAGGAACGTTCTCTTTTGTTGTCGAAAAATTAAACTTGATGAAATTTTATTTTTTGAGAACTTTTTCGGTTTTCTTCAAAACTATAAATATCGATACAACAACGAAGATACTGTATTTGAATTATTATATCGTAAACAGACCAAAAACAAATAATAGTGAATTTTGAAAAGGACATTTCCAATAAAATTTTTGAATTTTCCTTAATGTTTACTTATCAATCCACTTCCATCTTGGTGAATAGTTCACGATAGTTTAGGTAAAAGTACCTACAAGCAAATTAGTTCCATTGAATTAAAAAATAATTAAAATTGAAATAAAATTAAAATATTTAGAAAATGAAATTGCGACGGATTGACTTGAAAGTCATGGCTATTTTCATGTATGGAATACAACATCGTTGTTGAGTCCAGCAGTAAGCATATGCTAACTCAGTAATTACAATTAATTTTATATAATTAGTCAAACAGCAATATCGAAATTTAATTAGGTCAAATCACAATTATAATATAAAATTGTACATTGTCTATAATTGTTAAGTAATATATTTATTATAATATATCTGTGGCATTATGTCATAGTATCTTATCTCACTTTTTGTGTTTTGTCAGTAGCGTGAAAATTTTTTAAAATTAAATATTAAAAAAATTTATGTTATTTTAAAATAGGAGATTGATTTTTGACAAAAGAAGCATTAAGCTATTTTGCAATATTCAGTTTTTTAACATTAAAACGCTTGAGTAACTTAAGACATTTTTACAATTTATTAAATTAAAATTATATGCAGCTTACATGAACTTAAGTTCCTTTGCAAAAATTAATTCATTAAAAACTGTTGACTTAGAGAAATTTTATGTGCAGTTTAGTAAACAACAAATTTAATCTTCATCTTCTGATTCATCAGGTAAATCAGGATCGATGTCTGCCATTTGATACGTTACCAAATCATTATAAAAAGTATGAAAATTTTGATTTATGAGCGGCAACATATTTAATAGATCTTATTTCTTTTTATGATTTATTTTAATTGGTGCTGCGTAACACTGACCCAAATCAGCCTTATTTAATGTATTAACTCCGCAACGACGAATATTTATTTTTTGAAGTTAGTTTGCTCTTCGAGTGTGGTTTTGAACTGAATCATTCCCATATCACGTGTGTACCGTAGCCATTTTGCGATTTGCCGTACGCTGAAAATATAATAAAGTGCCAATCAAAATAAGATAGAAACATATCTTTAAAATTAAATAGAAGTGTCTTACCCTCTGTATTTGATTTTCTCCACATAAACTTTTCTTTGCAAAGTCTTGAAAAATTTAGAAATTCAACTTGTGCCATTTCAATGGCTTACCATACTTTTTTGACCCCTACTGATCGTACAAAGTTGTACCAGTCATGAGGATGGTGAATGGGAACCGTAGTTTTTTTCTTCTTTTTCTCAATTAGAGCATGGTCAGAGTCACATTCCAAGTTCCCATTCCTTCCTTCAAGTCACATCATACAATAAGCTTGGTTGTCCACACAATCATGAATGATTATGTTAAAAGTCCAGAGAGGCCGCTTGTAGAACGATACGGGCCACTGTAGATACGGGGTGGGCAACATTGTTGCAAATCAAATGTATACACCTTCATTGATTTATTCAAAATCGCGGCATGTTTGTCTGTGCGATTGCTTTAATAAGCTCTCTCAGTTTCACGAATATGGTTGTCGTGTTCAATTTTTAAACCACTCATCACCTATTGATTTCCTGAACTTTTAAGTTTCATCATTAATGATTCACACTTATGACATGTGTCTAATTTCGGGAGTTTAAATTTAATATCAAGCGATTTAAATATTTCCGTAAATTTTGGAAGTGAAACCGGCTGTTGAAATTTTTCGCAGTATACAAGCGATATAATAAAGATAAATTAAGATCCGATTGAAAGTATTTTATTTCCGTATGTCTTCTTGAGTAATGGATTTCATATTGTGGAAAAATGTTGATAAATTAGACTACCTCTTTAAGTTTTCTTCTGAAATCTTATTACCTGGAGTATATGGCTGCTACGTTTATCTGACGCCCATACCACTGGATGGAGTTGCAACAATCGACAATGAAATTGATATCTAAGTATTTGATTTTATGACGGCCGACGCAAATATAACCCTTACCGACAAAAAGATAAACAGTGGTGAAGAAAGTCGAGTTACGCGTTCAAATTCCGTAAGAAGCGTCAATTCAATTAGAAAATGATAGTGTTCAGCTCATCGAAGAATAATCACCTATATTGTATTTTGAAAAATACTTTGTACGAATGAACTGTATTATAATGGCATCAAATACCAATACCTATGCCATGCAAAATAATATTACATTTAAACCAACAGACAGCATCGAAATGAAGCGAATAAAAGACATTAATTTTATTTGTCAACGAAATTGACGTGTGTTCATTTTTTCCAACTTAGATCAAATTTACATTATGATAATGTTCTTGATGTCCCAAGTAACAACTCCGACATCTATTACAAACTTCCATCTTTGATAAAAACGATACGGTCGAGATGACTGGAAATAAAGTTGGAAGAAAATCTGTATGTGGACGAACAGATGATTCCATTTAAGGGAAGGTTATCGGCCAAACAATATGTGCCGCCAATCAAACCGAAACCATGGGGAATTAAAATGTTCGTATTATATGGAAAGTCGGGAAAACCTTAAGATTTTATTTTATACCAAGGTGCTAATACATGATTATCTGAGTACAATTTAAAACATTTTTATTTCAGCCCCTCAGTAGCGTTGCATATCGCAGCAAGAATCGATTCTAAAGGTCACAAGTTATACTTTGACAAATATTTATGGATGAAGAAAAATTTATAAAGCTAGAAAGAGGTTACTCTGAAGAACTTCATTTCAGAAATACAAATATTTTTTTTGTAAAGTGGCTCGACAACAAGCCGATGCACATTGCATCTAATTTTACTGGAATCAGAACACCCGGAACTTGCTTACGATTGGACAAAAATAAAAAGAAATACATGGAAGTTCCACAACCGCAAATGATTAAATTATGCAGTGAATCTATGGGTGGAGTCCATCTTCTTGATCAACTCATAGGATACTATGAGCTAGCTGGATCGAATACAAAATCGACTGTGCTAATCGAGGAAATCCGAGTAATAAAATTAAATCTCTCCTGGAATTTTGATTTAGCGAGGCCAATTCATTAATGAGTAGCCAAACCAAACAATCAAAAAATGTGGCCGACCCAAAAACGACTTAAATGATATAGCAACAGTGCCTTCTCCCAAGCGAAACCGTGTTGATGTAAGGCCATACGTATATTGCCGATATGATGGTCAACACCACTGGCCACTATTTGATGGCAAGAAGAAATCCACGCGCTGCATCAAAATGGAAGATGCACCAAAAAATCTCAAGTGATGTGCAGTAAATGCAAGGTCCACTAATGTTTTTTAAAAGAACGCAATTGTGTTTTTGATTTTCACAATCAATAATGTGATATTGATATTGATAAATAACCATATATTTACCGATATATGTATATCAAATTGAAATAATTAAAACTTTTAGTTTATTTTATATAAATTATGTTACTTTTTATGTAGGTAATTACCATAAGTTGAATTTCATTATTATTTATTTCATAAGACTGAATTGTATTATAATTTTATTTTATTTATTTTGAAATGAACAGTTGGATTTATTTTTAGTAAATAGCTATGTTACATTTCATTTTTCTTTTTTTTGCAACACTTGAGTAAGAATGTCCGTCAGTGCAGACATCTCTGGCAGACCTTCCAGAATGTTTAAATTTCATCTTTTTATGGAAGAATGTTTTCTGTTATCTTTATCAATAAAAAGAATATGTCAAATTATTTTTAACTTACCTACTATCATCTCTAAATAATGTGACTACAACAAAAGTATGTCTGCCACTATATAATTTTACCAAATTGGTCCAAATCCTATAACATGTAAATTACAATAAATTTAGAAATTTTTGAAACTATGCTGTGTGCCTCACGTCGATTTTTTTGTCTAAATTTCCAACTAACTAAATTGATGGTTAGTTCATACAATTCGTTCAAAGATGGCACAAAACAAACCGCATCCGATGTTTAATGAAAATCTGCTATACAAACTTAAATTTAACATTCTACAAAACATTTCTAACCAGTAATTGATAAATCGAGACTAAGTTTGCAGTTTAGAATTAAATATCGGGTAAATTTTGATTTATAAATATTAGAGTCATCTGACCTGGGTGAACTAACGGTCAATTTAGTTAGTCGGAAATTTAGACAAAAAAATCGGCGTCAGGCACACAGCATAGTTTCAAAAATTTCTAAATTTATTGTAATTTACATGTTATAGGATTTGGACCAATTTGGTAAAATTATATAGCGTCAGACATACTTTTGTTGTAGTCACATTATTTAGAGATGATAGTAGGTATATCGAGAAATATATCATTCGGCTATACAATATTTTTTTCTGCTGGAATAGCAAAAGGCACTCTCTGCATTACCATTTTTCGGATAGATTGTTTCAGCTAACTTTGATAGGGTTAAACTTTGTGTGCATTACGAAAAAAATGAAGGGTTGAATTTGTTGTAGCTAACACTCGACTTTCTTTTACTGCGAATGTATACATAGATCTCGAATACACCACAGCTGATTTATAAAACAAAAATGAAACTTACCGGACTTTGGTAAGACTGTCGTCTAATCAAAAATCATTATTCTTGCCTAAATTTAAGAAACCAATAAGACCCATTGTTAAAATGTAATTTTAAAAATTTATTTGAACATTTCATTCTTTGTCGTTTTTCATCAACATTGCAAAAATTGAAAAAAGTTCCCATGAACTTGCCACTTTCGGTTCACAGATTTTCATCAAAGTTCGCAAGGATCTCTCAATTATTTTAAAAGGGTTAAGTATGAAGTTTCATTCCTAATAGTAAAAATTATCGGAAACAATTTTTTTTGGTAACCTTAATTTACAATATTTTTGATTTTAATGGATTTTTAATAGGTTTTTTATTAAATGAACTGACTTAGGCCAAAGATCACTGGGGCCTCCAAAATTTATAGGCGTCGAATTTAAGTTGATCTTTTTCTCAAAAATCGCCATTTCCGCTTATATTTTGAAAAACTACATTATTTTACTTTACTTTAGTAAAATAGCGAACGGCGAATCTGCAAAAATCATGGACAACAGTTTTTACATTTACTGTACTTTATTCTACTACGTAAAAGAAAGTAAAATTGAATCAAAATTTCGCTTCAATTTCTTTTACGAACTATATTTCGAAATTTTTAAAAGCACTTTGGTTTAACACTACTATTTTATTTAAACTGTACTTGATTGATTCCACTCATAGTTTATCTATTTTACCAACTCATTTAACATCTCACAAACATAATTTTGGCACACATCACTTTCTAGAATTTTAATAAACTGCTACGAAACGTTTAAGCAAATTAATTTAAAAAGAAATTCACAACTTACGCATGAAACAAATTCATTTGGTCTTATTATTTTAAAATTCACGTTCATGTCCATTAATTTACAAACTTATTAGAAAACAATTTTTTTATTAGATGAAGACTTCACAATTAACTAATAAAATAAATCAGATTTTTTTTTTACGCCGATGTCACCAGTGTTATGACAATAAGTGGAATCGGTTTAGTGGAATTTTGTGTGACTTCTATTTATAAATAATCAAAATTTTAAAAATTTTATTTTTGTAGTTTTTCACGAAAGTTCACATGGAATATGATTGGTTTTGCAACCTTGCTGCGAGGAAAACCAATTTTCACTCGCATGATTTATTCTGTTTATTTTTATCCATTGAAATGTTTATAAATAATATTTGATCAGCTAGAAATGCAAAAGCCAAAAGGTGATCAACATGAAAATTTATATCAACTTTTTTAAAAACAAACTGATGATCCATGGAAAGAATTTCCATAGATACGCGTAAAAATTTTAAACCGTTAAATTGAAACAAAACAAATTCCTTTGATCGTATATGATCTCAAGTATAGTTTAAATTAATACTCTCAGATTTATCTTGTTTTAGTGTATGTCGTAAAATTTAAGTATACATTTTATAAACGAAAGAGTTATTTCTATTTTCTAATTTACAAGTAGTAAAATCTGAAATGTATAAACCCGACATAAATTTAATTGGCTGACAACGTTATATTCACCAATCATCATCTGATGTTCACTAGAATTTATATCATTAATAAATCTTGAACAAAATATCGGTGGTGGTGTTTGTTGAAACGATAAAACATAATTATTCTGTATATGTAGGCAGACATGTTTATGTAACATACATAAATATTCGAGTACACATAATTCTTGGTAATGGTACTATACTGTACACAGAATACAAGCATATTGTTATTTATAACTTGTGAATGAGAAAATTCATGTTATTTTAATTGAAAATGAAAAATTAAATCTTTAGTCCTTTTTTTTACGAATATTCCCCCATTCCTTACAATTTGTAGAGCTGAGTCATCAAAAGAAATTTTGTGTTAAACAGAATAACAACACTTTAAAATTAATTCATTATTAATGGAAATTGTTTTACAACAACAAGTTAGTTAAATTAATTTAAGCAGTACCGAAATTAAATTCTTTTGATTTTCAATCAATTACAATTAATTTTTGATTGGATGAGTTTGTTTTTTCCAATTACATGGTAAGGAATTTATTAATAGTGAATAGATAGATAAAAATGACCGGGGATAAAAATTATGTAAGCATTGACAGTACGACGTACAACTTTCGACACACACTAATTGTGACAAATTTTCTTAAAAAAAAAATTAATAATTATTGCGACTTAAGCCGTAATTACGACAAGCCAAAATGTCTCGGTCGGACCGTTGTGAAGTTGACCCAAATTTCTATCAAAATAGTGATGTTTAATCACTATTTTGAAATATTTTTAATATTTATCCTTAAGCTACTATCTTAAGCTATTTTCTGTTATAGAGGTTGAAAGCATATTTTTACATCGTTATCGTTACGAATATGATGGTATAATTTACCAGTTCATGGCTGCTTTAAGGCGGTTGTAAATTTTTACTGTATAAATCCTATATTTAGACGTTTATAAAAAGAATTTCATTTTTCTATAATGTATGACTAAATTATTAAAAACATTTTTATACAACAAATGAAATGATGTACATACTTAGATACATGTACGAGTGCATATTCGTGTATGTGTGTTTTTTAAACGATTTTATTAATTATTTAAGCAGAGGAATAAACAATTTTCGCTTTGAATATAAATGATTTTTATTCTTTTGAAATTAAAACCATACAAAATTGTATTGAATTTAATAATGTAGCATATGTACTTACATAATGTACTGAATTAAATATTTCACCGTTTTTACATAAGTAGTACAGTTACAAACAGTCCTTTGTACCTGATTACAGCTGTTTTATTCCTCATAAAATTGTAGTCGAATAAAAGATAAGGATTTGTTTCATTAAAGTATAATTCAAGAAAAACCATTTGGGTGAACAAGCAACAACGGTGGTTCGAAGATTTACCCACAATCTGTGAAGTTTCGACTTGGTCGTATACTAAGAAATTTCTTACCCTCCGTTCCAGCTATTATGGCGTTACACTGAGAAACTTCGTACTGGCTCCAATTATAAGAAAATATGAATTATGAATCAATAAAATTCATTTTTAGTAAAATTCAAGAATTTGTTACCTAAACGAAGAATAATTTGAATACACAGTGTAATTAACGCTTAATTTTATTAAACACATGCTTTATAGTGTTAAACGTAACCGTCCTAGTTTGAAGAATAAAAATATTTCTTTAAACTAATAACACATATTAATTTTCAGAAGTACTGGGACGGAATCATGATCGCCGTACGGAAAATTAGGACGGAAATACGAAAAAAATACAAAACGCAAGCCATAACAAAATAAATGCATTTATCAGTAATCCAACGAATTTGTAACATTCTAAAATTTTCGTGCGGCGTTCATGATTCCGCCCCTGCATTTCCCGTGATAATTTTACCCTCATTTTAAATGTTTGCGTTGTTTATGAAATTATTCAGTGTTTTTTCTTATTCTCATAAAAAAAAAATTAGTTCTCTAAATTGCTAAAATTAATCTCAACACGAGAACAAAATATCGACTATCACGAGCTATTTATTAAGAATACAATTTTTAAAAATTGAGCTTAAGCCCGCAGGAAATTAATTTATTTTTAAAAAATTATTAATTAACTATTAATTTTTTTTTTACAAATGGTTGAAATAACTGATAGTGATAATATCTACCCAGCCCTAAATCAATAATTTATTAAAACAAATATAAAACTAAAATCATCTTATTATTCAGTTTTACCTTTTCTTACAAACGCATGGTATAGTAACCAACTCCTCTAGCTTAAAGTGGCCGAAAATACATAACACTATCATAGCATTTTTCGGAAGAAGCACGAAGCAATCTTACCAACATCGTTCAGTGTCATAATATTCTAAATTAAATAAATTAAAATTAAATTCATATATAAAAAGAAAACATAAAATTTGAGTGATTAGTTTAATTAATATTATTTATTCTAAAAGAAAACGTTTAAACTACAATAATAATAATTAATAACAAATTTAATAATTAATAGCAAATTTAAGTTTATTTTTGTTGACGTATATTTTGGCGCGAGTTCAACATGAGTTCTAATTGTGAGAAGTGTCTCAAGGGAATATCCAAAGCACGGTTTCCTGGTGTTAAATGTGGAGTTTGTGCGAGTTTATTCCATATTAAATGTGCCGGCATATCTGACGAGGTGTTTAGAGAGCTTAATTGTGGTTCTACTTCATGGCTGTGCCCTGGTTGTCGCAGTAAATCAAGTTCCATCTTAGATGATATTGGTGATGGCAGTCACAATCCAAATTTACTTAATAACGATACCCCAGCTCTCAGCGATGTGGTTATTATCCTGCAAGCGATGAAAAACCAGTTAAAGGCACTTGACGCTTCAGTAAGTTTCTGCTGCAAAGTACTGGATGACGTAAAAATTTCAATTGAGAGGTTAACCAAGGAGAATGAAATTTTAACTAATAAATATGATCGTCTTGAAAACGTCTATAAAAAACAAGACATCCGTATCTGCGAACTGGAGTTTAAAAGTGATGGTTTTCAGCAACGTGAATTGAATTACAATCTGATTGTTGCTGGTCTTCCGGACAATTCGAGAGATCTAAAAGCTATAGCTGAGGAGTTATTGAATCACTTACAATGCCAGGAATTATTATTCAATATATCGAGTTGCGAATACATGTCATCCAACAAATTTAATAGACAGACTACACATAAAAGTAAATTTGGTGATGTCAAATTAATCATGAAATTTAAAGATCAAGTTTCCAAAACTAAGGCGATGCAACAAAAAAAAACGTTTAAAACCTACACTATATGCCAATGAAATTGGATTTAAATCGGAACAAAATATTCAGCTATATTTTCGCGACCATCTCACATCTTTAACGTCACTCATTATTTCGCGAAGCACTTAAACTCAAAAAGTTATCAAAGTATAAATACCTGTGGATTTCTGAAGGTAATATACTCATCCGTAAGGAGCTACCATCAACAGGATCCAGTCAAAAGCCGATATCCGTAAACTCAAAACACAACTCCAGAACAGTGAGCAGGCCCAGGATTCCTGAAATTAATTTGTAGCACAAATAAGTATAACTCTATATTATTTATTAAGACCTGTTAACTTACATTCTCTAGTCTCGCATATTTATACTACTAATCACCACAGTTGCATTTTTGGTCACTGTCAAATTTTATTATATCAGATTTCATTTGGAATTCAATGTTAATCTTACATTTCATATACATTTTCATTGTAAAATTACTTTAAAACCCTACAAATGTTATTTTATTCACCTTAAGTTCTACAATATTAGATTGAATCCTTTATTATTAAATCCATTATTATTAATGCTATTATTATTATTTCATAAACTATTTATTATTTTTTTAATTATTATGTTTCTACTTCATAACTCAGTAATTTTAAGTCTTTTTTTGTTAACTTTTTTAGGACTTTTAGGCACATCTAATATTCTATTCGTTAATTCAGACTGTTTTTTTTTTTTTTGTATGATACTTCTGTGTATTCATTTTGGAATATCTGCATTACCTTCGTGTGATGTAATAGCTTTGAATTCGATATATCAACAGGTGAATATAACCGTTGATTGAATACATTAAGATATTACTACTCGGATTTTTGCCGCTAAGTTTGGTTAATGTCTCTACTAGTCATATATAGATAGAGGCATGTTGTGCGAGAGTTGTTTTTTCTTTCTAGCAACATAAAAACCGAACAATTTAATTGCTGTTGTTTTCTCCCATATAAAAATGGCATTTGTATTGTGTATCAACTTTTTAATACATCAAAAAAATATAATTAAGAAATGTTACGACTGCTATTTCACTTACTTTTACATACAATTGTACCATCAGTAACAAAATAAATATATGGTTGAACGGAGTAACCTTAGTTTTAATTTGTTTCGAAAAATATCAACAACAAAAAAATAATAACAAACAAATTGTGTCGCAGTGCAAATAAAAAAAAATCCCATCGCCATATCTCAATATCTGTAAAATCTGTAAAAACGTCATGAACAACCTCCACTCACATGGTTGGAATACGACTGAAAAAATGAAAACAGAATGAAGACATGAATACAATTTCATTGTTTTTGTCTATTTATTTTTGTCATATATATTTCATATATTCAGTTGAGAGAGAGGAAAATACATTTGGTTCAATTTTTTTTTAATTTTGTTAAAATATTTAGTGGTGTGGGTAAAAATAAATTAAAAATATGTTTTGCTTCTTTCTAGCTGCTTTGAATTAATTGAGTCTATCTTTGTTCTTCTTAAATCTACATGAAGTGAGTTGTGTTCTTCTTTTACAATGTGTAAGAAGCAACAAAAAATAAAAATTGTTGTAATTCGTAGTGGTATTATCTTAAGTCATAATTAATCAATGATATAACGTTAACATTGCAAATTAATTGGCTATCAGATTTTTATTTGTTACAATTATGTGCTTATTTAGACGAGAGATTAGATTTAGATTTTTTCTCTCGATTACATAAATTGGTTTAAATCATATCTATCAAACCGGTGCCAATTTGTAATAATGGGAAATGAGAAATCAAACGTTATTAAAGTTACATCTGGTGTTCCCCAAGGATCACACCTCGGGCCCTGGATTTTTATTGTTTTCGCATAGACCGAATAACCGAGATAATCAAAAACTCAGACGTGCTCATATTTGCAGATGATGTGAAAATTTTTCGTACTATTAATGGATGGTTAGATACGGAGAAACTTCAAGAAGACTTAGATAGATTAAGTGAGTGGTGTGATCGGAACTCACTATATACTTAAATATTAAGAAATGCAAAATCATGTCTTTCCATCGTAAAAGAAATCCGGTTATTACTTCATACAAAGTCAACAATGAAGTACTGCAAAGAGTCAATGAGATTATAGACTTAGGTGTTACATTTGTCGAAAACGCCAGTTTCAATAGGCATATTGAAAATTGTTTTGCGAAAGCGAATGCCATGTTCGGATTTGTTAAAAGATGGACAGGTGAATTTAAGGATATTCAAACCTTATGTTCACTCTATTTCGCTTATGTTCGATCTCAACTGGAATACGCTGTAACGGTCTGGAATCCATACTATGCTGTACACATAAAAAGAATTGAAAGCATTCAAAAGAAGTTCCTGATTTTTTTGTTAAAGAAAAGTGACTGGGATTACGACCACAACTTACCATTCCATGAAAATGTGGCTCGCTTACCTCCATACACAACAAGATGCACAGATTACAAAATATGCACGCTTGAAAATAGACGACTCTCTTGGGAGCAGCTTTTATTGGTAACGTTTTGCTTGGTCACGTAGATTCAGCTTACATCTTGGAAAACATATCAATTCACGTGCCATGCAGAACATTTCGAAACCATAAATTTTTAGCACTTGAACACCATTCCACCAACTATGGAGAAAACAACCCAATTAATAGGATGTCTAAATCTTTCAACTTAATCGACGACCTATTTGACTTCAACTTATCAAAGGACAACTTTAAAAATATCCTTAAAGACTTTTTTCTAAATTTTTAATTGTTTAAACCAAAATTTGGTTTATATTTTTTTTTTTTTATTCTGTTTTAAAGTTTTTTGTTGTTTTAATATAATTTTAACTATAACTGTAAATAATCTGAAATCATACATGTATATTACAAAATAGATTTCTTTAAATAAATAAATAAATAAATAAAGGTAATAGTTGCGGTGCTTTATTTATTGATACAGCTAAAGCCTTTGATATGGTTCATCACAAGCTTCTGCTATCTATTATGTATATGATGTAGAGTTTAGGGGAGTGGCAAATAAGTGGTTAGCATCGTATTTAGATGGTAGATCGATAATAGTCAAGATAAATGATAAGTTAAGCGATCCGAAATTTATAGACGTTGATGTTCCCCAGGGTTCAGTATTAGGCCCTCTGCTGTTTCTCATTTATACAAACTCCGTATTTAAATTGAATCTTCATGGTTATTCTACAGGGTTTGCTGATGACATAGCTCTGGCTTACTGTGGGAATTCTCCCAGTAACGTTAGTTCGATGATCAATTTTGATCTAAAAGTTTTACTCTCATGGTTCGACAAGCATCGCTTGATCTTAAGCCGGAAAACTAGATTTATGTTGTTTAAATTGTCTGGTAGCTTTGATATGTCTATTTTGCCGCGGGTCATTAATCACAGCAGGTATGAATGTGCGTCTATTGGTTGCCACTCTGAGTGCTTTGATATTGAACAAGTTGACTCGTTTAAATATCTTGGTGTTCACTTGGGCACTTGCCTTAATTGGAAAACGCATGTTAATTCAGTCAACCAGTATTTGTCATCAACTGCTAGAATTGTCTACCTTCTTTGTGACTATTGTCCTCCGTCGGTTCTAAAAATAGCTTACCATGCACTAGTTATGGTTTCGCTTCACGAAATGCGAAGAAGTTGTGAGAATTTCGGTCTTAGAACAGATTCAAAGATAATAAAAAAAATAAAAAAATAAAAAAAAAATTACAAAATCTGGGAAGGATATTTTCTTGTTAAGTAAAAAAATTACAACAAAATTCCTTCTTATACTAGTTTAAATAGAAAAAAACTGTTATGAGATGAAATAGTATTGTTTGAGAAAATTTTATTTTTCCTCTGGGAGGAAAAGCTTGGCTACCTTCATTCATATGCTTGTTTAAACTCTCCATACATAAAGGAAAGTAAATATCGCAATGAATAGTCATTCAACAGTAAAAAAGAGGTTTGCAAAATTTCGTGATGGCAATTTTAGTCTTGTGGACGATCCATTTATAGGTGCAGTAAAACGTTTTGAGGACGAAGAACCCTAAGCTCTATACTGAATGAAAATCCGTGGTAAACTCAAAAAAAGCTTGCAGAACAGTTAGGAGTTACTCATCAAGCAATATCACTTCGATTGCATGCAATGGGAAAAATACAGAAGAAAGGAAAACAAAAACGAAAGAGTTGACATCTGCATGAATTTGCTTTCTTGGTACAAAAGAAAGAAATGTTGCACAACATGATTACGGATGATGAAATGTAAATTTTGTACAATAATTTTAAGCGCAGGAAACCATGGGTTGATCTGACCCAGCCATCTACATCAGTTGCAAAAATGAATATTCATGCCAAGAAAGTGTTACTGTGTGTCTGGGGGGGAGGGGGGGGGGGGATTGAAAGGAGTCATTACAAACTGATCAAACTGATACAGCTGAACGTTACCAGACCCAATTGATCAAATTTAGTAATGCTCTGGAGGAAAAAATACTACTTACGGGAAAGGTAATATTGCTGCATGACAACGCTCCATCACATACAGAAATCAACCCAGGAAGTTATCTTTTCCTTAGACTGTCATCTACCATTAATATCGAAAGACCATAATCAAGAATTTAACCAAAAAAATCAGAGTTTCTACTTTTACACCTAATATTTTTTACAAGTTAAACCTAAAAGTGAATATTTGTTAGTATATATCACCCTGATGTACCGTATCAATAAAGTTAAGATACTCGTAGTATTTACCTCATATAACTTCAAACTACATGTTGCCTGATTTACCGAGAGGCAACCCCATTATTTCTATATATAAACCTTTGTACACACTTATTTCGAACTATTGATGATTCGATTAATCGGTAAATATGAAAAACAATATACCCCCCGCGGTACCAACCCAAAAAAACCAATATCACGTAATAAATACATCAAAGTGTATCCTATCACCACCATAACGTATCATAATTTTCAGTTCTGTTCAACACAAAGTTCTTTTTTTTGTTGTATTTTGTATCCTGTTGTAAATTTTATCCTCTTTTATGTATTTTGTTCGGGAAAAATCATTTATAAAAAAATGTTATGGTACATTTGATGTTCTATAACTAGAAAATCACAACTCGTATATTATACATATATGAGTACAATAACGGCACAAAAAGAAAGTTTTGTAACAGTAAAATAAATCACATAAAATTCATTTTCAAAGTATTTAACGATTATAGTATAACGTTCAATGTTTATGTTTTTTTTTGGTGTGTGTGCTGTTGCTCTGTTATATTGGGGGGTACAAATAAGTTTTGAGGTGTTTTTTTATAACTTCTAAAGCTTCGAGAGAAATTAGTTTTTTGGCATATTGTGGGCGTTTCAGCTTCAATGAGCATGTTCCCCATATGCCTCACACATGTAATCGATGTCCATCAGCTGTGATTTTCTTCAAATTAAAACAAAAATACCATCACTTTCCGCAAATTGTGTTTTTTGTTGGCACAAGTGGGCCCGATGAGATTGGATATTAGTTACGCCATCTTTTGTAAATCTCTCAACACTTTTTTGTACCCCCAATATAACATAACGATAACGGTATAAATAACAAAACAAACGACACACAAAATATATGACATGTAATGTACCCATATTTCATTGTTGAATAAGCAAGAAATATGGATGTGGTGTATAAAAATGGTCTTTGGATAAGACAAGAAATAATATTCTCAGTCGGGAGTTGCTGTTGTTTTTCTACTCAATATTTCGTATAGGTAATGTATAAGTCGATTTAACCATAGGTTCAATATAATCGATTCTGGTTAATAGGTTTTCACATGCATACGAAAAGTTTGGAAAATCCATAATAATAATTCAAATTTATATATGAAAATTATTGTGTTGGGTTAATGTATTTTCTGTTGATGACCAAAATATTGTGATAAAGTGTTAGATTGGTAATTTGTTTTTATCTGCACGTAAAAAGGTGTTATCATTTTATTTATCGAATAATAAATATTTTCCGGTATATACCTTTTTCCAACCCACTACATACCTTTACGGTATACCAAGCTATGTAATTTATGGTACACTGGATACTTTGTCGAAGATTCGATTAAAATATTAAAAATTGTTTAAAGCACAACGTTTTAATCCGAATTTTAAGCAAGTCTGTTCCGATGATCCGAGATAGACACATTTCGATCCGTAGCTGTACCACCATTTTCACAATAATGAAAACCGCTAACAGCTTCGCCGCCATATTTGTCTGCGGTTTTGTCATGTGTGATGATGAAACGTGTCTAAAACTTCGGTTAATGCACGCAAACACTTTTTATAGACGACAATTCAATATTTACCATCTTTAACCCTACTTATTGCATTCCGCCTTAGATAGAATATTTCCGCAAACCAGCATAGTATTTCAGCAATTTATATATTATATACATCTAGATAGTCCAATTTTCGTTCCCGAAAAATGAGATGACACCACTAATTAATAATATCATGACATTTTTGGCTATCGGCCCCGAACATATTTACTGTCTTGACAACTAAAAATTTATTGACACAAACATTGTTCGTTGCCTGGAGTATTGTGATGATACTGTGACGACAAAAAAAATCGGGGCTGGGGCAAATAACCTCGAATCCCATTTTTTTTTTAAATTGTATGTGATATATTTTATGGTCGAACTATCGGCTTATGTCTAGTGGTAGAGGAAGATTTGTAAATAATTTTGTGATTTTTATCATAATTTTAAAGGATTTAAAGAAATGTGTGATTCTTCTGTATTTTTTTATGGGGTGGAGTTGAGATATATGTAGTTCCACAAACTCAATAACACATCTATGGCCGGAATACCACGTTATATCTGAATAATGAAGATTTCTAAGTACTTTGATTTTTGTAGAATATCTCCAAGGAGTAGAGATAAGATATAGTCTCTCCAACGGAGAGAGAGAGTAGAGTTGAGATTTAGTTCCCAAAACTCAGTAACTGTTCAATAGCCTAACTATCAGCTTATGTTTAGTAATGAAGTAAAATTGAATAAAAGTCTTCCACCATCATTAGACAAAAGCCGATAGTCCATCTAACGAATAGTTGCTGAGTTTGACGTAATAAATGTCATCTCTATCGCACAGAAATTTCGAACAAAGTCACAAAAATTAGTCCAGTCAACGAGTAGTTGTTGAATTCGAGAGACTATATCTCTACTGTACCCCATAAAAAAATTCTGAAAATATCAAATAAATTACTCTCAATCTTCCTTCGTCACCAGACATAAGCCACCAGTCAGGCCCACGAATAGTTACTGAGGTTGACCGACTATCTCAACTCAACCCAATAAAAAAATTTAAAAAAATAAATAAAATAAAATAAATAAACTAAATGAATTAAATAAATCAAATAAATTAAATAAATTATATAAACTAAATAAATTAAATAAATTAAACCAATAAAAGAAATTAAATAAATTACAATATATTACGTCAAATTATGATAAATTTCAATAAAAATAACATAAAAATTAAAATAAAAATTATATAAAAATTATAATAAAAATTATAATAAAAATCACAATAAAAAATACAATGAAAATAACAATTAAAATTACAACAAATTACAATAATATAATATAAATTACAATAGATTATCATAAATTATAAATGAATTAAAAAAATTAAATAAATTCATTTAATTAAATAAATTAACTAAACTAAATAAATTATATAAATTAAATTAAATTAAATAACTTAAATAAATTAACGAAATTAAATTAATTAAATCAATCAAATCAATTAAGTTTATCATAAATTATAAATGAATTAAAAAAATTAAATAAATTCAATTAATTAAATAAATTAACTAAACTAAATAAATTATATAAATTAAATTAAATAACTTAAATAAATTAACGAAATTAAATAAATTAAATAAATTAAATTAAATTAATTAAATCAATCAAATCAATTAAGATTATCATAAATTATAAATGAATTAAAAAAATTAAATAAATTCATTTAATTAAATAAATTAACTAAACTAAATAAATTATATAAATTAAATTAAATTAAATAACTTAAATAAATTAACGAAATTAAATAAATTAAATAAATTAAATAAATTAAATAAATTAAATTAAATTAATTATACCAATCAAATCAATTAAAGAAATTTAAGAAATAAATCAGTTAAATAAATTAAATAAATTAAATGAATTAAATAAATTAAACAAATTAAATAAACTAAATAAATAAAATAAATCATACCTTTTTTATCAAATTTCGTTAGATAATCGTTAGGTCAGGATTGGTCAACACATTTTGGCGTTTGGGCTCCAAAGGGTAATTTTTTATTGTGAAAAATCAAAATTATAGTAATACAATAAAATCAGGTTCGTCACTTATTTGGTTACGGTGGTTGGTTATAATAAACTATATTCTAATCTAAAGTATTTTCCGTTTTTTCTTTCCGTTCAATTTTTCATCAAAATCCGACTATTTTAGGCCAAGATATAAGCAAAAAACACACCCACTTATGATTGTTATATCCCTTTTCCTGCCTGCCCACACAATTATTTGAGGCAAAAGAATCATGTCAACAATTTATTTTTGTATTTGTTTTGAACAAACTTACACATTTGTGAATTCTTTTTAAACTTATTTTCGTCCGAAAAAAAATACTATAACTATACACACAATTGTGTTGGTTGTACTTCAAATCAAGCGAAATTTTTTATCAACAACGCCATTACAAATTATGTTTTTTTACTCACACTTTTGTGTGGTTTGGAGTTTAACTGAGCCAATTTTTTTTTGGTAGAAAACGTGATAGGCGTTTGGTATTTATTGAAAACCACTTTGTTTGGAGACGAATGCAGAAGTATCTAAAATCAAATTAGTAATTATGTAATTAAATTGTATGTCATTTAAAATACTTATCTTAAGAATGTCACTTTCTAAATTGTTTCTTAATTTGACATTTTTATTTTTCATTGCTTCAAAACCTTTATTGTAACTTATCATTTGCAGCTCAATTACAAAATATGTTTAATTCAACTATTCATTGTTAGATGTCTCTTTATAGCAAAATTAAATGTTAGTATGTATTTATTCTTAAAGATGTCATTCGGAAGTTTTGTTCAGTGGCTTTCAACCACAAACGGGTTTTGGGAAAGTTGTTTTCACGGGCAAAACTAGTTAAGTTTTATTAGATTTTTTTTTAAGATTTAAGTTCAGATTGAAAACAAGTATCGTAGAATTAACATTAAATATTTGCAAAAATAAAAATATAAAACCCGATTTGTTAACGATTGAATTTAATTTAGTGTTTTATTAAAAGTTCAATCAACAACTTGTATTATCAAAGTATTGAATCAGCGACAGACATCTTGGGAAGACCAGCGAAAGCAGCACCGCAGAAGTAAAGCGAGCGGAATTTGTGTCGAGCAGCCTTTGCCCCAACACACTTAATTGGCAATTTTATTGTAGCATGCAACAAGTGATATTTAAAACAATAGTTTTATTTGTGAAATCAGAAATAAGTTTAGAATAAACACTTATCTTGAAATAAATTTTTATTTTTAATTTAATTTTTGCAGTTAGTATTTACTTAAATCGATATAAGCGTTTTTTTCTAAATGCTCATAAATTTTTTTGGGAATTTCCGGTTGAGCCAGAGCAGATAACAAGTGCTGAAGGTGTCAACAAACGTAGTTTAAAAACCCTGAAAAAACCCCAAAAATAGTTTAGTTATGTCCCATAATTATTTCACAAATTAATTTAAAATTTGTCCCCTGAAAAGTAGCTAGAAAATAGATAAGTGGTTTTGTTGAAATGTCACACATATCACTTTTCAAATAATTGTATCTTAAGTGGAAGACATAAGATAAAATCAATTAAATTGTTTGGTTCTACGCAATCGCCTTAACAGATGAGAAGTGGACCAACACTCTCACGTGCAGGGTAGCAAAACAGGTTTAGCCAAAACTGGACCTGCGGCACTCCAAGGCACTTGTATCCCTGGGAAAACGAGATTTAGGATTGGTCGTAGGGATACTAACAGGACACTGCCTTTTTGGGGAACATGCGAGAAGGCTGGGTCTAAAGACGAATGACTTTTGTAGAAGTTGTATGGACGAAGAGGAGGAGGAGACATTAGTTCGCTTCCTATGCTCGTGTCCGGCACTATCATACAAAAGACGTAGGTACTTGGGTGTGTACGACATGGCCAGCCTTTCTGAACTCGCGGACTGTAGGGTGCGAGATATTTTACGCTACATCAGTAGCTCTGGTTGGTTTCAGCGGGAGTAAGGGGAGATTGGAGTGTGTGGTGTATCAGTAGCTCTGGTTGGTTTCAGCAGGAGTAAGGGGAGATTGGAGTGTGTGGTGTGGTATCATAATGGGCCATTGTTGGCCTAAGTGTGCGATAGCAGTCACTCTAACCTAACCTAACCTAACCTATTGTTAATTTTATTAATCACTTGTTTTTTGTTTCGCAAAATTATTTTGAATATTTTCAAAAAGTTTCAAAAATTACTCGATCGATTTCGACTTGTTGTCCCCTCTGTCACGTTTGTTGGCTGAAATTTTCATGAATTTCTTCGAACAAATGATCATATCAAATAACAAGCCTTATATTTGTCATATAATCTTTTGTTATAGATATGTTGATGACATATTATGTCTATGGAATGGAACTCATAGACTGTTAGACTCTTTCCTTACTTGGTTAAATTCTCAATATCCCACCATTGATTTTACGTTAGAAAAAGAAGAAAATAAATGTATTAATTTTCTAGATATAACAATAACCAGGATTAATTCTACTTTAGACTTCAAAATTTATGGGAAACCCACGTATACAGACGCTGTTATCCCTAGTTCTTCAAACCATCCCCATAATATTAAAATGTCAGCTTTCCACTCACTCATAGACAGACTAATAAACATCCTTTTGACAAATTCAAATTACAACACTGAGCTTAACATAATTCTTCAAATAGCAATGAATAACGGATATGCAACTATAGGACTATATTTAAGTTATTAAATAAAAAGCTAAAGCGTAAAACTATAACGGGTATTTATCCACCGGATAGTCCAACGCGGAAAAATTGGCGTCGTTTAGAGTATATAGGAAAAACGAGCCAACGGATTAGCAACATCGTGTCCAATTATACCAATATTAGTTTTGCATTTATAATAATAACACAATAAAGAAAATGATTTTTAACAATAAACCTAGAGTTGATCCCTTTCCAAATCTGGTGTCTATAGGATCAATTGCAATGATTGTAGTTTCTCCTATATTGGTCAGACTGGGCGAAATTTTGGAGTCAGAGCTAAATAATATTTATCTGGTTGCAATCAATCAACGTTCCATAACCATTTAACTTTATAAAATCGTACAGCTAGTTTGAACAATTTAGACATATTACATATACAACGCAAAGGCAGACGTTTAGATACCTTAGAATCTTACGAAATTCGAAAATCAATATTTCTTAACAAAAATATCCTTAACGAATAGAGAGAAATCCGGTTCTCACCAATTACAGACCCCGCCCTTTTATTTTCTCACGTACGCAATAATATACCTTGAATTTTGTTACTCAGCTGATGACCCATCACCTACCTGCGCGATCCGTAGATTAATTTTTATTGCTTATTTTTTGTCCCTCCTTATTTTATTTAATTTTTGCTTTTTTCTGCTGTATAACAAAATTTTTATTTATACAAATCAGTAGATACTCCTGATGATGACCTAACAAATCGAAATCGATCGAGTGATTTTTTAAACCTTTTGAAAATTATTCAAAATACTTCTGCGAAACAAAAAACAAGTGATTAATAAAAAATGTGTTTATTATGTATAAGTGTGTTTCGCCAAGTGCCTATGGCAAATAGCGTAAAAACTACTCTTATTGTTTACGTACCCATGTATTTTACTATCAACATTCAGGCGAATATAAGAAAATCAAAAAATCTCAAACAAATACATTTTATCTAAAAGCTCAACAACTACAATAGACATTAGCTTCAACTTTTGTTGAGTTATAGATATTACTGGTAGGAACATAATGCGAAAATCGTTTCGGAAAATGAAACTTTTTTCGAGTTATTCGCTGTCAAAATCTTGATGTGTAACTTTACGTCGTCCTACATTTTATGAATATTGTTTTAGTACATATCGGAAATTTTACTATATCAATTTTCCAAAATTTAAGCGGAAATGACTGATTCACCTCTTCATTGATCAGGATGAAACTTCATTCCTAAGCTTTTTGCATAAATTTGGAGGTCCTAGTAATATTTCGCTGAAATTGGTTCACCGAAAGTGGTAACTTTCGTAGGCAATTTTTCATTCGCGGGAACATTTTCCTAAACTATCCTAAAAATCGAAATAGGATTATTTAGGAAAAACTTCACGTGTTTGCACAATTGTCGAAAGTTTTTCTTAAATTTATATAATCTTTGTAGGTGTGCGTGAGTATGATATACTTTTTCGGATAAAACGATAAATCCAATAATTTAACCATCTAAAGAAAGTTATTATAGCCAAGGTAGTTTTAAAAATTTAAATTTCGGAAAAATTTTGTTAAATGCAGATCGTATGTTTTCCGAGCATTTCTCCTCCAAACCTAACAGATAAACACCATATCGGGTGTTTTAATAAATAAAATTTGTACAGAGGCCAATTTGGCGTATTGTATGGTTTTTCCGAGCATTTTCCATAATTTTAGAAAACCGCTTCCAACTACGAAGTGCACTCTTGAGTGTGCTGGGTCAAAATTAACAAATAAACACCATTTCAATTAAAATCTAAGGACTCAGAGTGTTTTATGGTTTTCCGAGCATTTTTTCTAATTTTGGAAAAAACCGCAACCAAATATTAAGCGCACTTTTGAGTTGTTCTGGAACAAAACTACTATTCCATTGAAAAATATACGGTCCCCGTGGTGTTTTGTTAAATAAAATTTGTACAGAGGTCAATTAAGATCGTATGGTTTTTCCGAGCTTTTTTCCCAATTTTAGTAGAATGATTTGTTTGGGCATTTTACGTAAATCTAGAAAGACTCGAACCAGTGTATAATCTAGTTTGTTCATTGAATTTGCGACTCCTATATGTTTAGCATCTTGCATAAATAGCGAAATTGCATAATTCTTTTTTACCTCACTTCAGCTGTAGTACAAATCCTTTAAGGTGATTGAAGGCACGTGTTAAACTCTTTCGATTTATATTGGTAAATTAATGTATGAAAAGTTTATAAATACTTATTATGCTTTCTACCAGAAAATATGAGCATCTTTGCATTAGGTATACAGCTATACTAATATTTAAACTTAAAATTAAGATCTATACGATTATGGTGATCTCTCTTTGACTTAATAACCATATTTGGAAAAACCATACGATACGCAAATTGACCTCTTCACAATTTTTTATTAATAAAACACCCGGGGTCTTTAAATTTTTCTATGGAACGGTGTTTATCTGTTAGTTTTGATTCAGAACAACTCAAAAATGCGCTTAGTATTTAGCAGCGGTTTTTCTACCGCTAGGAACAATGCTCGGAAAAACCATACGAAACGCAAATTGACCTGTTCACAAATTTTGTTTACTAAAACAGCCGGGGCTCCTAGATTTTTCTATGGAATGGTGTTTATCTGTTAGTTTCTTAGTTTAATCTGAAGTTTCTCAGTTATTTTAAGTGAGCATGAAAGAGTTTCTGTAGAATTATAGACAATGAAGCTATATACATATTACTCAAATACGAAAATATATAAATCAGTATGTTAGTATAATATTTACAGAACTACCATTTATTATGAATTTTCGTTATAAGCAGTTTTACAAATACAGTCAAACAAAATTAATGTTTTTGTTTATTTAGGAAAGTTTAGGAAATACTTCATCACTGTGATTTTTCGAATTTTGCAAATTTTTTAGAAGTGTATAGCATTTACGTAAAAACGATTAAACTAGAAAATTGTAAATTATGTTTCAAACAAAATTTAATCAGATCATTTATTTAAATTTTATCTGAAATGAAGAGTTTTAATAAGAAAAACTTTATTGCACCTAAATTCAATATCTACAATCCAGGCGGATTGACTATTCGGAATAAATCTTCATACAAAGTTGGAAGAAGTACAGTTCATTTTAGTGTTGTATTAGTTTTTACAATTTTTGTAATGATGTTGAAAAGTTTAGCGAAAAATCAGTTAAATAATAAATTTTCAACAATGACTTAGTTTTTGTGAAATTTAAGCAGCCATAATGTTTTTTAATAGTCATGACACTTTTTATCATAAGTCCGGCAAGCCTAATTTTTCGCTGTAGAAATCAAATGTTGTATATTTGAAATCCACGCGAATACTTTCACCCTTCAATTTCTTTTATTTGTACAGTAAAAGCCTGGAGCTCCCGAAAAAACAACACTTTTCTTTTATGCGAAGTTCAAACAAACAGTTCATCTTAAATTTTATTTATCTTGTAATTTTGATGTTTATTTTTTTATTCCAATAAATATATTAATCCTTAACTCAATACTTATGTTCATTGTTTACATTAAAAATTTATGAATAAAATCAGAATCAGAACATATACTTACATACCTATAAATAAATACGTTATGTGTTACATACATTAACCAATCATAAAACATTTACGATCTTATTATTCATAATTCAATTTGATATCAAGACACAATGTACAGAATTATATCAATATATTATGTACATACATAACTGTATATTTGTAATTTTATGATATAAAATAAACTTTTCGCTTCTGCCATCCAACTTTTATGCTTTCGTATTGGTATTAAAGCGCATATTGGCAACTTGTAGACAATATGTAACATGAAAATATTTTTTATATCTATGTATGCGTGTAATAATGTTTATTTTCCACCAACCATTCGATTTTATATTGTGTGTGATGATGATAATGATGTGTGCGATTAAAGAAGATATGCTTCTGTAATTTTTGTGCTTTTCTTTTTGGTCGAAAGAAAGCGACGTAATGTGTAATTTATTGTTTGGAAGCATACTGAGGACGTCCTAATGTCGTGTAAGTGGTGTTCAAATGATGGCTAACATATAGTTTAGGTAAAATATGATCAGCAATTCGAATATTTCGAGAAAATGCATTTAGTGAGTTCGTTGGTGGGGGGAGTCGGGTTCGAATATTATTTTTTTGGGTTTGCACGATTTTGATAAAAATTGGTGAAGGGGATATTCAAATGTCAGAAATGGGCCTTGGTTCTTTTTTATTTTTTTTTGCCCTATCGCCATAAAAATACATTTAGAAGGTCCTTGGCTAGAGCCCGAGTCTATGTGTGTGAAATTTGCACCGAAAGTCATCCCAGAAAAAATTAGCAATTGTATCAGGCAACAGTAAAGATACATTTTAAACCCAGCCCAGGATTTTGTTAAATTTATTTAAATTGTAATTAATTTAGCCCAAGAAATATTAAAAAGTCGTAATAAACCATATTGTATGAAAAGTAAAAAAAAATATTCAAAACCCAGACAATTGATAACAAGTGGTGACTTTCAGGTTTAGTTTCTGGAAATAGCGGTTTCTGGAAACTTGACTTAAAATTTAAATTTGTATGGTGCGTAGGTAGCATAATGATGAATCGTTATTATTAGGTTTGGTTCCCCAAACTCCTTGTTTTCAGGAGTTATTAAAGCAAATCCCTGCCTAATGTATTAGCCCATTCAAATATGAACATGCAGCGCTAATCAAAACGGTAGGATTATCTTGAAACTTTTCAGTATTCAGTAACGGACTTAATGACTAGTTACAGAAAAATCTGTAAAAACTAAGCCATCACCGAATAGTATCAAAATGTAAACTTATTTGGCTCTTAGGATAATAAGTCAATTACCTAATAGCTATGACAGTAACATCAGACCGGTTAGCTAACGTAAAATAAAGGAAAAACAATGCGAAAATTTAGTTTATAATGTAACTTCCTAGGTTATCGGCGTTCTCAACATTATCACGAAAACATATAGTAAAATCATAACATTAAAATTAGCCGAGACGATAATACTGAAATTAGCAGAACATTGGGCAATAAAACTGCATTATCGACATGTCGACCGAAATTTCCCCAGAAAAACTTCTTTATCGACATAGTGAGACTAATAATATGAAAATTGCATCATCGACGTTGCAGTCGAATTTTTGACAGAAAAACTACTTTATCGACTTACTGTGAGGGAATCAACAATAATATAAAACTACTGTGTCGACATTTTGGGAGACACTTCAATAGAAAACTGCATTACCGACAAAATTATAGAAGGAAACGAAAACAAAGATTTTTTTTTAAATAAATAAACTAAATATTTTAACAAATTTTAAAATTATATTCAAATCGGTTCTCCGACTATTATGTACATTGGATAAAGCTACCTAGTTTGAGGCCAAAGTTTATATGGAATCAAAGTTAGATTTCTGAAAATCCTCCACCATGTCGGAAATCTCTTTTTCTCATAAAATGATCCACAATCAAAAATTTGTGTAGCCCGCACTATTCATTTGTCGTGTAAGCGGGATATATTATTAGGGCTACTCCTAATGGTGTAGGATTTTTGGAAATTTAACTATGATCCCACATAAACTTTGAACTGAAACTTTACATAGATGGTTATTGCATACTACGACCTATGGCACTGTTCTGGCTTTCCCTGGGAATAGGGAATTGGGAAAAAAATTTCATAGCATTTTGGTCCAAATTTTATTTTTGTGGCCTACTGAAGGAATAATTTAGGAATTTAGTGCAACAATTTTCGAAACAAAGTTAATTGGGAAAATTTTGTTCTACAAAATTTTTATAGGAAAAAATATTTTCCCATTTAACTTTGTTTTGAAAATATTTACACCAATCTTATTCCCTCAATTGGCCAGAAAAATTCAACTTAGACAAAAATGTTATAAAAATATTTTTCCCAATTCCCTATTCCCAGTGATAGCGTGAATAGTGCCACCTGAACTTTTAAATTGTAGTTCGCTTACATGACAAAATAATTACGCTAATTTCGCGAATTTTCTCATATACAATATTTTCATATATTATAATATATTTGAAATTTAATAGACATAATACCATAACCTTAAGAATTTATTAGGTAGAACCTCGCTTAAC